>OX493264.1:32594444-35468194 GCA_950370525.1 Bellardia bayeri | reverse complement strand
AAAAAAAAACTATTCGTAGATAAACAATAAATTTATTATACAAACTGTTTATTTTTGATGGCCTTGAATATATAAGCATATAATTTATACATACATGATCAGTTTAAACTTAAAATTATTAACTCTCTAGTTAGAACTCTAAGTTAAAAGTTTAAGAAGAGTTTAAATAGCAACTATTTATTAGTCCAAAATGATGTTCAGTTGTCAATAGGGATGCCAATTCCGAAATACCGATGACAAACCCCGTGATTTTTTAAAACAAATTAGTATTTGTGTAAAAGATCCAGAGAAGTATAATTATTTTTTGGTATACAGAAATACAAAACATCTTCACTTAACAAATATCAATGTTTTTTTTTTAGCATTTTTAATAAGAGAAAATAAAAGAGATCTAATGACAGATTCCACATTAAATCACTAATTAAAAAGGTCAGAATCATTTAAAAATTATTTACAGTCACCAACAAAAATTTAAATCTTACAAATTATCTTGAAGAAATAAAGGTGGAAGAATAAAAATAAATTTTAGATTATCAAACTCGAACGCGCTATTTGATGTGTCTGCGGTTTTTGGAATTGGAAATTCCTATAAAAAGGCTTTTAAAATCCAGTTAAAGTAACAGTGAAGGCGTTTATCAGAGTGAAATGAATCTCTGTCGATTAAAAACTGATATATTAAGCAATGAACTGGTGAAACCAGAAATAAAAAAAGAGGAAAGATTTATCCAAAACTTTTACATAAAAAAATACAAAATTGAAGAGTGAATTCAATAATGAGATAGAAATGTTTGTTATTAGAAATGATTTAAAAAGGTCTATTGCGAAAACGATTGTAATTGAAATATGTAAAAGCCACAAACACTCACGTCCAAAATACAGAACTAAACTTCACAGAATTTATAGACAAATGTTTTGTACATATGTATTGTAATGTATTTTGTTTGAAAGCTTGGTATTGAAAATAAGCAAAATGGGTATAGTAGATCCAGAGTTATGGACCAAAATGTCAGACAACATCCACAAAAATTAGATATTTTTTAAACAATTTTTACATTTTTTTAATACATTGTAGATAATACTGTAAAATTTTGTACACTTTATTTTTATGTGTTAAGGGCAACCCTATAATCTGGCATCTTCATGCAGACACGTCATAATTTAAATTTTCTAAAATGGAGTGCTAGAAAACTGCTCAACATTCATCTCAACCACGCGCTCACCCTTGCATTTTATAATACATTTTTTATACTTAAAATAAATATGGATTAAATTAACTTTAAAAGTTGACTTTTTATTTCATACAATAAGAGTACAACACTATGATAAAAGGAGAAACTGTGATGAAAATATTAAGAATCGGTTTATGATTTCTCATAGCCCCCATACAAATTACTTCCCTAAATATGGCTCAATAATACATAAATGTCTATAAAATTGGAATATAAATACAAAATTCTACAAATATAAGTTTTATGTAAAAAGAAATCGCAAAACGAAATTTTTTTCAGTTCGATCCATGTTTGACCAACGACTCCATATAAAGTCCACTTTCAAAATTCACTTGAATATACATATATAAATCTGATATAAATATTGTAACCAGATTAAAATTCGACATAAATAATCCTTATAGGTATATTAATTGTTGTGCTAAATTTTATGATAGTCGGACTATAATTCGTCGTAGCTCCCACACAAGGAAGGACTACATCCGAAAAAGTCATTAATCTTTATACATATTTATCTTATAAATATTGGTACCGACTCAAAACTTAACATAGATCATTAAAAATCATACTATGGCATTTTGTGAATTTCTTTCCATATATAATATAACTAATAAGTAAACATTATTTAACTGATAAATTTAATTAAGGGAATCAAAATAAGTGAAATTTTAAACTACATATATTAACACAAACAGCAGTTAGTTTTATATCTTATATATTTTTTGTTTATTTTAAGATTAAAAATAAAATGTATATGTAATAAAATCATACTCTTTACTACGTCATGAGGATTAATTTTATATGTAAAAAACTTGGTAGTAAAGAAATAGCAATTTTATTTTTTATATTACTTTTATGTTTAACAAACATTATTAAAAAACCGTTTTTTTTCAATTTGAAATATATTTTCTATGAATGTATGTTTGTATATGAGTCATTAAAATGTGTGTTCAGTTCAGTTCACCTTGTTTAATGACTAAACCCCCTTATTTTAAAAGAAATACATATAATAAAATCACTCACTAACAACATGATACTTTTTTATATTTTATTACTTATATTTTTTTTTGTTATCAGTCCGTCCAGTCAGTCTGTTTAAAAATAAAAAGTAATTGCAATTCAACAAAAATAAAAATACAAAGTAAGAAAAAAAGTAAAAAATCTTGTAATTTTTATGGTTATAAAGCAAAAAACAACTATGATAAATATCATCATCTTCTGTGCCACTTGATACATACGAAGTTACATAGAACATCGTGTGTTTGTCTAACTAGCCAACATACTGGCTGACTGTGTTTTATTCCTTACAAGGTTATTCCAAGGCTTATTTATTAATACCAACTGAATGGTTGTCATTACAACTTCTATGACTTTTAATAATAAAACTGAAATAGCTTCACTCTACTCTACTAAGATTTATATTAATTTAATACCTGAAATACAATACAGCATATTCGAAATTCCTTATTATTTTTATGTTTTTGTTTTATATTCGCCTGACTATAACTAATTAAAAAAATTTGTATTTTCTTTTTACCTCTCTCTATCTTATTTGTAGAAATGGTTGAGGCCATGAAAAAAGTTGCCTCAATGGATGTTGAATTAACCGTTGAAGAACGTAACCTTTTATCGGTAGCATATAAAAATGTTATTGGCGCACGTCGTGCCTCATGGCGTATTATTACCTCGATCGAACAGAAGGAGGAGAATAAGGGTGCCGAAGAGAAATTGGAAATGATCAAAACTTATCGCGGCCAGGTTGAAAAAGAATTGCGCGATATCTGTTCGGACATTTTAAATGTACTCGAGAAACATCTCATTCCATGTGCCACCACAGGCGAAAGTAAAGTATTTTATTATAAGATGAAGGGCGATTATCATCGTTATTTGGCTGAGTTTGCTACCGGTTCAGATCGCAAAGATGCCGCTGAGAACTCATTGATTGCCTATAAGGCAGCCAGTGATATTGCCATGAACGATCTGCCACCAACACATCCCATTCGTTTGGGTTTGGCGCTTAACTTTTCGGTAAGTATTTTTGAATTTTTTTATTATGACTGTTAGAAATTAGCATTTGATAAACAGCTCGGTTTAAGTTTCAATAACCGATTTGATAATTAGCAAATGCAATTGGTTTTAGGTGTTTTGAATTTTTTTTTGGATAGCTTCTTCCTGTTGATTTTTATGTCATAACTAGCTGACACTGTCCGCGTTGCTGGGCCTAAGCAAACATTAGTGTTGTATTACCACACGATTTAAATTGAGCTTTTAACAAAATTTACGGCCATGGAATGAATACCTATCATAAAGTTCTTTTTTACAGAATAACTTACATATGGTGTAGATATATGCCCCCTTATTCAAAAACGATTATTAAATTTAACAAACGTTTATTAAGCAAATTTTTATATGCAAATCTGTCTTAATAAACGTTTGTTAAATTTAATAATCGTTTTTGAATAAGGGGGATGGTCTCGAATCAAAAAGGAAACGTATGTTTTTAAGGCAAATTGTAAATTATATTACATATATATTTATTTTTTGCTTTTCTATTTGTTGTAAAAACGTATACATTTTTTGGCGCAAGCCACAATAGTCAATGATTGGCCTTGTGTATTATTGATGGTAATAGCAAAGGCCAGACGCAAATGGAAGTGGAGCCGCTTGAATTGAAATTGTAAATCGTTGGAAATCATCGGAATTCGTGAAATAAGTATGTCTTCGCCTTTGAATTTGCCACCGATGATTGTTGCCTCGATTAAATTTGGTGAGCAGTTTTTGATGGTCGATCTGGTTCCGTTGCATAACTTTGGTGCGTTTAAGTTGCGAAAAGGATTTACCGGTGATCCAACCTTTAATATTAGCACATGCGGTGGCATTTCGGGTGGTTCCAATGAATTCAAAAATTCATAATTGACGGCTTGTTCTTCATCCATTACTGTGTCCATCGATTTGTATTTGATTAATTTGTCAGGCAGTTTCAATTGAATTTGCTCATTGAGCTTGTTGGCATCATCATTTTTTTGTTGCCAAAATTGCATGTTATCACAGCCAATCCGAATTTTTGTAGAAGATTGTTAGACTTGTAAATACCTTGTCGACAACGGCTTGAATATGTACCGTTATTTTGTATCAGCGTTTGAAAAAAAAAAACTCAAAAATGTGCACAAAATGTAGGTATCTTAAATGCAAGAGTACACAAAGTTGTTTATCATCGATTTATAATATAATATTCACCTCTATCGTGAATAAAAATTCCACATGAAATTTGTTCCCTTTTCACATTTTCCTATTAAAATTCATTGTTAAAATAATAAAAGGGAACAAATTTCATGTGGAATTTTCATTCACGAAAGGGGTGATTATTTTTAATATTAATTAGTAAGCGCGGAATATCTTGTGTTATCGAATGATGTAAATATTTTGTAAATAAACCGAAAACTCGGGATTTTTGAATCCAACATTTCGAAAGTTTTAAAATTAGATTTTGGATCATTATTAATATATGTACCTTTTTTGTAAATATCTTCAGACCTACATAACCTGTTAGGGAGTTTGATATCTTGTTTTCAAAAACATGACAATGGCTTTCAAAAAAAAATAAAAAAAGCAAAAAAAAAAAAATAAATATATGTACATATATGTCATTTGTGGCGCAATACGAAAATTGTATTTTGCCACGCCCCTCCGCCCGCAGACTGAAAATCAAAATTCAAACTCCACCGCCTGAATATTCTGAAGATTCTCTGAAAATTTTATCAAAATCGACCCAGTTGTTTTGGAGTCCATACGTTACATACATACACACATCTTGTTTTATATATATACATACATAGATTTAATATATGTATCAGAGATCGGCAATGAATCGTTTTTTTACGATTCACAACTACTCATAACATTTTAAGTATAAGTGGTTTTACACAGCGTTGAATTTGCTGACTATGAATTAGCAAAAGCACTCAAATTTCTGCTTAGTTTATAAGCTTATAAGTTAAGCAAGTCTTATTTTCGTTGTAGTGCTTATGTTTTTTTATAGTGTACAAAGTGTGCACAATATTAAAAAAAAACATTTTTGATATTTTCTGGCGATGATTACGCGATCCTTACGAATCGCTAACTATCGCCTACGCCTTCTCCAAAGAGCAGCTACTAAAAATAAAATAATAAAAAATATAATTCGCGCGATTCGCCTAATGATCGCCCGCGAATCGCCGTTGAGTTGTGTATAGTCGCGGCGATTGATCATTAGGCTAATAGAAATGTTTGCAGGGAACAAAGAGAACTGTAACACAAGCAAGCACTACAACAAAAATAAGACTTGCTTAACTTCAGCACAGCAAACGTTCACAGTTTTTAGCTCAGCAAAAGCATAAAAGAAAAATTAAAAAACTGTAAGTTTTAAGCAGCAGCAAATTTTTAAAGTGAATTGTTGTGGCTGACTGTCAGCAAATAACATAACATAGTAAAGCTACAGTCAATAGTTTTATTTTTGTTTTTTGACTTTGTGCTCTGCTTTTGCTTGTGTATTTTCTTCTAGTTAAAGTTACGCACATACGTAGTGCTTGAAAATAGTTAAACATTTTTAAACCCTGGTTTTACATCATTGCAATTTAACTACTCTGAGTTACTCAAACTCACAACAACGTTGATTTATAAATGCAAGTGGATATAAGTATGAGTACTACGCCGACATCGAGCTCCTCATACCATTTCCAATATGTTTGATTCATAAACCGCGGTATTTATATTTACATTTTAAAAAAAGTACTCACATACTCATAAAGTATTCAACTCAGTTAAGTCATTGGAAACATTTTTCAGCTTATTCCGTTAGGTATTTATACAAAATAAGTAAAAAAGAAATATAAAAACATACAAGTAAGTTTATGGGAAAACATATTGGCGAAAATATAACATTTATTATTTTAAATAATTTTTATAAGCAGGCTGTAAAAATGAACGACACTCGCATGAGTGTATGCGAGTCATACTTTTTTTTTTATCGTCTACTTTAAAGATGAGTATTGGTTTGATGATATTGAGACAAGTATGAGTACGTATAAGTACAATAAATTATAAGTCATGATTCGAGTATACTCACTTTTTCAGTCAGTTTTACAGACCAATATCGATTTTTGTTTGGATAGAGTTTGTGAGTGGACTTCTTCCAATTCATTACCTATTAACCCTGCAAAGTCTAAAGCCATTATGTTTGGTCCAACTAGTCGTTTCTTTCCTGACATTAATATAGTTTTGGGTGACTTTCAAATAGCCTTAGTTGATCGTATTAAGTGTCTAGGTATACTTTTGGATAGCAAATTTTCTTTTGATCCCCACATAGATATGGTTTATGGAAAAATTTGTGGTACATTACGTAAAATCTATTTTACTAACTTATATTTACCATTGCGAATTAGGTATAATTTGGCTCATGCTTTGATGTTTTCGCAAATCTTATATGGTCTTGAGGTTTACTCTGGTACTGGCTCTTAACTTAACATAATAGTGCGTTTTGTTTATAATGTTAGACGCTATGAACATATTACGAACTTTGCTTTACGTTTTCTTGGATGTACCTTTAATAACTTTATTAAATGTCGCAATCTGTTTTTGTTTTATGAAATTATAAAAAATGCCAAACCTCCTCGGTTATGCAGAACTTTTGTTTTTACGCTATCTACTAGAAATCCTCAAATAAATATACCAAGAATCTCAACATCTTTTTTTTTAAATCATTTATTGTGCGGATAGCAAGACTCTGGAACTTTTTGCCTATTACCTTACGTATTTTTTCTTGTTCTAATAATGCCTTTCGTTTAAAAATCTCAGACTTTTTAAATACTCACGTATAGCTACTGATGGGCAATAGTATAATTATGATATTATTAATACATATTTTTTTAATGTGGCTGGGGAGCCTTAATCTTAGTGATGAATTCCTTTGTTTTTTTATTGAATTTGTGAATTAATTATAAGAGTCAGGTATTATTTAATTGTAATATTATTATTTTGGCCTATAAGGCTTGATATTACATAAATGGATAAATAAATAAATAAAAAAAAAAAAATAACTGATATCTGATATGTATATATAAATTTATATATACATATACATACATATATATATATGTATATGCAAAAAGTATTTATTTAAATTAAATAACATATTAAAAATCTAATTTTAATTAATTTACATTTGAGACTGATACAACAATGGTTACAAGAAAGAAATTTGTGAACATGAAAATAAATCAACCAAATCAGATCAGAGACGAGAAAAAAGTACAACTTTAATCATGAACTTTGTATAAAACTTCGATTTTAAAACACCCCTGTTTTGTAAACCGAAACCGATACCTATTTGTTTTGAAACGAATTCACATATCTTTGAGACTTGTAGATCAACAAATCCACATGATTACTCGTTTTACTTTCGAAAAAAAACAACTATTTCAATGTCTAAATTCGTGCCATTTGCAGAACATCCATCAGTTTGTCAATTTCATATTCGTTTTTTAAAAACATTAGTTTTTGAAATCAATCGATTTAGAGAATTAAGAAAATGTGCTTAAAAAATTTTCGTTTGAGTAAAGAATTTTTTCCACAAAAATGTACTTTTAACTTAAAGGTACTTTTAACTTAAACGTGTGTTGTGACTGAACTCCTCCTAAACGGTGGCGCCCCGGGTGGTTTAGATTTACAATTCGGTCCAATTGGACAATGGGGCGTGGTACCTCCCATACAAACCACAAATTAAAAATCTATTATTTCTGCTTCTAATAACGGTATTTGAACAAAATTTGGTACGTCGGTTTGTGTGCATTTTTAAGTGCTGCTGCAAATATGGGCGGGATTTGACAAAGACGCGTGGTACCTCCCCTACAAATCTTCTTTATGTACATATATATGTAATTCTACTGTACGTGTATATTCCCACAACTTGATAGAGTGGAATTTGGTTTTACCAGAGGAAGCTCGCAGCCGACTAGAGTCTTATCTAGTACTGCGGGATCAGTTATTGCCCAGGGACATATCCCTAGTTTAAATATTAGGGTGCCTGTCCCGTAACTGATAATTGGTTGAGGTCACTCCGGTGTCCACGCAGTGGCTGTGGTTGATACCCAAAGCGGGTAGAATGGCAGTTGGTTAAATGGCTGATGTTTGCTTAGTCGGGTGGGCAAACTTCGGCCAACCAAATTGTCCTAGGTGCTGTTGCCGAACTCAACAGAGCCGTTGAAAGTAGTGGCGACACTTAGCTCGGTGCTAAGGAAGTGATGAAAAGCAAGGCTTTCGTAGTAGTAGTTGTGGTGGTCGGCCTTTGGACTTGGTTCGATGCGGCCTATGGCAACAACAGCAGATCATAGCCCTTGGCTTTATATATGATCATTACAATGCTGCGTCAGTGCTATGCTTTTTGGTCGTCCTGGGTCATGCTTTCTGTACAAAGCTACGGACGGCAGTGATTTAATAGCCCAATCATTTTAGCAAGGTGATCTTTACATTGATCTTGCAGTCATGTAGTGAGAAATTGCTAATTGTGTGCTCCTTGCGGGACATACAGGTATGAATCTCTGTTGAGACATATTCTCTATGTCTTTGCGGGAGTGTACAATGCGGTGGCGAGCCGAGTTCGTCCTGCGTTTGAGTGCGCCGTGAAGATAGAGCCCCCGGGCAGGTTTTTCACGTTAAACGTAAACACAATTTACACGTGTATATGTCACTGAATAAATTTTTTTTGCATGCGTTTGGGTGCCACCCTGGATGGTATACATTCACAAACCAGTCGGTATCTAGCTTATTCAACTACACTGCCCCTTTTCAAAAATGGCACTGATGGCCTTTCTTATTATAATAGGCCGATTGGCATGAAACCTTTCCAATAAAAATAAAATTTAAAGGTAAAGCAACGTTTGCCGGGTCAGCTAGTACATATACATACATATATATTGGAATAGCAGCAGTTTTCGGGAAATGTATTTTAACCAATAAATATGCAGACTTTACTTAAATGAATAATTTTTTTGATCAACGAAATAATAAAATATTGTTTTTTTTTCATTTAGGTATTCTATTATGAAATTTTGAACTCACCCGATCGTGCATGCCGCTTGGCGAAAGCAGCTTTCGACGATGCCATTGCCGAATTGGATACATTAAGTGAAGAAAGCTACAAAGACTCCACACTCATTATGCAACTGCTGAGGGATAACCTTACATTATGGACGTCTGATATGCAAGCCGACGGTATGTTTACCTATTAAATTCTAAAAACGTTTAATAATAGCTAATTTCAATTCTCATTAAATGTGTTTCAGGTGATGGTGAACAAAAAGAGCAAATCCAAGATGTTGAAGATCAGGATGTGTCGTAATTTAAGTAACAACCCCCATTAAAACAAAACAAAAAATCCCCTATAAAATACTATTTGCATTTCTTATTTCTAATACAAACAAACAAAAAACAACAAACTGTTTCTCCGGTTATATTACTACACCACAAAACAACAAACAACCAACATCCACAAACCACCAAAAACAATCTTCTTACAAAAACAACAACTACTTTGTTCATTCATACACGCGGTTCGTTCGTTCTCTATTAGTTTATAATACGATGAAAAATCACAAACAGCAGCATGTTTTTCTTTTTTTTCTTTGATTTTTTTTGTGTTTTTTCTTATTGGTAGTAATTATTACAATAAAATGTAATTAATCTATATTTTTGCCCATTTTTCTATAAAGATTTTGGATTTTTGTTTATACGCCACCACCTCCGCCATCCATCCCCTTTCACAAAATTCTATCTGACATTGTGGATTTTAAAAAAATAAAAATAAAAACAGCTCGTTGTTGTCCTTTCGCTCTCGTGTGTACCGTTCGTTCTCTCTCAATAAAAGAAATTTATCTTTTGCTACCAACCGCCACAATCCCCCCTTCATGCCCATTTAAATGTGTGAATTTTTTTGCATTAATACATAATAAATATTATAAAAAAATTAATATATATATTAAAGCAAAACAACAACAAAAATACATCAAAAAAAAAAAATAAACAACAAAAAATAAAATAAAACAAAACAAAAAACTATCATTATTATTATTTTATTTTTCTCTCTCTGTCTCTTAATAAGAAGTCAATATAATTTGTACACAAAAACAAACACTCAAACAAAATCAGTCATAAAATTTACATACATTTTTTTTTTATTTTCTTTCGATTAATTAAATGCTACGAAACACACAATAAAATTACAATAAAAAGAAAATTAATAAAAGAAAAAACAAAAAAAAAATATAAACTCTTACTTTTAAGTATAAGAAGAAAAGGAAGCAAGTCACGTAGGCAGACAGGCAAATCAAACCAAACAGCAGCATTCTTTATTGATTTAAATAAAGATTGATTGATTGAAAGCAAGACAGACAGACATAAAAACAACAAAAAGAGCAGCAGAAACAATTTGGATAATAATATATATGTAGTATATTAAAAAAAATAAAGAAAATAAAAAGTACATACATACATATTTAGTTATATTCTCTTACCTTATGAGGGCAAACAAAACAAACCACAACAGTAACAAAATAAAGAAAAAACTTAGTCCGTAATCAACCGAAAACAATTATACACAAAATCTAACAAACAAGTAGTAAATATTCCAATAATATCTAAATAATAAAAATGTAGTTTTTACAGATAACTTTATTACAAAACCAAAAAAAAAAATACATGTAATGAAAAGGACAGCAAGCCCTAGCAAAAAGAATTTAACACTTATTAAAGGTGGTATTGTTTGTTAAATATTATATACATACAACACGTAGTGATAGTATTAAAACAAAGCGAAAAAACTTTCTCATAAAAACACAAAAACAAAGTATTCCAAACAAAATAAACATTTCTATTTGTAAGGCATAAGCAGGGTAAAAACATTCAAGCAGCAGTAAACTGTTTTAAATGGAAAAAAGTTGAAAAAGTTTTAGTTGTTTTTTTGTATTATAAGAAATGAGTCAATCGAAGAGAAGTGTGTTTAGGAGTAGAAGAGTTTATTTTTGTTTAAAAATGCCTCTTTGAATTGTCTTTGGGGCTTAGAATAACTTTTTGTGAAAAAAGCGTTTTTATTAATGAAAACCGTGTCCATTTAGGAGAATTTTACGTTTTTTATATTTCATTTATTTTATTCCGCAGCAATTTGTACGATTGGCTAATCACTAGCATATGTAGATATATGTATTTTTGTAAAATATTTATGAATAATTTTATTAAGTAATTTCAGAGCAGGGGCTCTGTAAATCGCATTCGAGTACGATTTCGTTTTTAAAACGAATTCACATAATATTTTTGTATATATCGAGTCCTCATGATTTACTCGTTTTATATTCGCATAAACAAAACCTCTGGAGGGTTATTCTGTAACTCGTTTCGAAAAGAAAATCGTTCGAATTTGTATACTTTATACATTGTAAAGAGTAGTTTTTTAAGAGCATTTGAATTTGATTTAAAAATGAAAAACATAATAAAATTTATAGAAATGTATGAAATCTTTAGCTGCGTCGATGGAACGATCTATGTATGTACATACAGCTATGGACATATAAATGGCACATTTTACCAAGAAGTTTTTCTTCTGCTATAATATCGTAAAAACTATTAATAAACAAAAATTGGAGGTTTTTTCCTAAGGTTTATTATGCATCCTTAAAATTTATATAAACTCAAATTGAAATTCATTTATAAAGGAAACAAAAAATCATCATTAAGAAAAATACTACTGAAATGAACTGGACACATAAATGGCACAATCTCTATAAAATAGAAAAAAAATATTTTATGATTGAATTTGTTGTTTTTTTTTTTGTAAAAATAATTTACCGTTAATATTTAGTACTGTAGCCTTTATTTCTGATGACAGCTTCGCACCTGCGACCCATACTTTCTACAAGTTTTTGGCATTTTATTTTGGATATGGCATACCAAGCTTCCTGAGCAGCCAACCACAGGTCATCCAAATTTTTATAATTTTTTTTTTGCGATTTCAACCTTGACTTCGTTCCAAAGGTTCTCTATTGGATTTAAGTCAGGGATCTGGGCTGGCCAATCCAAGACGTCAATCTTCTCTGCACAAAAACAATTTTTACTAGTTTGGAGGAGTGTTTGGGATCATTGTCCTGCATAAATTTCCACTTAATTGACATGAAATCAGTCATATGGTTCCATATGGTTTTTTAAAATATCTAAGTACTGAAACTTATTCATTTTCCGGTTATTTTTACAAGGGGACCTACGCCATGCCAAGAAAATGCACCCCATACCATGATGATACCTCCACCATGTTTTACCGTCGTCTGAGTGAACCGATGATTGTATTCTTGTCCTTTCGGACGATGAACAAAGGTTCTACCATCTGGTTCTATTATATTCATTTTTGTTTCGTCACTCCATAACACGTTTTTCCTAAAATTAATGGGGTTTTCTTTATGGGTTCTGGCAAAGACTAGTCGCTTTGAAATATTTTTTTTTTGATAGCACTGGCTTTTTTCTAGAAATTCGTCCAAACAAATTTGCCTCATTTAATTTTCTTCTAACAAGTCTGCTTGATATTTCCAAGTCCATAGATTCATTAATTTCTGATGCTATCTGCCGTGATTACTTGAATGTATCAACTTTCGCCAATCTGACAATAGCTCCATTCGTACGAACATCTGTTTTTCGAGGCCTTTGCTTCCGACTTTTTCCTTCTATCAATACATCGGGATTCTCAACACATGATTTAATTGTATTGTACACTTTTTTTCGAGAAATTTTAATTATTTCAGAAATTTTTGCCACTTTCTTTCCATCTTTCATACATTTTCCATATGATCCGCCTTTCCTCAGTTGTATGTTTGCCTGATCCCATTTTTAATAATTTTTTGCACTTTACACTTATTTTTTAATTACGCAAAATATCAAGTGATTTAAACAAAATTGACGTTAGAACTGCCTATACTAAACAAATTGGGCCATTTATATGTCCACTTAAAATCAGCATTCTTTTTGCAAAACATAATAACGGTAAATTATAAGCAGAATATAGTGGAACATTTGAGCGTTGTTGAGACAAATATTCCAACAACAACAATCATAAGACATAAAACTTCAATTTTTGGAAGTTTTTATTTGGAAAATACTTAAGTTTATGCTCAATATGAGTTTGTGCCATTTATATGTCCATAGCTGTACATGCATATGTATATTATGCAATGTTTAAAGATGATTTAATGTAAATGGCTCCAAGTTTGACATTCAACATATCGGCCAGTATCTCACGAATAAATTCCTTAATATTAGCTTCCAGTGTGTCAACCGTTGTGGGCTTGCCCCTATAGATATAAGTCTTAAGTCCCACAAAAAATAGTCCAAAGGCGATAAATCGCAAAATCTAGACGGCCCCAAACGTGAAATAAACTTTTCACCGCACTTGCATCAATTGGGTCATTGTTTAGCGTGCTGTGTTGCATGTGGCACCGTCTTGTTTAAATTTCTTGCAATGCTCTTCACACCAAATACGACAATTTTGCTTGTTTACGTAACCATTCAACCAGAATACAGCTTTCTTGCTGAACAAAATTTTCTGATAAAAAATTGCACGAGTACTTTCTTAACCGAGCACGAATTTTGATAAGAAAATCAACAATCTGCAAGCGTTGTTCGTTTGTAAGTCGATTCATGGTTAAATTATAGACCAAACTGAACATGTTGTAACAGTAACATGTTACACTAGAACATTTGAGCTGCAAAAATTTGTCTTGCCAAAATAAAGTTTTTGAAAAAATCACCCTTTATTTCGAAAACGTTTGCTTTAGAATCGGTAATACACTAGATTTACAAAAAAAAAAACGTTGATTTTAAAATAGCTAAACATTTTGGTCGTAAATTTGAGCGGTACCGATGCAGTGATTGCAAAAATGTGTTTATCAATGCATAGACATAACGCCCTTGTTCTGTACCGGAATTTGAATTTGAAAACGTTACTAGGATTCGGTTTACAGAACGTTGTGAATAATTGACAAATTAATCTTCTGTAAATAGGCAAATTACAAATTATTTCCTGCAAATTGCTCGATTTTGTACATTTAATCATGTGAATTTAATTTACAGAACAAAAAACTGATGCCTCTGTTCTGAAAGTCGAGTGCTTTCAAAAACGAGTTTAAAAATTACTCGTTTTTGAAACAAAAAATTACCAAATTCAGTTGACATAACAAGACGGATCACTGCCTCAAAATTTCTAATTGTATTTCAGAAATTTCAATAAAACAAAGGAAATTTCAGAAATACAAATAGAAAATTCTTAAATACAAATAAAATATTCTGAAATACAATTAGAAATTTCTGAAATACAACTGGAATATTCTGAAATATAAATATAAAATTCATTTAAAAACGAATTCACATGTCACAAAATCGTGTGATTTTCAGAACATCCATTTGTCGACTATTTGTGTTTTTAAATCAATTGATTGCAACAACAGGGTTTATATACATACATATATTTGTTGTCCTGTAAATTGAAACCACATGACTTACACGTTCTATTCTCGAATAAAACATAACTGTTTTAATGTATAAAGTCGTGTGATTTGCAGAACATTAATTTTAGAATTTTTTATTTTGAAATTACTCGATTAACAAAACAGTCAGTCAGTCGCTCTTATTAGGAATAATATTTAATTAAAAATTAAATGTATTTTATTCATGGCAACTTTTTAAAGTTAATACTCTATAAACTAATTAACAACCAATGACACATTTTAAACAAGAATCAAAATTCATAAGGGTTAACACACAGCATCTGCAATTGACTCCTCCCTTGTACACGCGTATTAAACTGCAGTATATTATACATATAAATAATCACCCCTATCGTAAATAAAAATTCCACATGAAATTTGTTCCCTTTTCATATTTTTCCTATTAAAATTCAATGTTAAAAAAATAAAAGGGAACAAATTTCATGTGGAATTTTTATTCACGATAGGGGTGAATAAAAATTTGGGTTTGTAATAGTCTTAATATTTTGTCTTCAGCTTTAGATTTTTATATTTATAATAGAAGTTTTATAGTAGTGACTATCACAGCATAGTGTTGTCTTTTTCATCATGTCTCTTTTAATTCAAACTCATCTCTAAAGTCCTTGCCGTTCAAGCTTTTTCATAACGTGTTTTTTTTTGGGAAATACACTTTTGTATAATTTAATTTCACATATGCCATATCTTAATTGTTTAGAGAAAAAATAAAATCTGGAACATTTTTTTTTTTGCCATTATTAAAGAATTAAATTTATAAAAATTTTTAGAAAAGAGTTTATATACAAACAATTATCTATAAATATCTAGTTACAAACAAAATTGTAGTGTATATTAAAATTACAGAATAGTTAAACCGCCACCAACTCCATCACCCACACCCATACACATTTCTATAACTCCCCCTAACCACCACACTTTCTTATAATTCATTAATTGTCATAAATAGGTTGATAAGAAAAAAACCGAATTAATCGATTCTTACCGGAATACAATACATTTTTCACACTTTAATTCATCATACTCTCTATCTCTCATTCACTCACTCATTACGAACAGATTTAATTAAATAATAAAAAACAATATTAAAAAACGAATTATGAGAATATAATACAGCAGCGTATCACAACACTTTGAACATAAGAATATATATTTAAATACAAAAAAAACAAAAATTCTTTTCCAATAAAAAAACTTAAAAAAACGAAGTTGATCTAGTCTTATTGTTGTTGTGCTATGTGGGAGCACAAAAGAATAGTTATTAAAATAGAAAGTTATTTATAATTTATTTACACACAACATAGACTATTGATTATAAGTGAAAAGTTGGATAAATCAGATCAAAGATTAGCAGACAACTATGAGGAGTTATTATTTTCGAAATGTATTGTAGTATTACAAATTATTTACAACCTTCCAGTGGGTTTAACAATGCTCTTCCCTTCTCTGTAAATCGAGAGAATTCAAAACCAAATGATTTTAAAATTTATGTTTTAGAAATCGCATGAAAACAGGGGCCAAATTACCGCATTCGATATCGAGTAAAATTGATCGTAATTTTCTTATTTGAGATTATGGCATTCGATATCGAGCAAGAAATTTAGTACATTTTATCATAATTTCGATATCGAAATCATTTTTCAATACGATAGCTCATTCGATCACGAATGCGGTAATTTGGCCCCAGGGATTTATTATGTATGTATTTTGATTCGAAAAGGAAATCGTTCGAATTTGTATACTTTTTACATTCTATTTCGAAAGCTGTTGCTTTCGAATCGAAATATGTACACAATAACCCCCAGGTTTGATTTGAGTAAAACGAGTAAATGTTGTGTATTCAATTTTCAGAACACTAAAATATGTCAAATTGTTTTAAAAACGAAATCGTTTCTCGAATTTGATTTACAAAACGGGGATTTACTTTCAGAAACTGAAAATAATCTGAAACTATTCGCATCTATACTGTGAATCTAGTGTTTTCAAAAAGAAATAATTGAAGTTCTATTAATCGCACGATTTTGTACATTGAAACGTGTTAGTTTACTCGATAGTAAAACTAGTAATTCAAATGGATTCAATTTACAGAACACCAAACTTAGTCACCCCTATTCTGAGTTTCGATTCGAATCGAAATTTTCTGCGTTTGGCAAATTTGGTATTCAGAGTTTCGATTGTTGGTATTCTGTATTACGATCGTAGTTACGTTTTTCTACGCTTATATTTTAGCAACGGCAAAAAGTGATTAATTTAAATAAAATTTCAGGTAGTTTTTTATTACTATGTAATATATTTTTATTTTGGCCGAGAAGGCTTAATATTACAAATAAATGAATAAATAAATAAAAATGTTAGTATAAAATGTTTAAAAAGTGATTTATATAAATTTTTGTTGTACGGCCAATCAAGAGGTGATATACAGCAACAAAGAACATGGTTAAACAAATGTGTAATGGTAGAACGAAGGAGTTTTGAATTACTGTCACTACAAACAGGAAATCAGCCTATTTATTTATTTATTTTTACAGGTCAAAAAACAACGACATCAGAGCAATACGAAAAGCTGGCAAGTTTAATGTCAACAAAACAAGTTTATGCTTGCGGCTACCATAAACGATCCAATGAGGAAGTTCAGGTATTTTCTTTTCAAGCCTTACCTCTGTGTTCTGAGTCACGCTGTTCTCCTCTTCCACCAATAAAGCCACTGCTATGGATTTCATTTCTCCTTCAAATACAAAAATTAAAAATACCACCTCCGGCTTGATAAGATTCTTAGCACTTAAATATTTTGCAAACAAAAATGATTATATTTTTATTATTATTAATTCACAAGTCTTTTGTATTATTTTATTTTTATTATTTCTCCTTATTAATCGCACAAATTTTTTTATTTTCCTATTTTTATTGTTTGTTGTGACTTTTGTTTATCACAATAGTAACAAACTTGCTCATTTCTTTGCTTCTATTCCATATTTCATAGTAACAAATTGGTTTTGTAAACATGTTGTCGATTCAGTTTTTGTTTGGAATACCAATTTTCGATCGTAGCGTAACTGAATGCGGAGACGTAATTGAAACTCAGAATAGGGGTTGAATTTATTGAAAAACGGGCATTTCATTTATTTCGGTTCATTATTTTATTTAGCTCCCATACAAATGTCCTCCCAAAATAGGGGTTTTATCGGTCATAAATGTTTGATTTATGCAAGTATGCGAAGAAATTTCACCACAAATAAGTTGTACATGAAGCCTAATTACATTTACAAATTTTGTGCAGAACTGTTCATAACTGGCCATAGCTCCCACATAAGGCGCACTTCCGAAAATCATTTTAGAGAGCATAACTCTCTTCAACATGTTGGTATCCAATTGATATTCAACACAAAATAGTTTCATCGATGTATGTATGCAGAAATCATGACACCCATTATTATAACGGTCTGGCCAAATTTTGTCATAGCTTGCATATAAGAAACACTTCTAAAAATCACGTTTAAAAGTGTTTATATCGAGATAAAATTTTGAGTATTATATGGTCGGGCTTGACTATATTTTCGTACTTGTTTTTTATTAGTTAAACGTAGCTTAAACGTGTTTTTTGTAAACTATTTCCCAAACAAATATAATCGAATATTTGTTTTTAAAATTAAATTAATTTTTATACTAAAAGAGAAATTTTAAAAGCTCGGCAGCAACTGCTACGGACTCTATTGAAATAAACTAAAGGACTTGTAATTTTATGGAACAGGATTTCTTTAAAAAAAGATAG
The DNA here is from genome assembly GCA_950370525.1 of Bellardia bayeri. NCBI lineage: Eukaryota > Metazoa > Arthropoda > Insecta > Diptera > Calliphoridae > Bellardia > Bellardia bayeri. The sequence continues at coordinate 35,449,628 of OX493264.1, read as the reverse complement.
AAGTGCAAGCACGTGGAATTTACCATAAATTCGCTTTGTAAAGGAGTTAAGTCATGAAAGCTTTAAATTATTATTTAAGTAATTGATAGAACATAAAAAACTGCCGGTTAGCTAAATTTATAGCATTAAATTCTTTTAGAAATTAAAAAAACATAAAATACTCTCGTTCACATTTGATATAAAACAGTGATTTGAAGGTAATTTGGTTAAAAAAATAGGGCTTTAGCTTTTAAAACAAAGACGAAGTCTCAACGATTTGTGTTATAAAATTATGATTTTTTTATTCAACAGAATACAGCGGTCAGTATAAAGTTATTTCTGTTTAAATTTTTAAAATATGTATTCGTATATTGTTTCTAAATAAAAAAAATTGTAAACCAACGATTTTTATAATCTTTCGCCTTCAGTAGGAAATTTATCAATTATTTTTTTTTGAAAATTGCTCGTCTTGTATGAAATCACACGATTTACTGAACAGATACAAGTGTTTCATTCTTCTCATTTCATGAAATTAAAACGATTAATCAAGTGGATTCGATAAAAAAACAAAATAATGAAAATTCGTTTTAAATAGCGTAAACGTTCCTCGTATTCCGTTTACACAACATTAATGTCCATTAAAAAAAATAGGAAATAAGCACAGGAGAAATCTATCGGTGAGACGACGCTGAAGGTTTTATAGGAGAGTTATTACTGTTTAAAAGCACTTAGGAAACTCTAGTTTCTAGATCTTGGTTTATTTTCACTACCCAAATGATACGTAAGGCAAAATATTAAGATAGAAAATTGCGCAGATTCAATTAACAAATGAGTTAATTCTGACGGGTAAGTAAATAATACTGTTACAAAATTGTATTTAAATTTAAATTTTACGGTTGATATCAACATACATACAGCATGTTTAACAACATACAACAAAAATGTTGATAACGACCCTAATTTAAACATTAGGATATTCTCCTATGTTTTGAATCTCACTTTCGCATTGGTTTAATGTTTGGCTTCGCTTAACTGGGAGTTATTGTGTATTTAGATTCGAAAGCAAACGTTTTCGAAATACAATGTAAAAATTCGAACGATTTTCTTTTCGAAATAAGTTACAAAATAAGCCCCTGCTGGGGGTTACTGCGTATTTCGATTCGAAAGCAAAAACTTTCGAAATACAATGTAAAAAGTATACAAATTCGAATGATTTTCTTTTCGAATCGAAATACGCAGTAACCCCCCCGTATTGTGGGGTGTCCGAAGTTTTTGCTTTCAAGACGATGAATTTCTATAGCAACAATTTTAAAGGGTAAGGGCAACACTTTAAATATTTCACCCCACAATGAAAGAATCTATTTAAAACGATGAATTAAGTTTACCCTGCACATTCACGATTCATGAAAATTCAATGTTATTTTATATACATTTTGTTATAATTAAACAATTTGTTTTTTCGATTATGAGAATGGTAAATCATATATTTCGTATATATTTTTATAATTAATATAAATTTAGTGTATTAAATACAATACTCATATAAATAGATATATGAACACACTATGCATGTAAAGTTTTTTTTTTTTTGAAAAAATCCTTGAAGTTTTAATATATTAGGGTTATAAAATAGTACATATTTAAGTTTATTATCTATAAATAGTTTTTCTGGGATTAAAATACTTTGTTTTAGGAAACAAAAAATAAAGTGCAAAACTAATTACAAAATTAACTTGGCCATTACAACTTATATAACTAGTTTGAAAAAAATATAAATTATACTATTAACTTTAACATTCCTTTAATTTTAATTAACATTTAAATGTTTTAGTCAGTTTATTTAAACTTAAATTTAATTTCTATGTAGACGTAAAAGTAATTCCTTTAAATTATTGGCATCTTTTGATTTAGTATCCTTTAGTAATTTATAAAGATCCTCAAGAGATTTTAAAATGCGTGACTGAGAAGAAAAGTAATTGATGTATTTTATTTAAATATTATTTTTAATTACTACTCACCATATACTTAGGTTCTAAATGGGACTCATGTTTGGTGGCCAAAAACCAAAGATTAAGAGCCAATTGAAATGTTTGCTCTTTTGATAGATCTGCATAGCGTACAATTCTTAAAAATAATTCCAGGGACAAAGTGGCCTGTAGCTTAAATTGTTGTGAAGAACCCAAAATGCTTAGTTGTCTTAAAACTTCCTCTACCACAAATCTACAAATATTATTCACTTCAGCCAGAAATTTGGGATCATGGCCGTAAAGCTCATCATTGGAAACCACTAGAATTTGCATTAATATTTTTATTATTAGAATGATTTCATTAAAGTAAACTAACTTACCCTGCGGTACATGATAAGGAAACTCTTCCAAATTTTGTACATACAGCATATCCAAGGCATTCAAGTAAATCAGTGTAGGCCCAGCCGTATTCAAAGCAAATGGATATTTTTGTACAACATCTAGCAGTAGATTTAACAGATATAAAACTCCACGTTCCGGGCTATCAGGCACTAGTACTAATGTAGCCAACATATTACTCAGATATGCTACCAAATATGAATCCATACTCTTGGCTTTGCCATCGATTTCTATGGAGTTTGGTAGTTGTGCTACTAAGTTTAAAGCTTCTTCGAAGCAAGCATCTGCTTGTCCCAAACACTGATTTATTAAGGCCACTTGACCGCTTAATAGATACAAGTCCATCTGTTGCTGCACCGACGTTATACTGGGTATCGTGATGAAACAAAAGGCTATGCAAGCCTTAACGAAACCCTGTGTTTTGCGGGAATGTTGATTTTGTACAATTTGGCATGTTTCCATGGCCAGTTTGTTGACACTTTGGACGAGCGTGTTATAAACGGCATCTAGATTGGAGAAAGAACCACGTGCTTCTACATAGAAACTCAATTGCTTTTCGAAATCACGACCATAATAAACTTTTCGTATAAAATGGCAGATTAATTGGGAAATTTGACGGCGTTCGTCTTCAACGGTAAGGGCGCTGGAATTGTAATACAGTTTGAACAAATAAAATTAAAAACACTTTTTTCTAATGGAATACAACTATTGTTAAAACTAACTGAATTTTAATTAAATTTTTTCTAAGAAAATTTGTTTTAATAACAATAATTTTCTAAAGATGCTTCTCTTATCAATAACAAACGCTTTCCAATTGATAACAAATATGTTCCATAACAGTTTTTCTAAAGAAACTTTTGCTACAGATATTTCATTAAAAGGTCTAAACTTTTAGAAAAATAAACCGAACTCCAAAAGAGAATTTGTTATCGATAATCGCTTATTTTATTGATTAAGTTGACATTCATACTTACTTCACAGAATCATTGAGAATTTTGCCCACATACATTAAGGCATTTATGACCACGGCATCGTAGGTAAACTCTTTGCTATTGCGTTTGTAAATATCTAAAATATATTTGCCAGCCTCCACTTTAGGCGATTCTTTTTGAAATAAATCTAAAAATGGTAAAAAGTTTCCCTGCAATAAAATATTTTACAAACGATTAAAAAAATTAAAAAATAAAACATAAAAGCCAACTAACTACAACCTGAACTAAGAGCATTTCAATATTTTTCTGATGTTGCAAAATTTTATCCAAAATATTACGCAATTGCTGATGATGTTTTTCGCCCACTTTGGTTGTAGCAATACGAGTGTGAATTTCGCCTAAGAAACGATTAAGTTCGGTGATCTGTTGTGATAGACAGAAAATTTATAAAAATAATAATACCCTTTATATACAATTTAGCTAAATTTACCGGAAAATTAGAGGCCACAAATTGGGTCCAAGATTCAACACAAGTTATATATTCACTGGGATCCGTAAATGTATTTATAGTTTTAAAAGATTCTGTCAAAAAAGCATTACGATGTTCAAATAATGGATTGCAGCTACTCATGCTAGAACCCAAAGCCTTGAAGAGTTGTGATTTGGATATACCCTCGGTGTTAGATAAAGTTAAAACATTCACAAATTCAAAAGCATTCGAGGCTATAAATTCGGGTTGAAAGGCTTGTAAAATCGAAATTAATATAGTACCGCTAGAAATTTGGTAAAATAATTGAGATATTACAAAAAAATGAATGTAAACACAAAACACACTTATTTTTGACATTTTGTACATCTTTTAAAATGTCCTCCGTGTAAAGGTTGTTTTTGTGTACTAGAGCTTGCAATATGAAATTGAGTGCTGGCCCATAAAGAGATAAATAAACGGACATATCAACCCTTTGGCGATTTAATTCGGAACGTATAGCACCACTAAAAGCCTTTTAGAGAAGATATCATAAAACTAATAAAATTTGGGTTTGCTTTGTGTAATAAATTATCTTACCATTTGATAAACTGACAAAAAATCTTTAAAATTTTGTTGTATATAAGTTTTATTGGTGGTTACCAAGACTCCTACACGCACTAAATAGCAGCGAGCATAAGTCGCCACTAAAGGATCTCCTACGCCACGTATCATCTGGGTTAAACGTTGTAAGGCATCATCATAGCTACAAAGAGAAATAAATTAAAAGAAAATATAACACTTCAACAAAAACTTACCTTTCATTTAAGAATTCATAACACTTTAAAATTGCTATTTCCAAATACAATCTAGGCAAAAGTTCTCTTATAGAGGCTATTTTAAAAAACCAATTAAGGCAAGTATCTCGAGCACTAGCACAATTTGCAGCACGCATAGAACTAATTCAAAAATACGTTTAAATTTATTTTTAAAAAGATTATTTTATTTAACTACTCACTCTGGTCCTGACAAAGTCTTTTGTTTTAGTCTCTCATAAACTAATTTACCAAAAATATCCAAAATATCTGTAATCAATACAAACTGACTGGGATAGAAGGGCAAAACTGAAGTGTCCGCCAAAATCTTGGAACATTGTATGGCAATTTTTAAAGCCTTAACACGTTGATCATTATGCCAAGATTGCACCAATTCATGATTTAATTGTTCTATACGCTGTATATACTCCTGTTGCGTTAAATCCAACATATGACGCATGGAACCATCCTCAAAATCATCCAATTGTTCTAAACGAAATCTCACCTTATCGGATACCACAGTTTGCACTTTAACTTTTAGGAAAACAATTGTTAATTTTATATAATTTATAAGTGTTTAGAGTAGATAATTATTTACTAGCATCTGTTCCAGAATGAGTTTGTGCAGTTGTTAAAAAGCTGGTGGATATGGATAGCTTTTCTGATGTGGTAAATTTATTTAATATAGTCAAACGTTTAGATTTCCAGTTTAAAGATTCATCGACTAAAATGTCTTTTTCATGTTTATTTGCTTTGATTTTTTTGAAAGACTCCTAGGATTATCAAAAGAAAGGTTGAACATTTTATAAAAGAAGGTAAAGGAATGGACAGACAATATTTATATTTAATACAAAATAATTAAAAAAGTTGCAGTGCTTAGTTAGATATACACAAGAGTAGGAATTCATTCATCGGAAAGAACTGTATATACATATTTTTACCATTAAAAAGGATTTTATATTATATAATTTTAATACTATATAATTTTCACCCTACAAATATTATACTTTTGCACTGTGACTAGAATAAATAATAAATTGGTTTTAGTTAACCTACTTACTAAGGTATTGTAAAATAATACAATTTAAAGTCTAACTTTATATTATCTTAAAAGCAATTTGCTCTTACATATTCTGAAGCCATTTGTGACAGTGGATCCATTAGTTCCTCCTCCTGTTTGGCAAACTGTGTTAATGGATCTATGCCATCGAGTGTCTGTAATAGTGGCTCAGCTAAAATCGACATACTCGATGATCTACTGCTCGTATTACTACCTATGCTCGAGGGTCTGGTGCCCTTACTGTCCACCATTGTAACAGTGGGCAATTTAAGCGGATGCTCATACGTCTGATAGCCTTGCAATTGATTTTTAGTCACCTCATATAAACGAGGCACACACACCCTAGAAACGGTAATTATTTCCATGAAAAAACTTCTTATTATATGTTGTACTCTTGCTTACCAGTCACTAGCCATTTTTTTGCTTAATTTGTTTATTAAATGTATTATAAAATATACACAAGTGATAAATAAAATTTATTTTCTTTAAAGGTCCATAATTGTTTACTTTTGGCTGTGTGGAACAGCTGTTCAAGTGTTGGATCGTGATGCCTTATTATTTCATATTACATTATTATTTAAACGGAGATGCCATATCTGTGGAGAGTTATGCACTATTGCCATATCCAAATTGTAAAGACATTGCCATATTCAAATCCTAAAGGTATTACCTGGTTCTAAGAAAAAAGTTGCTATTGGCAATCCCTCCAGGTTGGTTGCTATACATAATCGACTCATAAGTTTAACGGCTTTGGCTGAACATTCTAGACATGAACATTCTAGTATCTTAGCTCCGAATCATTCAGAAATTATGAGTGGTGTATAAATAGACTACCCAGGCCAATCAAATGAGTGAGTTTATTGTTAGTCATCCTTGTAATTTTAGTGTGTTCTTAAACTGTAAAAGAGCACTAAACGACAGAGCGTTCATTTAAAATTGTTTTTGTGTACATTTGAATTAATAAAGACTTTTTATATTTTCTTCAAACTACTTGACGCTTTTATTTTGCAATTAAAAGGAATCCGGCTTATTTACAGGAAATAAACGGTGGTTTTAAAAGGTAAAAAAGTAACAATATATTTAATATACATATATGTATAATATAATAAAATATTCTTATATGTACATATGCATATGTTTATATGAATGAAATATTTTATTATTTTTCGGATGTTGTCCTTACATGGGGGCTATGACCAATTATTATTGGCAGTGATTTTTTTGGAAATTTATGAGAATTATTTATTAGTGTGTAAAATTTCAACTTTCTAAGTCTTACATGAGATTTATTATGAGTATTTTGTGATTCTCTATGCTATGACTAAAAAATAGGGACCAACATATTAAAACATTATTGACATTTTAAACTGGGCTATTTTGTTGTTGTCCTTTTATAATAAAATCATTTTGTGCAAAATTTCATGATATTTTTATTTATCTGCAATATTAATAAAAAATATTTGAAAAATATTTAGACGAATCGATTTTGCCCATTTTCAATGCAAAACAGCCAGCTCTTTGAAGAAAATTTCATCCTTTTCGGGATTTTCTTTGCTGCTCTACAGACGAACATTAAAACATACACCACTGTTTTATTATTATTCCTAATAATTTTGCAATTTCCGTCAAATAATTATAAATTTTCCTTTAATATTTAAGGGCTATTTTTTTATCCCATGACATCTATCTATTTGGCATATTTTCGACCAAATATAGCTTTCCAGGCCGCCGCTTGTTATCCAACAATCCATCTAAATCTTTGCTGTTACAAATTTTCTCAACTTCGTTACACAAGTTTTCAATTAGATTGAGATCAGAGGACTGTACTGGTCGTTTTAAAACATTTATGTTTTGTTCCTCTAAACAACGCTTGCTTCACAAGCTTCACAAGTAAAGTGTGTTTCCATGAATAAAATTCCATAGTAGCGGCAAATTTTCTACAGGGAATGGTATCATTGTGTTGTAAAAATTACAGCGTATATCTATTGTTCGATGTTTAGTAGACGACTTGACAATGTACATTAAAACTTACTGACTACCATGGTGAAATTAAATACAAGGTGACAGCATAGCGCCAGCTGATTATTTTTTGCTCTGTTCATGGTGAAATTGAAAATGTCAAAAAGTTGTTTACAAATAGTCAAAGTTTATATAAAAACGTTACAAAATTATTTTGTTTTTGAAAAATTGAGTTTTTTCGCCGTTTTATCTGCGTAAAATAGATTAAAAGTGTTAAAAAAAAACTATATTATATTAAATAGTGTGTTTATTTTTTGAGTTGTTTTACTAAAAGTGTTAGTTTTCTTCTGTAAGATAAATATTAAGATTCCTCTTTAAGTGATTTTTTTTGCTGCAGAAAAATGCGTTGTTGCATCTTATGCCGTAAAAAAGGAGTAGCTGGAAGTGGTATTTTCTTTAAGGTTCCTCAAGACCCAAGAAAAAGCGAACAGTGGAGTAAGTTATCCCAAAAGAATCTTACTCCAAGCAGCTTTATTTCCAATAAAGCCAGTTCGAGAAAACACTATAATTTTTTTTTTTATTATGTATATTTCCAATCTTTTATTTTAAAATTTGAATAAAAATAAAAACTTTTTTGGAAGAATAAGACTGCATTAATTTTAATTAAAACATTATTATTAGAGGGTTCCTTAATGGTGGGCAAACTGAAAATAGCCTTAACCACATTAAAGTTGACCTCTTTGAGAGACATGTTGTACGCGTAGCGGGAAGAATTAATTTCGGGTATATAGAAATCTGGATTTGATTTCTCCTGAAAACCTCTGCACAAAGAATCGACCACTTACGATAGGAAAACTAAAAAATAAAGTAGCCTGTATTAACAAAATTATACAAATCTGTTATTTAAATGGCCTCACTATTGGCATCATCAGGTAGGGGAGAAAAAGGTTGTGAATCTTCTTCATCACTGCTGGAAAAGTAATCACTTTCATCCTGTTTCAGAGGTAATTTCATAATTTTTATAGCAGCAGTCTTAATTGCCAATATATCAGCCAATTGTTCACCTTTCGAGCATACTGTTCGCGTGGCAAGAGGGAAACACAGATACGACTGTCTAGAATTTCCTCATTAATCAAAATGCCCCGAACAAAATCATCACGAGTTTCGAAATTGTTTTCTGTTTTTATTCATGTTTGTATGTTTGTTTTCTTTATTTTATGCCAGATGTTTTTGACAGTAACGAAAGTATTACACAAACAAAAATGCCTGTTGATCTTGCCTTGTTGTAATTGTTGTAGCAATGCTGTCACCTTGTATTTAATTTCACCATGCTGACTACCACAAAAATTTAAAACAGTTACATATTTTAGTACACATAACAAAATATAATTAAAATTATTTGGGGTTGTGAACACATTGTATATTCTAATATATTTTTATATAAACGTTGATCCATTTTTGAAGAAATTCTGGCTTTTGACACAATCCCCTGCTAAGAAAACTCACCTCAAACCTTTACAAACCACCAAGAGTGGTGAATGAGCGTATATTACGTTTGACATTCAGTGTGAAACTTTGTTAATATTCACCTGAGACCCTTATGCAATTCTATTCTAAGTCGATTGAACCATGTCCGTCTGTCTGTCCGTCTGTGTAAAACACTCTCACGTCCAAAATACACACCGTATATTCACAGAATTTCCAGAAAACTGTTTTGTATTTTCTTAGGCAGTTTGGTACTGAAAATCGGTAAAGCAGAACCAGAGTTACCGACCAAATTGTGAGACAACATCCATAAAAATTTTTTATTTTTTGTTGAGAAAAAAACTTGAGGAAAATAGTGAGAAAAGGTTCATGAATTCTCATAGCCCACAAAAATCCTCCCAAAATATTGCTCAATTATACATAAATGCCTATAAAATTGGAATATCAATACAAATCAATACAAAATTTATTGTATGGCCACAACCGTATACAAAAATAAAACTCTTTTTCTATAAGCAGCAGCAATAAATATTGGTTTATTGTGTTAAACAATCAATGTTTGTTTTATTTTATTTTACAAAAGAAACAGATATCAATTAAATTTATATAATTTTTACAAAAAATATTACAATTCGTTTATTACTATTAATATTAATTTGTGTACATACATATAAATCTGTTAAATGTATATGTTTAAGAAATCCTTATAAAATTAATATAAAAATTTAAATATTTAAAGGGAATTCACTTAAAAAAGAAAAAAAAACTATTTTTTATTGAAAGCCAATTTTACAATAACATGTCATACATACATACATACATATGTATATGGATATTTTAGGTAAAAATTTTCAAAAGTTTATTTTTTTTATATCGAATGTTTGCTTCTGTTACAAATGAAACTAACTAACTGGGAATTCTATAAATATTTATTATACAAAATTTTTTTTTGTTTGCTAATATTATTCGTTTTCTTTAATTATCTATATACACACATACATAGTTACAAGATATTTTTATTTTTATAATATAATATAAAGTGACATAGATTTATTTAGACTTATATTTTGTTATAATTACTTAGTTATTTTTTAAAATGTTAAAATATGTTAAAAAATAATAAATGTAACCACCTTTGGGTTTTTATACATTTTTTTGTATAAAAATTTTGTTTTAAATATGTTTTATTTTTTATACATTTTATTTTTCTAAACTAAATTTTGTGTTATTTTCAGTGGAAATGTTTTTAGTTACAATTCCTAAAATTATTTAGCCACATTTAATAATGGCACAATTACCGTTTATGTTGTTATAAATTTAAATCACATATATACATACATACTCGTATATGTATGTATATAAGAAAGATTTGTTTATTTTTTTTTTAAATCCTTAAATGGTTATTATGTGTTTTTCTGGGTGTAATACACAGTGGGATACGTTTTGAAGGTTTTCAAATTTTCTGTAAGTTACACAAACTTAAATAAAATATAAATTTTAAGCTTTCATTATGTATATTTATGTAAAAAGATTTACTACTATAAGAAAGCTATTTTCCATGAATTATCAAAAGCTATTTTAAAACCTTTACTTTTAAAATATTTTTCATAAAAAGCTTTACCTTTACAATACATTTTCTAATAATTTATTAAAAGTCATACTCCAAGCTTTAACATTAGATAATATAATTTTACAAAAACTTTGCATTTATAAAAGCTCTTTCTTTTCCATCAATTTATTAAAAATTTAAAAATGGCTTTTTCTTGTAATTATTTGAAGTATCAACTAAATTTTTGTGTTCAACAAAGTTCGAAACTTTTTCTTCCAATAGTTTTACTAAAAGCTTTAACCTATGAAATCATTTATCTTATGAATTATTAAAAAATATATTAAAAGTTTTATTTTTTTTATATGTTCACTATTTACCAAAAGCTTATTTAAACATATTTAATAATTTATCAAATGACTTATTCAATGTTTCATCTTAAAAACATATTTTGTTTTTACAAATAAATTACCAAAAGTTTTTTTTTTAAGTTTCACACTTGAAAAGCTTTTTATTATAAATTATCAAAAGCTTTATATTTTTCTGTAGAAAAGTAATTTTCTTATAATTGATCAAAAGACATATACAAATGTCTATCAAAACTAATTAAAAGCTTGTTTAAATTTTATAAAAAACATGATTATCTTATAATTTATTAAAAGCTTTATCGAGGAATTAAGCTGTATGTGTTATCAAAATTTTACAGCATATTCTTGACCAAACTTTGAGTTTTTAATATTTTTGGTTTAGCTTTTACAAATTTCTGATAGTGAACGTTTGTTTTTCCATCGGTAAATGTTGTTTAATTTAAATTCTTGACCCAACTTTTAGTTTGAAAGATTTACTGTTGAAATAATAAAGCTGTAACAGTTCGATTTAATATTTATTAGCAATCATTATTAAATGCTATATTGTATTTTAAAACAAATTTCTTATAGTAAACGTTTGTTTTTTATTGATAAATTTTCTTTCCAAATTAGCCAAAAGTATGCTAACTTATCTACAAATTTATTAATAACAGCTTTAACAAATATTTTAAATTGAAATAAAGTCCAGTGGTTTTATTATTTCAAAGTTTAATACAATTATAATTTTGAGGTTATTAAAAGCTTCAGGAAATGTTTTTTAAGATGAATTGAATAAAAGCATTAACAAATAGTTTTAATTGAAAAAATCTTTATGAGAGAATTACCTATATTTAACAAAAACTTTTTTAAATAAAGTTTAGCAGTAGAATTATTACAAACTTTTATTCTTGACAATTATTAAGATTTTTTTTATTAAACTGAAAATTGTGTGTTATATTCCAAACAAATTTCCCACTGTGCATCACGTTTTAACCATATACAATTAATTGCATTATTATAAATTTTGTTTTAATAACAATATTAATTTTTAAAAAGTCCATATATATATTATAAAATATATCAACAAATTATTTGATCTAAATACTACAAACATAGCAACAAAAAGAAGCAACTGATTTTCCTCATCATCAACATGATCACCATATGTTTTATTATTATTATTATTTTTAACAGCAGCAACCTTATGAAAAGAAATGAAAGGAGAAAAAATAAAACTTTGTTAATTAATTTAATAAATATTTTTGATTTTGGTTAAAGTAAATATGTAGTTTTTTTTAGTGTTCACAAAATGTATTTAGAAAAAATGTTAAAAACCTTTTAAAGTCACACTTTTATTTGGTTACATTAGAGTGTTAATTTGTTTTTGTAGCTCAATAGCTAACAACAAATCATCGCTACCAAATCACACCACTTGCACCGTTGCAAAGGCACTGAAAGTAACTTTTTTGGGAAACTCAGGACCGGGTGAACCGCGTGTCTTGATAACTGGTTTCAAGGGAGTCCGGGGCTTTAGTGATAGCAGTCCTGCGGAGGCGGCTAACTCTTTTAGCCGCTGCGAAAAACCATGAGAGTTTGAGGCTGTATCCGAATTGCTGGATATAATGGCAACACCATCTACAACATCACCATTAAGGGATTGAGCGTTGGGCACTGTATTAACATTGGTGGCTGGATGGATACGATAGACTTGTCCATTGGAGGAGGGATACATAAGACTAGCATTGTTAACAGTACTTTGAGGAGCATTTGTGTAGCTGAAAGTAGAGAAGAGAGAAATTTAATGAAATTAATATTTATTATTTACATACATATGTACATATGTATTTATTTTAAAAACATATCTGTTGTGTTATTTTTTAACAGAAATCACATGTTTCTTTTTTCTATTTTTCATCTCTATCTATCTATTCATGTTTATTGTTTTGTGTTAAAATTTAATGTGTTAACTTGTTAATTTAAATTTATTTTTATTCTAAAGTGTTAATATTTCCATATGCTTAAAAAAACTGTTATTGGTTTTAATTAAAGTAAATTTTAAATCAATCAAAATTTAACATAAACATAACTGCTAAAGATTATTTAATTTTGTTGGGGGCTAAGCAAATATTTTGCAAAATTTTCTTATTGTCATAAATAATTAATGAATACAGTCATAAGTTTAGTATTAATAATATTTAAATTTATAATCCTCTCTTTTATAAATTGTGATTTTTTATCTTTCACTTTCATTTTGGCATGACTGTTGTTGGCAGCTCAGCCGAGGCAGGAACGTTACTGTGAATGGCTAGCGCTATAGTTTGAGCTGGATTTGGTTTCAACAAGATGGCGCCACATGCCACACAGCACGCGAAACAATGGCCCAATTGAGAGGCGAGTTCGGTGAACACTTCATTTTCACAATTGGCTGCCTAGGCCGTGTAATTTAACGCCTTTAGACTATTTTTGTGTAGGGTTATGTTAAGGGTCATATCTATAGGGACAAGTCCGAAACGGTTGACGCTCTTTAAGCTAATATTGAATAATTTATTCGTAAAATACTGGCCGATATGTTGGAGAAAATATGCCAAAATTTAACCTAGCGTATGAACCATTAGGGGCGGTCAACATTTACATAAAAAACATCTTTAAATATTGAATTACATATATATGTACATACTTAGATCGTTCTATCAACTTAAATAAAGATTTGCCCCCTTATTCAAAAACGATTATTAAATTTAACAAACGTTTATTAAGCAAATTTTTATATGCAAATCTGTCTTAATAAACGTTTGTTAAATTTAATAATCGTTTTTGAATAAGGGGGTTCATACATTTCTCTAAATTTTCTCTTTAAAATCACTCTTTATTTAATTTTAAAAATATCCAAATAACTTTAAAATTTCACTTATTTTAACAAAACTTCTTTTCCAAGTCTTTTGTAAATTTAGGCTTGTTTTGAAAAGATTTTCAAAAATTAGCCGGCCTACAAATCATAAAGGCTCTAACGAATTATTTAATCATTAAAGCATAAATCATTCGAAAACATTTACTATTAAATCATTTGAAAACTATTAATGTTAAGAAGATTTATTTATTTTTTGGAAAACCTTTAATAATTAAAAAAACCAGCCTACTTATTTTATATATATAAGATTTTGTTGCTCTTAATTAAAGCCTTTAAAAAATGTTAATGACTTTTTTATCATCATTGTCATTGACTTAAGTTCTTGTTCTTATTTTTTTATATATAAATTGCATGCATCAACATGTTCATACACTAAATTGTACATTCATACATGCAACAATCACCAGAAGTCAATAACCTAAGTCGTTTAGATCATGTGCTGTTAAGTAGTTGACCTTAAACTTCATTTCAGTTATATTATTTAAAATGTTTAATATAGAAAAAAAACTAAAATATAATGAAAACAGCTAATAAAGCATTTAGTAGCTATTTTCAGTTGTACACACATGCATACATATGTACATAGGTCTAGTGGCAAAAAATATACATACATATGTAAAAAACAAAAAAACAACATTAAAATTATATTTCACTTAATAACGAAGTAAAGCCACTTTTCATTTATTTGAAAAGCTAAAAAAATAAAGATCCGTTCACATGAAAGATGAAGGTGAATGTGAAATAAATTGTAAAAATTATAGAGATAAAAAATTGTCTACGAGATATTAAGATACAGTGAACTCGAAGAAATGTGAACATAGGCTGAAGGCTCTAAAACGTAAACTTTTTATCGAACATTAAAATTCAATTTTGTAAGCTTATTTAAACATTTTGGGATTCCCCGCAGAAGAATTTCATAGTTTGTTTGTTGTAAACAACTTTTGTTGCATGATAAGTAGCTTCTTTTGTGGTTGATCCTTTTCAATAAAAACTAAATAAACAAATTTATAATTATCGTAGTTTAAATTCAGCTAACCTCTATTTCTGATGAATTCAATAGCATAATTTAGAAATTATTATCTTAGAAACCCTTTTGCAAAGGGTAGCTATGTATGTAGTATATTAAAATATGGCCGGAACTTATAAAAAGTAGCATCAAAACATCTTTCATAGGTGAAAAATAACGAACATACTTTATTTTAAATTAAATAAAAGATAAGAGACTATAATATGTTATAGAAAAAATGCAATCTAAAACGTGAACACCCTCGGTAAAAATTAGTTCACGTTTCTGCGAGTTCACTGTATATACATATGTAGAGACAATACATAAATAAGGAAGTAATTTAATTGATTTATATGCATTCCTATATAAATGACATTACATTGAAGCAGCTATGAGGGTGTATTTAATATTTGAAATTTAGAATTTTTTTTTTGACAGAATCAAAAAATTTTAACAATCAATTTTATTTTATATTTCAAAAAAAAAAAAAACAAAAATTATCGATAACTTTGATTTTATTGAGAAAATTTACTGAAAACTGCAATTTTCCATAAAAAATGATCCTTTGATTTTCAATAGAAAAGTTATCGATAACTTTAATATCTATGGAATTTTATCGATAACCTTAATTTTCTATAGCTAATTTACGATAATTTTAATTTCTAGAGAATATTTTACAATATATTTGGTTTTCCATAGAAAATTTATCGATAACTTTGATTTTCTATAGAAAATTCATCGATACTTTGATTTTTTTTCGAAAAGTTATTGATAACTTTAATTTCTATAGAATTTATTTATTTAACTTTATTTTTTAGAGGAAATTTGTCGATAACTTTAATTTTCTAGAGAAAAAATTATCAATAACTTTGATTTTCCATAGAAAATTTATCGATAATTTTAATTTTTCTATAGACTATTTAACGATAACTTTAAGTTTCTATAGAAAATTTGTAGATATCGAATTACCTACCAACTTTTCTGCAATATTTTTTATCTTAATTGAATCATTTGTATATGTAAGAAATCTTAATGAAATCTTTTAATTAATTTATAGTTTCTGTACCTAGTTTGTTATTTTAAATATCAAGTTGTTTATAAACAAATTAAATATTAACATAAAAGACAACTTGTATTAAAATCATCACTAACTATAAAGAATTTATTTAAAACATACAATTATTAATGCGTGTCATATGCGGTTTAAAGAAAATTAAAATTTAATTACATTTATAAGAGTTTATTTGACATTTAAACAGCTATTTACAAAAACAAAACACTAAATTAAAATATTCGTTGACACAAAATATGTATGTATGGGAGAGACATGTATGATTTTTAATAACAAAACAATAAATCTTGTCTTATAATTTGTGCTGATATCAACTATAGATTTTAAAAATGCAACATAATTCTTAATAAAAAAATGTGCATAAATTAGAAAAAATCTTAAGGTTAAAACAAAAGGCCTAAAATGACAACTTCATTTGAATTAGTCTACAAACTTCCAGAATACTAATTTAAAGCTATGTACATATTAGACATCTATGTGTTTTTTTCAATTTTCTCTATTTACAGATGAGGATTTGCCAAATTATTGACAAACATACATATAGTCGTGTTTTTTTGTTAATTTTTATAGCAGTTTAACATGTAAAATTAATAAGACCTGTAACAAAATATTTGCCAAAATAACACTTTACAACATATATCGTGTTTGCAGTCATTATAATACCAAAAAATTACTCATTACTATAAAACTATTACAAGAAATTACGACAACACCCATTTCATAAACGAAATTTGATTTTTGGCCGCTCGTATTAATATGAATAACAAAAAGCTGGATTCAATGAACACCACTGCAATATATTTAAAAGCAAAACTTTGAAAATTTGCCAGTTAGCGAATCATACAGCCATAGTTTTTCAACTTAGAAGAATTTATAAAAGAAAAGCAAAAGTATTACAAAAGTTTTAATATACAGGATTTGTTTATCTTTTTTTTTTTGCTATAAAATAATTAGGGGTTTCACTATAAATTCCAAGTAATTGGCATGGCTGGTCTTTAATATTGTATTGTTGGTAGTAGCAATAAAGTAAGTGACTAGTTTATGAAGAGTAACTGTGAGCGTCAATATAAAATAAACACCTAATATAGTCTAAAAAATGTTTTATTGTAAATTTAAAACAAAATATATTGCATAATTCATAAGTAACTTAAACAAAATATTACTCATTGCCAAAAACTAGAAAAACAAGTAAGAGTGCTATATTCGGCTGTGCCGAATCTTAAATACCCTCCACCTAAACATAATAAGAAATACAAAAACTACACTGGTTATAGGACTAAAATATCGTTCTTCTGTGTTTTCTATTCAGTTTTAGTGCAAATTTAATTATTATCTGATATATTGTTTGAAAGACAATTTTACGACCAACATAATTTATGTTAAATATTTTGAAATTTTGTCTAATTTTCACCATTTTTAATTGATTTAATTACCAATTCTTACCATAATTTACAGAGTTTTTCTGATGTTCATAATAATCTTGAGTATAATTTAACAAACAGAGTATAAAAAAGGAAAACAATTCGGTTTAGTGACTTTGCTCAAAAAAAAAAAAAAAAAACTTCATCAAATAGGGCTTTTAGAGGAGATGCCAGCAAAAAAAAAATTGCTGGCGGTCACGCCTATTTTCGAGGGGGCGGGCACGTAAAGTTGAAAATATATAGGCCTATATCTCGGGAACTACTGGGTGTATGATAATTTGTAATACATTAAATAAAAGGTATTAAAAATACCTTTCCAACGATATATATCATGATTATAAAATATGCACCGAATATGGGTTAAATCCCAAAAGAATATTTTTTGACCCGAATTTATTTGGTTTTTTTTGGAAATGGTTCTTATATGGCAGCTATGCCAAATTATGGGCCGATCTTCTTAAATTTTGGAACAGTGATTTTCATGCATATGAGGATATTTCACGTCGAATTTCAACATAATAACGGTATATTTAAGATATATATTAGTATTAACGTGGATTTCGGAAGTGGACCTTATATTGGGGACATAGTCAAATATGTACCGATATTCTCAAATTCCTGCAATTTGATTAAGGATTGTATGTAAATGATTCGTGTAAAATTTTGGATTGGTATCCTTATTTATAAGAGATTTATGAGTATTAAAGTGATTTTTGGAAGAGGGCTTTATATGGGGCATACGGTTCAAAATAGGCCGAAATTCACAAAATTCTGTGGGATGATTTTTGTATATATGTAAATGATTTGTATAAAGTTAGTACTGATATTTATACAATATATATAGGGATAGATGTCTTTTTCATAGCTCAGATGGGAGCTATGACCAATTCTGGGCCGACCACCATAAAATTTAGTACAACAATTTATTTGCCTATAAAGATTATTCATGTCAAATTTTAGCCGTTTAACATTATTTATATCTGTTTTATACGTATTTAAGTGAAGTTCGGAAGTGGACTTTATATGGGGGCTATGGTCAAACAGGGACCGAACTAAAAAAAATTTCGTTTTGCGATTTTTTTTGCATAAAACTTATTTTTGCTGAATTTTGTCTTGATATTCCAATTTTATAGGCATTTATGTATAATGGAGCAATATTTCGGGAAGATTTCTGTATGGGGGCTATGAGAAATCGTGGACCGATTCATACTATTTTCCGCACACTTTCCTATTTTATCATAAAAACAATGAATACAAAATTTCATGGTATTATCTGCAATATACTTCAAAATATTGCAATAAAAGGAACAAAAAATATCAAATTTTTATGGAGGTTGTCTCACATATTGGTCCATAACTCGGGTTGGCCTAAACCGATTTTACTGATTTTAAATAGAAAACTTCTTGAAAGCTGTCTGACAGAATTGTTGAAGATTTGGATCCCGAACGAAGATATCTGGGGACTTCAGAAAACTGATTTCAACATCCAGACAGACAGACGGACATGGCTTAATCGACTTCGCTATCTATAAGGATCCAAAATATATACTTTATAGGATCGGAAAATTATATTGTGGAAATTCTCATGATGGTGAAGGGTATAAAAAGGAACATAAAAAAATAATTAAATTTTAACGTCAAATTACCAGTGGGCTTATTCTGTATTGCGATGCGAAAATAAATACTACTCGAAAATACATAAAAGCGAACAGTTGCTATTCTCTATTGCGAAAAGTAGGCTGTTTTCATAAACGCAGTATGCAATGCAACATTTCATTGGTAAATAGTATATAATTCCAAAAATTAGAGGCTGGTTTAAATATTATTTTTTGTGAAATTAAAACCTTTGGTTTGGTTGTTCTTTGATAGAAAGAGCTTCTCTACCATGTATGCCATTTTGATGCAGAGATCTTCTAATTGTACACACTCGCGCTTACAGGTTTTTCAAAAGTTTTCGTAACATTTTATGCAATTTTTACAGCACTATATATTAGGTTTGCTCTTACTTCTCTTACTATAGCTCTTACTTCAGTTTTTGTAAGACGCTTTGGTTTTTTTGAAGCAGACAAATATTTTACAGTATTGTGTTTGGTATACTTGTTTATAATATTTTTTTATTGAACAGTGATTTCTCCCAATGAGTCTACCTATTTCACACAGGGACTTATCTTTTCTATGGAAATCTATTATGATTTGCGAGTCTCAATTGATGTTTGTCTTCCCATTGTAAAATATTCACTACTTAACGTCACAATTTAATCTCTTTTAATGATACATTATTAAACTTGCAATTATTTTAAATGACACTTATTACCTTATCATTTCAAACAAAGAAAAAGATTAAAAGAATTGCCATAACTTTTGAAATGACTGTTTACCTTATTTTAAGGAGTTAATAATAAATCAAATCAATTTGTGAATTCAAATCTTTTTAAAAAACTATACAAAAGTGCAATATAATTTTCTAATATAATACACCTAATTCTGTTTTTACTCGTTTTTTTCAACCAGTTTTGATTTAACACGGCTTGAAAATAAACAATTTTAATTTTTTTACACGATTTTATTCCATTTAGCACGATTCAAAATCTATTTGGCTTAAATTTTTTTTAATTAAAATTAATTTTTGTGTAATATGTTCATATGACAAATTTAGGAAAATTCCCTTTTTGTGGATACAAGCTATTTACTGGTCAACACAATTGTAAATAGTACAAATTTAGGGGAATTCTTTGCATACAATCAAATGAACTTATCATACATTTTTTACATTACTTTTAAGCTTATTCTTTATTCTTTAATAAAAATGCTTTTGTAAAACGCATTATCATATGTGATTTAATATTATAAATCTGATTAGTTGTTTTTAAAAAATCCTTGTTTTTCACCAATTTCAGAAACCAATCAAATATTTTGCATATGACCAATGTCTTTTATTTTACACGAAGTTTCCAGGAACCATTTACCATGTAAAAACATAATTAGGTGTATTATTTTATTAATATATATAGGCGTTTCTTTTAATAATATGTGATGTCTTTATTTTAACGCTAACAGTATGTTTTAAGTTTTGGGGTCTTTTGATGTTTAACCGATTGTTATGCTGACATATGCAACAATTAGTGGGAATTCTTGTTTAGACTTCCGTAATGTTTTTTTTTATATTTTAGTATAGAAATTTAACATTTTATAAAGATAAAGATTAATATGAAGAAAATTTAACGATAACTTTAATTTCAAAAAAAAACTTAATCAATAATTAAATTTTCCACAGAAAATTTATCGACAACTTAAATTTTCTCTAGAAAATTTCTTATAATCTTGAGACATTAAAAATGTTATACCGAAAATTCTTTCATTACGCCCATACCTATAGTCCTCTTTTAAATGTCTGCCTATCACGTACTTATCACATCAATTTTAAAAAGAAACAATCATAAAATAAGCCCCTTTTTGTGTTTGGCCATTTCTTATAAAATATAGTTCAAATAAATAGTTTTTAAGTTAAATAATGATAATGACTTTGTTGATAGTTAACCACGCCAATTGCACATCATAACTATCATCTCATATAATAATAATAAAAAAACTGCTCAGCAAAAAAAGCGAACTCATTCTAACATCCTGTAAAAATGTTTTATAAATTTTTGTGTTGCTTTTCAAGCTGCTTAATATAGAGTTAATAAAATGAATCTAACGATTTAACTAGACAGCCGTTCTCTTTTTTTGTTGTATGCAGCCATTTTTCCGTTGTTAAGAACTTGCTTAAATATATATTTTTTTCGGTTTGGCCAGTTGTAATGATAAATGTTTATGTTGATAGAAAATGTTTACCACCACCAACGAATCGTTAGATAAAGGTTACAAAAGTTCATCAACTACGAAATTTTCATTCATTTCTTTTTCTTGTATAGTTCTATAGTTTGCTAAATATTTATGTAGTGTTTGTTGTTGTTTGTAAAAATGTTATTTAGTTGTGGCTGCTGCTGCTGCTGCTGCTGCTGCTATAATGGTTGTCTAAGCTGCCTAAGATGCCAATACATTTGTTAAAAATGTATCAAGCTGTGGAAATGCGCTCACTTAAACCATTTTAACGGTCATTGAGCATTACAACCAAATAGTTAAGACAATAGCCAGTCAGCAGTCCAGCATTAAAAGAAAAATTATCAAATAATGTTGGCTAAAACAAAACAAAAAACAAAAAAAAACAACTCATACATTCTATAACATTTGGTAAAAATCTTGTTATTTTTTTAGTACGTTTGTGGTGGTTTTTTGTTTAGTATTTAAGAATGAAATAATTTTTATGGTTTGATACAAAATAAATCTTAAAGACTAGAATTTTTCTTTGAAAAGAATTTTCTGTATTCCTGCAATAGTTGCGATCGTTTAGTAATTTTTTTACATGATCAAATATTTGAAATTCTTTTATAGTTAATTTTGGTATTTCAATATAAAACCAATGATATACATATACTTATTTTGTTCAAATAATTAAAATTTTTAATATTGTTACGTTTTTACCTTTTAAAAATGGTGGTTTATTTTTTTTAAATAAACCGGATTCCTTATAATTGCAAAATAAAAGTGTCAAGTAGTTTGAAGAAAATATAACGACTCTTTATTTATTTAAATGTACACAAACAATATTAAAAATGAACATACTGTCAAAAAATTTTATACACTTATACGTATTACGGTTTAAGAACACACTTAAAGTTTTAGAACACTTTTAGAACACACATTGTTTACACAACAATGACTCATTATAAACTGATTAACTTGATTGGCCCTGTTAGTCTATTTATACAGCAAACATAATTTCTGGAAGGTTCGGGGCTAAGATACTAGAATGTTCATGACTGCAAGTCTAGAATGTTCGTGTCTAGAATATTCAGCCAAAGTCGTTAAAACTCAATGTTGCCATATTGCTCAGCTATGTTTATAACAGGGTGTTCTCAATGAATTAAAATTTCTACAAATAAATAAGTTGTATGTAGACAAACATGCTGTATGTTGATACCGACAGTTAAATACAATTTCGTAACAATATAAAACATATGTTTAGTTTTATATTTTTCTAGAAAATCTTTTAATAACTTTAGTTTTCTAGAGAAAGTTTATTAAAAACTTCCTAAACAAACTCACTATTCATTTTCTTTTAACACTGTTTAATGTAAATTGCAACCCATTGAATTAAAAACTTAAATCAATTTGTAGAAAAACTTGAAAAAAGAGACCTCATTTCTAGGGTACGAATATTGGGTCATTTTAAAATTGTTAACTTACTAGCGCCAATAGTTAGATTTTTATCAAACAAAAGACTTAAGACATAAACGTTTTACTTAAACACGTATTTTTTAAAGTGGACACAATTGACTGGCAATTGTTAACACAATTTTTACACAATACTCAAATAAACATTAGTCAAGACTAAGTTTATTTATACAAATTTAGCATGTATTTACTTTGTGGCTTATTGTTCTTTAATAACCATAATAGTAATAATAATGATGAATATATTACCTACTCTTGCCAAGGAGGAGTCTAGTGAATATGTCAACTAAATTGATATTTACATACTTTGCAAGCTAAAGATTTATGGCCTTATTCATAAAACTTATAACAGGTTTATAAGAGGTTTATAAAGCAAATTTTGTATGAAAATGCAATAAATCAAATAGTTAAAAACATTAGCAGCTACAGACTGAGTATGAAAACTCTTAATAATTTGAACATAAATTTGTTAAATAAACATTTGATTTCCAATGTATTTAGTAAGTTCAACATTTAAACAATAAAACACATATTTCATAATTTTTAGTTAAAGAAAAACAAAACTACACACCTAAATATTTCTTTATTATTTAATTGATTTAAATATTAGTATGTAGTATTTTTTTAAAATTTCCCTTTTTAATGTTAATACAAATTCAAGTATAAATAGGTTTATAACAAATATCCATCCTATGTATATTTTTCCAAATCGTTTGTTTATTTTGCTTAGCAAAATTCGCTTTCAATTTTATTATTGTTTTGCTTATTTCTTTGTATTTCATCTCAATCTTAAGCCCAACAATATTTATCTGGGTCAATAGGTTATTACTCGTTTAAGACACCATCATCAATGGCGTTTAAAGAAGAGGAAAACGTAAAAAAATTGTAAAAAAAAAACTGAATGATTTTGCACAGAAACCTCTTATTTACATACATATTACTTAGACAAAGCTAAAAAGATGGAAAAAATTATTACCTTAAGAAAAACTGTCTATACAGATTTTTAATAAGACAAGGCAAGCAAACACTTAAAGATTTATAGAAGGTCTAGGAAAAATTTTAAATGAGAATTATTACAGTGTAGAACACATAAATTAATGAATACATTTTTTTTACAAAAAATTAAATTAAAGCGAAAATTGAGAATGTAATACAAAGAAGATTTAAGCGATCATGAAATTTTCTATAAAAAATGAAGCGAGTTTGTATAGAGAATTAAAGCGATCAACAAATTTTTTATAGAAAATTAAAGCGATCACTAAAGATTTCTCTAGAAAGTTGAAGTGATCACTGAAGTTTTCTATAGGAATTTGTAGCAATGACTAAATGTTGTATACAAAATTAAAGCCTAAAGATCACTAAAATTTGTATGTATATAAAATTTAAGATATTACAAAATTTTCTATATAAAATTAAAGGAATAACTAAATTTAAAACTATATAAAATTAAACCGATCACTAATTTTCTTTATAAAATTAAAGCAATCACTAAATTTAAAATTTGGTAAATTTTTTATATAAAATGAAAGCGATCACTAAATTTTCTATATAAAATTAAAGCAATAACTAAATTTAAAACTTTATATATAAAATTTAAGAGATCACTAATTTTCTACATAAAATTAAAGCGATCACTAATTTTCTATATAAAATAAAGCAATCACTAAATTTAAAATTTTGAAACATTTTTATATAAAATGAAAGCGATCACTAAATTTTCTATATAAAATTAAAGCGATCACCAAAATTTTTATAGAAAATTGAAGCGATCACTAACATTTGCGTATAAAATTAAAGCGATCTTCAAATTTTCTATAGAAAATTGAAGAGATCACTAAAATTTGTGTATAAAATTAAAGAGATCACAAAATTTTCGATATAAAATTAAAGCGATCACTAAATTTTTTGTAGAAAATTGAAGCGATCACAAAATTTTTATACAAAAATAAAACGATCGCAAAAATTTCTATATAGAATTGAAGTGATCAAAATGCCGAATTTTGGGCTTTTGAAAATCGAAAAGCAATTGTTAAGAAAATTCGGCTTGAAATGAGTTTGTGGTGAACGATAACAATATCGAGAGACGGCTGTAACATAATTTTGAGTTATTATTAATTATATGGATATTTCTGATATGTAGTTTCAACAGAACGGTGTCACATGCATCAAGGAATTTATTGCAAAACAAAATATCTCGATCGCTTAATTTCACGAAATTCAGCTGTTATTAATTGGCTGCACCGATCATGCGATTTTTGTGGAGTTTTATTAAAGACAGAGGCTATAAACAGCCAATTGAATCGATTACAGGCATAAAGTTCAAAATGAGTAAATTAAATGACGTAATAACGACCGATATTGCAAAAATGTGATTGAAAATTATGATAAAAGAATCGAAATGTCTATGCGTGGCCGTTTTACATAAGTTTTCATTTATAATTGTCACACCTTACACCTTCCAATACCATAAAATTTGTAAAACATTACATATAAATTCTTTGTTTCATTTTATATAAAAAAAATAAAATTTCTCGTTGCAGAACCCTTTCCTTGAGTAAATTAAACATCAATTTAAGATTCCCATTTGCTATTGTTTTTTTTTAAGGTTTAATTTAATTTGATTCTTTTCGATTCGTTTTTTTTTTTGTTTTAGAAATAAGTCAAAGAATAAAAGAATATGTAGTTTACGTACTATTAAGTATATATTTTCTAATAGGAAATGATGACTATTAATTTTAATAAGTTTGATAAACTTTTTGTGCCTTTAGAAGAATGTGTATCTGTATATTTACAACTATGTAGATGACTCTAACATCTCATGCACGTACCAACTCAATCATAAAATAGCTAGATAAAATATTTAACATTTTGTATTTAGTACTATTTTGTTCAAGATGATGACGGTAAATGTAGTGTGCAAGTATAATGAGCTATATTTTTTTTGCGTTTGAAATAAAACTTTATTTAGGTCATATAAACTTTACTAATTTCAGTTAGTTTTTTTAAGATTATCAAAGTAATTGTTCTACAGCTACTAACTAAAGTTTCAATTTATTGTAAGAAAGAGTACGAATTAGGAAAGTTTTGATTTTGTTTTTTAAAGGTAAATATATATATTGATTTTATGTTCATTTTCTTATAACAAAAGATGTTATTTTTTATTATTATTTAACTGGTTTTAACTGTAGATTTTATTATATGAATAATGATGTTGTTTGTGTAAAACTATCCTTCCGTAATTATAACAATAAAGTGTATTTTAAATTTACTTTTCAAATAAATATGTATATTTTTAATGTATTGCATTAAATTTGTATAAGGAAGTGCAAATTTTTTGCTTAAACAAAAGTATGAAAGAAGTAAATATGAAGATTTATATGGCATTTTTATTAAAACACATTTAAATAGAAATATTTAACAAACCATGACATTTCTTTATTAAATAAGATTTAATTACAGTATATACAATAACATTAAGTTTGTTGACTTGTTTAGCAATTAGAAATATTTATGTAAATATATATTGAATATTTGCATTAAATGAAAAACTTAACAGATAATTTAAGTTATCAATAAATTGTTTACAGAAATTTCAAGTTACAGACCAGTTTCATATAGAAAATTCAAGTCAAATTTTTTATGAAAAATTGTCAATAAAATGTTTATAGCTAGTTTAAGAAATGTATTTTTTGGCATAATTTTCAAATGGTCATATTATAGCATTATGTCTGTAAAACATTTTATATTCATTTCTTCTTATTGTTTAGCAAATATGATTATATTTTAAATTAACACAGTTGTGCAGTAATGACCTTTCAATGAATTTTTTATCAGTAATAACCAACAACTATTGAAGCATTGTTTAATTTAGCCAACTTAACATTTAATTTATGTTACCAATTACTTTAATTCGCAATCAAAATTAAAATTAAAAAAATTAAAATAAAAATTAAAGTTACAGAAAAAATTGGCAACAATGAAATGCAAATTACTATTTATGTACAAAGTGAAGTATTTAACAAGGTTTTGTTTAATGTTTTTTGTATTTCTTTAAACAAACCGTAAACTATAAATAAATTACAACATATTGATTGTAACACCAACAACAAACTAACATGATAACAACAAACAATAACTAACGGTAATACACCCAATTTATTTTTCAAAAACAACAACAATAACAAATGCAATAATAAAAAATATTACAAAAAAAAACTACTACTGCATGCATGTAATAAGTAGTGGCAAGTGGCATAATTAATGTTTTGTTTATGAATGTATGTTCGAATGTTACAAACAAAATATCTTATTGGCACGCAAGACAAATTGCCTTTAACCAGCAAAAAAAAATATCAAATAAACAAAAAAAAAAATAAATAAAAAATTATATAAAACCGTATAAAATCGTAACAAAGAAGTTAATATTATTAAGTGAATTATTGCACACATAATAATAGTTATCAAAAATTCGTTTATTAACGATTTCAATTCATTAAACGCTTGTTTTTGTTAAAATATTTTGCTATTAAAATTTAATCACACGCCCTTTTCCAATAATGATATTGCAAGAAATGTAGACATATTGTAAGTTTTTTTTTTTAAACAGGATAAATTACTTTTTATTAATATTGGTAACCAAGCCATAAACTTTATTTTCAAAATTTTTATTAAAATAATATATTTGCAGCGAATTAACTAACTATGGTTTTTCATTATATTTATATATTTATTTATTTCATAAAGGATGGTAAAAACAAAAGTCTTAGGCAACAAACCTATTAATGTTTATTGTTTGATGCAGCGCGTTTTCAAAGAGATTTTTTTTTTATGAAACTAATAAATTTTTCCATAAAAATTATAGTTATATAATTTAATTGCAGGAAATTCAAGTAGATCAGCGAAGTAGTTCATAAAATTTTGTTGTTTATATACCATGTATATATCTAAAATACGTATCAATTACTTAATTTTTTAGGATATATTTATCTTTAATTTTTTACAGAAAATGTATTAAAACCTTTATTAAGTCAATTTCATAGAAAATTTATCATAAACTTTAATTTTTTATGTAAAACTTGTCGAAAACTTTTATAGTTCAAAGAAAATTTAAAGACAACTAATATTGTTCCTTATATGAATATCAATAACTTTAATTTCTTGATAACTAATGTCGATAATTTTAATAAAGAAATTCTCTATATAGCTTTAATTTTCCATAGAAAATTTATGGTTAACTTAAATTTTCTAGAGAAAATTTATCGATAACTTTGATTTTCTGTAGAAAAGTTATCGATATCTTTGATTTTCCAATAACTTTGATTATTTAAGGAAAATTTATAGATAACTTTAATGTTCTATAGAAACTTTGATTTTTTTTTAGAAAATTTATTGAAAACTTTAATTTTCTAGAGAAAATTTATCAGTAACTAAAATCGACAATTTGAATTTTCTAAAGACATTTTATCGATAGCTTTGGTTTTTTATAGAAAATTTATCAATAACTTTAATTTTCTAAAGAAAATTTATCGATAAAGAAAATCAAAGTTATCGATAATTTTAATTATTTTTTTAGAAATCAAAGTTATCGATAATTTTGATTCTCTATAAAAAATGTATGAGGAACTTTGTTTTTCAATGAAAATTTATCGATAAATTTAATTTTCCAAAGAAAATTTGTCGATAACTTTGATTTTTTATAGAAAATTTATCGATAACTTTGATTTTCTGTAAAAAATTGATCGATAATTTTAATTATTTAAAGAAAGTTTGTCGATAACTTTAATTTTCTATAGAGAATTTATCGAAAAATTAATAACATAATTTTCGTAAAGAAATATTATCGCTGTCAATAATTTTTACATTAGTAAAAATGAGTTCGTTTCTTAAATCTTTTGTTTTATATAAAATTTAACTAATAGATTTGCGCGGTTTTTAAAATTAATATTAGAAAATCTTTATTATTTATCTTTAATTCTTTGTGAATGATCTCTGCAATTCTTTTCAAATATGTAAAGGAAATGAAGCAGAAATAATTTTAAAACACAAAAAGAAATTAAAAATAAACATGTGCGGCATCTGCTTTCTTATTTTATGCAGTAAGTGCATTAAGCTTAAATAAAATTACTTGTTTTTGTTATTAATATTATTTGTACGTTATTCTAAAGCAAGGTATATAGTAAGTGTATTATCCTCTTAAGCCAAAAAAGGGAACCTGCTGTGTGTTTAGATTATTATTTTTATATTTTCTTAATCTGCTATTAAGCTGCTGCTGCAATTGTGCTTAATGTTTGATTCATTTTGTGTTTTCTTTCTTTTGCAACTTGCTTTTGTTAGAATAGTTATAACTGCAAATATGTATTAACATCGTCATGGCAAGTACAATACGTTTAGTTAAGAGATATACCTATAGAAAACAAAACAACAAAAACATCTTTTGGTCATTGGGCAACAATAACATGTTAAATCTTTTACTACTGTCTTGACTTTTAATCGTATGTATATTTGTTGTCTCTATGGAAAGTAAGTATTTAAGGCAGAAAAAGGCATACGAGTACAATGAAAATTGGTGCATGTTTTTGTTTCTTGATTGTTTTTTCTATTTCTATTTTTTTAGTTTTCATTAATTCATTCTTTCATTTATTTAAAAGAAGCCAGTAAGGCATTAGTTGTTATTGTTACTATAGCTGTGTTGTGTGGCTTTTTTATATGTAAGTAAATGCATGACCATGGCTAAACTTCTTTAAGTTAAAATCTTTTTTCTACAAAAAACAAAACGATGATGCTGGCTAGTGATTGTGATGATTTTACTTTATTGGGTGTGTTCAATTATATGCTTTAATAATAACGGTAATCACAGCAAAAAATAAAAAAACTCTTAAAAAATTAAATCTTTTTTTAAGGAATCATTTAAAGGCAATATATACATAGTTACATTTGAGGCACAAATAGTAGCCCATGAAGGCCTAGCACGAGTAAGTTACATTTACTTATTTAAATATTAAGGCTTTTTAGTTACAATTAAATTAAATGAACGTGAAGGAAAACATATTTACTAAATGAAAAAAATAATTCAAAAACTCACTACATACTTAGAACTAGTAAGGCATGTATAAGGGGTTAACATTATACCTAATGTTTTAATATGTAAACAGGTGTAATTGAATGAAAACTTTTTGTGATAGTATCGTTTAGCAATAGAGACAAATTCGCCTTAATATTAAAAATGTTCAAAATACAAGTACAATTAAATTTTAATAGAATTAAAAAAAGACTCTTAATTTATAAAAACGGGAAAAGAACTTAATTATTTTTTTTATTAAATTTTAATTATTTAATTAACAAATAATAATTGTTTTTTTAACATTTCCGTTATCCATATAGTTTAAAGCGCATGAGTTTAATCGTCACCTCTAACACATTACCATCAAACAAACTTTGATATTCACATTTAGAATTATAATTTATGTGAAAGCAAATAAATATAAATTCTCATAAACAATAAATATTATTTAAGTTATAAACTTAAGGAAAAACGTGCTCGAACTGAAATACATCAATAAACATAAAAATATATAACAAATAAATAATATTTCAGATTGTGATACAAAGTAAAATAATAAAAATAGAACTACGAAGCAAGAAATTGTGTTAGAAATAGAATATTATTTAGAAAAACTTACGGTAACTATAAAGTGTTAAATTGTTAATAAACTAAAGCAATCACTAGGAAAGCTAAGGCAAACTATTAAGTTCAAACGTGATAAAATAGTTTGCAATAATGCGAGAAATAAGAAAAGTAAATCGTACTATAGTTAAACACACATATTTATTGAAAAACCTTTCTAATAATAATGTTAGAATAGCAAACCGAAATATGAACATAAAGAAAAAGTAATTCATTGAGAAATTTAAACACAATAAGGCACGTACTTTAAGATAAAACTTTATTTAATGAAATTTATATGTTTTTATACAAAAAAAGAAAAAAAACAGAAATTACTTGAATAATTGAAAAATTCTTTAGTTTTTTTTCATTAATTTTAAAATTATTGTTTTTATATATGACTAAGATGATTAAGAAAAATTCTTACGCTTTTTAGCTTGATATTTTTGCATATATTTTCTTTCTTTTTTTAAGAACACACCTCCGTTTATCAGTTGTTGCAGAATTTCTAAAATTTCTAAAATTAAACTTTTCAACTTTTCTAGCGGAAATCATAGATATCACAAAAATTACTCATACGCCCATTTGATCAGTTAAAAAAACAACAACAACAAAATCTAGGCATTATTATGAAAAAGTAAATACACTTAGAGACAAATAGAGAAAATGTGGGTTTTCTTAAGAAAATTATCGACATGTAGTATTTTGTTTAACTTTTAAATGGTGTGAGGTGAAATTGGGAGCATTTAACGCTGGACAAAGACAAAGACGGTTAAAGAATGCAACATTAATTGGAAAAGGTTAGAAGCTGGCTTCAAAGATCGTTTTCTAGATCAACACTGGTGATATGTTTATTGGTGTCAATGAATTCATGAATTTGCTAATAACTGTTAAATAACTAGACATTTCCTTATTGGACAGCATTGTCTGCCAATGGGTAGTTCAATTTATGATTTTGCTCATATTGATGAGGATCGCACGATTTTCAAGTGATCTTACAAGTCGATCACTTGAAAATCGTCGTATTTGTAGAATAGTGTGACCTATTTACAGTGACCGTCAAAATACATTCAAATAAAATTACAACCGTTTCTTGCTGGCATGCTTTTAAAGTCAGCTGATTAAATATCACTTTGTTTTGGTACAACTGGCGGTAAACATCAGCTGAGTTCGAGTGCTTGTGAAAGTTGGAGTTAAATAAAATTCAAAAGTTTTGTTATGGAAAATATTAGTGGAGGTATGTAAAATTATTACCTGCTACCAATTTGATCATTCTAATGTGTTGTCCAATTGTGCAATGTTTTATTTATGTATAATATTAGATTAAACATAACTGCAAATGGCAACTTATTAATCAAATTGTATAGATTAATGAATAACTAACCATTATTGCTCCAATTTGCTCCATTTAAAAATAATCGCTTTTTTGAGGTATGTTGCTTCATAAACAAAAAAGTTGGGGCAAATCGGCCAGATCGGCTATATAGCAGCTATATGAAATAGTGCACCAAATCATAAGAAACTTGGTAAGTCATGAACAATTTTCTCTAATAATAAATATAAAATGTTCTCTCAAGAATTAATTTTCGATAGCTTTAATTTCTAAAAAAAACTTATTGATAATTTTAATTTTCCAAAGAAAATTTATCGATAATTTTAATTTTCTAGAGATAACCTATCGATAACTTATATTTTCTTTGAAAATTTATATATATTTTTTATAGAAAATTTCATGATATTTTTTTCATAGACATATTACCGATAACGTTAATTTTCTAGGGGTAATTTATCGATAACTTAAATTTTGTATAGAAAATTTATTGATCACTTTACTTTTCTATAGAAAATCCATAACTTTAATTTTCTAAAGAAAATTTTTAGGTAACTCTTTTATAGACAAATTATCCATAACTTTACTTTTGCATTGAAAATTTATAGATAACTTTAACTATCCAAAGAAAATTTATCCATAAATTTAATTATCTGTAGAAAATTTCTAGATAACTTTAATTTGTAGACATATTATCGATAACTTTAATTTTATAGGGATAATTAATCGATAGATTAAATTTAGTATAGAAAATTTATCCATAACTTTAATTCTGTAGAAAATTTCTAGATAACTTCAATTTATAGACATATTACCGATAACTTTAATTTTTAAAAGATAATTTATCGATAACTTAAATTTTGTATGGAAATTTATCAATAACTTTAATTTTAATTTTCTAGAAAAAGTTTATTAATAACCTTAATTTTTTATACAAAACTTATCTTATCTATTTTCTAGAGAGCTTGAGTATTTATCAATTTGAGATTTTCTAGAGATAATTTATCGATAACTCAAATTTTGTATAGAAAATTTACAGATCACTTTACTTTTTATAGAAAATTTATCCATAACTTTTATTTTCTACACAAAATTTTATCTATAAAGTAGTATAATTTACAAATCTATTTAATGCTTCACAACAAAACTTTTTCGCAGTGTTTTAAATACTCTAAAAAACATAAATCCTTTTCAAATCTAAACATAACATTTAAACCATTCAAATAACAACCACAACAACAAACAAAAGACATGATTAAAGGGGGAGTTCAGAATGCCCAACTGCCTGTTACGAGTTCATAAAATGCAAATAAACGAAGATAAACGAAGGAATGCCATAGAGAAATAATACATAGAAAAGAAGAAAATATAAATATAAATATTTAACTTATTTATGAAAGGCGTGTATAGTTTTGTATTAATGCCACTATTACCAAAAAAAAAGAGCCACAAAGAAAAACATATCTACCTAGGCAATACTTTTTTGCATATCAAACACTTGTTTATAAACAAAAAATAACTGAAAGAAACATTTGAAAATCTTTATAAAACTGTTTATTTTTATTTGTTGGCAACATACTTGCTCGTATGCTTTTATATGTTTGTTGCCAGCAGTCAAGACCTTAAACTTGTTGCTTGAACTTGATTGCAGCTTTGTGTCGAAACTACCTCTTTAATAGCAAAAATACCAAATAAATAAGTATAAAAATTCATACACCTGAGAAATATTTTTGTTTTCCTATACCTATATATATATAATCTTTTATTCACAATGCTCGATTTTTTGCTTTGTATGTTTCTTTTTTTTTTGACGCGTGTGTTGAATAAATTCTTTTTTATGTGTGTGGGCTGACTTTTTTTCTACTGTTTTTCCAGCTATGAAGTAAATGTTTTAACTGTTGTTAGAGTTGAAGGAAGAATTGCAATGTTGGTTGAATTTTTATTATTGGATGGATGATGGCATTCTTTGAGCTATGGAGGTAGGAAACATAAAAATGTGGCAGCTAGCAGTAGGCTATATTTGTTGTAGATCAAAGTTTTTGGCTTATTCTTCAATGGAAAAATTAAGGAAACTATTCAATGTGTATTAGGTGAGAACTAGAACAAATAAGATTTGTTTATTAGCTTCATCTATAATTTTACATAATGATCTAATAGTTGAGAGGACAGACACAATTAAATATTAAAGAATTTAAATTAAAACTAGCTTTTGGAAAAGCAATTGTTAACATTTTTAAACTGCAACAATTGTCTGCACTCACAAAGTACTCATATCCTAGACAAATGCTACATAGTATGTAAATATTACATATTCCAACTTCTTTCAGGCCATTTTCCTCTAGTACCAATTAGTTCCGTTAAACCTTTCTATTGATCTGTATATATTGTAATTATGTGTAAGAATTTCATGTAAAATTTTTTACTTTAAAATCTGTATAATAAACTTAACTGTCGTTGCTGGAAATTCTCTGCTTTAATTCAATTAATCTTCACATGTTTCACGAATTTTTTCTAGAATTTTTCCTGCCTCAATATACAGACATACAACGATTATATAATCATGATGACGCATGCGCTCTGTTTTCTATTCCCAAACTAAATAATACTCACTTGCTATTAGTTTGTAACATAAATTGCTTATTTTAGTATTTCATTTCAATGGCTTTTGCTTTGGTTTCCAACTACGAATGTTGTACGTGTTACTGTAATAGTGTTGGAACAATTGGAATTAGAATTTGTGTGCTTTTGGTAAGAGAAAAAGTACCTTTTTGTGTTTGAATTGGTATCAAGATATTGGAGCAGTTTTAGAAACAGCAAATTGGGCATATTCAAGGTAAAGATAAACTGTATAGCTATGTGTCCACGATCGTTAGATATTACAACGTTGTCCGAAAAATGTTCAGAAAATGTCTATCAACCGTGTAAACTTAAAATTTTTGCCTTCCAACGTTGTAAGAAAAAGCATTTTCAGTACATTGGAAGACAAAAATATTGTCAGACATCTAACAATCGTGTAAACACACAATTTTGTCATTGTTTTAAGACAATTGTCAAACACTTTTCATTGTCATATGTGCAAAGTTATAGGGACAATGCCCAGATGTACTGTAAGCTAATATTGAAAAATTTATTTGTGGAGAGAGAATGCCAATATTCAACCCAGCGAATGAACCAAAAATCTTTCAATCTTTCTATATACTTAAATAAAGATTTCATAAATTTCTTTAAATTGTATGTATTTTTTTAAATCAAATTCAAAAGCATTCAAAAACTCACTCTTGACTACCAAAAACGAGACATTTTCATACGAAAATTTTTAAATACTATAATTTTCTGTGATTCCAAGCACTTAAAGCAAATCTTTCTATTTGCACTAATGAACAAACCTGATTAACAATTGAGTAATTTAAAAATAATTTAATAAATAAAGCACTTCGATACCAAATAACTCAATAAGATATCAAGGTACTTTTCTAAAGAAAATATAGAAAAATAGTAGCAACATTACAAAACCCTAATCTCAGTAAACTGTGTTATTTCAGTGTGTAACTACGAATGTATGCATGTATGTATAATTGTGTTGATTTTCCACAAAATAACATAAACTTACACTTCTAATGTGTTTAACAAACTTGTAAATTTTCCTTTAAATTTATAACAATTGTTAAACATACACACAGACAGACAGACAGACAGACAGTCATACATACACATGAAAAGCATGAAGTGCATGTATGCAGAAAAAAATTTGAAACGAATATAATAAAAATGAATAGAATCTAAATCTAAAGCGTACTCATATCTCAAACACTTATTTTCAGACATGTGTGTTGTGCCTACAGCAGCAGCGACAACCACAATATGAAGACTACTTCCACAAGCCAGAAGATGCAAAAAGTTAGAAAGAAATGTTACGAGAGAAAAAGAAAAAGAAAAACTTCAGAAGTGTATATGAAAGAAGCAGAAAAGAAACAGTTAAACTTTGACTGGAAAATTCACATGCTGTAAACTAATGTGAAATAAGTATTTGTGTGCACTACTCACTACGCTGCTGCAACAAGAACACACTCTTTAAAATCGGCACTAAATTTTTTTAGGTTTTTCGTAAAAGGGAAGTATAGCCCTTAGAAAGTGATTTGTCAGTGTGATTTAGTAAGATATTGTTTTGTTATTTTTGTAGCATAATTTACTTTGTTTAATTAAAAAAAAAAATACCTTAAAATGTGGTAAGATTAAAAATCTGATGAAGACACTTACCTAGAAAGAGAAAAATAAAATAAATTTAGTAAATTTTGCATATATAGGTAGATAAAAAGTTTGTAAATATACTAGTTTATATAGAGTTTTTAAACAGAACTTTGTTTTTTCAAAACAAAATAGAACAAAGAATTTATATGAAAATCGTTAAAATTTGTATTTTATTTTATTGGAGATTAAAAATAATATGGAATAGATGTCCACCACGATCTATTACTTCCAAAATTAAAATATTTGTTGATGGTAAAAACCTATATGAAAAATGAGTTCAAGTATTATATAGTCAACAGGAAGATCCACCTAAAATCTAGATAATATCGAAGTTCCTAAATGTCCACAAAAGTGGACTTAGCTAATTTGCATACTAAGAAGCTATATACAGTGGTGGACATAAGGGTAGCACTTTTTATATAAGGAGTTTTCAACGTATTTTTCTTTTATATCGTTATAATTAATTTTTTTTACCCTACGGTGTAATCAGTATGTCCTGTTCTATTTCTTCTTCTATTTATGAGTAATTGCAATTACTAGGAAATTTGAGCTGGACAATAATTTAGCACTTGGAACTAAATTCATATATTTTGTTAGTTTTTCGCGGGAAGTTTTTTAGGATGTAATAAGTTATGAAAATATTTTATGAAATAAAAGATTATCGCCCTTATTCAAAAATGATTATTAAATTTAACAAACGTTTATTAAGACAGATTTGCATATAAAAAACACTATTAAGACATGGCTGAAAAAAGTGGTGCGCAAAGGAACAGCGTAAGGTTATTCAACAGATGAGATTGAGATTGCAAGATGGCAAAATTTGGTAAATGATGTATGTATGTATGTATGTAAATGATCCGTGTAAAATTTAAGGGTACCATTATTTATAAGAGATTTATGAGTATTAAAGTGATTTTCGGAAGAGGAAATTCACAAAATTTTGTAGGATGATTTTTGTATATATGTGAATGATCTGTATAAAGTTTTAAGTCGGTACCGATATTTATACAATATATATTGAGATAAATGTCTTTTTCAGATGTGGTCCTTGTATGGGAGCTATGACCAATTCTGGGCCGACCACCATAAAATTTAATACAACAATTTATTTACCTAGAAAGATTATTTATGTCAAATTTTAGCCGTTTAAAATTTTTTATATCAGCTTTATACGTATTTAAGTGAATTTTGGAAGTGGACTTTATATGGGGGCTATGGTCAAACATGGACCGAACTAAAAAAAATTTCGTTTTGCGATTTATTTTTGTATGAAACTTATTCGTGCTTGAATTTTGTATAGATATTCCAATTTTATAGGCATTTATGTATAATTGAGCAATATTTCGGGAAGATTTTTATATGGGGGCTATGAGAAATCAAGGACCTATTCTTACTATTTTCCTCACACATTCTTCTTTTACCATAAAAACAATGTATACAAAATTTCATGGGAATATCTGGAATATAAATTAAACTATAGAAAAAAATGTTTAAAAATATCAATTTTTTATGGAGGTTGTGTTACATTTTGATCCATAACTGGTTCTACTGTTCTACTATACCGATGTTGCTAATTTTCAATACCAAATTGCTTAGGAGAACTATAAGCGGTTTTTTGTAAACTCTGTTGGTTGTGTCCTTTGAACGTGAGAGTGTTTTACAGAGACAGACAGACAGAGAGTTGGACATGGCTCAATCGACTTAAAATTTCGTAAGGACCAAGAATATATATACTTTGTCGGGTCTCAGACGAGTATATCTCAGTGTTACACACGGAATGACAAACTTATATATACCGTCATTTGCCACTTATGGTGGTGGAGGATATAAAAAATTGAGTGGCGTGATCTAAAGGTGGCATTTAGAATGTTTCAAAAATAATGGGTTTTAAGAAATAACGAACAACAGAAAATATTTGTCTTAGTAGGCAACAGATACCAAGTGTGCTTACCTCGTATCTACCACGGTATAATTGTGATTTTATAGATTATGCCAATTGATTGAAAATAACTGGAAATCACGGATAATATCTTTTAATATTATTTGTAGTAAATTAAATTTTTTGTTAAATTCTACTCTAAATTATTGCTTTCAGCATACTTCTCCAGATTGGTGCAACATTTGTGGCAGTTTATTTTTTTTTTAATTTTTTTGGTTTGTGTAATTGTGGCGGGAAAATATGCGAAAAATCATCATCATCAGAATTAGAATGTGTTTGGAGTGTTTAAGTTTTGTGCTTCATTTGTTGTTGCTGTTGTTGTTATTGTGCATTCTGTACGTTTTGGAAACATGTGGATGGCATGTTAGCAATGTGAGACGACGGGTAAGCAGGCGGACAGAATCAGACATGGCATAGTCATAGTCATACATACTAGAGTACACTTTACTAACTTTAGTTGTTCTTGTTGTTTTTTGTAGCAAGTAGCATACATTAGCCATTTCACTAAGATATGGGATGCTTAAAAGTTGCAAGCAAGTAAGAAGAAAAAAAAAACAATATTTTTTTTAAAAAAGCGGAGGTTGCGGAAGCAACCGTGAGTGTCAGTCACTATCACATATTTTTCTCACTTCATGGTTAGTGTGGTTGTTGTTGTTGTTGTTGTATTTTATTCTATGTGTATTGTTGTCGTCGTTGTTGTTGTTGTTATTGTTAGTTTGTTGCTGTTAAAAGAAATTGTAATTACAGACTTTTGAATTGAGATTAACATGCAACTTTAAAGCTGCTTCATACTGTTTGACTATGAGCCTGCCTATAAACTTATGTATGTTTTATTTTTATTTTCAGTTGTTTTTTTTTTTTTAGCGATTCTCAACTTCTTCTGAGACGTTGAGACTTAGTTTTAGTGTTAGAATACAAAATAAAATCAAAGCAAAAGAACTTAAATGTTTAGGAGTACATAAACTTTTGGTTAGCATTTTCAACGTAGGCATTGTCGTCATCAGCATGTTGATCATCATCATCAACATCACTGGAGCATTGAGAAGAAAAAAAATTACAAAAAAAAATAAAAGAAAATCGTTAGCTAAAAGATGTGCCAGCAGCAGTAGTTGCAGACCATGAAGTTAAGAGCAGCAGTTTTCTTTATTTTCCTACAGAAGCGTTATGATGCGACAAAAAAGATTCTTTTATTTTCAGTTTATCGCGTAACAGAAACATTTATTTGCTCACCCTATAATTGAGGAATAAAGTACATATTTATAATTTTGTTTTGTTAAAAGTTTTAAAACGGGTATGTTTTCTGCTCAAAAAGGATCTTCTTAAGGAATCAAAAAATTTGGTTCCAAATTTGGTTTGGTGATTTATTATAAACTTTAAGTCAAGCTAAAAATTTTATAAATTTGTGAAATAAGAATTGCAATTAGGAAATAAAGTGGTTAAACAAGTTTTTACTAAAACTTTTGGAAACTGAAATTAAAACTGATTCGTGTAATTATTTTTTAAACATATCAAAAGTTTTACAAATTTACATTATGTTTCCGAATCAGACCCTGAAAATAAATGTTGCAAATGACAACAACGTTTAGATTATATTAAACGTTCGTCCTGTCCTAGTTGTTAATAAATGAACTCGTTACTCTACTAGCAAGTTCCCTTACAACCCATAATGCCCCTAAAATATCCATCATACTCCTCCAAATCTAAACACTTCACCAAGTAGGGCACTAAATATATTGTTCTTGTCTAACAAAAAAAAAATAAGAACTTCTTTGAGACTATTTTGTTTTTTGTTCTTGTAATTTTCAATCTTCTTTTACCAGGCTTATAAGCAATTGTTGTTAGAGTTTTGTTGTTTTGTGTGCTGTTTAAATGAAATTTATTTACTGAACAGGTCAAATATTTGATTATCTTTTATTCGAAGATGAAGCAGAAGGAAACCAAAACTGTATTGGGAAAAATAAACATTGTGTTTAGGTGTAAAATAACATTATTGGACAAGAGTACTACTAAATAAGTGAAAAAAGGAAATTGATGAAATTATTTTATGGGAAAATATATGTTTGTTTTTCTAAGCGAAAACAAACGAAAAAAATGTTACAAAAAAGGTTGAAAACAAACAAACAAAAAACAACTAATATAAGTGTTAAAATATTGCATTTGATGTTACACAGTGGGTTTGAAATTATGACACAAGTTTTATAAAGGAAATTTAAAATTTTTTTTGGCAACAATGTTTTGAGAAAGAAGTAGTACTTTCCAGATAATTGCTAATTAAAATTAAACTAATGCACGAGGGCGGTTCGAAAACTTCTTAGCCTAGAACAGAAAGTGCGTTATACACATAAAAAAGTTAACTGTTTTGGAAACTACCACCTGTACTATGAACACACGTTAAATTTCTTTTTGATCTGCCAACTTCTTCATATAGAAACAGGTGTTCAAAAAAAAAAAATTCATTCGTGATTTTTTTACAATGGAAAATTAAAGATTCGTGGTGTCATTAAATGTTTAAATAAAAAAGGTTTATCGGGACAAGAAATTCTTAATAATATGGTGAATGTGTTAGGTGAAAGTACTCCTTTATGTGCAAAAGTAAAAAAATTGGGTAGCTGAACTTAAACGTGGTCGTAAAAGCATTGTAGCCAAAATGCAAAGTGCATGATATAGTATTAAATGATCGACGAATAAAAGTGCGTGAAATAGCTAATATCATCTACATCTCAAATGATCGAGTCTATTTAATTTTGCATGAAGAACTACAGATGAAAAAGCTTTGTGCAAGATGGGTGCCGCATTTGTTAAAAACGCATAAGAATGAAAAAATGAAAAAATGAAGCTTGTTTGGATAGATTTAAGAAAAATAAAATGGACTTTAAGCGCAGTTTCATAACTGTTGATGAGACATGGATCCACCACTATACTCCAGAGACAAAAAAATACAATCCAAGCAATCGACTAAAGCTGGAAGAAGTGCCCCAAAGAATGAAAAAAACAATTCAATCGACTGGTAAGGTTATGGCAACAGGTTTTTGGGACTTCAAAAGTATTTTATTGATTAACTATCTGCAAAAGGGTAAAACAATAAATTCAGAATAAAAATTCGAGAAAAACGTCCTTCCTGGCTTACAACACAAAATAATAATTTTTCATCAAGACAAAGTACCAGCGCACTAGAGTACGAGTTGCTTGACCAACAAAATTATTCTCCTAATTTAGCTCCCAGTGACTTTTACCTGTTCCCAAATCTAAAAAATTTCTAGCTCAAATGAAGATGCACCTGTAATTGCTTCGTAAATAGTGAAACCACTATTGAAGGCCTTGAGGAAAACTATTTTAATTAAGGTATAGAATTGCTAGATAAGTGTTGGGCGAAGTGTATTGAAGTTTCAGGAGATTATATTGAAAAATAAATATGTTTTTGTAAAACTAACTATTCTCTTTCTGTGCTAGGCTAAGAAGTTTCCGAACCGCCCTCGTAAGTGTTGAAATATTGTATTTGATGGTATACAGTGAGTTGTTTAGGTTTGAAATTATGACACGATAGATGAGTAATAAATTTGAAGATTTTGTGGCAAACAAATATTTTGAGAAATTTTTAGATAATTGCTAATCAAAATTAAACAAATTGCTCTATATGTAACTAATATATGAACAAAAAGCCTGAACTGGTTATTATTTTTAAACCAGTTGCTTCAGCCACAAAGTGGCTGAGCTCATTTGCATATGTTTCCGATCATAAAAATGAAGAAAACCGTAAGCTTTATTAAAACAATAGTTGTAATCGACACATTTGAGAACTAATTGAGATACAACCATTTCATATTCACCGTCTTGCGACTAGACAACAGAAGAAAGTCTAAATCTGTGTATACTATTAAAGTCAATAGATATTTAAGTTGGGATTTTAAAGCAAAACTATTTGAGCTTGAGTTTCATAAGATTATAAATATATGAATTTTAATCCAATAAATTAACTAATGCTTTTTCTCTCACAATTGTAAAAAGGCTAACTTATAGATCCCATAAATATGAAATTCGAACAAATACATTTGTTGCACAGTGTTAGAAACGCAGAGTTTTTAATGTTTAATATGCATGAGTTGTTCCACGTAAAATCCAGTCTCAGTTTCTTCTTATTAAGTCGAAACTCTTTTTCAGGTTAAGATAATAGCGATTTAATGGTTGAAGAGGAGTGATAACTCGTATT
This sequence comes from Bellardia bayeri, assembly GCA_950370525.1. NCBI lineage: Eukaryota > Metazoa > Arthropoda > Insecta > Diptera > Calliphoridae > Bellardia > Bellardia bayeri. Next base: position 35,407,602 of record OX493264.1, on the reverse strand, counting down.
TTTACAAATAGTTAAGTGAGTTTTTAAACCTTAATAAACGACAGTGTTAGATCTCGAAACGCCTTGAATATCTTGAGATAATGGGTTTGAGATTTCCCAGACCATTTTTTTCCGGAAAAGCGGAATGAAAAATTGCACTACCAGGAATCCCGGGAATTTAATAAATTTAATAAACCAGAAAATATCTGTAGCAGTAATTGAATTGTTCCACGTTCGATATGGAACGCGGTACCTTCTTGTTGAAACCACATATCGTCCACTTTAACATCAAATTATCTCGACAGGACAATGTTTGATTTTACGTCGCGATATCAGATCAGTCTCATTTTTTAAGATGATGGTCAAATGATACCTTCAGCCAAAATTCTTCACCAAAAAGTGAATCGAGAATACGTTTGTTTTACAACAACACATGTGGATTCTCTGAAACCTAATGTCTCAATTTGGACGATTAACAAACCCATTAAGTTAAAAAATGTTCTTCAATTGATTAGAACAATTTTTCTCTAAAAATCAGCATCTATTTATTGATGTTTAATAATCTATTAAACGCTCTTTATTTATTGTAATTGTTCATAATTTCTTGAAATTAGAAATACTTCTTCATGAAGCCATATTGACTTAAACCAACAATAATCTCACTTAGTCCATCAGTGTATTTAGCACCTCCAAATGAGACAATCTATCTGCATTTTTCAATTACTATTAAATTAATATTAAGACCATAAAATCTTTAGTTATTGTAACAATTAAACTTTGTAAGCATGAAGCAATCTATCAGGTATTAGCAATACTTGTCCACTACGCCAAATTGAAGTTCCTAGCCTTTAGTAATACTCTACGCACTGCTTCGATATTATTTTTAAATAATCAGTGTGTTTAGCACCACCAATTAATCTAATCTCTTAGAATTTTTTAATTACTATCCACACAGTTGGCGAAGTTAAATCGATATTGAAATATTGTTCAACAATGAAAACGTTATGTTATTTCGTGTAATGCTCCTAAACAGTCAGCTGTTCCAACTGTTTTTTCGGTTGGCACCACTTTACTACACTTTACACTATTGACAACAAATTCAAATCATGTAAACAATTTGGGAACACTTTTATATATTTAGTATCTTAACTCCTTTATTTAAATTACCTAAGATTATTTAAAACCTTGTTCAAAGAAATTACAGCAATGGGTGGCCATTATTTCCCGCTTATCTTAAGGCTTAAGTCCTTGGTACATGTGTATATTAGTTATTTAATGAATTTTTGTTTTTATTCATACACTGTTCCCACCATTTTTATAAACACACACACACACACATATCTAAACATTAAAACCAAAGATGTTTATAAGTTTTAAGCATTTCCTGGACATTCACCACATTACAGTTTCTTGCATTTTTTCGTTCGTTTGTTCGTTTATTGCAATTAACAGTTACAACCAAAAAAAAAAAAATTACTATGCAACAAACAAACTTAAAGCATTGTTCACATAAAATCCGGCGCAATACATTACCCACTATTATTTTGTCAAACAATTTAATCTCTTGGCATATTAGAAATAAAAATAGAATACAAAGTCGTGCACAAATTCCTCGAAAATACGACATTATCGCGTTCAATGATTGAATAAAAGCTAAAGCTTCCAAAGAGCACAGATAGTAAATAAAAATAAATCAAACAGTTTATTAAACAAGTAAAACGCGGTCAAGCTCGACCATATACACCCTACACCCAGTATATTTGTAAAAACATTTTTTTTTCATAATTGAGCTCTATATGGAAGCTATTATGGACCGATCATTCAAAAATTTAGTGGCATGACTTCTGTGTATATTTTTTGTGTTAAATTTTATAAATAAACACTTTTAATAGATTTATACGTGTTATAGTTATTTTAGAAGTCCATCTTATATGACAGCTTTTACTAATAGTGTCATGATTTCTGTAAACATGCGTGTAATTTTATTTGGATAAGAACATTTTTAAGAGATTTATGGTCGTTAAAGTGATTTCCAGAAGTGGGCCTTATATGGGAGCTTTGACTAATAATGCACCGATCATCATAAAATTGAGCCGCATGATTTCTGTATATATAAAACATATTCATAATTCAAACATTTATAGGGACTAGATGAAATATTGGACCGATTTCAACCAATTTCAATCCCAACCGTCCTTGGGCCGATGAAATATCATGTATTAAAATTTTATCAAAAAAATATCTTTAAAAATGCTAAATCTATATTGCGCATGGACAGGCAGCCCGCCAAATGAACGGACAGCCGAACATCGTTAAATCAATTCAAAGTGATTTTTGTCAACATTGAGTAGATTCTTCTGAATTTTACTAAAGCATTTTATTTTAAATATATACGGTTTTATTGGCTACATGAAAAACCGTCTCGTGGCATTTTCTTGGTAAGCTATCCAAGATCCGTTGATGTTTGGTCATCCACCAACCTAAAATATCTTTAAAATTGCGAAATGTACATTGCTCACAAATTTGCATGGACAGGAAGCCAGCCAAATGGACGAAAATCGACCCAGAAAGTCGTTCTGAGTCGATTGGTATACTTTAAGGTAAGTGTTGGGCTAATATAATTGGGCATTATAAATATCAGCACAAATCTAATATACCCTCTCCACTATGGTGGTGTAGGGTATAAATACACCAGGAACTATGAAGAAAATATTACATTCAATAAAGCAAAAGATCCGGATTTTTTCATGCAGTTTGTTAAAAAAAATATTAGCATTTATGCTACGGGATTTTATATGAACAATGTAAAACAAAAAGATCTTTGCTGTGTGTAAAACATTGTAGTAAACCATAATTTATTGTATACATGCATAATACTTATTTACTTATAGGAAACTAATGTTTAGACAACAACAAAATATATGTATGTATAAGTATTTGTTTAAAAGAAGAAAGAAAAAGGAAAAATCAAAGGCAAATTTTCAGTTTTAGTCAAGTCATTTTACTAATTAGAAAAAAAGCCTACAGATATTTTTTTCGGTAGGCAAAGAAGCCTATACCACACACGTTTATGTCTCGGAAGGAATGGTTGGTTGGTTGGTTGATGTTGACTACAACAACAGCAGCTTGCTGGCTGTAATAAGATTAACTATCAAAAAGCTTTAAACAAGTAGGCATAATGTAACGGGATTATGCTTGCCAAATAGTTATACATCCGCTCATACACAACATATTCTGCTGCTACTAATACTCGAACTTGTAGGAATAATTAAAAGAATTTTGGTATTTTAATAGGCAATTTCAATGTAACGTCTTGTATGTTTGAATTTAAGAACAACATTGAAATGGAACTTAATGAATGCGACAAAAAAGAATATCACAAATTATGTGTGTGAAAATAGCTGGGATTGAAAATCTTTAGGAAATGTAGAAAAATGCGTGTGTTTTGGTCTTATCCATTTGTTGAGTGTTTTGAAGTTTGTAGTTGTGGCAAATATTTGAAATAATTTTAGTTGAACAACATCAATTGGAAGGTATTCCATATTTTTTTTCTGAAAATTATTAACAGTTTACTACCTAAGCTTTAAAAAGAAAGAAAAAAAGTTAAAATTATACTACCAGCCAGCAAGTTTTTTGTGAACTCTATAATTACAAAAATTTTAAAGAAAAAAAGCCGCTTTAGGGCTGTGGTTTTTACAACATGTTTATTAAAAGTTCTTATAATTGATTGAAAAGATCTTAAACATCATTATTTTAAAGTTTAGCATCAAGCTAATTAGCAAGTTTATTGCTTAAGTCTTTTGTTAGTTTATTTTATACATGGCAACATAAAAACAAATTTGTTTTTTTTTTCATTTAAAATTTGTGAGCATTTTTAACTAAAAAAACTTCTAATATTGTATGTTAAAGCAATCATTCTGACTATGTTCAGCCTCTTCAAGGGAACAACTCTATCTCTAATATACATACATAACTATCTAAACAAAGAAGTTGTTTGATGATCATCATAAAAAACTATTCTTTTTTTTATGTATGTAATATATTCAATCAATACTAAAATTTATTTAACGGTTTACACAATCTTTTACATATTTTTTGTTTCAATTGTAAATATTAACTGCCGTATTCATAAAAAATAAAGTAGGTTTGAAGTGTGCTTTTAGACAAAATTTTCATACAAAATTTTCTTAAAGTACATTTGAAGTCTACTTTAATTTTTATGAATAAGGGCATAAAAATATACTGATTTTCTCATAATCAAGGTGTTATTTTTTGGACTTTATTTTTTTTTTTTGATTTAAACGCACAAGTACACATACTCGTTATTTAAACACAATAATAAAAAACTAACAATGTTTAGAAGATTCGTTATTTAGTTTTGTTTTTTAAGAATTTTTTTACATTAAATTTAATTTTGTTTAACAATTTTTTTTTCTTTAAACGAAATGAAATTTGCATGATAATACTAACTTAATAATATTTATTAAGACAATAAAACAATAAATTAAAAAAAAATATATAGAAACTTGTTTTCAAAAACCAAACCGTTGATAAATATTTGTTCGTTATACATTTGTTCAAAATACAATATCAATTATCAAATTAAAAATATAATTTTTTATATGACTAACTAAAGTGTTGAATTAAATGTAGTCAAAAGAGGAAAGGAGAAAGGAAAGACTGCTTATGGGTTAGGTAAGCAAGTTTAATAAATTTTAGTGAAGCTGATTTAATAAACAAGTTATAATAATATATGGGAATAGGCTGAGTCTTAAATACCGTACTTCTTATGCTATAAATGTGGCTTCAATCAGCCATAATAATTCTAGCGAAAAAATAAAGTAACTGTTGGAAAAACATAACCCCTGTAAGAGTTAGTCGAGTTGGTTCCAATTTCCTAGAATGAGAGATTATTTTAACAAGAAGTACATTTATTTAAATGCTAATACATGTTTGCATTCTCTTATTAGATCCAATTTTGTGTCTCAAAATTTACACATGATTTAAAATTTTTTTTTTCTTCTTGATAATTTAGTCAGGCTTGAGTTCATTAAATTTAATTTTCATTAAATTATTTTTACTGAAGTTAGGAATTACAACTTAAAAAAATTTTTTATTATTAATCAGAATTATTATTCTTTGCGTTCTAACCACATACACCACTTCGGTGCCGGCCAGTCAACAGACAAACATCAATCCTTTAACCAATGTTAGTTCTGGTAGTTCGAAGTTTTTGCTGTAATTATCATTTTTTATTAATTTCTATTCATAGTTGTTTTTTTCCTTTTTTTCTTCAGTTTTTTCGTATTCATGTCAAGACTTCGTCTCGAAAACTTGAATACATTTGTTTTTGTTTATTATGTTTTTTGTCCACTTCTGTACAACATGTAAACATTATGGCTTGTGCCCTAGCTATTTTTATAGAATAATTATTATTTCATAATTGAACTGTTAATTTTACTTCTAAAATTTTAAATATTTTAAAATAATGAAAGTTTGGCAAGGAGAACGAGACCGCGGTATTTTTTTGGTGCAAAGTTTTAATTAATATGCAATAACTTAAACAAAGGACTTAAGACACTGATAATTAACAAATGTTCCCAAATTACACACAAGATTTGAATATTGAAGCATTGCGTGAGAGTGTTGGCGAAAGTCTAGGAATATCAATTTGATGCCATGGACAAGTATTGCTAATTTCAAGATGGTCTCTGCAATGTCCACTCTCTGAAGATCGACGTCTCCATACTTTCACAGTTCAACTGATACAAGAACTAAACACAGCGAATAAAGGTAATGAATGGATTATTGTAGATGGAAAAGTGTATGCTAATTTTTGACAAAATTATCCTATGCAACGAATGACATTTATACCTTATTGGAGTTGTTAAATGTCGAAAATTTACTGCATTTTGAAATTTAACCAAACTACATGTGATTGTGCTGCGAATTTTGAGCTGACTGTATGTATTATTGTTCCTCTTCATTGAAAATCAAAATATTTAATGATCTATCAATAAAACGGACTTTTGTTCATTAATGCAATATGTACCTGAACATTTTCAAAAAAAGAGGGCAACATTCGGTCACATTTTTTCCAAATCATAACAGAAAATGTTGACAGGATTAAGCCTATATGCATTCCATTTAGTTGTGAATAATGCAATTGAATTCTGAATCTATCATTGTTTCACACTTAAGGATCTATGCACAACCACCTTAGCACTGAAGGAGAATATTCAACAATGTATCATTAAAAGTCAATTACATTTATGCAAAATGGTTCAGAAAAATGTAAACAGAAGACGGCAAAATTTAGTCACATTTATTTTAAATCATCACAGAAAATTTTGACAATATTTAGGTTATATTCATCCCATGTAGTTGCGAATGTTTTTTTAATTTTAAACTTTGCTATAAGTAATTGCTTGTGTTCCTCCAGTTGGTTTCCCTAATATGTTCAAGGATTATTATAATAAATGCTTTTAGAAATCCTTAGCCAAGAAGTTAGGACTCTCATTACTCTTTTCAATGACGGTTTGTTGAATTTCTGAATGCCGTGCATTTAATTTTCTCATAGTAATTTAGTATTTATTCTAACGTAAAGATAATTTTATATAATTTTTTAATATGGTTATAATGCGTTCCTTGTTCTCTTTTTAACTTCCAGAAAGGTTTTGACATTATTTACGTTGACTGTTTTCATAGAGAGCCACTTATGGACAATTTGTCAGCATTGAGTAGATTATTCTGGATACATGATAACCGCCTTGTGATTGCAAAGGCTAAAGGGTTTACATTATTTTTTAACATAACAATTGTTTTTCTATTTAATTTTGAGCCATGTGAGCATGCCTTCAATTGCATCTATTCGATAATTCAGCTTATACCGTCAATGGTGTTTTACATGACGTTCTATTGGTAAGTTATCCAAGATCCGTTGATATTTGTGTGTTTGGCATCCACCAGCCTTTTTCCATAACTATAAATTGAAAATTAGATTCCTTTGGTATAAACATAATATTATTTACTTATACATTTTTAATTTAATGATAAGTGACAATATCGGCCAAGACATTCAATTGTTAGAAGATGAAAACTGTTACAGATTTTGGATTTGTTTTTCAAACGAAGTTTTTTGCAAACGTTTCGTATGCACTCAAAACGTTTATTAAATTTTACTATATTATGTCCTATAAATTAACTTTTTTAAAACAAATCAATTTTGAAAGTAGTCGGAAAAATTATATCTTACAAATGATTAAAAAAACATAAATATGTTAAAACCCTCATAGGGGAATAAAAATAACCTAAAAAGTAGTCTTATTAAACCCAGCACCCAACTCCCTAAAATACCCATTGAATTTAAGCTCTTCCGATTATTTTTTTTTATTGTTTTATAGATAAAAATCTAGTTTTATTTGTACAAAAAATAATGACCAACTAAATTTAAATTTCAAACGAACTGGTTTTTATTAATAAATGGGCATACATTTCAAAATAAAATTAAACAAAAATTGGCAATTATTACCAAATAATGGTTGAATTTTAAACACATAAATAAACGTCAAATATTATGATTTACATCTTCCCAAAAAAACAGTCACACAGCAAAAGACAGGCAAGGTTAGCAAACTTCTATTGTGGCCGGGTGTTTTTTTCCTATAATAATTGTATTGGATGAGTTTACAAATTAAAAAATTCACACGCCTTTTAATTTAACATAGTAACATAATTTGTGTTTGAAGTTAAATATTGGTATTGTTTTTTCTTACGAGTTAAACAAAGTGTGAGATCTGCATTTTGAACTTTGGTTCAAAGCTGACGTTTTTATTTTCAAAATGCGTATAACTAATTATGAATTTTTAATTTTTTTTTAGTTTGATAAATAAATACATACATATGTATGTATAAACAAATCAATCAAACTCTATTTTTCTTTCCACAACATTATTTCAAAATGAGAAATTAAAAAAAAACAGGTTTGTAGCTTAAGTCTTTTGTTTTAGCTTGAAACCCTTTTGAAAAAGTTTTTGCTTGTCAAGGTTTATACATGTTTTTCAATGTTTTAAATTGTAAATTAAGTATTTTAATTCATAGAATGTTCTGTTCTTAAGTCTTCTGTTTTATTTATATTTTTGAAGATTTTTTGTTTTTTCTTTTGTTTTTGATTACTTTTTATGTTTATCATCATGGCCATGGTCACATTGTTTTTAAGATTGTATTAAAATGTTTAAACTAGCAAGCCTTATTTGCTAAGATAAGTAGATTTTGTCTGTCTGACTGACTATCTATCTATATTTTAGTTTAGTGCACTAAAGTTAAGTTTACTTAAATAAATTACCCACAATTTGCATACAACTGCTGCTGCTAGTTGTATTACCATTAGTTTCAACAACAAAAACTAAAATAGAAAAAAACTAACTTTAGCAAGTAGTGGCTGCCTTTTTGTATTCTTCTCCCACAATTGCTGGGTGAATTATAATTTGTAACAATTTTGTTGCCACAAACACTTTGCAAGATATGTACGCCTGTCTGTCTTTTGATCTCTATATATATGCTATTTATAATGTATGCTTTAGACAAGAAGAGGGAAGAAACCAAATTCTATCTTAGCATGTTCACTTGAATGTGAAGTTTAAGTAGATTTTTTTCGTTTCATTTGGCTTTTCTGTCTTTAATTTTTTCTGCTGTTTTCTTTAAAGTTTCTAGTTTAGTACGTGCCTGCCCTAGTGACCAAATGAACCACATTTGTATGCCAAAGCATTTGTCTGCCTACGAACCAGTACCAGTACTACAAAACTTTGGCTAAAGTCAAAAATTTGTATCGAGCAGTCTACAAACTTAACATACAAGACTGTTGCTATTGCTTTTGACTTTAATGTTTACAACAGCAGCTACATCCATAGTCAAAGTAATAATAAAAGCGTCAACAAAACAAGTGTTAACAGTTTTTACTCTATAATTTGATTTTAACTATTCTAAACATGAGATAAAGTATTTTTCTTTATTTTTATAGTTTTTTCCCGGGCTTTTAGAAATTAATGTTTTTCGGTTGTTTGCAAAAATATTTCCAAGTGCTTGTTAGTAGTAGTGGCTTGTAAAACTTTTAGTATGCAAAGCACCTTTGATGTGCAATAAATTATTAAGTTTTGTTTTTAAGGTTTGTTTCTTGCATAAAAAATTTTAATTTCTTTTTATTTTGGTCTTCATCTATAGATATATTAATGTTTCTATTTTTTAATAAGAGAGATGTAAATGACTTGAGTTAGAAAAGAAAGTGTTTTTTTTTTGGGTAGGAAAGTTTTATATTTGCAGAAGAGCAGAAGTTGTTATTTCTGAGGAATAATAAAATTTTGAAAATCTATACTTTAGTATCCGGTTATAGATGTTTACGATACTTTTACAACTTTGTGTTTAATTTTCTGCAATTCTCATGAATAACACAAACTAAATACCAATGCAGTATATTTTCAGATTTACATACAAATTTTTATTTTTATTTATTGTTTTTATCACTCTCTTGTGCCATTAAATGTTTAAATATTGTTTTTATGACTAAAAAATATTTTCCCTTTATTTAAGAGAAAACAAGAAATAAATAAATTATTTTTTTAAACTAGTTACTGACAGTGACAGAAATCGATTCAAGTTATAAATACTTGTCTTGTTGCATTAATACAGAAAATGTAACTGACACAAATCGATCAATTAGCTGGTTGCTGGGTGGAAGGGAATGGCTCTAGTACTTTATATAAGGTACCTCCTTTAACAATTTAACTCTGTGGGTATTTTAAAGCCAATTAAATTCTTTTTGACAGGTCTGGAAATTAAACTTAATGAACATATTCAGCGTTAACTACTACAATTCTTGCAATAAAACCTTGACCAATTATAATAACTTTTCCATCTTTTTCGATAAATAGTCTATTAAATAAAATCTAAATACGGTGTAAAACTGTTTGTGGAACTGAACTAGAACTGAACTAGAACTGAATTAGAACTGAACTAGAACTGAACTAGAACTGAACTAGAACTGAACTAGAACTGAACTAGAACTGAACTAGAACTGAACTAGAACTGAACTAGAACTGAACTAGAACTGAACTAGAACTGAACTAGAACTGAACTAGAACTGAACTAGAACTGAACTAGAAATGAACTAGAACTGAACTAGAACTGAACTAGAACTGAACTAGAACTGAACAAGAACTGAACTAGAACTGAACTAGAACTGAACTAGAACTGAACTAGAACTGAACTAGAACTGAACTAGAACTGAACTGGAACTGTGCACTAATTAACAATAATCTCATGATTTCGGATGATTAAATGTCCCGAAACAATTGCTTGCCTATTTCTTCGGAACTGTGAAAGATGAATTACTAGCTTTCAAATTAAGAAATTGCTGTTTCATTTTTAATTAAACAATCAATGATTTTTTAATCCCTGCATAATAAAAATAAATTGCAAGGACGGCGTCTGAACTAGAACTAATTGCTACAAATACAGGGAAAAACGAGAGCAATTTTAAAGAATAACCGCTTAACATTCTTTAGCTATCCACAATAAATTTTAAATTTCATAACAGTTTCCACAATTTTTAAAATCATTAAAAGTTCACAATATCAATTTGTAAGATACAAACATGCAAATTAGTACTCAATCGAAGAGCAACATTCCTTCAAAAAAAAAAAAAAAAAAAAAAACAAATGCAGAAATAACGAATACTTACGTTTTAAAGTACAAGTGTTATGCATTTAAAGCTTCAATAAGTTAAGCCGCTTCATTTCAGCCGCTTATCAATATGAAACTATTTACGACAATATCGGTAAATAATTCAAGAAAGAGAAAAACGAGACAAAATGAAATTTAAGATGTACATAACATATCTGAGAGGTAACTACTCCTGACAGGTACTTGCAACCAAACCAACTATTACATGCAGATCATAAACAGTTATGTTAAATAATCAAGTAGGAAGCCTGTTACCAGCCAACAAATGGATGATTGACATAAAAATTATTTGCCTTAGTTGCTTATGTCATGATGGCTAAATTGTCTGTCTTGTCATGGGTAAATGGGCTTTTTATATTATAATATTACGTTTTAAAACACTATTAAAAGTGCTTAATTGTTTTATGTTTTAATAAACAAAGTTACATTAAATTTTTAAGTTGCGTTAAGTAAAAGTTAAAGTCTTATTAATTATTTAAAATATATTTTTTATATTTTTGTATACGATTAGGTATGTAAAACTGTAAGTAAACAAATTAGGAGTGTGAAAAATCAGTATTATGTATTACATTTTATGTATTTAAATTTTAACAATAAACCGTGTTTTATTATATATTTATTTACAACAGAGCAGACTAGTTTAAACCTAAGATGTTTATTAAAAACTTTTTTAATTGGAAATAAATAAACATGTTTCTCAAATAAGACAATGTTACGGTAGCAATAATATGACCCCTATCTTTATAAAAGATCAAAAAATAATGATGGAAAAAATATATACATATGCATATACATGCATATAACAAGTAAGAGTTTATATTCGGCAGTACGGAATCTTATATTCCCACCACGAAATACTAGTAGATGAATACTTGAAATGAATTTTTGTTACATTTCGTATAATTTGAAGAATTTTATGCATATTCCAGTTATTACACAAAGTATACGGAAATTTTACATTTATTTTTCTTCGTTTTCAGAACTGCCCTTTGTTTATTCTCGGAAGTGGACGTTGTTTGGGAGTCCATGGCCAGTTGTGGACTAATTTTCACAAAAGCCAATAGTATAATTTTTAGATACTTACAACTGGTCTGTGTAAACTTTCGGTTCGATATGGATGTAGGTTAATGAGTTTTTCGAAAGTAGTCCTCATATGATGACGTATTATGAACCATTAATATTAATATGAAATTATGACGATTAATATGTATTGTGAATGTGAATAATTTGTGTTGAATTTCAAAGTGATAGTGATGTTTATAAGAGATTTATGAGCATTTAGATGATTTTTGGAAGTGAAGTTTATATAAAGGCTACGTTCAAATATTTACTGATTATCATGAAATTTGGTATGACGATTTACATGAATATATGAATTATTTGTGTGGAATTTCCACTTGTTAATGATCTTTGTGAGAGATTTATTCGCATGTAAGTGATTTTCGGAAGTTGACTTAGTATGGGGCCATGTCAACATCCAAAATATTGTTTAGAGATTTTTCGTTGCATGAAACTTATTTTCACTAAATTTTGTAGGTATGGATACTGTTTTTATATAGACGTTTATGTGTCATAAAACCATATTCCGGGAAAAAAATTGTATAGGGGCTATGAGAAGTCGTGGATCAATTCTTACAATTTACAACAGGACTTGTCTGTCTATAATAAAAATAAATTGTGCAAAATTCCATGATATTATCTGCATTATATTTGAGGAAAATTGCAAAAAATATCTAAAAAATAACGAGGTTATCCGAAACTTTGGTCTATAACTCGGATCCTGCTGGAGTGATTTGGCTCATTTTCAATACCAAACATTTCGGTAAATCAAAGAATGTTTGGTAAAAATTTAATTGTTTTATGTGTTTTTTTAAAGCTCTATCTTATCTTCAACAGACGGACTGACGGACGAACATGGGTAGAAACCAGAATATATAGACTTTTTAGTTCTACGACCATCATTTCGATGCGTTACACACGGAATGACAAATTTAATATACCCCATTATAGTCAAATGTTTATTTACTGTGTAATTTTTTATTTTATTTTCCAAATCTACCACAAAAACTTTTACTTTTGATTAAAGTATAATAAGTAGAAAACAAAAACAAAGCAAAAAACAATCAACTCTAAACTTTAAAAACCATTTAAACAGTTATTCCCAAAATGTTAGTGAATGTTTGGAAACTTGTTTCATTATAGCCTACCCATAAATATAATTTGTATTCAAACAGCTCGATATTAGGGATACCAAACGAGTCTGAATTTGCAAATTAAGGGCTTCGGGATTTTAAAAATGTCAGTTCCTGAATACCGGGATTTCTCGAGATTTTTGTTTTATATTGCAACAAATTGTCATATTAATAACGAAAAATATTTATTTACGAAAAGTGAATTATATTAAATATAAATATATTTGATAAGAAACATTTTCTGTCCTCATGGCTATAATTTTTAAATTTATTAAACGTTTATAAACCAAATTTTGTATTTTATAAACAAAATTTTATAAACCATTAAGAATTTAAAAACATAATAACATTACTTGAAATATTAGATTTACCAAAAAGAAATATGTCTTTTCCCTTATAAATTCTATATTAATTTAAAAGCAATGGAATATTATCGTTCGTTTGTAAAAAAAGATTCTTAAAAATATTAAGGCATACGTCGTTCACAATCAACGCTTGTGGGCGAATTTGTTAGCAAATTGTTGTATGCTGATTGCATAAACAATCCTTTCCCGTCCTTCGAAGCAAATAATTCTATATCTTATTCAATATATGATTCCATATCATTACAGACATTATTAGGTTGTGGGGGCTTTTATATATTTCAATTACATTTATTTTTTCATTCGTTTGGTAATTATCGTTTTAATAATAAATACATTATCAAATTAAATTTTGTATTAATAAAACATATATGACCGATAAAGTCCTATTACGGGAGGATATTTGTATGGAGGTTGTGAGAAATAATGAAAAGGTTTTAACCTTGGAATCAAGTAAGTTCACGTGTTCACATGTGCCCTGTACTTTGGGCACATGTTTATATGGACAGTCAGCCAGTCTGCCAGTCAATTGATTCAGAGTCGACTGGTATACTTTAAGGACAAATATTTTTGAGCGCTACAAATATAAGCACAAATCCAATGCTCCGTCCACAATAGGTCATAGCTATCTAGCACTGCATATTTTTGAAAAACTGCTTTTTCACATATACCGGATGTAGGGTATTATATGTTATCTTACTTGTTTTTGCAATGAATGTTAAGGGAACTGTATTTTACATACTAAATTTGAAAAAGTTTGTTTGAGAAGCAAACAAAGATGTTTACAACGTTTCTGAAATCTGCTTGGGAACCACTGTTCTGCTTAAACAAATGACACTGTTATTTGTATTTGTACGCAAACTAAAGACTTGAATCTTAAAATAACAATCTGTTAATTACATTTGCCTTAGGATGATATGCCGAGTGATTGAAATGAAAACCTAAAGTAATTTTTAGATAAAAACTAATTAAATGTTATTATTTTTTTTGTAAACGAAACTTCACTTGTAAGATAATAACGATTGCTGTAGCGTAAACCTCTTTTCTGACAGTAATTGTGTGGTTCAAATACAGCAACAAACTGCAACCATTCAACCACTATTCACTTCAATAAACACTCATCAATATTTATATTTATATTTATTTTTTGTTGTTGTTCAATAAATTTTGAAACGCTTGTTTGTCAATTTAACTAAATAACAGATAAATAAAAACCTAAATGAAATAGATAAAAATAAAAATAAAACTTGTATATAAAACAAGGCGTTGAAATATAGTTTTCAACGTTAAAAAAAAAGAAAAAATGCCATAAATATATATGTATGTATGTATGTATGTATATATAACAGACATAAACAATAAATTTATTTAGTACCCAGCATACCATTCTAGGAGCGCTCCGAAAAAGGAGTCAGAAAAGAGTCCAACTAAAGAGCATTTTTGGAGCGCTCCGAAAAAGGAGTCAGAAAAAAGTCCAACTGAAAAGCATTTTCGGAGCGAAGAAAAATTTGCTTAAAAAATTATTTCTTTTTTTTTCCATTTTTATATATTTTATTTAAATGAATTCCATTAATTAAAATACAATTTATTTAATTTTTGTCCATTTCTAATTTAGTTTATTTGTAAATGGATTCCCTTTTTGTTAAGTAAAAACAATTCAAAAAAAATGTGAACTTTTAATTTTTTTTATTTAAAATTACAATGATGTAAGATCTCTTTCTGAGCCCAAAAAACCCTTTTCTGACATTATCTAAGAGCTCTTTCAGAGCCCAAAAAAAACCTCATAGAAGACACTTTTTTGACATTATCTAAGAGCTCTTTCTGACGGATCATTTTCGAATGTAATGACCGTCTTTTCTGAAGGTTTTCGGAGCAATAATGATTGTTTTTTGGGCTCATAAAGAGCGTTAACGCTTCAAAAAAGGTGTCAGAAAAGACTCTTTTCGGACTTCTATGGCTTGCTGGGTATTTATTATTATTGTTTTTTGAGCTCATTTTAAATAATGGTTTGTTAACCCCTACATTTTTTTAAATTAAATGAAAATTAATTTACATTTTTAAGATTTTTATTTAAATTTAATATTTTTTTTTTTTTTATTTTTCAATTATATCTTTGTTTCTTTTTTCTTTTTAGCTTAATTACTTTTGCTTTTTAATTTAAAGTTATTTTTGTTATTTCGTTTGTTTTTCTGCTTAATTACTTTTTGTTTTCTTTATTTACCAACAAACAACTGCTAATTGTTTTTTTTGTTGGAAATGTTTGTTGTTTGAATTTAGGTTTTGTTTTTTGTTTTTTTATTAAAGAGTTTAATTACCTTTTAGCAGCATCTTATATTTGTGTTTTAAAATTATTTTTTAATATATTTAGGAAATGAAAACGAAAATTATCAGTAACTTTTTCAAGAAAGTAAAAGCTTTATTTTCATTATATATATTTCTTTCCTTCTTTGGAAATTGTTTAAGAAGTAGCAACACACAGAATCATTATAATAAATTAATTGCAATTAAAAGCAATTCAAAGAAATATCACAGTCGTACAAACCTCGGCTGGAATGATTGATCAAAGGTGTTTGATTAACCAGACATTCTCTTTCGGAAATAAACATTATTATAGTGTTGAATTGTAACACAGATATAATTATATGTATATATTAATAATAGCAATTGTGAAATAATAAAATATAAATAGTAAACTTTTTTTTCAAAGAAATTGATAATCAAATAAAATCAAATAAAAATAGTTTAAATTCGATAATATATGATAGCCACTAGAAAACAAACGTGAGATTTCAAGTTGAAATTTTGTTGTAGAAATACAAAATTTATAGAAATTCTATAATTTTAAGAATTTGAAAATCTTAAGTTAAAAATCAAAATAAGTACATACCACGATTTTTGTAATATTATCAAGCAAAAGCTGTCATTATTAAGTAATAAGTTAAAATGCAAAAATTAAACAATAGAATTTGAGTATAGAGTGATTTCATTTAATGCAAGTACTTACAATACTGTTGCATAACTATAATTACACTTGTTGTTTGATATTTGTTGTAAAGTTACAAACAGTTTATTAAAATGTGCAAAACTGTTTTTGAATCCAAAATTTGAAAGATCACTTTATTAATATAAGGGAGAAACAGCATTAATATTTTGTTAGCGTTTCATAACTATAATTGCAGTTTTTTAAAACTTTTTTTAAGAGTATGTTTAATGATCGCTTTTTATCGAAAATTTGGGAGACCACTTCATTAATTTGAGAGATAAATTGTGCATTAATATTTTGTTAGTGTTTCATGACTATAATTATAGTTTTTAAAACGTTTGGAATTATGCAATTTTCAACAATTTGCTATTAAATGCCGCATAGTTTGTACCTTAGTGATTTTGAAAAAGGTATAGAAAAAAGGTATTTATATAAAAAGTGAAACAAATAAGCCGCTCACAAATTTTGCAAATAATGCGAAACAAAAGCCTTCTGAATGTGACAATCGCAGAATTATAAACTGTGCCAGCAACACAATGAAAGATCTTGGTCAGATTATTTTTAGAATAGGAAGCATTATATGCAATAACCCCCTTTATTTTTTAAAATAACTAATAAAAAGTGTGTGTGTTGTGCTTCAAATTTATAGAAATTCATAGAAATTTATTCAGATTTGTTCAAATCAAGTTTTCTTTATTTAACTTTTCTTCAATAATTTTTTTAAATGAGATCATTAAATTCAAGAACCTTCTTTATTTTTTAAAGAAACTAATAACAAAATCTGTGTTTTTTCTTCAAATTTGTGCAAATTCATTCAAATTTGTACAAATCAAGTTTTCATTATTTAAGTTTTCCCAACCTTTTTCAAAATAGGGAGCAATAAATTCAAGAACCTCCGTCATTTTTTAAAGGAACTAATAAAGATTGTGTGTTTTTTCTTCATTTTTTTCTATAATTTTCATTCAATTCAAGAAGATTATTTATTTGTACAAATCAAGTTTTCATTATTTAAGTTTTCCCAACCTTTTTCAAAATAGGGAGCAATAAATTCAAGAACCTCCGTCATTTTTTAAAGGAACTAATAAAGATTGTGTGTTTTTTCTTCATTTTTTTCTATAATTTTCATTCAATTCAAGAAGATTATTTATTTTTTAAAGGAACTAATAAAAAGTGTATGTGGTCATAATCCTATTTTTCGATTCTTTGAAAGTTCTTTTTTGTGGGCAAATAGTAAAAAACTTTTACACAAAATAAAGAAATGTGAGCAGCATTTATCGAATTAATTGTCGATGACTATATTTCTTTTCAACTTCTTTGTAAGTTTTTTTTTTGTAAAGAGCTGAGGCGAAATTTCTAAATAAAGTGTTAGAAGAGCAGCATAATAATCCTAATGCAAGTCTACATTAAATACTTTTAGTCACAGCTACTATTAAGCTCGCAAAAGAGCAAACTGATAAAACGGTTTAAATTCCGCTTTCGAGGTCTATTTGGTGGTCATGCTAGGAGTTTAAATCTACCATATAATGACTTCTTTAGAAGTTGTCATGATGAAGCAGAGGATAAAACTGTACGTCATCTCCTAGGCGAATTTTATCTGCACGACTTGAGGGGCCACTCTGACCTTTTCTCTCCAGGTATCGCAATGGTACCCAATTTTATTTGGAATTGAACTTCTCTTTAGCTTCTTTGGAAGTTCTTTTTTGGCAGGGTACAAAAGCTTCATTCATTTATCAAAGACTTATAAAATTAATTTTATTTTACGTTAAAGAAATTCTAATTTGAATAAAAATTTAAAATTTTTAACAATTTTAAAGAAATTTATAATTAATAATCATTTTTCATTATATTACAATTTCTCGTTATAAATCGTTAAATTTAAAAAAAAATCTTAAGCAATAATGCATAAATCAATAAACCAAATATTTACATTTCCTGATTTATATAAAATCTTAAGGTTTATTGATGTCTTTGTGGCATAAAATATTTAACGAAGAAATATTTCTTCAACAACACATATCACGCTCGTACTATGAGACAAACGAAACACACTCATTATGGCCAAGATTGTATGGACATGTAGTTTTATTTCCCCTTAATATAAAATGAAAGAAAAAATTAAAAAATATATAAATACAAATCGAACGACAAACATAAAGACAGACCATCAAATAATTTCAATTGTTTGAAGATTTTTGTGAAGAGATTTTTTGTTTCACGTATTTGTTTATTTATTTGTTTGTATCTAGAGGGTAAAAAATGAAAGTGAAATTTTTATTGCTAAAACAATATTATGTATTTTAACTTAAAGAGCACCTAGAAAGAGTTTTTTTTATAGAAATAATGAGAAAACTAACTACATTGTTACGAGTATGTATGTATGTATATTTTTAAGCATGTCTAATCATGATGCCAATATTTTGTTATTTTGGTCATAATCATAAACTTAGTTTATTCATAATAAATTGCTAGAAGAAAGACACCAACTACCAAAACACAAAAAAATCCATTAAACGCCAACTCAATCTACATACATACTTGTAAAATTTGTTTATATCTCTATGGAGATATTAAGCGAATGAGTATAATTTTGGTGTAACTGAAAATTTTGTTTGATAAGTGCTTTCTGAAGAGTTTTTGAAGTTGATTGAAAAGCTCTTGTTGTAAAGTAGATTCGTGGTAGTCGTAGTTGTAATATAATGTTAACAATTTCTTGTTTATTGGTAAGAAGACAACACACAAACAGCAATTGTTGCATTCAAAATTCAACTTAAGAAAATTGATGGTGCAAGATGTGTGATATAAGAGTTGTTTTTACATCATTTATTTGATTGAATTATAGTTGTGTGGAGGAACAGAAAAAAATTAAAAAAGAATGCAATTTGGTAAAATGTATTTTTTTTTAATAGATTAAAGTAAAAAATTAATGAGAAATCAGTGTTGATGTGAAATTCCTGAAAGGCATTATGAAATAAAGAGCAAAATCCATACTTCCTTTCAAATCAGCATAGAAGGCTTTGTGACACACGAATTGTTTCATAAAGAAGGTCATTTGGTTTATAAGTCAAACAATAAATATATGTATATAATTAAATATTTAGACAGATTTTTTTACGTAAGTGTGTACAAAGTCATTTATTTGTGGAGCTCCGGAATCCTGGACCAGAATATTACTTAAAAATTCATCTGAAAAAACTAATGCTGACTATTTGTTTAATAAATTGCTTCAGCTCACATTTAACGTGGTGTGTCTTTTACTATTCTTTAAGGTACGATTACATTTGGCAAATATTTACTCAAAAAAGCGTAACCACTTGTGTTAACACAAATTTGTTTGACGTTGTTTACTCTTTCAAGAGTTTTGCAAGATCAAACATCATCAAATAAATTAAAACTAAATATTTGTTGTACTTTGGCTTCAATAAGAAGACTTTTTTTAATGAATAAACAAGTTCAAATATATGTTATTAAGTGGTTACGTCTTTTTCGTCAAATATTTGCCAAATGTGACCGTACCTTTAGGAATTTGAACAAATTCCCACTTTAGCTTCGCGTTTATGGCACGGTAAAACATTTTTATATATTTATCAAAAGCTTAAACAAATAACCTCGAGATTTCTTTAAAATAATTATATTTGTAATAATAATGTAAAAATACTAATAGTATTTAAGACTAATAGTATTTAGGATAATTTTGGCCAAGACAATAACCTCTATCTCAGAGGAGGAAAATAATCGAATGGATGGAATTCCACATTCGGAGTGCAAACTTTGGGTTCATGATGAACTCTACAACTGTGCCCAAATTAATTGGTCACTAGTGCCTGTGCTCTCTCGCAAGGACCACATGGTCCAATATGATTGTCGCAGAACTGCAACACTGGTAAACATCATACATAGTGGAATACGAAATATAGTAGCAGTGATCACAGGTCTCTGTTTGGTGTTCATGCTAGAAGGTTAATGACTTCTGTATAACTTGTCACTATGAAGCAGAGGATAAAACTGCACATCATCTCCTCTATTTATTGTTCGGCCCATGGATAGATCCGGAATAGACGTCAGAATGCTAGATGCCTTCATTTTTGCATCAGGATGGTTTGGTTAAAAATATTTTGAGCTAAATTGGTCAGATATGGAATTATTTTCTTTTTGACCTTTTTCCTTCTAGGTATCATAACGGGGCCTATGCCTACCCTTATCTAACATGAATATGAAAATCAATTTTTAGAATTCATATAAGATCATAGAAAATGCTCATTCAGCTCATTACGGAAATAACTGTAATTATCGTTATCGATATAATCGTAAATAACGTTACCGCTTTTTCATCAATAATTTAAAATTATTATGAAAATAATTGATTCAAAATAAAAAGATTATATTGATAATTCAGTTTATTGAAACAAAGTTTATAAAATTTCCAATGTAATACAATAATTTTGTAAACTTTATTAATAATAAAACTTAGAAAGCAATTTTCTTTGTCAATTACCGTCAAAATACAGTTACTGAAATAATTTAAATTAGCGTTAACGTTAACGTTGTCGTTACCAATTACGATTTTTAAAGAAAGCTCAAATTTTGAAGCTAATATAAATACATTTTTTATATTAGTTTACATATATATCGATTTTACTTTTAACAAAAACATTAAAGCACGAATACTCAATAAGATTTTTTATATTTATCCCCGTAAACACATGCACAATTAAAAAAGGTTAATGTTTATTAAATTTTTTTTTTGAAACTTTTACTACTTTTAAACCCCAGTTCAACTTTCCGTAAGTTTAATCGTCGTGCTAAGAAAAACTTACCCTTAACTTCTTTCAACAACAATTCAATATAATTGTATTTAAACATCCTCAAAAAAGAGTTAAATTCTTATCATTTCAATGTTAACGTTAAGTGTACATACCTGAAAAGAGAAGACAAATAAAATATTAAAATATAACATAAAATTTTTAATTTAGCACATGTGTATAGTAATAATAATTTAAAAGTGGGTAATTATTAATACAAAATGGTATCAAGGTAAAACTAATACTAAAAAGCAGATAATTTGCAAGCCTCAAAAACCGGGCAAATTTTATAACTCATCAAAAGTATTTAAATAATACAAAGAGTTTAAAATTAGTAATAAAAATGGCACAAGTTTTATTTTTAATAACTACACCTATGATATTCACAGCAATAATTTCAACTTAGCGATGACAGTAATCATGTAAATTATTGTAGAAATTATGTAAATGTTTGCGGCAATCATTGTTATATATATTATGTCCTGTGGTTCCTAGTAGGAATAAAGGGCCATTGGTTTGGTGAAGGATTATCATATTTTGTTGCTCTCTTATTATTATGATATAATGCTTCATCACAGACATGATTGTCGCAAACCACAATCATGGATCAATCATATACTGCAATCATGTGATTCAGAACTATGTATAACATATTAACAAAAGCTTATACATAATAACAGTGACCATAATATTGTTATTATTGTTGAAAAGACTGCTATTAACATGTAGAACTGTATTTTTTCTCTGTGTTTAACAAAAAATGTTATTAAGAGCTTTAAAAGCCTACTACTATTAGTTATAAATAAAAAAAAAACATTTTTAAACCAACTACTGTTCGCAAATGTCAAGCACCTACCGATGATATTAATTTCAAACACAGTCGTTAAAAGATTTATTTATTTCTCTATGTCTATATGATTTATAATGGGCATTAGCTAAACGGAAATAACCTTGTCTCATTTTCTATAACATTTATTTCAAATAGTAAAATTCATTCAGTTATTTTAAATTGAAAAATATATATTTATAATAATAAAATCAAATGTTATGTAGTATATTGTATTATAAAGTTTTTAACACGAAATACTTATTGTTATTGTTAATTTATTTATGTGTTGTTTAAACTACCATGAAAATGTTTAGTCAACAAAAATCTTTCCTCATGTTATTATTGTTAAATTAGTCAAATAACAAATCACAAAATGTAAGACTCGTGACAAGATTTTGTTAAAAATATTTGTATTTGAATAAGAAAACAGCGGGAGAGGTGGTTTAAACAATTAGCAAATTATTTGTATGTAATGTGTTTTTTATTTTTAAGAAATTATTTACACACATGTTAACAAATTGTATAATGTTATAATGACAACTAAATACTGAAAAAACTGACAAAAAAAACGCCCCCATACTTATGTTATTAGTATGTATTAAAAAATAACTTATTACTAACTATTTGACGGTTATAATTAATGATTCTGTTACATATGGAAAAAACAAATACAAGTTGTGATATATTAATTTTATATGATGTTAATAAATAATGTTAAATAAGCACTTAAGTGACATTAACAAATAAACAATTTAGGTGGATATTTAATATTTATATTAAATTAGCAAAATATTTCTTAATTTCCCAAATTCTAAAGAAAATGTCTCGATTTAACATGCCATGATGCCCATTTTAACATACACACATACATTCATAATTTTTTGTTATTTTAAAATTAATCCATGTAAATACAATAATAATCAAAACTAAAGGAGTTTTCAACAAGAACATTGTTTTTCAAC
The DNA here is from genome assembly GCA_950370525.1 of Bellardia bayeri. Taxonomy (NCBI): domain Eukaryota; kingdom Metazoa; phylum Arthropoda; class Insecta; order Diptera; family Calliphoridae; genus Bellardia; species Bellardia bayeri. The sequence continues at coordinate 35,384,759 of OX493264.1, read as the reverse complement.
AGGGGCATATTGGATTAACAGGAATGCTTGCTGACATATCAGCAGTAGAAGCTTTGACAATTCGATGAATGGTTCACACTATCGGGAGATAACATATTATTGATGATATGGATTTATGAAAAGTGATTTTAACTGAACGGGGTTATATGTCAGACAGCCATCGAAACAATGAATTAATTTTACCAATCACATAATTTTACAAAATTTATCTGTTAAATGGCTGGCCCGATCATGCGATTAAACACCGCTAGATTACTTTTTGTGGAATTATGTTAAAGATAGACCCCCTTATTCAAAAACGATTATTAAATTTAACACATTTATTAAGCAAATTTTTATATGCAAATCCGTCTTAATAAATGTTTGTTAAATTTAATAATCGTTTTTGAATAAGGGGGAGAGTCTGTACAGAGAACATCGAATTGATTACAGCCTTAAAACTATAAATACGTGACGTAATTAATTAATTAAAATTACATAGAAAATAGAATTGATTACAGCCTTAAAACTCCAAATACGTAAAGTAATTAACAAAATAGATCCACCATTTTGTCAAAATGTGTGATTGTGGTGGGCAACTGTCCAATACATATGTGTATAACTAGAAAAAGCGGAGTTTTTTAAATTTTTATCATTTATTTTGAATCATTTGTACAATATAAATTTATTCAAAGTACTCGATTTTCATCTTTCTGACAACATTTGGACTCTTCGTCAAAATTCTTTTGAACTCAAAAACGAATCAAGTCAATTATCGGAAATTGTAAAAAATATAGAGAGAACGAATTAGTATAGATAGTAGTCGGACAGGCGGTGAGGTGACATGCAAACACTTTAAAACTGCTTATTGAGTATCTTCTAATAATTTTTTAAGCTTGTTTTTAGTTTGGCAACAATTTTTATGGGGTATTTCAATGCTTGGTCGTCAAAATTTTTTTGATGTCCTCGGCAATATATGTCCTCCGTATCAAAATCAATGCTTTTGAAGTGCGCAAACCACCTCTCCCATTTGAAACCGATTGAACACATTGACTTCAATGTACTTTATTCGAATTAAAGATGTAAAGCAAAATTTCTTGCATCTGATGCTTTGTTGGCTCAAAATTAGACATTTTGGAAGCGAAACAAAAACTTTGTTGTTACTAACAACAAAAATCACGTTCAAAATAGGCGGTCAAATAATTTTATATATAATAAATTTATATAATTTTAAATTGAAAATATCATGTAAGCTATAAGAGATAATCCAAAAACATAATTCGGTACTTAACTATTGTCTCTTAACTCTATGGGACCGGATTAAAAACAGAAAATTTAAATCGTTTTTAATTTTGCATACCTATATATCAGAGTTGGCCGATTTTGGGTCAGTGTGAACTCGCCCCCCGGGTTTATCTATATTTCTAATTTAAATATATTTTAAATACTGGTACTTGTAGTTACACAAGTTTTATTAAAGTCAAAATATGCGTTTAGAAATGACGTCTAATAATCAATGGTGTCTAATATGTATTTTGTTTAAAACAAAAGACTTAGGAAACAAACACTTAATAATTTTTAAAATGTCTGCATTTGTTTGTTTTGGTTTGCAAACAATAAGAAAAATTAATCTTTTTTTAACAGGAATTTGTTTAAACTTTATACATTTTTATATAAATAACCATTTTAAAATATAAATTTCGCATGACATGTTAAACCCTAATCAGGCAAAAGAAATTTTAATACATTTTCAAAAAAAAACAAAAAGTTGCTTAGTTTTTTTTCTACATTTCTAAACAAACCCATCTTCAAAATCAAATGAAAATGGAAGACACTGTGTCAGCTGCTAAAATATTAAATAAAGACAAGATAATAATATGAAAAAACTGTGTATGAGTGTAAGAGGTTATGTTTTGGGTAAAAGCAGTGAAAAATACAAAGTTGAATGGTACAACCGGCAAAACGTGATTGTACAAATGCCACCTACCGCTAAACAACACGCATACTGATGAAAAAAACCAAAATTGTAAAATCACTAACAAGTACATACCGCAATCTAAAAGATACACATACATATATAAATACTTACTTACATATACATACGAGTATATATACATACATACATATATATTTGGTGTACTTTTTGGTATTTATTTACTAAGGAAAGGCTTAATATCTTGAAGTGACTAAGCGAACGGTCATTGAAATGTTTTTTTTTATATTTTTACAATATGAACATTTGTTGTTTATGTTTTACCATTTTGTGGTAGTAAATATTGTTGAGGTGATGCTGTTTGCAGCTAAGTTTTTTTTGGACTTTTTATAAAACATAAAACAAGCGAAACAGTAAGTAACAAGAAAATCTTAGCAGTTAGCCAAACAGCCACCAAGTAAGTAACTAGCTGGCTGACTGTTTGTTCGACAAAAGCAGCATATGATTTACTTTCTCCATCAGTTGATATAATTTGAACTTTCAAAGTTGAAATAAGTTTTGTTTCTTTGTTTATATGATGTTGTTTTTACAAGTACATTATTATTTAAGTTGAGACATGGTAACAAATTTATATGTATGTATATAAATAATTTATGCACCGTGTTGGAAAATTGGAGTAATATTGAAAAAAGTGAATGTTCATATTCCCTTTTGTTTTGTTTTTTTTAATTAAAAATTTAATAATTTTTTTTTTTGCAGAAACAGAGAAATTTTTTTTTAGAGACTTTGATGAATTTGGTGTCATTTATTTCATCATATTTTGCAAATGGATTTCAGTTTATAAACATATTGCTTATAAAAAGTAATTTCTTTATAATAACAATATCTTCAGAAGACTCTATATTATAGGTATACAAAAGTGTTTTGTGTAGACACTTATTCTTTGGAAAAGTGTTTTGAGCTGGACACTGTTTTATTTTAGCTGTCTTGTGTTTGATACTTTATTATAGAAAACTGTCCTGTGTTAGAAAAGTGTCTTGTTTACTACAAAAAAGTGTCTTGTGTGGACACTATTCTTTAGAAAATTGTCCTGTGTAGACACTTTTCTATTAAAAAGTTTGCTGTTTGTATATATTTCAGAATCTTTTTAATCTAAGCTAAAGAAAAATCTATCGTTTTTAAATATTTTTTTAACAAATCAAACAATTATGAATGTTTAGCTAACTAAACATTTTCTTTTGTTATCATAACTTTAAACATTTCAACATTTCATACCTTTAATTGATGTTTATTTTACAAAAAAAATTATAAAATTTAACTAAACTGCTATTAATTTATAAAATTTTAATACCTCTAAACAAAATTGGAAATTCCCTCCACTCAACAATACAAAACCCTCCCAAAAACTCCATTAAACCAATTATTTTCTATATTCATAACAAAACCTTTAATGAAATACTAGAAAGAAATGAACAAAAATTATTAACACCTTCAAGCATTTTTGAATATTCACATATTTATTCAACGAAATTCAACAAAATATCAAACAAGTGAAATTCAAAAGCAATTTCAAGATCTTCTTCTTACACTAAGTTCAATGTATCTATTTCTAACAAAAATTTAATTTGCTAACATTTAACGCATGCACACACACACACACACACACACACACGCAATAGAGAGAAAACACAGGTAATGAAACCAAGTAAAACAAATAAGACTTTATATTCCGCTGGGCCGAATCATATATACCCACCACCAAATCACGTATTATGGGGCGAACTTTATAATATATTGTACCGTAATTTCTATTTATTTTAGGTTTATTTTGGTTGAATTTCATCTCAGTAACGATATTTACATATATTCCAGTTATAATCAAGAATTTATATTTGTCTCTTTCTTTCAGAATTGTCCTTTGTTTATATTTTTGCAGCGTGTAACATAAAGCGATTTACTTTAACACACAATGAATTAAGTACCAAAAAGTCCTAGATAACTGATTTTGACTTTTTAAAACCGCAAAATTGTCACCTCTGTATACTCTGTTGTTATTCTCGGAAGTGGACCAACTTTCACAAAAGTCAATAGTATAATATTTTCATACTGAATTTCAATTTGATAGTGTTTTTATAAGAGATTTATAAGCATTTAAGTGATTTTCGAAAGTAGACTTTATATGAGGCTATGGTCAAATTTGGAACGATCATCATAAAATTAAGAGCAACTATTTTTATATATGTATGAACTATTTATGTTGAATTCCAACTTGATGGTGGTTTTTATAATGAATTTATGCGCATTTAAGTGATTTTTGGAATTTGACTTTATATTTGACTATGGTCAAAATATGGACCGATGCAAACAAAATATAGTTTTGAGATTTCACTTAGCATGAAACTTATATTTGCAGAATGTTGTATGGACAATAATGTAACATAAATCCATATTCCGGGAAGAAATTTGTATGGGGGCTATGAGAAATCGTAAACCGATTCCTACTATTTGCAACAGGACTTATCCATCTATAATAAAAATAAAGTGTGTAATATTCTGCATTATATTTGAAGAAAGTATCAAAAAATATCTGAAAAATATCAAGGTTGACGGATCCTACAGTACGGCTTAGGCCATTTTCAATACCAAAAATTTATTGTTCTATGTGTTTTTTGCAGCTCTATCGTGTCAGATGGACGGATATGGCTAGATCGTCTTAGAATATTATACGGAGCCAGAATATACAGAGTTTTTAGTTCTACGACCATTATTTCGATGTTTTACAAACGGACTGATAAATTTAATATACCCTCATCTTTTTGGTGCTGGGTATAAAAACTCAACGATATTTATGTTTATCTTTTGAAAAGTTTCAACAAATATATCTTAATGTTATTATAGCTATTATATCCAGCCAGTGTGTGAGTCTAGAGTAAGAGGAATACAAGAAACTATAACAACAACTCGTGTCTAATCAATTATAAAATAGTTCCACTGTCACCAGCTTCAATGTTATAACAACTCTTTGAAAGAAACTGGCTTCTTTTTTTCATTTCTTATTATTTTTTTGTTCACTGTTTACTTTAGTTATTGTGTTTTGAATTATGCTTTAGATCTAGATTTAGTACGATCTGGAAAAGAGTGATTCATCTTACTAACACTTGTCGTTGAAAAAAGAAAGAATTTTTGCAAATTTCTAGAGTAAGCGTTTTGTTGATTTTGTTAATTTACTTTATTTCTGTTATTGAATGGAATTGACTAGTATAATTATTATTATTGTAGCATGATTTTGAGCTTTCTTCTATATTGATTCTAAACTTAATCATGAAATTTACATTTGTGAAATTTTGCCACCTAAATGTTCTTATGATGGCGTAAAAAGTCAGTTAAAATTTGATTTCTACACGAAGTATCATGAGATTATTGCAGTATTACTTTTTGCATTAAGGTATTCGATGAAATCGCACCACCTGATACTTGATGTCTCCGCTAAAATATTTAGCATATGAGTGTTGAAAAATTTGAGTCTAGAGTTTTGAAGAGCCGTACAATCACAGAGAGATGAAATATTCTTTTTCACGGTCTTTGAAACTGCGACAGTGATTATTGAAAGGCAATCAGAGCCAGCTTGCATGCTTACCAATCGTCCAGTGACCAGTTAGCACCGCTATAATTTGCGAGATGTTCTTACGTTTCATATTTAGGAGCTGTGTACTGTGTTTCTTATTATATACTGGCAACATATTTCTAGTAGTTCTGCGTGTGTCTAGATTGCGTCACTTATTTCCACTTATGGTCCCAAATGGTATTGCGATCCTTCTCTGGCCAGTTTGTTCGCCCGCTCATTATTGTAGTAGTTCCTATGCGCAGGGACCCAAACTAGAGTAATGTCAGACGACCGACCTAAACAGTTATTTTTTACATTGCCTGTCTAGAATAGATGTTGTAGTATGGAATTAAAGTAACATGAGTGTCGTCTAGCTGTCTTTCACATAAAATTCTATTTGCTCCATTAATCGCTAGTATTTCAGCCTGAAATACACAAGACTTATCTGGGAGGCATATTGAGCATTTTAAACTGAGTTCATCGCAGAACCGAAACCAATGCCACACTCCATCTTTGAACCATCAGTGCATAATCTTATGTCGTATCGTATTCTTCACGTCTAAGATATAGAGCCGATTGAATTGATTACAGTCTAAAAATTCAAAATCGGTTACATGATTAAAGAAATATATTGAATATTTTTTTTAATTATAAACTAGGTTAGCGGAGAACTAATTAGCAGGTTATTCTACGTCGATTTAAGTAAGTCCCAAATCGACCTATACCTTCATATAGGAAGCTGACATGTTTAAGTCGTGTATTAAAATAATTTATAGGTTATAAAACCAAAAATTAAATCATGTGACCAATGCTCAACTTCGAAAAATTGTAACGCGGCATAGTTAGACGATGCCAATCATTAACCAATACAAGAGTGAGCCGTAAATCTTTCGAAGGCAGTGAAAAAAAGTCGGCCTGATTGCTCTTAAACGATAATGCCAATGACTTACGATTGATTGAACATTTTGATAAATGAATGAAAATGTGTCCTCCACGAGTGGTATCGACAACTGTCCGATATCATTTTTAATTTATCATAATAATTTCAAAACAAGGTTCTCATTGAAATATCTTTTATTAATTAATGGTCATCACTCAGTTGTTTAAAAGTACGCAATTGTTTATTCTGTTAGATGAATATGAAAACTCTATATGAGCTTATTTTATGTGAACAGTGCATTAAACCAGAATATATAAACGTTTCATTCGCTATTTGCAGTTAGGCTCTTTTTGCTGTTATTACCACTTGAAGTGAAAATTAAAAATTTCAAAATATAATAAATTGAAGATGAACTTAGTTATAGGGCTTATTAAACAAACTTGAATAACTTTGAATAAGATAATTGGTTAAGTCCCTCTCAAATTGTTTGATTATCAAGACCTTTCATCATAATTGAAATTTGATTTTATAAAATTATAAAAGTTTGATTAATGTAGCTTAACATAATGTTTACTAGTCGATTTACATTCATTAAACCTTATCAAATTTGAATAAAAATTTCATTATCAAATATTTTAACAAATCTCCTAAATCAATCAAATTCATTTAGACATAAAACAAAGTTTTAAGAAATTTTAAAAAATGTAAAGACTAAAACACAAATAACTCAAAGAAAAGAGGAGTTATCTAATTTAGTGTAAAGCACTAATAGCTTAAACAGTGAGTGTAAGTTGGCGAGTAATCATATTTAAGTGTGTAGTTAGTCAGTTAACGGATGCCGGGATGTCTCTGGATATTTAGCTGAGCTTGTTTGTCTACGTTGTCTATTGCTTTATCTTGTTAAATTAACTATTAGTGGCTAAAACACAGAGGAGACGGTATGACGTTGCAATGTCATAAAAAAAAACATAGTGGCTGTGTTAAATTGTTTTAGATGTATGAATTAACTTGATAGCAATGTTAAACAATAACAAACAGCAACGTTAACTTTAAATGCAGACAACACTATTTCCATAACAATTTTAACTTTAGCAAAGAGCATTTGAAATCTAAGCTGAAGATGACCAATGCTGTTGCTGTTGTTTTTAAGCCGTATCATTGTAACGCTTAAGTTGTTTTTTAAGTTTTAAATTATTTAAATGTTGGAACATTGCTGCTAATGTTGGTTTTTGGTTTACTCGTTTGTTTGTCTTACTCATAATATGAATTTCCCTTTTTTTTTTACCAAATGTTAAAGTCTATTTTTGTTGTGTGTATGTTTGTTTTAAGCATTTGTCTGTGTAAGAGATTTAGAGATTGTTATTAGATTGCAATATGAATTTGGTTTTGTTATCTAAAATAGTGATAATTACGCAAATACATAACGTGCTAATTTGTTATTTTTCAGTTTTTTTTTTCATTGTTGTTGTTATGTTATAAATAGAAAAATAAATAAATGTGCATCTTAATTCAATTAACACTTGGTTTACGTTCAGTCGGATGTTTGTGTAAATGGTTTTGTAAAAGTGAAGCTTGAAACAGTGGTTTAAGGGTAGTTTATGGCTTATTTAAAAAAAAACATAAATAAAATATTGAAAACAATTTGTAATGTATGTTGAAAACTATTGTGTTTTATCTTTTGTTTTTCTGTAAAACATAAAAAAATATTTCAATTTGTCATTCAAATATTTTCAATAGTTTTTATAGCATGTGCCTTAAGTCTTTTGTTTTGCATTGTCAAAGTGTTTCTTAAGCCTTTTGTATTGTTTTCTAAACGAAAACTCTAGTTATTGATATAATAAATTTGTTTATAAACATACAATAAAATCGAATCCGATATTTAATAAGTGTTTTTATATTTAAATATGGATGTGCTTTTTTGGTATTCTATTGACAATTTTTTTGTTTGTTTAGTTATTTTTGAATATATTGAAATGTTTTATTCCGGGTGTTTTAAGTTATTTCCCTTTATTTTAGTTCCATTTATAGTAAGAAAAATCGAAATTATACAAGAGGAAGGCCATGAAAATAAAACTTTTGATATATTTAACTGTATAAATCGCAAATGCACAATATGTTTCTGAATAAAAACAATATATTTTTTATAATTATAGGAACAGAGTACAATTGTTAATAAGATGATTCGATAAGATTCAAAAGTTGATTTTTAAATAGTTAAAATTTGAACAAAAATTAAAATTCAGAAATATTTGTTCAACCAATTTTTTTTTAATAAAAGTAGTTTTTACGTAATTATACTGTTGTTGTTTATAACGGTTTGCTTTTATGGACAAATTTTTGACCTGTAGGATCTTCTTCTCTAATATGCAAAGTAAAGAGTTTTGAGAGTATGTTAAATCTGTTGGTGCAGTCACTTTAAAACGTAACAATATGTTATGAAAGTGATCTTTTCATATTTAGCGGCAAGGCATATTTTCCGATAATGGGTATTAGGAATCCACTTGTTGTTATGGTTTGAAAAACGACGACATTATTGATTTATACTTCTTCAAAAACGATACTGGTTAAGGTCATCACTGTCAAAGGCGTGCACTAAAGATCAATGTTAAATCCTCTCTTCTGATCCGTATTAAAGGCTGGACGGCGCTACGCCATACAAAGATCAAACCTACAATAGACATTCTAAGCTAGTGATTAGAGAGAATGGTTATCCATGCTCATTAGAAAATGAATAAATCTAAACCAACAAAGATATCTTTCGTAAGCAAATTTAATTTGACCGAATTTTTCTTTTCGATTCGCGAATTTTATTTATAAAATTCTTGAAAAAAATTAAATAAAAAGAAGGTAAAGTTGATTTATGTTCTGACCACATTTTTTTTTTTTTAATTTTAATATTAATATTGAAAATAGAAGAAGAATTAACTAGAACTGAAAAATACAAATTTTATAACGAAATACTAAATTTAATTTAAAACCTAAGCACGAATTTTACCCAACCTGTTTATAACTATGTGAAATTATATATTGTCATAATGGGATTATTTAAAATTAAAATTGATTTTACTTCTAATGATTCATACATAAAACTATGAATCAGGGGAGTGGCACTTTATAGTTCTTTGGTTATATGTTATTTTTTAATGAAGCTAGAAACTAGGTATTCGTACATATATAACGTACCCTTAATAAAACAATAGTGTATAAGTTTTTTGCCACTTCGAGATAATCGAGTTTAAAATTTTTGTTTTAATAGACATCATTATACGCTATTGTTTAAATTGATCTTTTGACCCACTTTGTGGAAGTAGAATTTCAACAAATTTTGACAACATATAGAATTAGTTATTGTTTTTTATTTACGAAATAAATAACTAAACTCGTTGAGCATTTGTATTATACTGACTATTTTAAAAATTAAACCTTTAACATTTTGAAAATCTCAAAACTAACTAGAACTAATCCCTACTGCGCACATGTGTACCAGCCGCTGATAAGCGTATTTTGTGTTATCACACTATGTGATAAACACATTTAGGAATTTTCTTATCTCTAACTTAAAATATCATGTTCATGTTTGAACAGTTATGCAATAAAAAAATAATGATGTACATGTGTATACACTATTGTTTTATTGAGGAGACGATATGTTCCTGAGTGAAGTAAGTGTAATAGTAATAGTACTTTATTGATTTATTCTAAAGGTTGTTTTTAATTCTTGAAATTTAACACATATTGTATATTGGCAAGTGATTTATAAGACCACACAATGGTACTTTTTTTTGTATCTCTATATTAATGAGGTTTAAACGTGAAATTAGGTATTACTCACAAAAAAGAAATACACGACACATTGTTATTTTACTAATTTAACTACTTTTTACATTTTGATAAATTACTCAAGCTAGCAAAATAAGAAGCAAAATAAGAAGCTGACTGAATTTTTAAACCATTTGAATCTTATAGACATTTACCTCTATATTCGAAAGATTTGTGAAGTCATTAATTTAATAAAAAAAGATTGGTGACTTTATATTTCTAAAATATAAAGGGGCAGGCTGACAATTATTTACAGTTAAATATTTTTGGAAAAAAAAGCTTAAAGTTCTAATCGAGACATTTTGCTAAAAAGTATATGGCTTAATTCTTTTGTTTTGTATTCTAAACAAACAAAAAGTATTACAAATATAAATCAAATATGAATACGAAAATAAGAAAAATTCTAAAGAATATTTTAGTTTAAAAAATTAGGTCAGGGATTTTTATAAAAGATTGTTACTCAATAACTATGTAGGTGGTAAGAAAAAAACAAAGGAATAGAGCTGATTAAAAGGTTTTTGAATAATTTTGTACTGTTTTATTAAATTCCCATTTTTAAGTTTTTTTTTTTTTTGAAATAAACCACTGTGCGGAGACTTAATTTTTAAAATATTTAAATGTATGTATAGTGTGTGGCAAAGGTTTTGATTTTGGTTTCTGATGAGTAAACAACATCAACGTCATAATCATAATAATATTTATTGGAATTATCATGATAAACAACAGTTTTATTCATAAAATAAAAGTATTGAAGTTTAATTTCAACATTCAACCAGTATTGCGGTGTGCAATAATGAGTGTTCATATTTTTAACAAAAATTGTTTTATTTGTTTTAAAAGAAATCATATGAGTGCGTGTTTAAGACAGCAATTTCCTTAAATGTCATACTATTTATAAAGACAGACACTGTAGTAAATATGTAATATTGCATATAGTAATATTACATCATTAATTTTATTATCTATAAACAATTACTGCAAATATTTATTTCAATTTAAGACATACGTATGTATGTATGCAAGTTTACTTGGTTATGATCATAAACTCTTCATTTCATTGAATTTCAATACAGAAATATGTTTTTTTTATCTACTGCTTGTGGCTGTTGCAACTTTATAACTTTATCTTCCTCAAAAATAGTTAGTAGTCTATACATGAGTACAAATTTTTTCTTCTTCATCTTTTGTTTAAACAAAATACTCCTTTAATGTTGTATAAGAGGAGAAAGATTGCCACTGCCAACCATTATCATAAAAACAGACTGGAATACCTATACACACACACACACACACACACAGACGTATAGACGGACATACAAATAAACATATTAATGTAGCGAAAGTTTTTCATGGATGTGCATAATGATAAAAGAAAAATATCTGAAACTGAAAAATATTTCTGCGAAATTATGAAATTTAAAATATTTCTAAGCTGCTGGCAATTGTGTGTGCCATGAATTTTCTGTGGATATATGAATTTTCTCATCGCCACCAAAACCGCCGCAATGTTAATGAACTTTTTATTTCAAATTGTTTTTTTTTTCATCTCACTCCGGCCAGACTTGCTATTCATTTATTTTTATTCCATCATTTGCAGTTTCCATATGTTGTTCACCATTTTTTTCGCATTGCTTCTTCTTTTTTTATAAACTGCCTTGGAAAATGATACAGGAAAACATAGTTTTTTTCTGCTAAATTTGTTGTTTAGGTATATCTTATTGTTTTTCTAATAATTCACCTATTGCAACCGTTAATTTGTAAGGTTCATGTAACTAAACAACATGCTGAAGAATTACATTTCTGGTATTGAAAATGAAAATTTAGTTTGCAATCTTGTTTTTTTTTTTATTTTTTATTTTATGGTTGGTCGTTTGTTTGTGGCTCGCAAGGAAAAGGGCTTAAGATTGATTTGAAATTTCTTTGCTGCCAATAATGATTGGTATTTGATTGAAGTTTAAAGGCTTGCACATAGGAAAATATGTTGTTGTTGAAAGGAAAGAGAAAGGAAACTACTGGGAAAAGGTCAGTAAAGAAATAATAATAATAATGTAATAATTAACAAAGGTAATAATGGAAGAAGGTTTAAAGGAATTGTAAAGAAACCAATAGCGGTAAATAATATAACCTTTATTTACCGTTATTTCTTTGTTTAAAGTTATTATGCTAAACTCTTTTACAGGCTTTTCAAGAAATGCTTGTAGTCTTTTTATTTTCTAAAAGAAAAGTACATCTGTTTCTTGAGTTATCCAGTTTTTCATTATCATAATTAATACTTATTCTCAATAATTATACTTAATTTGAATAAATTAGTTTTAAATAACCTTATTTTTCTATAGCAATTCAAACATTCGCGAATAATTTCACTAAAATTAATAATACTTCTGGAGTTTTATATGACAATGTGTTACAGGTTGATTATCCATTTCATTACAATAATTTCATACAAATATTGACCGTGACTACGCTGTTGTTTTTGCAGTCGGAATGTTTAATTTTTAATCACTCTTACTCAGCAGTGCTATCAAGTACCTTGCATATTACTACCCTTTCCAGTATTGTTCTTGGTATCCTGTGAATTACGACTTTGACTGCACATAACATCAAAGAAAAAAATCTAGAGGCGTGATGTCACATAATATAGACGACCAGTTCAAAGTTGCTGAATGCAATATTACCGGCTCACCTAAATGATTTTTCAATAAGGCCATTTTGTGTATAAAAGACATTTCGCACAGAACCCTGATTTTCGTAATACAGCTGAATAATTTGGAGACGCTGTTGCGGTATGAGCCTGTACATAATTAATTGCCAGACAATACTGAATAAAAGTAAGTTGAAAACAGGTTAGAGTGCTGTGACAAATTTTGAATACCCTCCACCTAAATACAATGAGAATTACAAAAATCTACCCTGGTGTTACCTCTAAAAAGATTGTGATTTTGTGCTATTGTTTTACATTACCCGATTGGTTCAACGTTTTTTCATATTCAACACAAGTTAAGAAACGTTGTATAAAAAGGGCTAAGGTTATAAGGTGAGTCTTATTTTAGTTGAACTTCATCTCAATAATGTTATATACAAGAGTTTAATGGTTGTTTGAAAGCTATTTTTTTAAAGATAAGTAACACTCAGGCAATTAATTTGTGTGCAATTAATTTGTATTACTTTCTTTGGAAAGGGGATAGATTGATGAAGTAATGGTGGTGAAAGTAGAAGAAAGCTTTATATCACAACTCTGCAATTGCACATTATGTTTGATTTTAGTGCAGCATTGCAGCGCCTTTGGTGGTAAGTAGGCGCATTATTTTTAAAGCTTGATTTTATAGAATTTATTTAATTATTTTACTTCGGTGGCGTTTGAATACTATACCACCGAAGGAGGGCGCTGTGATAAATATTATTTATAATGGATAGAAAGAAAACTAATAATTATCAGAAACTGATGTTGTTTGAGTGGCAGCGGCTGGGAATCGAACCCGGGCTACAAATGCTAGTTTCAAGGTTCTGGAAGTGTTACTTAGAAAACAAATAGAATATCATCTTAGTACAAGGGGCATGATAAGTCCATTTCAATCTGCTTATCGAAAAAATTATAATACTACTGGTATTGGTATTGGATATTACTGAAAATATAAGGAGGAATATCGACAGCTCTTATAATTCATTACTTGTGATACTTGATTTAAGTAAAGCGTTTGACTCTTTAAGTCATGAAATTTTATGTCATAAACTTCAAAGAGATTTTGATTTTGGTACCTCTTCTAGTAAATTAGTTTGGAGTTTCATTACGAACAGATTTCAGTATGTTGAATATGGAGGAAAAAGATCATTGACTCTAAAAATGTTCAGAGGCAACTTCATGCAGTTGCTATACATATGCAGATGATATTCAACTTTTAGTGGATGATTCAGGATTAGGGGTAACACATCTGGAAAATACCATCAACAACAATTTAAAATATATTGAGGAATGGTGTCAGTCAAATTACATGACTTTAAACTCATCGAAGTCAAAAGCCATGTATTTTTCAAACAACCTAATTTTGCCTAATATATCAGTAATGAATGAAAAAATTGCGTACGTATCGCATTATAAGTCTTTGGGTATATATTTAGATTCTAAACTTGATTTTGATTTTCATATAAGTAATCTAATATCTAAAATTTCTTTTATCTTAAAAAACCTTTATTGCCTTGGATATTTTTTGCCATTTGAAGTCAAAAAGAGAGTTGCGCTGTCTTTGTGGCTACCTTCTTTTCTGTATGGGATTGAAATATTTTCCGGAACGTCCCAACAAAATATGATTAAATTACGATTGTGTAGTGTAGTTCGGTTTATTTGTAATCTTCGGTATAATGAACATATTTCTGCCCATGTTATTGGCATTTTAGGTTCTGATTTTTATACTTTTATTAATCAACGTTTACTACTACAATTTTTTAAGATTATGAAGTTTGGCAAACCTCAATATCTGATGGAAAAATTTGTTTTTGGCAGGTCTACCAGGTCTACTAATACTATTGTTTGCCCTAGGCACTCTTCATTGTACATGACTAGATCATTTGTGGTAAGGGTATCCCGAATTGGGAACCACTATATTCCTTATGAAGAACGTAATTTTAGGAGATCAGTTGCAAACTTTAAGAGCATTTCTAAGAAATATTTCTAAAAACAAAAATGTTCTGTTCGTAAACAAAAAAAAAAAGTTCTAAGATATGTAACATACAAAATTATATTTAACTTTGATGTTTGTGCAGAAGTGGGGGGTTTTTTTTCTAAGTACATAATGTGTTTTTATATGAATATCTCCTATATTTTTAGATGTATATTTTGAAATTTTTCTTTCACCATAATATTACTAGATTAAATAGGCCTTTAGGCTTGTAATCTCTGAATTTAATAAATAAAATACCAACTCATGCTTAATGATCAAATGCGCAAACCAATTAAGCTACAGCACACACAATTATGGACTGATCCCAACAAAATCTCTACAAAATGTTGGTTCCATATTGACATTTATTAGACATTTTTGTGGTTTAACTTGTTTTTTGAAATTTTGGGTCGATCTTCTTAAAATTCGGTATAGAGAGTTTTATATATATAAAGATATATCACGTTGCATTTCAACATAATACCGGTATATTTAAGAGATATATGAGTATTTAAGAGGTCTTTTAATTGGACCTTATATAGAGCATATGGTCAAATATGTACAGAAAAGCACAAATTTCTGTAGTATGATTTTTTTTATATACCAATATTTATAAAATATATATGGCAGCAATGACCAATTATGGGCTGACCATCATAAGGTTAAGTATAGCAATTTATATATATATATATTATATATATATATAAGAATTATTTGTTTCTAATCTGAAACTGGTAACAATATTGATACAAGATTTTTACGTATTGAAGTGAATTTTGGAAGTGGACTTTATATGAGGTCTATAATCAAATATGAACCGAACTAAACAAAATTTCGTTTTGCGATTTCTTTTTACATGACACTTTTTTTTTGCTGAATTTTGTATTAATATTCCAATTTTATAGGCATTTCTTTATCATTAGGTCATATTTCGGAAAGATATTTGTATGGGGGCTATAAGAAATCATTGACCGATTCTTACTATTTTTATCAAAATTTGTTCTTTTATAATCGAGAAAATTGTGTACGCAAAATTTCATGGTATTACCTATAATATATTTAGACAAAATAGCAAAAAAACTGGTGAAAATATCAAATTTTCATGGAGGTTGTCTCACATTTTGGGCCATAACTTTGAATATACTACTTGCTGATTTTCAATACCAAATTGCTTAGAATAAAATTTTACAAAAAACTTCCGAGAAGGTTTCATACTTATTGTCCCTGATGGAAGGTGATCAGCACAAAACTAGTTACTTGACTGATTATAGGTTGGTGAATACTTCTCCAGTTTTAACTCTTAATATAAATGAGACCTGTTACTTTTTGGCGTTAACTATTAGATGATCCTGAAGATACTCTAACATACATCATATTTAATTTTATAAAACAACTGGCCTTGTTGATTACGGAAATGCTGATTCTAATTTTCTATGTAAGAAAGATCAAAATGTAAAATACTTCTATAAATTGTGTGTTATTTAATACACTTAAAACAGTTGTATAATAGTTCTGCTTTACACGCCTATTTTTTACTCACTTTGTAGTATTTATTATTAAAAGGAGTTTTAAAATTCAAGCAAGTTTTCAATATACCTCTATTCATGGTGTAACTATACAAGGTGAGTGCAAATCGGCAACAAATACAACACAATACATTAACAATAGGCATTTTGTTTGTGTAAGATAATGTGCTACTGTCAAAAACACTTGAAAAAATATTACTTTTGACATAAGTGAATTGTAAACAAAAGTACAATTTGTATATTTACACCATGCCTCTATTTGTGCAGCAATGTTTAGCCAATAAAAAAAAATACAAAAAACAATTCGACAACTAACAATTCAGGGTTAAAAAAATTAAGCATTATATAAGATATTAACACATTTTTATTATTGAATAATATTTAAAAACTCACAAAATTTGTCCGGCCTTAGTTCAAAAAATTCATACAAAATATGGTCGGAATATTTAATATTTACGAGTAAAAAGTTCAGAGATATTAACACAATAGGTGATGCTTAAAAAATGGTCTTTCAAAAAGAAGATGTTTTTGTTAATATGGTAAAAATTGCTGAAAGTCAAGGACCTTCATTTCCGCGTTGTGGACCAGAATGTGGCAATTAACAAGAAGTACACATTGAAGATCTGTTTCTAAAATCATTCTTACAATGTTTAATTGATGCAAGAATTAAAACCTAAAGACCATGCCCAGCCATATGTGTTAACCGAATGTAATTGTTAATATCAACAGGTAAATGTTGATTTTTCGAACAATATTCTTCAAATCTATGTAGTGCATTTTTCCTTTGATGGCTTTGTTAATTAATTGTTGCTGATTTTAGGCAGTTTTGCTAATTGAGAAAATTTTCGCATTCGAAAAACAAATGAATCTACAACATGTCAATTGATTAGCATGGAGTTTAGACTTATGACATTATTGGATTATGCTTTTCGAAAATGAAGCTGTTAAATTAATGACTGTAACTGGTCATTGATGACATTGATGTGGATGTGGTTTAATAGCCACATTATGAGTTTTGAGCCACATTTACGCAACATGATCATGGAAAATTTTGGCAAAAGAAGGCGTATATACGAGCAAAGCCGTGTTATGTATTTGTCCAAAGTGCTTTTTCATATAAAACACTAAGCTGTTTACTTTATATTACAGTCAAATCTAGAGATAATTTTGGGCTACTCTTTATTTTCACTAGTCATGAAACGAGTTCGTTTTGAGCAATTATCAACAGATTGATAATACTGAAACTGAAGTATGACAAATATTTAACTATTATGTAGAGTGTGGTAGTTTTTTCATTGCTTGTCTTCGTTCTTGAATGTTACAACAATGTTTGAAATTAAATCAAATATCAACAGGTTGTCAATATTAATGAAGAGCTTGCAAACATTTAATTACCTAATAACGCACCTGTTCATTTTCATAAAAGTTAGAATAAATGCTAGTCAAGGAAATCATTGATCAATGATTTTGAACTTGTAACATTTGCTCGAATGCAAGAGATACTTTCGAAAATCTAACACATTTCTTTTTTTTTGCTGCAGTTTAAAAGCCTACAAGTACGTGCTGCTAGCAACATAATAACTCACAATTAAATCGAATATACCAAACACTTCAATTAATTAATTTCCTGCTATCCTTACAAACACTTACTCACTACCTCACAAAAAAAAAAAAAACTCAAAAGGTCGCTAAACACATTAAAAGTATAAAAACACACAGCAAATCATTAATCAAATTGTAGGGATTTTACAATGTTGCAATTGAATGCAAATACCAGTTGATTTTAAAAGATTTAAATAACATAGCTTTAAAGACAAAAGTGCCAATTTAACAATCAGTTTGTGGCACATCAATAAAACAAAAGTAAATGGTAAAAAATAAGGAACAAGAAAACAATAACACAAAAATAAATTGGCCAACACATTGGCCACAGCAATGAGCAATCAATGATGCTAATGGAGTAAACACGCAATTTTTCAAAGACCACCAGCAGCAAAAGAAAATAAAATAAAAAACACAGCAGAAAACTTCCTCAATAGACAACTTTACACATTACTCGGCTATAGTTTAGTTTGTGTTATAAACCGCAAATCATAATGAAAAATGAAAATAGTTCTGGCCAAGTTTGCAAGATGTTTGTAAACCAATAGAGAGAATTATTGTATTAGTTGGTTTGTAAACATATAAACAAAATTATATAGCCGTCAAAAGAAAGTAAATGTTTGTGTGTTGTTATATGTTAAGAACTGGTAATTTTTTTTTTTTTTTTTAAATAAAATTAATTATTACAAAGAATTGTAATTTTTTGATATGGAAGACCTGGTATTAGTTAAGATGAAATATTCTCACACATGTTTTTTGTTCTTGATTATATTTTATAATAAATTTGGTAAAATACTTTAAAGAGTTTAGCTCAGTTGTTTAAAGATAGTTTAAATGTAAATGATTAATGATTTTTGTTTATTACACATATGTATATAATTTGCAATAATCTTTGCTTTAAAGAAGCCTTTCTTTGATTTCATTATTGTAATATAAAGTTCTTTATAAACTTAAAGAACATTTTATGTTTTTGGCTTTTTATGAGAACTTTTTTTTTCTTTCACAATGACAAATTACCCAAAATAAAAATCTGTTTTTTAACTTTAAGTTAAATTTTCAGTTCCTTTCTGGTTACAGACGTACTTTTAAGATCTTTAGTCAACACCCTTTAAAATTATAAATATAAGTTTAAAATAATTTTCTGGCTTTATGTAACGTTTTTTTAACTTTTTTGTTTAAGCTTAAATCTAAAATAATAAAGAAGATCCATCATCTATGAAGCCTTTGTAATAGTATTTTACAGCAGTTATTGTTCAAAGTTTTTAATTTATAATTTTTTAGCTATTAACGGACAGTGAACTTCTTTAGTTATTTGAAATTGTTGAAGAGATAAAGCAAAAAAAAAATAATGAAGAATTAATTGCTGGTGTAGACTTACACAAAAAATTTAAAAATAAAAAAATAAAGGGAATTAAAGAGTGATTTCTGAAGAGCTTTTTGATTTTATTAAAAAAATACATAGATTGAAATGTATATTTGACTCGATAAAACGATCTAAATAACTCAATGTATAAAGATGCTTTCATGGAAATGTTAACCGCAGCTACGACTTAAATGGCTGTATCCAACATATTGGGTGGTCTTTCACTAATAAATTCTTCAATATTAGTTTTTAGATCATCAACTATTGCGGATTTGTCACTATAGAAATGAGCCCTGACATAGCGCTATAAAAAGTAGTCTAAAAGCATTAAATCGCACGGCCAATTGACCGACTACAAACGTGAAATAAATTGTTCACCGAACTCGCCTTTCAATTGGCTCCTTGTTTAGTGTGCAGTGTGGCATGTGGCACTGTGTTGTTGAAACCAAACGACAGCTAAGTCCAGGTCTTCTATTTTGGACAAAATAATTGTAATCATGATCGCAAGGTAACGTTTGCCATTCACAGTAATGTTCCTGCCTTCGTGGTCTTGAAAACTATTGTCCACACCAAATAGTGCATTTTTCTCAAGGCATTTTTAGTTCTTGCAATGCTTCTGGCTGCTCTTTATACCAAATACGAACAATTTTGTTTGTTTCCGAACTGATTCAACCAGAAATGAGCTTTGTCGCTTAACACAATTTACTGATAAAAAGTTAGTAACAGAGGTCCAATTGGCGAATACAGCTGCGGTATTTTACTTTGTCCGCACTTTACGTATGTGTGTTGGTTGTTTAATCTCCAATAATGTAAATTTGATGCAAAATTTAATAAGAATAACACCGCCTCAGATGGTCGCTCAAAATGATCATAAAATGAAAGAAGTTCACCATGCACTTTCTTAACCGAGCATGAATTTTAATAATAAACTTCTATAATCTGCAAGCATTGTTCGTTTGTAAGCGGTGTTAAATTGTATACCAAACTGAACATGTTTAACATAACATTTTACACGAAAACAGCTGATCTGCCAAAAAGAAATTTGCTAAAAAATCACCCTTTGCAAAAACTAGAAGAGGAGATCAGTTAAAGCCATGTTGTTTCTAAATTTACAAACATTTTATTGGCTTTTAAAATAATGAAAAATTCAAATTATTTTCTTTTGTGTTAAAAAAAAAAACAAAAACCTATAATTCATTGTAAAATTATTAACAAATGCCATAAAAACAGATTGTTACGCCTCTTAAACATAATTCAAAATAATTTTTTTTTTATACTTTTAACACACACTTTATAAGTAAAATAAAAAAAATTTTATTAACTTTTTCTAACTTTTATTCTTTCCAAATAGCTTAAACAAAATTAATTAAGTTTTATTCTTTTTGAAATTTTATTTAGAAACCCATTTTTTGCTTTAGTTTAGCTTGTTCCTTTTTAATACATAATTTAAAAACCAAAGACTTTGACCAAAAACTTGTTGTGTAATAACTGTTAAGTTTTTATTTTATGTTTTTTTTGTTTTAGTTTTTTTTTATTTGTTTATGTTAATTATGGAGTAATTGTTGTAGTTTTTGTAAAAAACGTAAATTTATTTTTAAATAAATATTCTTTTTTTTTGTTGTTGAAAAAGGTTGCATTTTTAATATTTCAATTTTGTTCTTAAATTTTAATATCCGTGTAAGAATTTTAATTTTTAGCAAAATCTTAACTAATTCATTATTATGTAGTTTGACTGGTTTGATGTCTGCTGTTTTTAATGGTCATATTGTTAAAATATTAATGAAATGTTGTTTTTTGCAGAACTTTGTTAAAACAAATTTTTAATTAGAAAACTGATCAGCAACATCATTGTGGCAGAGAAGATTTAAGTAAAACCTGTCTGTAATATTGCCGTGATTTAACTTTACACTCAAAGATAATAGTTTATGCTTTTAAAATGGGTGTTCTAAAATTCAGGCAGGGCAACAAAAACATCCTGACAATAGATAGTTTACTTTGGCATTGGACTATATGTGTTCATTGTATTGAGGAATATTTTAATACTACTACACTTTTTCAAGGGCCTTAGTTTGAGCAAAATCATACTAAGTTATGAAGCACATTTTCATCTTGATTTTTCCTCCTTTTAAAAACATTTTTTTTTAATTTTAAATCTCAATATAATTATTTCTGCTACAAACTCTTTATCTTATTTCTTTTATATACCCCATATTTATGTTGTGTTTTGATTTTACTCTCTTTGTTCATTTCAATGTTGTAGTTTCTAAACATTTCATTGGCCACCACTGATGGCATGCATCATTAGCTATTTGGAAACTTTTACTTGATTATCATAATAACAACAAGTAATTATTATTATCATCATTAACAACACTTCTTCTACTGCCGCCACTACAACTAGATACATACTACTTTATCATGATCTTATTATTTTCATCTAGGAGTTGGTTTGGTTGCTTGAATTGTTTTGTTTTCGTTGGTCTAGTTGTCACGCATTACTGCACTATTTCATGACAAAACCAAATGTCAATAATTTTCTTAATTAAACACGGAAACATTTTCATCTTTCTTTCTTTCTTACTTTTCTTTTTATCTATCTTTCTTTCAGTCATTCAGTTGTATTTATTCGTTCAGTAAATGAAATCCATAGGAAATTGAAAACAAACAAAAACCACAGAAAAAAATATCTGGTGCTAAACAGAAAAACCCCAGACTCTTTGACTGATGTATTTAATGAATTACCTTACCTTAGTAAAAGCAAGCTTTTAAAAGTAAATAGAAAAAGTAGAAGAAAATAAAAAATGACTAATGAATTGTTTACACTTTCGTTTTCAATCATGTCATGCTGCATTAAATCGGGTCTAAAACAGATGGCCAATATAGGCACGACAATATGCCTAGTAACAATGAAAAAAACAACAAACAACAATTATAATAAAATGAGCAAAGTAATTGCATTAAATCAACAGCTACCTCAACTACAACTTTAATATTAAAAGAATGAAAATTATAAATTTGTCCTTTTAAAAACAAAAGACTTAAGCAGCAAAATTTATGGCCTTGTTTCATTAAATAACGATAATACTTAATAAATTTAAACATTTTATTTCAGTTTTTTACAATTATAAATAAAAAATAATTTTATTTCTAAAACAACCTTAAAATTTTGCTTCTTCATTTCTATAGGTTTTTCATTTTCTTCCTCAAGACAATATATTTTTCTAATAGAAAATTAGTTGTTATTGTTTTGGCCAAAAAAACCAACTGCATAAAATAAAAAATGAAAACAAAAGCACAAAACATTATTGCGCTTGACTGCACTTGTCTTTGTTAGACATACAAATAGTCAAACAGACAGATAGACAGACAAACTCATGCAAATGTTTTGCTAATCCACCACAATATGCTTCGTTATTTGCAACATTATTAAAAGGAAGTTGCATTTGGCTTGTGGCTTTAAATATGAATGAGCAAAATTTCAGAGGAAGAAACTTAACTGCAAAAACAAAACAAAACAACAGCCGTCCCACAAATATATGTACCAACAAACTTTAGCTACAAATTGAACAATGAAAATAAGCAAGGTTTTTTTTTGTAAATTTTTTTCTACCATTTAAAGTTAAGGTTTTAGCATTGAAAATTTGAGAAAAAATATAAATAATATTGATAAAACAAACAAAATTTGCATGAAAAAAATTTAACACAGACCAAGAAAATATTAAACAGACTTTAAACTTTTAACAAGCAAAGTGGATTTTACACAAAACAATAGATAATAACAAGAGTGGCGAGTAACAAAAAAGTCTTTATTTTATTATTAATTTCAAAAGTGAAAAGCAGTTCATTAGATTATTAATTTGAAGGCATAAATATTTAGTAATTAAAAAAGTTTATTAGTTAAATGAATTTGATTAGAAAGCAAAATATAATTTGTAAATGTCATTTGCAGAAAAATGCAAGGAAATTGTAGAGCATTTAAGAATATTGCTTAAGGAGATGTTTAAATTAAACACAGGACTGCTGGAGGATGAAAAACTGTATAAAAGAAAAGCCAACAAAATAAACTGCTGAAGAAACTCATGCTTTATTGCAGAAGTGTTTGCCATTCCGTTCATTATTTCTACATTTTTTTTTGCGAATTTATTTTCTGGATTCTTACAGATAGCGATGCTCTATTGAATTCAACTTTCCGCAGACCCATGGAACTTACAAACATCTAGATTCTTATAGACAGCGATGACGAAATAGCAATATTCGTCTGTCTGTCTTTAAGCAATTTTTCAAAGACCCAAATAACTTATAAACATAATTGGAACATCATCATTTCAATAATTTTATAATTGGTATTTCAATGACCTTTTTAACAAAATATCTGACTGACCCGAAACTTGGTTGAAAATGTGCTTTATTGCTTAAAATAATTTTACTGTTACAGCTAACTTTTTTTTTGTTGCCTTATTAAACAAAAACAAAATCATTAAAGATGTTCTTTTAAAGTTTTTATTAGACATACTTTAAAGACCAATTGAATACGTCATTTTAATTTGAATATAAAGAATTTAATTTACTTTTCTTGTCTTGTTCAATGCGTTTATTTAAAACTCGTAATTTTAATGTCATTTAAGCTGTTTGCGTCATCTGTGTTTTTTGTGAAGTAGACTGTAACGTTAACGTATGTTTGTTAAAAATAAAATATAATACATTTTGTTGTTTTTTCATTGTTGTAATATTTTGTGCGGATTCTCAACAATATGCAGTTTGTTTTTAATTTTTTTTTTGTTTTGCATATAGCAACAGTATGAAAAAAAAACTTTTCACATGACTAAATGTGTAACACCCTCATTTAACGACAAGGTTTGTTGGATTTTTCATTAAGTATAAAGTATTATAGGGTGACAACCAGTAGTCAGTCACCTTTGAGCTTCGTTTGACACATATGTAAAGTATGTAGAGTTTATGTTTATTTTTAGTATATTTTACATATGAAATGCAAATGTACAGGAAACATTATAACATGTTGTTGTTTTTTAAACATACATATGACTCATTTGTCAGTGTTTTTTTTTAATGTAATGTAATTTTTGCAAACATTTTTGTTGTTTCTTTTTTGAGGGGTTAAATATAAAATGAAGTTTAATGTGTGTTTCAGTGGAAACAAAATTGTCTATTAGTTATAGTATATATATTTAAATTGTTTATGTTTTACACTTATTTTGTTCTTTTTTGACTTTGTCGGAAATTTGTGAATATTTTTCTGTAATGAGTTTTGTAACTAAAAACAAACAGATTATATTTCAGAGCAAAGAAAATTTAGAAATACTTCGAACTAAGCCTGTAGAATTTTGTAACAGAAGAAATTAAAATATTGAGTTTATGAAATAAAAGTTTAGTAATACAAATTGCTTTATAATGGTTTATTTAGTAAAATTTAACCAACTATTTAAAATCTTAAACAAATGCAAACATTTTATTCCATATAATTTTGTATTTCTTTCAAAATATGTTTATGTCACACTGAAAAACAAACACTGACTATTGTGCGCTATTTTAAATATAAACTTGACCGACTTTAATTTATTTTTAGCTGCCTTTAAAGCAAACAACCAATAAAAAAACAACACCATTAAAGTGGACATAAAAGCAAACTAAACAAAATAACAATAATAATAAAAACCAATCATATAAAGAAATTGCAAAATGTTGATTGGTATATAAAAGAAGTTTGTAAGTTGAAAACAAATTAATAAAATGTGTCACCCAAAACAAAAAACAAACCACCTTCAGTCCCAAATTCCATAAATGTCTAATTTGGAATAATATCTTTAAATCAAAAACCATATACTTATCAAAATCTCAAGGTTAATTTATATTAAAATAGAAACAATCTTTACCATCACTTTAATATGCATATGAAAAGATTTAATTTATAAACCAAAGTTAGAGAGAAAAAACTAAGAATTGCAATGCCATTAAGAAACACATCAAATAATTATTATTTGATATCAAATTTTAAAAACCAAAAATACAAAACTTTTAAGTAAGAAACCACAACAAATGGATTAAAAAAATCCAACAAAATATAATCAAACATTATCAGCCACCCATCAAACACAATTGCAAAGTTTTGAAAAATTATAAAATATACATTTGATTTTAAATATAATTTCAGAAAACTTGAGAATTAGCTGCCCTAACCAAGCTCTGATTTCCAAATATTCTCAATTAATTAAAACTAAACATTTGCTTTGTTTGCTGGGTACATATGAATACAAATAAGTTAGTTACCAAATTAACATAAAGTCATACCTTAAAAAAGTGGTTATTTTTTATGTATAAGAGATTTGCAATTAAATTGCTCACGCCTGAAAAAAATTAAGCAAATACTATACACTTTAATAAAAAAATCTGAATAGATTATAGACTATACGAGTATAATACATTAACTACATACTACTCTGGTTAATTGAGATTCTAAAGATGAGCCTAAAATTACTTTCTATTAAAGAAATGTTATACATTATTCATTCATCATTGAGGCAGATATTAAGGTTGTGTGGCACGTATTATAAATATTGTAGAAAAAGGTTTAAAACGTAGTGTATAGTGAGAATTTTTGAAAGTCTTAAAATAGTGGACCAAAATATTTTAAAACTGCTTGAATAAATTTTGTAAATGATTTTTTAAGTTTTTTATGAAATGTGAAAAAGTTAAGTTTGTTTCTTAAGTTTTTTGTTTTAAAAGAAAATCTAGTTTTGCTAGATTTTATTAAATATTTTTCAAATATATGTGGATTTGTTTAGAATCCATTAAAATAAAAGCTTTTTTCTATGTTTACATATTTTTAAGAAACATATTTCCAATCATTAGCCTCAAATGTGTGCCCATAACCTTCTTGTACTTGACAAAGAATTTTCGCATCCAGAAGAATCTCTGTACCAATTTTCAGCTATTTTCCGATATTTAGACAATGTTTACAAACTCAAGAGATAAGATTTAATTTAATAAGTATGATTTATGCAAATATATGTAATTTTGGGACTTTATCTTAATTTTTGCGTAACTGGAAACTTAATTTTATAATTAACTAATAACTAATAAAGGAGTTTCCAGCAAGAATATTGTTTTCCAAAACAAAACAATGAATTTTAATGAAAAATCTTTCAAATGTTTATTGTATTAGAAAGACTGCGACCACGACTACACTTACATATGTCGATTCTTTTATCAAAACTTTAAATCACATTTTTTTTAAATGGTGAATCTTTTTCGTTAATCACTTCAAGGACTTTAATTTTTAAGGCGTTAATTCGATTGGTAATTCGACTGAAACAAAAAGTAATCCAGTGCTGTTAAATCTCATGATCGGGGCGGCCAATTTACAGCAGTATTTCGTCAAATTATGGCAATAAAAAATCTTGTTTGCAATAAATTCATTTCTTTAATTTTGAAACAATTTATCAGTGATATCTATATCCACATCATATATGATAAAAAAAAAAACTTTCATAAAAAATTGTCCTCTAGTATTTATATGTATAAGCTCAAATGCGGAAATTTTAACTGCCAAATTTTATTTTAAAATGTTCGTGTCTAGGTAAAAGACAATTGTTCCTAAATATACTATAAAGACTAAACTTAGGATTACAAAATAATACTTAGTGAACATAAACTCTACAATAAATTATTTCTGGTGGGTAAAACAATTACTTTCTAAAGTGTTGTAAAAATAGTGCAAAATAATACCTACAGACACGAAAGCAAATATTGTTTTATCACAAACATTTTACAATAAGTATATTCTAATTGACTATATTTATATTTTTGGTTGACGTTGCTCTAAACGATGAAAGATGACGGCAAGGATAAAATCATCCAATTACAATTATGTTTTCCTTTAATCAATATTTTAAACATTCGAATTCAAATTATTTTCGTATAATTTTGTTTGTATAGGTAGAGTTTTTTTTTGGTGTAAAAGAGTACTAATAAGAGGAGTTCACAAGACGTAGGAAGTTAAAAATAACATGAATAATCGTTGCAAAATCAGTCTAAGATTTAAATAATGCAAGAGATCAGCTAATAATGTAGCTTCATATAATTGATTGTATCTGCAGTGTAATATTTTTAGCTTTTACTTTAAACCATTTGCACAATATAAATTTATTCAAAATATTGGCCATTGTTAGATATGAGATTTTCTCAACTTTTGAGGTTAAGAACGAATCAAGCCAATTTGGTAGCGATTGGGCTGGTTGACCGGGACCGGGTCTTTTATGCTTCGAAATATTGTAATGGATCCATTTTTTATCGTAGGTAATGATTCGGTGCAAAAATTATTTAATTTTATATCCTTTAAGCAGCATTTCGGACATGTAAAACCTTATTAAGGTCTCTCGGCTTTAATTCATATGGTACCCAATGTTCATGCTTTTGGATGAATAATGCTCCTGTTTGAAATTGCTGCTTGTGTATCTCCCAATGATATTGCAAGCTCTTGTTCAGTTTGACCAATTTCTTCGTGGAGTAAATTATTCAATTGTTGGTGTTCAAGTCTTTTTGAATGGCCTGGGCGAACTTTGTCGTCTTTGTCAAAATCAATAATTCTGAACTGCTTCGGTGTGCTTCAACGTCTCTTTTTTTTCTTGGGAAAAATTTGACATTTTCAAAGCAAAAAAAAAAAACATTGCTATTAAATAACTATGTGAGAAAAAATTCTGTATTGGTAAAGAGCTTAGCACTTGAAGATTGATAATTTTATAAATTTTTCGGAGGTATTTTGCCTAAAAACTAAAAAATTAAAATATGCTGATTTTCCTTCAAGAAAAGTATATACAATTTGAATTAATGTAAAATATTAATAGTTAAAGATTTCATATCAAAATTTAGAACTAATATAGATCCAAATATCTTTAAAGCAATGGCATTATAATATTTTCCGTTTTTTATTCTTAAATACCGAAAATTGGAGAAAATGTGTTTTAAAATTTATTTTTTAAAATGCCTAGTGTAACGTTATTTAAAAAATGTCTGTGTATTTAGGTAATATATATAGCTATACAAATATTTCCATATTTTAGAGGATCGGTACTTTGCGATTTTTTACTTTAAACTAATTTTTTTTAATTGGCCAAGTTTATGTAGGAATGATTAGGGCTTTGCCCCCTGAAATTAGTCAAATTATTTAAGTTCTCTTTCCGGATCATATATAAATATCATATATAGTCCCGAAGAGCATTTTTTTCTATTAAAGAATTAATTTCTACATGCTCCAAATTTGTATGCGTGTAACTGTTTTATAGGGAAGACATAACTGCTTGCAAGTTTTTTAATTTAATGTAGAATTTAATGACAAATATAGCTGATATTATATATATTTGAATATTACATATTAATTAAACATTTTTCCGACCTTCCATAGGCGCCCATATCTAAAAAAAAAACATAAAAAAGATATAAAAAAGAAAACAAACACATTTATTTTTTGTAGTTCTTCTTAAGATCTTCATATTTAAATTTCAGATCATTCGAATCATAAATAAATTTTTTTCGTTTTTTTTTAATGTGAGATCCGAGGTGACGAACGCTGTCAAAAAAAATCTGTAAATCAGCACGAAGGCACTTCAGCTCTAGCCATGTAAAATTTCATTACGATATCTGTGGTAGCTCCCGAGATACCAAATTATTTCCAAAATAAAACGTTTCTAAACCACTGTGCATCATAACTAAGCAAAGGATGATATGTCATTACAATGTGAAATAGAATTGTCAGTTACTACAATAATATTTCTATTTATAAATTAAATTTTTAAAAACTGGCTTTCAAAAGTTTTTGTTTTATTTCCTCTTTAAAGTCACAAATTTTGGAATTATAAAAGAATTATTTTAGCTTAGTTGATCCGTTCTTGTTTGTAATGATGTAATATCTTTTATTAATAATGCTTTTTTATTGATTTAAATTAGTAAGTGATATGTTTTTCTATTATATGATTATAATCTATAATATGCAAATTGTGTTGATTATATCCTATGACATTTATTTTTAAATTTATAAGCAATTCATGGATTATTATGATTTCAGCTTGTATGAATACTAATTAGATATTCAATTTTAAAACTAGTTTTCTTCTTTTTAAAGCAGCTAAATAAATCTAATGATAATTTAGTGTGTTTTTTTTTCAAATTAATAAATAAAACAAAATTGTAAATAAAACTAAAAGTTCTATAAGATTAAAATATATGTAAATGTATTATTATTTAAATGAATAAATTTTAAATAACAAATAAACGAATATTTTGCCTAATAAACTATAAAATTCCAAATATTCCCAACTGTAGAGTATTAAAGCTACAGCCACAAAAAATTACAATAAAATAGCATAAATGCTAAAAGTTAAAACATGTGCTAAACCGGAAATCTTAAACAAGATTATTATAATGCAATAATTTATAATTAAGTTTAGTAAAGATTTTGTTTTTGTTTTTGAATTTGAAATTTTAATTATAAAAAAAATTGAAATGAAGATTCTAATAACAACACAATAAATACAACACAATAAAATGTGATTTTTGATGCCCTTAAAAAGTAAATAAAGAAACAACGATACAAATAAGATAAAAAAGCTTTTCAAAAATTATTTGAAATCTGCTTTCAAAAAATTTCCTCTCACAAAATTTAATTAAATTTTTTGTTTTGTTTTGTTTTGTTTTTAAACAAACAAAAAGCCTAATCATTTTGCATTTGTATGGTTTGTTAGTATTTTAAGTTAAGTTTCTAACTTCTAAAGTTTATTAGTTTTTAACCAAAAATGTGAATGTATTGTAGGTGTTTCCTAGAGCTAAGATTTGCTGTCCATTACTAAAAATTAATTTAAATATACATACAAAATATTTTTGTTTCTAACTGACATTGATTTAAATTTTTTATTTACTTTTCCAGTGAATCATTTTTAAGTGTCATGTTTCTAGCTGGGTTTTATATTAATTGTTATTTTTTATTTACCTTTATGTTTGTTAAAATTTTAAAAGTTTTTAAATATTTGTTTTAAAACTGCCATTATAATTGTTTTTTTAAACAATTTTGGGAATTCACACAATTTATCAAGTAGCTTTTTTATGCATTATAAATCTATTTATAGCCGTTAATAAACTTACATTGAAATATTTTTAATGAACTTGTGCAATGATTAATGAAATAATAAATAATATTATTGTAAAACGGTGCAAAGGACTTTGAATTTTATTGAATACAAATTGAGCTTTTAAGAAAAACTTCGCTATAAGTGGCTAATAACTTTTTTTTCAGGGATAAATATCCTTTATTTTTAAATTTCTTTTGAAATACAATTTAAAAAGAAAAACATTTCAAAAAACTATTTTTTATTTAACTTTTTACAGATGATGATTTTTTTTCAACAACAAACTCACAAAAAACTGTGTTACCAATTACTAAACATAAAGCAAAGATAAAATCTTGTAAATAATTGCACTATTTCAGGATCGCATAATGTTGCAGACGACCACAAGCACTGTGGCACTAAGCACTCAACACTCAACACTGAGTGTCGTGTCATGTCATCTACAGACAATCATTATTAATTAGACAATATTTGTTTAAAAAAAAATATACGAATGCTCGTACAACAAACATTGCCTGCCGCTTATCAATAAAACTGCATCATTGAATGTGCAGAGCTTTTTTCCCCGCTTTGCTTTTAACTTAGAATTTAAAAGGAAAAAAAAACTGAAGAAAAAAATTAAACCAGTGTTTGAAAATTATTTATAACAGTTTTTAGAAATGTTCTGCCGTGTTTTCTTACTGTTTTTTTTTAAGATTAAATATTATTTTAGACATGCAACCGCATGCATTTCCTTAACCTTGTTAAGAAAAACAAAGGCACACACACACTAACAGAAACAAGAAAAAGTATTGAATGTTTTATTTATAGTATATTGATACAAAACAAACACAAAACTAAAACGAAAATTGTAATTTGTAATAAATAGAAATAGGTGTTAGAAAACCATATTTATATACATACATATGTATGTACATATAAATTGCAAAAATATATAATTTGTTTGCTTAAGATAACAATTTTTATTAAAGCTTAAGCAAAGACTTAACAAAGTGAAAGGTGGAAATTTTACAAAAAGTTTCTAGTAATTTTTAAGTTTTTGTTATTTGTTTAGTGATTTTACTTTACAGATCATCAAGTTATTTTCAGTTTGCTTCCATTCTTGTAGTAATACACAGAGGATTTAGAAAGCATAACATTGTATTAGGTTTTTGTTTTAATGATTTTAAATTTGTTATATGTATATTAAAATGAAATTCATAGGATCTGTTAAAATACTAAAAGACTTGAAATTATTTTGTTTGAAATTTTTAAACTATGGCACATTTATTACAATTTTCAATAATGAATTGTGCACAGAAAATTCGGTCGTATTTATGTAACAAACAGAACAATTAAACCACAATTGAACCATAAGTTGTAACTAATTGATTAATATTTAAGAAAAGCTGCAAAAAGAAACAAAAAGTTTTGATGGATCGCACAAACTGTTGCACAACATTTTGATTCACTGCGCTGCATACTTATTGCAAATCTCCAACTTTTTTCTTTTACTTTCATTTAGCAATAGACCGAAATCATTCAATTGTTTGAAGCTGGGGACCATTAAGGGACAAATCAATACCAATTCATAGCTGCTTTTGAATAATAATAGGCAGCTAAAGCGGTTTACAATTTTATTAAAAATCTAATGAGAAACAGCATGACAATAGCTCAATATTGTTTAATTGGCCGATGCAGGGTCTTATTAAGGGTATTAATTCATATATTTTTCTATTTAATCGATCTGAGTTCTTTAATAATAATCCATTCAACATATTGACTAATGATAGCCTGCTAAATCCAGCCAAAACGTTAATACAAAATTGTGTCACATTAAAAAAACCTTGGGATAATTTTTAATTAAATTATGCCCGGTTTACTTTATGGCTGTGAGCTTTTCGCCAGCTGTGATTCCGTAAGTAAGCAGAAGTTATATGTAATTTTCAATAATGTAGTTTGATACGTGTATAGTATTAAACGTTTTGATCACGTGTCGAATTTTGCCCGCTATTTTTATGGCGTTTCATTGGAAAACCTTATAAATGTCAGAACTCTTGTGCTCCTTCATAAAATTATTTATACTGGTAAGCCGTTTTATCTTTATCAAAAAATTAACTTTAAAAGAAGCAACAGGGGAAATAAAATTGTACCATTAAGGCGTTGCAGCCTTGTTTCCGAGTGGCAATTCTTTATACATGCTGTTCGTCTTTGGAATTTGCTTCCACATAACATTCAGCTCCTTGGTAATGCAAATGAATTTAAGAAAAAACTTTTTGAAATCTTTAAGTGATTTCTAAACAATTTTTTTTAAAAAAAACTTCCTAACTTTGATTTTTATATGGGTACTCGTACATACAATTTCATAACACTTTAATTTTATTTCCATTTTACTACTGTTTTCATTTTTTTTTTTATTGATATTTTATTTTTTTTTTTGAACCTTTCACATTTTTTATTATGTACTAATTGTTTCAATCCTAATACTACATCATATAATTATGTTTTACTTATTTTCGTACTTTGTCTTCTCTATTCGTATTCATACCTTTAATTCAATTAACTCAAAATTAATTTCTATACATTTAAAATTCCTGTACTAAAATTATAAGATTTAATCTTGTTGTTCAGGATAAGCACATTAAATAAATAAATAAATAAATAAAATAAATAAATTAATGGTGATATCTAAGAAGAGGCAGAACACATGTCCACAGGCATTCTTTTGTTTAAATTTTGGGAAGTCATAACTGAAGTTGTCACAAAAGGAGTCCTTTTCAGTCTTTTTACAAAACTAATAAATTTTTCTTTAGGATTTTTATTTAAAAACTTTATTTTTGTTTAGAATTTTGCAACAAGAACTTTGTTTTTAATTATTTTTGAAATTGCAGTAAATTTTCAAATGGATCTGGAAAACCAATATACATATTTTGATTTAAAAACTGCTAATTGTAATCAAATAAACTATTCCCAATAAAAAAAGTCTCTTTCTGTAATTTTTGAAGTGATAAAGTTCCACCAATATATCTATGGTAGACATTTTGAATTAGTAACTGATCATCAAGCTCTAATTACACTATGGTTTCAACCATTCAAAAAACTTCCTGCTATGACATTGCACCGTCTTCAATAATAGATCATTAGTTTGCAAGTTTATAAAATTAAATATAAATCAATAACTCAACACGCAAGTGCTGATGCAGATAAACCTTTAAGAATATTGAATTTGATAGAAATGATTCGTATATATTATATTTATTAACGCAATGTATATAATACAACTTTAGCCAATGAATGGTTGGCTAGACCATATCAAACCTGATAATGTAATAAATCCATATTTTGTTAGAAAACATTAAATTTCATTAGAAAATGGTGTACTTCGTCCTCACAATGAAAGTTCTCGAGTAATTATTCCTACCGCACTTCGTTCCAAAGTTGTAATAGGTTACATGAGCGCATTAATCACGTTCAGCATGCAAAGGCTGCCATATCAATTGTCAAAGCTTCTACTACTGATATGTTAACAAGTATAATGTCAAAACGTTCATGTTATTCCCGTATGCCCCAATTGGAAAACAAAGTTCTTGTTGAAAAATCAGTTGTCTTTAAATTTCATATGTTCTCGGAAATTATGATTTTGGTTTTGGTAGATGTTTGAGGTCCTTTTTTACATATGTTTCATTATCCATGTAAAGAATAAAACATTTTTTGTAAACATACCTACAAAATTTAGCACATTTTTACACTTTCGTCACATTGTTTTGTTATTTTTTTCATTTACTTAGATGACCAATTATGCAAAAAAACTTATAGTTAAATTGTTAAAGTCACTCCCTTGTTTAAGCGTTTAAAATGAATACGAACTAAAATAAGTAAAAAAGTAGAATCGGTAGAATACCGTACACCCAGTATATGTGTAAAAACAGTTTGTCAGAAACGGGTGCCATATTAGAGCTATGACCTATTATGAACCAATTATATAAAAATTTAATGGCATATAAATATTTTTTATGTCAAATATTATCTGGATATAAACACTAGAGTGGTTCGCCTTCCACGCCTACAAATACCGCCCTTTTAGTATTTTGTTCACTGTGCCGCTATTTTCAGTCCGATCATAACATTTTGTATACCGAAGTTCATGGTTCTGTAAGGACTACATTTCTCTCCCTAATAATTTTTAACTACCACGTTTAATTCTAGTCATAACTTAAAAAAAATATTAAGCAATTATTGCGCGTACGAACCGAGTTTTTAAAAGTCAGGACTAGAATTTGACGTGGTAGTAAAAAAAATGATTAAGGACAGAAATGTAGGTGTCATAATTTCCGTATGTATAAAACTTATTTGTGTTCAATTTTGTTTGGATACCAACAGTTTTAAGATATTTATAGTCAAAGTGATTTTCGGAAGTGGGCTTTCTATGGCAATTATAGATCTGCACAAAATTTATAGATGTAATTATGTTCATAAATCAAACATTTATAACATATAAACCCCTATTTCGGGAGGACATTTGTATGTCCTTGTGCCGAATGAATATCATATATCGATATTTTATCGGAATATCTTCAAAATGGCGACCTGTACTTTGCACACAAGCTGGATATGGACAGCGAGACAGACGAACATCGTTAAATAAATGGGCCAGGAAGTGATTCTGAGTCGATCGCTATAATGTAAGGTGTTATAAATATATTTATGGGCATTACAAAGATCAGCACAAATTTAATATTACCTCACTATGATGGTATAGGGTATGAAAATATTTTTATTTATTATACTCAAGAAATACTTGATTTAAACACTACAATTTATAATTAAGGTAACAACAAAGACAAAATATAAAACAAGTTAAAAAAATGCCATAATAATTGTTTGAAAAAAATGGGGGAAACAATAAAACATTTTAATGGACTTTATGGGATCAGAGGACAAGGTGAATTCGTTATTTATAAATATGTTTTCTGAGTTTGAGTTTTTTTGCGGCAAATATAAAAGTTATTTAAGTTATGCAATTATTTTTTAAAACTTAATAATAATAATTGCATACCTTAAAAATCCATATTTAAAACTTAATTTGAAGAATATGTATTGATTATTATAAGCCCAATGCGGTAATTTTATCAACCGAATTTTTAATAGCAATTTCAGAAGGAATTTTACGAAATGTAGTTTTCACAGATCCACGATTTTCATATTTAATTTTCGAGTGAAATTAAATTTATTGTTAAAGCTTTTATTAACTAATATGTTATTCGAATATTCCGCTGCTTTGGCAAACAAAGTTCTTGTTGAAAGACTCTATATTAAAACATAATGTGAAGGCGTCCTTGATTAGCAATTATCAAATAGAACTTTAAATTTTAAACTCTAAAATTATGAATTATTCAAGTGATTAAGCAAATTTTCAAAATCTAATAAAATATCAAAATACTTAAAAACAAGTTATTTTTTAAACAAATTAACAACTAATATAGAATTCATTTGTACTATATAAACAAATAACATTTTATTAGATTATTTTGAAAGATATTTGTATAATTCTATTTTTACTTTAATTTGTTTACTTACTAAACTGAATTTGCAAGGCAAATTTATATAATAACAAAAATTTACACAAATATCGTAAAAAAATGTATAAAAAAAGAAATTAATAATTTCCCAAAATTTATTATACAAGAAAAACCTTTGAAATACAAAAGAAAAATATGCAAATTTTATTATATATGTACATATGTATTTATAATAATAATTTTAAAGTGTTAAAGAAAATAATTTAACACAAAATCTAGCTCCACAAAAAATTTGCGAAGACATGCTGACTAACGCCTTTATTTTTACAATAATTAATTATAACCAAACTGTTGTAAGAAAATTTACTAGTTACGCTGTGTTAATCAATAAATGATTGATTAGTTTTTAAGTACTTTGTGGTAATAATAAAAAATAAATATTTGTTAATAATGTTTTGTTTTGTTTAAGACAAATATTTAAGTACTTATTTTTTAAAATTAATTTCTTTTGTTTTGTGAAATATTTTCAAAGAAATTTACAAAAATTTATTACCACATACTTAGTTACTGAAAGACATTTTAAGGTAATGATAAAAATGTATTATAACTCAAGTTATTTTTTGTTTTTATTGTTTTAAGGTGTGAGTTTGTTTACTTAGTTTAACATAAGATAAATATTCATTTGTTTATTATTTATGGGCATGACTTAGAGATTTTTCTTACTTCGTTGTTTTTTTTTATCTGTATTATACTATTACTCTCACAGTGTTACTCTTATTAGTGTCAAAATGAAAATGCACAAAAATTACTTAGAAAAGTGTGTGAAAGAGCAGAGGTTTGTTTGTTAAAGTATATATGTGCATATGTATGTATGTATATATAAAGGTAATGACATTTACATATGTATAATATTTTAGTTTATAATGTTCAATAAAAATTCATATACATATATGTATACGAGTATATGTATGTAGGTATATATTGAAAAAAAACTTTTACTTTTTTGTGGTTTTTGTAGTTTTTTTAAGCTGGTCATAAAAATTTGTTTTTAATTTTTTCCTTCAAATCTCTAACCCATCACTTATTCAACGAATTATTGATGATGTTGAAGACAAAATTTTATTTTATGTATGAAATATTTGTTGTTTCTTGGTACTTGTGTATTTTGCAAATTTAAATGAAATTTTGATTCCAAAATTATTACTCGCTGTATAATTAAAAAAAGCTGGATTTTTTTAAGTTTTTAGCTTTTATTTTGAAATATTTGCAAGGTCTGGACTATAGGTGGGTAATTGAAAACTTTTCAACCATTTCTTTTAAAATACTGTGCACTCGGGAAAGTATGAACACCTTTTCTCTGCCATTAACGACTCCAAAATATAAACTTTTTACAAAAGCTTTAAAATATGAACATTTGTTTTTTTATTTTGAAACGGATTTCAGTTACATAATATGCATAAAAATTAGGGGAAACCTCGAGCTATTAATATTTGAATGCCAAATGTCAATGGTGAAACAAACAAGTGTACTTTTTAGTTAGTTTTTACATGTTCGCAGACGCAAACGCATGTTTGGTTTTTAAGTGTTAATTAAAAGTGAATAATTTGTATAATGTGTATACAAATCAACATAAATTTCTAACTTTAAAGGAAAATTATGAAGTTTTGGAGAATTTACAAAAATGTGCACGTGTTACTAATTTAGCGAAGAAATATGGAGTGACAATGTCCACAGTATCTGGAATAAAAAAGAAAAACTATTGGTTTTGTTAAAATTTTGTGCCATTTGTAAATATGAACAATCTCAAAAATTTAAACTGCCCTTGTTTGTATTAGTTCATATTATTGCGAGTTCACTGTAGTTTTTAACAAGTATTGCAATATGTGGCCGAGCGTTGTCATGATGGAATATTACGCTTTCATCACTGGCCATATATTATGGGTGTTTTTCAGTCAATGGTCTCATCAAAGGAATCGTTGCAATCTGTACACGTTCCCTGTGATTTTCCTGTCAGATATCAGCAGATCATAATAGATATGACTTTTTGGTTCCACCAAATAGAGGTTATTGCTTTATTTATTTATATATTTATATTTTAGATTGTAAACCCTTAGTACCTAATTAATCCAGATTTTTCATATGGCAAATACAAAAGTATAATTTTTATATGTATATAAAAAAAAATAAAATTAAAAATTTCTGTATATATGGTTTTTGTTACTACTTAAATGTTGATAACTAAAATCCAAATAAAACTAACAATTTGGATTGTGGTAATTTTTTGCGTTCTATAGATTTTCCTATACAATATTCTAAATTTTCTATATCAAATACAAAAAACTTCGTGCCCTGTAAGACACAATAGAATTTCATAGTCTTGATACTCGGCCGACAAATGATCTATTCATAATCTGGGAAGAATACCTAAATTAAATCTGTTGAAAAGGTACATTAGCTTTCCATATTTCAGAATCTAATAAAATTGCCACAATATTCTAAGGTCAATAAAACTTTCAAAAACACAAACATTGTTTAAGTTTTCTGACACCGGTCCGTGATATACCCGAATATATCCCAAACCATATAATAATATGTATAGTAAAACACAATGCCAAAGCTAGTCGCCTCTTTACATCAGAGGATAAATACAATCCAATAATATATATAAACATTTGAGAACAGAATTGATCCCAGAAATAACATGATTCACATGGAAGTCAAAATTCAAGTTGTCATCAATGTAGAATATATAATAATCTGTGAAAACCGCATGCATAATTAAGTGAGAATAAATGATAGATATACACCTTTCAAAATGACATGTAAGTTAATAAAAACAAAAATCTCATTCAAAAGATAAGTAATCTTAAGTTCTTAATATATATTAAGAACTTATTAAGAAAAAAATGTGTATTTTAACATACTTTTAAAGGAAATTTGAAATGGAATTTAGTATATAAAATAATTTTATTTTTTTTTTGAAGTAATAAAGCACTTTTTAAAATAAGTTAATAAAAAGATGATTTTCAAAGACATGAATAGATAAAATCTTGTTTTTATATATTACAAATAACATAGAATAAAGACGTTTTCAACAAGAACTTTGTTTTCCAACTTTGTCATATTGGAATAACTCAAAATTTTTTATATTTTACATGTTTAAATATCATTGTAGTAGAAACTTAGACAATTGTTACAACGAATTCAATTTCGCTCGAAAAATCACTATGATTATAGTGGATTTGTAAAAGCTACGTTTTTGTAAAATTAGTGATGTGATGGACATGGTTGATGAAATTGTCAACATTTCTGATAATCCAGGAGCAATTATTATAAAGCTTTTACACAATGCTAGATATGTGATCTGGAGGTGTGTTTGGTCCATTTTTTTTTTTTTTTTGGGAAAATTCGTTTGGCAATTCGGTTAGGATGAATGGATTATTACACTTTTGAAATATATTCATAACTAAATTTTGGCCTGTTATTGATGGATATAAATTGCAAATTATTATTATTAATTTGCCGCACACTAGACTAACTTTTTGTGGAGCTATGTCAAAATCCGTTATGAACGAAATATAGCGATTGAAAATATTTGTAAAAGAATCGACAAGTATTTACGTGGTTATAATGAAACTCTGCCCGATATGATTTTGCACTTATAATTGATAAATAAATCTTCCAATATTATAAACATTTGAAAGATTTTCATGTTAATTCTTTATTTTATATTATTATTGAAATACTTTGAATTTGAGAGGCAGTAAATTTAAAATAAAAATTTTATAAAATAAAATAGAACTCTTAATGATTCCGTAACAATTCTTATTTAAATACAGAGATTTATGTTGAATAGTTAAAATATTGTCAAATTTTTTGTAATCAAAATAATCAAATAAGGTTTGTCTCCTAAGTCTTATGATTCCTTACACACGAACCAAGTTTGCAGCTTAAGTCTTTCAATATTCAGCTTCTCTCACTGCTGGGTTTTACTTGAAATCATAAATTCAAATATAACTTGATTAAAACAAAAACTTAAATTATATTAATCATTTTTTTCACAATTAATAATAACATTTTTTGTAAATTTATATTTTAAATATTTTCAAAAAAAAATTATTAAAAATCCTTATTATAACACAATAAAATTTACAAAAAAAAATTAAGCAAAACATTTTTAATTACTTTTTTAAAGTGACTTGAACACACAAAAAAGTTCCCATCTTTGGGAGAGCAGCAAAAAGTTAAAAAAGAAAAAATGAAAAAAGAAACAATATCACATTGTCATGAAATTATAGAGAAAGTACAAATACTTGTAAGCAGCAACATGATTTAGTACCCCAGCAAAATTATTGTGGATCCAGCCATCACATTGATGTTACCAAGATTACGTTATGAATAAAGATTTCAGTTGCTTAACTTGAAATCTTTAAAAACAAATAACAGTAATAAGTAATATTATTTTTTAAAACAAAAAATTTTTTTTGAAAGACTTGAAAGTCTAAATTGAAATAAAACTTATATTGTTATTTAGACATATAAACCTGAACTGAAAACCAAAAAAATAAAGAAGATGCTAACACAATCAATTTACAGCAGCAAAATACCCACGTTTTATTCATTTATGTGTGACTTCATATATGGAAAGTATGTTTTTTTAAAAACAAATAAACAACATCATAATGAAGAAATTTTTGATTTGAATTATATATAATTTAAAAATAATTTACCAAACACGTTTTTCTTTTTACTGGCTGTTTTCTTATTGGTTTTTTTGCGTGTTTTATAATCAC
This sequence comes from Bellardia bayeri, assembly GCA_950370525.1. Classification (NCBI taxonomy): domain Eukaryota; kingdom Metazoa; phylum Arthropoda; class Insecta; order Diptera; family Calliphoridae; genus Bellardia; species Bellardia bayeri. The sequence continues at coordinate 35,343,972 of OX493264.1, read as the reverse complement.
TGATATTTTTGTTTATATTTTAAAGTTCTATTTTAGCCAAGTGACATTTAAGTTAAAAAAAACACAAAGCACAAATAATTATAAATTTAGAAATGATTTGAACTCTGACTAGCAAATTCATTATTATTAATTTACATTTTTAAACGAAAGTTTAACATAATTTTCTGCTTTATTACATGAAAGTTTAAATGTTTGTATTTATAATCTTCTTTTACTTTAATTCTCTTGCTGTTGTACGATTATCTAAATTAATTAGCATTTATGGCTTTTGGGAGAAAAATGAAAGTTTTATAGGGAGTTTTTTTTCCTTTTTAATTAGAAAATAAATTATTCAATAACTCATTCGTAAACATGTTCTGGACCTTAGAGAGGTTTAACAGAAATTAAGTGAATGATGAAAATGAATTCTAATGTGACACTTAGTTTAATTTATATGTATTTAAAGAAATTTTAACAGCAAGAGTAAAATAAAGGTAAAAGGGGGGATTTTTTGAACACTCAGGTTTAAATAATCACGATTATTGTAGCCCAATAAAAAAGCTTGGAAAGTATATAACAGGCTTTAAAATCCCTTTGTAATCCATTTTATAATTATGGCAGATGCCTGTTTAATTGTTTTTTCGACTTTTTAACAAAAAAATAAAATAGACTTTAAATAATCTCCTGCATTTCCCCAAAGAGCTTTAGATATTAAAAACGTTTTTTTTTACAAAATACCTCTAGTTCTAAAATCTTTTTATTGAAGAGCTTTTTCCTCGAAAAAGCTTCTTTAACATAAAAATCTAGTTGTATATTTCTTAAGTATTTATATAAGCTTTAGAATTTTTAGATAAAATACGATTTTTTACAAAATCCTCTTCTCACAAAAGGTTTTTTAAAAATGTTTTCCAATTAAATGCTTTTTCAAATAAAAAGCATTTTACATCAAAAACTCCTTGTCATATAAAAACCCTTCTACACCAAAAAAGTTTTGGCATACTTTTTACAACAAAAAAACTTTGTCTTATAAAACGCTTTCTAAATAAATATAATTTTTTAAATGAAAAGCTTTTGGCAGCAAACAAGTTTTATCACATAAAAAGTTTTTAAATTAAAAAGCTGTATTATTAAAAGTTATGTTTTCTCAGAAAATCTTTTTACATACAAAAATACTCTTTCATATAAAAAGCTTTTTACATAAAAAGCTATTTAATTTAAACAAGCTTTTTCACATAAAAGCCATTACCATCAATAAAAATAAATTCGACTTCCAGAAGATTTTATTATCGAAACGATTTTTCACATAAAAAGCTTTTTGCTAATAATTTTTTATACAAACAGTTTTTTACGCTTTTCACAATAAAAAAGCTTTTGTCACAAAATATATATTCTTTTATCTAAATAAATAATCTTTTGAAACCCCATTTTTTGGAGCCTTTTTCACAAAAAAAAAAGTAAAATAAACTTTCAACACAAAAGAAGCTTTTGACGACTTTTACAACTTTGTTTCAAAAAGCTTTATTGAAATTAGTTACTTCTTTAATAGAAACTCTTCTTTAGTACCCAATACATGAGCACTAGTTTCTTGTATTATAATTTAAACAAAAAAGTATAGAAGATTCTCCACAGCAAAAAAAACACTCTTACTTGTTTCCTTACATAATCAATAAGTAACATCTGGAAAGCATTAATTAACAACTAATCAATAATTAATTTGCATTAAATCTTCTCAAAGAAAATAACCACCATAAAAGCAACTTCCCTGCCATTGCACAAGAGTAATCAGTTACAGTTTACGGTAAGCTAAATATACGCTGCAGACAGCTGGACATTTCTTAATGAACAATTACAACCTTAAACTTTTATTTCTTTGTCTTTTTTTATACTAAATAGAACTACAACAAGTTTTAATACATAATAGTTCTACAACAAGAAACAAAATCAATTAAACTGTTGGAAGTATTTGTCATGGCAATACAAAAGACTTAGGCAATAAGCGCTAGTATTTAGGTATGAGAAAATTCTTTTCAAAACTCAATTTTTTGTTTTGCTGTTTGGCAAAACTTTTTTAGTATAACTAATTAACAACTTCCTAAAAACAATTACATAATTAGCTTTTGGCAAAAACAAGCAAAAAAAACTAGCAAAAGTAGCAGCATGCAAAAACGAAGTTGACAAAATAGTTAGACTAAGTAAATCAATTAAGCAAATAATTACTAGAAAATCCGAGAAAAAAAAGCAATTGGTTCAACCAATTGCCATTTTAAAACTACAAAAACTAAGATTTACTATTTAGCAACAACTTTAGATATTAGCCAAAAAGAAAGAAAAAAAAACAAAAATAGATTTAAGCATTACCACTTTTTTCTATTTAGTTATTTTAGGAACACATGGCTGGTTGTTAGCTTTTTTTCGCCAAGAATTTCCTAATAATCTCCAAAAAACCATGATGAAATATTTAAACTATTTTTAGTTTGTTTAATTAGCTTTTAGCTTAAATTGTAAATAAAACTTAATGAAACAACTCTTTACAAACAAAACAGAAACAAACTACAACAAAACAAAACAAAAAAACAAACTAACAACAATTTCAAATTGTTTTAACCCTTTTAGCTGCTCTGCTTAGTAGCATTGCATTTGTGATTTGCTCTCAAAAAAGCATGTTTTAATTAAAAGTCATTTCCACAGACTTACAGCAAAAAAACCAATCATTATTTACTACAAACAAATCTCATTTTGGATAGACAAAAAAGAAATAAATACATTGAAATAGTGTTTCAAAAAAAAAAGCGGCTTAAATTGCTATTAAAACTAAAGCTGCTTACAAATAGTTGGTGTCTAGCAAACTATATTATAAAAAAAATAAGCTTATAAATGCAACACACCCCAACACAAATTATGTAAAGATACTTTACTTGTTTGCTTTTTCACTTGTATACGAGTATATGCAGTATAAATGTATTGAATATTGTTCAATGTATTTAATTCTAACAGGTGCCGGGAAACTTACAAAAAATCAATAGTGAAAAATGTTTTGTTGCCAGTCATGTAAATCAATTGGTTTATTATTATTGCTTAAGTATAAATTTAAAATAATCATTTTAATATTTAGATATATGTATTTATTATTATTTAAAATGGGGATTCATATTTATTTTAGACACTTTGTATGTAAATAGCTGTAAATTTTTAAACAATTTTTTATTTACAATTAAAATTAGAGGTTAATTGAAAGAACACAACTAAAATGCTTGTAAATAATATCGTATTTAACTGGAATTTATATTTCTCTTGTACAGGATAATTTTGCTGTTGACATTAATTTAATACTACTACTACTACATTTCAAATGCTTGACAGTAAACTTAATAGTGTAATTACACTTCTTTTCAACAATTTTTGGTCCGCATTTAGACAACTTCCTATATTAATACTCGTATAATCACTGCTCAATCTGCTGTATTATCTTTGTATCCATGTCTTTAAGTTTCAGCATACTTTTGAATATACATAATTAAATTTTTGTATGCTTAGACTAATTCCTTCTGAACTTTTAAAGGGAAACATTTAAATAAATTTTTTATAAATTCAACAGTATAAAATAAAAATATTATTATTTATCACAAAACTAGTTAGTTTTTTTTTAATTATTAAAATATACGCTTTGAATATTTCGTTTTGAACTTATACAGAGAAACAATTATTGGGTCCTAAATCCACAAAAAACCACAAAAGCATTTAGTTTAAGATTTATGCTTAGATTTTATCGAACAGTAATTACAGGGCGATGCCTAGGTACTTTAAGATGAACATGTTTAAGAATATCAATAAATATAGGTACTTATATGATGTATATCTTCTTAGCTATGATTCGTTTGAACAAGAAATGTTAATATACAAACACAGCTATGTATTTAACTAATATTTAATATTCTGTATTCATGTTGCCTTCATGCTTTTGTTCATACATACTTTTTAATATTTATTTTATATTTTGTATGGTTAGGTTATTTCCATCTGAACTTATAAATCTTGAAATATATAATTAATCTTTTACCAATTCAACAATATAAAATGAATCTACTGTTTAAACACAAAACTAGTCAGTTTTTTAAGTTATTACAGTGTATGCTTAGATTATTTCGTTCTGAACTTGTGAACACAAACCATTTTTTATACCTTAAAAAAATAACTTAGTTAAGAGTGAAATTATTGTATGCATTACAAAACCATTTAGTTTTACGTTTTTAATGTGTAAGCTTAGATTATTTCAAGCAAAAATTTATAAGAAGTTTAAATATGTTTATATGTATTCTAAATATACAGGCAGCTTCTTTGAATTGCATTTAAGCTTAGTTAAGTGAATCATAATACAGAATTAAAAATATGGCAGCAAAAGCATCCATTCACAACAAAAAAATTCTTTAGCTTGATTGAAAGATATTAATTTGAACCGAAATCACAACAGAATTAGTTCATAATAAGATTCATTCATTTCTCTAAATGATTAAAATTTTATTAATTCGAATCTAATTCAAAATAGAATGCAAATAATTATTCATAATTCGATTCGTTTAAAGCCTATTTGGAATTGATTTTGAATAGAATCAATCAATTTATTTAATTAAGCTATTTGGCAATAGCTGTGTATTAAAGAAAACTTGCATGATTCAATAAGAAATCAATTCTGTTAAGGATGAATTTCCAAAAGAATTAATTCATCAAAAATTCTTTAGCGGAAATTTTGTCTACGACCTGTTTTAATTCATTTTGTAATTGCTTAGAGTTAAGGAAAACTCTAATAATTCCACAAGAATTTAATTCTAGAAAAAAATAATTATTAAAGAACTTAAATGAATATATATCAACTGCTAAAGAATTTGTCTAAAAATTGTTTGTAATAGATTTGAATTTAAGAAAAATTCAATCGTTAAATTTTTTTATTAAAGTATGAATAATGGACTTGAATTAAAGACGACTTAAATGATTAAATAAAGAATTATTGCTATAAACAATGAATTCTCAAAGAAATTAGATCAGTATGTTTGAAATGCTAAGGAATTAATTCGTAATGAATTCTTTAATAGAATATTAAGAGATAAAGTTAATTTGATTTTAAAAATTTTATTGAAAATTAATTATTTCGCACATATCTACACAATATTTTAGTGGTGTATTTTTAACCGACTGAGTCTGTACATATATTTAATAGCTGGAAATTACACCTATACATGAGTTCTCTGCTTTAGTGGAAAGCAAATAGTAACTTAGGATAATGAAGTTGAAAAAAATTATTTCAATAGAAACAAATTATGCATATAATTTCCATTACTTTGGGCATATTGGAATAACATGAAAACTTTGAATTTCGCTTGAAAATTCATTATTATAAAAGTCGACCTGCAAAAGCTACATATTGTAAAATTCATTCCGAAACTGATGTTAAAAACATAGTAGATAAAATTGCCGCCCTTGAGTTTCTGAAAATCCAAGGGCAATTGTTGACAAGCCTTTGCTAGCTAAACGTGTCACTGTATGAAGCGCTGGAGAATGTGGTTACGGTTAAGGGATCACGCTAACGAGATTATTATATTATTGATAATATAAATATCAATGATATGATATGGATTGCAAACCAAATTTCCCGTTTGCATAATTTCTGGAAACTCAGCTGTTAATTAGCCGCCTCGCCTCGATCAGGCGATTAACCCCTTTGATTACTTTTTGTGGGGCTTTGTTAAAGATAGTGATTATAGGAAGCCATTCAAATCGAATAAAGCCTTAAAACTCAAAATATATGGCATGAATAATGAAATAGACCTACCATTTTGGCAAAATTTAACTGAAAATTTTGTTAATGGTAGATAACTGTAAAATATAATTTTGGTTTTATTATTGTCAAATCTTACTCTTTCCAATACAATGAAAATTTTAATTATTTCTATAAAAATACTTTATTCTACTTTACATTTCTGATACCTATTCTTAACAATTTTTTTTGTAAGCAAACTGAGGAAGCAATTTTAAAACAAATTCGCAAATTCGTTTTGTATTGAGAAAAAATGCATGTTTTACTTGAAATTAAATAAAACATTCTCAATGAAATATTCCCTAAAAATCAATTTAATAGTACAGCAAATTGTGTACTTTCGAAATCGATATAATTTTACAGCGAAATTTATTTATCGATAACCAAGTTATTACCATATTTGAACACTCGAGAAAAATGCGGAAAAACGCAAAACTTATTTTAATTGTTGGCAACAACTAGTAGTGAAGGGTTAACTAAATAAATGGCACTTAATAGCTGGCCTTTTTTAAAAACTTTTTTTTTATTTTGCTTTCTTTTGCAATAGATATTTTCCTTTGTTTATTTTAATATTAAACAAATAACTATTTAGTAATTACAACTATTTAATAATAATTGGCTTTAAATAAACAGAAATTCGCCAATAAATTTCTTTAATTATATTCTCTACATATAAAAACAACTGTAAGCCAAATAAAACAAAAGACTTAAGCAACAAACATTTTACTTGTTCAAGTGTTGAAATAAAATGACAAAACTTGAAGACTTGGCAAACATTTGTGACATATTTTGAATCAAATATTTCAGCTCACTATTAAACTTAAAATATAAGCCAAAAAATAACACAAATATTTGAAATAAATAATAAATTTAACAACAAACAAATCTAATACGAAAACAATATACATACATACATATGCAGAAAACATCAATTTGTTAGTTTAGTAATAAACTCATTTCATTTGTAACTTCATACATAACTGCCAAATTTATGATATTTTGTTATAGATTTCAAGTAACATTTTTGTTTTCCTCAGCTCTGCCTAGTTGCTAACCCTGTTTTTTTCTAAGCTCTACAATTTTGTCACAAAACTCATACAATAACAAAAATCTAAAATCTAAAAAAAGAATTAAGTTTAGAGACATATAAACTGTTTTTAATTAATTTGTGGTGGTTGCAAAAATGTAAAAAAAAAAATCCAACAATTTTTTGCAAACAATTTTTTTTATCATTGCAAACCAATGCAATACCTCAATTAGACTAACACACACTAACTAACATGGTTTTATCTAGATGTTTTCAATTTTTTTCTTAAGATATTTTGAGTTTTTTTCTTAAGACATTTTGTTGCTGGGAGTGCATGCATGAGACTTACCGTCTTGTTTGCCTTGGTATAGACTGGGTCCAACAAACTGGTGCCTTATGCGTTTGTAGATTACGCGATGACTTATATGTCAAATCACCACATTCGGACTGCCATACTTGTAGATTACCCTCAGCTGGATAGAATGTATACAAACTATTTGTGGATGAGGCAATTACTGGTGATCCACCAGCTGCTGCCACCAAAGCAGCAGCGGCATCACCAACATTGCCCGTATTCAGAACGGTCGTGGCGGCCGGTAGAGCCACGGCACTAGCTGACAATGTAGCACTTGATATTGGCTGCACGAGTAGCGCCTGTGTTGTAGAACCGGGTGTTAGAGAAGAGCAGCCGCCATTGGCCGAATTACCAGGAAACTTGTAATGTTGCATGCGTGTGGTGGCTGTGCAGGCCGAGGTGCTTGTAGTGCCAACACCTTCATGTTTTAAAATTAGAGCATTCGAGGGATCATAGTTGTGGGCAGCCAGCAGTTGTTGTTGCTGGAGCTGTAATTGCTGCTGCTGTTGTTGCTGGTGCTGATGTTGTCTGTGACGTGTAATGGCATCGACCGAGTGCGAGCGTATGGCTGAGCCACGAGGCATTAACAGCAGATTGCGGGAGTTATTGGCATTTGCATTGTTCTTAAGAACAGATGGTGACATGGCTCTAGTTTTGGCCCGCCTAAAGCCGCCATTACTGTTGTTGGCCACATTACTTCCGCCTGGCACGTAACGATGATTGTGTACAGCTGCCGAAGATGCTACCACTGGTTGCCGTTGCTTTTGATATTGCAAACGTTGCACAGTTTGTGGTGAGCCCATGACTTTGTTGCTGGCAGCCGTTAAGCCTCCAGCATTCAAAGTTACACAAGCAGCCGCCGACGATAATGATGATGATGAGGATGACGATGCAGCAGCGGCCGTTGATGAAGACGATGCAGAAGAAATACGTGAGGCATTTTGCATATTCATTTGTTGTATAAACTTGTTGTCGCTTGAGCCTCTTCTATCTTTATAATATTTATCTAATAATTGCTGTTGCAACAATTGCTGTTGTTGGTGTTGATGCTGTTGTTGTTGCTGATGCTGTTGATGATGATGTAGCTGCATGGCAGCCACATTGGGTGGACGTCGAATGATTTGTGGTGCTCCCATAGCAGCCAACCTGTTTTTGGATAAATCCATTGTTTTATTTGCATTATGTCCCGTAGTCAATACTGATGAAGATGTATTAGACGATGATGACAAATCAATATTGGCTGACAAGCCACCACTAGCTGCCGATGACAATTGTGCCAAAGTAGAACCTACATTATGTTGTTGTTGTTGCTGGTGTTGCTGATGGTGTTGCTTACTAATATTACTACAATTATTGCTATTACTACTACATGTATTATTGCTATTATTATTATTATTGCTGTTGTTGTTGTAGCTGTTATTTATAGCATTTGCATGTTGATTGTTTTGAGTCGTTCCACTTGTTGGATGCTCTGAATCCGTTGAAATACGATCCGGATCGCTTTCAAAACCTTCATCGAGGGATCGTGTGGGGCTTAAGATGGGTTTCGAATGTTGTTCTAGTTTTGGTTGTTGTTGCTGCTGCATGGACGTCATTATTACATCGATTTGACGTTGGTTCTGCTGTTGTTGTTGTTGTTGTTGATTTTGCTGTTGTGTTGACATATTTGTAACAAAAATCTAGTATTTTATCAGAAATTTTATTTATTCTTTAAAAGATCAGATTTCTGTCTTTTGTTTTTGAGCTCTTTTTTTGTTGGCTTTTGTTTGTAATAAAATTTACACTTGGCTGATTCTATACAACCTAAAGAGAAAAACGCCTTATATTTTTCTTAAAACTTAATTTTTTGCTCTTTGTTACAAATTATTAAAAAGGCGTAAAACCGGCAGTTTTATTATTTTCTTCTGCAATTTTATTGTTTTGTTTGCACTGCTTTAACTTTTTGTTTTAAATCACTTTTGCTTCAATTGAAGTTTTGTTATGAAGATCTTTTTTTTTTTGAGATTATGTTGAAAACTTTACAACACTTTATTAATGCTTGACAACTTTTGTAACTAATCTGATATTTTACACTTCTTACTTTTTCCTGTTACAAACAAATTTTGTTTTATTTTCTTTTTTAAACTTTTGAATTATTAATTTTTTTTTCAAATTAAATATTCTATTATTTTTTTTTTTTTAAATAATTTTTAATATTTTTCAGCAGTCACTCATTATCATTTTTTTCTTTGCTAGTAACTTTCATTGTTAAAACAACCACCAAAAATTAATTCGCTTTGTTTGTTATTTTTCAAATTTATGTATTCGGTTTCGGTTTTTAACGAATATTTGTTTTTGAAAATTTTCAGTTGTGTTGTGTGTGTGTGTATTTATGTGTGTTTCAATTTATTCCGTTGCTTACGTCTTTAGCGCACGAAAGTCGTTTTCATACTAAATATTTTCTTTCGGCTTAAGCGCTAAAAGTTTATTGTGTGCTTCTTCATCTGCCTTTTACGTTTAGTGGGTTTGCGGTCCAGCTAACTGACACTTGTTTCATCGTGTAGTGATGAATAAAAGGGGGATAAGTGGGTAGTGTAGTGTGTTTGAAAAGTACTTTTAGTTTTACTAATTACAAAATGGCTTAAGTATTGAAAAATTCATTTATTAACCAAATATAAGCAATATTTAAGTTAACATTAAGTGAATTAATTTGATAAAGATAAAACAAAGTTAACCAACAATAATTATACATCGTACAAAGATGGCTTAGCATTAAGGTGACTTTGTTATTCGCTGCAAAAAAAAAGTAATGTTGGAATTAGTTTTCTTTCGAATCGAATTCCAAAGGAAGCCCGTTTTAATATTATATTAAAATTAAGTGCTGATATTTATGTAGAATTCTATCTTAGCTTAACTTCAACTCTCAAGAATTTTAATTCACTATTTTAATTAATTCTAATGAAAATGAATAATTTCACAGTTTTTAAATTTGAATTTAAATTTTCTTGTTGTCTTTAACTTACTTTATATAAAACTTCCCAACTTTAGTACCCTAAATTCTGGTACCATTTTTTCTCTCCCCCTTTCAAAAGCTTCCACTCCAATAACGTGCACATGTAAAATTGCCTTTATCTTTCATTTGTTACGTTGATGTTGTTTGGTATTTTTTTATTTTGTTTGTAAAATGTTTTCTTATTACTGCACCTGATCCAAGAGCGTGTTGAAAGTGAGTTTAAAAAATAAGCTATTGAGAAATTTCTGTTAACTCGAATATATATTTATAAATACACTGTAAGAAAAATATGGTTTGATTATTTTTTTTTTTTAGTATTTTGTAGTGTTTTTGGTAACATTTAAATATCAATTTAATTGGGCCAGATATGCTAGAGTGAACTCAATTTTCACTTGAATATCTCTAAGAAATCTAAAGTGTATTGATAGTGTATTATAAGGTTGGGTAGAAAATTTCATATAAATTTCAGATCAATTTTGAGAAAAACAAAACCAAAAATTTTGAAGAAAATTTCAAAATCGAATGGTCGAGTATGCACGATTGTTGGGAAATGGTGTCTGAAAATCGTTAAGAGGCTTATATATATAAACTGCGATACAACTACATATAACAGTTTCTGCATTGAAATAAATCTACCATGTTGGATCCAAATAATATTGACTAACTTGAGGTGATTAAATAACAAATTAGTGCTCTAGAATTCTTCAATAATTTTACTGATGATTCAGGTATCTCCAGAAGTTCTTTGTATATATCTTTATTATACTGTAATGAGAACAATAACAATAATTTTTGTATACATGTTTCCTCTATTTGACATCATTGTAATGTTTAACCCAATGATCCAACCAATCTTTCTAGATCTTATTAGTTCTCCGCTACTAAATTTGAGCGGTTTAACTCAAAATTTTCCAAAACTGACTTTTTTCCATTAATTAATTCAGAGTACTCATCTCTAACTACTGCAAAAATTTCTCTCACATCACTGTCTTCTTTAACTGAAAAAATGCAGTGTGTTGCTTGTGCACGATGAACAGTTTTTTGTCTTTCCTGAAAATTTTAGTATTTTGAGTTGTGACCCTTTTGTATTTAGGGTGCGATATGTACAATAATTCGAATTACAAAGTACAATTGACCTTCCAGTGGGTAAATTAATTGCAGTCAAAACTGGTTTTGGAAAGGAGTTTAAACAGACAACACTTTGGATTATTTAAAAAAAGTAAAATGACAATTTACTTCACACTAGATTACAAACAAATTGACGTATATTTTCATCACAAAGGTGTTCCGAGGCTAGGAAATAAATTCAAAAGATGAAATGTCAATAATTGAGCTGTCTAGCTAACTCGACATTTAGTAAAAAGTTAAACACTGACTACTTGTAAAACTGCTTTACACTTTTTTAAAGTGTATTAACAATTTACCACCAACTCTGTTAATAACAGAACCAACATAAACAAAACTCTCCTACAGAATACCTCATGCTCTCAGAGAGATTACGAAAATGTCTGGTTTGGTTATTTATCAATGAACGTGTACCTACATACTTATATGTACGTATATTTCGAGTACATACTCGTACTGTTTTGAATTTTCGTAGTTGATTTTTATGCTCCAAGACACCTGTTTTGTGGAGGCACTATATACTATACGAGTACGACAACGAGTAGAGATAACTGCAAAAGAAACGCTTACTCATGATAATGTTATTGTTGGTTGATACCGTACATATTGTAGATGTTTTTTTTTTGCTTGTGTGTTTTATTTTATTTTTTGTGTTTGCGTTTTCTTTCATCTTTTATTCAACTGTTGGTTGCTGCTGCTGAACAAGTAACTATCTTTGGTTTTGGGGATACTTTCATTGATTTTCAGGCCAGTTGCATTACAACATACTTGTGTGTATCTCTAAGATACGGCAAAAATTAAACAGAGATCATGATGATGATGATGAAGAAAAACAATTTATAACGGTGTTGATGGTGAAGCAAAAACTCTAGTTTAGTACGAATAAATATGAAAAAATGTATAAAAAAATTATGTTAAGAAAGAAAGAAAGGCATACAAGAATGACTATGATGATGATGATAATGATGATGACAATGATTATGGGAAGAGAGAGTGGTTGGCTAGTTAGTTAGTTTGTGGAATTAGTATGGAGCTGGTGGTATTGTGGTGTGGCATGGTGGCCAGTTGCATATGTATGTATGTGTGTTGAAGTATTTGTGTGAGGATAAATTTAGCAGCAGGCTGATTTTGTGTGTATTTTTTTTTTTGTCTTGTTGCAAGTGCAGCGGAACTGGCTGTTTTATATGCAACTTTTATATGCACACAATTTAATGTTGTTGTTGTTTTTATTGTTTTGATTGTGATTTTTTGTGTGTTTTATTTGTAATTTTTACTTGGTTTGTTTGTTTGTTGTTTTCTTTCTTTCATCTTCAGCATAGAGTGGCGCTTTAAACTACTCTCCATCTTGATGTGGATTTTGATGTTGCTGTTGCTCTTAATGTTATTGTTGGTGGTAGTGATATTGCTACTTATGGTTATTTTAGCGGCATTTGGTATGTTGTCATATTGTCGTTTTTGTTGCTGTTGGTAGAGAGACAATAACAACAAAGAAAATATTGAAAATAAAACACAACACACTATAAAATTGATATTAAAAACTTGCAATTGCTTAGTACGAGGAGTTCGCTCATGTAAGGGTCGGTGTGGTGTGGTATGGTACGATGCCGTCTTAAATGCTGCCCTTTCTACGAGTAGTATTAGCAGTGATTGATTTCCGGGTAAAATGTCTGAGGCGATTTTTCTTTCTTTTGTTTCCATAAAGTGAGTGTTTTTCAGTTACTATGTAAATATTTCATTTCATGTAATTGTGCTCATTGTTATAACTTCTCTGGTTTTTTACTTATTTTGCCATAAACATTATGGAAAAGAAAAAATGGTCGATTATCAATGGCAAACAATAAGATGAGTAAGATTTTTGATGAGAAATTACTTTACACATTCCCATCGTTACGAATGTGGTAAAATGCTGTCCTACCTCAAGTAGAGAGTTTTTGTTTTTTGCTAATCAATGGTGAAATGTTTAAATCTATTATAATTTTGTTGTTAACTTGCGTGCTGAAGATGATTTTCTGAGTTTAGTTAGGTTACATAACTTATCACTTGATAAATGTTTAAAGTTTTAAAATAGTCATCAGGAAATTACGCTCCCATCAAATTGGGACCTTTTACATTAAAAGGAAATTTCCTAAAACTATGATATTTCTTGTGTGGATAAACTTTTTCTACTTTTAAATCATATATGTATTTAGTTGTTAAAATTTTATAATTTTCAGTTTTATGCTAGGAACACAACCGGGTCTAAAGACGAATTTTTGGTCGCGAATATTTGTCGCCAAAAATAAAACACATTTTTGTAAATGAAAATGCACACAGTTATGGCGTCGGCTGAATTCGTCATACACGGCGAACTCTGAAATATATTTATTTATATGTATTTCTTACGCCGCGGAGTGCCGGCGCACGACGAACATGCAATACTCACCCCGTATGTTTGGTTTTAGTTTTTAATGTTTTAGTAAATAATGTTAATTTCTGCTTAAATTATTGCTTTGTTTTTTATTTTATATAGGTATAATTTAAAAATTTAATTTAAAATTTGTATAAATGTTTATTTCTTTATATATACATTTTTTAATATCTTCACACTATCTATCAGCTGTTATACGAAAATAAAATCATTAAATTATTCGTCGTTATTCTGCCTCAATATATAAAATCTCTGGCCATCAATTAATTCAGAAATCTTTGAAACTGAAATATTGGATTTAAGAGCTTTCGGATTTGATATAAAAGAAAATACAATTTAAAGAACTATCTGAAATTTTTACTTGTGTCGATAGAGCAATCTATGTATGTATATAATTCAATGATTAACGATGATTTCATGTAAATATTGACCGCGACTACGCGGCCAAGTAACCGGCCCCAAACGTGAAATAATCTGTTCACCGAATTCGCCTCTCAATTGGGCCATTGTTGCGCATGCTGTGTTGCATGTAGCACAGTCTTGTTGGAACCACATGTCGGCTAAGTCCGGCTCTTCTATATTCAGCTGCCCAAAATAGTATTGGCAAAAAAAGTTAAAAATCAACTATAAAGATCCATCTCATTTGTGGCTTTATTAATGAGTTATAAATAGTGTATTGAAGGTGGATTTATTTAGAAGACAAACTTTATTTAATTTTGAAAAAAACTTGGTTCGATAATAGATCGATTTAAAGGAATAACTCGATTCAATCAATTTTTAAAAGATTCAATCGGGACTATATTTAATATAATAACGAGATTCTATCGTGGTTCAATCCAAGCTAAAGGATTAACGAGATTTAATTGTGACTCGATTTAGAAGACAAATTAGATTAGAATCGCTGCTGATGAAATCGAGGATATATTTAAAGGATTAACAAGATTCATCCAACATTTGATTTAGAAAACAAACATGATTGAATTTGAATAAATATTTTTTCCAATAACAAAATAGTTTTCAGAAATCTGAAAATATGAGGAATAAGTATTTTTTGCTGCAAAACAATATTTATCTTTTCTTTTAAACTATAATATGGCTGCGGCGAATACAGCACTATTTCGCAATTTACACGAAGCAATTCTTATTCGAAAGATTGATACAATTTTTTTTCTTTAAATTTCTTCGGTGATCACGCAGCACAATTCTTATTGTTTAAGTCGCTCGTATTTTAATTTGAGATAGTAAACAATCTAATTACTTTTGATTTACAAATAAATCAATATATAAAATACCTATAATGAAGTTGATAACAAATTCGTCACAGTGGACTCACAACTAATTTCTACCCCTATTTACACATCATCACTGTGCGGAACTAATACCATAGATAGTTCCATAATCAGCGTCATGCTGTTACATTGTAGCAATCCAAAATCAACATACAAAATAGAGGCACATGTCAAATGTTGGCATGTAGCTAGAAAAAAAATTTAAAACACATTTAAAAGCATAATATAAATGTTGTTCAAATCTACTACAAATATGTACATATGTAAGGTCAATATTATTTTTATAAAACGCAAGTAAACGGTGCATTACTTTAACTTTTATTAGAAAAAGCAAAAAAAAAACACAATATAGTAATTGTGTAATTAATGAAACCTTTTTTCTTCTTACAGCTTTACGAGCTTATTACAGTTTTTAATTGTATTTATAGGGTATTTTTGTTTCAGTTTTTAATGTTATTTTTATTATTTTGATATCAAACTTCAAAATTTAATTACAACTTTAAAGAAAAATGTTGATGCGGTTCAGCGATCTACTATGTATTTCTAAAGATTATCATCGTCAAATTAAACAAACAAAACAGTTTATTGACTTTTTTTATGTGATTTTTAATGTGTTTTTTTTTTTTATTTTAGATACTTAAGGAAAAATCCTAACAGTTATATCAGTAGCAAAAAACTAAATAACAAACAATTGTACTGTTGATATAGATACGTTGATATAAAGCTATTAATTAAATATAATACAGTTTAAAAATAACTGCAACAAGTACCAACAATTATTTCTGTAGTATTTTTTTTATATAAAATATTTTTTCTTGCTGCTGTTACTGATAACTGAACTAACGTAATAGTGATTATATGTACGTATTTTACACACATGTTACCTCCCACCATATGGCAATACTTTCATTTTAAACTTCATTTTTTTTATTATTCTCTTGTAAGTTTTACCACAGCCAGCATAAAAACCATAGTCTTCTTTTAAAAAGAAATAAAACGATATCAAAACTGTTATAATTACCTCATATTAATACTAAAAGAGATGATCTTGTTAACTTTTTTCTAGAGTTTTCTAGCAGTTAGTGTTTGTGTTCATCATCGTAAATCGTCTAGACCACCAAGTTAAAATTTTTTAATCGGCAGAATATTAGTAGAGGAAAAAACAGCTAACAGCCAGATTGTGGAAGAAGGAAAATAAGAAATATGTTCACAACTATTAAGAGACATCATTTATTACACCCTACACCACCATAGTGGGGAGGGTATATTGGATTTGTGCTGATGTTTGTATCGCCCAGAAATATTGGTCAAACACCCACCTTAAAGTATACGAATCGGCTCAAAATCACTTTCTGAGTCGATCTAACGATGCCCGTCCGTCCTGAAGATATTTCGATAAAATTTGGTACGTGATATTATTCGGCCCAAGGATGGATGGGATTTAAACTGGTGGAAACCGGTCAATTATTTCACCTGGTCCCCATACAAATGTCCGCCCGAAATTGTTGTTTACTGATCATAAATATTTGAACTTTGCAAGTATCCAAACAAATTTCAAAACAATTACCACTCATTTGTTTTGAACTTTGTTTGCCAAATTACATCTACAAATTTTGTCCAGATCGATCCATAATTACTCGTAGCTCCCATATAAGGCCCTTTTTCGAAATTCACTTTAACGATCATAAATTTCTAAAAACTGTTGTTATGCAAATAAAATTTGACATAAATAAGTTTCTGACAAACATAAATAACGACAGCTAATTTTATAAGGGTCGGTCCATAATTATTCGAAACTCCCATATAAAACTCTCTCCGTAATTCGATTTAAACTCCATAAATCTTTTAGAAGTATTTATATCGAGATAAAGTTTAACACATATAATACTTATATTCACAGACATCATGACACTAAATTTTTGGATGATCGGAAAAACTGTTTTATACATATACTGGGTGTAGGGTAATATGGTCGGGCTTGACCTACTATACTTTCTTACTTGTTTTTCGTAAAACTTTAACAATAAAAACACACATAATTCTAGAGGCACCCTACACGTAGCAGTTATACTGTTATATTTGCTTTGTTATTTGAAATTTTAAATATGAATTTATCAGCCCCTTCCTTCCTCTCCCCTTCACTTTAAGCTTCTTGGTATATGAAGAAGTTTCCTAGACATTTGGGTTTTTCAGCCAAAATTTTGAATTCAATTTCGCTCGAAAATCGCATTAAAATATTACAAATTTACTATGCAAATTGCGGATCTGTAAAAGCTAAATTTGCGGACGAAGCCCATTTTTATATAGGAGTATAGGAGTAATTGTTGAGAAGCTTTTGCATGCTGAACATGTCACTGTATGGTGCGTTATGTGGTCATGTTTTTAGAAAATTTGGCTTGAATTTGAAATATGGCGTTTACGATGAATGGATCACTCTATCGAGAGATGTTAGCAACCACATTTTGTAGAAATAAAATTTATCTTAAGTAGAATTTTCGGCTTAAGTCGGTTTTAGTGACTTTTTCAAATTTAGCTGTAGCTTAATTGGTTAGCGCATTTGATCATTAAGCATGAGTTGGTATATGTAGCCCGGGTTCGATTCCCAGCCGCTGCCACCCAAACATCATCGGTTTCTAATAATTATTATTTTTCTTTCTATCCATACGATATCTCTCCAACGATATATAACATGACCTATTTATATGGACCACCTATGGGTCAATTTCGGAAAATTATTTTTTGATCCTATATTTTTTTGAAAAATCTAAAAAATCAGGGAAAAAGGTCTATAAGAGTAGGTATACAAATTACAAAATATTAAAGTCAATTAACCTTTAAATTAAGGTATAATATGACCATGTAAGTTATATAGATCCGACCATAAAAAATGCAATCTGTACTAGGTATGTACTGGTGTTCTGTTTACCATAGAGGAGATAAGCATCCACCCTTACGTAGGCCGGGAATACAGGAAATCTGTAATATGCGAAGCCTGTGAAGGAAGGAGAAGCATTTTGTATACAACATTTTGAAAAAACAAATTTTTTTTTTAATTTTTCAGATCTTATAATTCTGTGATTTAGTACCTACAGACACATATCGTACTTTAAATTACAGCTAATTGTCTTGGCTATTTATATTAATATACTGAAATAAAACTTATATAGACTTTAATTTTTAAATTTAAATTTTTAAATTTAAAAAAGATCGGTTCAAAAAATATTATTTTCGGATTTAACCTACAGTCGGCCCTCTCGTTGGAGAGGTATCTTTAATTAATTTAATTTAATGTATTATAAATTATCATACACCCAGTACTTCCCGAGATATAGGCGCTTATATTTTCAACTGTAAGGGCCAGCCCCCTCGAAAATAGGCGTGGCCACCAACAAATTTTTTTATTACTTTTATCTTCTCTAAAAGTCCTATTTGATAAGAAAAACATTTTTGTTTTGCAAATTCCGAAGTAATGAGAAAAGCGGCTTGTTCCGAATTTTCTATCTATTAGTTATAGACAATTTTAAGATATCATTTGTTTTCGATTTATAGCTAATTTTTGTTAATTTGCAAAGTATTTTTCTGACCTCAATATATTAAATGTTAATAAAGTCCAAAATAATATTATCTAAAAAACTTCAAAACTCGTATGATGCAAACCAAGCCAGATATATCAAATAACAAATAAAAAAATCGATTTCTGTGACTTTTGACCTTAAGTATTTCGGGTAAAGTAGATTTTATTTTACCGCCGTATTAAAAACGGTAAGATTGATTTCGCATTAAAACTATTGTTTTATAAATGTAATAAAATATCTAAAATTTAATACCTAGCATTAAAAAACCACAATAACTATAGAAGTCATTGGAATCCCATTTTGTAATTTTCACACAATTACAACGCATTCCAAAATTATTCTATCCTAAACAAAAAATGTTTCACAAAAATTTTCAAAGGGGCTGTAAAAATATGAAAAATATATGATATGAGTTTTATTTATACGTCATAAAATGCACATATAAGAGTAGAGAGTACAGCTTAAATTTCAATAAAATCGGAGTTGCTAAGAATGCAGAAAAAATCCAGTTGAAAAATACCCTATATCGGTTCCTGGTTTATTTTTATAACATCTGTGCTTTAGGTTTGCTTGTATTGTTTTATAATGTAATTTACAGTACTTTTTGGAAGTTATAGAATTTTTGCAATAATTGAACCTCACAATAGTGGAATTTCAAAGAATTTGTGTAAGAACATTAACAAGTTGATCATATTTTACAAAAAGTTATACCAAGGTGAATATGTAATTTAAATTGCAGTTCAATCTAGTCACACTTCATAATTCGATTTTCTCATTTCTCATTGTATCATTTTATTTTAACATGACGTTGACCCAGGAAGTTGTCAATTGATATCCTTTAAAAAAGCTGTCACTTATTTTGTTGTGGTCATAACAATTTGATTTAAAATTGATATGAATTTCTTTAAAATTCATTGATAAATTAACACTTTGTACAAGTTTTTTGTAAGGGATCCTGTAAAAAGGTTTGTTGCCAGAAAATATACTGACGATTCTAAGATAAACATTGGTGTAGGCTTTCATATTTATCAGGGCAGGTAAAATTCGTACTTACGAATTAAATTTTATTCTTTCTTCGTAAATAATTTTATTCTATTTTCTTCGACCTTTTTTATGATTTTCATTAAATAATTTCTAAGCTTAAGGTCACTTTTTGTTTTTGATAAAAGATTTTTTATTTTTATATATAATTAACGCGATATTTCGATTTCCTTTGGAAATCTTCTTCAGGAATTATTTTATTTAAATGTCTAAAATATGACAAAGTTTCTATGTGTAATATTTATTTACATATGATATGATATGACAACAAACAATCATACTCACACATCAACAGACTGATATTTTAAGCATTCATGAAGCATCTCGCTACCTACCAAATCATATATTTGAATTAGAAAAATGGTTCAAGTAATGGAGGCTAAAAGTTAATGAGCAGAAATGCACACAAATAACCTTTACATTGCGCAGAGAAATGGGCTCTCCTGTTTATGTCAATAATCAAGCAATAATACAACAATCCGAAGTTAAATACCTTGGAATACACCTCGATCGTCGCCTTACATGGTAATCCCATATAGATGCAAAATTGATTCAAATGAAATTGAAATTAATCCAAATTAATTATCTATAAAAATAAAATAAAACTTCTACTTTGTAACTCAATTATTAAACCTTTATGGTGTTATGGAGGTAGCTATGGGGAACGGCCTCAGCTTCAAGTGTAGACAGAAAGCAAAGACATCAAAACAAATTGCTACGTATGATTAAAATTTAAATCACAAAAAAAAAAACAGTAAGATACCACCCACACCTTTCCAGGATAATAAAATAAATAAATAAGCATTATTTTATCAAATTTTCAATTATCTTTGTGTGTAAAAAAATATCTCACTAAACTAAAACAAACCCTTGAAGATTTTGTTATGAATAATGTCAACTTTCATTTGGAATTGGTTTCACCCATTCCCAATTAATAAGTTCGATTTAGCATCACTGTGATATTAATGGAATAACTTGTTCACTTATACATTGAATTTCAAATGACCCCATAAAAGGAAATAAAATAAATCGATCTAGGGAAACAATTCTGAACACCAAAATAAGAAAATACTCGATCGCAAAATGTCTCATGCAGTAATTATTTCACAGGTGGTACGAGTATAGCATTTGCCAGTATGTCACCTTTGTTATCACGTCGCGATACAAGTATAAGGCCAAAGGTGGCTTTTTGTTTGAACGCGATCACTCATACCAATTATGATCCATTGATTTGTGCCACAAAAATTAAATTAAACATAGCATTTGTTGTAGAGGCGGTGTAATATGTCACTGTTATAGCCCTATTTGAATCTCCATTATGCTCTGAGTGATATTCTGCACATTGTTCTGTTGCATATCTTGCAGTAGGAGTAGGCCGGTAGGAAGTAGGAGCATATTTATAAGCACTCTCTAATACTACGAAAACTTAGATTTTTTCGATTCTGGCAAAAGGCAATACATCATCATTAAAATACTAAAGAGTCTCGCATAAGTTAAGGTGTAGTAGAATATGCAGTGTATTTTTCTATTCGTCTAGACCTTGCCAATTTATTTCAACTGCATTTTTTCATAATCTTTAAACTGTTCTCATATAAATATATAAACTATGATTTTGTTTTAATACTCCTACTTTATGGTGTAATGCTTTACAGCTCATGCGTAGTTTGTGGCATTTATTTACTTAGTTTTTTTATTTGTTCTTCATCTACTGTTGAACAAACATTTGTCGTACTGTTTGTATATATGTACGGGTATGAATCTTCTTTCTAAATAAAATAAAAAATAAATAAAAACAAATAGCAACAGCCAAGAAGAAAGATACACGTTATTCTGGATTGTTAAAGATTGCATTGATTCATTATAAGAGATGTTATACAATGCTTGCAATACAAGTGAGCAACGAGTATAGAGTGTTAAAAGTAGCCAGTGGCAACAGCGGCGTTTCGATTCTAGCCACGCTATGTATGCTTCTCTCTTTATAAGTCAGCCGGTCTGTCTGTTTGTCTGTCGGTCTTGGCTTGTCATAGCCATAAACTTGCTAAATTGGTGGTAGCAGCAACAGTTGTTATAAAATCTATAAGTTGCTACGTAAATACGTTACTAAGTTGGTTTTAATGTCTGTGTTTTTTATAAATTTTTTTTCTAGTGGTTGATGTTTATGACGGCACGCGTCTTAAGGTTTTTTTTTTGTTGCTTGTACTTCTTATTCCTCCTCTTAGTATAGCCAGCACTTCTTTTCTACTTCTAGTAACTCTTACAAGTTGTGGGATTTTTTAATTGATTGCATTATTTTATTTTCTATTTGATATTGTTTTTACTTTTTTTTTTAATATAAAGAGTTGTTGATATTTAAAAGAGTTTTCTTTCGTTAAATGCATATAAATACTCGTTGCATTAACATTCACATACTCGTATATTTTTAATCACAATAATAGTATTATTAAGCTGGCAAATATTTTCTAATTTAATATCTATTAACGTTGAGTTTTATACTGCAATGTAGATAGACTTTAAGTGTTAATGTATGCTAAAAGTAGGTATTAAGAAGATATGGCAGATAGTAAATTAAATCTTATCAGAATTTTTCAATTGCATTGAAGTACATATTTATGGGAAAATTATTAAATATACACAAGTATGTCTACTATGTCTTGTTAAAATATATGTACAATATTATACCACAAGATGTGGCCATTAGCAATTCTTTTCTAAATGCATCCTGTAGCGTATTAAATTAATTATTTTATTCATTCAATGAATATAAAACAGAGCTTAGCACTAATTGCAGCCGAGGTTTGAAAACGATCTACTATTAACACTACCCAAGATTTTCAGTAATTATGCATGAAATGTTTAAAATAACTCAGAGCAGTTTCCAAAACCTTCGAAATGTTGTTCAGTATGAATTTGCATAAGATTATATGTCTGATTAACTACATTGAAGGGATATATTGGCCAAAACAAAACCTGATGCTCATGATCGAATGATTCATCGTACAAAAGTCTACAATTGCAAACCAGATGAACACTTGAGATCATGAGTGCGACGAAAAGGGATTTTCACACAACTGCAAGACTGGTAAAAATTCAACGCGATCGACTACGGAATTTAGAAGCATAGACTGCCTGATTCAGAGTTCTCACACATAGTACAATTGTATTTTTTTGATACATTTTAAACTTAGTTGGTACCGTGGTACTACCACGAGCCTTTTGGTATAATTTGAAAATATTGATGCATCAAAAATTTTTATTACAGATAAAATATATAGAAATGATTTTATTAAATTTTATGAGCATTTTGAAATTGAAATACGCACCAAAAGATAGTTATTACAAAGAGATTTTGTTTGGTGGAATTATCATTATCAAACAAAGAGAGTCTTTGAATTTATTATTTCACATTAAACTATTTTGAGGCTAAATCCAAAAACGAAAGCTTAAAGTTAAGATAATCAGGATTTCAATATGCAAACGGAATGCAAACGGATTATACACGATCAAGGTTAACTTTTCGGAATTAACCCAATTCTTCATAAATAAGGATCTTATTAGAGTATCTAATTTTTTCTATATTTACTTGTTTGAATAAAACGAATAATTCGATTAAGAGATTTTAGCTTGTTCGAATTATTCAATCACATATTTAAAATTAATTAAATTATTCGAATAAAATTTTTAAATAAAGTTTTCCTTCATCAATCTTTATTAATATCACTTATATACGTTTTAGTAATTATATTCTCTGTATATTTTAACGTTATCATCATCAATATAACTTTCTTCAACATCATCTAAATAAGGATGAAACTGAATTGGTTCAATTAAGAGCCGGTGTATATAGAAACCAAAGTGGTCCATTATGATTCCTTTACTATTATTTATTGTGTTTTCCTGTATATTCTAGGTATTTCAATTCGATAAATTAATATTTTTTGGATTATCGTGTTTTTAAAATTTTTTTAAGATATCATGACCATATTTTAAAAAAATATTTACTCTAAAAAGCGTAAACACTGTTTAGCACAAATTTGGTTGACGTTGTTTACTCTTACACGAGTTTTTCAAAATCAAACAGCATCAAATAAAAATAAATATTTATTGTGTCCTGTTCTAAATAAACGATTTATTTTAATAATTAAACGAGTTTAAATATATTTTATTTAGTGTTACATCTTTTTCGGCAAATATTTGCCAAGTGTGACCGTACCTTTAATATATGTGACATTTTGTTCAGCCTATTAGTATTTTGGTTGCAATTACTTTCAATACTTTATTTTAAGCTATCAATAAGCGGCAAATATATAGCGTAATAATTCCGATTTTGCCAATATTTTACCATCATATCGCACCCTAAATACAAAAGAGTCACAACTTAACATAAAAATAGTAAAAATAGTATTTTTCCAGTTAAAGAAGATAGTGATGTGAAAGAAATTTTTGCAGTAGTTAGAGATGTGTACTCTGAATTAATTTATGAAAAAAAGTCAGTTTTCGAAAATTTTTTGTTTTGACCCTTTTGTATTTAGGGTGCGATATGTCGTCTCTTTTTTTTAAAAAAAAAGAGAAGTAAGACTCAAGCACTTATATAAATTTGCGTTACTTTCTTTGGAAAGGGGATAGTTGAAGAAGTAAAGGTGGTGAAAGAAGAAAGGTTTTTTTATCACAACTCTGCAATTGCGCATTATGATTTAGTGCAGCATCGCAGCGCCTCTGGTGGTGAGTAGGCGCATTATTTTTAAAGCTTGATTTTATAGCCTTTATTTTAATTATTTTACTTCTCTGTGATAAATTTTAGTTATGATAGATAGAAAGAAAACTAATAATTATCAGAAACTGATGTTGTTTGAGTGGCAGCGGCTGGGAATCGAATCTTGGCTATAAATGCCAACACATGCTTAATGATCACATGCGCTAACCAATTATTAAATATCGAATATTTTCTTTTGGAATTGTAACTTATTTCAGTACATTTGTATAAGAAACTTTTACAGCACTTATTTATAGTTATTGAAAAACATTAATAAACCTTCGTTTTTATTAAAAATTGTTAATACAATTTCATATTGTAGTTTTTCATTGGACAGATTTGTAGATTTTTATACCCTCCACCACCATAAGTAGTGAATGAAGTTTGTCATTCCGTGTGTAACACTGAGATATACTCATCTGAGACCCAACAAAGTATATATTATTGGTCCTTACGAAATTCTAAGTCGATTGAGCCATATCCGTCTGTCTGTCTGTATGTCTGTGTAAAACACTCTCACGTCCAAACGCCACAGCCGAAATTAACACAGTTTACAAAAAATCGTTCTCCTTTGCAGTTTGGTATTGAAAATCAGCAAAATCAGTATGGTAGAACAGGAGTTATGGAGAAAAATGTAAGACAACCTCCATAAAAAATTATTATTTTTAAACATTTTTCTTGCTATATTTTATTGCAGATATTCCCATGAAACTTTGTGAACGTTGTTTTTGTGATAAAAGATGAAAGCGTAACGAAAATAGTAAGAATAGGTCCATGATTTCTCATAGCTCCCACACAAAAATCTTCCCGAAATATTGCCCAATTATACATAAATGCCTATAAAATTGGAATATCAATACAAAATTCAGGAGGAATAAGTTTCATGCCAAAAAAAAAATCGTAAAACGAAATTTTTTTAGTTCGGTCCACTTCCAAAATTCACTTTAATACGTATAAAACTGGTTAAAATTTGACATAAATATTCAATAAATTGTTGTACTAAATTTTATGATGGTCGGCCCATAATTGGTCATAGCTGCCATATAAGAACCATTTCCGAAAAACAAATAAACCTACAAAAATGTCTAATATATATCGATATCGAACCAACTTTTATATAGATCAGTAATTTCAATCCAGAAATCATACTAATATCGGTTATACGGCAATTATGCTACTGGATTTTGTAGCTGTCTGTCAATAACTGGCAATTATTCTGCATAAAATTATTCGAATTATTCGTTATTCAAAAATTGTTATTTTAAATTCTTCGAATAATCATTCATAAGAAATTGTTCGATTTATTCGAATAGATTTTATACATAATCGAGACATATTTTTTTAATATATTTTAATCAGTGTGATATTAGAAAGCATATCATACGTCATAAGGTCTTCATTGGGAGGTATGTAGGTTCTATAAATTATTTTAAAAGTGATTTATTTGAATGAAGATTAACATATAATTACGAAACGTGCCTTGTTTCTTGCCCTTTCTATCCTAGGATAACTTTCTTCCTGGAGCACTAGTTTTTCAGCGTGAATAAATGCTTTACCTAATGGCAGTATGATAATTTTCTCCTGATTATTTTGGAAGTATTGCAATATTAAAGCCTTATAAAGTCTTTTTGTATTTTTATGGGTTTGCTGTTTCCTTTAGCGGAGAAATAAATACGTAAGCTAAATCTCCATTAGAGATCGATGATTTTTTGAGACGTTTTTGATATAAGTTTCAATGTTAAAAATTTCTAGTATAAAATTGTTTAAAAATTTGCTATAGAAGGTAATGTTTAAAATTTTGCCGTAATTTAAATATTATTATCAATATTATTTAATAAATATTCAAAATGGTTGATACAAAATCCAAACAGCTTTCTTCCATTTTTGGCCTGATTGAGTGCAGACTAGGAAACTAAATCGCCCTTATAATGATTTTTATAGATGCTGTCAATATGAAGCAGTGAAGAAGATTATACGTCATCTAATCTGTCACTGGCTGCATAAATTGCTGAATCTGTCAGGGACGGATGTTAGAAGGCTAGATGACTTCATACATGATAAGGGATGGTAAGTTAAAAGTGATTTACTATTCAACAAGCCGGACTAATCTTTCTCTCTGAAATTTTATTTTCAGAAATTACAGCGAATTAGATAGAAGACCCTCGTGTGTCAATACTAATTCTAATTTGGGTAGCTGTGTAACTTAACTTTAACTTATGTCTGATTTAATAATAAACAATATTTTTTCAAAGAATATGAGACTCTACTTTCCACAATCCGACCTCACAAAAGCTTGATTACAGCAGATGTCAACCTTCGAACAGTATTTTCTCAAAGAATATAGGACTTTACCTCATCTTTTCTAAAGTGTATCTTAAGATTCCGGTTTGAGTTTTGCAGAACAGTAAGATAATTATTAGAATTATTAGTTTTGTAATGATATAAGGTTTTGCAGCCTTTTTCTCGAAAATGTGACTAAATTTCGGTTATACAGCGTTGAAATTATTGCATGAGTGATTGTGGGCTTGTTGACATCGACATTTAATTTAAAATAAGAACACCAATACAATATTAGTGACCCCAACTGATCATCATAACAAGAGAGTACAGGAGCAGTAAATGTTTCATGCAGTACTATAATTGTATTGTTTTACGAGCGTGTGGCACCGTCTTGCTGAAAACACATGTCATCCACTTTAATCGAACTTAGTCTGAGAAACTCTGTTACCAAGATGCGTATAAATTTTTGGTTCTAAAGTACACGAAAGGTACATGTGAACAATGTTGAATAGATATATTTAAGATTATTGTAATCAATCAAAACATATCTCAGCAAACTCGGTTATTTGATCAAAAGAGCTATTGATATTAAATTTTAAACAATTTTCATATGAATATACATTTATACATATAATAAATAATTTCTTTTTCAATTTAAAGGTATGGCTACTTTCTAAAAACTAAATAAATTACACACTCCAGTTACGAAACATTCAGGAAATGTGCGTCGACAAAGTAAAGCATAAATTTTCTACGCACTTCCTTTACAACAAATATTTATTTAAAGCGCATTTCATTCCTGCTTGTATAATAGTTTTCTATTTAAAATAAAATGTTGCCAAGACCTTGTACAAAATAAAAACAATAATAAAAAAATGCTATTTAAAAAACAATTTTCATTTTTAAGCGATTTCCTCAAAGTCAAACTTAAAGAAAACCCGGTTTTGAAAAAACATTTTCCTTGTATTTTTCATTAACATTAAAAAAAGTTAAGTTTTTGTATTTTTTTTAAATCCTGATATTAACCAAAATGGCTTAAAGCATTAACAAATATGCCATTATATGATACGGGATTTTATATTTGTATTTTTATTATTTCTTTTTGCTTTTTTCGAAATTACGTATCTTTTAATGTTGTTTGACCAGCTGAAAACAGTTGTTTTGTTTTATATTCTGTTCCTCAGTTTTGTTCGCTTAAGATAGCTGTTAGTGTGGAAACAGCTTTAAAATAATTATTTGTGATGATAAGGCATGAAAAGAAGACAAGTTTTTAATATGCAAAAATTATATTATGGGAATTTAATTTTATTCTAAAAATCTGTGAACGATAAAGCAACAAACAAAAAATTGCATAAGAAATTTCTCTATATGTGAGTGTAAAAAGAAAGTACGCATTGGAAAGAAAGGATATAGAGTTTAAGACTTAAAACTTAAACATCAGGTTCAGGTTTCTTTA
Source organism: Bellardia bayeri (assembly GCA_950370525.1). NCBI lineage: Eukaryota > Metazoa > Arthropoda > Insecta > Diptera > Calliphoridae > Bellardia > Bellardia bayeri. Next base: position 35,315,887 of record OX493264.1, on the reverse strand, counting down.
AATATTTCTTTACAGAAAAAAAACTAGGAGAAAGATTTCTTGTAAAAAAAAGGTTTGCTGCTTAAGTCTTTTGTTTTAATTTAATTTAGTCTACAAAAAAGTTGAATGTCTTTGTTTATTTTTTTGTTATTGTTGTTTTAACCATAAACAATTGAAATTTTTTTCACTTTTTTCTTCTTTCTTTTCAATACACAAGTGTGTATTTTTTTAAATAAATGAATGAATTGTAACAATAAATATTTGAAATTATTTAATTTTCTTTTAAACCAAACAACAACTACTGCTTTTTCCACATTTCCAGTTGTTTATTTTTCAGAGTAGATAAACAATTTCCCTCGCACCTTATTAGTCTGCATAGTTTTTTGAGTTTTTTCTATATAAATATTATTTCAAATCGTATACAATAGATTATGAACTTAAAAAAAACATACACAAAAATTCGTATAAACCTCAGTAACTTGTATGAACAGTATAATAATATAAAAACAGCCATAAAATACACCTTGTCTACCACTGCTATTATAGCTGCTGCTGCTGTTGTTGTTGTCGTTGTTGATGCATCCATAATTGCTAATGTTGCATCCACAAAATAAAAAAATAAGCGAAAAAACATATAAAAAGAAAATAGAAAACATTCATACATTCATATGAAAAAAACTAAATAAATAAAACAAAAAAAATTTTCGCAGGAAAAAATTGTTGACGAAAAAAGAAAGTTAATTCAATGTTGATGTTGACTTTTCCACATTTTTTGGTTCGTTTGTTGCTGTTTTCATTTGTAATACTAATGCCGCTGTTTAAAACTGCCACAGCTACCGACTGCTAGATGGCTGACTAGCTGACTGACTGACTGGCAAACGCAATTAAGGAAATGTTGGTATTTATTTTTATTTGTTTTAATGTTGCGAATGCAATTGCAATTGCAACAAGTGCAAGTACACGTTCACTTCAGTTCAGTTCCACACACACAGTTCACAGTGTTAATAATACAAACACCACACTTACTCTCACATGTTTACAGCCATCTTTACATTAATACAATAGTTACAATTGTTTTCTACTTGATTTGATGCATTTTAAGATGATTTTAATTTGTTTTTATTTTTCATACATACTTTTTTTGTTGTTTTTTCTTAAATGACACTTCTATTCGTATTAGGCAGCGTCTTAATAGAGAAATCTTCAGAGATTTATTAAGGCGATAAAATAAACTACAAGTAGGCAAAAGCAACTTTGTGCTCAAATAAATATATCTAATTAAGAGTTTTTATTTTAAATGTAAATCACTTTATGCCGCGTAAGCACAGAAAGACCTGTGATCCTTAAAACTATAAACAAACTAAAATGTGTTTGAATTAAAAAAGTTTTGTAGAGAAATTCCTAGGAACATAATTTCTAAAGCATATAAAGAAGTAGCTAAATGAGATTTACAGAAGACAGTTAAATGCTGAGACTTTAAGCAAGATTAATTACTTTCTTAATGTTGGATATTTTTTTTGGAATTATATTATATATATTGAGGGATAGCAAACGTTTAAAAGAAAATTTGTATAACACGAATTATAAAAAGGCAATTGTAAAAAAACATTCCACTTCTATTTAACAGAATGTAATACCAAAAAATATCAGGGTGTAGGGTTATGAAGGTGTTGTTATCAAGTAAGATCTAGTCACACAAAAGATGTCACACAAGATTCGAAATTGCTGGTAATTAAAAATGATTAACGTGGTATTTTACTGCATGCAAACAATCAAGTAGAGATGAAAGGATCGTTTCTTCAGAATTCGCCAAATGCAATGTTCCCCACATCATAAATTAATGGAAAGGTACCAAGTTCAATCTGAAGCTGTAAGCTATCTCAATAGGTCATTAAATATTGACCCAGCTAACTCGCCAATAGCATTCTTAGGGAAAGTGAAAAACTTTTTCTGCCGTTTCCTTGTTCTTGCAACTGTCTACATGTGTTTAAAATACGCCATTCATTGTCACCACATTCCTACCGAAATAATAGCGAAATAACTGATATATTTAAAGCATTTCCCATTCTGGCTAACGCGTCCGCTTGTTCATTACCATAGTCTCTATGCGCAACGATCCAAACTAAAGTAATGACTAATAGACGATCAAGTCTTGACAGCTCTATAGAGTCGTACAAGTATATGTGTTGAGGGGTAAAAGTGCCACCTGACTGTCGACAAAAATAGTACATGAATGCTTTCATAATAGCAAACTATGGCAAGTAGCAACATGTAAGAATTGAACGTACTATAGTTGTATATATCAATTTAGGTATATACTAAGAATTATTGTATGGCTACCATTATCTTCTTAACTCTGTGTTGATTAATCAGTTTTAATCATAGGTATAATTTAGACTTCAGTATAATAACGAAATATTTTGCACTATCCGCATAATTACAGTTTCATAACCGCTTGTATTGTCCATGGTGTAACTACACAAGGTGAGTGCATATCGGCAACAAATGAAATACAATACAGAAACAACAGCCAATTTCTTTATGTAAAATAATGCACTACTGCCAAAAACACTTGAAACAGTATTATTTTCACATAAGTCAGCTGTGCTACTGCACTCACCTTGTATAGTTACACCATGCTTGAGTTTCTGTGGCCCAGTTTTTTGTAACTCCAAAGTACTGGACATGATACCACTTTGTATTTGAAACCAACACCGATATTAGTATCATTCCAACGATCCTTCGATTATAGTTTTTCATACTCGGAAAAATTTATGTTGTTGAGATACCACTCTCTTCAGCTGATAGAAGTGATTTTCGTGTGACATAAAGTGCTTTTAATGTGTGAACTCTACTCTTTCAACTAAAAAGCAAAAGAACCGCTTCCAGGTCCTTTTTAGTTAATAGCATACATAAGTCATCTATAGCACATTTTAAATTTTTAATCAGGAGTTGTTGTACAGAGAAATATAAATGCAGAAACAATGTGTTACTATTTGGTGCGGCTTTTGGGCTGGAGGCACATATGATCATTGGATAATATTCTACGAAAATGTGTCTGATCAAGCAGTGACTTTCTATTGGCCAAGTACTACTATCGCCATCTCAACAAGCATTTGTTGATATGATGAAGAAATCACTAAAATTATGCAATCTTACAATGGTAGCCTTTCTGCACATAGAAGAATGTAAAATCTGCAACAATAATATTTGCTCTACAGAATTTAGAACTAGATCAGGCGTTACTAGGTTTGTTACAAATCTACGTGATATTAAGATCAAGCGTTCCAAAATAGCAACAGCATAGATCTCGAGATTAGCCCAAAAAGGTATCCCTCAAAGGGGTGCTTTATCAGTCTTCTCAGAAGCTAGATCTCAAGGGGTTTCACAGTTTTGTTTGCTTATGCGGATGACGTAGCAGTGGCAGTATCGGGGATATATTTGGGCACGATATCGCAAAGAATGGAAGAGGAACTTATAACACTAAGTAGGTGGAGCATTCATAGTGGTCTAAGTGTAAATCAAGGCAAAACTGAACTTATTATTCAAGAGAAAATATAAGATTCCCATATTTCAGCTACCTAGATTAAATGATGTAGAACTGTCAGATAGCGCAAAATTCCTAGGCGTAATTCTTAACAATAAATTTGAAAACCCAATATACTTGCAAGAACATGTAAAGTCGTGTATGTTCGTAAAAAGGCCATAGGCATAAATTGGGCTATTAAACCACGATGCTTAAACTGGCTGCTTAAGATGGTCATAAATGCCAATACTATTTTTCGGGTTTCGGGTTGGTGAAAAGCACTTGACTCCGACTAAGTCGCTTTTTAGAATACTAAACTGGATTTTAGCAGACCTTATGGCCAGGCAACTGGATCTTAATGGAGGATCTTTCCTCCTGGAAACTATTCGTATAAAGCGTGATTTATTTCGAGGTTCCCTACTTTTTTAAAGAAAAAAAAACATAAAATTTAATTTTAAAAGGGAATATTTATTATCATTTGAAAGGATATTATTTGGCATTTATTTTTTGAAGATTATGTCTATCAAATGTTGGCCATTGCTACGTCGCAGATGGTCTATCCGTTGAGTCCAATTTTCGATGACTCGTTCTAGCATTTCGACTGGTAACTGGCGAATGACACGCGTGATGTTTTCCTCCAAGGCCTGAATCGAAGCGGGTTTGTCCGCATAAACTTTAGACTTTACATATCACCACAGGAAAAAGTCTAACGGTGTTATATCACATGATCTTGATGGCCAATCGATCGGGCCAAAACGTGAAATCATGTGCTCACCGAAGTGTTCTCTCAATAAATCCATAGATTGATGCGATGTATGGGAAGTGGCGCTGTCTTGCTGAAACCAAATGTCGCCGAGATTACGAGCTTCAATTTCAGGCATAAAATAGTCCGAGTTGCTGCAAACGGTGCCGAATCGACTCTCCACGGATATCGTGTATCCAATAATGAATGCTGAGTTTCAAAATGGGTGATGGTGTTGCGAATAGTACGCTGAGTATGCCGATTATGTTGACCATAAGGTGAGCGAAATAGCTCCGAAAATGAGAGAGAGTTGGCGGGACGTCTACATCCAAGAATTTGGAATTAAGCAGCTAACTCGCTCAGATATAACAGAATTGGAAAGGGAAATACGTATATATATATATATTGATAGCCAATTTATATATGCTGCATTCCACTATCAAGTTGCAAGCAACAAATCTGTAACATTTACTATGATCTTGAGATTGATATGATCTAGACTAAATAGGAAACGTACTTTGTACTTATTAAAATTACAGCGATTTTAACTAAATAACTTAGTGTCAGTGATTACTGGAAACTGTAAATTTGGCAACCATGCAAAAAGGCTCATAACGAAGAATAGAAAGAAACTGTCTCTCATCTTCTATGTCAATGTCAAGCAATTAACGTTTCACGTAATATGTTTCTGGTACAACGATTCTTTAGTAGACCATCTGATATGATATGAAGTTAGTGAATATTGATGCTTTCATTAGAAGTAGCAATTGACTACCACGATCGAATACATAAACTTTTTATGGTGGAACTACTTGGTCGTTAAATTGAGTCGGAGTGACTTACTCCATCTTTTCTCTACAACTCTATGGACCCGAAACCTTTTCTTCTCTCTTGTCTACATCTGTCTTACCTGTCTATCCATCTCTTTTTTACACAATCTTATTTTTTCAGGCAACACAAAAGGACCAGTGAAATGGATCCAAGTGAGCTGTGTATTGTTAACATAACCTAAGAAGTGACTTTAAGCTCGATATAGAGATATGATAACAGAGTTTTTCTGCCTAAATTGAATGGTATTTATGAGGACGTCAGGCGTTTTTAACATCATGGTGTTACCTGCAATACAACCCGAGAAATAATTCTGTTATGACATGATACATTTGCTGATTGATTACTCTGTCGCTTCGGTGAACTGGATTGGCTTCCTAGATAGTGTATTTCAATATTAGATTTATTTTTATAAGGCTATTTTAAAGGCATTAAAGAAGGAAATTTAACGATGAATCAGGGATTTTTAGCGAAATTTATACAAAATGGTCAAGGATAATTTCGAGAAAAGTGAATGCCTGTGCCAGGAAATCCACGCATTATCCTATCCCATGAACTTTAAATTTGTAAAGAAAAACAACTGTGTTTTCCATTTCATTAAAATCTAGCGTACATTTTGGGAAAATAAAACTATTAAAGCACTCCCTCTACAAAACAAAAACTCAAAACATCTACTTCTTACCACACAGTTTTAAAATGTCGTTTTGCCCTTAGAATATATGCAGTAAGATTTTCAAATATACATATATGTATGTATATTCTTTTAGCATTATCTTGATAAATAAATCAAAAGTAAAAAAATTCAACTTTCTCACAAAAATTTAAGGTAAAACTAATTGCAACTAAGCTTGCATACAAGTAATAACAATGGCAACCGGCAGCAACAATTCCAACAGAAAATAGCATTAAAAAAGGTATATTATCTTTAATATATCATCAGCAATAGCAACTGACACTTCCAAATGCTTTTTTGATACAATTGTGATAAAAATAGAGAGAAGAATAAAAAAACATTATAATCGTCTTATGGGCGAAAAAAGTAAGGTAAAGAATTTTGTTCGTATCGTAAGGTAACTTGCCACATTTAATTGTTTACAATGTTGCACAGTAGATTTTCTTTTTCTTTTTTTTATAATAGAAGCAACGAAGAAGCTTTCTTCAATTAGAAGACTGCAGTAAAACTTTAAGACACTGTGAGTGAAAAGAGTAAGGAAAGCGGTCAAGCTTCCAATAAATTAAAGTGAAATTTTAAGTTTTCTTCAGCCAAGAATATTCTGGCTAGACTTGTGTTAATATTAACATTGATTAATTTTGTTTCCTTATTTATAACTTGCATATATAATGCTTCCTTATTTGAATGTTTTGTAATGAAAATCTTGAATATGTTTCTCAAATATTCCCAGTTGTATGTATAAATATAAAGTACAGCAGTCTATATTCTTTAACCATAGTGCAATATGTTCTTGTTGTTGTTTTAGTCTATAGTGTATAAAGAATTTATTTAATTCACTTGTTATTTGTTCTTTCCTTAATTCTTGTTTTATTTTTCATTATATTAAAAACTTTTCTTCTCAGATTTCTAATACTTGTAATAACACAGCTCGGAAGCCAAAACTACTAAAACTACTGGCAGTAATTGTTAAAAATGTCTGTATATCTTTTCTATTTGAAAAAGTATGATTAAGTTAAACATGCAGCATTCTTCCTAATACAGCTAACATTTCAAACAAACAAAAATGAGTTTTAGATTAAGATGAGTTTTTCATATTATAATAAGTTTTTAATAATCTTTAATTTCTTTTTAACAATAAAACAAATTCTAACTTTTATATACATATGAGTAAATATATTAAAGTTTATGTAAGAAGAAAAATCCTTTCGCAGAATTTTGTAAGTGTTTTGTTTGCAGCACAAAACCAAGAAATAAAGTAATTTTCTGCTTTTTCCACTTAAATATCAAATGTTCTTCTAACAATGAAAATAACATTATTCTATATTAATGCAGCAATTATAAATGCATTAGAAAAATAATATACTTACGTCTAAAATTCTTTCATAATTTTAGTTTCGAGATGTGAAGAGAAAATTATATAAAATGTTTTATTTAGCAACAAACACAATTGAAGCTGTTGGATATTTTAAAACTTATTAAGAGTTAATTGCAAAAGAAAATTATATACCTAAAATGATTTATGTTTAATTGTGCAAAACATTTTAGGTTAAGTGATGTTTTTGGATAAAGTTTTTGGTTTCTCACAATAATAATACATAGCATAGATGGTATACATAACAAATGGAAATTTGTCACACGTTTCTTGAAAATAAGCGGTCAATTGTATATGTCCATTACTATTTCGTTGATGCAGCGTTGAATTTCATCTTTTAAAGCCCGGTTAATTGTTTTGTTTTACTAGGCTTTGGGATAGACGTTTGACTTCAAATAACCCCATAAAACTAAACCAAAAAGTGTTAAACACACTATCTAGGGTCTTAATTCTGAAAGCCCTAACGAGATAGTACATGGCCAGGAAGCGACTCATACAGTAATTGAATGGTTTCACCGTCTTGTCGCCACCAATTAAGACCATAACCAGCATTATTTTCGAAGAAGTTAATTAAGCGCCATACTTGTATGCAAAACTGTTCCTTCGATGTGCTTCAGCATATTGTTTGATAACATTTTTGTGAGAATATTGATTGAACTACTCCTAGCCATACGATTACAATAACATTCTTTTAGGATGGCAAAGTATGTAGTCAGTAGCAGTTTAAGCTTTTCGGGAGATGATCAATCTGCCTCTTTTCCTAGAATCCTGCAGGTAATATAACCCAATACGGAACTTCATCATCTTTGCTATTCTCTTATATGTCTCCCCGATTCTTATAAATTATTATATGTTGCATTTAAGTCTTTAATTTATGTGCATCCAAAGTACAACCCCTGTTTAGGTAGATGTCACCTCAGGAACCTTCACAGCAGCAATAACAACCATCAAATACATTCCGGAAATCTGATGTTATATCCATATTGCAGTTCAATTGTATTTATCTTCGATTTATCCAGCAAAACAACATCTTGTTTTCTGAGGTTCAGGAGACAATTTCTGTTTTTAGATTCGCAACTGTACTCCAAAAAAAAAAAAACAACACCAGACGCAACGATGGAGTCATCACATTCATCGTGCGGTATAAAGCACTTTTTTACGATTTGAATACTTCCGGTCGCAACAGCTCTATAGTTTGTGGGCTCACCAGATATAATGGTAGCGTGTCTGGATCTGTACACTGTTCAACATGGCGACTAGTAGTTCCTGTAGGACTACAACTCTACCCATCACACCTAAAATCGATTCTATAAAATGATCTAACAAAATTGAATTTGATCATGCCTCCTCCATGCGTCCTCTCAATAACGACGAAGTTACACGAAACTGCCAACACAGCATAATTCCTCCTGCTGGCATATCCAGGTTATCTTGCTTGGTCCATAATTTATCTCTATATCTCTAGCCCAACAAAAATAGACGACTGATATGATATTTTAAGAACGAGATACACGGCAGATCAGAAGATCCGCGAAACTGTCAACGCAGCTTCATTATTTTTGGTCGAATATTTATAGTGCTGCGGAACTCGGAACTCACAGTCCGGATGAATCGACGACAAAGTCACGATTATTTCAATAGTGATCGCTAATAGCAGACATGGATAAAAATCTTAAACGGAAAACGAGAGTAATTCTGACACAATGAAGCCGAGATGAACTAACAATCATAACCGAGACAACTCGTGCAGATGTGGCTCTTTTAAACATGAAGAACGATCTACTTCGGCGGTATATCATTGAAACACCGCCGAAGTAAAATAAGTAAATAATGTCTATAAAAAAACATCAGAGGCGCTGCAACGCTGTACTAGTAGCAAACATAGCGTGTAATTATATAGTTGTTATATAAAGATTTATTCCATATTCACCACCTTTTCTTATCCAATATATTTCATTTGCAAACAAAGTAACTTAATTAATATATAGGCATTAATTGCCAGTGTGTTACTTAAAAAAAGTAGTCGCTACTACTTCTCTGAAAAACAAACTAACTATTATAAATACATGCAAATCCCGATATAACGAACGAGATGTTGTCAGGGGTATTTGTTAAATTGATTAAAACCTAAACACACCACAAATGTTGTACAGATCGGTTCATAAAAGACCATAGCTCTTATACGAGGACGGTTCGGAAAATCCTAGCAAAGAAAGAGAATAGTTAGTTTTTCAAAAACATTTTTATTTGTCAATACAATCCCCTGAAACTTCAATACAGTTAGTCCAACACTTATCCAGCAATTATATCCCTTGATTAAAATAGTTTTTCTCCAGGCCTACAAAATAGTAGTTTATAACTGTAACTGGACCTTCATTTGAGGTAAAACTCTTGCCAGCTAGGATTTTTTTAAATTTGGAAAAAGGTAAAAGTTACTGGGAGCTAAATCAGGAGAATAAGGTGGGTGGTCAAGCAACTCGTACTTTAATTCGTTGATTTTAGCCATTGTTATGATGAAAAATATTTTTTTTTTGTGTTGTTTGTGTTGTGTTGCCAGGACGTTTTTCTCGAATTTTTACATTTAATTGATCCCTTTTGCAGATAGTCAATCAAGAAAATACTTTTGAAGTCCCAAAAAAACCGTTGTCATAACCTTACCAAACGATTGAATTGGTTTTGCCTTCTTTGGGGCACTTCTTCCAGCTGCAGTCCATTGCTTGAATTGTTCTTTTGTATCTGGAGTATAGTGGTTGATCGATGTCTCATCAAAATCCATTTTATTTTTCTTAAAACGATCCAAACAAGCTTGAGAAATTTTAATTTTTATGCGTTTTTAACAAATGCGTCACCCATCTTGCAGAAAGCTTTTTCATCTGTAGTTCTTCATGCTAAATTAAATGGACTCGATCATTTGTGATGCCTATGATATTAGCTATTTCACGCACTTTTTCTCGTCGATCATATAATACTATATCATGCACTTTGGCTACAATTTCTGTTATTGCTCCACTACGTGGTTCATCCACGTACGACCACGTTTAAATTCAGCAACACTTTAAACACTCACTACACAGAAAAAAAAAATCATGTTTTTTTTCAATTAAACCTTTAATTGATTTTAAAATAATTTTCAATTAAAATTTTAATTGATTCAATTACTTTTTCGGATTTTTCTAATATTTTCAATTAAATATCAAATTTTTTTTTAATTGATACTATCATTTTGTTTACAGGTCCGATTTCAACTAATTTTTTAATTGATTCCACAAATATTTTAATTGAAACTCATTATTATTATTTTCAGTGCATATCATTATGATTTTCTTGTCCCGATAAACCTTTTTTATTAAAACATTTAATGACACCACGAATTTCTAATTTTTCCATTGTAAAAAAATCGCGAATAAGTCTTTTTTGGACAACTGTTTCTATTTATACCGCGCTTTCTATTCTAGATTAAAAAGTTTCCGTACAGTCTTCGTATAAGGCTTACTTCCAAAAATCTCTTTAAGGACTATAAATCTCTTAAAAATGTTTGTATCCAAATAAAATTCAACCATGACACCTGATTTTATAACGGTCGGTCCGTAAGTAGTCAAATCTCCCATATGAAAATTTTTGAAAATCACTTTAACATGTATAAATCTTTTAAATGAGTTTACTTTGAGACAATATTTTAAACAAAAAATATTAATATGCAGAGAAGTTTTTTTATTAAATTTTTGGATGATTGGTCCATAATAGGTCATAGCTCCCATTTTTGATAAACTGTTTTTGCACATACTCGTACACTGGGTGTAGAGTATTATAAAGTCGACTATACTTTCTTACTTGTTTATAGATGAACGAGTTTTTGGTGCATTCTTTATAGAATTTGTCAATGTTAAAAATGTGATTTTGTATTATTTTTTTCAATGTTCATTATATTGATTAACTATCTTATATAAAGTTAGTTATCGGATTTTCGTTAAAGTGAGATTCGTTATACCGGAATTTGCCTGCACTGTAATAAAATTAAAATATAAATATGTATATTTTCTTGTTTATATACAATCTTAATTAATTGTTTTGGAATGTATTAAAATTAAGGATACGTTGGTATGTAAGTTGCAGCCAAGGCATTGTATAAAGTAAATTAATGGAATGTTTTCATTAATTTGTTAGCACTAATGTCCCACCTATCTGCATAATATGCATGTTATTAACACAATACATAAAAACATAAAATACATTAAATTGAAGCAATAGTTCACTGACTTATAATCACACCTATAAATTAAACTTAAGGTCACATTGTGGCCAACAACATTGTTGCAGCTTCACAAACTGCAAAAAGCCAAAAAAAAAAAAAAAAAACAACACATGTTCAACTTTCATCACTTTCTTTTTACCTTAATTATGAACATAAAAAAGGTAAGTATCGCTTGATAAAATACATAATAGTGAATTGTTGTTACAATACTTAGTACATACAACCTGTTACTTCCGTTTAAAATTTTTTGCAGCTTAGCATGCATGCTTATCGACATTTTCTAGATGAGTTTTTATTTTTAGTTTTTGCTGTATAGCAAAATAAACAAAAGACCACACATTGCTGGCCATTGCCGGTAGTGTTGTGTAGAGTAGATAAATATTAAAAAAAAATTAAAAACTGGGATGTGTTAAAGTGAAGGTTATTAAATCATAATTTGAATTAAAAGAAACTGAAACTTACGCATGTATACTATATATAATAATACATGAAATCATTTACATTTTGTTTTTCTAAAAATATTAATGGAATTTTTGTTTTAATTTTAACAAAACAGCTTTAGTTATAAAAACGTTAATAATTTTGCCTATAACAAATATTTGCAATTAAACATTAAAATCCATTATAATAAAACCCTCAAAAACCAACAAAACACCACAACTTTCTATAACAAAATAATTGGTTTTTTTTTACCACCTTACCTTACCACAAGTACTGTTGTACTCGTACACCATCATTAACATCTTCACTGAGATTTTGACCAAAATATAAATTATATGTAGGTATGACTTGTATAAATTTGATTGTTATTTAATGCATTAAAATATTAAAAAGATATTAATTCATAAAAGAAGTGTGTAATTAAATGTTTCATTGTTTTAAGTTTTGTATTTAATAGAATGTGGCAATGTGAAATGAAAGTGTTAATTATGTCAAGGATTAAATTGATATGTATGTTCAACAGTGGCTGTTAGTTAATTCACTTTAAATTATGTATGTTTAAAGTTGTTTGCTTTGAACAAATGAATATAGTTACTACATAACAATTATTTCAGAGCAATAAGTTTTCAATAATTTTAAATTTACTTTTTGATAATTTTAGTTAGGCTCGAGTTCATTAAACTTCGAACTACCAGAACTAACACTGGTTAAAGGATTGATGTTTGTCTGTTGGCTGACCGGCACCGCAGTGGTGCAGGTGGTAGAACGCAAAGAATTCTGATGAGAGAAAGTGGGATTTCTCGAAACATATGTAAATTCAACAACCCAGGTTCGATCCCCAGTCAAGAAAAATTATCAAACATTTTTTAATAATAAAAATTTTTCAAGTTGAAATTCCTAACTTCAGTAAAAATAATTTAATGAAAATTAAATTTAATGAACTCGAGCCTAACTAAAATTATCAAAAAGTAAAAATTAACAGTTCGATTATGAAATAATAATTATTCTAATTTTAAATTTAATTTGCTTTTAGTAAATATTTAAATTGAGAATGATTAAAAATATATTTGACTTTTAATTGATTAAAATAAATCAAGATGAATAAAAAAACAGTCACACTTTTCGCGGAGCATAATGATAGCACCGGGCTTTTAACTTTCTTCGACATATTTAAACCAGGAATCTATACTGTGTTGCATTACTAAAATTACACTCGATATTTGCAAATTGTTGTTAAGTTATAAACAGTTTTTTAAAAGTGTAACATATTTTAAGAGTACATTTTAAGATAAACCAAGAAGATTACTAGGAAAACATAATTTTAACAATTTGCTATAATATCGATATTTGCTAATATCGTAACTTAGTGATTTTGAAAAAGTTCAAATTTCAGTTTATACAAGGTGGCGAAAAAGAAAACTTCCGATGTTTTTTGGCTGTAATTAAAAAAAATGAAAAACTTTGATTCTTCCTGTGGATTATTTTTATGTGGTCTTTTAATTTTTTTTACATCAAGTCGAGAATATGATGTCATCTAAATGGCCGCCGATGTCGACGGCGCTTCCATTACATCCTCAGCTACAGCAGCAATATTCTCTGCAGAACGGCTACACCGAGGTCTGCCACGCCTGGCAGCTAAACGTCGCAGTGTTTCACCAGTAGGCGTTGGACGGCCAGGAAATCTGCGGCGAAATTCACGTTGTACCAAAGTCACCGACCGATTATTGGTCAAATAAATAGTCAGCAATATTCCGCGTTCTGGAGCAGTGTAGCGTAACATTGTTTATTAACGTGTATTTCGCATGTGTTTACTACACAAATGTCAAAACAGAACTGACATTAGAGGCCAATCGCAAAACTTATAGCATTTTCTGATAGGAGGATTACTTTTGCGCCACCTTGTATTACAAGTGGCTTAAGGTTTCCAGCAATTGCCAAAATAATAAGCTGACAACATGTTGTAGTAACTTTGCAAGTAATCTCATTATGGTTAAAATATAAGTGGCGGCCCGAAAACACCTCTGTGAACGTGACAATCGCAGAATTATAAGTAAAACCATGAAAAATCTTGGTCAAATTATTAATGAATGTAGTAGACGGTTAAAAATAATCCCAGAATATTACTGGACAAAAGCTGTTGTATATAGCAAAGGCTATTAGTCCGCCAGAAAACTGTTAGATTTGAATTCGGTAAAAAAAAAAAAACTTAAAAATAAATGAATACAGGCAAACGAGCTGAGATTCTTTGTTAATAGTTACACTTTTAAAACATATGTGTGCTTCAGGTGATTTTTCTGATGAGAAAAAGTTCAATCTTGATGGTCCAGCTATTGAAGAATCCTCACAAAGAAATTTCGGAAATTTATTTTTCAACAAGACAACTGTAACGAATCCTACCCCAAGGCTCTGTCTTAGTATGGCAATTGGCTGTGTTATATTTCCTTTTTTGGAGAGGTCCTTCGTCCAACTAAAACAGATAAATTTTATAAGATACCTCTTAAGAAGGTAAAACGCAAGAAAAATTAAGATAATAAAAGCACGGAAAATTCAAATTTAATGAGGAATGTTTATTATCATTTGAAAGAACATTCTTTGGCATTTATTTTTTAAAGATTATGTTTATCAAATGTTGGCCATTGCTACGTCGCAGATGGTCTATCCGTTGAGTCCAATTTTCGATGACTCGTTCTAGCATTTCGACTGGTAACTGGCGAATGACACGCGTGATGTTTTCCTCCAAGGCCTGAATCAAAGCGGGTTTGTCTGCATAAACTTTAGACTTTACATATCCCCACAGGAAAAAGTCTAACGGTGTAATATCACACGATCTTGGTGGCAAATCGACCGGCCCAAAATGTGAAATTATGTGCTCACCGAAGTGTTCTCTCAATTAATCCATTGATTGATGCGATGTATGGGAAGTGGCGCTGTCTTGCTGATACTAAATGTCGCCGAGATCCGAGCTTCAATTTCAGTCATTAAATTGTCGGTTATCATGGCACTAGTTACTGCGAACGGCGCCGAATCGACTCTGCACGGTCTTCGTGTACACTGTCAGCTACTGCCACTATATTTTCTTCACAGCGTGCTGGACGTGGTCTATTCGGTCAAATATTACCCAATAATGAATGCTGGGTCTCAAAATGGGTGATGGTGTTGCGAATAGTACGCTCAGTAGGCCCATAATGTTGATCATAAGTTGAGCGAAGTGCACGAAACACATTCCTCACAGAACGTGAATTTTCGTAATGAAGTTGAACGATTTGTAAACGTTGTTCAGGCGTAAATCTTTCCATTATGAAATGTCAAAAAAAGGCTATTGAAAAAAATTTTTAAGGGGTAACATAATAAATACTGTTTTTTTTTTTTTTTTGTTAAATAATATTTGTTTTTTGTTCGTTCCATATACATGCTTTGAGAAAAGTTTTATATATTTATAGTTATGCAACGCAGTGTATTTCTTCCGAATGAAATTAAATTAAGTGACATGGCTGTATATCATATAAGTTACTATTTGTGTAATAGTGCAAGCAAACGAGATTTTATTAAATTTCATGAACATTTTGGAACTGATATCAATTTGATCTTTAAATATGCATCTATAAGATAATTATTACGACAATAAATTTTTGGTTGAATTATCGAACAATATGAGTGTTTGACATATTCATTTACATTAAATGATTTTGAGGCTGAATTCAAAAACTTAAGCATAAAATGTAGTTAATCAGGATTTCAAAATCGTTAGAAGTTAACTCTTCTATTTCTTTTATTCTTACAATAATAATTCTAGTTATTTTCGAAATACATATATTTATATATTTACCAAGGTTAACTTTTTGCAAATGACTCGATACTTCATAAATAAGAATATTTTTAGATAATCGCGACAATTAACGCAATAATGTTGCTATAAGATATATCGAATTTTTGATAAAGTAAATTTGTGGTAAAGTTTTATGATTATTTAACAAATATTAAAAATGGTAACATGGAGGTCTAAAAAGTACATTTTATTTATATAGTTGGTACGAAAAACAAAAACCCATTTTCCATCACTGATTCAAGTATATTATGGAAATCGAAAACGAAAACAATAATAATAAACAAATTTTGACACTTAAGCATTTTGACAATTAGAAATTTGTAAACATAAACAACGTTTGACAATACAAAAGTACCAAAAAAATCAGCTGTGTCTTCAACACCACCTTATAATCAATATGCCTTGCTATCGAGTACAATATGTCAAAAATAAAATACACACACCCTGCTGTCGTCAATATAATCATTCACATATAAACGTGTGTATTTTATTTTTGACACATTTATTTTTAAGTTCCTGTTAATTTCCTCTTTTTCGGAGCTTTTAAAAAAGATGCATTGCATAAAATAAACTGTGAACCACTATAATCTCACATCATATTAGATTAGTTAATTATTATTACTTTTCTTTTAGCTATTTAAATTACTAAATTTTGACAACCATAATATACATAATTTTGTTTTACTATGAACGTATACACAACATGTCTCAGTTGTAGGGTACAGTATAACCGTAAATTTTCCTTAGAAATTTAAATCTCCAAAAAAACACATTATGGAAATTGTTATATTCCAGGAAATTTATATGTTAAATCAAGACGAAGCAAACGTCTGTCTCTCATACCAAAACGTGTGATTTATTTAACCTGCAAACTCTTGTCTTACACAGAATAAACAGGCTAAAATATCCACAAAGAAGAGAATTCTCACATAAACCAAAGCATACTGTGTCCTTTTTGTGTTGAACAATTGTACAGTACAAATGACGGAAAGCATATGTCAAACGCCACCTTCATGTAAATCGCATAAGTCAGCCAGCCAACCAGACTGCAAGCATGTCTTATTCTGCAGCATCTAAGACTCAATATATTTGTACTAAACGCTGTTTAACATTTAAAACAAAGCTTTTACCAGAGGCGGCAGAAAAAATTTACCACACACATACACACTATGTAATGTTATGTTAAGCTATTGTATGGTAGTTATGGTATTGTAACGATATCGATTGAAGTGAAGAAAATCTGTTTGATTTAACAATTTGTCAATTGAATTTTCATCACAAACGGCTGTGTGTGAATGTGTTCAAACATGTGGAAAATAAAATGCTCGTGTACTTTTGGTTTTACTATGATTCCTCAATAACATGTTCATATGTAAGTAAATATTATCAACATCTTTAGTTTAAAGTGGATGTGTGTGACTGACTGGCTACAAAGGCAAAGCGTTTGGAAAAAGAAGTCACAGAAATGAAACAACATCTTGACTATTACGGTCTTTAACTTAAAGGCAATCAATTTAATGTCAGTTTAACAGTTTATAGTAAAATGGATGCATGTTGCAGGTATGTGTTTAATGTTGCAATCCATGCTGGTGGAAATGGTAGTGCTGACAATTATTTTGTGTTTATTGGCGATTCAATTTGAGGTTTGTTTTTTTTTACATAAAGGGAAATAGGTATTCAATACGCCAAATAAAAAAATTAAAAAAAGAACTGAAGCTAATGTTAATATAAGTGTGTAATAAAGGAAACTTATTAGAATCTTTTATTGAGACATAAAATCAACATATTTCTAGGAATGTATATGATTCTAAAACCACTGGAAAGCTTAATGAGACCTTCGTCTTCTAAGTCACTGGATTGTCTGGAAATTTGTATATGATAATTTTGACAAAAGCTTAAAGGCGAAATAATAATGAAACACTGTAGAAATAAATGAGAGATAAATTCCTCTGTAAAGATCTGTGTCTCCTTGACAAAATTTGCTTTCTTTTAATATAAATATATTATTTATAATAAAAATAATATAAAAAACCTTTACGGCCTAACGTAACGGCGCACTCAAACGCGGGAGAACTCGGCTCACCACCGCATTGTAAGAACATACTAATGCATGGCTTGCAAAGATACTATCGTATGACCTGCAAGGAACACATAATTTACAACTTCTTGTATACGACTGCAACGATCAATGTACGAATACCTTGCTGTAGATTTTAGGCTATCTAATCCCTGCCATTCATAGTTTAGTCAATTAGCATTACACAGGGCTAGAAAAGCAGCTACAGATCAGCGGATAGAGCAGACCGTTATATGACCCTGTTCATGGCAGTCCCCAACACATATACAACGAAAGCCATGATTCCAATACATTTCCGAGCCAAGTGTCACCACTACTTTCAATGGCTCTGTTGTTTCAACAACAGAACCTTGAGACAATTTCGATTGTCCGAAATTTATTACTAGAATAAACATTAGTTATTTAACCAACTGTCACCATGAACCCTTAAAGAGGTCTCACCAATTATCAGTTGGGGAACAAGTTCCTTAGCTTTTAACTGATACCCGTTGTACAAGAATATAGACACTAATCAGCTTTAAGTTTCATTTCACAATTAAACTCTATCCAGTTTGAAGCTCGTGCAAGCTCATGGCACCGGCATCGCCATAACTAGCCCTGTGAGAAATTATCTTGTCAACATGTCAAGGGCAAAAATAAACAAATAAATGAAAGAAAAACTTAACAAGTAATCTTCTAAACTACTGAATCGTTTGGTAAATTTTATATGAAAATCTTAAACAAAGTTAAAAAGTCGAATAACAAGTCGACACTGGAAAAATAAATGAAAGCTAAATTTAACGTATAATCAGTTAAATCACATCCTCTGATAAGACTTTAATCTTTAAAGCAACAGTATCTTCTGGAACAATTTTATATGAAAATCTTAGATACAATATTAAAGACCAAATACCAAGGTGACCCAATTTCCTTTCTTTTAATATAAATAACTAACGAAATAAAAGAAGGCAAAACTTAACGTCACACAGTAAACTTAAATAAAAGTAAAACTTGATGCAGTACCTTATATAACACTAAGCCGTTAACACAAAGACTCGAATAATCGCTTCCTGAAAAACAACAGAAAACCACAAATATGTTTGATTGTAGAAAAGTATTGATGAAGCTGAGGATGCTTAATATTTACTAGGAAAACATTTAAATAACCAAAAAAAAACGTACATTCATAAATTCCTTAACAAAAATAATTCAACAAACGAAACGAAATGGAAAAACTAAGCAAACGACATGACCATCAATTGCACCATCGATCAAAATCACAATATAATGAAATAAAATAGAAATCCTGTGCTCACCAACATCATCATCATCATCTACAAAGACTTCATTATGATTAAATTTTTATTTGCCTGGTTTTTAAAGCCAAGTAGAAAGAGTCTTATCAACAAGTTGTATACATACAAAGAATATGTTGATTTAAACTAACTGCTTTAAAGAAGAATCATGGCCAAGTGTAGAGTTTTTTTTAAGTCCGCTTAAGTTATTTAAGTTATGTTTTAAATGTGGCTAGAAAATCAAAATCAAAATCAAATTGCTAAGGAACTTGACAAATTACCAATTTGGCTAAACAAATTTTACCTTTTGGCGAAGATTTCCGCATTGTTGCAAAATGCTCATATAGTTACATAAGATTTAGTTTTTTTCTTTTTCTTTTAATATTTATTTAAGTAGTTACGAGTAGTTATGGTTTGCTGGAGTTATGGTGGTTTTATTGTAATAAATACTAAAAATATATACGAACAATACTTAAATTCAATTAGGAAATTATTGTATTTCCTGAAAAAGTGTAAATTTATGCAATAAATATTTTGACTTATCTGAAATATACTCATCTCTTGAGTTAACTTGCCTAACTGACACACATGCCGTGTGTTATAATTCGAATATTTTAATCTGTATCTACTTAAACTATTTTTAGGTGATAGACTTTAAATCTCTGCACAGTGGAGCTTATCCTAAAATAAATGGGCATTTTTAAGTTGTACTTCCAAACATAAACCAAAATTTGAAAATTACAAATTAAAAAAAGTAGCAAATTAAAAAATATTTAACTGTTTGTCGAAAATTACTAATCTTTCGTAAAATCTATTTTAGGTTATTTTAGTTTAAAAATTTCTGTTAAAAACTTAATTCTTGCTGGTTTTTCTTTGTAGGTAGTATATTTACAGTAATAATAATTATTATTAAAATTTATTAAATGAAAATTTTTCCTCTTGTGAGTATTAATTGTAAAAAATTGTTTATAAAAAATTTATTCGAAGTTTACTTCTAGATAAATATACAAATTATTTGAAAATAATTGTATACAATTGTATATACAAAAAGAAATAGTAGTGTATACAATTATTTTCAAATAAATTGTATATTTAACTAGAAGTAAACTTCGAATAAATTTTTTATAAAAAAAATTTAAAATTTATGTTAAAAAAAAAAAAAAAAAAAAAAAATAATGCACATTTTTGAGAAAAAAAATTAAAACTATGTTAATTTTAAACTTCCCGTTTTCGCGGGAATTATTGAATTTTTTCCAAGAATTTCCCATCCTTATTTTCCAAGAATTCCCAGGCATGTATTCCCGGACAATAAATGACAGCTTTTTGAGCAATAACAAGGACTGAGAGTAAAATCGGTCATTACTGATAAAATCTTGATTCTGTTGTGTGGCCGGATTTTATTTGCGCAATGTTTTACTTAATCGTCAACATATTTATACCCTATACTATCATAGTGGGGAGGGTATTTTGGATTTGTGCTGATGTTTGCAACGCCCATAAATATTGGTCCAACATCCATCTTAAAGTATACCAATCGACTTATAATCACTCCCTGAGTCGATTAAACGATGTCCATCTGTCCATCTGTCATTCCGCCCAAGGATGGATGGGGTTGAAACTGGTGAAAATCGGTTCATTATTTCACCTGGCCCCCATACAAATGTCCTCCCGAAAAACGAGTTTAATGATCATAAATGATTGAATTATGCAAGTATCCAAACAAATATCACCACAAATGAGTAGTAAATGAAGCCAAATCACATCTATAAATTTTGTGAAGATCGGTCCATAATTGACCATAGCTCCCATAACTCTCTGAAAAATGTCGGTAGCCAAATAATAATATTTTGTATATATACAAATAACACGGTAGAATTTTATGATGATCGGAACATAATTAGTCGTAGCTCCCATATAAGGCCCACTTTAACGACCATAAATCTCTTAATATTGTTGTTATCCAAATAAAATTCAACAAAATAAGTTTCTATATACAGAAATGATGAAACCTAATTTTATAATGGTCCGTTCATAATTAGTCAAAACTCGCATATAAGACTCTCCCGTCACTTTAACTTCCATAAATCTTTTAAAAGTATTTATATCGAGATAAAGTATAAAATACATAATATTTATATCACATAAGTCATGGCTCTAAATTTTTGGATGATCGATCCACAACAAGAAATATCTCCCATATAGAGCCCATTTCTGAAAAACTATGGTCGGGCTTGACCGACTATACTTTCTTACTTGTTTCTATTTAACACTAGGATACCATAGGCAGGCTTTGGTAAGTCAAATCATCGTGATGACCAACTACACACATTTGCCGGATACTTTGCAATCTTGCTTTTTTTTTAACAAATCACTTCTTCATTTAGTTTAAATTGCTAATATATATTTGCAGCAATAGCAACATTTATTAATAATAAAAGAGACCTCACGCAAAGGGAAATATCGTCGCGGCAAAATTATGATTGTGAGAACGACACAATAAGAATAGATGACGGCAGTAGCTGTGAGAAAAATAGCATTAAATATACTACTTAAGGTGCATATACACTACGTGTTTTTTACATTGTATATGTCAAATTTTACATAAGGGGGTAAAAACATGTAGTTGGTGACCTCAAAAACTTTGCTTGTGTAAAATACATGTGGAAATACATATGTATTTTTTCGATTAGAACGCGCTCTATTTTCTTATGTTCAAACACATGTTTTAAAATGTATATGCCAGGCGAAAAGATTTGTCGACGGTTAAATCTGCGCTATGAGTAGCCGGCCGTATGAAGAATTTGCATAAGAGATAAATTAAATATTTTTTTTATCCCATTTTGATAATTTAATAACAATGATATAAATTATTTAAAAAATGTTTATACAAGCTCCACATCTTGTATATTAAAAAACGAAAAACCTTAAATCAATATTTTTGACGACGTCAGTTAAGTGACGCTACCAAAAATGTTTGCAGCGGCTTTAACGCATTTTTTAAAGAAACAACATGGAAATTTATGTGTGAAAAAAGAATAATATTTAATATTTAAGCGTTCAGCTGTTGTAAATAATCATGGCGATGTACATACAAGTTGGTGACCAAAAATTAAAACCCATATGTAAAATAACCAATTTTGACCGACATAAAGAAACACATGTGAGTTGTAAACTTAAAAATACATAAGCACAAACACGTAGTGTATAGCCACCTTTAGGGTTATTTTTAAGCCACTTTGCTAAATTGCAAATATCAACAACAAAATGTGTGCGAGTATAAGAAAATTATCAGTATTATAGACTTAATTGGGATTTTAATAAATATTGGTTCAGATTTGTGCTTTTACTTTTCTTGTTTGCAAATATGTTGCCTTTTTTGTTATATTTATAGTTTATAGTAGTTGATTTTTCTGAAAAAAAAACCAAGAACAGTTTAAGAATGATGTATGCTAAAAACGGGCTCTATCTTTTAAGCTGTATGATACATTTATTTGTGTTCAAGAAATGCTGAACTATTTGTGAACCAGAAAGGCAACATTTTGCAGATTGAGTGCAACATTTTCTACTCTTTAACAAGCAATATTCTGTAGGAGATAATCATTGTTATTATTTCAAAGGAATTTCCTTTGCTATATATGTCAGCCTGTCTGTTAGTATTTATCATTTGCAAGTGTTTTGGAGAATTGCATTAAATATTACTGCAATCTGATGGTAAGTGAACAACTCAATTGGCAGCTTTAAAAATTGTTTTCTAAGAATGCTGTCCGTAATATTAGTTGGTTGTATGCAACATCATCATAAAAGGCCCGCTTATTTAACTTCTAAGCTGAAGTTTTATTTTATTTCCTTTTCGTATCTCTGGTGTGTTTATGCATTTGCAAAATGTTTTTTGTTTTTGTTTTTCTTTTGTGTAGTTAAAATTGTATAACGCTAATTAAGGGCTCAAAAATGTTTGTTGGTCTCCACATTTTACATGCACAAATTGGAATCATGTATTCGTATTCGTTTTTGCGCATACAAAAGCGGCATTATTCGAGTCAAAACTTGGCCAACTAATGTGCCTTAATTGCTTCTCATAATAATAAATTTTTACAAATGCGACTGCCTGACTGGCAACAGGCAGGCAGGCAGACAGTCAGGTTTTGTTTGGTCTTTAGTTTAAGGTTTTGGCTGTTTGATTACCATTGGTTGTTTGTGGCTGTTTGGAAGCATTCGAAAACATTAATGTTTATTTAAGGTCCATGCATTCTAACTATTTTCATTAGAATATAAACATTTGATGGCTAACATGAATAAGTGTTTGTTAAGGACAGGAGTTTTAAAGGAGTGTAGTCATTATACAAAATTTAAATAATTGCCATATACATAAGATTCTCTTCTGAAAATTATTTTAACATGAAAAGTACTTTTACAAATATTGATATCAAGATAAAATTTAACACATATAATTTGTATATGCTACTAAATTCGGTCGGTAATAGCTCGTAACTCCCAAAGGAAAAACTGATATTGCTTATACGAGTATACTGAATGTAGGGTATTATATGCTCGGGCTGTCTCGACTATACTTTCTTATTTGCTACAAAATAATAACCATACGATTTGTAAAGATCTTCTGATTTTGATTTCTTTAACAATTCACTCCTTTATATAACCGACATGATCTTTAGTAAAGAAACAACTGAAATCAAAACTTGCCTTTATAAAAAATGCATTTTATAATAATGATGTTTATGCTAACTAAACATGTAAGAAATTCTAATGATTTCTTAAAGGAAAAGGTTTATTAAATCTTTATTATTTTTCATAAATTATATGGCAAAAATGCAGATGAGAAACGAAATAATGAAACATAACAATAACAATAAAGAAAAATAAAAGATATTATTGCTCCATTTTATGGGCCATTTTAATAATAACGATAATATCCTGTTTAATTACATTAAGTATTTATTGTACATACATACATACATCCTTATAAATATAACACAATACATAAATATTTTTCTCAAAAATAAAAGAAAATCGATTTTCTTTAAAAAAAAAAAAACTAACTTTTATCAATATTCGATGAAGTTATTAACCCCTTAACTGTTGTTAGTTTTGTTGGCCTTAAATGTAAAATTTCACTTTCTTTTCAATATATTCAACAACTATTAATATTTATTTATTTAAACTGAATGTAATCACCAGCCTCATCATCATCATGTCAAAAATCAAGAAAGAAAAATTACACTTTTAGGCTTTACAAAACAAATCATACATATTTAAATATTACGATTTTTTCTCAAACGAAAATAAACTAAAAAATTGTAAAGCAGCTAATGCAAAAACAAAATTGAGTACGTGTTTAATAATAAATTACTAACATTCAACACTTTCAGTCATCATGGCAAATACTTACTTACACTCTTAAAGATTTTTCTTTTTTAAATTTTAACTTCAACTACGAGTCTGAAATGAGTTTTCTTTCATTTTACAAAACGTAAGATAGTGATGTTACACTGTTTAAGATGTTTGTTTGTTGTATGAAACTGAAAATGAAGAGAAATATTGTATTGACATCTAAAGATCATAAAATAATTGAAATATGTACGTTTTCAAAAGTGTTGAAAGATGAGTAAGTTTTTAATTTAAATGCATACTACATATATCTTTATTTGCCTGTAACTATAAGAAGCTCAAAAATGATTTACATAACAGAATTACGATTATTATGAAATTGTGTGTAAAATGTATGCTAAGACTTTGGAAATGTTATTTGAGATCAATATAATGTTGCTTATAGATTAATTGAAAGTGGTATATAACTGCAACATTGTAATAAGGAAAATATCTTTTTATTATGTGCATAACTTATTTCTATTAGCAAATATTTGTTTTATGAAAGCCTCATTCAGTTGTGCAAAGATAAATAATTCGAATAATCATTGATGATAAAAAAAAAACTTTTCATTAAAATCATAGTAAAGCAAAAGAACCATGTGAATTTGCATGTCTATATAGGTGTACTAGCTTTTTGAACACGGCGTTGGCCGCGGGTTTGTTATCTTTTATTCCCGACCACTGATCAATTATATTTTGAATTTTGATTGGTGTTCCTAAAAAATGTTTACGTTATCAGTAAAGTTTGCGAAATGTATACTGTTAATCAAATTGTTTGACAATTTGCAAATTTACACTAGAGCCCCAATTTACGTCGTTAATAGGGACCGGGGAAATGCGACGCAAATTTAATCACTTTTTTCTATACAAATGTATTGACTTTTTGTTGAAAGGATCCAAAATATAAAAATTAAGCAAGCAAAATCATATTTTTATTAAAAAAACGTCTTATGGTACGTTTGCTTATATGTATTTATTCCAGCAGGTCTTTGGTATTATTATGAGTATAAAAAAAATAATTGAAAATATATTTTTAAACAAGAAATAAATAAATACATAAAAGCGTAAACAAAATATGGGAATTCCCCTTTTTACACGCAAGTAGGCAAATATTCATGTAATTATGGAATTATTGTATATAGCGATATAAATCGGAAGCAAAATAACGCAAAACAGATTGATACAAAATTTTAAAACCGACGCAAATCGAAATCGAAACGACGCAAAGTGGATTAAACCACATTTAGAAAGGCAACGCAAATCGAAGCGACGCAAATAGGGGCTCTAGTGTATATTATGTATGGTTGAAACAGAACTTTTTGCCGCTGAAAATGTTGTGCTAATATCGAAATCATTATTCAAGGTTAAATTAAAAGATGTTCCGATTATTAGGTTTTAATCAGTTTTGTATGTATCTACTGTAAGATTACCCTTTACATAAATATGACCAACATCAGAAAATATTACGGTCTTCAGGGCTTGTGAGCTGTTAAAGATCATAATTAGAGTAAACTTTGAAATTTTGTTGAAAACGAAAATCTGTTAAGTAGTATTTAACAATAGAATTTCTGAAAACTGTTCTAATTATATATTTTTAAATTATTTTCTTATTAAGTTTATCAATCCGCATCTTCCACTGTTATTCATATATACGTAGTTTTCTAATTTAAATAGAAAAAATACCTTTCTAATACAAATTTTTCCAATTGTACAAAGCTTAAACACAAATTTTATCGTTTTAAAGAATTTTTTTATTAAAGGTACTAAAAAGTACCAAAACTATTAAGTATTTTGTCTATTTTACTTAAATTTTAAATTTAAAACTTATTATAACTTAAATAAATCTATACTTAAAAGTTTAAGCACATTAGCTTTCTTAATTAATAATTTTCTGATTGCAGAGAGCCACAACACAAATTTCACATACAAATTAGTCAAAATTTAGAATAAATTTAAAATTTATTGAAAAAATTAATGCAATTATTTCCTTAAATTTCTTCGAATTTTACAAGGCATAATTTTATTGCTTAAATCACTCATACTTTTATTTAAGTAAGAGTATACACACATTTGTATACACATACATAGTATATGTTTCTCTCTCATTCTTATGTAGTACAATCTTTACTGAAGGAATTGCGTCGTCTAAATTGGGACTTATAAATTTTTATAATTAAAACATAAAATATACAAAAATGCTATGTTAGTTCATTGTTTTTTTGCTCACCGTTTCCACTGTCATTTGCAAATTAATATTTAAGTGAATCTAAAATTATATACAAATTTTTTTTTTTAATTTTAACAAAGTATACAAAGGGTACCAAAAAAGTACCAACAATATTTTTTTTTGTGGTTGTTTAATTTTGGATCTACCAAATATACTCGTATGTTGCGTGGTAACTTTTATTTTGTTATAGAAGTCCATATTTAAAACATTAAAAAACAACTTATCACTGTCTCATTTAAATGAGTGGTTCCTTGGTAGTAATATCGTTACCTGTAATACGAGATCAATAAGGTATTTATTTTTTATTTATTTATTTATTTATTTATTTCTTTATTTATTTATTTATTTATTTATTTATTTATTTATTTATTTATTTATTTATTTATTTATTTATTTATTTATTTATTTATTTATTTATTTATTTATTTATTTATTTATTTATTTATTTATTTATTTATTTATTTATTTATTTATTTATTTATTTATTTATTTATTTATTTATTTATTTATTTATTTATTTATTTATTTATTTATTTATTTATTTATTTATTTATTTATTTATTTATTTATTTATTTATTTATTTATTTATTTATTTATTTATTTATTTATTTATTTATTTATTTATTTATTTATTTATTTATTTATTTATTTATTTATTTATTTATTTATTTATTTATTTATTTATTTATTTATTTATTTATTTATTTATTTATTTATTTATTTATTTATTTATTTATTTATTTATTTATTTATTTATTTATTTATTTATTTATTTATTTATTTATTTATTTATTTATTTATTTATTTATTTATTTATTTATTTATTTATTTATTTATTTATTTATTTATTTATTTATTTATTTATTTATTTATTTATTTATTTATTTATTTATTTATTTATTTATTTATTTATTTATTTATTTATTTATTTATTTATTTATTTATTTATTTATTTATTTATTTATTTATTTATTTATTTATTTATTTATTTATTTATTTATTTATTTATTTATTTATTTATTTATTTATTTATTTATTTATTTATTTATTTATTTATTTATTTATTTATTTATTTATTTATTTATTTATTTATTTATTTATTTATTTATTTATTTATTTATTTATTTATTTATTTATTTATTTATTTATTTATTTATTTATTTATTTATTTATTTATTTATTTATTTATTTATTTATTTATTTATTTATTTATTTATTTATTTATTTATTTATTTATTTATTTATTTATTTATTTATTTATTTATTTATTTATTTATTTATTAATTAATTTATTTACTGCCATATTCATAAAAAATAAAGTAGGTTTGAAGTGTGCTTTTAGACAAAATTTTCATACAAAATTTTCTTAAAGTACATTTGAAGTCTACTTTAATTTTTGTATGAATTAGACCGTTAGACTATTGACAAAAGAAAATTATTTTTATTTACATAAATTAGAAAAAAAAATGAAAAGAAAGTTAAGAATTGAAAAAGACAATAATTTTCCATTTAATTATACTAGAATTGAGACCAAAATCAACAAATTTGTATAAATTGTCTACTTATTCTAAGAAATGGGCCTGCATCAGCATAATTTATACAACATAATTTTACATGCAATGGCTTATAGTATCGAGAATTACAACGTGGAACATTAAATTTTACAGCTTTAAATATTCAAAATTAATATTTCCATTTTTTTTTTTTTTTTTTGTAAAAGAGAAGTAACACTCAGGCAATTAATATGCCTATATATAATTGCGTTACTTTCTTTGGAAAGGGGAGAGGTTGGAGAAGTAAAGGTGGTGAAAGAAAAAATCTTTTTTATATCACAACTCTGCAATTGCGCATTATGTTTGTTTTTAGTGCAGAATTACAGCGCCTCTGGTGGTGAGTAGGCGCATTAATGTTAAAGCTTGATTTTGTAGCCTTTATTTAATTATTTTACTTCGGTGGCGTTTGAATGCTATACCACCGAAGGCGCGCTGTGATAAATATAAGTTATGATAGAAAACTAATAATTATCAGGAATTGATGTTGTTTGAGTGGCAGCGGCTGGGAATCGAACCCGGGCTACAAATACCAACTCATGCTTAATGATCAATGCGCTAACCAATTAAGCTACAGCACCCTCTAAATTTAGGATATTCAACATAAAACATACATAATCCGACGACTTTTTAGGGTGGATAATTTAATTGCAGCTAATCTACTCGTATAAGATGGTAAGTTAGAGTAATCCCATTGAAAACTTCTTAAGCAAGAAAGCAAAAATTGTTTTTGCACATCCCATATGATGGATCCATATTACGTAATGGGCCTAACTAGCGATACGTACAGTTGTTTAGTTATGTATGGATTACAAAATTCCTTGGCCCACCGCTTTATAAAAGTGACACCACTAGCCCTGTTTGCAGTTAAAGTTATATGAGGTATGAAGTTTAATTTTATGTCAAGTAGGATTCCACGATCAATAATTGATTCGACAAGATCCAAAGGATAATTACTAATAGTTGACCACTAAGCAATTATTTCTATAAAACCGCATGCATTTACATTTTTTTAGGTTTAGCTCGATCATATTATATTCGCACCAATCTTTTTGAAGCAAATCATGACCAGTATAATCATTAAAAGAAAGAAATATTTTTACATCGTCAGCATACATTAGGATATTACAATGCTTTATGATATTAGGGAGATCATTAATAAACAATGAAAATAGCAGTGGTCCAAGATGACTTCCTTGGGGAACACCCGATGAAACAGATATGCATTTAGATGTACAGTTGTTAAATCGAACATTTTGTTTCCTGGACGTCAAATATGATTTTATGCAATTTAAATTAATAGAAGTAACACCCAAAAGATCAAATTTGCGTAAGAGAAGAGAATGATTGACTTTATCAAACGCTTTACAAAAGTCCGTATATACCACGTCCGTTTGCTTTTTATGTTCAAATGCAGAATTAATTTCAGTTGTTAACTGAATAACATTAGTTATAGTCGAGCAGCCTTTTCTAAAACCATGTTGGCAAAGTGATAATATGGATGATGTCTGATGGCACAGGATATCAGTAATTATGTTTTCAAATATTTATGGAATCACACTTAATTTAGCAATTTCTCTATAATTAGCAATATCAGATTTTTTGCCACATTTAGGCAGAGGTATAAGATTTTTTCCAAAATTCGGGAAAATAACCAAATTTTAATGAAATGTTGAATAAAATAGTTATTGATATGGTAAATGACTCAGCACAGTGTTTTAAAATTCCAGCAAGAATCCCATCAGGACCATGAGAAAAAGTCATCTTTAATTTTTTCAGGTAAATTAAGATAGAGTTAGAATCAAGTGTTAGAAAAGATATAATTTGGTTAGATACAATTTTATATGGATAATTACTATTAACATCATACACAGTATAGGAATAGGTAGTTGATAAGAAATCAGCAAACAAATCACTTATGACATTAGAGTTACTGGATTCATCGTTATTAAATTTCATTACAGATGGGTAGCCGTTGGATTTCTCTTTTGGTGTTAACGAATGAGTAAAAAGATTTAGGATCTCGTAAAAAAATTTGTTTTGTTTCCAATAAGTAATTCTTATATAAGAAATGATTAAGTATATTATATTCCGAACGACTCACAGAGTACCTTGCATAATCAACAGCAGATCCAGTTCTTTTATATGTTTTATAACGTTTATTTTTTAAGTTTTTAAGATGTGACAGGAGTGTAGGCATGTTGTTTGGGAACACAAATTTCAAAAAAAGAATAGATTTTCTTCTAAAAGGCTGAAATTATTAGGTCGATGTTTGAAACGGTTTTTATGTCCAATGGTTATATGTCCAACACTTTATTCCAACAAGTGTTACAAATAAGATTATCTAATAAATTAGATCTGTTTTTCTGAAACAAAACTTTTTGTCAGTAGCAGCTGGCTTCAGCTTAGCTTCGGATGGAATGGGCAAAGTGATTAAAATAAATGGCTTTGCAAGTGAAATGGAACAATCGTCAACATCATTAAGAAATACTAAATCAAATAGTTTCCCAAAACCATTGCAAACATTATTCATTTGTTATAAAGATAATCCAAAAATATTATACAAAAACTCATCATTCCAGTTTGTATTTTTCATCGGGATCAAGTATGAAAAATCTGATGTCAATTTCCAAGGTATTGACGGTAGGTTAAAATCACCAACAACAACTACGTAGTCATTTGTTTCAGCACGGAAGGTAACTTATTCAATGGTTTGAGCATGAATAAGATAACCATTGTGATCAGAATCTGGAGGAATATACGAGCAGGACAAAAAAAATCAATATCTGATATATCAGTAACAATGCCTTCAAATGGATATAAACAATTTACAGCAATCAGAACACCTCCTCCCCTACGAATATTGTGATTATATCTGTATATTTCGTGGTTATTACAATAGATTTCCGCATTAAATACACCATCATTAAGCCACGTTTGAGTAAGAAAAATGACATCAAAGGTAAAATTATAGCTATTAACCAGAAGAGTAGACAATTTAGTGTTTAAGCCTCGAACATTTTGGTATATAATACTTAAACAATCTTTAGATATATTCAGTTTTTTGGAGCTGATGCGCTTCTAGGTGGCAGAATTGCTGTGTTTCTAATTCTTCTTTGGTTTTCCTTAAATATGTAAGTATTCTCGAACGAAAATATTATCAAGTCAATAACTACGGTTAACAACCAGTTCATAGATATGTGGGGAACAGCTATTTTAAAAGAAGTTATACTTCTTGGTTTGGTTTGATATTAATATTAGCACTTAGTTTAGTATTTAAATAGTATTCAACATCTTCAGTAGTTGTATTCCTTCTATTGGAAGGGATAACAGTGGACGGCTTAGGAGCAATTGATTCAACAGCATTTTTCGTCGTGCTAGAGCCCGATGGACCAGATAGGGAGTCAACTGTATCCAACTCAGGATGAACTAAAACCGGATTGACAAAATTTAAGGAACCGCTAGAAGCTGGGTCAGGAACACTAGAACAGCCTTCCGGAATAAATAATTTAGGATTAGAAGATTTTACCACAGAAGGAACCCATACAGTTTCAGGTTGATTCTGTGGATTTACAAGTTTACTTCTAGGTTTATTTTTATTTCTAGCTGATTTACGGTGTTTGGCGATAACTCAGGTGTTTGTAAGCTTTTGAGTTGTTTGAAATTTTTAAACAAACTGTCATAAGTATCGAGTTCATTGGATAACGCAGATAATTTATTTTTTATGTTTAGTAGTTTGAAAAAAAAAACGGAAGAATTCGACATCAATTTTTTGACAATCACAGCAGCACCATTTTAAGCCCTTAATACTTTGAACAGCTTCAGCTAAAAGTGTTTTTAGTCCACTGCATTTATAATGACAAAGCCCATGACATAGCCAACAACTAATCATCCTCTCATCATCATCAGATATTGAACAGTTTTTAATTACACATTTATATTTTGATTCGCTCATAGTGTAAATTGATAAAGCTTAATTTTATTTGTTATTGAAAATGTAAAAACTTTCTCGTTTAGTGTCTTTAAAATTCAAAGTTAAGGGAAAAATGTTCAGCTTAATTACAGAGGCAACCCAGTTCAGGGAAGAATAATAGATGGCACTCAACCAGGATTGTATAAATATGTAGTAAAATTTGCCAAAATTAATAGAAATGTTCAACATGGTATTAAATAAACAGAATATAGAGCAAAATGGAATGCAAAAACCAAATTTGCAAACAAAAAATTACATGTAAAATTTAGTTTTGATCATACAATTAAAATGTAGTCAACAATTTGTTTGAATTACACAGTTTAACACAGCTTATTAAAAAGTCTAGTTATGAGTTTATTGAAATTTTGTAGCAGATTGTAACACAGTTTTTAAACTTGACTCGTGGAGCGAATGAAAAAAACAAAGACTGATCTTGCAAGAGATTAAAACAATGCACCCATAATTTTAAAAGTATGAACTTTGAACATCTGCAAAAATCAAACTAAATCGAACTTAAAACTTCTATAGAACTTAAATTTTTTTATTCGAATACGATTTTCTACCGAAAATTTTTTATTCGGATAAAGTTTTTTAAGAATATATTTATTCAAATAAAATTTTCTACAGATTTATTAAACAAATAATAATTTTTCTTAATTTTCGACGATGCGATAAAGAAGAACTTAAAAACTAATTCATACAGTCCAACTTCTGATGATTTTTGGTGAATCTATACTGATAAGCTTTCTATAGAAGTAGGATTCAGGAAGCTGAACTAAAAGCTCATAGTCCAAGGAAGGAAGCAAGCGTAATGTTAGAAATAGTTTTTGTTTTTTTTTTCAAACACATCTACAGAGGAAAATTGGATAATTGAATGGATATTTGGTTAGATGAAACAAAAAAAATTGTTTGATTTTGATGGCAAAACCTTCTTTTAAAGATCACAAAGTAAGAATCCCAGGTATACCAAAAAAAACCCCGTAAAGAATGGATCAGGTTCGTTAATGATATGGGGTTGTTTTTCTTCATCTGGAGTTCTTACATATTGGATAGATTGAAAAATGTACGCTGCGTTCTTAAGGGAATTCATGCAGGACAATGATCCCAAGCATACATACAAACTAGCTAAGTGAAACAAATTCCATATTATGAAATGACCGTCACAATCCGCGGAACACCTATTGAATCCTTATCAAACTTCTTTGGGAAGTGCTAAAACTAAAAATAGCGGCCTATTAACTATGTTGGAAAAAATCAAGAAGGAATGAATTTCATTTCTACCAAAATATGTTCAAAACTTCTGGGATCTTTAAATTATTGTTGCGAAAAAGTTTTATAAATGGGCGGAGGTACAACTAAGATAGAAAATTATAAATAATTCTAAAAAAAATATATTGTACTTTTTATTTCTTCCATCATCTTATAAAGTTTTTTTGTTAAAGTAGTAGTAATATAATGTTATTAATCTGCCAGACTGAAGTGCTTTAACATACAGTAGTGGACACATGTTTAACACACTTGGTATCTGTTGCCAATTAAAGCAAATATTTTCTATTGTTCGTTATTTTTTAAACTCTTTTATGTTTTAAACAAGTTCATGTTACTCTAAGATCATGCCACTATACTCTTTGTTTTATTCATTTTTTTGCATTTCGGTGGATTCCTTTCCAGAATAAGATTACCAAAAAAAGTTTGGAGAGCTATTCAACACTAAATAAGAGAAACAACATTTTTATACCCTTCACCTTCATGAGAAGGGTATATATAAGTTTGTCATTCCGTTTGTAATTTCCACAATATAATTTTCCGACCCTATAAAGTATATATATTCTGGATCCTTATAGATAGCAGAGTCTATTAAGCCATGTGAGTCTGTCTGTCTGGATGTTGAAATCAGTTTTTTGAAGTCCGCAGATATCTTCGAGATACAAATCTTCAACAATTCTGTCAGACATGCTTTCGAGAAGTTTGCTATTTAAAATCAGCAAAATCGGTTTAGGCCAACCAGAGTTATGGACCGATATGTGGGACAACCTCCATAAAAATTTAATATTTTTTGTCCATTTTATTGCAATATTTTGAAATATATTACAGATAATGCCATGAAATTTTGTATACGTTATTTTTATGATAATAGAAGAAAGTGTGCGGAAAATAGTATGAGTCGGTCATAAATATCAGCCATGTCACAGAATTTAATTCCGTTCGGAAGTGGAATTATTTCCGTATTTTGCTTCTAAAGAAAAAGTAAAACGAACAATTGATTTCATTCCGAACAAATTTTTCGTTTTGCTTTTTCTATAGAATTTTCGGTAAAGTTTTATGATTATTTAACAAATATTAAAAATTGTAACATGGAGGTCTAAAAAGTACATTTTATTTATATAGTTGATACGAAAAACAAAAACCCATTTTCCATCACTCCATTGGAGCCTGTGTAACATTTGTATATGTCCCATAGGTTCGAATGTGGCATAATTTGCTCTTTTTATAGCAAATTAAAATAATTGCAATCTCTCCAATGATGCTTAAATTAGCTATTAATTACAATTAACAACAAATAGAAGAAAGTGTTAAGAGAGAATACAATAAAAAATAACTGGACGTACTAATTATACCATAGGGCACCAATGGGCAAAAATTGCAGTTTATTTGATGTTGTTTACTCATGCAAAACTCTTGTAAGAGTAAACAACGTCAAACAAATTTGTACTAAAGCAAGTGGTTAGGCTTTTTTGAATTAATTTCTCTAATCTCATTTGTTTTGCTATTTTTTGTTTTTACCTGATTTTCTTAACATGATTTTGTTTCAAATCAATTATTTGAAATTTTTTTTGACTTTTGTAATCGAATATTTTAGTTTGCAATCAATTTATCAACTGTCTTTGCATATTTACTTAACAATATAATCTTTTCCAAAAAAAAATTATATCTTTCACTTTTTTTAGAATAATATATAATTTTTGCACATTTATCTATTAATTTATTTTCAAATTCATGGC
Organism: Bellardia bayeri; assembly: GCA_950370525.1. Taxonomy (NCBI): domain Eukaryota; kingdom Metazoa; phylum Arthropoda; class Insecta; order Diptera; family Calliphoridae; genus Bellardia; species Bellardia bayeri. Next base: position 35,280,759 of record OX493264.1, on the reverse strand, counting down.
CAATAAAAATAAAATTAATTTAACACAAAAAAAAAAAAGAAACAACGAGACAAAAACGTCACACTGATTAAGTTGATTTTATTTTTTCACGTCGTTTGCTTTTAATTGTACCTGTGCAGCAAGTTGTTACCAACTATAATAGCCGTTTGTTTTTTCTCCACAAAAAGATTAAATGTGTAGCAATCTTTGTCGCCATCACTTTCCTCCAATTTAAAACTCCTAACAGGGTGTGAGTGTGTGAATGCATATATTGGTTTGGCTATATGTCTCATAATGAATGGCTGGCTGACGGTCTGGTTTGATTTTTTTGCGTTGAGCTCCTTAATAATATTGGTAACAACTTCACAAACACTTATTGCCTTGCAAAAAAAAAATAACAACAAAAATCGAAAGCTAATCAATGCGTCGTTTCGTTGTCGTCATCAGCAGCAACTAGTAACAAGTTGTAGTAACGGTGCTGGCAGCATGCAACACAGTATACATATAAACATAAATGTATGTATGTACTTTTGCCAACATTTAACAAATAAGAGCGAAAGCTGTCTGGGTAACAAGTATGCAAATAAACGTTGTATCTACAATATGTATATGCAACGCAATATTAACAACAACACCAACAACAATAAATTAAAATACTTGTTGTTTTTGATACTAATACATATTATGATTCTATATTGGGTAAATAAAAAAAAATAACTAAAACTCAACCACGATATAAAAACAAGCACGTTTTCCATTGACAAATCATTCCTGCTGGCTTTTCTATAAGACACCATAAATGATGCTGATGACGATAGTGATGAAAAAAAATGTTGCAAAATACTACTACTGTGGTAGAAAGATTTCTGCGAAGATAGTAATGGTTTGACTTTAATAATATTGAAAGTGCAAGTAAAAGTAAATAGAGTTGACGATGATGAAATATGTTTTATAGTTTCAAAGTTTTTATATTGTATAATTTATTATGCACTCCTTTTCTTAGTGTTAAATTCCTCAGGTGAAACAAATTAGTTTTAGAGCTAGAGAGATTGCAAATAAGGTGTAAAAAGTTTAGTCAACTTTGGATGAGTTTTTATTTTAATTTAATTTAAAATGTTGCACTTCACAAGTGCCATTGAAAACAAAGCGAATTAATAACTGATAAAAATACACACTGAAAGTTTAGTTTTAATTAAGAAAAAATAATGGAACTTTTTTGAGTCGAATAATGTTTATATACAATGGTGGATATAGAATTAGCTCACTTCAAATATGCTGCTTTCAAAAGTATTTTTCTTTTATATGATTATAATTATTAACTGCAATTTTTGTCCATTGGTGTGTCCTATGGTGCGATCAGTATGTCTCGTTATTATTTATTACATTCTTTCCTAATACTTTCTTCAATTTGTGGCTAATTGCAATTAACAAGCAATTTGAGCTGGTCAATAATTTAGAACGTGAAAGTTAGTTTATATATCTTGTTAGTTTTTCGCGGTAAGTTTATTAGGAATTAATAATTATTTTACAAAACAAATGAGTAAAAGTCACAAAACACTATGTAGAAATGGCAAAAAAAAAGTTGTGCACAGAGCAACAGCGTAAGATTAACTCTAGAGATAGCAACATTGGAGAGATTAGAAGTATTTTAATTTGCTCAAGCAAAATGGTCTACAACGCATTAGGCCATATTCGAATTAAAATATTAGGCAGGCTCTAAAACGTAGAAATACTACCAGTTAAAATATTTTTTTAATTTACAGAGCCTCAGTGGCAGTGGCCATTTAAGAGTAATTCAATAACTCAGTATTGGAGTATCCTCTAGAACTATAAAAAGAAGTCTTAATAAAAAAAACTTGAATGGATGCACTATTCAGCATATAGAACTTACTCCAAACATCAGCACAAGCCAAATATATACTTCTAAGACCATAAAGAACGTTGATGGGAAAGTAATGGTGTCAGTAACGTTTTCTGGTAATATACATAAGATCAATGCACAAATACTTTAAATACAACGATTTCATACTCTGCGGAAAATATGTCATTTAGTTGGCTTTTTAATCACTCAGCTTGGAACAGAATTTTATTGATGAGTTGAAATGACAGCCCAATCTGAAGATCTCAATCCAATTGATAACCTATGAAACAATGTGGAGAAGCATATAACGGCAGTAAGACCGGAGTATTTCACTAATTTATAGAAGGAAATGCAAAATGCTTATTAAGCAATTTTAAAAGAGCTCTGTATGTTTCTGGTGAAGAGTATTTCCTTAGATAAAGGATATTCTAAAATTGTTGGATTTATTTTGTTTCTCTTATGACAGTGTCCAGAGTTTTTTGGGGTTGTAATTTGGAAAGAAAACCACTGCAATGCAACAAATTAACAAAACAAAAGTAGAGTGGTGAGATCTTAGGGGGACATATAACACGTTTAAAAAATAAATAGTTTAAAAAAATAATGAACAACAGAAAATATTTGTTTAAATTGGTAACAAATACCAAGTGTGCTAACCTCATACCCACCACTGTGTAAATTTTTTTTATATATTGTTTATTTATTTATAAATTTTTAAGCGTTTAAAGGTGTATAGCATAGATTTTTTATTTCAATAAAGTGTTCCTTGGAAAAAAAATTTTTTTTTTTCGAATAAAGTTTTCAAGATGAAAAGTTTTAATTGAATAAGTTTCCATTGAAACATTTTCATTTGAGTAAAGTTTCTATAAAAATGATTTTTAGCTCGCATTAAAAAAATTATATACGAATAAAATGTTCAAGAGAAATTTTTTTATTCGCAATAAAGTTTTCTAAGTAAACATTTTATTCGAATAAAGTTTTGTACGGAAGAATTTTTTATTCGAATAAAATTTTGTAGAGAAACTATTTTAATCGAAATAATTGTTACCATATTAAGTTTTCATATGAAATGTTAATCAACTAAAGTTTCGATAGAAACAGAAACCTTTTTTACATTACAGCTTAGTTTTCTATGGACAAATTTTTATTTCAATAACGTATTTTTTATTCCAATAAAGTCTTCGTTGAATATTTTTAATGCCGCTTTTAGCAAACGATTTCAGCAGACTTCGCAAAACTCCAATTACAAAACAAAAGACTTAAACAACAAACTTGTCCCTAGAGTTTTCATGTTAATTTTTCTAACCATTTTTTATTATTTTTTTTTAATTTTCTTAACACGATTTCGTTTCAAATCCAATGTTAAAAATTTTCTTTTTTTCTATTAGTTTTTTTAAGAATTATATGGCCCAAATATGTCTAACAATTTCTTTTATCTACCAATTTGCTGCTGTTGCCTTTTCATTTACTTTCCGCTGTTGTTATTATTTTTATTTAAACAATAATTGCATTTATGCTTTAGTTGTTTTTTTATATTTTTAACTTTCTTAAGATTTTATTATTAAATGTGTCAACATTCACCTGAACAAATAATCTTCATGCTGTTGCTGTTGACGTTTTGGGATGTGATTTTATTTAATTTTATTTCTTTAACTTTCATCACATGTCAGTCATTGAATTTTGTTTACTGATTGTTATTGTTATAATCACTCACTCACTCAGTCAGTCACTCACTTACTTATTTGAGTGGTTGTTGTAGGAAAATGAAATGTTTTTTTACTTTGGTTTTTACATAACATTAACCCAATTATTTCGTTTTTTTTTGTTTTACATCTTATTGATGTTACCTAAAAACTTACAACAAATAATTTATAAATACGGTAAATTATTAAACAATGATCAATTTCTGTAATTTGTTTAAATGTTATGTAAAATTATTTCTCTTCAAATTTATTTAGTTTAAGGTCATTTTTACATGCAAGTTAGATTGTATGTGGTATTTTAATTTAATTCATTTAAACATGCAAAATTTTAATACTATTGTTTAAGTATAGTTACAACATAAAATTATAGACAATGTTTTTTTTTTTAAATCAATATAATTTTTGTAACATCAGTAATATTTGAACATAGTTTTACATATAAAGTTTTCAAAATAATAAAAATTACATTATTCTGTTACTTCTGAAGTTTGGCATTGTTCACATAATATTCGGCCATACAACTTTTTTTGTCTCAAATATTCGATTGCTTGTTTGAATGGCTGTTGGTTTTCAAAATATTTTGAAATTGCAACACAATTGACGTTATTACATCTCATTTCTTGAACTGATCAATATCGATCATGAACGATACAATTTTACTTAATACAGACTATATCCAGATCTTGTCTTAGCACTATGTGGCATACTTTTAGGCTAACATAAAAATACTTATTTTTTTATATATATTGCGCTTTATACATGAAAAAGTATGTTAAATTTTGTTTAAAACCACATCGTTTTTGATTTAACACACCTATTTACATTATTTGTCTGGTAAATATAAATATTTATGCTTGCATAAGATCGCTTAATATAAACCTCGGAACTGTTAATATTAAATCAACAGATTTTTAATGTATTTATCTCCAACAGCTTGTCTTCTATAAATAAATAATTTAAATATTTATTTTACAAAAAACACCAATGGTACAGGTATATTTCGTAAATATATATACATACATACATAATTAATATGTCTGCACGCAATAAAAGGATGATAACGTCTATATTTATATATACATATGTACTTCTCTTGAACATTGAATGAAATCAATCAAAAAGTTTTAAAGCAAACAAATGTTAAATAAACAGACTTTATTTAGACATAATTGTAGATAAACATACATACATACATATAAATATTTAATTTAATAATTAAATGCAGAATTGATGTCATTTCAAAAAATAGTAAATTTGATTATGAATTCAACAGCTGGCTGATGTTGATGAAGAAATTTGAAAATAAACAAATAAGAGTTTATATTCGGTTGTGCCGAATCTTATATACCCACTACCTATATCAGTAGTGTGATCTATGCATACTTGAAACACATGTATGTTACATTTTGTATCGATAACGATGTTTATACCAGTTATCTATTTTTTCGGAACCCTTATTACATGTTATTGGACGATTGTCATAAAATATTTTACTATATTTGAATCATGTGGTGAATTTTTTCTCAACAATAATATATTTTAGAATTTTTCTTTTTCGGGTATTCTAGTTATTCTGGGAAGTGAACCTTATATGGCTGCTATAGACTGTACTTCGCAAAGTCCTATACAGTAGAAGCTCAGAAATTAGAACTCTCAGTAATTAGAATTTCCAGAAATAAGAATTAGTCATTTCATTGCATTAAGCGCTCTAAAATTAGAACTAAAAATTCTAATTTCCGAGCGTTTTTTTTTCTTTTTCATTGTAAACACTAAAATTTTGGCAGTTTAGTTTAACCAAATAGAAAACAAAAAGGGGAATCTCATTTTTGTAAATGATTTTTTATGTTAAATAAACTAAAATGAAAACAAAGACTTAGTTTTTTTATAGCTTTATTGTAAAATTTACCTAAATTTTAGTATAAAAACCCGTCCAGAAATTAGAATAATTCGAAAATTCGAATCGCCCTAAAAACAAAGTGGTTCTAATTTCCGAGCGTCTACTGTAGTATAACTTTTACTTATACATATAAAACTGATCTATATAAAATATCGATTCGATATTGATATTTATTAGTTATTTAAGTATGTTAATGTGTTTTTCGAAATTGATAGATAGGAACTATTACCAATATGGGCCAATCACCATAAAGTTCGTTAAGATGGTTTATATTCTTCTATATGTATAAGGATTATTTGTGTCGAATTTGAACTTTATAATAAATTTTATAAGAGATTTAAATTATTTTTGGAAGTGGACCTTATGTAGGGAATATGTTTAAATATGGACTAATGCAAACAAAAGATCGATTTATGATTTTTCTTACATTAAAACTTATTATTGCAAAATGTTGTATAGATAGTACTTTTCAAGAAGCATTTATGTACCATAAAGCCAAACTATATATATGATATTATCAGCATTATACTTGAAGAAAACAGCAAAAAATATCTGAAAAATATCGACATTGTCTAAAACTTTGGTCTATAACCCGGATCGTACTGGACCGATGTGTCCTATTTTCAATACCAAATATTTCGATGAAACAAAGAATGTTTTGGAAAATTTTCATTGTTCTAAATCTGTACGTGCATTTAACAGACGGGCAGACGAAAGGACATGTATAAATAGTCTTAGAATTCTATAAGAACCCACAATATATAAACTTATTGGTTCTACGATCACTATTTCGCTGTGTTACAAACGCAATGACAATCTTAATATACTCCCCATTTTTTTGGTGGTGGATATAAAAATAAATTGAAGCTTTGTTTACATAAGATCCACTCAAACTATATAAACTTCAAGTTTTATTATCCAAATATCTGTGTACATAATTACAAAAATTACTATTTATAGCTTTACTTTAATTTTTTTTTAAGTTTTCCTGACCAATTCTTACTATTTCTGTCTTTGAAACAATTCTAATTATGTTTAATTTCAAAATAAATGGAATTTATGTCACTTGCATTTAAAACTTTTAAAAAGTAAAAGTTGTAATATGACAATTTGTCTATCAACTAATGAGTGACCAGCAAAACAAAAAGCTATTAAAGTAAATTATAGTCTTTAAAAAGTATTACTTTTCATGAGAATTTTTACAGAACACACCAAAAAAAACAAACAACAAACTTTTATTAAATGAAATTGAAAGCTCTTAGACAATATCTAATAAAAATTTAAAGTTTATTAAAATACTACACAGGAAATTAAAAAAAGTTTAGAGATAGCACAGCAAAATTCCCACCATCATTTATTATAACAAAAATATCACACCAGCTTTAACTTAATAATACTAATATAATGATAACAATTTTATTGCCAGCCAAAATTTTATACAGGTGTTACATTTTTTTTTTATTTTTTGTAAACAATTTGTTTTTGTTAATAAAGCAAAACAAAATTAAATGCATTCAATACAATAATGTATGAAAAATAATAAGAAGGAATTTGTCATCACTTGTCTTTAAATGGTAAACGAACAACGTCATGTTAAATGTCCATTTAGTTTTTTTTTATTTTGATTCTGTCAACGATGTCACAATCAACACCCGACCGACATCATTTATCTCTCAAAGCGACTTAGTGACAATTTGGCAACCAAAAAATTTAAAAAAAAACTCTGCCTAAAATGGTCATTAAACATTGTTTTAGCTGAAGTTGATTGAAAAACAAACAAACTGCAAATAAAATAAATTAAATGAAAATTAAAAACTGGCAGCCGATAAATAAGTCTGTTTTTATTTGCTTCTTTTACACAAATTAAATTATAGTTATTTTAGCGCAATTTGCTGGTTTTTTAAGAATTTTAAGCTGATACAAAAATACTTAATTATGTAAACATCTCTCAAGTTTCATATTTATTGGTTTGTGATCAGCGTTGTCATCTTGGTCCGTTCCGCACCATTTTTTGTGATTTTTTAAATTTTTTGTGCGACCAATTAGTTGGTGCGCGGTGCACTTTTTTGTTAATTTTGGTGCGTTTTTAAATTTTTCCGAAAATGTGATGAAATCTTTATTTTTACTAATTTTTAATTGTAGTTTTTTTAATGATTCATTATCATCAAATCTATACGATGAAAAAGGACCCCATTAAATGTATTTTAAATACGAATATATGATAAATGAATGCATATTATCAAATTCGTCACATGAAGGTTATTGCTAAAAGTGAATAGGGTAAAAATCGTTCTTTGAAAATAAAATTACCATTTTAAACATGGAAATAAAAATTCTTGTATAGCCTGATGGTTTGGTCTACTGAACTGTAAACGAACAACCAGGGTTAGGGTTCCAGTGGAGCCCTAACAAATTTCATTGAAAAAATTTAAATACAAAAATAATTTAAAAAAAGTACCAAATATGTACTTCCGAATAGCATATTGTGAATTAAACTTTGAGTGGTTAAATGCTTATTTTATCTTTATTAGTTCGTTTATTTAAAAAAGAGGCTTTTACTATTACTACTTTTACTATTAATCGTTGATAAAAAGTTTTATATAGAATTTATGAAATTAAAATATGTAAAATTAATTCAATAAACAATTTAAACAAAAAATATTTCTAAACTTGGTGCGTTTGTTTAAATAGTGCGTTTTTCTCCATTTTGGTCGTTTTGAAATTTCACAGTTGACAACGCTGTTTGTGATAGCAACTCATGAAAAGAGCAACTTCCATACGAAACTATTTAGATGTATAGAAAAATAGTTCGAAAACTGTGATCGACCTAAAAAGAACTTGGAATATGGATTATAATAATGACATTTTATACAATTTCTTCCTCATATGTAACCTGACCAGAAATTATTTATGTCATAAATTTAAAAAAGTTGACCACTGTTCTCAATCCATGATATTAGCGCATTTTATTTTAAAATGCTTGCTTTTGTTTTTCCAATGAATGAATTCCTAGTATTCTTAATATTTGATTCATCTTATCTTGATTTAATAATTCTTGTTTTATTGTAAATATTATTCACACTAATTGAAATTTAAAATTAATTGAAAATAATGATACATTTGTCTAATTTATTAACTTTATTGTAGTCTGACGTTCTCTTTTGGTGTCTCTTATAAATTTATCGTCTATTCACATGATCAAATATTTATTGCACCATTCTTGCGACATTTTGACATTAAATCGTTCATTTCTCCTAGTTCGCTCATTCGCAGATGTGTTGCCATTTAGGACCTAGTTTTTAGTTTTGGAAATTTATGAAAAATATGTGTAATACAGCAGTTTTTATTTTGTGCTTTATACTCTAGAGGCTTTAAAAGGTTTGAGGTGAAGGTTTGCTATATGTATTTTATGTACATGGTATTCGTAAAAAATAAACACTGGCAACACTGCTGGTAAATGAAATGAAAATAATACAAGAGAAAAGAATATGCAAAAGAGAAATGTCAAATTTGTCGCCTTGTTTCGCAATACCTGAGACACTAGCTGCCCTGTACTCTCCACTACGTGTTTCATCTATAAACTCGAGTCGCAGGAGAAAGGTCGCAGTAAAAGTCGCAGCGTGTGAATTCTTGGAGATGAGCATATTTTTAAAGCGTGCAATTTATTTTTTCATAAGTTTTCAAAGATTTTTATAACCCTTGTCTAAATCTTAGGCGTATGGAAAATAAAAACTATAAATATTACACAATATTTATATCAACATTAATTTGTATGCTTTAAAGTTTTAAATTTATTAAATCTAATCAAGAAAACAACATTATTTTGTAAGACTGAAAATTACTTTATCTAAACAAAACAATTTACAACAAAAAAACCATCAATTGTTATAGCTATTTGCATATTCATTAAAATATTTATAAAAATAGTGTTTTATAGAGATTCAACAAATACTGTTAGCGTCAATATAAACTAAATACCTAAATATAGAAAATGTACAAAAGTAAAAATTTAAAGCAAAATATATTGCATAATTCAAACATAATAGCAAAAAACTAGAAAAATAGGGAATAATAATAATTAAATTTTAACAGAAGAGTAGCAGATTTTTGAGTCAAAATAAACTAAACAGATATATAAGGACTATGTAAAATATTGTTATTAATATTTTGTTTGTAGTCGTTCTGCCTTTATCATAGCTGACAATCTTCTAGACATAGTGAAATCAGGCGAAATTTTGTTCATTCGTCCTGCATTACTGCCTTTAGGTTATTTTTGCAAGAAATATATCTTTGCATAATTTTTTGCCCAGATATTCCCACAGATGCTCAATTTGATTGAGGTCTGGAGACTGCGGAGAATAATCTAAAGTTTTTGGACAATGATTGAGCAACCACTATTTTACAATTTTGGAGGTATGATTAAGATCATTATCCTACACTAGGGCTACATTTTTTTTAAAAAAATGTTGTGATAATCTTCCTTTATCACTATAGATTTTATAAATGTAAGATACAACCCCAGGTCATTACTGAGCCGCCGTCATATTTTGCCGTCTTAGTAGTATATTTCGTTCTTGGTTAGCCATATTTTTGGGGGTTTTTTGTCTCCAAATATCTCAAACTTGCTTTCATCGGTGAAAAGAAATTTATTCCAAAAAAACTTAGGCTCGTTTATACATACTAGTACATATGTACATATATTTCTTTTTGCTAAATTCAAACGTTTGGTTTGGTTGTTCTTTGATATAAAGGGCTTCTTACGTGCCACTTTACCATGCAGTTTTCGTAACATATTTAGCTATTTTTACAGCCCTTATAATTTATTATATTGCTTGGTTTTCTCCTGGCATAATTTTCAAACATATTTAAAAATAATATTTAATTGTAATCTTTATAGAACAAATTTTTATAGAACAATTGTTTATAAAAAATTACACACATTTGTTATGCTTTTTTAAAAACTTTCATTTATTCGTCGTTGAGCCAGCTGAGAACACATGAGAATGGTTATTGCCATTTTTTTCAGAAATTTATTAAGTCACATATTTGCACGAAGCAATTTATATTGAAAAGATTGATACAATTTTTTCCTTGAAATTTAAACAGCACAATATAATTGCTAAAATCACAATCACACAAAATACTACGACAGGCAATTGAACTTAAGAAGCAGGGACTTTTAAATTTTCTTGTCCATTACCCACATGAAAATCTGAGTTAACTTTATCATTAATTTTAGACACCAAAGAAATTTCTTCTATATTATTTATTTCCTCTGTAGAATTAAATATGCGTACGTTATTTTCATCTAATTGTTTTAAATGAATTTATTTTATACTAAATTTGTTCATAAAATTCCTACCTAAAATCATAGGAATTTTTATATCATTATCTGGTATTACAACTAATTCAATAAATTTAACTGTATTTTGAAATTTAATTGAACGTAAAAGTTTGCCGTGTATTTTCACATTGCAGTTTCCAATTCCAACATAACGAGTTGGAAGAAGATCTTCAGAAAGTTGAATGGATTTTGGAACAACAGCTTTTGAAATTAGACTAATTGGACTACCTTAATCAATTAGACATGAAACATTAAAATAATTAGCGTATTTGTTTCTTAGAGGTATGAAAAATGCTACACTCACCGTTAACATTGGATCAACTACATCATTAGTATTGACGGTCGTTTCTGGAAAAATAGATGCTGAAACAGTTTGACGGTTAGGACAATTTTTATAAATATGTCCCATTTGTTTGCAAATAAAACATGACCCAGAACTTTTCATGTGACCAAATTGAGAACAATTAAAACAGCGTTTGGAATCTTGTTTATTGTCGTTGTTACCTGGTTTTTTTACTTGTGTTTTCTCACGACATTTTTCATACCTATCAATGCAAGCAATCAATTCTGCCACAGAAGTTGAACCATTCAGTAAGGAAATGTTGTTAGAATTTTCTTGCATACCATCAATAATGATGTCAGCAAGTTCCTGACCTTCAATTTCAGCTTGTGATGCGATGGTTTGCATGGAAATAATGTAACTAATGCAGGATTCAGAAGGTTTCAAAGTGCGTGTACGTAGTTTGCGATATACATCCTCACGAGTAATATTCCTTTTAAATATTTTGAACAGAGTCACTTTTAAATCACCATATGTCCAGTTATTTGAGTTCTCCATGAATTCTCTAGCTGTTCCTTGCAATAACCACTTAAGACGTAATAGTTTTATTTCATCATTATAATTATAAGTATATTCCTCAAATTTTCTAAACCATTTTACAATATCACCATCGTTATTTCCATCGAATTTCGGAACCATTTTGTCTAATTCGTAATTAATACTGTGCATATTACTAACTGTGTTATGTTCCAAATCATTAAGTTGTTTTTGTAGATTTATCATCTCCCATCGCATTTTTAAAATCTTAATTTGGTTTTCAAGCTCTAATTCTTGAGATCAGGTAGTAGTATTAATAACAGGAGGGACTCTCTCGATAAATTTTGTATTGGTGTGTGGGTTGGACACCAATGGGAAATAACCTACTTCTGGATAGAGTATAGGGGATGGCCGCCGATTGTTAAACGGTGGGCTATCAAGATACATATAGGTTATTATTATAATTGATCCGTAGTAGTAATTATAATAGATTGAGTGGATATAAAGAAAATGAAATAAGAATTTAATACGTTTTCAGTATGGGTTTATTATAATTCAAGTTTCATTTCTTAAATTAAATGTGTGTATGCTTATATACGTACGATATTAATTTTGTAGCGCAAAATAAAAAAGGGGGACAAAATGGATGCTAAGTTCTCGTAGATATGATGGAAGCTGCACGCACTGTTGGGTAACGTGTTTAATGATCTCTTGTTAAAAAGCAAGTATGTGCGCTTGCAAGAGCAACAATATATATAGCTTACAAACGTAATTACTTAACGAAATTCGTTACCAATCGCAAATGGAAAGGCTATAGCGAGTGTTAGGTTTTTAGTGTGGGCAACTTTCATTAAATCTACGAGATTAGGTGTGGTGAGTTTATATAAATCAAGTAAAGAATTCAGTTAGATCCGAATACATAAATAAATTGGACTCAATTCAATTCAATAAGTTAATTAATATGTAAGTACAGTAAGAAAATAAATGGATCAATAATTAATATTTTTAGTAATATTCACATTTCCGAATTATTTTACAAGGAACTTTGGTAATTCATTGTTTACAAATGATGTAGCGTCAGTTAATGCAGCTGCTGAAGGGGAAGCTGCACCAAATGTTGTATCAGGCATTCTTGCAGAAATTGTAACGGAAGTTGTAAGAGAGGTAAAAGAAGCGGAAGTTGTTACGGAAAACGTATAAACAGCTGCGGAAGTTGTAATTGAATTTTCAGATGTTGATACAGCAATACTGGAATCGGAAGTTAAATCAAGAGTTTCAGAACATCGCATGGAATTCGCTCATTCTCACGAGTTTCATTTATATTTATGGAATCATATAAAATTCTTAACTGGTTCATTGTTGCTGATTCATGAAATTGTATTCCCAAAGCATCCACCATTTTTTGTCGATTTGTCGTAGATCCATTGCTAATTTATTTTTTTTTTGCAATTATTACCCCACACCTGATTTATCATATTGCTTTCATAAAACTGATTTTCTATTTTTTTCAATATTTTATACATATTAAAAACTAAGAAACATTGATTGTATTAATAAAATATAAAACAAGTATTTTTTAAAAAAGTACATTCCAATATTTTGATTTTTTCATGCAAAATATCGATTTTTGGTCCATCTAAAAGCCTACTTATCATGATATCAAAATTTTTCTTATATTGTATATCGATGTATCTTACGTTTTTTTTAATATGCTCAATTTATAGTGCTTTTTGGAACGCATTATTATTTTTTGACTTGAACTGACAATTTTTTTGAGGGAACAATATAATTTTTAGTTTTTTTATTTTAGCGTTTCTTAAATATTATAATAAATCAATCGTTTTTTTTTTTTGCTACAATATAGTCGGATTTTATGTGAACAATACTTTAATTTATGCATATATACGTTTTTTATAGATTAATATAAATACAAAGCAACAAATTTTAATGTTCTATAATGTATAATGAGTTTAGATCACTTCAATATCTACAACTTAGTCCAGATAACCTTCTCTTAAGAGCATCGGCATAAATTTACGTATTTCTTCAATTAAATCTGGATTTTGATAAACCATACCCATCATTTGTTCAGGATTTCCGATTAACTTGGCTGCTTCATGATCCTTTAAATCCGTGGCTGATGAAAGCATAAAACCAAGAACCATGGGGAAAAATGTCGAAAACAAGAAAATGGCTAAACAAAATACAAATTTATATAAGAATCTTTTAAATTATTGAAAAAACCCAAACACTTACAAAAATGTCTATATTTTAAATTAGCTATCTGAAAGTCGGAATAACGTGGCAATTCTCCAGCAAAGTTAATTTTCCCTAAAACTCTTATGAATTCCTCAAAATAATACAGCATAAATTCATTACGCCTTAAACGCAATTCCGGACTCAACAGCATGTACTGGGAATAGGTCAAATCAATACTTGAGGGAGCATAACAGCTAATTTGATAATCCACCATCATTAAATCTTCTATTTGTTGTTCGGCATTAAATTTAAACATTAAATTTTTCATATGAAAATCACCATGATTTAAAACGAAAATATCTCCCTGGCCTTTATGCATTTCGTAGGCTGCATACAGTTCCTTGCATTTGTTGATAATTTCTGGTTGCATTGCTTGCATCTTTTCCGAATACACTTTAAATTCTTTCTGTTTACTTAATATATTAACAAATTGGCTCAAGCCATTGGCTATCATATCATTTGATATAATTGCTGATGAACTAAATAAACCATCTTGGTATTTAGTTACACATTCATGCTGCTCACTGTGGCCTAACATGTGGCTGACTGCATGCAATTTGGCCAGTTTACGATAAACAGATTTAACTTCAGGTTCTGTGAGGTAACGACAGCGTACGGTATCGTAGCCATTCAAGCAAAGATCTTCTAAGATAATTACTTTGTGAGGAGACAAGGAATGATAAATCAGTCTGAAATAAGTGAAAATAACTTTGCAAATAAGTGATTACTCATAATCCAGACAAAAAATCGATTTTTTACATGAAAAATCAGAAATGTCTTTAAACGTTATTAGAAAATTTTAAATATATGAAAAAACCTAAAAATCATTAATAAGTTTTAAAACTTTTAATAAAAACTAATATTAAACATTAAATAACATAACCATTCTCTCTCACTATGTATCTCTCTGTTACTTACTCAGCTGATAATTTTGTTTCTTCTCCGCATTCAGCTAAAATTTTCTCTAATTTCGGCAGCAGGTTGCTGTACATATCAATTTCAGTTTCAAACAGTTTTGCTGTCATTAACATTTCACGTTTCATACCATCTTCCATGGGCAATGTTTTAATTATAAATGACTTTTGTTGGCCATTATCAGCTTCACCTACAATATAGTTTACTTTACATCTAAACATAACACTGGCATAATGATCACCCTTTACACATGCAGGGCTTAAATTAAACTCCATAAGCTAGAATAATTTAAATATTAGCCAAATCCCAGATAATTTTATTTATTTATGGACATTTTTTATTTACCTTTAAAACTTTATGATTTTCATATTGTTGTAAAACAGTTTCCAAGAACTCTTTATTAATCCAGTCAGGAGCCATTAATTCATCTTCATTGTAAATACTCATTTTAACAGCTTCTTTAATTTTTTTATAATTTATTTCATGCGATTCCTAATGTGGTATTTAGGGAATTCACCATAAGACTGATAAAAGTATTTTTACAAATTCTATACGAAATGTGAATCACTAAATTTTAGCAATTTTGTGTTTAAGTAAAAGAGTAAGAGAACAGTAAAATAATTTTAATATTAAGAGAGTTAAAAAAAGTTTCAAGAGCTTTTATTTATAAACATGATATCTACAATAACAAAATAACAAACTAGTTTACTAATGCAATCTCACCCCACTTCCAAACTAAGAATTTGTTTTCGGCTCTTGAAAAATACATAATGTTCTAACATACTATGTCCATATAAAAAATGTAGTTAAAAAACACACAGCATTTTCTTAATTGAAAATCTAGTTTTTCTGTAACTAAAATTTGATTTTAATATTTAAAAATTATTAATTATTAAAATGTATCTACCAAATAATATACAGCGTATGACAAGCAAAAGCGTTCTCATTTTGACGCAGCAAATTATGGACGTCATTTTAAAGAGAGCTGTAAAAGATGGAGCGAAATTTGAATATTTAAATTAATATTAATAGAAAAAGATTCATAAACTGCGAGTCATTTACACAGCTTGATATCCCAGCAAAAAAAAAAACAAACAAGAGATTATATTCGAGCACCTTCACTAGTTATGATCCCAGCTAGCAGGGCTATACAAAAATGTATGTGCCAAACATTGTTGGAATGAAAAATATTATTACAGCAATAACCAACTTTCAACTCCTGAAAATCAACGGCGCAATGAATTGTAAAATCGCACCATTTTATCTAACCAGATTTTGCACAAACGTTTTGCTTATCTGGAACTGTGTGGAACCAAAGATCACTGATCTGAGCATTAGCTAAAAATCGGTTATCATGGTTTCATAGCGCAGAGAATTAATTCAATGACGAATTAATACAGTGAAATCTTCATAATAAAAAATATTTTATTTTGCGTGTTTCTCATGTTTGGACTTAATACATTTAAATGAATGACTTGTGATCAATTTTTGGTATTCTAACATTTGACAGACAATTTATTTCATCTCCTTAAAATTGCCCAAAGTTTAAAATAAATAAAACTATTTCCAATTTTGAATAAGAATTACTTCTTTCTAAAAACACTTGATGAATCCAAGCCTCCGTCTCCATTTCATCTTCATGGATAAGAAGAAATTTTTGTAGCGTAGAAAGTGTTGACTGGCCGGCCTGTCTAAGTTTCAATTGTTTATAATTTATAAACATTTGTTTAAGCTTTTATAATTGCAAAAACAAAAGCTTTCATAAAATACATATTTATCAAAGTATCCAGCAAATATTACGTGATTTCATGTCAGAATTAGTAAGTGGGGTTTGATCAGAATGTTTTGATAATAGAGAGAATAAAAAAATAATTTCCATTACTAAAGAGCAACTATTTAATATGTAATAAGAGAGAGATAAAGAATATAAATTTAACTCTTAGTAGATACGGCTTTTAGTTTTTACAACCGGCTGAATTATATTAGAAAATATTATTCTAAATGTGTACGGTTTGCGATGTACCTATACTTGTGTTGAATCTTTAAAATGGATAAGAAGAAATTTTTGTAGCGTAGAAAGTGTTGACTGGCCGGCCTGTCTAAGTTTGAATTGTTTATAATTTATAAACATTTGTTTAAGCTTTTATAATTGCAAAAACAAAAGCTTTCATAAAATACATATTTATCAAAGTATCCAGCAAATATTACGTGATTTCATGTCAGAATTAGTAAGTGGGGTTTGATCAGAATGTTTTGATAATAGAGAGAATAAAAAAGTAATTTCCATTACTAAAGAGCAACTATTTAATATGTAATAAGAGAGAGATACAGAATATAAATTTAACTCTTAGTAGATACGGCTTTTAGTTTTTACAACCGGCTAATTTATATTAGAAAATATTATTCTAAATGTGTACGGTTTGCGATGTACCTATACTTGTGTTGAATCTTTAAAATGTTTTCGGGCCATACCTGAGATATTAGCTAAACTACATTTACATATATATATTTTGCTAAAATAGTGGCTGATTATATTACCAGTTTTCTGTTTGAAGATTCTAAATAGAAATCGTAATTATTAAAATGCTGAGATATAAATAGTAGATTACAACAGCCTCTTATTAAACATTTCATTATAAATGATAAGGGTTAGCCGCCAAATGATGAAATGTTAGGATTTTAGTTGCCATCCTTTGACATTTATTTCGTTTTTTTTCAATTGATTTCCTACTATTTTATAGGATGGCCAACCATTAACAGATCCGATTGATGAAGCTAATAATTTCCATAAAGTAATTAACCACTACCTATGATCTAAAGTGTATCAGCAACTTTACTGAATATATTACTTCGCATTTACGCATTAAAAAGGTTCGAGTCTCCTAGGCAGTATGGTATATGTACCAGCACTGGTCTTGAAGCAGAGTTCTTCTATACTAAGCTAAACTTTTCAGCACTTTATACCGCTCGTAATAAAACAGCAATTCATAAAAAAAGGAGAAACTAACTAACCTGAATTATGACCCAGTAGCAATTTGCTCTTTACTTTCTAAAGTTATAAAAACTAACAATTTAGTTAGCGACTGTCGGAAGACTTAATAGCCCTTTTATCGGAAAAATAGTATCGACCGTTTACCGTATTGTCGAAAGTAGCATGGTGCAATTTTATAAAAACTTATTGCTTTTGGAGTTTGTGATACGTTCTCTCGATTTATGTCAAGCTCTCTCAAATATCGCACTATACGATTTGTTATAAAGTGCTTTTTAAGAGCTTTCGGATTTGATGTAAAAAACACATAGATTTTTGAGAAATGTTTATTGGAGATCTATACAATTCAATGCTTAAAAATGATTTCATGTAATTGTTGACCGCGGCTACGCCTCAAATCCTATATACGCTGGGTCCAATTTTGGCAAACTCTCTCCAACATATCGGCCGGTATCTTACGAATACGAACTTGTCTCTATAGCTATCAGCCTTAACATAGCCGCAAAAATAGTCTAAAGCGTTAAATCGCACGTTCTAGGCGGCCCAAAACGTGATATAGACTGTTACCGAACTCGAATTTCAATTGGCCCGTTGTTTTGCTTGCTGTGTGGCATGTGGCACCGTCTTGTTGCTAGCTGCTCTTCACACCAAATACGACAATTTTGCTTGTTTACATATCCATTCAACCAGAAATGAGATCAGTTGCTGAACACAATTTTGTGATAAAAATGCATGAATGTATGACTATGAATTTTGATAAAAAAACTCAATAATCTGCAAGCGTTGTACGTTTGTAAATTAAAGACCAAACTGAACATATTTAATAGTAACATGTTACACGGAAACAACTGAGTCGTCGAAAACATTCTTGAGAAAAAGAATGTTGCTAAAAATTACCCTCTAAATGGGATCTCAAGGTTGAATCGAGGGTACGTGCAAGGCTGCGTCCTTTTTCCTACTTTATTTCGTATTTTTATAAATGAACTTCTAAGTTAAACCCCAATATTTGTCAAGCCTGTTGGAGACTGGAACAATTAGGTAAAACGATTGATTGGGGTTGTTCGAACAGAATCGATTTCAATGTATATAAGACTCAAATTTATATTCTTAAATTATATTTCACTTTATTTACTTCATTACTTCATTTAATCCAAATATCCATCAATTAAGAGACTGGGCAACAAACTGCGCATTTCGTCTATAAACTCTGGATTCCGATAGGCAGTGGCAGTGTGTTCGGGACTTTCTAGCAATTGTTGGGTATCAACATTTTTAAGCTCGTCCGGTGTTAAAACCAATATGGCGCGCACTAATGGCAAAAATGTGCCCATTAAAAATACAGCTGAAAATAAAACTTTTTCTAATTATTTATCTACAATAAGACATAAAGTTTTTCACAACAAAAACTTACAAAAATGTCTATATTTAAGGCCAGATATTTGGAAATCTGAATAACGTGGCATATCGCCCTCGTAGTTAATTTTCTTTAACATTCTTAAGAATTCCTCAAAATAATAATTCATTAATTCGTTACGTCTTAAACGTAATTCTGGACTCAACAGCATATACTGGGAATAAGTTAAATCAATATTTGCGGGAGCATAACAACTTATTTGAAAATCCACCATAATCACATCTTCTATTTGTTTTTCCGCATTAAACTTAAACATAAGATTTTTCATATGAAAATCACCATGATTTAAAACAAATATATCTCTCTGGTTCTTATTTAATCTATAGGCATTATAAAGATCTATGCAATTTTGATTGATTTCTGGTTGCATTACTTTGATCTTTTCCAAATATACTTTAAATTCATCGTATTGTGATAACATATCGATAAAATTAGTAATGCCATTCGCAATGACATTCATGGCCAATATGGTGGAGTTACAAAAGAAACCCTCTTTATATTTCGTTACACATTCGTGATCCTCAGAGTGGCCCAACATATAGCTGGCCGCGTGTAATTTAGCGATTTTACCATAGATCATTTTAATTTCATCTTCGGTTAGATAACGTTCACGTAAGGTGTCATAACCACTTTCGCATAGATCCTCGAAAATAAGAACTTTGTGTGGTTCTAAAGAATGGTAAATAATTCTGCAAAATAGTGTAAATAGGGTATATGTTATAATTTTAAGAAATACATGAAACTTTAGAAATTTTTCATTTATTATTTATAACAAAAATTCTTAAATGCTGCATTGAGCTTTTCCAAACCATTTCAAAATTTAAAAGCTTAAAGCTCATCCTTCTGACAAATTTTAGTAATTTTATGACTTAAGGCTTCATTAGTCTTTATTTTCTGTTGCTGTTCTGTTCCGTGTCGTTCTGTAGTTCAATTTTTGTAGTTAGTTTTTCCGTATAAACGTATCATCTGTTTTAGGTAAACAGACAACACATACCGCGAAAATAAATCAAAAAATTTTTCTGTTTGTTTGTTTTCGCTTCTTTTCATGTATTTTATAGTTTTTCATGTATTCTATAGTTTTCGACTAAAGTAATGAGTTTTTCGTCAATCATCGTTTATTTGTTACATTTTTATAACTTTTATACAAAAAGTTAATTAAATTGAAAGAAATTGAAAATTTTTGTAATAAACCAAAAAAGGAGGAAAAGGAGGCAACATATGAATAGATTTTGAAAAATGATAATTACAGCAAATTTCGAACACCAGTTAACACTGGTTAAAGGATTGATGTTTGTCTGTTGGCTAGCGGGCACCGCAGTGGTGCAGAGGGTTAGAACGCGAAGAATTCTGATGAGAGAATGTAGTTGTTCTCGAAACATGTAAATTCAATTTAAAAATTTTTTCAAGTTGTAAAACAATTCCTACCTTCAGTAAAAATAATTTAATGAAAATTAAATTTAATGAATTTGAGCCTGACAAAAGAAATACCAAACATTTTTTTGTTGTGCGGATGTCAGCTGTTTTGTGCTTACAATTACTTAGCAAATTTTTTTTTTCACCAGGTTCGTCCGCAACTGCACGGAAAGTAACAAAACAACTAACGACTTCTACACATTTTCTATTTAACAGAATCAAGTCAGCTGATTCGGAACGGAACAGAAAGTAAGGACTAATTCTGCCTTTAAGCTATGTATAAACAGTTGTCAGATCATACAATGTTGTCAGATCTATCAATGTGCTAGCAATCTACTGACCTTGGAAAATTGTTAGCAAAAGGTAAATTGTCAGTTCAGGGTGAGAAAAGGGTACAAATTTGACGGTACCAGTCAGTTTTTTTATTAACTTTTGTTTTTTATTTCATGCATGTTGATTTGCATGAAAAAGCACAAAAATTTAATTGACGCGTGTATATGAAATGGCAAGTCCAAAAGAGAATTAAATAAAAACTGGTCAGCTAAAATTGAAGAATGCGAAACAGGACTTAAAAGTGTTTTTTAAGTGTCTTAAAACAATCTTACAATGACAAAAAAAATGTGTTCACACGATTGTTCGATGTCTGGCAATATTATTGTCTAACAATGTACTAAAAATGCTTTTTCTTACAATGTTGGAAGAAAAAAAACTTTAATTTCACACGGTTGTTAGACATTTTCTGAACATTTTTCGCACAACGTTGTAAGATCTTACAACCGCCTGTACAAAGTTTTATGAAATTAAACATAATAAATCACTTACGCTTCTACAACGTTCTCTTTAATACTCACTGTGCCGCCAATTTGGTAGGTTCTCCATTATCTGCTAAAATTTTCTCAATTTTTGGCAAAGCTTTTGTAAACATGCTGATTTCGGTTTCAAATAAACTTGATTCCTTTAACAGCTCACGTTTTGGACCATCTTCTGCTGGCAAAGTTTTTAAAATTAACGATTTCTGCTTCGTATCTGTTGCGTTCGAACAATTGTAAGAGACTTTGCATCTAAACATTATACTGGCATAATGATCACCCTTCATACTAGCAGGGCTTATAACAAAATCAGTTAACTAAAATATAAAGAAAAGTTAATTAAATCATTAAGTATTACTAAGCACTTTCTTTAAAGTAACTAAAGCTATAATACATACTTCAACTTTGTCATTATTTTCATATTGTCTTAGAACTTTTTCTAAAAATACTTGATCAATCCAAGACGGAGGTACCATTTCATCTTCATTATAGAGACTCATTTTTATGGCGTAGAAAGTGTTGACTGGCTGGCCTGTGCTACTATTTAGTTTGAATTCTTTCTAATTTATAAACAATAATTAACATTTGTTTAAGTTTTTATAATAACAAAAAAAGCTTTTACAAATATTTGTCTATCAAACAGTATATTTGTGTGCAAAAACTACGTATACTCGTATCATTTTCATTACGAGAGTTCACGTAATAACTACTAAGTATAGTAACTATACTATAGTTTGATAAGATTCTTTTGGGAAAAAGAGTGAATATGAGTAACTACTTAATATGCAGTAAGAGAGGGGAAAGAATTGTTAATGGAAATATAAATAAGCTCTTAAAAGATGTAGCTTTTAGTTTGTAGAACCATCCGGAAATATAATTTAAAATATTACTCTAAATGTGTATAATTTGCTATAAACTTAAGTTGAATTTGTAAAATGTTTTTTGCTCATACATATCTCAGTTATAAACAAAAAGAACACTTCTTTCTCTATGTTTACCCAAAATCGTGACCAGCATTCATATTAAAGGCTGATCATATTGTCAGTTTTATGTTTACAATCTAAACTTTAGATGTATAGTGTCTTACAATTGTGATAAATCATCAGATTCCGAATAGAAATTATAATTATTAAAACCTTGCCGACGAAAACAAGAGATATCGTGAATAAAAATTCCACGTGAAATTTGTTCACTTTTCACATTTTTCCTATTTAAATTCAATGTTAAATAAATAAATTTCATGTGGAATTTTTATTCACGATAGGGTTAAATAAGTCACGACTGTTTGTTGAATGATTTAATGTCAAAATTTGAGCTGTCATCTTTTGTCATTTATTTAGTACAAACTTCCGAAGGAAGAAATTTCCTGGTCACGAAATTCCTCGATTTAGCAATGAAAATTGCCCAGCTCTTTCTTGTGATTAAAAATTACTGGACTATATTCCCTGAGGCCATTTCAAAGACCGAGACTGCTGCTCCGATAAAGTTACGTGAACAAACCACAAACAACTTTATTAGAAATATGAAATTCATTCGTCGCTACATTGAGGAAATAAGCATTAACTCACAAGACCTAATTCTATATAAGTACTTATAAGCAGAGATATTATGCTATTGCCTTTTGAAGAGTTATTAAACTTGAACTACATATTGCGATATTGCAGACTTCGATTTCGGGGTTAGTGTTGTTGTAAAGCTAAAAACTATTAAAGACAAATTTAAAATTAGATTTTCCAACTACTTTCAATATATCATTAAAACAAAGATAACAAAGTTTCATAATTTAGTCTAAATAACCATCTCTTAACAAACTAGCTAATAAATGGCGCAACCCATCGGGATGTGAATAGGCCTCAGCAGTCATTTCAGATTCTTCAACATATTCAGCACAATCCACATCGTTAAGTTCATCTGCTGAAAGCACTAACAACATGCGCACAACAATAAAAATTCTTTAATGAAATTCATTTAATTTAAAACAAAAATTACTCCCCAAAAGGCCTATATTTCAAACCAGCTATTTAAGTTTATGAATAACGAAGCAGCTCCCCTACAAAGTTCAATTTCTTCAACACTCTTAAAAATTCCTCAAAATAATATAACATAAATTCATTTCGTATCATACATAATTCCGAACTCAGATACTGCGAATAAGCCAAATCAATGGTTGAGGGGCCAAAACAACTTATTTGATAATCCACCATAATTAGATCTTCAATTTGTTGTTGAGAGTTAAATTTCAACATTATGATTAAGCTAAAATGAAAAAAAAACAGTAAATTAACGTCATCCTTATAAAAAATTTGACAATATTTATAGCCCACCTTTACATGATTAGCCTGTTCGTATTGTTTCAAAACTGTTTGCATAAATTCTTCATTCAACCAAGAGGTTGCATCAGTTCGTCTTTTCAATAACATATACATAAATATTTTGTAATTTTTTGAATTCAAAGATAATTTACAATGAAGATTGCTGATGACGCACTTGGCAGGGTGGAAAATTCTTTCCAATTTGCCAATTGTTCGAGTACTTTACGATAGTATTCTTGAAAATTCGAACTATTAGCCTGAATAAAAAACTTTTCTCTTAAAAAAAAAATGAAATTGTGTACGCACAACATTTACATACATATATTTAAGAGAACCATGTACAGAGAAGTTGGAGTGGGATTTTCGGCTGTAACAGAATCACAATTTTTTTTTCAGATTTAAATTTAAGTATCTGGTTTATCATATGAAAATCATTGAATTTATTGACTTTATAAAGTTACTGACAGATTTTGTTTATTTCAACTTTAATTTTTATTAATATTATCCAAATATACACCAATTCCTCACTTTGCGTCGGGGTTACGTTCCAAAAAAACACGACGCAAATAGAAACAACGTAAAGTGAATTAAGATTTTCTATAGCCAAACATGTAAAGATCGAAGATCTAATACTAAGTCGTCGGCTTTATTAAAAAAAAAAATTTGTCCAATGTTTCTTGAACACAAAACAATGCAACCTCGAAAATCTAACGACGCAAAATGAAAATTAGTAATAATTAAGCAGCGACGCAACTTCGAGAAAAACGCAAAACGAAACGAGGCAAAGTGAGGTATTAGAGTACTTTGCATTTTACATGTTCCTCTTCTATATCGATGATATTAATTATACCTGAGATCATGAAACTAAAAATTATATTAAAGGGTGAGTTTTTAGGAACTTTCTTTCTTGCAAGACTGTTTTTGGCAACTCAACTGCTTTCGTGTAACATGTTCAGTTTGGTCTATAATTTAATCATGAATTCGTTTGAAAGGAACAACGCTTGCAGATTGTTGAGTTTTATTATCAAAATTCATACTCATACATTCATGCATTTTTATCATAAAATAGTGTTCAGCGACAGAGCTCATTTCTGGTTGAATGGATGCGTAAACAAGCAAATTGTTATATTTGGTGTGAAGAGCAGCCAGAAGCATTGCAAGAACTGCCAATGTATCCCAAAAATGCTTTCTTTGGTGTGGATTTTTCAAAGATTATGAAGGCGGGAACGTTGTTGTGAATGCAATGATAACAAAATATTTTTTGCCCAAAATGAAAGAACTGGACTTGGCTGATCTGTGGCTTCGAAAGGCGAAACAATGGCTCAATTGAGAGGCGAGTTCAGTAAAGAGTTTATTTCATGTTTGGGGCCGGTGAATTGGCGATTAGACTATTTTTTGTGGGGTCATATTAAGATTTATATCTATAGGGACAAGCCCGCAAATGGTTGACGCACTGGAAGCTAATTTTGAAGAATTTATACATGAGATACTGGCTGATATATTGGAGAGTGTATACCAAAATTGTACCAAGTGCATAAACCAGCGGTTCAATATTTACATGAATCCAGCTTTAAACATTGAATTATATGGATCGTTCTCTCGACTCTTCACCAAATACGACGATTTTGCTTGTTTACGTATCCATTCATCGAGAAATGAGCTTTGGCGCTGAACACAATTTTCTTATTTTCATATTACAAGAAACCCATTTCTAAAAACACTTTACTTTAGATCCTCAGATCCTCATTATAAATACAAATTAACAAAATTATTAATTTTAAGTAGCAAAAGCTTTTTGTATTCTAATGTTAACAGAGACAATTATTATGATTTAAAACGTATCTAGCAAAAATTATCGTCAATTTTTTGTAGTGGATGACAAACAAATAATCGCATTATTATGATTAAGTATAGTTAGATAATTTGTGTCGTAGCTTGTTTTAGTTTGATAATATTGTTTACGGAAATTTCAAGAGCAAATATCAATAAAATAAACATGCTACCTCTTAAACATTTGATTTTATTTCGCAACTATGTCCCAATTTACACGAAGCAATTTTTATTGAAAAGATTGATACAATTTTTTTCTTCAAATTTTCTCGGTGTTCACACACCACAATTTTTATTGCTTAAATCGCTCGTATTTTTATTTCAGAGTACGCACACATTTGTATACACATATGTAATACAAATATGGAGTAAAACTAATTGCAAGTACAATCAAGTGTGTACTCGTTTTAATTCGATGTCTTCTTAGCTTAAAGAATTGCTTCGTGTAAATTGGGACTATCGAAATAATCAACAAGATCTTAATCACCAAATAGAAAATCAGTGAATTTTAATTATTATTTACAATAAACTAATCTCTATTACCACCCCTCAACATTACTGGCAAAAAATTACGCACATCTTCTATAAAATTAAGAGTTTTTGAGTTTAAGGCAATCATATCCACATTTTCTAAAAACTTTGAGCTGTCAATATCCTTCAAATCCTCCGCTTTGGAAGTTATTATGCCGCCAAACATGGGTAGAAATGTAGACATTAAAAATAAACAAATTTCAATTTTTTAATAAAAAAAACCTATTTATCTAAATTATTAAAAAACACTTACCAAAATGTCTATATCTATAGGCAGCAATTTGAAAGTCTGAGTAACCTTTTTAAAACTCTTATAAATTCCGTAAAATTATACTGCATAAACTCATTTCTCTTTAAACGTAAGACCGGACTCATCATGGTATATTGCGAATAGATGGTATCAATACTTGAGGGTGCAAAACAATTTATTTGAAAATCCACAAAAATAACATCTTGCCGTTTTTCACTTTTTTCATTGAATTTAACATCAAGTTTTTCAAATGAAATCATCATGATTTAAAACGAAAATATCGCCTTTACCCTGGTTTAAATTGTAGGCATCATAAAGTTCCATGCAGGAGTTCAACATGTGCGGTTGCATTAATTTTACCTTTTCCAAATACTTGGTAAATTCTTCATGTTCATTTAGCATTTTTATAAAATTCCAAATACCATTACGTACAAAATCCATCACGCTTAGAAGACAAACGTGCCCAGCTGTAAAAATAAATAACATCACTGTTCCGGTAGAAAACCATATTAAGCTATGAAACTTAAAGCAGATCAACTACATTGGCTTCTCGGTCGAAACTCAAACTTGTCTTTAGACAACAAAATTCTCTTTGGAGTACTGCATGCGCATCTAACATCCAATAGCTTCAAAGAAGACAGTCTAGAATATTACGACGAATTGTCTGCGCCCCATGGTATATAAGTAATGATATTATCCACAGACATCTAAGACATCCCACTATCCAGGAGGAAATTAAAAAATATTCAATCGGCTACATCGATAAACTAATGGCCCACCCTAACTACCTCGCTCGGGGTCTGCTTAAGTTCGAAGGTCACCAGAGGCTAAAAAGAAACGATACTTTGAGCCTAACTAGAAGACATTTTTAAAATTTTAATACAACAGTTAGTGGTTACATTGGTAACAACTAAAAAACAACAAGTAGAATTAAGATTTGAATACTTATTGTAAATGTCGATAAGAAAGATTCAATAATAAAAATAAATTAAAAAAAATGCTAGTAATAGCTGAATTGCCGAATAAACCTCCTTTATATTCATGTTTCTCACTTTGGCCTATTAAATAGGTAGCAGCATAAAGTTTGGCAATTTTTGAATAGAACAACGTATACGGCCACGTATATCATCATAACCGGCCTCGCAAAGGTCTTCCATGATAATAATTTTGTGGGGTTCCAAAGCTTGATAAATGAGTCTGAAATATAAATATATTTCCATATACATATATAATAGAAACTTATTTTTACTATTACTTACTGCGCCTCCATTTTAGTCGGTTTGCTCAATTTTTGGCACAGTTTCGCTATACATAGAAATTTCTATTTCAAATACCCCAGCATCTTCTAATAAATCACGCTTTGAACATTCTTCCTCCGATATGGTTTTAATGATAAAAGATTGTTTCTTTATTTCCCGAGATTTATCTAGGGCATAGACAACTTTACATCTAAACATAATACTGTCATAATGATCTCCCTTTAGGGTAGCGGGGCTTAAGTCTAAATTAATTAACTAAAATTTGTAGAAAAGTAATAATAAAAACTTATTGCGTCTAACTAACAAAGACTCCAACAATATTTGTTGTATAATATACCTTGATATTTTTACCACGACTACGCATACAGATGTCGATTCTTTTATCAAAACTTTCAATTAAATTTTTACTAAATAATGTCTCTAATTCATTAATTACTTCACGGATTTAGAAATTTCAGGCTGTAATCGATTCGATTGGTTATGTATAGACTTCACCTTTAACATATGTAGCTATCTTTAAAAATATACCTGTGGTATTAAATCGCATGATCGTTGCGCTGCATGATTATGCTATAGGAAAATTTGATTTGCAATATATTTGCCATTTCGATGTCTGTGTGATATGTGACACCGTCCTGTTAAATGTCAGTGATATTCATATCATCAATAATAGGCCAAAATGTAGTTGCTAACATCTCTCGACAGCGTGATTCGTTCATCGTAACCGCATTTTATATATGCCAGCATGCCAAGGGTTCTCAGCAATTGCTTTTGGATTTTCAGAAGCCCAAATGCGACAATTTTTATTTGTTGGCGTATCCAGGCAAATGAAAATAAGCTCCGAAAGATAAAAATTTACAGGAAATATATTTTAATTCAATATTAATACGAAATTGTTAAAGCTTATACTACTGATTAGTCAGCAAGATATCAAAACATTCATGTTATTCCAATAACATGAATTTGAAACTTTGAAAAACAAAGTTCTTGTTAAAAAACCCTCTATATACCCTCAACACTTTTAAGCTTTAAAACAAGTAAGAAAGTATAGTCAAGCCTGACCATATAACTCCCTACACCCAGTACATATATGTGCTAAAACAGTTATTCAGAAATCATCATCACATGGGAGCTATGATCTATTATGGACCAATCATCCAAAAACTGACTAATTATGGACCGACCATTATTAAATTGGGCGTTATGATTTCTGAATATATGAAACTTAATTGTGTTAAATTTTATTTCAATATCAAGTATTTTTTTAGGAGGTTTATGGTCGTTAAAGTGATATTCGGAAGTTGGCATTATATGGGAGCTATGGTCAATTATGCAACGATCTACGTATACAAAATTTGTAGGCGTGATTTTGTTTTATATATAACTTATTTGTGGTTACATTTGTTTGGATAGGTTTATAAATCAAACAGCTATTAAAGCCCTATTTTGGGAGGACATTTGTATGGAGTCTAGGTGAAATAGGTGAATAGAAAAAATCGGCCGACTTCAACCAAATTCAATCCCAACCGTCTTTGAACCCAACAAAATGTTTATACTAAATTTTCTCAAAATATCTTAAAAATTGCGATCTGCACTTTGCGCACAACTTTTACATGGGCAATCAACCAGCCAGACGCACGGAAGGGCAAAAACTTGTCAAGTAAAACTATAGTTACGGATCAGAATGTTGGACACGTTATTTATATGATTGAAGAATAATCATTGTTGAAATGGGTCCATAGGTCCATAAAAAAACGCTAAGTACCTTTATGTAAATAGAATATATCACTTTGGTTGCCATTGGATTGTAAAGAGTACAGTAGGGTCGATTGTTTTGCCGGTGTCTATCAAATATATTGTCTATTATTCACTCACAGATGCTAAATCACCATGACAAATTAAACGATTGAGCTGAACGTCTAATTGACAAAACTTTATTTTTTACTTAAAAAGTAAAATTATCGTATATATGACGATCTTAGAGAGGCGGTAAGTTAATGTTTGGTCGGTATCAATGCTGCAGTTTTTGCTACTACAGATCAATGATAACAATATAAGCTATAAACCGAATTAAACTTTATGAACAAGAACGACTTGTTATATCAGCAGGTGGTCCGGTGATTTCGTCTATATATTCACCCCCTAGATTTCAAATAACGGAAAGTCAACACAACAATTTTTTTAAATCACTAGGCTCCTGTTTTCTGGCAGCTGGCGACTATAACGCTAAGCACACATTCTGGGGATCAAGACTGATTACTCCAAAAGGTCGTGTTTTATTTAATAAATTTCTAAAATGCAATTGAATGTGATTTCGAGCGGAAAACCTACTTACTGGCCTACTGATCCATAAACGATACCAGATCTTATTGATTTTGGACTAACAAAAAATATCCCGAGAGATGTAATTCACGTCGAATCTTGGTTGGAACTATCGTCAGATCACTCACCCACAATTGTTACTATATCGAGCCCCCGAGTTATTGTATCCCCGACTGGTAATTTAGCGATGACAGGCACAAGAATAAATTAGGTTAAATATAGAAAATACCTGTCTACACATTGTTCTGAAAACATACCGCTAAGAACACTCGAAAATATCGATTACTTTCTTATTAGTTTGCATAATGATCTTAAACTGGCTGCCCAACTTGCTGCCCAAACTCCCCGACTAACTAGATATAACAGAATTTATCCTGCAGCTGTCGAACGGCTCTTAACTGAAAAAATAAGAGCAATTGCACAGATCGCCCCAACTCAAATCTAAGCTAAAAGATTGCATAAAAAGACTTAAAGAGCTCCTGGAATATCGAAAAATTTAATCATTAAATAAATACTTAGAAAGTTTGGACGCAACTTCCGCAATCAGATTACTCACTATGTCGAGTGACTAAAAATCTTAAAAGACCTGTGTTATTTATGCCCCCCATGCGAAACTTAAGCACCTGGTATTGACAAAATCAGTAACAAGATGCTTATGGAGCTACCTCAGATAGCAATAAAAATAATACTTTTTATTTTCAACGTTATATTATGCCTTCAATATTATCCACCAGAATGGAAGGTTTCACTGGTCACCACGATACCAAAGCCGGGAGATCACACAAAAGTAGAATCATATTGAAGCTATTCGAGAAAATGCTCATGAACAAGTTATACCCGATTTTAAGTGAAAACAATTGTATTCCAAATCATCAATTTGGATTTAGAAGAAAACACAGTACTATCGAACAAACCCATAGACCTGTCAATATCATCAAAAAAACATTTGAAGAAAAAAAATATTGTTCCGCTCTTTTTATTGACATTTCTCAAGCTTTGATAAAGTGTGGCATGATGGTCTAATATACAAGTTGAAACTAAATTTACCCGTAAACACACATAAGCTATTGCAAAGCTACTTAACTGGTCGAACATTTAAGCTTAAAGAAGGAGATTTATTAAGCTCCGAACAACCTATTGAAGCAGTAGTACCCAAGGAAGCATCCTGGGACCCTTCTTATACTAAATATACACCTCTGATATGCCAACAAACAATCGTACTACATTTGGTGATGATACTGCTATTCTAAGCAATCATGAAAACCTTCAAGAAGCATCTCGCTACCTACAATATCATATATCTGAATTAGAAAACTGGTTAAAGCAATGGAGGATAAAAGTTAATGGGCAGAAATGCACACATATAACTTTTACAAGCATGCTCTCAAATTTACATTAATAATCAAGCAATAACACAACACTCCGAAGTTAAATACCTCGGTATACATATTGATTGACACCTTACATGGAAGCACCATATAGATGTAAATTGACTCAAATGATATTGAAATTAATCCAAATTAATTGGCTCATTGGCATAAACTCTAAGCTAAGTTTAGATTGCAAACTCTTACTTTACAACTCAATCATAAAACATATACGGTGTTATTGAATACAGCTATGGGGAACAGCCTCAGCTCCAAATGTAGACAGAATTCAAAGACGCCAAAACAAATTGCTATGAATGATCACAATTGCCCCCTGGTAAAAAAAAATCGATATCCATAAAGACCTAAACGTGCCTTTGGTAAAAACTGAGATCCAAAAAAATGCAGAAAATCACTTAAAAAAGCTTGAAGTACACCTAAATCCATTAGCCCGCAACATATTAAATAAAAGTTGATATTTCTCAATATCAAATTGAATTTCTCAATATTAATTTGTTATTTCTCAATATTAGTATCAGAATTTTTAAATTGTTATTTCTCAATATCAATTTGCTTTTCTGAATTTCAATTTGTTATTTCTCAATATCAATTTGGATTTCTCAATTTTAATTTGTTATTTCTCAATATAAATTTGGATTTCTCAATTTCAATTTGTTTTTCCTCAATATTATTTTGGATTTCTCAATATCAACTTGTTATTTCTCAATATTAATTTGGATTTCTTTATTTCAATTTGTTATTTCTCAATATTAGTATCAGAATTTTTAAATTGTTATTTCTCAATATCAATTTGCTTTTCTGAATTTCAATTTGTTATTTCTCAATATCAATTTGGATTTCTCAATTTTAATTTGTTATTTCTCAATATAAATTTGGATTTCTCAATTTCAATTTGTTTTTCCTCAATATTATTTTGGATTTCTCAATATCAACTTGTTATTTCTCAATATTAATTTGGATTTCTTTATTTCAATTTGTTATTTCTCAACATTAGTATCAGAATTTTTAAATTGTTATTTCTCAATATCAATTTGCTTTTCTGAATTTCAATTTGTTATTTCTCAATATTATTTTGGATTTCTCAATTTCAATTTGTTATTTCTCAATATAAATTTGGATTTCTCAATTTCAATTTGTTTTTCCTCAATATTATTTTGGATTTCTCAATTTCAATTTGTTATTTCTCAATACAAATTTGGTTTTCTCAATTTCAATTTGTTATTTCTCAATATTTCTTAATTTTAAATTGTTTTTTCTCAATACAAAATTAATTTGTTACTTCTCAATATCAATTTGCTTTTCTAAATTACAATTTGTTATTTTATTTCTCAATATCAATTTGGATTTCCGAATTTTACCTTTAAAAGTTGTAGTAAATAATAATTATTTAATTTATATACGGAAATATTAGTTTATTAATGATCATTAGGATATTGTTTTAAAAAAAGCGTGTTTTGTTTTTAAATACAAGCTAGATTTAACTGCAATAGTGATCAAAAGGTAGCAAATACTTATTTATGTATTCTTTAAGATCCAGATTCTTAAAAACGAATAACGAATAATTCGATTAATTTTATGAATTATAATCGAATAAAACGGATAAATATAAATATAATTTGACGTTTCATTTAAAAATTTTGTAATTAAAAACAGGATGGTTACAAAATACATATCATATGTCTAAGTTAGCTTCTTTTGTTTCCTTTTTTAATTATTTTTAAAGATTATTTAAAATTAAGTACTATTCAGCAAACTAATCTAAATAACCTTCTTGTAATAAAATTGGCATAAATTGTCGAACTTCCTCCACAAACACAGGGGAATAATAAACCATAGCCGTCATGTCGGGATTTTCAAAATATTTATTGGTGTCCGTTTCCTTTAACACATCCATGGATCTGCCCAAAATAGCCACAACCATGGGCAAAAAGGTAGATAACAGGAAAATGTCTGAAATAAGTTTACAAATATGTAATTCAATATTTTAAACATGAACAAAGAAAATAAAGAAACTTACCAAAATGTCTATATTTAATACCACAGATTTGGAAGTCCGAAAATAAGGGAAATTCACCTTCATACTTTATTTTCTTTAACATTTCTAAAAACTGTTCAAAATAATACTGGCTCAGTTCATGTCTTTTCAGGCGCAACTCTGAACTCAACATCATATATTGGGAATAGATCATATCTATATTCGAGGGCGCATAGCAACTTATCTGATAGTCTACCATTATTAAATCTTCCATGCGATTTTTCTTGCTGAATTTAAACATTAGATTTTTCATATGAAAATCACCATGATTCAAAACAAATATATTATTAATATTATTATTGTTATTGTTTAGTTTATAGGCAGTATATAAATCCTTGCAAGCTTTAGCCAATTTCGGCTTCATAGCTTTAACCTTTTCACAGTACAATTTGAATTCCTCGTACTTTGATAACATATCAATAAAATGATTTATACCATTAGCCATATGTTCCATAGCCATTGATGTACTAAATATACCATTTTGATATTTAGTGACTTCTTCGTGTTCTTCACTGTGACCCAACATATAGCTGACCGCATGTAATTTGGCGATTTTACGATAAACCGCCTTGATTTCATCTTCGTTCAGGTAACGATCGCGCACTGTATCGTAACCAGCTTCACACAAATCTTCGAGTATGATGACTTTGTGGGGTTCCAGAGAGTGATAAATTAGTCTGAAATTAATGAAGAAATTATTTTTTTTTAAATCCTTTATAGAAATTTGATAAATATTTAAAATTGTATGTATGTATGTAGAAATTCATAGTTATTTATGAAATATTCTTTGGACTCTTAAAGAAATTTATCACAGAAAACTTTTCTACAGAAACCACCTTTAGACTCTTAAAAAGAAGTTTTCGACAGAAAATCTTTTACAGTCTTTTAAAGAACTTTTCTACAGAAACCATATTTAGACTCTTCTATAGAAAATGTCTTATAACAAACAAATTTTCTAATTGTATGGTAAAGTTATGTTTAAAGATTTTTCTTTGATTTATAAAAAGTTCTTTAGAGAACAAAATTTTATTAATTTATTTTAAAATCTTGTTTTGCTTTTTCCCTTGATTTATTTAATCAAACTTACTCTGCTGATAATTTTGTTGGCTCTCCACATTCCGCTAATATTTTCGCAATTTTTGGCAGTGTTTTGCTATACATATCAATTTCAGTTTCAAATAATTTAGATTGCATTAGCATTTCCCTCTTCGCGTTCTCCTCCACTGGCAGTGTTTTTATAATCATTGATTTTTTCATAACACTTGATGTCTTTTTAAATTTATACGATAATTTGCATCTAAACATAATACTGGCAAAATGATCACCTTTTAGACTAGCTGGACTCATTTCAAATTCGACGACTTCAATATCTTCATCGTGTTCGTATTCGGATAAAACTTTTTCCAAAAACTCTTTGTTTATCCAGGAAGGAGCTACCAGTTCATCCTCATTATAAATACTCATAGTAATAGATTTTTGTATTGACAATTACTCCGTCTACTTACTGTTTTAATTGTAAATTATGAATGAGAATTCATAAGAATTGTACAGTTGAATTTATATGAGATCGGTGCAGCAGCGAAAATAAGTGATAAAATTTATACTTGGTATTAAAGGGAACTATTTATTGTTTTTTTTTTTACAAACAAAACTGTTTAGATTAAGATACTCAGTTATTGGCGAAAATTGTCGATAAGATTGTGTCAATGATTCTTAAAAACTACGTAATATTGCAAGAACCGCACTATACGAGTATAAAATTTTTTTTGAAATATTTCATCTGTTTGTAAAAAAACAGTTTAAAATCAATTCTTATTAGAGTAGTTTTGACAATATCATAGAATTTTTCCTAATTTAGTTGTTCCCTAGTTGTAAACCTTGTTTATAATTTAGCTAAAAGATCTTCCCTGTTCCTTAAAAAAAACTTATTTGTGGGACTTTCGTGTCAAAATTTCTTTATCTTATCAATACAATTTCTATAAAAAGTATTTTGATTCCAGCAATTGAAAATGTTATAAAAAGGTTTTGATAATTCCATACAGTAACAGTTCATTATTATTTAAAACTTAAAGCAAACGGTTGCAAAAAATTTCTTAAATTTTTAAGCATGAGTCTTTTTAATGACGATGAATTGGTGCCTCCTTCATGGATAAATAAAGAGTTCTTGGAAAAAGTTTTGGTTCAATATGAAAACAATGAATTTTTGGAGGTAAAATGAGAAACTTTTATAAACTAATTATTTAAAACTTATTTAATTGTTGTACATACATACTTAGGTGACAAAATTTGATATGAGTCCGGCCAGCATGAAAGGTGATCATTATGCCAGTATTATGTTTAGATGCAAAGTGACCTATAGATTTGACAAAACCGCCAATACTTTGGAAAAATCGTTAATTATTAAAACCTTGCCCTTGGAAGAGGGCTACAAAATGGATATGCTTAAAGATTCAACAGCATTTGAGACGGAAATTGATATGTATACGAAAACATTGCCCAAAATTGAACAAATTCTAGCTGATTGTGGACAGACAACCAAATTATCAGCTGAGTAAGTTTGTGATAAGTTATTTGAAAAAAGTATAAATAGTAAAAAAATCAATCCAAAGATCTTATCTAAATCTAAAGATATTGATAAATTGATTTACAAGTTCTTAAAAATGTTAAAATTCTATCAAACTCTTCACTAAGTTTTCTAATATAAAACTAATATTTAATATAATTTCTAGAATTATTTACCATTCCTTGGAACCCTACAAGGTTATTATCCTAGAAGATCTATGTGAGGCTGGTTACGATACAGTACGCGGTCGTTACCTAACTGAAGATGAAGTTACAGCTGTTTATCGTAAGATCGCCAAATTGCATGCTGTCAGCTATATGCTGGGAAAAAGTGAGGATCACAAAACAGTCACCAAATACCGCAATGGTCTCTTCACTATGGGCAGCGCCATTATCAATGATTTCTTTACAAATGGTATTAATAATTTCATTGATATGCTGTCATGTCACGAAGAATTTGAGCTTTACTTTGAAAAGATTAAGCTAATGAAACCTAAACTAAAGGAAGCCTGCAAGGATCTTTATAATGCTTATAAACTAAATAAAGGCCAGGGAGATATTTTCGTTTTAAATCATGGTGATTTTCATATAAAAAATCTCATGTTCAAATTCAACAAGAAAACTCATTTGGAAGACTTAATAATGGTGGACTATCAAATAAGTTGCTTTGCACCCTCCACTATTGACATGATCTATTCGCAATATATGATTTTGGATTCGGATTTACGTTTAAAACGCAACGAACTAATGTACTATTATTTTACGGAATTTACAAAAACTTTACAACAAATTAACTATGAAGGTGAAATGCCATTATTTTCGGACTTCCAAATGTCCAGTATTAAATACAGACATTATAGTAAGTTATTTAAACAAATTAAATAAATTCTTTAAATTACTATTTAATATATGTACATACATATTCGCAGCTCTTTTCCTAATGTCCACCATTTTACCCATGGTTTTGGGATTTTTGGCTAAGCCCCTAGAGGATTTAAAAGACACTGATACTGCTAAATTCTTTACCAACCCAGATTTGATGACCCTGCTGTATCGTGAACCAAAATTCATTGAGCACATTCGTAATTTGTTGCCAATATTGCTAAGGGAAGGTTATTTAGATTAATATTGTTAATTTAATATTTTACAGTTATTATAATAAATAGCAAATTTTTTTTAAAAATTATTACATTTTTTAATTAAAACATTTCAAAAATTGTTAAAACATTTGTTAGAATATTTTACGAGGTCGCTCAAGCACCACTATTTATTCCTGTTTCACACTATTCAGTTTTAGCAAACCAGTTTTGTTCAATTCTCTTTCAAACTTGCCATTTCATTCAAACACTTCAATTCATTTTTTCCTACCTTTTCATGCAAATCAACATGCATGAAAGCAAAAAACAAAAGGAAATAAGAAAATTGACTAGTACCGTCAAGTTTTATTCTCTTTTCCCTTCTCACCCAAAAATACTTGCCTTGATGAGTCAGAATTGAATAGTGTGAAAGCGGACTTCTATACAGAACAATAATATCTATAATATTTACAAAAGATTTGTATGGCTTAAACAGTACTTTTACAAAAAAAAAGAAGATAAACATACATATTTGATTAAAACTTAAAATATCCTCGGATAATTAAGCAAAATATTCAATACTGACAAACTGCATAAACATGAACATAAAAGACCGCCATATTAAAAAAAAATTCAAAGAAAATTATCGACAGGCATTCTCCATAAAAAAAATGGTCCTGTTTCACACGCTTCAGTTTTAACTGACCAGTTTTCATTCAATTCTCTTTTGAAATTGCCATTTCGTTCACACGCGTATCATAAATTGCCGTCCTCTTTCCCATCAAGTCTATACTTTTTAATGCAAATTCGGTCGATGTTATGTTTTTGTGCTCACAAACGTCTCATCAAGACGTGGTGGAAAATGAAAATGTTATTTGATAAGATAAATATGTAGTTTTAGAAACAAATGTTCCGACAATATTGCGCAAACAAAAACTTAACAACGAATTTAAGTGAATTTTGGAAGTCTATGTTCAAACATGGACCGAACTAAACAAAATTTTGTTTCGCGATTTCTTTTTGCATGAAACTTATTTTTGCTGAATTTTGTATTGATATTGCAATTTTATAGGAATTTATTTATCATTAAGCCATATTTCGGGAAGATATTTGTATGGGGGCTATGAGAAATCATGGACCGATTCTTACTGTTTCCCTCACAGCTTCTTTTTTTATCATAGAAATAAAGTGTACAAAATTTCTTGAATATATTTCAAAATATTGCAAGAAACATGTTTAAAAATATTAAATTTTTATGGAGGTTGTCTCACATTTTGGGCCATAACTCTGGATCTACTACCGATTTAGCTTATTGTCAATACCAAACTGCTTGTTTTTGATTGTGTCTTTTGGACACGAGAGTGTTTTACACAGACAGACGGACATAGCTCAATCGACTTAGAATTCCATATGGATCAATAATACTTTGTTGGGTCTCAGATGAATATTTTTCAGTGTTACATTTGGAATGACAAACTTATATATACCCTCATTCACCCCTATGGTGGTGGAGGGTATAAAAACAAAGATACTACAACTGATATGAAAAGTTTTTTATTTTGAGGATTTGCTAGAACCTAGAGTTTTTAGATTTTGTGTCATTAAACAGCTTAGTTTTAACGTAACCTCCTGATATATGTATGCCCGCCGGAAATTTCAATTCCCATCATAGGTTGATAATAATCTGGGAGACCCTCCAACATAAACGTACAGATCTATTCGACAGTTACTTAAACGCTAACACTATAAACTTTGATGTTAACAAAATGATATTTACAAATTCTTCTATCGAATCTCACTCTTCC
Organism: Bellardia bayeri; assembly: GCA_950370525.1. Classification (NCBI taxonomy): domain Eukaryota; kingdom Metazoa; phylum Arthropoda; class Insecta; order Diptera; family Calliphoridae; genus Bellardia; species Bellardia bayeri. Next base: position 35,241,992 of record OX493264.1, on the reverse strand, counting down.
ATCTTAGCTGTAATAATTGTCTCAGCAAATTTACAACGAGTTGTACTACTCATGATATCTTGTTATATTTCTCACACAGCCTCCCACATTTAAAGATGAGACTTTATAGCAAATTTCGCGTTATCTCGACATTTTAACCGATCAATTTGCGGTAAACCAGAAAACGAGCTATTTTTAAAAAATAATAATTGACAAATAGTAAACCAGTAGACTCGAAAGTCTGCCAAATCGGCTAAAAATTTCCCAAATATATGCGATTTTTATAAAATGGAACAAAAATTTATTTAATTTACAAAATCTTATATTTCAACTTGTATTTATGTTATTAATAAATTTTTGATGTAATTGTTTTCCAAAAAGAGAAAAACTCCTGAAAAAATCATTTCATTAAAAACATACCTTATACTCTGAATAATTATAAACAACTGTACATATTGGGAAATAAACTGCAACAATTGAGAAAAAAAAATCCAAAATGTTTTCCTGAAAATTAACGTAATAATTTTGTGCTTGCAAGTAATGCCTTTATACATTTTAAAAATTGCCGATACAGCTAATTTGTAATTTAAGGCTTAATACACTTACCATATCAATAAATATATTAAAACTAATAAAAAATATTCGAAAATAAATGGAGAAAAAACCAACTATTTTTTATTTTTAATTTTTTTTTTTTTTTATAAAAAACACACATAGAAAATACGTTTTTTTTATTAAGTACGCCATAATTAAATAAAATAAATAAAATATTTAAAAAATGTTTCGAAATTCTTCGTAAAACAAAAAATGCGTTAAATAAACATTATGGTTAAGTAAACACACTTTTAATAAAAACAAACTTTTTTAAAAATCAATTGCATAAAAAACTTTAGTAAATTTATAAAATTTGTGAAAAAGAAAAATTACAATACATACTAATAAAAATCATTACTAAATCTCTTCGATAGTAGCAGTTTCAGCATGATCCGATTTAGCTATAAGCTTATAATTTTCTGCTGCTTTCAGGCACTGCATGGCCATTTCTCTAGCCTTGGCACGAGTGTCATCGGGTAGTTGCGAGAGACCGCTTAACAATTCCATTATATCAGTTTCAAATAAACGTTTGGCGATTTCTTCACCAGAATTTATTAAATTCAATATTAAGGTCACACCTCGATGTTGTACCTCAGGACTGGGATTGGCTATGAGCACATGTAAAATTTCTAGCCATGATTTTACATCAAAGATTTTGCCGCAACATATTTTCGACACAGAAGTCAACATAGCCAAGGCACCAGCACAGGCTTTAGCAGTATCCTCATCTTCTTCTTCGCATAAAAGGGCCAAGAATTTAACGCGATCATTTTCGCCCTCAAACATTTTTATCACATCCTCAGATAGGATCATATTACATAAACACTGAGCAGAGGCACGTGTTAAAAGTTGATGATCTTCCATTAGATAGAATTCTATTTTGGAAATGCCCTGCTCCTTGATAATGCGCTGGCGTACATTTTCATTCATGGCAGCCAAGTTTGTTAAGGCCATAAGGGATTCAAAGTTTTCCAAAGCAGTGCAGTCTTGGTGCAATAAATTGATCAGGGGCCTGATAACATCTAGACTTCTTTGTCCAGCAAAGGAAACCTCGGGATTAATGGTAATGCCGATACGAGCCAAAGCCTGACAAGCATGCCTTTTACCCTTTTCAGTACCCTCCAAAGCCAATTTCAACAGACATTTAACACCGCCATCTTGTACTACCTTGCCCCTCAACTCTTGCAAACCGCAGACGGCATTCAAAACTCTAGCTATTAATTCCTTCGAATTGTCGCTTTCCGTTTTTGACAAAGCCACTAAGGCAGTTGTGATGCCCTCATTAACCAATATTACTATTCGATTGTGCACAAAATCTAGATCATCCAATTCATGTTCTTCGGGTATATGCACCTTGGCAAATTTAGCCAATTCCACCATTTCGGGTACTACCTCTTGTTTTTCAAAAGCATTGCATAAATTAACGAATGTTGTTACTACACCATACAGACATGATTGATCACCGGTGCGCGCCAAATCAATGAGAGCATGTATGGCTGGTTTATCATCAATTAATTTCTCTTTCACTTCAGCATCCAATGTCAGATATGCCAAACCATCGGCTGCCCATTTGCGTATGTCTTTATCTTTGCCTGGCTTAATCAAGAAACGTCGACAGGCTTCGGCTAATTTTATATTGGCACCATCAGCAAATGGTCTTATCGCTGCATCTTGACCACCATAACTGCCCAATTTACATAGACCTACCAAAGCACGTACACGTATACCATCATCCTTTGAATGATAGAGCTTCTTGAGAATATCAACGCCACCGGCACACAACGCTTTAGCTTTATCTTTCTTTGAGGAGGCAGCATAAATGCATTCGCAAGCAACTTTTTGTTGCAGCACATCGTCAGTGGTAGCCATGGCTAAAATCATTTGTAAAATACCTGCAACCATTTGAAAAATGACGGAAGAAAATTAATCAATTGACATACACACACGTACATAGATAGAAATGTATTTTAAATGCAAAATATGAAGTTGCCTTTTATTTTAGATTTTAAATTAACTAATAACTGCATACATACATATGTATGTTTTATGAAATTTAACATTTTCGGTTCATGTAGTAGAAAATATAGAAAATAATTTCCAATTTGTTATAACTCGTAAGAGTTATTAGTTATTGAAGAAACCAATTTTTGACACACATCGACCTTATGATAAAATATACAAATCCAATTTAAATTCAATTTAAAATGTTTTCCTATTTTATATTATTAACATTAATTGAGATATTATTACTCTAATCAGAATCAAGTTTAATTATAACCTACATCTATAATCAACCGTTTTATTAATTAGTAAACTAATATAATTCCAAAAGAAAACTTCTTCCACTTACCATCTCTAGCTATAATTTGATTGCCCACATCAAGAGGTCCCAACAACAATGATGTTATAGCTACTGTTACTCGAACTTTCGACTCTAAATCGGGAGACAGCAATTTATCCTTAATATACTCATCGATTTGTTCCTGAAAGCGTTCCTTAGCCTGATCGTAATACATGTTCTCATAAACCCTAGCCAAACACACCGAAGCAATGGTGCGTGAAGATGAAGTAATCTCCATGGCACTTTCATATTTATATTCCTCCAGTTCGGAACAAACGTCCAGTAGACGATAAAGGCCACGAAGTTCCACCAAACGTTCAGCCCATTCGAGAGCGGTGTAATGAACATTTCTAGTTAACAATTCAATGACAGCATCACGAGCCGGACCCGAGATGGTACGATCTGTTACACTGTACAGCAGACAGGACAATAGAGTATCAATTTCTTTAAAGTTTTCTTTGCACATATCCTTATTTGGTTTACTGTCGACTTTGTTTTCCATGCCTGAAAGAGCATTGATTATAGTTTGCAGGCAATGTTGGGCGGCAGTGACACGTTCCTCGTGTTTATGATCCAAAACATGCATAAACCATGGCACACCCAATTCGGTGAGCACAGCTTTAGTACGTGTCACGGAATGATTGCACAATTCAGCCACTACTCTTACCAAGTTCACATAGATGTCGGCATTCTTTTCGATTTTAGTGATGGAAGCAATTTTCGTAATGCAGCCTGATTTGAACAACAGATCTGCTCCCACTTCATCTTTAGCCAGTACTAACAAGTTATTAGATGCTGAACGCCTTTTTTCGAAGGGATTGGCAATATCAAAACACAATTCCATCATCTGTTTAACTTTTGTAGAAGTCTGGGCATTTTTGGCAGCTCTTTCTTGCACTATCAAATGCAGACGTTTAAGCATGGGCTGCACCGCTTGATTTGTGGGGTCTTCCTTAAACAAATCGGTAGCATCTTTATAAGCTTCTTCATATTTATTTAGTCCTTCATAAGCCTGAGCTCTGCGAAATAAGGCTTTGGGATCTCTTGCCGCTAATTTTAATGATTCATTGCAATCACTCAAGGCTGCTGTAAAATCTTCCAACTTCAAATAAGATGCAGCACGATTTTTATAGAATACTGGTAATTCCTTGTGTTTATCGCCTTTTTTAATAGCCATTTCATAGAAATTAATGGCCTCTTGCCATTTGCCCTCCTTAAAAGCTTGATTGCCTTTATCTTTATAGGTTAGAGCCTCCGCCCCTGTATCATCTGTTGCATTTGATGTAGTCATTTTCACTTATTTTCTATAAATTCCTTAAAAAACACTTAATTAACAGAATTTTATTGAGAAAATATTAAAATATTTAATTTATCTACTAAAATAGTTGTTTGTGAGTCACGTTTTTATTCAAAATAATAAAATTTTATAGGTATGTACAATTTGTATTTATACCTTTTTTTCGTCACAGTCGAATTTTCTCGATCCCACACGATCAGTATAGAAGAACGTTTGTGTATTATGAAATGAAAATGAATTTTCAGTAATGTTCTTGCACTACACTTTTTGGGTTTATTCTATAATTTTGCAATGTGTGTAGAAAGTAAAATGTTTTGTTCGTTAGCGATGAAAACTCTCAAATGAAATCTATTTTTAAATAATTTAGTATGAGTAAAATAATGTATTGATACTTTTGTTTTGATCCTGGTATTCTTTGTTTTTATTGGGGTTTGACGTTTCTCTCTATGTTTTCTTAGGTAAACAGGGTGTTAGATAAATATATTGTTTATAAATTTAAGGTGGAACTAACCATTTCTTTTTTATTTATTATGCTATAGATTATTTATTGAATATTTGTATTTTACCCATCCGAAATGATATTCTGAAAATACTAAATAAAACCAGTTTTTGGCATAACCCAGTATAAAGAATGCCCCCTCCGTACCGAGTACTAATGAGCCGATTAACAAAACAAGTTTTTTTTCAGTATTTGTATAATACATAAACCGTAGTTATTAAGTCCCGGGTCACACACTACCACTTTTGAGTGAGGGAAAAGAAGAGTGGTCCCATCTCTCTCTCTCTTCTTTCCCCACTCACCCAAAAACTCAAAAGTTCAGCAGCAAAAGTGGCAGTGGTGACCCGGGACTAAAAATATATTTGTACATAAATAACCATATAACGTATGAATGGGTATCCACCATTATTTTAAACTCAATATGGCAGCCTTAATCCCCCTGCTAAGACAATCAGGCCACCTATAATAAATTAATCTCTTCCTCTTCTTTGTATGTAACATTGTACAAACGTCAAAAACCACAAAAAAAAAAAAAGAAATTCTCACATGAAAATTTATTTTTTTCATAGAAAAATAATAATTTTCTATAAGATTTAAAGAAAAAATGTTGAATTTTTAAATTAAAACACACAACAAGGATAAAAAAACCTTGAATAAGTAACAAATCAACATAATTTCATAAGACACATAAAAGGGTTCTTTAGCAAGTCTTGCATCGAAAGAAGTAAAGACGGTGACAACAAAACGTATGTAAGTATGAAAATAAACCACGTAGGCAAATGGAAATAAATTTGTATTTTTCGGTTTTAGTTTTAGAATAGAATAAAAATGTTGCCGCTTACACATCGAGATCGCAGCAACTGCATGTACCGCATTAAAGACACCTTGAACAGTTGGAGAAGATTGATTTTCTCGGATAAGAATTCAAGAAACTTATTTCTATTTCTATTGTTAAATTTAAGTTTTGCCTTTGTGGAACTATTCTATGGCATATGGACCAATAGTTTAGGTAAGTACGATTGAGTGTGTGTGCGAGTGCTGAGATTGATAAGATAAAGCAAATTAGATCGTTAAATAGACATAAAACGTCTTGTGGCGATAAGTTAAATTAGTTGATTTTATTATATTGTTTTTCCCATTTTAGGTCTTATATCAGACTCATTCCACATGTTCTTTGATTGCACGGGTCTCTTGGCTGGTTTGGCTGCTTCAGTAATCACAAAATGGAAAGCCAATGAACGTTTCTCATATGGTTATGTGAGAGCAGAGGTATTGGCGGGGTTTGTTAATAGCCTTTTCTTAATTTTTGTGGCCTTCTTTATACTGTCAGAGGGCGTTGAACGTCTAATAGAACCACCAGAGGTTAAGCATGAAAGACTTTTTGTTGTTTCCGTATTGGGGTTGCTTGTAAATCTTGTTGGAATTTATGCCTTTAATCATGGTGGTCATGGTCACTCACATGGCGGTGGTGGTCACGGACATTCGCATGGAGGTGGCGGACATGGTCATTCCCATGTTAACGATGGTGGCCATTCACATTCCAACAATCATTTGGACTCCAACAGTCATCAGGCTATATTATTGGACAATGGTAAGTGAATGAAAGATTTCAGCTTTTGAATTTTGGTGTCTAAGGTATTATGTTAAAAAAATTAAAACTTAAAGCTTATGTTATTAGTTGAAAATTAACTTAAAAAACCCCGAATATGCGGTTAGTATTTCTTATTGACTTGTTTCATTTCAACAAATAGTGTATTTTAAGAATAAGGTGAATTTTCATATCACGATCTTCGAAAAATTAATTTGTAAAACTTTTTCTAACAATATTCTTCTTATTAACTAAAACTCAATTATTTTTACTTCAGGTCACGGTCATTCACACTCTCATGGAGTTCATTCGCATAATGATGATGTTGGCGGCAACAATTCACAAATAATGCGCGGTGTCTTCCTGCACATTTTAGCTGATACTTTGGGCTCAGTAGGTGTTATTATTTCTGCCGTTTTAATGCATTTGTTCGGCTGGATGATAGCAGATCCAATTTGTTCCATTTTCATCTCCCTGCTAATTGTGCTGTCCGTCTTAAGTCTTATTAAAGAATCAATTTATGTATTAATGCAAAGACAACCTGTCAATTTAGATCGTTTACTACCTCAGTGTTATCAAAAAGTCACCGGTTTGGCTGGTGTTTATGCCGTGCAAGAGCCTCACTTTTGGACATTATGTTCGGATGTTTTTGTGGGTGCTATAAAGCTAGAAGTATCACGTAATATTGATCCCAAATATGTTGTCTCGCATACACGTATGATTTTTGAATCGATAGGCGTTAAACAAATCTATATACAATTGGATTATGTGTGATAATTTTTATATATATATGTACGTACTATATTTAAAATAGAATATTTAAAGAAAGCCTGTTTTTTGCAAATGATTTCTTTCAACATTAATGATTTACTTGTAACAGTTTTGCATTAAAACATTTTTACTATTACATTATTAATAGTTATTTCTTTATGCTACAGTGCAAAATTATGGTACATTTTCTTCACAATTATTTTGTTTTAACTATTTTTTTAATTTAAAAGCAAACTGTATAACTGGGAACTAAGTTATTTACTATTTTTTAGTATTGATTTTAAAATTATATTAATTATTATAAGACTGTTCGTTTTAATTGCTATTTAATGCGAACAAACACCTACACAAAATAGTATTTAACTATAAAAATAGTGAAAGAAACGAACAGCAACAATATTAAGTCCATATATTTATTTTTTTTTTTTGTAAAGCTATTAATTAAATCATTCCAACAACAAATAATATTTTTTTTATTTCTTACAAACATTTATAATTTATACAATTTATATGCTATATTAGTTCAAAGGACTGTTATATATTAATAAACGAAGACCATGAGCGTTATAACAAACAATAGAATATAATTAAAAACAAATGTTTACTAAGAAAATAGATGAAAATGAAAAAAGCCAATTTGAAATGTAAATAAATGAGTTTTTTATTAAAAAAAATTTATATGTATAAATAAATGAATCTAGTTTTATTAGAACAAGACGGTTTTAGTGACTTTGCTCAAAAATTTTTTTTTCATCAAATAGGGCTTTTAGCAATTAATATTTTTTTTTTGCGGCCCAGTCTATTTTCGAAGAGGCGGCCCTCAAAGTTGGAAACATATAAGCCTATATTTCGAGAAGTACAATAATTTATTATACATCAAATTTAATTAATTAAAAATACATTTGCAACGATATATATCTTGATTATAAAATATGGACCGAGTGTAGGTTAAATCTGAAAAGAATATTTTTTGATCCGAATTTTTTTTTTTAATATCTAAAAAAAATTAAAAATAAAATAATTTAATGAAAATTAAATTTAATGAACTCAAGCCTGACTAAAATTATCAAGAAATTAAAAAAGTCTATATTAGTGTTATTTTAGTTTATTAATATAAATATGCAAGACATTAAGATTTAATTTAAGTAGGGATTCCAATACCGGTATTACCGATACCGAAATACCGGTATTACAGGCTTCAATCAAAAACCGAAACACAGAAATACCGCATGCAACAATACCGGTATTCTTTTTTTTTTAATATATAAACTGCACCATATACATATCTATTCAATCAATGGTAATGAGTTACTGCAAACAAATTAGAATGCGGATGAAAAGTGAACTGTTGTCTAGGAAAGTCAGTAGAGATAAGTTCAGCATTACATTCTAAAAATGGACGTCAGTCAGAAATCGGCGTTATATTAACATAAATGTCCATTCTGACAAAATCTTTTGGAACCTTGGGTTGAGTCGTATTTCAGGGTCTATGCCATCAGATAAATGCATTGAGCTAGTTGATAAAAAAAAATAAAAGAACATGGTATTTTACTTCAGGCGGACATTGTTGCGCTCACAACGGTTGGCGCTTCTATAATGAAGAAAGTAGGTAAGCTTGTGAAGGCAGATCATCGACAATGTCTGGTGCATGGCATACAACTAGCGGTCATTAGCGTGCTATATCAGCAGAATATTTCTGATGAACGTGAATTATTTCCCTGCGAAAATGACACCGATAACGAAGATGATGGTATGCTAATAGTCGAAGATAATATATGTAAGAAGAACATGCCTAATATAACTTTAAGTTCTGAAATAGGTATATGCATTGATTAAAAGGTTCGGAGTGTAGTTAAATTGTTTCGCCATTCGCCAACAAAAAATGATGCAACATTAAAAAAATATGTTAAGGATGAATTTGGTAAGGAGTTGATGTTAGATTATAAAACTCGTTGGAACAATTTATTAGCTATGCTGGAAATAATTTATATGCTTAAAGGTTGCGTAAGAAAAGCACTTATTGATTTAAATACTACTTGTATTTCGGAAGATGAATTCCAGCTACTATCAAGAATAATATCAGCTTTAACCCCTATAAAGGTTGCAGTTGAAAGTTTATGCTGCTCAGATTCAAATCTCTATAAAGCAGATATTACCTTAAAATTCATGTTGGATGAGTTTGCACAACAAAAAACGATACTGCATTAAAAGTGAATTAAAATGCAGAATTCTTGAATATTTAACCAAATAAGCAAAACAGCCATAATACAAATAATTGTTAAGTTGGTTCAACGTTTGGAAGATCAAACCATAAACATAGACGAAGCAGTGGCAGATAAATCTGACGATGAAGTCGAGATGGTTAATATTGAACCAGAAATTCCTGTTCTGGACAAATCTCTTACAATTAAGCAAAAGTTGCAGAAAATTATGATTGAAAAAATTCAGCAAAATAAGCGCGGTAATGAGATTAATTCGAAATTCGAATGTGTATTATTTCCTTATGACCGTTCGTCCTACAAGTGTAGAATCTGAGCGTGTGTTTTCTGCAGCAGGATTAATCTGTACGAAAATAAGATCACGCCTATCGGATGAAATCATCTACAATTTATGTTTTCTGCGACCATATTTCAACTTACAAAAAGAAGAAATTAAAAAAAATTGTAATTAAATTTTTTAACTGTATATTATATTTAATTTTTAATTGTTTTGTTTTATTTTTAATATCGAACTGTTTTATTTTTCTTAATAACTATAAATTAATTGTATTTTCTTTTGTATGTAATATATTAAATTAACAAAAAAACGAAAATATCGATAATACCGTTAATACCGGTATCGAGATATCCTCACCACCGTAATGTCGAAATACCGAAAGGCTGTCGGTATTGGAATCCCTTAATTTAAGGTACCATATGTGTGTAGGTACTATAATCACATAATTATAAGATACGAAAAATTAAAAACAAACATTTTTTTTTTTAATTTTGTATACAGGGAAGAATTTTCTCCTCTATGGTATACAGAACACCTGTAATATACAGATTTCCTGTATTGCCGGCCTACGGCTGGGTGGAAGGATTTTCTTTTCTATGATATACATTACACCAGAACGAACCTAGTACAGATTGTATTTTTATGGTCAAATGTCATAATCTGTCTTTAAAATCTTTAGATCTTTATTACCTACATGGTTATTTTTTATTTTTATTTTATTTAAAAATTAGGTAATACATAAATGTATATACTAAATATAATTATTTTTGCTATAGCAACTAGGCCTTAAGCTGTACAATAGATATTTGTGGTAAATTTTTTTTTTTTTTACAAAGGTGGTGTTATATTTTAGAAATAATTTAAATATTATTGTATAAGTTAATAACCTTTAAATAATTTGTTAGTTTGTTAATGGAATGCTCAGAGGGAAGAGATAAAGATAGGAGCGGATTTATATCAGAAAATAATTGGTTTCTAATTTGATCAAATTTGGTGCAGTCACATAAGATGTGTGTTATGTTTAATGGGCTATCGTTAGTTTTTTTTTTTTTTTAATATATTTTTTTATTATTGAATCTTTCTTATCGAAATTTAAAATATATATTCAAATCTTAATTCTATCGTTAATTGACTTTAAAATGTTGTAATTTATATACCTACTCATACCTTTTTCCATGATTTTTTGTAGTAATATCAGATCAAAAAATATTTTCCGAAATTGACCTATAGGTGGTCCATATAAATAGGTCATGTTATATTTCGTTGGAAAGGTCTTTAAAATACCTATCATTATATATATATATCGTCTAATAAAGAAATGTAGTTTTCAAGATATAGCTAAATATATTACAAACTTTGTAAATTTAATCAGAATTTAAAACTCTGTTAGTGATAAAGTTTTGGAACTGATTGAAAAAAAGTCACTAAAACCGACTTATACCTTAAACAATCTTTTTAATTTTTTGTTTATTATAAAACTGTTGTATATCATAAATAAGTCTGTTAAGTTGAATTTGAAATTTTTGAAATACTATTGAAATGTCATGAAATACAATTAGAAATGGTGTAGTATATAGCAAAATTATGTAATTCTTCTCAATAGTGGTTAAGGTGTTTTTATAAAATATACACACACTATGTATATAAAACCACAATTTATCGAATAATAATTATATGTTTAACATTTTCTATTAAATAATCGTTCTGTACTGCACCATATGTAAATAATATTCAGTTTTGTTTTGTGATGATATTTTATTTATTTCTATTATGTCCACTTATTTAAATTACCGTATTCTTTTTTTGTGAAATACACTGTATAAATATTACAAACACGTCATAATATAACATCGCTGGTCCGACTATACTTTCTTACTTGATTTTTAATATAATCTCCTGAAACTTCAATAGTCTAACGCTTTCCTAGCAATTATATCCCTTGATTAAAATAGTTTTCCTCAGGGCCTTCAAAATGGTGGTTTACAACTGTAATTGCATTTTTATTTGAGGTTAAACGATTGGCAGCTAGAAATTTTTTTAATTTGGGAACAGGTTCAAGACACTGGGAGCTAAATCAGGACAATAATGTGGTATCGGAAAAACAAAAATAAAAACAATATTAGACCTTAATTTCGAAAAATAAAATATAATTGTTTAATAAATAAAAAGGTCGAAAAATCGGTTATATATATGTATAATCAAAAATAAGTAAGAACAAATCTATATAAGAAGAAGAAAAAGATGAACTACAAATATTTAAAAAGAATGGAAGATTAAATAAGAATATAAATAGATATAAGACTATTCAAGATAAAATAATTAAATTTAAATCAGCAATAACATTCATATTTAAATTTTGACAATTACTGTTATTTTTTAAAAAATATTTTTATTGTTATTAATTTTAAATTTGGTTTTGTTTCCCTGAAGATGCTACACATTGTTGTAGCGAAATATCGGAAAAAAATAAAAAATAAAAATGAAAACAATATTAGACCTTAATTTCGAAAAATAAAATATAATAATTTTATTTTTCTTAAAACGATCCAAACAAGATTGAGAAATTTTCATTCTTATGGGTCTTTGGTCGACTGTTAACAAATGCGGCACCCATTTTGCAGAAAGCTTTTCCATCTGTAGTTCTTCATGCAAAACTAAATGGACTCGATCATTTGAGATGCCCATGATATTTCATGCACTTTTATTCGTCAATCATTTAATACCATATCATGCAGTTTGGCTACAATTTCTTTTGTTGTTGCTGTTTTTGGACGTCCACTACGTGATTCAGTCTCAATGCGTGTACGACCACGTTTAAATTCAGCAACCCAATGTTTACTGTTGCATGTAAAGGAGAACTTTCACTTAACACATTCACCATATCATTATGAATTTCTTGTCCCGATAAACCTTTTTTATTTAAATATTTAATGACACCACGAATTTCTAATTTTTTTTATCGTAAAGAAATTGCGGATGCTTCTTTTCTGAACACTTATTTCTATATGAAGTTGTCAGATCGAAAAGAAATTTAACATGTGTTCATAGCACAGATGTAAGTTTTCAAAACACTTAAACTATTTTGTGTATATCTCGCTTTCTGTTCTAGTCTAAGAAGTATCCGAACCGAATATATTTTATCTTTTAGGAAAAAACTATCTGCAAAGAATACAAAAAGAATTAATATGAAAATTATTCTTATTATATTTCCAATAGTAAGGTTTGGGAATTACAATTGAATACTAATAAATGACGGATCTATTTCGTTAATCACGTCACAGATTTTTAATTTTAATACCGTAATTAATTCAGTTGGCTTTGTATAAATGCTATATTTAACATAACGCCACAAAAAAGAATCCAGTTGTTTTAAAACGCATGATCGGGACGGACAATTAACAGCTGAATTTAATGTAATAATGCGATCGAGAAATTTGGATTGCAATAAAGTAATTTTAATTGTGACAATTGTTGTGTCACGTTGTTGTTGTGGCACGAATTCATATATATTATTACTCCATATGGAATTCTAAGTCGATTAAGCTATGTCCGTCTGTATGTCTGTGTAAAATACTCTCACGTCCAAAAGACACAACAAAAATCAACAGAGCCGAAATATGGCTTAATGATAAATAAATGCCTGTAAAATTGGAATATTAATAAAAAATTTCGCAAAAGTAAGTATTTTTTATTTATTTTTTTTATCTTTCTTGTCGAAATTTACAATATGTATTCAAATCTTAATTCTACTTGTTGTTTATTAGTTGTTACCAATGTAACCACTAACTGCTGTATTCAAATTTTTTCAAAATGTCTTCTAGTTAGGCTCAAAGTATCGGTTCTTTTTAGCCTCTGGTGACCTTCGAACTGAAGCAGACCCCGAGCGAGGTAGTTTGGGTGGGCCATTAGTTTATCGATGTAGCTAGTTGAGTATTTTTTAATTTCCTCCTGGATAGTAGGGACGTTGAGATCTCTGTGGATAATATCATTACGTATATATATAATGGGCCTCAGACAATTTGTCGTAATATTCTAGACTGTCTTCTTTGAAGCTTGGATGTTAGATGAGCATGCAGTACCCCATAATTGGATGCCATATGTCCATATTGGTTTTATGATGGACTTGTATAAGAGAATTTTGTTGTCTAAATATAAGTTTGATTTTCGACCGAGAAGCCAATGTAGTTGAGCTGCTTTAAGTTTCATAGCCCTTATTTTCGCTTCAATATGACGAGACCAGGTCAAGCGTCTATGTATATGAATTCCCAAGTTTTCTACCGGAACAGTGATGTTATTTATTTTTACAGCTGGGCAGGTTTGTCTTCTTTTTTTTTTTTTTTTTTTATAATACATTATATTTATTTATTGAATCTTCAGATATTGAAATGACAATAAGTTTTCGAATCTTAATACTAAAAGAAAATAATAAGTCCAGCCAGTGCTAGACAAAATATTATGATACTACAAAAAATTTACATCCACTGATCCAGTCATCTGTTTTGCGTTTGAGTTAAAGCAAGGGTATCCCTCCTTCTCAACCGAACATGGCCACTAAAGTTAAGGATGTCTCGTGCAAGTGGGTTTGGATGGTGTTCAAGTTTGCTGACATATTTTGAGGCGTATTTTGTAAATTCGACTTTCACCAAAGGAATGCCTACATCATGGAGCTGCAGTAATTATACGTAGAATTTTATTTTGACCCCTTTGAATTTTTTCAATGTTGGATGCTGAGGCAGTACCCCATAATTGAATTCCATAACACCAGATTGGCTTTAGAATTGCATTGTACAACAAAAGTTTGCATTCCAACTTTAATGTAGAATTTCTGCCGATTAGCCAATTAAGTTGCACTGCTTTTAATCTCATCTGTGTAAGTTTTGCGTCAATATGAGATTTCCAGGTTAAACGACGATCGAGGTGGATTCCGAGGTATTTGACTTCATTGTGTTGCGGAATAATTTGGTTATTTATTCTGATGGACGAGCAAGTTTCTTTTCGCAATGTGAATGTGATATGAATACATTTCTGTTCATTAACCCTGATTTTCCAAAGCTCTAGCCAATTCTCTAGTTTATAAACATAATTCTGCAAATTCTGTGATGCTACTTGGTGGTCCTTATGAACGCTAATAAAGGCTGTATCGTCTGCGAAAGTTGACGTGTGGATTTTGGGGTCTGACGGCATGTCGGAGGCATAAATCAAATATAAAGTAGGACCCAGTATGCTACCCTGTGGCACACCTATTTCAATTGGCTGAGCGGGGCTTAAAAAATTGCCTTCTTTGATTTTAAATTTGCGACCGTATAAATAGCTTTCCATAAGTTTATGGGTGTTAGCAGGCAGAGTTAATTTTATTTTGTGCATTAAACCGTCATGCCAAACTTTGTCGAACGCTTGGGACACATCAATGAAAAGGGCGGAGCAGTATTTTTTGTCTTCAAACGACCCTCTTATCACATTTACCAATCTGTGTGTTTGTTCGATGGTGCTGTGTTTAGCTCTGAAGCCGAATTGATGATTAGGAATGCATTCAGTGTCGTTCAGAATTGGAATCAACTTAGTCATTAACAATTTTTCGAATAGTTTAGAAATAGTCGGCAGTAGGCTAATTGGCCTATATGACTCTACTTTGGTGTGATCCTTCCCTGACTTAGGAATCATAGTGATCATAGACACCTTCCAATCTGCAGGATAGTATTCTAGGCGTAAAATAGCGTTGAAGATAAAGAGGATAATTCTTCTAGCTACACGAGGTAACTCCACAAGCATTTTATTGCTGATTTTATCCATACCTGGAGCCTTTCTAAGGTTCAGAGTACCAATAGCGCTTTAGTCTTAGAGGTACAGGAGGTCTAATAACGAGTGGTGGCAAATCAGATACGTTATTTGAGTTGTTTTTAGTAAACACATTTCTTAAATGGTTAACAAATAATGTCCCTTTCTCGGAATCGTTTCTAGCCCAGTCACCAGTCGGATTTCGCAAAGGAGGTTTTCCTCTCACTAGTCTTTTTAAACCTCTTGCCGCCCTCCATAACGAGTAGTCAGCTTGTGGGGTACTATCAAGACCCTCCAAGTAGGATCTAAGTGAAGCCGTTCTTTGGGTTTCTAAGAAATGTCTTAGTATATCTCTGCATACCCGTAGCCTAGCTTTCAGTTCAGGAGACCTGTGAAGTTGCCACTCTCTTCTCATTCTTCTTTTTTCTGTCAGGAGATGTTCGAGTTCAGATAAATAAGTTCTGTTTGTCCTATTTCTACATTCAACGTGATAAGTGGAAGCGTGATGCACAGCTCGTCGAAGGTCCTCGGTAAAGTTGCCAATCGACTCATCGATATCGTCGGTAGTTCTCAACACAATATTTTCCGTGCAATGAGAACTTAAATACTTTTTGTATTTTATCCAGCTTACTCGGGTCTTAGTCATGTTTCTAAATGGGGAGCCACACACTTGAGGGAAATGCATTGAAATGATAGTAGGAGAGTGATCTGAGGACAAGTCTAATGAAGGATCCACTTGCATCCATTCTACAGGGATATTTTTCACTACTCCAAAGTCAATAACATCGGGAATCTTCCGTCGGTCCGTCGGCCAGTAGGTGGGATGTCTGCTTGAGAGTACATCTAAGCCCATTTGAGCAATGGTGTTGAAGAGTGCGCGACCCTTTGGGGTTACCAGACGTGAACCCCAAAATGTGTGTTTGGCGTTAAAGTCGCCAGCAACTAAAAATCTAGCTCCAAGGGAATTAAAGAAGTTATGGTATTGGTGTTCTTTTATTGAGAATCGAGGCGGAGAATAAATCGATGATAAAACAAATTCGTATTGACAGAATTCAATGCAAATGTTTGTTGCTTGGAGGTAATCCTCACTTATGTTATTCATTAGATAATGTTTTATTCTGTTCTTTATAAGAATTGCCGAACCTCCACAAGCTCTTCCGCGGGGATCTTTAGTATCGTACAACACGTAGCCATTAATTTTGAAGTACCCTGTCGACGTCAAGTGAGTTTCAGCAATCATCACAACATCAATCTGCTTATCCATCAGGAAGTATTCCAGTTCGTTTTTATGTTGGCGGAGGCCGTTCGCGTTCCAAAAACAAATTTTTAAATAAATCATTTCTTTAAAATGGCTTGCAAGATAGTGGATTGCATTTTCAGCATTTCCTGCATCATGGATGTCATAGTGGTCGTAAAAGTGTTCATAGTTTGGACAAGTGTCTGCAAAGTAGTCTCTAGAGTGTTAATATTAGGCTCGTAATATTGTGATTTAGGTTCCTGCTCCAAACCTGGCATATTAGATTTAACCACGTTAGCGTAAGAAACTTGTCTAGGACTAGGCACGTTTACATGACTAGTGGGCCTTAACAATTGAGGAAAATTGTTACTCGATGCAAAATTAGGCTGTTGAGGATGATCAGGTAATACTGACGTCTTGTTGGTCCTAATGCCTTTCAAATGAGTGTAAACTGGACAACCTCTATAATTTGCGGTATGATTACCTCCACAGTTACTGCATTTTCTGATTTTTGAGTCAGTTTTCGACTTATCACATTGAGCAGTTGTATCTAGTTCCCCACACGCAACACAAACTGACGGCAATTTACAATACGCTTTGGTGTGACCAAATTCTTGACAATTAAGACACTGGACGGGTCCCTGACGCTTATGCGGTTCTTCCACGGTGATTCTCCGATACAGAAGGTAAATCAGATTGTAGATGGGATGGGACTCGTTTTTCTTTAAGACGATATCTCCAGGTTCCAATTCCACCCTGAACATCGGCTGAGGAATCTTTTCACGGTTTCTAATATTCGTTATGCTCTTAATTTTGAAGCCATTTTCCATTAAACTAGTCTTTATCTCGGCAGGATCAACATCTGGGTCTATACCCTTTAGAACTACTTGGAGTCCTTTTGCGCTTTTCAGCTGGTAGGTATAGAAATCCCTACTCTCCCTCTCCAACTGGTTGGACAATTTTCGAAAATCATCTTCCTTTTTCACTTGAATTTTGGTTTCGCTGATATTTCCATGTTTAATTGAGGTTACGCTAAACATATTTTCACCTATTACCGAAACAATTCCCTGTACCAATTTACTGGAAGTGGGCTCTCTCAGATAAATTGGTGGGGGCTTAAACGTCTTTTTAGGAAGTTCTGGATCATCCGTCTGGAGGAGAGCAAACCTGTTTTGATCATTTGGATTGTCAATACTCACGGTCTTGGGAGCTTTTGAATTTGATGATATTTGAGCAGATGTCGGGCTCCTCTGTCGCTTAAGAACTGTGACGTATTTATCCATACCTACTTGTTTTCTAGGTTTGACTGCGCTTTTTGATGTAGAAGATGTTGATGTTTTATCATCTGATGAAATCACTATATTGGGCGAACAGGAACGGCGCCGTTCTACGGCTCTTGTAGTGAGAAGATTCTCCACAGATTTTTTTAAGGATTCTTCCTCAGAGATCCATAAAGATTTTCTAGTCGAGCTAAGCTCTTTCTCAGAATTACATCTGAGAGGAACACTCATACAGTTTTTATGCGATTTTAATGTTTTTTATTTTTATTTTTTTAATGTTTTTTATTTTTTATTTTATTTTTTTTTTTTTTATCGTAGGTATTTTTACCTATTACGAATTATTTTTTAACTTTTTTGTTTTATTTCGACCTATTACACTTTTTCACCTATTACGATTTTTTCACCGAAAATTCAGCCGCACTAAAAATAACACGTCCGAACAGTTCAACAACACTATGTGTTTGTCTTCTGAGCGTGAAAGTTAAGTGAGCACATTTAGCCGGGTTACCCTTTATTCTCCATCTAGTTCATTGATGTGGAACTGCAGATTTTGCGATGCGACTTTTGGGTTATGGTTAACGCTAATAAATGTTGTCTCGTCTGCAAATGTAGATGTATGCGTGCTCAGGTTTGTTGGCATATCCGCTGTGTATATTATATATAGAAGCGGTCTTAATATGCTGCCTTGGGGGACACCAGCAGTAATTTTCTTAAGGCGGGATAAGTAGCCCATCATGCCAAACTTTTTCAAATGCTTGGGAAATGTTTATAAACAATGCTGAGCAGTATTGCTTTTGCTCAAACGCCGATCAAATTAGGGTGACAATTCTATGCACTTGTTCTATTGTACCATGTTTCGCTTTGAATCCGAACTAGTGATCCGGGATGATGTCGTGTTCATTTAGATGAGGAATTCTACTTAAAACGAATATTTTTTCTAAAAGCTTCGATAGGATTGATAATAAGCATATCTTTTCCTGGCTTGGGAATCATAATAATTATAGACTTCTTCCATGAGAATGAGAAGTATCCAACTCTTAATATCGCGTTAAAAATGAGCAGCAAGATTCTAGAAGCAGACGATGGTAAGTTCCTTATCATTGACCCTGTTATGCGGTCAGGTCCGGAAGATTTTCTAATATTCACTTTCTCTATTGCAGATTTTACTTGATTTATGTTAAATTTTATTGGATAGTTTACCTTATCAGGAATGATTGGACGACAGGAACATGTATGTGCATCATGTGGCGTAAAAACTTCCTCAAGGTGGCCCTCGAAAGCGTTTAATTTTTCATTTGTGTTTTTGGACCATGTGCGGTTTTCCAGTCTTAATGGAGATTCTTGGGTTAAAGGGCATTTCATATGCCTTACAGCCTTCCATAAGCTGTAATTGGAATTTTTTGTGGCATCTAGGCTGTTTAGATAGCCTTCTATTGCAGACTCGTGGTTCTGTCTCAATTTGTTGCGAAGAGTTGTCAGGTATAATTGTAGTTGGGCCTTAGTGGTTGGTGAACGACTGTTTTGCCATTGTCTTCTTAACTTCCTTTTTTCTCTGATAAGGGTCTCTATATCCGTCGATGTATTGTAAGGAGCACGTTTAATTGTCCGCTTGATTGGGGTTGCATTTCTTGATGCGTCCAAGACTTCTGTGAATCGGTCGACAGCTATTTGGATGTCAGATGAATTTTTTAGGTGAATAATGCACTGTGATAGGTGAGAGCTCAGATACATTTTATACTTTAACCAATTTGTGTTTCTGTTTGGATAGGAAATAAAATTTTCAGCTGCGGCGTCAGAGTTGTCTTTTAAAATGAGGCTTGAAGGTGAATGATTAGACGACGCTTGATGTTTTTAATTACAGCAAAGTCAATAAGGTCTGGTATCTTGTTGAAGTCGGTTGGCCAATAGGTAGGCTCACCACACGATACGACATCAAAATTATTTGCAGTTACGGTATTATATAGCTGATTACCTCTAGGATTAATACGTCTGGAGCCCCAATATGTATGTTTAGCGTTGTAATCGTCAGCAACAATGAATTTCTGACGGAGAAGAAGTTTGAGAAATTTATCGTGTACAATATTGTGCCTCAGGGGACAATAAACGGATGACAAAGTATGTTTGAAATCAGTAAGATTTATAGATGTGGCCTGGATACAATCTTCTTCGAACTCTGGCAATGGTAAGTGTCTGATGTGTTTGTGCACAATTATGGCTGTGCCACCACAAGCCCGTCCGCTGGGATGTTTTGTGTCATACGTAAGGTATCCATTTACCCTAAAGCAGTTATTATGAGTAAAGTGTGTTTCAGAGACTAGAAGTACGTCGATTTCATGCCTATGAAGAAAGTTTGCAACTTCGTGTTTATGTTGGGATAACCCGTTTGCATTCCAGAAACATATTTTTAACTGGTTCATTTGTTGTTGAGTAGAACTTGCAGGAGCATGTTCTGATTTCACATCATTTCCTGAAACATGTTCTGCATAATATCCATGAAGTTATTCATAGTTTGAATTAAATTTTCAATTGAGCCAGAAGGCATTTGTAGACCTTCCCTAGGAACATTAGCGTACGGAGGCTGCTGTGCGTTAGAAGTACTCGGGGGATTTTTGGCATTAGGGTTTCCTTTTAAGACCTGGGCATATGATTGTTTTTGTTTGTTTGTGTAATACTAGCAACAGAGCCAGCGGGTTGGCTGAGCGCATATGACGGACCATATTGGGAGTGAGTATATTTTTGAACTAAAGCAGGTTTTTTTTAAATGCAAGAAGACTTTACAACCCCTATAGTTTGCCGTGTGATTTTCGCCACAGTTGCTGCATTTCTTAACATTCGGGTCAGCTTTAGAACGATTGCATTCGGCGGTTTTACGAGCGTCGGTCACAAACCACACATACGTGAGGCAATTTACAATATGTTTTTGTATGCCCATATTCCTGACAGTTTGTGCATTAGGAGGGACCCTTTCGTTTTAATGGCTCCTCGAAAGTTATTCTTCTGTTGTAGGTAACGCAAGTTGTATATGGGATGAACTGAATTTTTGGTTTTGAGGACCGATGAATCAAACGATATCTCAATGCGGTGCATTGGTTGAGGAAAATGTTATGAACAGATTTTACCTCATAACCCCCTAGCTCTACGGCAGATTTTATTTCCTCTGTAGGAACAGAACTATGCCTATTATGACAATAATCAAACCCTTAGCACTTTTAAATTGATTTGTATAGTAACTTTTTTTTCTGTGTCCAGGTGTCTTGATATAATACGAAAGTTCGTTTCTGTTCTGCCTCGAATTTTGGTCTCTTGAATTTGCCCGCGTCGTATAGAAACGACGTAGAAATTATTCTTACCTACAAGTTGATTCAACATGTTGACTATGCTATTTGATGTTTGCTCCCGCAGATAGATAGGTGGCGGTTTAACTTCTTTAATGGCTGTTGCATTAGCTGATTCTGCTTCTTCATCGTCAGGTATGGATAGTATAGAGAATCTGTTACCACTCGTTGGCAAAGAGACTACGTTAGAACCTTTGTATTGCTTGGACATGCGTTCCTGTTGGGTGGACCTAGGGCTACCCTTTCTCTTTTGTCCATGTCTGTTTGCAAAAAGTACTAATTTTGGCACAGCTCCCGTATTTATTAATGCTAATCGTGATGTTCCAGGTTTATCGTTGGGCACACTTGCACTTAAATTGCTGTATGGAAAACCAGTTTCGCTGGCAATTTTTGCACTTAAATAATTTTTATTTAATTCTGGGTATCGAATGTTTTCATTGCTCACGCTCGGAGAACTTACCACAATATACGCATTTCTGCTATTTGTGCTGAGTCTACTCTCCTTGTTTGGAGTATTTGTGAGGCTTATTCACAAATCTCTTCGGGCACCTTAGTTATTGTTCTTTTCTTTTTTACCTATTACAAACATTTATTTTTTCTTTTTTTACCTATTACAAATATTTTATTTTTTCACTTCGAACTTTTTTTTATTTTTTACTCATTGATACACGTCCGTACTCGTCAAGAGCTGGTTTCGTAATCAAAAATTACGAAATTTTAGTTTTATTAAAAAATTTTTGAGAAAACCCACTACATAAATTACAAAAAAATGGCTTCAATTTGTGGACGCAAAGAAGTGTAAAATACCTAAATAAAGTGTACATAAAATAAATGATCTTAAATTTTTCAAATTAAAAATCTATTAAACATAACTACAAATAAATGTATTTTTTTATGTACGTTGAAAGTGCGCAAATATTTACTTATATTTACAAAAATATTATCTAGTGCTTGTAAGTTATGTGTTTAAAAATATGTAGAAATAATTGCGACTATACGAAATACTAAAATAATTGTGTCCTCATTAAAAAAATGTTTCAACTGGTACCATTGCATAATTTTGCATTCTATATGATATGTACTTACAAAATCATAATTAGACAAATAGTAAAAATAAAATTATATTAATTTAACATATTATGGATAGTACTATCAGAGTATAATTGCTTTAGACCATAATATGATCATTATATATCATAATATGATTACTTTAAATCATATTATAACCTAATATAATCATTATTATATATCATAATATGGTTACGTTATATCATAATATGATTACTTTAGAACATAATATGATTACTTTAGATCATAATATGATTATTATATATCATAATCTAATTATTTTAGATCACAATATGATTACTTTAAAGTATAATATGGTTACCTTGGGTCATAATACAACAATTTCATGATTATATTAGGTTATAATATGATTTAATTCTATTTTCTTCGAACTTTTTGTATAATTTTTAAGCCTGAGGTCACTTTTTGTTTTTAATAAAAGATTTTTTTTATTTTTATTTATAATTAATTCGATATTTCGATTTCCTTTGGAAATCTTCTTCAGGAGTTATTTTAATATTATAACAAATGTTCTATGTGTAAAAAAATATTTTGATATAAGTTTGACGGCGGTTGACAAAATTGAAAAATATGTTTTACAGAAAAATAGTTTTAAATTTTCAATAATAACATTGAACAGTAAATAATTTTAAACAGAAAGATAGTAACATAATATAATAACATTTTGGAATGATAACATTTTTTAAATACATAAATTGTGTTAATTTCCCCTATTGTTAACATTTATAATAAAAATTTTAAATATTCGACCTTTTCTTTGTAGAATTTGTAGAATCATTGACCTCGAGCTTGAGTATTTATCAATTTTAGGTTAACATTTATATATTTGTTCAATAGGTGTCTATAATTTTAAGCTAAGTTTTCTGTGTCTTTTTTAAAATTTATTCTTTTTTCTGATGGTACATTATTGATATGTAACATTTCTAACGTGTATCTTTGTTTTGTATGATTTTCTGTGTTCAATATAGATGTGTTATCAAAATCTGGATAGTGGTTAAAATCTCTACAATGGGTTGATAAAGCTGTTTTTTGTGTTGAATTATAATTTCTATATTTCTGGTCATGTCCATGTCCTGTTAATCTAGTTTTAAGTTTTGTCCCTGTTGTTCCTATATATATTTTGTTACATTGCTCGTTACTATTTATTACCACCACAATAAATTTTATATACTAAATTTGACATACATATCTTTCTTTTCTAATCTATCTTTAGTTTTTGTGAATAATCTTCCTACGTTATTATTCACATTATGTAAAATTTTGTATGCTGTTTTGTTATACATATATGTTTCTATTCTTTCTGAAAATCCAGGTATATATGATATTGACTTATAAATTTTTGGTTTTGAAATTCCATTATTAATATAGGATTTTCTTGTGTTAAATTGTTTTATTAATCTGCAAATGAGTTCATTAGGAAAACTATTATCTTTTAATATGTTTCTAATCATTTCTTTATTTTTATTATGAAATCTAATGTCACTAATTGTTAATATTCTATCTATAAGATTTTTAGCAGTGTTTATAATAATTCTTTTTGGGTGTTTTAAGAAATAATTTCAAATTCTTCCTGATGAAGTTGGTTTTTTATACTAATCAAATACTAAATTATTTCCCCTTCTTGTAACTAATATATCTAAATATGAAATTGAAGAATTTAATTCCTTTTCAATAGTAAATTTTATATTCTGATCAAATGAGTTGAATATTGATAATAAAATATCGATTTTATTATCTTGAATTATACAAAATAAGTCATCTGCATATTGTGTTAGTATTTTTGGTTTTATTTTTCAATACATGTGTCTAATAATTTTTCCACTACAATATCTGCTATTATTGGAGATGCTGGAAGTCCCTTTTTTTGTGTATATATTTTACCATCATATTGGAAATATGTACCTATTGTGAACTATACAGAATTTTATGATTCGTAAGAATAAATTTTTATTGATATCAGTAAATTCGGAAATTTTGTTCCAATTTTCCACTATAATTTTTATTGCTAGGAATATTTGGGAATAATGAAACAACATCAAGCAATATTAATTTTTCATTATTTTTGATTGAAATATTTTTTAATTTATCTTTAAAATGTATTGAATTATTAACATTATATTTTGAGTTTTCTGTTAAATTTTTAAGGATTTTAACAATATATTTGCATAGATTATGTGACGTTAAATTTATTGATGAACAAATTGGTCTTAATGAAAAATTTTCTTTGTGTATTTTAGGTAATCCATATAAGCTTGGAGCTATAGCTATGGAAGTTTTTAGTTTATTTTTCTCTATTGGTGTTATTATATGTAATTTAAAAAGTTCATCTATTAAATTATTGTTAAATTTTGGAATCTGTTTGTTGGATCTTTTTTTAAAATTTGAAAAGTTTCATTATTGTTTAAAATGTTTTCAATTCTAGATCTGTAATCTATTTTATTGATTGATACTGTTGTGTTCCCTTTATCTGCTTTTAAAATCATTATATCTCTATTCTTTTTTAGAAATGTTTGGCAATTTTTTACTTTATTTAGTGTAAATCTATCTCTATTATTTAATGAAATTTTGTTTAAATGATTATCAATTACCGTTTTAAATTTTGACATAGGAAATTTGTTATTTTTTAAACATTAAACTAAAATAATTCCTGAAGAAGATTTCCAAAGTAAATCGAAATATCGAAATTATTATAAATAAAAATAAAAAAAAATCTTTTATAAAAACCAAAAAGTCACCTCAAGCTTAAAAATTATCTAATTAAAAAAAGTTGATGTTATAATATCAAATTATGATTAACAAGAAAATATTATAGAAATATTACGATGATAATTGATCATAATATGATATTTTATGGCACTTATATTCATCATAATATGTTTTCACTGCAATCATAAATCTTATCATAATCACCCCTATCGTGAATAAAAATTCCACATGAAATTTGTTCCCTTTTCACATTTTTCCTATTACAATTCAATGTTAAAAAATAAAAGGAACAAATTTCATGTTGAATTTTTATTCACGATAGGGGTGAATATGTTGCTCTTAAATTAGGTTTACTATGTTTTTTCTCTGCGTGTGGATACTAGATTTGGAACCTATCAGTCCATAATTGGTGCACTTCGACGATGCCACCCATAAATCTCTTCTAAATAATGTTATTGAGATCAAATTCAAACAAAAAACCCTTTCCTTATATCCTACCTTTTTCATACTCTGTTTCTTAACTTGTTTTGAATATGGAAAAATGTTATTTTAATTTTATAAATTGTTAAATTACACTCAAGATTATTATGAATATCAGAGAAATTCTGTAAATTATAGTAAGAATCGGTAATTACTTCAATTATAAATGGTCAAAATTAGATAAAATTTAAAAACATTTAAGATAAATTAGTCGGGCGTAAAATTGTCTTTTAAAGAATATATAAAATATGTACTAATAAAATTTGCACTAAAACTGAATAGTATTATTATTCTGCTTATTAATTTAAGCAAACGAATGGTGGCTGTTATCGAACCAGGATTCAACAGAAATTTGTCAATAAATGTTATAAGAAACAAGTTACAGGGCAATATTTGAACTTTTTTAAACTAGACATTAAAATAAACATTTTATAGAAGTTAAAAAGTAATGTAATGCGAGAAAATTAGAACTAGTAGCAGAATTTGTATTTGCCTTGGTATATAAATAGATCTAGTTCATCCAAATTGTTGCTAATCTTTGGATGTTAGAAGCTTTTAAATCATTTTAACTTTTTGTATATCAAAAATCAATAAATATCATGATACTAGAAATATCACGATATTTATTGAACGTGTAGAGGTGCCCTATGACACCAAAGCATTTTTTCTTGTCGGTTTTAAAACCAATTCTGACAACATTGGTTTCTATGACACCCCTGAATAAATGAAAAATGAAATATGTAATATTTTTAGTTTCTAAACTTATTCTTATAAATTAAATGTCTGTAATTTTGAGCTACATTGTCTGTATCTGTTTTAAAATTAATTTATTAATTATCTTTACTATCGGTAAATTAATAATCTGTAACATTTCTAACATAAATCGTCTTTTATATTATGTTTCTGTATTTAATTTATATACCTTAAAAATGTAAAAAATTTTGCCCGCTCTCTTATGGTTTACGAGTTATTTACCTTAAAAGTTTTGATATATACCTAACTGTAAATAGCAACTATACCAGATAATATAACTGGTCAATATGGGTACCATTTGAAAGTGCTCGGAAAGGCCTTTCGAATGATATAAAATATGATGTAATGCATTAACCTATTGTGAGTCTACAACTGAATTTATGTTTTTTCATATTGAGTTTTGTTTACAAAAGTGATGATATCTCGAAAATGAACCCATTTAATGATAATTTATGTTATATTCAATTTTATAGAGAACTTTCCAAACTTTTATTTAACATATGTATACTATTTAGTCCTAGGTCTTAAAATGTCGTAGTTATGTGAGGTCAAAAATGATTAATTTAAAAAATACATACATACTGTTTTAAACAATTTACTATAAATCCAGTTTGGTTGCTATACATAATCGACCCATTAATTTAAGTTATTATTGTTTTTAACGATGTTAGTATTAATTTTACATATTATTATGTGGAATTCAGTGGCTTCAAAATTCCAAATTGTATAAACTGAATTGATTCACTTTTTGAGTCGATTTTACTGTCTTCACTTACATATGTGTACGAATGCGCCATTCGACCTCAAAAGACATTGGAAAATGGAAAAACACGAGTAATTCTGTCGCAACTGAGATCGAGATGATTTGTCAAACTTGACGCCTACTGGACATGCTGGTAGTGGGTGCCCCACATATTCAATTGTCCAGCCTTATATTTGACCATCCTTCACTTTTCCAAGAGTATGACAATAGTGTCATTATACCACAAAAGAAATATGAAAGTTACATTCGTATTAAGAAATAAAAATATTTAATTTCAACTAGATTTTAAATATTTTCGAAACATTTTTAAATTCTTTTTAAATAACCATCGATTTAATTTTGTACATGCATTTAATTTCGCCATTGTGAATCACAGAGTTGCATTTAACTAGTTTTACTGCATATAACAACTCTGTTCCGCTATCAATTTATTAGCGTTTGTTTGTTTGAGAACAATAAAAAACGCCCATGCGGTTGTTGCTTTTTTACAAACATGATTTTTGCAACAAGTTTGTATTGATATGACAAATTATATTTAGGGAATGAAGTAATTTAATTTATCAACAAACTGTTTACATAATGTAAACAATAAATATAAACAATTAGCTCTAGGGATTAAATAATTTAAAACTTGTGTTGGTTATTTTACCAGACTGATTTCCATTGAGGTTATGTTTTCCATTCTAGATATTACAAGTGCACAAAGAAAATGCAGAGAAAATAAATAGGTTAAACACTACCCAGCCTTAACCTATTTTAAGCAACAGAAGAAAAATGCATAGTACAAAACAGAAATTGGGGTAAAAGAATGTGGGAAAATTACAGTTCAAAGAACTGCAATGTATTTCAAGATAAATCATACCACCATATTGTTTAGCAAAAAATTTAGTACGACAAAAGGCAAATGACTACCCATATTAACGAGATTTTTCTTTCTATTCCCAACAAACTCAAGACACATTTAGTTTTTTATTTTATGGATTTAATTACTTTGTCTGCAATGTATATGTAGATGCAAATTTTTAGACAGCCTAAACACAACATAAGGAAATAAAATGCTTTATCTTTTTGTTTAGCATTAGAAAGAGAATATCATTTTATTAATTTAATAAATTCATTTTCTGCAATCTGCTGTTGGAAAGAGTTTTGAGTATAACACCGTATTTTTTTGCAGACTTCAATTCTCTTCCTGTAATTACAATTTCATTAAGGCATTTACAAGATTTTTTTTTAAATACATAATTTTTATTGTTTTTTATTTAAATATATGTAAGTCTTATATATTTTTTAAAGTTGTCTATTGTTTTTTTTCTCGACAATGTAAAATCTTAAGAGCCAAACATAAATTATGTTAAATTTTATGTGAAAAAAATTAAAAATCTAAGAATTTCGTCCAAAACATTCGGTTTAACTTAAATTAATATAAAAAATTAAAAATTGAAACTAAATATTTAAAGTGTATAAAAGAACTTATATTGATGTTTAGGATGAATTAGCACTTTTCTTCTTCCAAGCCGTGTTTGAAGAACATAAGGACGGGCACACTTTGGCCATCAATATCGCGGTACTCACACATAGCAACCATACCGTCGCAGTCCATGGATTCACCAGTAAAGAATTGCAAGTCCTTGAAACGGCCCAAGATTTCCTTCATTACCTTGTTCATGTTATTTTTGAAGACATCTATTTGATCGGGGGCTCTCTTTTCCAATTCAGCCAACACCTTCTTCATGTAATCCTTCAAGTACAAGGTGAAGCCTTTCTTGTCGCCGAAAGCGAAGCATTCTTGCAAACGGTGATTCATGACAACATCAACACCGGTTTCGACAGACGAGTCGGTACCTTCATCAGCTTCTTCGGCTGAGGGATTGAAGCCTTCAATTTTGATGTCACCTTCGCTGCGGCTAACTACTTTGCCATAAACCTCATAAATTACATCATCGACCAATTTCATTTTGTAGGTATCAGCGAACATTTCATCGCCAGTAATGATATCCTTGTAGATTTTCATGATGTCGAGGTTGTTTCGTTTTTTTATGGTACGAAAATTAAAAAATAAATTTCACAGTCACACCGAGAGGACACAAAATGCGGGAATACGGACACACGACGTTTGCCACGCGCTCAATTCAACAGCGAAAAGAAAGAATTCAACACGAAGTAGAAATTTTTAATGGCGACGTCAAAACAGTGTTGCCCAAAGTCTTTGCTTAAAATAGTAGTAGATATGACTAAAATGTATGCGCTTAAATAAATTTATATTAAATAAAATATTTTCTGTAAATATGTAAAATTATTTTAGCAATTTAAACTTATTATTTTTAAATTGTATTTATATTACTTTTTACATATAATTCGGAAAATTATCTTTTTAGTACTTTTTATTTGCAACTCTGAGTGATGCGTTACGTTGGCGTCTGTCAAGCGCTTTTTTGGAATAGATTGACAGAGTTTCATTTAAAACTATAATAATCAGCGTTGTCAACTTGGTGAGTTTTGCACAATTTTTGGTGCTAAAAATTCTTTAGTTGGTGTTATGAGGGACAGGGAATTTTTGATGAAGGATGCGTATAGTTTTGATGTGGATTACGAAAGTGCACAGAATGCATATAATTTGATATAGTACAAAACTTACGTAAAAATCTTCAAACGCACGGGACTTACCCCAATTGGAGTTCGAGCTGATACGGGGCCAATTGGAGGAAATTTGAGCCACGAGTTTCATATATTGGCAAACGCTGGTGAGAGCACTTTATATTATGACAATAAATTTTCTGAACTACTAGAGAGTCAGGATATTGAAAATCTGAAGAGTATATACGCAGTTGCAGATGATATGCACAACCCTAAAACTTGCCTTGTGCCGCAAGAGCAGTTAAATGTCAGTAAAGGTATTGAAATAGGGCATATTTTTTATTTTGGCGACAAATATTCAAAGCCTATGAAGGCAAGTGTTACTTCTCAAGATGGAAAAAATGTCAATATACATATGGGTTCGTATGGTAAGGGGTTTCAAGTGAGTGATGCGTTACGTTGGCGTCTGTTAAGCGCTTTTTTGTAATAGATTGACAGAGTTTCATTTAAAACTATAATAATCAGCGTTGTCAACTTGGTGAGTTTCGCACAATTTTTGGTGCTTTTTACATTTTTGGTGCGAAAAATTCTTTAGTTGGTGCGCGATGCACTTTTTTTACTGGAAATTTTTTTGTTACAATCAATTTTACAGGCCACAAATAATGACTGACGTTCATTCATAACGTACCAAATCATATGAAAGAAATTTAGTTGAAATATTAACAAGTAAGAGTGCTATTTTCGGCTGTGCCGAATCTTAAATACCCTCCACCTAAACGTAATATAAAAACTACACTGGTGTGTTTTCTATTTAGTCTTAGTGCAAATTTTATTAGTATTTGATATATTGTTTGAAAGACAATTTTACAACCAACATAATTTATGTTAAATATTTTGTAATTTTGTCTAATTTTCACCATTTTTAATTGATTTAATTACCAATTCTTACCATAATTTACAGAGTTTGTCTGATGTTCATAAGAGTCTTGAGTGTAATTTAACAGAGTATAAAAAAGGGGAACAATCCGATTTAGTGACTTTGCTCAAAAAAAAAAAAACCATCAAATAGGGCTTTTAGAGGAGATGCCGGCAAAAAAAAATTGTTGGCAGTGACGCCTATTTTCGAGGGGGCGGGCCCGTAAAGTTGAAAATATATAGGTTTATATCTCCGGAACTACTAGGTGTCTGATAATTTGTAATACATTAAATAAAAGGTATTAAAAATACCTTTCCAACGATATATATCATGATTATAAAATATGGACCGAATATGGGTTAAATCCGAAAAGAATATTTTTTGACCCGAATTTATTTGTTTTTTGGAAATGGTTCTTATATGGCGGCTATGACAAATTATGAGCCGATTTTCTTAAATATTGGAACAGTTATTTTCATGCATTTCGAATTTCAACATAATAACGGTATATTAGTATTAACGTGTATTTCGAGGGTGGACCTTATGTGTGTCAAATATGAACTGATATTCTCAAAATCCAGCAGTTTGATTTAGGCATGTATGTAAATGATCCGTGTAAAATTTTGGATTGGTACCCTTATTTATAAGAGATTTATGAGTATTAAAGTGATTTTCGGAAGAGGGCTTTATATGGGGCATACGGTTAAAAATAGACCGGAATTCACAAAATTTTATGGGATGATTTTTGTTCAAAGTTTTGAGTCGGTACCGATATTTATACAATATATATATAGCGATAAATGTCTTTTTCAGATGTGTCCTTGTATGGGAGCCATGACCAATTCTGGGCCGACCACCATAAAATTTGGTGCAATTTATTTGCCTATAAATATTATTCATGTCAAATTTTAGCCGTTTAACATTATTTATATCTGTTTTATACGTATTTAAGTGAATTTTGGAAGTGGTCTATGGTCAAACATGGAACGAACAAAAAAAATTTCGTTTTGCGATTTATTTTTGCATAAAACTTATTTTTGCTGAATTTTGTCTTGATATTCCAATTTTATAGGCATTTATGTATAATTGAGCAATATTTCGGGAAGATTTTTGTATGGGGGCTATGATAATTCATGGGCCGATTCATACTATTTTCCGTACACTTTCTTCTTTTATCATAAAAACAGCGTATACAATATTTCATAGTATTATCTGTAATATATTTCAAAATATTGCAATAAAATGGACAAAAAATATCAATTTTTTATGGAGGTTGTCTCACATATTGGTCCATAACTCTGATTGGCCTAAATCGATTTTGCTGATTTAAAATAGCAAACTTCTCGAAAGCATATATGAAAGAATTATTGAAGATTTGGATCCCGAAGATACTTGGGGACTTCAGAAAATTGATTTCAACAAACAGACAGACAGACGGAGATATGAGCAAAAATCCGAGACAACCTCTGAAAATTTCATCAAAAAACTAAGTCTATTAATATTGTTAGAAATAATTTCATAAACAGATGGCGCTGATCAAACAAAGTGTTTAAGTGTGTTCTTAAACCGTAAGACAGTGTGTTCGTTTTTAATTGTGTTTGTGTATATTTAAATAAATACTCGTTATATTTTCTTCAAACTACTTACTTTGCAATTAAAAAGAATCCGGTTTATTTAAAGGAAATAAACCACCGTTTTAAAAAAAACGTAACAATATAATATATATATATGTATGTATGTATATAATATAATTATGCATCCACAACAAAGGTGAAGGGTATATAAGATTCGGCATAGCCGAATATAGCACTCTTACTTGTTTCTTTCAAAGTTCGCATATATGTACTTATATGCAACAAACCCGGGTTTTTCTTCTAAGAATTTCAACGGCCACAGCAATCAACCAACAACAACAAACAACGACGACGACCGACGGAAGAAAATTATGCGTGTGCATGAGGTGGATGGGGAGACATGAAAGAAAAGAGAGAAGAAGAAAGAAAAAAAAACAAGAAAACAAAAGGTGTGTTTGTGTTACTAGCTAGTAATAAAGGCATACCTTTAGAAATAAATTCTAGCGGAAAATTTTTTTTGCTCGTGTAGTAAAGCTGTGTTCACATTATGTGTATTTGTCATGTGGACTGTCACTTTTTCGCATGTCAAATTTATACATACAGTCTGAACACCTTCAAACAATAGCATGTGTTATTTCTCTGTGTGCAATACATATGACATTTTTGTATTTAGAACGAGTTCTATTTTCAAGTGACAAACCATCTGACATCAGCTGTTTTTTATAACCAAAATTTTGTGGTGGCAAAAATTAATTGAAATTTTAATAAATATAATTTATACCTAATAGTAAAACAAAAATACACAAATTTATTATTGAAAATGGAGGGAAAACTTGAAAAGAAGTTAACAAAAGTAAGTACATATGTATGTGACATAACCAACATATGAACATGTAATTTATAAACCGTATGTAAAACTCAAATTTTGACATACACATGAAATCACATATGGGTAGAAAAGTGACATTCCACATGACAAATACACATAATGTGAAGACAGCTTAAGTAGTGAGTGAATTTAAAAATGTGGTGAAAATATCGTGGTGAGTAAAAAATCTTGGTGAGTTTTTACAAATTCGCCACAATACCGTTATTCCAAAGTTTTTAATCATGGTGAAATTATACCAGGTGACAGCATAGCGCCAGCTGATTATTTTTTGCTCTATACATGGTGAAATTGAAAATGTCAAAAAGGTGTTTACAAATAAATAGTCAAAGTTTATATAAAAACGTTACAAAATTATTTTGTTTTTGAAAAATTGAGTTTTTGTCGCCGTTTTATCTGCGTAAAATAGCTTAAAAGTGTTAAAAATCTATATTATATTAAATAGTGTGTTTGTTTTTTTAATTTGTTTTGCAAAAAATTTTAGTTTTTTTTTTTGTAAGATAAATGTTAAGATTCCTCTTTAAAGTGATTTTTTTTTTGCTGTTGAAAAATGCGTTGTTGTTATACAATACCTATACATACATTAATTTTGAAAATAAAGAATTTTGCATGTTTTACTTTGCAAAATTACGTATTACTTGCATATTTCAATAAATATTATGCGTAACTTAAAGAAAAATTCTTTGAGAAAATAAAAGAAACAAAAAAAAATCACTATTGTTTGCTGTTTTTATCCATGTTTGTATATTTGTTTTTTTTATTTTATGCCAGATGTTTTTGACAGTAACGAAAGTATTACACAAACAAAAATGCCTCTTGTTCTTGCCTTGTGTAATTGTTGTAGCAATGCTGTCACCTGCTATTTAATTTCACTATGTTTTCAATGTTATTGAAAAATTGTCATCCTAAAAGTCGGCAATATGTTTTTAGAGAAAATTTATACAGCATAACTTAAGAATGTCAAAAATTTTTGAGTCAACCTATAGCCAAAAAATCAAACAAGGTGATCCTTTCTTCTTATGGTCATATATTTGCACCCTATTTTGATATTGCTAATTTTACTTACATATACTGTTGTGATATTAATTTGGTAAATTGTTAACAGTATGAAATAAATTATTTTATTTATTTCTTCATAAACGCTTTCTGTGCTAAATCAAACATTGTTACCATAATAAAATAACAGCAATGCCATGTCAACACGAACAGTTTGATACCCAATGTAAAGTACTACCAAGTTTTTCCAACTCGTTTGACATATGTAAATAAGAACAAGCAGTGCCAGTGGTATATTTTCGGCCAATTAAGTTTTTCCGTGGATTATAAAAATGTAAGTTTTTATATAATTATTAGAGAAATTAATAATTTAATTGCGGTAATTTATTTCTAAAGGTATGCCGTAACACGTTCCCTTATTCGTTCACATGCATTGCGACAGGGCTTGCAGATGGCTCAAGTGCAAAGACAGGTATCAATAAAGGTTGTATCTGCTGCCAGCACCATAAAAGATGAAACCTTTACCGATAAAAATCTTCGCTTGGGCCGCGAAATGTCTCCACATTTGACCATTTACAAGCCCCAATTGACATCTCTGTTGTCGCTGACTCACCGTGCCACTGGCATGGTTTTGGGTACAGCCGTTTGGGGTCTTGGTTTGGCTGCTCTCAGCTCACCACAAGATATTGCCAACTATGCTGCAGTCATTGAGGGTTTGCACTTCAGTACAGGCACATTGACGGCTTTGAAATTTTTGGTTGCATATCCCTTGGCATACCATACTGCCAACGGTATTCGTCATTTGTTGTGGGATACTGGACGTTTTTTGAAAATTAAGGAAGTTTATTCAACTGGTTATGCAATGCTTGGCGTCTCATTTGTTTTGGCTGGCATTTTGGCTGCTTTGTAAGAAAATGGTCTTTAATTATAGGCAATGTATTGTCCCAAGTGCTGTGTACTAAATCATTGGGCTCTCATTACGAAATAAATAAGTTATAAAGTTATTTTCCATCTTAAAAGAAATGTTTAAGTGAGTTTGTGTCTATTGTTTATACCTATTTAAGTTTTTTTTAGCAATGCGTTCTGAGATTATGCAATCATATCTAGGGATATATATGTATACTCTAGGCATTTTTAATTAAAATATCAAACAATTTTAATTATATATTGACTCGTATAGCAAATTAGTTTTTTTTTTTGCAAAATTACACCATTTCCTTCGGCTGACATTAAATTAGATTTTTATATTGAATTTTTGCTGATGTTTGTAACGACCAAAAATTTTAGTCCAACACCCATCTGAAAAAATACCAATCGACCCAGAATAATTTTCTAAATCAATTTGAAGATGTCCGTCCGTCCGTCTGGTCAAAATAAAGTAAACAGGTACATATATTAAAAGTATGTAAACATTGTATTTAATATTTTCTTTGTAGTCCTGTTGCTTTAATCACAGCTCACAATCTTATAGATTGTTTTCTAAGGAGTTTTTTTTAGGGAAATTAGGCGAAATTTTGTTCTATTCATCCTTATTACTTGCCCCAATTGGATTGAGGTATAGGGACTGCAGATGATGATCTAAAGTTTTTGGACAATGATTGAGCTTCACAGTTTTGGAGGTATGCTTAGGATTATTGTCCTGTTAGAAAATCCAGCTCTGCCCCAGTAAAAAAATCTTGTTTTTTGAAGCACTTAAGAGAAAAAGCGCATAGTCGAGCGCTTCAATAAAAGCGCTCTTTTGAAGCAGTACCTAAATGCTTACGAATAAAATATACAAAAAGATGCTTTTTAGTGCTGACAACGAAGAAGGTTTTAAAGCGAAAAAACAAAAATGAAATTATAGTTACAGATTTATGACAACGAAAGTCAATTACAAAACGATATCGCGCTTCTCAGTTACTATGAATTTTTCTTAAGCAAAAACATTCAGATAGAATTTATTCTTTGATTGGTGTGTGCGAAGTGACGTAAAACATTTTAGGAAAGTGCTTTATTTGCATGTTTGATTAGGTTAAAAGAAGTGCTTATTGGCAGCAGAAAGTAGTCCTCCAGCACCTCATACAAAAATCATGCATCCCATCGGCAGGCTTGGAACGATTTAAGGTATGAATTCATACATAAAACCTGCTCCTTTTGGACCACATTTTTACTGGGGCGCTAGTTCTAATTTCTCTACACCAGGAGTTACATTGTTTTTGGGTTTGCCTTACTTCTCTTACTCAGTTTATGTAAAACGCTTTGGTCGTTTTAGCAGGCAAATGTCTACTGTATTGTGTTTGGTATGCTTCTCTATTATTGGATTTGTGCTGATGTTTGTAACGCAAATAAATTTTGGTCCAACACCCACCTTAAAGTATACTGATCGACTTAGAATCACTTGCTGAGTCGTTTTAACGCTGCCCGTCCGTGCGTCTGGCTTTTGGATTGTCCATGTAATGCTTGTGCACAGAGTACAGGTCGAAATTTTGAAGATATTTCGATAAAAACACGAAAACCGCTACATTCTAGTGGTTATGGATTATATCAGCAAGAGGCCAGAGGTATATAGTATTCCCAACCAAAAAGCTAAAACAGTTGTAGATGAATTTGTGAACAACTGGGTGTGCCGTTATTGTGTTCCATTGGAGTTACACTCTGACCAATGAAGAAATTTCAAGGAAATGTGTGATGTACATACATATGTATATGGCAAAGGAAAAACCAGAACACTCCACTATATCCGCTGTCAGATGGCTTGGTCGAAGGATTTAATCGCACTGTAGAGGAATATTTAAGAAAAGTGCACATCAAAAGGACTGGGATAAGAGCGAAGTCTGAAGTACTAGGCCAACTAGTACTACTACAAACTCGCTGGGATGGACCATATTTGATAATTAAAAAAATAAACGATGTGGTCTATAGAATATGAGAGACCGAGGTCCAGAATGAAAGTTGTACATCAAGAACGATTGATTGGCTGCCTATGGAATAGGTGAATGAATCTGTGCCTATTCGGGACAAACAGGCTAAATAAGCAATGTTACGGAATTGTATTTCAATTTAAATTTAACGGCTGGTATCATCATACAAAATGTTTATATGTATATATTTGCAGAAGCTTCTTATAGTTTCAGGCAATGTTGATAACAAACATTGTTATAATAAACATAGCTGCTGAGCAAAAGCTACAGGACAGGACAAAAAATTTGTTAGCTAATTCAGCAACCAACCCGTAAAACTGCAAAAAAGCACATTGCCTATTTTTAGGATGACCAATTTCAATGACCCTGAAAAATGTTGAAGGCGGTATTGGTGGTGAATTTCTAAAAAACTCACCACAATTTTTTTACTCCAAGATTTTTCACCACTTTTTAAATTCACCACACAAGCAAATATACCTGTTTAGTTTATTTTGACGAAAAATGTTGAGACTTTTCCCTTAAAATTTAATTATTTTTTTATGTTTCTTTTTTTCTAGTTTTTGTGAATTAGTTACATATGTATATACCGAAGTTATTTATGAATTATGCAACAATATATTTTGTTTTAAGTTTGTACTTGTAGTAAATGTACATAATAAAATATTTTTTAAACAATATTAGGTGTTTACTTTATATGACACTGTAGAAACGTCTAACTGTAATTTATTCTTATTATGCAATTTTCAACAATTTCCTACAAAATACGAATCACGCGGGCACCTTAAGCTGGTTTTAGAAGGTATGTATTTTGCAGTGTACTTGTCAAATTGTCCACTGCAAAATGCATAGAAGTCGTGTAAAAGCAAACAAAAAAATGCTTCTGCAAATGTCAGCCTGCAATTACAGTGTAAAATTTTCAATTAGATGTTTTGCAAGTCAATTGTTTATGGCGTCAAGAACATAGTGTTTGTGATTCAAAAAAAAAAACAAGTAAGAGTGCTATATTCGGCTATGCCGAATCTTATATACCCCTCACCTTTGTTGTGGATGCATAATTATATTATATACACGTTACCTTTTAAAACGTTTTTACCTTTTAAAACGGTAGTTTATTTCCTTTAAATAAACCGGATTCTTTTTAATTGCAAAATAAGTAGTTCGAAGAAAATATCTTTATTTATTTAAATGTACACAAACACAATTAAAAATGACACTTATATTACGGTTTAAGAACACACTTAAACACTTTGTTTGATCAACGCCATCTGTTGATGAATTTGTTCGTAACAATATTCATACACTTTGTTTGATCAACGCCATCTGTTGATGAAATTATTCATAACAATATTACTGCACTTAGTTTTTTTGATGAAATTTCCAGAAGTTGTCTCGGATTTTTGCTCATATCTCCGTTATTTATGGACGGATTTTGCTGATTTTAAATAGCAAACTTCTCGAAAGCATGTCTGACAGAATTCTTGAATTTTTGATTTGGATCCCGAAGATATCTGGGGACTTCAGAAAATTGATTTCAACATCCAGACAGACAGACAGACGGACATGGCTTAGTAGACTCCGCTATCTATAAGGATGACAAACTTATATATACATTTCTCATGAAGGTGAAGGGTATAAAAAACAATAAATTTGTATAGAAATGTTTATGGAAAAACGTATTTACACATATTAATTTTTTTAAACTAAAATACAACAATTTTTGGCTCAACTTGGCACATTATCTTTTTAACTCTTGATTAATTTTTTTTATTTTATAGAAGCTATTATACCAATAATGCTGCAAGTTAAAATTATTTCATTTCTTAATCCATTTTTCAAATTAAATTTGCAAGAACACAAAATTCCCGCGAAAGCAAAGACAGCTGTTGTGAATTATGATAGATTTTGTCAGATGAAACAAAAAACCGACGTGTGAAAGTAAAAATTATAAACTGCCTGTAAATTGCCAATTTTGACAGACATGCACAAGTATCGTACAACTGACAAGGACACTGCAAAAATCCAGACCGTCTAAATCTACTTTCAGTGATTTTGAAAAAGGTCAAATATAAGTTTATATCAAAAGTAGCCTAAGTTTTGGAGTAATAAATGGTAATGTAAATGTGTCCAAATCAACTATAAGTAGACTGCTAGAACAATTCCAGACTATTACTTTACAAAATATGTTGCCTGTGCTAAGGCTATTTATTACTCCGCCACTAAACTGTTAGACTTGAATTCGCTAAAAGAAATTTATAAACTAACTTGAAATCACTATTGGAGAAACCTATTGAAGGATTCACGATATTTCTTAACAAGACTTTTCGGAGAAGGTTTATTTATACTTTTACAAGCACCAAAATGAATTCTTCTGATTAAACGAAATTACTAGATGAGAAATTAGACGCACCTTTTACATATGCTCGAAAGCTCGCATGTTCTCCAAGTCAGAACCCCTTTGTGAACATTTAGGAAATATTAAGCCGTCGAATTTATGCTAAAAAAAAGACAATATGAAAGCATATATCACATAAAAAAGCTGTTATAGATAGTATTACTGCTTAAATTTTTGAGTTGATTCAAAAAATAGAAGAACTAACACATTATTAAAATCAATACTTTTGTAAAGGTAGGTATTTTAAATGGTTTTTTTGTTAAATAATATTTTTTTTTGTTCGTTTCACATACATACATGTAGGTTAAACTGTATTAGTTTATCTTTAAATTACAAAATTGTGAAAAGTTTTACGCATTTATAGTTATGTAACGCAGTGTATATGTAATGATGTAATAGATGATTGCAAAATATTGCCTATAGTCTGGTCTTTCGTATTTATTATATAAATTAATGCAAACAATATGTAAATAAATAGTACAAGAAATTTCATACCATAGTAATAAAATATTGTGAAAATAAATTCAATACATAGGACACATCTTTATTAGGGTTGATCTTGTTTTAACTTTAACTAAAAGACATAAAATTTCACACAAAAATTCGAAACTGTTGGAATGGCTGTGGATAAATTAAAAAAATATGAGAGTTTTCCACAGTTTTTCAAAGTAAATTTGCTTTTATTTAGAAAAATGTTTATACCCACCACCATTAAGATGGTGTTTAAGTTTGTCATTCCGTTTGTTACACATGGAAATATTAGTCGTAGAACCAAAAAGATTATGCGAGTATATATTTCTGTGTTAAATTTTCGCAATTTACAAGACTTGCAAATAGATTCTTGGGTAACCAGTGATGATTTTTTTAATTTACATTTGCTAAAGCTGATATAATTCCAAGTACTGCAGGGTAGCTTCAAACAATTATGTAAAAATAAATATATATACATATGTTTAAGAATGTTTAAGAATTTTAATATTTGTAAATGTTCAATACTATGCCACCAAAAATATGGAGGGTATATTAAGTTTGTCATTCCGTTTGTAACAAGAAAAAAATATACATATTCTGGGTTCTTTTTAAAGTCTAAGACGATCTAGCCATGTCCATCCGTCTGCCCGACTGTTGAAGGCACGATAAAGCTTGGAAAAATAAACTTAGAGGTATGAAATTTTTCTAAACATTCTTTGTTTCAACGAAATGTTTAGTATTAAAAATAGGCAAAATCAGTCTCATAGAAACAGAGTTATATACCGAAATTTTGGACAACCTCAATATTTTTCGAACATTTTTTGCTCTTTTTTTTTTGCGATATCTGCTAGAACCCATGCAAATGTCTTCCCGGAATTTTAATCTATAGTACATAAACGTCTATAGATAAAGGTGGCTATACACTACGTGTTTTTGCTTATGTATTTTTAAGTTTACAACTCACATGTTTTTCTTTATGTCTGTCAAAATTGGTTATTTTACATATGGGTTTTAATTTTTGGTCACCAACTTGTATGTACAATTACACGTGACATCGCCATGATTAAAACAGCTGATACGCTTAAATATTATTCTTTTTTTACACATAAATTTCCATGTCGTTTCTTTAAAAAATGCGTTAAAGCCGCTACAAAGCGTCACTAAATTTCCGGCGTCAAAAATATTGATTTAAGATTTTTCGTTTTTTAATATACAAGATGTGGAGCTTGTATCAAAAATTTTTAAATAATTTATATCATTGTTATTTAATTATCAAAATGGGATAAAAAAAATATTTAATTTATCACTTATGCAAATTCTTCATACGGCCGGCTAATGATAGCGCAGATTTAACCGTCGACAAATCTTTTCGCCTGGCATATACATTTGAAAACATGTGTTTGAACATAAGAAAATAGAGCGTGTTCTAATCGAAAAAATACATATGTATTTTCACATATATTTTACACAAGCAAAGTTTTTGAGGTCACCAACTACATGTTTTTACTCCCATATGTAAAATTTGACATATATAATGTAAAAAACACGTAGTGTATATGCACCTTAAGCAGTATACCTACAAAATTCAGCAAAAATAAATCTCGTGCTAAGAAAAATCGCAAAACGATATTTTGTTTGCATCAGTTCTTATTTTACCATAGACCATATAAATTACATTTCCGAAAATAACTGCTCATAAATCTTTTATAGAAATGACTATCAAGTTGAAATTCGACACAAATTAAGTTTAAAAGTAATAGGAAATAGTCGACCAGACTACTTACAAATCTACTAGAAAAAATACTTATTTTTGTTCGCGATGTCCCAAAAGTAATCCCTTATAATTTTGCCACTTTTAACTAAAAATTTAATAACTTATTTTACTACATACCTAAATGTA
The DNA here is from genome assembly GCA_950370525.1 of Bellardia bayeri. Classification (NCBI taxonomy): domain Eukaryota; kingdom Metazoa; phylum Arthropoda; class Insecta; order Diptera; family Calliphoridae; genus Bellardia; species Bellardia bayeri. Next base: position 35,200,400 of record OX493264.1, on the reverse strand, counting down.
TTATAAAAATATGTAGTTGTAGACTGATTATATCAAAATCTTATGGAACTAATAAACAAACTTAACATATACTAAGAAAACTTTTTGCAAAATGATAATAATAATTATTTATAATCATGTAATAACTTCTTTAAATATTTTTATTTCATTTAAATTTTTCGATTTTATAATTATGACATTTTGAAGATATGTACATATATATAAAGTAATTCTTTAACATATTATAAGTAATACAAAAAGTGGCAAATAAAGCTACAAAATAATGGATTCTGGAATGCATTTTTTTAAGAATGTAAGTGAAGTTTCTGCTAGGTACTAAATTTTATGACGATAGGTCCATATTTAAAGCATATGAAATATGCTTCAATCACTTGTAAACATTATTATCAAGTTGAAATACGACACTAATAATCCACATACATATAAAAACCATCGTAAAGAATTTTATGATAATGGGTGCATAATTGGTCCTAGTTTCCATATGAGGACCACTTTTAAAAAACATTAAACTACGTAAATTCTTATAAATATTGATATCGAATTGAAACTTTACACATACATATCAGTTGTATGTAAAAATTGTGCTATTGGAATTTGTAAAAGTCAGTCAATAATTGACTCCCATAAATTTCAAAAAACTCTTGTAAATATCGTTATTGAGGTGCAATTCACCAAAATAAGCTTCTGATAGAAATCATTCTATGACGTACCATATTAAATGATAGCTCCTATATATGGGATTTGAAAAATTAAATAACTCGTATAAATATCGTTATCGGTTAAATGTAACACACATTTGTATTAAGAATGCATAGATCACACTACTGGTATATATGGTGGGTATATAAGATTCGGTACAGCTGAATACAAACTCTTACTTCTTAATAAAAGCTTTTGATGTAATTTTAAAATGACTGCATGAATAAATGAATGAGTGATTGGTTTTTTTTTAAACAAACACAAACTGCGAAGCTTTTTGGCTTGTCTGCAGAAAACACCCAGAGTCTTTGGAGGGAATCGAACCCGCAACCCTCTGACTGATAGTCCGGCACACTATCGCCTAGTCTATCGGGGCACACAATGGTATAAAGTGGTATATGAGTAAATGTTGTCTGTAAACATTTTTCTCCATATAATTTGTCTGCAGACTGGAAAAAAATTTCCAATTCAATTGTGGTAGGTAATTGTCAATAACATGTTTGTTTAATAAAAACCAAATATAACAAGTAAGAGTGCAATATTCGGCTATGCCGAATCTTATATACCCTTCACCTTTGTTGTGGATGCATAATTATGTTATATACATACATACATACATATATATGGGCAATTTCACTTCAAGTGACCCAACTTTTAAAATCGATGTCTACCGATTTGAATGATATTTGCACCAAAAAACTTTGTATTTTGAGTTAAAAGAAAATGGTCTAAAGTTTCTTTTGAGGAAAAATAAAAAAAACTCCATAAAAAAAAAATAAAAAAATGGGGAAAAATGAAAATGATACATGTGCCAAATATTGAAAAATCCTATTCTCCAGTTAAAAAATAATAATTTTTTGATAGATATCCCACTCGTGTCCCATTAAGCGGTTATAAAGGCCTTAAAGAAAATTGTATAAGTTTTCTTTTGAGGAAAAAAGGCCCAAATTGAAAAAAAAATTAAAAAAAATATGATTTAAAAAATTAAATTTTTTTTTTAAGTTAAAAAAAAAATATTATTGGAATGATTGAAGAAATAGCTATCCAATTTTTGCTTGGACCAATAGGTGAAAAGTTACACTCATTTTAAGAAAACCCTGTATGACCAAAATGTCCAACTTTAACCCCCTTTATCTCCGGCAGTTCTTGACTGATAAAGCTGAAAATTTGTGTCTACTATCCAATAGTACTAACCTTGGTGCAAATTTTATCCAAATTGGAAGACATCGATTTTACTCACTTGACGTGAAATTGCCCATATACATATATTATCAGCCATGTCACAGAATTTAATTCCGTTCGGAAGTGGAATTAATTCCGTATTTTGCTACTATAGAAAAAGTAAAACGAACAATTTTTTCGGAATGAAACCTATAAATGCTTAAAATTATAATTCCACATAGCAACTTAAAATTTCGTTTTGCTTTTTCTATAGAAGAAAAAAAAAAGGAATTAATTCCTCTTCCGAACGGAATTAAATTCTGTGACATGGCTGTATATTAATACACTTTGTTTGATAGTTTTTTTATGAAATTTTCAGAGGTTGTCTTGGATTTTTGCTCATATATCCGTTACTTATGGGCGGATTTTACTGATTTTAAATAGAAAACTTCTCGAAAGCATGTCTGACAGAATTATTGAAGATTTGGATCCCGAAGATATCTGGGGCTTCAGAAAATTGATTTCAACAGACGGACATGGCTTAATCGACTCCGATATCTATAAGGATCCAGAATATATATACTTTATAGGGTCGTAAAATTATATTGTGGAAATTACAAACGGCATGACAAACTTATATAAACCCTTCTCATGAAGTTGAAGGGTATAAAAAAAGAAGAGTTTGTTGTTAAGACAAACTAACTAACTATAAGTTTGTATATACTCATACTTGGAAATGATAAATGTATACACAATACCAATAGATACACAGATACATATGTATGTATCTTACAAATTTGTAGCTATAATTGAGTTCAAGTACATCCTTACTACATGTATGCTCTTCATATTTTGTTTGCATGTAAATCGTATATATGTAGACTTTGGTTTCATGTCAAAGACTATATAGATTTGCATTTATAATTTCATTGAAATGTATTCAATTGTTTATTGAATTTTTATTTTAATAGAATGTTTATTGACAAAAAAAAATTTTAAAATGAAATAAAGAAGAGAAATCTTTTAAATTGAATAGTTGTCATAAACTTGTATTTACAACTAGTTACACAGTTTCCTTTATACATTTAGTTGGCCACGAAGAACTTTTAAATATTGGAACATTGTCATACTAAAAATCTTAACATATTAAGCAAATTTCTATATATAATATATTTATTGGGTTATAATTAAATATCACATTATTTAGCGATTAATTTGTCACTATAATTAATATTAAACATACATCTGTATGTAATTATCTATGAAATACTTTAGTTTAAATGCTTACATTTAAACACCTTTATTAAATTTAATTAATGAATATATGTACATATTAATGGATTGCAAAGAATGTACAATGGTTTTGCTTAAGTTTTATTTTTCTAACTGCAAGAAAGTATAAATAGTTTGAGAAGAAGTCTGACCATAAAGAAAGGTAGACTAAAAAACTATTGTACCTTACTAACTTAATAAACTAAACAATGCCTTGCTATAAATCTTCTCCTTTTAATTTTTTTCTTCCTGCTTTGGATTTGTTTTCCGCGTTGACGTTCAATGCATTTTAACTTTGAAAAATTCTTTTGTTTTAGTTTTTATTTTTTAAGAAGAGAGAAAGAGTTTGAGTTCATTTGTTTTTGTCAACGCTGTCGTTGTTGTAATACTTAAATATCAATTCTTTCTTATTTTTTTATATTTGTATCTATTTCTTCTAAACTGACAAGTTTTCTTAGGTGAACTTGAACCAGTGGTCGGCATAGGGAGAACATGAACCATGGCTTCAACTAATATATTTAGCACCTTCACTGTCGTCATTTGACCAGCTATTTAATGAGATTTTTATTTCTTATAGAATAATTTTTACAAGTTTTGCTTACATTCGTCTAATTGCCAGGCCTAGCACTGACTCAAACACACATATTTATTAATATAGAACGTATTTATATACTCTGCGTTGCATAACTAAAAATACATAACACTTTCTAAATTTTGTAAGTTAAAGAAAAAGTAAAAGAGTTTAATCTACATGTCTGTTTTTACACGGTTTGAAAATAAACAAATTTTCATTTTCTTACACGATTGTATATGTGATTTAATATTATAAACCTGAATAATTGTTCTTAAAAAATCCTTGTTTTTTACTAATTTCAATAAGTTTTCGAGATAAGGAACCAATCATCTATTTTGCCTACCATCAATATTTTTTTTTACACGTTTTTTTTTACATGAAGTTTCCTGGAACCAATTACAGTGTAAAAACAGAATTAGGTGTAATTGGCGTTTCATAACTATAAATACACTGAAATTAAAATAATTTAAAATACCAATACTCACAACAAATGTAGACTTTCATAATGTGTTACACCTCCTTTTTTGAATCAACTCTGAAATTCGAAAAGTATGTCCAACACCCACCTTAAAGTATACCGATCGACTCAGAATCACCGTCTGGCTGGCTGTCCATGTAAAGCTTGTGCGCAAAGTACAGGTCGCAATAAAGCCCACTTCCGAAAATCACTTTAAAGAGCATAAATTTCTTAAAAATGTTGATATTTAAATTTGACACAAATAAGTTTCTAATATACAGAAATAATGACACCTAATTTTATAATGGTCGGTCGAAACTCCCATATAAGACCCTCTCCGTAATTCAATTTAAGCTCCATAAATCTTTTATAAGTATTTATATCGAGATAAAGTTCAACATATATAATATTTATATTCATAGACATCATGACACTAAATTTTTGGATGATTGGTCCACAATAGGTTATATCTCCCATATACCGCCCATTTCTAAAAAACTGTTTTATACATATACTGGGTGTACTTTCTTACTTGTTCTTATATCTTTTAGATATATGTAGATCTTCAAGCAAATATAATTGGTTCATTTAGGTAATGTATGTATTCTTTTTGCCGGTTTCAGCATAAATTCGAAGGCTTAATTTAATATTCCCCAAATTTTTTTTGTAAAGCTACAAACACTTTATAGTTTTTTAAGAGTACTGTGCCAGCTACACAATGAAGAGCCTTAGTCAGATTTTTAATGTATGCGAGGTAAATGTGTTTAAATCAACCATAAATAGACTGTTAGATAAATTCCAGGTTATTAGTCGACAGACACTGTTGTCTGTGCCAAGACAAAATTGCTAAACTTGAATTATCTAAGTCTTAAAATAACACGAAGCAGTTCTTTAATCTAAGCTTTTAGACATCAGGGTAAGGGGAAGATAAGACGAGTACATACTAGCAATTCATGTTACTCTTTTATTCGTATTACATATGTGTATAGAAATGTAAGTATACTCTCAAATAAAAATACCAGCGATTTAAGTAATTGGAATTGTGCTGTGTGAACACCGAAGAAATTTCAAGGAAAAATTGTCATAACCTTACCAGCCGATTGAATTGTTTTTGCCTTCTTTGGGGCACTTCCTCCAGCTTCAGTCCATTGCTTGGATTATTATTTTGTCTCTATAGTATAGTGGTGGATCCATCCATGTCTCAGCATTAGTTATATAACGGCGCTTAAAATTCATTTCATTATTCTTAAAACCATCCAAACAAGCTTGAGAAATTTTCATGCTTATGCGTTTTGGTCGACTGTTAACAAATGCGGCACCCATCTTGCAGATGGGTCTGTAGTTCTTCGATCCTTAGAGATAAACCTTTTTGATTTAAATATTTAATGACACCATAAATTTCTAATTTTTGCATTGTTAGGCATCGTATACGAAGGAATAACAAAAATTGTTAAAGATTCGCCTTGATAGAAAATAGATTTGTTGATTTTTTTTTTAAACTAGGTTAAGGGCAAAAACAATGGTGTTTAGCTAGCTCAGTGTTACAAATGGTTCTTAACCCGGTTTCATAGACGCTTAACATATAATACACTATTTGCCTTAAACTACCAAAGTGTATTTAATAAAAAAAAATACTTAAATTTTCAAATATAATTATGGCAAGATGTTGTGCCAATTGGGGTACAATTTTCCCTCCCTAATGACTACTAGACTGTCACACGCCTTGACAGAATTCATACCCTGGATTATATTTCTGTCCCTAACATGACATTATTATCTATTTACAAAAGAAACATTTTTTCTAGTCTATCCTTCCCCTTTTGTAACAAATTAAAATTGCATCTTTTTATATTCTACAAAAACAATTAAAAGTAATATTTATTGAAAAAAAAATAAATAATAAAAATAAAGATCATAATGTATGTAATGATCATAAATATTCATTCATTAACAAAGCAAAATAACATGAATAAAAGAAGTTAAAGAAAACAAGAGCAATGTGAATAAAGAAACATGTTGGTAAAGAACCAAAATAAATGAGAATATCTTATAGTAAAGTTATTTATAAATAATTACAAAAAAAAATTGTTTTACATTTTACTCACAATACAAAATTGATGTTCCATATCATGATGTTCCGATTGTAGGGCCCAGCCAGTGTTGCCAATTTTTTTTTCCCAATTTCCCGTCAAATTGAGGTTTAAAAATCGCCAGAAAAAGCTAAATAAATTTTTTTACAAAACCGTCAAATAAATAATTTTAAAAATTTAAATTTACGTTAAATAAAAATAGTTGGTAAAATAAAATGTAAATAAATTACACATATGTATTTTTTATTCAATTGTTTTTAATCATTTACAAACAAAAAAATTAGGTATTTTTAAAAATATAGTGCGAGTCTTCAGAATTTTGTGCATAAGTGGCCATTGTACCTACTTCGCTTAGAACAGATTTTGGAAATTCATAATCAAAACAACATTTATTCTCAAGTTTGAGACCGTATTTGTAATTAAAATTGAATTCGTTTAAAAAAATTACATTGCAAAAATGTATTAAATCAATATTCAAAAATTTTATTGAATAAAAATAAGAAACCACAAAATTTAATAAATTGATTTTTTAAAACTTTTTAAAGAAATTATGTATGTATATTCCCAGTAAAAAAAATTCGTGTTTTTTGAAGCACTTAAGAGAAAAGGCGCATAATCGAGCGCTTCAATAAAAGCGCTCTTTTGAAGCAGTAAATGCTTACGACTAAAATATACAAGAAAGATGCTTTTTTAGTGCTAACAACGAAGAAGGGTTTAAAGCGAAAACCAAAAATGAAATTATAACCTATAGATTTACGTATGGCAACGAGAGTCAATTACAAAACGAATATAGCGCTTCTAAGTTACTATGAATTTTTCTTAAGCAAAAACATTCAGATAGCATTAAAAAAGACTTTAGGAAAGTGCCTTATTTGCATGTTTGATTAGTCCTCCAAACCGGGAACACTTCATACAAAAATTATGCATCCCATCAGCAGGTTTGAAGCGATTTGAGGTATGAATTCATACATAAAAGCTGCTCCTTTTGGAGCACATTTATTACTGTTTTTTTTTTTATTTATTTAGCTTTTTAAGAATTCTTAAAATATTTTAATAAAAAATGTATATAAATTTAAATATTTGCGTTAAAAGTAAATTTACCTTACTCGAAGCACATCATTGACTGTACTGGTATTAGCCTGTTTCGTAGTTTGGTTTTAACTAGGTTGAGCTTCTAGTTAAGTTATACCATATAATTCAACCTTGGAAAAAAAACGCTAAAAAACGCTAAAGCCCTGTAAAAACTTCAGATTTCACGCTAACCGCTAAAAAGCATTTTTTCCCGCAATTGGCATTGCAAAAACGTCAGATTTAACGGGAAAAACAATGGCAACAATGGGCCCAGCAATCAGCAATTCATAATGATGGTGATGTTGATGTTGCTTGTGAAAAAAAACCTTTTTGTTTGTAATTAGAGTGATTTAGAAGTTTAAGTAATAAAATAATATAAAGATATTTTGAACTACACTCGTAAAAATATGTTAGTATATATTATATAATAGTTATATTTTACATTGTTATTTTATATATATGTACATGCTTAAGACATTTAAAAGTATTATATCATTTTAATTCATTTTAATTTAAAATAATTGTTTGATTTCATCTTCAATTCGTTTATAAAATATTCATTATGTACTATTTAGTTCTATTTTATTATTAATACTTTTAAATGTTTTTACATAGTGATATGATTTAAATTATAATAGCAAAATTTAGTTTTAACTGTAAATAATGTAAAAATTAGTTATATTTTGTAAATAATATTCATTGTTGAAGAAATAGCGACTTCGATTTAATTATATAAATTCATTTTGTGCGATAATTTATAATTACAAGTTATATTCATTTTTAAACATAGTTTTATGTAAAATTAGATTATTTAAATGCAGGATTAATTTAAGTTTTAGAACATAGTTTTACATGAAAATTTGAATACATCTTTTGATTTAACTTAGAAATATTTTAGTAAATTTTTTTAGGTATTTAAAAGAATATTAGTTGGGTTAATGATATTGCGTACTTGAATAATTTTCAGGAATAAAGTTCTTATGAACACAGATCACATGGTGAAGGTGGTAGATTTTTATGTCACACTGAAAAATCTAGTGGTTCTATGCGGAGACTTTGCACCACGTGTTAAAATTTAGGTATCGGACCAGAATGTCTTGGTTTTCCAATGAAATTTGTGATTCAAAGAAAATCCACAGCCTTTAAAATCGAATTCCTTTAAGGAATAAAAAAGAATCTGAATTAATTTTGGCACATTTAATATTCTGACAAAATCTAATCTTACCTTGTTTATCAAAATTTTCACTGGTTCACAGTTTTCATTTGTAATTATATTGTTGTTAATTGACACAATTTTTTTTTTTTTAATTTCTAATTGCTTGCTTTCTGTGATATATCGCAATTAATTTTCTTTAATTTAAACAAAATTATTAGTTTGAATAAAAACACTGGTACATATTGGTAAATTTTATTTTTACTAGCTTTGACTTTTATCATCTACGGTCACTTTAATAATGAAATTTGAAGCTTTAATGAGATGATTAAGTGCGTTTTTAAAATAATGAGCTGTGTAAAAAAAATAAACTGACCATAGTAACTATGTTGTGTACATTTGTTTGATCATAGGTAAGAAAAAGACAAAAAGTGATAATTTGACGCAACCAAAATTATTACCATATATGGTAAGGAATTTAAAAACTTGAATGAGTGTAATTGCAATGTTACAAACATCAGCACATATGTATACGTACTAATTGAGTGGGAGAACAAAGCAATAATATAAAATCTTTAGCATGCGAGATGTCGAGAAGTAACCCCAACTAGATTGTGCCAACTTGTACATTATTTGCATGTTTCTTAAATTGAAATTTGAGGAAATTATTTATATAAAATTTAAAATACGATAAAAATCGTAACAGCATTATAAAAAAATCGCGGAGGCGTCTTTTTTAAATACCTGTTTCCATATGAAAGAGTTGCCAGATCGAAAAGAAGATTAACATGTGTTCATAGAACAGATGGAAGTTCCAAAACACTTAATTTTTTCTGTTTTTACGGCGCTTTTTGTTCTAGGCTAAGAAGTTTCCGAACCATCGTCGTATTCAAAGTTATAACCCACTAATTAATTTCTTTTTACATTATTAAGAGGTAAAATAAAAAACAAATAAAAGTTTATATTCGGCTGTGCCGAATACCATATACCCACATTTTTGTTACGCTTTGTATCGGTAACGCTAATTATAGTGGTTATTTTATTTTGCGGATCCCTTACATGCGTTCTATCAACTATTATGGGGCGATTGGCGTAAAATATTGTACAGTAATTTCTATTTATTTTGTTTAAATTTCATCTCAATAGCAACATTTACAAGAATTTTATACAGATTCCAGTTATTCCACAAAGTATGCAGAGGTGTCACGAGACGGAAAATAATTAGATTTTACATTTAATCTCTTTGTTTCAGAAAGTGGACGTTGTATTGAAATCCATGGCCAATTATGGACTATTTTTTACAAAAGTACTAATGACTTTTAATTTTAACATACTTTTAACTGATCTGTGTAACATTTCGGTTCGATATGAATGTTTATGTTGGTTAATGAGTTTTCGGAAGTAGTAGTAAAAGATCTATAACCTATTATGAACCGTTCAGCATGGAATTTTATACGAATATTTATATGTATAAGTATGTGATTTGCACGTTCAAATATGGACCGATTATCATAAAATTTGGTGCAACGTTTTCTATTCATATATGGATTATTTGCCTTGAATTTCAACTTGTTACCGACTTTATAAGAGATTTATGCACATTTAAGTGATTTTTGGAAGTGGTCTTTGTATGAAGCAAAATATATTAAAATATGGACCGATGCAAACAAAATATCGTTTTGAGATTTCTCGTTGCATAAAACTTATTTTTGCTAAATTTTGTTGAAATCCATATTCTGGGAAGACATTTATTTGGGTACTATGAGAAATTGTGGACAAAGTCCTACTTTTAACTTAAAAAAAGTGTGCAAAATTTCATGATATTATCTGCATTATATTTGAAGAAAATTGCTAAAAATATGTAGAAAATATCGAGGTTGTCTAAAACTTTTGACTATAACTCGGATCCTACTGGACCGATTTTTCCCATTTTCAATACCAAATATTTCGGTGGAACAACAGACGGACGGGCGGACAGACATGGTGATCATCTTAGAATCTTATAAGGTCCATATAATATATAGCAAAAACAAATCTGTAGTAATACAAGATTTATAAATAATAATAAAGAATACACACACATTGTAAACGTACGTAAATTTCGTTCTATCTCACAACACGTATAGAAAAAAGAAATATGATAATTCTCGGATTCTATTTCTTAAAAAACGGTGAGTTAAATAGATGATGTTTACAGATTGATCATGGACAATGAAGATTACTGATGACGCCTTTGGCAGGGTAGAAAATGCATTTCAATTTGCCAATTGTTCCAGTACTTTACAATAGTATTCTTGATTATTCGAACTATTAGCCTGAATAAAAAACTTTTCTCTTAAAAAGATAAATATTAGTTCAATTCCTTCTCTAGTTAATAGACTTTTTTGTTTTATGACCAATATTTCGATGTGTTGGCAACGGAATTACAATCAGTATTATGATTTTATTTGTTAAATAATATTTGTATAATAATTTTCACATACATGTTGGTTAAACTATTTTACTTATTCTTTAACATACGGAAAATTTGAGAAAAGTACAACATAATTTTTTTACTAAATAAAGAGCATTAATATCCCCTACGTATTTTGATGTTATCACCACTTTTTGCAATTTGTCCCATTGTACAACTTGACGTATGATTAATAAATATTTTATATTAATACACACGTACGTATGATTAATATTTTATTATTTGATTATTATTGATAATAAATATTTTATATTAATACACACGTACGTATGATTAATATTTTATTATTTGATTATATTAATAAAGTATTTTTAATAAAATCACAATCTTAAAATTCAAATACCATCTGTTTTATGCTAAATAATCAATCATGGCTGTAAAAATTAAATTAAAAACAATTTTTCTTATTATCCTGGCTTCTTACATGTTATTTCTATACTCTTTTCATCGTTCCATCTCACACTGATATCAGACAATAACAACAATTTTAATTAGTAGTCTAAATGAGTAGAGGGTGGATGTGGTACATTATTATTGTTGCTGCTGTTTTTGTTACGTTGCTTTCACTGTTTCTGTCCTGATGCTGTCGATGATGTTGCTGTTGTTGTTGTCGTTTGTTGTGTTATTGCTGGCTGATATTAAGCCTTTTGTTTTCTTTTTAATGTACTTAAAGATATGATGGGTTTTTGCTCTTGAACTGAGTGCGACTATAAAATACCAACAAAATGGTCTCTAGGAAGAATGAACAAATGGTTGGGAAAAAAATTTAAATGAAAAAAAAAAATAAATAAAAAAACTTGTATAATGGCATGTTATATTGTATACATACAAAGCAGTAAGAGTAAGAATTATAAAAAGGAAATAGTCAAACAATGCAACAGTTTGTTGTTGTACTCGTATTTGTTATTTGTTTTGTTTTACAGTATTGCAAGCAAGTTACAAGAAAAAATTATAATGAGTTAAGTACAAGTAAATTTCTACAAGACCAATTGTTTGACCCTTTAACAAAATAAGTAAGATTTAAAGATTGCTTAAATTGATTACTTATTAAAGCTAAGAAATTAACTAAAGTGTTTGTTGAGAAATTGTATTTGTGACGTTGCTAATTTAATTCGACTTTTCAATGATTTTATCAAATGTGCTTTGTATTGCTTTTATTTCCAGGTAATGGATGTTGTTCTTTTAATTTATTATAGACAATGAATTGTATTTAAGAACTTGTAATAAGAAATTGTTAAAACTCTGCTTATATACTACTTTGCGAGGTTAAGTGAAGTGAATTTGATATGTTTAAGTATAAAATAATGTTTAGTGATTAACAAACGATGTTAGTTTTATTTTTTTTATTTTTTATAGTATAGCCCAAATATACTGAAATTCGCTATTTTTGCTTACACATGAATAAATCAAATTCGAAACTTCGAAAATTCAAACGTATGTTCGAACTATTTTTATGTTAAAATAATATCATAATTAAGTTCGAAAATTCGAACTTGTGTTCGAAAACCTTTAAAGCTGCAAAAAGAATCTCTATTTTATGCATAAACCTGTTGATAATGTACTATTAAGTTCAAAGATTAAATTTTTTGTACAAGAAAATAAAACTTATAATAAGTGCCAAAAACTTAAAATTTAAACATATTTTTTTGGCCAAAATTTGGCATTTCTGCTCGTGATTTCAACCTGGTTCTAATAAAGCCATCTCTAGAAGCAGCGTTAGTTACACATTGAGAGGCCTCTGTTACCAGTTTAACACATCTTTCCACAGCTTGTGCGTGACAAGGAAAGTCATCAATTTCCAAGCTGTTATCTTTTGCCATGATTTGAAGGTTCTCATTGGAAATATGCCGAAGAACCGGCGTTGCTGTAAACCTACACTCGTGCCCTATAAGAATTTCGGTGTAATCTCTAGCAGAGAAGTTAATTTTTGGTGGTTTAAATACTCTGTATTTAGTGCTACTTTCAGTTTCTCTAGCTTTGATTATTTTTTGCAATGCCAGCTCCCGAATGTGGTCTCTATCATCAAACAGCATACTAACAAGTAGATTTTCCGGGTGAGCGAAAAAAGCATTTCTTTTGATAACAGAATCCACAACTGCTGCAACAGCAGCAGCAGAACGATTCGATAAACCGTATCTATCACAGACCTTAGCAACTGTTGGCAACGGCAATGTATTCCGAGTCGTCGTTGAAGTCGAAGGTGTTTCTCTCGAAAGTGTGTTAGTAGGAGATGCCTCCGTTATTGTATACGTTTCTTCTAAATTTTCACACAGTGAAACTTCATCATAAATTTCTGGAACAGAATCGGTTTCTTAAGTGGAAAGTAGTGCTGGCAAAGTATTGAGTAATGGGTACAGAGTATCGAGTATTTGCCCTTTTTCTTGGATACTCAATACTCAAAAGTAGTTACTCGATACTTTCTGAGTTGTATTTTTAAGCAAGTTGAGTGGGTAAAATAGTGCATAAAAATATATCCCTGTATAAAAAGACAACAATGTGTAAGCTACAAAATTTTTTTTAATTATTTCTTAAGTTATTGTTAACGTTGAATTAAAAGTTAGCTTTACATTTTTTTTGATTTAATAATAAAAGACATAGAAAACCAATAATAGTTGAAGATCTATTTTTATTTTTTGAAGAAACTACTTCAATTTGCAGATAAAAACTATGCGTTACAATTTCAAAAAATACGTTAAAAGTATCGAGTAGTTCTTGATAATTTTAGTCAGGCTTGAGTTCATTAAATTTAATTTTCATTAAATTATTTTTACTGAAGTTAGGAATTACAACTTGAAAAATTTTTTATTATTAAAAATTTTGATAATTTTTCTTGACTGGGATTCAAACCTGGGTTGTTGAATTTACATATGTTTCGAGAAATCCCACTTTCTCTCATCAGAATTCTTTGCGTTCTAACCACATACACCACTGCGGTGCCGGCCAGTCAACAGACAAACATTAATCCTTTAACCAGTGTTAGTTCTGGTAGTTTGAAGTTTTTGCTGTAATTATCATTAAGAAAAAAAAAGGAAAAAACAACTATGAATAGAAATTAATAAAAAATGATAATTACAGCATAAACTTCGAACTACCAGAACTAACACTGGTTAAAGGATTGATATGTGCTGATGTTTGTAACGCCCAGAAATATTGGTCCAACACCTTAAAGTATACCGATCTACTCAGAATCATTTTCTGAGTCGATTTAACGATGTCCGTCCGTCTGGTTGGCTGGCTGGCTGTCCATTTAAAGCTTGTGCGCAGAGTACAGGTCGCAATTTTGAAGATATTTCGATAAAATTTGGTAAATGATATTTTTTCGGCCCAAGGATGGATGGGATTGAAACTGGTGGAAATCGGCCCATTATTTCACCTAGCCCCCATACAAATGTCCTCCCGAAATTGGGGTTTACCGGTCATAAATCTTTGAATTATGCAAGTATGCAAACAAAATTTACCGCAGATGAGTAATAAATAAAGCTAAAGCGCATCTACAAATTTCGCGAAGATCGGTCCATAACTAGTCGTAGCTCCCATATAAGGCCCACTTCCAAAAATCACTTTAAAGAGCATAACTCTCTCAAAAATGTTGGTATCCAAATAATATTGTACGAAAATATTTTTCGTCTATATACATATAATATGGCAGAAGTTTATGATGATCGGTCCATAATTAGTCGTAGCTCCCATATAAGGCCCACTTCCAAAAATCACTTAAAAGAGCATAACTCTCTTAAAAATGTTGGTATCCAAATAAAATTGAACACAACTATGTTTCATGTATAAAGAAATGATGACACCTAATTTTATAATGGTCGGTCCATAATTAGTCGAAACTCCTATATAAGACCCTCTCCGTAAATCAATTTAACGAGATAAAATTTAACATATATAATATTTATATTCACAGACATCATGACACTAAATTTTTGGATGATCGGTTCACACTAGGTTATATCTCCCATATTACGTACATTTCTGAAAAACTGTTTTATACATACATATACTGGGTGTAGGGTATTATATGGTCGGGCTTGACCGACTATACTTTCTTACTTGTTTTTTTTTAGTTTTCTTTTTTGGGAAAACCCCCATTTACGTATTGTGATTTTAGTAAACATAACAGGTGATTTTGAAGTATTGCCAGACTTTTTATTTCATGCTCAAGGGCTTCTGTATTTCAAGAAGTAAGCCGTCACTATAAAATGAACTTAAAAACGGGTTCGTAATAAAAAATAGTTCGCTATAACCGTAATAATTGGTGTATAATTTGAAAGTGAATGTCTTGGGTCCGGAAAAAAAATTTTTTCTGGATTTTTTTTTTATAAAAAATTCTTATAAACGGTGTACATTATAAACGAACTCCACTGTGTCTAGCAAATTCGTAGTCGCCGGTAAAGTGTTGCTATACATAGTCGTGGCATATTTAGTTTAGGTGTCGAAATTAAGAATAGCGAAATATAATCATGAAAATAACTACTTTTGAAAACTTTGAAGATTGGTAGATACCTAAAGATATAGTTTCATTTTATTTTTAAAATCATTTAAAATCATACGTTCAATTATGCAAATTCTAGGAGATCTTGCATGTGGGAAACCTAAAAAAATTTTTTGGGACAGCCTAATGTACATATATTAATATTACGAGTATGTAATATATTGTATTTAATATTTTGTTTGTAGTCATTTGGCTTTTATCACAGCTGACTATCTTTTAGACATTGAGTTAACGACTTTTACAGTGAAATCAATAGAAATTTTGTTCCAGTCAAGAAATTTTTGGTCCAGATATTATCACAAGCGCTTAATTGGATTAATTGGATTGAGGTCTGGGGACTGCAGAGGATAATCTAGTTGTTAGGCAATGATTGAACAACCACTTTTTTCATAATTTTGGAGGTATGCTTAAGATCACTGTGCTGTTAAAAATTCATTTCTGCGCTAGATCTAATTTCTCTAACCTAGGGGCTACATTGTTTTTTTTTAAATAACGAAATAATCTTTCTTTATCTTCCTTTTTATCGTCTTGGTAACATATTTATTACTAAAGGTTTCGTTCTTTTGAATCTAAATATTTTAAATTTATTTTTATCGGTGAAATTAATATTATTCCATATTATATTTTATATACATATATTTTTCGAAGTTCACTAAATGTTTGGTATACTCTAATCTTACTTGCGTTTGCATGTTTTCCAGACAAATTCGCAACATTTTAAGCTATTTTGACAGCACTAAATTTGAGATTTGCTCTTACTCTTACTTCAGTTCTTGTAAGATGCTTTTTTACAGTATTGTGTTTGGTATACTTGTTTATAATTTGCTTAATTGTATAACTATGCCTTCCAACGATTTTACCTATTACTCACAGGAATTTATCTTTTCTATCTAAGACTATTATGATTTGCCGAGTCTCAATTGATATTTGTCTTCCCATTGTAAATTTTTCACTACTTAACGTCACAACTTAAACTCTTTTAATGATTAGTCATGAAATTTGCAAGTATTTTGAACGGCACTTTACTACTACTTTTAAACAAAGGAAAATTAAAAGAATTGTTAATACTTTTAGAATGGCATGGGTTTTTTTCTTAAGGATGATGTTTACTTTATTTGACACGTAAAAATTGGTACAATAAATCAATTAAATGTGTATAAGCTTTTTCTTTAGTGTATATTTTTGTGGGTTAAATTTTACTTAAATAACTATATAAAATTGCAATATATGTATGTAGTTTTCTTTTATAATATTATTTATATTAATAACTATACTTTATTTGACATATAGAAATTGGTATATTTGAACAATAAATTAATTAAATTTGTATAAATAACTATATAATGCAACATGATTTTCTAATATAATATTATTTATATTAATATAATTATGCTTATATTTTAATAACATGTGGTGGTGACTTTATTTTCACGCTCACACTATAAACTCTTATGGCCGAATTCTCGGTCATTAGTTAACCATTTTTAAACTAAAATACTAACTATTGTTTAACTATTACTTGTTATTCTTATGCCAAACTAAGCATTGCGAATAAAGAATCATTAGTTAAGCCTTTGCCATTAGCTAACTAAAGACTGTAAATTTAGCCATTAAAGGTAATAAAAATTCTTAAATATTTACCTTTATACTGATCTAACATTTAACACTTTCATCTCACTTTTAATGAGCATTCAACCATATACCCAAAAACTTTCATAATAAAAATTCTATAAATATTTAAACTCAAACCCTTCGCCACAAAAATTTAACTTGAGTTTCATATAAAAACCAAAAAATTATTAAAAATGTATTAAACTAATGTACATTGCTCATTAAAAATGTTTTTCGATAATATTTTCCTTTCATTTACTTTCTTTTAACATGTTTTCAAATAAATTTTATAAAATTTTACTAACTTTTAAAATTTGGTTAACCGATGCTTTTCTTTTATTTCTTAACATAAAAAGTAGCAAAGCACTCTTAGTGTAACCTTAAAATACTGGTAAAGTACAAATATAATAGCATACCTTTTCTGGTACATACAAATTAAAATATATTTGGGTTGAAAATGTACCTTATATATTTATATATGTACAGCTGTAACTTTGTGTTTTAGATGTGTCAACTACTTGACTTGAGTTTGTGTATTTGGAAGTGAATTGTTGGAAATGTTTAACCAAAATCAATTTGAAATCCTTAAGAATTTCTAAATACTTTTTGTAAAGCTTTTTTCTACTATTTTTACACCTTCCTTTCTCCCTTTCACTGTTATCATTTTTGCTTTCCTTTCAAAGTTTTCAGCCACAAAATTTTGTTTTATTTTATATTTTCTGTTTGTTTTTTTCAATTGAAAATTAAAAAGTTTATAATAAGAAAGTATTTTTTTTTTGGTGTAACTACTACCTTTTTGCTTTGAGTTTGTTGTTTCTAATAAAGTTTAAACAATTTTTGGCAATTTTCAGTTTAGTGTGGTATAAATCTTGACATATCATCTATATAACAAGACTATACATGTGTGTATGTATTATTAGACTGATACAGTAATTAGAAATTAATTTAGTTATTTAAAAAAGTCCACATTATGAAATTATATCTTTAAAATTAACTTAATTTATTTTTAAATAACATATTTAAACATAATAATGACATATTTTATTTACAATGCAATTAAAAGAGTATTTTTAAATTCAACATAACTTATACTTTGCACTATTTTTTTTATTATTATCATATTTTAAAATAATATGATTATAATTAAATATGTGAAATTAATAGCATACTTTTCAGTGCATCATAATGCTCGTATGCATAGCTGCCAAATTTGACGATTTATCGTCATTTTGACGATTTTGTTTTAAAAATATCAAAGTGACGATTTTTTCATTGAAAGTGACGATTTTCTAAATTATTAAATTTTTTTATCATTTGTTTGTTTTATTAATGTTTTCGTTACCAAATTCTCTCTTTTTTTTGAGACAGCAGCTATTTTTCTAATTTACTACGATAAATATTAAGCAGAACATGACATACATATTTCAAAAACAAAACAAAAATAGTATGTAGTGTTTTCTTAATTATTGAAAATTGTTAAGTTTAAGTATAATAATTCCAAATAATAGTAGAAATTACTTATTTATCTGTAAATGTAAAAAACAATTTTAAGTGCTGAATTCCATGAACTAAAAATTTTAGAGGAAACAATTTCTGAATTTCAACGGGGAAGTTCTACAGAAGCTTCTCCTATTTTAAGAAAACGTCGAAAGAATATTCAGCCAAATAAATTTAAATGATAAAAATACGGATTTCTTTGAAAATAAGTACCTGTATATGATGGATGAATTGAATTCTTTATTCAAAATGTTATTTAAAACTTAATAAACTAAATTGTAATTTAACCTGAATTAATAAAATATGCTAAATTCAGATATTTGTTTCACAATCTTCAGTTTTAGCTGACCAGTTTTTGTTCAATTTTCTTTTGAACTTGCTGTTTCATTTACACACGTCAATTCAATTTTCGTACTTTTTAATGCAAAAAATTCACTAGTACCGCCAAGTTTGTACCCCTTTTTTCTCTTTTCCCTTCTCCACCAAAAAAAATTGACGGGTTAGAATCGAAAAGTCTGAAAGCGGACTAAGATATTATAAAATTATTACTCAATATGTGTTTAACATTATATTTTTTTTTATTTCTTATTTAAAAAGTTCAAATTTATGTATTTTTATATGTATTGTACAAGAGACTATATAAACTTGAATTTTTATGTTTTGATTTAAATAAAAATTACAAAATAATATTAGAAATAGTGACTTTTATTTTTCCGATTTTTTTGACGATTTTTAAAATTCAAAATGACGATTTTTTACTTTTTTATCGGGATTTTGACGATTTTTCCGGAATTCATCTGACAGCCCTGCTCGTATGGTTATTATGTATATGCAATATTAAGTATACGCCACACTATCGGTGTAAGGGTATGTTAGTGAATATGTAGCATATTTTAGGATGCAAATTCAATAAGAAACGATGTACATACATATGGGTAGTTCCATGAAAATGTCAACCACGACCAAAAAAATAAGAGTACTTGAAAAATGTTTCTAATATGATTTAAAAAGAGAAAAATATTCGATTTTTCATAATATGGAAGCATTTACAGGTTATTGGAATTTTAAAACTCAAAAATGGTAGAGAAAAACTGAATTTGCAAATAAAATAAATTATTTTCTCTTTGCTATTAACTAAATTAATAGATTTGAAACATTACAATTACATCTTAAAAATAAATTTGCAATAACAAATAACTATAATAATGAGAAAAATGAGAAGTTAGAGCTCGAATAACGGTATTTTTTTTTGAATTGCTTTTGATGGTATTCTAATGTCACGTACGTTATACAAAAACATTGTTTAACTATGTCATTTGTATATGGGCAGTTGCAGGTAAAGAAGATTACAATTCTAAAATAAGAATTCTTCCAATAAATAAAGTTATTACCTTTTAAAGTTTGTCGCATACGTTATTGTAAGTACGATAATTTAAATTAAATGCATCAAAATCAATGGTAAATGCAAATTTTCTATTTAGATTATTAATAGTCGTAAAACAATGAAACGGTGGCGGGAAAAGTTAAAAAAAGACGAAGCAATTCTAAAAGAGCACCAAAAAAAAGGAGGCTGAAAGACAGCGGGCCTATCGCAAAAAGAAGGCAAATGAAGCAAAAGAAGATGCCAAACTACATCATGAAAAAAAGAGCAAAAGATCGTATTCGGTAGAAAAAATACGTCAACGTATAAATGTTGTTCGAACGGCTTACTCATTACGAAAAAATGTTACAGTTTAGTGAATAAGTATGTAATGAATTAATATTAATAAACATTTTATGAATTTGGTATTATTTTTATTATCACACCGTTTTTTGAATAAGTAAACACTTTTATTTTCTTTCCCCAAATTTATGTCTAAAATGATCTACAAAATACATTTCATTCTTTATACACGAGAAAAATTGTTACGCACGTTATGTCGCGTACGTTATTATGTTTTTATTTTATATAAAACTAACCAGAGATGATTTCTCTTTAAATATTAAAGGATTGCAAAGGTACATTATTTAGCTTATTTTAAGAATTTTTAAAGAAAAGAAAAACTCCCATGATTCGCAGACTTTCGCATGTACGTAAATACAGTGCACTCGCGGTAACATGAACACCGGCTAACGTGAACACCGTCTAACAAGCTTTTGTTTACGTTGACTACTCTGTAACGTGAATAAAGTCAGAAAGCTCTATAAGGTGAACAATTTTGTTCTTTTCATTGCATATGTTTCTAAGCTTGCAGACAACACTGAAATACATTAAATCGATGTTTAAAGTTAAGGGAATCCCTTTATATAGAAAATGTTTATATCCTCTAAACTAATTTTTTTTTGTGTGGTATCAAAATTTTATTTTAAATCTTTTTTTATCAAAGGCATGAGTGTTAAAAAATCTAAATGTTTGGAGTTAGAAGAAAAGGCAAACATTTTAGATAGTTTGCAGAAAGGAACAAGTGTGACTAGTTTAGCAAAAAAGTATAATGTCGATAAGTCAACAATATGCAGCATTAAAAAGAAAAAAATGAAGCAATTTCAAAATATGTAAATCTCACATACCAGGGACTGGGAAAAAGAAAACCTTAAAATCATCAGAATTTGCAGTTATGAAAAAAACTTTTTACCGTTGGTCGGAATGCGTGAAAGAATTGGCCTGTATGTGGGCTAATGCTAAAATTAAAAGCTAAGGAATTACATTCCCAACTTAAAAAAAACGAGGGCTAGTGACGGATGGCTTCAGCAATTTAAGAAAAGGTACGCAGCCTGAATTGGTGGATCCATTTAAGCTAAAAATAATACAAAAAATTGAAGAAATGGAGTTATGCAATGACCAACTCTATAATGCTGATGAGTCTGGTTTATTTTTTTACGTAATTTTATTTCAATGTATATTTTCTCGTCATCTCTATTTGTTTTGTAATGAATTTCAATTAATAATTTTATTTTTATATTTTCATAATGCAAATTATAATAAAAGATATATACATATATTTTTTTCATGACATTTGCTAACATGAACTCCCTTGGTTTTAATTACTTCACGTTGCCGCGAGTGCACTGTATGCCTTAAAACCACTTCCGTTTTTATCACGTACGTTATCATCTTATTTTGATCGGATATTTTCCACACCAAAGTATCGAGGCTGTCCATTTTTTTTTCTCAAACATAGAAGCTTTTGATTGAACATAACTGTAGTATTGTTTTCCATTAACTTCTATTTTTGTGAGATATTGTGAGACTACTCCATATGCGTACGAATGTCACGTACTACTGTATGAAAATACCCATATGTATATTAACAGCCGTTAAAATTAATTAAATCATGTTTTATGCAACAAAAAAACGCTTAAATACTTTTCAATCACAAATTGATGCTCATACAATAATATTTAGGAAAAATTAAAATTTATTAGGTATTTAGAAATTCAACATTTCGATCCATTCATGATACATAATTGCTTAAAATCTCTAACATACGTTTAAAGATATTAAAAGCGAATTATTATGCCTAGTTCATATTTAAAGCCAAAACTGTGTTTGATCAAAATTGTTGATTTTACATTTAATATCTTATTACAATTATAATTCTGGTCAGATTATGTTATTGATTTTTAAATTTTTATATAATTTTTTCACAACTAGAGTTCCAAATGCCTTCATTTGAATTTGATCATTAAATTTTTTAACCACACGCATGTTTACTAAAAAAAACAATTATAGGAAATGTTTTTTAACGTGAAATTCGTACAATTTTGGAGTAGTCTAATGTACATGTAAACGTAAGTATTAAAGTGAAAAAGGCTCATGCGACCAACATAATATGAACTTTTTCATTAATGTCGAATACTGTCTTTAAACATGTTATAGAGTAACGTTTTCGAATAACAAAAAAATTAATAAAACAAATCTACAATACTTTTTTTTATTAAAATTAATAAAATTCTATGTATATGAAATTATGAAATTCAGATTAAAATTGAGAAAAGCTTATATAAAATTCTGAAATTAAATTTGAAATTAAGAAAATTCCCAACAAAATTATAAATTTCAATTGGAAATTGCGAGAATTCGAAATGAAATCTAATTTAAATTGAAATTATATCAAATTAAATTTAGAAAGAAATTTTATATTAAAAATATTGCAAATGAAATTAAGTTTTACAATTTTTAATTAAGAAAATTCCAATTAAAATTTAGAATTTGAAATAAAAATTGCGAAAATTTCAAAAGAAATTGAAAATATGTTAAATAAAATTGATAAACATTTAAATCGTATATCCCGAAAAGTGATAAAAAGTTAGTAGCATACTTTCCAGCACCTCACAATACGTATGATTATTATTTAGTATCAATATTAGGTATACGCTAGTAAATATGTAGCATACTTTTGGAAGCAAATTCAATAAGAAAATATGTATAATTGATGCCAATAAAAAATAGACAACTGAGCATTCTTAAAAATTAAAGCATTATTCACATAAAATCCGGTTTTAATGGAACTAAAAAGCGAATGACCATTTTTAAATTAAAAGTTTATACTGATTTATTAATATTTAAGAAATATAAATTAAACTTAAGTTCATTTCCCTTATAAAAATCCGTTTCTCTGTTTTGGTGGATGCGATTCACCTACGCTGCAGACTTATTACAAATCTGTAAAATGTTTTGTATCACTCCCCTTTTACTTTAACTTTGTTTTCACAATAGTCCAATATTGTTAAATTGGCCAATCTATTGTACTTTCTACAGGCATTCTTTTAATACATATCTAAAGTTTAGCCACCTTATTCATAAAAACTTAAAACAGGTTTATAACAGGTTTATAAAGCAAATTTCCTTACAAAACTTGCTTTATAAACCTCTTATAAACCTGTTGTAAGTTTTATGAATAAGGGCATTAGTTTATAATACCCAGCAGAACTAGGATTTATTTTGTTAATAATTAATAAAGCTTCTTTATTTTTATTATATAAATATTTATTATTGCCTAACAAAAGATCAAGTCGTTAGACACGATTAAGCCCAGCAAACAATCCCGAACCAGTGAGCGAACAACCGCGACCGACCAGTTACAAATCTCGATTCTCCCGTCGCTTGAGGGGCGGCCTTTTAAATATTCGAGGTTATTAAGGATGTTAATGTGTTAGTCACTACTATCTGTGAACTATGGCTGCAAAAACCAGTAGTTTCACTGTGTACTATCGTATACGTCTGAGATCTATGGCTGTAAATACCAGTATATACCCTGTACACCATTACAATCCCTGGGATCTTTGGCAGTATACAGTAGATACCCTATGCACTATTACTACTGAGTTGAGCTTTGGGCTGAGTATGTATGGCTGCTACCGAAGCTATTACAAATTTACGATGGCTGTCTGTCCACTTTGACAGCACAAGCTAAACTAAAGTAGTGGTGATGTTTACACAATGTAATGGTGATAACCACGACAACTTTAGGTGAACATAAAAATGTGTAAGTAAAGAAAGAGAGTTGGATCTGAACTCTCTTTCACATACGAAAGTATAACAGTGATAACCACGACAACTTTAAATTGTTGTATATGTTAAGAAAGAGAACTGGTTGCTGGGCTCTCTCATACTAATCTTTTATACATTATACTCTTAAACTAAATGTTTTATTTCACCATATGCTATTTCAAGTAATTATCATACATATTTCAAAATGTGAATAAAATAATATTATAACAATTCATTATTAAAATTAAACAATATATAGACATATGTATGTATGTATATAGTGAATTACTTTGTTACAAGTTAAAACAGGTGCAAATGTATCAATTTTGGTATACGAGTATTTATATTTTAAGTCGATATTCTCACGATTTGCTGCAACAAAAATTTTTTGTCCCGGCAGTTGATTGAGGTCTATTTTTACATATGCTTCATCATCCATTAAAATTTTTTATTTTTTCACTCGATTTGAATATTAAATTATAGAATATGTTTCAATACTATTATTAGCCTAAAAATATATAAAAATACTCGTATATAAAATCTATTTTAATATGTAAAAATATAATAAGTTTTCCAGTAGCAGTTGGTCCTCTTTCGATTTATTTTTTATTTTTTTTTATGAATATGTTTTTGAAAAAAGTTTTTTTTTACTTTCTAACATATTGCCATTAAAAGAGCATGTGTAATTTTTAATTCTTAACAATTTAATTTTGAAAAAATTTAAAAGATTAGAAATGTAAAAAAAATAAGATTAAGAAAAAAGAACTTTGCATTCAACAAATAGAAGTTTATATTCGGCTGTGCCGAATCTTATATACCCCTGACCAAATCACTTAGTATAAGGGCGAACTTAATAAAATATTTTACTGTATTTTCTATTTATTTCAGGTTTATTTTGGTTAAATTTTATCTTAACGTTATTTGTAAGAATTTTATAAATCATCCAATCATAATCAATTCGTTTATATTTTATTATATAAAGCGATTTACTAGGTATCAAAAAGAAAACTAATTGTGGCTTTTTGAAATGTCAAAATTGTTACCTCTGTATACCCTGTAATTATTCTCGGAAGTGGACCTTAAATGGAAGCTATGGCCAATTATGGACCAACATTTACAAAAGTCAATAGTATAATTTTTAGAAATGTGACGGATATCCGGCAACTGCTGGGAAATAGATATTATATACCGGTTTGCCGGATATCCGGCCTAAATTTACTATTCGGACGGATACCGGATAATGAGATACTATCCGGTATCTGGCCGGCCGGATATTATCTTTCAAAAACTTAAAATACGTTTTGAGATATTAAATTTACTGAAAAATTTAGGTATAAACTAAAAACTTAAAAAACATCCAATTAATAAAACGACTAACATTAATACTCAAAATTAAGAAGAGGTAGATTATGGTGAATAAAAACTAAATTTTCAGCGTTCGCAGACAATAAACGATTTTCGTTACCCGGTTATCCGGCCATATCACTATCCGTCACATCTGTAATAATTTTAACATATTGAACTGATCTATGTAGAATTTCGGTGGGATATGGATGTTTATGTAGGTTATCGAGTTTTCGGGAGTTATCCTCATAAGGGAGCTATGACCTATTAGGGGCCGATCATCATGAAATTCTGTACGACGATTTAAATGTATATTTTGATTATGTTTGTTGAATTTCACCTTGATTGTGATTTTAATAAAATATTTATGCGCATTTTAGAGATTTTATACAGGGCTAAGTCAAACAAAATATGGACCGATGTAAACAAAATACTGTTTTGAGATTTCACTTTGTATGGATACGACATATATGTACCATAAAGCCATATTCAGGAAAGACATTTATATGAATACTATACGAAATCATAGATCAATTCCTATCCTTTTCAACAGGACTTGTCCTTCTATAATAAAAATAAAATGTGCAAAACTTCATTTACCTACATTTTATAGCAAATAGTTAAAAATATATAATTATATAACTCAAATCCTACTGGACCGATTTTGTACCGTTACAATAAAAAAACATTTCAGTGGATCAAAATTTAATTTTTTATGTCTTTTTTTTCGAAGCTCTATCGTGCCTTCAACAGGCAGACAGACGGACGGACATGGCAAGGTCGTCTTAGAATCTTATATGGAAACAAACTATATAGAATTTTTGGTTCTACGAACATTATTTCGATGCGTTTATAAACGGAACGACAAACTTAATATACCACCTTCATTAGGTGGTGGGTATAAAAGGGTTTTGTGTAAATTTAAACTATTTGAACTAAAAAATTTTTGTAATATCTTTTCTTAAAAAAAAATTTAAAAATTTTAATTAAACTGATTTCTTTTCATGACCTACAGCACATCTTTACATTGTAAATTTAAATATTCTCTATTATTTATTTTTCTATACATATATATATAGGAGTTGTTTGTTTGTGTTGATTTTTAATAGTAATAAAAGCCAATAAACCAATTTTCTTAAATAAAAAACTTATTGTTTATATGGACGAATGTTCTGACTTGACTCTACTATAGTCTTGCGACCAATAACACAAAGCAACAACAACAATATAACTAAATTAAAACAAGTCTATTGTTGCAATAATAACAACAGAAGTATCAAAACAAAGCAAAACAAAGAAGAATTGAGTTGAGCTGAACAGAAGCAGCAGCAGCAACAACTTAATGAAATAAAACAACAATAAGGCCTGTCAAAGTTTACGAGCATATTGTTGTTCACTAACCGGGCAGCTGCTACACTGAAATATTACTTTGAAAAGGATTGTTGGTATGAAACATTGTGACTTGCTTACGTTCATTCATTGCTACCTCTCATTCATTCGTTTATTTGATATATTTTCTCTATTGTCTCACAAAATTTAACAAGTGCCCTTAAAATCAACATAAACGATGTTAAGTTGTAGTTGCCATGTTTATATTACTTAAATTTATTCTCTACCTGCTACCACTTTACCTTTTACCACTTTCTTTTCTTTTTTGCCCCTTTATTTATGGGCTAACTGTGTAAGTGTTTAAGTTTTGTTAAGAATTGCTCAATTGAGGGGTCTGAGGTGAGTCTGTAAGGGAAATTTTGAAAGTTTTGTTGATTAAATAATTGCCAATACAAACACAAATACAAACACAAATACAAACACAAATACAAACACAAATACAAACACTAATACACTCAAACGTAAATTTACGATTTTAAGAAGTTTTACTAAATAATAGATAATTAAAAGGACAGCAACAACAGGGAAAGTGGTAAATTTAGGTTTTATGTACCTATGTAGCTAAAACTTAAACAAAATGTTTATTTATTTGTTGAGTAGCTAAACAATTTTATATAACTAAATATAATTTAATATTTGCTGTGACTTGTCCTAAATAAATGAAATTTTTTTAAATAGAAAAACCAAGAATCACATATGAATACTTCATATGTCCTAAACGTTGGTAAATTCAGCAATATTAGGCTATGCCAAAGGAAAGTTAAAGCGGAGCATACTGTAGTTCTTGATAATAAAAAATGTAAGCAGTTTGCAATAATTATGTAGCGCAGGTGTTTGTAAATGTTGTGCAACAGGTAATGAGATTGATTATTAAATATTGATAAACGATTTGCGACAACGAACACATTTGTGGTTCAAATGTGTTTAAACACTTTTTTTGTTAAAAAAATAATAAAACATGCAATGTTTAATTTGTATTTCAACTTAAAAACTTCTTTCAAATCAAATTTTCACAAATGCTTTAAATTTCTTCTTTCTCCTTATTTCTTGTTAAACATTATCCACATAATGTGTACATAACATCATTTAACACTTTATTTAAAATTTCCGTAATAAAATCATGATGAATTTCTTGCAATCATGTGCCAAGACAGCCCTTAACGTACGTACATTCATCCCTGCTCCCAATAGATGGATGGTAAAACATGAATTTTGCTGTTTTCATTTTCATAATAACGATTTTTTATTTATTTCTTTTCCTTAATACATTTAGCAACATGTGCAGCCTACATATTTTTTATTTTTATTTTTGTAGGCGTTATTGGTGATCTTGTAGTTACTTACTGATAGTCAATAAAAATTCTTTTTTTTTTTTTTAAAAAAAGAAGAAAATCATCAATATTTTCTAATGCCAAATATAATTTGGAAGGCATAGCATATAAAGTAAAATATTTTTGCAAATACAATAAACGAAGAATGTATAAAAATCGTACTAAAATATCTCACCATGTAGCAGTTTATGTGAGCACTAGTTGTATTGGTAGACACACAAACATACATATATAAGTAACGGATAAACGGAATATATTAAGTTTTGAGGCATAAAACACAAACTCATACATGTGCAGATATAGTGGGATATACAAAACCCAGCTGTTCTGATGGCGAACAACGAACTATTGAGTTCACTTACCACCGGAATAAGATTTGTGTCTATAGTCACATTTAGGTATTTCAGGATAAATTAATTGTCCGTACCAAGATTACCAATAAAGTTACAGTAATGAATTGTTCACATAAAATCCAGAATTTCTACCACAAATTGTTGCTCATTTATTTATATAAGAGAAGAAACTGAATTTTATTTCCTCTTATACATATGTATCCTCTTGCGTACACAAATATTTGAAATTGCTGAGATTTTTTAATTGTCAAGAACTATGTAAGTGGCGCACCGCTTTAACTTTTTTTTAACAATAGCCCAATATTGCCTAATTGACCGTTATTTGGAGAATTATGCTAGTTCCTGTTCTATTACATCCTGATTTCTTCCTTACCAATCCTTTGTAGTTTTTGAATAATGACTGGTAGCTAAATCGGGCCAAAACTTTATCAAAGAACTGGTATATTATATTAGACATAAATATCCAAAGTCATAGTTAAAGTGTTGGTAAAAAGGGTTTTCGTCAGAACACAACTGCAAATTGCTTGATGCCTGGTCAATTGAGGTCCATTTTTAAATATCTTTCATCATCTAAAATAAGGCATTGTTGAATTTTTTAAATTACTAGATATTCTTCATGCGTTACTTACATTGGTCTTGTCGTTTTTTTCGCTGTCAGTGTCGCATACACCCGGATTTTTTTTATTCCTTTTAAGTTTCTGTTTTCTTTAAATAATATTTCTGCATACTTTTTTTACAATCCGTGCTTAAGGTTTGCTTATATTGTTTTAAAACATAATTTACAGTACTTTTTGGAAGCTTTAACTTTTTTGCAATCAACGTCATCTTATTTAGAAGATGAAAATCTAGAAATGATATGTGAGTATCTCAGTATCTCAGAAATTACCACATAAATATACCATCTGCTGAGAAAAAAGAGGCTGAAGACATAATCTAAGATTATGTTTCAGATAAAGATGCAAATGATTATGCATTGAGGTACATAAAATGAAACTTTCCGAAGTAGTAAACATGATATATGTTATCAAAATAAAGCTGGCATATACGAGTACATACGTACATATGTACGTACATATGTGAGCGTCAAAATGAAGTCAACACCACATATTGTTAAAAGATAAGCTTCATTATATAGGAGTTAATATAAATTATATTATATAAGACAACTGTATTGCATTTTGATATAGTTATTTAAGTAAAATTTAATTCACAAAAATATACACTAAAGAAAAAGCGTATACAAATTTAATTGATTTATTGTACCAATTTTTACGTGTCAAATAAAGTAAACATCATCCTTAAGAAAAAAACCCATGCCATTCTAAAAGTATTAACAATTCTTTTAATTTTCCTTTGTTTGAAAGCAGTAGTAAAGTGCCGTTCAAAATACTTGCAAATTTCATGACTAATCATTAAAAGAGATTAAGTTGTGACATTAAGTAGTGAAAAATTTACAATTGGAAGACAAACATCAATTGCGACTCGACAAATTATAATAGTCTTAGATGAAATAGGTAAAATCATGGGAAGGCATCACTGTAAAAGCACAACAAGCACAATACCGTCCTGGTGCAAAACGACCAAAGCGTCTTACAAAAACTGGAATAAGAGCTATAGTAAGATAAGTAAGAACAAATCAAAATCTAATGCTTTAGAAATAGCTAAAACAGTTACGAAAACCTTTGGAAAACCTGTAACCACGATTACGATTAGAAGTTCTTTACATGAAAACGACCTACATGGTAGAGTGCCACGTGAGAAACCCTTTATATCAAAGAACAACCAAACCAAGCGTTTAAATTTCGCAAAAAATATATAAATGAGCTTTAGTTTTTTTTGGGATTAAAATTTATTTCTCCAATAAAAGTAAGTTCAAAATATTTAGATTAAAAAACCCCCCCAATATAGCGAACCAATAATGAAGCTTCAGTAATAAATATGTTACCAAGTAAAACATGGCGGTGGCTCAATAATGGTCTAGTGTAGTATTTACCAGACTTCAATCCAATTAAGCTCCTGTTCGAATATCTGGACAAAAAATAAAACAAAGCGATATTTCATGCAAGAATAACCAAAAGGCAGTATTACAGAATGAATGGAACAAAAGTTTTTTTGAGGGTGCTGTGGCTTAATTGGTAAAGCATGAGTTGGTATTTGTAGCCCGGGTTTGATTCCTAGCCGCTGCCACTTAAACAACATCAGTTTCTGATAATTATTAGTTTTCTTTCTATCCACATAACTAATATTTACCTCTTTCGGTGGTATAGCATTCGAACGCCACCAAAGTAAACTAATTAAATAAAGGCTATAAAATCAAGCTTTAATATTAATGCGCCTACTCACCACTAGAGGCGCTGAAATTCTGCACTAAAAACAAACATAATGCGCAATTGCACAGTTGTGATATAAAAAGCTTTCTTCTTTTACCACATTTTGCACATGTTATTACTATTTGGAGTTTTTAAAAATTCAACAATTTTAGAGGATTTAAAAATTGATGCACGTATACTGAAGAGTACTGGGCAGTCCACTAAGATGTAAAAGACAGTTAATGGCGAGGAGCTGCAAAAGGAACATATTGGCTGTGCATTTTTGTTCAATAAATGTTGGTTAATGTTGGAAGATTAACAGGTTGTTTTGCTGGGTTAAAAGTTTTGTAGTGGTGGATATATTCGTTCAATTTACGTTCTAAAGAAATATTAAGTTTTGTGGTGGCACATCTGGTTACAAATTGTTTTAATTTTGGAATGATTAAGTATGTAGAATGTAGATACAAAGACTTAGCCGTGAGGTCTGCTGCCTCGTTGCCGTCAATGCCAATGTGACTAGGAACCCATAATAACTTAACATTTTTTCTCCTTTTTATCATTAGTTGTGGTATTAAAATAATTAATTCATTTTTATTCTTTTGATTCAAAGTGGCATCGATCTGATTCGTCTGTAAAAAGGAAGTGCCCAAGGCTGGCACTTCACAGTACATTTCATTAAATAAGGAATTATATTTTGTTTAACTTTCTTATGAGTTATGCAATATATTTTATTTTAAATTTGTACTTGTAGTAAATATAATAAAACGTTTTTTTTGTATTAGGTGTTTACTTTATATTGACGCTCGCAGTATACGAGTATTTGTTGCTTCTACGACCTGCAACTCGTAGGTTACTAGTGTTAAATGTTTCTGTTTCTATAGAACTGACCCAGCTCTACGGAGTAGTATTTACATTATAGAAAAATTAATCACAAAACACATACAGTATTTTGTAATGGAAAAACCATTTGTTTGAAGTCCTTCCATCTTTTGTTTTTGTTGTCCAGTGTTTTACACTGGAAAAATATCTGATGGAAGTCCTTCTGTCTTTTGCTGCCACCATTCGACAAATCCGGCATTTGTGCCAGCATCCTTCAAGAAATCCAATAAATGTCTACTACACGAAACATTGTTTTGTTATAATAAAGAGATACAGACAGTTGGGTAGACTAAAATTTCTAACATTCAAGACAGAATTGACTTTTATCAATAGTTAAACCATATTTCTATAAACGCTTATATTTTTAATTGCTTTTAGTACAGAAAATTGAATGCTGTCGTAAATACAAAATTAAAAATATCGTTCTTATTATTTTATCCGAGCAAATTAAAATTTTTCAATTAAATTTAGGCAATTGACTTATGACCAGTACAGAGATTCATAGAAAGTTCATCAGTACAGATTCGCCATAAGATCATCAGTATTTTGACAGTAAGAACTAACAAATTTATTAGTTTTTAAGGGTTTCTTCTTTGATTCATTGACAATGAAGAATCTGTTGTTATTACTTATATTCTAGAAGTGTGGGAACATGACAATATACCACATATGACAAGGTTAAGAGGGGAAAGGGCAATGACTGTAGACAGAATGGGAATGGGTGACTGATGTGGAATTGACGGTATTGGAATGTAAGACTGGTTACAGATAAGTTAATAAGTTAAGTATTCTTCTTGTAAATAAAGGTATACACCTAAAGTTAAGATGGCTGAGTTTTAATTTGAGGAAGATGACAAGACGAAAGTAGAGAGTAGTCAAATTCTATAATTGGCGGCTCAACCACGATATTCTATAATTGAGTTAGAGTCGGAAATTATACAATTGGGTGCTCAACCGGGATGAAGAGAAATTTAAATAGACAGTATCTTTGTAACTTACGAGCATGTAATGTTAACTATCGCCTAGGGGCAGCCACTTGTTAACTTATCTAGTCTAGTGGTATAACCAGCCAGTGCTGCCAGTATTTTTTTTAGAGCTTATCCCTAATTTTGGATTTGTCATCCCCAAACTGATTTTTTTTGATTTAATTTTTTTTTTGTAAAATTTTTATTTTATTTAAAAAATAACATATTTATTTAATAAAATAAATTTTTATCGATAGCTACATATATTAATATTCAAACTAATTCGATTTGTAATTATAAATCTTGTAAAGAAAAAATTACACATAATTTAATATATAGAAGTATAAAAAATTATTTACCAGAGTTTAGCATTTCCAAAACTTCAGAATAAAAAATGCTTTAGCATTTCAGCAGGTGGATTAAATTTCTCACAACAAATTGAATTATTTTTAAAGTATGTGTTTATTCGGAGAAATGCTTCCAATAATTCATATTGCATTTTGTTACGTATTTTTGTTTTAGTAGTATTCAATTTTGAAAAAAAAACGCGTTCAACGCAAGCGTTACACTTTAAAAACATACTCCTATATGTAGATTTCAAACCTTTTGCCGAATCTTCGCGATCCCAAGAAACATTATGATTTTTTTTAATAAAATTAGTATTTGCAGCCATTTTAAAAAGTAAAAAATATATTTTTTTTAAATACATATTTACATACTTCTTCTTTATTAGAAACCATCCACTCTAAATAATAACACACATTTTTAGACTTGCCAGTTATAAATAAAATCCCCAAAAAATCCCCTAAAATTGTTGTTATCCCCAACAAATCCACGGATCCCCAACATGAAATTTTTATCCCAAATCACGAAAATAAATCCTCAATTTGGGGATAAATCCTCTAAACTGACAACGCTGTAACCAGCTGTGAGCCTAACTACTAGGTAAGGTCACTAATTCAGGACAGTATTCAAAAACTGCTGGGGAACTGAAGGAATATACACATTTAAACAAATTCATTCATTTGTATGCATGCATATAAATTTATTCTAATGTTGAATATCTTATGGGCAAATACTCAAGCCACGTGTTTCTTTAGGATGTATTAAATAATGTCACCAACTTTTTTTGAAAGCGTAACAACTGAATATTTTCCATGAATAAAGGAATTTTGGAAAATCGTTTCATCTAAAACAATTTATATTTAAGACAAAGATTATTTGTATTAAATATGGACCCTGAAAGTTAGATGATGAAATAACTAAAAAAGTTAAAAAATATATAAATTTTTTTCGCTGATTCTTACATTTTGGCCTATAACTCAGTCCCACCACACAGATTTTTTATTGATTTTCAATACCAAACTGTCTGATAAAATGATAAACATTTCTTTGGAAATCCTTTAAGTTTAGTTGTGTAGTTAGGACGAGAGAGTGTTTTACACAGTTGTCTGTCCATCTTAGAATTTTATAAGAATTACGAAAATTATACTTTGTTAGTTCTTAGATGAATATCGCTCACGTGTGTTGGTTAAGAGATGCCCAAATTTGTCTGTTGTTAAAAAGAATTATTGTGATTCCTGTTATTTTTCCATCGAATCATCTAATATTAACAGAATTTTCTCGTCTCTTTAATACGCCTTTAAAATTTGCATTAAGACGGTCGCATCAGTCATAGACACTTTACGAAAAAAAAAAAATTAAAACAAAACATGAAACGAATTTCTTAGAGTGTGTAGAAAATGTATTAAAAATCCAACATATGGCGTTAAAGATGTGAACGTGTTGAGAATCCTTGATATTTTCTTCTTGTTTTAAATTATTTTGCTTTTACTTTGGCCTCCTTTTTATTCTTTCCTTTACATATTCGCATCTTTCTAAGCCATTTTTCACATTTTCCAAACCATCACAACAGCAGTAACAACTGCTACCACTAACACAAGAACAACTATTAATATTTTAGACTACTTTACATCCCCGCTGTTCTGCATTGACTCTAAAGAAGTCAATGTATCCTTATATAAACAGTAATTTTCCCTAATGTCTTAATACTACGTTGATACTAATCTATATATTTCTGGGTCATTTGAGACATATTTACACTATGTAATTCGGAGACAAAACAATTGGTTACTTTACATTTTCAAGATAATCTAGCGTGTTAACTTTAGTGTATTTAAGTAATCTTGGTCACTTTAAATTCGATTAGAGCATCAAGGACATTAGGACATGTACAGGTTAAAATAACTATTCACATATCTTATTCTGCTACTAGTGGAAAGTTCAATGGTGGTTGAAACTCCAAATCCGGCACGTTTAGCTAGCACTGCTGGGTTATTGCTCTGCTATCGTCTGTTGACTGTTTATTCGTTCAGTGAGTTTTTTGGTATTCTTTTGGTATTTTGTTTTTGCCTATTTAGTGTCAAATTTATGCATTTTGCTTATGAATTAAATACATTGTATACCTTTTTCATAGCAAAATTTTTTTCTCCAAAATCTCTATGCTTAAATATTTAGAGAGAGGAGAGTGATAGAGAGAGTATGTGAGTATATTAGTCAGCGTTGTCAACTTTAAAATTTCAAAACGCACCAAAATGGAGAAAAAAACGCGCCTTTAAAAAAAACAGCCACCAAGCTTAGGATTTCTTTTTTATTTAAAATGTTTATTGAATTAATTTTAAATAAAAAGTATAATATTTTTGTATTATAAATATAACAATATAAACAGTCTTTACAGTTCAATGTTTTTAGAAAAAAATAAAACTTAACAAAAATAAAAAATAAACTAAACAAATTTGTTTGTATTCTTTTATACTTGATATGTAATTATTTATTTTTAATTTCATAAATTCTATATAAAACTTTTAAAAAGAGATCACCGATTAATAATAAAAGCGTTTTTTTTAAATAAACGAGCTAATAAAGATAAAATAAGCATTTAACCACTAAAAATTTAACCCACAATATGCTATTCGAAGCTGAAGTAGGAATTGGTAAAAAAGGGCTAATTTCAGTACATATTCGGTACTTTTTAAAATTATTATTGTCCCAGGGCTCCATTCGGGCTTTAACCCGAATTTGATAGTATGTATTCATCAATATGTATGTATATTATAAATGTCTTTGTAAGTTTGTTTGTTTGTTTGTTCCGGCTAAACTAATTTTATTTAAATGTTGAACGCAGATAGATCTATTTACAAGACTTGGATCAGAAATGGATAAATTGGCTAAAAACCGGTAAAATTTAATATAACGTCGATACCGGGAAGAGGCAAAAAGTGGAAAATTTTTAAAATTTGTCTCTGAAATAATGATTGTCTTTGTTATGAAGAAACAGCATTTTTATACCCTTCACCTTCATGAGAATGGTATATATAAGTTTGTCATTCCGTTTTATGTAATTTCCACAATATAATTTTCCGACCCTATAAAGTATATATATATCCTTATAGATAGCAGAGTCTATTAAGCCATGTCCGTCTGTCTGTCTGGCTGTTGAAATCCATTTTCTGAAGTCCCCAGATATCTTCGAGATCCAAATCTTCAATAATTCTGTCAGATATACTTTCGAGAAATTTGATATTTAAAATCAGCAAAATTTGTCCGTAAATAACGGAGATATGAGCAAAACTCCGAGACAACCTCTGAAAATTTCATCAAAAAAACTATCAAACAAAGTGTATTAATATTGTTACGAACAGCTTTATCAACAGATGGCGTGTTTATAAACATTATTGTTATAAACTGTTGTAAACATAGCAATATGCTAACATTGAGTTTTAACGACTTTGGCTGAATATTCTAGACACGAACATTCTAGACTTGCAGTCATGAACATTATAGTATCTTAGCCCCGAACCTTCCAGAAATTATGTTTGCTGTATAAATAGACTAACAGGGCAAATCAAGTTAATCAGTTTATTATGAGTCATTGTTGTGTAAACATCAAAGTATTCGAAAACTTTAAGTGTGTTCTTAAACCGTAATATAAGTGTGTAAAAATACATAAATAAAGACTCGTTATATTTTCTTTAAACTACTTGATACTTTTATTTTGCAATTAAAAGATTCCGGCTTATTTAAAGGAAATAAACCACCGTTTTTAAAAGGTAAAAACGTAACAATATAATATATATATATGTATGTATGTATATAATATAATTATGCATTCACAACAAAGATGAAGGGCATAGGGCATATTCGGCATAGACGAATATAGCACTCTTACTTGTTCTGCATTTCTGTTGTCACAAAGTTGTATATTAGAAGAGTAGTTCTTTGTAAGTCTATTCTTAAGGGAATAAAAACGAGTAAGAAGTGGAATTTTGTGCTTAATCTTAATAAGTGGTCTACAGACTCGAACCTTTAAATTTTGATATATTAAAAGACAAAAAACTTATTAAAAACATACAAACTGAAAGGGGGAAAAAGGTTAAAGATTTGTGTTTTTGTACTTTTTTGGTACCATTTGTATCTGTTGTTTTAAGACAACGAAATTTTTGAGAAGTTAATTTTTCACAATTCGACACCTAAATAGTAATAACGGTTAAAAATGGGAATTTTGCATTTCTTTGAAATTAATCACCAACAGACTTACAGTTCTAAATATGGATTCTTACAATGAAATATAATTTAAACCTAAAATTAGAAGACCAAAATGTGAAAATTGGTAGTTTTTGTATACTTTGTTCGAAACTGATAAACATTTTTTTTGTCGCTCCCTGCAATCAGAAAAATATTTATTAGGAAAGGTCTTTTTCGGTAGTCAACCTTTAAAGATTATTAAGTACATAAGAATTAAGTATATTTCTATTTAAGGGATCAAAAGTTTAATAATCTTCTTTTGATGTTACCCATATATATTTATATAAACAGTAGTCTTACATACATAAAAATACTTAAAAAGGGGAATCGGGTCATCTGCTCCTATATTGATGAAAAAAATTATTAGCACACACAATTTTCAATAGCAATTAAGATCTTATACATTATGGCCAAGGACAACCTTCGTTATGGTTATTCAAATTTTAAATGTAAGTTTATTCATTTTCAAAAATATGTAGGATTAACAAGCTCAAATATACGTTTAGAAAGGAAAAATTAAGAAAATAAATTTAACAGTTATCATCAACCAGCGATTTAAAATCTGAATGTCAACAGTGGAAACAACGCAATATATTTTTCAATAGTTAATGAATTTGTTTCGAAAAAATGTTCACCTACAGAATAAACTAAACTAAACTATTCCTAAAACAGATTACCAAAATGTTAAATGATCAGCGGCCAGGAATAAAAGATTAATAATATCCCGGGCAGCGCCGGGTACAAAAAGCTAGTGTATCATAAATTCGTATTTAAAATACATGCAATGGGGTCCTTTTTCATCATATAGATTTCATGATAATGAATTATTAAAAATTAGTAAAAATAAAAATTTCATCACGTTTTCGGAGAAATTGAAAAACGCACCAACTAAGAAATTTTTCGCACAAGAATTTTAAAAACGTTTATGGTTGTGTCCAGAAAAATAAAACTATGACACATAACGTGTGAAATATCCATACATATATGTATTTGTTTTTTTATTTAGGCAGTCAGTTTAAAAATAATGCTAAAATATGTTAAAAGTTGTTTTAAAATGTTAAAAAAATGTGCTAACTTTTTTAAAATACTTTATTCAAATATTTTTCAAGAGTTAAACCAAACAAATTAAGTTTTAAAATATTGTTTGATTGATTTTCATAAACATGTTCTAGTCACCGTTCTTTAAGTTTTACTGAATTAGGCCTTACGTCTTCTGAAATTTGAAAAAAATTATTTAATATTTTTAATCCACATCTAATATAAAGGATAACATTAATGGTATTTAAAATCATTCTGTTTCTTTTTTTATTATACCCTACACCACCATAGTGGATTTGTGATGAAGTTTGTAACGTCGAAAAATATTAGTCTACCCTAAATTATACCAATCGACTCGGAATCACTTTATGTTTCGTTTTAATGGCTGTCCACGCAAAGTACAGGCCGCAATTTTGAAAATATTTCGATTGTTGTAATTGGTTGAAATTGGTGCATTATATCTCTTAGCCCTTATACAAATGATCTCTCGAAATAGGCCACTATCGATCATTAGTCATAACTTCCATATAAGATACACTTCCGAAAATCACTTTAACGAGGATAACTCTCTTAAAAATGTTGGTATCCAAATAGTATTCAACACAAATAAGTTTCATATACATACGTATATACATATATAGAAATCATGATACATAATTTTATAACGATTTTTCTATAAATAGTTAAAGCTCCCATATAAGACTCAATTCCGAAACTCACTTTAACGATCATGTATCTCTTAAAAATATTGCATTCAAATAATATTCATCACAAATCAGTTTCATATATGTAGATATATGTAACGATTGGTCGATATTTAGTCATAACTCCCATATAAGATCCACTTGTGAAAATCACTTTAACATGCATTATAATCGAGCTTAACTTTACTTACTTACTGGGTTTTTACAGAATTCTTTCTAATAAATATATGTTTAACTTTGTAATGGTTTCTTTTCGTAAATTTTTTCATTAGGTTAAAGATGGAATATTTAAGGAATGTTGTGACTACACGTTCTTATTTAAGGCTATAGCTCGCCGGATGGGGTAGGGTTCTTTGTCACAATCATATCCCACTTAAACCAAAACAGAGTTGAACGTGCTTTACAATTCAATAAGATGAAAAAAAAAAATAGTTAAAATTAGAAGTACCCTTAGTTTTCGGACGGACCTCGGACGTTTAAATTAACGGACTTTAATGCTAAATGTATTATTAAATTGCACACTATATATGATCTTTAGATAAATTAGATCGCTGCCCTCACCAACCATAGTTCTCAATATAGTCCATATTATTTGTCTGAGAACCCCTATACATTACCATCACTACATTAGTTTGGCTCTCTTAACTTCAAACAAATTAGTTAAAATTCATTTTAAATTTATTAATAAACCAAGAAAAATAATTAAATATACATTAGTAATAGTAACAAAATTTAAAGTATTATTGTGCAAAATTTACTATAAAATACCTATATAAATTACTGTATATAATTGTACTTAATTCTTAAATTAATTTTGCTACTCACTGTAGTTTCATATTACGTTGCTCAGGCCTGTGCAGTTGTTGTTGGTGAAACCCCAGATATTGTTGCTTTTATCGAATTTCAAATTACAATAAGAATACGTAAGAGATAAATTTTTAAGAATAATTTAAGAGAATCGCATTTGTAAATAAAGTACAATAAAGCTCTTATTTAAAATATAAATTACAAAAATAACAAATTAAGTTAAACCCTTGATCACTTGAAGAGTGAAACAAATACTAACAAATATTAACAAAATTTATGTATAAATTTAGCGATAATAATTACATGAAACAAATAGTTATGCAAATTTAGAAATTTTAACCATAATTATTAAAATGAATAATTTGAAAATGAACAACAATAACAAATAAAACAAAACATTTATAACAATATTAATGTGTAAAACCCTCTTGATTTTAAATATATGATTGGTAGTTTAAATATATATAACAATTTATAACTTTGAATTAATTATATGGAATTTATTTTTATAAATTTTCTTCTTTTTATTAAATTCGATACGAAAAAGTTACATCGAGTAATGATGAGGTTTCATGTCGACTTTAGAAAATGGAGTCTCGAACATTCTAAATATAAATTGAAATTCGGCCACGTTGTCCACAGCACATGGGTCCAAATAGTCTCCGACGGATGTTATACCCACAGTATTTAGTGGTTCGACTCTTTTATTATTTTTGTTTTTATTTTCTAATATTTTACGTTTCAAAAGATGTTTAATTTTCATGAATAAATTTTTCACTATTTTATATATAGAAATGTTATGTTATTTTAAAATTCTTATATAATTTAATTATAACTACTCCTCGACTTAATCTTGTCACAACCAATCTTCAATTCTTAATGCCCTATCTTTTTTTTTCTTACCCATCTCGTTTATCGTTTAACCAGTCAAGAACAACTTAAAGAGAATTGATATACATATATACCTATCTTGTTTTTTCATTCATAAATTCAGAGTATTAAATTCCATTGATATTCTTAAATATCATTAACAATCTCCAAAGAAAAAAAATGTAACGGGATATCGTAAATTCATTGATGAGCTCATTCACTCATTCATAATCTAAAGAAGATAAAATGGAATTGAAACAAATTGCGAATAATAAATGATAGAAAACAAAGCAATCAGGGATGGAAAAAGGGGGATGAAACTAAAAGAATAAGTACTTAATCAAAATCTATAAAGTATCTATAATAATAAAACCGTCACAACACAGTTAAATTTTCATTAATATTTTAATTTAAAATTTTACTGGAAACGGCGAAATAATTAAATTATCTAGGCCTTAAATCCTTAGCGTGGAAGGTTCCTATTTTCCTTCCCTGTAAGTCTGAAATTTCATAGTAACAATTCCCAATCCGTTTATCTACCCTGCACTTAAGAAATTTTGGTGCCAGCTTAGCACAAAAGTCATGCGGTTTACTACTTAGAGCGAAATTCCTTCTATACAACTCATCGCCGACCTTATAACTTATCCTTTTAGCGCGAAGATTATACGTTTTCTTATATGAGTCATAGGCCCTTTCCAATTTCTGAGATAATTTTTTTTTTTTTTTTTAATAATTTCATATAATTTTGTAAATTCATTCTGATTCAAATTTTCTACAACTGTAATATTTTCTAAAAATTGTTCTTGACTAGAAACATCTACATTTTCACTAATCTGAACATTTCTATTCGAGGGTCGAGTTTGTCGAGTCATTCTTTAGGTATAGCACCTTGAGGAGTAGATGAACCCGTTGGTAATGTAAATTTAGCAAGTGACGAATGGTTAACCGAGTTTTTACATGGTGGACAACATGGTGTCGTTTCAATATATTTGGATATACAATTCTGATGAAAAGTATGATGACATTTAGTGGAAACTAATGGTTCAGAAGTATTCATTGGACTTGAACATATCATACATTTAACTGATTCCATGATTACTGATGATTATTTTCATATAAGTAGTATAAGAGAAGCCAAACCTATGTAGTGGTATAAATAAAATGTGCAATTTGAATAAAAATATTTTTTTTTTTTTTTTTTGTTTTATAATGTTCCCATATGGCAAACATTTTTCATTCTTTTTCTGTTTAAAATTTCAATTACTGGATTACTAATCTGTCAAGGAACAGACAACGAAAAGCAATAATTCCAAGTGACCTACAATTCCTAACGTCAAAATCATTCATAATGTCTACCAAGTAGCTATTGATCCTATACAAATCTGGGTTGATAATTGAGAAAAGTTTTCAAATAAGAATCATTTACGGTCAAGTCTATATGCATATTGATCGCAATAGAGCTTGCATCTCCAGTAAACTAATCTTAAATTAAATATCATTTCCAAAAAAAAATTTTCGCAGAGCAGAACAAATCTGTGTGTAACAAGATGATATCATAAGCGCTACTTAAAATTTTCAGACTGTATCGTGCCCCACGTTGGGCGCCATCTGTAATGGTTTCTTTTCGTAAATTTTTTCATTAGGTTAAAGATGGAATATTTAAGGAATGTTGTGACTACACGTTCTTATTTAAGGCTATAGCTCGCCGGATGGGGTAGGGTTTTTTGTCACAATCATATCCCACTTAAACCAAAACAGAGTTGAACGTGCTTTACAATTCAATAAGATGAAAAAAAAAAATAGTTAAAATTAGAAGTACCCTTAGTTTTCGGACGGACCTCGGACGTTTAAATTAACGGACTTTAATGCTAAATGTATTATTAAATTGCACACTATATATGATCTTTA
Organism: Bellardia bayeri; assembly: GCA_950370525.1. Lineage (NCBI taxonomy): Eukaryota > Metazoa > Arthropoda > Insecta > Diptera > Calliphoridae > Bellardia > Bellardia bayeri. Next base: position 35,157,893 of record OX493264.1, on the reverse strand, counting down.
GATAAATTAGATCGCTGCCCTCACCAACCATAGTTCTCAATATAGTCCATATTATTTGTCTGAGAACCCCTATACATTACCATCACTACATTAGTTTGGCTCTCTTAACTTCAAACAAATTAGTTAAAATTCATTTTAAATTTATTAATAAACCAAGAAAAATAATTAAATATACATTAGTAATAGTAACAAAATTTAAAGTATTATTGTGCAAAATTTACTATAAAATACCTATATAAATTACTGTATATAATTGTACTTAATTCTTAAATTAATTTTGCTACTCACTGTAGTTTCATATTACGTTGCTCAGGCCTGTGCAGTTGTTGTTGGTGAAACCCCAGATATTGTTGCTTTTATCGAATTTCAAATTACAATAAGAATACGTAAGAGATAAATTTTTAAGAATAATTTAAGAGAATCGCATTTGTAAATAAAGTACAATAAAGCTCTTATTTAAAATATAAATTACAAAAATAACAAATTAAGTTAAACCCTTGATCACTTGAAGAGTGAAACAAATACTAACAAATATTAACAAAATTTATGTATAAATTTAGCGATAATAATTACATGAAACAAATAGTTATGCAAATTTAGAAATTTTAACCATAATTATTAAAATGAATAATTTGAAAATGAACAACAATAACAAATAAAACAAAACATTTATAACAATATTAATGTGTAAAACCCTCTTGATTTTAAATATATGATTGGTAGTTTAAATATATATAACAATTTATAACTTTGAATTAATTATATGGAATTTATTTTTATAAATTTTCTTCTTTTTATTAAATTCGATACGAAAAAGTTACATCGAGTAATGATGAGGTTTCATGTCGACTTTAGAAAATGGAGTCTCGAACATTCTAAATATAAATTGAAATTCGGCCACGTTGTCCACAGCACATGGGTCCAAATAGTCTCCGACGGATGTTATACCCACAGTATTTAGTGGTTCGACTCTTTTATTATTTTTGTTTTTATTTTCTAATATTTTACGTTTCAAAAGATGTTTAATTTTCATGAATAAATTTTTCACTATTTTATATATAGAAATGTTATGTTATTTTAAAATTCTTATATAATTTAATTATAACTACTCCTCGACTTAATCTTGTCACAACCAATCTTCAATTCTTAATGCCCTATCTTTTTTTTTCTTACCCATCTCGTTTATCGTTTAACCAGTCAAGAACAACTTAAAGAGAATTGATATACATATATACCTATCTTGTTTTTTCATTCATAAATTCAGAGTATTAAATTCCATTGATATTCTTAAATATCATTAACAATCTCCAAAGAAAAAAAATGTAACGGGATATCGTAAATTCATTGATGAGCTCATTCACTCATTCATAATCTAAAGAAGATAAAATGGAATTGAAACAAATTGCGAATAATAAATGATAGAAAACAAAGCAATCAGGGATGGAAAAAGGGGGATGAAACTAAAAGAATAAGTACTTAATCAAAATCTATAAAGTATCTATAATAATAAAACCGTCACAACTTACTAAATTGAAGAACTAAAATCTATATAACAAAAGATGAAAGGGTGTTTTCATAAAACATTTTAATTAGCTAAAAAAAATACTATGAATTTGTGTATTTAAGACATCATTGAATTTTATTTCAATAGGAAACAGCCTTTTTCCTATGTTATTATATTTTCAATTGCCTTTAGTTCAAAAAAGTGTTAATAATGGCCCTTACGAAAAACAAATTATTTTAAAGCTTTCAAAGTATATGGAAAGTATGAGTAAAATTAAAATAATTCAAATTCACAGAAAAGTAAAACCAAAGACAAAAGCCAGGGAGCGAAAAACCAATGACACCCTTGATCAGTGACTTATACGTAAAAACAAATTATTTTAAATGTTATTTTCCAGATGACCTCAAAATTGATTTATGTATGTTCATCGGTTACTTGTCGCACAATTGGAAATAGGCTTCAGAAAGCTGATTTAAAACTCTGTAATCCGAAGAAAGTTTCTTTATTGAGCAAACAGAATTTTAACAAGTAAGAGTTTATATTCGTCTGTGCCGAATCATAAATACCCACCACCTTACCTATGTATATATATATCAGTAGTGTGATCTATGCATACTTGAAACAGATTTGTGTTACATTTTGTATCGATAACGATGTTTTTTCGGATCCATTATATGGAATCTATTACATGTTATGTGATAATCGCAATAAAATATTTTACTGTGATTTCTATGTATTTAAGTCTTATGGTAAATTTCATGTCAATTACAATATTTTTATCTTAACCTTTTGATGTCAGATTTAAAGCATGTGTGATTAAAAATATAAAAATATTTTGAATACATTAGGTTATTAGTCAAATTCCTGACATAAAGTAAAAACTGTTTTTTAATTTTGCAATTTTACATGTTAATTATAATAAATTTCACTTTTTATAAAAAAATTCTTTCATCTTCAGTATTTTCTTTTAACTGTTTCCATATTTTTTGCACTCGGCAGAACACCACTTCAACTAGCTCGCATATGAACACTTGTAAAGCTTTTAAAAATGTAATGTGATAATAAAATGTCTTTATATACAGTTTATATTCCCATACTTAAGGTTGTGCCGTAACGCGGGTGTCCATTTCAAGTGCCATGCTTGTGACGCTTGTGTGTTTATATTCAAAGTAGTATATTTCATAACAAAAGCGTATTTGTTTACATTGTGCGCAATGTGATATTATTTTGGTTCGTGCAAGTATAAGTACTTGTTTTAGTCAGGCACTTACAATGATGTACTAATGCTGCAGTAACTTTATAAATGCATGTGCACACATATTAATTTCAATTGAAAAAAAACATTAGCAAAAACAGCAAAAAATCTAGCAACTATGACCGAAAATATACAATGTTGCCTATAATATTTGACATTAAAGGGTGAATAACGATATATTTTATAGTTTTTTAGGTATAAGTTTCTTATATACAGACATAATGACACCTAATTTTATAATGGTCGGTCCATTATTAGTCGAAACTCCCATATAAGATCCTCTCCGTAATTCAATTTAACCTCCATAAATCTTTTAAAAGTATTTGTTTCGAGATAAAGATTAACACATATAATATTAATATTTATAGACATCATAACACTAAATTTTTAGATGATCGGTCAACAATAGGTTATATCTCCCATTTCTGAAAAACTGTTTTATACATATACTGGGTGTAGGCTTTTATATGGTCGGGCTTGACCGACTATACTTTCTTACTTGTTTGTTTTTTAAGTTTCAACGTAAAAAGCCCTTTATATCAAAGAACAACCAAACGAAACGTTTGAATTTCCAAAAAAAAAAACTACACGAGAGTCCTCAATTTTTGGAATAATATTCTTTTCCCCCTAAAAAGTAAGTTTGAGATATTTGGAGTTAATAAACCCCAAAACTACGGCGAACCAAGAACGAAGCCTTTATTAAGAAATATGTTAGCAAGTCAATAAAACATGGCGGCTGCTCAGTAAAAGTCTAGGGTTGCATGACGGCTATTACATTAAACGAATCTACTATGAAGAAGGTAGAATATCTCGACATTTTAAAAAAATAATGTAGTTCCTGGTGTAGAGAAACTGGAACTGGCGCAGAAATAAATTTTCAACAGGACAATAATCCTAAATATACCTTCAAAATTGTGAGAGAGTGGTTGCTCAATTATTGTCCAAAAGCTTTAGATTATCCCCCACAGTCCTTCAGACTTCAATTCTGCGTGAATATCTAGATAAAAAAATTATGCAACGAAATATTTCTTGCTGGATAACCAAAAAACAGTAATACAGCATGAATTAAACAAATTCTCTCCTGATTTCAGTAAAAAAACTCGTTGATTCTATGTCTAGATGATTGTCAGCTGTGATAAAGGCAAAAGGACTACAAACAAAATATTAAATATAATATTTTACAAAATTTTAATACACCTGTTTACTTTATTTTGATGTGAAAAATCTGGGGGTTATTGTATATTTCGATTCGAAAGCAAAAAGTATACAAATTTTGAACGATTGTCTCTTCGAATCGAAACACACAATAACCCCTCTGGTATGAGGGGCCATATTTAGCTTAAATTACTACTGAATTATGCAATATATTTTGTTTTAAATTTGTACTTGTAGTATATACATATATTCAAAATTTTTTTTCAACAATATCAGGTGTTTACTTTATATTGACGCTCACAGTATATACTATTTGGTTCTACGACCAATATTTCGATGTATAACAAAGGAAATGACAAACTTAATAAACCTCTCATCTTTTTGTTGTATTTTGCTAAGAAACATCTACACTTCGAAAATTGGGTAAATGTGCTTTAATCAGATGAAACGAAGATAAATTTGTTGTAATAGCAAAACCTTTGTTCAAAGTCTATAAAATAAAGAATTTGATCCCTGGTATATCCATAAAACCGTGACACAAGAAGCAAGTTCGTCAATAAAATTGAGTGTTTGTCATCCAGTTAATGCATGCCCCACATTCCTGAAACAGTCTTTATGATTTTAATATATCTGAAAGGGATTTGATCGCAACTTGGCTGTCAGTATAAATACGAATATACCTACCCGTTCTTATGTTATACATAAGCTAGTTAGCCGCCTTTTTTGATAGCCTATACCTCACTCTGAACAATACTTCAAACATTCGTGATTATTAAAGATATTCTAATCCAAAATTCTTGAATTTAGGCACCACCGCCAACACTATCCCCTTTCTTGGGGCCGTCCATAATAAGACAGTTGTTGGTATTTTTTTAATTTTATAAATTATTAAATTAACTCAAGATTATTATGAAAATCTGACAAACTCTGTAAATTGTGGTAAGAATTGATAATTACATCAATTATAAATGGTCAAAATTAGATAAATAAATGGTCAAAATTACAAACATTGAAAAGAAGTTATATCGTTCGTAAAATTGTCTTTTAAACAATATATAAAATACGTATAAAATGTTCATTAAGACTGATAAAAACACTGAATAAGGATATTCTAGACCAGTGTAGTTTTTGTATTTCTTATGATATTTAATTGCAGAGTATTACAGATTCGGAAAAGCCGAATATAGCACTCTAACTTGGTTTCACTTTCATTCCCATATTTTAAAAATATCCTTACCCATCCCTGCTATTTAGTTTAATTATGCAACCAGGGCTGCCAGAAATTTTCAGCAAAAAATCTTAATTTCGCTAAAAACAAAGTCTTATTTTTGAGGAAAAAATCTTATTTTTGGAAATGAGTAGTTTTTTTATTATAAATAATAAAAACAATTCATATTTTATTTAACACTAACCAAAAAAATAACAACAAAAATTCACTTTCTTATATTAAATTGTACATATTTTCAGATCGATTAGTTTAAAATTTTTCAAATGGGAACAAAGAAGATTTTTTTAACTGAACCTAACCTTCGTCTAGACAAAACAAAAAATCTTTTTTTGGGGGAAAAAATCTTAAAATCTTTCTTCGGTTAAAAAATCTTAAAAAATAAGGTAAATCTTACTTCTGACAGCGCTGTATGCAACATTTATTTTAGTTCATTTTCATAACTTGTTTCTCTCAACTCTCATTGCTGTGTGTGTTAGTCAGTCAGTCAGCTGGTTATTGTTGTACTACATACATAACCTACCTACCTACATACATATATATATGTACATACCCAGCATACCATTCTAGGAGCGCTCCGAAAAAGGAGTCAGAAAAGAGTCCAACAAAAGAGTATTTTCGGAGCGCTCCGAAAAAGGAGTCAGAAAAGAGTCCAACAAAAGAGCATTTCGGAGCGCTCCGAAAAAAGGAGTCAGAAAAGAGTCCAACTAAAGAGCATTTTCGGAGCGAAATTGTTACTGTCTTGAGTCGGCACTCAGTATGACTCAGAAATTCTACTTAATTATGTGTGTACCAAAGCGTTGTTGTCCTGTTATTTGTGCTTTGAACAAAAAAAAAAAAAAAACAGCTGTAACACACAAGTATGATAAAAACAAGATTACACAGCGCCCAAAAAACCCTCATAAAAGACTCTTTTCTGACATTATCTAAGAGCTCTTTCTGACGGACCATTTTCGAACGTAATGACCCTCTTTTCTGAGGGTTTTCGGAGCAATTATGATTGTTTTTTGGGCTCATAAAGAGCGTTAACGCTCCTAAAAAGGTGTCAGAAAAGACTCTTTTCGGACTCATATGGCTTGCTGGGTATATGTAATGTGAGTGTTTATATGTGGGTCAGGCATTACACAACAAAACCAAATTCATAATACATACATATAAACATATAAACAAATGAACTACTTATAAATACATTTATTTATAGTAGGGTGGCCATTATTTGGCTATTTTTTGATTTTCGTTGCTACCAAGGTATAAAATTATTCTATGTTAATTAAAAATCAAATGTTGAAAAATTTTAATAATAATTTTAAAAAATTTCTGACTAAACACCAAATTTTCTCAAAATTCGGCCATTTAAATCAAAAACAGTTGCGATATGGCTATTTATGTAGGTTAATGCGTTTTCGAGAGAAGTTCTCATAAAGCACCATGACCTATTACGGGTCGAACATTATGAAATTCTGTACGACGATTTATATGTATATGCGAATTTTTATACCCTACACCACAATAGTGGAGAGGGTATATTGGATTTGTGCTGATATTTGTAAATAATTGATACAACACCCACCTTAAAGTATACCGATCGGCTTAGAATCACTTACTGAGTCGATTTAACGACGTCCGTCCGTCTGTCTGGCTGGCTGGCTGTCCATGTAAAGCTTGTGCGCAGAGTACAGGTCGCAATTTTAAAGATATTTCGATAAAATTTGGTACGTGATATTTTTTTTGGCCCAAGGATGGATGGAATTGAAAGTGGTGGAAATCGGTCCATTATTTCACCTGGCCCCCATACAAATGTCCTCCCGAAATTGGGGTTAACATAAATCTTTCAATTATGCAAGTATGCAAACAAATTTCAGCAATGAGTAATAAATGAAGCTAAATCATATCTACAAATTTCGTGAAGATCGGTCCATAATTAGTCGTAGCTCTCATATAAGGCCCACTTCCGAAAATCACTTAAAAGAGCATAACTCTTTTAAAAATGTTGGTATCCAAATAATATTGAACACAAATATGTCTCGTTCATATACATACATATAAAATGATAGAATTTTATGATGATCGGTCCATAACTAGTCGTAGCTCCCATATAAGGCCCACTTCCCGAAATCACTTTAAGGACCATAAATTTCTTAAAAACGTTGTTATCCGAATAAAATTTAATACAAATAAGTTTCATATATACAGAAATGATGACACCTAATTTTATAATGGTCGGTCCATAATTAGTCGAAACTCCCTCTCCGTAATTCACTTTAACCTCCATAAGTCTTTTAAAACTATTTACATCGAGATAAAGTATAACATACATAATATTTATATTCACGGAAGTTATGGCACTAAATTTTTGGATGATCGGCATATAATAGGTAATATCCCTCATATAGCGCCCATATCTGAAAAACTGTTTTATTGATATACTGGGTGTAGGGTATTATATGGTCGGGCTTGACCGTATATACTTTCTTACTTGTTTATGTTGGATTTAAACGTAATGGTGATTTTTATAAGAGAGGTTTGCGCGTTTAAGTGATTTCCGGAAGTGAACTTTATATTGAGCTACGGTTAAATATGAACCGATCATCATGAAATTTGGGACGATGATTGAAATGCGTATTTGGATTATTTGTGTTAAATGTTAAATATAAACGTGATAGTGATTTTTATAAAGGATTTATGTGAATTTTAGTGATTTTCGGGAGTGGTCTTTGTATGGGGCTATATCAAAATATGAACCGATGCAAACAAAATATTGTTTTGAGATTTCTCTTTGCATGAAACTTATTTTTGCAGGAATTTGTATGAATACGGCTTTTCTATTGACTTTAAAGCCATAGGCGGGAAGACATTTGTATGGGGGCTATGAGAAATCGTGGACCGATTTCTCATAGGTCTTCTATATTCCCTATTGTAAATTAAATTGTAAAGCCTATTGTCCTTTTAGAATAAAAATAAAGTGTGCAAAATTTCATGATAATATCTACATTATATATAAAGAAAATAGCAAAAAATATCTGAAAAATATCGAGTTAGTATGAAACTTTGATCTATAATTCAGATCCTACTGGACCGATTTTGCCCATTTTCAATACCAAATATTTCAGCGGATCAAAGAATGTTTGGTAAAAATTTCATTGTTCTAAGTTTTTTTTCGAAGCTCTATAGTGCCTTCAACAGACGGAAGGACAATTAGGACCAACCTAATATACATAGATACATATGTGTTTATAAGTATGTGAGTATACAACTAAAATGGTTTTGTTGCTTTTATTTTAGTTGCTGCGTAGTTGCTGTATAGTTGTTTTTGTTGTTGTTTTGACTTCATAACTGATGAAAGTACATATTAACTTCTTAATTCTTTGTATATTAGTAAATGTTGCCTTCTTAATACACACGTGCTGGCTCATACATATGTATACGAACTTATGTTTGTATATGTTAATGTTTAAAGATTTATAAACTTAACTTGTTTTACACAGCATATTATTTATAGCATACATGCATCTAAACCAATACGTAAATACTTTCACAATATATTTCGTTTAACACCCCCCCACTCCAAACAAACAAACTTCCTAAACAGGATGAAAAGATTTTAAATTCAAATTTAAAGTGAAAACTTTCAATATGTTTGATGTTTCCAAAGAAAAATTAAAAATTATGTTGTTGATTTGTTTTGTGAGCAAGTGCTTTGTCAACTTCCTTCGTTGTGTATGATATGAAATTATTTCGTTTGAAAGAAATATAATCCAAATTATATTACAAAAGTAAGCTAGAGACCTAAATATATAATATTTAATATAATAAAAAAATTCCCTGGTTATAGGACTACAATATCCTTATTCAGCGTTTTTTATACAGTAATAGCGCAAATTTTACGAGCAACATAATTTCATTTTGACCATTTAAAACCAATTCTTACCATAATTTACAAAGCTTGTTTGATTATCATAACAATCTTGAGTGGAATTTAACAATTTATAAAATCAAAAAGCAAAAACATTTTTTCATATTCACCAACAAGTTAAGAAATGGGGACTATTAAATGAAGCTTATTTTGGTTGAATTTGATCTCAATAACTTTATTTGCAAGAATTTTATGGGTGGCGTAGTAAAAGTGTGGATAGATTATAGAGTAATAGCAAAAACCAGTAACGTGATTTCCATGTACTTGATGCTTATTTTGGTTGAATTTCATCTCAATAATGTGATTTATAACAGATTTATGATTGGTTGTTATATTCGAAACTGAACTTAATTCGGGAGCTATTGCCATTTACTGACTGACAGATACAAAATTCAGTAGCATAATTGCCGTCTAATCGATATTAGTATGATTTCTACATTATAATTTCTGATCTGAATAAAAGTTGGTTCGATATCGGGTTAAATTGTTTTTCTTCTTATTTTACGCAACACAGAATTTTTTGCGTATAGCATGGTACTCTGTTCATCATTTCGTGCGAAATACTATCAAAAGCCCATAGAAAAAAAAATTGATGCGTAATAAATGCGAACTAATGCTGCTGAAGTTGTACTCTGTTCTTATTGTGAAAAGTTACGAAATGTTTCTGGCAGCATGTTTTTTCAACAAAAAAATGTATATGTCAACATTTTTTTCCAACTGTGAAATAATGTAAGCGGCACTTATTTCGCACGAAATTGAAAAAAACAGCCAAAAACATATGGTTTTTGTTTACATAAAAGAAACAATGTTGCATACCTAAGGGCAATAAAAACGACAATTTTCTTCTAAATCGCGGCATTGTCACCACTTGCTAATTGTCAAAATTTTCAAACGAAATAATTGATGTTGCTCAACAAATTTCGCAAATTGGAACAGAGTACCATGCTTATGATGATATCTCACATCGAATTTCAACATAATAATAATATATTTAAGATGCATATTAGTATTAACGTGAATTTCGGCAGTGAACTCTATATGGGGCATATGTTCATATATGGACTGAAATTCACAAAATTCAGTAGAATGATTTTTGTGTATATTTGAATGATCTGTGGAAAGTTTTAAGTCGGTATCGATATTTATAAGATAAATGTAAGGATTAATGTCTTTTTCGGATGTGGCCCTTATATAGGAGCTATGACCAATTATGGTCCGACCGTCATGAAAATTAGTACAATAAGGATAATTTCGAATTTTAACCTGGTTACAATATTTATACTACAAATCAAGCATGGACCAAACTAAACAAAATTTCGCTTTCCGATTTCCTTTTACATACAGCTTATTTTTGCTGAATTTTGTGTTGACATTGCAATTTTATTAATTTAGGGCTAGTGACGGATGGTTGCAAAATTTTAAGAAACGATTTTCTTTGCGAGCTTTGAAAATATGTGGCGAATCTTTATCTGCTGGATATAATCTTGTACCCGATTTTCAAAATAAGCTATATGATGTTATCGAGACTGAAAATCTGAATAACGACCAGCTCTGCTGCTCCGGGTACTAAAATAAGCAAAAAGAGAATCACCTTCTCGTGCTGTGCTAATAAATCGGGAACTCACAAACTTAACATTGCTGTGGTTGGGAAGTCAAAAAACTCACGTTTAAGTAACAACATATTGTTAAATACTACGCATCAAAAAATGCTTGGATGACAACACATATTTTTACTTAGTGTTTTTTTAAATCGTTTATACCATAAGTAAAAGACTATCAAATTGAAAAAAATTTGCCCCAAAAATTTTTATTGTTACAGGATAATGCAAAATGTCATGGAAAGCCGCTGATATCTGAATGTGGGCAACATGAAACTTTGTTTTTACTCCCAAAATTTACTAGTATTATTATCCAAACCATGGTTTAGAGTGCAATACGACTGACTAAGCTTTTTTACAAAAAAGATCTCTTGTATGAATTGGTAAGCTCTGAAGTGGACAATTCAGACATTTTTTTGAAACAATTCAGTTTAAAAGACGCTTGGGATAGGGTGCCCAATTCTTCCATAAAAACTTATTTTTGATTTTTGAATATACTAGTGAATTATAACACATAATACCAGCACATTCAGTAATCGGAATATCACTGTATCGGATTAACGAGCTGGCACTGTATATAAATTATTTAGTTAAAAATTGTCTTTTTTTCGAATTAAGTACATGCAAGTTTGAGTGGGTCTGGCTACACTCATGCTTTACAAATGTGAAAATCAAAACATGGGTAATACGGAGTTTAAAATTGTATTACTTTTTCTTGAACTTACAAAATTGGGAAACGTTTAATGAATTTATAGTTATGAAACGCAAAGTTACTGCCACGTCATAGTATATACACGCAGAGAAAAAATATAGTTGTGCATTTTTCCAACAACTATTTCAAACTTTTTAAACATTTTTTTTTTTAATTTATATGATTTCTGCAGCCATGAAATGTTTAATTTACCAGTCACATGATTATATCAATCATATATATGATTATAACAATTATGTAATGTTTGTGGTAATCAGTTTTATGATAAAATATTATACCATATTATGTTGTTCTCTATCATAATTAAAGAGCAACAAATTATGATAAATGGATTAATCATAAATATGATTGCAACAAATATATACATAGTAATCATCGAATCTAAATCGTAACTTAACTATATAATGGTTACCGCAATCATATAAATAATTACAGTGACCATAACATTGCTGAAAAACTCGTAAAAATGTTGACATTGTTGTGGTAAACATGTTCAACTATATTTTTTCTCTGTGTGTAAATAACAAAGATTTTTCTGAATTATGACTTCTCACAGTAACATTTATATATGTATATATTTATATACAACAAGAACTTTGAAATCTAAAAGGGGTATATTTGAATAACACTAAAGTTGTTGACATACACATATGTAAATATATATAAGTAACGGAAGCTTTTATAATTGTTCAGAAATCGTCGTAGATTTGCTGATTAAGAATTACTTGGTGGCTTTTATGGATTTTTTTTCAGACGAAACCCTTTATAATTTGCCGGCATGGTGTTGAACTATTGCTTTTTTAAAAACTTTTCTATAAATTAAATATAGAAATAAATTAATACTAATAAGTATTTCATTATATTAAGAAGAGTTTACATACATACATATATTGTCGTTGCAAAATGTTGGTCTTTTTATGGCTTAAAACTTGTTTAATCCTTTTAAAAATGCTTCATTTAACATTTGCAATCAAATCTAGACCTGTCTGCTGGTTATTTAAAAGTTTGGCTTCATTGACTTTATGCCTTTACTTATTAATAATTAAATTAAATTGGTTTAGTAAAATGCACACAACCCAAAATTGAACATGCATACAAAAAGAAAGAAGCAATTTTAAATTTGAAAATTTGTTTTAAAAAGCAAGGCATATTTTACGCATACGTACACTTGGCAAAAAGATAAAAGAAGATGAAACTTATTTCAGCATTCATGCACTAGTTTGAAAAAGGGTGTTGCTGTGAATGATGGTTTTTTGAGTTTACGAAATAAAATGTTTTAAGCAAAGTCAAAAAATTGCTAAAGGATAAAACAAAATTGTAAAGAATGACTAGAAAAATGATCTAACTGAAATTAATCGGTTTGAAAATTTTATGTTGACTTAAAACAAGCATCCCCGATCTAAATTTAATAGAAAATAAATAAATTTGGAAAAGTTTCCAATTGTAGCATTATTTTTGTCAGACCTTGAACGTCAGTAGCAACCTTTGTTACCTTCAGTAAACCACAGTCACCACTCTTCTGTAAAATTTTTTTTAATGAATTTGTATCCAACGAACCCTACTAGCTTTGATCAATTGAGCAATATTGGGCTAATGACAAAGAAAAGTTTAAAAACACCCTTTATTTAGCAGTTAACTCATTTAATGTTAAAACTTGTATTCAATAAGAGAGAAAAAAAACTAAAATAAAAATAAAAACGAAATGAGAATTAACGCTTGCGGTGGTTCGAATGTGTGCAAGAACAAATATGTTCTTCATTTTACCAGTTTTTGGTAATTACAACAACTAAAATTTACAGTCAGACAAGCACGTACAATAAAAATATTATGATGCACAAAAGTATATACCGAACTTACTCACTCATATGCACTAACAAAAAAATAAATAATGATTTCTACATACATATGTACCCAGCATACCATTCTAGGAGCGCTCCGAAAAAGGAGTCAGAAAAGAGTCACACTAAAGAGCATTCTAGGAGCGCTCCGAAAAAGGAGTCAGAAAAGAGTCACACTAAAGAGCATTCTAGGAGCGCTCCGAAAAAGGAGTCAGAAAAGAGTCACACTAAAAAATTAATTTTTTTCCATTTTTATATATTTTATTTTATTTTTTTTTTACTATAAATACATTTTGTTTAAGTTTTTCCATTTCTAATTTAGTTTATTTGTAAATGAATTCCCTTTTTGTTTAAGTAAAAACAATTTAAAAAAAAATAATAAATACGACCTTTAAATTTGTTGTATTTAAAATTGCAATGACTCTTTTCGGACATTATCGAAAAGCTTTTTCAGAGCCCGAAAAAACCCTCACAAAAGACTCTTTTCTGACTTTATCTAAGAGCTTTTTCTCACGGACCATTTTCGAATGTAATGACCCTCTTTTCTAAAGGTTTTCGGAGCAATAATGATTGTTTTTTGGGCTCATAAAGAGCATGAACGCTCCGAAAAAGGTGTCAGAAAAGACTCTTTTTGGACTCATATGGCTTGCTGGGATGAAACTCAAAAGTTATATGAGTATTGTAACATTTTGCATTTGTGTTTGATGAAAATATATACATACATATATTTAAGTTATTTATTTAAGTTTTCGTATGATTTTATGTCTGTTAAAGAAAGTATAAAATTAAACAATTTAAACAAAAGTTGTAGAAAATGTTGCTTTCCTTTTTGGTTATTCTTGTTTTGTTACAGTTAAAACATAAAAAGCTTACAAGCACACATCATCATAAAAATATGCAACTCTAACACTATAAATATCAGCAGCCCGAATGTATACTACAATTTACTGTAGTTATTCTAGTGCGAGAACATTTTCTCTTGGTTGTTGTTTATTTTTTTTTACTAGTTTTTTTTGAAACACTGCAGTTAAGGAAATTATGGCAGGAGTATTGTTTGAGGCCATGAAAGAAATGAGAATTACTAGTTTTTTTTCTCATTTGATTTCTTTAACTAGTTTCATTAAAAGTACGGAAAGACAGTAAGTAATGTTTGGTGTTAAAGTTATGTTAATGCAACCAGCTAATATTGTTTTTAAAGAATAAAAATTATTTAAGCGTAAGTTATTTGCATTAAAATAACAGTTAAGTTAATTCCTAGTGCGAGATTAAAAAGGTATAAATAATTATAAGTAGGAACTAATTTAAAAACGAATAGAAAATTGTTAATTTCGGTTTTATTATTTTTGATTTCCATGAAATTTACCCAGACTTGCATTACTATATTTAAAATTGATGCTTGCTATATGTTGTAAAGTTGCAAATAGTTTTTAAAACGTGTAAATTTGTTTGAGAGAAATTTGGAAGGACGCTTCATTAATTTAAGAGAGAAATTGTGCATTAATATTTTGTTAGTGTTTCATAACTATAATTATGCATGAAGCAATAAACACAGATGGCGCACTCCTCTCTTCAAAAAAATTTTCTACTGCGCATCTACGTCATCAGAGCGCACAACTGTTTGTATGTTACAGTATGAGATTTGTGGTGGAAATAAAAAAATATTATGATTTTTTTTTATTTTTAATAAAATAAAACGAAAAATCATAGAATTTTCTTTTTTCATATTTAATTTTGTTGTTATAAACATATTTCATTATGTTTGTAAAACACTTGTTTTATACTTGTTTGTTTTTTATTATTTATAAATTGATATACTGATTTTTTATGTTTTAAATATTTTGTAATTATGTATGAAAAACAATTATTGAGATTGAGACGTTGTAATAAACTTTTTTCCTGTGTTTTTATTTTTAAATAATTATGTTATAAAAAATTTAATTTTATATTTTTTTATATTTTCATTTTCTCGAACTCGAAAGGGTTTTTACTTTTTTGTCACATTCAATATGATCAGCCTGTTGTACGTGAGACTTTATGAAGTTGTCTTTAATTATCAAGCCTTGTCTATTGTTTTCTTCGAAAATATTTTCAAGGTCTTGCATGTGTTCTTTAGTTTGAGTCGGCTTTGATAGTCCGCCCTTAGACAAATGGTCAACCCACGAATACGATGAACATTTTTCGTTTTCTGCTATGGATTTATTTTATTTTTTCGTGAACAAAAACTTATCCATTGCTATAATAACTTTGGATCTGCCGGAAAGTTAAATAAACTGATTGTACACGGCTTTTTTCTATTATTGTTACAACAATTTTTCACTGCACACCACCACATTTTAGTTTTTAATTTACACGATTTTTTTTAACTTTAATGACTTTTTACTTTTCACAATTAACCACAATGCCCTCTGTTTACGTCACTCAATCAGCTGAGTGAGAGCAACAAAACTAACGGAACTTTGCAATGCGTATTCGTGTTTCTTTCATTCATGATAATTATGTATATTTTATGATAAACAAAGAAGACTACATACTAGAAAAACAAAATTATAGCTCTTATATATTTAAAAAATTTGCTTTAAAATGTCGCGTGGTTCATACGTAAATGATTTTGAAAAATTTTAAGTAAATTTTAGTTTACGAGGGCGGTTCGAAAACTTCTTAGCCTAGCACAGAAAGAGAATAGTTAGTTTTTCAAATACATTTTTATTTTTCAATAAAATCTCCTGAAACTTCAATACGCAATGCTGCAAGCAATTCTATCACTTGATTAAAATAGTTTTCCTCAAGGCCTTCAAAATAGTGGTTTACAATTGTAATTGCATCTTCATTTGAGTTAAAACGGTTGCTAGCTAGGAAATTTTTAGAATTTGGGAACAGGTAAAAGTCACTGAGAGCTAAATCAGGAAAATAAGGTGGGTGGTCAAGCAACTCGTAATTAATTTCGTTGATTTTAGCCATTTTTGAAACACTCTTGTGCGCTGGTGCGTTATCTTGATGAAATATTATTTTTTTTTGTGTTGTAAGCCAGGACGTTTTTCTCGAATATTTTCATTAAAATGATTCAAAATGTAGCAATTGTATTCTGAATTTGTTGTTTTACCTTTTTGCAGATAGTCAATCAATAAAATACCTGTAGAGTTCCAAAAAATCGTTGCCATTACCTAACCAGTCGATTGAGTGATTTTTTTCCTTCTTTGGTGAACTACCTCCAACTTCAGTCCGTTGCTTGGATTGTTATTTTGTCTCTGGAGTATAGTGGTGGATCCATGTCTTATCAACAGTTATGAAACAACGCTTAAAATCAGTTTTATTTTTCTGAAACTCGTGTATAAATAAACCTCTCACATGTTGTGGGTGGTAACAAATTTTGCACATAATCCGGATTATTATGGTAAAAATTAAAGTAGCGGCACGAAAAATGCTTTCTTAACGGGACAATCACAGAATTTTTAACTGTGTCAGCAACACAATGAAGAGTCTTGGTGAGATTATTAATGAAAGTAAAGTAAATGTGTCCCAATCGACCAGAAGTAGACTGATAAAAAAATCCCAGACAATTACAAAAGCTGTTGTCTATGCCAATGCTATTACTCCGCCACAAAACTGCTAGGCTGGAATAGCCGATAATTATCGATAATTATAATCTTTGTAAATTGTTGCTCTATTTAAGCATACATATATTTATTTAAGTTTTTTATCGACCTTTTCCTTATTCTATTATTGATTTGTTTAGAAAATTCTAAATCGGGCTTTTTTCCGATAATAAAAAATTCCAGATGGTTTCAACAGCTATTGTAGAGATCTACCGAACGAACCACGATATTTCTTAAACAGAAACTTCGGAAAAGTTTGTCGGGCTTTTTGTTAAGACAGTATGCTTGATTAAGTTAAAAAGTAATAGGAAATTGTCGAACAGACAACTTACAAATCTACTAGAAAAAGTACTTATTTTTGTTCGCAATGTCCCAAAAGTAATTCATTATAATTTGGCCACTTTTAACCAAAAAAATAATAACGTATTTTTATACGTAAAAGTTTTATAAAATATGTAGTTGTAAAATGATTAAATCAAAATGTTATGAAATAAATAAACGAACTTAATAAATATTAAGGAAACTTATTGCAAAATTATATTAATTTAGATTTATTATCATACAATTAGTGCTGTTTCACGTATTATAGTTTTAGCTGAACAGTTTTTATTCAATTCTTTTTTGAACCTGCCATTTCGTACTCTTTACGATCAAGTTTTTACTTTCTCATGCAACAATTTCAAACAAAAGAAAATAAGAAAATGTATTAGTACCATCAAGTATGTATACCTTTTATTTTCTTTTCCCCTCTCATCTAAAATTACTTGCCTTGAAGAGTCAGAATTAAAACGTATTTATTTAAAGTAAAATTTTTTGATATCATAATTATGCCCTCTTTGAGACACATATCAAGTAATTCTTTAATATATAATTAGTTATACAAAAAGTGGTGAATAAAGGTACGATATAATGAATACTGGAAGTCATTAAAATTAAGAATGTAAGTAAAGTTTTTGCGGGGCATGTAAGTTGTTAAAAAGGGATGGTTGTATTCGAAAAATGTTAATATACTTGATGGCCCGAACGTTCGACTGATTAGAACCGCATTTAGAACATTTAGGGAATATTATGATGTTGAATTTATGCTGGAAATCGACAATATGAAAGCATATATCACCTAAAAGAAGCTGTTATAGATGCTTGGAGACTTATATCTACAAGAAAAAATCTGTTGAATATTATGTCTGATAGAATTTTGGAGTTGATTAAAAAAAGGAGGCCTAGCATAATATTGAACTCTAAATTTTTTGTTGATATTAGTATATTAAGTTATTTTGATTTCACTGTATTTATAGTTATGAAACACTGAATTATTTCTTTATACACTATTAAGAGGTAAAAATGTATATTTTTTTTTTGTTAAATAATATTTGTTTTTTTGTCTGTTTCACGTACATGTAGCTTGAACTGTTTTACTTTTCATTGAACTTATAAAAAAGAGAAAAGTTTTATGTATTTATAGTTATGCAACGTAGTATATATTTAAAGTGCTATGGTGTACATTGATAAAGTGTTGAATATTGTAAAAACACTACTGAAGTATGTAAAATTGTGCACAGTGGGGCACAATCTAAATATGTTTAAAATAGATCTGTCATTTTAAACTGGATAAAATTTCAGGTATGTTTAGCACTCGTGTACTCAACTTTAGGTTTTGATGACGGAGCCGACATACCTTTTAGTAGAGACACTGTTGATCGTTAAATTAAGATATATCACAAAGTTTTCAAATTCTTTTTTGTGGACCTAAATCAAATATATATTAATACATTTTTAAAGACCTCGATAGGCCTATAAAAATGTAATTTTATGTGGTATTTATATTTCTAATTAGCGAGACTGTTTACTGTTTTATATTGGTTTTTAAGCAATATTTGACACAGTTTATGATCATCAATTTCATTAAAAGTTGCGTGTTAGTTAAACGTTAATATAGAAGTTGTAAGAAAAAAGTTTCAAATAAACGCAATTTTGAATTTTTGCATATTTTGTTAAAAAAAACTGCTACTACAAGTACTCTTTGCTCTCTAGACTCTTTGCTTCCTAGAAAAAGTTCTTTAGGGAACTTATAATGTTTATATATTTTTTTTAGAGTTATTTCAACAAGTATAGCTTTAAAATAGATAACGCCTAAAATATGTCAATACAGGTTTCCCTTCCGAATTTAACCAATGTTTTTAGGAAAATTAATTATTAAAAATCTTTTTACTTTATTAATTCGTCTTGAGGTCTCTTTTATTAAAAATATAAAAAATCTTGTTCGTTTTTAATTTTCTTTTATTAATTTCCAATATTTCGACTAACTTTGTTGATCATCTTCAGCGAAGAAATATAATCTAAAAAACATGATTACACTGTCCTAGTTGGAAAAAGTGACAAGCGCGGCACTTGGCGGGTTAACCTAATTCGGGTACGCTGAATCCAGTGGAGCTAACCATTTTTTTTAGGTTAGCTCTTGTTTTCGAAATATACCGTTATTTCGAAAATACAGGAGGTTCAACAACATATATTCGCGTAACTCAAAAATGGTTTAGTTTATTGAATAAACTAAAAAAAACCGAAATTCCGCAATGAGTTCTTTTTCCAATATGCGCAGTCGTTGTAGAAACATAATTTTTTTTTTGACCAAACAAAAATAGTTTTCTAGCAAAATTTCGAAAATTTTGTGTTTTAAAACGGCATAAAAAATTGGAAAATGCAGCTGTACACATATAGCAAACAAAGGCCCAAACAAAACAAGACATACATAATTAAAATCTGTCTACAACTTTTGATTTTGTTCACAAAAGATGAAATATATAATAACCAGACGAAACTTTAAGAATTAAAACATTTATTTTTGTTGTTAATTAAAGTTTAACCCCCTTATTCAAAAACGATTATTAAATTTAACAAACGTTTATTAAGACAAATTTCCATATAAAAATTTGCTTAATAAACGTTTGTTAAATTTAATAATCATTTTTGAATAAGGGGGTAAGTTTTTATTTACAAATTTATTCTTCTTCATCCTGCAGATTCCAACAAATATCCCCTAATAGCGAATCAAGTTGTTTGCCACTATACCAGTGTTCGAGTTTGGCTGTTACTTGGTGAAATCTCTCGCCATGTTTATTAAATTTTTCTCCATGACAATGAAAAAAATGTATTTTCAATGACATTTTGACGTTTAAGTTTTTAAATGCGGTTAGCATATTTCCAATTAAATTTCGCCAATTTACAGACCGATGATTTCCTAATACATTTTCAATTACTGATTTCACACAATTCCAGCCTATAGCTTCATATCATTCAATGCAAGTTCAAATTGTTGGTCCTTCATTAGACGACGAATGTCCGGTCCATTAAGAATTCCTGTAGAATAAAACCATTATGATATGAAATATAAATCTAATTTAATAAAGGAGCTAGAGTTCATAGCTTCTTTACTTTCATGCCGCTTAATCGTGCAAAATTCGGCGCAATTCGGTAAAAGCAATTCCATCTGGGTTCAATGCTTTTATAAATTTTTTTTACAATACCCAGTTTGATGTGGAGTGGAGGAAGCGAAATCTTTCCCGTCGGAACAAGTGGTAATTCAATAATATTATTTCTATGCAATCTGCTTTCCTTAAGTATAGCCCAATCTGGTCGCCATGGAAACGCGTATTTCATAAGCACATGAAGCACACATTTTTAGTATAGCCCAATTGCATGCCTCTTAAAAGAGCAACCACTTTTAAATCTGCGCATAGTTTCCACTTGTGGTCTTCATATTTAATTAACTCTATTATTTTTTTCATTGATGCGTATGTCTCTTTAGTATTTGTGCTTAGTACTATCGGAATAGGACTTTTTAAATTAGTGACATGTAGCAAAACTGCTTTTAAGCTACTTTTGGATGAATCGATGAATAAGCGCCAATCTTCAAGATTATAGTCATGTTGCATTGTTAAAACCAAGCCGCGGATGTCAGTACAATACGCGAGAGAATTATTCTCAATAGATTTAAAAAAAGTCGTAATTTGACGATGGCGATTGATAGCCCCGTATATTTGTACGTCTGGTGCTAAAATATTAGCTTTTTTAACTTTTTTGTTAAGAGAATGCTCTGCCTTTGAGACAATTTTAGACGCCGTACCATTATATCCAGACGATTTTGCGTGATTTCATTGTGGTTACATGGAATCGTGATGTATGACGGTTGATACGTCGTTGCTGCTGCTCCACAGGTTTCAACAGATTGAATTATTGAGGGAATATCTTCTGTTGGTATTTGGCTATCCGGAACAGGAATTTAGTCAGAATTTGGCAGCGGAAATTGAGCGTATATTGTTGCAGTGTAAGATATAAAACCACTTTTTCTTCTGTTCATGCCGGCTGTATGATTTATGCACGCATAACACTCATCTTCAACATGGAGTATTTTTGAGTTACGCGAATATATATTGTGCAACCTTCTCCATTTTCGAAATAACAGTATATTTCGAAAACAAGAGCTAACCTAAAAAAAAAACGGTTAGCTCCACTGGATTCAGCGTATCCGAATTAGGTTAACCCGCCAGGTGCCCCGCTTGTCACAAAAAAGTGTCAAATTCTAGCACAGTGTTATTATAATTATAACAATTTTCTTAAAATTTTATTAACAAACTAATTATTTTGAACTATTTTACAAAATTTAAAAAATTTAGGTGTTTAGTCGGTCACATTCTCTATTAATAAAATGAGATGACTTCATTTTTACTTATTGCCTCTGTGTTCGTTTGTTTTGTAATGTGCTGACGAAAATAGACAAGACAATAATTTTCTTTACAATTTCGTTTTATTTTGCGTTTTGTTTTTATTGTTGTTCAGTTTTCGGTGCCAATTGACAGAATACAATCAACTTACATGCAAAATGTCTCTTTATAGCATTGCATATGTGTGTTAATATGTTTTTCGTTTTGCTTAAAAATAAAGCACATCTTTAGGCAGTACCAAGCCATATTATGTTATAATAGTAGTGTAGTATCAAGAAGAAACAACTGCCAAAGCCACAAACAAATTGTGTATTAATTAAAGAAATAAAATACAAAATATGTAGTAAAAATATCAACATCATTAAACTACTGACAACAATAATAACAGCAGCAACAACCTATAAACTAACAACATAGTATTGCTCGTTTCTTTTATCATGTATTTATTTTTTTTTTGATTTCATTTAATTTTTTTGATGTTGTTCTGTTGTTTAATTTTATTTTTGCTGCAGCTCTTTTTTTTTTTTTGGTAGCTGATGTGTTTTCAGTTAAATATAAATGTTTATGTGTGTTTACAGTTTGTATACTCGTACACTAGGGTGGCTCTTGTGTAGCACTTTTTTGATTTTCGATGATCCCCCGATGTAAAATTGTCCTCGGTTATATAAATACAAATGTAGAATAACGTTTATATGTTGCATCTATTATTTTCAATTATAAAATTTTAAAAATTTCAATATTGTTTTTTTTTTTTGGAACTTGAAACTTTAAATCAAATGTAGAATGTTATACAATTTTGAATAACTTATCTGCATTTGATTTTTAGATAAAAAGACCTTATATACATCAAAAAAGTGCAAAATAAGCGCTGGCTTAGTGTACGCTCATTTATAATAAATTATGTTGCTAAATTAAAAATTCGCATACGTACCAGTTAATAAATGAAGACAGTGGTGAGTAATAGTGTTAAACGTTAAACTTTGATTGAGTTGCTGTCGCTAACTTAAAGAGTTAACATTTCTTTAAGGTAAACAAAAGCAGGGTTATACAAAAACACGTTTAAAACTATATTCTTATTTTATTATAAAACAACTTTTGCTCTACACTGTTGTGTTAATATATATATTTTTCAGTTGTTTACTTGTTTTCATAAAATTTTATGCAATTTTCCACCAAAATGTATTTTGAGTATACAAACAGTTTCCTACAAAAGCTTTCAGTTTTTTTTTCTTCCTTTACAAAGTTTATATGTATATCGGTACATAAGTATGTATGTATGCATGTGTATGTGTGTTTGAGTTCTCTTCAACTTATTTTATGCCATGGAAATATTTTACTACTTTCATTTTATGCTCGTAACTTGAGGCGTTTATACTTTAACTATAATTGTGATTTTATTATGTTTTTAATTAGCATGTTGCAACACAATCGTAATAGTGAATGTAACAACGTCATCATTCACTCACATTCACATTCTCTTCCTCATCAGCGTTGGCATCATCAGCACCATCATCATCATCAGCAGTATTGCCAGTATCCTCGTTGTCATTATCAACAGCTTTAGCGTAAAACCAAAAACAACAACAACAGCTACATCAGCCAGCAGCAGCAACAACAGGAGCAATAGTAGGAGACATCAACCGCCATCAATTTAACCAACAGTTAAACATGCAACACAACAGTTAAAGTTAAATTAGTTTTTCTTTTACTCTTCTCTCTGGGTGTGTATGTTTATTGTGTTTTTTATTTAACATTTTCTTTGTTGTATTTTACAATTACCATAGATAATTTGTTGTACAAAAACAAAAGAAAAACTAAAAAATTCAAACAAAAAAAAGTAAAATGTAAAGGAAAAGAGTTAAAATAGATTTGCACACATTTATACAAGTCGAGAATTGCAGCGTAAATATATGTACATACAATTAATTGTCGCAATGATTTCAATTCATATTTATTCATTTTAATTTTAAAGTTTATAAATATGTAAATCTGTTTAAATCAGGGACCGTAAATAACAGTTATCCTGAAAATTTAAACTCAAAAACTCTCCATGTTAGAGTCAACGGAGACCTATACTGTCATATACCAATAGATTCGTATTGAAGTGCTCTTTCGGAATCTATAGTTACACCTAATTCTGTTTTTAAGCGAGTTTTTTTTACACGAATTTGATTTAACGCGTTTCCAAATAAATATTTCATTCTGTTTTTATGCGACTAGATTTGATTTAACGCGATCTAAGAATGTATGTATTTTTACCAGAAAAACGTTGTTTGCACTGGTTTTGGAGAAATTTAAATTAAACACATAGTTGGCAGCACTAAAAATCATCTGGTACGAAAAACAACACTATCGAAACAGGGGATTTCCCTTGTTTATTTCAAATAAATTTAGTGGAAAGTAAGAGTGTAAGAATTCAGTCAAATTTAAGTGTTAAAGACGAAAAGATATTGCATGTATGTATGTACTTTTCTAAATGAACTCTCTTTTCTATTGTTTTTTGTTTAAATAAAATATGTTTGAATATAAAGCAACATGAGTTCTGTGATATTAGCTTTAAGTTAAACTTGACTTAAGTTTTGTGGTCGTGTAGTGTATATTATAATTTTATTAATTATTTGATTATTTATACCAAAATTCTGTTCGTGATGTCCCGTTTTTTAGTATTTTAGTAACTAATTAATAATAAAAATTAATATCCAATGATAAAAAACTTCAAAGCTATTATACCTCTGAAGAAGTTAGAATAAAACTAACGAAACGTTGGGTAAATAAAATAAAAATCGAACAAGTTTTTTATTTACGTTTGGAAACAAACATTTGACCAAATTAGCCTGAAGGAAACTCCTTAAAAATTATGAATTTGAATTATTTATCTTATTTTACCTGATATTTCATACGTGGAACCAATTCCCTCATTTAACATGGATACTCTATCTTTTTTTACACGAGTTTTCAACGAAAAAATAAAAGATCGAATGAAACTCTCAAAAAGAGAGTTCTATTTTTTCCGTCTCAAATAAAACTCTTCTTCGTTTTAAATAAAACTCATTTTGTTTATTTTCTTTCGTTAACGGTCTCTTTTTTTTTGAGTCTATTTAATATTGTATCATTGTAAATTACAATATCGTATATGTGAATTAATTTATTTGTTTAATTTAACAAACATAACTTTTTCCAAATTTTCTGCGGAAAGATTTGAACGCAGGTCGCTCAATACCAATTTAAGAGCAGAGAATGCTCTTTCCACGCTTACCTGGGTTGCAGTAACACACTGTATAGTTTTTGCTAATTTGCATAGGTACGGATAATATACTTTTTTTGTCTCCCAAAACTCAAAAAGGGGTTTATCAATCGATACGGGCCTTGGTGAAAAATTATCGATTTCATTATTCATCCTCATTGTCATTTTCTTCGCTTTCTCCTTCTTCCCTTTGTACATTTAGAGAGTTCAAATACTGCCCTAAAAACGATGTTTGAGATTGAGTTGTATCGAAAACATCCGGCGAAGATGGGAAAACATCCGGTGAAGACCGTAAAGCTTCCTAGCTTGTCGATGGCCGATCATCGCATTGGTTATTATTTATCTGTAAAAAGAAAAACAAATCAAACGCATTTTTACATAAAGATTGATAAAATATATTTTTTTACAGCTTACTTGCTTCTCCAACTTAAAAATCTGAACGATCACTTCTTTAAGATGACTGAAGACACTGATCCAAATATAAAGTTGCAAGGAATGTTGGTTTTTTTTAGCAGCATTGTTTCATGCCGTTCTCATTTATCTAAAAACGCAGAGCTGTCGGGCTTCGTCTGTACTTCAAGCTTCATATTTTAAAAAAATCGCTGAAAAATAATTGCTCTTCTTGAAGCATTTGTGTGGCGACATATACAGGCACCAAGAGGACTCATAAGGCTTTCATATTTTCCCATTCTAACTGACCTAGATTCGTTCCTAAAGTTCCACATTTTAATATAACGAACTAACTATAACTATTTCCATTTTTAAAATAAAGCAACTAAAAATTTCGTGTGATTTCAATATCCAATGATTTCGATTTGCAGAACATGCCTGATAAAATGAGTTTTATTTTCTGTCTTTCTTGAGGAGTTTTATAAAACTCCTCAAAAGAGTTTTATTTTTCCGTCTAAAATAAAACTCCTCAAAATAAAACTCTTTTTTTAAGAGTTTAATCTGACTTTTATTTTTACGTTGAAGAATAACTGTTTTAGATGGAGTTTTATAACCGTTACGGTCCCTGGTTTAAATAATCATTTTAATGAGAAATTTGTTTATCGAAATATGTTCAAAATTATTGCAATGACAGCGTTAAACTTCTGTAAAGTGAGTATTGAAAGTAATTAGGAGATCAAAAACCTACCAAAGGGTATTCTTTTTAGATGTATAGAACTTTAAGTTGGCAAAACTTTTTTAACTGGCGGCCATTGTGTCAGCTGTTAATTTTATGTTTAGTTTGGTTTGGCATTTCAATATGAATAGACTGACGCCTGAATAACGCTTCTAAATTGTGCAAATTTATTTTGAAAATCATGCTTTTTTCGAAATACGAAATCCCGATTTTCATAACCGAATATTGTTTAGCAAATCAATTTTCTTACATTGTTTTTTTTTTCACAAGTTTCACAAGCTACCGAATTATTGCAAAATAAATACGCTATATACTATAATACATTAATGAGAATTTAATGATCTTTTTTTTTTTAGTTAAACGACATTATCTAAGGATTAAGCTATAGCTTAATTCTATTTCAAATTTTGAAAATCTCAAATCTGATGTTAAAAATATCTTGAATCTGATGCTGTACTCATTTCTTACTACATATTATTATTTCTCGAATAATTTATTCCTCGAAAATTTCTACTTTTAGTATAACATTGTGAAATTAAATTTACTTAATTTACTTTATAGTTTTATTTACATATTTTGAAACTAATAACATAACATTCCTTTATAAATAGCATTTCACATTTTCTTTACAAATAGAGTTAATCTGGAACGATATGTACCCTCTTCATTTAAACCAAAATATATTTATAAATTCTTACTAAATAGTTAAACACATACAATGAAAAAAATCGGTTTTTATAACAATTTCTGTATAATTACAAACAAATTTCCTCGACAATGCAAATGTAATTTTTTTAAAAAATTTTTTAATTAATAAAAATTATATCAAAAATAATAAAGTTGAGTATTCCTAGAATTTTGTGGCATGAGTGTACATATATATATATATATATGTACATATATAAAAATATATTTGGTGAAATATTTTTATTTAGAAATTAAATAAATATTTTTAAATTTATTCAGATTAAATATAAAATTTGAAAGTAAGCTTAACTATATAATGCTACGTTTAAAGCTTAACTAAGATTTAAAAAAGAGGTACCATTATATAAAGGTCTTTGATTGAAGGTTAAGTATTCCTATGTATGTATATATGTAAATACGTAAGCTTAACTACGACCAACTGAAGCTTAACTAAAGCCATGTAAAGACCTGAGATTGTATCTTAACTAAGGCTACAAAGGAACTACTATTGCAGCTTAACTGAAGCTAGAAAACTATGATTCATGCTCAATAAACACTATAAGGACTGAAGCTTAATCCAAAGACTATATTAAAAAAAAAATAAAGACTAAGACTAAGACTAAGACTAAGACTAAGACTAAGACTAAGACTAAGACTAAGACTAAGACTAAGACTAAGACTAAGACTAAGACTAAGACTAAGACTAAGACTAAGACTAAGACTAAGACTAAGACTAAGACTAAGACTAAGACTAAGACTAAGACTAAGACTAAGACTAAGACTAAGACTAAGACTAAGACTAAGACTAAGACTAAGACTAAGACTAAGACTAAGACTAAGACTAAGACTAAGACTAAGACTAAGACTAAGACTAAGACTAAGACTAAGACTAAGACTAAGACTAAGACTAAGACTAAGACTAAGACTAAGACTAAGACTAAGACTAAGACTAAGACTAAGACTAAGACTAAGACTAAGACTAAGACTAAGACTAAGACTAAGACTAAGACTAAGACTAAGACTAAGACTAAGACTAAGACTAAGACTAAGACTAAGACTAAGACTAAGACTAAGACTAAGACTAAGACTAAGACTAAGACTAAGACTAAGACTAAGACTAAGACTAAGACTAAGACTAAGACTAAGACTAAGACTAAGACTAAGACTAAGACTAAGACTAAGACTAAGACTAAGACTAAGACTAAGACTAAGACTAAGACTAAGACTAAGACTAAGACTAAGACTAAGACTAAGACTAAGACTAAGACTAAGACTAAGACTAAGACTAAGACTAAGACTAAGACTAAGACTAAGACTAAGACTAAGACTAAGACTAAGACTAAGACTAAGACTAAGACTAAGACTAAGACTAAGACTAAGACTAAGACTAAGACTAAGACTAAGACTAAGACTAAGACTAAGACTAAGACTAAGACTAAGACTATGGCCAAATATAAGTCGGTCGGTCAGTGCAAATCGCCAAAGCGGGAGATTAGGAGCCCGAGAAATGCATCCTTCAGCATATCGGTTGTGGCACGTGCAGTGTGTGGCACGTGCCGTTGCACCGTCCTGTTGGAACCACATGTTTTCTAATCCCAATTCATCAAGTTGCGGCAAAAAGAATTCGTTGATCATTGCTCTGTAGCGCTCACCATTCACAGTAACCGTTTGGCCCGCGACGTCTTCGAAGAAAAAAGGTCCGATGACTCCTTCAGCGAAAACAGCACACCATATAGTGACTTTGAGCGGGTGCAATGGCTCTTCGTACCCGCTTCGTACTCTTATTTACGTACCCGCTAAGATGGAAATGGGCCTCATCACTCATGATTATTTTTGAAAAAGTCACCGACCGATTATTGGCCAAATAAATAGTCAACAATATTCCGCGTTCTGGAGCAGTGTAGCTTAACATTGTTTATTAACGTGTATTTCGCATGTGTTTACTACACAAATGTCAAAACAGAACTGACATTAGGGGTCAATCGCAAAATTTATAGCATTTTCTGATAGGAGGATTACTTATGCGCCACCTTGTACAATACGCGTTTATTTATGTTGTATTGTAACTTGATAACGATATTTATAACAGATTAATATATATTTCAGGTATTTTTAGAAGTGAACTTCGTTTTCGGCATTTGTTTACATGTAACATATTTTTACTAAATTTTGCTCGAATATTGCCATGTATGTAGCATTGAGGCAAATCTTGGAAAACATTTGTATGGGAGCTATGAGAAATCATGGACCGATTCTAACTTTTTTCAAAGCGTTGGCCCTTTGATCATGGAAATAACTTATAAGTTTATTAGCAATATATCTTATCAAAAAATTTGTTTAAAATAGGCACTTTTCTGAGGTTGTCTTATATTTTAATTTATAACTTTGGTTATGCTGCTTTTGAATTTCAAAGTTAATTTCCGAACTTTAGGTTCAGACAACCTCGATAGTTTTAAGATGTTTTTTTTTTTTTTTTTGCAATTTTCTTCAAATATAATGTAGATGATATAATGAAATTTTGCACACGTTGTTTTTATTATAGAAGGACAAATGCTGTTGAGAATGGTAGGAATCGGTCCATGATTTCTCATAGCCCCCATGCAAATGTCTTCCCGGCTATGGCTTTAAGGTACATAAATGTCTATAGAAAAGCCGTATCCATACAAAATTCTGCAATGTTTGAAGCGGTCCATATTTTGACATAGCCCCATAAAAAGTCCACATCAAAAATCACTTAAATGTACATACAAAAATCACTATCAACAATAATCCAAATGCAAATATAAATTTCGTGATTATTGGTCCATATTTGACCATAGCCCCAGTTCGGAAGACCACTTAAAAGCGCATAAATCTCTTATAAATCTCACTATCAAGTTGGAATTTAATACAATAATAAATAATTCACATATAAATAATAGGCCATATCTCCGTTATAAATACTACTCTCGAAAAATCATTAACGTATCCATATCGATCCGAAATTTTACAGGGATCAGTTATAAATATGTAAAAATTATTATTGACTTTTGTGAAAGTTGGTTTATTGTCATGAATACCATACAAGCTCCACTTTCGAGAATAAACACGGAGTGTACAAAGGTGACAATTTTGACGTTTCAAAATGCCAAAAATCATTTTCTTAGGGCGTTTGGTAACTAATTTATTGTGTGTTAAAGTAAATCGATTTATGTGTGTAAGAAGGAGACAAATATAAATTTTTGATTATAATTGCCCAATGCAAATCTTTCGTAAGATTATTTTCGTTAAACATTTTTTGTTCAAAAATTTTTTTTTTGCAAATTTTTCTTTGTAGTATATTTACAGCAATAATAACTTATTATTAAAATTTAACTACGTTTAAAATTTCACAAGTTCTAATTTTTTTTGCCAAAAAAATGTAAAACTAAAAATTTTCCGGGCGGGAATTTCCATACCACAAACCCTAGTCATAAGGTAGACGTTATGATTTTTGTAAATAATACGAGTATATTTGTGTATGAGTGAGTGTCTGTAATTGTAATTAAGTATAATCTGTAAGGTACATTTATTGTCAGCCACCCAATATGATCTATTCTTTTGCACTTACGGTGTGCTATGTAGTAAACGTCAAATTATAAAGATTCGCGCATAATTTTTATGCTGCTGACACGGCAAATGTCTATGATGTTACGACGACTTTTTTGTTCTCATGCTATTTCTATTTCATAAAAGAGAAGTACATGTCAACATTGTCGCTTTCATCACCTCATACTGTGTTGCTTCAATGGCTCACTGGTTACTGCTTGCTGTATGTTGGTGCTGTTGCTACCATATCTACTGTTGCTGCTTTATGTTTGTCAGAGTTCTGTGTGGCATGAAGCATTTAAACTTATGAGCCTGTAAAGTGATGAAAAGTGTTTGTATTTGGGTGCATGAGTGTTTATTTTTCTACATATGTATGAATGTAGGGATGTCCTGGTATAAGTACTCGTATGTGTATCAGTGTGTGGCTGTATGCAAATGTGTTTTCATGTGATCTGGTGTCGTTGCCATACTCGTTACCATGATTGAAAATCGAATTCATAAATCATAACTTCTATAAAGAACGAAGACAAAAGTGAAAAACAAAATAAAACAATCAGAAAAAGTGTATGCAAAAAGTTATAGGCAATATATGTATGTATAAAAAGAAAAATAAAAAAATTCAGCTAAGCCGAATATTTTGTACATATCATGAAAACATTTGCAAATCATTTAAAAAAACTGTGATAAGTCCATTTAGATATTAGATATTATAGAATAATACCTTAAACTTCAATCGTACATCCTTAAGTTTAAACCGTAGCTTTTTATGTAGAACTTTATGTAGGCTTAATTAAACTTTAAACTCAGCTCTTTTTATATATAATATTATATCGTGTAGATCGTCTTACAGCTTTCTAGTTATAGTATTGGTTAAGATTTAATTGAATGTACTTTTATGTACTTTTATAGACTTTATCAAGTGAATAAGCTACAATTGTAGGTTTAGCTGAGCTCCAACTGAAGGTTTTTATATTGTCTTATATTTTAATCAAAGTAAATTTTGCAGTCTAAAAAAGAGCTTCAATCGTTGGTATTTTATAATCTCAGTATAGCTTCTACCAATGGTCCTTTTATTCAGATTCAATCAAATGTCTTTTCGTTAAGAAAATATGTTCGAATCGAAGAAAGACAGCTGTTCGTATGGGAACAAAGACAGCTTTTGCTTGGAATACATACTTCAAGCGGAGAAAGTTTCCATTTTAAAATTGATTTGGTCTAGTATATGTTTTCAATCTAATGATACACAGTAAAGATTATTGTTTAAGAATTTTTAAACCAACTTGTATATTAAAAATTTTAATATAGAAAAAAATTATAATTTCTAGTTATTGATTTTTTAATTATGTAACAAATAAAGCGTGATCCATTTCGAGGGTCCCTACTTTTTTTTAAAAAAAAACAAAGAAAATTTTAATTTAATGGGGAAGGTTTATTATAATTTGAAAGAACATTCTTTGGCATTTATTTTTTGAAGAATAAGTCTATCAAATATTGGCCATTGCTACGTCGCATATGGTCTATACGTTGAGTCCAATTTTCGATGACTCGTTCGAGCATTTTGACTGGTAACTGGCGAATGACACGAGTGGTGTTTTTCTCCAAGGCTTGAATCGCATAAACTTTAGACTTTACATATCCCCACAGCAAAAAGTCTAACGGTGTAATATCACACGATCTTGGTGGCCAATCGACCGGCCCAAAACGTAAAATTATGTGCTCACCGAAGTCTTTTCTCAATAAATCAATTGATTGATGCGATGTGTGCCAGGTGGCGCCGTCTTGCTGAAACCAAATGTCACCGAGATCATGAGCTTCAATTTCAGGCATTAAATAGTCGGTTATAAGGCACCAAAACAGTCGCCATTGACGGTTACGTTTGCATCGGCATCATTTTTAAAGAAATATGGACTTGGTCTATTCGGTCGAATATTATTCAATAATAAATGCTGGGTCTTAAAATGGGTGATGGTGTTGCGAACCGTACGCTCAGTTGATTATGTTGACCATAAGTTAAGCGAAGTTCACGAAACACATTCCTTACAGAACGTGAATTTTCGTAATAAAGTTGATCGATTTGTAACCGTTGTTCAGACGTAAGTCTTTCCATTATGAAATGCCATACAATACTAAACAAAAATAACATGATAGCATGACACGACTCACACGTGATCTGTCAAAAAAAGGCTATTGAAAAAAGTATCGATACTTGAATCACCCATTATATTATTCATTAATGAAGTAATAAATCATATCGGCTGTGCAAATTTGGGGCTGCATGGGGCCGTTAGATTCTTTTTGAATAAATTTACATATTACAAACGACATAACAAACTCAATATACCTCTAACTTTCCTGTAAAAACCATAGAAAACATGAAACGTATAAAATTATGGCTTACAATGTTTTCAACGACGAGACACAACTTTTTCTCGTTTTTTTTTGAGCTGTAATGAAATTTTTCTCAATACATCTACCGCTGCTGTTTCATGTTATTGTTGTACGCGTACAACTTAAAATTATGAACTTGTCGCGTTTCTTTTTTTGTTTTTCTTGTCAAACAGTAAAAAAAAACAAAATGAACTGCAAAAAAGAAAAAATATTCACAATTTTACTGTAAAAGTTTCACATCATGTTGAAAGTGTTGTTAACGATGATGCCATTGACTATGTATGTATGTATGCGTATGTTAATGCTTCTGCTCCTGGTCTTGGTTTATTTTTATGCACCAAACTATGCAGATTTTATGTTTTTCGTTTGAAATGTAAAGCTTGAAATGTATGGAGGGGAGCAAAAAATATAAAAAAACACAATAAAAACTAAGCAAAATGAAAATGCTAAAATGAGTGAGTAAGTGAGCGAGAGAGTGAGTGACTGACATTGGCACGTGTTGTCAGCAATTTTAATATCATCATTTGATTGTTGATTGTTAGTTGTTGCTGTAAGGGCAGACAGTAGTCAGAGAGATGTTAACAGAAGTGTTACTAATTTGCTTATGTTAGAAAACGTTCCTTTGGAATGCTTATTTTTACCAGAACAGTTTTCAAACACATCAACAAGAAAATATGTTTTTACAGTTTTTAAAACAATATTAACTTTTTGTATAAGAAACTTAAAAATATTTATTTAACTTTTAAACAAATTTGTTTATATGTATAATATTTGAGTTTTTTGTTAATTTTAACCCACTGTACCTTATTACAAACAAATTTGTTTATCATTAAAGCACTTTTACGTTTTGAGTATCCTTGCATATCCGTTTTTTATCTACATTTGTTTTTAAATTTCACTTTGTTTTTGGTTCATTAGTATGTTTTACTTATTTTTATTTCATTAAAATGATGACCATGGGACACCTTTAAGTATCTTTGCAACCAATGAAGCAAATAAATTTTTCAAACCATATATATGCAGTTGAATATTTTCTACAGCAGCTTTTCAGGAGCAAAGAAATATGGTAACTGGTGCTGTGTTGATGTTTTTTTTTCGTTTTTTTTTTTGTTGCTTATGGTAGCGTCCCTTTAGTATTATCCCTGCAGTTATCCAGGGTGTTGTTTGCTGGTGTCTTAATCAAATGTATACACTTCAATGAATATATCTTTATATTTAGTAGTGGCAAAAACTGGCACAGGAAGTGGTAAGACGAGTTTGGCAGCGGAGTTTGTTGTATATGGACTCCTTTTTTTCGTAATACATATTGATGCTGCTACTAAAGCTTTTGTTTTAGCTTAGTTGTAGTGCGTTCTTTTTTTGCTTCATTCTGCCGTCATTCGTTTGTTCGTTTCTTGCTGTAGTTGTTTTTTTGTTGTTGTATGAATTTCTGTAGCTCAGTGATTGCATTAGGATAACAAGGAGTCTTACTGTGCACCAGTCAGCCACTGTGACATCTGTATGATTTTACAGTCTTACTCCGTTCATACATTTTGCCCATTCATTCGTTCGTTATCCACAACGTAAATGAAAATTTAATTTATATGTTGCCTCTTTTATTTCCGTTTCGTTTTTTTTGTTGCTGGTATTATTGTTGCTTTTCTACTTTATTTCTTTGTATTTCTGAACTTCATCTTGTTCTTAGTATTCATTTCGCAATAAAGCATTTCTGTGTGATTTCATTTTCACTTTGAGTTATTATAGATTGTAAAAAGTTCGCTTCTTCCTTATTTTGCTCTTTTTGTTTTTTACTTGAACGTCGTATTTCTCATCAGCTTTCAAGTACATATTTCTGTTTTTATGGCGCAAAGCGAAGCACTTGAAATTTCAATATTTTATAAAGTGTCAGAAAAATGGACTGTAAGAAATATTTAAAACAAAAACAAACACTTAAAAACTAACTATATCAACTAAATATATAAATGAACAAGGATTTAAAGGAGAATATTTAATATACATACTTACATATTTATATAATTGTAATCATTATATTGGAAACACACTTTAACATTCTTAAGTACCATAAATAATATTTATTTGAAAATTCCTAACAAACAATAATTAAATTTAAGTTTATTTGAATACTTGAATTTATTGAGTTCAAAGCTCTAGTCCTTACACCTTTTAAAAGCAAAAACCTTTGTTAAGCATTCAATTAAGTACTTATATTCCTCTTCTCCACATTATTAGTATTTTTATTTAAAAATTTTTTATTTCATAAATTACAATAACTTTTAGATCAGTAAAATATGCTCATAAAGCGTAAGATTTCAGCTAAAATCCATTTTAACGAAACGTTAAGACTTTAATTTACTTTTATTAAAACTAATAAAAAATCCATATATAAAAGACGTTAATAAATAACACTTGAAAATGTTTCGCTTTATTATGAGACAGTGTTAACAGAATTAAGGAAAGTCTGACCAAAACGAAGATTGACTACTTCCTGTTTTTTTTATTGTTGTTGTTGTTGGCATTAACTTCTTATTATTTTTAGGAGTTAAGGGAAATAAAATAAATAAAAATTTCAATTATCTTAAATGATTAACATGGTTTCTTAGAAATAGATGGCTACAGAGGGAATATTACTAAGGGATACAAAAATTATATTTTTAGCCATCTCTGGGTAAAATTAAAGAAAATGCTGAAAACGGACTTGTCCATTCATTAAAAAAAACAAGTACTAGCAATTGGTTTAAACTTATTAAAAATATTACATATATCCTTATTGACATATAAATAATTTCTTGTACAAGCAACTAGGACCATTATTGTAGTAACTAACTTTAAATAAATTCGTTATTATTATTATTGACAACTGTTATTAATGAAGCCATACTAAAGAGGTAAGAACTAAAGGGTGATTGAAGTATCGATACTTTTTTCAATAGTATGGCATTTCATAATGGAAAGACTTACGTCTGAACAACGGTTACAAATCGATCAACTTTATTACGAAAATTCACGTTCTGTGGAATGTGGTTCGTGAACTTGGCTCAACTTATGGTCAACATAATCAACTGAGCATTCTATTCGCAAGACCATCACCCATTTTGAGACTCACCATTCATTATTGAATAATATTTGACCGAATATACCACGTCCAGCACGCTGTGCAGACGTGGAATCATCGATCCATATTTCTTTAAAAATGATGCCGATGCAAACGTAATCGTCAATGGCGACTGTTATGGTGCCATTATAACCGACTGTTTGATGCCTGAAATTGAAGCTCATGATCTCGGTGACATTTGGTTTCAGCAAGACGGCGCCACTTTGCACACATCGCAACATATATTTACAAAGAAAACTGGGCAGAATCTACTGAGAAAATTGAGTGAAAATAGAGCACTTTTCAACAGAAAAAATTACGCAGAAACACAGAATTGCACGAAAACAGTTTAAGTTTTTGTTCAGTATCTCATTAAATTGCTATAGGAAATCATACCGAGAATTTGAGTAATTTTACTCGGAATCTGAGTAAATTTCTATACGAAATCTTTCTCAGAATCTGGGTTAATTTGTATAGGACACTTTTCTCAGAATTTGAGTAAATTTCTATACTAAATCATTCTCAGAATCTGAGTAAATTTCTATACGAAAGCTTTCTCAGAATCTGAGTTAATTTATATAGGAAACTTTTCTCAGAATTTGAGTAAATTTCTATACTAAATCTTTCTCAGAATCTGAGTAAATTTCTATAGAAAACCTTACCTAGAATCTGATTCTGAATAAATTTCTATACGTAATTTTGTATACATTTTACGTACAATCTGTGTAACTTACTCAGTTCTTGAGAACTTGTATTAAACATTTTAGTTTCTGAGTAACTTTTATTAAGTTACCCTGTCAAACCGTCTACGTTATCTTATGATTGGTGCATGTTAATAATATTATTTAACAGTTTATAACTTAATGCTATTTATTTATTTTCAAAATATTTTGTATGTTATTAAGTGCGGTTGCTAGATAGATGAGCTTAAACTACAGCCGGACCATCAAACAATATCTTTAGGGGTTTTTGTCTCCTGAGCTTCTTGTTTTTTTGTATTTTTTACCACAAGAATTTCAATTATAATTATGCGAATATCGTAAAAAATTCAGGAATTTTTTTACATCTTTATAAATGAAATGGGAAAATGTAAAAACAAAAAAAAAAAAAAACAAGTAAAAAAGTATAGTTGCTCAAGCCCGACCATATAATACCCTACACCTAGTATATATACAAAACAGTTTTTTTTAGAAATGGGCGTTATATGGTAGATATCACCTATTTTGGAGCAAAATTTAGTGTCATGATTTCTGTAGATATAAATATTATATGTGTTAAACTTTAACTCGATATGAATAGTTTTAAAAGATTTATGGAGGTTAAAGTGAATTACGGAGAGTTATGGGAGTTTCGACTAATTATGGACCGACCATTATAAAATTACGTGTCATTATTTCTGTATATAAGAAACTTATTTGTGTTGAATTTTATTTGATTACCAATATTTTTAAGAAATTTATGACCGTTAAAGAGATTTTCGGAAGTGGGCCTTATATGGGAGGTACGACTAATTATGGACCGACCGATTGTACCGTATTATTTGTATATATATGAAATATATTTGTATTAAATATTATTTAGATACCAACATTTATATGGGCCTTATATGGGAGCTACGACTAATTATAGACCGATCTTCACAAAATTTTTAGATTTGATTTAGCTCCATTTAGTGCTTATTTGTGGTGAAATTTGTTTGGATACTTGCATTATTCAAACATTTATGATTGGAAAACCCCAATTTCGGGAGTATATTTGTATGGGGGCCAGGTGAAATAATGGACCGATTTGCACGAGTTTCAATCCCATCCGTCCTTGGGATGAAAAAATATCACGTACCAAATTTTATCGAAATATCTTCAAAATTGTTCACAAGCTTTACATGGACACCCAGACGGACGGACGGACATGGTTAAATCGACTCAGAAAGTGATTCTGAGCCGATGCGTATACCTTAAGGTATATTTTTGGGCGTTACAAACATCAGTACAAATCCAATATACTCTCCCCACTATGGTGGTCTAGGGTATAAACATTCATTTGTTTTAAAGATAATAACAAAGTATTACAGCATTATGCATTTTTTTAGACTTATTTTTTTAATACTCACTCCCTGAACAGAGTGATTGGGAGTAGATAAGGGAGTATTGGAGTAATGAGGTTTTAGTGCTGAAAGAGAAATTAAGGGTGTTTGTTAAACATTATGACAAATTGTTTATAAATGAAGCGGAAGTAACTTTTGTTGTATATTGCTTTCGCGGTAGCAGTATTTTACCCTCAATACAATAACAATATGTTTAGCAGGAAGAGAGCGAATGAATAAAAAAATTAAATTGTTATATCGTTTATATTTTTTTTTGGTAAATTTAAGTTATGTTTTTCTTTACATTGTATTTAAGAAGGCTTAATACAAATTTACTGATTTATTAATGGTTTTTTAATTTATATAGAAGGTTTTTAGGGGAATTTCTTTAATTTAACAAGTAATAAAGTATAGTCGGTCAAGACCGACCATATCATATCATGTGTTAAAATAGATTTTTAGAAATAGGCTCTATATTGGATCTATGTCCTATTATGGACCCATCATCCAGAAATGTAGTGGCATGATTTCTGTGCTTATAAATATTCTTTGTATAAAATTTTATCTGGATATAAACACCGTATTAAAAGTGATTTTCGCAGCGGACCTTATATGTGAGCTACGTCTAATTATAGATCGATCTTTATAAAATTAGTTGTCATGATTTCTGTATATATGAAACTTATTTGTGTTCAATTTAGATTTGGATACTAACATTATTCAGAAATTTATAGTTATTAAAGTGATTTTGGGAAATGGGCCTTATATGGAAGTATGAATAATTATGGACTGATCATCAGAAAACTGGGCCAAATGATTTTTGTATATATGAAATAGGCTTACATATTAACATTTTTAAGAGGGTTATGCTCTTTAAAGTGATTTTTGGCTGCGGGAATTATATGGGAGTTGTGTTCAATTATGGACCGATCTGCACAAAAGTTGTTGATGAGATTTAGCAACTTATTTCTGGATAATTTTGTTACCCTATTTAACACCTATTTTGAGAGGACATTTGTATAGGGGCTAAGTAAAATAATGAACGGACTTTAACTAGTTTCAATCCCAAACGTCCTACAAAATTTTGTTGAAATATCTTTAAAATTGCGTCCTGTTCATTGCGCACAAGGTTTACATGGACCGACGGACGGACATCGTTAATTCGCCTCAGAAAATGATTCTGAGACTATAAGTATACTTTAAAGTGGGTGTTGGATAAAATATATAAAAGATTTTTGATTATGATGGTGTAGGATACACAAATTTTAATAAAGTATTTGTATGAAAGAAAATTTTAAAGCTTGATTGCAAATGCCTCTAAACATATTGGTATGTAATATTGGGTCCTTTAGGCACACAAAAGGCATAAGAAACAAAATTCCTTTAAACAACAACTTTAATCAGGCTGCAAAATTTAAGACTTAAAAAGAGGGAATATAAAAAAAACTGTAAGTGTAAAAACAATAAAAATTATGTTTCCTGTGTGATACATTAAAATTAAATATTAATTTTTACAACCTCATAAAAATGATGCAACAACCACAAATACAAAACCTACATTCTCATACAAGTGATCCTATACGTTGGAGTCTCTATACACGACAACAAGGATAAACATAATCCTCAAGTAACAAACACTTAGCGAAACTGTAGACAGGTGTATGCAACATACTCAAACACACAAAAACACTGGTATACTACCATGTATGTAGATAAATTGTCATTGTGTTGAACAAGCAAGCCAAAGTGTTTGTCAGTACGTGTGTATTTAAGAAATCGTTAGAGTGTGTTTTGTTACTTGTCTGTCTTTATTTATACTGTTACTGTTTGCGTTTTTTTTCTGTTTCTTTCAGATGAGCAAAACTGATGGTGTTACAAGTTAAATAAGGATGCTTTATTTAATTCTCTTACACTTGAACAGATACATACGCGAAAACAGTGACACCAATTTACTCACACACAGAATAATTTCTTTATTGTGTGCAAGTATGTGTTTTACTTTAACACTGAAATTATGTTTATTTGTATTAAATTTACGTTGTAAAGTACCGTACATATGTATAGCTAAATATGTAAATTTTTGTTTTTAAGCGAAAGTTGCCACATTTTATTTCAACTGTGTAAAAGTTATAAAATATTTACAAAATTTATTTACACATGTTATGGTTTATTAAACTCTCGAGAGCTGCATGATTGGTCGATGCAAATAATGCTTCGCGTGTTGCCCTTTAGTTATTTTATTGCGATTTCATATTAAATTAAAAGTAACGGAGGAAATTTTAGAACACAAAAGTTGTAAAGGTGTTCTAAATTTTATTCGTAGCAGTAAACTCTTGTAACTATATAATTCAAGCATTTTTTTACAATATATCTCCTTAACCTTAGCTTTGGCATCGTTTACATATGTGAATTTTAAAATAGCTAGATTTACAGTGTTGAACAAATAATTTTGCATGATGCAAAGAAGAAAAACTTAAAAACGAATAACTTTGTTAACCATCACTGTCAAACTACTCCTGATTTTATGGTAAATTTATACAGATAAAATTTCTATGAATCTTTTTAATGGTCTTAAGTTAATTGCCTAAATTTTTGTGGAAGATATTAATTAAT
The DNA here is from genome assembly GCA_950370525.1 of Bellardia bayeri. NCBI lineage: Eukaryota > Metazoa > Arthropoda > Insecta > Diptera > Calliphoridae > Bellardia > Bellardia bayeri. Next base: position 35,117,583 of record OX493264.1, on the reverse strand, counting down.
TTTGTGGAAACTCTAAATCATTGAATTTAATTTCAATATGAAAATAATGGAGTCAATATTTATTACCAATTTACTTATGTTTAATTCACAAGTGATGTTGTAGTGTCGTAGGAGTTGTACGTCGTCTGACTTTACAATAGTGTAAATGTAGTTAGTAATTTCAATATAAATATTTTTTACAATATCTACGATATTTTTACATATGTTTTTCGAATGCTGTATGCAAGTTAAAATATGTATCTCAACATAAAAATTAATTATTTTACGTAAAAAAATAATCAAACGGTAACACATTTCAATCATAAACTAATTGGCAAATTTAAAACAAGAAAATAAAATTAATAAACAAACAATTTTAATAATTGATATTAGTGAAAATACTACGGCATGGTGTAACTATACAAGGTGAGTGCAGTAGAACAACTGGCTAACTTTGTTTACAATTTACCTGTTACAAAATACCTGTTGTTTTTGTATTGTGTTGTAGTTGTTGCCGATTTAAACTCACCTTGTTAATTACACCATGTACGACGGTGTGTTTTAATTTTAGACAATATTCATATTATGTGTTTTGTATATTTGGCAGATAGCCATTGATGCTAGTGCTTTTAGCCCTGGATTTATTGTAATTTTAATTATAATACATTTTTTAATAAATAAATAAATATATTTGTTTTTAAAATATCTTTGTTTTGTTATTTTAAAGGTTTGACAACATAAATATACGACTTTGCTCAAAATTGTGTTCACAATCAGATAATTGTATCATATAAAGTACTTGTATGTGGTACTTTCTTGTTATCACGTGTGAATTGTACATACGGGTATGTATGTTCGCTTATGTGTACTATTAATTTTAGTTCAAAAAGTGTTATTCTCACAATAGGAAATTACTTTAAAATTTCAAACACAAGTATCGAAATAAGTATTAGTAAAAGTGCAATGCTGATGGATTGTTTCAAAACAAAGATTTTCAAGAAATTCACAGAAATGTAAAACCCGAGACAAAAGGCAGGAAGTGAAAAACAACGACGTGAAAAGTTTTCTCATCAGAAATGAGAAAACCTTCGTGCAAAACATTAAGGATGTTTGTTAATGTTATGGAGTTGTGTCTGGTGTAGGTTGAATTTATTAGATAAATGAAAACATGAGCGTTGTGAATTTTATAAGACCTATATAAATATTACAATTTCAAATGCTACCCTATACCTTTCAGAACTGACGCAAAACTGCCAGGATTTTTTTTATAATTTTTGGAATATGTGATCTCAACAGCATTTGAAAATATAATCAATGATTATGTTTTATCCTTTTCTCGGTATCTCAGTCGATTTTCATTAATATTTTTACCAAAGGCTCATTTTTATTGCATGAAACGATTTCAATTAGTTTGAAATATTAAAATTTGTAATTTTTATACCCTCCACCACCATAAGTGGTGAATGAGGGTATATATAAGTTTGTCATTTGCTGTGTAACACTGAGAAATATTCATCTGAGACCCAACAAGGTATCCTTATGAAATTTTAAGTCGATTGTGCTATTTCCGTCTGTCCGTTTGTCCGTCTGTGTAAAACACTCTCACGTCAAAAAGACGCAACCAAAATCCACGAAGTTTACAAAATCCCGTTTATAATTCTCCTATGCAGTCTGGTATTAAAAACCAGCAACAGGAGTTATGGACCAAAATGTGAAACAACCTCCAGAACAATTTGATATTTTTAAATATCTTCATGTAATTTTTTAAATATATTGCAGATATTGCCATTAAATTTTGTACACGTTATTTTTATGATAAAAATAGAAAGTGTGTGGAAAATACATAGTATGAATCGGTCCAACAATCTTCCCGAAATATTCCTCAATTATACATAAATGCCTATAAAATTGGAATATCAATACAAAATTCAGCAAAACTAAGTTTCATGTAAAACGAAATCGAAAAACGAAATTTTGTTCAGTTCGGTTCATGTTCATAGACCCTATATAAAGCCACTTCCAAAATTCACTTAAATACTTCTAATGCTGGTATAAATAATGTTAAAAAGGTTAAAATTTGACATAAATAATCCTTATAGATAAATAAATTGTTGTACTAAATTTTATGGTGATCGATCCATTATTGGTCATAGCTCCCATATAAGGACCACATCCGAAAAAGTCATTTATCTTTGTATTATCTTTGTATCGGTATCAACTCAAAATTTTGTATAGATAATTTATATATACACACAAATTATTCTGCAGAACTATTTGTCCATATTTGACCGTATCCCCCATATAAAGGTACCGATCCAAAATTTTACACGGACCATTTACATACATGCTAAAAATCAAACTTTGAGAATATCGGCCCATATTTGACTATATCCCCTAAATAAGGTCAACTTCCGAAATTCACGTTAATACTAATATGTATCTTAAATATACGTAAAAAGATCTTATAGCTGCCATATAAGGACCATATCCGACTAATAATTTAACTCACAAAAATGTCTAATAAATATTGATATCGATGCAACTTTTATACACATCAGTAATTCTAACCAGAAATCATACTAATATCGGTTATACGGCAATTATGCTGCTGGGTTTTGTAGCTGTCAGTTAATAATTGGCAATAGCTCCCGAATTAAGTCCACTTCCGAGCATAACAACCAATCACACAGCTCTTGTCCATAACGTTATTGAAATGAAATTCAACCAAAATAAGCCTACAATACGTAGCAATCACATTAGCGTATACTGGATTTAAGCTATCAGTCCATAATTGGTCCACTTCTACTATCTCTTGTAAAGAATATTATTGAGATCAAATTTAAACAAAAAAACCTCATCTTGAACTTACCCTGTTTATACCCTCCACCACCAAGAGTGGTGAATGAGGGTATATTACGTTTGTCATAACCTAATATAATCATAAAATTGTCCTACATGATCATATTATGACCAAATGCAACCATATTATAGTTTAAAGTAATCATATTATGATCTAAATTAATCATATTATAATCGAAATTAATCATATCATAATATGATATGTAATAATCATATTATGATCTAAAATAATCATAATATTATCTAAAGTAATCATATAATGATATTTTTGTAAATAGAAATAAATACTAATGCACTTTCAATGTACATATATAAAAAAAATATATTTTTTTTTAGTTATGTTTAATAGAATTTTATTTTGTAATATTTAGGATTACATATTCCTTTTATGTACACTTTATTTAGGTCTTTTACACTTCATTGATATTTTTTGTATTTTGTAGTAATATTTTAAATACGAATTGTCTTTATTTCAATTATTGAAACATTTCCAAATAAATAATCCGATATCGCGCAGACAAACTACTGAACTTATGAAAAAGCATTCTATAAAACGTAAAAACAAAATACTATTAAAATTAAACATATTTTTTTTCGTTAGCGTTTTAAATATAATATTAATACAAATATAGAAACTTATCATTTAATGGTTATTTGTTAGTTTAAATCATTGTAAATAATATGGTATGTTTGAATAGTTATCATTCAATAGTCACGGTAAACATTTTTTAAAAATAATTATGTTTCAGTGAACCATATTCAATTATATAATTGCGATAAACATAAAAATAATTGTAGTAACTACACTATCGTTAAAATCAAATTAAAACAAATAAAAAAGTATAGTCGGTCACGCCCGACCATATAATACCCCCTAGTATATGTATAAAATAGGCGTTATATGGGAGATATCACCTCTTTTGGACCAAAATTTAGTGTCATTATTTCTGTGAATATAAATATTATATGTGTTAAACTTTATCTCGATATAAATATTTTTAAAAGATTTAAGGAGGTTAAAGTGAATTACGGAGAGGGTCTTATATGGGAGTTTCGACTAATTATGGATCGACCATACTAAGATTAGGTGTCATTATTGCTGTATATAAGAAACTTATTTGTGTCGAATTTTATTTGATTACCAACATTTTTAAGAAATTTATGACTGTTAAAGAGATTTTCGGAAGTGAGCCTTATATGAGGCGCTACGACTAACTATGGACTGATCACAATAAAATTGTACCGTATTATTTGCACATACATATTTGCAAATATTTGTGTTAAATATTATTTGGATACCAGAATTTTTAAGGGAGTTATGCGCTTTAAAGTGATTTTCGGAAGTGGGCTTTATATTAGAGCTACGACTAATTATAGACCGATCTTCACAAAATTTTTAGATGTGATTTAGCTCTATTTACTACTCATTTCTGGTGAAATTTCGGGAGGACATTTGAATGGGGGCCAGGTGAAATAATGGACCGATTTCCACCAGTTTTAATCCCGTCCGTCCTTGAGCCGAAAATATATCACGTACCCAATTTTATCAAAATATCTTCAAAATTGCGAGCTGTACTCTGCGCACAAGCTTTACATGGACAGCCAGCCAGACGGACAAACGGACGGACGGACATCGTTAAATCGACACAGAAAGTGATTATGAGCCGATCGGTATACTTTAAGGTGGGTGCTGCACCAATATTTCTGGGCGTTACAAACATCAGCACAAATCCAATATACCCTCCCCACAATGGTGGTGTAGGGTATAATGACAAAAACACAGTGCAGTTGTTGTAACCATGTCCAACCATGTCTTTTCTCTGCGTTTGGTCTTATGTGGCAAGGGCTATGGGAAAAATTAAGACCTTGTGAACTTAAATAGCAAGGCAAAGTGCCAATTGTAAATGATGTAAAAACTGAATGTTTTTCATCTTTATATCTTAAAAGGATAATTGGCTTCCTAAGAAGTCTGCGGCAATTGTCGGGGTACATAGAGTCTTCCTAACAGTAATAATAATAATACATATCTAATTTTCAATTAATATTATCGAATTACTTCAGCCTCTTTGTATAAGATAATAGTTCCAAAATTTGTAGAAAACAATTGGTACCAGAGCTAGGATTAAACATAAAATTCACCAAATTATTTCTTTACCTTGTTGGCAAGAATATATAGCATTTGTGCATTAAAAAACAGAATCACAGAATTCTGATAAAATTTTGTACATGTACAATAATAATGATGATGAATACTACGGTCTAGGGAGAGAATTTTGATGACAAGGACAAATATGATATGATGAAGATCTCATACAGTTATTGAACCCTCAATATAAGAGTTAAAGAAGCCAAACTTTTTTCGTGAAGGTGGAATTTGAAATAAAAGATTGAACCTAGATATGATAGATAGAACTCCAAGTATCCCTGTAATGATCGTTACATTTATCTGTTCTTTGTTGCCCTTTCTTTATTTAAAATCTGCAAAGCATTGGTCTCAAAAAAATTTTGTCGACGTAACAGAAAATTATATGAATCCCCTAATTATCTCCAGCTTTCATTAAGACATTTTTCAAGATAATCTAACTTAAAATTATTTAGATCTTTGTTGTGTTTAAATATGGCATCACCTGTATAAAATTATAAAAAAATTATTGTACAAACATATGCTTACAGACATATTCACAATTTTTATAAGCATTAGTACATACCTAGCCATACATACATATGTATGTACATACATGTGGTATTATGTAGTAAAGCTATTTTATATGCATGACATAACAACAGATGTGATTGCTCTACCTCTCAGTGTATATTAGAGATGAACAATAATAAAACAAGGAAAAAAGTATGGGAATGAACGAATCATTTTGAATGATTTTGGTAGCAACATGCCCAATAACATTTGGTTCCTCCAACAACCTTCCATCATTGCCATTCATGCAATCATTTACTTCATCTTTACTTCCGCTATAAAAAAAGTGCAAACGAAAAAACCAGTTGTTGAGGAAGAAAAACCCAACAACAACAACCTACCGCCAACACTCCCTCACTCACTATCACGCAAGTACAAATGTGTTGCTCTTTCTGTATGTTGTAATATTAACATTCAACATTGGGTAACCATTAATATGGCATAAAACACGTTTAACACATAATTCTTGGTAAAATTGACAATATTCTAAAATGTTAACGGAAACAGGAAACTCACAATATGTATATAACATACACTCACTATAACCCACACTCACACAGCCACAGTCATACAATAACAGAAGGACCATACTCAAGTTAACTTGTTTTTGGACTATTCGTTTTTGTAATATTTTACTTTTTTTGTATTGTATTTTTTTGGTTTACATCTTTTGTGTGAACGCAGAACTAAAAACGTGTTTTATTTGTGGTAGTGAGATATAGGCAAAATGAAATAATAATAAATAGGAGGAGAAAATATTTTCCTTTTCAATTTTAGTTTTGTGTGTCTGCATAAAGTACACTTTGGTACAGAGCTGTTGAAAAATAACTACAATATGGCGCCCAACACGTAAAACGGAAGTTAAAACCTCCAACTGTGTTTTTTATTTATTTTTTATAAATATATTTTTTTTTCGATGCCTGTGTCTGTGAGCATATTCCATAGTAGTTATGTGGTGAGTTTTGTATTTGGTACAAGATTTTTTTTTATTCGTTAATGCTTGTTATTGAAAATCATTAAAAATAATGGTGTGAAATTAAGAGTGTTGAAAAGGTTGGAGGTTTTAAATTTAATCAATTTATTTTTATGGGTCATTGGTGGTTTTTAAGTTTACTTGTATTTAGTGTATGATGGGGAGTGTTATTTGCAAACAAAGTTTTATTTATTTTTATTTTTAAGAATAAAATTATTTTTCTTGAATGCACTTGATTTATAGTTGCCTATGGTGAAAATTAAAAATAATTGTTATATTTTAATAAAATTGTTTTGAATTTCGCATAAAGTAGAAAACAATATTGTCGTGTAATTTTATTTTAGTACTATTGGCAGGTGAAATCAACAATGTAAATTACAATGCTAATTATAATGATAAGTATTCCATGTCACCCTTGCAAGAGGATTTGGTTTTTTAGCTTCATAAATCTCCCCCACCACTTGAACAGCAGAGCTTGGAATTTGAATTATTTTCAGACTTTATAATGAATGTAGTAGTATTATATGATAGTCAAATTTTGATTTTTTTTTCTTGGACCAGCACTCAGGAGACGACTCCTACTTATGCATTGTGTTGGAACTAGGAAAATAGGTTATGGTAGGGAGGATACAGGGAGTAGTATATTCCTATATTTTCCTATATTGAAAGTATCAGGGAATACTTCTGCTGGTAAATTAATTCGCTATTGTGGTTTATTGTGGGGTGCTATGTACCATTGTCCGGGAATGTTGGGCGCCACGTAATAAGATGGTGAGATATTCAACAATATCACTAAGTCGACAGAATGGGTATGGGCTATTTTGTGGCGGATTCAATAGCGAAGGAAGGTGCTATGCAACATCTGATATTGATCACTGACTTGTCCATGGATAGATGGTAAAATGAATCTGCATGTGCCATTTAAAAGGCCTACGAGTCGTAGGCTACGACTGATTGTTACCGTGTAAACTCCCTGATATATCTACTATGTGTTTTTTTGCATTCTTTTTCACTGCATCAAGAACGATATAAAAAATAAGTGGGTGCAACACACAACCTAGTTGCGATCATTTTTTAAGCTTTCTCTTATGCAATTATCTTCAAGTTCCATTTGTGTACAATACTTTAACCATTAATGATATCTTTGTGAGGACGTTTTTGCAATGCAATGTATTCCATATACATATGTATGTAGTTCAGTAGTTGAGGATATCATAACCCTAGTCGAAGTCTATAGATGTAAGCTATAGGGGTTATCTCCACTGAACATTTTATCTTACAATTATGCTGTAAATTCTTCTTTTTTTCTATTCTTTTCACCATTTAAGCTCTGTGGTATTCGCAAAAAGAGATGCTTCTATTTTATTTAATATTTATAAAACGTAACCACTTCTTTTTAGCACAATTTTGATTGACGTTGTTTACTTTTATAAGAGTTTTGCAAGATCAAACAGCATCAAATAAAATAAAACTAAATATTTCTTGTGTCTTATTCTTTATAAACGCAGATTTTTTTGACCACCAAATGTGGTACGGTCACATTTGCATAAGCATTGACCAAATGGGCGTATGCTTGATATGGATCAATTATAACAAGCATACTACAGTATTTTTTAGTATACTGGGTCCGTTCAACCCAGTTATGATTTTTTCGTATCAAGCTGCGTTTCTGTTAAAGTCGCGATCACTTATGGACTGATTCCTGAAAGTTACATGCATTTGGGCTAGATTAATCCAGTTTCAGTGGATTCACCGTTGTGCCGAAAAGATCACAATTTTAATGAAATATCTTAAAATAGACGAACAGACGAACATCGTTAACTCGACGCAGAAAGTACTATTCAAAAATGCTAAATAAAACAAACAGAACATGAAAGCACACTAGTTTTCATTGAATACATAGATAATTTAAAATAAAGAATTCCAAAGGAAATTGAGAATTATAATTTGAAATTGATTGTAATTGGAAATTGAGAAAATTTCAAATTCAAATGAAAATTTTAATATGAAATTTGGAAAATTCCATTTCAAATTAAAATTAAGAATTTCGATTGCAAATTAAGAAAATTCCAAATGTAATTAAGAATTACGATTAAAAATTAAGAAGATTTAAACTAATATTGAGAATTTCAAAATGAAATTGATATTTTATAATTGAAAATAAGAAAGTTCTAAATGAAATTGAGAAGATTCTAATTTAAATTTGGAAAACATATACATGCATACATATATCATTATTTAAATGTACTGTGCAACAACATGTGTCAAAGACGTTCTTGATAGATGCGAATCAGTTATTTTATGTTGTACCAACATACGTTGGTCGTTATGAAGTAGGCTTTCATATTTTTTAAAGATTAAGTGACACTAAAAATAATAATCTGAAATTTAGCACCTACTATTTTTATTACAAAAACACAAAATATGTTGAAAATGCTATGAATCGGTTCATGATTTCTCTGCATGTGTTGTACTCAAATGCCTATAGAAAAGCAATATTCACACAAAATTCAACAAAAGTAAGTTTCATGTAAAGAGATATACAAAATGGCATTACGTTTGAACCGGTCGAATATTTAACCATAGCCCATAGTCCACTACCGAAAATCACTTTTATACATATAAAAAAATGGTTATAAGATTAATAATCAAAAATAAATAATTCTCTTGTATATAAACATCGACGTACTAAATTTTGTGCCGATCGGTCGTAGCAATTTCGAAAATTGTATAAACATTGTCTTCAAGTTGAAATTCGACATCGATAATCCTAATACACTGCGTTCCATAACTATAAATACATACAAATTTTCTCAATTTTGTAAGTTAAAAAAAAACGTAAAAGAGTTTAAACTATATATATGTGAAAGGACAAAAAAAAACAAATATTATTTAACAAACATAAATATTTATTTTTATACCCTCCACCACCATAAGTGGTGAATGATAAAATAAATAAGTTTGTAATTCCATGTGTAACACTGAGAAATTTTCACCGCAGTCCCAAGAAAGTGTATATATTCTTGATCCTTATGGAAATCTAAGTCGATTGAGCTATGCCCGTCTATCTGTCTGTCTATCGTCTGTCTGTGTAAAATACTCTCACGTCCAAACGAAACAACCAAAATCAACAAGGTTTCCAAAAACCCGTTTGTAATTATCCTAAGCAGTTTGGTATTGAAATCGGTATAGTGGAACCAGAGTTATGGACCAAAATGTGAGACAACCTCCATACAAATTTGATATTTTTAAACATTGTTCATCCAATTTTTTTTAAATATTGCAGATATTGCCATAAAATTTTGTACACGTTATTTTTATGATAAAAGAAGAAAGTGTGAGGAAAATAGTAAAAATCGGTGCATGACTTCTTACAGCCCCCATACAAATATCTTTCAAATATTGGAATATTAGTACAAAATTCGTCAAAAATTAGTGTCATGCAAATATAAATCGCAAACCGATATTTTGTTTCGTTCGGTCAATGTTTTAAAGTATAAAGTATAAAATACTTATAAAATTTGCACTAATAAGACTGAATAGAAAACACTGGATAAGATATTCTAGTCCGAAAATAAGTGTAGTTTTGTATTTTTCTTATTACGTTTAGGTAGAGGGTAATTAAGATTCATATTAGCGGTTTTCAGCATAAATTCAACGGCTTAATATTCTCCAAATATTCTTAATAAGGTTCTGGTCTTTAGAACAAGCTAGACATTCCAGTACATTCATATTTTTCAAAGACAACTTAGTTGTACTGTACATTAAGAATTTTCTGAATTTATAAATTCGAAATTGTCAATTTAATTTGAAAAAAAAATCCTATTTAAAGTAGAAATTCGCAATTTTGTTTGGAGTTTTAAAAAATTTTAAGATGTTCTCAATTTTAATTAAAAGAGTTGTAGCTTTTTGGCTTGAAATAATATTAATACTTTATTATAAATGCTAAATAATCCCAATGTTTATAAAATCAAACTTAAATCAAGTGGCGCTATTTTGTGAATTAAAATTTTTCAAAACCTTGTTGATGGTTTCCGGCTGTATTTCTCTCAAATATATATTGCGCTTAATATTTGCTTTGAAGTTCTGGATTATTTTTGGATCGTTTAGATATCATCGAGCTTTTACAATGCCCCTGATAATATGCAATGCTGAACAAACGCTATTTAAGCGTTTCACTCTAAACCAACAAAAATTGATTTCCCTATAAAATGCCACCCATATTGTGATTTACTAAAAATCGAAAAAAAACTATATTTATTTGAATGTGTCAATACTTGTGCATGAGTAAAAAATAGTAAAACATATATTGAAAATGAAAAACATTTGAAAAAAATATTAAAAATCAAGTTTGTATTTTGTTATGGATATTGTATATTGAAAGTGCACTTGTCATCAGTATGACGTTACATATACAAGTATATAAAAAATGGAAAGGCAAAAAAATATTGAAAATTGTGAAATCTAAAAACTCATGCATGTTCAACTACTTACATATAAATGCAAACACACGCACCATTTACCATAGTATTTCAGAAAACTTCAGAATTTACCATTTGTATATCAGAAATTTCTAAAAGAAATAAAATTTTCAGAAATAGAAATGGAAAATTTTTAAATACATACAATTCAAAGTTTCTAAAATTCAATTAGAAAAGCCTGAAATATAATTTAAAATTTCTGAAATATGAATGAAAATTTCTAAAAACTAGAAAATTTTGTAATGTAATTGATTGGAAGTTTCTGAAATATAATTGGAAACTTCTAAAATATAATTTGAAACTTTTGAAATGTATTTGAGAATTTCTAAAATACAATTGGAGATGGTATAGTTTTTAAATTTATGGATATATGTGCTCTTGAAAGAGGTGTTATTATTAACTGCTCAAAATAAAACTAAGTACAAAATGCAAGTTTTCCCAACATTATTCAAAAAAAGAAAGGTCGTTCATATGTTGCAGTTTGAAATTTAATACTTAGTCCCAATTTACATGAAGCAATTCTTAAGCTAAGCAGATTACCATTTAGACATCGGGGTGGGAAAGATAAGACGATTACATACTTGATTGTAGTTGCAATTCGTTTTACTCTCTTATTCGTATTACGTGTATAGAAATGTGTGTATACTCTCAAATAAATATAAGAGCGATTGAGATAATGCAATTTAAAGCCGGCCACTCACGTACAGTTTTACCTTGTTCAGTTATAACTAGCAGACTTAACTGTGAGCTCAAATGTACACACACGTGAAGTTCAACACTTCAGTTTTTAACATGGATTCGAACGAGCACAACGGTTTGGCCGCTGTCGGTGTACTTTTTGTAATTAAAAAAAAATAAACAGCGTAACCATTGGTGCAAGAAGTGGTTACTACGTCTGGTTCTACTTCTTGTAACTTCTTCGCCAGCTTGTTGTAGGTAGCGTCTTTATTGGCGCGATCATGGTAGATTTAACTTGCCATAGGCAAGGTTCAGATCTAAATATATATTGCAATAATATCAACTATCACTTGGTTCTGTTTACGCGACATGATACGCACTCTCGCTCGACATAAATTGAGCTGAGAACAGTACAGTTGAACCCCCACATACGTTCACTTCAGTTAAAACTGTCATTAAAAATATACAAATTTTAAGTTTTTCAGTTAAACTGAACAGTTTAGTTGAACTGTCAGTTATTACCCACATACGAATAATTTTAACTGAACAGTGGTGTGAACACTAAAGAAATTTCAAGGAAAAAATTGTATCAATCTTTTCAATAAGAATTGATTTGTGTAAATTGGGACTTACTATAAAATTTCTAAATAACACCTGTTTTAGGTAATCTCTGTATTGTATATGAAAAAAAAAAGAAAACATTTTTACTAAACAAGTGTTTTTGCCATAATACTATTACTATCACCGATGATAGTTTATTTTTCCCACATTTAGCACTCACATTTTGAAGAGTGTTATTTTTAGTTGACGTAAATATATATGTATTTATACATATATACATAAATTTTTTCTGTTCGTGAGTTAGTTTTCCTTCTCTGTTTGATTTTTGTTCATTCATTTTTCAATGGGAAATCTATGGCAATTGAGGTCATGTTTGCACAACTGTTATTGAATAATTTTGAACAAGTTTTTTTTGCGTTTTTTTTTTTAATTTTAAATTTAACAAAAAAAATAACGTTTTCCTGTTGGTTTTTTTTCACAATTTTCAATATGTGTGTTTTGTTTTGTTTAGTTTTTTATCTTTTGTTTAAAACAGGAACTAACATAAAAAAATTAAAATTAGTTGTCAGATTTTTTTTCTGTTGTTGCTTGCAACAGCCATGTAACAATTTTAACACCTAAATTCAATGGCACTGTGAAGAGCAGCAGCACAAAAAGAGAAAAACTAACCAATGGTTGTTTTTTAAACTGCTTATAGAGTAACAGCTTTATAGAGTGATATTGAGAGTTGCCAGCTTAGCCTTTTTGAGGCTAGATTTAGTCTTTTTAATTATCTTATGATTTACGTGGTTGCTGCTGCTGGCAAGCATTCAAGTAAAATCCTTTGATTCCGTTTCGAAAAGATTTATTTACCTTTTAGCATCGAAATTTATTTTTAAAACAGCCTTTTAAAGGCTATTTCTTATTTAAAAAAAATTTAATGTACAATATGTATGCTCTGTTTAATCTGACATCGTTTGATTGTGAAAATAATAAAATATTTTTAGAAAAATCAGCAGAACAGAACTTTTACCATTGATACATTGAACTGTCAACTTAATTTTAACTCCTAATCATTTCCACTTAAAATTCTTTCATAACATCGGCACAGGTTTCATATAATATGGAACAATATATGAAAGATAAAATGAAGAACGGCATAGAAAAAATTTCTGTAAAAATAGTACATCAAAAGTGTAAAATTTGTTAGGACAAATTATTATGAGGATAATTATTTAATGGATACACTTTGGAAATTTTACTTTTTATTTATTGATAATTCACTAAAAATAGTCTTTTATATAAAAATTCAAAAACTTACCAATACCGCTGACAAAATAATCATGATTGAAGCTTAGACCGTTTTCACACTCCTCAATTCTGACTCGTCAAGGAAAGTATTTTTGGATGCGAAGGGTAAAGTGAATAAAAGCGCTACAATCTTGACGGAACTAGTCAATTTTCTTTTACTTTTTCTTTCATGCATGTTGATTTGCATTAAAAAGATCGAAAATTGAATTGATGTGTGTGAATGAAATGGCAAGTTCAAAAGAGAATTGCAGAAAACTGCTCAATTAAAACTGAATAGTGTGAAACAAGACTTACTGCTGAAACTTTTAAAATTATAAATATACAAACGTAGAAACAACCAATACCTCGCTTTGCATCGTTTCGTTTTGCATTTTTTCGAAGTTGCGTCGCTGCTTAATTTGTATTAATTTTCACTGTGCTTCCTTAGATTTTCGAGGTTGCGTTGTTTTGGATTCAAGTCTTTATTATTTTTTAATTTTTGCAAAAATTATGCTAAAACGAGTACAAGAAGTGCTTTGATGTTCAAAATGGAGTCCTTGCTTTCTATTTGGATTGAAAATCAAGTTGCGCAGAGAATACTATTAAGTAAAATGGTATATCAGACAAAAGCAAGAAGCTTATTTGGTGACATAAAAAGTAAAACATTATCCAACGATAATGTTAGTGGTAGTAATACAGACAATTGCTACAAGGAAATTTATGGAAAATGCTGTTCAGCAAACATTGGACCAATTATTTTTTCGTAACCCTGGAACCTATCTTCGATCTTCACATGGTGTGCTATAGAAAACCTTAATTCAATTTGCGTCATGTTTTTTTGGAAGGTAACCCCGACGCAAAGTAAGGTATTGGTGTATTAGAATTTAAAAAAAAAACCCTTTTACTGAGTTGCTACATTTTGTATTTAGATTTTTTTAAACAAATTTTATCGAATCAAAGTTAAAATGCTAAATGCATTATTAAATATTCGATGTTCTTAAATACATCTACTGAGATGTTTGAAATACTAACAAATGTTTAATTGTACATAACTAATTTTTAAAAATAAAATTTGTGGGGTGAATAATATTTTATTCTTTAGCATCTAAGACTAATCAGTTCAAAATTTTAAGCTTATCGGATGACTAGAGTCCATATCAGAAACCAAATGAAAATTATTAAATTATTTAAGCAACAAACTTTTTTGGCTTCTTCAAAAGTTGCTATTGAAAGATTAATTAAAAAAAGTAACAAAATTAAAAAATCATTTAAATTTTACACGACGTGTCATTGTTACTTAAGGCCTTGCCTGCTCGCTACTGGCTACTTACTGGCCACGTAACGCCTCATAGAAGACATAATTAAAAAACTGCTGAATTAACAATTTTATGAAAAAAAGTATTCTATATGAATTCTGCATAAGAGTTTATAGAAGTGTTTTAAATTAATCACATTGTATATAAGCACTGTTTCGCGTTTACTTGACACCACAAACTTTCATAAAAGACTGAATTTATACACGTTTTCTTTATTTATTACACTGTGAGACAAATGGTAGGGAAATGTTATATCGGTAAAAAAGAAGTTATACGTGTCCCGGCGTTTCGCTGGGTCACCCCTAGGAATCGAGATATATCGATTTGAAGTTAGTAACTATCATATTGTCACTATATAACTTCTTTTTTCATCCCATCCCGATTTTGACTGTCGCATAGTCTTATTATTAATCGTATAACAAATTGGACAAAATTAAGTTTATTGTTGTGGTAACGTTATATGTACGAGTATAGGAATAATTGCAAAACCATTCATATTTGATATTTAAATCATGATTTGTTGATCTTCTTTTGAAATGCAATTATGTATCTGTATTAAATACCTTCTAGAACACCATCTGAGGGAAGACATAGTGGAATGAGTGTCGAATTTTTTACAACATATAACAGGTCTTCTATATGGAAGCCATAGCAATTTCTACAGCTAAGTATGTATGTTTACTCACAAAATACTTACTTATCTGTAAGTATAGGTAGTCACTAATAGTAACACTGTCACATGTTTTATACTTGATCTACTTTCAAATTTTATTACTTTATGTTAATGTTAATTTTTAAAGAAAAATTTCTCCAATAATAAATATAAAAAGAAGTTCAAATATAGTATTCTCTTAAAATTAACCCAAGTAAGAAAGTAAAGTCGGTGAAGCCCGACCATATAATACCCTACACCTAGTATATGTATAAAACAGTTTTTTAGAAATAGGCGTTATTTGGACCTATTGTGGACCGATCATATAAAAAATTAGTGTCATAATTTCTGTGAATATAAATATTGTGTATGTAATTTATCTCGATATAAATACTTTTAAAAGATTTATGGAGCTACGACTAATTATGGACCGATCACAATAAAATTCTATCGTATTGCTTGTACACGTATGAAATATATTTGTGTTAAAATTTGTATATGTGATTTGGCTTAATTTACCACTCATTTGTAATGGAATTTGTTTGGTTCCTTTCATAATTCAAACATTTGTGATCGGTAAACCCCAATTTCGGGAGGACTTTTGTATAAATAAATATCGACCAGTTTCAATCCCATCCGTCCTTGGGCCGAAAAAATATCACGTACCAATTTTATCGAAATATCTTCAAAATTGCGACCTGTACTCTGCGCACAATCTTTACATGGACAGCCAGCCAGCCATCCAGATGGACGGACGGACAGACGGACGGACATCGTTAAATCAACTCAGAAAGTGATTCTGAGCCGTTGGACCAATATTTCTGGGCGTTACAAACATCAGCACAAATCCAATATACCCTCCCCACTATGGTGGTGTAGGGTATAAATACACACACATAAAAACATAACTAAATTTCGTTCTAACTCATAACATGTAATAAGAAATATGTTTAATTCTCGAACTCTATTTCTCAATAAATGGTGAGTTAAATAGATGATGTTTACAAGTAGATCTTGGACAATAAACATTGCTGATGACGCCCTTGGCAGGGTAGAAAATGCATTTCAGAGTGCCATTTGTCTAGAAAAATATAGTTTCACAATGGTATTCTTCGAGTTATCAATTAAAAAAAAAATGAATTAAAAATTTTCTCTAATATAATAGATTTTTAACAATATAAAAGGTCTACATAGCACATAAAAAACAATCAAAATATTTAATATTATTTTGTTTTCTCAGTATTGAGCATAAAGGAAGCACTAATAGGAAATTAATGGTTATGAAAAATAAAGAAATAAAATACCAAGAATTAGAATTTTGGAATTAGGAAAAAAGGAATCTTTATTATAGGAAAATAGAAATTTTGTTACCTCTCTGTTCAGCTGTATAAAAGACAAAGACGAAACTTTTTAAAAGTGAAAGGCCGGAAACAGCAGCGTAGACATTTAAACCAATTGGCATTTGGATTTGTGACGAAGTTTGTTAAGGTTTTTGGCATTAACAATTCTATTGGCTTTTTTAGCCCCTTTTTAAGGGATTTTACTTTTTTTGGGCTTTTTAAAAGCCATTTAGCTTCTTTTTCTCCTGCACCTGGTAACACTGCTGATAACGATTTTTTAAATTTAGCTGTCATGCTAAGGCTGCCAAATGAAATGGTATTGTATTGATAATTTATACTTTAACAACAGGTTTTGTTGAAGAAAAAAGATATAATAAAAATATAAATAATATATATATACTAAATATACGATATATGTATAAGCAGTATTAGAAAAAATAGGAACGGCTTCTTCATTTTCAAAAACCACCGGTATACCCAAAAAGCAGCACCAAATCAGTACCAATCCATTGAAATCAATTAATCCATTAAACAACAAAATTTCTTTAATTAAATTTCTTTAAAATTATTTTTTTGCATTTCCTCAACAGTTCCTTAAAGTTCTTTCGGAACTATTTGATGTTCTATAGAACTAGTCTAGAACCAATGTGTTATTAATTCTAAATATTTACTTCTTATAAAACTCAACTCAACACAACAAAAAAAATCAATCAATCAACAAATCACAATATTGTTTTTCAGAATAGAGATTAGAACGTGTTCTATGAATGTAATAAATAAATACGAAGTACATAGCTCCGTTTCTAGAGCCAGAACGACTGTAACCGGACATTTTAAGAAAAAACTAATTTTTAATCAATATTTTTTGTTGGAAAAACGAAAACGTACAAAGACAAACAAGGAAGAAAGTATAGTTGGTCAAACCCGACGATATAATACCCTACAGCCAGTATATATGTAAAAATAGATCAAAAAATGGGCTCTATATAGAAGCTATACCTATTATGTACTGATCACCCAAAAATGTAGTGGCATGAATTCTGCGCATATAAATATTATGTGTGTTAAACTTATAGATATTAAAGTGATTTCGAAAGGGAATATTATATGAGAGCTATGACTGATTATCTACCGATCGTTAGAAAATTAGTTGTCAATATTTCTGTATATATGAAACTAATTTGTGTTCAATTTTATTTGGCTGCTTATATTATCAAGAAATTTGTGGTTGTTAAATTGATTTTAGGCATTGGGCCTTATAAGTGGCGCTATTTTGTGAATTAAAATTTTTCAAAACCTTGTTGATGGTTTCCGGCTGTATTTCTCTCAAATATATATTGCGCTTAATATTTGCTTTGAAGTTCTGGATTATTTTTGGATCGTTTAGATATCATCGAGCTTTTACAATGCCCCTGATAATATGCAATGCTGAACAAACGCTATTTAAGCGTTTCACTCTAAACCAACAAAAATTGATTTCCCTATAAAATGCCACCCATATTGTGATTTACTAAAAATCGAAAAAAAAACTATATTTATTTGAATGTGTCAATACTTGTGCATGAGTAAAAAATAGTAAAACATATATTGAAAATGAAAAACATTTGAAAAAAATATTAAAAATCAAGTTTGTATTTTGTTATGGATATTGTATATTGAAAGTGCACTTGTCATCAGTATGACGTTACATATACAAGTATATAAAAAATGGAAAGGCAAAAAAATATTGAAAATTGTGAAATCTAAAAACTCATGCATGTTCAACTACTTACATATAAATGCAAACACACGCACCATTTACCATAGTATTTCAGAAAACTTCAGAATTTACCATTTGTATATCAGAAATTTCTAAAAGAAATAAAATTTTCAGAAATAGAAATGGAAAATTTTTAAATACATACAATTCAAAGTTTCTAAAATTCAATTAGAAAAGCCTGAAATATAATTTAAAATTTCTGAAATATGAATGAAAATTTCTAAAAACTAGAAAATTTTGTAATGTAATTGATTGGAAGTTTCTGAAATATAATTGGAAACTTCTAAAATATAATTTGAAACTTTTGAAATGTATTTGAGAATTTCTAAAATACAATTGGAGATGGTATAGTTTTTAAATTTATGGATATATGTGCTCTTGAAAGAGGTGTTATTATTAACTGCTCAAAATAAAACTAAGTACAAAATGCAAGTTTTCCCAACATTATTCAAAAAAAGAAAGGTCGTTCATATGTTGCAGTTTGAAATTTAATACTTAGTCCCAATTTACATGAAGCAATTCTTAAGCTAAGCAGATTACCATTTAGACATCGGGGTGGGAAAGATAAGACGATTACATACTTGATTGTAGTTGCAATTCGTTTTACTCTCTTATTCGTATTACGTGTATAGAAATGTGTGTATACTCTCAAATAAATATAAGAGCGATTGAGATAATGCAATTTAAAGCCGGCCACTCACGTACAGTTTTACCTTGTTCAGTTATAACTAGCAGACTTAACTGTGAGCTCAAATGTACACACACGTGAAGTTCAACACTTCAGTTTTTAACATGGATTCGAACGAGCACAACGGTTTGGCCGCTGTCGGTGTACTTTTTGTAATTAAAAAAAAATAAACAGCGTAACCATTGGTGCAAGAAGTGGTTACTACGTCTGGTTCTACTTCTTGTAACTTCTTCGCCAGCTTGTTGTAGGTAGCGTCTTTATTGGCGCGATCATGGTAGATTTAACTTGCCATAGGCAAGGTTCAGATCTAAATATATATTGCAATAATATCAACTATCACTTGGTTCTGTTTACGCGACATGATACGCACTCTCGCTCGACATAAATTGAGCTGAGAACAGTACAGTTGAACCCCCACATACGTTCACTTCAGTTAAAACTGTCATTAAAAATATACAAATTTTAAGTTTTTCAGTTAAACTGAACAGTTTAGTTGAACTGTCAGTTATTACCCACATACGAATAATTTTAACTGAACAGTGGTGTGAACACTAAAGAAATTTCAAGGAAAAAATTGTATCAATCTTTTCAATAAGAATTGATTTGTGTAAATTGGGACTTACTATAAAATTTCTAAATAACACCTGTTTTAGGTAATCTCTGTATTGTATATGAAAAAAAAAAGAAAACATTTTTACTAAACAAGTGTTTTTGCCATAATACTATTACTATCACCGATGATAGTTTATTTTTCCCACATTTAGCACTCACATTTTGAAGAGTGTTATTTTTAGTTGACGTAAATATATATGTATTTATACATATATACATAAATTTTTTCTGTTCGTGAGTTAGTTTTCCTTCTCTGTTTGATTTTTGTTCATTCATTTTTCAATGGGAAATCTATGGCAATTGAGGTCATGTTTGCACAACTGTTATTGAATAATTTTGAACAAGTTTTTTTTGCGTTTTTTTTTTTAATTTTAAATTTAACAAAAAAAATAACGTTTTCCTGTTGGTTTTTTTTCACAATTTTCAATATGTGTGTTTTGTTTTGTTTAGTTTTTTATCTTTTGTTTAAAACAGGAACTAACATAAAAAAATTAAAATTAGTTGTCAGATTTTTTTTCTGTTGTTGCTTGCAACAGCCATGTAACAATTTTAACACCTAAATTCAATGGCACTGTGAAGAGCAGCAGCACAAAAAGAGAAAAACTAACCAATGGTTGTTTTTTAAACTGCTTATAGAGTAACAGCTTTATAGAGTGATATTGAGAGTTGCCAGCTTAGCCTTTTTGAGGCTAGATTTAGTCTTTTTAATTATCTTATGATTTACGTGGTTGCTGCTGCTGGCAAGCATTCAAGTAAAATCCTTTGATTCCGTTTCGAAAAGATTTATTTACCTTTTAGCATCGAAATTTATTTTTAAAACAGCCTTTTAAAGGCTATTTCTTATTTAAAAAAAATTTAATGTACAATATGTATGCTCTGTTTAATCTGACATCGTTTGATTGTGAAAATAATAAAATATTTTTAGAAAAATCAGCAGAACAGAACTTTTACCATTGATACATTGAACTGTCAACTTAATTTTAACTCCTAATCATTTCCACTTAAAATTCTTTCATAACATCGGCACAGGTTTCATATAATATGGAACAATATATGAAAGATAAAATGAAGAACGGCATAGAAAAAATTTCTGTAAAAATAGTACATCAAAAGTGTAAAATTTGTTAGGACAAATTATTATGAGGATAATTATTTAATGGATACACTTTGGAAATTTTACTTTTTATTTATTGATAATTCACTAAAAATAGTCTTTTATATAAAAATTCAAAAACTTACCAATACCGCTGACAAAATAATCATGATTGAAGCTTAGACCGTTTTCACACTCCTCAATTCTGACTCGTCAAGGAAAGTATTTTTGGATGCGAAGGGTAAAGTGAATAAAAGCGCTACAATCTTGACGGAACTAGTCAATTTTCTTTTACTTTTTCTTTCATGCATGTTGATTTGCATTAAAAAGATCGAAAATTGAATTGATGTGTGTGAATGAAATGGCAAGTTCAAAAGAGAATTGCAGAAAACTGCTCAATTAAAACTGAATAGTGTGAAACAAGACTTACTGCTGAAACTTTTAAAATTATAAATATACAAACGTAGAAACAACCAATACCTCGCTTTGCATCGTTTCGTTTTGCATTTTTTCGAAGTTGCGTCGCTGCTTAATTTGTATTAATTTTCACTGTGCTTCCTTAGATTTTCGAGGTTGCGTTGTTTTGGATTCAAGTCTTTATTATTTTTTAATTTTTGCAAAAATTATGCTAAAACGAGTACAAGAAGTGCTTTGATGTTCAAAATGGAGTCCTTGCTTTCTATTTGGATTGAAAATCAAGTTGCGCAGAGAATACTATTAAGTAAAATGGTATATCAGACAAAAGCAAGAAGCTTATTTGGTGACATAAAAAGTAAAACATTATCCAACGATAATGTTAGTGGTAGTAATACAGACAATTGCTACAAGGAAATTTATGGAAAATGCTGTTCAGCAAACATTGGACCAATTATTTTTTCGTAACCCTGGAACCTATCTTCGATCTTCACATGGTGTGCTATAGAAAACCTTAATTCAATTTGCGTCATGTTTTTTTGGAAGGTAACCCCGACGCAAAGTAAGGTATTGGTGTATTAGAATTTAAAAAAAAAACCCTTTTACTGAGTTGCTACATTTTGTATTTAGATTTTTTTAAACAAATTTTATCGAATCAAAGTTAAAATGCTAAATGCATTATTAAATATTCGATGTTCTTAAATACATCTACTGAGATGTTTGAAATACTAACAAATGTTTAATTGTACATAACTAATTTTTAAAAATAAAATTTGTGGGGTGAATAATATTTTATTCTTTAGCATCTAAGACTAATCAGTTCAAAATTTTAAGCTTATCGGATGACTAGAGTCCATATCAGAAACCAAATGAAAATTATTAAATTATTTAAGCAACAAACTTTTTTGGCTTCTTCAAAAGTTGCTATTGAAAGATTAATTAAAAAAAGTAACAAAATTAAAAAATCATTTAAATTTTACACGACGTGTCATTGTTACTTAAGGCCTTGCCTGCTCGCTACTGGCTACTTACTGGCCACGTAACGCCTCATAGAAGACATAATTAAAAAACTGCTGAATTAACAATTTTATGAAAAAAAGTATTCTATATGAATTCTGCATAAGAGTTTATAGAAGTGTTTTAAATTAATCACATTGTATATAAGCACTGTTTCGCGTTTACTTGACACCACAAACTTTCATAAAAGACTGAATTTATACACGTTTTCTTTATTTATTACACTGTGAGACAAATGGTAGGGAAATGTTATATCGGTAAAAAAGAAGTTATACGTGTCCCGGCGTTTCGCTGGGTCACCCCTAGGAATCGAGATATATCGATTTGAAGTTAGTAACTATCATATTGTCACTATATAACTTCTTTTTTCATCCCATCCCGATTTTGACTGTCGCATAGTCTTATTATTAATCGTATAACAAATTGGACAAAATTAAGTTTATTGTTGTGGTAACGTTATATGTACGAGTATAGGAATAATTGCAAAACCATTCATATTTGATATTTAAATCATGATTTGTTGATCTTCTTTTGAAATGCAATTATGTATCTGTATTAAATACCTTCTAGAACACCATCTGAGGGAAGACATAGTGGAATGAGTGTCGAATTTTTTACAACATATAACAGGTCTTCTATATGGAAGCCATAGCAATTTCTACAGCTAAGTATGTATGTTTACTCACAAAATACTTACTTATCTGTAAGTATAGGTAGTCACTAATAGTAACACTGTCACATGTTTTATACTTGATCTACTTTCAAATTTTATTACTTTATGTTAATGTTAATTTTTAAAGAAAAATTTCTCCAATAATAAATATAAAAAGAAGTTCAAATATAGTATTCTCTTAAAATTAACCCAAGTAAGAAAGTAAAGTCGGTGAAGCCCGACCATATAATACCCTACACCTAGTATATGTATAAAACAGTTTTTTAGAAATAGGCGTTATTTGGACCTATTGTGGACCGATCATATAAAAAATTAGTGTCATAATTTCTGTGAATATAAATATTGTGTATGTAATTTATCTCGATATAAATACTTTTAAAAGATTTATGGAGCTACGACTAATTATGGACCGATCACAATAAAATTCTATCGTATTGCTTGTACACGTATGAAATATATTTGTGTTAAAATTTGTATATGTGATTTGGCTTAATTTACCACTCATTTGTAATGGAATTTGTTTGGTTCCTTTCATAATTCAAACATTTGTGATCGGTAAACCCCAATTTCGGGAGGACTTTTGTATAAATAAATATCGACCAGTTTCAATCCCATCCGTCCTTGGGCCGAAAAAATATCACGTACCAATTTTATCGAAATATCTTCAAAATTGCGACCTGTACTCTGCGCACAATCTTTACATGGACAGCCAGCCAGCCATCCAGATGGACGGACGGACAGACGGACGGACATCGTTAAATCAACTCAGAAAGTGATTCTGAGCCGTTGGACCAATATTTCTGGGCGTTACAAACATCAGCACAAATCCAATATACCCTCCCCACTATGGTGGTGTAGGGTATAAATACACACACATAAAAACATAACTAAATTTCGTTCTAACTCATAACATGTAATAAGAAATATGTTTAATTCTCGAACTCTATTTCTCAATAAATGGTGAGTTAAATAGATGATGTTTACAAGTAGATCTTGGACAATAAACATTGCTGATGACGCCCTTGGCAGGGTAGAAAATGCATTTCAGAGTGCCATTTGTCTAGAAAAATATAGTTTCACAATGGTATTCTTCGAGTTATCAATTAAAAAAAAATGAATTAAAAATTTTCTCTAATATAATAGATTTTTAACAATATAAAAGGTCTACATAGCACATAAAAAACAATCAAAATATTTAATATTATTTTGTTTTCTCAGTATTGAGCATAAAGGAAGCACTAATAGGAAATTAATGGTTATGAAAAATAAAGAAATAAAATACCAAGAATTAGAATTTTGGAATTAGGAAAAAAGGAAATCTTTATTATAGGAAAATAGAAATTTTGTTACCTCTCTGTTCAGCTGTATAAAAGACAAAGACGAAACTTTTTAAAAGTGAAAGGCCGGAAACAGCAGCGTAGACATTTAAACCAATTTGGCATTTGGATTTGTGACGAAGTTTGTTAAGGTTTTTGGCATTAACAATTCTATTGGCCTTTTTTAGCCCCCTTTTTAAGGGATTTTACTTTTTTTGGGCTTTTTAAAAGCCCATTTAGCTTCTTTTTTCTCCTGCACCTGGTAACACTGCTGATAACGATTTTTTAAATTTAGCTGTCATGCTAAGGCTGCCAAATGAAATGGTATTTGTATTGATAATTTATACTTTAACAACAGTTTTGTTGAAAGAAGATATATAAATATATACCTATATACTAAATATACGATATATGTATAAGCAGTATTAGAAAAAATAGGAACGGCTTCTTCATTTTCAAAAACCACCGGTATACCCAAAAAGCAGCACCAAATCAGTACCAATCCATTGAAATCAATTAATCCATTAAACAACAAAATTTCTTTAATTAAATTTCTTTAAAATTATTTTTTTGCATTTCCTCAACAGTTCCTTAAAGTTCTTTCGGAACTATTTGATGTTCTATAGAACTAGTCTAGAACCAATGTGTTATTAATTCTAAATATTTACTTCTTATAAAACTCAACTCAACACAACAAAAAAAATCAATCAATCAACAAATCACAATATTGTTTTTCAGAATAGAGATTAGAACGTGTTCTATGAATGTAATAAATAAATACGAAGTACATAGCTCCGTTTCTAGAGCCAGAACGACTGTAACCGGACATTTTAAGAAAAAACTAATTTTTAATCAATATTTTTTGTTGGAAAAACGAAAACGTACAAAGACAAACAAGGAAGAAAGTATAGTTGGTCAAACCCGACGATATAATACCCTACAGCCAGTATATATGTAAAAATAGATCAAAAAATGGGCTCTATATAGAAGCTATACCTATTATGTACTGATCACCCAAAAATGTAGTGGCATGAATTCTGCGCATATAAATATTATGTGTGTTAAACTTATAGATATTAAAGTGATTTCGAAAGGGAATATTATATGAGAGCTATGACTGATTATCTACCGATCGTTAGAAAATTAGTTGTCAATATTTCTGTATATATGAAACTAATTTGTGTTCAATTTTATTTGGCTGCTTATATTATCAAGAAATTTGTGGTTGTTAAATTGATTTTAGGCATTGGGCCTTATATGGGAGCTATGACTAATTATGGACCGATCATCACAAAATTTGGCCAAATGGTTTTTGTATATATGGAACAGGTTTATGTTAAATATAATATGGATACTAAAATTTTTAAGAGAGTTATGCTCTTGAAAGTGATTTTCGGCAATGGGTCTTAAATGGAAGCTATGGTCAATTATGGACCGATCGGCATAGACTTTGTTGATGTGATCAGGCTTTATGTACAACTTATTTCTGGATAAATTTGTTGGGATACGTCTATAAATCAAATATTTATGAGCGATAAACTCCTATTTCAGGATAACATTTGTATGGGTGCTAGGTGAAATAATTTGCCGATTTCAGTCAGTTTCAATCCCAAGCGTCCATGAGCCAAAAAATATGTACTAAATTTTACCGAAATATCTTCCAAATTGCGATCTGTAGTCTGCGCACATGGTTTACATGGACAGTCAGCCAGCCCTCCAGTCGGACGGACGGACATCGTTAAATCAACTCGGAAAAAAATTTTTAGTCGATCGGTATACTTTAAGGGTGGGTGTTGGACTATTATTTTTGGACAGCTTAAACCTCTCTACTATGGTGGTGTAGGGTATATATACGTTAAATAAAATCTACATTGATGATCGCTGTCGTCAATGTTTACTAGCAAAGCATTTAAAAGTGTTGTTGTTTTGCACCTAAATGTATACAGTGAAGAACGACAAAAAAACTAATAAGACAAAGTTGTTTGTGAATTTCGTATTTCTAGTGCTGAATGCTGTATGCGTGTATTAAAACACATAGTCTTTAGCTAAGTGCTTTTACAAAATTACAAAAACAAATTAGCATTAAGCGCATAGGGCTTGGGTAACGCAGCTTTAGAGCAACAGATTTTAAAAACTTTTGTTTTATTTTCTTACATATTTGTGGCTTGTGCACTTGTTGTCTTAAAAACGATTGCATTTGAAATCGTCTGACCAGATTACATATTTCCAGTCATCTACTGTCCAATTTCTGTATTCCCTGGCAAACTTTATTCGTGCCTTAAATGTTTTTGTCGACAATGCTGTGTTGTAACCAATATTGTAAAGGGTTCGTCTTGGTGTCCAACGGCTATCAGATTTGCGGATTGCTGTAAAAACATATTTTGGTTTTAAACACTTGTCTCTTATCATTTGTGTTATCATGAGACGTGCGTCCCCCTTCATTAATTGCTTTTAGCGATCTCTGATTGGAAACAAGAGAGAGCATTTTTTGGACTCTTATGACCACTGATTGACTTACTTTATGCTCTTTGGCTATTACTCGCGTAGAATAGCTACTTATTATCATTATTATAATATTTTTCTTAATGGTTCTTTGCAGTTTCTCTATTATTTTTTATAATTTGATTTGTGTTGGATAATTTGCAAAAAGTGTTTAATTGCGTAATTAATATGTAAAATCTGATTTGTGGTATGGTAGCAATAGACTCTTCTGACCATTGATTGGTTTAATTTAAGCTTTTCGTGTAGAGTTGCTAATTTTTGCAGTGCTATAATATTTTACTCAATGGCTTCATTACTTATTATAAATTGATTTGTGTCGGATAATTTGCAAAAAGTATTTAATTACATAATTAGTATCAAACCTAAGTTTTCTTTAAGTTATAAACAACGCAAACACATACAAATCTAACGGTAAACTTTGATATTTTTGTGCAAATATTTCAAAAGATACACCAGCTTTTTTTGTACTAATTGTTTTTTCCCGAGAATTATTATTTTACATTTTGTATTGTAAATTATTTTGCTTAGCATTAAACATAAAAAAAGATAAAAAGATTTTTGAATTTTCTTTATTAGTTTTTATTATTCATGTTGTACACAAACATGAACTCATTTGTGCTTACCACTGCTTATAAGGAATTATTTTTGCACGAGCGTGCATGAACAGTCATACTAAAACATGTTTACGAAGAGATAAAACGTTCTATAAACGAACAAACGGTCTAGACAGAACAAGAGATCAGTCTTATTTTTATGCAATAAAATTACTTAAATCACACACATGTACTAATTGGTATTCTTCACTGTAATTGGTAAAATTTGTTATTTTTCAATTTAATTTGTTAATTAAAATAAATTTAATAAATATTTATTTGGGGCTTTTTAAAGATGATGTCTGAATTTAAAAGCAAAAAATATATCTATAAAATGGTATCGAATAATGTTCACATAGAATTTAGTTTCGACTTACAGTGCTCCATAAACATCTTGCTACTAATTCCTTAAAATTTAAGATTCTCTAAAATGGGTTACAGTTGGCGTTTTAATTGTTGTGCAAACAAAGAAAACTTAAATATGCAACGACTTTAAAGCTTTTTGGTGGCTGAGCATGTCCTCACTATGATTATTCAGAAGCATACAGAAAAACTAGCTTACACTGTTTATTACTCTTTAAAGAAAATTCACATGAACTAAAGCAATGTTGTCTTAGTTACAGATTAATACCAACATTTCCCAGCAATAAACATTTTAATTATTTATTTAATGAATACAAATAAAATGTAACATTTAAACCTAAACATAATTTATTAAAATTTTAAATAAATTATACTCATGTACGGTACATACATACATATGTATATTAAAATACAAAATTTAATTAAATTTTTAAACATTCCTTACAATTGCACATTATTTACACTTGTTCATATATATATACATATATATGTATATTCACAACAAGTAAGAAAGTATAGTCGGTCAAGCCCGACCATATAATACCATACACCCAGTATATGTACAAAACAGTTTTTTTTGGAAATGGGCGTTTTGTGAGATATATAACCTATTGAGGACCGATGAGCCAAAAATTTAGTGTCATGATGTTTGTGAATATAAATATTATGTATGTTAAAAATTATCTCGATTTTTGGAGTTTAAAGTGAATTACGGAGAGGGTCTTATATGGGAGCTCCAACTAATTATGGACCAACCATTATAAAATTAGGTGTCATTATTTCTGTATATCAGAAACTTATTTGTGTCAAATTTTATTTGAATAGCAACATTTTTAAGAAATTTATGGTCGTTAAAGTGATTTTTGGATA
This sequence comes from Bellardia bayeri, assembly GCA_950370525.1. Lineage (NCBI taxonomy): Eukaryota > Metazoa > Arthropoda > Insecta > Diptera > Calliphoridae > Bellardia > Bellardia bayeri. Next base: position 35,088,880 of record OX493264.1, on the reverse strand, counting down.
TGGGCCTTATATGGGAGCCACGACCAATTATGGACCGATCATAATAAAACTGTACCGTGTTATTTTTATACATATGAAATATATTTGCGTTAAATATTATTTGAATACCAACATTTTTGAGAAAGTTATGCTCTTTAAAGTCATTTTCGGAAGTGGGCCTTATATGGGAGCTGCGACCAATTATGGACCGATCATAATAAAATTGTACCGTGTTATTTTTATACATATGAAATATATTTGCGTTAAATATTATTTGAATACAAACATTTTTGAGAAAGTTATGCTCTTTAAAGTCATTTACGGAAGTGGGCCTTATATGGGAGCTACGACCAATTATGGACCGATCATAATAAAATTGTACCGTGTTATTTTTATACATATGAAATATATTTGCGTTAAATATTATTTGAATACAAACATTTTTGAGAAAGTTATGCTCTTTAAAGTCATTTACGGAAGTGGGCCTTATATGGGAGCTTCGACCAATTATGGACCGATCATAATAAAATTTGTAGATGTGATTTGGCTTCATTTACCACTTACTTGTGATGAAATTTGTTTGTATACTTGCATAATTCAAACATTTCTGATCGGTAAACCCCAATTTCGGAAGGACATTTGTATGGGGGCCAGGTGAAATAATGGACCGATTTTCATCAGTTTCAATCCCATCCGTCCTTGGGCCGAAAAAATATTATGTACCAAATTTTATTGCAATATCTTCAAAATTGCGACCTGTACTCTGCGCACAAGCTTTACATGGACAGCCAGCCAGCCAGACGGACGGACGGACATCGTTAAATTGACTCAAAAAGTGATTCTAAGTCGATCGACATACTTTAAGGTGGGTGTTGGACCAATATTTCTGGGCGTTACAAACATCAGCACAAATCCAATATACCCTCCCCACTATGGTGGTGTAGGGTATAATAAATACACATTTAACACTACAGCATAACAATTTGTTGTAACAAAATATTTAATCCAAACCTTTACAAGGTCATTTGTACATGCATAAATATTAAAACCTTTTAAGATAGATCTATCTAAAGTAAAGTAATAAAATTTACTACCAATACAACAATTACAATTATTATTATTATAACTATAACTAACATCCATATTTTCTTAATGTGCCACAAAATTTTAAATGCGATTAAAATAAAAAAATAAGGGAAAAAAGCTGTAAAAACTAGTAAAACTATGTGTAATTACAATTTTATTGCTTATCTTAACTGCTTTAAGTAAGGGTATGTGTGTATGTCTATACCATATAGTTTGCTCTGCCACCATATGTGGCACATTATGTAAACACCTTTTGCTTTAAGCCCTTTTACAGCAAACATAAACACACTTCTTCACAAACCATTATAATGTAAGTGTATGTGTGTACGTATATCGGTACGAATTAGAGTTTTCGTATTACCCGAATATTATTTATCCCCTAAAACGGGAATGTGTTGAAATAGCAATATGATGAAATAGAATTTCATACATTTGCTGGCTAATATTTTTTCACCCTATGATTGTCATCTTGGTCTAGTCAGACCAAATCAGACTTTAAAGTTCCATATTATTTCTTCAGAACGATATATGCTGAATTGGAGTAAGATAACAGCAGAGATTTCACGTTTAAAGAAAAATTTAGCTAAACTGACCTCTTTGTTGTTCTGTCTAGACCACATCAATTTATCTCTTCGCATACATGTTTCTGTTTGTCTGTTCATGCACCACCAAGCAAAAATATATTCTTTATATATAGTGGGGAGCACAAATGAGTATATGTTTGTGACTTGTACACTTTTTATTAATTAAACTAATAAAGTTTCAGTTTTACACAAATGAGTCTTTTGAAATTCTTGCAAAAAAATGTAAAAATTTATGACTTTAAAATTTAATTACATGTGGTAAACTCTTTTTGCAAATTATCCAAAACAAATCAAATTGTAAAGAGTAATGAAGAAACTGTCAGGAGCCATTGTAGGCAATATTTTAGCAATGACCAAAATAGCCTTTCTACTCCAGTAATAGCTAAATAGCTTCAGGTAAGTCAATCAGTGGTCATAAGAGCCCAAAAAAGGTTCCCAAACCACAAATCATAAGTCACAAAAAGCTGTTAACGTACGCGTACGCACGTCTCACGATAACACCAAAGAAATAGGCAATTGTTTAACGCTAAAGGTGCAATATGCAAAGTCTATAGTCTATGGATGGCAATACGAATGGCATGGTTAAAGTTTGCCAGAGAGCACAGAAATTGAACAGTAGATGACTGGAAAGTATAATCTGGTCAGACAAATCCAAATTTAATAATTTTCAATCCGAAGGAGAACAATATTTCTGACGCTGAACAGTCCAGTTAATTAAAAATAAATTTAAAATTAGCATCATGATATGGGGTTGCTTTACATGGTAGCGCATTGGACCACTGCAAAAAATCGAAGCAATAATAAGGAATAAAGACTTGAGGCGTGTTTTGGAAATTTATCTTTCCAAGTTTGTAGAAAGAGTCTATCATGTGAATGAAGTTACTTTTTAGCTGGATGATGACCCAAAGCACACGTTCAAAATCGTGAAAAAATGGCTTAGTGAGCAGAATTTTCTTTTAATGCAGTGGCCAGCAAAAATTACCGACTTCAATCCGATTGAGAATTTCTGGCCATTAGTGAAGAAACAGTTGGGATAATACCGATCAACTCCAACCGATTTGGGCGAACTTTGACAGCGGATTCAGCTCGAATGAGAGAGTATCCAAAATAAATTAATTGAAACATTGGTGGAGAATAATGGGCTTTGGACTAAATATTAAAAATACTATCATTCATTAATGCTTTTATGTGATACAAAATTGAGTATAAGCGATTTGTTTTAGTTTCGTTTGCATTTTTTCTTAGAATTTGATACTTTTAGTTTTGTTAAATATTAAAAATAAAATATGCGATAAATTTTTTTTAATTTTCCTTATTGGTTTTATTGGTCGTAGAACCAACAAGTATATACATATATTCTGGGTCTTTAACAGATTCTATGATCGTCTGTTGAAGGCACGATGTAAACTTAGAACAATGAAACTTTTCCCAACCATTCCTTGTTTAATCGAAATGTTTGGTATTGCAAATGGGCAAAATCGCTTTATTAGGATACGAGTTATAGACCAAAGTTGCAGAGAAGCTCAATATTTTTTACATAATTTTGCTTCATAAATAATGCAGATAATGTTATGAAATTTTGTACACTTCATTTGTATTATAGAATGACAAGTTCAGCTGCAAATGGTTAGAAGAGGTCCACGATTTCTCATAGCCCCTAAAAAAATGTGTTCTCGGTATTTGGCTCTATGGTACATAAACTCCTAGAGAAAAGCAGTACCCATATAAAATTCAGCAAACATAAGTTTCAGGCTAAGAAAAATTTCAAAACTTTATTTTGTTTGCATTGCTGCAGATTTGAACAAAGCAACCATATAAAGTTCACTTCTGGAATTCACTTAAATGTGCATAAATCTTTTATAAATATAACTATCAAGCAAATATTCGCTTCAAATAATTCATATACACATGTATGTATATGTTGTGAAAGGCCTTGTAGCGAATCTCATGATGATCGATCTATATTTGACCATAGCCCCCATATGAAGTTCTAACGAGTTAAAATTCGACACATAAAGACTAAAACCGTTGAACTCAATTTTATGAAGATGAGTCCATATTGAACATAGCACGCATATAAAGTAGAATTCCTAAAATCCCTTAAATTTGCATTATTACCATTTCGATAATGAACCATTTCGAAAATCTATTTTTTTTACAAATTAAGCTGATATTGACTGTTTATTTTTTCCAGGAATAAAAAATAAAATTGTAGGGAGTTCTCCAAACCCTACTACAAATTCATATATGTACGTTTGAGTTTGTGCAACAACTTTGTCTTTAGCTATTAGAAATAGTCACAATGCTAGTATGAATTGGTATGAGTGTTTGTGTTTTGCTGCTACTTACAACACATTGTAGGTATATAGAGCAGAATGCCAGTAGAAGAAATAGTTGAAAAAAGAACTACAAACTTTGGAGAGCAAAATTTTTGCAATTAAGTTCTTTTTTTATTTCGAGATAGAAAAAGAAGAACGTTTTTTTCCTCCATGCTTTTATAAATCCTGCTGCTATTAGTTAAAAGAACTATAACTGTGAAAATGCTTATGGACGGACAAATGCATAATTGAACATTACTAATTGCAGCGTAATTATTGCAGTAAAACAAAGTTGAAAAATATGGTAGGTATATTTAAGTATAGCTACGAGTATGTATGGGTTTAGTTTAAGTGTGTTTGGATTTGTGTGTGTCCATAATCATGATGTTTTCTACAAACTTTTTTGGTTTGCTTTACATTCGTCTTCAACTAAGTCTTTATTTTTGTGAGAATTTTATTTTTATTTTAATGCTGCGTTTAGTATAAATGTAAAATTGTTATAAATTTAAATAATTGATACTCATGTTTCAAAATAAGTAGTTAATTGCAAAAAGAAGTCAACAATCAATAAACATTGAGAGATATAAGTTTATTTCTTGTCTTATATTTTTATTAAATAATTTTTATCAGCATTTGATTAGAATATAAAATTTACTATTGAAAAAGAATTAAATTCTTCAATTTCATATTTAGATATATTAGTTACAAGAAAGGGAAACAATTTAGTATTTGATTGGTATAAAAAACCAACTTCATCTGGAAGAATTTTAAATTATTTCTCAAAACACCCAAAAAGAATTATTATGAACACTGCTAAAAATCTTATAAATATAATATTAACAATAAGTGGCATTAGATTTCATCAGAAAAATAAAGAAATAATTAGAAACATATTAAAAGATAATAGTTTTCCTAATGAACTCATTGGCGGATTAATAAAACAATTTAATACAAAGAAATCCTATATTGATAATGGAATTTCAGAACCAACAATTTATAAGTCAATATCATATATACCTGGATTTTCAGAAAGAATAGAACATTTAAACATATATAACAAAACAACAAAATGGCACATAAGGTGAATAATAACGTAGGAAGATTATTCACAAAAACTAAACATAAATTAAACAAGTAAGAGTGCTATATTCGGTTGTGCCGAATCTTAAATACCCTCTACCTAAACCTAATAAGAAATACAAAAACTACACTACACTGGTTATATAATTATTATTTTATATATTGTTTGAAAGACAATTTTACGACCAACATAATTTGTGTTAAATATTTTGAAATTTTGTCTAATTTTCACCATTTTTAATTGTGGAGCAACATATAACGGCAGTAAGGTCCAAGAATTTGACCGATTTGTGGAAGGAAATCAGACATGATTGATGTATGGTTCTGGCAGAAAGTATTCCCAGCTGGTATTAAAAACAAAGAAAATACTTCTAATTATTAGGATTTAAATAAAGCTTTTGTTTGTCTTATGACATTACAATTTTTATTTAATGCTAAATTATTGTTCAGAGTTTTTCTGGAATACTGAAATGCAACAAAAAAATGGAATAGCATGATGATGTTAGGGTGACAAGTACCACGTTTGAAAAAAAGGGTTTAAAGAAATAACAAACGAGAGAAATATTTGCTTTTATTTATTTTTTCAATATCTTTTAAGCCAATAAACCAGTACAAAATTAATGGCATACAATTAAATTTTCAAGATAAATAATTTGGAATTCAAAAGTAATCTGAAATGAAAAGGAAAGTTATGAATACAAAATTTATAACACCCCCCCTACACAAATGTTAAGAGCAAATACAATAATTTATATAAAACAAATTTATGATTTATAAGTTTTCAAATACTATATTTTAAAGTGTTTAACAGAATGTGAAAATTTCCTGTCTAAATAAGGAATTGTATAATTCCACAGATCACGGGTGACTTTTGTCATACTGCCATCTTAAATTTCTTCAGTATTGCTTGACAATTCATCATGGAGAAGCTCATATCACAAAAAACAAAAGCGTTATTAGAACATGGTCCACCATGGTGATAGAGTCCAGGGGTTTTACATGCAGTATCGTCAAGAATGACATGACCACATGGTGTTCTTCACACCGGGTTGACGAACGTCCAATCAACGCATTAAATGCCTTGCGAGGACATACAATATTGCATGTCTTGCAAGACACGAAATACACAATTTCTCATACAATAATTGCACAGATCACTGGACAAATACCTTGTTAGAAAGTTCGGGCTATCTAATCCCTTCCATTCATAGTTTAACAAACTGTCAGTAGCCAAGGAGGAAGTAAATGATGAAATCAACAAAGTTCAGCCTTCGCCCGATGCAGCCTCCAATACATACTGCCCACTAGCCTAGCGATCTGACAATCGACCACGAAAGCCATCGACACCTCCCGCCGCAGAACTTTGTGCATCCCATCACCACCTCTCCCAAGCACTACTTCAATGGATTTGTTGATTGGACAACAGCACCTAGATATAATTTGGTGGTCCGAAATTTGCCATTAGCACAAAGATAAGTCTTTTAACCAACTATCTTCTTCCTGCGATTTTAGGTTTAAAAAACAGCCACCACGTGTTCCCCAAAGGGAACTTGCAACCAATTATCAGTTAAGTGACGAATCCTCGGGCTTCTAACTGATCCCGTGGCACTAGATAAGACTCTAGTCATCTGGGAGTTTATTGGGGTGAAACAATCAATTCTTCCCAGTTTCAAATCCCGTGCAGCTCAGGGCACCATTTTCGCCATCACTACCTCGGCATTGACATTATGTATAGGTGACTGTACTATTTGCATCCGCGGCATCCACCATGGTGACAGTGGTCAATGATCGTATATTTTAAGGGGCCATGTGAATGTCTGTTTTTCTAATCTGTATAATATCTAGAACTTTCATATTATTTGCCATTATAAAGTTTACTAAATAATGTGAAGATAAAGCCTTGGCAATTCTAGCTGCATTCTAACATAAATATGTCAAAACTAAATTAAGCCTTAACATGAAACAAGTAATTTCGGCCATTCAAATAAATACATATACACAGAGTAAAATACTTAAGAGTTTAATTGACATACATATGTTTCAAATCAAATGTCTAAACATTTTTACACCATCGATAACTAATATACATTGAAATATACTATATACATATATACATACATACTCGTACATACATATTTGTTTAAACAACAGCCATAAGAGTATTAACTAATTGAAAATTATATTCTACTTTATTAAAGCTAAAACTATAAACAGCTTCTACTTAATTCGACATTACATCAACAATAATCTGTAAAATACACTCCTTTTTAGAATTTAATTATGCACATTTATACATATACATACATATATTACCAAACAGTCTCCATTGCAGCATTTAAAAATTTACAGCTGACAAAATGCCAATCTAAGAGTCTCTGAGTCGTTACAATAACAAAACATTTAAACTCGTCATAGTACTCATTTTAATAAATAGCTTTCCTAAAAAAAAGACTTTGGCCAAATCTCCTTATAAATATTATATCGCACACAAATATTTGATTATTTTTAATCTTCACAAATATTTACATACGTACTTATTTTGAAACTTGCTAAGAAACCGCATGTATTGACTAAATTTTAATTAAATATTAAGCTTATTGCTTTCTGCCACAAATTAATGTACTTGTAAATTTGCTAAATATACATAAATTGAGATACAACATACACTACATGTGTGTATGTATAGTACATGTGTTAGTTCAGTTTCTATATAATTTATTTGTTTATAAAGAAGTATTATTAAAATGTGTATATTTACATACTTATGTATGCATGTAAAGTAATATGAGTATGCTGTACGAGTAGTGTATGTATTTGAAAATTTACATATTGAGAATTTGAAAATTTTGGCACCTCAGTTAACAAAACAACTTGTAATTGAATTTTGACAGTAAATGTTTTGTAAATGTAAACTAATGTGTAATGTTTAAGTATGGGCTATTCCATGCTAAATTTTTTATATTATTTATGTTCTAGAAGCGGCTAAAACTTTTTATACCCTACACCACCCTAGTGGGGAGGGTATATTGGATTTGTGCTGATGTTTGTAATGCCCAGAAATGTTGGTCCAACATCCACCTTAAAGTATGCCGATCGATTCAGAATCTTTTTCTGAGTCGATTTAACGATGTCGGTCCGTCTGGCTGGCTGGCTGTCCATGTAAAGCTTGTGCGCAGAGTACAGGTCGCACACGTATTTCGGTAAAATTTAGTACATAATAGTTTTTCGGCCCAAGGATGGATGGGATTGAAACTGGTAAAATCGGTCCATTATTTCCCCTGGCCCCCATACAAAATTGCGGTTTACCGATAATAAATGTTTGAATTATGCAAGTATCCAAACAAATTTCATCACAAATGAGTGGTAAATGAAGCGAAATTTAACGCAAATATATTTCGTATAATACAATATATTACGGTACACGTTTATTGTGATCGGTCCATAATTGGTCGTAGCTTCCGAAAATCACTTTAAAGAGCATAACTCTCTCAAAAATGTTGGTATCCAAATAATATTTAATGCAAATATATTTCATATATAAACAAATAATACGGTACAATTTTATTATGATCGGTCCGTGGTGGCTTTGAAACTTATTGTGAAATAAAATATTCAAATTGAAATAAAAACGAGAATGGTGATGCTCACATTCTATACAATTTTTTTTTTTATTTTTTATCTAAAAGAGAATATTAAGGATGAAAAACTGGTACTTGGAAGTAAATATTATGAAAAAAAGTTACATGCTTTTAGGCAAATTATTTAAAAACAAATATTACTCATACAACTCGTCGTAGTGCAATTTTTAGGCAAATTATTAAAAAAAAACATTACTCATACCTAACGTGACCAGACGGTTTTTTTTTAAACAAAAAGGGGGATATTAAGGATGAAAAAGCGGTACTTGGAAGTAAATATGTATTACGAAAATATTATGATATAATAATATGAATAAGCGGATATTTTAAATTAATTGCGTATTTATAATTAACTTTTATTGTTAAATCATTAATTCTAGAACTAGCTAAATCAGAATGACTGCAGAATATTTATAGACTGCCTCTTAGCAAAAATTTGTCGCAAAAAATATGCAAGAAATCGAATATGCAGTGTAGAATTGATGAAAACAAATTGTGCACTACCTCTACTGCATACCAGTAAAGTTTAAACGAATAAATACATGTACTTACTTTGTTTCAGAATAAACCAAAAATTGGATTTCGTAAGTATTCTTTAAAATATAAAAACCTTATAAAAGGTTTAAGCAAACCAATACATAGTTTAAAATCATTTGGATAAATAAAAGCTTTCTTCAAATTAAAAGTTATATTATTATTTTATCGGTTTTAAGTTCATCAAAATTATGAATTGCTGGCAAAATTGATTTGGGGAAAATCGAAGCATTTCCAGCATTTCCATAAAGTTAATACACTATTTTAAAATAAAAAATAAAATTTTAGAACCAGTTATAGAATTATTATGGAGGAGTGGCACGATTTCAATTCACGAATTCAATAATTCTAGAAGATAATTCAGAAACTAGGAACAGTGGGCCAGAATTAATATTTTTTAAAAATAAGCCTGCCATTAGTAAATGATATTTTTCCCCGATTGGGACAAAATTTGACATGGACATAGTCAAGAATTAGAGTTTTAGTTCTGAACACGGGCCACGTTTTTGGGCTTGAAAATAGTTCCTTTTGCTTTTCATGTTGAAAGTCTATCTTTTGATAAAGGTCAAATAATAACACAACAAAACTATTTTGTAGATTTTATACAAAACTTTATTCAATAAATAATTTTCAGTAAGTGACAAAACCAAAACTACATTATTATAAAAAAATAAATTCTAAATTCTTAAAAAAAAGTATTTGTATTGCAAAGTACAAAATCAGAATATTTCAACATTTCATTCCATATCAAAGTTCTTTAAAAAACATGCATGCGTGTACTGAATTTAAACGGGTTTGAAAATTAAAATTTCAAAATATTGGTCTAGTATAAAATATTCTCAAATTTGCTTTATTACTAAAATAGCAAAATTTGCAATTATACACAGAAAGTTTTGCACCAATATCTTTTCCCGGTCAAAAAAAAAAATGTTGCCAAAACTAGGTTTACAAAACTAAAAGCTGTAAGATTTTCAACTCAATGCATGGCCCGAAAAAAATGTGGAGCTATAAAAATGTCGTTTGTAAGAAAAAAAAAAATATTTTTGTGAATTGCGTCTTATAATTTTAAAAATTCCTGGAGTTTTTTGTACTTTAACAATAATAATGTCATTGACAGGAAAAAAGCACATTAAATTTATAATTAAAAGAAACTCAAATGTTATGATAGTTTTTAATTTTTATATTTCTTTTAAAATTAGAAAAAAATCTAGGCGGGACGAGCTTTAAAAAATTAACGGGATGTATGGTCACGTTACTCATACCACTCCTATTTTAATAAATAATTGCTTTATTTTGTTTGAAAGATAAGAAGAAACTTTTTTTAAAACGTCCGTATGTCTTTTACTTTTAGAAAATAATGCAAATATGACTCTTCCTAATTAACACTATTTAGACACCAGAAAAACTGTTTAAACTACCATATTGTTGATAATGAGTCTCTATCATTTGACAAGATACCAGCTGGAAATGTTTGCCTTAAATATTAAATATTAGTAAGGTAAATAAATTTACAAAAAAGTTTGCAGAAATATCCAATTAACAAATCTTGCATTAGTTAAACTTAATAAACAATCAGCTGCACCTTAATAAACGTAATCATTAGGAAATTGTATTTTCAGCACTTTAAACTAATGCACTCAAGAGCATAAGCAGTACAAATAAACATGTCTATTTGAAGAATTGCAATAAGTATTTTGCAGTTTTCTAAACAATTTGTATTTGATTTTCCTTTTTCTAGCCAGTCAACCAGAAAGTTTATCTTAATTATGAGATTTTGCCGCAATATTTACATTCGAGTTAAATTGAGTCTATCTCTGCACTTTGCACAGCAACGAACAGTGTTAGTAATATCTGTTGGTTTTTATTTGCAGATACATATGTTTAAATGTATATGCATTAGAATACTGTAACTAAGACTGTTGTTAAGGTATGTGTTTGATCTACTGTCTTATTAATAATATATAAAGTTTATACATAAATATATATTTATATGCTTTAATTTTGACTAAGTAACTAAATACTTTGGTAGCTACTGTGAGCGTCAAAATAAAGTAAACACCACATATTAGTAAAAGAAAGGCTTTAATATATTATGATGAATAATAGTTATAATATTAGAAAATAATATTGCATTTTTATATAGTTATTTAAGTAGATTTGAATACGCAAAAAAAAAAAATAAACAAAAACAGAAGCGTATACAAATTTAATTGATTTATTGTTAAAATAGAAAAATTTTTACCCGTCAAAATAAAGTACATAAAAAACTCCCTGTCATTCCAAAAGTAGTATTTTTCTCTGTTTTGTAATTGCAAGTATTTGCATAATTTATTATTAAAAGAGATTAATTTGTGACGTTAAGTAGTGAACAATTTTCAATGGGAAGACAAACATCAATAGAGACTCGGTAAATCATAATAGACATATATGGAAAAGGTTAGTTTCTGCGTGAAAGAGGTAAAATCGCTAGAAGGTGTAGCATATAACCAAAAAGAAGAGAAACCTCTTACAATGAGCTGTAGTTAAGTTCTTGCATGCTTTTGTTATTCCGGCTCTGGCTCGTCGGCAAATGGGTGGGGTAATTGAACTTAACATTGGATGTAATTAAGACCACATAGTAATATTTATTTTAATTGCATGCAAATTGAAATAAAAGTATTTAAAGATGAGAGAGGCTAAACAACAACAGCGAAAAGTGAAATATAATTTGAACATTGTAGCTATCCTATTGAAATTCTTTGCATCTATAAGTTATGTTGCATTTAGATGTTAATTAAGCAACCATATCCCTCCCAACCATGATCATCTACAAGAACACTCTTAAATTTATTAGATGATCCCAAATATAATTGCTACCAAGCTCTACTTTGCCTCAAGAATCAAAAGTTTAAGATTTAGAAATTCATGTTTTTATTTTTTTCTTAATTTCAATTGAAAACATATATACTCAATCTTATAATAATTGTTTTTAAATTCTATAAAATAATATCAACCGATAGCTAAGGTATAATTCATTTTATAATACATTCTACAAAAAAAGCAATTTCTTAAAATAAAAAAAAATATATATATTTAAACAATCTATTTGCCTAAAAATTAATTTATATAAATATTAGAAAATCAATATATAAGTGTATTCAAGTTTGGTCTTTTCACCCTGTATTTCGTTTTAATAATTGCGAAAATGTGACATAGAAAACACCGAAATTGGGTCAAACTAAGTAGGTTAAGAAAAATAAGAAAAAGAGAAGGAATACGAAAATTTATAGACGAACAGAGTTGTAGGTTTAAATTAATTGAAGGGGGGGGTATAATCCGAATCACTAACAATTAAACGTAGATAAATTATAATTATTTAATGCATGTGCAATTTAGTTAGTTTTTATAAAAATTACCTTATATTTTATGTTGAATTTATATTTCAATCTTTTTAATTTCTTTTTCTTTAGATTTCTTCATTTTTTCGTTTTGCTGTATATACAACTTATTTTCTATTCTTCACAAAATTTTTACTTTTTCTTTTTCTATGTTTAATTTTTATTCTCACTTCTAATTTTCTTCACATCAATTTTAAACTTTATAATTTGTAAATAATATTTTTCATACATATAGAATTTTTCACCACTTATTATATTTGTATTACTTCCACATTTTAGGTTCTCTTTTTTTTTTGTTTTAAATTTATTTTAAATTTCTTGCTTTACTTATGAAGTTGTGAAAAATACTAATTATGCATCAATATAAAGGTATAAGTTAATAAAATTTGTAACTTACATTTGTCACAGGTTTCTCCATCGATGAATGGCCATTCAGCAATGCTATGCTATATATGTTGAAGGGAGACAAATTATATAGTTTAACTTCAATGTGATCGATGAGAGATTTATGTTTTTGTTTCTTCTTCTTCCTATGTTATTTATGTAGCAACATGTTTCTAGAGGTCTATCAACATTATCTTGAAAATTTACTAGAAAACTTATACATTTCTAAATTTAAAAAAAATAATGTAAAATGATTAGATTTTATTCTAATAGGGTGACCAAATTGAATTTAATTTTTTTTTTTGAATCATATAAAAGTTACTCTATTAACACGATAAAAGTGTTAATTATTCCAGTTGAAAGCATTTACCGATGATGTAGATACCGACTTTTGGTTCTTCTTTTCTTTTCAGGTGTAGATATGTAAATGCTTTACGTATATTAAATATTGTCTTCCAAAGGATACTTTAGGAAATATTACGACGTAGGTGCAATATGAAGATAAGGGTTTTTAAGACTTCTTTTGATGATCAAGAATTTTCTTTCAAAAGTTTTCAAAGAAAAATTGGAGCCAAATTTTTGGTATTGCGCTCGGACGTTCGGGAGTTGTTAATAGTAAATTAATTATTTGGTGCCAAGTCTGTAATAACATATAGGTTGTCACCAGTAAAATTAAAATGTAAGAGGAAAATTAAATAAGATTAAAACCTTACCGAAGTAGATTGGCACCAAAGATGATTTATTAGTATAAATACTCGTATATGCAACCAGTTTATAAAATTTAAGAAACAGTAACGAAATTTCCTTTTCTTTTAAATATAAATTATATTTTATTTTAAAATTATATAATTTTGCACTAATTTAAGCACACTTTGCTTTTCTTATCAATCATTTAGGTATTAGTTTTAGTATAGACTCTTTAAAAACGGGATAATAAATGTAACGTGATCATACGAAATGAGTATTTATATGCTCCGAAAAAGTATTAAGTAAATAGCTTAATTAGAATTGGCGCGAACTACAAGTGTGCAAAAAGTAACTAGTAACTAAACATACGATACTTTGTGTACTTTTTGTCGCAAGTGGTGAAAATATACACGAAACAGTGGTGCAAAAGTACTAAATAGATATATATTCTGTATATAATAAAATTATGTTCTCAAAATGTATATTTGTTGTGCAATGAAATATAATTTTAATAACGAAAAACAAAATAATACATTTTGTTAGTAATTAGAATAAGAATATAGTTTTGATATATGATTTAAAAAGAAAGAAATAGACAAATTAAAATGAATTTTTAAAAGGAATTAGGCAGAGTAAATTGTGTTTTAACAATTTTGTATTGTGTGAATAGTAAAATAGTACAGAGTTATTATCTCATTTGAAAATTTTGTTTCTTAATGCCAGCACATTGCACAGCCCCCCAAACAAGATCGAATTTTGGGGATTCTTTTACAAGAACAACAAAATTTGATCTAGCTGGCAGTAGTATCAGCCGGGTTTTATATCTTTTGCATGGTATTTACCCACGTATTTACCACTCAGATCCTCCAAATCGTAATTACAATTTCCAATCTTCTTTATAATTCTAGCTTTGACGAATATGTTGCCGAGCTTAGCATTATAGCCCTTTTCGAAACTTGATTGTTTGAAATTTCGTCTATATACTTCTTGTCCTTCCCTAAAGTTTGCTACCTTCGAACGTAAGTTATACCTCCTTTCATTTCGCAGAAATTGCTTCTCCATTAGTTCCATCGCCCTTTTCCTAATGATCTCCATTGAATCTTCTCTTGAAAAGCTAACTGCTCTATCTTCTAAAGTCTCTAATTTTCTTAACAATGAATACGTTCGTGCGTGTGTTATCATATTCTGGCCAAAGGCTAAGTAATATGGAGCAACTCCTATGGACGAATGAACGCTAGATCTAAGAGCGCAAGCAATACTACTCAAAACTTCGTCCCAGTTTTTCTGATCAGAGTTGATGTATGCCCTTATAGCTGTAATAACGGATCTGTTTACTCGCTCAGATGCATTCGCCTGTGGTGAATACACTGCAGTGAGTATATGATCAATGTTGTAACTTTCTAATAACTTTTTAAAGGGTTTTGACTTAAATTGTACGCCATTGTCAGACACAATAGACTCTGGCACACCAAAAACATGAAAAATGTCCTCTTCCAAATATTTGCAAACAACATCTGTAGTCATCTTTTTGACTGGTTTTAAAAAAGGATATTTAGAGAAATGGTCCAATACTACGAATATGCCAATATGACCACTTCTAGACCTAGGGTATGGGCCTAAAAAATCGATGTAGAGTTTTTGGAATAAACGTTGCGTCATGATCGGTTGTCCCATGGGTGGTCTGAGTACAAAATTAGGATGTTTAGTCGATTTACAAATAATACATGAATTGACATAGTCTTTGACACTATTTACTAATCCTGGCCAAAAATAATACCTTCGTAAACGCTCAAGTGTTTTATTAATTCCAAAGTGCGATGCTAACGGATTGTCATGAGCTTTGGACAGAACATCTGGGATTAATTCCTGTGGAACCCACAATTTCCAGCAAAGGTCATCATGGAGTTGCTCTCCAGTTGCATGTTCTGTTCGCCTATATACATAACCGTCCAAAACTTTAATGTCGGGGAATTTGGGTTGGTTTTCATTGATGGTTTTAATTAGATTTTTGTATTCATCCGTTTGAAAATATGGTGACTTTAAGTCGATGAAAATTCCATGGTCTTCGGACAGACTATTCACAAACATATCAATCTTGCTTTCGGACGGATCTAGAATTTCTGAGTTGGTACGGGACAAAGCGTCTGGAACGATATTTAAGGTGCCTCTTCTGTGTTGGATTTTAAATGAAAAGCCTTGTAATTTAAGTGCCCATCTTGCTAATCTCGAGCTTAAGTCGGTTTGAGACATAAGCCACTTTAGTGACGCGTGATCTGTCACTATAGTGAACTCCTGCCCCTCCACGTAAGGACGAAATTTTTTTACACTTATTACTGCAGCTAAACATTCCTGTTCGGTCACTGAGTAATTTCGTTGGGCTTTGTTAAGTTTCTTTGACATAAATGCCACAGGAACTTCATCGCCCTCCGCATTTAACTGGACCAATACACTTCCTATACCTGTCTTGCATGCATCACAGTGGATAAAAAAGGGTTTATTAAAATCCGGGCTGTGCAATACAGGAGCTGAACTTAAAAGAGATTTTAATTTATCAAATGCACCTTGCGCCTCTTGATTCCAAGAGAATTTTCTTTTATTTTTAAGCAAATCTGTTAGTGGATAGGATAAAGACGCATAATTTTCAATAAATTTCCTGTACCAGCCAGTCATTCCAAGAAAACGTCTAACTTCCTTTACTGATCTCGGTGTCGGATAGTCCAAGATTGCTGAAATTTTGTCCGGATCAGTCCGAATTACTCCTTTACCAATGATATGTCCTAAATATTTTACCTCTTCCATGCAAAATTTACTTTTACCCACGTTAATCGTCAGTCCGGATTGTCTTAAACTTTCTGCAACAATTTTTAGAACATTTAAGTGTTTGTCAAAATCATCTGAAATCACAAGAAGATCATCTAGGTATATGAATACTTCATTCCGTAAATAGGCAGGAATTACTTTGTCCATCAAACGAGACATAGTTTGGGGTGCATTACAGAGTCCGAACGGCATAACCTTGTATTGGTATAGCGGCCGTCCAGGGACTGTAAATGCTGTTTTGTCCCTTGATTTTGGATCTAAAGGAATTTGCCAGAAGGCATCTTTAAGATCCAAACTTGTAATATACCTAGCCTTCGGAAGTCTACTCAATATACCGTCGATGTTAGGTAAAGGATATGCATCCTTAACAGTCACATCGTTTACCTTCCTGCTATCCAAACATAAGCGGTTCTTTCCCGGTTTTCGAACAAGAACACAAGGTGAGCTCCACGCACTATTCGATTCTTCAATCACGCCTAAACTAATCATTCTATCAACCTCGTCATACATTAGTTTTTCTATGGCTGGCGATACGGGATAATGCCGTTGCTTAATTGGTTTAGCTTCACCTATATCTATCACGTGACTAACTACAGACGTTTTGCCTAGTCCTTCTCTTGAAAAGGATGGGAATAAATTTACAATTTTGAGCAGTTTCTGTTTTTCCTTCTCGTCCAAATTACATTCATTAAGAAGAAGAGAGTCAGAGCTTTCTATGGCAGAAACATTTAAGGTTTGAAAGAAATTGTTTGGCAAAAGATTAAATCTTTTCCAGAAGTCAATGCCGAGATATAGTGGTTGTGTTAAGCTAGGAATAATATACAAATCTATAGGGTGTTCAACAAATCTAAAAACTATTGTTGTATGTACAATACCAATTACTTTTTGCGACAGGCCGTCTGCTGTTAAAACGTTTGAATTTATTTTTTTAAATGGTCTACCAGACTCTAAAAATTTTGTAGCCAATGTGCCACCAATACAGGATATTGATGCACCTGTATCGAGTAGTCCACTTACTTTTTCTTCAAAAAGGTAAACTTCGGCGTAAGGCCGTAAGTCGTTTTTCTTTTCAAATATGCTATTAATAATATTTCTTTGTTTTTGTTTAATTGCTAACCAAAACTTCCTCATACGTACAGCAGATCGATTTGGTTTCATTGTTAGTTCTTCATTAAATATCTTAAATCGAACTTTCTGGTAATTTTTCATTCTGATATGGAAAGGTATTATTGGAGTTAGTTTACGTTTGTCATTTTGTAAGTCTGGGTTCAGAAGTTGAGAATTTGTAATTTTGGGAAGAAAAGTTAATCCGTGCTGGTGGAACTGTCGGTCTTCTTGATCTGGCTCTGTCTGCGTGCACTGGGAAGTGCACTCATTTGGCAGTTTTTTTGTGGATTACACTTTGTGCATGTGGGCTTACAAACATTTGCAGTACCACATCCGTAGCAAAACACATTTCGATCAGAGAGGCAGTCTTGGTATCTGTGTCCCTGCTTCCTGCAATTCCAGCAGATAAGATTCAATTCAGATACATCAGTTTCATTTGCAGAGTCCAAAATCTGACACTTCTCGTCTTCATACAACTCAGATACTTTTTTGGGGTATACTAAAGGTCTATTTCCAAAATTTCTTTTCTTAACATCCTGTAAGAAATATTCCCGTTTTCTAATTATGTCTCTCAAATGAGCAACAGAAAATATCTGCAAATTTAGTATCTCATGCTGAATTTCAGGCAAGAGATTTCTTCGCAAAATTTCGATCATTGATAATTCTGGTATTGGTCCTTCTAAATGATCAACAAGCTCCAAAATGGAGTCATAGAAGGTATCAAAACTTTCTCCTATCTTCTGCTTTCTGTCCCTAATAAGCTCACGGTAATCCATGTCGGTTCTTGTGTCTTTAAATTGTCGTCGAAGTGATAAACATAATTCTGGCCATTTTATTTCCCTTACAGACTTATGATAGCGCCAGAACCAGTCGCTTGCCTTACCGTCGAAGAGGACAGATGCATTTTTGCAAAGCAAATCTAAATTTCCGCCTAATGTCTGGTTTGTAAGGGCTTCAACTCGATAGAGGAATGCATCTACTGAAAGTCCAAACGAATTACCGGAAAATTTAAGCTTCCAATTGCTTATAATTTGACTTATTTTGTCAGGGCGAAGAGATAAATCTGTAGAGAAACCTGAATTTAATCTTAAAATATTGGAATTTGGTTGGAGATGAAAATCTGTTTCAATATTATTATTAATATTATTATTATTATTGCCAGATGCCGGCAGACCTAAGAGTTGATCTAAACTTTGACCTTCTACACCTTGGTTTTGAGTATTGGTAGTAAAATCTACACGATTGTTATTAACATTCGCAATATCATTTCCAGCACGAATATTGTGATCTAAACTTAGTCTACGAAATCCTGTTTCAATGTTTGTCTGAATAAGTTGAGATAACTGTTCATTAAGCGAAACTAACATTTCCGCTTGTTGTGTCCTTACAGCGGCCGTGACCAAATTACGTATCATTTGTCTCTGGTTTTCAGTATTTTCAGGAGAAGATTCATTAGTATGGGTAGAATTAGGAGTTGATGGGGGTCTATACTGCGAAAAATTAGCAGCACGATTTTCATCTAACTGTTGCTTACGAGTCATCATAGTTGCAGATAAATTTAAATGCGGCTGTTGATTTGAATTACTTGGAAGGGTGATTTGAATATTGCAGGTTGGACAATTTGGTTTATTATGTGTAGATTTTGTAAAACATGATTTGTGGAAAAGGTGATTGCAAACAGTTTTTATAGATTGAGCTTTTATTGAAATATGGTTCCTGCAAATTTCACAAATAAATAAATTTTCAGGGGGTGGAGCTTGTTTTGGTGTTTGTGTTGTTGTTTGGATTGCTGCTTGTATTGGGGCTGTTGTTGGTGCTTGAGATGAAGAATTAGGAGCACAATCTGCCAAGTTCTCATTGCTATGTCTGAGTGGCATTTTAAATTTGTATTTAAAGGTACAAAGCCAAAACACATATACTTTATTTTAATTGGGGACAAAAATTTGGGGATTTTCCAGTAAAAATAAAAACCTATCGCGGCTAAACTGGTAAGTGAGTTGTTTTGAAGTAAAATAAGGTGAGATTTGCTTAAAATGGTTCGAAATCTTGATAAGTGAAAATTTCATTAATTATATGATTTGTTTTGATTTATTTGTGACTAAGTGTTAGAGTTTACAGCAAAATAACTTGAAATAAGTACAACTGATACTACAATAATAATTAGGTTCTATTCTAAAAGCTATTGATAATGATAGTGTTTAATAGAAATGATGATCGAAATAAAAAGTAGATATATCTATTGGTATAGTTTTAGTTAACATTAACAAAAAAAAAAAAATCTAAATTTCAAAACAGACTCTTTTTTAAGTTCAGTTAATAGTGTCAATGAGTTGACCAGCAAAAAAACTAAGAAAAATACTGACATAAGCCTTATTAGAAAAGCCTAAATAATATCTACGGTTTTTGAAAACATAATAAACAGCAATAGAAAAAAAATTTCATATATATACACAAAAATCAATAAAAATGATGCGTTTTGATTCTTTTCGGCAAAATATTTTGAACTAAGTAGCTATAAATTAAATTTAGATGCAAGAATAATAAACAAAATATGAGTTTTGAAATTGGAAATCTCTCAGGAAAGAAAAGTAATTAAAAAGTAAATAGAAGAATGGATCTGATGGCTTTGAATTAGTCTAAAATAACGAAATCAAATTTCCAATACAGTTCAGAGAAAAATTATTAGTAGTTTTCTTTTGTTGGCATGGGGCCAAATTAATTCAGCTTCAAGCTTCCAAACAAAAGATAAAGAAAACACAACAAAAAAGAAAAAGATATTAATCTATATCTTGGTCATTAATCAAAATTTTATTTCAAAGAAATGAATTCCAAGATATATGTACATATAGTATTTTGTAGATAAAAATGTTAGATTTTTGAGAGATTTTTGGGATATTTTATTACCAGAGATTACTAAAGACCCACTGTGACTATAATTAAGGTGTAAATTTGGTTTTAAGTCTTTTGCTCAGTGTGGGCCCCACGTTAGGCGCCAAAAATTATTTATTATCTATGTAGCATATAACCAAAAAGAAGAGAAACCTCTTACAATGAGCTGTAGTTAAGTTCTTGCATGCTTTTGTTATTCCGGCTCTGGCTCGTCGGCAAATGGGTGGGGTAATTGAACTTAACATTGGATGTAATTAAGACCACATAGTAATATTTATTTTAATTGCATGCAAATTGAAATAAAAGTATTTAAAGATGAGAGAGGCTAAACAACAACAGCGAAAAGTGAAATATAATTTGAACATTGTAGCTATCCTATTGAAATTCTTTGCATCTATAAGTTATGTTGCATTTAGATGTTAATTAAGTAACCATATCCCTCCCAACCATGATCATCTACAAGAACACTCTTAAATTTATTAGATGATCCCAAATATAATTGCTACCAAGCTCTACTTTGCCTCAAGAATCAAAAGTTTAAGATTTAGAAATTCATGTTTTTATTTTTTTCTTAATTTCAATTGAAAACATATATACTCAATCTTATAATAATTGTTTTTAAATTCTATAAAATAATATCAACCGATAGCTAAGGTATAATTCATTTTATAATACATTCTACAAAAAAAGCAATTTCTTAAAATAAAAAAAAATATATATATTTAAACAATCTATTTGCCTAAAAATTAATTTATATAAATATTAGAAAATCAATATATAAGTGTATTCAAGTTTGGTCTTTTCACCCTGTATTTCGTTTTAATAATTGCGAAAATGTGACATAGAAAACACCGAAATTGGGTCAAACTAAGTAGGTTAAGAAAAATAAGAAAAAGAGAAGGAATACGAAAATTTATAGACGAACAGAGTTGTAGGTTTAAATTAATTGAAGGGGGGGGTATAATCCGAATCACTAACAATTAAACGTAGATAAATTATAATTATTTAATGCATGTGCAATTTAGTTAGTTTTTATAAAAATTACCTTATATTTTATGTTGAATTTATATTTCAATCTTTTTAATTTCTTTTTCTTTAGATTTCTTCATTTTTTCGTTTTGCTGTATATACAACTTATTTTCTATTCTTCACAAAATTTTTACTTTTTCTTTTTCTATGTTTAATTTTTATTCTCACTTCTAATTTTCTTCACATCAATTTTAAACTTTATAATTTGTAAATAATATTTTTCATACATATAGAATTTTTCACCACTTATTATATTTATATTACTTCCACATTTTAGGTTCTCTTTTTTTTTTGTTTTAAATTTATTTTAAATTTCTTGCTTTACTTATGAAGTTGTGAAAAATACTAATTATGCATCAATATAAAGGTATAAGTTAATAAAATTTGTAACTTACATTTGTCACAGGTTTCTCCATCGATGAATGGCCATTCAGCAATGCTATGCTATATATGTTGAAGGGAGACAAATTATATAGTTTAACTTCAATGTGATCGATGAGAGATTTATGTTTTTGTTTCTTCTTCTTCCTATGTTATTTATGTAGCAACATGTTTCTAGAGGTCTATCAACATTATCTTGAAAATTTACTAGAAAACTTATACATTTCTAAATTTAAAAAAAATAATGTAAAATGATTAGATTTTATTCTAATAGGGTGACCAAATTGAATTTAATTTTTTTTTTTGAATCATATAAAAGTTACTCTATTAACACGATAAAAGTGTTAATTATTCCAGTTGAAAGCATTTACCGATGATGTAGATACCGACTTTTGGTTCTTCTTTTCTTTTCAGGTGTAGATATGTAAATGCTTTACGTATATTAAATATTGTCTTCCAAAGGATACTTTAGGAAATATTACGACGTAGGTGCAATATGAAGATAAGGGTTTTTAAGACTTCTTTTGATGATCAAGAATTTTCTTTCAAAAGTTTTCAAAGAAAAATTGGAGCCAAATTTTTGGTATTGCGCTCGGACGTTCGGGAGTTGTTAATAGTAAATTAATTATTTGGTGCCAAGTCTGTAATAACATATAGGTTGTCACCAGTAAAATTAAAATGTAAGAGGAAAATTAAATAAGATTAAAACCTTACCGAAGTAGATTGGCACCAAAGATGATTTATTAGTATAAATACTCGTATATGCAACCAGTTTATAAAATTTAAGAAACAGTAACGAAATTTCCTTTTCTTTTAAATATAAATTATATTTTATTTTAAAATTATATAATTTTGCACTAATTTAAGCACACTTTGCTTTTCTTATCAATCATTTAGGTATTAGTTTTAGTATAGACTCTTTAAAAACGGGATAATAAATGTAACGTGATCATACGAAATGAGTATTTATATGCTCCGAAAAAGTATTAAGTAAATAGCTTAATTAGAATTGGCGCGAACTACAAGTGTGCAAAAAGTAACTAGTAACTAAACATACGATACTTTGTGTACTTTTTGTCGCAAGTGGTGAAAATATACACGAAACAGTGGTGCAAAAGTACTAAATAGATATATATTCTGTATATAATAAAATTATGTTCTCAAAATGTATATTTGTTGTGCAATGAAATATAATTTTAATAACGAAAAACAAAATAATACATTTTGTTAGTAATTAGAATAAGAATATAGTTTTGATATATGATTTAAAAAGAAAGAAATAGACAAATTAAAATGAATTTTTAAAAGGAATTAGGCAGAGTAAATTGTGTTTTAACAATTTTGTATTGTGTGAATAGTAAAATAGTACAGAGTTATTATCTCATTTGAAAATTTTGTTTCTTAATGCCAGCACATTGCACAAAGGCATTACTGTACAATAAAAAAAATTATATACAATTATACAAAACAGCCTGGTGCATAACAACCAAAGCTTTTTACAAAAACTGAAGTAAAATAAAAAAAGAGCAAGCCCAACATCTAGTGCTGAAAATTCTATGACCTACATGGTAGTCTTCTACGTAAAAGGCCATTTCTATAAAAGAACAAATAAGACAAAGCTTGGAATTTGGCAAAAAAAAAAAAACATATAAACAAAAATCGATCCCAAAAATATGGCGAACCAAGAAAGAAGCCTTTATTAATAAATATGTTACAAAGACGGTAAAACACGGTGGCGGCTCAGTAATGGTCTAGGCTTGCATGGCTGCATCAGAGGTCGGTAATCTTACATTTATAGAATCTAAAATGAGCAAGTAAAGGTTTATATTCGCCGGTGTCGAATTTTATATACCCACCACGAAATCACCTATTATAGGTCAAACTTCATAAAATATTGTACCATAATTCCTATTCGGTTTAGGTTTGTTTTAGTTGAATTTCATCTCACTAACGTCATTTATTAGAATTTTATGCATATTCCAGTTATAATCAAGAATTTATATTTGCCTCTTTCTTTTAAAATTGCATAAAGCGATTTACATTAACAGACAATAAATTTAGTACCGAAAAGCCCCAGGCTTATTGAAACGTCAAAATTGTCACTCTGTGGTTATTATCGAAAGTGGAGCTTGTAAGGTAGCTATGCTCAATTATGGACCAAATTTCACAAAATGGTATAACTTTTACATGCTTATAACTGTATAAAATTTCGATTCGATATGGATGTTTATGAGTTTTCGGGAGTTCTTTACACAAGGGAACTTATGACCTATTACGGGCCACTTATTACTTAAGTGATTTTTCGAAGTGAACTTTATATGGGGACTACGGTCAAATATCATAAAATTAAGAGCGATGATTTCTATATATGTATGGACTATTTGTGTTGAATTTTACCATGATAGTGATGTTTATAAGAGATTTATGATCATCTAAGTGATTTCCGGAAGTGTACTTTATATGGGGGCTACGGCCAAATATATACCGATCGTCAAATAATTGAGTATGAGTATTTTTATGTACGTATGGACTAGTTGTGCCAAATTTAAACTTGCTGCTGTTGCTGATAAGAGATTTATATGGGGGCTATGTCAAAATATGGACTACTGCAAACAAAATATCGTTTTAGGATTTTGCTTTGCATGAAACTTGTTATTGCAGAATTTTATGGATACTGGTCTTTTCTAGGCATTTATGTACCATAAAGCCATATTTCGAAAAGACATTTGTATAAAGGCTATGAGTGATCGTGAACCGATTGCTGCCATTTTCAACTGGACTTGTTTTTCTGTAATAGAAATAAAGTGTGCAAAATTTCATGATATTGTCTGCATTATGTTTGAAGAAAATAGCAAAAAATATCTGAAAAATATCGGGTCTGAAGTCTTGATCTATAACTCTGATCCTACCAAACCGATTTTTCCCATTTTCAATACCTCTGATATTTGGTGGATATTTCATTATTCTATGACTTTTTTTTCGAAGCTCTATTGTAGTCGCAGCTCTTGATTGTTTCATAAATGAAACACTACAAAGACTTTTTAGTGTGTGGTGGCCAGATTGTTGGCGGCGCTGGCATGCTGTCGTAAGTCCGGCTAGGGCTCGCCGTATTGGGGGATGGTTCTTGCCAACCAATCTCACACTAGGCTGCTACAAAAAGATTCATGCCAGCCAATTAAAAAAAATCAACATATTATAATCGAACATATAAAAACAGGAAGCCCGAAAGTGAACGCAAAATAAAACTAGTCTATTGTCATTATTTAAAACCTTTTTGCACAGTGTACTTACGATTTTGCAGCACCTCTTACCTAGGAGTTGAATTGGCGGATATTCTGCCAACGATATCCCTCCCGCTGAAATCTGATTGGACTTCGCCATGACGACCTGAAATAAATATTGATTGGAACGTCCCAAAATCGTTCGTTTGCGTTCCCATCACCCTCCTATTGTTTTACCACAAATGAGCTTATACACTCATTATTTGAAAATAAAAACAATTTGTTTCAAATACGTTATAATTCACATACCAAGTAGGTTTTATTACATGATTTTACTTCATTCCATTTTGATAATTTTATATTGACGAGGAAATAATTCAATTTAGAATAACTTAGGGGAAATATATTAAAATGTACAAAAAAAATTCTTATTGTAACAAAAACTAAATTTATCTTTCTTGTTAATTGAGTAAGCTTGTTGTCTGTCTGTGATGTGTACTATATGTTCATTGCCGTACGAGTCGACCATATAATACCATACACCTAGTATATGTAAATATAAAAAATCCATCCGTCCGTCCGTCCGTCTGGCTGGCTGGCTGTCCATGTAAAGCTTGTGCGCAGAGTACAGGTCGCAATTTTGAAGATATTTCGAGAAAATTTGGTACGTGATATTTCTTCGGCCCATGGATGGATGGTATTGAAACAGGTGGAAATCGGTCCATTATTTCACCTATTATAATCGAACATATAAAAACAGGAAGCCCGAAAGTGAACGCAAAATAAAACTAGTCTATTGTCATTATTTAAAACCTTTTTGCACAGTGTACTTACGATTTTGCAGCACCTCTTACCTAGGAGTTGAATTGGCGGATATTCTGCCAACGATATCCCTCCCGCTGAAATCTGATTGGACTTCGCCATGACGACCTGAAATAAATATTGATTGGAACGTCCCAAAATCGTTCGTTTGCGTTCCCATCACCCTCCTATTGTTTTACCACAAATGAGCTTATACACTCATTATTTGAAAATAAAAACAATTTGTTTCAAATACGTTATAATTCACATACCAAGTAGGTTTTATTACATGATTTTACTTCATTCCATTTTGATAATTTTATATTGACGAGGAAATAATTCAATTTAGAATAACTTAGGGGAAATATATTAAAATGTACAAAAAAAATTCTTATTGTAACAAAAACTAAATTTATCTTTCTTTTTAATTGAGTAAGCTTGTTGTCTGTCTGTGATGTGTACTATATGTTCATTGCCGTACGAGTCGACCATATAATACCCTACACCTAGTATATGTAAATATAAAAAATCCATCCGTCCGTCCGTCCGTCTGGCTGGCTGGCTGTCCATGTAAAGCTTGTGCGCAGAGTACAGGTCGCAATTTTGAAGATATTTCGATAAAATTTGGTACGTGATATTTTTCGGCCCATGGATGGCTGGGATTGAAACTGGTGGAAATCGGTCCATTATTTCACCTAGCCCCCATACAAATGTGCTCCCAAAATTGTGGTTTACCGGTCCTAAATCTTTGAATTATGCAAGTATGCGAACAAAATTTACCACAGATAAGTAGTAAATGAAGCTAAAGCACACCTACCAATTTCGTGAAAATCGGTCCATAATAAGTCGTAGCTCCCATATAAGGCCCACTTCCAAAAATCACTTAAAAGAGTATAACTCTCTTAAAAATGTTGGTATCCAAATAATATTTAACGCAAATATATTTCATATGTATACTAATAATACGGTACAATTTTATTGTGATCGGTCCATAATTAATCGTAGCTCCCATATAAGGCCCACTTCCGAAAATCATTTTAAAGAGCATAAATCACTCAAAAATGTTGGTAATCAAATAAAATTCGACACAAATAAGTTTCTTATATACAGAAACTCCCATATAAGACCCTCTCCGTAGTTCACTTTAACTTCCATAAATCTTTTAAAAGTATTTATATCGAGATAAAGTTTAACACATATAATATTTATATTCACAGAAATCATGACACTGAATTTTGGTCCAAAATAGGTGATATCTCCCATAAACGCCCATTTTTGAAAAACTGTTTTATATTTACATATACTAGGTGTAGGGTATTATATGGTCGGGCTTGACCGACTATACTTTCTTACTTGTTTTTATTATTTGTAGATTATAAAGAAAACGAAGGATCTACCTATTGAGCAATCACCCTACGAAAAGTTGCAGGCCTGAGCTCAATCCCTAAACTGTGTGTATACGCGCACCTGGGCAAAGACGCCGCAAGGGACTGACTAGAAAGGTAGAACAACTTTGGATGTACCTTAAGTTTTCCCTATCTGATTAAATAAAAACTTTTATAAACACTTATATATATATACCTATGTTCGTCTCAATCTTTTTATCTGTCGATTGTACTTTAGGTCCCTTTATTTGTTTACAGTTTGATAAATATGTGTATTCTACCATAGATTTTGTTAATCATCAAAAATACCTGGTGTTTGTTGGCAGCTGTTGGTTCTTTGACTAAATTATCACAAATCAAATACCTGGTGTTGGGGCTGGTGCTTGTGCTGTTCGTTATTGGTTAGTCCTGTGTTGGGTTTTGTCTTGGTGTTGAGTCTTCCTTTTCAGCCTTTGTTGGCTTTGTGTCGCCTGTTGATGGAGCTGTTGTTTGTGCTGGGGCTGTTGTTTGGGCTGGGGCTGTTGTTTGGGCTGGTGTTGAGTCTTCCTTTTCAGCCTTTGTTGGCTTTGTGTCGCCTGTTGATGGAGCTGTTGTTTGTGCTGGGGCTGTTGTTGTTGTGTTGGTGTTTGTGCCTGTTATTGGCTGACCTTGTGTCGGG
The DNA here is from genome assembly GCA_950370525.1 of Bellardia bayeri. Taxonomy (NCBI): domain Eukaryota; kingdom Metazoa; phylum Arthropoda; class Insecta; order Diptera; family Calliphoridae; genus Bellardia; species Bellardia bayeri. Next base: position 35,060,922 of record OX493264.1, on the reverse strand, counting down.
AATTCTGGGCAATTTCCCACGAGACAATCTGGTGTTGGTGCAGATGTTGGAGCGGTTATTGTTGTTTGGCCCTATGTTGGTTGTTGTTAGGGCTGTTGTTTTAGCTTGCGATTGTGCTGGTGTAGGAGCAGGTGTTTATGCTTTTTTTTCAAATTCGCTTTTTATAGTTTTTAGTTTCTCAGAATTTTATTTTTATATTTTTATGCCCTTATTCAGAAAAAATTAAAGTAGGCTTCAAATGTACTTTAAGAAAATTTTGTATGAAAATTTTGTCTTAAAGCACACTTCCAACCTACTTTATTTTTTCTGAATACGGCAATCCTTTTTTTTATTTTTATATTTTAAATCTTCACAATTTTTATATTTTAGATCTTCACCATTTTTTTATTGTATTTTATATCTTGAACTGGCACCACAAATATAATGATACCACACACGTCGAGCTCATAATCCAGAATGTTCTTCTCCCATCTTCTTTTTCGACATCAAACACGCCAATCCCAAAAAATTTAAAAAAATGTCTTCAGAAGAGCCATCTTTTATTTTCTATCCGCCAAAACCTTTCAGCCACTTGATCCTATGGCTTAATGTCGTTTCAATCGTTTCCTTTTTTTCTTTCCTACAGTGTCTGCCGAGCCTCTTTCCTACTATATGTTCTGTCCCTTTCTATTTGATTTTTCTTTTATTTTGCTTACGTTGCCAATCAATTATTTTCCTTTAGTTATTAACCCTACACTTGACACTATCGTGCCAACAACAGACGGATGGACATGGCTAGATCGTCTTAAAATCTTATAAGGACCCAGAATTAATAGACTTTTTTGCTGTGCGACCATTATTATGATGTGTTACAAACAGAATGACAAACTCAATATACCCCCTTTTGGTGGTGGGTATAAAAAGAAAGATTAGTTCGATATTTAAAAAAAAAAAATGAAATTAGAGTGTAGAGAAATTAGTACTAGCGCAGAACTGGAGTTTCTAATAAGAAAATGATCCTAAGCATTCCTTCAAAATTGAGAGTGTTCAAAAACTTTAGATACTTCCCCGCAGACACCAGACCTCAATCCGATAGAGCACCTGTGGACATATCTGGGCATAAAAATATGTAAAGAAATATTTCTTGCAATTTTGTAAAAATTCAACCACTTATTCCAATGACGAATTTATTTAAAAATAAATCAACTTGGCTCTGACTGTATAAAATTTCATTAATATGTAAGTATATCTCCAATCATTGACGAGCCACTGTGCGTTATTTATAAGCCTATTGCTTGATTTTCATTGACAAAGGAAGAATTCTCTATATTTGGAAGTTTTAAACATGTGACTAAATCAGGTGCTCTACCCATAAGGATCAAGGATATAATCTCGATGCTTATAAATATTGTACATGAATTGTATGCACAAAAAGTTGCATACTTTTAGGCGGCTAAATTGAACTGACAAACTCATTATACATTTACCATTCACATTGAAGGGTATAAAATCGACTCACTCATGTAAATATTGAAACAGTATTTGTACTTATTTCATACAAATACGAGAACATACTATAAAATTTAAAACATACTTCTGGCTACTAGTAATAGATATATTAATACATCCATAAATAAATTAATTATTTATTGCTAGTATTACACATGGTTGTTATTGTTTTTATTGTTTTTCAATAAATAATTTAACATAAGTATTCAAAATATTAATTTTACAATAAACCAAGACTGCTTAACAGCTTTTACACCTCAATTCATATGTAAATACATACAATATGTAAAAAATAACAGGCACCTTAGACTGCTGCTTTTCATTTGGAAAATTATTAAAATGAATATGCTCTTAGAAATCGTATGCATTGCAGTTGCAGAAAAAACATGTTTCTGCCCATATCCGGTCAGAACTTTACGTAGTAGTCTGTATACCACACATACATATAATTTGAACTCTTTATAATTGGCAAATGTAACCGACTGAAAAAAAGGCCCAGACACTTGAAGTCTGTGTGTAGAGAGCAATAATAAAATTGATATTTCAAATTAATTGAGTGCAAAATAATGAATTCATGGCAAATAAGTGTGTAGAAAATATGTTCATATTATTGATTGTTTATACTTGTAAAAGTCTATAAATGACAATTTATTTATACACTCATTTAGTCATTCAGTCCCTCATTCAGTTGATTACTTGTGTTTGAAACGTAATGTATTTTTAAGAGCCTTAACAAATTGATGGACAATAAAGAATGAGTTGGTCATTTATATTTCATACACATATTGATGTTGTATGACTTTGAGTATTAGTTATAATAATAATGTGAAATAATTGAAATGTTTTGAATATTTGAAGTGCTCGAGGTGTACGAGTTCTTGGAATGTACTTAAGTAGTTTAAAGAATATTTTCGTATTGCAGAAAATAAATGTACAATAAAGTTTAAATACTTGAAAACAGCAAACAGAGAAATGTATTATGAATTCTTTGAGTTTTAATATCCAATATTAATATGTTAAGATGCCTTTGAAGAATTTTTGTTTGTTAGAATTTGTAATATTTAAATATATTCCTGTGTATTGGGCCTTGTGGGTAAGTTAAACATATTCCAATCATGTTTCGATATGATTCTTTCCACCAGAAATTTTTCCAATTACAAGATTAATTAAGTGTTTGAAGAGTTCTTAGTCTTAATTAGATTAATACAACTTTAATCTTCAAGATATATAAAGCGTATATAAAACCGTCCGAACTTCATAAGATAAAAATAAGCTAATGGCAAATTTTTTTGAATTTGATTTTTAAACAAAGCTATCGTTATATTATGTTTAAATTTCTTGAAAATTCCAATGAAAGCAGCCTTCAAAAGTGTGATTTTTTTAAATTTGTAGCTTTGTTTTGAAACATGTTTACAATATAAATTTATTTAAAATTTTGGACATTGTTAGTTATGATCTTTTTTCATTTTTTTTAGCAATATATGGATACCGTGCCAAAAGTTGTGCGGGTGAGGCTAAACTTCCCAATAACTTCTTCTCCAATATAGTTTTTAACTCTTTCCTGTTGGCCCGCATATTGTGGGTGTTTTTCGGCTAATGGTCGCTTCAGGGGAATCAGTTGCATTCTGTACAGGTTCCCTGTGATGGTTTAATGCCACCAACATTTTAATACAACCAAATATAGAGCACTACCTTAACGCAATGGATAATCAACATTGATTCCGATTCGGCTGATTAGCCGGCTTCACATACGATCTCTTACGCATTGGGGTATCGTAATGCATTAATTTTTCTTCGCAAGTAATGATTTTTGTATGCGCACGTACAAAATAGATTTTCAAGGTTTTTTGACATCAATTCATATGCCTCCCAATTTCTCTGTTTTTGGATAAATCCAACTTCTTAAAGTTGCTGGTGGCCTGGGCGGCAAAGTCTACACAAAATCATAAACCATATCAAGCACTTTGAAATCAATAGAATACATTCACCTTTTTATTCAGTTTGTCATTCGTTTGTAACACATTGAAATATTAGTCGGTCTGTCCGGCTATTGAGGGCACTATAGAGCTTCGACAAAAATACTTAGAACAAAGAAAAGTTTCTTTGATTTGCCGAAATGTTTGTTATTCAAAATGGGCAATCTCGTATATTTTTTGCTACTTTATTTTTCTCACTTTATTTTTATTATAGAAGGACAAGTTCAGCTGAAAATGGTAAGAATCGGTCGACGATTTATCACATCCCCCATATAAATTTTTGGAATTAGCTCTATGGTACATAAATGCCTAGAAAAAGCAGTATCTATACAAAATTCAGCAAAAATATGTTTCATGCAAAGAAAAATTTCAAAACTATATTTTGTTTGCATTGCTGCATATTTGAACAAATCAACCAACTAAAGTCCACTTCCGAAATTCACTTAAATTTGCATAAATCTTTTATAAACATCACTATAAATCTGAAATTCGTTATAATAATTTGTATACCTAATTTCATGACCATTCGAACATATTTAACCATAGCATTAATTAAATTAGCATAAATAGCTTATAAAAATCACTATCATCATACCCTTTTTCTTTGTGATCGGCCCGTAATATATCGTAGCTCCCATAAAAGGACTATTTTTGAAGAACGCAATAAACTGCGTAAATAAATATCGATATCGAACCGAAATTTTACACATGTCAGTTATATGTATGCAAAAAAATAATTGGCCATATTTCCCATATAAGATTCACTTCCTAAAATAACTGCAATACCTATGAAATTCTTGTAAATATCGTTATTGAGATAAAATTCAACCAATATAAGCCTCAAATACATAGAAATTAGGTTACGATGTGAGCGATTTGAAAAATACCAACTCAAATTAATTTCAAGTATGAATAATTCACACAACTGATATATTGGTGGTGGGTGTATAAGATTCGGAACAGGTGAATATCTTTTGATTACAAAATTCAACATTTTCGAAGCTGTACCTTTCAAAATTACATATAAATTACTAAAGACAAAAACCGCCTTCAAAAGATACGCCATATTTTATGAATATTAATACAAAAATGTATATATTTGTTAAAAATACCCATTGTTTTTGGTAAGCAACTTGCATTTTAGTCTGTCACCTCTTTAACCAAGATATAAGATGTATAAAATAATATCTGCAAATTAATGTCTGCATTAATATTAGACGTCACCACTCTTCTGCTCAATTCAGGAAGTGTTCAATTCTTTCTTAGTTCTTTCCAAAAAAAATTTATATATAACTATAAGGAGATACTAGATATTCTACGGGCAGCAATCATTTACTAGTCTCTGTCCTTTCTATGTCGCTGCACTTATTATAACTAAAACTTAGCAATAATTTATTATCAATTGATGCACAAATGAGTCCTAAATTTTCAATGTCCAAATCAGTACAACGAGGCCTTGATGTTCTTCTGAGTAATCTGGCGTTATAAATTCTAGATATATATATAAATTCTAGTCAATACTGTACTGTACTCTTCTCCCACTAATCGAACCTAGTATTATTATCATTAAACACTGCATATTTGGTGTACATGCTGTAATACATGCAGCATGTTATACTACCTTTTAATAATTACTGTAGGGCATGTCCTCATGAGAAATGCCTAAAACAAATAAAATAGAACTGAATGTTGGAATCTTTATTATTACCCGAAAGAACAATTTTTAGTTTTTACTCTTCACAACTGATTTAATTTAAATGTTGGCTGCTACTAAGCGAACGGTGACATTTTCGATTACTCTTTATAGTATTGCTACCGGTATCTCGCGAATTATTCGAGTAGTGTTGACTGCCAAATCTTGGAAGTCGATTAAGACCGAATGTGTTCTATAACCCAAATTTTCAAATAGTAGTGCCAATGGAGGGCTTGGTTGAAGTGCACGAAACACATTACTAATGTTGATTTGCAAAGTACAATAATTTGCAAAAACAAGTGAAAAAAATCGAAATAAATCACACTATTTTTGGTCCTGTTGTCGGGGATTTAACGAGTACTTACTGTAGGACATTCGTACTATGATGATCTTTCTGATCTCTTGCTAATGGATCTTGTACGATAAAACTCTTAATAAAGGCTATTCGGAATGGCTGGAATCGAGCTTTAATGCTTCTGCTTTTTATGTGCTATAATATTTTCTTGAAAAGCACTTACTTATATATGTATGAATATATCTCTTCAACTATCCTCGCTGGTCACTGTGGTTAAATTTCTCGCCTGTTATGTTGTCTTAGAACTTGTTTGCTGACGACAGTTACGTTTAAGATTTCTAAACCTATAATTTATATAGTCGTATGAGTGATGTTAGTGATGAGGAATATTAATCATACGCACAGTAGAATAGTTCAATCAAGTTTTTTTTTACTTACTTGTTTTTTTTTAATTATTTATTAACAAACACAAACTGCGAAGCTTTAGGCTTTAGGCCAGAGTCTTTGGCGGGAATCGAACCCGCAACCCTTTGACTGATAGTCCAGCACTCTATCGCCTAGTCTATCGGGGCACTCTCTATTGAAAGTTAAAAATAAAATCTACATACACGTACATACATTTTTCAAAAATAAAAAATGTGGAACAACGATTTTTTATATTTTTTAAAATTTTTGTATATTGTATTTATGTATGTATATATGTATATATATATTATTTTATATACATACATACATATGTATATTTTTTTATGTTATATTCATATTTTAAAATTTTGTTTTCTTTGTTGCGAATGTAAAACTAAAGAGGAATTTTTAATTAAACGTCAAATAATTTCATGATTTGTTGCACGTAAAATTTCATCGTATAAATGTACAACATTTTACGTAGCAATTTTAAAAGAGAATAGAAAAAATTGCATGCAATTAATTTTATCGTGTAAATGGCCAGTACATTAAACATCAATACACAATTCATTTCTTTCATTTGTTAACTAAATCTCTTTCTGACTAGTTTAATTTTTCAATGATTTATGCATTTACATATACTAATTACATGGTTCCTTACATTCCAGTTGCCAATAAAATTTAAATTGAAATACACCAAATAAAAAACTATTTGACAAGTAAATACAACATATTAATTGTTTTAAAAACTCAATTACAAAAAGAAAACAGAAACCAGAAATCTTTAGCAAAGTTTTGTTGCTGTAGACACTTTCTTATCAGGAAATAAAACCACAGAATTTTTTTTAGGAAAAATGGTTTGAAAAGTTTTAAAAAAATTTGAAATTTTAATTCAACTGTCAAATGTCAATGTAAAATTGATATGTTTTCCCAGAATTTTCATATACTAAATACACATGTAACAATGTGTACGTTTGCTTTTATGTTGTGAATTGAAAGATTTATAACAGGTCCCTCCATTTGATATTTTGACAAATCTAAATTTATTTTACCAAATACAAATACCAGGGTGTGTTAGTACGAATAACAAGTAAGGATACTGCATTGATACGTACAGGATGTTGTAGGATTTCACCATAAGTTACACAAAGATGTAGGTGAGTTTTTAATTTTTATATACTTACATACATATTTGTGTAGGTTTGTATGTATGTATCTCTTTCTCTTGCTTTCAGACAATTTCATTGAAACTTTTTAATCAAGTTTTTTTTCTCAGTTGTTTTTATTTAGGTATTACTTTATTTGTTTTTGGCTTGTCTTATTTACCAACTGCTTCAGTTGTTCATTTAAACTGCAGAAGCAGACAAATAGAATTTTAAGTAAAGTAAAAAAAAGGAATAAACAAATTTTTGATTTATTACTATTTGGGGAATTCGCAGTAAAACGTTTTTTTTGTTTATTTACTTCAGCAGTAAACATTTTGTTTAATTTCTTCCGTAGTGTCTCTTTTTTCTGATTGTGCAATTTTAAGTAACATTTTGGAAAAACTTCACTTGGGAAAGTTTGTTTTTTGAAGAATTTTTAAAGTTTTAATAGGAACTTAACTAAACGAATTGATTTTAATTGTCTTAAAGTAAAATTTGTTTTTGTCATGTTGGAATGTTTTTCTTTTGTATATTCAAATAAGAAAATTGTGTAATTCTAGTTAATGTGAGGAGCTTATAATGGGTGATTTTTTTATCAACTTTCTTTTTGGCAGCTCAGCTGTTTTCCTGTAACATGTTAATGTTAAACATGTTCAGTTTGGTCTATAATTTAGTCATGACTCGACTTAGGCGCTTGCAGATTATTGAATATAATTATCACAATTCATGCTCGGTTAAGAAAGTGAATCGTGCATCGTTTTTCATTAGAAAGTTGTGTTTAGCGACTCAGCTTGTTGCGGATTGCAAAATTGTCGTATTTGGTGTGAAAAGCAGCCAGAAGCATTGCAAGAACTGCCACTGCATCACGAAAAATGCATTGTTTGGTATGGATTATGGGCCGTTGATATGATTGGACCGTATTTTTACAAAGACGAGGATGGCAGAAACGTTACTGTGAATGGCGGGGACTACCGTGCATTAATTAAAAATTTTTTTGCCCAAAATGAAAGAGCTGAACTTGGCTGTCATTTGGTTTTAACAAGACTGTGTCACATGCTACACAGCATGCGAAACAATGGTCCGATTAAGAGGCGAGTTTGACAATTTAGTAATTCAGACTATTTGTTGTGGGGGCTATGTTGAGGCTTACATAAAGCGTGATCCACTTAAGGTTTCCTACTTTATTAAAGAAAAAAACACAGAAAATTAAAATTTAATGGGGAGTGTTTATTATCATTTGAAAAAACATTCTTTGGCATCTATTTTTTGAAAATTATATCTATCAAATGTTGGCTGTTGAGTCCAATTTTCAATGACTTGTTCCAGCATTTTGACTGGTGATTGATGAATGACACGCGTGATGTTTTCCTCCAAGGCCTGAATCGAATCGGGTCTGTTGGCATAAACTTTAGACTTTACATAACCCCACAGGAAAAAGACTAACGGTGTGATATCATATGATCTTGGTGGCGAATCGATCGGCCCAAAACGAGAAATTATGTGCTCACCGAAGTGTTCTCTCCATAAATCCATTGATTGATGAAATTTATGGTAAGTGGCGCCGTCTTGCTGAAACCAAATGTCACCGAGATTACGAGCTAATTTCAGGCATAAAATAGTCGGTTATGGCACTATAACGGTTGCCATTGACGGTTACGTTCGCACCGGCATAATTCGTAAAGACATATAGAGCGATGATTCCACTGGCCCACAAACGACACCACAGCATGCTGGACGTGGTCTATTCGATCGAATATTATCCAATAATGAATGCTGGGTCTCAAAATGGTGATGGTGTTGCGAATAGTACGCTCAGTTGATTATATTGACCATAAGTTTAGCGAAGTTCACGAAACACATTCCTCACAGAACGTAATAAAGTTGAACGTTTTGTAAACGTTGTTCAGGCGTAAGTCTGAAATGTCAAACAATACTAAACAAAAATAACATGACAGCATGACACGACTCACACGTGATCTATAAAAAAAAGGCTATTGAAAAAAGTATCTCCACTTGAATGCCTCTATATATAGGGTTAAGATCGGAACGTCTGACGAACTGGAACATACTATTGTAAAATTTATGATACATACTATTGTAAAATTTATGCCGATATGTTGGAGAGAGAAAATTGGACGTATCGTATAAGCTTTAAACATACATGTCTCTAAATTGTATGTGTTTTTTTAATAAAATCCGAAAGCGCTTAAAAAATCACTCTTTATAAGACTCAGTATTGTCGAGCTACCTCGATTAATTGTATTATATTTTTCTTGAATTCTAAATACTTTAATTATAATAAACAAATTGCCACTTATTTCTTTAATTTAGGTTCAATTAATTCAATTTGTCGTACATTGAAATCTCTAAGATTCACATAATAATTGCAACAATACAGAAAATGTAAATTATTGAAATCCTACCACACATCCTAATCAATCCAGCTCAATCAATTCACCCTACACATCACAATAATTTCTCTCATTATTAGCTCATGCAAAAACTTCAACGATGTTCGTAAATTATTATTTTATTGGTTTTTGAGATTTTCCAAACATGATTTTCCAACATGAATAAGAAACGGAAGTAATGCTGAATTTTATAGTCTGCTGCAGTTTGTTAATTAAACCCATAATTATACAGTGTCTGCTCTGTGGCAATTGGAGAGTTAAGCATGAAACACAATCCAGTCTTGGCGCAACTGCACGAAATCAGGCATTAATGTAAGTGGTAATATTTAATGATTGCCTTTGCCGTAATTGCTGATTTAACAACTAGGAAAATATGAAAATATACGTACGTAACTAAAGTGTAGAGAAAAGTATAAAACAAGTAAAAAAGTACAAAAACTGCAACTGAAATTACTCAAGTATTATCAAGCATGTATATATCATTGTTATTAAGTATGTAAGTACAAGTAGTTGCATGAAGAGTTTTAAGTTTGAGGTAGTTATTCTTTCAACTATCTTGAAATTAGAGCCTGCAAGTGTAAATTGGAATGAGACATAACACGGGTAAAGAGGAATGAAAATATGACTTAATTACATATCTATATTTGTCTATATTTTTGCAGAAAACAACAATTAGTAGTAGATTTAAAACACACCTTTAAGACAAAAAAAAAATAAATAAGAATATTTTAAATCAAAAATGTAATCAAAGTTTTTTTAAAGGCATAATTGACTTGCTTCAATGAAAAAAGCTCTAAATAGTTAAATAAGAATTATTATGAAAACATATAAAAAATCGATTTTATTCTTTTAAAAACATGCTAACAGCAATTTTTTTTCTATTTTAGATATACACTTATTATACCCTCCAAAAGTGGTGAATGAGGGTATATATAAGTTAGTCATTCCGTTTGTAACACTGAGAGATAATCATCTGAGACACAACGAAGTATACATATTCTTGGTCCTTACGAAATTCTAAGTCGATTGAGCCATGTCCGTCTGTCTGTCCGTCTGTCTGTCTGTCTATGTAAAACACTCTCACGTCCAAAAACACAACCGTTTATTGTTCTCCTTAACTGTCTGCTATTAAAAATCAGCAAAATTGGTAGAACCAGAGTTATGGATCAAAATGTAAGACAACTTCCATAAAAAATTGATATTTTAAAAAATTTTTCTTGCTATATTTTTAAATATATTGAAGATAATACCATGAAATATTGTATACGATGTTTTTATGATAAAAGAAGAAAGTGTAAGGAAAATAAGAATAATAATTCCATGATTTCTTATAGCGCCCATACAAAAAATTTCCCGAAATATTGCTCAATTATACATAAATGCCTATAAAATTGGAATATTAATACAAAATTCAGCAGGAAGAAGTTTCATGCAAAAAGAAATCGCAAAACGAATTTGTTTTTAAATCGGTCCATGTTTGACAAGAGACCCCATATAAAGTCCACTTCCAATAAATACGTATTAAACTAATATAAATAATGCTAAACGGCTAAAATTTGACATAAATAATCCTTATAGATAAATAAATTTTTATACTAAATTTTATGGTGGTCGTAGCTTCCATATAAGAACCAGTTCCGAAAAAGTCATTTATCTTTGTATTTATCTTATAAATATCGGTACCGACGCGAAACTTTGCACAGATCATTAACATATACACAAAAACCATTCTGTAGAATTTTGTGAATTTCAGTCCATATTTGACCGTATCTCCTATATAAAGCTTTCAACCGAAAATCACCTTAATGGTCACAAATCTCTTATAAATAAAGGTGCTGGTCCAAAATTTTACACGGATCATTTACATAAATGCTAAAATCAAACTGCTGGAATTTGAAAATATCGGCCCATATATGACTATATCCCCTAAATAAGGTCCACTTCCGAAATTCACGTTAATACTAATATGTATTTTAAATATACGGTTATTATGTTGATATTCGGCGTAAGATATCCGCATATGCCTAAAATTCACTATTCCAAAATTTAAGAATATCGGTCCATGGTTTGTTATAGCTGCCATATAAGAAACATTTCTGAAAAAGCCATATTGTATAAATATCGGTATCGACTCAAAACTTTGCACATAGCATTGACATATATACAAAAATCATCCCACAACATTTTGTAAATTTCGGTCCATTTATAACCGTATGCCCCATAAATCTCTTATAAATAAGGTTACCGATCCAAAATTTTACACGGATCATTTACATGCATGCCAAAATCAAACTGATGGATTTTGAGAATATCGGTCCATATTTGACTACATATATCCCCCATATAAAGTCCACTTCCAAAATTCAGTTTAATAGTAATATGTAACTAAAATACATATACCATTATTACATTGAAATTCGACGTAAGATATCCTCATATGCATACAAATTACTGTTCCAATATGCCATATAAAAACAATTTCCAAAAACCAAATTAACCGACAAAAATGTCTAATAAATATCGATATGGAACCAACATTTATATAGATCCGTCATTTTAATCCAAAAATCATACTAATAATTGGCAATAGCTACCGAATTAAGTCCACTTCCGAGCATAACAACCAATCATACAACTCTTGTAAATAAAGCTATTGAGATGAAATTCAACAAATATAATCCTAAAATACATAGAAATCACATTAGTGGATATTGGATTTAGAAGCTATCAGTCCATAATTGGTCCATTTCTTCTATGATACCCATAAATCTTTTGTAAATAATAATATCAAATACAAACAAAAAAGCCTCACCTTATATTTTACCCTTTTTTATGAATATAGATTGTTAAATTAAACTCAAGAGTATTATAAAAATCAGACAAACTCTGTAAATTATGATAAGAATCGGTAATTACATCAATTATAAATGGTCAAAATTAGATACAATTTCAGAACATTTTAAATAAAATCACATTAGTGAATTACGACCAACAGGTAATAATATTGTCTTTGAAACAATATATAAAATACTAATAAAAATTGCACTAATACTGAATAGAAAACACAGAATTAGTATATACTAGTCCTATAGCCAATGTAGTTGCTGTATTTCTTATTACGTTTAGGTGGAGGGTATTAAAGATTCGGCATAGCCGAATATATTACTGTAACTTGTTTTTAGCTGTCTTTTTTTTAACGTTTAAAAGTATCTCGTTTAATATTTATTCACAAACAATACAAAGTAAATAAATCATTTAAAATTGTCCACCATTTAATTATTTCTTTTAAAAGTCAAACAAAACTTTCCATACAATACAAATTCAAATTATAAATTGGTTTAGTTTATTAGTGACTTAAATGGCTTTTGCCTAAAATACTTCGTCCATTTAAATTACATGAAAAATGTTGATGTAATTTAGAGTGTGGAGGAAATTTCTCGTAGGCAGTCATCTCGATTTTATATATTAGTTGTATGTTAAATATCTCATAGTCACAGAGATTGAAACAGTTGTGAGATTGTGTTTGTGGACCTTCTTGAGTGAGTATGTTGGAGTACGAAGTACGAACAAAAATAAATATTGTTAGTGCCAAGAAATGTTAAGACGATCCGTGTAAAGTCGCAACTAGTGCGAAATACTCTCCAGACTTCATTCTATCCTAGTGCTACGAGATATACATTGAAGCAATACCGACCTAAAGTAGAAAATAGAAAAAACTTAAGCGCCAAATGGTGGAGATCGAAATGTACAAAAAATGACGTCTGAAAATTCTACTATGGTAGTAGCATAACTTCTTCTCGACATGATAATATGGAAACAGTTACTTAGACTACAAGTTCCCAGAGTATATGTTGGAAGAATACTAAAATTTTTTCTAAAATTTCCAAGCAATAATTGAAATTTACATGGACTATCCTTTTACATAGCTAGAGGCGGTCAAGACAGTAATTAAAAAAAAAAAACAAAGGTGCAGGCTCGTCGTAATATATATACGGATTGAAATGTACAAGATCAGACGCAATGAATTGATATTGAGAGTTGCATCCACTAATCTGCAACATTTAGAAATACGAGGACATGTCCAAAAATTGCAAACTCAGTGCACTATGTTCCTCAAAAAGAAATATGCAAATTATAGAAATATTAGTCACTTGTCGATTGCCTACAAAATAACAGAGATGTAGCCATGATTGAATATTATATTCCTGCAAAATCATCTCGTTTAAAAAAATGATAAAATCTTATAGAAGACCTCATATTCTCCCGATGATATTGACATCGTTGGAAAAATGTTATGAGATATAACTGCTGTTAATGTGAAGATTGGTCAAAACAATGGTTGCTGGCTGGATGGGCATAAAGTGAGAGAAGGCAATTAAAACTTTGTATTAGTAGATAAATTAACATTAGGGAAGCCAATCCTAAAATCCCGGGATTCGGGATTTTGTCCCGGGATTTTTCATGATTAATAAATCCCGAGAATTAGTATTTGTCTAAAATATCCAGAGAAGTATAATTGTTTTCATCTGCTTTTTTGGCATACACAACAAAACTTAACATAAATCAATGTTTTTAGCATTTTTAATAAGAGAAAATAAAAGGGATCTAATGACAGATTTTACACTAAAACGCAACTGAAAAGGTCAGAAACATTTCAAAATTATTTAAAAATTCACCAACAAAAATTAAAATTTTACAAAAGTATGTTGACGAAAAAATATAAATATTAATTTTGGATTATCAAACTCGAACGCGTATTTGATGAGCTTACGGTTTTGAAATTGGAAATTCCTTTAACTGATTTTATAGCTCAACCAATTACAGATGAGAATTTGTTAAACTTAAACAAATAGTGGTCATTTTAAGTTCGGTTAAAGTGACAGTGAAGTCGTTTGTCGCAGTGATAAGAATCTCTGCCGTTGTTGCACTTTTATTTAAGCTCAAAGAGATATCAAGCGATGAACTAGTGAAACCAGAAATCAACAAAGAGGGATCATTTACACAAAACTTTTAAATTTTTGAAATTAAATTTTTAATGAAATAGAAATGTTTGTTATTAGAATTTAATGAAATTCGTTTCATTGATCACGAAATTAATGATATAATGAAAGTAATTGAAATACGTAAAAGCCATCCACAACACCTAGTAATGTCTGTAATGATATGGAATCAAATATTGAATAAGAACTGTGTATAATTATTTGTTTCAGAGGGTGGAAAATATAATCAGCGTACAATTTGTATATAAGAAACAAAAATCCCGGCATCCCGGGACTTGAAAATCCTGTCCTGTTTGGCGTCCCTAATTGACATACCTCAGGTCAACCGTAAATGGAATTAAAATGAACGATAATTCTAGCGAACAGAAGCTTCTCTTGGATGAGTATCGGGTTTAACAACACACTTGATATCCATGCTATTTTATGGTGCTGAAACATGGACAGTTGCTAGAGCAGTGGGCGCATTCGAGAGTCAAATCTTTTATAAAAAAGATGTCGAAGAAAAAATATTTGATATTTGTACATTCGGGAGCTACATTTTTGAAAAATATTGGAGCCAAAAACGTAGAAGGAAATTATATACGATGAATGAATCAGAAATTTAATCCGCAGTAAATGCAGCAAGATATCTTAAATTATAACGACGTTCTGACTGGTACACGTTGGAAGAATGAGAGCAGATAGTTAAGCACGAAAGACAAATAGGAAGCAAAGCGCAATTATGAAAAACTGATACCGTTCACGAACATTACAGGTCATTTTGAGAATTATTTTGCAGAAAACACAGTAAGATGCACTGCATTAGAAATATTATGTTTAGGATACATATGAAGAATCTAGAATCTTGTGAAAGAAGACCTACAAATCCTTAGATTATTCAATAGAAAGCTGCCCTCAAAAGACCGAAGCTCACAAAAAATGTTTGATAAATAGGCCAAGATATACAATAGGTATATCCATATAAGCAAATAGATAAAATAAAGAAATTAATTCGGTGTATTTGAATACGACTCATGCAAATATAAAAAGTTTTTGACGCATAATTAAAATTAAATTTAATATGTACTTCCTTCTTAGTTACGTTTCATATAATCTAAAGAAATTGTATCTCCAGTTTTGTATGTCTTTAATAAAACCAGTCAAGTTTCATATTGTTTCACTGATTCGTTCATATATACGCTTGATATCCAAGTAATTTTATGGAGAGGAAAATCGTTAAAAAATCTATGGAAAATTGAATTCCACTTGTCCATAAATACGTCATTATAGTCTAGATTGAAAAGTTTTGCGCCCAATGAAATGACACTTTAATGTGTAATTAAATTTTAAAAAAATTTTGTTCGAAGTTTTACTTCAAGTTAAATATACAAATTGTTTGAAAACAATTGTATACACTACAATTTATTTTTGAGCAATAATTCTCATTTAGTGTAGTTAAATTTTTTACAAAAGAGTGATTTTTAAAGGGCTTTCGGATTTGATAAAATTTATTGAAAATTTAATTGAGTCGATAGAACGATCTATATTATTACATGTTTAGAAATAATTTCATGTAAATTTTGACCACTACTACGCCTCGAAAGGTTCATAAGCTGGAACCAATTTTGGCATACTCTCGCCAACATATCAGCCGGTATCTCGTGAATAAAGTCTTCTATATTAATTGACTAGCCGCAAAAAAGAAATAAACTATTCACCGAACTCGCCTCTCAATTAGGCCATTATTTCGTGTGCTGTTTGGTATATGGCACCACATGTCAGGCAAGTTTAGCTCTTCCATTTTGGGCAACAAGTTTTCGTATGTCGTTTCTGTAATCGTCAGCTTTAAAAAAGTATGATACAACGATGCCACCGGGCAATAATCCACACCAAAAGGTTCATTTTCGGAATGCAGTGCCAGTTCTGACAATGATGGTGGCCGCTTTTTACACCAATCACAACAGTTTAGTTTGTTTACGTATCCACTCAACCAGAAATTAGCTTCGTCGCTGAACACAATTATTCAATGAAAACGTTTACGATGCACTTTCATAACCGAGCATGAATTTTGACAATAATTCCCAATTTAGACGAAGCAATTCTTTAAGCTGATCTGATTTTTTTGTAGACATCTGGGTGAAAGGAAGATAAGACGAGTACATACTTGGTTCTACTAGCAACTAGTGTTACTGTCTTATTTGCATTACATACATATGTGTATACTCTTAAATAAAAATACGAGTGATTTAAGCAATTATATTGTGCTGTGTAAACATCCAAGAAATTTCAAGGAAAAAATTTTATCAATATTTTCTACAACAATTGCTTAATTGGGACTTAAATTTAATAATATTTAAACGTTGTTCTTTTGTGACATGTTCAACAGTAACATGGTCACGAAAACAGCTGAGCTGCTAACAACAGACTTGCCAGAAATAAAGATGCTAAAAACTTCGCCCTTTATTAACATTACTTTATTTAAAATTTTTTATGCCATATAATATTGTCTTTCTGACAATAATGAGATCTCTTAATTTTTTAAAAATCTAATAATTTGTCATAAAATTGTTCAAACAATATTGTGCTAGCTTATGGTACTACATAGGAAGGAGACACAACAAACTGCATATGTTGCTTCCCCAGCTCTTCACCAGTAATCGATCACGTACTTAAGAATGTATACAAAGCGCAGTGTCAGCAAGCATATGTATATATGAACAATTCCATTTTTTTTTTTTTTTTTTTAATTTTTGACCTAAAAAGAGATATTGGTAATTTTTCTTTATTTCCTTCCATCCTTTTATTATTTGCTTTGCTTCTTCTGATGCCGCCTTCATAATTACAAAAAAAAGAGGGAAAATTAAGAAAATATTATTTCTTTTCAAGTTTCAAATGGACTATAAAAATAAACTGAAAGGAAGCTAAAATAGACTGTTTAAATACACATACAAAGTAAATATGCATAGGATTGCTCATCAACTACATGGGCATCAGTTTTAATCGTTCTTTTATTGATAATTAAAAGCAAAAACCAAGAAAAAAAATGCAATAAAAAGATGAATTAAGCAAAAATGGAAAAGGGAAAGAGTAAGAGAGAGTGAATGCCTTAATACTTAAACACTCCGAGGAGTTTGAATAAGGACTTGGTATGCTATTTCTCAAGGATAATATAAGATCGACTCCAATATGCAAGACCGTGACTTATTCAATTGCTTAATCAGCAGAGAGCTTTGTGTATTAAGAGAGAAAAAGTAAAAAACACAAGTTACTTTATAGTGTACATGTGTGAACGTAGCGTAAACTGCATTTTGTTACCAAGCACATGTGATAAGAAATTACAATTTCGCAAATGACTGCTTTAAAAGGTAAAATAATCATGAATATGTTAATGTTTTTTGTTTAAAAGTACGCTATTTATACAATACATCCAGGGCTGTCAGATGAATTTCGGAAACAATTTTCAAAATCCCGATAAAATAGAAAAAAATCGTTATTTCGAATTTCAAAAATCGGAAAAATAAATAGTTGTTTTTAATTTTTATTTAAACAAAATAATAAAAATGTATGTGTACGAGTATATAGGTATAGTCTCTCGTACTACACATATGTATGTATATAAAAATACCTAAAATTAAGCTTTATACGTAAAAAAGAAATCACAACGAAAATAAAAAATGTTCTCGTGATATCGTTTAAAGGTTTCGCAAACTGTGCATTTTTACGCCCTCGTAAATAAATTGTTAAAAATTACATGAAAAATTATTAAATTAAATTACAATTTTGGCTCGTAAACTTGCACTGTTCAATTGTGCATTTAACTCAAGAGCTGTTTTTAAAATTGTATGATTTCAAGACTGAATGATGAACAAATGGCATTGCATATCGAAAATATGCTCCAGCTGCAAATACATAAGTCAAGTCTTCCAAAATCTCTTCTTCCTCCGTACATTGATTATCTATAAACAGCCAAAAAGGAAAAGTAACATAGTGACATACACAAAAGGATTTATGCTTATCATCATTTTTTAAGTTTATTTTATTTATTTCTGAAATGACATTTCTCACAAACTGACGTTGTTATATTGCACAAAACTTAAGTTGGAGGTCCACAACTCGATTTTTAGTATCAACGCGTCAAGTATTTCAAGTTACATGTGAAGATTTTTCGCGGCAATATGAAGTTTTTTATCGGCTTGTTTGTCAATTTCTTATAAAAAATGTTATTTCAACTATAATTTTTTCTAGTGACATCAACTTTAAAATAAATTTGCTTTTCATTTGTCAATGTGAGCTGTTCGACGTTTGCGACGCTTTCAAAAGTAGAAAGTAAACGAACTTTTTGTTTTTTAAGCGTCAATGCTTCCTACGCTTTTAAGTGTGTAACTTATAATATACGACTACATTGATTCTACTTTTTTGACAGTTGGTTAGAACGCGAGAACGCCTAAAAGCTTGGCATGGACATTCAGATTAAAAAAGTCTCGCAAGTTTGCTCAATTGCACAAACGGTAATTTTAAGCAATGATAATGAGTTTCCTTAATGTTAAACACAACTTGTGTATTATAATAATAATATAATAACAAATAAAAACAAATAAATATCTGATTGTGATATATTTTATTAATTCAGGTTTAATTACAGTGTCAAAATAATTTAGTTTATTAAAGGTGGCTATACACTACGTGTTTTTGCTTATGTATTTTTAAGTTTACAACTCACATGTCTGTCAAAATTGGTCATTTTACATATATGTTTTAATTTTTGGTCACCAACTTGTATGTACAATTACACGTAACATCGCCATGATTAAAACAGCTGATACGCTTAAATATTATTCTTTTTTTACACATAAATTTCCATGTCGTTTCATTAAAAAATGCGTTAAAGCTGCTACAAAGCCGGCGTCAAAAATATTGATTTAAGGTTTTTCGAGTTTTAATATACAAGATGTGGAGCTTGTATCAAAAATTTTTAAATAATTTATATCATTGTTATTAAATTATCAAAATGGGATAAAAAAAATATTTAATTTATCACTTATGCAAATTCTTCATACGGCCGGCTA
The DNA here is from genome assembly GCA_950370525.1 of Bellardia bayeri. Classification (NCBI taxonomy): domain Eukaryota; kingdom Metazoa; phylum Arthropoda; class Insecta; order Diptera; family Calliphoridae; genus Bellardia; species Bellardia bayeri. The sequence goes on along the minus strand of OX493264.1, from coordinate 35,041,464 downwards.
CTCATAGCGCAGATTTAACCGTCGACAAATCTTTTCGCCTGGCATATACATTTGAAAACATGTGTTTGAACATTAGAAAATATAACGTGTTCTAATCGTAAAAATACATATGTATTTCCACATGTATTTTACACAAGCTAAGTTTTTGAGGTCACCAACTACATGTTTTTACTCCCATATGTAAAATTTGACATATACAATGTAAAAAACATGTAGTGTATATGCACCTTAAGTTTTACATACAATTTTGAGTAAAGAATTAATCAAATATATTTATGTATTTTCAAAGAATTTCGTATTACTGTTTTATTTAATACTATTTGGCTGAATATTCTACTTTTGGCGTTATGTTAAATTTGGAAAAGTTGCTGAAGAACTTCCCTCTTGAATTTCAGAAATTGTTTCCTCTAAAATTTCCGGAAATTCACGGAATTCAGCTTTTCATATTGCTACGAAATTATATTTCAATTTAAATGTAACGGTATGTTATAACACACGGTATGTTTATCGACATACAACTTTAGAATTTGTAGAAATTTTAATTTATAAACATTATTGAAAATACCCTGTTATAAACAAAGCTGCGCATTGAGTTTTAACGACTTTGGCTGCATATTCTATGATGTCTATGATTGCTGTATTAATAGACTAACAGGGCCAATCTAGTGAATCAGTTTATTGTGAGTCATCGTTGTGTAAACATCAAAGAATTTGGTTTATTAAAAGGAAATAAACCACCGTATTGAAAAGGTAAAAACGTTAGTTATGAAATAAATTATCGATAGTTCAATTCAAATTCAATGTAATTTATTATTCAAATATACGCAAAAAAAGGTTGATTGTAATTCAATGGTGAGATGAATAATAATGTGTCGAAAAGTCATACAGTGATGTTTATGGTAACAACCGAAAAAACGCTAAGTTGATCTTAGTGCCAATGTTGACTATACTACAGTTCGTCCCCCAACAAGTAGTCATCCAACCGCTTTGGAACTTTCTTCTCTCGTGTGGGTCGGAAAAGCGGTGCGGCTGTTTTTTCTGTTTTGGTTAAAGCAACTGCCTTTGTATCTGGATCTGGTAGAATGTATTCACCTGAAGTTTCATCTGGAGTATCATTCAATTCAATCAAATAAGTAATTTCCTCTAAGATTTTTAATTCATGGAATTCAGTATCAAAAATTACTTTTCATATTTACCAATCAAAAAAGTAATTTCTACTATTCAGACTCATAATATTGCATATTTGGAATTATTATACTTAAACTCGATTATTGTCTTTAATTAAGAAAACATCACTACCATTTAGTTTTGTTCTTGAAATATGTTCTTCTTAATATTCACATAATTGAATGAGAAAAATAGTTGTTGTCTCAAAAAAAAGGAGAGTTTGTTACCGCAAACATTAATAAAATTACTAAAATAATAAATGACGGAAAATTTTAATAATTCAGAAAATCGTCAGTCTTAGAGACACAAAAAATCGTCAAAATGACAATAAATCGTCAAATCTACAATGCCTACACCTCTATAATGGGAATCTACTCATAGTATCTTTGTGAGTCGATTTAACGACTGAGTCCATTTAGCTGGCTTTTCATGTAAAACTTGAGCCCAAAGTACATGTCACAATTTTGAAAACCTGGTATTGAAAATGTTGTTCTCAAAGTTGTCCACTTTGTCCATTGCTAATTGGGCTCCATTGGTCATCTCACATTTTAGGATATTGCATATCCTTAGTGCTGGATGTTGTCTGACTTGTTCTGTTAGTTACTTCCGCCTTTTTAGGTGTATCATTGTTCGCTTCGTATTGACGATAATGACCTTTGTGATGATGTTTCTCTTTTAGTTTGGAGGGTGGCTATGAATCAATTAAAAGGGTAAGTTTAGACATACTACCTTTGCTGATGCATTTGAATACCTTCCAATACACAATGGATAGATCATTTTATACTTCAATTAATGAAAGTATTCTGCTGGTTGGGATTTCGGTTTTTTTTTCAGGAGAATACCCTACAACGATTTCCGGCCGTTCTTTCAAAATTGCATCTTTCCATGGTTGTAGGATGTATTATACTGCCTTTTCTATTAAATACAAGCCATCCAGGTTTTAGGACGTAGCCAGAAAATTATGGTGCCTTTCCTCAGCTTCACAATTTTTTTCAGGAATGCAGCCTGTGCTCATACTCTGTAACTCCCGCATCGAGAAACTTTTCGATTAAAATGTCAGATTACAGAAAAAGTGTGTCTGTAAAATTTTTGTGAAAAAGGTTTCTGCTTTGAACTGTCAAATATACTGACAAATAAAAACGCGGCGAGATATAGTTTTAAAAATAAAAAATACTCGTATTCAAATCGTAATAAATAATAACGCGTTACTATAAATTTTATACATTATATTTTATGTACCACTTTACCAATTTTCTTTTAGCAAAACAATGAAACTATTTTTATTTTATTGCAAATTATTTTGTATCAACAAACATTTAAGTTTTACTATATATTATTTTGAATAACAGACGGTTGTATTATTTTTAAAATTTACTAAATTTTGTTTGACGTCAACGATATCTTTGTTGAGCAATTTCAAACACTGGAATTTTACATAGGCTTTGAGTTTTATATTTTGACATTTCTAACGTAACGACGTTACGTTACTTTTGATAGTTTTCGACATATGTAAGTTACAGACACATTTTTTTCTCACTTTTCCAGAAACGATGGAATATTTTGTTTCATTAAAACAATTATTAACAAGTAAGAAAGTATAGTCGGTCAAGCCCCACCATATAATACCATACACTTAGTATATGTATAAAATAGTTTTTCAGAAATAGTCGCTATATGGGAGATATTACTTATTATGGAGCGATCATCTAAAAATTTAGTGCCATGACTACCGTGAATATAAATATTATGTATGTTATACTTTATTTCAATATTAATACTTTTAAAAAATTTATGGAGGTTAAAGTGAATTGCGGAGAGTGTCATATATGTCATGTACAACTTATGTGTGATGAAATTTGTTTGGATTCTTGCATAATTCAAACATTTATGATCGTTAAACTCCTATTTCGGGAGGACATTTGTATGGGAGCCAGGTGAAATAATGCACTGATTTCCACCAGTTTTAATCCCATCCGTCCTTGAGCCGAAAAATATCGCGCACCAAATTTGATTGAAATATCTTCAAAATTGCTACCTGTACTCTGCACATAAGCTTTACATGGACAGCCAGCCAGACAGACGGACGGACTGTCAGACATCGTTAAATCGACTCAGAAAGTGATTCTTAGGTGATCGGTGTACTTTAAGGTGGGTGTTGGACCAGTATTTATGTGCGTTAAAAATATCAGCACAAATTCCACTATTGTGGTGTAGGGTATAACAATCAGATCCGTGCAACTACAAACGGCATGCCGAAAATACTTTCGTAATTGTTTCCATTTAAAGTGCAAATACTTTAGTCAGCAAATCAAAGTGACTGTGATATGTACATATTTTGAGAATGTATTGTTTTATTTTATAAATATGAACCCTTAACTAAATATTCCTGACTGTATTGAAAACTTCGTGTAACAAGTAATTTAAAGCTTTTTAATGAAACCGCCTAAAAAAATAATAAATTAAAATTTTTGAAATATTGTTATAAAAGTTGAAAAACATCTAAGTATACATTTTTTAAGTTAAATATTTTACGAAAAAAAAAATTAATTTGCAATTTTGTTTTAATTTTAAATAATGTATAATTTCAGCAATTTATTAAAGATTTTCTTAAAAAACTTTTGTTTACAACATCAGTTTAATTTTCCAACGACAATATGTGGGTATGTCTGTTATATTTGTTAAAATGCGTAGTATAACTTCAGTACGAGTACAGTACAACTTAATTAAACGGAAACTGATTTAATTGCATATTTAATGACTTACAATGAAGTTGAAAGTTTATTTCTGTGGATGTGTGTGCGTATAAGAGTGTGCGTATGAGTCTTGCACAGTTGAAAACAATAACAAACATTTTATTTCCTTTCTCGATAACTGTGTGAGTGTGAGTGTGTGTGCGTATGTATAAGTTAATGTATCTACTACTTTTTGTAAGGAAAACAATGTTTATGCAAATAATTGTTAACAATTGCTGATAATGTCAACATCTATAATACATACATACATGTGTACAAAAATACATTGAAATAAATTTTTATTTATTTTTGACATTACACTTGATGACAAGGAATATGTTTTTACAATAACGATACTCTGTATATACAGACGATGCATTTATACTTACAAAGTAGGAGATATTAATAAATAAAATTGTCAAATACTTATTAATAGGTAAAGTCGGTTAAAGTCTTTTTGATAGTTTATCCCACCAACATTTTATGTTTTGCGTTGCAAGCTAAAATCCTTTCTGCCATTCCAGTAAATAGACTATTAATTTTGAGAAAAATATAAGACCCAATTAACATTTTTCATAAAATTTTGGCAATTAACTTTAGACCATTAAAGAGATTCATAGAAAATATTGGTGGTGGGTAGTTTGAGAGACCTGGGCCTTATTTCACATAACAAATTATTAACTTTTCATTTTGTACTAAAGCAATTTTTCGTCGATTTGCAAAACTTTATGTTCCTCAGAACTATACTATTTGATAAGGTATAAGTTGAAATTGACAAGTGTTATTTGCAAAGTTTTTGCAATTTTTTTTTATTCTTTTTGTATTTTCTGCTCCACGTTCTCTTGTGCAAAATGCAAAGATAATATGGATAATTGTAATGCAAAGGATTTGCAAATGATTATGCTGTTTCGTTAAGCAAAATCTGTAAATTCAATTTGTGCAAACACATTTTGATAAGTTTTTGAAAAAATTTGCAAGATTGCTTTTAAAATTCCTAGAAGTTAATGTTAAGTCGTAAGTTTCTACTCGGCGATTATTGAAGGCGCTCTTATAACAAAAAATAATAGAGACCGAATTTATTTTTCCGGACTACAAAACTTTATTATTAACCCTGCTAAAAATGCTTTCAATCGTTGCCACAAAAAACTCGGCGCATAATTACAAACAATTTTCTTAAAGAAAGATTCCCGTGTTATAATTAAATAAAACGTAAGCTTAATTTTTTTTTTATTTTTGCTTTTTTATTAATTATTGAATCTATCTTATTTTCTTAGGCCTAACAATAAGTATTCAAATCTTAAAACTAAAATAAATCTAATTACTCTCTAACAGAGCTTTAATTTCTTATTGGCTGTTAAGCTCTACGAAGCCTCGACTGGGTCTTTCTCTGAGCTAGAATTCTAGCAAGCAAAGTCGGGTAGGTTTGTATCCTTTTGATGTAGTTAGCTTTAATATGTTCTAAATATTTACAATAATTTTATAAAAAAGTATTAACTTTATTGTTTTGAAAACTAGCAAATAAAATATATTTTTTTTCTTTACTCACATGTTATACTGCAAGATTTTTTCAATTTTTATTTTGCGGTTCGTTTTAAAAAGCTATATTAAGCAGTGCAAAGTGATAAGGCAGATATACAAAGATTAATAAATGCTTTGTAGAACACTGTGCACGCTCGCTTTGTTTGCCGTAGAGCTAAAACACTTTACAAAGATTTTAAAGTTTTGGCAAAAACTTTGCTTAGTGAAAAGTAAGATTTGCAAAGAATATTAAACAGCAGAACTTATCACTTTGCCAAAATTTGCAATTTAACAAGTGCAAAGTAAAAGTTTGATAATTTCTCTTTACTCCATGAGTATTACAATGAGATTAGTTTTATATGAATCTAGTGGGCTGTTTTGAAGGCCATGTACACTGACCTAACGTAGATATTATTGGCAAAACAAATTGCCTTCCTCAAATGCAGGACTATATCATCGATGATAGTCATTTGATTGGATATAGATTAATAGAAGTCGTGTCGGTTTTTTTGCCATTGATTGTATAGGAAACACATACATATACCTATACACATGAATACAAATATTCACGTTACATATTCATACAGTATTGTTACCATTTAAAATTGGATTTTATTTATTTTGCTGTTGTTGTTGTTGGTTTTATTTTCATTCATCGGTATTTGTCTTTATCTTCATTTGTTCGTAACGCTCGTACATTCAAAATTCAAATGTTAAATATTTTATTGTGCAGGATTTTTGTATCGCATTGTCACAAATACAACTGAAATAGAGAGCATGAGAAGAGAACTTGTCTTATTAGTATTCTTTTACAATTCTGTGCTGGTGCCATTGTGTGCATGACTTGAAGTTGGAAAATATACACAGATACACACACACACACACACACATGTATACGTACGTATATATTGACATACATGCAAACGTTATACGTATAATACAAGTAAAAGTACTGTATTTGCACCTCATGTGTACAAGTGTACTTTTTGCGTATTTTTGTGTTCAAATTGTTGTCATCACTACTACAACATATGAATTTTTATTTTTATTCGTATTTTTATTTTTGTTTGTGTTTATGTGCATGTCTGTCTATTTGTCTGTCTGTCTGTTTTTCATTGTATATGTATGTATGTAGTTAAAGTTACACAATAAATTGCGATGAATACTTAAACAGGTTTGTTGCGTTATTCCTATTCATTTGCCACTTAATTACATTTGCTGTCAGAACACATTTGGAATTTTGAGATGTAAGCAAAGACATTCTCATACTCATACAAATGAACGAAAATGCGAAATGTCTGGAATTTGACAGTTAGTAAATTTTATATTTTTTTGTTGATATTTCTTCGCTTTGAACTTGTTTTTATGAAAGTTACAGTGTTGCAAGAATTAGGTGCTTTAAGAAAATAATTTTTTGTCTAATTATTTGCGGGAATGCTGCAAGTTTTTTGTGTAATATCGAAAATAATTTCAAAAAGTGTTACAGTTAGTACTGAATGATTTTTTTTAAGATATTCGATGAGCATTCCATATGATGATACATCAGGTTTGTCATATAAACGCCTGATTGCCAAGTTAGAAGCTAAATTAAATTTGTCAAGCTAAAACAGAAGCTTTAGTTATGTTGATCCCTTATTGTACCACTGTACACCTTGAATAATATTTTCATTTCATTTTCATCGTTATAATTTTCCTACTTTAATTCGTTTTCTTTTCGTTTTTTTTTTTTTTTTTTTGTGTTCACCAACTGCACAATACAGTTCACTTCATTTATTTTATACCGTTTTTTGATTTGTTTTTATGGGTTTTCTAGGATAAAATTTATTTGTAGGTTTTGTGTATTCCAGTTACAATTTTATGTTGGTGTTTATGTGTTTTCAAAAACATAAAAATCTGGTTTTGATGCCTTAAGTCATTAATTATATGGATGAGTATTTTTGCAAATATATATATAAAATTTTTTTCTGTATGAGTGTTTCTTTAAATCTGGTTGCTGATTACTCTGATACTTTTTATACGATCTTCTCTTTGGCGGTCTTGTTAAAGAAGTTTATTTTCTTTTTAATTTTCTTTTTCTTATTAACAAAAGTTTGACATTTTTATTTTGGGTTACTTTGTTGCGAAAGCATAAAAAGAATTTCAATCAACTTTGTTTGTGTGTTTGTTTGTTTGTTTGTTTTTATTAAGTATGATATTAAAATTGTTTTAAGGCTATAAACAAAATGTACATATTTATTAACTGTAGGCTGGGTATTAAGAAGATTTGAAAAGTATAAAGTATCTATTAAATCATACTTAAAGAAGAAAATAATTTGGTTTAATAAAAAGACATCAATTTGGTAAAATTATGGGGGAAATTATTTAAAATTTTTTCATTCACTTGCAGTCGTCAATAAGAAGGAAAGTAAACTTTATAGGATCTGCTAATTTCTAGAAATTGTTTAGTTTTTTAGAAGTTTATTTCCTAAGCAGATATATATTAATATATAAATAATTCTGTTGAACAGGTTTTGGAAAAGATTCGTTTCTAAAACACTGCCGAACAATTCCTGGATAATTTTTTTTTGAAGCCCACATACAGATAAGCTCTCTCCGTATTTTGTTTTTGTGGTTTATCCATATCTATAATGTACTACTGTCAAACGCACTTGAAAAATATTACTTTTGACATAAGTAAATTGTAAACAAAGTCAGTCAGCTGTGCTATTGCACTCGCCTTGGATATTTACAACATGTAGATTTAGGATTTAGTTTTCTTGAAATTAAATTTCCTGGCTACTTGTTAAATTTTGTTGGAGTTGAGTTTTTTATTCACAAAAAATAAACAAACACATTTATATATTACACGTATTTATAGCACTTAATTCGGAAAAGCTTTTATTTTTTCTGGGAATTGAAAACAAACAAAAATAAAGTTTATTTTTTTTTATTATTATTCACAAAACGAAAAAAGACATCACCAGTGAAATATGCCAAAGTTTTTAGTCTGTTGCTGTAACATATACAAGGTGGCGCAAAAGTAATCCTTCTATCAGAAAATGCTATAAATTTTGCGCAACTTGATGAATTGGGATTGGAAAACATGTGGTACCAACAGGACGGTGCAACGGCATACACTGCCGATATGCTGAAGGATGCATTTCCCGGGCGCCTAATCTTCCGTTTTGGCGATTAGCAAGATCGCCTGATACTTTTGCGCCACCTTGTATATGTATATATATGTGTATTTGGGCTTTTGTACAAGTGTAGATGTGTACCTGCATGTGAGTGGAAGCAATAGTGTGTTTCTGTGTATTTGGGTAAATGTGTTTGTGCTTGAAGTTAAACCTTTTGAAAAAACAACATTTAAACCATTCACCATATTCGTTCGTATGAGTACGTAATACCCAAATATGTATCTGTAACGGTATGTATTTCAGTATTTCAGAATTTCAGATGTATTCAGGTATTTTGTTACGGTAAGTGATATTGTTTTTTTAAGCCTTTTTTTATTTTTGTTTTGTAAAGTAAATGGGCGAGTTTGTTTCTTTTAACATACAAATATATTTAATTTAAATAAACTAAACTTTTTCCAAAGCACACAAAACGCTTAGCTTAAAATTACAAAATGTAAATTATTTTTTTCTTGGTTAAATATGTTAAAAAACAAAGTTGCAAATAAAGTGAAAAAACACATACGGCATATTGCAAAACACACAAAATACTAATATGTTAATTTAATGTTAAGTTTTGTTTATGCATTTTGTAAAATCTATGATATATGTATTTAATATTGAATTAATTTGTATTTACAATTTGATTAGTTTTTCTTAAAATTATTTTATTATGTTTTTTAAAATAAAGTTCACTCACAATTTATTTGTATGGGATCAATGAGCGTTAAAGACATAGTTTTCGAATAAAGTGATAACCATATACAATTTACAAACACTTACTTTGAAATTGTGCTTCAAATGTGAGTGTTTTTATATCCTCTAAAGTTAAAAGTGGTAAGTGAGGGCATATATAGGTTTGTCATTCCGTGTGCAACATTAAGAAATATTCATCTCAGACCCAACAATGTATATATATTGTTGAACCTTATGAAATTCTAAATCGATTATGCAATATCCATCTGTGTAAAGGACTCCCACGTCCAAAATACAGCCACAACCATCAAGGTTTCTAAAAAATGTTTATCGTTTTCCTAAGCCATTATATATTAAAAATCAGCAATATTGCTACAGTCACATCAGAGTTATGAAACAAGCTGTCAGACGAACTATATTTGTACCCAACACCACCATAGTGCATAGGATATACGTGAGTGTTTCGGAAACTTCTTGGCCTATAGATTAGAAAGCACGGTATAAACAGAAAAATAATTAAGTATTTTTGAAACTTCCATAAGTACTATGAACACATGTTAAATTTCTTTTCGATCCGCGAACTCCATGATATAGAAACAGGTATTCAAAAAAGACGCAACCGCAATTTTTTTACAATGGAAAAATTTGACTTTCGTGGTGCTATAAAATATTTAAATAAAAAAGGTTTATGGGGACAAGAAATTCATAATGATATGGTATGGTGAATGTTTTAGGTGAAAGTGCTCCTTCATATACAACAGTAAAAAATTGGGTTGCTTAATTTAAACGTGGTCATATAAGCATTGAAGATAAACTACGTCCAAAACGTACAAAACAGATACAGCAACAAAAATTGAAGCCAAAGTGCATGATATGGCATTAAATGATCGGCGGCATCTCAAATGATCGAGTACACTTAATTTTGCATAAAGAACTACAGATGAAAAAGCTTTCTGCAAGATGTGTGCCGCGTTTGTTAAAAACGCGTAAGAATGAAAATTTCTCAAGCTTGTTTGGATAGATTTAAGAAAAATTAAATGGATTTTCAGCGCCGTTTCAAAACTGTTGATAAGACATGGAGCCACCACTATACTCCTAGAGACAAAAGAACAATCCAAGCAATGGACTGAAGCTGTAAGAAGTGCCCCAAAGGAGGCAAAATATATTCAATTAGCTGGTAAGGTTATGGCAATTGTCTTTTGGGACTTCCAAGGTATTTTATCGATTGACTGTCTGCAAAAGGGTAAAACAATAAATTCAGAGTACTATTGCAACATTTTGGATCAATTCAATTTTTCATCAAGGCAACGCACCAGCGCACAAAAGTGTTTCAACTATGGTTAAAATCATAGAATTTCTTAGATTTAGCTCCCAGTGACCTTTACCTGTTCCCAAATCTAAAAAAATTCCTAGCTGGCAGGCGTTTTAACTCAAATGAAGATGCAATTACAGTTGTAAACCACTATTTTGAAGGCCTTGAGGAAAACTATTTCAATCAAGGAATAGAATTGCTAATAAGCATTGGACTAAGTGCATTGCAGTTTCAGGAGATAATATTAAAAAATAACAATATTTTTGAAAAACTAACTATTGTCTTCCTGTACTAGACTTAGCACATATTGTATTTGTGCTAAGATCAATTCCAAAAATCTCTATAACGACCATAAATCTCTAAAAATTGTTGGTATCAAAATTTCATGGCTTCTAATTTTATAACGAACCACCCATTATAAGTCCTAGGTCCCATATAAGACTCCCTTCTAAAAATTACTTTAAGATGCATAAATGCTTTACAACTCGATATCGATATAAAATGTTGATATCGAGGTAAAATTGAAATGCAAATAATTTGTAAATGCACAGAAGTCACGTTACGATGGGCTCCTTCATTTCTGAAAAACTGTTACTACTCGCATACTCGGTGTAGGGTATTACATGGTCGGGCTTGACTGACTATACTGTCTTACAATAAAGAATGTAAGCAACGTAAATGCCACGAATATAAAACTGTACATAGTATATTTTGCTGCCAAAAGCATATACTTTTTCACAAAAGACTTTACATGACTCCCTAATTGTAAATATTATAGCCTGAAAGACACTAGCTTTATGTGAAAGAAAATATTAACAACCTCAACCTGAGTACATCATGACAGACATCTGACATGCAATGCCACTGTTTATCATGTTGCCATCAGCATGTACTTTTATGTCATATCCATTAATAATATTATCCCTCTTTGTTACAGAAGTTTGGCTTAGTAACGAGGGAAGGATATTGAATATTGAATATCCTAGCGTAACCAAACATGCTGAATCTTCAGATACTCTTGCCTTACTTCATAAAGACATATTTATTTTATATATCTATATTGCAGTTAGGTGCAATATTTTTGGAATATCTAGAGGATTATTGAGTGGCCAAATTCATGATACTGATACAAACAAAAATTTTAGTTCTCGTTTATTTAGTAAATGGAGCCAGTTTTGTTTTTCTTGTTTTTTCTTTTGATAACATCTAGGCCACTTTCTTTCTGCATTGATTTCAGAAAGTCACTTAATGTGTAGTGATTTACCTTCAGTCATGTCCTTAAATCCTGGCAATTAAGTCTTGGTTGTAGAGGAACTTAATATGGTCATGTGGCCGTTGTAGTATTAGGCTTAATACCTGGGTCATTTGGTAAAACCAGAAACAGTTTGGTACTTTCTGCTGAATATGAATTTGATTAATGTTTCATAAAAGTATTACTGATCAATTCACAAGTGATGTTGAATATTGTACTTTGTATGATACAACTATCTGATTGTAAACACAATTTTGTGCAAAGTCGTATCTTTGTGTTGTCAAGCCTTCAAAATGTAAAATATCAAAACAAATATACAAAAGTCAATAAAAAGAATTAATAATACAATTAAAAAAAAAACACAAAACAATATCTGCATTGTGCGAAAAATATAAGGCAGACATTTTAACAATTTAATTGAGTCAAGTAAGTAAAACTGAATGATCGTTTTTCACAAATTAAATACAACAATCTTTGTTATTTAAGTTTTGTTGTTTAGTTGTTTGTTGTTTAGTTTTATTTTCTTGTATTAAATTTGTCAAACAGTTATTTTTTTAATTGAGATCAACATATATTTGAACTGTTGACAGCAGTTACACTTTCAAACAAAATTCGAAAATGTTCATGTAAAACTTACGTACAACTATTGTAAATCCAGACGACGTACAACTTCTACGACACTACAGAATCAGTGGTGAATTGTTTATATTTGTGTTAGTTAAAAAAAAAAAATATATCAAATTTTTCTTTCTGAAATATTCTTAACCTAAGTTGATATAAATGAACTCAATATTTTGGAAAGGTCGTTTTGGATTTAGTGTTTTTTTCTATAATTTTTATATGGTTTTCTTTAAATACCTGCTTAAAAACTACATGTTTTTTATTTGTATTGAAATACTAAAGTAATTATATACTACTATTTCACATTTAAATGTTATGAAATAAATTTTTTTAGTTATGAATTTAAATCAATCAACATTATATCGAAAATTTGTCTATTTATGGTGAGTTCCCAATAAAATTGACTAGCAACAATAAATGTAGGCGTATGAGTAGTTTATTAATTATTAACGAATTAAATATTGCTCATACGCACTCAACTGTAAAACCAATCTCATAAAATCTATCTATCTATCTTCTATCTATATATATAAAAATTAATGTATGTATGAGCCGATTTTGATGAAATTTTCTCAGCATGTTACTGTGACTCTGGAAGGAATAATAGGCTACATGAAGTTTTGATTGTACAAACGGGGGTGGAACCGCCCATATAACCCAAAAATTTAAATCGCCATATTTTGGGCATTTTTTTTTTACTTACATGGTACATATTGTATTGGCATAATTAGGAATACGTACCAGAAGAAAAGCGGGTGGGACCACGCCCCTTTTTAGGAAAATTAAAAATCGTAATATAGTCTTAACTACTGGACCAATCGTCATTAAATTTTCACAATAGGATATTCTTACGAAATAATAAATTCTTGACTATGTACATAAGTTGTCAAAACGGCAAATTCATCGCTCATATAACGCGCTTCAGTATCCTATTATTTTTTCATATGGGGAAATGCGTCAAATCAATCAAGCAACCCGTAAGGCCGTTAATTATCCTGTTGAGTTCTTAAATTCACTCGATGTGCCAGGCTTTCCACCACATGTGCTACAACTTAAAATTGGAGTGTCAATTATGTTACTGCATAATATCGATCACCACGGCTTTGCAATAGCACTCGACTTGCAGTAAAACAAAACTGAGAAATAGTTTAGTAGAAGCGATCATTAAACAGGAAAATATAAAGGTACAGATGTACTTTTGCAATTGCAACGCATTCCAATGCTGCCAACAGATTTACCATTCGATTGTAAACATTTTTTTCCTGTTCGGTTAGCGTTTGCGATGACTGTTAACAAAGCTCAAGGTTAAGATCCCATTAATATGTGTATGCTCCTGATGGGCAAACTAAACCTTAAGCATTGCAATAAATACATTAAAATTAAATACATTTTGTAAATATATAAATACGTTTTATTTTATTTTATAACGAGGTAGCGAAGCACACCGGGTTTAACTGGTAATTTGTAAAAATAGAATTATTTTTTTTAATTACACTGTGCTCGATTTTTGCACATTTTTACCGATAAACGGGGCATCTAGTGGGTAAAGCTAAATTGGATACGCTGAATCCAGTGGTGCTAACTGTTTTTATTAGTTTCGCTCTAATATTCGAGATATGGCGGTATTTAAAAAAATGGAAGAGGTTGCGCAATAAATAATCACTTAACTCGAGAACTGTTTAGTTTATTGAATTAAATAAAAATTCTACAATGAAATTATCTTAAAGTAGGACTAAATTTTATTAAGCCAAGGACTCGTTTTGGAAACATTTTTTTTTGCAAAATCACAAAAATTTAAATTTTTAAAAATCTATACAAAAATTCCATAATCGAGTTATGCTAGACCTTATTCTGGTTAGACTTTAATCCTACTTAAAGATAATTCTGTTGCCGAATTTCTGTTTTTTATTTAATGCAATAAAATAAACAGTTTTCGAGTTACGCGAATATTTATTGAGCAACCTTCTCATTTTTTAAATAATGATATATTTCGAAAACTAGAGCTAAACTAGGTGCCCCGCTTGTCGGATTGTTCAACTATTACAATGTTATTGGTTCGAGTAAAAAAAGTAAAAAAACAAATAAAAAACTTCTAAATTGATTACTCTTTATAAAATAATAACTGCTGAATCGTTTTCCACCTCTTGTTAAATCTCATCATTCTTCAGTTAAAGTATTGTCCGATTGAGTTAACCCTCATTATTTAAATGATGCAAAGGTTTGTGTCACAGAAATCAGACCGACGTAATAAAAAGCAATCAGCTGTGCCGAATCTTGGATACCCTCCATCTAAACATAGTAAATAATACATTGGTAATCCATTCGTTATAGGACTAGAATATCCTGATCTTTTTTTTCTATTCAGCCAATTCAGACAATTTTACGACCAATATAATTTATTTTAAATTTTATCTAATTTTGACCATTTATAATTTATGTAATTACCGATTCTTACCATAATTTGTAGGGTATGTCTAATATTCATAATAATCTTGTGTGTAATTTAACCATTTATAAAATTAACAGACAATTCTTCAATATTTACCAGAGTATTCACCAGAAACAGAGTATAAAACAGAATATAAAAAGGGTAAGATTATAAGGTGAGGCTTCTTCTGGTTAAATTTTATCTGAATTTCTTTATTAACAAGAGAATTATGGGTGGCAATGTAGAAGTGGACCAATTATGGACTGATAGCATAAATATAGTATCCACTAGTGTGATTTCTACGTATTTTAGGCTTATTTCGGTTGAATTTCATCTCAATAACGTTACGCACAAGAGCTGTATGATTGGGTGTTATGCTCGGAAGTGGACTTAGTTCGGGAGTTATTGCCAATTATTGACTGAAAGCTATACAATTCAGTAGCATAATTGCCGTATAACCGATATTAGTATGATTTCTGGATTAAAATTACTGATGTGTATAAAAGTTGCTTCGATAGCAATATTTATTAGACATTTTTGTCAGTTAAATTGTTTCTCAGATATGGTACTTATATGACAGCTATAACAAATTATGAGCCGATATTTAAGATACATATTAGTATTAACGTGAATTTCGGGAGTGAACCTTATTGGAGGATATAGTCAAATATCGGCCGCTATTCTCAAAATCCAGCAGTTTGATTTTAGTATGTATGTAAATGATCCGTGGAAATTTTTGAATCGGTACCGTTATTTATAAGAGATTTAAGACCATTAAAGTGACTTTCTGATGAGGGCTTTATATAGACCGAAATGCGCCAAATTTCGCAGAATATTTTGGGTGTATATATAAATTATCTATACAAAGTTTTGAGTCCATACCGATATTTATAAGATAAATGGCTTTTTCGGATGTGGTCCTTATATGGGAGCTACGACCAATTATGGGCCGACCACCATAAAATTTAGTACAACAATTTATATCTTATATTATGTAAAATTTTAACCATTTTAACATTATTTATACTAGTTTCATACGTATTTAAGTGAATTTTGGAAGTGGCTTTATATGGGGTCTATGAACATGAACCGAACGGAACAAAATTTAGTTTTTCAATTTCTTTTTACATGAAACTTATTTTTGCTGAATTTTTTATTGATATTCCAATTTTATAGGCATTTATGTATAATTGAGCAATATTTCGGGAAGATTTTTGTATAGGGCCTACCATACTATTTTCCACTTTCTTCTTTTATCATAAAAATAACGCGTACCAAATTTCATGGCAAGATCTGTAATATTTAAAAAAATTGCAAGAAAATATTTAAAAATATCAAATATTTATGGAGTTGTCTTAGATTTTGGTCCATAACTCCGAATTTGCTGATTTTTAATACCAAACTGCTTAGGAGAACTGTAAGCGGGTTTTTGTAAACTTCGTTGATTTTGGTTGTGTCTTTTGGACGTGAGAGTGTTTTACACGGACAGACAGATGCACAGACAAACAGAAAGACGGACAGACAAACCGACTGACATAGCTCAATCGACTTAAAATTTCATAAGTATCAAGAATATATATACTTTGTTGGGTCTCAGATGAATATTTCTCAGTGTTACACACGGAATGACAAACTTATATATACCCTCTTTCACCACTTATGGTGGTGGAGGGTATAAAAATATATATACGAGCCAAATTGTATCGAGCAGGGACCGAAAATTACTCGTCTGTAGAATCAAAAATCAAAATTGTGATTTATATTTTGTTGTTAAAAATAAATCACCTAAAATAACTGTTATAAAATAATGTTGGTTTACATGGTTTTCTGTTACCTTTATTCATTTTTGTTGTTTTTAATGCTTTGGTGAGAGACAAACTATTTCAATTGTGGCTGATCTTAATTAACATTATTTCCCTTTTATTTACATACAACGTATAACCTATTTTTCATAAGTTTTTAACAAATTGTAAAACTCATATTCGTTGATTTCTAGTAAATGAATTTTCGCCATTTATTTTTAAAGTTCGAAAATAAAAGTTATAACCTGAGCTTTACGAAAAAAATCAAACTATAAATAACTTATCTTGATTATTTCTGTTTTTTTTTCTTTTCTGATTCTCTCAGTCACTAATATTAAATGCTCTTATACAAATCACACTCTCTCTCTCTCAGTGATATAAGAGAAAAAACGATTTTCGAATGGTAAACGGTGACAGTTAACTATTAAAATTAAAATGGACTTTTTATTTTCGGCTTCAGCCAATTAAATAATATTGGAAGAACTTTATTTCTTATTTTCTTTATTTCTTAAATTGAATTGTTGTGCCATATAGTTAATTTACCACAGCAACTATAATCAGAATTTTTACTTTGATTTTAATTCGTTTCACAATATATGCTTGCAAAATCCAAGTATATGTAGCTTAATCTGACATTTTGATAACTATCCATCTACGATTGATGCATAATATAAACTTCTGCTTTCGGTTTAAAGTAATTCTCTGAATAAACAAACATAATACTCATATGCTGTCATATGACTCCAGGCAATGAACTCTACCAACATTTTGAACAATTTTATACAGTATTGTTTTTTATTTGACTATCAACTGCTGCTACTCAAGACCAAAAAATAAAATAAATTTGTTTAAATTATTATTACCAGTTTTAGTGTACAATTGCACATACATATGTAGGTACTCGTGAAGAAAAAGTAATACCTACCATGACCACTTATTTCACTGGTCAACAAATTTCTACGTGTATGTGCATCCGCTTAACTCTGGTACGTTACGAATTTATTTCGGTTAAACATTCTTTTCTTTACAGTGGGTTTGCTTGTGTGCATGTGTTAGAGCATGCATGACAATAAATGTTTGAGCGGTTGTTTTTTAGTTACGTTCAACAAAAATTTAGTAATAAAATATGCGAAGTTGTCTACGGGAATACAAACCAGAGATCACTTGACTATAAACGAGATTAAAAATTCAATTACAAAAGTTGGAACCGAATTGTACATGATTTTTTTTTGTAGTTTATATTTTTCCCCGGTTTTGTGTGTGTGTGTGTTTTTTTTAAGAACAACTGAAACAACAACAGCAATTTGGCAAGGAGGGGAAAAATTGTTAAAAAAAATTTGTTCTTTTACATGAAGGACATTTATTGTAGGTAGAGAAATGTTAAGTAAAATATTGATTAGGGGCATAAGTTGTATTATTATTTTCAAATGGCCGATGATTATCTACTGGTTAAAATATCCTGATAAGTTTTGTATGAATCTCCTTAAGAAAATTTTTTAAATTTCAGGATTTAGTTCTGAATAGAGCACGCGTTTTGATAATAAAATTCAATAATTTGTAAGCGGTGTTCGTTTGTAAGACGATTCATGGTTAAATTATAGACCAGACTGAAGATGTTTGACAGTGAAACAAAACACGAAACGTGCATCAGCTGTTTAAACCAGTGTTGCCAAAAAGATAATAGCTAAAAAATCACCCTTTAGATGATGTTTACAAGTAGATCTTGAACATGAAATTCCTGATGACACCCTTGACAGGATAAAAATGCTTTACGAGCTCTGATCAAACAATAACCGTTATTTTACATTTTTTGAAAAAGTATTTATTTATTCATCGATAACTATCTTGCCCCCTTCAAAGTAATCCCCCTCAGATATAATACACTTATGCCAACGTTTTTTCTAGGCTTTTTGGTATCGCCAACAGCTCCTGTTTCGATTTTTCTTTTATCTTCTCAATCGTAGCAAAACGCTTTCCTTTCATCGGTGTCTTCAGTTTTAGGAAGAAATACGGTGGTTGAGGAATGATAACGGGTTTGTTTTGGTCAAAAACTCACGTACAAGTATCGATGTGTGAGCTGGTGCGTTATCATGGTGCAAAATCCAATATTGGTTTTTCCACAATTCTGTGCGTTTCTGACGTATTGCTTCGCGAAAACGGCGCATAACTTTAAGGTAGTATTCCTTACGACCTTGTGGCAAGAATTCATGACGCACCACGCCATTGCAGTCGAAGAAAACAGTGAGCAAAACCTTCACATTTGACCGAACTTGGCGTGATTTATATATATATGAAACTTGTTTTTGTTGAATTTTATTTGGGTACCAACATTTTGAAGCGATTTGTGGTGGTTAAAGTGATTTTCAAGTGATGAACCGATCATCATAAAATTTAATGTTATTTGGATTCCGACATTTTTAAGAGAGTTATGCACTTTAAAGTGTTTTTAGGGACTGAGGCTTATATGAGACCTATGATCAATTATGGACCGATCTTCACAAAATTTATAGATGTAATTTTGCATCATTTACTACTCATTTGTGATGAATTTTGTTTGGATGCTGGCATAGGTCAAACATTAATGATCGTTAAGCTCCTATTTCGGGAGGACATTTCTATGGGGACCGGGTGAAATAATGGACCATTTTCACCAGTGCGCACAACTTTACATGGACAGCCAGCCAGACGGACGGAAGGAAGGTGGAATATCGTTAAATCGACTCAGAAAGTGATTCTGAGAATTTTTATTATTAAATATTAAAAACAATTAATTAAGAAATATAGTTCTTATTGTTTTTACCAACTCTATATAAATTAAATTTTATGAATAACTTTCCAATATTTTACTCCTTGTTCTAGTTAGTTGATTTGAAATGACATTCTCAACAACACAATATTTAAGCGTACACTGACATACATAAATATTTTAACACAAATACATACTATTAAACAAAAAATAATAAAAGAAGAGTAAAAGCGAAAGCAAAAAAAAATATGTTATAAAAAATGGTTAGCATGTATTTACAAAAGGCACCAAAAGTTTAAGGTAAAACACATACAAAACTTTGCTGAAAAAATTGTAAATCGTGCAATGAACAAAAACAAAGAAACAGAACAGGATAAAAAGTACATTTAAAACAACATAAAACAGCAGTAGCAACAATGAAAACAACAAGAAAAAAATCATGCTAAGAAACATACGATACACTGGACATTTGCTGGACACAATCGAAAATAGAAATGGCAAAGAGACAACGTACGACATTGGCAAACGTCACATTCAAGCAAGCAGGCAGGTGGCAGGTAAGCAGCGAGCAAGTAAAAGTAAACTAAACAACGAACCAACCAACCATTCAGTTAGCCAGCATTTAACACACACACATAAACACACTCACATTCAATCACACATACTTAAACATTTACATACAAACACTTGACTAACACCAACGGAAGCTGACAACAATTTATGTTTCATGCAACGGATACAATTTACAGCCACCCTCCGGGCAAAAGCCGTTGACGCAATGCTAACAACACCTGCAATGCGGGCCAACTAAAGGATGTAAATGAGTATGATATTTTTATTCGTACTCGTATTCTACTACTTGAGTACTCGAGTAGTTGAACCAAAAATTTACAACAAAAAAAAAAAAAAATGAATAAGAAAAATCGGAACAAAAAGCAAACAAAATTTTACACCAAAAACTGAGAAACATTTGTGGGGGCAGTTTTGTAAGCATGAAGCAAAAGGCAAGTTCAAAATTTTTCAGTGCAAAAAAACTACGTGGAAATAGAAAAATGTATATTTTAGTCTGTTATCACATTTAGAAAAAATTATGATTCTATAGGCATTTACAAGACTCATACTTCATTAGAATTATTTATAACTTTATACCAATCTACATTTATGTCTCATATGATATTGTTATTTAGTTGAACTTCCATCCACTTTGCACCTATGATTCCTAAGTCCCACACATTTTGAACATATTTTTAACGATATGAAATTCCATTGGTTTTTGTTTTTTTTCCACATATCGTTGTTGTTTTAAGGATTATTTGATGCTATTTTCTGTTTTAGGACTCTCCGAAAATGTTTAATGGTCTTTACACGCCAAAGAAGAAATATAGTTGTGCATCTTTACCACAACTATTTCCACATTTTAAATATTTTTCTTAATATTATGGTCACTGTAATTATTTAAATTATTTCTGCAACCATGATATAGTTAAGTTACCATTCACGTGATTGTAGCAATCATATTTATGATTATAGCAATTATGTAATGTTTATGGTCATCAGTTTTCTGACAAAATATTATATTATATTATGTTGTTCTCTATAATAATCAAAGAAAACAAATTATGAGAAACGGATTCATCATAAACATTTGCTACAAATATATACATAGTTACTACAATCGTATATATGATTGTAGTAATCACCTGAATCGTAATTTAACCATATTATGGTTACCGAAATCATATAAAGAATTGCAGTGACCATAGCATTGTTAAACAACCTTTAAAAATATTGACATTGTTGTGGTACACATGTACAACCATATTTTTTCTGTGCGTCTAGTAGCAGATGTACACAAATAAAATTTGAGTTGTTCAGATGAACAAAAGGGGATACTTTGCTTTTATATATTTATTACATAGTAATCAAATCGTGTTGTTGTTTTTGCGATTCCTGTAACTAGTTTTACTTTTCTCTAAATTGTTTGAAAAACTTTTGTTTCGAAAAAATCCTTCAGTATCGCAATATCACTCTTACTTTTCCCTTTGTTTTAAAGCTTTAAAATAATTTATTTTCAAATCATGTGCAGATACAGTATTAACACTTGTAGAAAGAGTGATTTTTTAAGAGCTTATGGATTTGATTTAGAAAAATCCCAGACAATTTAGAGAAATGTATGAAATGGTTATTTAAGTCGATATAGCAATCTATATTATTCAATATTTAAAGATGACTTTATGAAATGTTGACCGCAGCTACGCCTCAAATAGTTCATACGCTGGGTTCAATTTTGGCATACAAAAGATAGTCTAAATGCATTAAATCGAACGACCTGAGCGGCTGATTGACTGAACCCCAAAGTGGAATAAACTATTTACCGAACTTTTTTTACATATTGGGTCATTGTTTTGCGTACTGTTTGATATGTGGCACCTACTTTTTTAAAACCGCATGTCAGTCAAATCCAGCTCCATCATTTTGGGCAAAACAAATTTGTAATCATCGCACGATAGCGCTCGACATTCGCAGTAACGTTTCTGCCATCGTCGTCTTTGCATAAGCACGATCCACCGCCCCATAATCCACACCAAACAGTAAATTTTTTGAGTTGCATTGACAATTCGGCAAATACGACAGTTTTACTTGTTTACGTATCCATTCGCTAAACAAAAGTTTTAAATTTTAATATGCAATATGTTCTTCAATATTCAGCAAAGCGCACCTTCTATAGACAAGATGGCTAGAAATCTAAAAAAATTACAGCGAAATACACAATCTTGTGCAAAGGGTATTGCATCATTGCATTTGCAAAAAGGTTAAGCATATTTTCTCTACACTAACAAAATACACAGCAAGAGCAGAAGTG
Source organism: Bellardia bayeri (assembly GCA_950370525.1). NCBI lineage: Eukaryota > Metazoa > Arthropoda > Insecta > Diptera > Calliphoridae > Bellardia > Bellardia bayeri. The sequence goes on along the minus strand of OX493264.1, from coordinate 35,019,175 downwards.
CTAAACCTTTTTACAAATGCAATTATGCAATACCATTTAAACAAGATTGTGAATTGCCCCAATATTTTTCCCTTGTCATTTCCACTTGTCAAATTAATTAGAGAATACTGTTTACCCAACCCCAACGTTGCTTATAAGCAACTCTTTGGCTTACCACCATTTTATTTTAAACAATTGTAATGGATTTATTACAACACACAGACAGTTTGCTGGTTAAAGTTGTTAGAATAAAACAAGTTAGAGTGCAATATTAGGCTGAGCCGAATCTTAAATACCCTCCACCTAAACGTAATAAGAAATACAGCAACTACATTGGTTAAAGGACTAGTATATCCTAATTCTGTGTTTTCTATTCAGTATTAGTGCAATTTTTATTAGTATTTTATATATTGTTTCAAAGACAATATTATTTACCTGTTGGTCGTAATTCACTAATGTGATTTTATTTAAAATGTTTTGAAATTTTATCTAATTTTGACCATTTATAATTGATGTAATTACCGATTCTTATCATAATTTACAGAGTTTGTCTGATTTTTATAATACTCTTGAGTTTAATTTAACAATCTATAAAATTAAAAGAATATTTTTCTATATTCACAACAAGTTAAGAAATAGAGTATAAAAAACGTAGGATTATAAGGTTCTATAAGGCTTCTTCTGGTTGAATTTGATCTCAATAATATTATTTACAAGAGATTTCTGGATATCATAGTAGAAGTGGAGACAATTATGGACTGATAGCTTCTAAATCCAGTATCCACTAATGTGATTTCTATGTATTTGAGGGTTATTTTAGTTGAATTTCATCTCAATAGCTTTATTTACAAGGGTTGTATGGTTGGTTGTCATGCTCGGAAGTGGACTTAATTCAGGAGCTATTATTGACTGACAGCTACAAAATCCAGTAGATTAATTGCCGCATAACCGCTACCAATATGATTTCTGGATTAAAATTTCTGATCCATATAAAAGTCGGTTCGATATCAATATTTATTAGACATTTTTGTGGGTTAAATTGTTTTTCGGCAGTTATGACAAATCATGGGCCGACCTTCTTAAATATTGGAATAGTATGTATATGAGGATATTTCAAGTCGAATTTCAACAATAATAACAACATAATAATATAATAGTATTAACGTGAATTTCGGAATTGGACCTTATATATGGGATGCAGTCAAATATGGACCGATAATCTTAAAAACTAGCATTTTGATTTTGGCATGTATGTAAATGATCCGTGTACAATTTTGGATCGGTACCGTTATTCATAAGAGATTTATGAGTATTGAAGCGATTTTCGGAAAAGGTCTTTATATAGGGGATATGGTCAAATATGGACCGAAATTCACAAATTTTTTTTGCAATGATTTGTGTGTATGTATATGTAAATATATATGAAGTTTTAAGTCGGTACTGATATTTATAAGATATATATAATGGCCTTTTCGTATGTGGGAGCTATGACCAATTATGGGCCGATTTTAATCTTTTACATTATTTATACCAGTTTTGTGCGTATTTAAATGAATTTTGGAATTTGAATTTTTATTATAGGCATTTATGTATAATTGAGCAATATTTCGGAAAGATTTTTGTATGGGGGCTATGAGAAATCAAAGACCGTTATTACTATTTGCATCTCACTTTCTTCTTTTATCATAAAAATAACGTATACAAAATTTCATGGTATTATCTGCAATATATTTAAAAATATTGCAATAAAAGGAACAAAAAAAAAATATGAAATTTTTATGGAGGTTGTCTCGAATTTTGGTTCATAACTCCGGTTCTGCTAAACCGAGTTTGCTGATTTTCAATATCAAACTGCTTAGTAGAATTATAAGCGGGTGTTTGTAAACTCTGTAGATTTTGGTTGTGCAGTTTGGACGAGAGAGTGTTTTACACAGACAGACAGACGGACATAGCTTAATCGACTTAGAATTTCATAAGGATCAAGAATATATATACTTTGTTGGGTCTCGGATGATTATTTTTCAGTGTTACACCACTCATGGTGGTGGAGGGTATAAAAGCAACAAACAATTATAGGCAGTGTCGCGATCATCATAACAATGATGCATTTTTCAGTGTATAGTCAAGTGAATCGCAAGTTTAAAATTTTGAGTGTGAGAAGAAAAAATTTTACTATAAATATTTAGAAGATATAATTAAAAAAAAACAATTATGTAGTTTTGAACACTAAAGTTGTAAATAAAAAACAAAATTTGAATCCAATAACCACATGGGAGCAGTTGGTCTTTCTGATATTTATTTATTTATTTAATAAATAAAAACTAAAAAAAGTTAGTTTTAATTATACCCTTCACCTTCATGGGAAATGTATATATAAGTTTGTCATTCCGTTTGTAATTTCCACAATATAATTTTCCGACTCTATAAAGTATATATTTTCTGGATCCTTATAGATAGCGGAGTCTATTAAACCATGCCCGTCTGTCTGTCTGTTGAAATCAATTTTCTGAAGTTCCTAGATATCTTCGGGATCCAAATCTTCAATAATTCTGTCAGACATGCTTTCGAGAAGTTTGCTGTTTAAAATTAGCAAAATTGGTAAATAAATAACCTCTGAAAATTTCATCAAAAAAACTATCTAACAAAGTGTATTAATATAATATAATTATGCATCCACAACAAAGGTGAAGGGTATATAAGATTCGGCATAGCCGAATATAGGACTCTTACTTGTTTTTTAATACCATAAAAAACTTCCTTGACGGCCTAATGTTGCTTATAAGCCACTTCCAATAAATAGGTACCTGATAACTTCAGAAGTCTGAAATCCTCAAATATTCTTAAACTAGGCCTAAAAACCAGGAAAATAAAAAACAAATAATTTTTCTGACAGTTGGTTCAGGAGTGGGGTCGAAAGGGTTAAATATTAAGTATTTGTTCATACAATTTTCTTAATAATAGGGAAATAACATTTAAGTAAAACTATATGTATATTAAGAATACATATTTGCGAATAACTATAGTGCTAAATACATAGATACAAAACTTAACTTTAATCCCCTTTATAAGTAATTCGTCTAAAATATCAGCTCAAAAAACAAAATGAAACTCACCTCATAATACAAACATTGGTTATTTTAAAATGGATTTGCAAATATTTTACATACATAACATATTGTTGTTGTTGCTGTTATATTTTCTAAAAAGAAAAAGTATGTTTGTATGCAGATATACAAGATAAAATTGTAGCTGTTGTTGTTCTTGTTGGCGTTCTATGTTTCTATAGGTTTTGCATTACAACTACCCAGCATAGATTGCCAAAAAAAATATGTGACATGTATTTTTTTTCTATTCCCCAAATACATAGATATTTATACTAAAAAGCTTTTTGTTGCTGCTGTTGTACTGATTTGTTCCTTTAGAAAAAAAAAATAAAAAACAAAAATCAAACAAATATGTATTTTGTGTTTTAGAATTGTAGTGAGATATGAAAAAGTCCTTAAAAATTGGTACAACAAAGGAAAAAAGGAAAACTGCTTTTTGGACAACAAGCTCATGATTTACAACTGGTATTTCAGTTTGGTAAAATATCTTTTATGCGATTTTCAATAGCAAACCTTTATTAGTTTGTGTGTGGTGAATTTGTCGGAGAAAACACTTTTTTAAAGTACGAGTATTTTATTTACTTACTTTTTAATTTTGTTTTGAAGATGGATTTAAGGGTTTTTTTTTATGTAAGAATACTGTTTATATTTTTACGTCTTGATTCCATTGTTTAGATAGTGCACATGGTAATTAAAATTGTGATTTTGTATGCAAGAAGATTAATTCAATTAACAACAGTTCATTGAATTGAATGTGATATTGTTGACATATTTAAAATTATTTTAAGAAAATAAATTTAAAGTTATTGTTTTAAATGGCAAGAAAATTGAAATTGTTAATAAAGCTAAAAATCTTGGTATCATTTTCAATGGTAGATAATTTGACCTGGACTGATCATGTAAATTTGCTGGTTGGTCAAACCTACGCAAAGTTACGTGCTCTCTGGTCCACACAATACTTCACACCCTTAAGAATAAGGGCCTTACTTGCTAAATCATACTTGATTCCTTCCCTGCTCTATGGGTGTGAAGTATTTGGAAGCTGTGACTCAGTTGGTATGAGAAAATTTAATGTCTTGTTCAATAACATAATAAGATATGTGTATAGATTAAGACGGTCTGATCATGTTTCCTCTGTTGCCAATAATCTTTATGGAGTATTCTTTGAAAGTTTGCTAAAAATTCGCACTCTTATTTTTTTAGATAAAATAATCAACTTTCAAACACCTAAATATATATTCGATAAAATACGTTTTTTTGCAATCGCCACGAAACCGAAATATTGTAATACCTCGACATAATTTACTTGCTCATCTTTGGAGCAATCTTCCACAAAGTCAACAACTAAACAGCAATGCTAATAGTTTAAAAAATTTTTTAGTAAATTTTTTTAAATAATAATTTATAATTTTTACTTTTTTTTTTAATTTTAATTTATAATTTTTTTAACTTTAAGTAAATATTGTTATATTTACTTGCATCAAGTTTTTTTTTTGTAACGTAATAAGTTCCTGTGCTATAAGTATAAGACTCAGTCTTGTTGTACAGGGAATGGAATCAATAAATAAATAAAATAAATAAAGTTAAGCCAATGTTAAGGATTTTAGTTCCAAGTTTACCAGAAATTTCTTCTAAAATTGCAATAGTTTATAGAATCATGACAATACAAGATGTTTAATGAATAATTATTTCCTACTATTTAACCACAATATTACAAACATTGTGAAATGAGAGCATTCATAAATATGCATAGAATATTCAATAACTGGTTTGTTCGTTAACATATCGTAATTAAAATTTCAGGTTCGATCTCCAGCTCAGCCAAGAAAATTATCAATAAAAAATTTTAATAAAATTTCATGTTGTAAAACAGTTCCTACCTTCAGTTAAGTGAAGGTGAACAAAACAAACATAATAACAAAATGTATTCAGGTTTTCAAGACAAAGTCTTGACGAAAGAATACGAACTGAAGAAAAAAAGGAGACAGACAACATGTAAATAAATTGAAAAAAAATGATAATTACAGCAAAAAGATTGATGTTTGACTGTTGGCTAGCAGGCACCGCAGTGGTACAGAGGTTAGAACTTAAAGAATTCTGATGAAAGAATGTGGTGATTCTTGAAACATGTAAATTTAACCCAGGTGCGATCCCCAGCTCACCCAAGAAAATTATCAATAAAAAATTTTAATAAAATTTCATGTTGTAAAACAATTCCTACCTTCAGTTAATTTAATGAACTCATGCCTAACTAAATAAATATATTAAAAATTAACAGTTCAACTAACAATTACCCTCAATTGCATATAATTTTATATTAGGGAAAGCATATCCCATAACTTTATAACTCCAAAAGAAATAAACTAAAAACCTGAATTTTCTTATTAATTTGATCTGCAGTTATTAAAATAATAATACATTTTTAGACAGACATCACAGTTGCATAAACAGTTGCTTCTTTTAGAATCTCAGCTTTGGTATTTTAGAACACTTAACCCAAGTTTAAAATTTTTATACAAAATAAGTTACATTTTTAAATTTTAGGCATTTTTTTACATTAAAGTTTTCATAGTATTTTAATTTCCTAAGAAACTTTTTTGTAGGAAGCAAAGAATAGCAGAGGGTTTTTGATAATAAAAATATAAAATTCAAAATTTCGCAAAAAAAAAGTGAAAGAAACTTAAGACATCAACCACGGACAACACTCCATTAAACTCAAAATTAGAATTAAAATTTTTACCTGAAGATGACTAACAAAGTTGGTCAAAATATTGCAAATTAACAATAAAACTTGAAAACGAACAAGAGCTTTTATATTTTTTAATAAAACCAGCCTAATTAATAAAATACAAAGATTTAAAAAAAAAAATAATCTAAATTCGGAACCATATTCTCTAGGGTGTATAATTTAACATATGTATCTGTCATTTAATCTCACTTAGTTATTGAACATTATAGTGTAAACAACAAAGTTTTATTTTGCTTCGAAACTGTCGAATTTTGTGCCAAAAAAGCGTCATATGTATGTGTTCTTTAATTTTTAAAATGTGCCGCAAAAATACACCGATTGCTCACCGAAACTTATGGTAAATATGTTTCATCTGTTTCAATTTGCACGATATGGTTTGTGCTATTTAGATTTGACGATCAAGGATCCATGAAGATTCTTTTCAAACTCAACAAGAGATTGCAAAATCAGTGATAGCTACTCAAACAGTAATTTCAGAATGTTTGCGAGCAGCAAGATTAATTCAAAAGCATATTGCACCTGTTTAAAACTATTTAGAAAGAAGTGGTTAGGAAGTTGCCCCGTCTGACTACTATTTGTTGCAGTCGATGCAGAACGCTCTCTTTAAGATACTCTACACTTCAGCATAGCGTATTCAAAATTAGCTAGATTCATTATTGGCCTCACAAGATAAGTAGCTTTTTTTGGGCAAAATCCATATGTCGTCAGAAAGATGGATAAGTATCAATGTTGACAATAGCCAATACTGTGAATAATTTATATTGAATAAATGTTTCAAAATAAAAGCCAAAAAGCTTAAAAAACACACATTTTTAAGTTATACTCGTATATCGATATCTACTTAAGTCTATTTCTATTAAGTTGCCTTGCAAGAGTATAAAAACATTGTAAGTTTCTAAATAAACTGTTTTCTCTGAAGCAGAGAGTAATATTAGTGTTCGTCAAATACAACTAATTTCAAAATTTCATATAACAATAGTTTGGATATGAAAGGACCTCAGCAAGTTTTTATACCCTACACCACCATTGTGGGAGGGTATGTTTTGGTGCTGATGTTTAAAATGCCCAAAAAAATAAGTCCAACACCTACCTTATAATATACCCATCGACTCAGAATAACTTCATAAGTCAATTTAAAGATGTCCATCCCTTTGTTTGGCTGGCTGGCTGTCCATGTAAACCTTGTGAAGAGTATAGGTTGCAATTTTGAAGATATTTCGATAAAATTTGGTGCATGATATTTTTTCGGCCCAAGGACGATTAAATTGAAACTGCTTGAAATCGCTCTATTATTTCACCTAGCCCCATACAAATGTCCTCCTGAAATAGGGTCATAAATATTTGATTTCTGCACGTATCCTAATAAATTTCTTCAAAAATAAGTTGTATATGAAGCCTCAGCTGATAGACAAATTTTGTGCAGATCGGTACATAGCTCCCGTATAAGGCCCACTGCCGAAAATCACTTTAAAGAGTATAACTCTCTTAAAAATATTGGTATCCAAATCATATTCAACATCAACTTCAAAGCTCCCATATAAGATCCTCTTCGAAAATCCCTTAAACTTCTATAAATTTTTTAAAAGCGTTCACATCGAGATAAAATTTTACACAAATTAAAAATGAACAAGAGTTTTTATATTTTTAATAAAAGAGACCTCAAGCCGAACTAAAAAAATAAAAATATTTTATACAAACAATATTTATATTATGTCATACTACTAAATTTTTGGTTGTTCGGTCTATAATAGATCTTAACTCCCATATACAGTATATTTCTGAAAACCTGTTTTTCCACACATACTAGGTGTAGGGTCGGGCGTAACTGACTATATTTTCTTACTTGTTTTTAGTATTAAGAAGGCATTTTAGATGACAGATCTGTTAAGCTGTAAAATATAATATTTAAAAACGTTATAAGTTCTTAAGAAAACTTTTTTTCTAGAAAAAAAGACAGTATTAAATACTTTATTAATTTGGTTCAATTTGGGATGACTTACGAAAATCTTTAGTAGTATATTGAAGATGTTTTCGATTTAAAATTCTGGAGGTTTTAAGGTTCTTTAAGGTTGTGTTAGTGCTTGATTATTGATATAAATAGGATAGCATGATTCTCTACGCAATGTAAAAGTTATGTGTGTGCATTTCTGCTCATTACCTTTCATCCTCCATTGCATTAACCAGTTTTCTAATTCAGATATTTGATATTGTAGGTAGCGAGATGCTTCTTGAGATTTTTTTTTCATAAATGCTTAGAGTAGCAGCTTCATAAGCAAATGTAAATGTGTAAGTACGATTGTTTGTTAACATATTAGATGTATATATCAAGTATAAGAAGGGTCCCAGGATGCTTCCTTGAGGTACTCCTGCTTCAATGGGTTGTGCAGAGCTGAAGAAGTCTCCTTCTTTAAGCTTAAATGTTCCACCAGTTAAAAAGCTTCCAATAGCTTATGTGCGTTTACGGGTAGATTTAGTTTCAACTTGTAGATTAGATCATCATGCCACACTATATGAAATGCTTGAGAAATGTCAATAAAAAGAGCAGAATTACTTTATGATGAGCAAAAATTTTACATGTCTAAGATTTCAGTTAGACATGACATATTTATTTCCAAAATGTTTTGTTTCTGATGTTTTTCTTCCTGGAGATACCTAAACTTTATAGTATGAAATGGGCACAACTGTTATTTAGAAATAAATTTTGTGTAATACATTAAAGATTGCATTGAAATGGTAGTTTTTAAGTGTCTTTTGCGCTGCTCTTATTTTCTTGACTGTTTTTACAATAATAAATATTAAAAACCTGATCTTATTTGAATTAGACAATTAAACTTGAACATAACTAAGATGAAAACTGGGGCCAAATTACCGCATTCGTGAACGAATGAGCTATCGTATTGAAATAATCTCAAATAAGAAAATTACGATAAATTTTACTCGATATCGTATGCGGTAATTTGGCCCCTGGTTTGATTTATTTCAGGGGTTATTTGGTTATTTCTTCAAAAGAAATATTTTAAAATCCTTGACCACAGTGTCAAGGTATACATATAATTTAATTACAACAGAATATTCAACTTGTGGTTGTTACAGCAAAATAAGAAAAATATTATTATAAATTATAATCTATAATTCCATTACACTTTTCAAACTAAATAATAAAAAAACAAAACTAAACTCCTAAGAGCTCGCATGAAACGATGAGGACATTAGTGACAGCCGTTACAAAAGTACACACAACTTAAGATAATTTCATTTTTACTCGCATAAGACTGATGAAGAGGATTTAGTACAAGTATTTGGAAAATCAACAAACCAGCAAAATAGAAATCAAAAGCAGTTGAAGGGATAAATAGAAAGAAACAAGAACCGAAACCAAAACTAGTAACATTAAGCTAACAATGTTGATATCTGTTTGTAAAATGGCTATTTGCAATGACAACATTTAAACAGACATTTAAGCACACATATCTATATGTATACATACATATATACAATCATAAGAATGCTGGAGAAAAATACAAATACCAACAACTTCGGAAATACATATAAACACACACATAGTAAGGGAAAAAATAATAAGAACGTATTCTTAATTTTCAATGATACGAAGACGAAATTTTTAAAAAACAATCAATTTGTTAATTCTTACTGTCAAACCACAAATGATAAACTTTAGGTGAATAAATTATTTTAAAGCTTCTAAAACGAGGAATAAGTGTGATTGAAATTGCACTACTGATAGATTGTTCCAAAATAAAGCTTTTAATGCAATCCACAGAAAAATAAAATCAGAGATACGAGCCAGAGATAATAATGACACGGTCACTGTTTAATATGTAAGAGCAAAATAAAACAATTTTAGTCATGGATTTAAAATTTATTTAGATTTATGTGCACCTATTAATTCAAAAAGCTGGATGAAAAGCCCGCTGTTTTAAGTTGTGTTTTGTTAAGCAGCATTTTTGGATGCCCTGATAGACTAGGCGATAGTCGCCAAAGACTCTGGGTGTTTTCTGCAGATAAGCCAAAAAGTTTCGCAGTTTGTTTTTGTTAAAAAACGCCTGCTAAATTGGGATAATATGCTTTAGGCAAATGAAAAAAAAGATAAATTAGTTCGATTCTGAGGACAAAACATTTGTTCGAAGGCCACGAAATTAAGAATTAAACCCCAGTTATATTCTACAAAGCCTGAAGCTTGAAAGCAAAGGAAATTCACTTAAAATATTTTTACAGAGAATACATTGGCTTGTAATATAAACAATAAATGAAGGGATTTTTGTGTATTTATTGACATATACTTTTGCTGTTGATGTTTGGTTTTTTTACGATTGAAGCAAAATTTTTTTCTGTAAAGAGCCACGATTGAACTTCGAATTTTTTTTATTTAAAGAGCCATGATTGAAGAAAAGTTTTTGTTTTATAAAGAGCCTAGAATGAAGTTAAAATCGTGTTTTATAAAATATCACGATTGAAGTTAAAATCTTGTTTTATAAAGAGCCTTGATTGAAGCTAAAATCTTATTTTATAAAGAGCCTTGATTGAAGCTAAAATCTTATTTTATAATGAGCCACGATTAAAGCTAAAATATTGTTTTATAAAGACACTTGATTGAAGCTAAAATTTCGTTCTATAAAGAGCCTTGATTGAAGCTAAAATTTTGTTTTATAAAGAGTCACGATTGAAGCTGAAATCTTATTTTATAAAGAGTCACGATTGAAGCTAAAATCTTGTTTTATAATGAGCCTTGATTGAAGCTAAAATTTTGTTTTATAAAGAGTCAAGATTGAAGCTAAAATCTTGTTTTATAAAGAGTCACGATTGAAGCTAAAATTTCGTTTTATAAAGAGCCTTGATTGAAGCTACGATCTTGTTTTATAAAGAGTCACGATTGAAGCTAAAATTTCGTTTTATAAAGAGCCTTGATTTAAGCAAAAATTTTGTTTTATAAAGAGCCGTGATTGAAGCTAGAATCTTGTTTTATAAAGAGTCACGATTGAAGCTAAAATCTTGTTTTATAAAGAGTCAAGATTGAAGCTAAAATCTTGTTTTATAAAGAGTCACGATTGAAGCTAAAATTTCGTTTTATAAAGAGCCTTGATTGAAGCTACGATCTTGTTTTATAAAGAGTCACGATTGAAGCTAAAATTTCGTTTTATAAAGAGCCTTGATTTAAGCAAAAATTTTGTTTTATAAAGAGCCGTGATTGAAGCTAAAATCTTGTTTTATAAAGAGTCACGATTGAAGCTAAAATCTTGTTTTATAAAGAGTCACGATTGAAGCTAAAATTTCGTTTTATAAAGAGCCTTGATTTAAGCAAAAATTTTGTTTTATAAAGAGCCGTGATTGAAGCTAAAATCTTGTTTTATAAAGAGTCACGATTGAAGCTAAAATCTTGTTTTATAAAGAGTCACGATTGAAGCTAAAATCTTGTTTTATAAAGAGTCACGATTGAAGCTAAAATTTCGTTTTATAAAGAGTCACGATTGAAGCTAAAATTTCGTTTTATAAAGAGCCTTGATTTAAGCAAAAATTTTGTTTTATAAAGAGCCGTGATTGAAGCTAAAATCTTGTTTTATAAAGAGTCACGATTGAAGCTAAAATCTTGTTTTATAAAGAGTCACGATTGAAGCTAAAATCTTGTTTTATAAAGAGTCACGATTGAAACTAAAATTTCGTTTTATAAAGAGCCTTGATTTAAGCAAAAATTTTGTTTTATAAAGAGCCGTGATTGAAGCTAAAATCTTGTTTTATAAAGAGTCACGATTGAAGCTAAACTCTTGTTTTATAAAGAGTCACGATTGAAGCTAAAATCTTGTTTTATAAAGAGTCACGATTGAAGCTAAAATCTTGTTTTATAAAGAGCCATTTTGTTTTCTACAGAACCTTGATTGACTTTGAGTATGATATCGTGTTGATTTTTTTATCTGTTGTCATTTAAAATTATTGTGTAGATACAAATATGTGCTCTGTGGATTACAAAATCAAATGCTACCCCATGCCAGAGATGAAATTATTTTTCTGTACCGAGTATATAATTTTTTATTATTGCAATGTTAACAAAACGTCTATCGTTATTATTATTTTGTCCAACACTGTATAATGTACTTCAATACATACACACGAGTATAACCATGTTATTGTTACCAAATAGCTTAAGCGTTATTTTTTTTTATTACTGCTGCTACGGTTGTTGTTGTTCTTGTTGATCCAATTGTGTTGTGTGTATGTATGTTACAATATTTGTTTGGTATACTATCATAGAATGGACATACTCGTACATAGAGCAGCCAGCAGTGTAAGAAACAAAACGAAAGGACCTACATAGAAACTAAAGTCGATATAGAAGAAGAACAAGAAAAAGACTTAGAAAGTATACACAGGAGTTTGCAACATCGATTTGTTATTGCGGCAAACGACAATATACACAAAGAATTAAACAAACACACACACACAAATACAACAGATACATACAAATACAAACAAACTAAATGCGATTTGACCACAGTATCTAAAATCCACTTATGTAGAAAAACCGCACCCAAAAGCTTTTTAAAGAGATGTTTATTGTCAGAACAAATGCTTGCAGATTATATGGTATACTTTGTTGTTGCTACTAATAATAATGTTGCTGCAAATGTTGTTTTTCTTTCTAAATTCACCCCCCCTTCAATACCCCCCCTCAATACCCCATCACAACTATTACCACATTGTGGTATAAACTATTATTAGTGTGTTTGTGAATTTTGATAGAAAGTTGACGTGTATTTAGCAACTTGAATTGCGGTTTTCATGTCTACTTCTCTGTCTAGAAGTTGTTATTAATCTGCGGTTCGCTTATTTAAATCCATTAGAAAACATTGTATTTAGTATTAGAGTGAAATGCTGAGGTCTGTTGCAAAATAGTTCTAGTGAAGAGTTTAGTTAGTGCTAACTGAGATTTATTAATGTAATGTAATTGAATAATGTAATTAGTTTAAGGATTTACAATAAATTCCGAGCTGCAAACAGCTACAATGCGTACATCGAGAAATATTTTACAGGTTTTTCATTTCCTTCACTAAAACTCTTATATTTGCTCATGCGTGTACTTAATATATAAATGGAACTATCAATCATACTCGTAACTTGTAAACATACTCAAGTTGTAAATTTTTATTTTCTTTTAATTGTTTAGCTAAAACAGTTATGGCTTTTAATAATTTTGTGCAGCTAGATTTTGGAAAGACAGAAAAGAGTGAAAACCGGGTGAGTAGTTCTTCGGGTTATGGAATCAGTTGTACCTAAAACACTTTATATGAAAGAGATCTGTAACCGCTGGCCTTGTAGGGTTTAAATTAGACAATACTGTAAATACTAAATAAGACAATACTAAACAAAAGACTCACAAAATTGGATTAAAATTAATCTATAAATTGTATAAAAATTTTAATAAAATTAATTCATGAAACTACAGTGATAGATTAAGTTGAACTAACAGAAGCAGAACTAGTCATATGACTAGTTCTTTTTAACACTACAACATCTAACACTTTATGCAGCCCATACACTTTTCAATTGAATTGATTCTTGGCCACACACTTCTTAAACTGAATTGAAAGATTTGCATACAACTGTCAAATTTATATTTTTTCACAACTACAAATTTAAAAATTAAAAACTTTAATGGCTGGAAAAAAGAAAAATAATTGCATTTGAAAGTTGTCAGAGATGCTTCGCTATCTATTTTCAAATATTTTTCTAGAAGCAACTCCCAAGCTTTTGCCTTTTTCATTTTATTTTTATACTCCGGACTTTTTATTTTCCAAAGTGCTGGATTATCCTCGAGCAATTGGAAAATTTGGACATTTTCAAATCACTATCAAAATTTTAAATTCTGATTAAAATAAAAAAATTGGGCGGTCACTCCTATTTTCGAGTTTAGCTATATCTTGAAAATTACATTTTTTTTATTAGACGATATATATATATATTTAATAAATGATAGGTATTTTAAAGACCTTTCCAACAATATGTTACATGACCTATTTATATGGACCACCTTTTGATAAATTTTGCAAAATTATTTTTTTAATCGGAATTTTTTTAAAAAATCTAAAAAAGAAATTAAGCTTTAATTTAAGGTATAATATGACCAATATAAATCCGAAGATATTAAAGAAAGATTATGACATTTCACCATAAAAAATACAATCTGTACTATGCGAAGCCGGTGTTCTGTATACCATAGAGGAGAGAATTCTTCCGACCGGCCGTGGGCCCGCAATACAGGGAATTTGTACTATGAGAAGTCGGTATTCTGTTTACCATAGAGGAAAAAATCCTATCCTGTATACAAAATTTTAAAAAAATCTGTTTTTTTTTAATTTTTCAGATCTAAAATTTCCATGATTATAGTAACTACAACACATGATACCTTAAATTAAAGCTTAATGTCTTGGCTATTTATATTAATAAACTAAAATAACACTTATAAAGACTTTTTTTTAATTTTTTTTAGATATTAAAAAAAAATTCGGGTCAAAATATATTCTTTTCGGATTTAACCCATAGTCGGTCCATATTTTATAATCATGATATATATCGTTAAAAAAGGTATTTTGATTACCTTTAATTTATTACAAATTATCAAACACCCAGAAATTCCCGAGATATAGGCCTATATATTTTAAATTTTAAGGGCCCGCCTCCTCGAAAATAGGCGTGACCGCCTACAAACTTTTTTTTGCTGTCATCTCCTCCAAAAGCCATATTTTATGATTTTTTTAAAGCAAAATCACTAAAACCGACTTGTTTCTCTCCAAGCATCGACGTTTGGGACTAATGTAATTTTTTTTAATTTTTTTATTTAAAATTCACTAAAATCAAAAAAGATTTTAAAAATATACAACTTTTGCTTTGCAAAAAAAAACTACAAACCTAAATTTTTACAGTTAATCAAGAGACTCGAACACACACAGTACAATCGAATTGAAAGACTTGTTAGTCAACTTGAAAAAATTAATATCTTTTAATTTTTCTTCAACCAACTCGTCAATACCAAACTAATCAAATGACAAAGCCATACAGGCTTTGATTTGCACAACAACCGACTCAGTTGCCAATTGAATTGAAATGTGTATGGGCTGCTTTATATGTAGGGCATATGACTTTTTAACCGTTTTTCTTTGGCATATTATTATTTAAATTTACCGCTTTTAGACAAATCTTTAACATTTAGCCATACTATGGGGTGTATACAAAAGTTTAATTTTTATTTTAAAACATTTGTGCCATATACATTTATTCAAAGTATTGACCATTGTTGTCTATTACCTTTAATCATATTTCTGGTAACACACGAATGCCGAGCCAAAAGAATCAAACCAATTTTCTTTGTTCTGAAGTGAAGCGTATTTCAAAAAGAGCGTACTACTTCGTTCTAAACAAATAATAGTCAGACGGAAAAAAATCTGGACTATAAGGCAGATGGGGTAAAATTGTCTAATCACTACTTTTTAAATAATTTTTAACAGTTAGTACAACCCTTTTAGTCTTACGAAATATAGAGCATTACCTTAGAGTCGTAGATTTATTGGCTTTTTGTCTATTCGGCTGGTTAAATCAATGCAAAAATGGCGGTTAAACAGTATTTCCGACATGCTGCGATGTTTTTCAAGGTATCTGGTCTTCAAAGCAATCCCTACAATTTCACAGCTTCACAATTTCGAACGCCACCAAAGTAAAATAATTAAATAAAGGCTATAAAATCAAGCTTTAACATTAATGCGCCTACTCACTACCAGAGGCGCTGCAGTTCTGCAATTGAGCAATTGCAGAGTTGTGATATAAAAAGTTTTCTTCTTTCACCACCTTTACTTCTTCAACTATCCCCTTTCCAAAGAAACTAACGAAACTAGGCAAATTAATTGCCTGAGTGTTACTTATCTTTTTAAAAAAAAGTTATTAAAGACAAAACCGGGTTTATAAGATACGCCGTCTGTTATGAATCCCGCATTTTTAAGTTAAACATCCAATAAATTTACCAAATCGTAATAAATTTCATTAAGAAATGTAATTTTTTTTCACTTTTGTATATTTTATTGTTTAATTAAGTGTGCTTGACCTGAGCATTTTTAAAAATTGACAAAAATTTCTGGCAGTGTATATATTGATACTTAGTAATAAAATGTATGTGCAATTAATAGCGTATTAAGAAGTTCATAACAATTAATCATTATAAATCAAACATGTTTTTATACCCTACAAGTCATGGAAGAGTGTATATTATGTAAGTTTGTCTTTCCGTGTGTTTTGGTGAAGAAAAATTTTACTGAAACCCAACAAAGTATTGATTCGTTGATTGAGCTATGTCCGCCTGTCTGTGTAAAAAAATCTCACGTGCAAAAAGTACAACCAAAATAAATTAGTTAGTTAGTTTTGAACCAAACTGTGATACAAGCTCCAAAAAATTTTATATTCTTAAAATTAGTCTCAATTCAGCCGCAGTAATTCTTTAAGCTTTATCCTTTTTTATTACCTTTTAGACATCGTGATGAAGGGAAGTTAAGACGAGTACACACTTGATTGTACTAGCAATTCGTGTTACTCTCTTAATGGTATTACATGTGTGTATAGAAATATGAGTATACTCTCAAATAACAATATGAGCGATTTAAGCAATAAAATTGTGCTGTGTGAATGCCGAAGGAATTTCAAAGAAAAATATGTATCAATCTTTTCAAACAAAATTTGTTTGTGTTAATTGGGACTTAGTTTGCTATATCGTTTAAATGAAATACAATAATACCAAGGAATTTTGTGTAATTTGAAATAAATCATTTACTGCGTAAACTTGCTTATCTGAACTTGAATATGAAACACTCAGTACTGATATTTCGGTCTTTACACCAGTGTTTTATTTGTAATTTCTTTTCAGGTTAAATATAGGATATTTAAGATTCGCCAGGGCCGAGTATAACACTTATATTCGAAACTGAATAAAATTGTTAATTTGTCTGTTGTTTATTACACAGAAAAAAATAAAAATGAGTTTCAATTAAAATATTTGTGGAATCAAATAAAAATTTAATTGAAATCGGACCTGTAAACAAAATGATAGTATCAATTAAAAACAAATGTGAGATTTAATTGAAAATATCAGAAAAATCAGAAAAAGTAATTGAATCAATTACAATTTTAATTGAAAATTATTTTAAAATCAATTAAAGGTTTAATTGAAAAAAAACATGATTTTTTTTTCTGTGTAGACAGTAGTCAAACATGCTTATTGGCGATTTGTTTACATTTATAGATTAATCAAAACAACAATATTCATTGAATTTGCTAAAAACAAGTATAATCTTCTCAAACATCAAAATATCATCTTATGTCCTTAAAAAAACACACACACACACAAAAGAAAATCTTCATTGGCATGTTTTACATGTTTCTATGGAAAATTATTTCGGTTTATCAGACTTGATGTTATTGTTGTTGATGTCAAGAACAAATACCAGATAGCAACAACAAGTATTCAACAACAAGTATTCAATACCGTTACTATAATTTTTTAAGGATTTTCTGCATAAACACACACACAGATATGAATATTAGGGTGGTTCAATTCAAATGTTTCAATATTTGATCTAAAGACAAAAAATGAACATTTGGTATCTTATGAAAGATTGTTGGATAATGAATCAAGTGTCATGAGATTGATTTGAGAAAGAATATCTGAAAACTTGTATAGGAATTTTTCATAATGTACTCTGAGTTTCAAAATGAAGTCAACACCCCTTATTATTAACAAAAAATCATGATTATATTAATATAAATAATATAATATTAGAAAATTATATTGCATTTTTATAGAATTGAATTCATAAAAAAAGAAACAAAAACAAAATCGTATATAAATTTATAGGATTTTTTGTTAAACAAAGACTTATTTGTAGGTGTCAAAAATATTAGCATCATCTTTATGTCTAAAAAGTCCTGTCATTCCAATTTCTTTGAAGTTTTCTTTGTTTGAAGGTATAACGGTAATGTGGCGTTAAAAAAAAGTGTCATTAAAAAAGATTAAGTAGTGAAAATTTTAAAATCGAAAGGCAAACATCAATTAAGACTCGGCATATCATACTATACTTAACCAAACGTTTAAATATCACAAAAAAACCAATTGAATACCTGTAAGAATATCTGGACAAACAATTGGGCAAAGTAATATTTCTTGAATGAAAGAAAATGTTGCCTTTTTTCATTAAAAAACTCGTTGATTTGATGTCTAGAATATTGTCAGCTATGTGATGTGAAGGCAAAAGAAGCACTACAAACAAAATATTAAATATAAAATATTAAAATGTTTACTTTATTCTGACGCGAAAAAATTGGCACCTTTCTGTTAAAATTAAATTTTTTATGTTTCTTATTTTTTTAGTTTTTTTCTAATGAGTTATTTGTTGCTTAAGTTACTTATGAATTATGCAGTATATTTTGTTTTTAATTTATACTTGTAGTATATATAATAAAACATTTTTATAAACAATATTAGGTGATTACTTTATATTGACGCTCACAGTATATACATATATGTATTTGTAGGGGTTTTTTCGCACTACATCTACAATGTTCAACCACATTAGTAAATGTTAGTATTTTGTTTTATATTTATGTATATTCGCATGTTTTTGTCAGTCAGCCATTTAGTTTGTTTGTATCTATAGGATTTTGTATTTATAGATGTGAAGTTGTAATGAAATGTTTTTACTTGTTATTGCTGTTATTTCTTTCTTGGTTTAACTACTAGTTTTGTAACGAAAAGTAAAGTTTTGCTCAATATTTTTATTAATAAACAAACGGGCTTAACTTTAATACTTTTGTAAAGATTATATATGTACGAGTATTTCTATCTTTATATAGATATATATATGTTGAAATACTACATGTATGTGTATTTGTATATTTGCTATATATGTACTCGTATATGTATTTTATCTGTGTCTGTCTTGTATCTGCCACAATAAGATACAGAGATTAGAGTATTATAAGTTTTGTAATTTCTTTTTCTGTTCTATTTTCTATTTTTTTTTTGTTAACAGCACTGGCTCTATTTTGGTAATCAATGTGGATATTGATTTTTAAGATAAACCGAAATGAAAAAAATAAATAAATGTTAGGAAATTTTATTAGTTTAGAAAGCATAAAAAAAGGAAATGAGTAAAGTCGTTTATGAAATACTTTTTCATAATAATAATAATAAACAAAGATTTGAAAAGGTATTAAGACAACAAAATTAAGGCCACTATAGCAGTAATTAATTTTGTTTTCATTAATGTAGGGTAATTCGTTTAGACATAATTTTAGTTGTTGCTTGTCGGACCTCCTAAGATCACACGGCTTAAAGTTTATTCGAAATTTAAATCTAGATTTAAAGAATTTTTCAATTTAACAATTGGGCCTAAAAACATATCTTGCTATAAACAGTATTTTTTTGTTTTTAAATTTTTTGACACATTGCAGCCCAACAGAAATGCAGTTTGTGTTTAAATCAATGTAACATTTATCCATATATTCAATTTGTTTTAATTTTGTGTATATATTTGAAAATTATCTATTTAAGTTTATGTTGTATGTTTAAGTTTTCCTTGGAACATACATTTTCTTCTTATTTTACTAACAGACAATGCACAAGTAAATCCCATATGTGTACTGTGAAAATAAAGTCAACACTGCATGTTATTAAAAGAAAACGTTATCTTAATAACATAATTAATATTATATTAAAAAATTCAATTGCATTTTTATATAGTTTTTCAAGTGGAATTGAGCTCACAAAAGTATAAAATAACAACAAAAGCGTATACAAGTTTAATTGATTTGGTGTTAAAATAGACCAATTTTTACGCGTCAAAATAAAGACAACAGTGGCATCATCGTTATGCCTAAAAACCCCTGCCATTCCAAAAGTCGTGGTATAAAAGTATACCTAACAAGTATACCTAACACAATACCGTAGAAAATTTGAATGCAGAAGTTTCAAAATGACATGTAAGATGCGCTTTATATCAAAGAACAGCCAAACCAAATGCTTGAATTTCTCAAAAAAATATATAAACGATATAAATTTGTTTTCACCCATAGAAGTAAGTTTGTGATATTAAGAGTCAAAAATATCCTATCCTCCAAAAATATGGCGAAGCAACAACGAAGCCTTTAATATTAAATATGTTACCAAGGCAGCGGCTCAGTAATAGTCTGGGATTGTCTGGCGGCATAAGAAATTGGTAATCTTGCATTTATGGAATCTGCTATGAAAAACGAAGATTACCTAGCCATTTTAAATACAATGGGTTTTTCAACAGGACAATAATTCTAAGCATACTTTTAATATTATGAAAGAGTGGTTGCTTAATCAATGTCCAAAAAGTTTAGATCATCCTCCACAGTCTCCAGACCTCAATCCAATTGAGTAGCTGTAGGAAAATCTTGAAAAAAATAGGCAAAGAAATACTTCTTGCAAGGTTAACCTAAAGCCAGTAATAAAGGATGAATGCAACAAACTTTTGCCTAATTCCACCAAAAAAAATCGTTGATTCTATATCTAGATGATTGTTAGCCGGCTAAAGGCAAAAGGACTAAAAACAAAATATTAAATACAATGTTTTTTACAATATTAATGTATTTACTTTATTTTGATGCCATATTCTGGTATCTTACCGCTAAAATTTTATTGTTTTTTTTATGTTTCTTAACTATTTTTCTAATTTTTTTAATGAGCAATATTTAGCTTAAGTTAGAATTATGCAATATATTTTGTTTTAAATTTGTTTTTTTTACAACATTTGTTTACTCAGAATTAAGTGTTTACTTTATATTGACGCTCACAGTACATATGTAGATGCGTATATAAATTTCATTTGCGTGTAGTAAATTTCATTAACGTTTCTTCAATATTTCATACACATAAAATTAACTTGTAAAGCGTTTTTTAACAGGGACGCTACAAAAGTAGACGAAACGACGCCATTTTTTGCTGGTAATTTGACATTTTTTTCAGTAAGGTTTGCCATTTCATGATGGAAAGATATACGAGCCAACAACGAGTCGAAATTATTAAACTTTAGTACCGAAATTCGGAGTCAGTTAAAAGCGCTACCTCCAATTTATGGTCGTCATAATAGTCCTACCTACTTAATTGAGATGAAATTCAATCGAAATAAGCCAAAAATACATAGAAATCACATTAGTGGATAATGGATTTAGAAGCTATCAGATCATAGTTGGTCTACTTCTACTATGCCACCCATAAATCTTTTGTAAATTATGTTATTGAGATCAAATTCAAACCAAAAACCCTCATCTTACATCTTACCCTTTTTATACTCTGTTTTTTAACTTGTTGTGAATATGGAAAAATGTTCTTTTAATTTTATAATTTGTTTAATTACACTCAAGATTATTATGAATATGAAGACAAACTCTGTAAATTATAGTAAGAATCGGTAATTACTTGAATTTTCTTTCAAACAATATAAAAAATATTAATAAAATTTGCAGACTGAATAGAAAACACAGAATATGGATATTCTAGTTCTAAAACTAGTGTAGTTTTTGAATTTCTTATTACGTTTAGGTGGAGGGTATTAAAGATTCGGCACAGCCGAATATTGCACTTTTACTTGTTGTTGTCTTTAGGCAGTTTTGATGCATATGATTTTATGCCTTACAATAGGGAATAAACAAGTTTTTTATGTTTTCATTGAGCTTAAAATGTTATGTATAGATAATTTATTAAAAATATTTATAAATGTAAGTCTTTAGATTTACGGAATATATAACAAACTTTTTAAATTATAATATTTTGAGCAGTGGGATCATAATGAAGTAATCTGTCTTATATAAAGCTACTTGTTGAACAAAATCGAAATAATCAAGATATACCCAGATATATACATGACGCGATGCTTTGTGTATAAACTGAATATATTTGTGTTGGATGTTATTTGTAAAACAATATTTCTTAGAAGATTTATGCTCGTTAAAGTTATTTTCGGAAGTGAGCCACATTTGTTTGTAGACTTAAACTTAACCCGTGCAGTAGTAATCTGAAGATTCTCCTATTTGGAATGAAAGTTTTCATTTTATTAAGATATAATTTGTCAAATTTTTTTGCATTATTTAATTTGCGATAAAAAAAAATTTGTGATAAATGTAAAACTACGTCCGTCAGACAGACGGATGGATATTCTTAAATCGAATTAATAAGTTACAATGTTCAGACGTTACAAACATCAGCACTAATCCAATATATCCTCCTTACTAAACTGGGCTAAAAAATATGGGTGTTTTTTGTAGATGTATAGAACTTCAAGTAGGCAACACATTCTTAACTGGCGTTCGTTTTGTCAGCTGTCAAGTGACTTATGTTTAATTTGGTTAAGCATTTAAACGTGAACAACGCTTCCAAAATGTGCAAATTTATTTTGAACATCGAAATACTTAATTTTTTTAAATTGACATAAAATTTACTTTATTCGAAAGATAATCTTTTGGCATTATAATTTATATATGACTTCTGGCATATGACTGGCTCAAACTAAGTCTCAATTTTCGATGACTTTTTCCAACATTTGTATCCGTATATTGGCAATAACACGGCGAATGTTGTCCTCCAAGTGGTCAATCGTTTCGAACTTAAACGTAGACTAGCGATTGCAAACATAAATCACAGCTGACAAAATGGCCGCCGCATTCTATACATCTATACAGTTCTATACATCTAAAAAAAACACCCTAAATTTGCGAACATCATTAAATTTACTTCAAACTTAGGTAAACATTTCCTAGACAAGCCAAATTTATACAAATTTATGACTGCAAAGCGAATTCAGAGATATTGGAGCGAATCCATTAATGTTTTGTATATAAAGTTTTTTTTTAATATTTGTCTTATTTGAAGCATAATTTAATAGATACATCAAATATTTACGTATATATTTAAATGTGTATTAAAACAAATACTCAAATATTATTAAATTATAGAAAAATATAGTCAAAAATTTACTAGAAATTATTTATCAACTACCAAATATATAATTTGCTGCAATTGGTTTAAAGCAAATAAGAAAGCTTATACCTATTTACAATTATGAGGTAAATGCCTTTAATATTTCGATATCTCTATAAATACTGAAGGCTTAAATGTCTGTATTTGCAAAATTCAAAGGAAGAAAAAAAAAGTAGTCACGAGTCAAGAACTTTCACATGCCGACTGTGCGACTTATGTGTATTCATTTGTACATAATGTATAGAGTAGAATTGAGAGAATATTATGTGTTTGCTAGTTTTAATTAGTGCCAAAAGTCATTCATTTCAAAATCCTCAAAATGATTCAAAATGTTAAAACTAAAAACCCCTTAATACATGATGCCAAATGGCAATCATTGTTAAGTCTTTACTTAAACACATATGTATGTATGTAAGACGTGTGATTATTAGGGTGGTATTTATATATGTATTTGCATTTTGTTTTTGCTAAATTTTAAAAGATTTTAAAAGGTACCCCTTTTCATTATGTCCACAAAAATAAACACAACGTTAAATCTCTTAAACCAGTTCAACAAAATCAGTTGTTGTTTTTAAACGTTTTTACAACCTACAACCGCCCTAATATGTTTGAGTATTAAACATTTATACATTCTTTGTTGTAGGTCTATCTTTTCAAAATTATAGTCATTCATATTGTCTTTGTGCTAGCTAGTCTGTAATATAAGTCTGTTAGTTTGCTATTTATTTTTTTCTCTGTTAATATTTCAATGCATTAAAATACTTTAAATCTAAATGCAAATCTTTACCAGACTTGTACAATAAATTTATAGATGAGTATACAATATCAACTACTTGCACAAATATTCACTTACTGTGCCGTATATTTATTCCAAACATAAAGATAGAAATCTATGTATGTGATTGTGAATTTGGCTGAGTAAATGTATTTATATGCCCGAGCATATGTATGACATTTTGAGTGTGTTGAGGTTGCAATTTTAGTCTGTTACTACTATAGCTACTACTTTTGTCATTATCATTTACCAACCATACAACCAAACAACTAACTCACTTTATCTTTTTGGCAAAAATCTTTGTGTGTGTTTTGCCTCACACATTATTATAAACTTTAATGTTGTTTAAATATTAAAACAATGAATAATTTTTAGCAATATTTGGCTAAAATGAACTTTTGCTTTATAACAAATAATACACACACACACACACACACACACATACAATAAAGAGAGAAACTAACTTTTCCATGTACTGTGGCTAATATAGATATCTTAAAAAATTAACCCATAAAGTTGTAGAAGAAACAAATCTTCCATTTTTATACATACTAACAGACGCGACAAAAGAACTCTATGACAAAGGTTTACAAGTATTTAATGATATATTGCATGATGAAATATTACCCAAACGACTAGTTGGTTATTTATGATTATGAAATGCTAACATAATTATTATGCAAAGAACAAAAGACTGCTAGTTGATTGAAATGTTACAAATTGTTTATAGAAATTCATAAAAATAGCTACAATTTTGCCACTTCCCTGGAAAATCATAAAATTCTTATACAAATATTGGAAAAGTTCTTTACACTATAATATCGTTACAACCACGATATTATATTCCAATATTTTATGTTACAAATTCCAAAATAAATTTAACTTCTTCAACTATTTTTTTAAATCTTCAAAATTTCCTCACTCTTTTGAAACGTTCAAATCTTATAAAACTCTAAATTGAAATCGTCAGATTTACCGATTTCCGGGAAACCAACCTTAAATCGCTTTGAAACTTTATAGGGTACTAGCTAAACCCGGTGTGCTTCGATACCTCGTTATAAAATAAAATAAAACGTATTTATATATTTACAAACATTTATTTATTTAATTTTAATGTATTTATTGCAATGCTTTAGGTTTAGTTTGCCCATCAGGAGCATACACATATTAATGGAATCTTAACCTTGAGCTTTGTTAACAGTCATCGCAAACGCTAACCGAACAGGAAAAAATTGTTTACAATCGAATGGTAAATCTGGTAAATCAGCATTGGAATGCATTGCAAAAGTACATCTGTACCTTTATATTTTCCTGTTATAATGGTCGCTTCTACTAAATTATTTCTCAGTTTTTTTACTGCTGTAAAATAATTGGCACTCCAATTTTAAGTTGTAGCACATTTGGTGGAAAGCCTGGCACATCGAGTGAATTTAAGAACTCTACAGAATAATTAACGTCCTTACGGGTTGCTTGATTGATTTAACGCATTTCAAAGTGATATCCATCTTCTCAATATAGAAAAATAATAGGATACTGAAGCGCGTCATATGAGCGATGCATTTCGGTGGGCGAGGCCATGCCCCCTTTTCCACTTACATAGTCAATAATTTATTATTTCGTAAGAATATCCTATTGTAAAAATTTAATGACGATCGGTTTAGTAGTTAAGACTATATTGCGATTTTTAAATTTCCTAAAAATGGGCGTTGTCCCACCCACTTTTCTTCTGATACGTATTCCTAATTATGCCAATACAATATGTACAACATATCATTGACGTAAGTAAAAAAAATGCCAAAATATGGCGATTTAAATTTTTGAGTTATATGGGCGGTTCCACCCCCGTTTGTACAATCAAAACTTCATGTAGCCTATTATTCCTTCCATAGTCACAGTAACATGCTGTGAAAATTCTATCAAAATCGGCTCAGCCGTTTTGGAGTCCATACATTACATACATACATCCTATTTTATATATGTATATAGATATACACTGGCGTGCAAAACCGAATGCATGTTCAATATGATTTTACTTAAAGGATCACAAAATGATAAATAACGAAAGAAGTTTTGTAAAATTTTTGCCATTTACTCTTTATTGTATTAGCCAAAAAATATAATATTATAACTAATTAACTCAGTTATGCACGTTTTGTATACATGATAAAAGTAGACTGTACAATTCTCAGCAATTTAAAATTGATTATTATACATATGACACTTAAAAATGCTCATCTTGTGGTAGTTGTGAGTTTTCTTTTATGCAATTTGTTTTATTTTTCATTACCAGAACCAGCATCTTTAAATAAATTTAAAACAAAAATTAGGGAAAATTGACAAAGAAACAAAAAATAGTATAATAGTTTTGACATAAAATGGACACTCATCCAGAGAAAATGCGGAGAAGTTAATAGTAAGTTAACGAAGTGTGATTTGTTGTAAGAAAATAACGAAATGTAGCTTTTGTGCCGAATACCGGAGCTCATCTCAGACTATTACGCTCAATTAAAGCTAGCCGAGATAAAAAATACTGTTACCTAAACACCTAAATCAGCTGCTTATACTGTAAATAAAACCGTAAGTGAATGGACAGCATTAAGAGCACATCTAATAATAATATATGCGGCAGCAGTTAAAAGGAAAAAGCCAACTCTATCTGAGAAAAATATGAAAGCGCCTCTTAACTTGTGCAAAAAATATAAGGATTGGACTGTAGAAGATTGGAAACGAGTTATCTGCTCGGACTAAACTAAAATTAGCCGATTCCATTCTAATGGAAAGGAATACTTCTGAAGCAGACCTCACGAAACTATTCAAACACATCATGTGAAACAAACAGTCAAACATGGCGGAGGTAGTTTGATGGTTTGGGGTTGTTTAAATTGTTGGTATTTCGGACTGATTGTTAGAATAAATGGAATTATGAAACAAGAACACTACCTCCATATTATCCAAACGTATTTACCCGATTTAGTGTACCGCAGCGTACATCCTGAAAACAAAGTTATTTTCCAACAAGATGCAGACCCCAAACATACGGAAAAATTTGTTCAAAATTGGTTGTCTGGTCAAAAATTTCAGTTGATGAAGTGGCCTGCGCAAAGTCCATATCCCAACTAATACTAAGAAAAATACTTTTTAAGATATTCTGAAAACCGTGCAAAACTGAGTTGCTTTATGTTTTTATATTGATTTTTTTTAATTTTTCTTAAGTTATCATTACTTTCAATATTATATTTGTTTGCTAATACAATAAAAAAAAAATATTGACAAATTGACACTTTATGACCCTTTGCACTCGGTTTTTCACGCTATACAATTATTATAGAAATTATATATATTCAACTAAATGTTTTTCATTCAGAAATAAATTTAAGAAAATTGTCAAAATCCCTGTTACAAATTCCTAAATAAATCAGAGGCTATTCTCCACTTCCCGTGTTAAATTAAAATTTTATAAAACTTAAAGCATTCCAGGAAATTAAAATACTCAAAATTACATTAACAAACTCAAATTGAAAACACATACGAGTACAGTGGAGATCACAAATTAGTGCAAGCTAGTACTTTGTGCACTTGCTATTTCTTAAAAATAATTAATAAAGAAAATTAGAAAATGGTTTTTTGTCGTTTATTGCAGGGTTAATATTATACAAAAATAATTTGTGCGCATGTATATATAGTATATCAAAATTCAATTAATTTATTTGAAATAATCTTTTATTTGCACTGAACGCGAAGCCAAAGCCAACTTGAGGTCGGCAGTTTTTGCTAGCTACTGCACTAAAAGAAAATTCTGCTCATTATACCATTTTTCCATGACTTTGAAAGTGTGATTTGGGCCTAAATCCAGCTGAAAAGTAGTTTCATTTACATGATAGGGGCTCTTTTCGACAAAATCAGGAATATGAATACTTATTACTTATTTACTTATTACTCCTTCGAATCTTTCAAGCTTTCTGAATTGCCAAAATATAAAGCAATCCCATTTCAAGATGTTACTCTCACGCTGATTCTTTGCTTCTTTAATATGGTGTCTTAGAATTTTCTGGGCTTGTCGGCGTCAGAAATATTGTTTAGTATCATATGGAGAACGATTAAATTTACATTCGTGTGACCAGGGGCCAAATTACCGCTTTCGATATCGAGTAAAATTGTTCGTAAGTTTCTTATTTGAGATTATGGCATTAGATATCGAGCAAGGAATTTAGTACATTTTATCATAATTTCGATATCGAAAACATTTTTCGATACGATAGCTCATTTGATCACGAATGCGGTAATTTGGCCCCAGGTTACACTTTTCCAGTCAGTTACTGTCCAATTTCTATGCAATCTGGCAAACTTTATTCTTGTCTTAATATTTTTTTTTCGACAATGCAGGTTTTAATTTATTTAATGCTGAGATGTAACGAAGAGCTCGTCTTGCTCTCCATCCATCTCCTTCGGGTTTGTTTATTGCTATAGAATCGCCTTTTAGTGTTAAACACTTGTGTCTTTTCCTTTGTGTTATCATGAGATGTGCATCCACAATCGTAAATAGGTATTTACGACCCCTATATTAAGTGGTTTCAAAATTATTACTAGCGTATATTAGCTACTTTTTGTCATTGCTAATATATTATAATTTGAATTGTATTGAATTATTTGTAAAAAGTACCACATGCAATTAAATTAATATCAAACTTAGGTTTTTTTTTTAAAGTCATTAACAAAGCAAACATATACAAATCTAATGTTAAACTTCGACATTTTTGTTGAAATATTTCAAAAGACACACTTGTGCAAAATTGCTTCTTTTGTACTCTTTGTTTATTTGCCGAAATTTATTATTATCGATTTTATATTGTAAACTAGTTTGTTTAACACTAAACCTTAAATAAATGACAAAACCGATTTTTAAATTTTCTTTATTAGTTTAATTTTTATAAAATAAAAAGTGCACAAGACACAAATATGTACTCATTTGTACTCCCCATTGTGTATATATAAGTTCATGACAATTCTGTTATTCTTATATTTTACCTATACCTTTGCCGAGAATCCATACAATCCCAATCTCTTTGCTTCTTGTTTATGGGATAGACATATCCCTAGCGTCTATCTATCTATGCAGCTATTATTTAGAGTTAAAATTTTTACATTATTAATGGGTTATTCATAAATTTCCATATTCATATAAAGCTATATACATACATACATATGAAAACATGTTAATATTTTCCACATTATGTCTATCTCTTTGGTGGTTATACAAAGTATATTTGTTCATCCATATTTTTTGCTCTTGTACAACTGCATATTTTTTTCTTCGTAATTTTCTTCATTTTATGCTATATGCATTATTTTCCTAAAATACACAAAGATGAACTTTGCAATTTGCTTTCTTTTTGTTGGAATAAAGTGTATTAAAGTATTTGAAGTGTATTCTACCATGTAGATGTTGGCATGTGTTTGTTAAGTGTTCTTTTTTGTATTCTTTAATTTTGGGTAGGATTTCTTAGATGAGAAAGCTTTCTGGGGAAATAAGTTAATTTCTTTAACAACCATTATGCAGTAAGTGAAGTTTGTAGTCTATTTGATTAAGTGATTTAAATCTTGTGATTTTAAAGCTATGATAAACATTAATTTATATTTGTTGCATAATTTTGATTTTTTAATTAAAATACATGAAGATGTTTCCATTTCTTTTGAAGTGGAAAATTATTGTTGAGTAAAACAGTTTTTGGTGAAAAAAATATTTATTTTTGATTAAAGGTGCTATCAGACGGGATGTATTTTACATATGTACTGTCAATTTTCTTACCCATATGTAATTTTGAATGTATGTCAAAATTTCCATTTTGCATACGATTCATAATTTTTGCTATCACACCTGCTTATGTTTTTCCGTATAACATAACCTATAAATGTTAACAAAAGCTGTCTTTTTAACGTGTATAAATTTCAAGAATTGCTTCTTTTGGCCAATCTAACTGCAATAAATATAATAAACATCATTTAATTTATTAAAAATCAAAAATACTTACTTTTCCATGTTCATTATCCATTTTCTTTAATTTTTCTTTACAATATATTTTATCAAACAATTTTGTTTCAAAACAAACCAGCTGTTTTGTTTATGTTTGTCACAGGATAATAGAGCGTGTTCTAATCGAAAAAATTACATATGTATTTCCACCTGTATTTTACACATGCAAAGTGTCATATGTATCACACGATGTGTACAACTTTTACAGATGGAAAATTTGACAGTACATATGTAAAATACATCCCGTCTGATAGCACCTTAAGAAAAAACTTTTTCCTTTGTGATTTTTTTGCTGCATGATCTTTGTTTGACACTTTAAATCGAATTTGGCAGGCTATAAATACTAATTTGTCTCATTCTTCTTATTGGTAAATTTGACACTCGCTTTAAACATTTTTGATTTACTGTGTGTCTTGCGTGCCTATTTTTGATTTTATTTCTTAATTAGTTTTATTTTTCTATTTATTTTAATGTCTTATTTTTACAAACCAAATTGTTATAAAACATGTTCTTTTTATAAAAACATTCTTGTAAAATTAAAGTGGTAAAATTTACAACACGTCTGTGACCATGCAGTTGTTATGTAGTTACAGACACTGTGCCATATGCGTAATATTATTTGCAGTAAAAAAATTTCATAATACTTATACGTAACCATTAAATTAAGTGAAATATCAGTGTAAAATTCGTTGCTTACGATTTAAATTCCTTATCTAAAACAGTCGACCGATTTCATTCGGCATAACAGCTGTATTGAACAAATGGGCGAAGCTACAGTATTGAATTAGTAATAACTCATTTTTTCAGGTAAAAGTACAGGTTCATTTGATAATTTATATATAGTTTATATAGATATTTTTTTTTGGACCAACATTGAGGGGATGACTCCTACTCAGGCATCTACAATGCATTGGACATTAGCTTGAAAAATGGAAAAGGATTTAGTATTTTTGAATATTTAATTTGAATTTTCCTATATTGTAAGTGACAATGTCTTCTCGGTGCACTCTCGAATCGACCACGAATGGATAAGCCCTTGCTGAAGAATGTGTATCGAAAAAGACTACGGGTTTCTTAAACAAGTTCCCTAATTTCACCAGAACGGATTTTATTATAGTATGAATAGAACAGTAAAACATAATTCACATTGAATTAGTAGAGTTGGATAGCCTATTGTTACCGATTAACACCTTCAAGTTTTTTATATATGTATGTATGTATGTATATATCATAATTGTAAACTTTTCATTTTCTGTTGAACATTTTAATTTTTATACTTCAATTATTATTTTATTATAATTCAAAAATTGTTATTATCCCTGAAGAAGTTATTCATTGTGATAGCGAAATATTGGATACAAAAATAAATAGAACATTTTGATATAAACACTAAAAGTGACTTAATTACTTTAAAAAAAGAAATTATATTATATTATTATTATTAAAACTTATTCATACTAAATATCATACATATATACTTATATATATTTAAAATCATGTTACCATATTTCATTAATTACTAAGATTTTTCCCTGGGTGTTAACCAATTGAATTTCTATTAATAGCTCTCATATTCCATATTTAGCATTTCTCATCATTCATAATCTTCATTTAGAAAAAAAATGCATTTAAACATAAAAAACCAACGAAACCTACAACAACACGCATTGAATGCTGGGCCCACCACATCAATCGACGTGCAGTAAATTTCATTCATCAATTGTTTTGTAAGTTATGATAATTCTATAATTTTTATTCTTTTATTCTTTCTCATTTATTGTTAAGTCAATTCGTTTCACTTTTGTTCCTTTAATAAAAATATTAATGAGACAAACTTTAAACGACCAACATTATCATTAGTTCTTTAGTATGGCTCTTTACACTTGTTAAGTGAAGATCATATACTTACAAAGTATGTACCAGTATATAATTTATAACTTTCTTTTAAGTTTAATAAATTTTGCGTAATTCTGTGAATACTTTTGAAATGAAACACTAGAATTTTTAATAAGTGAAAGATAACCATGACAATGATAAATATGTAAGTAATTTAAATATGCTGATTTAGGGACAGATTGCTAAATGTAAGGTAATAGGTCGGTCATAGGTTTCTGATGATTCAGTCGGGAGGAAACACTGTACCCTAAGTGTTTCAACATCTTGCCACCATTTCGTAGAACAATTTTAAAAATAGTTTTAAATTCGTTTTTTTATTTTTGCGTACTCTACGGGTATGATAAGGATGCTGTATACTAACCCGTCAGATAGAGCTAGCGGAAACCATTTGTACGTATCTCTTAATCAATGTTTTTGAGCAGTTATTTGCTGATTTTAAGAATTTTGAATTTTTATTATTCGACTATCTAGCTGGCGCGTAACACATTGTCGGCGGATGGACTAGACTTGGCTAGGATTCCAGCACTTTGCTGGCGCATTAATAATAGTCGATTCTTCTGAAATATACATGATCGCCTAATATCAACTATTATGTATTTAATTAAGAATCCATACGACACATGCTGTATTTAAGTAGCGCTAAAAATTGTTTGTGTTACATTTTTTGTGGGATATTAACATGCTAAGAAATATGTGAGTTAAAATTATTAGGTTTTGAAAATTTCCTAAAAATTTTAGTTTTTTTGTTTCTACAATTAGCATGCCTAGTATTTAAACACACTGGTGCTGCCTAAACACACAATAAAAATTTTGATTTGTTCACCACCCTTTTGTTTAACTGAAATCATTAATGTTAAAATGACAATGTCATCATTGTCCTGCAGTAAAAATAAGACCAAGTTCAGTATGTATGTATGTTTATCTGTACTTATATATAACATTTTTGACAACGTATACGTGAATGATGTTAGAATGTACATGCATACATATGTCTGATTGTAATTGGTTCGTGAGTAAGACTGCATCAAACACCGCATTTCAATTGAAATCAACATAAACGTGCCAAGAGCAACCAGACAGAGATTTTTGTATGCATTTGGTCATTCTGACAAATCATGTTGCTAAGGGGATGGCATTAATGACGCTGACATTAACAGTAACAGTTATAAAACTACAGAAGCTACTCAGCAACAATATTCAATGTGAACTTATTTTTATTCCGTGCGTAAAGATATAACTTTACCCTGTTCGGTTTCATATATGCTAGATTTTTCTTTGTTATTTTAAGTATACATATGTATGTATGCATGTACGTATAAGTATGTATATTTTATAAGTATGTATATTTTATATTCATTTCCATGTTAAGGATATGCATGTGTAAAATATGCTTCAAGTGACAATAAGGCAATGGAAAGAGACTTGTAACTTTGAACATTTTTACAGGTGTGTATATTTCTACATTTGGTGTAGATAAAAAAGAACCAAATTTTAATAAAGCATTTTTATATGCATTTACATTGCCTGAGCGCAAGTGAGTGATAGTAAATAAAATCAGGCATGTGAAAAACAAGTCATTCGTTCTAAACAAGCTAATATATGCCTGAGTATTTTCCACTTCTATTTCATATTGCAATGGGTGATTAATTTATACCTTTTGTTAATTAGATATCGGATTTTTTATTATTGCCTAAAAGAACAAACTTTGATATTTACTAATTTCATACAAATGTTTGAAAGGTCCAATTTTCGGTCACTACTTACAGCACTGCTCTCTCACGAATTACGTTATTTAACTTCCAAGTGTTTAATCAAAGAACAAATACAGAGTTTTGATGTCACACTATCTAGGCAGCCAGTTGACAGGTCCAAAACACAAAATTAAGTGCTCACCACAATTATTTCTTAAATAAGCCATTATTATTTAGCGTGACGTGCGTGTCGTAGCACCGTATCCATGAATAAAATAATAAAGATTACACATTGCGCAGGTCCGTTATACATATTTTACAAAAACTGTGAGAGTAAAATTGCTTCTTGTAACGTCACAAGTCAAAAATACTTTTATGTTTGCTTAACTTCTATATAAATTTTAATGCAAATAAAAGTTTTAAAATGACGTGTGCCGGTTTTAATTGTGGAAATATTAATAAAAAAAATTTTTTTTCAATTTCCAAATGAAAATAAATTAAAGCAAGTTAGAGTGCAATATTCGGCAGTGCCAAATCTTTAATATCCTCCATCCAAACATAATAAGAAATACAGAAACTAAACTGATTATAGAACTACAATATCCAAATTTTGTGCTTTCTATTCAGCCTTAGTGCAAATTTTATTAGTATTTGATATATTGTTTAAAAGACAATTTTACGACGAACATAATTTATGTTAAATATTTTGAAATTTTATCTAATTTGATGTAATTACCGAATCCTACTGTAATTTACAGAGTTTGTTTGATTTTCATAATGATCTTGATTGTAATTAAACAATTTACAAAACTAAAAGAACATTTTTCCATATTCACACACTCAAAAAATTCTGTACGTAAAATTAACTGAAATTGCAATATAAAACAGATGAATATTCAGTTAAAAACCGGTATACTTAATATTCATTTAATTTTAACGAAAATTTCATTTAATTTTAAATGCCAAAAACACAACTCCGAATCTCGTAAAATCAACAGAATTTTCAGTTATTTTAACTATCAAAAAATTAACCACAAATTCCGTAAAGCAACAGAATTTTCAGTTATTTTACGTATTTTAACTATCAAAAAATTAACCACAAATTCCGTCAAATCAACGGAATTTTCAGTTATTTTACGTATTTTAGTTATTAACTAAAATAAAATTTTATGTATTTTAGTTATTAGCTAAAATAAAATAACTGAAAATAACTTGAAATAATTTTGTAAGGGCCGTTCTATACATAGTCATAGCTTCCGTATAATATCTACATATACATATCTTATATTAAAATTCACATTGACTGTTTGAGAATTATAACATTTAAAATTAAATAAACTTTTTGTTAAAATGAAATGAAAAATAAGTAGATTGGTTTTTATGTAAATTTTCAGTTATTTTAAATTACAGTTTCATTTAATTTTACATACAAAATACTTTAACGTAAACAACTGTCAATATCAAATGCAACTGAAAATCCGTATTAATGTGCACTTAGTTTTTTGAATAAATGTTAGATTTAGGTAAAAATAAATTTTCTTAGAATTTTAAATGTTTATTTAGTTAAAAACAACTGCACGGAATACTTCCTGAATAAACTACATTCCGTTACTGTAATAATATTGTGAGTGCAACAACAAGTTAAGAAACAGAGTATAAAAATGAATAAGATGTAAGATGAGGCTTTTTTGTTTGAATTTGATCTCAATAACATTATTTACAAAAGATTTATGGGTGGCATAGTAGAAGTGGACCAGTTATGGACTGACAGATTCTTAATCCAGTATCCACTAATGTAGTTTCTACGTATTTGAGGCTTATTTTGGTTGAATTTCATCTCAATTACGTTACTGTCAAGAGTTATATGATTGGTTGTTATGCTCGAAAGTGGACTTAATGCGGGAGCTATTGGCAATTATTTACTGACAGCTACAAAATCCAGTAGCATAATTGCCGTATAACCGATATTAGTATGATTTCTAGATTAAAATTACATATCTATAGAAACGTTGGTTTTAGATCGATATTTATTAGACATTTTTGTCGGTTTATTTGGTTTTTGGAAATGGTTCTTATATGGCAGACATGATGAATTATTTTCATGCATGTAAGGATATTTCACGTTGAATTGCAACATAATAACGATATATATAATATATATATTAGTAACGTAGATTTTGAAAGTGGACCTTATGTCAAATATGAACCGATATTCTCAAAATTCATCAGTTTGATTTAGGCATATATGCAAATGATCCGTGTAAAATTTTGGATCGGTATAATTATTTATAAGTGATCTATGAGTATTAAAGTAATTTTTCGGAAGAGGTCTTTATATGGGGGATACGGTTAAAAATAGACAAAAATTCACAAAATGTTGTGGCATGATTTTTGTATATATGTAAATGATCTGTGCAAAGTTTTGAGTCGGTACCGATATTTTTACGATATACATGAAGATTAATGGCTTTTTCGGATGTGCTCCTTGTATGGTAGCTATGACCATTTATGGGTCGAACACCATAAAATTTAGTACAAAAATTTGTTTACCTATTAGGATTATTTGTGTCAAATTTTAACCCTTTGACATTATTTATATTAGTTTTATACGTATTTAAGTGAATTTTGTAAGCGGACTTTATATGCGGTCTATGGTCAAACATGGACCAAACTAAAAAAAATTTCATTTTACAATTTCTTTTTGCATGGAACTTATCCAGCTGAATTTTGTATTGATATTTTAATTTTTTTAATAGCAGACTGCTTAGGAGAATTGTAAACGGTTTTTTGAAAATTTTGTTGATTTCAGTTGTGTTCTTTAGACGTTAGAGTATTTTACAGAGACAGACAGACAGACATACAGACAGACAGAAATAAGTATCAGGAATATACATATAGACTTTGTTGGGTCCCAAATGAGCATTTCTCAGTGTTACACATGGAATGACAAACTTATATATTTCCTCATTCATCACTTATGGTGGTGGAGGATATAAATACAATGAAGACAATTTTGCCGCCTTGATGAAAAAAAATTAAAAGTGTCTCATAGAGTTAGTATTGAACACTTTAAGTCAGATGATATAAAAGGAGATATGCAATTAAAATTGGTAACTTAATGTTAGGTATGCCTACTGACGAATTTGTGTGTCAAATTAAAAATCTGGAAGTTGTATTCATATCTTTGAATGGCGAAAATCTTTTGATTTGCAACGAATATTTAAAAAAGCATATATTTAAATGAGTCAATTATTATTAATGCGGATATTAAAGCTAAAAGACGTTTGAATATTTTTTCAAATAAGAAAACTAAATCAACTCCTAGCGAATGAGATAAAAACACAAACGGAAACAAATAAAATTAATAAATTGATAATACAAAAATATAATATATAAAATACTAAAATATAGTTTATTTTTTAGATATATTTGAATATGAATTTAATTACAAATAATTTAAATAGTAAATAATTTAATAAATAAAAATGTTTTATTTTGCATCAAAAAATTTACGAAAAATTAATTTTTCTTTAAAAATTGTTACAAAAAGTTATATTTTACATGTTAATTATACGGAAAAAATAACCTGTTGTACGTTGTTACGTTACCTCATGACCAGAGAGAGGCAAGTTTATGTATCGCTGAAACAAAAAATCTGTTATAATGCTGCAGTAGCGCCATTCACCATTGACGGTTGTGCCTGGCATAATTTTTAATGATGTTTAATTTTTGTAAATGTTACGGTAGAATCTTTTCAAGTTGGTCAGAAACCCAACAGTGGTAATTGTATTTATTAACATTTAGCCAGAAACATATCTCGTCACAAAATAAGGTTCGACTCGAGAAAATGCGCATCTCAATAGAGGTATTTTACAGTCCATTAACTGAAATTAAAGTCTGACGGCTTCAGTTCTTGAACGAGTTGAATTTTGTAAGCCATTAAACCATGATCATAATGTAAATTTCATGCTCATAACACACTTTCACCGCTATCACACGTATATCACTTCTCTTCCAATAACGTACATTGATACTTAAATTTGTGGATGGTATTGTCAACAGTGGTTTCAGTTGATCAAAGTGCTTGAAAAACTTTTTTCTAAGAACGCAGATTTTCGTGAAACAGCTTGGTCAACTTGTTGGTCTGTAAAGGTTTAGACGCAACGATTTATACGCAACGGGCCATACTGATTGAAACGTCTGTATTAAATGCTGGCTTTATCTGACATTAATTAAGTATGAAACCATGAAACTCTCAGCCTGATACCTCACACCTGAAAGATATTCTTTTTTCCCTTAATGGGAAGTATGTTAGGTTGCTTTTAATAAAATAAATCGATTGGGTCCTACAAAAACCATTGTGTTCATTAATTATATTCTTTGGTCTGATTAATCTCAGATGACTGTGTTACAGATTCCATAGTGGGCATAAAGTTTAAAGTCTCCAGTTTATCAGTGATGTCAGAGAAGTAGTCAGGAGCCTCATAACTATTAAGTTTTGCTTATTAAATGTTAACCGATACGGTTTCCATAATAGAAAGCAGCCATCTTTATTTGACTATATACAGTGGGCCGATTTTCATTTGTAATATGTAATGCTTTCCATCTCTGAAATCTTTTATCTTACTGTACAATATGCACTTTAAAGTTGTTCGTGTTGTTTCAGATATTAATATATTAGGTAGGCTCTTATTTATGTGGATGCAGATTATTTTAGTGAAAACTTATTGCAATTAGTTCTAGAATGCATTCATATATTCAAATATCGTGTTTTGTCTAGTATTGGTTTCAATGATTTTTGTTTAAAATTGTTACTTACAGTATTGGTTCTAAATAAACGTTGCGGATCTAATGCGTGATATTAAATACGGTTATGGAACCAGTTTAATCAATGCCATTTGTTCGAATTTTTTATTCTCTGAACTAATTCTGTAAAAGCTTGACTAAACAAATAAACATTCATAAGAACAGTTTTAGAATTAATAGATTTTTATATGAAATTAACTTGTTATCTTTAAGAAGAGAAATTTTTCCACAAAACTGATTCCAGAATTATTTTTGGGACAACATCAAAAGCTGTCATCGAAGAATCTGAGGTGTTTCTAATTACAGACATTATAAAAAAAGTTATCTGGGTATTAAAATTATTTAGTTATTATTTTCTAAATTATAAAACGTTTTTAACGTTTGCAAAATAAACTGAAACAAATTTTCTATAGACCGGTATACGAATATAATTTGAATAAGGAATTTACGCTTTTCTTTGTATTTAACAATAATCATTATAACCTTTTAAAATTTCCAAAATTTTTAGTCACCCTAATAAAAAAACTTGTTCAAACACCCTCAACTAGTTATTTTTAGCAGGAGACACTCCAGCAGAAAACTTCAGAACACCAAATGCAAAACGAATCAATGGCTGTGAATTTTGAGCAGCTATTAAGTGTGTAATAGAAAGTTATGGTAAAAAGAAATTTTCATTGAAGGCTTTCACTGCTAACTAGACTTCATTGAAGTGTCACAGACTTTTAAAAAAATCTGCATAATCCATCAATGCATATTCCGACTAAAGTCTGAGACATTTGTGTTATTATACTTAAAAGACATTTATTTATAAAATTGTTTTATGTAATTCAAAATTATTCTTCAGCACATTTAACAAATTAATCTTTAACATATTGATAAAACGATTCATATTGATACGATTGATTGATATGGTAATTCATGTCATTTTGGTGTTGAATAATTGTATGTTCATGATTTTTATTTGTACTCTTACAGGCTTACAATTAATATGTCATTGTCTTTAAGGTGGAAATTAAGAAAATGGTAGTGTGGTAGTAGTTGGCTGCAAGGAAACGCTATGTTGTGTTATGACTTGAATTTGCCGAAAATTGTAGTAGGTAGCTTTCGTATTTATTTAATTTTACAGGTAATGTTATTTATTTGGCCAACATTTTGTTTTCTTATTGCGTAGCAATGTTGAATCGAAGCGTATGATTATTTTCTTAATTCTTAATAAATTAAATATTTCTCATACGTCCTCATATCTAAAGAGAACTTTATAAAAAAGTATGTCGCTTTAAATATTTATCGAATTATTAGCACTGTATAGAATAATCAGAATCTGGCATTGTTTTCTTCTTCACCCAATTTAACAACTCTAATTTCAAATTAATTAATTTATACAAATTTAATATTCATAAAAAAAAGAAAGAAAATATACACTATGGTTATAGTTATGTGGAAACCAAAACATGTAAATAAATAAGAATAATAATAATTTTAAGATCAAATCAATGTTTTGAATTTTTATAATTAAGATTTCTTTTTTTTTCTTATATTCAATGAATACCTTCATTAGTGTTAAATATCTTGAATGTTAAACAACATTGTATTTGGTAAATCATACGAAAACTTCTTAATAAAAACAATATTATGAATTTTGAAGAAAATAATTTGAAGTTATAATTTATTATGGCTCACTAAAAGATTTTAGGGTTTCCTTAGGGCAATGATAGGATAATGTGTTGTTATTGGGTTTCATTAAATATAGTGCCAAATGGAACACGGTGGGAGGGTTATGAGCATGGGACCAAACATCTGTCCATTCCTCAATTTTTGGAATTTAGCATACCGTTTAGTAGATTTCTCATTCAATAGTTTTTCTGAATAATAAAAGTATTTCCTTGCTAGTGATTCCATGTCTATGGAAAATAGTGTTCAGTTTTTAAATAGGGACTCTATATAATAATTCTCTGATGTTATTTGGGAGGGTGCGGGTCAAGAACCACCCCACACTGCTGAAGTCTAGCCTCATAAAAGAGTCCCGCCAACCTAGCTACTCCCAGAATCGTGAGTTTCATATTGTAAACTATAAAACGATTTTTAGTACAGTTCAAGAACCATGTTTTTCCGGAAAGGTTATACCATATTATGTTGTACATAACTACTTCAATCACATATATAATTGCTACAATCTTATGAATCGTAAGTTTGACATATTATATTTGCCATAACATTATAAATAATAAAAAACTGATTATATTACTATTAAAAAAATCGTTGTTATATTCCGAAGGTATTACAGTGATCCTATTTTTCTCTTCATGTAGGGTAATACTGATAGCTCTATGTATTAACATATTCCTTTTTGAATCCTTTCTTTTTGAATCATTTCCATTAGTTGTTGATTTACTTTAATTCAATTTAAATTTTGTTAAAAAGTTAAAAGGAAAACCCCTGACAAATATTGTTTTTTTTTTAATCTAAAGGGTAATTTTTTGGCAACTATTTTTTGGCTATACTGTTTTACACAGCTAAGTTGTTTGCGTGGTAACATGTTACTCTTAGAAATGTTTTGCTTGGTCTCTAAATTAACCATGAATCGGCTTATAAACGACCACACTTGCAGATTATTGAATTATTATTATCGAAATTTTGTTCTTTTTTATCTGAACATTGTTAGCAGCGACGAATGGTTGAATGTGTAAGTAAACAAGTCAAATTGTCATATTTGGTGTGAAGAGCAGCCATAATCATTGAACTGCCAATGAATCCCATAAAATATACTGCTTGGTGTGGATTATGGGCTGGTGGCATCATTGTACCGTACTTATTCAAAGACGACGAAGGCAGCAACCTCACTGTAAATGGCGAGCGATACCGTGCGATGATTACAACTTTTTTGTGTTTTAAATGTAACAGAGCTTGGCTGCTATGTGGTTTCAACAAAATGGTGCCAAATGCCACACAGCACTCAAAACAATGGCCCAATTGAGAGGCTAGTTCTGTGAATAGGTTATTCCACATTTGGGCAGGATCAATTAGCCGCCTAGATTGACCGATTTAACGCCTTTAGATTATGTTTTGTTAATGCTCATATTTGTAGAATTCCAGTCTCCAGCTCAACTACCAAATATCTCGGTTGTGCCCCCAATTATAGATTTTCCGGTTTTGGCTACTCTATACATTTCTCTTGTCATCTCCCTCAAAATCAGCAATCTTTATCTATGTTAAAATGATTATTTACAAGTTTAATACTTAACTTACAAAATATAATATAATTGAAACTGATATAGCAACATCGAACAACATTAGTCAACGTCCATGAAATAAATGTTCCTCTGTCATTCTGTTACCAGTCTTATATAAAGCCATTCGAATACCGTCAATTCCACGTCAGTTGCCCATTGCCCGTGTCACTCCTGCAATATGTCGTATACTGTCCCATTCCTAAATATCTATAAGGATAAACCCGTAATGGTCCACGTACCGGAAGCTAATATTGCAGAATTTATTCGTGAGATGCCGGCCTATATGTTGGAGAGAGTATGCCAAAATTGGAGCCATGGTTAAATTATTGAACAAAGTGGACATGTTTAACTGCATTATGTTACACGAAAAGAACTGAGCTGCCAAAAACAGTAGATATTACAAAAAAGAAATTTGCTAAAAACTCACCCTTTATAAAGAATTTTAACAGAAACGTTTGCTGACTATAATAAACGTCACCATTTGGGTAAAGTTTTGGCCGGCATGTCATTGTCCAAATCAGCATGGCTGAAATATTGTTTTACATTTAGATGTAATACAATAAAATAAATGCAGTTGTTGTATAGGAGGTAATGAGTATCAATTTGAGGTTCAAAAATGTTTAAAAGTATTCAATTGCTTTAAAGCTCTTTTATTATTTACATTACTTTCAAAAACAATACTTTTTACAATATTTATGTTCGAAGGTAAATTAATTTGTTATAATTTATAATTCCCTATGTAGGGTGCCTTTAGTGTGAAAGATAAAAAAGAAACATAGCAAACATGTAAATGTCACTGATTTCTGCCCTCTGCATGCATACAATCTACATACAGTGTGTACTTAAACTATTTAACTATGCAAACAAGATAATGTCAAACACAGTTGAAGGGCATCTGGGTATTATTAATGCATTATCCTACCTACCTACGAATAATACGTATGAGAGATTGT
Source organism: Bellardia bayeri (assembly GCA_950370525.1). Lineage (NCBI taxonomy): Eukaryota > Metazoa > Arthropoda > Insecta > Diptera > Calliphoridae > Bellardia > Bellardia bayeri. Next base: position 34,976,914 of record OX493264.1, on the reverse strand, counting down.
AGACAAAAAAGAGAAAATAAAAGTTGGTGAGAAATAAAAATGTCATATTAATTGATATGTTGCCTGATTGAATTTGAAATATGTGTATTTTCAAACAGTGACATATTTACTTGCTTGTGCACACACAACCAAGTAACGTTGTGGCACGTAATTTCTGCTACATTTATTGTAGCTATACAGCTTTATGAGTGCAGACATATGGTTGTAAAAATACAAAATTAGCTAAAGAGAAAAAAAAAATGAAAGTGTTAACACCAGGCCTTCTGTAGGGTGATCGGATTTTGTGAGAATATTGCTGTATGCTGAGTGTATTCTTTATTGATCAGAAATACGCTCGAGCATGTTGATGACACACATTTTCTGAAGGAGCTTACTTTTACATCTCTTGTAACTAAAACAGATGGTCGAAGTTGTTTGGGCATAATTTGAGATGTTAATGTCAAAAAAGATCAAAATAGCGCAGTACGTTCATAAAACTAGTTTTTAAGATTTAAATAAAGTAGTTTTCTTGGCATGAGATGCATATATAATAAATACTGAATCTTATGGTAGGACTTTAGTTTATTTCCACTCTTGTGAAACCTCTGTTTTAAACTTTATTAAATATAATGCAGCAACTTAATGCATTTGGATTTAAGGCTAATATGTTGACTGCCATATTTGTGAACTTACACCAAACAATCGCTAATCTTTAATGTATGTGTGTTAAAGGTCACCATTACAATCTCTGGTTCTTATACATAAATAATGCATCAACTAATAAATAATTAATTAAATAATTAAAATACTGCTCTGCTCTTAGTTTTATAAGAGAAACTACTTATTCAAATAGAGAATGGTTTTCATGTAAACATAGTTTCTTTTTCTCTTTTGGAAAAAACAATTTGAACTGATTTCTATTCATATGTTTTTGCTTGTTTTATTGTCATTTGCTATGTAAAGGTATGAATGAAGTACACAGTATTGGAAATAATAATAATAACGATTCATAACATCAATAGTAGTTGACAATAGGAATTAACAAAGTTATTGGTTTTAAAGTGCTTCCTCTTAGAATTATTGAAAATGAAGAAACTGTTTTTATACCGTTTTCCAATACTGTATATATGTATGTAAATATATTTATTTCTACTGTCTGTACATTTCTGTACATATAAAATTTAAATGAAATCGAAATTTTAATTGCTTCAATGGTAAATATGTTTTATTATTAATAATGAATTCTTCGTTATAGACACACAACAATCAACAAACAATTGCAAGAATGAACAATGAAAAAATAATTACAAGGACGACACAAATAAAAAACAAATAAAATCAAAAATAAATGAAAATATAAAACGAGTAAAGAAAATATGTAGAAAACTTTCATTAAAGCTGATACATATAAGTACATTTTGTTTAATAAACAAGTGTAATGGAAAAATTAGGTTTGTGACGATTTCAATAAGCACTCTATTATTGCAGTAAAAATAGATTTGTGAAACTAAACTATATTTTCGCATGACCAAAACTACATACACTGAGTTGTATAACTATAAATACACTGAAATCAAAATAACCTAAAATACTAATACTGACAAAAAATTTAGACTTTAATAATGTGCTAGGCCTCCTTATTATACCCTACACCACCATAGTGAAGAGGGTATATTGGATTTGTGCTGATGTTTGTAACGCAGAGAAATATTGGTCACACACTAATCTTAAAGTATATCGATCGACTCAAAATGATTTTCTGAGTCGATTTAACGATGTCCGTCTGTCCGTCTGGCTGGCTCGCTGGCTCGCTGGCTGTCCATGTAAAGGTTGTGCGCAGAGTACAGGTCGCAATTTTGAAGATATTTCGATAAAATTTGGTACGTGATATTTTTTCGGCCCTACGACGGATGGGATTGAAACTGGTGGCAATTGGTCTATTATTTCACCTGACCCCCATACAAAAGTCCTCCCAAAATTGGGGTCTACCGATCATAAATGTATGAATTATGAAAGGAACCAAACAAATTTCATCACAAATGAGTGGCAAATGTCCATAATTCGAAAAGCTCTTAAACGGTCTTCTTAAAAATGTTGGTATCCAAATAAAATTCGACACAAATAAGTTTCTTATATACAAAAATAATGACACTTAATTTTATAATGGTTGGTCCATAATTAGTCGAAACTCCCATATAAGACCCTCTGCGTAATTCACTTTAAGCTCCATAAATCGTTTAAAAGTATTTATATCGAGATAAAGTTTAACACATATAATATTTATATTCACATACATTATGACACTAAATTTTTGGATGATCGGTCCACAATAGGTTATATCTCCCATATAACGCCCATTTCTGAAAAACTATTTTATACTTGTACTGGGTGTAGGGTATTATATGGTCGGGCTTGACCGACTATACTTTCTTAATTGTCTTTTATATGTTGAATCATTTTATATTGAAAAATTGATATAAATACATATGTATGTATGTAAAACTAATTTTTTTTACCAATTCTCCTGTCTTTATTTTTAGTAAATAATCTGTGAACTCTTAATTAGTTTTAATGGTCATACTGTTATTTATATTAAATATTATATAATTTTTTTTACTGAAACTGAAATAAAGGTTATTTTGTTTGTTTATAAAAAAATTTTAACCTCTTTTCTTTCTTTGTGACCCTTTTATTTAAAAAATACCCTTTTTGTGCATCTTTTTAAAAATTCTGCATAAATAACATTTATACTTATGTTTTCCTAGTATTCTTCTTTGTTTATCATAAGATGTAATTATTGTTATGAAACACTAACAAAAGACTAATCCAAAATTTCTCTCTTAAATTAATGAAGTGGTCACCAAAATTTTGGATAAAACGGGATCATACTCTTAAAAACTTTTTATAACTTTAAAACAAATAGCAAACATCAAGTGTCATTATAGTACTGCAATACAACTTATAAACATGCTTGTTTCCCTCTACTTAATATTTGCTTATTTTGTATGTTCCACTACGAAGTGAAACTGAATTTGTTTTCAATTCCACATGGACAAGTTCACGGTGTTCTAAAAAATGAATGAAACTTTTACACTAATATGAACCAAACTAAAAATGATATTTTTCTTTTAAAATTATTTTCACAAAATTTAGAACACAAACTTAATAAAAATTTCACTTCCACTTCATTTTACAAATGTAGAACCCAGGTGATTAATATGGTTTATTTATACGGTTTATTATATTTAAAAATAAGTATACGCTCGGTTGACTGTTCATTTCGTTTGGTCTTATTAATAAAAAAAAATGTAGCATATTTTTGGGACCATATACGTATGAGTAATATTATAGTTTGATTAATAGCACGTTTTAACCCTTAAATGCGCAGTGTATCTTTAAAGATACAACCAAAAAAACCTGTACTATTTCCACATTTATTAAAACAACAAAATATTTTTTGATAATTACTACTTACAACAATTTTTTCTATCATCCTGAATTAATTTTATATAGAAAATGTAACGTTTTTGAAAATTATCGAGCCGTAGAATCAAAATTTCAAAATTTGGACTTTTAGAAATAAAGCTAAGGTTTACCCACTTTTATTTGCATTATTTTTTCGCGAATTTACTCCAAAAAAATATATGTTGATAAAAATACTGTTTTTTAACTACAGAGAAATTTTCAATACAGTCTGATTTATACTTTCGTCAAAAAATCGTATATAGTGGTTGTATCTTATAAGATACATTGCGCATTCCACACCAATTAGAAATGTTGGTTGTTATTGTTTCATGTACACTATTTGTATTGAAAAGAGTAACGTGTTGCTGGTGCACAATTTGCTTGTGCTGCTTTCACTCGCTGTTTTATTCTAATAATAAATGCAAATATAAATATGGATGCGTATTGGTAGATCCAAAATGACAAATGATGAAATATGTAAAATTCTTTGCAACAGCGCAGAATTTTCATATGACAGCACTGATGAAAGCAGTGATGATGAAATTGAAATTCCAAAAATAGTGTCCACTAAAAATAAAAATATTGTCCTTATTGAAAATGACACTAATCCGGAGGAAGAATCTAAAATTAGCGTTGATATAAATGTTTCAGTTCATGACTTGTTTATTGCATTGATGAACGACGATAGAGCACACTATCAAGCCCTATACATTCTTCTGTAGCTGCACACTCAGATCTTTTTAAGTCTGGTACCCTTCCGTCTTCTCGCCTAATAAAATTTAACTCCCCAGCACCAAATTTAAGAAGATCTTCCTTCATCCAATCCCCTGTTGCCAGCAATGGTTCATTATCAAATCCTACTGCTTCCAGTACCCCAACTGCGAACTTACAAGAGTCGCCAACTAATCAATGCCAAACTAACTCACGGAACTTATCATCAAGTCCAATGTCATTTGATTTACTTTCCTCAAATTTTCAAAATGTATCTTTCGGCTCAAAATCTTCTGCATTCGAAAAAATTATATGGAAATAGGGTAATATGCAATTCATCAGTCAGGAAGTAGAATTTAAAGGCGGTAGCTCTCTGCCTGATAATATCAAATCATTAGTTACTCCTTATCAAGTTTGGCGTTACTTATTTCCTGAGAGATGAAAGATTTTCTTCCTTCAATGTTTTAAAATTTCGAAAATTTATTGATATTTAATATTATATGACATATTTCAACCTACCAAACTCGAGAGACTATTGGTCAAATAATACTGATAGATCAGTGGACGTTATCACGAAGCAAATGTTTCAAAAGCGATTTGAAAAAATTAGACAATATCTACACTTTAACGACAAAGAAAAACAGCCATCACGCGACAATCCGAATCGTGACAGATTTTATCTTATTAGGCCCGTTATAGATACACTTAATACCACATTGGTGCTATACCTAAAATGGAAAGGCTGTCTGTCGATGAGCAAATCTGTTCGACTAAAATGCACATCTACATATATGCGACAATATTTGCCAAACAAACCTAAAAAGTGGGGCACTAAATTTTTAAATCTCCTAAAGATGTGAGATTATATGGCACTCAACATTGGACCGTGGTCATTAAAAAAGAAAGATGTAAAATATCAGGTTGCAAGTGTGAGCTGAATTTATGTTTGACGCCTGAAAGAAACTGTTTTCTTCAATATCATAATCAATAAATGTAATATATGTAGGAAATTTTCTTTAATTTTTTTTTTGTATTTTATATTATTAACTTTTAGATATAAGATTGGTTTTTTCAGAATTAAAATTAAAAAAAATAATTAAAAATATTAAAATAAATTAAAAAATAGAAGAAAAAAACATTAAAAAAAGAATAAAAAAACCAATTTTATTAATTCTAATTAAACTAAATGAATTTGAATTACATTTTATGCAATCACTATTAAAAATTAATATCTTTCATTGTTTGGTTTTTGCGTTTCTTTTTCTCTGTGCAGTGCGCAGTGTATCTTGTAAGATACAACCAGTTTTTTCTTAATAAAATTAAAAAAAGCAAAAAATTTAAAAAATAAAAACAAAGTTTTTAATTTTATGCTTATTTACATACAATATATTTTTTTCCTAAAGATACAAGACCGTGCGCATTTAAGGGTTAAGCTATATTCACAGTTTTTTTTTAAATAGAAAACAATCAATATTTTACATTTTACTCGTACTTATTCTAATTCTAACTTCATTTGTATAAAAAGTGCTTTTAGAAAGTGATTTCTAAGACCTTTCGAATTTGATTTCAAAGACACATACAATTTATTAGAGTAGATAGAATGTCTATATAATTGAATGTTTAAAGATGATTTCAGGTATGTTGAAGTTGGTATGCGGCTAAAGTATAAACCATGCAAGCAAATTGTATAACAATAATAAATAACAGTTTAGATTTTAGTTTTGTAGTAATTATTTTTATTTATCATAAAATTTAATTATACATAGTTATCGAAAACAACACCTCATCATATTTTTGCACAATTTCTCTCTTTGATTAATGAAGTGGTCTACCAAAATTTAGAAGGATATTTTAAAGCATATAATAAAGTTACCCTAAAAGTAGCAGGTCAATCATTCTAAAATAAATTTGGTGCACACAGTTTACTTAGAAATACATTTTAAAATATGTACACATATTCGATGATGTGTTTATTATTTTCATATTACTTACAATTTTATGCTTCAAATAAATCTTGTTGATTTTCATCAATACCACATCAATATCATATGAAATAAGTAAAAAAAAAAACTGAATTAATTGACTTCAAATTTATTTAAAACAAAAGTCTTTAGAAAACTTTTTATGTCTCCTTTCAAAATTCTGAAAAGGGTCTTAGTAAATTTCAGTTTTACTTACTTAGTGGCACTTAAATTCATCATAGTGTAAGGTAATCGATACTTTGATGACCTTAAGCGCTTTGTTTGTTTTTTTTTTAAATAATCATTAAGTACCATTTGAAGTCACCAAACAATGAATAAAGAATTCATAAAGTAGGGCACAACAATAAATTAATAACGAACAGAAAGTTTATACTGTTGTATGAGTATTGATAATGCTGGTTTTAGACGGTATGTATTTTGCAGTGTACTTGTACAATACATATGTAATCGTGCATGTCTGTCAAAATTGGCAATTTACAGGCAGTTTATAATTTTTACTTTCACAAGTCGGTTTTTTGTTTCATCTTACAAAATCTATCATAAAACACAACAGCTGTCTTTGTTATAATTATTTTCGCGAGAGTTTTGTGTATTTGCAAATATAGTTTGGCAAAAATTGATTAAGAAATGAAATAATTTTAACTTGCAGCATTATTTCAATAGCTTCTATAAAATAAAAAAAAAATGAAACAAGAATTAAAGAGAAAATGTGCCATGTGGAGCCAAAAATTGTGATATTTAAATTAAATAAAAATTAGTATGTATAAATACGTTTTTTAAATACAAATTTAAATACAAATTTTTGTTTTGTTAAATAAAATTTTTTTAAGCATAAATTTACTGAAACACAAACACTATGTTCCTGGTGCCATAAACAATTGACTTGCAAAACAGTTGATTGGAGTTGCTTTGTCAGATGAAAATAGAACATGTTCCAATTGAAAATTTTACACTGTAAATGCAGGCTGACATTTGCAGAAGCATGTTTGTTTTGACGTGTAGGTATTTTGCGATGGAAAATTTTACAAGCACACTGCATAATACACTTTAGTATTAATGATGGTGATGTTGTTAAACATTTTTCTTAAAATTACCTAGAAAATTTATATAAAATTGCAAAATTCGAGAGAAACATAAAGAAATGTTTACACTGTAAAAACAAACATTTTCACAATGTCTAATGATTTATGCAGACAGTGGGGAGGGTATATTGGATTTGTGCAGATTTTTGTAACACCCAAATATATAGTTTAACATATAAAATCAGAATCTCTTTTTACGAAGAAGATATAATGATGTACATCCATCTGGTACGGATTGTAATTTTGAAGATTTTTTTTTTATCAAATTCGATAAGTATTGGATAAAATTTGTAGCGTTTATTTTGAAACATGTATTCAAATTACTGGTAATTTTTCCATTTTTCTGGCAACATATAGATTGAGCGTCAAAAGAACTGATCAGTTCGATTTCGGTTACCCTGTCCTGAAGTGAAGTGAAATGTATCCCTGAGAGAGCGCTCTGCATCTATGGCTCATAGTCAGTACTTAACGGCTGTTAGGAAAAACTTCCAACCACTTTTTTGTTAATGGTTATTAACAGGTATTGCAACATTTCTGGCCAATTTTATTTTCAAATGAATCTGTTTTATTCTGTGCAGATTCCAACTAAAAAATTAAATGCAGGATTTTCGAGGCAAAAAAAAAAACTTTGTTGTTTAAACTATATTGTTCAATAACTAAATGAGAAAACATGACAAATGTTTAGTTTTTATAATGACATACAAGTTGATAAAAAGCGCAACTGAATTTAAACCAGATGCCATCATTCGTCTCATATACTTAGACTGGTTTAGCTTGACCGTCTATACCTTCTTACTTGTTTTTAAACTAAAGTTATACTGACATTTTTTTTTAGCAAACAAGACAGTTAAAAAAGAACTAGACCACATGAAAATAGAGGTTAGATATATAAAACAATAACATCTTATATGAATATTTTTCTCTAACCACTCAAAACTTTCTTAAACTTTAGATTAAAAATCAATTATTTATATTTATGAATTGTTTAAGCTGGCATGGACTGTTTGAATGCATTTTTTGAACCGCTGCCATTAAAATCAATTTATGCAATGTTTTCTATTGTTATTGTTGAAGTTGTTTTAAAACGGAAATGCTTTCATTATTGTCTTATGATTTGCTAAAGTATTACTTAATATGCGCTTTATACTTTCCTTCGTATATCCGGTTGCTATTTATCATACAAATGCAACACACAGCACATAACGTACATTTACTTACTGACTTACTATTGCTACTAGTTGTGTATTGCCACTAAATGTTGACTGCTGCAATTTGAACTGAACAATTTGGTATAAAAGCCAAACAGAGCAAATGTTAGCACAAGCCGTTAGTAGAGCAATTTTAACTATGCAATAAGGTTTTGAAGTATTTTGTTTTTTTTTGCTGTGCGTGTGTGTGTATCTGGATTTGTTTGCTGTAGTTGTTGTTCAAGCAATTCATTTAAGTCCATATTGAATGCAATAAACAATTGTATGAAATTTACATAATACATATACATATGTATGTATGTATGTACGTCTTAGTACTTGTGTGTAAGATATCTGTATATAGTTATAAAACTATACAAACCGATACTTTTACATACACATACACATACATACATTATAAGGCTGCATAGATATTTACAAAATATACTATATTCCTTTAACAACAGTGCTAAAAAAATCATTTTTCATTTGTTTTCATTTCCGTTTTTATGAAACATTTTCTGATTTCTTCATTGTTTCCGTTTCGCATTTGCTTGAATTGTTAAATATTGTTGTTTTTTTTTATGTTTGCTTACTTGCTTTACTTTATTCTTGGCTTTAGTTACAAAATAACAATAGTAGCAACAACTTTAGTAACGAACTTAACTCAAATGGCAACAATATCTACAAACACAACAATACATATTACTGTGATAGTGTGGAACATAAAAAAGAAGCAAAATAATTACGGTTTTTTTGTTTTTGCTGTTGTTCTGCTTAGAGTCAGTTAGTTCAGTTTAGACAGATTTGTTAGGAGATGTATTCGTTATAGTTATAAAACTAAGTTGAAGCTTTTTCATGACAGATAACTTTAGGTTTCACACACTGTTTTTACTATGTTAAAGAATATCAATGAATTTAGGCACAAATAAAGTGCCATTCCAGCAACATTTTTAACTAGCTAAAACTTTTAGCTTGAATAATAGCTGTGCCAACTTAGAATCAGAAAGATTCTAGATTCTATCTAGATAAATCCTTCGATAAGTTTTCATATTTTGAGTAAATAAATGTTATATCAAATAACAAGTAAGAAATATACATTCGGTTGTAGCGAATCTTATACCACTAATAAAATACGGCTACCGATTTTTGAGCATTTTGTATACAAACATTTATCTGTTTCAACCTATTTAAAACTTAGAATTTTCTAAGGACAGATAATACACTTTGCTGCATTACTACAATTGCACTTGATATTTGCTGTTTGTTGTAAGGTTACAAACAGTTTTTTAAAATGTTTACAATTTTTTAAGAGTATGGTTAATGATATCTTTTTATGCAAAATTTAGAAGACCACTTTATTAATTAAAGACAGAAATTGTGCAATAATCTTTTGTTAGTATTTCATAACTAAACTTACAGTTTATAATAAAAAAGTACAATACTAAAAAAACAAAAGTATAACTGTTGTAGGTATTTATTTTTAATTAATTTGTTTTTGTGACCAATATTTATAATTATTATAATTTTTAAGGAGTTTCCTTCAGGCTAATTTGGTCAAATGTTTGTTTCCAAACGTAAATAAAAAACTTGTTCGATTTTTATTTTTTATTTTATTTACCAACGTCTCGTTAGTTTTATTCTAACTTCTTCAGGGGTCTCGTTCGTTCTATTTATTTTTATTATGCAATATTCCACAATTTGCCATAAAACGCCGCATTATTCGTACTATTGTGATTTTGAAAATGGTAAAATTTTTTCGAGCGATTGTCAATTGTAACAAATCTTGTAAATAATTCGGACTATTGTGGCAAACATGCGGCCCGAAAAAAGCTTTTTGAACGAGACAATCGCTAAATTATAAACTGTACCAGCAACACAATAAAGGGTCTTGGTCAGATTATTAATGAATGTGAGGAAAATATGTCGAAATTAATCATAAGTAAACTGCTAAAAAATCTCAGACTCGACAAAACTTGTTGTCTGTGTCAAGGCCGCTAAACGGACTTGAATTGCTAAAACAAATTTACAAGCTAACTGGAAACAGGTAAGCCGATAATCTTCGTTAATAGTGGCACTGTTTATATCCTATACCACCATATTGGGGAAGATATATGTAATTTATGCTAATATTTGTAACGCCCATAAATATTAGTCCAACTTAAAATATACCAATCGACTCAGAGTCAATTTACTGTCTGTCTGGCAGGCTGACTGTCCATGCAAATTTGTCAGCAAAGTACGGATCACAATTTTGAAAATATTTCGATAAAATTAGGTACATAACATATTTTGGCTCCAAGAATGGTTGGGATTCAAATTGGTTGAAATCGGTTTACTACCTCTTGTAGGTGCTATACAAATGTCGTCCCGAAATAGAGGTTTATCGGTCGTAAATGTTTGATTTATACACGTATCAAACAAATTTCGCCACAAGTAAGAAATACACGAAGCCTAATTGCAGTTATACATTTTGTTCTAAGCGGTCGATAATTAACCATAGCTTCCATACAAGGCCCACTTCTAAATGTTACTATAAAGATCAGAATTCTAAAGTATTGGTAGCTAAATAATATTAAACACAAATATGTTTCATGTACTCGTATACACAAAATTATTCGGCTCAATTTTATGATGATCAGTCCATAATTAGTCACAGGTAATCACAGTAGGCCATATACTACTTCCGAAAACAGTAGTTCCACTGCAGGTAAAGGGATTGGGTCTGAAATCATGATAGCCAATTGCTATTCCTAATGAAATCATTGATATGCTCTAATTCTAAGTCTGATACTTCAGATAGATTATTTAAGGATGGCTGTCCCAAGAAGGTGTTATGCATAGTGCCCATTGCTGTACAATGACAGAGAAGATGAGAGATTGTTTCCACCTTAAAGTAAACCGATCGACTCAGAATCACTTTCTGAGTCGATTTAACGTTGTCCGTCCGTCCGTCTGTCCATCTGGCTGGCTGGCTGTCCATGTAAAGCTTGTGCGCAGAGTACAGGTCGCAGTTTTGAAGATATTTCGATAAAATTTGGTACGTGATATTTTTTTTGGCCCAAGGATGGATGGAATTGAAAGTGGTGGAAATCGGTCCATTATTTCACCTAGCCCCCATACAAATGTCCTCCCGAAATTGGGGTTTACCGGTCATCAATCTTTGAATTATGCAAGTATGCAAACAAAATTTACCGCAGATGAGTAATAAATGAAGCTAAAGCGCATCTACAAATTTCGCGAAGATCGGTCCATAATTAGTCGTAGCTCCCATATAAGGCCCACTTCCAAAAATCACTTTAAAGAGCATAACTCTCTCAAAAATATTGGTATCCAAATAATATTGCACGAAAATATGTTTCGTCTATATACATATAATATGGCAGAAGTTTATGATGATCGGTCCATAATTAGTCGTAGCTCCCATATAACGTCCACTTCCAAAAATCACTTAAAAGAGCACTCTCTTAACTCTCTTAAAAGTGTTGGTATCCAAATAATATTGAACACAACTATGTTAGAATTTTATGACGATCGGTCCATAATTTGTCGCAGTTCCCATATAAGGCCCACTTCCGAAAACCACTTTAACGACCATAAATTTCTTAAAAATGTTGGTATCCAAATAAAATTCGACACAAATAAGTTTCTTGTATAAAGAAATGATGACACCTAATTTTATAATGGTCCGTCCATAATGAGTCGAAACTCCTATATAAGACCTTCTCCGTAATTCAATTTAACCTCCATAAATCTTTTAAACGTATTTATATCGAAATAAACTTGAACACATATAATATTTATATTCACAGACATCATGACACTAAATTTTTGGATGATCGGTCCACAATAGGTTATATCTTCCATATTACGTACATTCCTGAAAAACTGTTTTATACATATACTGGGTGTAGGGTATTATATGGTCGGGCTTGACCGACTATACTTTCTTACTTGTTTTGATGATATGTATAGTCTCGGAAGTGGATCTAATATGGAAGCTATGACCAATTATGGATTGAAATGGATTAAATGCTTTAACCAAATATCTCTGATGTTAACATTATTTTGTTAAAAGAATAAAAATATTTAAAATTTAGCTCACAAATAAATGATTTCGTTGAATAATACCTTGGTTTTGTTTTTTTAAAAGCCAAACTAACATATTATCAAACTTCCATAAATAGGTGCTTAGATATATTGGGTGTATAACAAAAATGAGGGATTTGCGTACGTTTTTAGATTTTATTTTTATTTTATTATTTGTAAAAATTTATTCATAAAATTAGTCATTGTTCACTATGATCCTTTTCCATATTTCTGACAACAAATGTATTCTGCGCAAAAATTATTACTCAGCTTTTGAGACCATGAAAAAAATCTAGTTAAATTCGGACACCCAGTTCTGAATTGAAACGTATCCCAGAGATTATTGCAATATGTGGACGAAAGTTTTCGAGATGGAATATTACGCTCTTATGTATGGCTACATAATCTGAGAAACAGTTGCATTTAGTACAGTTTGCTTGTGATGTTCAGGCAGCAGCTCATAATAGATAGGTCACGACTTCTGTCTTCCCCGTCAAAATCGCCATTTTTAGAACTACACAAACCACGAAAGGAATACATTCACCATAAGCTTCAGTAAGTTCAACTGAACTTTTTTTTAAATTAAAGAAGTAAAAAAAAATCTGCATATGCAGCTTTGTTGGCAGAAACCTCTGCACTTGGTTGGTATACTTTTCAAAATGTAACAAAAGTTACGCCATTTGTTATAAATATGCATTTTAATATTGCACGCAGCCCATAATTCATTGCACAGAAATTCGCCAACAGAAACTATTAATTTCCTGGATGTGTGATTGCCCATATTATTTGCAATAGAGTTATAAAATAACATCCTTCAGTTCTGTAAGAATAATGTTTGAATTAACAGATACAACATTGCTACACATTTTCCTGATTCGAAGGCAGTGTGAAAGCCTTTATAAGCTCTTATCGTAAAGAATTAACCTGTTTAACACTCTGACTTAATATCTGTGTTCCTACACGATATGGAGGTCGTTTACTTTAGATTTTTTCCTATCGCAACTTTGCCAGTTGCTATTGTTGTTTAAAAGTGTTTTTGTTCCAGCAGTTGTTGCTGTTGTTGTTTTGCTCAACGTTTACTATGGGTTTTGCAATGGCAGTTTTGACGTTTGACAAAATGTTAAGTGACAGGTGCAACAATGGCATAAGAAAACAGCCAATGCCTGAAAGTCATCTGTAAAATAGGAGAGAAAAAACAGCTATAGAACATGTAAAAAATAAGAGTTTGTCTGGAAAGGCGTGGAGTGGTGGTTAAAACTTTAAAAATAACTGTAAAGAATTTATGTAACAGATACACACACACACACACACTCAAAGAAAGAGACGAGCAGTCTTCACTCTTAGTTGCTGTTATTTATTCAAATGGAAATTTAAGTTAAAATTGGCAAGTGACAGTTGAATCAAAAGCATTTTAAATTGTTTTGTTATAGTGGTGGTGTACTGGCAATTTTAAATTAAAATTGGGATGTAACCTCTACTAAAAGCAGAAACTCATTGAAGCAAAAAGTCAACAAAAATTTGTAATGTATAGAATTCAGAGAATAAACTATAATTTTTAACCCAAATGGTTGCAGTACTATTTTCCAACTGCATTTACAATTTTAGATTTCTCCAACAGTTGTTTGTTGTATTTAGTTGAGTTGTGTATGTTTTTTCTTGTTTGTTTGTTTCTTCTCGAGTATCTTTTTGTGGCATAACAATAGTACAATTCTTTAACAATTGAGTTTTATTACAGGTGTCATTTGTTCAAGTTTACAATAGAAATAGAAAACAGTTCTTAAAATATACAGAGAATTGGATAAGAAGCGAAATTCTAGAATGGTTTTGTAAACAAAATAAATTCTTGTTTTATATACTGAGTTGCTAAATAAATAACACAACAAGTAAATTCTTTTGAGTTTATTTTTTGTTAATACTGATAGATATGCTACTCCCACTATTGTTTAATTCTGTTTAGAATTATTTACATATGTGACTTAAAAAACTTTCTGTTTCCAGTAAAATGTGTATAAACATTTGTTTGCACCAAAAGTTCAAATCAAAAAAATCATACCTAGATTTGAAAATTACACTCCGTTGGAAGGACGTGAACAGCTTAAGTATATAAGAACAAAATTTAAATTGACGTTGTATGTTTTGTATTTTTTTTTTATTAGTTATCTTTATGAGTGGTAATTCTTTTCTTTTGATTATCTATGATTAATGTGTTGGACTTTTAAACTGTTTTCTACTTATTTTTAGAAAATTATTGTAATTTTGCTACTTATTTTTTTTTAACCTTAAGCTATAATTTTTAATAATTACAATATAATAAAGAAAAATGTAAAAATGTCCGTTTAAAGAATAAATAGTTTTACCCTACATTAGGTTCGGTTGAAAAGAAAGTAACTTCAGTTGAACCAAAAGCCGAAAGACCTTGAATTATGATTTGTTTGTCCAAAACTATAAAAGGAAATCATTTAATATATGAGTACATTTACAAAACATTTCTTGCGATGAGAAATAGATCCATTTCGATTAGCCGAAGCATTAAAAATGTGAAGTCCGGCAATGCAGACGTATAGAGCAAATGTCCATGGAGCTAAGGTAATGTTTGTATTTGGTGGGACCATGTATCTATTATCCGCTGCTGAAATCTGACCAGACTCTCTCGTGGTTATTGTACCGAATGCAGTTAATTGTTTTGAAGCCGAAATACGTCCAGAAGATACGCGTCAAAATTAGGCCACATGTTGCAATACCTATTAATTACTATTTAGAAAGAATTCCCCTCCGACTACTATTTATTTCGATCAATGCAGAACGCTCTCTATGGTATACGCTTCACTTCCGTACAGGGGTTCCGAAATTATCCTGATTCTTTCTTGTCCTTTAAAAATGAGCAGATTTTTTTTGCGCGGAATTCTTATGTTGCCAGAAAGATATAAAAATTGTCAATACGGTGAACAAGTTCTACTCTCAATAATTGACTTCATACTGTAAAACTGTGTCATGAAACGTATGTTAATTTTTACGTACATTCAAGTTTGAATGAAATGAAGTTTAGTACAGACATGGATGTTAAGCGAAGTTAATTTAATAATATTTATAGCTTTCTCTAAAAATTGACCAGCGAGAGCAGTGCTTTCCAACGTTGGGCCACACAGTAGTAAAATTTATAAAAATTACCATTTTGTATTTACTCTATTTTTTAAGTTGTGTCACAAAATTAGCTAAGCGAGCAAAATAACTTACTGTAACTATACCGCAACTATCACCAGAAACTTATCGGCGCTTTTAACACTTCTCAAAGCGCTATCGGGCAGTAATTGGCTGACAAATAAAGAAACTCTATTGTTCTAGCTTAATTACTTTCATTGGTCTTGCAGTGGAGAAATGTTTAATAACGCCAAGAACTACTTGAAAATTAAATCGAATTTAAACAAGTAATTTAATGCTTTTCCAATCATGGCTAATATAGAACATTGTCTCCTGTTAGAGTATTCTCTTAATCAATGCCTAAAAAGGAGCTTCGAAGGTGTAAGGATAACTAACAGTGGTATGAACAGGATGCTTGTACGGAAGCTTAAAACGGTAACTATATGATCGCAGGATATCGTATGAATATCACACTTGAAGGCAACATTACAAATTACCTTGAAATACCATCTAAAGAAATAATCGAATACTCTTTCCGTCATCCAGTTAGAGTTTTATAAAAAGCAATGTCAAGAAGGACCTTCAAAGGTGCAAGGAGAACTTACACAGGTATGTACAGGATCCATTGTATTGAATTATGTGATTGCTAGATATCACTCTCGGATTTCATACTTTAAGACAACACTGCAAATTAATTCGGAACTATGCTTACAGTTATGAATAATGTCATGGTGATAGAGCATTTCCTCCGCTTAGAGTCTTCCACGAGGCAATGTCAATAAGGGCCTTTGTGTGAACAAGGAGAGTCGAAAGAGGTATGTACAGGAGCTATTAGATAGATATCGTCGATATCCAATCCCATAATCACCTCATGAATGTCAGAATTGAAGGCTGCCAATGTAAAAATGCATTTACAATCAGCCAAAATGACTTTAGCACGATTCATTGTGCTCGATGATTAACCCCAGGACTAGAAAAGTGTATAGTTCTCACTGATACATTAATAACGAATATTATTTCCTTTAATTTGCTAAAAACGTACAGTGTTGGAATAATTAATAGAATGATACTTCTAAATAAATCTTTATTTTTAATTTTTGTTAATATTTCAAAATTAAAAAAAATTTTAAATTGAAACATTTTCAAAATGAAGCATTTCTTCACAATAATTTATAACTAATCTAATATCATTATTAAGTTAAAACTTCTTCCATTCTTAACACTTCTTTGTATATACGATTCATAAAATCCACAAGTTTTTAGTTTTTTAACTATAAAATTAACTATATTCCTTTTTAATTTTTTTCCCACAAGATTGATAGATCGTTCGTAGAGTCTTATTAAAATTACCTTAGTAAAACTTCATTAATTTATTTAATAGAGAAGTGTTCATGTAAGAGGCAATATTTCACGTATGCATATCTTTTGCTAGATGCAGATATATATTCTTTACAGTTTACATAAATTTCCTTTTTCGATTTGTTATAGAAACAATCCTTGCTTTTCGCCCGGATTTTTTAATAGTTAAAAAAATGTTTACAAAATGTTCTCTAGATTCATATTTGCCGGTCGGAAGCTGAATAGATACCATCTGGTTTTACTGCTTTGCAAGAAAAAAAATTGTCGTATTTGGAGAAACTGTAAAGAAATTATGTCAGTCTTTGAAAAATCCTTTATTTGTCATCAAATCCATCATAAGTAACACAATGTTTAGTGTGTAGCATAAAATACAGTTGGCGGAAATTATACATTTTAATTTAAATTTATTAATGTTCTATTATCAATCTTCATCAATTTATGCAGCCTTAATACGTAAATTACGCCTGGTATACTATTTTTCTCTACAATGATAATGTTGTATGCAAAATACACTTTCTTAATATTCTTTCTTTTTCTGTGTGCCTAAAAGTATGCAAATCATATAATTATACTAAACATACCCTAAACGTAGACAAGTTACAATTAATACATTTTAGGCAAATTTCCCAACGAAGAAAAAAATGAACTTAAAGCAAAATTTTACAAATAAGAGATACAGTTAGAAAGACTTATAAGTAAAATAAATTTGTAGGATAATGATATAATTAAAGACTGAATAAAAAACGCAAAATTTTTCTTAATTAATAAAAATGTTTTTGAAGCAAGTTAAAGAAACCAGCAAAATAAAAGGTTTGGTTTTCAAAAATTATCACTTGCAGCTATCGAAATTTAATGACAGAGATTCGTTACAATTTTTTTTATTTTTGTGCCAATCCTTAAACATTGTTTGAAATAAAAAATCTTTAGAAAATGTCTTTCCCGACCATTTAACCTTGTAGCTGGTAAAGAGACAGAAAAAATATGAAAACAATTTCAACTTTAATTTAAACCTATTAGGAATTCATTATTATAATGCCCACCAACCAGAGTGACCAGAGAATAACGAGTTATTTGCCGCTAAAGCAGCTTCAATAAATACAACAAAAAAGAAACGAAATGATAGGTTACGCTTTTAACTTAAATTGCACTTTATAATATTTTCTGTATTCCATTGTAGAAATTGCATAAATAATAAACACCATACTTAGTTTCTGTAGATAGTTTTTTGTTTGGTTTTAGTTTTATTTACATCCCCTTTACAGAATGAATATAAATGGGATGACAACAGCTCTATAATGGTGGCTTATATATATTAAGCTCTTTATGCCATTTGCCACATTTGACTTGTGAATTTAGCGAATATAAAATTCTTGTTAACCAAAGAAGTTTTATATGCATCTAACATCGAATATATACTATGTACATAGTACGAGTATATAGAGAGATCCTTCTGGCTTTTATATTTTTCCTTGTTTTCAAGCTACGTTTTTGCCATTTACGCGCTAGATAATTTAAATACTTTATAGTATTCTGGGAATAAAATTAAGACGAAAAATGTTTAGCTTAAAGTGCAGCCCAGCAGAAAAGTTTGTGGCGTTGTTGTGTAGCTGTAGTCGTAGGTGTGTAGTAGCAGAAAGTGTAACATTTAAGAAGCATTTAAGTTCCCTAGAGGAGTTAAGTAAAGAAGTCGTAGTTAGGTTTCTGTGTGCATTCGTTGCTACCACTAGCTCTGGTACGGCAAAAAGACAATAGAGATTAAGGAGCATATAATAACAGGAAATAATTTTGTTATTAAAAAAGTTGCACTTACCTTGAGCAAGATGATGAAGAAAATGTATAAATTGTTTATGAAGACAAAAAAAAAAAATATATATATATATATGTATATAAAACAAAAAAATATTTCAGAGCTAGTGAACAAACAATTTCAGTAAGTAGATTATTTAAAATACAAAAATGATGGATAATAAAAGAACTATTCAAAATTGCAGTATTAAAAGAATTGTGTAAGCAACAGAAAAAAATTGTATTGTAAAGTTGACTAGCAATATTGGTGGTGCTAAGAGTAGTAACAACGCAGTAAGTTCTTCGAAAATGTATTGTGTTAAATATACTAATATATAGAAGTAAAATATAAGTATACATGCTATTGAAATTGTATATAGTGAAATATTTAAAAAGAAATATATAAAGGAGTTTAAGGTTAAGTTCCTTGAGAATAAGTCAAGCAACTTTCTTAGGTATCTGAATGTCTAAAATTTATACCTACTTTAATACTCGCTGAACAAAAGACCGATTCTGCTCGAACGGAATTCTGCAAGTATTATATATCGACTCTCTACTCTGACTTAACCTCGTAACTCAATTTTTGAAGGTTTTGAGTTTAACCCGTAATCATATCAAGAATATGTTTCTACACAACTGTGTAAAATTTTAAATTAAAATCCCCACCCTTTAATTATTAATTTGAAAAAATAGAACCTCGTATCTCAGGCATCTAATTTTAAAAACACGTAACTCATGTCATGTAATATTTTTACAGTGCACAGGTTAGAAAACGCAAACAAGGCCAGTCAATGCAAATGATTCCATATTTACCAGCTGGCTTATTATACTTTAAGCAGAAGTTAAAATGTCATCAGTTCACTGTATATAATATTGCCAATGGTGATACCGTTTGCTACATATGGCATGCTGACGAGGGTGGTATGGATGGCAATGTTTTTTTCATCATGTTTAATTGATTTTTTGAAAAATGAAGTCAATCTGAGTACACCTATTGTTTTTTATAGCGATGGTTGCAGCGCGCAAATTCGTAATGTAACTCTAGCAAACAGCTGGTATCAATTTGCGAATCAAAAAATATAACTACATCTAGTCAAAGGATACACGCAAATGGAGTGTGACTCCGTACATTCAACGATCGGAAAACGTAAAAAAATGTGCCCGCTAAAAATTCTTATAAAGTGGAGTATGTTGATCATACGTTTTTTTGTAGTTATTAAGAATTGAAAACTTGTAAATCTATTAGACCAAGTAACAAGTCTGGATCCCCGACTGTTTTACAGTTACGTGGCTTGAAGTACAGTAAAGATAGTATTTATTATTATTTAACGATAAGTGGAAAGATCTACCTCAACGATTGACTGAGAAGTACAATGAAGTTCAGACAAATCCTTTGTACCAAGGGGTTATGCCTATTACAGCTCAAAAATTCAAAGATCTGAAATGAAATCATTATTCTATAATGATTATCATTCTTTTTATGACAATTTTCTTTATACTAATGAATAATCACGGCCTTATATACCC
The DNA here is from genome assembly GCA_950370525.1 of Bellardia bayeri. Lineage (NCBI taxonomy): Eukaryota > Metazoa > Arthropoda > Insecta > Diptera > Calliphoridae > Bellardia > Bellardia bayeri. The sequence continues at coordinate 34,956,610 of OX493264.1, read as the reverse complement.
CTATCAATGTTTAATAAAAAAATCCCACGTTTTAAGAAAATTTAAGAAAAATAGAAAATATTTATTCTGAGCACTTTAAATAAAATACTGCATTTATTTATACATGTAAAACCTCGTAACTCACATTTCATGGTAAACTTAGCGGATCGTAAACTCGTGTCTCAAAATTTAATCAAAAAATTAAACTTAAAATAATTTCTTAAGCATAATTAACATATATATCTATAAGAAGTTAATAAAACTTTCAAATTAACAACAAATATTCAAAACCTTTTTTTAAGTTTTTTTTTATAAAATGTTTTTTGTCTCTCTTGTAAAGTAGTGTTTTCTAAGGTACGAGGTTACGTCAGAGTACCAACGATATGGCCCATTTCTAACTCGTATTAGCACAAGCGGCTTAATTTGAACAAATATTTGCATTAAATATCAGGCAAATAAAGTTTGAAGTTCATAAACTCAAACTAACTTTACAATAAATTTACCAAATACTACATCGTCAGTGTTTGCAACGTATTTTATTCTACAAAAGTCTTATGAATTCAAAGAGAAAGAAAGAGAAGAGTTTAAAGACCAGTTACACATATGAACCTATTACCATATATACGTGGTTGCTCACTGCTTGCAAGCATTCATGTAGAATATTTTGATTCCGTTTTGAAAAGGACCACACTACTCAGTGAGATAAGCGATAATTCCAGATCAGATTCATATGCTAGTACACATCTAAAACAATGAGTTTCTGATAGATTGTTTAGACTAAATAATGTTTTTTCTTCCTCACGATCCATACAACTGAGGTAGTGAAAGAAAGTCCAAGTATGCTGGCATGTTTACCAATCGTCCAATGACCACTTAGCATTGCAATTATTCTCAAAGTATCTTTTCATTTAATAGCGTTTTTCATGATGTATTGGCCACATATAAGCTTCGCCACCTATTGCCAGCCTTTTGAAGGTAGTGTATTTACTTTTAATGGTCTGAAGTGGTTTTTTGATTGATACTACTGATCCCGTTTGTACCGCAGCCCCTTAGTTTATTGACTTATATATTTATTATCCCATTTTTTAAAAGATAACTATAGAATAGTTATAAACAATCGTAGCAAGTTCCTAACAATTCTGACAATACAGAATAATTGAAGAAAATCAAGTCCTCTGTCTAGGCTCTATGGTGCCTTCGGCATACAAATTGTTTGATGGACAGACATAACTAAATTGTCTCAGAAAGGACTATGAATATACAGTGTTAGATAAAGTAAGTAAGTAAGATAAAGTAACGGCTGCGTTCCTATAATAATTAAAATTTGTTAATTCATATTGTCAAATACAGATACTGAACCATTTCTGTTTCATTCTTCGACGCAAGTCAAAGAGCCTTGGATTTTTAAAATAAATATTCAAATTTTCTATTATATATAGAGCTGAGCATCGATATAAGTTTCTTAAATATTAATTATTATACCCTACACCACCATAGTGGGAGGCCATATTGGATTTGTGCTGATGTCTGTAACACCCATAAATATTAGTCCCAATATAAAGTATGATTGACACAAAATCACTTCCTATGTCGATTTAACGACGTTAGTCAGTACGTTTGTCTGGCTGGATGCTGTCCATATAAACATTAGGCGCAGAATACAGGTCGCAATTTTGAAGATATTAGTTACGATAAAATTTGGTAAATATAATTGTTAGAGTTTTCTGTTTTTTCTTAATGAAAAATTCTTGAACTTTTGATATAATTATTATTAGAGATATTTTATTTGGCTTGAGTTCATTTTTGAATTAACAATTCAGAGAATACCATTGTAAATTTTGTGCAGATCGGTCCATAATTAACCATAGCTCCCACATAAGGCCCACTGCCGAAAATCACTTTAAATAGCAAACACACTCTTTAAAATAATATTTAACACAAATATGTTTCATATATACCTACATACATAAAACATTTAGTTCAATTTTAAAATGATAGGCCCATAATTAGTCATAGCTCCCATATAAGACCCTCCGAAAATCACTTAGCGACCATAAATCTCTTAAAAATGTTGTTATCCAAATAAAGTTCAACAAAAATAAGTTTCACATACACAGAAATCATAACGCCTAAATTATATAACGGTCGGCCTTTAACATCTATAATTTTTTTAAAAGTGTTTATATCGAGATCAAATTTAACACAAAAATAATTTATATGCTCAGAGGTCATACCAATATATACGTCATTGTTAAAAAACTGTTTTAACTTATATACTGGGTATACTACTTGGTTTCTTATAAGACTCCTTCTCTAGGCAATCTTAGTTTCAAAAAATAAAATCATTTATTTTAAATATTATCAGAAACGAAGATATCTTTTTATTTGTAAGAAACAAACACACTGCATCATAGAAGAAACAGGACATCCTTACAACTTAGTCTATTATGTCATTTTGTCTCAAAAACGGATGTCTTGTGCTTTGTGGATTTACCGATGCATACCTTCAGGAGAGTTAACATTTTTAGTATTTTTAGTAGATTAACCCTTTCGGCTTTTGTGCGCGAATTCCCGTCATTCCCTGTTGTCTAAATTCATGAAAAACTATGCTCTTGGTAGCTAGTCACAGCTACATTCAAGTGCGGCCGAAAGGGTTAATGCATAAATGTGTTAATATTTGTATAACAAATAATGCTTTTTGTTATACAATAACAACAATATTAATATCTAAGAAATGGAAAAAATTAGTTTAATTTTATAAAAGTCCTTGTTTTTATTTTAATAATTGAATTAATGCCAATCGATCCACTATCCAGAATTACAGTAAAATTCCGCTTTAAATTTCCTTGAGCAATACACGAATATTATTTAATTGACCAAAGCTTATGTTTTCGATACGAATATCCGTTGTATCTTTTCAAGCATCACAAAGAGCAAAATCTATAGGAAAAGGAAGAGTGGTATAATCTTATAAGTGGTAGCAAAGATTTCTGCAAGCATTCTTTTATATAAAATTCATAATACAGTCGTTGTTGAAAAGGTGACAAACGGAGTGCTTTTAAAAGCACAACTGGAAATTTTTAAACATTTTTGAATATGTTTAATCATCTATAATAAGGCAGTTATGGATGTTGGAATAGCCAAAGTGCATAAAAGTTTTATAACAACGTACTCTGGGCGAACAATTTCTTATGTGCAAATAATACATTTGTCTCGTGAGTTCAACTCTTGTCGATGCACGTTGTCAGACCATTTGTTATAAAAACTTCGAATCCCGCCATTTTAGAAATGACCAGAAAACGAATGACGATTATCTTTATACCCTTTTCTCAATAGAGAAGGACAAACTTGTATCCATATAAACGAGAGGCCTTGTCTGTATTATCGAAAGTGGTATTTTCCGTAGAGGTTCCTGGTTTCGTTTAATCATATTTATATTTTTTTCGTTTATTTACCATTTTGTGAAGGCGTGCGGCAATAATATGTTCATGAAATAAATTTATTTAAGAAACTAAATTTGAAAAACTTGAAAATAACGTATAATAAAAATGTGTTCAAGACATTACACAATAGCCATAATAATATCTTAAAATACTTGTTGTTTTCTTGTAAGAAAAAAAAGCTCTATTTAAACTTTCTATTACAGTGTATTTATTTAAGACAATGTTACCATCAACGGCATAATAACGCACATCGTGATTTGCTTCAAACTTTTGTTTTTGTTTTGCTCATTGTTTGGTTAAATTCTTTTGTCGTTACGCTGAATTTTCTTTAATATTCTATATTACAAGGTGAAAATGTCTATAAAACCTCATATTTGTACATAATAAATGAACATTTACATTGCTTTCTTTTCCCTTACTGTTGAATCCTAAACAAATCAAGAGCAAAAAAAACAAAAAACTAAACTGGGCCAGTCCATTACTAAAACATACACACAGGATAGTACATAACATAAATATAAATATTACAAAATTTGTATTTTTAAAAATTATTTTATGTTAAATGCCACATAACGAACAACAATAACAACGGCAACCACTACAAAAAGCGACAAGGATACAAAAACAAACACGAGCAAAGAAACAAACAACTTTATTTATGCAGGACAATGTTATCGTAAAACCCACTAAAAAACGAAAAAAACAAATTGTTAAGCAATAAAACAAAAAAGAAAGGAATTTGTACAAACACCCAATCATACTCCCTGTGGCTAAGCCCCTTCGCCTTTACAACTGTAACTAAAACTAAAAAAAGGCAACCCACCACCAAAAAGATGGGGGTATATTAAGTTTGTCATTACGTTTGTAACACAACGAAATAATGATCGTAGAACCAAAAAGTCTATACATTCTGGGTCCTTATAAGATTCTAATACGATCTAGCCATCCGTCTGTTTGGTGCCGGTACGAACGTAGCCGTAGTTATCGTGCCATGATAACTGACCATTTGATTCCCGAAACTGAAGCTCGTGATCTCGGCGACATTTGGTTTCAGAAAGAAGGCGTCACTTCCCACACATCACTCCAATCAATGGATTTATTGAAAGAACACTTCGGTGAGCACATAATTTTACGTTTTGGGACGGTCGATTGGGCTCCACGATCGTGTGATATCACACCGTTAGACTTTTTCCTGTGCAGATATGTAAAGTCTAATGTTTACGCAGACAAACCCGTTTCGATTCAGGATTTGGAGGAAAACATCACGCGTGTCATTCAAGAGTTACCAGTGGAAATGCTTGAACAAGTCATCGAAAATTAGACTCAAAGGCGACGTAGCAATGGCCAACATTTTATAGACATAATCTTTAAAAACTAAATGCCAAAGAATGTTCTTTCAAATTATAATAAACATTCCCCATTAAATTGGAATTTTCTGTGTTTTTTTTTCTTTAAAAAATTAGGGAACCTCGAAATAATTCACGCTTTATATAAAAAAGTCACTCTTAATTTTATGACGATCGGTCCATACTTGACCGTGGTGCCCATGTAAAGTCCACTTCTAGAAATCACTTGAATACTTTTATAAACATTGGCAGCAGGTTTAAATTCTACACAAATTGTCCATACATACATACATACTCGTATATAGAAAAATTAATACCCAATTTTATGACGATCGATCCATAAATCTCTTATAAAAATCAGTGTTACCTTGAAATTCAACACACATAATTCGTATACAACATCGTGCAGAATTTCATATTGGTGGGCCGTTATAGGTCATAGTTCCTTTATGAGTATGATTTCCAAAAAGTCATTAACCAACTTAAACATCCATATCACACTGAAATTTTACACAGATAAGTTATAAGTATGGAAACATTATAATATTGCTTTTGTGCAAGTTGGTCCATAAGTGACAAAAGCTGCCATTTCCGAGAATAACCACAGACTATGCAGAGGTGACAATTTTACGTCTCAAAAATTCGACCAAAATAAACCTACGGTATAATATTTTATAAAGTTCGCATAATTTGGTGGTGGGTATAGATGATTCGGTACAGTCGAATATAAACTCTTACTTTTTATATGTTGCTTTTGATATAACTGATGTTGTTATTATCAGTTATTCTACGTTGCTGTTTAATGTTGAATGGTTGGCAGTGGCCAAGTTCCTTTATTTTTCTCAGAGTTTTTTTAATATTTTCAGTGGTAAATTATTAAAATTAACACAGTTGTTAATATGAATTTTTTATTTTTAGCCGAAGAAAAACAAGAAACAGAAAAGGACAACCAAAATAAAAATATTTTAGTCAAAAAATTTATATATTTTGATAACAAAAATTTTAAAAAGCTAGAATAGCATAAGCAACTGTGTGTTTCACCATATTGTTAGCAGTAATTTATTTATGTAAAATATCATAAATAAAATAAAAACAAATATATACATATAATCAAGCATACCTAATTGAATAAACACTGTTTATTGGCTTGCAAGTACTAGTACATCTTCGTGCGCCTTTTTATGAAACTACGTTAGCACAATGCACAGTGGTTCAGTAGTAGGACATAGTGGTCAAATGGTGATTTTCGATTTTTTTACCGTTAGTTCGCTCTAATACTCGCTATTAGTGGTACTACTAAAACATGCAAAAAGATTTGCAATCACTTGTTTTTTACATTTACTTTTGTGCATCAGAAGTGCACAAATCAAAACAACTTTCCTTATATTTTGCAGCAGTGCTAATAAAGTTAATTTCTAGAGGTGTTTTTCAAAGAAAAACAATATTTTTGACTTATTGTTTTACAATGGATAGTTGCAGGTGTTTGCCGTTATTTTTATATATTTAAAAATTTTTTAAGCGGAAAGCGGTTTCACGACAAATCACTTTTCACGTATATTTTTTATGACGTTTTTTTCCTTAAGGTATTAACTATGTTGCCGTCTTATGCCGCTTTCAAGTTACATATCAAAATGTTACTCTATATCCGTACTTTTAATTTAAAAATAATTTATCTGCGTTTGTTTGCGAATGTGCATGGAACAAAGGGTCTTTTTCTCTACGACTGATTAGTTGGTTTACGTGGTAGTTCACTACGTACGAACACTTAAGTAGAGTCGAAGGGACCCCGTTTTAAAAGATCACACCACTCGTCAGATTTAATGTCATATACAACAGACTGTAGCTAATATGTGTACAGAAAATCGTGTTTTGCTAGACCCAACCTGTAGCTGTGAGATATCTCAGTAGGTCATTGAGTTTTGACCCGGTTACCTCACCAAGGTTGTTCAATGTATAGTTTCCCAATAATTTATGTCTCCTGACACTCAGGGCTGGGCCTTCGCAGAGAAGGTGGAAAAACGTTTCCTCTTTTTCCCTATCCTTACAACTACGACAATGGTCGTTTAAGGGAATCCCAGGCGATTTGCGTGCTTGCCTAACGCCCAGTGTCCCGTTAATACTGCCAGCAACCTTGATATATCCTTCCTATTCCGGGTTATTAGTTGCGTAGTGCGTTTCTCGTTAAAAGATGGCCACATCTACTTGGCTATCCTAGGACTAGATTCGTAGTACATACATACATATTTTCTACATATTTTTTTCCGTTTCACAGTGGTTCAGTAGTAAAACATAGCGGTCAAATGATGTTGTTCGATTTTTTCACCGTTAGTTCGCTCTAATACTCACAATTAGTGGTACTACTAAAACATGCAAACATATTTGCAATCAGTTGTTTTTATTACTTATAATTTTTGTTAGTTTTGTGCATCGGAAGTGAACAAATCAAAACAACTTCTCCTTATATTTTTCAGCAGTTTAACATGTGTTTAAGTAAACCCGTTATCGATACTGCTACATATCAGTTTGGATTATCTCCTCTGCATTCATGGATACAATTTTTTGAATATTTTATACATTTATCTTACCGATTTGATTTTAAAAAGCGGCAGACTCGTTCAAAAGATGAAAAGGAGGTTCTTGCACAGAAAAAACTATATGTTCAGCAGCACTTTAGGACACGATTAGGTTTAATTGTCGACAAAGCTCAAAGTGGCGGAAGTGGCACATCCAATGACGGAAACACTGTAAGAACTTATTTTTGAATTCAGCTATATCAGCTGAAATAACTGGCTTAGGTCAAGCAGTTATTCATCGGTGTCATCATCTTTTGCAATGTCTTTCGTCGGGATACGAAATTAATAGTGTAGAATTTAGAGAATACTCGTTAGGAAGCGCACGAATGGAAGTAGTTGAACACTGTCTAGTTTCCATAGGCGAGCTCTCTGAAGAAGCCGCTGAATCTTGTAAAAAATTATTTAAGCAATTCAGACGAGACGACACGCGTAAAATGTCTCGTATTGTCACTAACATTGATCTTTTGCATAGACTTTTTCTAAATTCCGACCCGTTGATTTCTTTTTTACGTACATTACCACAAATGAAGAAGTCTATGCTATCACCAGGGGCTTAACTTATGTTAAGTTTTTGAAAATAATGTACAAATGTTGTATTGAATTGCCGTTATAAAATGAATTATTTTTTCTTTAATTAATAACTAACATTTTGGTGTAAATAAATTATTATAATATTATATTTAAAGACTTTTTTAATCTTTTTTTTAAATTTTAGGCATGACCGCCTTCCTTAGAAACTTGAACCACTGTGCAATGGGGAAATATTAAGTAAGAGTTGTATATTGGAGAGAAAATCATTTAAAATACCAAATGTCATATAAATCTCTTATGTGTTATCATGAGACTTGCGCCCGCTTTAGTTAATAGATATTTACGAACTCTGCTTTTTTTGGACTTTTATGATTGACCTTCTTTTACCTGTTAGTTTTTGTCATTGCTAGAATATTGTCTTCAATGGCTCTTGATAGTTTCTTCATTATGTTTAATTTGTATAAAAATTTAATTTGTGTTGGATAGTTCGCAAAAAGTGTTGGTCACATGCAATTCAAGTATAATACCCACCAACAAAAAGTTGGGTGTATATTAAGTTTTTCATTACTTTTGTAACTCATTGAAATAGTGGTCGTAGGACAAAACAGTCTTTATATTCTAGGTGATTATAAGATTCTAAGACGATCTAGCCATGTCATCCTGTTGAAACCACGATAGAGCTTCGAAAAAAGAACATAAAACATAGAAATTTTGTCATAAACAAAACAAACACATACAAATTTAATGATAAGTCTTGATATTTTTGTGCAAATATTTCAAAAGCCATACTGGTGCAAAATTTATTACCTACAGGTATTTTTGGTACTAATTGGTTAATTGCCGAACATTTTTACTTTCTATTTAGTATTCTAAATTATTTTGTTTAGCATTAAACCTAAAATAAATGACATTTGTTAATTTTCTTTATTAGTTTTATCTTAATGTAATAAAAAGTGCACAAGGCGCAAACATGTACTTATTTGTGCTCCCCACTGCACGTTAATCAAAAATATATTATTTTAATACTTCAAAAGCAGTTCAAAGAAGAAGAAATCTGGGGACTAGAGTTCATACCTCTACAACATAGACAGTTTTTAATACTTAAAATCAAAAGAAACCCACTTCAGGCATCTCAAAATTTAGCTGCATCTGTTAGTAGTCGTTTAAATATAAATACACTTCAGGAAGCTGTATTAAAAGCAGTCCGAGAAAGGTAAATTTAGTGTGCAAAAAGAATGTTAAAAGTCGGTTGCGTTTCATTTACATCTGCAAAATTGGGGAAATGTTCTTTGATTAATTTATTGATTAGATGAAAAAATGAGCAAGTTCAAATATTGCAAAATCAAATGTTGCCCTATGCTAGCGAAGTGTGATTCGCTCCAATGATTCAATAACAATGACTCCAAGCAACTCTGCAACATTTTGAAAAAAAGCATTTTGAAGAATTTTGAAATACCACTTTTTAATTTTTAAAAGTTTTTGTAAAAAGATATTGTTAATTAAAAAAACTGAAACTGAAGAAGTTTTTTTTATTGATTTTGATATGCATTATTTATATTTATTTTTTTTTTTGCAAAAAGTGCTTCTGTAAAAGAGCCAGTTTATATTGCGAGCTCACTGTATTTGGTTGTTTTCCAAAACAATTACCAACTTAATATGAAATTCTAAAAAATACGTAGGATGAAAAACAATTTAATTGAATTCTTTTGGCACAACTTTAACAAAATGTAAATACACATAAACGTGCCCTTAAAAAAAAAATAACCGCTGCACTTTTTATAGGTGCTCACCAACCAATTTCTATTGAAATTGTTTCCTCAGCATTTACCTTTTCCGTTCGTTGTTAAATTAACAGCATCAATAGATTCCCACAGGACTTTTACTTCAATATTTTTCTTGATATTTCTTTGTTGTTCCAACAATGTTAAGAAACTCTCAAGTTCTAAAGGTTTTAGAATTTATATTTGTATGTATACTTTTGCTGCTGTTGTTTCCTTACTTCAACTCTTTTTGTTAATATTGCTGCCTTTGTTCTTAAGACTTAAGTGGTGGCTTTTGTTATTAATGCTATCGTTGTTGTCGTTGGTGGTGGTGTTTTTATTGTTGACCCCAATAAATATGTGGGGTGAAACGTTGTGAAAATTTGTATAAAATAAACGTTTAAAGTTAGTCATATTTGATATTAGTTAAGGTGTATTTTGAGAAGATAAAGTATAGTTTTATAAGTAATTAAAAAATTTTCCCTTATATGGAAAAATCTCTTAACTATAGTTGACAGATTCTATTTGTGAAGCATTGTAATAATTAACTTGACAAACTTAAAATGCAAAACTTTTATAATTTTTTCAAATTTTCAAAGCTTTATCGTGATTTCAACAGACGGACAGACGGACGGACATGGCTAGATCGTCTAATCTAATAAGGACCGAGAATATATAGACTTTTTGGCTTTACCATCATTATTTCGATGTGTTACAAATAACAAACGTAATATACCACCCATCTTTTTTGTGTTGTGTATAAAAACAGTGTTTTATGCGTATAAAAAATGCACTTAAAAAAACAAATTTATTTCAGATTCAAAGTTTTCTAAAAATATATAAATTTAATTGGTTAATAATGGAGTATAAAGATAAGTCGTTTAATTTTACTTTAAACAATAAATTTGGTATCGAAATACATTAAAGTACATTTTAACTGCTTGTATAAATAGTTGTGGAAAAGAACTTTTTAGTATTATTTGAAAATAAATTTTAGTGTCCTCATCTTTTGATTTTCTGAGGACTCTAAAAACTCAGGTTACTTTCTTTAGAAAGGGGATAGGTAGAAGAAGTAACGGTGGTGAACGTAGAAGAAAGCTTTTTATATCACAACTTTGCAATTTCGCGTTATGTTTGTTTATAGTTGCAGCGGCTCTTTAGTAGGCGCATTATTTTAAAGCTTGATTTATAGCCTTTATTTATTTATTTATTTATTTAACTTCGTTGGCGTTTCAAAGTTAAACCACCGAAGAAGGGCGCTGTGATAAATATTAGTTCTGATAGATATAAAACTAATAATTATCAGAAAGTGATGTTGTTTGAGTGGCAGTGGCTGGTAATCGAACCTGGGCTACAAATACCCACTCACGTTTAATGATCAAAAGCGCTAACCAATTAAGCTACAGAAACCTCAATAAAACATTTTTTTGTGGCAGTATTTTCATTGAAACTTATAATACCTATGGCTCTTATTTGCCATGTACTATTGTGTGTTTAGTACATTCTTTTAATATCTAAGAGACAATTTGTGTCAATTGATGGACATGCTTTAAACTATGATTTATAGTACGATTTATATGCTTAACCTAAAGTTAAAGTGCCTGTTTCAATAATTTGTGTATGAAAAATAGTATAGTATAACTTCCTGTTAAAAATTAACTAGACATTTTAAAAATTGGAGTAATTGAGCTACAATTAAAATGTTTCCTATGCGAGCACTTTTTTATTTGTTGAATTATTTTTCATATACAAGCTAATTTTTTCCAAATGAAAAAAAAACAATTCTCTAGCAAACCTACTCACATACATACATGTATAATTTATAATATAAATACTTTTCGCATTTAATATTTTCCAATAAAAATGCATCTTTAATTGTGGTTACTGCAGGCTGCCTTTTAAACACATGCAATTTGTTTCCATAATTTATATTTAAAATAAATTTAAATTGTATTCATGACAAACAAAAAAAAAAAAAAACGTACTGAAAGCATACAAAAACATATTGTATAACAGCCATAAAGTAACAAATTAAATCTCTGACGCTTTCATAGACTCTGGTCAAAGACCACTATTGTTCGAAAATGGACATCATGTGTGCATGCAAGCAATTATTTATGACACTCTGCGACAATGTCAATTCCAATCTATACAAAAATAAAACAAAAAAAAAAGATCCAAAACAATATATGTACATATATAGATTTATAAACTACAATGTCCATTATACAGACATCTCCTACAAAGGTATTTTTGGTTTGGGGAAATATTTGTATGAAAACGAATTAGTTTTACGATCTATTGTCTCATGGTTTAAGGGCATCATAATATCACTGATGATCGTCCTAGACATATGGATGTATGTATATTTAAATGGTAGGGTTTTTTTTTTGGTATTAAAATGTATTGTTTGATGCGTGTTATAGTGGAAAATATATACAAAAAACATTGTTTATATAAAATCCGGCTACACAACATATTCTAAAAATCACCTGGTGACAATACTTAAGTGTTTTTCATTGATTTGTTTTTTAAACATAACTACGGTTATTCTGTTAAAATATTATATGACATTTTATTAATACTAAACATGTATGTATGAGACCGGATTTTATGTGATCAATGCTTTTGATTTACTATTTATATTTATAAACGTGTGTAATTTAACATCGTAGTCAGGGCAGCCATACAATTTACCACTTTCAATTATGTGTTCTAAAATAATTATTTTATACATAAAGATATTCGTTCTGTCTTTCTACTGCCCTATATCAATTTTTGAAAAATACTTAAAATCTAGACATAATATGCCACTTTAGAAATCAATAAATATTCTTATTAAAAAATTTAATTTAAAATTACGTTACTTCTGGACACCCTGCTCAATTGTTTATGCCTTTTGTTTTATGCAGATGTTCATAGATTTTAAAATACGAATAAAAAGAAATGTTTCACATTGTAGTTTGAAGTCTGCCTCAATGAGAGGAAAGCTAAAGTTTATGCGTTAAACGAATGAAAACAAAAACACACAACACAAACAAAACCTCAACCACATCAGCCACAAAAAATAAACATAGACATTGCTATGGTAGGAAAGCAATAACAAGAGAGGCAGCAGCAGTAGCAACAACATCACAATGTTGCAACAACAGAAAAAATATGATGTTGAAGCAAAAAGAAATATAACCAAATGATATAAAGTCACATCACATCTGGCCTGGTATGGTCTCTCACAAAACACTCACACACACACACGCACACTCATGTGTGTATGCGTGACAGTATAAATGTGTTTGTGTGAAAATTGCAACCACATTAAATTGACGTTGTTTCATCTTGCCCGTGTGTGCAACCTGTGTAACTTGTTCTTTCACTCTTTCGCTCTCTGTTCCGTTAAAATGAACATAATTATCAATATGATGATGGCATCATGTTGTAAAATTGTATAAAAATTTATTATTTAAATAACTACAAACCGACCGACCAACAGGAGCAACAACAACATCAATTAAACTAACAACAAAAACAACATACTTAATTTAAAAATAACACAACAATAATTCCAGCTGGAAATCATTTGTTTTCTTTTAATAATTTAGTAGTGAAATTTATTACATTACATTCTTGTATAGGTACGGTCGCACTTGGCAAATATTTGCCGAAAAAGACGCTATAAAGACTAAATAAGATATATTTGAACTCGTTTATTTATTAAAAAAAAACTTCGTTTATTTAGGACAAGACACAACAAATATTTATTTTTTGTTATTTTATTTGATCTTGCAAAACTCTTGTAAGAGTAAACAATTTAAAAAAAATAAGTGGTTTCGCTTTTTTGAGTAAATATTTGCCAAGTGTGACCGTACGTTAAGAGTTTTGTATGCGACTGTGCCGAGTTTTCTAAATCCACCACCAATATTTAGTGTAAATTTCACCTACACAAATATATTCTAGTTTGTAGATGAACAAAATTTATATTTTGAACTTTTTACCATTTGGATATTGATATTTGCAATAACTATTTGTGGCTTTATATAAGATTTTAATTTGTTCCCTCCAAAGAAATGAACAGTTTGATAGTACAACGCAATAGACTGTATCTCCTGCCTATACTCGAATATATAACTCCACTGGCAAACGATCAAAACTCAATCCAAAAACTAATACTCTTTTAAGCATATCAACTAGGTAGCTGCCAACACAATTTCAACCAGTTTCTGTGTTCCTTTCCAGAATCATTGAGAAATGTTATATAAAAAGTCTATGATGACCCTCGACTCCACTTCAAAAGAGTGCAGCTTACCTATTGAAAATACTGACTTTGGGAGCTAACCTAATTTCACATGTACAATGTATATGTATGTGTTACCTAAAGTATGCATGTACATATATGTCTATGGGAGAGCCGTAAATCGCTTACAATCAGTTGTTCACAAAAGCAATCAATTTACCACGCAGCATGCTTAACAGTTTAACAAAAACAAGTTGTTTATGTAAGTAAACATCAACAACTACAACAAAACACACACACACATAGAATTATTTATTATTTTCAGCACACATAAAATTGTTTACTACTCCTCTCTGTATATGATTATAGTAGTTACGCAAAAATATTGTATGTAAAGTAACTGACCACGATTTAACTCTATAAACAAATAACTGTATGAAGAACAGTTTTTTTTGTTAAAATTGAAGAATTTGTAATACATATGAAATCAATGAGATTTTTCAGTGGCTTTGAGGTAACAGTTATGTTTTTTTTTAATTTTTAGGCTTTTTCCCAATTAAGTAAAATAAGTCCGTGTATTGTTTGGTTGCAACATAAATTTATAAAAAATTTCTTATTACTGAACTCAAATACATATGCATATGTAAGTACGAGTACATAAACATAAAAATTCATTGGAAACAGAACGTATGATTAACGTTTAATTACCAAATATTACCTATACGTAAAAACTTATGAAAGCAAGAAGTATAAATGAATTATAAAACAAGTGAGAAACTATAGTCGGTCATCAGCAGTGTTGCCAATTTAGCACCTTTAGTGCTAGATCTAGCACTTTTTAAACTCAATTAGCACCAAAAAAATAATCTTTTTTTTAAATTTTTGGTATTTTAATAATTTTTTAATTATTTTCCAACAAAAATATGTTTAACATTTTATTCTACTAAAATCGCTAACTCACAACACTGTAGGTACTAAAAAATACAACAGTGTGGATTATTAGTGTTTATATCAACGATAACAATTTAAATAACTGACAATTGCTTACACACACACATGTCATGCAAACAAACAAAAATTCAATAATAAAATAAAGTTTTTAAAGTGATAACATGAATAAAATATATGCTCAAAAATTCCGTAAGGAATGGCTAAGTAACGAAAAGTTTAGAGATTGGATAAAAGAGTCCGAAGATTCTGGAAAAGTCTTCTGCAAATATTGCAAATGCGATATTTTGGCGAAGTTTAGTTGTTTGGAAAAACACATGAAAGTGCCATTGGGTATATCACAAAAAATAAACCTATTTCATTCAAACCCGTAAGCTTTAAACTTCAACAGCAGGAAGCTACATTATGTATGCTGTTAATAGCTCAATTAGACCCGTAGACCACTTAGGTGAACTTTGTAAAGCAAATTTTGACTGCGGATCAATAAAGCTACACCGTACAAAATGCAGCAAAATAATAAAAAATGTCCTCGGCCCACATTTTAATGAAGAACTTACCAATGACATCTGCAATGGTTACTACAGTATTTTAATCGACGAGTCAACAGATGTATCTTTCACAAAAACTTTAGGTAAGTTTCTTTAATACTTAAAGATTACTTCAGCCAAAGAAAATATATAATTGTTTCTACATTTTTAAATATCGAAGAAATTCTTAATGGAACTGCCGAAAGCATTGTCATTTCTTTAAAAGATAGCCTACAAAAATTTAAATTAAATATCAATAAATTGGTCGGAATTGGTACCGACAATGCCAATGTAATGATTGGTAAAAATAAAAGCGTCCATGTAGCACTAAAAAAATGTGTTCCTGATTTGGTTCTTGTGAAATGCGTATGCCACTCATTACAGCTAGCAGTAAACCATTCTTTGAAAGACTTTTTACCCACAAATTTGGAATTTATTGTTTATGAAACATTCAATATTTTTCAAAGAGCTCTAATCGTCAACAATCCTATAAAACTTTATACGAAAATTTGAATGGAAAAGTATGTTTTTTATTATTTACATACTTTAGCTTAAATATTTTTAAACCTATTTTTATTTTAAGGAGCCGTTAAAAATTACTAGAATTTCAGACACAAGATGGCTATTTGTAGAGATTACGGTTGGAAGAATATTGTTCCAATGGGATGAACTAAAGTTACATTTTGAAATGGCAAATATCAATGAAAAATGTCATTATTGGTTTTTCCACAAATTTGTGCGTTTCTGACGAATTGCTTCCCGCAAACGGCGCATAACTTAAAGGTAGTATTCCTAATTGACCGTACGACCTTGTGGCAAGAATGCATGATGCACCACGCTATTGCAGTCTAAGAAACCAGTGAGCAAAACCTTCACATTTGACCGAACTTGACGTGCTTTTTTCGGTCTTGGCTCTTCTGGACGTTTCCATTGTGATGATTTAGCTTTGCTTTCAATGTCATAGCCTTACACCCATGATTCGGCACTAGTTATGACCTTTTTGAGGAAATCTGGATCGTCGTTGACGACGTTCAACAGCTCCTGAGCGATGTCCATGCTACGTTGTTTTTGCAATTTTGGAACAATCTTGGCTGCCGCATGTTTCATGCCTAAAACATCCGTAAAAATTTCTTGGCATGAGCCGAACGATATGCCAACATCATCAGCAACCTGTCTGATAGTGATTCAACGATTATTCAAAATCATTTTCTTCACTACTTCAATATTTTCAGCGGTTGTTGACGTGCTAGGGCGACCAGGACAAGCATCGTCATTGACATCTTCTCGGCCTTCCTTAAACAGGTTATAACACAATTGAACTCGCCAAACACCACAGTTAACATTCCAAATGTTCTTGCGCATTTAATTTAATTTTTTACACAAAACTTAATACAGTTTCTTTGATCCATTTTTTCGAATAGTAAAACATTGAAGAGGACACCCAAACTCTACTAACCTTTTTATCTGTCAAAAATAAACTGAAAATCCAAAATGGCTGATATTAGCATCATATGTATATCACATGTCTGTTATACATAACAGAAACAAATGCGTAAATCGAACATACGTAACTGACGAAATTTGAAAATAACGGTTTTTTTTATCAGACCTCGTATGTATATGACACATATTATTTGGCTACCAACATTTTCAATAGAGTTAGTTATACCTCTTCAAATGATTTTTTGATGTGCGCGTTATATGGAAGCTACGATAAATTATGGACCGATCTGCATAAAATTTCTAGGTGTAATTACGTTTGTTTTTTGCTCTGTTTATTTAAGATACCTTAGTTCTTACCGTGGTGATGTTCACACTCAGTCCTGATCATTTACAAGACATAGTACTCGTGTTTAATAACTTGCCTTATTCATCTCTACTGAGTGGAAAGAATAGAACTTCTCTAATGATCGTTCTCTGTTCTTCGAACATATGCATCTGACTTTGTGTTCACTTCAACTTTAATAGTCTCATAAAGGTGTAAAGCTTCTGTCTCGACATATTGTCATGCCTGGTTAAAAAATAATCATTCGTAGATAATTGCGCCCATCTGACAGTATAGTTGTGGCCGTCAAATTACACTTGGTTGTCTTCTAAGTTCGACAGTTTTTAAACAGATGTAGCTCATGACAAGTTATATGTAACTGATGTGAAAGGTAAAAGAAACTCTGTGACCAGACGCTAATTATTATGTCCTTATCCTAGCTAATATGCGATGCAGAGTGTGTTTCTATAAGATGACACAAATTAAATGTATCCATTTCAAACTTAGTTGTGATGAGTTGTTTGACAAGTTCTTAGATACAAGTTTTCAAAACTAACTTGATTTAAGCAATCATTAACTAATAAATGAAAGCAATTTATTATTGAAAAATACTGTAATGTAGAAGAGAAGTGTTTAACTTTAATTTTTTCTGCAGTTTCAGGTGAATTAATAACACATTTATATCTGTATATCCAGTGTGCATGTCCTGACACAAATTAGAAACAAAATATTAATTCTGATTGTTGTTGGAGAGCGTTTATGATTTTCAGCAGCCAAATTATCAAAATTATCTTTCCAGCTAATTATTTTCCCAGAAATTCTTGATTTTTTTTATAACAAATTGCTTTAAATTCCGTCCTTTGCATTTTGCAACAAATTGTAGCTACTATATTAATTCAGCGAATTTATGAAAAAAAAATGAAGACAAATATTATATTATCCTCTGTTTTCTGCTTACTATACACAGTTGCAACATTTTATTATTAATTTCCAAAGTAACAAACACAATTGTCTACAACACACCAGCCAAACGGATATTGGAGACATTACGAGAAACGACAATAATGTTGACAGCAAGAGCAACGACAATAAAAACCAGGACAGTGAGACTAACAATGACAGCAGGAGCAGCAGCACAGTACCAGAAGCACAACAACAACACAAACAAAGTAAGAATCACATACATAAATGTCACTAACAGTGTGGTTGAAATCTAATTACATTTCTTTTTCTTAAGTTTTTTGTTTTTTCTTTTTTTTTTTTTTGGTATTTTTCATTGCTGTTTTGTTTTTTTTTGTCCCTCTTTTTTTTTATTCCCTGTATTTTTGGCATCAGTTGTTGATAATGTTTGCCAAGAGCAATAGCAACATACATACAACTACATACATGTTTTTTATGTAGCAGTAAGTAGCAATTTAATAGCATTGCACATAAAGCATTTTATACATACATACTCGTACATACATTTATCTGTGCTTAAATATTTAGTGAAATAAATATAGTTACTTAACAAACTACAACTGCAAAGAATCCCTAATTAATATAACTAACATAACCCAAACTTTGGTTTTTATTGAAAGTCGTTACGTTTCAGTTGTTTGCCTAATTTTTGGGTTGCTATAGAAAGTTAATAATTTTTGACGAAATTTTAAATTATTTTTAAACGATTTAGATATTGTTTTTCTTTTTGACTGCATGCGGTAGCATATATGTAAGAACAGTGGAGTTTGCGATTTGAATGTGCAAAAAACAACACTTAGGAGAGATATTTATTAGGTGGTCCCAAAAAAAATTTTTGATACTCAAGCAGAATTTGGTGAAGTATTTTTGAGATTTTTTTTCAGATTTTTCGGAAAAGGTTTTAAGGTCGCAAAAGTCGAATTTTTTGATTTTTTTTTTCGTAATTTTGTCAAAACCTCGATATTCTTTACTTTTAAGGAGACAATTTAAAAGAAAAATATTAAAACTTTATTTTTATGAGCAAAAACTATAATATAAATATAAATTTTTCATAATTTTTCCATAATTTTCGTAATTTACGCTTTATAACTTTTAAAATTTATATGAAAACAAGTAAGAAAGTATAGTCGGTCTAGCCCGACAATATAATACCCTACACCTAGTACAAGTATAAAAGAGTTTTTCAGAAATGGGCGTTATATGGGAGATATAACCTAATGTGGACCGATCATTCAAAAATTTAGTGTCATAATGTCTGTGAATATAAATATTATATGTGTTAAACTTTATTTCGATATAAATACTTTTAAAAGATTTATGGAGCTTAAAGTGAATTACGAAAAGGGTCTTATATGGAAGTTTTGACTAATTATGGAACGATCTTTATAAAATTAAGTGTCATTATTTCTGTATATAAGAAACTTATTTGTGTCGAATTTTATTTGATTACCAATATTTTTAAGAAATGTATGACCATTTAAGAGCTTTTCGAAAGTGGGATCATAATAAAATTGTACTGTATTATTTGTATACATATTAAATATATTTTGTGTTCAATTTTATCCGGTTAACAGCATTTTTCAAAGAGTTATGCTCTTTTAAGTGATTTTCGGAAGTGGGCCTTATATGGAAGCTACGACTAATTATGGACCGATCTCCACGAAATTTGTAGATGTGCTTTAGCTTCATTTACTACTCATCTGTGGTAAATTTTGTTTGCATACTTGCATAATTCAAACTTTTATGATCGGTAAACCCCAATTTCGGGAGGACATTTGTATGGGGGCTAGGTGAAATAATGGACCGATTTCCACCAGTTTCAATCTAATAACTGAGCCGATCGGTATACTTTAAGGTGGGTGTTGCACCAATATTTATGGGCGTTACAAACATCAGCACAAATCCAATATACCCTTCCCACTATTGTGGTGTAGGTTATAATGAAATAAAATAATGATGCAGTTTCTAAATTTAATTTTAAATAGTTTTTGGAATTTGCTCTTCCCGTTCCACAGTTATAACATTTTTAAGATTTTTGTGTACCCGATGAATATTAAATGTTTAAGTCCCAATTTTTTTGCTTTAATTTTCTTGCACGTCATGAAGAGTTTGTTTGAAAAAATTTCAACCTTCCGGAAAATCTAAAGATAACTAAAAACGAGGATAACTGCAGCGTTGATAGCGATTATAAAAATTGCATTTTTTACTTCATTCTCGCTACTTGGTGTGTGTAGATTTTTTTTACCATTAAACACAAACCTTAAAATTATGAAAAATTGTAATGAAGGGTAACTAAATGAGTAAATTCATTGCCAAAACTTATAGTTTTTGCACACAAAAATAAAGCTTGGACATTTTTCTTTACATTTTTTTCCATAAAAGTAAAGACAATTGTGGTTGTTGACAAAATTATGAAGAAAACTCAAAAAACGGCCGGCAAAGCCGATTTTTAGTCAAAATTCGACTTGTGCGACTTCAAAACCTTTTCCTAAAAATCTGAAAAAAAAAATCTCAAAAATACTTCACCTTATAGGCTTTCATTTTATTTTAGAACACCCATGAAAATATAAAAAAATAAAAATTTTTTGGGACAACATAATGTTTATTAAGTTTGTTAAATAGTCATATTTATTTATAACCAGAAATAATAAAATAGAATATTATTATAGTCCTGTTTTACTGCATAATGAAGTACAGTGAAAGTGGCCTTTATCTTTATGTCCTAATTAAGGTACTTATTTAAGTAAAGGGGTTTTTAAAAAGAAGATTATTTTCCAACAGGGGTTTATTGGAATTGAAAGTTTAGAAATTTTACTTATTGGCAAATGTATGAATTCAATTTCGCTAGAAAATTCATTAGGGAAATGGTGGATCTGTAGAAGCTACATTTCATAAAACTCGTAATATGTTCGGTAAACAATTATGTCCATAAAATTGCTGCATGTGGTCTTTAGAAAATCCATGAGTAATTGTTGAGAAGCCTTTGCATGTAGAACGAGTTACTGTATAGTGCGCTATGTGGTCTGGAGGCGTGACTGGGACATTTATTTGAAATTTCGGCTGGAAATGTGATTTCTATGAATAGACCATGCTATCGAGAGATGAAAACAATGACATTTTGGTCTATAATTAATGACATGGGTGTAAATGATATGTGTTTATAACATATAGAGAAGCTGTTGGCCATCCCGAATCCCGATTCTGGATAAATTCTACACAAAGCCTACTTTAAAATTTAAAATCCGTGATGTGATTAATGAAATAGACTCTCGATTTTGCCGAAATTTTATTGACAATGTTGATAAAGTAATCAACATCTATGTATTTACATGTGTGACCGTAATGGAAAACTGTTTAATTTTTCAGTTATAATATTCAAATCTTACTCTTTGCAATTACTTTAATTTAAAACATTCTCCTCTAGAAATGCTTTAGTTATAATGACTTGCAACTGAAGTCATTTTTATATTAAGTAGCTGGTCACTACCATTTTTGTAAGAGAGCGTAGTCATGAGTATATTAGGTGTAATTGATACTAACTGTCTGGCACAGTATATCGATCGACAATTTAAACAATACCAGTTGTTTGTCGTTAAAAATGCAAGCGATCGATGTCGATAGATATGCTGGGACAGGCAGTAAGTTTCTTGGGTATGCAAAGTGTGTTTAATTGTCATGATATAAAAATTATAGTTATTTGTATGAAAACGTGTTACAGAAATGGTAAGAAGGAAGTATCAAACTATGCTCCCGTCGGCCATGTTCTTCGCGGTCGAAATCCAACAGCAAACGAGAGCTCAATGGATTTATTCATCTAATTTATCAATAAACTCTAGTTTTAAGATTGAAAGCCAAAGCTTTTAATTACTATCTTGAGTAAAAATGTTTTGAAAGCAAACCCGTTCACAAATATCAAACATTTGAATAGGATTGATTTGCAATTAAAAATTTTTTGACCATTATGTAAACAAACACAGACAGTCCAGTCCAGCACACTATCATATAATCTATCGTGACAGTTATTTATCTTGGCATGAGACGGTGAGAGACGATTCAAACTCTATTGTCTGTACCAAGACATAGATGAGAGGTAATCAGTCAGGGATTGCTTTTTGTCCGGTAATATTTTTTTTTGTCCAAAATGAAAGAGCTGGACTCTCCCGTCTGGTTTCAACAAGACGGTGCCACATGCCATAGAGCAAAACAATGGCCTAATTGATTGGGGCTAGTCAATTGGCCGCCCCAAATCGGTGACGCCTTTGTTAAGGCTCATATCTATAGGGACAATCCCGCTTTAGTTGACGCACTAGAAGCTAATATTGACGAATTTATGAAATCATCTTTAAACATTTTATTACATAGATCGTTCTATTGACTACTCAAATAATGTTTTCATAAATTTCTTTAAATATTATGTGATGTTTTTAAACAAATCCGAGAGGACTTTAAAAATTACTCTTTACTAGCCGTCACTACGTGAGATGATTCGACCGATTATATTGTTATATTGTCAACAAAAGTATTAAGAAACCAGTGCCACATGTAATTCCTACTTCCTGACGAGAATTAGGATTTGTTTATATTCAAAAAGAGATGAAATGTCAAAGTAAACATGATAGTAAAGCTAAATAATGCTATTCCACGAATTAACGATGTTGAGAAAGCATGAAATTCGAAAGAATTTATTTTTTTTTTTTTTTTATAATACATTATATTTATTTATTGAATCTTCAGATATTGAAATGACAATAAGTTTTCGAATCTTAATACTAAAAGAAAATAATAAGTCCAGCCAGTGCTAGACAAAATATTATGATACTACAAAAAAATTTACATCCACTGATCCAGTCATCTGTTTTGCGTTTGAGTTAAAGCAAGGGTATCCCTCCTTCTCAACCGAACATGGCCACTAAAGTTAAGGATATCTCGTGCAAGTGGGTTTGGATGGTGTTCAAGTTTGCTGACATATTTTGAGGCGTATTTTGTAAATTCGTCTTTCACCAAAGGAATGCCTAGATCTTTGTGAATTCGAGAATTTTTAACGTACCATGGAGCTGCAGTAATTATACATAGAATTTTATTTTGACCTCTTTGAATTTTTTCAATGTTGGATGCTGAGGCGGTACCCCATAATTGAATTCCATAACACCATATTGGCTTTAGAATTGCATTGTACAACAAAAGTTTACAATCCAACTTTAATGTAGAATTTCTGCCGATTAGCCAATTAAGTTGCACTGCTTTTAATCTCATCTGTGTAAGTTTTGCGTCAATATGAGACTTCCAGGTTAAACGACGATCGAGGTGGATTCCGAGGTATTTGACTTCATTGTGTTGCGAAATAATTTGGTTATTTATTCTGATGGACGAGCAGGTATCTTTTCGCAATGTGAAAGTTATATGAATACATTTCTGTTTGTTAACCCTGATTTTCCAAAGCTCAAGCCAATTCTCTAGTTTATAAATATAATTCTGCAAATTCTGTGATGCTATTTGATGGTCCTTATGAACGCTAATAAAGGCTGTATCGTCAGCAAAAGTTGAAGTATGTATATTGGGGTCTGACGGCATATCGGATGCATAAATCAAATATAAAGTAGGACCCAGTATGCTTCCCTGGGGTACTCCTGCTTCAATTGGCTGAGCGGGGCTTAAAAAATCGCCTTCTTTGATTGTAAATTTGCGACCATATAAATAACTTTTCATAAGTTCGTGGGTGTTAGCAGGCAGAGCTAATTTTATTTTGTGCATTAAACCTTCATGCCAGACTTTGTCGAACGCTTGGGAAACATCAATGAAAAGCGCGGAACAGTATTTTTTCTCTTCAAACGACCGTCTTATCACATTTACTAATCTGTGTGTTTGTTCGATGGTACTGTGTTTAGCTCTGAACCCGAATTGATGATTTGGAATACATTGAGTGTCGTTCAGAATTGGAATCAACTTAGCCATTAACAATTTTTCAAACAGTTTTGAAATTGTCGGCAGTAGGCTAATTGGCCTATATGACTCTACTTTGGTGAGGTCCTTCCCTGGCTTAGGAATCATGGTAATCATAGATACCTTCCAATCTGCAGGATAGTATTCTAGGCGTAAAATAGCATTGAAGATAAAGAGAATAATTCTTCTAGCTACACGAGGTAACTCCACGAGCATTTTGTTGCTGATTTTATCCATACCTGGAGCTTTTTTAAGGTTCAGAGTACCAATAGCGCTTTGAATATCATTAAAGCTAAGTCTTAGAGGTACAGGAGGTCTAATAACGAGTGGTGGCAATTCAGTTGCATTATTTGAGTTGTTTATAGTAAACACATTTCTCAAATGGTTAACAAATAAAGTCCCCTTCTCGGAATCGTTTCTAGCCCAGTCACCAATCGGATTTCGCAAAGGAGGCTTTCCTCTAACTGGTCTTTTTAAACCTCGTGCCGCCTTCCATAACGAATAGTCAGATTGTGGGGAGCTGTCAATTCCCTCCAAGTATGATTTAAGTGAAGCCATTCTTTGGGTTTCTAAGAAATGTCTTAGTATATCTCTGCATTCCCGTAGCCTAGCTTTCAGTTGAGGAGACCTGTGAATTTGCCACTCTCTTCTAACTCTTCTTTTTTCTGTCAGGAGATGTTCGAGTTCAGCGAAATAAGTTCTGTTTATCCTATTTCTGCATTCAACGTCATATGTGGAAGCGTGATGCACAGCTCTTCGTATGTCCTCAGTAAACTTGCCAATCGACCCATCAATATCCTCGGTAGTTCTCAACACTACATTTTCCGTGCAGTGGGAACTTAAATACTTTTTATACTTTATCCAACTTACTCTGGATTTAGACATGTCCCGAAATGGAGAGCCATACCCTTGAAGGAAACGCATTGAAATAATAGAAGGAGAGTGATCTGAAGACAAGTCTAATGAAGGCTCCACTTGTATCGATTCTACAGGGATATTTTTCACTACTCCGAAGTCAATAATATCGGGAATCTTCCGTCGGTCCGTCGGCCAGTAGGTGGGATGCCCGCTTGAGAGTACATCTAAGCCCATTTTGGCAATGGTGTTGAAGAGTTCACGACCCTTCGGGGTCACTAGACGTGAACCCCAAAATGTGTGTTTGGCGTTAAAGTCACCAGCAACCAAAAATCTAGCTCCAAGGGAATTGAAGAAGCTGTAGTATTGATGTTCTTTTATTGAAAATCGAGGCGGCGAATAAATTGATGATAAAACAAAGTTGTATTGACAGAATTCAATACAAATGTTTGTTGCTTGTAGGTAATCCTCACATATGTTGTTCATTAAATAATGTTTTATTCTGTTCTTTATAAGAATTGCCGAACCTCCACATGCTCTTCCGCGGGGATCTTTAGTATCATACAACACGTATCCATTAATTTTGAAGTACCCTGTCGCCGTCAAGTGAGTTTCAGCAATCATCATGACATCAATCTGCTTATCCATCAGGAAGTGTTCCAGTTCGTTTTTATGTTGGCGGAGGCCGTTCGCGTTCCAAAAACAAATTTTTAAACAAATCATTTCTTTAAAATTGCTTGTAAGATAGTGGATTGCATTTTCAGCATTTCCTGCATCATGGATGTCATAGTGGTCGTAAAAGTGTTCATAGTTTGGACAAGTGTCTGCAAAGTAGTCTCTAGAGTGTTAATATTAGGCTCGTAATATTGAGATTTAGGTTCCTGCTCCAAACCTGGCATATTAGATTTAACCACGTTAGCGTAAGAAACTTGTCTAGAACTAGGCGCGTTTTCATGACTAGTGGGCCGTAACAATTGAGGAAATTTGTTACTCGATGCAAAATTAGGCTGTTGTGGATGAACAGGTAATACTGACGTCTTGTTGGTCCTTATGCCTTTCAAATGAGTGTAAACTGGACAACCTCTATAATTTGCGGTATGATTACCTCCGCAGTTACTGCATTTTTTGATTTTTGAGTCGGTTTTCGACTTATCACATTGAGCAGTTGTATGTAGTTCCCCACACGCAACACAAACTGACGGCAATTTACAATATGCTTTAGTGTGACCAAATTCTTGACAATTAAGACACTGGACGGGTCCCTGACGCTTATGCGGTTCTTCCACGGTGATTCTACGATGCAGAAGGTAAATCAGATTGTAGATGGGATGGGACTCGTTTTTCTTTAAGACTATATCTCCGGGTTCCAATTCCACCCTGAACATAGGCTGAGGAATCTTTTCACGGTTTCTAATATTCGTTATGTTCTTAATTTTGAAGCCATTTTCCATTAAACTAGTCTTTATCTCGGCAGGATCAACATCTGGGTCTATACCCTTTAGAACGACTTGGAGTCCTTTTGCGCTTTTCAGCTGGTAGGTATAGAAATCCCTACTCTCCCTCTCCAACTGGTTGGACAATTTTCGAAAGTCATCTTCCTTTTTCACTTGAATTTTGGTTTCGCTGATATTTCCATGTTTAATTGAGGTTACGCTAAACATATTTTCACCTATTACCGAAACAATTCCTTGTACCAATTTACTGGAAGTGGGCTCTCTCAGATAAATTGGTGGAGGCTTAAACGTTTTTTTAGGAAGTTCTGGATCATCCGTCTGGAGGAGAGCAAACCTGTTTTGATCATTTGGATTGTCAATACTCACGGTCTTGGGAGCTTTTGAATTTGATGACATTTGAGCAGATGTCGGGCTCCTCTGTCGCTTAAGAACTGTGACGTATTTATCCATACCTACTTGTTTTCTAGGTTTGACTGCACTATTTGATGTAGAAGATATTGATGTTTTATCATCTGATGAAATCACTATATTGGGCGAACAGGAACGGCGCCGTTCTACGGCTCTTGTAGTGAGAAGATTCTCCACAGATTTTTTTAAGGATTCTTCCTCAGAGATCCATAAAGATTTTCTAGTCGAGCTAAGCTCTTTCTCAGAATTACATCTGAGAGGAACACTCATACAGTTTTTATGCGATTTTTAATGTTTTTTTATTATTTTTTTTTTTTTTTTTTAATGTTTTTTATTTTTTGTTTTTTTTTTTACCGTAGGTATTTTTACCTATTACGAATTATTTTTTAACTTTTTGTTTTATTTCGACCTATTACACTTTTTCACCTATTACGATTTTTTCACCGAAAATTCAGCCGCACTAAAAATAACACGTCCGAACAGTTCAACAACACTATGTTTATGATGATATCATTGATGTCCTTAGATTAGACTTTGGCTTCTTCAGTTGTTGTATTTTTTACACGAGAAGTATATTAAAGAGGAGCAGACTGGCGGACAAATGGATATCATAAAATTTACTAAGAAATATATGTAACTTGTAGCATTTCTCATTTGTCTTTCTGTGGAAAATGTATGTACTTTATTAATAAAGTTCATTGATATATGATTCTCATATGATGGCCCTGTGGATGAAAAACCAAATGCTCAAAATTATAGTAATTTTTGTAATAGTTATGAGCAACAATAGAATACACAAATTTGTATTATAAGCAATTTTGTTTATAATTTTTCCTGCAATGGCTGTCCTAGAAATTTAAAGACTAACAGTCTAATTCATAAAAACTTATCAAGGGTTAATTAATAAGGGGGTTTACATTTACATATTATATTAGAACATCTTGTTTTTCTATAAATTTGTTACTTTGACTCAAGAATTCGAGTAAAATATGAAACCTCTTAAACTTACTTAATATGTATGATTAAAAATTTGAGCATTTGGTGTTAATATGAGGGAGTAGAATTGAAGACCACCATAATAGTGGCCATCTTGGTACACATAGTTCAATGTACATTTGAATTCATTTTAATTTAAAAAACGTATTTGTATTTGTAAATTTATTTTTCTTAAAACCATTTAAACATTAAAACAACAATGTCTGTAAATGATACTTTTTTTGTTATTACTGTAAAGGATATTACTTTTTATATAAGTTTTATTTTTTACAAATTATATTTTTTTCTTTTATTTTCTAGCCAACAACCAAGTAACATATGTAGAAAATTACATTTGTGGTTTTTCTTAGCAGTTTCTTTTTTTTGGGGTGGAGTGTAAATGTGTTTTATTGTTTCTAAGCTGGGGCTAACAAATATTATTATTGAAAATAAATGATTTCACATAAAAAGCAATAACATTTTGTGTGTTCTTTCTCACATTTTATCTGAAAACGTTTGTTAGATTTGAAAAAAAAAACGAGCAAAAGAAAGAATCTAAGAAAATAGAACTCATTTAACAGGGTATTAAAGTTTGTTTTAGCAAAAGCTGTTTGGAGAAAATTCACTTTAGAAGAAATAACCAACTAATAGTGAAACGTTGAAGTAAAAATGTGTGTGGTTGTATGTATATGTTTTGGATGTTTGTGTGAGATGATATTTTACGACAAAAGTGCATTAAGTGAAAAATAACCAAATATTGTAGAGATGGAGAAAAAAAAGTTATATTTAGATTTCGAAAAGAAAAACTGAGGAAAAAACAACTCATCATCAGCAAGAAAGACCATCAAAGTCTGTTTAAATATGCATGATACAGTCAGCCTTTTTAGTGCTGACTATAGGAGGGTAGAGAAAAAAGCCATCGTAATAAATGGAATGTAACAGATTAATAATTCTTGAATTTTAGCTACTTTTCTTAATTTTTAGTGCATTAAATAAATTCTTCGCAGATTCTCCGATTATTTAAGTCTACAAAATTATATAAAACAAAACAAGCAACAAATAACAAATAATCAAATGTTTCATTTTATTGTAATTATCAAATCACCCTCGTTGTTATATTAAATTGCTGCTTCTAGTTCTTGTTAGTTTTTTTTTGGTCCTTGCTTCCTTCCTTTTTTTAATTTTAGCAAAAATAATCATTATTGCAGTAGTCGTTGTAGCAACTACTAAAATGGTGATGATGCGTTATAAAACCAACTCATCAAAAACAATTTTAATCAACAAACTGTCATCAAAGGATAGTGGTATTTTCTCTACTTTTCTTGTCCTTATTTTTTTTGTCGTTTAGATTTTCATCTCATTTCAACTGCGGCTTTAAGTTCAAAAGGCTGAGGATGTAAAATAAGAATAAATAAAAGATTTTTTGTTAATAATCCAAGGGCAGTAACATACTTAATGTTACTTTGCCACAAAGTCATCAGACTCAAAGGAAAATCATCTGCTATTGTCAACAGTTATTTAGTTTTTGTTGATGTAGAACAGAAGTTTTGCTATGGCATTTTATACTTAAATTTTCAGAGTAGTTTAAAAAAATACTAATTATTATTTCAGCTTATTAAGAATTGCCATTATATATTAAATAGAAAGAATAAATTAGCAATTAGGATTCTATTTCAATAAAGAATTCTAAATTCTAATGTATAAGCAGTACAGTGGCCATGAATTTCCTAATTTTCTATTTTTAGAAATTTTTCGTCGACCTTAAAAATCGTATCGTTTTTAGTCTTGTTTTATGTTGGTACACTAGATGAGTTCAAGTTTAACGTGGGTACCTGACTTTTCGGCCTAATACAACAGCGCACTCAAACACAGGTTAACTCGACTCACCATCTCATTTGTATGTCCAATAAGAACGCACTAATGTACAATTGTACAACTTGAAATTTCTCCTGTATGACTGCAGCGATCAATTTAACGAGCAGCTTGCTTAAAAGTTAGGGCTATCTAATATCTGCCAACCGTAGCTTAGTCAATTAGCCAGTTATGACCCAAGACTATTATTAGAAAAGCAGCAATCGCAACATCGCACTGACCTACCACTACTACCAAGGACAAAGATTAGAATTTTCTCAAGCCCATAACCATATAATACTCTACACCCAGTATATGTTTAAAAGAGTTTTTCAGAAATGGACGTTATATGGAAGATATGACTGACCTATTAAATCCAGTGACATCACTTTTGTGCATATAAATATGTGTTAAACTTTATCTCGAATAAATACCTTTAAAAGATTTATGGATGATAAAGTGAATTACAGAGAGGTTGCTATATGGGAGTTTCAACTTTTGTAACAAATGATTTGTATATATGTGTTCACTATTATTTGGATACCAACATTTTTAAGAGAGTTATGCTCTTTAAAATCTGTACAAAATTTATTGATGTGATTTGGCTTCATTTACCACTCATTTGTAGTGAAATTTATTTGGATATGTGCATAATTCAAAAATTTATGACCCGCAAAGCGTTATTTTGGGATGATATTTGTATGGGGAATAATGAATATCATGTGTAAAATTCTATCGAAATATCTTCAAAATTTCGACCTGTACTCAGCGCACAAATTATACGTCGACAGCCAGTTAGCCAGCCAGACGGACGGACATTGTCAAATCAACTAAGGAAGTGCTTCTGATAATAATTATAAAATAAATAATGGTGTGCAAAATTTCATGATATTGTCTGCATTATATTTTAAGAAAAAAGCAAAAAATATCTGAAATATATCGAGGTTGTCGGACCAATCCTACAGGACCAATTTAGCCCATTTTCAATACCAAACTTTTCGGTGGATCAACGAATATTTGGTAAAAATTTCATTGTTCTATGTGTTTGTTGCGGACAGACATGGCTAGATCGTGTTAGAATCTTATAAGGACCAAGAATGTATAGACTTTTTGGTTCTACGAACAATATTTCGATGTGCTACAAATGGAATGACAAACTTAAATACCCCCATCTTCTTAGTGGTGGGTATAAAATATGCTAAAAAAAAAGCCAGAAGAAAAATATAAATTTCCAGGCTAAAATTTTAATAAAAAGGCTAAATCTGGCCTCGCAAATGCTAAATTGGCAACACTGCCTCTGAGTAGTAGGTGCAGATACAGGTTTCAAATATTCGTCTGTAAGTTAATACTGACTTTTTTAGCAAGAACTTTGTTTTACAAAACAAAACAAAATAAAACAAAAAAATTTATATGAAAACCATTCAAATGTTTATAGTTTAGGAAAAATCAAGGTTTGACAGTTATAAATTATATCGTTTCTTCGTTTCAAAATTCTCTCTCAATGACATTTTAACAAAATGGCTGATCTATTTCGTTAATCACTTCTCAGATGTTGAGTTTTAAGACTGTAATCGATTTAATTGGCTCTGCTTAAACTACGTTTTTAACATAGTCCCACAAAAAGTTATCCAGTCAGTTAATTCGCATTATCGGGGCTGACAATTAATAACTGAATTTCGTGAAATTTTCGATCATTATTTTGTTGGCTGTGTAATATCATCTTATTAAAAGCATTTTTTAGCGATACATGTGTACATATATTGTATATCAATAATAGGTCACAATTTAATTGTTGATGGATATTAAGAGATATCAATAATTACTTTTGCAATGATAGAGGATTAAAAACACCAAATTTACCGTCTAAATTTGATTTAGTGCTCTTAGAAGCACGAAAATATCACGAAATTTACGAAATATTTAAAATTTACACGTACATATGTATTTTTTAGTGAATTCTCAAGCAAAATTTAGTATTTAATAGCTGCTGCTACTGATACATACATATGTGAACAAATGCAGCGTGCAAATTATGCTGTTGAAAGGATTTGTGTTAGCCTTTGCAGTTAATAATTGTTTTAGCTTAGAAAAGCTGCAATGTTCAATAATATCTTTTTTTTTCCAAATATTAAAAATTATTTATTTAACTTTAAAAATCTGTTTTTCAAATCTAAATTAATGGCAGCGTAGAAGACGCATTCCAGTTTGCCAATTGTCTAGAAAAATATAACTTTACAATGGTTTTCTTTGAGTTATTAATTAAAAATGAACTCAAGCCAAAATAATAAGAAATTTTCTCTAATAATTAATTAATAATTTACAAGTTCAACATCTTTTGGTCTGAACCAGCGTACACAATTTTGTCCATTTCTCTCTAATGATTCCTTTGAATTTTCAACATGTTTTCATATTTTAATTCTATTTACAAAATAAATAAAAAAAAACAAACTTCTTGCAAGAAAATTCAAAAACAAATAGTCAAACAAAATATGAACATTAACATGTGTACTTTTCAACTAATTTTGTTTTTTCTTGACTATATTTTGTTTACTTCCATTTCAGTTATTATACTCGTACCTTTATTACTGGTAATAAAAATAAATTTTAATGTACTGTACTCATGACAGTGAGCAGAACTACAACAATTTTTACGTATTAAACTTCAGTTTCTTCTTGTGTCTTGTAACAATTACACCAGGAAATGTTGTAAAATAATGTAGAATATTTGAATATATGCTACTGTTTTGTTTTTGTAGTCAATAATAATTGCATTGTAATGGTGTACAGTGGTTTCAGCAAGAAATAAAAATTCCATTATACAATATGTATATCGTCATATGACTGTACACAAGCTCTAAGTTATATTTAAAAAATTTACAAGAGAAGTTAAAAAACTCTCTATTAATAATTAACCAACATTTTTAATTGTAAGATATATTATTATATCCTATGAGTACACAATCATTGTAGGGAGGGTATATTGGTTTTATGCTGATGTTTGTAACGCCCATAAATACTCGTCCAATACCCAACAGAATCACTTCCTGTGTCGATTTAACATGTCCGTCCGACCGTGTGGCTGGCTGTATATGTAGAGTTTGTCACAATTTTAAAGATATTTCGATAAAATTTGGTATGTGACATTTTTCGGCCCAGAGACGGTTGGGATACAAATATCCTCTGTAAATAGGAGTGTATCGGTCATAAATGTTTGATATCACATCTATAAGTTTTATATAGATCGGTTCATAATTGACCATAGCTCCCATATAAAGCCGATTTCCGAAAATCACTTTAAGTGCATAAATCTCTTAAAAAATGTTAGTATACAAATAAAATTCGATGTAAATAAGTTTCATATATACAGAAATGATAAAGACTAATTTTTGTAAAGATCAGTTCATAATTAGTCGTAGCTCCCATATATGGTTTACTTCCGAAAATCACCTTAACACCATAAATCTCTTAAATTATTAAATTATATATTAGTATCCAAATAACACAAATAAGTTTCATAAATATTCTAATGACGGTCGGTCCATAATTAGTCAAATCTCCCACATAAGAACCACTTCTGAAAATCACTAACATGCATAAATCTTTTAAAAGTATTAAAATGTGTTAGATAAAATTCAACACACAAAATATGTAAGTATATGCACAGAAGTCATGCCACTAAATTTTTGGCTGGTCGGTCCATAATATTTCATATCTTCCATATAGCGCTCATTTTGTAAAACAGTTTTACACATATACTGGGTTTAATTGATCGCGCTTGACCGACTATACATTCTTAATTGTATTTAATCGTATTATCGATATTATTTTTAATTTTGCGAGTTTAAAATTTACTAGGAACATGTAGGATAGTAACGAGGACATTGGTCGATTTGGTAGCCAAATCAGATCACCTACGCTAAAATCGTTCAACCTCAACAACATTCATTCATTCCGCAACACAATGAAGTCAAATACCTCGGAATCCACCTCGATCGTCGTTTAACCTGGAAGTCTCATATTGACGCAAAACTTACACAGATGAGATTAAAAGCAGTGCAACTTAATTGGCTAATCGGCAGAAATTCTACATTAAAGTTGGATTGTAAACTTTTGTTGTACAATGCAATTCTAAAGCCAATATGGTGTTATGGAATTCAATTATGGGGTACTGCCTCAGCATCCAACATTGAAAAAATTCAAAGAGGTCAAAATAAAATTCTACGTATAATTACTGCAGCTCCATGGTACGTTAAAAATTCTCGAATTCACAAAGATCTAGGCATTCCTTTGGTGAAAGACGAATTTACAAAATACGCCTCAAAATATGTCAGCAAACTTGAACACCATCCAAACCCACTTGCACGAGACATCCTTAACTTTAGTGGCCATAATCGGTTGAGAAGGAGGGATACCCTTGCTTTAACTCAAACGCAAAACAGATGACTGGATCAGTGGATGTAAATTTTTTGTAGTATCATAATATTTTGTCTAGCACTGGCTGGACTTATTATTTTCTTTTAGTATTAAGATTCGAAAACTTATTGTCATTTCAATATCTGAAGATTCAATAAATAAATATAATGTATTATAAAAAAAAAAAAAAAAAAATTGTGGCGTTTGCAAGACGAAAAATAGCGCTCTCCTAGTGAAATCTCAGCCATCTCATTCAAATGAAATTATTGGTTTCACTTGCCAAACAGTGACTTCTAAATTGCTTCCTTACATAGCTTACATTTATTTAAAAAAGCCGCTCATTGGTAAAAATGAAATGTTGCCCTTTCTTAAATACTCTAGTTTGATCAGGCATTTCTGCAGGCCTAAGTCACATAATAAAATGCGCAAAGTTTGAGTCTTCTAAGGTCTGAATTCTTGTGGGATTCTCCTAAATATTTCCACGGACACTTTCAACGGGTTCCTCAGATCTAACCATTCTTAGACGTACAAGTATAGTCCGTTTGAATTCAGACCACAAACGTCAGAGCCGATTTTAAATAGCCAGAGCGCCTTGTCGGCAAACAAACGTCAATATTAAAATTAAATAATGTGCTGATCAATCGTTTAACTTACCTCTGATGTAATCTGAGATCTTTTGACATCAGTCACTGAATAATAGACAATGGATTTGATGAAAGACGCCATTGTTTTTATACAAAAACAAATATAGTAATCCTAGTGGGACGGTAAAAAAAAACCTGACTGATACAACATCTTTTCAAATTTTTTTATTAATCAGGAAACACTTCCAATGGTACATACAATTGTACTAACTCAAGTTAACAGTCTAATGAGATATATATAAAGAAAGGTTCTAAGGTCTTCTAACATTTGGAATTTCCACGGAATGTCCAGTAACCTAATGTTACAGAACTACATTTTGTTCATTGCACACAGTTGAGTTCTCAGATTTTACTCCCGAACGTGTCCATTTAGAACATAAGAAATGTTGCAGTTGCAAACCATATTCAAAATAAACCGCTTTCATATCTAGTACTAGTGTGTGGTGAAGTAAATTTGTTTCTTACTTTAATTTCTTCTATTATTTGCGTAAACAATAGTAATGGTTTTGGTTATAAGGAAATTTTTGAATATTTCTCGCAACATATTTGAAAATGTATGTGCAGAGAAAATGTTGAAGAATATTTTGTTAATGTTGGAACATTTTATACGATAGAGAACGAAGTAGTTGACCTCTAACACTTATACTGAAAAATATGGAGCTAGCTAGAAATGTAAATGGTTTCAGACAACACACATGTGCCAAATAACGTATCACCTCTTGGGGTAAAGGTATCACTGCACATTTATTCTTTTAAAAATATAAAATTGAAGGATGCATCAATGAAATTGCACAACATTTATTGAAAATGGTATTGTAGAGAAAAAAAGAGTGCGAGTATTGCGTGCAGTTTTTTTTTCTTAGTCACATTTTCTAATATCAATTACATTTCGTTAACTTCGTCACGGATTTTGAGCTTTAAGGCTGTAATCGATTCCATTGGCTTAATATAGACTCCTTCTTTAACATAGCCTAATAATAAAGAACCTTGTGATGTTAAGTAGCAAGATCGGTATGCTCGGAAAATTTGGTTTACAACAAATTCAATGTTTATGTGTTTGTGTAACATATGCCAACGTCCGCTTGGAATCACTTGCCAATATGTATAATAGCTCAAATATTAAGAGCCAAAAATTTCGAATTTTCGAAAGTGACACGTTCAGCATGCAAAGCCTTCGCAATAATTGCTCTTAAAATTTCATAAGCTTAAATGCAGCGATTTTGCTTGTTGAAATATCCAGACAAATCAAAATTGATGTGTTCTGAAAAGATTATTTTTTATGGAAAATCAGAAAAAGATAAGGCTTCACTGCATATTGCACCTTATAAAGCTTCAAAGCCAAATCTTTATGCAAGAGTTGCAGATGTAATCGTTATAAATAGTCTCAATTGTTGAGAACGTCACACAGCAGCTCAGAATCGTTTTTCATCGGCCAAAAATCTTCAACTTTTAAACCGATGAAGATATTTTATTAATTTTTTTTTGTAAAGAGAAAATATCTTGAGTTTTTTCTGTTTTAATTTCATTAAAATCGGTTTGGTAGTTGATGAGAAATTTAAGGTCAAAGTTGAACTTTTGATTCTTTGTTGAGTCTGATTTTGTTATAAAAAAAAGGCACATGCAGATAAAAAGAACATTTTAATAATACCCAGGAAAATTTTGTGAACATATATTCACTTTCTCAATTCTGCAATAGGTTCTATTAGAACAGAGGTAGGCTAAGCATAAAATGAGGTTGTGTGTGTGAGCGAAGTACCCAGCAAACAGAAATATAATTATATAAATTATACAAAGCAACTTAGATAGGAAACATACACCCACAATATATTTTCCATAACATATAAGAAATTAACAACGAGATTAATATACAAAGGGAATTTCTAATACTTTAACAGCTGATTACATGCATGTACCAAATGCATTATCAATCATAAAATATTTTTCGTAATTCATTATTAATTTGAAATGTTTGTTGGGAAGTATTTCTGAAAAAAAAAATATAAAAGCATCCGTCGCATGTGTCCACATTGCTGTCTCAATGACGACTGAATGAAAGAGATTAAGTGTATGTGCCAAGTGATCTCTGCACAATTGTGCTATAGGATGTCTACCTCTGTATTAGAACCAGTTCCAATGGAATTGGGTTTTTATTGTTTATTTTCTTTTTTTATTTAAATAACAATAAGGACAAAACATTTTTATTTTTTGCTTCATTACTTCTTCATTTAAAAATTGTCTTTCAACGCTTAGCGTTGGAATACTTTTAAAAATCAGTTTTGTACACACTGCACTAGCGTTAATACCTTTTTAGATAATATCGACTTTTGTGAGTTGTTTTTGTGATCGCAACTGATATTACTCAATCG
Organism: Bellardia bayeri; assembly: GCA_950370525.1. Lineage (NCBI taxonomy): Eukaryota > Metazoa > Arthropoda > Insecta > Diptera > Calliphoridae > Bellardia > Bellardia bayeri. Next base: position 34,919,641 of record OX493264.1, on the reverse strand, counting down.
ATTTCTTCATTGATATCCTTAAGTTTCCTCCTTTTAGATCTATCACTACAGTTGTCGAGTGATTTTAGTGGTCTTCTAACATTCTTTTGATTTTTACTTTCTGAAGGTACCTGGACAGTAAGTTTACCCTCTAACCAGTTTGCAAAGCTGCTATAAAATTTGTGTTTACTCCATCCAACTTTTTTGCAGCGACTAGTTAAGTTTTATTTTGTATGTCCAATTGTATTTCGGTACTTAAGGAAAATACGTTTACTTTTCTTTGAACGTTTAACTTCAAAAATCTTCCTGCTTTTTGTTTCTAAAATACTCTTCGGGCAATTCTTTATAGCTGAAGTTCTCCATTTTTTATAAATATTTTAAAATTCGATTATTTCTGCTTAGATATGTTTCAGCAACTGAGTTTGTATCCAAATACCACTGGCTTTTATGCTTTTCTTACATGAATTACATCATTTTTTATACACAGGTAGGATAAACAGATAGAATAAAAAATTCCTAAAAAAAAAAACTAAAAAAAGAGCTAAAAATAGGTAAAAGTTCGCTATACATTCCAAAAATGTTGAAATAACTATCACAAGTTACTTGACATATTTGAGTCTTATGAACAGATAAAATAATTTGATTAATTTCATTCAAATGAAAAAACTGTTCTACAGGCGGGTCCAGACAGGTGCAAAAATATATATGTTGTTAAAGAGGACGCTTGCAGCTTTCCGCTGGTAGTAAAATATGATATATATAACAATTTCCTTCTGATCAAATTTACAAAAATTAAATTTTTTTTTTAAATAACGCAAAATATTTGTTTTTAACAGAATTCCACGCCAAAAATTGTTAATATTTTGAGCTAATTTTTTGGCTATCTTAGTTTGAATATGTTTGCATGCCAATTTTGGAAATCAGTGACAACAAAAAATTAGACTTTTAGGCCGATGAAATAATTCTGACCCACCGTGTGAGGGAATTAACAAATTAACCGATAACAAGTGTAACTCACGGCTACAATTTTCCGAATTGCTGTTAACACATTATATAGCAAGCCAATTAAACTTTAATTTATTGGGAAAATTCTTACCGAAAGTAACACGAATTTAACGATATGTAGTTTCTACAGATCAACCATTTTCATAGTGAATTTCTATATGTTAGTGAGCGAAATTTATTTATATGACAAAACTTTAATGTTCTTCCAATACACCACTGTTGAAAAACAAAGTTCTTGTAGAAAAACCCGTTAGTTGGAATCTGCCTGAGTAAGTGATGTAATTGGATGTACCAAGAGATATTTTTTTTTTTACAAATTTGTTTGTTGTAAAATATTATAATGTTACTTCGAATAGCATGAATTCGTGCTTCTGGTAGGGTGTTGCAAATAAAAATCTGTTTGTGTTTCTCGCGCAAAAACATTTTAATAAAATTAAATTGTGAAACAAACTGAATAATGCACAGATTTTCACAAAATGGAAATTATTATTCATATTATGCTAAAAAGTTAATGCTGAGTAATAAATAAAAATATTACAAAACAACTTTTGTTAAAATAATAAAATCTTACAGGAACTTAAAGGAACACATTAGTTTAGTAACTGTATAACAACTGCAAAATAATTTAAAATTAACATACATTTCGAACCCAAAAAAGTGAAATAATTTTTAATAATTTATAATATAACATTTTTAATATATTATCATTATTAGTGAAAATTTGTTAAGGTACTAAATATTAACAATTACGGCGGCCACTTTTTTTACCTTATACACATTTTCATTGAGTAAATTTTACTTTTTTTTACCATCATACCTGCGGCAACTTTTAAGCGCAATATGCAAATGAACAGCTACTCGTATAATTTACTTAAATTTTGCAAAATGTTTGTCTTGCCAAGTGTTGAGTGTGTTTTTTTCCAAGCGAGCGCGCCAGTAAATTCTTTCAATGTAACCAGAATGAAAACAAAAAACAAAATAAGTTAGAGTGCAATATTCGGCTGTGTCGAATTTTTAATACCCTCCACCTATACGTAATAAGAAATACAAAAACGACACTAGTTTTAGAACTAGAATATCTTATTCTATATTTTCTATTCAGTCTTAGTGAAAATTTTATTATTATTTTGTCGTAGTAGCATAATTAAAATTTCTGATCTGTATAAAAGTTGGTTCGATATCAATATTTATTAGACATTTTGCTGGGTTAAGTTGGTTCTCGGAAATGGTTCTTATGTGACAGTTATGACAAATTATGGGCCGATCATCTTAAATTTAGGAACAGTGAATTTTATGCATATGAGGATATTTCACGTCAAACTTCAACATAATTACGGTATATTTAAGATACATATTAGTATTAACGTGTTATTAGTCAAATATGGACTGATATTATTAAAATCCAGCAGTTTGATTTTAGCATGTATGTATGTAAATCCGTGTAAAATTTTGGATCGGTACCAATATTTATAAGAGATTTAGGAGTATTAAAGTGATTTTCGGATTAAGGCTTTATATATACCGAAATTCACAAAATTCTGCAGAAGGATTTTTGTGTATATGTAAATGATATATACAATATTTTGAGTGGGTACCAATATTTATAAGATATATATAAAGATAATAGGATTTTTTGGATGTGGGAGCCATGACCATGGGCCGACCACCATAAAATTTAGCACATTTTATTTACCTATAAGGAATACTTATGTCAAATTTTATCCTTTTAATATTATTATTAACAGTTTTATACGTATTTAAGTGAATTTTGGAAGTGGTCAAACATGGACCGAACTAAAAAAATTTCGTTATGCGATTTACTTTTGCATGAAACTTATTTTTGCTGAATTTTGTATTGATATTCCAATTTTATAGGCATTTATGTATAATTGAGCAATATTTCTGGAATAATTTCATATGTGAGCTATGAGAAATCATGGACCTATTATTACTATTTGCATCTCACTGTCTTATCATAAAAATAACGTATACAAAATTTCATGGCATTATCTGTAATATACTTAAAAAAATTTCAAAAAAAAAATTATAAAAATATCAAATTTGTATGCAGGTTGTCTGACATTTTGGTCCGTAACGCTGGTTCTACTCCACCGACTTTGCTGATTTTCAATACCAAAATTCCTAAGAAAATACAAAACAGTTTTCTAGAAATGCTGTGAAGTAAAGTTGTGTATTTTGGACGTGAGAGTGTTTTACACGGACGGACAGACCGACAGACAGACGGACATAGCTCAATCTACTTAGAATTTCATAAGGAGCAAGAAAATATATACTTTGTTGGGTCTCAGATGAATATTAAAAAAGTTTCACACGAAATGACAATCGTAATGTACTCCCATTCACCATTTATGGTGGTGGAGGGTATAAAAAAGAACAAACACTCCCACTATAGAGAGACAAGAAAAACTACTTGTAGCTAGAAAAAACCCCATATCGGCCAGTATGGCAAGCAATAAGCCTCTGCAGCAACTAACTAGATAAATAGACAGGCAAACAGCCAAACATACAGACAGCCAGTTAGTCTGGCAGCTTTTCCACGCTAAAGAAGTGTGAAATTAAGTAATGAATCTGCTGCAAGCGACATATGAGCATAAAAGTAACAAAAAGTACCGCTATAGAAAATAAAAAAAAATTGAAGAGGGGGAAAAAGTTTAAAACAAATATCAATGTGTATGTGTGTGTGTGATGGAATATTATGGTAGAAAAGTTTTTTTTAGTTTAATATACGCCAAATCAAAATAGTTTAAAACAATGGATGTAATATTGTGGAAATATTTGTAATAAATATTTCGAAAATGTTAAAGATAATTGTGTCCATTCTATAGGATAATCTTTGAATTTGATGGCTGAACATGAAAGTTTATGAAATATTTAAAGTGCTGTTTAGAAGCGTTTGTTAAATGCTTTAGCTCACAAACGTAGAAGAGCCGCCTTTGAAGGCCAGTGCGTTCACCATCCCCTTCCAAACGTTCCGAAGCCTTGTCAGAAAACGAGCGTCGATATTTCTTTATATAATGTGCTAGTCAATTGTTTAACTTACCTGATTTAACTTCACTTGACTTGTCATCATTGACGAAAGCATAAACTATCGATTTGACTAAAGTCGCCAAATCCATGAGAAATTCTAGAGGGACGGTAACTGGAAACAGACTAAATGTGTAAAATTGTAACCAGAATACTATGTCTGTTAAAAATTTTAATTAGCCGGAATTTAATATGTATTTGTGTGAATATATTTCACTTTAATGTCTGGCCGCCTATTCTGGTCGATTTTCGACCTATGATTACTTTAAACGATTCAGTTGCATACGTTACAGGTTTCTTGTAATGTTCTGGCTAGATTTTAGCAACCAATAATATATATATAGGATCCTTTTGGTACACAGCATTACCTTACCGCAATGGATATTTGGTCTTGGTGTCGATTCGGCTAGTCGGCCGGTTCTCACATATGATCATTTTCGCTGCGCGTTATCGTAATGATCCATTTTTCATCGCAAGTAATGATTCGGTGATAAAATCTGTAAAAATAGCGTTTGCAAAAAAAAAAAAAAACACTAACGTATTGAATGTTGGCGTTTGGTACGGTATATTTTTTTTTATCTACAGTACACGTACACAATCGCTACAAAATGTACGATATAGCTTTGTGTTGATATTTGTAACACCCATAAACACTGATCCAACATCCACCTTAGAGTATATCAATCGACTCAGAATCACTTCCTGAGTCGATTTAACGATGTCCGTCCGTCCGTCTCACTGGCTGGCTGTTCATGTTAAGCTTGTGCACAGAGTACAGGTCACAATTCTGAAGATATTTCAATAAAGAAATAACTTCTAGAAGACATACCTTTAAAAATTAGTAAATATTTGTAGAGGAAAGTTTATGGAAAATAATATAATATATATATTTCATATATTAAGCTTTGTATTGTTGTGTTTTAGTATGCGTTCAAAATATTTACTTATTATTCTTTGGAGTTTTTATTTTTGAAAATAAATAAATACCATTCATTAAAATTAGAGGCATTTCACACATTATTACAGCTATCAGTATCATATGGCATGGCTTAATGCATTGACAATTTTTATAAGTATCAATAAAATCCTGTAAAAAGGGTTACAATAAAGGATTCTGTGGAATTTGTGAAACTGGTAGTAATGTAACTAATTTTTTCCCCAACAATGCACAGTGGTCGAAGCTGTATGGAGTCGGTTTTATAAATATGTCAGAACTATATCTAGCACCCACATATGGGGACTACAGACAAATCATCATAAATTTATGTGTGCAAATTTCTATATATGAATGGACTATTTGTGGCGAATTTAAACTTGCTGCTTATGCTTATAAGAGATGTATGCGCATTTAAGTGATTTTCGGAAATGGTCTTTGTATGGAGCAATGGTCTAAATATGGACCGATGCAAACAAAATATCGTTTTGAGATTTCACTTTGCATGAAACTTATTATTGCAGAGTTTTGTATGGATACGAATTTCCTATAGACATTTATATAAAATAAAGCCATACTCCGGGAAGACATTTGTATGTGGCCTATGAGAAATTAAGAACCAATTCTTAGCATTTTCAACTTGTCCTTATATACTCAAAATAAAGTCTACAAAATTTTATAATATTATATGCATTATATTTGAAGAAAATAGCAAAAACTATCTGAAAAATATCGAGATAGCCTGAAACTGTAATCTATAACTCGGATCCTACTAGACTGATTTTTTTAATTTTCAATACCAAACATTTCGTTGGATCAAAGAATGTTTGGTAAAAATTTCATTGTTCATGTCATTTTTTCGAAATTCTATCGTGTCAACAACAGACTGACGGACATGGCTAGATCGTCTTAGAATCTTATAAGGACCCAGAATATATAGACTTTTTGGTTTTACGACCATTATTTTAGTAACAAACTAAATGACAAACGTAATATACCCCTCATCTCTCTCATTAACGCAATTAACATGTGTTAAAAACCCTGTCATTGATAATGAAAATATCTTAAAGGTTAAAAATATAAACAAAATAAACAATTTATATTTGTTAAGAACTAAAACAAACAAATATTTTTGCAAAGTTTTACATTTGTAAAAGTGACTAAGCAAATATGAAGTGCAATAAAATTAATAAATAAAACGTGGTGTGTTAATTATAGTTTGTAATATAATTTAGATATATAAAGCCTAGACACAATCATAAACTTATAAATAAAAGTAAAGTAATTTTATTAAAGAGGCAAACAAAGTATAGCATTTAATGGGTGCGCTAGAATTGGTAGACTTCATGAAACCATTAGCTAAAAAGGAAAGCATTACTTAAGGTAAATATTTTGTAAATTATTCCACAATAATAAAGTAATTAAATAGTATCCCAAAAATTCAGGGCTGGCCAACAATAAATACTGCAGCACTATTGTCAATTTGTTTTTAATATTTGTAAATTACATTAAGCCACGATTTCTCATAGTGCCCATAAAAACGTCTTCCCAAAATATGGCTTTATAGTACACAAATGTCTATAGAAAATCCGTATCCAGCCAAAATTCTGCAATAATAAGTTTCATGCAAAGTGAAATTTCTTGTTTGCATCGGTCTTTATTTTTAAATAGCCCCATATAAGACCACTTCCGAAAATCTGATAAAAATCAGTATAAAGTTAAAACTCAACACAAATAATCCAAATACAGTGCCCAATGAGAGTGACTATATTGACGACAGGAGGCAACACGACAGCAGGTTGTTGTCCATCCTGATTTTTTTTTTCGCTGTCAAAAACAGTGTTGAACAAAATGTGTAAAGCAAATTAAATAAAATTAAAAGCAAAATACAAAATTAAAATATTATGATCATTTATGCATCACGAGTTGTGAAATGTATCAATAGTATTTTATTATAATAATAATATTACATACATATATATTTCTTATTAATTTTTATTTGATCTTTTTTATTAAGATTTTGGTAATTATTTAGGCTTTACAGGGCGTCATAAGTACCTAGCGGCATTTGCAATCATATAGCCTGCTATCTCGAATGCATTTAAAGCCCTGTAGCCAGCTAGATAGTCAGCAGCTGATCCTGAAATCTAAAATACAAAAATAACAATCAAAAAATAAATTTGTTCTTCGAATTTTTTGAATAACATAATATTAATATAAAATATAATATTATTAATATAATATAATAATATTGATACATTTAACAACTCCTGATCATAACATTTTAATTTTGTATTTTGTTTATTATTTTATTTAATTTGCTTTACACATTTGGTATATGGTCAGCCAACAAAAATGGAAATTAGTTTAATTTGATAGCGACGAAAATATAGTCACTCTCATATAAACGTGTGTATTTTATTTTTGACATAGATATTGTATTCGGTAGCCTGCTGCCTCGAATGTGTTTAATGCTTTATGCTTAAATCCCTTAAATAATATTATCTAATTGGAATTCAATACATATAGTCCATTCATATATAAAAATCGTCGCTCTCAATTTTATAATGATCGATCCATATTTGATCGTAGTCCCGATATAAAGTTCACTTCAAAAAATCACTTAAATGCCATAAATCGGTTATAAAAATCACTATTACGTTAAAATTCAACACAAATAATTCGCATATATATATATATATATTATATATATATATATATATATATATATATATGCACACCGCATACTTTCGGTACATTTTTTCGATCTATCGCATTCTTCGAGGACATTTGCATTCTTTCAGGACAGTCCCGGAATAAATCGTATGTACAGCGCATACTTTGGGGATCCTGATACTATGGGGACATAAAAAAAAATTTTTTTTTTCTTATTGATTATCAATTTACTATTGATTTTTTATGTAAATAACATATCCATTAATTAATAGACTCTCAATAAATACCTAAATTTCTAATTTTTTAGTTAAAATTTCCATTCTGATGTTGCCATATTTTTCATTTCAAATTAATAATTTTGACGCCGCTACATTTCTTTGCCTGACAGGCTTTGATGTTCAACAGAAAAACGCGGCAAAAAAAAGTGTGCAAATATGTATGCACAGCGCATACTTTCGGTACATTCCATCTACCGTATTCTTTGGGGACACATTTTTCTTGTTCAGTGTTGTATTTTTTAGTACTTTTGTATCAAAATTCAGAGTTGTATTAAAAGATTTTGTAGTTAGTAACTAGATTTTGTCTTGTATGGGAAATCTAGTAGAAATGAACAAGATTTCGCTCAAAATCCCTTCAGTACTAGATTTTGCGTAGGTGTAAATCTACTATTAGATGGAAAAGTCAATATTTATACAAACAAATTATTTTAATTTCATTTAAAAATTAGTTTTTTAAAAAAATATAAATAATTGTTATATACAAACTTTGTGGAATTTACTACCCTGCTAGTTTATAAGTTTAAATATGTACGCACAGCGCATACTTTCGGTATATTTTTCGATCTACTGTATTCTTTGGGGACACATTTTTCTTGTTCAGTGCTGTATTTTTTAGTACTTTTGTATGAAAACTCAGAGTTGCATTGAAAGATTTTCTGAGATTTTGCCAAAATCTAGTTCGTAACTAGATTTTTTTGTATGGGATATCTAGTAGAAATGAACAAAATTTCGCTCAAAATCACTTAAGTACTAGATTTTGCGTAGGTGAAAGATTTTCTGAGATTTTGCCAAAATCTAGTTCGTAACTTTTTTTTTTGTATGGTATATGTAGTATAAATGAACAAAATTTCGCTCAAAATCACTTAAGTGCTAGATTTTGCGTAGGTGTAAATCTACTATTAGAGGAAAAAGTCAATATTTATACAAACAAATTATATTAATTTCATTTAAAAATTAGTTTTTTAAAAAAATATAAATAATTGTTATATACAAACTTTGTGGAATTTACTACCCTGCTAGTTTATTAGTTATAAATATGTATGCACAGCGCATACTTTCGGTAAATTTTTCGATCTACCGTATTCTTTGGGGACACATTTTTCTTGTTCAGTGTTGTATTTTTTAGTACTTTTGCATCAAAATTCAGAGTTGTATTAAAATATTTTGTAGTTAGTAACTAGATTTTGTCTTGTATGGGAAATCTAGTAGAAATGAACAAGATTTCGCTCAAAATCCCTTCAGTACTAGATTTTGCGTAGTTGTAAATCTACTATTAGAGGGAAAAGTCAATATTTATACAAAGAAATTATATTAATTTCATTTAAAAATTAGTTTGTTAATAAAATTTAAATTATTGCTAAATACAAACTTTATGGCATTTATCAGCCTGCAAGTTTATTAGTTATAAATTAGTTCGTAACTAGATTTTGTTTTGTATGAGAAATATAGTAGAAATGAACAATATTTTGCTCAAAATCGCTTAAGTACTAGATTTTGCGTAGGTGTAAATCTACTATTAGAGGGAAAAGTCAATATTTATACAAACAAATTATATTAATTTCATTTAAAAATTAGTTTTTTAAAAAAATATAAATAATTGTTATATGCAAACTTTGTGGAATTTACTACCCTGCTAGTTTATAAGTTATAAATATGTATGCACAGCGCATACTTTCGGTAAATTTTTCGATCTACCGTATTCTTTGGGGACACATTTTTCTTGTTCAGTGCTGTATTTTTTAGTACTGTTGTATGAAAATTCAGAGTTGCATTGAAAGATTTTCTGAGATTTTGCCAAAATCTAGTTCGTAACTATGTTTTTTTGTATGGGATATCTAGTAGAAATGAATAAAATTTCGCTCAAAATCACTTAAGTACTAGATTTTGCGTAGGTGTAAATCTACTATTAGATGAAAAACTCAATATTTATACAAACAAATTATTTTAATTTCATTTTAAAATTAGTTTGTTAATAAAATTTAAATTATTGCTAAATACAAACTTTGTGGCATTTACTAGCCTGCAAGTTTTTATTTATATATATATTTATATATGCACAGCGCATACTTTTGGTACATTTTTTTGGTTATTCCGCGTTTTTTGGGGACAATCACAAAAAATATAAAATAAAGTATTAACTTTGCCTATTCATTACCTATAGAGTTACCTACATTATCTGTGGTATACTTGTTTTAATTATTGTAAGTAAAGTATAATGTATATTAAACAAATATTTTCTTATATATATCTAACCTCGTACTCATAAAAACATTTTAAATTTAACAAACGTTTAAAAAGTAAAATTTTTATTTGAAATCAATTTTTTATTAAAAATTTATAATTGATAAATTTTTTACGATTTTTTGGAGACTGTCCCCAAAGAATGCGGTATATCGAAAAAATGTACCAAAAGTATGCGCTGTGCATACATGCACATACATATATATAACTAAAAAACTTGCAGGCTGGTAAATTTCACAAAGTATGTATTTAGAAATAATTTAGATAATTAAATTTAAAATTTGATTATGAATATGGGGGTAGAACTTTACAAACTTTATATTAATTAAATTTCTTATGACAAAAACAGAAAAACCATGTGTTACGTTTGTAGTAAAGTGTGGCAACTCTTAATTACTTTTACATACTTTGTACCAAGACGAATTTATAGAAGGTAACCGCAGAAGAACAGCTGTTTGTGTTTTTTATTCAGTTGTTTGGATAATCGAACTGTCAACAAACCTAAAAGCAAAAACAACAACAGGCTACTTTGACAGTTCAGTACATTGTTATATTTGCCGTAGTTCTGTCGTCACCTTCTATAAATTCGCCTTGATTGGTGCTCTAAAAAGTACCCAAGCGGTTATTATAACGGTATTTCTTTTTTTTTCCCAAAATTTAACAAAACTTCCAGAAAATAAATTAAGCGTCATTCGTTATTCAACTGCTGAACTATAAAGTCATAGACTGTACTCATATGTGTTCAAAGTGTAAATTAAAGTAAATTTAAATTCCGTATTCGTTAATAATTATTTAAAAAAAACTATTGCTTGTGTAAATACAGTGTAAGTAGAACAAATAGAAATATTGTTTTTAAAAAGCATGTCTACTTTAAATTTTTATGTTTTTAATTTTCCAGATAAATTTATCAAAACGAACATAATATTCTTCACATTTTGGCTTAAATATAGTGTAAGTAGAACAAATAGAAATATTGTTTTTGAAAAGCATGTCTACTTTATTTTTTTATGTTTTTAATTTTCCAGATAAATTTATCAAAACCAGCATAATATTCTTCACATTTCGGCATAAATAACTGGTGATCATCACATATTATAGTAAGTACAATTTTTATATTTTACTTTTAAAGCAAAAAGTCTACAGCGGACTTTTTAAATGTTGTGTCATAGAATCCAATCGCTGTCGGAATCAGTTTTGAAAACAACAAAAATGTGCATTGGTTCGATCTAGAATTAAATTCTTTATCGATTAAACAAAAAATTACATTAGATTTCAAAGGAAAATGTACATTTTTTATCGTTTTAAAAACGAATTTCGACAGTGATTGGATTATATACAGTCATGTCACAGAGCTTAATTCCGTTCGGAAGTGGAATTAATTCCGTATTTTGAATCTGTAGAAAAAGTAAAACGAAAAAAATTTTCGGAATGAAAGTACTTTTAATTAGAAGTTATTTAATTATTAATTTAATTTAAAGTGATTTCATTATACTTTTTCTAGAGAAGTCAAATACGGAAATAATTCCACTTCCGAACGGAATTAAACTCTGTGACATGGCTGATAATTCTAGTTTTATGCATATAAGACTATGGAGTTGTTCGAACTATAGGAGCGCTTTGAAAAATCCGCGTTAGCTTTACATAAAAGAATTTCGCCTTTCCTATTAAAATTTTTGATGAAATCGGCTTGTGATCGTTTTTTGTTGCAAAAAACACGCTTCCACCAATTTGGTTCTCACATTTAAAACAATCCCAAGAAATCCATTTATGATCCGAATGAGCTGAAATTGTAAATATAAATGGTATTTGGAAAGATCTAAAAAAAAAATGCTTATATGTATGTGTACTTATATGCTTACATGTATGTGTTTTTTTTTTGTTCGTTTTAGTTTTTTATACCCTACACCACCATAGTGGGGAGGGTATATTGGATTTGTGCTGATGTTTGTATCGCCCAGAAATATTGGCCCAACACCCACCTTAAAGTATACGGATCGGTTCAGAATCACTTTCTGAGTCGATCTAACGTTGTCCGTCTGTCCGTGCGTCTGGCTGGCTGGATGTCCACGTAAAGCTTGTGCGCAGAGTACAGGTCGTAATTTTGAAGATATTTCGCTAAAATTTAGTACATAATATTTTTTCGAACCAAGGATGAATGGAATTGAAAGTGGTGGAAATCGGTCCATTATTTCACCTTGCTCCCGTACAAATGTCCTCCCGAAATTGGGGTTTATCGCTCATAAATGTATGAATTATGTAAGTATCCACACAAATTTCATCAAAAATTAGTGGTAAATGAAGCCAAATCACATGTACAAATTTTGTGCAGATTGGTCCATAATTACTCGTAGCTCCCATATAAAGCCCACTCCCGAAAATCACTTTAAAGAGCATAACTCTATCAAAAATATTGGTATCCAAATAATATTGAACACAAATATATTTCATATATATAAAAATAATAAGGTACAATTTTATTATGATTGGTCCATAATTAATCGCAGCTCCCATATAAGGACCACTACCGAAAATCACTTAAAAGACCGTAACTCCCTCAAAAATGTTGGTATTTAATTTATATTGAACACAAATATATTTTATATGTATGCAAATAACACGGTACAATATTATTATGATCGGTCCATAATTAGTCGTAGCTCCCATATAAGGCCCACTTCCGGAAATAACTTTAAAGACCATAACTCTCTCAAAAATGTTGGTATCCAAATAATATTGAACTCAAATATATTTCATATATATACAAATGATAAGGTACAATTTTATTATGATCGGTCCATAATTAGTCGTAGCTTCTATATAAGGCCCACTTCCGAAAATCACTTTAAAGACCGTAACTCGCTCAAAAATGTTGGTATTTAATTTATATTGAACGCAAATATGCTGCTGTAGGGGATGATGATGAACTGGAAGGTGATAACATAGAAGACAATATTGATGACCTAGAAGACTATATTGATAATCCAGAAAACAATATTGATGACAGAGAACACAATATTGATGAGTTGGAAGATACCGAAGGAAATTCTAAGTCAAAAGACTCTTTGTTTGAAAACAGCAAAAATTCACGTTCATCGTCAAACAGAAAACGTAGAAGTAGTGAGTATTAGAATTAACTTGAACATGTACCATTAACTGAAATTTATAGATGTTTCATTATTTCCCAGTGATTTTTTATTTAGCTAATTTTGAATTAACAATGTTTTATTATGATATATACTTTTATTCTATTTAAAATTTTTATGTTTTAATTAGCTTCTCCATTTGGGAAAACAAAGCGATGCAGATGGAGTAACAATGAAATGGAAGCAGTATCTGAAGTATTTGGAAATCGACATAAATTAAAAAAAACTTCCGTCTCTAGCAGAATGTCTAAAAGCGATTCGCCAATATCCGGTTTTAAACAAGAGGACACCACAGCAAATGAAAAGTTGGATAGATAACCAAAGACGATACCACATGGAATAAAGTATTTTGATAATTTGGTTTTATTTTTAGAAGTATTTTTGACTCCTTTTGTTCTCCTAATAATGAATTGTATTTTTGAAAAATAATGTTTAAATTATAAACAAATTAAAACAAAATGTCTTCATAAAATATGCTATAATCAATTTTAAAGTCCTTTATGTAGTAATCAGTAAAAGTCCTTTCCATTAGGCAATTTAGTTGATCATGTCTATTGCTCAATAACAAAACAATACGCAAAATTTTCTCCTTAACCCGGCAAGGTCAAGCATCTAGAAACACAAGAGACTTGCGCAACTAAATTGCCTAATGTGAAAGGGCTCTAAAAATACATATATATTGAAATATTCACACCATTTGTAAAAACTTCCTCAACGTGCTAATAATATAAACTAGAAGTTTATTAAAATTTTTTATAATTTTATAAAAATAAAATCTTACTTTATATAGTTGAGCTTGAGATCACTTTTTTATAAAAAACTTTATATTTTTATTTATTTTCTATATTTTGCTACTCTTTGTGTAGGATCTTCAAGAAATTTTTTTTAACAATTTAAATATAACAACAAAGTGTTTTTGCAATAAATCAATAAAAGAGTTAAAAAGGAAAAATTTTAAATATTAGACAAACAAAAAATATTACAACAATATTTAATTGCTGTTTCCGTTTTTTTTAAACTTATAAGATAGAAACGACATAAAAAAATTTCAATATTTTCAATAAATATCAAATATACATTAATAACAACAAAAAGTCTACGTTAATTTGAGAAATGTCTTATTATATGTCAGAATTTTTTAATTGTCTTTTAATTTGAGAAATTTGTATATGTATTGCTATTAGATTTTCTGCAATGAAAATGGACGTTCCTGAAATATAATTGGAATTGGAAAATTGAGAATTTTTATTGGAAATTTCTGAAATACAATTTAAAAGTTGCCTGAACTTAATGTAATATCTAATGAATTACTAATAAAATATTGAAAAAAAACAAAATGAATATAAAATAATAATAAGTGTTTTTTTAATTAATTTTATTTACATTATATGCATTGAAATATATTTTATTATTTTTAATTCTACATATGTATGTATGTACATATTTCAACTTTAAAATATTTTTATTTTGATCGAAGTTTTAAAATAAATACAAATAAAAAAAAACATGAAAAAAGCTTAAAAACAAGAACACATGTTTGAAAAACATCAAAACGAAAGCAAAACGCGTGAACTAGAAAACATGCCTAAATAAATTTGGCGATTTGCAAAACGCATGCGACCCTTTTAGAGATGGTAGTTCAAAGGGTCCTATATGACACTATATTAGTCGGGTTTCTTAAATAATTTTGGAATTATAAGAAAACAATTTTTAAAAAAAATGTATTTTTGAAAAAAGTGACTTTTGGGATGAAATTCTCTAGAACAAATACCATTTTTAATTTTGTTATGGTTTTAAGCTTCCTACATTTTGTTAAAGTTATAAGTCTATACATACATATGTATCTACTTTTTGTAAATAAATGAATTTAAAAACAAATACATATGTATCTAGATAGCTAGTTATTATTTTGTTCCCATAAATATTTGATTTTTTCTAATACATATATGCATCTGCTTTTATTAAAATTTAAGTTAGTGCATTCAGAAATAGTGCTGTTTGGGTATAAATATCTGTCAACGCCGTGATTTAGCGCTTTTTAGTGCGTTTTGATTATAAAAAGTTGACAACTCTGTATGTTACCTTTTTAAATACACTTTTTTTAAATTGTTTTATTAAAATTCCAAAATTATTTAAGACAACCGACTAATATAGTGTAATATAGCCCTATTAGATGAAATTTTTTGTTAGCAAAGTCACTAAAACCGACTTCGCTAAAAATGTACAACGATAGTTTGAGGACAGGACATAAATAGCTTCATTAAAGCTTTCAAATGATATATAACATGATCTAGTGTATTAACTCATTGATTATAACACACTTTTTTTTAACAAAAGTACATTTTTCTAAAAATAAAAATATGAAGATAACTTTCTGTACATACAATTTCATATAATGTACATATGTACATTCGGCTCTCATTTTATATATATTGTGAAACCCTAATCTATTAAATGCAAAAGAAACACAGCTTTAAATATTTTTTTAAATTTAATTATAAATTTTTTATATAAATATTTTTGCGGGTTTTATGCAAAAAATCGCTGAAAATAAATTAAAGAACTATTAAGTTGATAACACTTATCGAATTAAATTCAAACTCCAAAGTCATTACTCATAAAAAATTACGCCGTAAAGAATTTGCAAAAATAATGTAAAAGTATGGCAACAACGATTTTTATATATATTGCGTATACATTGAGGACTTGTTCTTAAATAATGCGCAACATATATGAGTTTCCTCAAACTATGCGTAAGGTACTTAACGCAAGATCAGGGGCTTATTCCGCGACTATATGTTAAAATTTTGATATAGGTGGTAAAATTATTCCAAAATAGTTATAAAAATCGAATTAAACCGTAAAGATTTTTATGTACCCAAACTATGCGCAATGCATATATATATATATATATATATATATATATATAAATCATCGTACATAATTTCATGATGATTAACCTGTAATAAGTCATAATTCTCTTATGGGGACTACTTCCGAAAACTCATTAACATAAGCATCCATATCGAATCGAAAATTTACACAGATTATAAAATTATACTATTGACTTTTGTGGAAGTTGGTCCATAATGGGCAATAGTTCCCATACAATCTCCACTTCCCAGAATAACCACAGATTATACAGTTTCCTAGGGCTTTTTGGTATTTAATTTATTATGTGCTAAATTAAATCCCATTATGTTGCGTACTGCAAAACTATAAACAAGGTGTAAATTCTTGATTTTAACTGGAATATGCATAAAATTCGTATAAATATCGTTATTGAGATAAAACTCATCTAAATCAAACCTAAAATAAATAGAAATTACGGTACTATATTTTATGAAGTTCGTCCCATAATAGTTGATTTGGTGGTGGGATTCGGCACAGCCAAATATAACACTCTCACTTGTTATTTTTATGGATTATCAGCGAATAGTAACCTCATCAATCTATTGATTTCCAAAAGAAATGTTTTTTACCTTGCCAGCACACTTTTTTTCGTTGTTTACATTGGTATATAGTGTTCTTGTTTTTATTGATTAATCTTTGATCGGCCTAAATGTAGATTTTAAGCGGATTTTTAATGGTATTAGTCTTTCAATTCTAAAGTACATGGCATGTATTCTTTTAACAATAAATATTTAAAAATTAAAAGAAAAATCAAGGAAAACATAAAAAAACCAATCAAAATTAACTGGGATTTCCAAATAAAAATTAATTTTATGACCTGCAATTTGTGATGCAAATTAATAAAATGCAGCAATTTACGCAATTACAAAAAAGAAAAAATATTTTTACCTGTTTTTTACAATTTTACGTTTGAATGAAAAATAAATTTCTCTTAAAATTGAGTAAGCAATATAGTTGTGTGACACACTGTAGATATTCCATACCCGACATAAAGTATATATCTCATTAGCTGTAGTCTCAATGTAGTTCTCTTTATATGTTATTCAATTATATTTTTACGATTCCATGTTAACTTGACTAACTTTTAGCCGGTTTTCTACGTATTGGCATAAAAAAAAGACACGCAACGTTTTATATTATTAATCTCTTAAGTAATCTTCATAACAACAGCTGATTGTATAAAGCGCAAATGTTTTTAACAGTGGCGCTAATACAAAACAAAAATAAACAAAAATAAAAAAAAAACTTGTTGCCTCAATAATAAAAATGAGTAGACAAGTTTTTCTGTAGTTTAGTATCGAAAAGATACGCACAAGAAAAGTACAGTGAGTGGTGGTGAACAGTGACTAGTGGCAAAAATATTTAGAGAAACAAAAACAAACAATTAAAACAACATGCGTTTATGGAATGCACAAAAACACTTCAGGCTATTTTTAGGCCTTTTATTGGCATTCCTCAGTATCGATAATTTAGAATCATATAAATTCTTGGGTGTGTTGCACTTCAGTGCAAAATCACATTTTATTGTGGGATCTGCCCTGATGCGCGGCCTAGTGGAAAAGGGCCATGAAGTGACAGTAATTAGTCCATTTCCTTTGAAGAAGCCATTGAAAAATTATCATGATGTACCGGTGCCCTCGGTTTTAAAAATAATGGAAAGTTAGTGTTTTGTTTTCTGATTTGTTTATAAACATTTATATAATTATGGTTGAGCTTGAATGTGTTTTTTTAATTATATCTAAATATATTAATCTACATTCTGTTGTTTTTTTTACTATTATTTGTACTTGTAGAGGAAACTAATGAACTTTTAGAAACAACGAAACGCAGTTTACTAGAAAATATTGTTTTATTTCATAATATTGGTTTACAAGTAACAGAGGCAGTTCTAAATGAACCGAGTATTAAAGCTTTATTGGTCACCAATCAAACATTCGATGCTGTCATCTCGGAAGTTTTTTTGGCCGAAGCTTTGTATGGCATAAGTGAACATTTTAAAGCACCTTTAATAGGTCTGGGCACGTTTGGTGCCATTGCCTGGAATACTGATATGGTAAGTTGAATAATTCAAAACATACATACTTTTTTAATATGTTGAAAACTTTTGCTAAAATAAAATGTTATCAAAGTTAATAAATAAAACAAGTTAGAGTGCAATATTCGGCTGTGCCGAATCTTTAATACCGTCCTCTTAACCGTAATAAGAAATACAAAAACTACACTGGTTTTAGGACAAGAATTTTCTTATTCTGTGTTTTCTATTCAGTCTTAGTGCATATTTTACTATTATTTTATATATTGTTTGAATGAAAATTTTATTAATTTTTTTATTAATTTTACATAATTTATTCTAAATGTTTTGAAATTTTATCTAATTTTATCCATTTATAATTGATGTAATTACCGATTCTTACCATAATTTACAGAGTTTGTCTGATGTTAATAATACTCTTGAGTGTAATTTAACAAACAGAGTATAAAAAAAGGGGAACAATTCGGTTTTAGTGACTTTGCTCAAAAAAAAAAGGAAAAAAAAAAACTTCATCAAATAGGGCTTTTAGAGGAGATGCCAGCAAAAAAAATAGGTCTCGCCTATTTTCGAAGGGGCAGGCCCGTAAAGTTGAAAATATATAGGCCTATATCTCGGGAACTACTGGGTGTCTGATAATTTGTAATACATTAAATAAACGATATATCCAACGATATATATCATGATTAAAAAATACGGACCGAATATGGGTTAAATCCGAAAAGAATATTTCTTGACCCAAATTTATTTGTTTATTTTTTTAGTTCTTATATGGCAGCTATGACAAATTATATATAATGATTATGCATGTCAAATTTCAACCTATTTGCATTATTATTTAGTTTAATACGTATTTAAATCAATTTTAGATGTCCACTTTATATGGGGTCTATGGTCAAACATGGACCGAACAAAAAAATTTCATTTTGCGATTTATTTTTGAATGAAACTTACTTTTGCTGAATTTTGTATTGATATTCCAATTCCATAGGGATTTATGTATAACTGAGCAATATTTCGGGAAGATTTTTGTATGGTGTCTATAACAAATCATGGACAGATTTTTTCTATTTCCCTCACACTTTCTTCTTTTATCATAAAAATAACGATTACAAAATTTCATGGCAATATCTGTAATACATTTAAAAAAATTGTAAGAAAAATATTTAATAATATCAAATTTTAATGGACGTTGTCTCACATTTTGGTCCATAACTCAGGTTCTGATACACCGATGCCAAGCTGCTAAGGAGAATTGTAAATAGGTTTTTGTAAACTCTGTTGATTTTGGTAATGGCTTTTGGACATGAAAGTGTTTTAGACAGACAGACAGACGGACAAAGCTCAATCGTGTTAGAGTTTCATAATGATATATACTTGGGTCTCAGATGAATATATCTCAGTGTTACACACGGAATGACAAACTTATATATACCCTTATTCACTACTTATGGTGGTGGAGGGT
Source organism: Bellardia bayeri (assembly GCA_950370525.1). Classification (NCBI taxonomy): domain Eukaryota; kingdom Metazoa; phylum Arthropoda; class Insecta; order Diptera; family Calliphoridae; genus Bellardia; species Bellardia bayeri. Next base: position 34,899,933 of record OX493264.1, on the reverse strand, counting down.
ATAACAACTCGAAAATACTTATTTTCTTGTTATCATATCATAATAAAGCAGTGCTCCCAAAAATCCGGTGGCATACATTTCTTAATATATATATTTGAATTATATTTCAATAAAGAATCTTGGAAGTGTAACTAACACTGGTTCTCTGGCCAATTTTTTAACTGATCTGTACAATATGCACTAATTTGATTTTTACATATCTAAAACTGATCGGTGCAAAATTTCGGTTCGATATCGATATTTGTAAGATATTTATATTAATGTGTTTTTTGTAAGTGGTCCTTTGTGTACAATTATGAGCCAATTATATTAAACTTGGTACGACTATTTATATACATAACTTTTGTAATTCTTACTGTCAAACTATTGACGATCTTATAGTTATGCAGGTAAGCTTTCTTTGAATCTCTTCAATGGTCGTAATTGAATCGGCAAATATTTTGTTGAAAAATTTTAATTTATTCAAAATCTCAAATATTTTTATTGTCAAGAACTATCACTCTGTCGTGTGGCCGGATTTTGTGTAATTAATGCTAGATATAGCATTTTGGGTTATAAAATATAATAAACAAAGAATTTTAAAACTTTCTACTTGACAGTTATGTACCTTAATATTTTTAAATAACTCAATTAGTTACTTTATTTTATCTTAATAAATATCTAAATAGACGTTTCTGTTATTAATTTTCAGAACTTATCTTTTACAATATTTTCTGTTTTTCCAGGTCGGTTCCCCTTCACCCCTCTCCTATGTACCGAGTGCATTTTTACCCTTCACCGATCATATGTCTCTGAAAGAACGTCTAATAAATTTGGGCTACTCTACATTTGAGCGATTATTCCTGGATATATACTACTTGCCAAAACAGGAACAAATTTACAACAAGTATTTCCCCCACAATGAAAGATCCATGTATGATGTGAGAAAAAATACCGCCCTGGTTTTGCTCAATTCTCATGTTTCCTTAGGCTTTCCACGGCCGTATGTACCCAATCAAATAGAAGTAGGAGGCATGCATATCAATCGTAAATCATCTCCATTGCCACAAGATATAGAAAAGTTCATTAATGAATCACAGCATGGTGTGATATATTTCTCTATGGGCTCCAATATTAAGTCCAAAAATCTTCCCTTGGAAACTAGACAGGAAATATTGAAGGCCTTAAAGTCTCTTAAACAAAGAGTGCTATGGAAATTTGAAGATACCCAATTAGAGGGTAAACCCGATAATGTATTCATTAGTGATTGGTTTCCCCAGGATGATATATTGGGGCATGATAATGTCAAAGCTTTCATTACACACGGTGGTCTGCTCAGCACCACCGAGAGTATCTATCATGGCAAACCCTTTATAGGCATACCCATATTTGGCGATCAATTTCTTAATATGGCCAAGGCAGTGGCCAATGGTTATGGCATCATGTTGGAGTATAAAAATTTAACTGCCCAAGCTTTGCAACAAGCTGTGGAAACTATGACCGGTAATCCCAACTATACAAAATTAGTGAAGAATATGTCAAAACGTTACAGAGATCAACCTATGGAACCTTTACAATTGGCCACTTACTGGGTGGAACATGTGGCGCGCCATAAGGGTGCCAAGTATTTACATTGCGCCGGTTTGGATTTGAATTTTGTGCAATATCACAACATTGATGCCATGTTAATTTTGTATGGTGGTATGTTGTTGGTTGTAATCGTAATAATGTGGTTGCTGAAGTGTGCGGTGGGTTTGTTGTGTGGCAAGAAGCCAAAGTTGGATAAAAAGAAATTGAAGAAGAATTAATTTTAGTTATATTATTTGTTAAGTACTTAGTTTATAAATGTTATTATGATGTTAAGTTTTTTTTTTTTAAATGTAGTTTGATTTATGTGATTTAAATTTATTGGGATAAAATAATTTTTTTATTTTTTTTAATAAATAAATTGCTAGTAAGATTTTTGTTTCTTATTTTTTAAATATTTATTTTACTGCGTTTCATTAAAACTACAAAGTATTGTTCATATAAAATTCGGCAGCATAAATGTTTTTATAATTGTGTAATAAAAAGCCATGAAGAACTTTTGAACAACAAATTGATTATTATTCACATTCGGCAGGGCCTAGGGCCAATATATTTGAAAAATTTTATATGTTTTTATACCCACTACCAAAAGGTTGTGGGATATATTAAGTTGATCATGCCGTTTGTAACACATCAAAATAATTTTCGTAGAACCAAATAGTCTGGGTCCTTCTAAGTTTTTAAGACGATCTAGCCGTCTGTCTGACCGTGTGATAAAGGCACGATAAAGCTTCTAAAAAAGATATAGAACAATGAAATTTTTACCAAACATTCTTTGATCCACCAAAATGTTTGGTTTAAAAAATCTATCCAGTGGGATCCGAGCTATAGATCAAAGTTTCAGACAACCTCGATATTTTCAGATATTTTTTGCCATTTTCATGAAATTTTGCACACTTTATTTTTATTACAGTAGGAGAAGTATTGTTGAAAATGGTAGGAAATGTCTTCTCGTGTTAAGGCTTAATGGTACAATAAATCCTAGTCCCCATACAAAGATTACTTCGGAAAATCACTTAAATGCATATAAATCTCTTATAAAAATCACTATTACATTGAAATTCGAAAGAAATTCGCATATACATATGAAGATAAATTGTCGTACAGAATTTTATGATAATCGGCCCCCAATAGGTCATAGCTCCCTTATGAGGACTACTCCTGAAAACTCATAAAAAAAAGCCAAAATCAGGTTCTTAGGGCTTTTTGGTACCTAATTTATTGTGTGTTAAAGCAAATCGCTGTATGTTACACGCTGATAAAAATATAAATATATTGGTGTTCCGAAAGAAAGGGACAAATATAAATGCTTGATTATAACTGGAATATTAATAAATATCGCTATCGAGATGAAATTTAACCAAAAAAAAAAATATAGATATTAGGGGACAATATTTTATGAAGTTTTATTTTTTTGTTTGATTTTTAATTAAATTTTTATTATAAATTATGATAAAACGATTATACCTGTTTCGCCACAGCGCCAGATTGGCTTTATAGAGACTTGTGGGGAAAATAAATTTACAATATAAAAATTAATTAAATTAAATAATAATAGATAAAAAAAAATAAATTTAATTTATGTAAATAAAATATACCTTGGAATCAAAATAAATTTGAGCAATTATATTATATCAGAAGCTTCACAATAGGTGATTTGGTTGTGGTTGTATAAGATTCGGCACAGCCGATTATAAACTCTTACTTGTTAATACTAAAATGATCTATGTAGATATAATATGTCTTTCAGAAAAACACAAATAGTATAAGAAAGTTTTCTTTAATAAATAAAAAGTGTCAAGGCACTTTTTTGCCCATGAACTGTCAAATTTGAAATCATTTATTTTTGGACTTAGAAAAGAAATTGCTTTGAACTTTTCTGTTTCTTATGTTAGTTTATTTTTTAACTATCAATATAAAAAATCATCCCCTATTATTCCGAACCCACACATTTTTGTGACAATTACGGACAATACAAATATGTCCATTGTTCTACGGTTTAAAGAATTTTAATATAATTGAATTTGTGATTTTGATAACATATTTTGACAAATGTTTAATTTAAGTAGATAACATGTTGTTATGTTAATAACCGGAATATTTGTTTTTGGTATCGTGGAATAAATAATTATATGATGTAAATAATTATAAAGAGTAATTTGGCTGGTCCGAAATATGTATTATTATTATTATTATAATTTCTATTTAATATAAATTTTGTTTTTTAACATGTTTATCGTAAATAAATTTTCTTCGTTTTACTTCTAAATAGTTAATAAGTATAAAATTCAAAAAAAAAAAAAAATATATTAAAAAACAAGTAAAGCTGAAAGTCCACACCAAGCGTTTACGCGTTGCTGGTATTCTAAACAACTATTAAAAAAGTAGAATCAATGTAGTCGTATGTTTTAAGTTATACATTTAAAAGCGTTGACGCTTAAAAAGCGAAAAGTTCGTTTACTTTCTACTTTTGAAAGCGTTGCAAGCGTCAAAGAGCTGACATCGACAAACGAAAAGCAAATTTATTTTAAAGATGATGTCACTGGAAAAAATGATAGTTGAAAAAACATTTTTTATATGAAATTGACAAACAAATCAATAAAAAACAAACAATCAATAAAAAAAACTTAATATAAAATAAGTTCGAGTGCCATATTTGGCTGTGCCGAATCTTTAATACCGTCCTCTTAACCGTAATAAGAAATACAGAAACCACACTGGTTTTAGGACTAGAATTTTCTTATTCTGTGTTTTCTATTCAGTCTTAGTGCATATTTTACTTTTATTTTATATATTGTTTGAATGAAAATTTCACGACCAACATAATTTATTCTAAATGTTTTGAAATTTTATCTAATTTGTCTGATTCTCATAGCAATCTTAAGTGTAATTTAACAATTGATGATATTAAAAGAACATTTTTCCATATTCAAAACAAGTTAAGAAACAGAGTATAAAAAATATGATCTATGCATACGTGAAACAGTTTTGTGTTACATTTTGTATCGATAATGATGTTTAAACGAGTTACATATTTTATTTTTCATATTCCTTGTATGAGATCTATTACATCTTATGGGACGACTGTCATAAAATATTTTACTGTAGTTGAGTTTTATGGTGAATTTCATTATAATAATTTTAGAGTAATGGTGGGGTTGCTGTTGCTGCTTCGGGAGTAGTTAATCTTATTTTCATTGAAGGAATATAGATCGCTATTAGTACAAATCTATTTTGGAAAAAAAATTTGAGACAATTGTTCGATATTTTAAATCAGAGTTGGATTTTCAGCAATATAACGACCCGAAGCATGCGGCTTAAATAATCAAAGACTGGTTGCAATATCATGCTCCTTGACAGTTATACACACCTCCCTGAAGTCCAGACTTAAATGCTATTGAGCATGTTTGTGAAATTCTTGAGCGGAAAATCAGAAGACATCACATTACTAGCGCGCCAATTGTTAGCATTGCTCCCAGAGCAATGGAGAATTATAACATCTTCTGAGTTGGAAAATTTAGTAGCATCAATGCCTAGACGACTTTACTCTGCCATAGACGCCCGTGATGGACTAACCAAATATTGATTTTTATAAATAATTAAAATTTTTTGTACATAAATGAAGTTTTCAGTTACTACTCAGAGCGAATGTAGATTTTTGTTAACACTTTTTTTTAGTACTTTTGCTAATAAAATTTTAAGTTTAACTTAAAAATAGTATAAAAAAATAAAAAAATTTATAATTTTTAAACATAACTGCATCATTACTTTTGATTATATTGCTTTCTAAATCTCTACGTTCCCAAAATATCGGTCGTACGTAGACTTTTGTCGGCCACTGTAGATATATGTGGATTATTTATGTCAAATTTCAACTTGATAGTTGAAATATAGATATTTGTGTAGAAGAGATTTAAATGAAGTGGAAGTCCTCATAAAATGCAATACGGTGATTTAAACATATACGAGGGCAATTTGGAAACTTCTTAGCCTAGCACAGAAAGAGAATAGTTAGTTTTTCAGATAAGAATTTTTTTAGATTTGGGAACAGGTAAAAGTTACTGGGGGCTAAAACAGGAGAATAAGGTGGATGGTGAAACAACTCGTACTTTAATTCGTTGATTTTAGCTATTGTTAAAATACTCTTGTGCGCTGGTGCGTTAGAATTTATTGTTTTATCCTTTTGCAGATAGTCAATCAATAAAACACCTTTGAAGTCCCAAAAAACCGTTTCATTAACTTTACCAGCCGATTGAATTGTTTTTGCCTTCTTTGGGGGCACTTGAGTCCATTGATTGTATTGTTCTTTTGTCTCTGGAGTAAGTAGTGGATCCACGCCTCATCTACAGTTATGAAACGTCTATTTTATTTTTCTTAAAACGATCCAAATAAGCTTAAGAAATTTTCTTTCTTATGCGTTTTTGGTCGAATGTTAACAAATGCTGCACCCATCTGGCAGAAACCTTTTTCATCTGTAGTTCTTCATGCAAAATTAAATGGACTCGATCATTTGAGATGCCCATGATATTACCTATTTGACGCACTTTTTTGTTGTTGTTGCTGTTTTTGAATGTCTTCTACGTGGTTCATCCTCAATGCTTTTACGACCACTTTTAAATTCAGCAACCCAATTTTTTACTATTGCATATGAAGGAACACTTTCACCTAACACTTTCACGATATCATTATGAATTTATTGTTCCGATAAACCTTTTTTATTTAAATATTGAATGACACCACGAATTTCGAAATTTTCCATTGTAAAAAAATCTCGGATACGTCTTTTTTGAACAGCTCTTTCTATATGAGAGATTTGCCAGATTGAAAAGAAATGTAATATGTGTTAATAGCACCGATGAAAATTTCCGAAACACTTAATTTTTTTCCGTTTATACCGCGCTTTCTGTTCTAGGCTAAGAACACTCCAAACCGCCCTAGTATATGTAAATTATTTGTGTAGAATTTCAACCTTATAGTCATATTTATGAGCACTTATGTTGTTTTCAGAAGTAGTGATTTTCGCCCCCATATGTTCAAGTATGGACTGATGCAAACAGAATATCGTTTAATGATTTCCCTTAGCATCAAACTTATTTTTGCTTTATTTTTTAAGAATACTCCTTTTTTGTTGGCATTTATGTACCACAGAGCCAAATTCCGGCAAGATATTTGTATAGGGGCTAAGATACATCGTAGACCAAACAGATATTGTTCGTCTATAATAATAATGAAGTGCGCAAAATTTCATGATATTATCTAATCATATGTGAAAAATATTGAGGTTATCAGAAATTTTTATGTATAACTGTGATCCTACTGCACCAATTTTGCCCATTTTCAATACCAAATGTTTTGATTAAACAGATAACATTTTCGACAAATTTCATCGTTCATAGTCTTTTTCTGAGGCTCAAACATGACTAGAACATATTAGAATCTTTTAAGTACCCAAAATATATAGATTTTTTTTATTCTACGACCAATATTTCGATGTGGTACACACGAAATGACAAACATTATATACCGCCCATCATTTAGGTGGGACTAATAAAAAATTACAAACTAATGAACTTTTTTGTAATATAAACTTGTCAATACATATATACATTTTCTAATATTGCAAAATTAAATTAACTTAAGTTAAATGAGTTAAGAAATTATAAATAGTTTTAAGCTTGTTAATTATTTCCGAAGTATTAATTTATTTAAATGTTCAGTAGGTAAATAACAAAATTAATTTGTACTTTACAGAATAATATAATAAACATCAAGTAGTAGTGCTTCAACAGTGCTCCTAAACAAATTCCTATGACTGTGCAAATTTACACTCTCTCTCTCTCTCCCTAAAACAATTCTCAAAATACTTTGAACTCAACAAAAGCCCCAAACAGATAGTTCTAGCCATGGTGAAATTAAATACCAGGTGACAGCATTGCTACAAAAATTACAACAAGGCAAGAACAACAGGCAGTTTTGTTTGTGTAATACTTTCGTTACTGTCAAAAACATCTGGCATAAAATAAAGAAAACAAATATACAAACATGGGATAAAAACAGAAAACAATAGTGATTTTTTTGATTCTTATATTTTCTCAAAGAATTTTTCTTTAAGTTACGCATAATATTTATTTAAATATACAAGTAATACGTAATTTTGCAAAGTAAAACATGCAAAATTCTTTATTTTCAAAATTAATGTATGTATAGGTATTATATAACAACAACGTATTTTTCTGCAGGAAAAAAAACATCACTTTGAAGAGGAATCTTAATATTTATCTTACAAAAAAAAACTAACATTTTCAGCAAAACAACTCAAAAAACAAACACACTATTTAATATAATATAGTTTTTTTTAACACTTTTAAGCTATTTTACGCAGATTAAACGGCGACAAAAACTCAATTTTTCAAAAACAAAATAATTTTGTAAAGTTTTTATATAAACTTTGACTATTTGTAAACAACTTTTTGACATTTTCAATTTCACCATGAACAGAGCAAAAAATAATCAGCTGGCGCTATGCTGTCACCTGGTATAATTTCACCATGGTTCTAGCCATGATAGCACAAACAAATTACGCCACACTGAAGTTTGTTTTCATTATTAAAACATTTCATTATAAGAAAAAATAAAAAACATTAACAGAGAATTTTTTTTAACAGTCGTAGAATAACACGCTCTCTAACAGCACACGTTTAGCAAAACGGTCTATGCGAACGCGGTGTGTACAAATTAAATTGTACCGGTTTAACACGAAAAACAATAACAACAACAACAGAAAATTATTAATAAATTAAAGCATAAATTAAAATGCGTCTAGCTAGTTTGTTATTATTAATTATGTTCAGCTACTCCGCTGTTGTGGTGAACTCATACAAATTTTTAGGTGTCTTGCATACGGGTGCTAAATCGCATTTTATTTTTGGTTCGGCGTTAATGAAAGCTTTGGCCAAACAGGGTCATGAAGTTTATGTGATATCACCGTTTCCACAAAAAAAACCTATTCAAAATTATCATGACGTACCATTAGAAAATATGATGAAAGTAATGAATGGTGGGTATTGAAATGTTTAATTAAAGACAAATATTTTATAAATAACAGCAACAAGTAATTAGTATGTATACATTTAATTAACTACAAGTTTTATAATAATAGTTATTAATATTTTTTGTATATTTTTATAAAAATAGTCAATAATAAGTATTTTGTAAAGTTTAAATCCCTAAAAAAATACTTTTGTATGTATATAAGATTTCACATATTTGATTTCGCAAATTGAACAGTTCACCCAATAGCAACTGAAGAGCATTATACACCAAGAACAGAATTGTGAATTTTAAACACAAATGTACATATTTATAAAAAATAAAGTAGGCTTGAAATGTGCTTTTCGACAAAATTTTCATACAAAATTTTCTTAAAGTACATTTGAAGTCTACTTTAATCATACCCAACACCACCATAGTGGGGAGGTTATATTGGCTTTGTGCTGATTAGTGTTTACCGATCATATATGTTTGAATTATACAAGTATCCAATCAAATTTCATCACAAATAAGTGGTAAATGAAGCCAAATCACATCTACAAAGTTTGTGCAGATCGGTGCATAATTACTAGTAGCTCCCATATAAAGCTCACTTCCGAAAATCACTTTAAAGATCATAACTCTTTTAAAAATGTTGGTATCCAAAAATATTGAACGCAAATATATTTCATATGTATATAAATAATACGGTACAATTTTATTATGATCGGTCCATAATTAGTCGTAGCTCACATATAAGGCCCAATTTCCGAATTCACTTTAACGATCATAAACTTTTTAAAAATGTTGGTATGCAAATAAAATTTGACACAAATAAGTTTCTTATATACAGAAATAATGACACCTAATTTTATAATGGTCGGTACATTATGAGTCGAAACTCTCATATAAGACCCTCTCCGTAATTCAATTTAACCTCCATAAATCTTTTAAAAGTATTTGTATAGAGATAAAGATTAACACATATAATATTAATATTCATAGACATTATGACACTAAATTTTTGGATGATCGGTCCACAATAGGTTATATCTCCCATATAACACCCATTTCTAAAAAACTGTTTTGTACATATACTGGGTGTAGGGTATTACATGGTCGGGCTTGACCGACTATACTTTCTTACTTGTTTTTTATAAATACGGCAGAAAGTGTGTTATAGTGTTCCAAACTTCATAACAACGGGTTTGAAAAACACTTCAAAGAAACATATTAAAAAGCTGTTAACATACTTTGATCTTGTGTTTAAATATCTCATCAGACCTGACAATATTTTAAAATACTATGTCTTATATTATTCATAGGAAGCCAGAATGGAAGTTAGTAAAATAGTGATAAACTGCTAAAAATCACCAGCATTGTTTGTATTTAGATTGCGTTCCAAAAAAAAAAACATGATCGGACATGCATATATTTGTTATTTACAGAATTTTAATTAAAGAAAGTGAATTATATTAGTACTGTCATTAAATTATAAATAAAAAGGGTTTATCGGGACAGCGAATTTATAATGATATGGTATGGTGAATGTGCTAGGTGAAAGTGCTCCTTCATATGCAACAGTAAAAAATTGGATTGCTGAATTTAAGCGTGGTTGCACAAGCATTGAGGATGAACCACGTAGTGTATGTCCAAAAGCAGCAACAACAACAGAAATTGTAGCCAAAGTGCATGATATGGTATTAAATGATCGACGTATAAAAGTGCGTGAAATAACTAAAATAATTGTCCAAATGGATTGGAGTTAATCGGTATTGTCCCAACTGTGTCTTAACCACAAATTTTTAACCAGCTTGAAGTCAGAATTTTTAGCTGATAACTGTACCTAAAGAAAATTCTGCTCAGTAAGACATTCCTTCAACATCCAGCTGAAAAGTAACTTTATCCACATAATGGACGATCTTATCAACAAAATCGGGCAGATGAGTTTTCAAAATACGCAGATAGTCTGCTTTTCTCATTATTCCTTGGATTCTTTAGAGTTTTTCGAAGTGCCACCATGTAGGTAAAGCAACCCCATACTATAACGTCCCTCTGACCATGCTTCATGGTGTTCTTAACTTGGGGCTGTTCGGAGCCAGAAATATTGTTTACCTTCAAATTGAAAATGATTTAGTTTGGATTTGTCTGACCATAATACACGTTTCGTCATCTGCTGCCCAATTTCAGTGCCTTAAAATTTTTTATCGACAATGCTGGTTTTAATTTTTTACTGCTGAGATGTAGCCAATATCGCTCGTCATGCTGTCCATCGACTAACGGGTTTGCCTATTGCTATAGGCTATCTCTTGATGTTGAAACACTTGTCCATTTTCATTTGTGTTATTATAAAACGTGCGTTTGCATTGGTTAATAGCGTTTTGCGACCTCTAATTTGTGGTTTGGAACAATGGAACGCTTTTTTTTGTCTTACTTTAAGCATTTTAAGTATTACTCGAGTGAAATAGCTATTTTTTGTCATTGCCTGTTGGATCTTGACAGTTTCTTCATTACTTATTATAATTTATACTTTAATTTGATTTGTGTTGGATAAAGTGCAAAAAGTGTTTAGCACATGCAATTAAATTAATATCAAACTAGTATATTTCTTTTAGTCATAATTGAAGCAAACATATACAAATCTAACAATAAACTTTGATACCTTGGATCAAATTAAGTATATGCATGTTTTTTTTTTGGTACAAATTGTTTGTTTGCCGAAAATTGTTAGTTTCCATTTTCTACAATAAATGAGTTTTATTTTTAGCATTCAACCTTAAATAAATGTCCAAAAACATTTTTAAATTTGCTTTATTAGTTTTATTTTTATGCACTAAAAAGTGAACAAGGCGCAAACACAAACATGTAGTCAATTGTGCTCAACACTGTATACACGAAGTACAATTTTGCAAACTCTTATTACTAACAAAGTCACATTAAGAATAAAATTTTATTATTAAAGAAATATCTAATTTGCCACATTGATGGATGAATTTTTTTTCACTGGCACATAATTATTTGCATTTAAAATAAATTTATTTTAAAATACATTTGAATGTGTTTAGGACATTCACAAAACTTTTCAAATGCTTGAATTTTTAGGTTCTTATTGCTGATTGCTAGAACCGATCATATAACCAGTTCTCTATCAGCTCCCTTCCCCTTAGCAAACAGATAAATACAATATATTATACCTATAGTTTCGTCATTTCTCTAGTTCGCGAGTGGTTTTAATCTCTACTTAGGTTTTGAAATTGATCTATAAAGTGAAAAGTACAAATGTTATAAACGCTAAATTAAGTTTTAAAAACCTTTGATAAAATAAAAATTTTATTACAAATAGGAACTAATGTATATTACCCAACATTTTCTCAAAATGTACTTTGCATTTCATATAATCTTTGCATGCAAATACATTGTTTGGAGGATAAAAACCAACTTTGAAGGAAAATCGAAACAATACACCATTATGCTAGAAATTATTTGATACAAATTCTCATCAAAGATGAAACCACAATAGTGGGATTTGTGCTGATGTTTGTAATGCCCATAAATATTGGTCTAACACCCACCTTTAATTATATCGATCGACTCACAATCACTTCCTGAGTCGATTTAACGATGTCCGTCCGTCCGTTCGTCTGGCTGGCTGTCCATGTAAAGCTTGTGCGCAGAGTACAGGTCGCAATTTTGAAGATATTTGAAAAAAAAAATTGAGTACGCGCTATTTTTTAGACCCAACGACGGATAGGTTTGAAACTGGTGAAAATCAGTCCAATATTTCGCCTGGCCCCCATACAAATGTACTCCCGAATGAGTTTAACGATCATAAGTGTTTGAATTATGCAAGTATCTAAACAAATTTCACCAAAAATAAGTAATAAATGAAACCGAATCACATGTACAAATTTTATGCAGTGCATAACTCTCTTAAAAATTTCGGTGTCGAAATATTATTGAACACAAATATTGTTAACCATAATAAAACCCAAAAGAAAGCAAAAATGATTTCACGTATTTAATAAAACTACAAAAATGCATATATGACAATATTTAGTAATTTTCCCTTGAAATTGTTTATTGCAGTCATTACCTCTACAATCGTTTAATGTTACAATAATAAAACTAAATGTCATTGGCTTTATTTTATTTTATGCAATACTGCAATAATGCAATTAAAGGCATTTTTTTATAGCTACTGAAATTTGATCTTTTAATATTGTTATTAATAATTTTAAGTTAGACGTAAGCAATTAAATTGTATAAAAGACTGACTAAAATAAAGACATTCAGGTAAACAAAGATTAACTGTTGTCATTACTTTATGGTCTTACCCCCTTATTCATAAAAACTTACAACAGGCTTATAAATCAAATTTTGTATGGAAATAAACCTGTTGTAAGTTTTATGAATAAGGACATTAGTGTTCCTACTAAGGCTCAAATCAATCTATTTTATATTAGCATAAGGTGTCTTAACCTATGATAAACAAACAGAAATCTGAACTCCAAAGGAAACCCTTGGTGTTCAATCTATTTCGACGCAGTAAATCAACAAATATTTTCGTATACATACAAATAATATGGTACCATTTTATCATGATCGGTCGAAAATTATTCGTAGTTCTCATATAAGGCCCACTTTCGAAAGTAACTTAAACGACCATAAAGGTACGGTCACATCTGGCAAATATTTACTCAAAAATGCGTAACCACTTGTTTTGGCACAAATTTGTTTACTCTTACAAGAGTTTTGCAAGATCAAACAGCATCATATAAATATATAAATTAAAACCAAATATTTTTTTAATTTAAATAAAATAAGAAAAGTTTTTTTAAATAAATAAACGAGTGGTTACGTCTATTTCGGCAAATATTTGCCAAGTGTGACCGTACCTTAAGTCTCTTAAAACTATTTGTATCCAAATAAGATTCAACAAAAATAAGTTTCATATATACAGAAATAAAATGTTACTCTAGATATTAAAGTTTCAATAACAAATCAACTATATACATATGTACATATGTATGTATATATTTTAATTTATTGCAGAAAAAATTAATGGTTTGTTGGATAGAAATGATAAAAATGTATTGGAGAATGCTATTCATTATTTCGACATGGGCATAGAGCTCACGGAAACAGTATTGAAAGAACCCAATGTACAACAACTAATGGCCAGTAACCATACATTCGATGCAGTCATTTGCGAAGTATTTCTTTCAGAAGCCCTATTTGGTATGAGTGAACACTTTAAGGCACCTCTCATAGGTCTGGGTACATTTGGTGCTATATCCTGGAACACAGATATGGTATGTGAAATATATTAAATAAATGCGTTATTTCTTAATATTTCTTGATTTTGTTTTAGGTGGGCTCACCCTCTCCTCCCTCTTATATACCCAGTGCTATGTTGAAATTCACCGATCATATGTCTCTCACGGAACGTGTTGGAAATTTGGCTTTTGTTACATTTGAGAGATTATTCTTAGATTTACACTATTTACCCAGACAGGCTGAATTGTATGAGAAGTATTTTCCTCATTTAGAAAAAGATATGTATACAGTGCGTAAAAATGCTGCTGCTGTTCTTCTTAACACCCATGTATCTTTGGGCTATGCCAGACCCTATGTGCCCAATCAAATTGAGGTGGGTGGCATGCACATTAATCGCCAGCGTAAACCTTTACCCGCAGACATTGAGAAATTTATTACAGAAGCTAAACATGGTGTTGTTTATTTCTCCATGGGTTCCAATTTAAAGAGTAAGGATTTACCGGCTGCAAAGAAACAAGAACTATTGACAGCTTTTAAAAGCCTTAAACAAAGAGTACTATGGAAATTTGAAAATCCTAAGCTGGAAGACAAACCCGATAATGTTTTCATTAGTGATTGGTTCCCGCAGGACGATATATTGGCACATGAGAATGTTAAAGTTTTTATCACACACGGTGGTCTTTTAAGTACCACTGAGAGCATATATCATGCTACTCCTGTTATTGGTATACCCATATTTGGTGATCAGTTCCTTAACATGGCCAAGGCGGAAACTAATGGCTACGGCATAAGCTTGAATTATCAAACTCTGAATGCTAAGGATCTCACAGCAGCCGTGGAGCGTATTATTAATGATCCCAGCTATACTCAACGCATAAAGGATATGTCTGAGAGATATAAAGATCAACCTATGCTGCCTGTGGACTTGGCTGTCTATTGGGTGGAACATATTGCCCGTCACAAGGGTGCCAAATATTTGCATTGTGCTGGTGTAGATTTAAGTTTTATTGAATATCACAATATTGATGCCATGCTAATATTGTACGGTGGTTTCTTATTTACTTTATTCGCTATTATCTACTTTTTGAGTATTGTGTTAAAGGGGCTAATGAGGAAACTTGCTCCTCAACAGAAACCTAAGAAAAATAAGCAGAAAAAGAATTAAATTAAAGAGCACTGCTGGTTATTTATGTAGATTTTTTTAATTTAAAGTAGTTATACTAAATTTTGGAAAACATTTTGTATTTGTAAAAATTTTATATTCTTAGAAATCGTTAATTTTTCAATAAAATGTCTCTTAGATTTATGTGTCATTTAAAAAAAGATCCTTAAAAATATAAAGGGTATATTAATTTTGTCATTATATTTGTAACACTACGAAATAGTGATCGAAGACCTACAAAAATATACATATATGTATGGGTCTTTATAAAATTCTAAGACGATCCAGTTAGACTCGTCTGTATATCTGTTGTAGGCAAGAGGGCATAGAGTGAAGGACATAAATGGATAAAGTTCATGGTATTTAAAATTGGTCGAACCAAATAAAACTTAATTTAAAAAAAGTCCATTCAAGCTATGTTCATCTGTTTATCTTTTCAATGCATGATAGAACCTAGAGTACACAGGGTGATTAAATTTCCCAAAATATTATCCGTATATCAGAAATATTAATTATTACAACCAATTAAAATAAAATCAAATGTCCACTCTATCTGTCTCTTACACAGAAAAAAAATAAAAATGAGTTTCAATTAAAATATTTGTGAAATCAATTAAAAATTTAATTGAAATCGGACCTGTAAACAAAATGATAGTATCAATTAAACAAATTTTGATATTTAATTGAAAATATCAGAAAAAGTAATTGAATCAATTAAAATTTTAATTGAAAATTATTTTAAAATCAATTAAAGGTTTAATTGAAAATAAAACATGATTTTTTTTTCTGTGTAGAGACGTGGCCGGTGGAGAACAAAAAACTTCGCTTTCGATGAGGAATGTTTTATAAAGAGAAAAATTTGAAAGAATTTCCATCCCATCTATTTCCTTCAGAAGGTATTATAGAACCTATACCTGGATGAATGAAATGTTCTTCAAATATTTTGTTTTGCTTGAACCATTAACTAGAGGGAGAAGTGTTGCTGGACATTTGATTTGAACTAAAAGTAACTGTCTATCGTTTACGAATGCATGAACCCTTGCTAACGATCATTTGTTGCTTTAAAAACTTCGAGTTTCGGGAACAAGTTCCATAAAACCTGTAACAGTAGTGGCAGTAGTGGTATATCATGTTTCATAAATGAAACGCATTTATAATTTTTAAGGACTTTTCTTCAGGCTAATTTGGTCAAACGCATTGCGTTGCCAAATTGTTGGCGGCGCTGGCATGCTGGCGTTTAAACCGGCTAGGGCTCGCCGTCTTGGGGTGGTTCTTGCCAACCAATCCGACACTTGGCTACTACAAAAAAATTCAATTTGGAATAAAAAAAACAAAAATAAAAGGAGCCCAAAAGTGAACATTTATAAAGAAAAACAAAACAAATCTATTTCAACTAGGAATACCCTTTTGTACAATGTACTCACCTTTTATTTACACTATTTATCTGGGAGTTGAGTTGGCGGGTGTTTTGCCAACACTATCCCTCCTTCTTGAAATCCGTTTGGACTCCTCCATGACGACCTGAAAAGAAAATGATTGGATCGTCCCAATCTCTGTTGTTGATCTTACCATCACCACCATCCTATCATATAAACCCTAGTGAGTTTATTGCCTCAATGTTTTAAAATAAAAACCCTTCAAAATTTCGTTTTAAAATTCATTATAAAATATTGTAAGTTTTATTAAAAAATTCTATTAGTTAATATATTTTGTACAATAAAAAAAAAAACTTAAAATTTCAAACAAAAAATTTCTTTTAATAAAAACAAAAAACTCATAATCTAATTTCTATTTATTCTCTATTTTATTTTCTTTTCAAACAAAAAAAACTTTCAGCTATTTACTTTCTATTCTGTTTGTTTGTTTTATTATTTTCTTGTTTACCTTTCCTCTTCTTCCTATTTATTTCTACCCCTTTTTCTACTATACTTTTATCTCTTTCTATTCATTTTCAGCGTTGCCAATTATTATTTCTATTAACCCTCTGAAGGGTACACACGACAAACCATTCTAGTATCGGTAGAACAGTGAAACACAACCCACTCTGACGCGATGCACAGTGAAAGAATTTAGAAAAAGGAAAATAGAACTGCAATTCCTAAACGGTAAGTCCGATTGCAATAAAATCTCAGGAAGTATTTTCGAGTTGAAGTTTTGAATTTCGACCTCAAAACTCCCTGGGTATGTGCCAGAGACCCTCAAAGTGGTGCGGTTGTGTGAAAACTTGAAAACGATCTTAATTCGTCTTTTGTGATCTGATTTCAAAGATTATACTGATATGAAATCTACTAGTCAAGTAGTTTACGAGATATTCATTACACAACTTTAGAAACAAATTAAATTTTTAACTTTTGTAGCCTCCCTAGTCTGATTTTTTGGTTTAGCGGCTATAAATATTTTCCCAGCCAAGAAAATTATCAATAAAAATTTAATAAAAAATTTTTCAAGTTGTAAAACAATTCCTACCTTCAGTAAAAACAATTTAATGAAAATTAAATTTAATGAACTCGAGCCCGACTAAATAAATATCAAAAAATTTAAAATTGACAGTTCGAATAAAAAAATAATAAATTGTTCTGAAAAAAAAAATTTTTTAATTTTGATTTTGCAAAAATTTCTCTATAAAAATGTCTTATAGTATTTTAATAAATGCAATTTTTATTTAAGTTTAAATATTTTTTGTTGCCGCAAAAAACTCAAATAATAATGTTTGACTAGTTTTTCAAAAAAGTCTTTCACGAATTTTATATTTGTTAAATGTTTTATTTATTTAAACAAAAATATATCCATTTCCTTGTCCTTGTCTCTGCTATGTATCGAATTAATTTGGGAATATTTAACAAGTCATATTAAATGTGACCAATTTTATTTTCGTTCGTATGTTTACAAAAAACTTTACTAATAATTACCTACCTCAAGAAAATAAAAAATTCCAAATTTCCTGTGAGTTGCTAACTATTCCGATTTGATACGTGGAAAATACAAGAGAGTCATATTATATATCAATGGATAGTAAATTGTATCTATTCAAGGGATCTGATTTATTTAGATTTATTTCCATTTTTTCCAAATTCCCCCACTGTGCGATGCTCCAGCGAATCCATATAGTTGGATATTATCAGCGATGACAACTTCGCCATCTCCTATACTCCACACTTGACTTTTGAAGTATAGGAATACTTCTTTTGACACTTTAAAATGTGTTGAGTACAACGCACATCATACTGGCCGCCTGGCTCACGATGTCGAACTTGATTGTGGAATAAACAAACTTGATTGAGTAAAAAAATAGATACGATAAAAAGTTTGTGTCTTAAGTCTTATCTAAGCGAAGGTTATCGTTCGACATCGTGGGTCATGCGATGAATTTCCATGGACAAAATATGTATGACTTCTGATACCTTAAATTTACACAATCCATAAAAATTGATCAATCAATATGATCTGTTGTGTGTTTGTGTATTAACATAGAATATTGAGTCGTACGTACGTTAAAAGCGACTCGCACAATACTATTCAGAGATTGTCAAGAGATATTTGTAAGCGTATCAATCATATTTTGTCGCATTGCCCAAATCTCCAACAATCATGGTCTATAGTTGAATGAATATGAATGGCAAATGCTGCTAGCATCTGCAAAAGTATATATAGGGTTGAAAGTTGGACGTCGAAGGATGGTCATTTAGAAAAATAAGACATTAAGTAGGAGAAAGATCGAAGCATTGTGGTATCCCTGATTCAGCCTTGATCTCGTCTGTTGAAATTCCATCTATAGGAACTTGTATAGTGCGATTTCTGAGAAAGTTCAATATAAATCAAGAGAAGTTATCGCCAACACCATATTCAGTAAGTTTAGATAAAAGTGCACAATGCCAGAATAATTTGAACGACTGGAAAATATCTAGAGCCACCATAAGAAGACTAGCAGTCTCCGTCTCTTGTATAGTGTCCCCTGTGAAAGTTGTACTAGCGGTAAAATGTTGGACTCCATATATTCAAGAAGACATTACACAACTTTAGAAAGTGCAAAGAAAATTGCAATTAAACTATAGTTTTCAGGGCCTCTCGAACCGTTGTTTACTACATCTGCCATAAAATGTTCAGAGCAAAATGGAGCTTGAGGCCTCTGCGCGTTAAAGAATTTAGCGATCCGCCTGGATTAGTATTAAATTTGCATTGTGTATGACACACTAGTCCTTCAGAAGCTTTGAATACTATTCTGCGCCTAACACCAATGACATGCACTTAATGGCCATTTCCGCAAGTAGTGCGGTGAGACTATGCATCTGATTGCTGGAGATCAAGAAGCCAAGGCTCCCTGCGCATAGAACTACTACGATAATTAGAGGGCGGACGTACTCGAAAATAAGGATCCGCTTTAAATGTCTCAACTGGCATATCAGTCGCAATACCACTTGGGACTATTAAAAGTGAAATCTTTAGACACTACTTTCAAAAGGTTGGTATTAGGTGGCGCAATTTGGATACCTGCAGGACCACTAGATGCTATGGCTAGTATATAATGAGTGTACAGCTCCTGAATATAAAACGAAAGGACATCTCGAGAATCATAGCGGTGCTATCAGGTCACTGAACGATTGGTCAGAATGCAGATGAGAGAAAGAATCGTACCGGGAGAAAGAAGAAAAATGTTTCATATTCTCTGTGAATGTCCGGCTCTTCAAAACTCTAAACTCAAATTTTTCAACAATCATATACTAAATAATCTAGAGGAGACATCGAGACATGCGATTTTATTGGATACCTGAACGCAACAGGCTAGATATACATAGTACTGGAGAAGATCTAGTTCTATATTTTTTTCAACAAGTGGTATGATCGTTTTCAAAACGGAATCAAAAGATCAACCAATCAACCAATCATTTTTCGGAATCGGCGTTACATAAGCAACCTTCCAACAAATAAAAAGTACACCGATACGCCATAAAGTGGTGAAAAGGATAGCTAAGGGACGAGCTAGCGTCGAAGAATATTGCTTCATCCAGCCTAGGAGATTTATTTATGTTGTTTATTGAACCAATAATAAGTCGTTAGCCAAACGATAGTTAAAGTATTTTTTTAATCGAAATGTATTGTATTTTTTGCTTAACTCTTTGATAGCTTATGGAAACCAATCAAACCAATGACGTCTAATTATAGCTGAAAAATATATTTGTTTGGATTACATATATTTATTGCTAGTTATAAAACATAAAACCCCATCACAATTTTTAAAATTAATTAACTTTAACTTTATTTCCCGAATTGTATTTCAATTTACAACTGCATTTTAGTAATTTAACAAAAACCAACATGATCAAAAACACAGCTGCCAAAAAACCAGCCAAATATAGTGCAACACAATCCCAACTATTTCTCTGCCAATAATTTAAATACTGCGCTGGCGATCGCAGAAACTCAGCACCACGATGTCTTAAAACATATTCTGTCCAGTAAATGGCCTTCTCCAATGGATCTATGGGTTGATCGCGGTAGCGTTTCGACATTTCTTTAGCCTTCTCCACAAAAGCAGGATTTTCCAAAATTTCATTAATACTATCTTTCAAAATAGTATGATTAAGCTCTTGATGTCTAATACATAGACCATATCCATCTTGCTGGGCTCTGCGCACATTAACGAATTGATCATAGATAACTGGAATACCCAAAATCGGTTTACTATGGTAAATGGACTCTATTAGACTCAACAGGCCACCATGTGTTATAAATAGTTTGACACGCGGATGAGCTAAAATATCTGCCTGAGGAAACCAATTGCTAATGAAAACATTTGTAGGACGATTTTCCATTAGTGCTGGATTTTCAAATTTCCACAGAAACTTATAGGGTAAAGAGGCAAATGTTTCCAAAATTAATTTACGTATTGCAGCATTAAAGTGTTCACTTTTTATATTAGAACCCATGGAAAAATAAATCACATCTTGCGTAGAAGAGTTTATAAAATCCTCAATGTCTTTGGTTAGATTCTGTGGCTTATGTTGTATATGAAAACCACCAACTTCTATCATATTGGTAACATACGATCGAGGAAAACTTAAACTAAAATGTTGATTTAGTAATATCAAAGAAATATTTTGCCTTAATTCTTCAAGAGATCTGCTGGCCTTGGGAAAGTATTCTTTATAGATTTTATCATGTAAAGGTTTGTGTATAAATTCGCGATGCACCGCCATTAGTATATGATTCCACATGTTCTCTAAACGTTCTCTAAAATTCATACGTTCGGTAAAGATACCCGTGAGTAGAGGCGTGTAAGCCATGGGTGATATATTGTTTACTAAAGAGTCAATATAGGGATCAGTGCCAAAAGATGATACACCAATAAGGGGAGCTCTGAAGTATTCAGCAATACCGTACAAAGCATCTGTTTGCAGAGTTTCTATAATTACTAAATCGAAATGTTCCTCAGGTTTATCTAGTAGATTGCGTACATTTTCATTATTTAAGACATCTTTCACAATGGAAAAGTAGTACCACGAAAAGCTCATCATTTCACTAAATTTACTTTGTTTCATATTTACATAGCTGAAAACGTCTAAGAAAAGAGAACAAAAAAAAATATAGATTAGATAAAATGTTTTGAGAAAAAAACTGATCCACTTTATAAAAAACAATTTGAAGAAAATCTCAACCCACCTCCCACATACTGCAAAACTTCTGGCACAAAAACGTCTCTATAATTTCGTATGGGTGTTTTCTGTGGAAAAGCATTGATCACGGTCAGTTCATGACCTCTTGCCGCCAAACTTTTTAAATACGGCTGTACTAGTAAATACTGTGATGGACCGGGAAAAGGAAAAATTGCTAAAATTTTAGCACATTCACTAAGATTTAATGTAAATAATACAAATAAAAGCAAACTTAATGTTTTTAAATATTTCATAGTGAAACAACCGACTTGTTTTCAGAAATACCACTTAACTATTAAACTGAACACGACGTATTTGTGTGTAATTACAAAAGCTAAAGATAATTAAAACAAAATAATCTATGAGTTACATAAGAGCGGCGGACGATTAAAAATGAGGAATTAAATACCAAAATTGAGAATTTTTAATCATTTTTTTTAAATTTTATTAATTCCGTAATCTGATAAAAATATATTTCGGGTTTCTTAACAACGAAAAGATGGGGGTATATTAAGTTTGTCATTCCGTTTATAACACCTCGAAATACTGGTCGTAAAGCCAAAAAATCTATAAATTCTGGGTCCTTATAGGATTATAAGACGACCTAATCATGTCAGCGTCTGTGTCCGTCTGTTGCTGGAACAATAGAGCTTTAAAACAGGTAAGAGTGCTATATTCGGCTATGCTGAATCTTATATACCCTTCACCTTTGTTGTGGATGCATGATTATATTATATACATATACACAACAATGACTCACAACAAACTGATTCATTTGGTTGGCCGTGTTAGTCTATTTATACTTTGTGTGATCAACGCCATGATGAGTTTATTAGTTTTTTTGATGAAATTTTCAGAGGTTGTCTTGGATTTTTGCTCATATCGCCGTTATTTATGGACAGATTTTGCTGATTTTAAATAGCAAACTTCTCGAAATCATGTTTGACAGAACTATTGAAGATTTGGATCCCGAAGATATCTGGGGACTTCAGAAAATTGATTTCAACATCCAGACAGACAGACAAACGGACATGGCTTGATAGACTCCGCTATCTATAAGGATCCAGAATATATATACTTTATAGGGTCGGAAAATTATATTGTGGAAATTTGCCAAATATTCTTTGATCTACCGAAATGTTTGGCATTGAAAATGGGTAAAATAGGTATAGTAGGATCCGAGCTATAGATTAAAGTTTCGGATTACCTTGATATTTTTCCACCATGAAATTTTACACATTTTATTTATACTATATAGAACAACAAGTCTCGTTGAAAATGGTAGGAATCGGTCCGCGGCTTGTCATAGCCCCCATACAGATGTTTTCATGGAATATGGCTGTATGGTATGTAAATGTCTATAGAAAAGGCGTATTCAAATAAAATTCTGCAATATTAAGTTTCATGCACTGTGAAATCCTGAAAAGGTATTTTGTTTGTATCGGCCCATATTTCGACATTGCTGCATATAAGGTCGACTTCCGAAAATCACCTCAATGTACATAAATCGCTTAAAAAAACAATATCAACTTTCATTTCAATATGACAGTGATCCATATAAAGTATATATAAAGTCCAGTTCTGAAAATCATTAAAATATGCATAAATCCCATATCAAAACCACTATCAAGTTGGAATTCAACACAAATTTTATGATGATCGTTCCATATTTGACCGTAGTCGCCCTATTAAGTTCACTTAAAAAAATCAATTAAATGCGCATAAATATCTTGTAAAAATCATTATTACGTTGAAGTTCAACACGAACATATCTCATATACACATAAATCATCGTACGAAATTTCAAGTATGTAAATAATATACTATTGGTTTTGGTGAAAGTTGGTCCATAATTGGGCATGGCTCTCGTACAAGTTCCACAATTTTGATTTCTGTACAAAAATCAGGTTCCTAGGGCTTTTTGGTCCTTAATTCATTGTGTGTTAAATATTTATATTCCGCCCAGTTTTTACCCACATTAATATTGACATCAAAGTTGCTCTTACAATATTTCTAGATCTTATTATTGAGAAAATAGATTTTGACAAAAAACTATCAGAAAGGGGTAAAATTTTTTTCCAGCTTTATTAGTTTTGGAGATATACAGTTACCAGTTTTACCCGTTTTTGCCCGAACTTATCCCCTTTTAACGTCCGAATTTTCAAAAATACCTTCTTAGTGTATATATATTGATTTTTTTACAGATAATTCGTTAATATAAAAATAATCGCTTGCAGTTTTCTTTATGTTTTATATTTTGTTTGTTCAAACAAAAGAGGGGAAAGCTTTTGTATTTACTCCGACAATTGTTTGTTTAAGCTTGAATAATTTCAAATTTATTTTAAAGGGGCTTGCCATTGTTTGTAAAAAAAGTAAAAAAAATAACAACAATGGTTACAATTTCAATTTACACGCTCACTTTGTATTGTGTTGTTGTTATGCTTTGAAGCAATTTAAACTGATATTATTAATTCTTATCTAACATTGTAGTAGGTACAGTGTGATCAAGTTAATTATATTTATAGAGAGAGAGCAAATTAAAGTGAGTGAATAGAGAGCATATAATAAAATATAAATAAAAGCTTTACTAAGAGGGAAAACCTAAGTCTATTGTCAGAAACCTAAAACAAAATACATGCAAATCAATATACTTTGCTGTTAAGTCAGCCACACAATTTGTGCGAGATGGAGCGACTTTAGTTCTACACTATGATAGAGAGTAGCGCTGCCAGAAGTAAGATTTTACCTTATTTTTTAAGATTTTTTAACCGAAAAAAGATTTTTTCTTCAAAAAAAAAAGATTTTTTGTTTTGTCTAGACGAAGGTTAGGTTCAGTTAAAAAAATCTTCTTTGTTCCCATTTAAAAAATTTTAAACTAATGAATCTCAAAAAATGTACAATTTAGTATAAGAAAATGAATTCTTGTTGTTATTTTTTTGGTTCCTGTTAAATAAAATATGAATTGTTTTTATTATTTATAATAAAAAAACTACTTATTTCCAAAAATAAGATTTTTTTCCTCAAACATAAGACTTTTTTTTGCGAAATTAAGATTTTTTGTTGAAAATTTCTGGCAGCCCTGATAGAGAGTATGAAAAAAGCTTTTTGCTTAATTAAAAGTTCGATTATATTGTCATATTTTGTTACTGCTAACCTTATTAATAAAGGTGGATTCACCCATTTGTTCTTAACAGAAAATTTTTTCAGATAAAAATATTTTACTGAGAGTTTTTTGCTGCACGATTTACCCATTTCGAACGATTTTTCTGAAAAATCAAAGCTGCCATATGTAAACAAAATCTATTAGTTTTACAAGTGCGGCCATTGATTTATTTAGATTTGGGTTTTAAATACAAAATACAAATATTAAATTATTTTAAAGAATTGTGTATTCAAAATTACAGATTGAAAATTTAAAATGAATGAAAAAAGAAAACTTCTTTTGCTGATGGCCATGGAAATACATAAGGCATTGTTATGTGTATGAAAAAATGTAACCTATTGGCAACTCAATTCATTTTTGTCCAGAAAAAATATAAAATTAAACAAATTCAAGTTCGAAAAAAGTATTTTCTCTCTCTCAAAAAACAGACGTCAAACTTCATAAAAAATAAATTGTTTGAACAAATTTTTTGTTAAGAACGAATGGGCGAATCAACCTTAAGTTATACGCATTTAGAAAAACGGGTTTATAAGCTTTGACTTATGATCTCATTTTAACAGAGTCGCGATTTAAATATGTACATTAGGAACAAGATTTGGATACGGTAGAAACCTTAATTTTGTGGGGTTGGGCAAAAGAAATGGATGAGCAAAAAAATTAGATGGATGGGAGGGGGGTAAATGGCCCCTCGTCGGGGTCAAAAGTAGGAGAAAATGAGACAAAATCCACGTAAAGGTTTAAATGTGAGATCGACCCCCACTAATGGTTGCCCACCTACATTTTTTATGAACACACCTACACTCTATCTGCCTTGCTTAAAGCGGCTCCCGTACAAAATATTATTTTTTTATTACATTAGCTCTAACCGCCTGGAGGAGTAAAATGTATGACCGACTTTAATATTTTTGTTGTCTTAACATTTTCTTAAAACATACGTAGCCTCCATCTTCAGACATTAGGGTGCCCCCATACTTACATTTTCTTAGAACATGCCTAGCCTCCATCCTCAGTCATTAGGGTGTCCCCATATAAACCGTTTTCATTTCAAACATTTTCTTTAACACAGTAAATTTTTATCTTCACAAATTTGTTTTGTTTATTTTACTTTAAATAGGGGTTTGCGAATATTTGCATGGATTTATATATTAATCTTTATGTTCATATTTTGTTACTTCTTAAAGCGTTTGAAGTGAGTACGTAGTGAAAAAAAGTTTACATTCTTGTGTTATATACACAGAACAAAATTAAAATGGGTTTCAATTAAAATATTTGTGGAATCAATTAAAAAGTTAATTGAAATCGGACCTGTAAACAAAATGATAGTATCAATAAAAAAAAATATGAGATATAATTGAAAATATCAGAAAAATCAGAAAAAGTAATTGAATCAATTAAAATTTTAATTGAAAATTATTTTAAAATCACTTAAAAGTTTCATTGAAAAAAAAACATGATTTTTTTTTCTGTGTACATACAGATGTAGTATGTAATGTATGAATCAATTAAAATTTTAATTGAAAATTATTTAAAAATCACTTAAAGGTTTCATTGAAAAAAAACATGATTTTATATTGAAAGTGTTCAATTTTGTTTTATTTTACATTAGTAAGGTAAAAGAAATTAGTACCGCAATTAACAATTAAACATTGTTAGCGCTGAGTGTATTGTCTTTCGTTAATGTTTTATAAGAGAATGTAAATTGTAAAGATTAAAGCGCAACTTGTGTTATAATGAGTTTTTAAAATATGCAAGAGTGAGACTCGCATTGGTTTGCTAAGCGCAAAGACGTTGAATTTTTATTTATTTGTTGTTTGCCTTTTTAACTTTATCTATTCTGTTTGCAACTTCGGAAAAAATTATTATCGAACAGTTAGCACACATTTATTTGACGCTATTTGATCTTCCAAGTGTGTTGTAATAGCCTTTTCACACTTGTCAACATCTAACATCTACCATCAATTTGCGAAGATGTTGAAATTTTCCCATAAGAAATGTACAGAGCAAAAATCAACATCTTTCAACATCTTCACAAGAAATTCCTAACTCATTTTGTTCCAATTTACATCTTCCGATATTTTTAGTGTCATCACTAGCAAAACTGATATTGAACATGAAATTTAAGTTACATCACTAACAAAAGTGACTTTTAAGTCAACAAAAAAAAAAAAATTAACAAACAAAATGAAATTTGAATTTTACAAATCATCATCATCTTCCTCCAGTACACATTCTATTAATAACCCTATACAATGCAATAATGTCTGTTGCTCTTTCAAACGAATAATCAATCCTATTATTAAATCCTTTTCAAAATTTATTTTACTTTTTAAAAACGGCATGGTTTTTGTTTATTTTGTCTACTTACCTGGTGGTAGTTGTTAGATGCTGCAAGTGTGAATGCATGCTTCATATTTTCAACATCTTCCATGCGTTCCTCCTAAATGTATACAAGTGTGAAAAGGCTATAAGATAAATTTATAAATTTTCTATAGAACATTTCAATTATAGATAAATATTTTATAGAACAGTTAAATTATCGATACATTTTTTTGGAACATTTGAATTATCTATTAAATTTCTTTTTAGATTATCGATACATTTTTTATAGAACATTAAAATTATCGATAAAATTTCTATAGAACTTTTAATTCATCGATAAATTTTTTATAGAAAATGAATATTATCGATAAATTTTCCTCAATACATTTAAGTTATCGATAAATTTTCTATAGAACATTTAAACTAAATAAAATTATCGATAAATTTTCTACAGCAGAACATTTCAATTAAAATAAAAATAACTCACAACACATAAAAAAAGAAATATGATAATTCTCGTATTCTATTTCTCAAAAAACGGTGAGTTAAATAGATGATGTTTACAGATTGATCATGTACAATGAAGATTGCTGATGACGCCTTTGGCAGGGTAGAAAATGCATTCCAATTTGCCAATTGTTCCAGTACTTTACAATAGTATTCTTGATTATTCGAACTGTTAGCCTGAATAAAAAACTTTTCTCTTAAAAAGATAAATATTGGTTCAATTTCTTCTCTAATTAATAAAAATAAAGTTATCGATAAAATTTCTGTTAAGTTATCGATAATTTTATTTGAGAATATTTAAGTTTAGATACGTGTGTTAAGCTAAAATTTGTTTTTGCGTGATATTTTAATGGCCGAATTCACAGTCCTTACTTAGCTAATGACAAAGGCATAACTAATGATTCTTTATTCGCAATGCTTAGTTTGCCATAAGAAAAACAAGTAATAGTTAAACAATAGTATTTTAGTTTACCAATGCTTAACTAATGACCGAGTATTCGGCCATAAGGAATTTTGTTTAACAGTGGTTTACCAGCCTGTGTTAAGTTTGTATGCAGTCGACGTATTTTCTTTAGATTATTGAATTTATAGTTACATTTTCTACATCTCTACATAAATTACTTATATGATGGCTAGCAAGTAAAACGAAGTAACTAAACTATTAAAGCATCAATTTTCAAAGTAGTTTATAAATTCTACTGAAGAGTTGATTATTCAATCGCGTGCACATCAAAATCGTCAAGTTTAAATTAGAATAGCGTAACGTAAATTTTATTAAATAATTTCTTAATAAAATAAATGGTTTTCAACTGTGCATTAACAATTACATGATAATGACACTGCAAATTTGTATTTAGAAAGTGGATGTACATACTCGTATGTGTTTAATTTTACAAAATAATTAAACAAATAATGCATGTAGTTTAAATGTTGTTTATTAATGGCATCTCAATATGGATTAACCATTTAATGATGGCAAAAAATAAAAGTGAATAATTATAAATCGCACATTGTAATTGTAATAAAATAATATACTCTACACTAAAAAAAGAAAGTGATTTGACATTTATATATAGGTAACGCTTGTAAACATATTTGATACGATTCACTTTAGCAGTTTTAAAAATTAAACAAAAAGCAATAACACAATATTAAGTAAATGTAAATAAGAAATAAATAATTTTATTTTAATTTAAGCAAAATTAACTAGTATATTTCGATTTAGAATTTTTCTAACATACTATTAAATTTACTATTTAATAGTGTATCCTATAGTCGTTGCTAATTTAACTTTTATCACATTACGACAATTGTGTGTTTTGAATTTAAAATGATAAGGTGGCACTATGACTGACAATTTAATAAATATCATTTGTTCTCTAAAAAAGTGGGTATGAAAGTCAAGTTTATTAACCTACTAAAAATGATTGGGCATATAAATTAAAAAATAAAGACTAAATTTCACAATCTAATCTAATCTTTTTAAAATTTAAGTACCTTATATTAGTGTAAATTTTAACTGTGCTTCTGTGATAAAACAAAATAATAACAATGTCTAACAAGTTCTTAGTACGTTTTAATTTGTAAATTGTTGTTAACGTTAAAATGCAAGTCATATTTAGTACATATAATATTTTTCTCGGTAGTAATATACACAATAAATGCTTGAAATCAACACACGAGTTTGTGAAATTTTTATTAATTCTAATGATTTATAAATAAATACATAGAAAAATTTCTCATTCCGTAAATAGTAGTTTCCACAATATAAATTTATAACCCTATAAAATCCAAGTATATAATGCAAACCTTTTTATATAACTCTGAATTGCTATAAAATCAACTTTTGAATTTTCATTTTGTATACCGGTGTTCATGGTTCTGTAAGGGCTACATTTCTGTCCTTAATTATTTTTTAATACCACCTCAAATTCTAGTCATGACACGGTTCATACCCAAAATAATGCTAAATATTTTTGTACGATTTTTTAATGTCACGACTAGAATTTGATGTGGTAGTAAAAAATTATTAAGGACAGAAATGGGCTACAGCAGTATACAAAATGTTATCATCGGACTAAAAATAGCAACACAGTGAACAAAATACTAATAGGGCGGTATTTGTAGGCGTGGCAAAAAAATAATTTCTGGAATTGTTGTTAGATTATTTTTAATCCTAGGGGATGACAGACACATCTTTTTTTCGAACCACTCTACTGATCTTCATAAAATCTGGTATAATCTTAACACAAGCCATTAAGTTTAAAATATCTGTATTTATTGTTAACTCCTTTATCATTTCCACTGGTCTAAACGTATATACAAATACACTGTGTTGCATTACTATAATTACAATTAATGTTTGCTATTTGTTGCAAAGTTAAAATTAGTTTTTTAAAACGAATACATTTTAGCAGTATGGGAGGCCACTTCATTACTTTTAGAAAGAAGTTGTTCATTAACATTTTATTAGTGTTTCATAACTATAATTACATTTTTTGATAAACAAAGAAGAATACTAGATAAACTGTTATTAATTCTTATTTAAGCCAAAAGCCTAAGTTAATAGTGCTTAGTTATTAAGGTTTCCTATAATTTTAATTGTAGTGAACTAATAAATAAATAAAATATTTCTATTATGAAATTTTCAACAATTTTCCATAAAATGCAGCTTCGTTCGTGCCTTAGTGAGTTTGAAAAACGTCAAATTGCTGCAAAATTGCCAAAAAATTACATGTTGTATTAACAAAGTTTGCAAAATAGTTTGGATTATTATGGTCAAAATAAAACTGGCAGTTCTAAAGAAAACTTTCTGAACGAAACAGTCGCAGTATTATAAACTGTATCAGCAACACTTGGTCAGATTTTTAATGAATGTGAGATAAATGTATCTAAATCAATAATAAGTAGTTTTCTAAAAAGATCCCAGACTATTACTGAACAAAGCTGTTGTCTGGGCCAATACTATGTGTGGAATTAGTACCATTTTTAGAAAATAGTAAAGAAAAACAATTTATTTTTCAACAAATCATCGCACCTTTAGATAAGTCGTCAAACTATGCAATGGTTGTATTTAAAAATTATTAATGTACTTCAGAACAGTTGAGCAATGTTCAGCCATCGAAATTATAAAATATTCCATTTCAGATGCATAGTGATCTATATCTAAAGATATAAAAATAAAATTGGTTAATAGTACGTCTGATTGAATTTTTGACTTGATTGAGAAAAAAACAAGGCCTAAAAAATTATTAAAGTCTAAATTTTCGGTGAATATTGGCATTTTAAGTTATTTTCGTATCAATATATGTAGTGGTATTAAACACTAACTGCCGTATTTATTAAAAATTAAAGTTGACTTCAAGTGTACTTTAAGAAAATTTTGTATGAACATTTTGTATGAAAATTTTGTCTTAAAGCACTCTTCAAGCCTACTTTAATTTTTATAAATACGGCAGTAATTAATTTCTTTATACCTTTTTAAGAAGTAAAATAAAAAAACAAGTAAAAGTTTATATTCGGCTGCGCCAAATCTTAAATACCCACCACCAAAATTATCTATTATGTGGCGCACTTCATAAAATATTGTAGCGTAACTTCTATTTATTGTAGGTTTATTTGAATTGAATTTCATCTCCATAACGATATTTATAAGAATTTTATGCATATTCGAGTTATAAACAAGAATTTACTCCTTTTTTATGTTTTTGCAGCGTGTAAGATAATGCGATTTACTTTAACACACAATGAAATAAGCACTAAAATGCCATAGGCAACTGATTTTGTCTTTGAAATGTCAAAATTGTCCCTTTGATTATTCTCGGAAGTGGATCTTGTACAGAAGCTATGTCCAATTATGGACCAACTTTCACAAAAGTCAATAGTATAATTTTTACATACTTATAACTGATCTCTGGAAAATTTCGGTTCGATAAGAATGTTTATGTAGGTTATAATGAAATTTTGCTGACTTTATTTTTATTATAGAGCGAAACGTCCTGTTGATAATGGTAAGAATCGGTCTACGATTAAGATGTCTTCCCAGAATATGGCTTTATGATATATATGAGTAAATGTCTATAGAAAAGCCATATCCATTCAAAATTCTGCAATAATAAGTTTCATGCAAAATGAAATCTCAAAACAATATTTTGTTTGCATCGGTCCATAATTTTGACATGGCTTATGTTGACATATGATTATGTTATAAATGCAAAAAATACCAAATTGTATGATGTTCCGTCCTTATTTGACCGTAGTCCCCATATAAAGCCCAGTTCCGAAAATCCCTTATAAATCTCCATAATAGGTGATTTGGTGGTGGTTATATATGATTCGGTACAGCCGAATATAAACTCTTAATTGTTTGTTCTTTAATATAGAAAATTAAGAAAAGGTTTATGTATTTATAGTTATGCAATGCAGTGTACTTACTGTAACTTACTTTTAGGGGGTAAATAACTTGATAAAGAAAAATTCTTATTTCTACAAATCTGTTTACATCTGAGAAGATATGCTGTATTTTTTTTATCTCAATTTGCTCTCAGGAGGTTAAGAATTATTTTCAAACAGAAAGTATTACTTGCACGATAACAAAAGTGTATCTCGAACATACAAACGCAAATACTCAAATTAGAATAAAAATACAAATACAAATTTTTAATTTAAAACATGAAAAATATCTATAGACGCTCCATTATATAATACCCTACACCAGCTACAGGTATATTTATATAAAGCACTTGCTGGAATTGCAAAGCTTTTTAGTTGAGAATTTTATTTTTATATCTACTCACATCATTCTAGTTTTTTAACTATTTTGTACATTCAGCCGACTTGTTGCAAATTTTATTTTTATATTCACATCATTAAGGATTGATATGTGTATATATGTTTATTTTTGTAATTACTTTTTTTGACTTTACAAACAATAATACAAACCTATAATACTGTCTCTATTAATATACAAATACGTAGTTTATGAATAGTTGTTTGTATGTTAAAAATTTACAAAACATCAGTTACAAACATTAGGTAGCATTGAGAGCATCTTCAAAAATAAAAAACGGAATTCCATAATAACTATTAAGTTATAACAGGATAAAAATACAGCTAAAACTATATCACCTATACAGTTGATAAATCTAACAGTATAACAAAACAAAGAAAAAAAATGATATTAAACTTAATGTCTTTGTACTTTAGTTTGATATTTATTTTAACATTTACTTTATCTTATATCGAAAGTGCCAAAATCTTAGCAGTTTTCCCCTTTCCTGGTCCATCACAATATATTTTAGTGCAGCCGTATTTAAAAGCTCTAGCTGCCAGAGGCCATGATTTGACGGTGATCAACGCCTTTCCACAAAAGCAACCGATTGCTAACTTTCGAGATGTGGTGGTAACGGAAGTGCGTGACAATTATGCGGGTAAATCTAAAATAAATTAAGTTAACCCTTATCAATCCTTAAAAATTCTTACTGAAGTTAAGAAACTAAATAGAAAACCCTATGTATGTATGAATACTTTTCCTATTTAAAAGATTTTTGTATAAAACAATTCTGGTCTAATTCTCTAATATCTTTAAAAACTTTAATAAAATAATTTCACCAACCATTTCCTAACTATCGAAAAGAGATTTCTTAATAAAAAATTAACAACAATTATTATCTTTATTAACAGATCTCATACAAGGTGCCCAATTCGAACGCAACAAATGGCAAGAAATGACATTTTTTTGTGACTTCTTTTCAAATGTCACTGAAACTGTGTTGAAAAATCCTGATGTTCAAAACTTGCTGAAAACGGAAAAATTCAATCTGGTTATATTAGAAGCTCTTCACACCGATGCTTGGTATGCATTTGGCAGACATTTTAAGGTACCTATGATTGGTTTATCCTCCTTTGGTACAGATCCCATTATCGATGAGCTAATGGGTAACATGTCGCCTTTATCGTATGTGCCCTTAGTAACAGCTGGCCTAACGGAACACATGACCTATCCAGAGCGTTTAAGAAACGCCTTATATTCCTTGATGGAAGTGTTGCATGTCAGAGTAGTGCATTTACCCAGGCAAAGAGGACTTATAAAGAAATACCTGCCACATATGAAGGATGATATATGGGATTTAAGAACAAATTTCTCTTTAATGTTATTAAATCAACATTTTAGCTTGAGTTATCCCCGACCTTATGTACCCAGTATGGTTGAAGTGGGAGGTTTTCAAATACACTACAAACCACAGCCGTTACCTAAGGAAATGCTAGATTTTATTAATTCCTCCTCGGAAGATATCATCTACTTTTCCATGGGCTCTAATTTTAAGTCTAAAGATTTTCCTCCCGAAAGATTGCAAATGATTAATGAAGTCTTCAGTTCTTTGCCGTATAAAATTATGTGGAAATTTGAAAGTCCCACTTTGCCGGGGAAACCCAAGAATGTCTTTATTAGTCCCTGGTTTCCTCAACCCGATATACTGGCTCATCCCCGTGTTAAACTCTTCATTTCTCACGGTGGGCTGCTGAGCACTACCGAAACGATATATCATGGCAAACCCATGCTGGGTCTACCGGTATTCTACGATCAAGCAATGAATATTCGCAAAGCCATACAGTCTGGCTTTGCTTTGGGCTTTAATTTTGAAACCCTACCACACGATGAATTTAAATCAGGCATATTGGAAATGATGCATAATCCAAAATATATTAATAATGCTAAAGTAATATCGAATATATATCATGATCAACCCATGAAACCTTTAGAACGGGCAGTATATTGGACAGAATATGTTTTAAGACACAAAGGAGCTGTACACTTGCAAAATCCTGCCCAGAAAATGAGTTATATACAAAAGTACAGCATAGATACGGTGGGTGTTTTAGTAGCAGCAGCTATTTTGGTTGATATCTTCGTTATAGTTGCTGTTTGGCATGTTTTTAAATTTGTTTTAGCGAAAAATGTTTCCAATAAAGAGAAAGTTAATTAAATTTGGTTGTAAAATTAAACAATTGTTTTTATATATTCGGTGTTATACACTAAAGTTATAGAAATTACATAAGCTGCATACGAGTGTATTCGTCGTTTAGATATATTAAAGTGTTTTTATACCCCTCACCTTCGTGAGAAGGGTATATATAAGTTTGTCATTCCGTTTGTAATTTCCACAATATTATTTTCCGACCCTATAGAGTATATATATGCTGGATCCTTATAGACAACGGAGTCTATCCAGTAATGTCTGTCTGTCTGGATGTTGAAAACAGTTTTTTGAAGTCCCCAAATATCTTCGGGATCCAAATCTTCAACAATTCTGTCACACATGCTTTCGAGAAGTTTTCTATTTAAAATCGGTTAAGGCCACTAGAGTTATGGACCAATATGTGAGACAAACTCCATAAAAATTTGATATTTTTTGTCCATTTTATTGCAATATTTTGAAATATATTGCAGATAATACCATGCAATTTTGTACACGTTATTTTTATGATAAAAGAAAAAAGTGTGCTGAAAATAGTATGAATCCGTCCATGATTTCTCATAGCCCCCTTGCAAAAATCTTCCCGAAATATTTGCTCAATTATACATAAATGACTTTAAATTTGGAATACAAGACAAAATTCAGCAAAAATAAGTTTTATGCAAAAATAAATCGCAAAACGAAATTTTTTTAGTTCGGTCCATGTTTGACCATAGACCCTATATAAAGTCCACTTCCAAAATTCACTTAACTACGTATTTAACTGGTAATAATAATATTAAAAGGTTAAAATTTGACATAAATTATCTTTATAGGCAAGTAAATTGTTGTACTAAATTTTATGGTGGTCGGCCCAGAATTGCTCATAGCTACCATACAAGGAACACATCTGAAAAAGACATTTATAAATATCGGTACCGGCTAAACCAAAATTTTGTGAATTTTTGTCTATTTTTAACCGTATCCCCCATATATAAATAAGGATACCGATCGAAAATTTTACAAGAATTATTTACATACATGCCTACATCAAACTGCTGGATTTTAAGAATATCGGTTCATATTTGACAATATCCCCCACATAAGGTCTAGTCTCGAAATCCACGTTAATACTAATATATATCTTAAATATACCGTTATTATGTTGAAATTCGACGTGAAATATTCTCATATGCATGAAAATAACTGTTCCAAAATTTAAGAAGATCGGCCCATAACTTGTCATAGCTGCCAATAAGAACCATTTCCAAAAAACAACTAAACCCACAAAAATGACTAATACATATTGATATGGATATTTATTAGTCAATATAGATATGAAACCAACTTTTATATAGACCAGAAATCTTAATCCAGAAATCTTATTAGTATCGGTTATACGGCAATTAAGCTATTGGATTTTGTATTTTCCATTAAATAATATCACCTGAATCGAGTCCACTTCCGAGCATAACAACCAACCATACAACTCTTGAGATGAAATTCAACCAATATATAAAATACATCACATTAGCGGATACTGGATTTAGAAGCTATCAGTCTATAATTGGTCCACTTCTCTTATGCCACCCAGAAATCACTTTTAAATAATGTTATTGAGATCAAATTTAACTACAACAAGCTTCACCTGATATCTGAATCTTTTTTATACTCTGTTTCTTAACTTGTTTTGAATATGGAAAAATGTTCTTTTAATATCATCAATTGCTAAATTACACTTAAGATTATTATGAGAATCAGACAAACTATGTAAATTACAGTAAGAATTGGTAATTACATCAATTATAAATGGACAAAATTAGATAAAATTTCAAAACATTTACGGTCGTATTTATAAAAAATAAAGTAGGCATGAAGTGTACTTTTAGACAAAATTTTCATACAAAATTTTCTTAAGTTACACGTCTACTTTAATTTTTTATAAATACTGCAGTTAGAATGAATTATGTTGGTCGTAAAATTTTCATTCAAACAATATATAAAATAATAGTAAAATATGCACTAAGACTGAATAGAAAACACAGAATAAGAATATTCTATTCCTATAACCAGTATGGTTTTTGTATTTCTTATTACGGTAAGGTGGAGGGTATTAAAGATTCGGCACAGCCAAATATAGCACTTGAACTTGTTTTATATTAAGTTTTTTTTTTTATTGATTTGTTTGTCAATTTCATATAAAAAATGTTTTTTCAACTATCATTTTTTCCAGTGACATCAACTTTAAAATAAATTTGCTTTTCGTTTGTCGATGTCAGCTGTTTGACGCTTGCAACGCTTTCAAAAGTAGAAAGTAAACGAACTTTTCGCTTTTTAAGCGTCAACGCTTTTAAATGTATAACTTAAAACATACGACTACATTGATTCTACTTTTTTAATAGTTGTTTAGAATACCAGCAACGCGTAAACGCTTGGTGTGGACTTTCAGCTTTACTTGTTTTTAATATATTTTTTTTTTTGTTTTTTGAATTTTATACTTATTAACTATTTAGAAGTAAAACGAAGAAAATTTATTTACGATAAACATGTTAAAAAACAAAATTTATATTAAATAATAATATTAATACTACATATAATTATTTATTCCACGATACCATAGACAAATATTCCGGTTATTAACATAACAACATGTTATCTACTTAAATTAAACATTTGTCAAAATATGTTATCAAAATCACAAATTCAATTATATTAAAATTCTTTAAACCGTAGAACAATGGATATATTTGTATTGTCCGTAATTGTCACAAAAATGTGTGGGTTCGGAATAATAGGGGATGATTTTTTATATTGATAGTTAAAAAATAAACTAACATAAGAAACAGAAAAGTTCAAAGCAATTTCTTTTCTAAGTCCAAAAATAAATGATTTCAAATTTGACAGTTCATGGGCAAAAAAGTGCCTTGACACTTTTTTTTTATTAAAGAAAACTTTCTTGTACTATTTATGTTTTTCTGAAAGACATATTATATCTACATAGATCATTTTAGTATTAACAAGTAAGAGTTTATAATCGGCTGTGCCGAATCTTATACAACCACAACCAAATCACCTATTGTGAAGCTTCTGATATAATATAATTGCTCAAAATTATTTTGATTCTAAGGTATATTTTATTTACATAAATTAAATTTATTTTTTTTTTTATCTATTATTATTTAATTTAATTAATTTAATTTTTATATTGTAAATTTATTTTGCCAACAAGTCTCTGGCGCTCACGCGAAACAGGTATAACCGTTTTATCATAATTTATAATAAAAATTGAATTAAAAATCAAACAAAAAAATAAAACTTCATAAAATATTGTCCCCTAATATCTATATTTTTTTTTTTGGTTAAATTTCATCTCGATAGCGATATTTATTAATATTCCAGTTATAATCAAGCATTTATATTTGTCCCTTTCTTTCGGAACACCAATATATTTATATTTTTATCACCGTATAACATACAGCGATTTGCTTTAACACACAATAAATTAGGTACCAAAAAGCCCTAAGAATCTGATTTTGACTTTTTTATATGAGTTTTCAGGAGTAGTCCTCATAAGGGAGCTATGACCTATTGGGGGCCGATTATCATAAAATTCTGTACGACAATTTATCTTCATATGTATATGCGAATTTCTTTCGAATTTCAATGTAATAGTGATTTTTATAAGAGATTTATATGCATTTAAGTGATTTTCCGAAGTAATCTTTGTATGGGGACTAGGATTTATTGTACCATTAAGCCCTATCAAGAGAAGACATTTCCTACCATTTTCAACAACACTTTTCCTACTATAAATAAAGTGTGCAAAATTTCATGAAAATGGCAAAAAATATCTGAAAATATCGAGGTTGTCTGAAACTTTGATCTATAGCTCGGATCCTACTGGATAGATTTTTTAAACCAAACATGTTGGTGGATCAAAGAATGTTTGGTAAAAATTTCATTGTTCTATATATTTTTTAGAAGCTTTATCTTGCCTTTATCACACGGTCAGACAGACGAACACGGCTAGATCGTCTTAAAAACTTATAAGGACCCAGACTATTTGGTTCTGCGAAAATTATTTCATATATCCCACAACTTTTTGGTAGTGGGTATAAAAACATATAACATTTTTCAAATATATTGGCCCTAGGCCCTGCCGAATGTGAATAATTATCAATTTGTTGTTCAAAAGTTCTACATGGCTTTTTGTTACACAATTATAAAAACATTTCTGCTGCCGAATTGTATATGAACAATACTTTGTAGTTTTAATGAAACGCAGTAAAATAAATATTTAAAAAATAAGAAACAAAAATCTTACTAGCAATTTATTTATTAAAAAAAATAAAAAAATTATTTAATCCCAATAAATTTAAATCACATAAATCAAACTACATTTAAAAAAAAAAACTTAAAATCATAATAACATTTATAAACTAAGTACTTAACAAACAATATAACTAAAATTAATTCTTCTTCAATTTCTTTTTATCCAACTTTGGCTTCTTGCCACACAACGATTACAACCAACAATATACCACCATACAAAATTAACATGGCATCAATGTTGTGATATTGCACAAAATTCAAATCCAAACCGGCGTAATGTAAATACTTGGCACCCTTATGGCGCGCCACATGTTCCACCCAGTAAGTGGCCAATTGTAAAGGTTCCATAGGTTGATCTCTGTAACGTTTTGACATATTCTTCACTAATTTTGTATAGTTGGGATTACCGGTCATAGTTTCCACAGCTTGTTGCAAAGCTTGGGCAGTTAAATTTTTATACTCCAACATGATGCCATAACCATTGGCCACTGCCTTGGCCATATTAAGAAATTGATCGCCAAATATGGGTATGCCTATAAAGGGTTTGCCATGATAGATACTCTCGGTGGTGCTGAGCAGACCACCGTGTGTAATGAAAGCTTTGACATTATCATGCCCCAATATATCATCCTGGGGAAACCAATCACTAATGAATACATTATCGGGTTTACCCTCTAATTGGGTATCTTCAAATTTCCATAGCACTCTTTGTTTAAGAGACTTTAAGGCCTTCAATATTTCCTGTCTAGTTTCCAAGGGAAGATTTTTGGACTTAATATTGGAGCCCATAGAGAAATATATCACACCATGCTGTGATTCATTAATGAACTTTTCTATATCTTGTGGCAATG
This sequence comes from Bellardia bayeri, assembly GCA_950370525.1. Lineage (NCBI taxonomy): Eukaryota > Metazoa > Arthropoda > Insecta > Diptera > Calliphoridae > Bellardia > Bellardia bayeri. The sequence continues at coordinate 34,860,121 of OX493264.1, read as the reverse complement.
GAGATGATTTACGATTGATATGCATGCCTCCTACTTCTATTTGATTGGGTACATACGGCCGTGGAAAGCCTAAGGAAACATGAGAATTGAGCAAAACCAGGGCGGTATTTTTTCTCACATCATACATGGATCTTTCATTGTGGGGGAAATACTTGTTGTAAATTTGTTCCTGTTTTGGCAAGTAGTATATATCCAGGAATAATCGCTCAAATGTAGAGTAGCCCAAATTTATTAGGCGTTCTTTCAGAGACATATGATCGGTGAAGGGTAAAAATGCCCTGGATACATAGGAGAGGGGTGAAGGGGAACCAACCTGGAAAAACAGAAAATATTGTAAAAGATATAGAATAATTATTATTTCATAATCGAACTGTTAATTTTTACTTTTTGATAATTTTAGTTAGGCTCGAGTTCATTAAATTTAATTTTCATTAAATTACTTTAATGAATTTAAGCCATATTCGGTCCATATTTTATAATCATGATATATATCGTTGGAAAGGTATTTTTAATACCTTTAATTTATGTATTAAAAATTATCAGACACTTAGTTGTTCCCGAAATATAGGTCAACAAAGTCACTACCAACAAAGTCACTAAAACCGAATTGTTCCCCTTTTTTATACTCTGTTTGTTAAATTACACTCAAGATTATTATGAACATCAGACAAACTCTGTAAATTATGGTACGAATTGGTAATTAAATCAATTAAAAATGGTGAAAATTAGACAAAATTTCAAAATATTTAACATAAATTATGTTAATCGTAAAATTGTCTTTCAAACAATATATAAAATAATAATTAAATTTGCACTAAGACTGAATAGAAAACACAGAATAAGGATATTCTAGTCCTATAACCAGTGTAGTTTTTGTATTTCTTATTACGTTTAGGTGGAGGGTATTTAAGATTCGGCACAGCCGAATATAGGACTCTTACTTGTTTATACTCTGTTTCTTAACTTGTTTTGAATATGGAAAAATGTTCTTTTAATAACATAAATTGTTAAATTACACTCAAGATTATTATGAACAATAGACAAACTCTGTAAATTATGGTAAGAATTGCATCCACAACAAAGGTGAAGGATATATAAGATTCGGCATAGCCGAATATAGCACTCTTACTTGTTCTTTTCTTATATTGGGTGTATAATTGGAAATGCAGGATTCAAAACTGTTGGTGTAATTTTTGAACTTATATATCATTTTGAGATGATCATATCGTAATTTATTTCCAATTTGTTATTGAATCAACAAAGTTTTCTTTTTTTTGGAAAATGTTGAATTTTGTGCCAACATTTTGTTACGAAACGAGCTCTGTTTGTATTTTGTCTTTCCAAGAAGAAGATGATTAATTTTCTTTGATTCAGATGCATTAAAATAAAATAATTAGAGTATGCTTTGGTAACTTTCTTCCTAGAACGCTAGTTGCATATCGTGAACAAACGGTGTATCTGGTAGCACTTTGCAATAGATAAGTTAGATAAGGATTCTTTGAAGAAGCCTTACACCGTAGCCTTTTTAACACTTGCAATAAATCAATAGTAATCAAGTATGAAATTGTTTAAACATTCGTTATATAAGGTAATATTAAAAATGTTGCCATAAAATATATCGAATTTTCGATAAAGTGAGTTTGTGATAAATTTGTATGATTATTAGAAATGTACATTTTATTTATAAAGTTGGTACGAAATCCAAAAACCCAATTTCCATCACTAATTTATTCTATCGATTTGGGGTACCGAGAGAAGATGTGTCCGATTTAGAAAGATCACACAGGTTAGCCCAAAAAGTTTGAAGGCCAAGAACTCTCCAGGGAGTATATCGTCAAACTCAACAAAAACTTGCTATATCATTGGGAACTATTCAAGCTGCTATTTAAAACCATTTGTCAGCACCGGGATTCCTCCAAGACAGGCAATTAAGTACCATATGAGTTAAAGCCAAGAGATCTTGAAAAACGAGTTTGCTTGTCTGAAGATATGCTTTAATACTATAAAACGAAATAGTTTTTTCAGCCTAAAGCCAAATGTCCATACAACAAAGGTAATGCACTGCGTTATGAGCTGCTAAAATTTGGCCAGAATATCGCCTGTGCCGAATGTAATTGATTCGTTTAAAGTGAGAATATGTCGAAACACATAAAATATGCGGTCAGGTATGAAAACGTGTTTTTCCGTCACAAAAACCCTTGTTCATATGTTGCAAACGAATGCTAAAAACTGTTTAGAAAGAAGTGGTGGGGAAGTTTTGCCTTACCCGCCTAATAGTTCAGACCTTGACGGTCCAACTACTTTATATTTCAAACGCTCTCTCCGGAAAACGTTTCATTTGTTTTGATTTGTTCTTAGCCTTGGTGGCACCAAAATGGTTTTATCTCATGTGAGATATGCTGACCTCATATGAGATGTTGACTCATATGAGAATCTGACTGGACCCTCACAGGAAACCTGTACCAATTTTAACTGATTAGATGGCATGCAAAAGGGCTAAGTTAATTGTTTTAAATTGCGAAAATTATAAACAGTAAATTACATTGCAAAAGTTTTGACGTTAAGTTTGCTAGTGTCTGTAGATGATTCTCAATAAAACAATAACATATTGTTTAAATTGATTTTGAAATATTTAATAATTTCGCTCGTGTTTAAATAGTCATGTCACTCGACATTAAAATTGAAGGTGTATTTATATGTTTATAAAAGTCATCATCATAAATCGTTTAAAATATATACATATATTTAAGTAAAATAAATTATAAAGATTAAAATATATAGAAAATAAAAACCTTAAATAAACAAAGCCAATATTACGGTCTAACATGTGACCACAAATACTATTTATTATTATGAAGAAGAGGGCAAGTGCAGTAAGTCAGTAAAACTTTTATAATTATTTACAGAAAGGAAAAGTAAGAGGGCTGGGTTTCAATAGTGAATTAAAATAAACACAAACGTTGTTTGCATTAATTGTTATTGCAACTGTCATATACTGTTGTACCCTACACCACACCGCACAGTGCGACATTTGGCCAATCTAGGTGGACAAAAATCTAATTTAAAAGATCCTGGCTTAAAATTAGGTTTGATAATAATGTAGGATATAAGTTATATTGACAACAAAATTTGGAACAATCGAACAATTGCCACACCTATTTTTGGGAAATTAACTATTATTTAAGAAATTGCTCAAATAATTTGAAGAGTTTTTATGAAATTTTGTTTTAACAATTATTATTTGTGTACCATTTTGTAAAAAAAATTCTACACAATAACATCGTGGGCAGTGTACGCCCACTTTTTTATGACAGATATTTAAGCTGTGTTGGCCAACCTTGGGCTAGATTTCAGTTTTTGACTTATGTACATTGTAAAATTAACTCTACACAGACAATATATCAGAGAAAACAATAAAACTGAGACAGAACGAATTAACAAATAAGAACTAACAGTGACGACACTCATAATATTGATGGTACGGTGACAACCGATCTGACCGAACACATTTTATATTATAATATATTCTTACATAATCATTCAATTTTATGTGCAATATAAGTGTATTTTTCATATAGTTTAAAACAAAAAGTCTCTGGAATTAAAAAAAAAAATCAAGCAAAAAGTCCATTTTAGACGTTCACTAAACTTAAAAATTCTCTATAAATCGCAAAAAACGCCAGCAAACATGGTTTAATCTCTTACTAGAGCGTGAGGAAACTATAGTTTTATTCCAACGAAGTTTTCGTTTTTTTTTTAATTTTTAATTTTTGTTTTTAATAAATTACAACAATAAGTTTTAAATTGAAAAATGAGTAAATGTGTTGAGAATATGTTTGAAATTGTTTAAACTATTGCTCATGAAAAACTTTTACCCTCTTTGAAACAATATATTCCAAGAGTAGGATTTTTCTGGTCGTCTTTGTCCAGCTTTATTTTCTAACTAGTTGCTTCTATGAGTTGTTCACTCTTATTTGTGCTACTTATCTACTGTTTACCCGTAGTGGGTTAAACATGAATAAAATTGCATGAACAAATAATTACAGGGTAAACTAAACAAACACTATAAAATGAAAATAAATATTTTTAGTTAAAAATTCATTGACTTTGTTGTAAAATTTTACGGAAGATCAGTTATAAATATTAGATCGCTTGGACAACATCTTAAGAATAGTAAATACAAAAATTGTATTTCTAATAAGGACAAAATAAAGGATTAATTAACAAAAATGAAATTATCAATAAAGGAACCGCTGTTGCCAAGTTTGACATTTCTTTTAACACTTACTGTACAATCTATTGAAAGTGCCAAAATTTTAGCAGTTTTCCCATTTCCCGGTCCTTCACAATATATTTTAGTGCAACCGTATTTGAAAGCTCTGGCTGGCAAAGGTCATGAGGTGACGGTGATCAATGCTTTTCCACAAAAGCAACCTATTAATAACTTTCGAGATGTGCTGGTAATGGAAGTGCACAATAATTACGCGGGTAAATATTAATTACACAAATAATAAAAAAAGTGTGAAAATATAATAGGACAAATAAACCAACAAAACATAAGCAAACTATGAAATTCCCTCTTGTTATTACAATATTAACTGATTATAAATTTATACTGTTTTCTCAAATATTTTAAATACTAAAATCTGCCAATTTTTTCTTGTTCGTTTTTCACCATATACCAGAAAAAATCTCATTTTATACCACTTATTCAAATCTCTGATTTACTATTTACTTACAGAGACTGTTCAGAAAGCCAAAATTGTGCGCCATAAATGGGAAGAGATGACATTTTATGCCGGATTTTTCCTTAATCTTACCGAAACTATAATAAAAAATTCCGGCGTACAGAAATTATTAAACACTGAGAAATTTGACTTGGTTATAGTAGAAGCTCTCCACACGGATGCTTGGTATGCATTCGGCAGACATTTTAATGCACCCCTGATTGGCCTCTCCTCCTTTGGCACAGATCCGATTATTGATGAGTTGATGGGCAACATGTCGCCACTATCGTATTCACCCTTAGTAACAGCTGGTCTAACGGAACGCATGACATATTGGGAACGTTTAAGAAATGTAATTTTATCATTTATGGAATTACTGCATGTAAGAGTGCATGTCATACCCAGACAAAAGAAAATTATAGAAACCTACTTGCCCCATATTAAAGAGGATATATGGAATTTAAGAACAAATTTCTCTATAATGTTGTTGAATAATCATTTCAGCTTGAGTTTTCCACGGCCGTATGTACCCAGTATGGTGGAAGTGGGAGGTTTTCAAATAAGTTACAAGCCCCAGCCTTTGCCGCAGGATATTTTGAACTTCATTAACTCTTCCTCGCAAGATGTCATATACTTTTCCATGGGCTCTAATGTGAAATCAAAGGATTTTTCTCCAGAAAAATTGCAAATGCTAAATGAGGTCTTCTCCTCATTACCCTACAGAGTTATGTGGAAATTTGAAAAACCCACATTACCGGGAAAACCAAATAATGTCCTTATTAAATCCTGGTTTCCTCAACCCGATGTTCTTGCTCATTCCCGTGTTAAACTCTTTATTTCACATGGCGGCCTCTTGAGCACCTCTGAGTCGCTATATCATGGCAAACCCATGTTAGGTCTGCCGGTGTTCTACGATCAACAAATGAACATCAAAAAAGGCATACAATCAGGTTTTGCTTTGGGTATCGATTTCCATACTCTACCCCGTGATAAGTTTAAGTCCAGCATATTGGAAATGATGAATAATCCAAGGTATCTTAATAATGCTAAAAACAAAGCGAACATTTTCCATGATCAACCCATGAAACCTTTAGAATTGGCCATCTATTGGACGGAATATGTTTTACGACACAAGGGAGCGGTACATTTAAAAAATCCAGCTCAATCGATGAATTTTATACAAAAATACAGCATTGATACGGTGGGTGTTTTAGTGGCGGCATTTATATTATGTGATGTTTTAGTGTTTGTTGTTATATGTAAAATTGTTAAATTCATTTTAATGAAGAAGTCGTCGAATAAAGAAAAATTTAATTGAATAATAAACGAACAAATATCGCAGACTTCGTTATTTTAATTTTTATTATAAAATAAAAAGTGTGGTACAGCTAATATTTATTAGACTGACACCATAAAATACAGTATTGTGTAATTCTTAATAATGTAATAGTTTCCAATTACTTCATAAATTTCTTTTTTATACCCTTCACCACCATAAGGTGAATGATTGTATATATAAGTTTGTCATTCCGTGTGTAACACTGAGAGCTATTCAAATGCGACCCAACAAAGTATATATATTCTTGATCCTTATGAAATTCTAAGTCAATTGAGCTATATCCGTCTGTCTGTCCCTCTGTCTGTGTAAAACACTCTCACATCCAAGATACACAACCAAAATCAATTTACGGAAACCCGTATATAATTTTCTTAAGCAGTGTGGTATTGAAAATCAGCAAAATTGGCAAAGTAGTACCAGAAAATGGACAAAATATAAGACAACATCCATAAAAATTCGATATTTTGAAACATTTTTCTAGCAATTTTTTGAAATGGCAGTTCTTGCCATGAAATTTTTTACCGTTTTTTTTTTTTGATAAAACAAGAATGTGTGAGGAAAATAGTAAAAATAGGTCCATGATTTATCATAGCCCCCATACAAATGTCTTTCCTAAATATGGCTTATTGATAAAATTGGAATATCAATACAAGATTCACCAAAAATATGTGTCATGTAAAGCGAAATCGGAAAACGATTTTTTTTTTGTTCGATCCATGTTTGACCGTAGTCCCCATATAAAGTCCACATATAAAACCCACTTAAATATGTATAAATCTGGTACAATTATAATTATCAGGTTAAAATTCGACAAAAATAATTCCTATAGATATATAAAAAGATGTACTAAGTTTTATGATGGTCGGTCTATAATTGGTCATAAGGACAACATCTGAAAAAGTCATTAATCTTTATACATATCTTATAAATATCGCTACCGAATCAAAACTGTATGTATATCATTTAAATATACACAAAAGTCATTCCACAAAATTTTGTGAATTACGGTCTATTTTTAACCGTATCCCCCATATAAAGACCTCTTCCGAAAACCACTTCAAAACTCATAACGGTACCGATCCGAAATTTTACACAAACAATTTACATACATGTCAAAATCACACTCATGAATTTTGATAATATCGGTCCATATACTCATATGCATAAAAATCACTGTTCCAATATTTAAGAAGTTCAGCCAATGATTTGTAATAGCTGCCATATAAGGACCATTTAAGAGAAACAATTTAACACACAAAAATGTCTAATAAATATCGATATCAAACCAACTTTTATATGGATCAGAAATTTCAATCCAGAAATCATATTAGTATCGGTTATACGGCAATTAAGCTATTGGATTTTGTATATTTCATTAAATAATTCAGGTGATATTAGTCCACTTCCGAGCATAACAACCAACCATACAACTCTTGTAAATAAAGCTATTGAGAGGAAATTCAACCAATATATAAAATACATCACATTAGCGGATACTGGATTTAGAAGCTATCAGTCCATAATTGGTCCACTTCTCTTATGCCACCCAGAAATCACTTTCAAATAATGTTATTGAGATCAAATTTAACCACAACAAGCTTCACCTGATATCTGACCCTTTTTTATACTCTGTTTCTTAATTTGTTTTGAATATGGAAAAATGTTCTTTTAATATCATAAATTGTTTAATTACACTCAAGATTATTATGAACATCAGACAAACACTGTTAATTATGGTAAGAATTGGTAATTAAATCAATTAAAAATGGTGAAAATTAGACAAAATTTCAAAATATTTAATTTAAATATTTGGTCGTAAAATTGTCTTTCAAACAATATATCAAATATTAATTAAATTTGTACTAAGACTGAATAGAAAACACAGAATAAGGATATTCTAGTCCTATAACCAGTGTACTTTTTGTATTTCTTATTACGTTTAGGTGGAGGGTATTAAAGATTCGGCACAACCGAATATTGGACTCTAACTGGTTTTATTACTACTTAGTAGAGCTCTAAAAATTGTTTATTTATTATCTGATGTAACTGATAATTTATGATAAATAGTGAGTTCTATGAAGAATCTATATAATTTTTATTTAGAGTAGTGAGTAGTTTATGTTTTTCAGATCATTTTAAACTTCTCTACATACTTACCCAGGTGAATATCAATCGTCACCTGATTCATGTGGTAACATATTAACTAAAGCATTCTTAACCTGACATTCCATTAGCGGTAACAGAAAAAGCTTATGCATTAAATAGTTTTGGAAATCTTTTGTAAGCAGTTGTGGTAAGTATTTGCCATCAATGGGATCGCCATGCTAAAAAATAACTTCACAAAAGCTACTAGTTATAAAAAACTGTCTTTTTATTAAATAATTTTTAAGCTTGAGGTTAATAAAAATCATACAAAAAAGTCGAAGAAAATAGAGTAAAATTATTTAAAAAAAAACTGTCCTAAAATTATGGAGAATTTTTAAAAATATGATTGTTCATATTATTCAATTATTATTTCACATTTTTTAAATTTTACCGATATTAAACATAAAACCAGTGTTGCAAGAAGCTGGGAAAAAGGAAGCTAAATGCTTTAAAAAAAGCTAGAAAAAGTTAAATCCCTCTAAAAAAAAAAAGTCAAAGCCAATAAAATTTTAATTCGAAATTTCGGGTTTTTTCGAACTAAAAAGTAAAAGTAACATAAAAAACTAATAAAATTAAATTGAGTTGAGGCATTGATTAGTTTTAGACAAAATAAGGTCCACCCAACAATTCGTAATTTTAAGAGTAATGTGCATTTAAAAACTTTTTGGTTTTTCAAACATTGCTGTAGTCTTTTTAAGGAAGATCGAATAGTGATTAAAATGCATTTTAACTTTAATTCGATTTTTTTGTTTTGTGTTAACAATTAATATATGTATGTACTAAAACACTATATACGTAATGTAGCAACTCAGCAAATGGATTTTCTTGCAAAGCATTTTTAAAATCACATACATACTTCCTCTACAATGTTAAATGAATATAATCTCAACTTTTTAAAAACATTGCCATTCCTAGTGTTGAGATGTTAGAACTAGCGCAGAACTAGATTTTTCAACAGGATAATGGTACTAAACATTCCTCCAAAATTGTAAAAGAGCGGTTGCTCAATCATTGTCCAAAAACTTAAGATCATTCTCAGTCCTTAAACCCCAATCCAATTGAGCACCTGTTTCTTGCAAGAATAACCTAAAGACAGTAATATAGGATGTATGGAACAAAATTTCGTCTGATTTTACTGAATAACTCGTTTATTCCTTATTTAGAAGATTGTCAGCTATGATAATTGCAAAAGGACTATATAAAATATTTAATATAGGGTGTTTTTTTTAAATGTATAAAAATTTATGTTTGCAACACTTTTTTGACTGGCGGCCATTTTGTCAGCTGTCAAGTGATTTAATTTAGTTTGTTTTGGCATTTCAACATGAATAGATTGACGCATGAACAACGCTTCCAAATTGTGCAAATTTATTTTGAAAATCATGGTTTTGTTCGAGAGGATGTTTTTTTTTAGATGTATAGAATTTTGAAATTAAATAAAACAAAGATAATATTTTTAAATTAACATCAAATTTACTTTATTCGAAAGATAATTTTCTGGTATTACAATTTATTTATGATTTCAGGCATATGACTGGCTAGGACCTAGTTTAATCTGGAGGTCCAATTTTTAATGACTTTGTCTTAAATGTTTGGCCGTATACCGGCAATAAAGCGTTGTCCTCCAAGTGGTCAATCGTTTCGCGCTTATCGGCGTAGACTAGCGACTTCAAACATAAATCACTTGACTGACAAAATGGCCGCCAGTTAAAAAAGTGTTGCCAATTTAAAGTTAAAAAAAACAGCCTATATAAGATTTTATATAGGTAATTTCAATATACCTGTGCACTTTATTTTGATGCGAAAATCTGCTTCTTTTCTGTTAAAATTTAATTATTTTTTTATGTTCCTTATTTTTTTGGTTAATATGTTGTTACTTTGCTTAAATTACTTATAGGGGAAAGTCAATGTATGCCGCATAACGCCACCGGTGGCAACAGTATTATCAGTGAATAAAAGTTGTGTTTGGTCACAAAAATATTCATACAAAAAGTTTAAAGAATCGAAATTCACATAATCTGGCCACACGTAAAGTCGAAGTTTTTAGTTGCAGCTTAAAACGATGTTACCATACACATGTAGGAGTACATAATAAGTAGCATATGAGTTTACTTGAATAAAAATAAAATGGAAAAATCGACGAAGAAAATTTAATTTCAGAAATAAAAAATACAAATTGTTGATTTTATTTATGTAGTAAACATTTTAATTTCAGTTTCAACATTTTCCGCTTTAAATATGCCTACCTAAAAAAAGTATAAGCGGCAAAATGAACAGCTGATTGCCGCGCGCGTCCGCATGCCACTTACATTGGACTTTCACTATTAGAAATTATATTTTGTAATAAATTTGTGCTTGTAGTATGTATATATGATAAAACATTTTTTAAACAATATTATTTGTTTACTTTATATTGCCACTCATAATTTTAGAAGAGTCATCGTTAAAAAACATTTTTAATTGTAAAAAAATATTGTTATTACCTAAAATTATAATTAAATATTAAAAAAATATAAACAAAGTTTGTTGTTACAATCTAACACGTGAAAAGATTACGGGGGCAAGTGCCTGCAAGTTTGTAAAAAATTTTCTCATATTAATGGCTTATTAAGAGAAAGAAGTAAGTATAAATTGATAAAAAGTACACTCTTTAGATCATTTTTTACTGTCACTACCATATACTAATTCTGTCCAAAATTGCTTGAACATTTATCATTCTATATGTATTTACAAAATAAAAAAAGTTTATACATTTTACAAAATAATTATGATTATGAGTCCAACTTTACACCTCCCATCTTGTTTATAATACGTCTTATTTGCCTTTTGTTATTGATTAGCTTAATTGAGTTACAATGCATTGTAAACTTAAACCTACAAATATACAAACTTGAAAATATTTAGTTTAAATAACGCATAATTTTACGGAAGATAAGTTACAAACATTAGATCGCTTTGAAAACAGGATATTAAAACGGGATTTTTTTTTCTAATAAGGTCAAAATAATTACTGAATTAAAATTAACATGTATTTAGCACGGAAATTATGGTTGTGTTTAATATTTATTTTCACATTTACTTTACAAAATGTTGAAAGTGACAAAATTTTAGCAGTTTTTCCATTTCCTGGTCCTTCACAATATATTTTAGTGCAGCCGTATTTAAAGGCTCTAGCTGCCAGAGGTCATGAGCTGACAGTGATTAATGCTTTTCCACAAAGGCAACCTATTACTAACTTTCGAGATGTTCCCGTAATGGAAGTGCATGATAATTATGCGGGTAAATTTTAATTAAAATGTATATTATAGTGACAGACAGCTTTAATAAATTTATATTGACTTAATAAATGGTTTAAGTTAGAAAGTTGTAATATATAGTTTTGATTTGAACTAATATTACTGAAGAAAAATCGTGAAAACGTATTAGACCAAGACCGGCAGTTCATAAATAATATTGCACTTATACTATGTATATTTTGTTTTTGTTTCCATATAAAATAAATTTCATTATTTTATTTTCTATTGCTTTTTATTAGCATTGAATACTTTAGAGTTTACAGTTTTATATAAATTCAAAATATCAACCAATACACATTAATTACTTACTTTCAGAGTTTATTCAACAAGCCAAAGTTGAGCGCAATAAATGGGATGAGATGAAATTTTTTGCCGGATTTATCCTCAATCTTACTGAAACTGTCATAAAAAATCCCGGTGTTCAGAAATTACTTAACTCTAAAAGGTTTGACCTAGTTATATTAGAAGTTACCCTCACAGATGCTTGGTATGCATTCGGCAGACATTTTGATGCACCTCTGATTGGCCTCTCCTCCTTCGGCACAGATCCCGTTACTGATGAGTTAATGGGCAACATGTCGCCACTATCGTATTCACCCTTAGTAACAGCTGGTCTAACGGAACGCATGACATATTGGGAACGTTTAAGAAATGTAATTTTATCATTTATGGAATTACTGCATGTAAGAGTGCATGTCATACCCAGACAAAAGAAAATTATAGAAACCTACTTGCCCCATATTAAAGAGGATATATGGAATTTAAGAACAAATTTCTCTATAATGTTGTTGAATAATCATTTCAGCTTGAGTTTTCCACGGCCGTATATACCCAGTATGGTTGAAGTGGGAGGTTTTCAAATAAGTTACAAGCCCCAGCCTTTGCCGCAGGATATTTTGAACTTCATTAACTCTTCCTCGCAAGATGTCATATACTTTTCCATGGGCTCTAATGTGAAATCAAAGGATTTTTCTCCAGAAAAATTGCAAATGCTAAATGAGGTCTTCTCCTCATTACCCTACAGAGTTATGTGGAAATTTGAAAAACCCACATTACCGGGAAAACCAAATAATGTCCTTATTAAATCCTGGTTTCCTCAACCCGATGTTCTTGCTCATCCCCGTGTTAAACTCTTTATTTCACATGGCGGCCTCTTGAGCACCTCTGAGTCGCTATATCATGGCAAACCCATGTTAGGTCTGCCGGTGTTCTTCGATCAACAAATGAACATCAAAAAAGGCATACAATCAGGTTTTGCTTTGGGTATCGATTTCCATACTCTACCCCGTGATAAGTTTAAGTCCAGCATATTAGAAATGATGAATAATCCAAAGTATCTTAATAATGCTAAAAACAAAGCGAACATTTTCCATGATCAACCCATGAAACCTTTAGAATTGGCCATCTATTGGACGGAATATGTTTTAAGACACAAGGGAGCGGTACATTTAAAAAATCCAGCTCAATCGATGAATTTTATACAAAAATACAGCATTGATACGGTGGGTGTTTTAGTTGCTGCATTCATATTGTGTATAACTATAGTGATTACTGCTTTTTGGAAAATTGTTAAATTTGTTTTAATTAAGAAGTCAAAAAAGAAAGAGAAACTTAATTAGATAAAACTTAAAAATATGAAAACATATGTTGTTATGTATATTCCAAAATAAAAATTGAAAAGGAGTTAGTTGAACATAAAAAACCTTATTTGACATGGCAAAGTTACTTTTTACCGCCAACCTTTACTTTTAAATACTACAGTTGTAGGGAAGATGTTATATCCCATCACAATTCTGTTATGTCGATCTCTTTTAAAAGTTCTCAAAGCACAGACTACAATTATGCAGATAATTCTTAACACTTCTACTGTTCTTTTCTGCAGTAAACAAAAAAAATGCTAATTGTTTAAAACATAAGATGACTTTATTTATAAATTATTATAAATAATTTAAAGAATAGTTAACTTTATGGTCGCATATGCGCAACATTTATTTTACTATTATTTTTCCACATATCGTTTGCTTATGTACTTCTTGGTGTCACTTATCTAGCTCTTATCCGTAGTGGGTTAAACAGTAATAAAACTACATGAAAGAATTACACATATGCTCGATAATGAATAGAAACTAAGCCCCAACTAACACGTGAAACTGTAAATCAAAATGTTTATTTAAGAAATCATAGTTTTCATTGTCAAATTTTATGGAAGATCAGTAAGAAACACTAAAGAGCTATGACAACATCATACAAAGTATAAAGCAAAAAAAAAAATAAGAAAAATTATAACAGGACTAAATATTTATTAACAAAATGAAGTCGCTATTATTTAGTTTAATATTTGTTTTAGCATTGACTTTACAAAATGTTGAAACTGCCAAAATTTTAGCAGTTTTTCCATTTCCTGGTCCTTCACAATACATCTTAGTGCAGCCGTATTTAAAGGCTCTGGCTGCCAAAGGTCATGACCTGACGGTGATTAATGCTTTTCCACAAAAGCAACCTATTAATCACTTTCGAGATGTTGCCGTAATGGAAGTGCATGACAATTATGCGGGTAAATCTAAAATAAATTAAGTTAAACCTTATTAATCCTTAAAAATTCTTACTGAAGCTAATAAATTAAGTGAAATATACAGAAATACCTTTCCTATTTAAAGAATTGTTGTGTAAAACAATTCTGGCAATAATACAAAGTTTAATTCTGTAACATTTTTATAAATTCTAATTAAATACTTTCATCAACTATTTCCTACTTACCGATAAGAAATTTTTTGATTTTGACTAAAATAATAATAAACAATTACATATTATCTTTTTTAACAGATCTCATCAAAGGCGCCAAATTCGAACGCAACAAATGGAAAGAACTGACATTTAATTATGACTTCTATTTAAATGTCACTGAAACTGTGTTGAAAAATTCTGATGTTCAAAACTTGCTGAAAACGGAAAAATTCAATCTGGTTATATTAGAAGCTCTTCACACGGATGCTTGGTATGCATTTGGCAGACATTTTAAGGCACCTATGATTGGTGTATCCTCCTTTGGTACAGATCCCATTCTCGATGAGCTAATGGGTAACATGTCGCCTTTATCGTATGTTCCCTTAATAACAGCTGGTCTAACGGAACACATGACCTATCCAGAGCGTTTAAGAAACGCCTTATATTCCTTGATGGAAGTGTTCTATGTCAAAGTAGTGCATTTACCCAGGCAAAGAGGACTTATAAAGAAATACCTGCCATATATGAAGGATGATATATGGGATTTAAGAACAAATTTCTCTTTAATGTTATTAAATCAACATTTTAGCTTGAGTTATCCTCGACCTTACGTACCCAGTATGGTGGAAGTGGGAGGTTTTCAAATACACTACAAACCACAGCCGCTACCTAAGGAAATGCTAGATTTTATTAATTCCTCCTCGGAAGATATCATCTACTTTTCCATGGGCTCTAATGTTAAATCTAAAGATTTTCCTCCCGAAAGATTGCAAATGATTAATGAAGTCTTCAGTTCTTTGCCGTATAAAATTATGTGGAAATTTGAAAGTCCCACTTTGCCGGGGAAACCCAAGAATGTCTTTATTAGTCCCTGGTTTCCTCAACCCGATATACTGGCTCATCCCCGTGTTAAACTCTTCATTTCTCACGGTGGGCTGCTGAGCACTACCGAAACGATATATCATGGCAAACCCATGCTGGGTCTACCGGTATTCTACGATCAAGCAATGAATATTCGCAAAGCCATACAGTCTGGCTTTGCTTTGGGCTTTAATTTTGAAACCCTACCACACGATGAATTTAAATCAGGCATATTGGAAATGATGCATAATCCAAAATATATTAATAATGCTAAAGTAATATCGAATATATATCATGATCAACCCATGAAACCTTTAGAACGGGCAGTATATTGGACAGAATATGTTTTAAGACACAAAGGAGCTGTACACTTGCAAAATCCTGCCCAGAAAATGAGTTATATACAAAAGTACAGCATAGATACGGTGGGTGTTTTAGTAGCAGCAGCTATTTTGGTTGATATCTTTGTTATAGTTGCTGTTTGGCATGTTTTTAAATTTGTTTTAGCGAAAAATGGTTCCAATAAAGAGAAAGTTAATTAAATTTGGTTGTAAAATGAATCAATTGTTATTATATTTTCGGTGTTTTATTTCTATAAATGTTTTATAACAATTATTATTTTTTATTCGAACTGTTAATTTTAAATTTTTGATATTTTATTAAGTTTAATTTTCATTAAATTATTTTTACTGAAGGAATTGTTTTACAACATGAAATCTCTATTAAAATTTTATTGATAATTTTTCTGGCTGAGCTGGAGATTGAACCTGGGTTGAATTTACATGATTCGAGAATCACCACATCCTGTAACCTCTGAACCACTGCGGTGCCTACAGTCAGACATCAAACTTTTAACCAGTGTTACCGGTGGTTCGAAATTTGCCGTAATTATCATTTTTTTTCCAATTTTTATTTACATGTTGCCTCCTTTTTCTTCAGTTTTTAGCCAGAAAAATTATCAATAAATTTTAATATAGATTTTATGTTTTAAAACAATTCCTTCAGTAAAAATAATGGAATGAAAATTAAATTTAATGAACTCGAGCCCGACTAAAAAAAATATCAAAAATATTTAAACGCCCTAACACTTTTTTATATAAAATAATATTTGTTTAAGAATATTTGTTTTGTAATATTACAGCTTCTGGAAAGTATATTCACGGTGATAATTTTAGTTTAAAAAACTAATTAATTTGACCTACTTTTTATAAAAATTGATTTTCTGTAATTTTAAAGCTGGAATTACAAAATGGAGAACAGTTTCAAAAACCCTCATGTATTCCTTATTTATTCTTAACGCATTTTCTCGAGTAAAATATAAGGTGTACAAACAAAATTGCACAAACTCCCATTTTTGGAATTCTAGTCTTATTTTTTGGGAATTGTGGATACTTTTTGCACTTCTGTTAAATTTATTTACAACTTATTATATAGAAAGGCAAATTTTATCTACGTTAATAATTTTATTTATTACGTTAATAAAGAAAGATTTTATTTCCTATGTTACACAAAAAGATTCCAAGCAACATATCAAATAGATTAAGAAATACGAGTATACGACTTTAGATCTTCAAACCAAATTAAAATTTGTGTACAAAATGTGACATTTTGTCTTAGGCTTGTGGAAGAACGAAACATAAAAACAAGTTAGAGTGTAGTATTAGACTAATCCGAACCTTAAATACCCTCCACCTAAATTTAATGAGAAATGCCAAAACAGTGGTTTTAGGACTTGGGCATTATTATTATTATTGTATATATTGTTCGAAAGACAATTTTACGACCAACATAGTTTATTTTAAATGTTTTGGAATTTTATCTAATTTTGACCATTTATAATTGATGTAATTACCGATTCTTACTATAATTTACACAGTTTGTCTGATTTTCATAAAAATCTAAGATACAGAGTATAAATGAAGGGTGCGATTATAAGGTGGGCGTTATTTTGGTTGAATAGCATTATTTACTTGAATTTAATTCGGAACTGAGAGCTACAAAATCCAGTAGTATAATTGACGTATAACCGATATTAGTATGATTCCTGGATTACAATTTCTGATCTGATTTCTTCGGAAATGGTCGTGTCATCATAATAAATCATGGGCCGAAATTCTTAAATATTGGGATAGTGAATTTTATACATATGATGATATCTCACTTCGATTTGCAATGTAATAATGGTATATTTAAGATATATATATTAGTATTAACGTCAATTTCGGAAGCAGACCTTATATGGGCGATATAGTCGATAATGGACCAATATTTTCAAAATCCAGCAGTTTGATTTTGGCATATATGTAAATGATCCGTGTAAAATTTTGGATCGATACCGTTATTTATAAGACATTTATTAGTATTGAAGTGATTTTCGGAAGAGGGCTTTGTATGGGTGATATGGACAAATATGGATCGAAATTCTCAAAATTTTGTTGAATTATTTATGTGTTTACGTAAATGATATATATAAAGTTTTGAGTCGGTACCGATATTTATAAGATATATATAAAGATTAATAAATTTTTCGGAAGTGGTTTTTATATCGGATCTATAACCAATTATGGACCGACCATCATAAAAGTTTATTACAACAATATAATTAAGAATTATTTATGTCAAATGTTAACCTGGTAACAATATTTATACCTGTTTTATACGTATTTAAGTGAATTTTAGAAGTTGACTTTTTATAGGGTCTATGGTCAAACATGGAGTAAGCATGAAACTTACTTCTGCCGAATTTTGTATTAATATTCCAATTTTATAACCATCTATGCATAATTGAGCCACATTTCGGGAAGATATTTGTATGGGCGCTATGAGAAATCATGGACCGTTTCTTACTATTTTCCTCACACTTTCTTCTTACATCTTTGAAATAACGTGTACAAAATTTCATGGCAATACTTACAATATGTTTAAAAAAATTGCAATAAACATTTTTAAAATATCAAATTTTTATGGAGGTTGTCTCACCTTTTGGCCCATAACTCTGGTTCTACTATACCGGTTTAGCTAAATTTCCATACCGTATTGCTTAGGAGATTTATAAACGGTATTTAGTAAACTATGTTGATTTTCGTTCTGTCTTTTGGACGTGAGAGTGTTTTACAGAGACAGACAGACAGACAGACAGACGGATATAGCTCAGTCGACTTAAAATTCCATAAGAATCAGGAATATATATACTTTGTTGGGTTTCAGATGAATATTTCTCAGTGCTACACATGGAATGACTAACTTATATATACCCTCATTCACCACTTATAATGGTGGAGGGTATAATAAACATTTAACAAGAATTAAAACGTAAAATTAAAAATACTTTTTGATAAAGAACAAACATAAGAGTTAAGAACATGTAGAACAAATTATTTGCATGTTATCTATTATCACTATCGCAATAATGCTAAAACAGTTTAACTACAAGACCATTTCATATCTCTTAAAAAAAAGCTTAATTTGTGAATCTTTAGATAAAGTATTAAATTATTATAATAGTTAGTAGTGTTAGGGTTTGACGACCAATAATATTTAGTTCACAAAAAAAATTTTCCCGCAAAAACTCTTACAAATTAGACCGTCACTAAAATGAATTAAATTTTAACCTTAACAATTAAGAGTTTATATTCGGTTGTGCCAAATTTTATATACCCACCACCAAATCGCTTATTATGGCGTGATCGTCATTTAATATTGTACTGTAATTTCTATTTATTTTTGGTTTATTTTAGATGTATTTCATCTCAATAGCGATATTTATAAGAATTTTATTTATACGAGTATTCCCGTTGTAATCAAGAATTTATATTTGTGTCTTTCTTTCAGAACTGCACTTTGTTTATATTTTTGCAGCGTGTAACATAAAAGGATTTAATTTAGCACATAATAAATTAAGTACCAAAAAGCCCTAGAAAACTGATTTTGTCTTTTTGAAAAGCCAAAATTGTCATATCTGTATACTCCGTGGGTTTTCTCGGAAGTGGAACTTGTACAGGATCTATGCCCAATTATGGAGCAACCTCCATAAAAGTCAATAGTATAATTTTTACATACTTATAACTGATCTGTGTAAAATTTCGGTTCGATATGGATGCTTATGTTAATGAAATTCTGTGCGACGATTTATATATACTCGTATATATATGCATATATGCAAGATTTCCGGAAAGACTTTCTATGGGGACTACGGTCAAATATTGACCCATCATCATGAAATTTGGTACGATGATTTATATGTGTATTTGGATTACATTTGTTGAATTTTAACTTGTTGAATTTAAACTTTCATAAGAGATTTATGCCAATTTAAGTGATTTTCTGAAGTGGGCTTTGTATGGGGCCATGTCAAAAAATGGACCGATACAAACAAAATATCGTTTTGAGATTTCACTTTTCATGAAACTTATTATTGCATAATATTGTATAAATACGGCTTTTCTATAAACGTTTATGTACCATTAAGCCATATTCCGGGAATACATTTGTATGGGAGCTATGAGAAATCGTGGACCGATTCCTACCATTTTCAACAGGACTTGTGCTTCTGTAATAAAAATAAAGTGTGCAAAATTTCATTACATTTGAAGAAAATAGCATAAAATATCTGAGAAATATCGCAGTATATAATGGCTTCAGCTTTATTAAAATGTTTAGCGGAACGGGGTCATGAAGTAACATCCATATCAATATTTTCTGGTTATCAAATGGTTACCAATGTTATGGAAAATCCCAGAGTTAAACATATAATGGAACACGAATTTTTTTGATTTAATTATAGTAGAAACTATACTAAGTGAAGCAGTTTATGGTCTGGGTGAACATGAGAGAGAGGCTCGCCTTCCATACAAAAAAAAGTTGTGTCAGTCACCCCCTAGGATTAAAGATAATGTAGAACCAATTCCAGAACTTATTTTTTTATTTTTTTTTTGCCACACCTACAAATACCGCCCTTTTAGTATTTTCTTCACTGTGACGCTATTTTTAGTCCGATCATAACATTTTGTATACCAGTGTTAATGGCTCTGTAAGGCCTATATTTATGTCCCTAATTTTATTTTACTACCACGTCAAATTTTACCCACAATAAAGCTAAATATTTTTTTTAAGTCATGACTTTTCAATCTCTCGAATCTCAAAACCTAGGGGTACAGCTGCTCCTAACTGGTGTGTGACTGGTGGCAAGTCAATTGTTTCAGTTGATGTATTTGAGGTAAATACTTTTTTCAAATTATTAATTCAGTGTCAGTGTCATTTCTTGCCCAACCACCACTTAAATTTTGCAAGGGGAGCTTACATAACAAATGTATTTTAAAATTATTAGAAAATGTGTAGAGAGGTATTTCCTATATTTCACCAATTTATACTTGTGCCTGTCATCGCTAAATTACCAGTCGGGGGTACAATTTATCGGTGGCTCGTTATAGTGACAATTGATAATTCTAAAGATGATTTTTTATTACTCCAACATCAATAACAACCGGTATCTTTTGGTCAGTAGATCATAAGTAGGTTTTCCGCTCGAAATCACATTCAATACCATTTTAGAAATTTTACCAAATACCTTTCGGAGCAATCAGTCTTGATGCATAGAATGTGTGTTTGGCATTATTATCGCCAGCTGCCAGAAAACAGGAGCATAGGAATTTAAAATAAGTTAGAGTGCAATATTTGGCTGTGCCGAATCTTTAATACCCTCCACCTGAACGTTATAAGAAATACAAAAACTACACTGGCTATAGGACTACAATATCCTTATTCCGTGTTTTTTATTCAGTCTTAGTGCAAAAATATATTGTTTGAAAGACAATTTTACAACCAACATAGTTTATTTTAAATGTTTTTTAAATTTTATCTAATTTTGACCATTTATAATTGATGTAATTACCGATTCTTACTATAACCCAGTAAAAAAAATTCGTGTTTTTTGAAGTACTTAAGAAAAAAAGCGCATAATCAAGCGCTTCAATAAAAGCAGTAAATGCTTACGAATAAAATATACAAAAAAGATGCTTTTTTAGCGCTGACAATGAAGAAGGTTTTAAAGCGAAAAATTAAAAATGAAATTATAGCCTACAGATTTACGTATGACAACGAAAGTCAATTACAAAACGAATATCGCGCTTCTCAGTTACTATGAATTTATCTTAAGCAAAAACATTCAGATAGAATTTGTTCTTTGATTGGTGTGCGCGAAGTGACGTAAAACACTTTAGGAAATTGCTTTATTTTCATGTTTGATTAGGTTAAAGGAAGCGCTTATTGTCAGCAAAAAGTAGTCCTCCAAACCGGGAACGCCTCATACAAAAATCATGCCTCCCATCAGCAGGTTTGAAGAGATTTGAGGTATGAATTCATACGTAAAACCTGCTCCTTTTGGAGCACATTTTTTACTGGTCAGTAGCACCGCCAGGACAAAGCAGATAGTTATTTTCGAATATCTATAGAGTTAATATGGTGGGAGTCTTTTTCTTCTGTTTCAATTACTTTTCTATCGCTCTTAGAAGTTACAATTTCGCCAAGAATAAGTTGTGTATGAAACCTAATCATAAACAAATAGGCAATAGCTCCCAAATACGGCTCGCTTCCGAAAATCACTTTTAAGACCATTAATATCTTAAAAATGCTGGCATACAAATCAAATGCAACACAAATAAGTTTCTTATATACAGAAGTCTTGGTATTGAATTTTATAATAATCGGTTTAAAATCGGACAATATACCCATATAAAACCGATTTCTGAAACTCCCTTTAACATGCATCAATCTTTTAAAAGTGTTTAGAGATAAAATTCAAGACACATAATATTTATATGCACAGATGTCATAACATTAGCGCCCGATTTGACCCACTATACATTTTTACTTCTAACAGGTTCTTCGAAAATTATGCCATTTTATATAGTTGTTTTTTTTTTTTTTTGTATGTCTCAAGGCTATTTGTTCAAAATTCCAGATGCAAATACAGTGTAGGAAAAACTTGCTTCAAATTTGCACTGCATTATTCGATTGACAATAAAATTGACTATCACCAACAGAAACATAATTTCATCATTTTATTAACATTAGTATTATATTTCGTTGGTTAATAATTTATTAATCTTTTAGATACTAAATTACAGGTAGTGGAAAATAAACATAATAAAAATTTAACTACAAGTGCTTCAAGTGATAAGATTTTAAACTGTATTTTATACTAATAACACTGTGCTCGAGTTTGATAATAGCAAGCATAAATAAAAGTTCAAAAACCACTTGAAAACTATGTGTTTCTTTAATAATTTATAAAAATAATTTATAAATATAAAAGTATATTAAAACACAGTCATTCATAAACATTTATAAATGTTTAAAATTTACTCAATTAATGAATCTTACTTTTACCTTTAACAGAGCTTTTCTTTGGCTTCTTTTGTTTCCACACGAGTTTAGCTACAAAACATATCATAAATACTAAAAGTGCAATGACGAGTACTAAACCTCCAGCTAATATAGCCACTACATCAATATTATTTTTCTGGAAATAATTTAAGTCAACACCAACATTGCGCATATGAGGGGCGCCCTCATGCCTCAAAACATACTCAATCCAGTAAATAGCCTTTTCCAAAGGAGTTTGGGGTTGATCTCTATAACGTTTTGACAGCTGTTGAACTCTCTTAGTATAACAATCATTTGTTAAAAGTTCAATAATAGTAGACTTAAATGACTCCTTAGTTATGTTATTTAATTTTAATGATAAAGCATAGCCGCCTTTAACAGCATTGTTGACATTCATGGGCTGATCACCGAATACGGGTATGCCCAAAATTGGTTTACCATGGAATATAGTTTCTGTTGTGCTCAAGAAACCACCATGTGATATGAACAGCTTAACATTGGAATGAGCCAACACGGAAGGTTGAGGGTACCAGGATTTTATGTAGACATTGTCTGGCTTATTGGGCAAAGCTTCAGCTTCAAATTTCCACAGAACTTTAAGTTTAAGTTCTCTAAAAGTGTCCAAGAATACTTTTAAAGTTTTGGTAGGTATATCTTTACTTTTCAGATTAGAACCCATAGAGAAATAAATGGCACCTTCTTTAGCATTGTCCAAAATCTCTTGTAGATCTTGTGGTAAAGGATCAGGTTTTTGTTTTATATGCAATCCTCCCACCTCTATCATATTTGTAACATATGGCCTGGAATAACTTAAAGTGAAATGTTGATTTAATAATATCAAAGAGAAATTTTTGCGCGCCTCATCGAATGTTAGTTTGGAATGGGGAAAATATTTATAGTAAAGTTTCTCTTGTGACGGCAGTCTCACATAATTAAGATGCAAATCATCTATTATATTGAAAACAGCATTCAAAAGTCTTTCCTTTAGGCTCATGTGAGTATCATATGGCAGGCCTACATGAGGTATATACGACATGGGCGATATATTGCCCACTAAAACGTCTATGAAATTGATGGTACCAAACGTGGATACCCCCACCAAGGGCGCATTAAAATGTTGACCCAAGCCATATAAAGCATCACTCAATATAGTCTCCACAATAATCAAATCGAATTTTTCATTTTTCATTAGTTCTTGAACTTTTGGATTCTTCAGAACATTTTCCACCATTTCCGTGCCAATATCAATAAATTCATGCATTTCCTGAAAGAAATTTGATTCGTTTTCCTTCACTATGACTTCAGAAGTAAAACCTAAATATTTATGCAAAAAAAATAAACTTTAAATAATGTAAATACAAGTTTAAAGGTACTCAACTTACCATCAAATAATTTGGCATTTTCCATAATCGCAATATCTCGAAAATTTTTTACTGGTGTCTTTTGCGGAAACGTAGATATTGAGGTGACCTCATGGCCCCTTTCAGCTAAGCCTTTCAATAAGGCTGATGCCATTATATATTGCGAAGGTCCTGGATACCCGAATATCGATAATATTTTCGCTGCATTTGCGTTCGTTAATGTAGTACAAAATACCAATATTTTAAAAACTGAAAACCAGTTCATTTCAGCGCTCTTATATTCTGATGCGTTCGGGAGAAATGCTAAATAAAAACTGAGAATATATATTGTACTTAAGGGAAATAACAACAAATAAGTTGTTAAACAACTTATTACTTACCTGGAAATCTATAAATTGCATTCGTAATCTATGTATTTGTTATCAAACTTTTTCACGTCATATTTTTTTGTGTTGCTATAATTTAAGTGGCGGTTTCAGTCAATATATTATTGTATACAACGTTGTTTTTTACACCTAACACCAAAAAGAAGAGAATAGCAAATAATATCCGAAAAAATATCGAGGTAGCCTGAAACTTTGATCTATAACTCGGATCCTACTAGACCGATTTTTCCCATTTTCAATACCAAACATTGCGAAGGATTGGAAAATATGTGGTAAAAATGTCATTGTTCTATGTCTTTTTTCGAAGCTCTATCGTCTCTTTAACTGACGGACGGACATGACTAGATCAAATTGGAATCTAATAAGGACCAAGAATATATAGACTTTTTGTTTCTACGGCCGTTCTATCGAAGAGTTACAAACGGAATAACAAACTTAAAATCTCTTTGGTGGTGGGTATAAAAATAAACATTGAACTAAAAGAGATAACAAATACATGTAATGGTATTTTTTGCAGTTTTTGTAGAAGGACTATTTATTTCAGCTCATTAGGATAATAAATAGATTTTTGCGAAGTTTTGTCCATTTACAAAACTTAAACTTTAATATTCCTTGGCTACGCCTATGTAAAGTTTTATAACGATCTAACTAGCCGTGTAGCAATGGCACATTTATTTCCAAAACATTTTGATTCTGATCCACTGTGGGGCCCTACTAATAATAATTATTTGTATTTTTTTTTTTTAATTCTTAACTAATGTAAAAGTGGCATAATAAAGAAATGAGGTCTCACATTCTACGATGCTAAAAACTCGAAAACACCTCAGCTTCAACCATGTGAAAATAGCTCCCACAATA
This sequence comes from Bellardia bayeri, assembly GCA_950370525.1. Classification (NCBI taxonomy): domain Eukaryota; kingdom Metazoa; phylum Arthropoda; class Insecta; order Diptera; family Calliphoridae; genus Bellardia; species Bellardia bayeri. The sequence goes on along the minus strand of OX493264.1, from coordinate 34,835,041 downwards.
CCCAATTAATTACAAAATAAAATGTTTCTAAACCACTGTGCATCGCTACACAAAGGAGTTTTATATATAGAAAATACTTTAGCTATAGTTGAAAATTATTCTGCTACATAAAAATCTAAAAATATACTTGTATGTAGGTAGTTTGAAACTATCAAATAAATCGCAGAAGTACTACGTTACTATCGTACGTAAATTAAAGATTGTATCATCTTGATAACAATATGATCATGCTGTATGTCTAACACAGCCAACAACAAAATATATTTTAATCAATTTATGTCTTTATTGTTCCAGCCATATGATTTGTGAGAGAATAATTACGTTTAATAATTCATTCTCTCTGACTAATATTTTGAGTCGAGACATATTTTAACGAGCTTTAAAGCACAATTTGATTAAGCTATTATAGTGTATATACAACAAATAAACCACTAAAACATAGGAGACATTTTAAAATGGTTTAAATGTTATTTTTTTTTAATAAAATATACATATTAAATTATCAGCCATGTCACAGAACTCAATTTCGATCGAAAGTGTTTTTGATTTCGTAAATTGAGTCTAGAAAATGAAAAACGATTTTTTTTTCAGAATGAAACCACGTTAGATTTCTTAAGTGGAATTGTTATTTTTTATGATTTTATAGTAAAAAAAACTCATACTACTAATTTATAAACACAATTATATAATTTATTTTATTATTTCATTGTTTTTTTACCCCAAACCACAATAGTGGATAGGGTATATTAGGTTTGTGCTGATGTTTGTAACGCCCATAAATATTGATTCTACACCCACCTTAAAGTATACTGATCTACTCAGAATCCGTCCGTCTGGCTGGCTGGCTGTTCATGTAAAGCTTGTGCGCAGAGTACAGGTCGCAATTTTGAAGATATTTCAATAATATTTGGTACGTGATATTTTTTCGGCCCAAGGACGGATGGGATCGAAACTGATGAAAATCGGTCCATCATTTAACCTGGCCCAAATAGAAATGTCCTCCCGAAATAAGAGTTTAACGATCATAAATCTTTGAATTATGAAAGTATCCCAACAAATTTTACCACAAATCAATAATAAATGAAGCTAAATCACATCTACAAATTTTGTGAAGATCGGTCCATAATTGGTCGTAGCTCCCATATAAGTCCTGCTTCCGCAAATCACTTTAAAGAGCATAACTCTTTCAAAAATGTTGTTATTCGAATAAAATTTAACCAAAATAAGTTTCAAATGTACAAAAATGATGACACCTAATTTTATAATGGTCAGTACATAATTAGACTAAACTCCCATATAAGACCATCTCCGTAATTCACTTTAACCTCCATAAATCTTTTAACCCTGCTGTTAGGTTAGAAAAAACTTACAAATCTTAGGTTAAGGGACCATTTGGTCCATAATGAAATTTTCATGCAAAATAATAATTTTATCTTATTCAATGTAACTATTTTGGTTCAATAATTTCTAAAGTAAGTATTTGACATATCAAAAACATCCTCTAAATATTTGACATGAATTTACATTCACTTGGTAATGAAAAAATAATTTTGGGATTTCCCATTTTTGCAATGAATTTACATTTACTTGTTGTTTTGTAATGTAAAAAATTATTTTGGGATTCCCCGTTTTTTATTTTTGTCGTGAAGAAGCACAGATACGCGCAGTACTTCTTTCAGTTTGAAAGTTTCTTTGAATAGTCCGGTAGTGTTTTTGTTACGAAATGGCGCAGTTAAACGAAGAAGAGATACGTGAAATTTCAATGAAGAAAGTGAATCTGATATTTCCGATTCGGAGACGGATTTAATTTCGAACTGTTCATCTGAAACAGAAAGTGAACAGGAAACCATCTCAGTTGAAGCTAGCTCTGTTGATCGTCTTTTTATTTCTAAAAACAACATCGAATGGAGAGCGACTCCATTACCTCAGTCTATTAGAATTGGGGCTGAGAATATTATCACAACACAAGCAGAGCCAACTCGCTTTGCAGTGCGATGACATGCTGTCTGCTTTTTTGTTTTTTCCGCCTCCAATAGAAAGAATTGTCATTGAAAATACTATTAAGCACTGCACGCATATATAGCTGTGCTCATTCTTGCTGGAGTTTATCGGTATGTATTATCATGTTTTACTTATTTATGTAATATATCAAATTTATCAATGACAGCGGAAAAAATGAGGATGTCCACGGTTTATTTGATGAAAAATTTGGTCGCCCTATTTTCCGATCGATTATGTCTGAAGATACATTTCATAGGATTACAAGTGCTCTCCGTTTCGATGATGTTTTGAGTCGACGCCAATGTCGTAGTAGCGATAAATTTGCTCCTATTCGTGCACTTTGGGACTATTGGCAACAACTCCTTCCAATGTTTTACAATTGTCACGAAAATGTTACCGTTGATGAACAACTTGTTGCATTTATAGGGAGATGTTCTTTTCGACAATTTATTCCATCAAAGCCAGCAAGGTATGGTTTGAAGTTTTGGAAAGAAAGAAAGCTAACATATGTGGGAACCGTACATAAGTCATAAAAACAAAGCAGTGATATTGATTAGTACAATGCACAAAGATGATGCAGTTGATGAAATTGGATCTAAGAAAAAACCAGAGATTGTTTCTTATTACAATTCGACAAAAGGTATGCTAGTTTTTGATCGCCTATAATTTCTAATGGTTTGTTTCTTTTAGGTGGTGTGGTTACTGCTGATCAAATGATTGGCTCCTACTCCACAAAACGCAAAACAAATCGGTGGCCAACCATACTATTTTCTGAAATCGATGTTTCATGGGCTCCAACTGACAGAAATTCGTACAACATGCACAGTTTCAGAGGCTTCCTCAAATAATCCAACTTCTCATTCAAGGACTCGAAAGCGTGGAATTTGTAGTTGCTGCAAGTCGAAGTCTGATATAAAATGTTCCATTTGCAGCAACTTTATTTGCAAAACTAACCGAAAACATTGTGCTTATCTTGCAATGAAAAATATATTCAAACCAACTAATAAATTCTTATTTTTTTGAAAAAAATCTATAAAAATGTACTATGGACCAAATGGTCCTCTAACCTAAGATTCGTTATTTTGTATTTTTATCAGGCCTGAATAAAGTTAGAAAAGACCCCATTAGCAGAAAAATTTAGTCAGTATATATCACCGTTCCAAAGTTACAAGGGAATACTGAAAAAATTTGGACCAAATGGCCCTAACCTAACAGCAGGGTTAAGAGTATTTATATCGAGATAAATTATAATATACATAATATTTATATTCACGATAGTCATGGCACTATATATTTGGATGATCGTTCCATAATAGGTAATATTTCCCATACAGCGAACATTTCTGAAAAACTGTTTTATTTACTCGTATACTAGGTGCATGGTATTATATTGTCGGGCTTGACCGATTTTATAATGCCTAAATACACTTAATTTTTTAAATTTTAATTGTAAATTAAACTCGACAAAACAAATAGTGTGGAAAAAAATTGTCTAATTCTGTAAAAACTGAGGCATATTTTTTATTTAATTTTTTTTATGTCTAAAACTTTTTTAAAACTTTGTTTCCATTTTGCTTTTAAATTTTAAAATTTAAACAGATTTTCTCACCAATACATAAGCTTTTCAATTTTGATCACCTCTGTTTTAAATTTTAAAAATAAAATTTATAAATTCATTACATTTGCAATGCTTAGTGTTTGTGTTTGCTGGGCAATATTATCTTATTCAATACAGACGCATTTCATTTATTGAGAGTTTTGGTTACCTCTGATCTACAAACATATGTTTGTTTATTCAGTTTATAAAATATTTAATTTGTATATATAGACGCGATAAGGTTGTTAAATTATTTTGAAACACAAAGTTAATAAATTACAAATTGTTTTTGTTGTTTTTTTTTTAATTAATGGGTACAAAGCAGGTTTTGTGTGTTTGTTTATAAATCATAGACCGAAAATAACAGGTCTGCTTTAATTTTAGTTGTTAATTGGCAACATTTAAAATTTGTGTTTTGTTTTTTATTTATTCTTGAGAGAGTGATTTAGGCTTGTGGTTGAGAGAAAGAGAAAAAAATAATGAAGATAAACAACATGAGTGATTTATAATTAATTTTTTAATTATAATAACATCAGTGATTTATTTATAAATCGCTATTTGGTATTTTAATCATATGAGACGAGTTATTTTGGTTTCTGATATAAATAGTTAAAAGTACTTTTTAGAATTTTGTCTAATTTTTTATTATATATGTATATAGCAGCACTCTAGTGAGTTCGACTAAAGAATGATTTTTTAAGATCTTTCGGATTTTATTAAAAAAAAATCACAAAATTTAGAGAAATGCAGAAAATTTTTGTTTGAGTTGACAGAACGATCAATATAATTTAATAATTAATTAATGCTTGATTTACGCCGCAAATGGTTCATACGCTGGGTCCAATTTTTGCATACTCTCTCCAACATATCGGCTGATATCTCACGAATAAATTCTTTAAAATAATCATTGCCGGCTTGTCCCTATAGATATGAGGCTTAACCACATAAAAATTGGACCAAAGGCGTTAAATTGCACGATCTAGGCGGTCTATTGATCGGCCCCAAACGGGCCTCTAAAACGGGCCATTGTTTTGTGTGATGTGTGGCACCGTCTTGTTGAAACCACGAGCCTGTTCGGAAATGCATCACTGCACTGCATTTGATGCGCATATGTGATTAGTTTGCGATGCTGATGCGAAGACGAACAATAAATAAATTGTTTACAATTACGAACGCGGGATTATTAAAAATGGAGAAATTAGTAATAAATTTATTTCTTGACTTAGATAAACCAAAAATGTTTCAAAACTGTGCAATCAGCAATATAAAAGGCGCTTGAAATATAAAAAAAGGCAGGTATTATTTAAAATTTTGTGTTCCAAAAGCAAAATTTAATACTTACTCTTCAAGTGCATCAGCCATTTTTGTGATGCGTTTGGTTTTTCTTTGAGCATCGTCTGCTTCAGGCCCCACATATCGGCCAAGAACAGCTGTTTTATTTTGTGCAAAAACACACGTTCACCATTCACAGTAACGTTTCTGCCTTCATCGCCATTGCAAAAGTACGGACAAATGAATCCACACCTTGCAATGCTTCTGGCTGCTCTTCACACCAAATTCGATAATTTTGTTTGCTTACATAAATATTAAACTTGAAATGAGCTCCGTCACTGAACACAATTTTGCGATGAAAAAGCACGAGGAATTTTCTTTGCAAAAAGGTTTAGCATATTTTTGCTCTGGCTGTGTATTTTGTTAGTGTAGAGCAAAAATATGCTAAACATTTTTGTAAATGCAATGATGCAATACCATTTGTACAAGATTGTGAATTGCGGTATTGTTTCTTTTGTCTGCCGCTCCACTCTATGGCGATTGCTTACAGTATTATGACTATCAATCATTTGTGCATATAAAATCTATTGTTTAATTAAATTTAATTAACTTTTATACGCACTCTGTTTTTATTGCTTCATATTAAAACTCAAGGGGACATTAATAGAACAAATGTACAATATATGAAGAATATTTTTTTATAAACAAAACACAAAAGTTCTAGATTTAAAAATAAAGTACATTTTTATTAAGCAATTGAACTTAATTCAGTTTGACGGCGGTTCATTTTAAAAAACATTCTCAGTTTGTTTTTATATTTGCTCCCGTGCACACACACTAAAATCAGACTGAAGACAGCTTTGAAATGAAAATAATTTTATCTTTTAAAATACTTGTCGTTTGTTTAATATTTGTTAACCAATATACTGAAACAAATGCAGCGAAAATATTATCAATCTTTGGTTATCCGGGACCTTCACAATACATAATGGCTTCGGCTTTATTAAAAGGTTTAGCTGAACGGGGACACAAAGTCACTTCAATTTCGACGTTTCCACAAAAGACGCCGGTAAAAAATTTTCGAGATATAGCTGTAATGGAAAATGCAAAGCTTTTTGAGTGTAAGTTTAAGAAATTTAAACACTATTTAAATAGTTATTTATTTTATTTGTCCAGTTATTATTGAAATTTGAAACAACACTTATGACCAGTTTTTAACTTGATATTTAAATACGAAATTAGTTAATTTTTCCTTAAACTTAAGTTGTATTTAAATGCGGTTTCATATTTTCAGTCTCAAATTAACTTTGGTATTTAATTATAATAAATGTATGGTAGCACTATTCATTTACCAGCTGATTTCATATTTAGTTTACAAATTGTTATAAACTAAATGGACAAAATCTGCATCATTCATATCCTCTTCATCTAAATTTATTATTTAGTTGATATTAGTTGATATTGATAATAATAAGAACAATGTTTTTATTCGCGGCGAGTTTATTTTCATAATTTTCAAAACTGTCAAAATCATATGGTAGTATGAAAGACTTAAGTTGTATTTAAATGGACGATCTATAAAAATGAATTTGGTATTTAAACAGAACTTAAGTTTAAACACACTTTTATTTTTAAGTTAAAATCTGGCCATTAGTGTAATTTACACAAAGCAATTTTTATTGAAAATATTTATAAAAATTTTCTGTGTTCACACAGCACAATTTTATTACTTAAAGCGCTCGTATTTTTACTTTTGAGTATACACACATTTGTACACATATGCATAGCTGCCAGATTTGACGAATTGTACATGTAAAGTACTGCTTCATGCGTACTTAACATCGCACATTTTCCAAAAAAAAAACACAAAATTTATAGACACACCCTTTATTCATTTTTATTACTCTATAATAAAAGAAATCTTTATTTAATATTTATTTTTGTTATAATTTTTATTTTATATTTGTTTCCTTTTTATTTATTAAGGATTGATTAAGAGTCTAAGCAAATACTGCTGTATGTATCTCTAAAATCAGTCTGCTCTTTCTTTATAATATCTTTGACTTATATACTACTTTTTGACTGATTTGACAATTTTAAAATGCTTAATTAATTCTTAATTCTTAATTAATTCTTTATTGATTTGCATAAACTATTAAGTTAATTAAGTTATAATGATAATTAATAAAAAAAGAAGAATGTAATTCCCGCACTTGCATCAGCATAATGTACATAAGTGTATCAACGTAACAACAACAACAGAGGGTAATCTTGTTGTGTATGTTATACGATCAACGACATTGATATTTGTAACTTTTATAGTGGAAGGCCAATGTAAGCGGCATGCGGCCACGGGCGGCAATCAGCTTAAATAAACGTTTATTAGTGTGTGCATTGTGTAAAAAGAATTAGGAACATGAAAATAAATTTTAATTTTTAACTAAACTCATATGTCACATATTATATACATGTGTATGGCAACATCGTTTTAAGCGGCAAAGTTGAAAAAAATCTACTTTTGCCGTCCGCGGCCGCATGCCGCCTACATTGCCCTTCCACTATTAGTCGTAAACAAAACGCTACACATTGTGTTGGCATTGCTGAACATAAAGACACGCTACAACTTGTATAATAAACTGAGTAAAATAATGTTTGTTGTTGTAATGACGATAAACAGGAATAATTACAAAACCATTCGTATTTGCTATTAAAATCACGATTTGTTGACATTCTTTTGAAATGGAATTTAGGATGTGAATGAAACGCCTTCTGAGAGAAGGCATATTGGAATGAGAATCGAAGCTTTTAGAATGTGTAAACAGGTCTTCTAGAAGGCCTGCAAATAGAAGCACTTGCTGCTAGGTATGTAATAGGCTAGACGTATCTTGCTTCAAATTACCACTTAGAATTTCTTCATCATTTAGTGTTTCCAAGCTCAAGGAATATTCAATAAATGAGTATACTTGCATCGTAATCATCGTCCGCATTATCGGAACCATTATGACTTTTAGTCTGCTACAAAGTTAAAGGTAACATAAGTTTCTCGGGAATATCTTGTTTCTACAAAAGTCCAATAACTTCTCGAGGAAGCGGTAATTTTTTTGAATTACTCATACGTTCAGCCAAATACATATTTGAAATCAAAGGATCTGAAGTGTCCATAGTATTATAAAACGTATATAATATATTATGTTTTCTGGAATGTTTCCTAGCATCTTCTTTATAAAATTTTTTGCGCGCTTCTGATGCATTTTCTCCCAGATCCACCAAATCTCTTTTTCTAACCATATATTTTCGTTAAGTTTAAATTTTTTCAAAACTCTGTGATGTTTATCCAATTTTGATTTAAACGTTATGCACATATTTCTTATAATTTTGCGAATTGTAGTTTTCAGATCATACAAAATTTCACTTGGAATCTTTCTATCAACATAGTTACATACATAAACCTTCTATAACTTTCTTCTTGTTCCATAAATCAAAAATGTCGCTAATTTTAAGCTTCAATGTTTCTAAGAAAGCATTTGCTTAGCTGTTAGCGGCTGTAAAAGATTTTAGTATGTCATGAAGCCTAAGCTTCCCACCAACAACTACTAATGTAAATATTCGTATACAAATGCATACAACGTAAATTCCATACCACAGAAGACAAGAAACTTTTTTGCAACTTTAAAAAACATTATCTAATAAAAACACGAAATCTGACATATTAATTTTCCTGCTTACAAGTTTTTTGCCACCCAACAGTTTGAAAACTTTAAAGAAAAAATGTAAAGATACACAGCTGTTTACATTTAAACTGAGTTGCCAACTGGCACAAATTTTTGGCATTTATGTCGTCGAGTTGAATTGTGGATTTTTTTTTTTAAAGCGAAATTTGAATTTTTGCCGCTAATATTGAAATTGGAAACATACGAGTAGTGCTTTGTTAAGTTTAGTTAGTTTGTTTTTAACATTTTTATATTTTTATTTCAATAACTCGTTAAGATTTTTAATATACATACATGCATACGTATATAAGACTATGCTTAAGTTCAAATAAAAAAAACTATTTAAAATATTATTTTTTAACATATTAATTTTCTTTGAAATGTTTCAGCTTTAATGTCTGAATCTGTGGGCGTGGTGAAAGACAAATCTTTCTTTGATGAATTATTTGAGTTTTCTGATTTTGGTGCTAAAATGGTGGAGAATGTGCTGGAGCATCCAAAAGTTAAAGATATTATGAAAAATGAGAAATTTGATTTAATTATACTGGAAGCATTATATTGTGATGCCTTGTATGCTTTGGGTCAACATTTTAATGCTCCCATGGTGGGCGTATCCACCTTTGGCACTATAAATTTTGTTGATGTTTTAGTGAATAATATCTCACCTATGTCCTATATACCACACATGTCATTAACGTATGACAATCACATGAGTCTCCTAGAAAGACTAATGAATGTGGTTACCAATGTCATGGATGACCTACTGCACAACTGTCTCATGCTGCCTAAACAAAAGAAACTTTTCGAAAAATACTTTCCTTCATCTCAGCTGACATTCGACGAAGTCCGGAAAAATTTCTCTTTAGTATTATTGAATCATCATTTTACCTTGGGCTTTCCCAGACCATATGTCACGAATATGATTGAGGTGGGTGGTTTGCATATAAAACAAAAACCTGATCCTTTACCCGAAGACATGCAACAGTTTCTAGACAATGCTACCGAAGGTGCCATCTATTTCTCTATGGGTTCTAATTTGAAAAGCAAAGATATACCTGCCGAAACTTTGAAGATATTTCTAGATACCTTTAGAGAACTTAAACTAAAAGTTCTATGGAAATTTGAAGATGAATCGTTGCCCAATAAACCAAAAAATGTCTTCATTAAATCCTGGTATCCTCAGCCCTCCGTTTTGACTCATCCCAATGTTAAGCTGTTTATATCTCATGGCGGTTTCTTGAGCACAACAGAAACCATATTCTATGGTAAACCAATTTTGGGCATACCCGTATTCGGTGATCAGCCCATGAATGTCATGCATGCTGTTAAAGGAGGTTATGCCCTAGCTTTGCAATTACATGAAATTACTAAGAAGTCCTTTAAATCCACCATTATAGAACTTCTAACAAATGAGCGTTACACCAAAAAAGTTCAGCAGTTATCGAGACGTTTCAGAGATCAGCCTCAGACACCTTTGGAAACTGCCATTTACTGGATTGAATATGTTTTGAGGCATGAGGGCGCCCCTCATATGCGTAATGCTGGTGTCGACTTAAACTATTTTCAGCAATATAATCTAGATGTATTTGCCATATTAGCTGGAGGTTTTGTGCTAATTATTTTAATGTTATTAATTATTATACGTGCCTTAAAAAAATTATTGTGTGAAAGTGATGAAGCAAGAAAAACATCATGTAACAGTAAAGTAAAACATAGTTAGTTTATTTAAATCTAATAAATAATACAAATTTGTTTAAATTGTCAATACCAACCACTCTCGAGTTGTATAAATCAATTAATTTAATTGCTTTTTATTTAGTATTTTAAGTCATTTAATAAATATTTATTTTGAAAAAAAAAAACAGATTTTTTATTGTTAGAATTTCAAAAAGAAACCTAGTTGATGATATCATTTTAAGTAGATTATATTTTAAATTATAAACAGTTGAAATTTTGAAAAATAGTTTCAAATAAGTTGAGCTCTTAAGAATGTAACCATGGTGTAACTATACAAGGTGAGTGCAGTAGCACAGCTGACTGACTTTGTTTACAATTTACTTCTGCCAAAAGTTATAATTTTGAAGTGTTTTTGACAGTAGTACATTATTTTACACAAATAAAATGCCTGTTGTTTCTGTATTGTATTGCATTTGTTGCTGATTTGGCACTCACCTGGTATAATTACACCACGAATGTAACTAAAGCAATCTGAAGAGATTGTTTTCAATTTTTAGACCAGCGGCTATCATTATATGTTATAATTTCTTTATGTCAGTTTTTTATAACCTACACCTTCATAGTGAGGAGAGTATAATGGATTTGTGCTTATGTTTGTAACGCCCATAAATATTGTTCCAACATCCACCTTAAAGTATACGGATCGACTCAGAATCACTTTCTGAATCACTTTCTGAGTCGATTTAACGATGTCCGTCCGTCCGTCCGTCTGGCTGGCTGGCTGGCTGTCCATGTAAAGCTTGTGCGCAGAGTACAGGTCGCAATTTTGAAGATATTGCGATAAAATTTGGTACGTTATATTTTTTCTGCCCAGGGATGGATGGAATTGAAACTGGTGGAAATCGGTCCATTATTTCACCTGGCCCCATACAAATGTCCTCCCGAAATTAGGGTTTACCGATCATAAATGATTGAATTATGCAAGTGTCCAAACAAATTTCACCACAAATGATAAGGCCAAATCACATCTACAAATTTTGTGCAGATCGGTCCATAGCTCCCATATAACGCCCACTTCCGAATATTATTTTAAGAAGCATATCTCTCTTAAAAATGTTTGTATCCAAATAATATTGAACACAAATACGTTCTATATATGCATATACAAATCATTTGGTAAAATTTTATTGTGATTATGGTGGGTATAATTAGTCATACCTTCCGTATAAGGCCTAATTCCGGAAATCACCTTAACGATAATAAATCTCTTAAAATATTGGTATGCAAATAAAAATTAACACAAATAAGTTTCATATATACAGAAATGATGACACCTAATTGTATAATGGTCGGTCCCTAATTAGTCGAAACTCCGATATAAGACACTCTCTGTAATTCACTTTAACCTCAATAAATCTTTTAAAAGTATTTATATCGAGATATTGAATATTTATATTTATTTATATTATATAATATTTATATTCACAGACATCATGACACTAAATTTTTGGATCATATAGTGGTTGTAGGGTATTATATGGTCGGGCTGGACCGACTATATTTTCTCTTACATCACCTCAACTTAGTTCGTATAACTTATCAAAATATTAATGTTGTTGCTGAAGTTATGCAAAATCAACTAAATATAGATACATAGTTACAAAATGGTGCCACGATAATAAAGACAGTTAACACTCAAGTACTTGGGTGTCTATATTAGAGGTATAATAAATATCAGTCATATTAAATATTTGCAACAAAAACTACTTAAGGCTGACTTTATGATTTTCCGGTTAGGTAATTGTGAAACAACAACTGTATTAAGACGTACTTTTCCCTAGCCGAATCTTACCTTAGATACGGAATCACAACCTGCGAAATGTATTGTGGATCTTTACAAAACACACAACATAGGATACTAAAAATCTTATGGAAAACCCCAAACTGACATTAATTAAGAAATTCCACAAATAATATCAATTACCACCGATATGGTTATATCCAAATGGAACAATGGTTAGGGCCAACTATCTAATTACTTAACTAGCAAATATAAAAAAACAATACTAACAAAATCCACCAAGTAAATAAATAATTTGTTTTATTTTTGTTAAGTTGCAAAAATTAATATGGTAAATTTTTAAATTTTTGATGAATTAAAATAATTTTATAATTTTTTTGTGCCTTTTGGCAATTACATATTCAGGCCATCAACAAACCATGTAATGTGCAAATTTCACTCAGAGACAAGACAACAACTAGGACATAGCCAAAACTCACAACAAATATTCGGCAAATATTTGCCGAAAAGGCGAAACTACTACATAAAAAATATTTGAACTCATTTATGTATTAAAAAATTTCGTTTATTTAGGACCGGACACAACAAATATTTAGTTTTATTTTCTTTGACGCTGTTTGATCTTGCAAAACTTTTGTAATAGTAAACAACGTCAAACAAAATTGTGTTAAAACAAGTGGTTACTCTTTTTTAAGTAAATATTTGCCATGTGTGACCATACCTTTAGTTAATAACAATACAACACGCAACAACCCAAAATCTGTCAATCTGGCTAAAGATCTCCACGTTCTTAATGTTAAGAGAATTTACTTTACAACATTACTCCCCGTTTACACAGGGAAACATTTGGTAGGGAAACATTTTGTTTGAAAGAGACGGACGGGTAGGGAAGAGAATATGAAATTTGTTTAACGTTTTCGGATGCACGCTTTGTGCTTTCATTCTTATTGTTTACATATGCCTTGCTTTCTGACATTTGCTTTATTTCTTTTCGGCGTGTTTTTTTATTTATGTTTTATATTTGACTTTGTTTGAATAAAAATAAAAAAATAAATAATGTAAAATAAAATATAAGAAATGTTTTTAAAAATTTATTTATTTTTTAATTTATTTATTTATTTCACAAATCATATATACATACTTACATTAGCAAATCAAAAACAGTAGAAATTAAAAAAAAATAGAACACTGCAATTAGACAAATGTCAAAAAGAAATAAAAACTGGAATGTTTTGAACAATAATGTTTCCCTGTATGACCGCGAAGGAAAATACAAAAGAGAATTCCAGATGTTTCCCTTCCAAATGTTTCCCTGTGTGAACGGGGACTTAGCTAATGAATTTTTAAATGCCAGAAGATTCCTGTATACTATTAAATGCACAGTAACTAAAAACATAAAAACAACTGGAAAATGGAAAACAGCCATTAACCGTCTCTATGCCAACAATTTTTTATAAATTACCAACATATATTTTAAACGTAAATAATAAAAATGTAAGGAAAAATTCGCAATGAAATTAGTTATATGAATTTTAAGATATATATTTTTCTGCAGACAAGGCAAATGACATCGTAGATTAGTTTGACGATACATTGTAGAATATTTTATTGCTTAATAAAAATTAGTTTTATTATTAAAAAAAAATGCCTAACATATGTACATATATATATATATATATATATATATAGTTATATATACACGTATAATAACTTAATGATGGTGAATGTTTTGCACGCGTTATGTATCAAGAATTGGATGTATTGCTCGATTAAGATTGTTTCCAAACTCACCAAACACTTGCACAATCAGTGGAATTTTCAAAACATATGCGAGAAGCAGTATTTATATAAAGGCAGGGTAATTGAGTACCAAATGAATTGAATTCAAAAGTCTTTTTACTTATCCGAAATGCTGCTTAAACGCTTAAACTTGCGATGAAAAATGGATCCATTGCTGTAACACGAAGCATAAGAGATCGTATGTGAAAACCGGCCCATCAACCGAATCTTGTAGGGTCACAAGAGTTCTTTCTAAAGCAGATTTTTTAGCAACTTTATTTTTGCCAAAACGGTTTTTGACAGCTCAGCTCTTTTCTTTTTTCGTAACATGTTCAGTTTGGTCTATAATTTAACCATGAAGATTTGAAGATTACTGAATTTCATGATCAAAAATCGTGCTCGGTAAAGAAAGTGAACATCTGTTTTTTTTTATCGGAAAATTGTGTTGCGCTACGAAGCTCATCTGTGGTTCAATATATATGTAAACAAGCTAAATTGTCATAGTTGGCTGACAACGAAGAAGGTTACAATTCAAGGTTACAATACAAATCAATACAATTAGAATACAAATCAATTACAAAACGAATATCGGGCTTCTCAGTTACTATGAATTTTTCTTAAGCAAAAACATTCAGATAGAATTTGTTCTTTGATTGGTGTGCGCGAAGTGACATAAAACACTTAAGGGAAGTGCTTTATTTGTATGTTTGATTAAGTTAAAAGAAGCGCTTATTGTCAGCAGAAAGTAGTCCTCCAAACCGGTAACACCTCATACAAAAATCATGCCTCCCATCAGCAGGTTTCAAGCGATTTGAGGTATGATTTCATACATAGAACCTGCTCCTTTTGGAGCACATTTTTCACTAAGTATGAAGTTCTTATTATTATTACAAATTTGAATTACTACAACTTTGTTGTAGTTTTTATTGCTGCGCCTATTGTTGTTTTACCCAAAATGGAAGTGTTGGACTTGGTTGATATGTGGTTTTCTATTATTTTTCTATTGAAATAAAATTCATTTATGTCTTAAATATTTAAAATCTCGTTCTTATTATTTTCTTCCAGCAATTTAACACTTTTCCATACTTTTACGCAATTAACTTATGCCCATTAAAGAGATTTTTAGAAAGATTATTGGAAATGTATTAAAATGATAAATTGTGGGAATGTGGAATACAAAATTAAATTCTAAATCATTATTTTAGCATGGAGATAACCTTGGAGGTAAGTACTTGCTACAACTGTATATAAACATGTTATTACTTTAAAAACACTAAAATAATTTACAGAAGCTAGTATCAAAGAAGCTGTAGAAACCAGGGGCCAAATTACCCTCTTTATGCAAAAGCAAATAAGAAAATACAATCATCAATTTAACCCAAATGGTTTTCCCGGTTTTTTACCTTATAAAATTTACATTATTTTAATACCCATTACATTAACGAATTGATTAGACAGAGATTGTCAGATAGGGAAGAATTTAGGTTTAAAAAAAAATTAATAAAAATTCAAATAGATAGAATTAAAAAAAAAAATCTTGCATGATGTTTATAATCAAGAAATTTCAACTATTTATTTAAGTAAATTCTATGAAAAATAAAAAAAAACAAAAATTTTGTCTGATTTTTTGAAAATTTTTAAATTTAAAAAAATGTTTTTTTAATTTTTGATAACCCATTGAATGCACCTCTCAAATACCTTTCATATGATACTAAATATACATATAGTTCCTTTGGAAGAAATGTGAAAAAAATCAAAAAACCTTTAAAAAGGACCTTTTTATCCTTTGATCCAGCTCACCAAATATTGACCCCAGGACAAAAAAATTGAGAAACATAGTTCTAAAATTAATCAGTTTTCATATTAGTCGGGAACATCCGCAACTTTATTTTGGGGTCACCCTAATGTACATATGTGTAATATATTTTTAGTTTTACATTTAATAAATGGGAACAAGTCGGTTTTAGTGACTTTGCTCAAAAAAAAAAAAAAATTCATCAAATAGGGTTTTTAGAAGAGATGACAGCAAAAAAAAAAAAAGAAATAGCAAAAATAAAAAATTGTTGGCGGTCACGCCTATTTTCGAAGGGGCGGACTCTAAAAGTTGAAAATATATAGGCCTATATATCGGGAACTACTGGGTGTCTGATAATCTGCAATACATTAAATTAAAGGTATTAAAAATACCTTTCCAACCATATATATCATGATTATAAAATATGGACCAACTATGGGTTAAATCCGAAAAGAATATTTTTTGACCTGATTTTTATATAAATATATAAAAAATATATTTCCAATGATTATATTATAAAATATGAACCCAATATGGGTTAAATTCGACAAATATATTTTTTACCCAAATTTTTTTTAATATCTAAAAAATCTTAAAAAAAGTCTATACACGTGTTATTAGAGTTTATTGATATAAATAGCCAAGACATTAAGCTTTAATTTAAGGTATCATATGTGCCTGTAGATTTTATAATTACAGATTTATAAGTTCTGTAAAATTGAAAAAAAAACTTTAGCATAAATACTCGTACTTTGAAATCAAATTTTTTTAATACTAATGTCATATATAAGATGTGTTTAATTAGTTAAATACAAGATGTTCTCCCCTATGGTATACGAGTACAGAACATCGGCTTCACATAGTACAGATTTATTGTAATTTTTATGGTGACATTTCATCTTTCTTTAATATCTCCGGATCTGTACTATCTACGCAGTTATATTATACCTTGCATTAAAGCTTAGTTTCTGGACTTTTAAATTTTATAATTTATATACATACATACTCATAAAGTTATTATTTTTCTAGATTTTTTTAATTTTTTATAAATATCGGATCAAAAATTAATTTTCTGGAAATTGACCTCTAGATGGTTTATATAAGTAGATCCTGTTATATATTGTTGGAAAGGTCTTTAAAATACATATCATTTGATGTATAGCTATATCGTCTTAGAAATGCAGTTTTCAAGATATAGCTAAATATGTTACAAATTTTGGAGCCCCGCCCATTCTTTTTATTTTTTTTACTCAGAATTTAAAACTCACTTAAGCCTTTTTTTTTGTAAAAAATTCATACAATTTCAATTACTTTCATTGAATGTTTTAAAAAAACTTTAATCCATTTTTAAAATAAAAATCTACACAAATATTCACAAAACTTTATTGGTTAAAACAAAATATTTTAACGATGTTATCATCGCTTTACCAGACGTGTTGTTGTTTTTCAATGAAACTTTAAGGAATTGTTCTTAACAAGGGTTGCATAAGGCTCTTAATGTTTAATAAAGGTGAACATAATTTATACATAATATGTAAAAGAAATTGATAAGTTTCAAGAAATGTTTATTTATGTTGCTTTTTTACCATAATTTAAAATAATTAATTAAATTTATGCATATCTTTGATATTATTTCTGTCAGTTTGCCTTTCAATAAAATTTCACAGAATTCAAAATTATAAAACTAAAACAACTTTGCTCTTATTCTTTATTAAATATGTATTTTGAGGCTATTTATGTATATTTTTTTAATTTTGCTCAGTTTTAATTAGTTGGCATTTTGTGATATTTTTTGTCTTTTTCAGTTTGTTTCATAAATTGTATTGTTTTTTTTTTATGTATGTTTATGTTAGTATTTCTATATATGGCTCCGGGCATTTTTATTGCTGTTACTGTGAATATATCGTAAAATTTGTGCACACAAACAGCACACACACATAAATAATTAAGGATATATTTAGCTAAATCAGCAAAATATTCAACAAAATATTTACACAGTCTTTTGAATAATAAAATAAACTTTACTTGTATTTAGTTTACATGTACATTAGGGTGGCACATATTTTGAACGTTTTGATTTTTCAATGCTGCCAAGGTCATCCCGGAGCATTTTCTTGAAGTCTAGTGCTTTTTTTTTAATTTTGACAAACAATTCAGCTATAAAGCAAAAATATAAGATGTTTGTGATATACGAGAAGTCTATAATCCTTACCGTTATCCTGGGACATATAGTCCCAATAAGCATTTACGGAGGGACAATATTTCCCAATAAAACTAAGCTGTATATTATTTATATACAATATTGGAATTATATACCCCACTTGAAAATCTTATTGGCATTATATGTCCCAATAAAAAACAGTTTAAAAAATGTTACCTTTTGTAAATAAATAGATTTGCAAAAAAAAACACACAAAATCTGCAGCAGTATTTAAGAAATTATATGACGATCAGCGAAAAACAGGTGCTCTCATACAAAAAAAAAATACACATAAATAATATATCGCTATAATTCAATTACACCACAGATAACACTTCAAACTATATTGGGACACATTAGATATTAATATATAAAAGGTAAAACAAAATTTATAGTGTAGAGAACTTCGCTGGGACATATGATCCCAAGGGTTACTTGAAGTTTCTAGTTTAGATTTGTATATAATCTGTTATTAGCATAGTCCCACAATAAATAATCTAATGGTGTTTATATGCATGCATTGGGCGGCCAATTAACAGCTGCATTTCGTAAAATCATGAGATCAGGCGTGATGCATTCACCTAAGAAACTAAGTTTCGCACCACTTAAATTATGTCATTTTGGGCGTTTAAGGTTTAATTTAGATTTTAGCACTATTGTTAGAAGTGTTGTACTTTTAGATATATTTTTTCTAGAGTTTCATTAAAATCTATGTTATATAAACATATAGGTAACATTTCGCAAACTTTCATAAGAAATCCCAAATGTAGAAAATTTTACCTTTGACTTCACGCTACAATGGTTAGTGTGATCAATTTCTAGTAAACATTTGGAAAATATTTAGAATTATCTGGACTTTAATAATTAATTGAATAATATTTTAAATTAATATAATTAAAGAAATTAAGCTTACTCGCCAAAATTTTGCAAACATGATTACTCTTCTACGAATTCAGTCAAATTAAAATCACATCATTTTTTATATTTCTGTTCCTTCATTTTATATTTTTGTTGCCTCATATATATAAGTATAATAAATTTTAAAGAGATGGTCCAAGAATTCTAAATTTTGTTTAACAAATTTAGAAAAAAAAAACAAGTAGGAGTTTATATACGGCTGTGCCGAATCTTATATACCCACCACCAAATCACCAATTATAGGGCCAACTTCATAAAATATTGTACCGTATTTTCTATTTATTTTAGGTTTGTTTTAGTTGAATTTCATCTCAATAACGACATTTATAAGAATTTTCATATTTATATATGCATATTCCAGACTTGGTAGAAGAGGCTGTAACCAGAAGAGGAGTGGGTATGAATATTAATGCTGTGGAATACTATATAATCAGTATTAGTCAGGTAAGGAGTGGAAGGAGGAACAGAAGACGAAAGGAATATCGTAAATAATATGATTATATTTTTAAGACAAACATTTGAGTTTAAAATCCCTATAACTCTCAACTGCTTTTCAGAGGTATCTCAATGACAGGGAACCTAATTTTGTTTTAATACTAAACTTAAGATGCTTCAAAATCAGCATGAATTAGCTGTGTTGTGGTTCATCTGAAGCAGAAAGGATTCGTTTCATATTGTCTCTCTAAGTTTGGAAAGATTTATGAAAATTCAGACAAACCTCTTGTCAGCCTCTCATGTTTGAATATTGTTATTTCTGCAAATTTGACTATACACTTGGAATTTATCTAGCTTTAAAATGATCTCAATATTTCTTACGTTTTTTTTTATCGATTATCCTCCTGTAGATTTCTTAGTTTGGTTTGGTACTTATATGACTGCATTAACTTTCAAGAAACCTCCACAAGGTTTTATACAAAGAGTTAATTTCTCTAAAGTGTTCGACGGTCGGCGAGACTATGTAATTTTTATTTCAAAAAAAAAAATTGCCATTGTGTGCTATGTAATTTAATACAGCTTAAGACAAAGATTTTCGAGAAATATAATTGATAAACAACGTAAAGAACTGTATCACCCTAATACACATATAAAACATACGATATCACAACCATTGGCTATTTACCATATGGTCCATGCAAACATTCAATGATGTTTATGATGATGATGACGACTATGTTGTTAGATACTTTCGCTCAATACATATTATTGACGTAATAGTGATATATTTGTTTAGACAGTATTGCCGTTTATAAACAACATTTTATTACATTTTGGAAAGTTAATTAAAGTACATAAAATGAAAGACAAGTAGGAGAAGTATGATTAAATATATTAGATTTAATGAACGTAAGCTGAATATTGTCAGTAATTTATCGATAACAAGCTTAAGATTTATGTGAGTGAATCGATTGCTGAAAGAAACCAGCAAAGTATTGGGTGCATAACTTAGAAATGAGGGTTTTTGAATGTTTTGCTTTTATTTTGAAAGATTTGTACAGTATAAATTTAGTAAAAGTATTGGGCATTGTTAGCTATGAAATTTTCCCATCTTTCAGTGCCAGTAGAACTGCTTGTCTATTAAGGCCAAGAACAAATCCAAACAATTTCGGATACCCTGTTCAGATGTGAAGCCTATCCCAGAGAAAGCGTTCTGCATTGATCGAAACAAATAGTAGGCGGGTGAGGCAAATTTTTAATTGTCCTCAGCATTGATCAATTGAAGAATATTGGGCTTTTGTCAAAGAAAAGTGAATTTCATTTTTTGTTTTGTTACATAAATTGTAAAATATTTCTGCTACCGCATTTTATATGAACAATGCTTTATGAAGATTTTTAACTTACTTTAACAAAACTCTTAACCTGTTGATAAAACTAATACTAATTACAACTATCATTATTATTCTTAATGTATGTATACGAAAATTATTAGAGAAATTGTCTAAAATCTAAATAAAATACTTTTTGGCAATTTTGTTGACTTTATGGCCTCAACTAAAAAGTATATCCTAATATTAAACAAACAAGCATACTGCTTATAAAACAAATTGAATAGCTTTAATTTACTTGCAACAGCAGTCTATATCCATAAAACTCTTAAAAAAACTATCTAACCTTTTAATCATATTAGGAATTTAGAAACTAAGAGCCCCAATAAATAAACTCAGTGTGTATTGTTGAGGGGATTTTATTGTTCAAGTTTTTGCTTTTTACTCTTGCTGTTATTGTTCATGTTGTTGTGTCTGCTTTTGTCTCTATTGTTTGTTAAATTAGGGAAATCTAATGAGTCAACATGGGCAGTATGAAAACCTCAAACTATTTGGCCACACTCATGCTATTTTTGATAGTAAAATGCCAACCAAAAATGATTTTAATTAATTAGGCTTTTATGAGGCATGCAACCCAGATACTCACAGATACATATATATTACGTAAACAGAAAACATAGTCACCCAGCACAAATCCATACACACATACATACAAATCTATAAATAAAAATAAAACAAAAATAATACATGTATTTTCATACTAATAAAATGTAGCTTAAATAAAATCACACACACCACCAAGTGATTTTTTTGTCATGTTTGTAAATACTGATATTTGGGAGTTAAATTTCAACATAATAGTACGCAAATACATTAGTAAATTCCAGGCCAAACACATTAGCATCCTTTATAAAGAGTGTTTGGTAGTAACGAACAGTTTGTTTATGTTAGAGAATAATCTAATAAGTCTTCTTGAAATCTATGATACTCAATCTTTATATGTATATCAATGATCGGCTCTCATAGGCTAAACATGGTTGATTATTTACCAGTAAATGGCACAAAGTTTATAAATATTTTTAAAGAAGAAACAAATATCACACTTGGATGTATAGAACTTAAAGTTGACAACACTTTTTTAACTGGCAGTCATTTTGTCAGCTGTCAAGTGATTTCTGTTTCGTTTGGTTTGCCATTTAACATGAATAGACTAACGCCTGAACAACGCTTCCAAATTGTGCAAATTTATTTTGAAAATCATAGTTCTGTTCGAAATACATATCGAGGATATTTTTTTTTTAAATGGAATAAAACAAAGATAATTTTTTTTTTAATTGTCATAAAATTTACTTTATTCGAAAGATAACCTTCTGGCATTATAATTTTTATATGTAAGCTCAATTATCAAATATTGCGGTTGAGCCTCCAATTGTAGAATTTAACTACTCTCTAGTTCCCTCTTGTCATCTCCTTCAAAATTAAATTCAGGAATTTCAATTCACGTTATAATGAAACTATGTACACATTTATTAACATGAAGAATACTTAACTAATTAAATATAAAATAATTCAAACTGATACGAGCAATATGGAACAACACAACTCTTCGTCCCTCTGTCAATCTGTAACCAGTCTTATATACACCCATTCCAATATCGTCAATTCCGCGTCAGTTACCCATTTCCATTCTGTCCACAGTATCACAGAGTCATCTCCCCTATTACCCCTGTCATACGACACGTCTTATGCTAACTGGCTCGGACGTAGTCTAATCTGGAGGTCCAATATTCTAGGACTTTTTCCAACATTTGTATTTGTATATCGGCAGTAATGCGGCAAGTGTTATCCTCCAAGTGATCAGTCACTTTTTGGTGACTTCACATATCCCCACAGAAAATAGTCAGGCTGTGTTAAATCGCACGAACTTGGAGGCCAATTCATGGGTCCGAAACGTAGAACTATGCTTGACTATACTTGTTGAAACAAAAATAAGCCCGAAACGATTGACCACTTGCAGAACAACAGTCGCCGCGTTATTGCCGGTATACGGGTATACGTTGGTAAAAGCCACTGAAACTTGGACCTCTAGATTAGATTATGTCCAAACCAGCCGTGGCGGTCATATGTTAGAAATCATATTTAAATTACAATGCCAGATGTTGACCTTTCAAATGAAGTAAATTTAAAAATATCATCTTTGGTTTGTTCCATTTCTAAGTTCTATAAATCTCAAAAAACATCCAGTATTATAAAAGAACCTACAATTAAGCGAAAAGTTTTATGTAAAAAGAAATCTCAAAACAATATTTTGTTTGCATAAATATCGATGTCGAAAAAGTTTGCCTTTTGCGGTTAAAACCTCAAGAGTCATTTTGACAAAATATAAGAGAGGGCTTTCACTCTTATATTGATCTGAAATTTGTAATTTCAGCACTGACAGTAAAAAAACCGATTTCATTAAATGCACTTTAACGTGCAAAAGTGGATTTCACATAAATTTACCCTAAACTTCGCATTCGCTTTAATAATTAATCAATTTCAATTTATTTTAATTTTTGTTTTATTTATTTAATTAACATTTTAAATAAAAACCATTATTATTTTTAAAAATTTAAGAGTTTTATTCGGTTTTTTAATCATAGTTATAAAACATGTGTGCTTGCCACTGTATAAATTATCACCCCAATCATGATCCGCGGGAGTTTTTTCTCTTCTTATTTTTTTAACATTGAGTTTGAAAAGGAAAAATGGGAAAAGGGAGAAAAACTCCCGCGGAATTTTTTTCATGATTGGGCTGTATGTTTTTTCGAAGATATTTATATTGTAAACAAAAACATATGTGTCATCTTGTAATTAAAAATTGTATGTATTAATTTGTTTCTATAGGAATGTTTCCAAACAATAGTAAATTGTTTTTGACATTACAAACATGAAAGCAAAAACAAAAATAGCATGTTGTTTCTGTTGTTTTTGTATAGTTGTAATCTCGATGTCACCTTGTAGAGTAATTTCACCATGATCTCGTTATTACATTTTTTTTTAATAATATTATTCATATCCACTAAAATGTATACAACACGCAAGGGATTGGAGATTCGTTTTGTGGAATATTAATATTGGTGAGTTTTCTAAGCAATTTAAATTTATGATTTAAAGTCATTTTTTTGCAAAATAATGCAGAGTTTCTATATTTTAAAAACTATCTAAAATTAACTGGCGTATTCTTGTTTTATCTATTGTTTTATGGACAAATCTATAAATTCAATTTCTTTTCTTTTATGTTAAAAATCGCATAACTGCTCAATCGTTAATTTTATTGGGTCATTGTCATGATTTCATTTATTTTTTACTGACGTTCTTTTTGTAATATTATATTTATGTTGGTGAGAAGTATGAGTGTGTGTGAATTGGTTGGTTGGTTCATTTTGATTAGGATGACATTTTACAACTTTAATACAAATAATAGCAGCTGAATGGCAGTATATTTTGCGTGTCCTGTTGGCAGTTACATTAAAGTGTGAGAAATACTTGGGTAAAATAAAATTAGTTAGCATTATATTTATGGACCATAATTTCCCTTATGGCCAGCAATATAAAACTTAGACATACACGTAGTAAGCAACACTTATCTCGGATTTGCGATTACCAGCAAGATTAATATGATTCAAACAAACTACCTACATACAAATATAAATTACAAACATTAAATAACAATCTAACCGCAAATGGTCGAAGAAAAGTGAAGTACGGGTATAAAGATATTAAATAAGGAAATTTAATTAAATAAAAGCCTAAAAGTTGTTTATTGGCAATGAACATCAAGTATTTAAAGAACTAAAAAAATGGTATTGCAAAAAGTTTTATTTTTTATATAGAAAAGTATGTGTAATATAAATATCAGTACTAGCGTTGCAGACACTAAAGTGACAATTGACTTCAAACTTGATTACCTGGGATGTGTTATGTAACCAATTAATTTCCCTTTCCTTGCAGTGTATCAAGTGATTAGATATTAGCGAAAATATCTGCCTATAATGGGATATATTGACTATTTGTAAAATTGTTGTGTTCATTTAAAATCCACACGCCCCCAAACGTGTAAAACGAAATACAAATTATCAATCAAATAAATATTTCAATCCAGCTATTAAAGTATTGTTTAAGGCCTTCATTTTCTTGCTTTATGCGTGAGTGTGTTGTATTAGTCTGATTCTATTTTTCTTTTTGACAACCTTTTTTAATTTGCCCTTTTTTATTGCAATTCTTTTAGTTTTGAGTAGTAGTATGAGCTTCAGCATGTATGGGTTCATAATTGATAAATTGAGTGTAAATTTTGGCGTCAAATCCTGAACAACACAAGCATAAGCGAAAACGAAATATACACAAAGATATGTATAGGGTGTTCCAATTAGAGGTTTTTTTCCACAGATCTCGCGTAACTATTGTAATTTTATTATACCCTACATCACCATAGTGAAAGGGTATATTGGATGTTTGTTGTTGGTAACGACCGTCCGATATCAAATTTATATTTTATTTGTTTTAACGTATCACCCTATATAATAAATTATAAAATTGCAACAGCAATACGTGTATTGGAAATTTATTGGTTTAAATGAAGCCATCAAATTGGCGGTGTGCTTGATTGTAACAAATTTTGTGGTCTTATCGTTTGCAGTTTCTGTTATTTTGCTGTATTCTTCAGTTTATTATGATATAAATTATTACATGAAAAATCATATGTTATTATATGTAATTACAAAGAATACTCTTGACAATGGGTTTTAGGATTCCTTATAGAATATCCACAAAATTTGATTTTATAATAAGTTCTAACGCATTCAAATCTAGTCACTGTTTTATTTTTTCAATATGTGAAAACTGCTATACAAATGATATTTTAAACAGAAATGGTGCCTTTTTAAATTTTACAATGATTAAATAATAAAATAAGATTTTCTAGCTTCCTTAAAGAATACCTTAAACATCCTTGAACTATTAAATAAACTATTATGCTAAATTGAAATCCAAACTTAAGTAGATTTCAAATTATATTTTTAATTCATTGTCAAAATTACTGTAGAATTACATGAAGATGGGTATTTTTCGTTGACGGAAAAATAACGTAGCAATAAACCATTTCCTTGCAGATTTTTAGGTCTTCTGACCTTCTTATGTAACATTTAGGAAATTATAAAAGAAGAGTTAAGATGTTCATGTTTTGTTGAAATTTTAATAACTGTTTCTGTTCTATTCATCAGAACTGTATAAAAAATATTTCTGTCAAGAACTATAGTACCACGTCGCCACTATATTTCCTTTGCCAATTGTCCAATGTTGATCGAAGCCGAGGACATTAAGGAGAGTTCATATGTATTTGTCATCGTCGACCAAATTTCTTTGATACCAATCAATTTCAACTTTTAAAAAATGACAGAGAGCTTGGGACAATATATTCTTGAGGAGTGGTGTTATTTAATTATGTTTCTGAATTTAACCTTGGATGTTTTGTGTTTTTGAAAGGACTTTTCCCAAGTTTCGAAGGAACTCCCTTTTTCCAGGATTTACGCTTTCAGTTCGTAAAAAGATTTTTAAATTTATTCAACGTTGACTTTTTATTTTTTTTTTTTGCTTGGACCAGCATTCAGGAAACGAATCGTACTCATGCAATGGATAGTATTGGAACTAGGAAAATACTTTGTGGGAGTGAGGAATACGGAAGTAGTGTTTGCGAATATATGCTTTTAATTTTCTTATATTGAAAGCAGCAGGGAATACTTCTTCTGGTAGTTTATTCCACATACGGACAGTAGGGTTAAAGAACGAATTTTCCTTGTAATGTGTTGTGCGATCCACTGTCCAGTCAACCATAAATGAATGGGCCCTGACTGAAGAACGTTAATTACGTAAGAAACTATGTGTTTTGGAAACAAGTTCCTTAATTTTAGCAGAACACTTTCCATTATAGTATGGATAGAAAAGTGCAACATAACCCACATTGCGACGATGCTCCAATGAATTCATAGAGTTGGATACCCCACTGTCACCGAAAAATGTGTTTCGTTCAAAGGACATCACACTGGATTCTCATGCCTGTAACGTCAGGAGCTTCTGATTCCTTAATATTTACACCGCCCATAAAAACAGATGTTTGACCACCAGTTACCTGATATTTTCTTTTCATTGTAGAGTTTGCGACAGCTATGCCTGGAGTTCGCTATGTTTCACCATGTTTAAATATCACTATGGATACCCTCTTCATATAGAGGGTATGCATGTTTAAGCTTATCTATAGGGTGCAGATGAAGAATTCTATTCCATTGTGTTCAATATATTTGTTTGTCCTTCTGTTCAGAGACGGGTTCACCTCATCGGATTTCATAACTATTTAGAATATGAAATATATTCTAAGAAAAATCACTCATCAGAAACTTTCCATTTGCCTCATGGCCCTTGGACCAACGCTATTTTTCTCCATGTTCTGCTACATTATTGCCCGGTTGAACATAGTATTTCCTTTCCAATTTTCTGGCCTATTTTAATATTTTTGTTTTCTTAATTTTTATTTAAAGCTTGCTTGTATATTTTTGTTACATCATTTACAGCCTGTTTTCGAAGCTTCAGAGTTTTTGCAAATATTAACCCGAACAATGTCGAATTTTCAAGAAATTTGGTAACGAATTTCATTTGAATTTTTCCAGCTGATATATAAAAAAAATGACTGAAAAAATAAAATGTCTTCAAAAACAGATTCGGGGCTGTGCCTGATATTTATGTAAATAATGATTTAGTGTTAATTTGTTTCTTTTATAATATAATGTATATGCACACAGGGCATGTTATATGTTAAAAATTGCATAATTATAATTAATTCTTCAATATATTGTTTATTTACTTTTAATGAGATTTAAATTTATTTTAAAATTTTTCGAATATGGCCTTATGTACGAGTAAATGTCCATATAAAAGCCGTAGCGATACAAAATTCTGCAATAATAAATTTTATGTAAACTGAAATCTTAAAAACGACATTTTGTTTGCATTGTTCCATATAAAATCCACTTCTGAAAATCACTGAAATTCACATAAATCATTTATGAAAATCACTATCAATTTGATATTCAACAAAAGTAATTCAAATACACATCTAAATCATTGCACCAAACTTCATAATGCCCATATTTGACCGTAGTCCCTATGTAAAGTCCAGGGGCCAAATTACTGCATTCGATATCAAGTAAAATTGATCGTAATTTTCTTATTTGAGATTATGGCATTCGATATCTAGCAAGAAATTTAGTACATTTTATCATAATTTCGATATCGAAATCATTTTTCGATACGATAGCTCATTCGATCACGAATGCGGTAATTTGGCCCCAGTTCCGAAAACCACTTAAATACGCATACGAATAAATTACTAATGATCTGCAGATATTTTACCGTAGGCCACGTACTTATAAAGTTCACTTCGAAAAATCAATTAAATGCACATAAATTTGTTAAAAAAATCATTATTACGTTGAAATTCAACACAAATAATTCGCATATACATATAAATCATCATACAGAATTTCAGGATGATCGGCCTGTAAGCGGTCATACTTCCCATATGAGGACTATTCCCGAAAACTCATTAACCTACATAATGTATGTAAAAATTATACTATTGACTTTTGTGAAAGTTGATCCATAATTAGGCATAGCTTTCGTACAGGCTTCACTTCCGAGAAAAATTACAGAGTTGGACAATTTTGTCATATCAAATAGCCCAAATCAGTTTCCTAGGACTTTTTGGTACTTTGTTTGTTAAAGTACATCGCTTTATGTTACACGTTACAAAACTATAAACAAAGTGCAGTTCTGAAAGACAGAAACAAATATAAATTCTTGATTATAACTGGAAGATGCACAAAATTCTTAGAAATATCGTTATTAAATAGAAATTACGGTACAATATTTTATAAAGTTCGCCCCATAATAGCTGATTTAGTGGTGGATATCTAAGATTCGGCACATTATGTAAACTCTTACCTGTTCGAATTAAAAAGTAAAATAAAGTAATAAAACTAAAAAGTACTTCAAGTATAAAATATTTAACGGTTGTATTATTTGTTAACGACTACTTACAGAAAAAAAATTTTTGTTAGCTTTAAATTGAATGACAAACTTAATATAGTCTCCATCTATTTTGAACCAATCAACATGAAATTTGACGCGACGATTTATATGAATACATGAATGATGCTTGTTGAGTTTTGACTTAATATTGATGTTTTTATGAGATTTATGCGCATTTAAGTGATTGTCGGAAGTGGACTTCTTATCGGGGCTATTGTTAAATATGGATACGACGATTTATTTTTATATTATGTATATTGAATTTTGACTTGTTAATGATTTTTATAAAAGATTTTTATGCATTTAAGTGATTTTTGGATGTGGACTTTATACGAGCCAATGTCAAAATATAAACCGTTGTAAACAAAATATCGTTTTGAGCTTTAGCGTTGCATGCAACTTATTTTTCCTGAATTTTATATGGATACTGCTTTTCTATAGACATTTATGTACCATTAAGCCATGAATAGACGTTTGTTGGGAGCTGTCAGAAGTCGTGGATTCTTTCCATTTTCAACAAGACTTGAACTTCTGTATTAAAAATAAAGTGTACATAATTTCATTATATTATCTGCTATATTTTTAAAGACAATAGCAAAAAATAATAATCGAGGTTGTCTGAAATTTTGGATCTTACGGGACCTTTTTGGCCATTTTCTATACTAAATATTTTGGTGGAATAAAGAATGTTCATTGTTTTTAGGTTTCTTTTCCAAGCTCTATCGTGCCTTCAACAGACGGACAAACGGAAAGACGGACAAATGAACGGAGATAATTATATATACTGTTTGGTTCTACGACCAATATTTCGATGTGCTATAAATAGAATGACAAACCCTTCAGATTTTTTGTTGTGAGTATAAAAAAAAATATGAAAAGTTAAAAGTATATTTTGCACTGGGTTGGTATTGAAGAAATCATGTCGTTATAGAAAACTACATGAACCCCAATTTTAACAAAATACTGTATTATTAAATTGGATTATATTAATAACTTTATAACTTTTTTATACATTATGTACAACTATTTATAGAATTAAAATTATAACCACATACATATGTGCGATATATTTCTGTAAAATCGTCTATGATTATAAACGATTAAATGCAAATATTTATGCCAATACTCGTTTAAATATGTTTGTGGTTAAAACTGTTAAACAAGCGTCATCATCAGCATCAGCAAGTTAATGTTATTGAAAATTAAATTTACGAGTATAATGCGAATTCCATAAACCACTTAATCATAGAATCATAAACATATGAATCATCAAATAATACAAAATTGTGCAATAAATACCAATAATTATTATTTAAACTTTCAAATTTAAATATTTATGCAAGCACAATATCAACATGTGTGTATGTATATGTATTATGGTAAAGAAACCACAGATACGGTCGGTGGTAGTTTAAATAATCGTCGTACAAAGAAAACTCAAACACTCGTAAATATACAAAATTTGAATTAGAACTAAAAGATGTTTTTTATTGTTTTTCAATAAGTGAAGTCTATTTAAAGTTATGTAAAGGGGCTAAGGTTTTATTTTACCTAAAGTTTAACTGCCATATTCATAAAAAATAAGCTAGGTTTGAAGTGTGCTTTTAGACAAAATTTTTATACAAAATTTCCCTTAAGTACATTGGAAGTCTACTTTAATTTTTTATGAATTAGCCGTAACAATTTTAAACAAATATTTAAAATTTAATATAATTATTCAAACTATGTTAAAGTTTAATTTCATTGAGTGCCCTTAAGCGAGTTTCACCACACTGAAATATTGAAGTTATTTACAATTACGTTTCTGGGTTTACGGTGTACGATATTTGAAGCAATTGACTACCAGTTTCTTAAGAATTAATATAATAGATATATGTTCCTTAAAATCTTTGTATAAAAGTGCTTTTAAGTTGTACAATACTATTACCGGTCCCTTTGGTCTAGATTTTGTTTTGCATATTATGAAATTTAAAAGCTTTGTCATTGTATTTCAAAGATTGTTTGTAATGTCACAATGCCATCATTGACATTATAACACTTCATGTAATGTGTCTTAACATCCATAACGATGTTAAACGATTAAAGAACTGTAAAACTTACAATAAAATTCTTAATTTCTGTTCCATGGCCATTAATATATTTATTTATTTATGCATGTACGTGTCATAAGTTTAATATCAAACTTTTTGCCACAACAATGCATTTTAATTAAAACTGGACTTTCATCATTCATATCCGCATCCGCATCCATAGCCACAGCTATCTACCCAAACATATCTACTATACAGCAGATACGCGAAAGATATGACAGAGACTATGTACTATATATTATTAAGGATGAGTATATACATGTACATGTACATATATATTAGCGTGGTTTCATTTTTGTAAGAACCGCTTGTTTGGCTAAGAGTTTTAGTGAAATTACACAATTTTATTTTGTGCTTCATCGACTTTAAAGTTTGAACAGGATTTCCTATAGAAAGGGATGTTTTATATTTTTATAGAAAAACCTCTGCAAAGCAACAGTATTCACAGAATTTTCTATAGAAAATATTTTTGATATGCTATCTTGTTGCTTTGCAGAGGAAGTTCTTTACAAAATATTTCTCATGATATACTGCATAAGATTTTCTATCGAATAAAACTGCTATTAACAAGATTTTTATTTTTATAGAAATACTGCTAGATTTTTGATAGAAATAGCTAGCGTCAATTTTCAACAAATTCAGATTTGAGCCACATTTAAAGTATTGCAGTGTCATAAGGAGTAAGAAAAAATAGTTGGAACAAGTAAGAGTTTATACTTGGCCAGGCCAAATCTTATATACCCACCACCAATTCACCCATTATGGTACGAACTTCATAAAATATTGTACCGTAATTTCTTGTTATTTTAGGTTTTTTTTAGTTAAATTATATCTCAATAACGTTATTTTTTAGGAATTTTATGCATATTCCAGTTATAATCAGGAAGTAATATTTGTGTCTTTCTTTCAGAACTGCAGTTTGTTTATATTTTTGCAGCGTGTAATATGAAGCGAGTTTCTTTAAGTATCAAAAAGCTTTCGGAAAGTGATTTTGGCTTTTTGAAACGTCAAAATTGTTTCATTTGTATTTTATGTTGTTATTCTCGGAAGTGGAACTTTTACGAGAGTTATGCCCAATTATTAACCAACTTTCACAAAACTCAATAGTATAATTTTTGTATATTTATAACTGATCTGTTTAAAATTTCGGTTCTATATGGATGTTTATCTAGGTTAATGAGTTTTCAGGAAAAGTCCTCTTAGGGGAACTATGACCTATTACAGGCCGATCATCATGAAATTCTGTATGCTGATTATGCGAATTATTTATGTTGAATTTCAACGTAATTTAAGTGATTTTTAGAAGTAATATTTGTATGGCGACTACGATCAAAGATGGGCTGATCATCATAAAATTAGGTGTGAATATTTGCTCCTGATGCTTGTTAGAGATTTATGTGCATTTAAGTGATTTTCGGAAGTGAACTTTATATGTAGGCTATGGTCAAATATAGACCAATCATCATGAAATTTAGATGTGTCTACGGATTACTTGTGTTAAATTTCGACTTGTTAATGCTTTTTATAAGAAAATTATGCGAATTTAAGTGATTTTCGCAAGTGGCCTTTGTATGGGGCGATGATAAAAATATGGACCAATACAAACAAATATCGTTTCGAGATTTCGCTTTCCTTAAAACTTATTTTTACAGAATTTTTTATGGATACGGCTTATCTATAGACATTTATGTACCATAAAGCCATATTCCGGGATTTGTATGGGGCTATGAGAAATCGTGGACCGATTCCTACCGTTTTTAACAAAAGTTGTCCCTCTTTAATAAAAATTAATTGTATTTAAACTTTATGATATTATCCGCATTGTTTTTGAAGAAAATAGTAAAAAATATCTGAAACATATCAAGGTAGTCTGAAACATTGATCTACAACTCGGCTCCTTCTGAACCGAGTTTGCTCAGTTTCGTAGAATATTTGGTAAAAATTACACTGTTGAAGGTCTTTTTTATGTTGAAGCTCTATCGTGCCTTTAACAGACGGACAGACGGACGGACATGGCTAGATTGTTTTAGAATCTTATAAATACCCTGAATATATAGACTTTTTGGTTCTACGACCATTATTTTGATGTGCTACAAACGGAATATACTTCCCATCTTTGTGGTGTTGGGTATAAAAAAACACCCTAATATACATTTATTAAGCCAAGTCATATTAAATATGTACATTAAGTTAAATCAAAATATTTCAATGGTTTATGAATAGTTACTCTGTGTTCAGTAAGTGACTGACAGAGTGGGACAATCACACAGCAAAGTAAAGTGAGGTAATAATTTATTTTATCTTTCGAAAATATAATTTCAATTAAATATTCAACATACAGTACGCAAATTTGCCCAAGTCTTCAAAGAATGAAATTATTAGTGCAGTGTGTGTAAAATATGACCATTAGCCATAGGGCAGATTGTAAAAGCTCAACACTGAATTTTTGAGAAATAAACAAACTTAAATTAAAGAATGTGAATGCAAGTTTTTCTGAACTTAAACTTCATCCAAACACAAAATGAAAATAACACAGTGAATTCCGCTTAAAAATTAAATAATTTTATAATGCCTTATCAGTTGTCACTTATGCTCAACAAAGTTCTTTAAATTAGTGACTGCAGAATAACAACCAATATTTTTCCCTTTAGCTCTTCTCTCTCTCTCTTTTCTTAATTTTTTTGTATGCTTTGGTACGTCGTTATTTGTGTGCTTCATTGATTTGTCCACTCATTATGGAATTGTTTTGCCACATTAATACATTATCAACAGTAAAGCAAATGTTTGTTTTAAGCTTTTAGATTTTTAATTAAAATTTTTGTTTTTTTTTCTGTTAAGTTTTACTTTGTTGTAGAATTCAAAATCATTTTATTTAATTAACATTTACAAACTTTGATTACAATCCACGGTTGTGGTAACAACAAAATACTATTTATAACGACAACTACCCACCCCAGCCAACATTGTCAGCATTTTAATGTATGTAGCTTGTCGCAGACACTTGAGCCCACTGACACATTTACTTAAACACACACACACTTACACATACATACATATATACATGTGAAAAAGTCATTAGATGTTGTTGAAAGTGATTTTATAATAGATATTTAGATTTACCTGACGACATTATTTTGTTCCACTCTGTAGGGCCATAAACAAATTTAGAATAAACAAATCTAACAAAAAGTTTAGTTCAGATAATAAATTAATTAAAATGAGAGAGCAACCTCTGAAGAATAAATGGTTAGAAAATTAGGAAATTGAAAACTCTCCTTCTAAAATCTTAATTGTATTTTATATCTTGGCAACTATAAATTTTTTGGAATTTTAATAACTTTATTTCTTTAAATATCTTTCTTAGGTAACATTCCCTTATTTTATCATAAAAAACTCAATCTATTGCTGATTTTCATTAATTTCCATTTACTTGCTGACATACCAAAAAATTGTTGTGCCCAGCAAGACGTTGGAAAAAAACTGTTGTTTGGTTTCTATACAAATATATGACCATGGTAATGGTTGCCTAATTACATTTTACATTGACTAAACGACAAAAAGAAATCCGAATATTTTTTGCTTCTAAGGTCTTTACAACAAAACATTTGCCACAGCTCTGCAAAATCTGCAGCTTCATATCCCAATAAGCCATACGACGAACTTAATATCGGATTTAAGACAATGTGAATTACAATAAATACTAAGATTGAAGCTAGAATTTAACTACAGAAAGACCTACGATAGAAATTTAAATTGAATAATGATTAAAGCTAAACTTGAACTGTATAAACATCTACGAGAAAAGCCTAAACTTGAAGACAAATTTATATACATAAAGACCTACAATTTAAGCTTACATTGAATTGTAATTGAAGCTAAAATTGAATTTTATAAAGACCTATGATTGCAGCTTAAATGAAGCTACGATTGAAGTCAAGATTAAACTTCTTTGAGCTACGATTGAAGTTAAAATTAAACTATCTAAATATCTACGACTGAAGATTAAACGGAACCATGATTTAAGCTTAAATTAAACTGTATACAGGTTTTTGATTGAAGCTTAAATTGACCTATGATTGAATTTGGAATTAACTGTATAAATACCGTCGATTGAAGCTTTAATTAAGCTAAATTCAACTACGTAAAGACAAACGATTGAAGCTAAAATAGAACTACGTTAATAATTGTGAATGATGCTTAAATTGGACAATATAAAGATCCAAGATTGGTGCTATTATAACAATATGCTCTATAGAAAATCTTGTGCATACCAAACAGTATTTTATATTTGGCCATTGATCAATTGGCCAACTGGTTTAATATCTTGAAACACACACATATATATATTTGCTTTTCTACATTTACATACAACATTTCAAGGTAAGTGTTAGAAAATCTGATTAGTTGACATTTAATCGAAATTGTTATAATGAAAGACTACAAAAATATTTTAATGTCAACTATAAGAAAATAGCAGTAAAACACAGTGGTAGAAAATTGAAAATAAATGGCCAATTTAAAGAACTTCTAAATAGTTGCAAGAGAATATCTATAATATCGTTTGTTGCCACTGTTATTGCTAACTTACTTTATGTGTAATCAGCTTTTTGTACTTGTGTAGTTGTTGTTGTTGTTTGTGCGTTTAATACATTAAATATTTGGTCCATTGTTTTTTATCAACAGTTGCCTTTGTCATTATTTAATTAAAAATGCAGGTAATTTGTTTTTGTTTTCTGAAATCATCTTGACAATTTAGTTATAAGTCTAAAAGAAGGATATACTTTTAAATTTGAAAATTATTACAAAAGTTTTAGGCAATAAAGCTATGTATATTCTTAAGAATATAATGTTCAAATACTTGTTTTTATATCATTATGTATTTTGAAATTATCCTCTTTAAATTACTTCAACCCTAGAAACCATTAAAAATAAATGCTTTTCTAAATTTTGTCAATAGTTTGTTATAGTAAAAGGCAATCATTGATGACATAGATGTGTATGTGACGTTGTTAAATTTTAATTAAAATAACTAAAGTGTCAATATTGACTAAAAGTCTTAAAAGCAAGTGAATTAATTAATTTAGATAGGTAATATATTAGCACATTCGAATGAATGTTTTTCTTACTTAATTAAATTTAAAAAAAATTTATATACAATGAGCAAAAATCCTTGAAAGAGCATCTATGTACATACATATATCCTGTAAACGGGGACCACTGCAACCCAGAAACGGACATTGTGATTAGCAGCTACAATCTTTAAAAGTAAAATGAAAAATAAAATTAACCTGTGATCACTTATATTTTATTTGGAATTCCAATATAGGCCCTAGATTCTTGAATATTGGTATAAATTGAAAAATAAGGATAATCTGTGATCAATTAAATTTCGATTTTTATATAAAATTCTAAGATAGGCTCGAGGTCCTCTAATAGTGTTTCAAGTTAAAAAATTAAACTAATTTGTGAGCACTTATATTTACTATGGAAAAAAGTTTTTTATGTGAAATTCTAAAGTAGGCTGTTGGTCCTTTAATAGTTCACAGTGGTTTTCAAATGTTTTATTTTGGAAATAATTCGGTATCTCGGGAGAAATCGTAATGAAATTTTACCTGGTTGAAGCTGAGCAAATCTGGTGTTGTAGGAATATTTTAAAAAATCGCTAAAAATCCATTTATGATCTGAAGGTGCAGAAATTTTAAATATAAAAAGTCGTTGAGATCTCCAAAAACTACACTTACATGTGTACGAGTATGATATCGCTTTTAGTTCTATAGATATATAGGTTTATTTCTTTATTTCTTTAATTATTTTTAAATTTTGCTCTAACTTTCTAAATCATATTAGGAAACTTGCAAGCAATTATCTCTGCCCTGTAAAAAGTTACACGCATCAAAAAAGTCCCTGTATTTTTTATTTATTAGAAAAAAAAAATGTTATTGGTGACTATAAATAATTTTTGTGCAATCTAAAAAGCAAACTTAAAGCATAAGCATGTGAAATAAAACTTGACTCATTTAAGATAAAACTTGTCCAATTTAGTAAACAAATTTAGCAGCGATGCTCCAGAAAGTTCCATATTTGTATAGTGCTATATGTTGCTGAAATACACAGAAAGTTTTCTTTAAATGTAAATTTTGGAATAAATTTTCGCCGTTTCAGGAATTTTGGTATCTGAAAATAAAAATGGTAAACATTGTAATGTCTAATGATTTAAGGACATTGGAATCTATATTAGTTTTACATTTTGTTGTGATATCTTTAACTGTTTAAATTGTAGGTTAATTCAAATTTTATATTTTTCTTCAAGGAAAACAGTGAAAAAAGTGAACAATAATGATGTGTTTTCTTGTAATGGGCAAAGTGTTCGGCTGTCTGTTTTTGACTGAGACTCGAATTATGTATTGACAATATCACGAGATCTTTTATTATATCTTTTGTATACTTAGTAAATGTTTTTTAAATTATTAGGAAGTCTTACAATATCATTTAATATGTCTTGTGTGCAAATCGGAGTTCTATGTTGCTTCTTTTCCTGCAACTGTTATTCACTAAAAATATTCAATTCAATTTCTTCGCGTCAAAATAGAGTAAAAAGATATATTGAAATTAAGTAAAACATCGTTTTTTTTTAGCTTCTAAAACAATTGACATCAGAAAAATTTATAAAATTAATTTAATTTTCTAAGCCCTGTTGCACACTCTTCAGTTTAACCTGAGTAGTTTTTCTTCAATTTTCTTTTGAACTTACCATTTCATTCACACACTTCAATTCAATTTTCATACTTGTCAGTGCAAATCAACATTCATGAATACAAAAACAAAAGGATATAAGAAAAATGACTAGTACTGTCAAGTCTTTACACCTGTTATTCTCTTTACCTTTCTTATTCAAAAAACGTGCCTTGACGAGTCAGAATGGAAGAGTTTGAAAGCGTACTAAGTTAGCAATCTTCGATACCTAAACCATGTGAGGTGATTGCAAATCGGCGGCAAATACAACATATATTGTTTGTGTAAAATAATGCCTACTGTCAAAAACACTTGAAAAAGTAATTTTATTGACATAAGTTAATTGTAGACAAAGTCAGTCAGCCGTGCTCACTTTTTTCTGACCTTCTGACCAAAAAACTTATATTTATTCTTTAGAACCTTGCCCTTTTTTACAAATTGTAACGTGTTTTCATGTGTATATTGCATGAAAAATTTATGTACACACAATGGAGCATAATCGAAATTTTTTTTAAATGTATTCGATAATTAGTTTTTAAACTTCTCAATTCAAAATAGTTTATTATTGGCAATAGAACATAAAACTTTCTAAGCCACTGTGTTGTGCCACATATAAAGTCCACTTTATTTATATTTGGCTATCGTCAAATATGTACGGGTTCAATAAATATTTTAGTTGACTTCCAAAAAAGTCAATTTATATGTATGTTTCTTTATATAGTACATGATGCCTCCCCTACACATATCTGCGCTTACATCTGGTATGTATTTGAAAATTCATATTGTAGTGCCAAGATTTGGTAAAGTTTTCTTTACGAGTAATATGCAGCACATCTGGAAAATCTTTTATATGTTACTTGCATTTCTTATGAGTTGTCTTGTTTTTTTCTTTTCTTTTTTTTTGGTATAACTTTTTTTGTAACTGGTCAACTGAAAGTATGCATATACACATGTATGTGTGATTTTAAAAGTATTTTTGTGTTTGTGCATAAACGTGATTTTAAGGAACAACATTTCTGTTGCATAAATATGCCAGGACCTGCAGAATCACATAAACTGTATTTCGTTGGTTATAATTTTATTTTTGTAAATTTTCTCTTTCGGTTTTCATTTCTGGTTGGTTTTTTTTTGACTTTTGTAATTTTGTTACAACATTTTGATTCTTTGTTACCACCTATGTGAGCTGCATGTGTGGGTTCTTTTTTTACCTCTGTCAGGTTTTGTCATGTTGGTGTTTGTGTATTTTGTTGCCGTTGTTGCTGTAGCTTCTTCCACCAGCATGTGTGTAGGGTTTTGTTATAACAGTTGTTAAATGCGAACAATATTTTTGCTTTATTTCCGTTTCCTGCCACAAGTATGTATATACACTTGTTAAGGTTCAGATAAATAGTGCTAGTGCTGCTACTCCAGCATTTGTTGAATACAAAAACCACATACATACAACATTTGTTGATGGACATATTGTGTTTACAAAAAGTCTTGTTATACCCTACACCACCATAGTGCGGAGGGTATTTTGAATTTGTGATGATGTTTGTAACGCCCAGAAATATTGGTCCAACACCCACCTTAAAGTATACCGATTGACGCAGAATCACTTCCTGAGTCGATAGTGACGTCAACCCGTTCGTCTTACTGGCTGGCTGGCTGCCCATGTAAAGCTTGTGCGCAGAGTACAGGTCGCAATTTTGAAGATCTTTGAATAAAATGTGGTACATGACATTTTTCGGCACAAGAATGGATGAGATTGAAACTGGTGGGAATCGGTCTAATTTTTCACCTAGCCCCAATACAAATGTCCTCCTGAAATAAGGGTTTAACAATCTTAAATATTTGACTTATGTAAGTATCCACACAAATTTCACCACAAATGAGTGGTAAATGAAGCCAAATCACATCTACAAATTTTCTGCAGATCGGTCCATAATTGATTATAGCTTCCTTAGTACAACTCCCTTAAACATTTCAGTATCCAAATATAATTCAATACAAATAAATTTCATACATGCAGAAATAATGACATCTAATTTTATAACGGTTGGTTTATAATTAGTCGAAACTCCCATATAAGATCCTCTCCGTAATTCACTTTAACCTCCATAAAACTTTCAAAAGTATTTATATCGATATAAAGTTTAACACACACAGCATTTATATTCATTTTTGGATGATCGGTCCATAGTAGGTCATATCTCCCATATAGCGCACATTTCTGAAAAAGGGTATTATATGGTCGGGCTTGATCGATTATACCTTTTTTTTGTTATCTACCGCTCTCACTCTTTCTCTCAGTTTTGTGTGTTAATGTCATAGCTCTTTTTTTTTCAAATGCTTGTAATACACATAAATAACATCATGTTTCCAACACTAACTAAAAGTTAAACACCATCAAGACCATGGTGATCGTCATCATCATCATCATCTTCACCATTTTTCCTAGTAACAACAGACAGTTTTTCATACATGGATACATGAAATATTATTAAAAATCCAACATAAATATAAAATATGAAAAAGTTAATTTGAAGAGAGAAAAAATCTCGTTTTATAGTCACTGCACTGCCAAGTTGGTTGTATTTTTGTGTTATTTATTTTTATGTTTTTTTTTTTTTTTTTTTGTAGGTAAATATTTTTATCAAATGCGTGTGTGGATTTGAATTTGCATGTACTTTAATATACACAGCTTATATATTCATACAGACGAACGTTTTTTAAGTTATAAAAACACTTGTCATCCCAGTTGAAGTGCTAATCAAATGTTCTCATACGAGCAGCATCCCTGGGCTGTCATGTTATAGGTGTTACTATTTGCTTGATATACTGCATACAGTTTTGCAGTTAAGCAGCATATTCGGCTTTAAAAACTAAAATCATAAGAATTTTTCTGTTCAACTAAATTTGCTTTGAACGAACATTATGGTAAAGTTTGTTAATAAAGCATTGTTCACATTACATCTGGCCATGCAGATGCATAAGTTTTTATTAGAGGAAATGACTCTTAGTTTTTTCTTTTAGCTTTTCATAAGTGTTTACAGTGGCTCATAGCTTATTTTATGAAGTGCATTTTTCTGTTTGAATTACTCCATAAAAAGAAAACTAACAAGAATTTAAAAACGAAATCTGTGTCATTTCAAATAAAAGATGTTATAGTCTAACAAACAAAAATAATTTTGGCAGGAATGTAAATTTTAAGATATTAAAATTCTAAAAACAAAAAAATACTCGTTTTTTTTTCAAATCACAGCTTATTTTATGCAGGCACGTATGGGTTTCGAAAATTTGAAATTAAAACTGGCAATTACACGATTTAATATTTGTTAATAGGATTTATTATCTACAACAGAATTAATGCAATTTGGCATGGATGTGATCAGTTTTTGGGTAATATTCGGCGAAATATTCAACCACGCCGTCAGTAGCGCTTGTTTTAAAATCGTGTTTGTTAGAAATTTTGTGTTTTCTTATGCTGATTTATAAAATTGGCCATAAATTTTTCATTACATTAAGGTTTGGCGACTGTGGCAGTGTGATCAAATGTTGACAGTTCTATAATAGTCACCTTTGCATAATATTCGATTTGTGCTTTGGATCGTGATACTGGTAATATCGAAAATCTGATCTTACACCCAGGTTCTCTGGGCTTTCCAAAAAATTGTGGCGGTGTAATCAAATGTGGACAGTTCTATAATAGTCACGTTTGCATAAAATCCGATTTGCGCTTTGTATCGTTATCCTGGTAATATCGAAAATCTAATTGTTCTTCAGAAGGTATTTAATCTCGTCCATGATTTGGAAAACAAATGTGAAATTCCAAGTACCAGCAGCTAACATACAGGCCCAAATCATAACATTGTCACCACCACCATGCTTCATTGTCTTTAGGGTTTCTTCGTTGAATTCTGTATTTGCTTTCCGCCAAACATACGACATGCCATCTGAACCCAATATGATAAACTTAGATGCACCAGTGAAGCTGACCGAATTCCAAAAGGCAGATTCATTTCAAACATGTTCTTAGGCGAAATCTACACAGTCTAGTTTTTGAGTTTATATACAGTTTCTTGCGTGCAACTCGCCAATAAAATCACGTTGGCCAAAGATACGATGAACAGCTTCAATGCAGCATTGTTTGCCCAGGTCAGCTTCAACTTCGGAGGCCAGTTGTGAAGCTGATAGCCTTGGATTTGCCCTTATATTTTTTAAAATGTATCGCTTATCATGCTAATTGAAAATTTTTTTTGGTGCTTTTCTGCATCTTTTTAAGGACCCTATTTTCATTGATTTAGCTTTAGTGTTAATCATTTTTGGTATTTTTTGTTGTGAGTGGCCATTATGAAGTGGTTTAATCGTTGTCCCATTGTTGTGCGCCAACTCCTTTAAACTATTTTAAAGTGACACTTGACGTTAACAAATCGGACTCACAATTAAACAGAAAATATTTATTCAGGAAGAAGAATAATAAAAATGAGTTCTGAATATTGCTAACACGACTTGAGGCAAATTTTGTAATACCTAAAAGCTTTGGTCTCGTTTTAGTCCTTTTTTCAAATCACTTTTCACTGACATGGGCGCATATGGATAACATTTTCCTTTACTAATCTTCCAGTTCTCTTTTCCAAGAAGATCCATCAGAGCTTTTCTCACCTTCCAACTCGTGATCAGATGTATCAGAAACATCAGTGGCATCTGACAAATAACTACCTACTTCACTAGAACTCTCGTTTAGTACATGATTTAGAAGTTCTTCCTAGGTCAAAAACCGTGAACGAGGCATTTTGATAAATTAGCACAAACAAAACTTTTTTACAAAAAAGGAAATTGCACAAAACAACACGAGCGATAAAATACAAAATACTTGTTTTATCAAAAAACTTAATTATGTATCAAATGTGATACAAGGACAATATTAAAAACTTTGATAATTTCTCATAACTTACTTACATTTATTTTTTCAAACGATGTTTTAAATACGGGAAATAATGATGTTTACAAATTGTTAAAACATGTCATACCTACAATGTTGTCATTCACAGACATTTTTGAAATTAAAACTAAATGCATCATATTTGTTACAAAGCTCGATTAACGGTTAATATATTACAATGTATATTTTTGCAAAAAAAAAAAAGATTTTTTGTGCGTCTTTCTGTCTGTCTATGTAAAACACTCTCACGTCCAAAAGACACAATACAAATAAACAGGTTTTACAGAAACCCATTTATAACTTCCCTAAAAATACTGGTATTGAAAATCAGCAAAATCGGTTTAGCAGAACCAGAGTTATGGACTAAAGTGTGAGACAACTTCTATAAAAATTTGATATTTTAAAAAAAATATTCTTGCAGTTTTTTAAATAAGAAATACAAATATCTTCCCCAAATATGGCTTGATGATAAATAAATGCCTGTAAAATTGGAATATTAATAAAAAATTCCGCAAAAATAAGTGTCATGCAAAAAGAAATTGTTCGGTCCATGCCTGACCATAGACCCCATATAAAGTCCACATCTAAAATTAACGTAAATACGTGTAAATCCACACAAATAATTTCTATAGATATATAAATAGTTGTTTTAGAGTTTTATGTTGGTCGGTCCATAATTGGTCTTAGCTCCCTATAATCCTATAAAGTCATTAATCTTTACATATATCTTCTAAATATCGGTACCGACCCAAAACTTTGTATATATATCATTTAAATATACACAAAAATCATTCCACAAAATTTTGTGAATTTCGGTCCATATTTGACCGTATCCCTCATATAAAGCCCTCTGCCAAAAATCACTTTAATACTCATAAATCTCTTAGAAATAAGGGTACCAATCCAAAATTTTTCACGGATCATTTACAAACATGCCTAAATCAAACTGCTGAATTTTGAGAATATCGGTCCATATTTGACTATGTTCCCCATATAAGGTCAACTTCTGAAATCCACATTAATACTAATATATATCTTAAATATACCGTTATTATGTTGAAATTCGACGTGAAATATCTTCATATGCAAGAAAATCAGTGTTCCAAAATTTAAGAAGATCGGCCCATAACTTGTCATAGCTGCCATATAAGAACCATTTCCAAAAAAAAAACAAATAAATTCGGGGCAAAAAATATTATTTTCGGATTTAACCCATATTTGGTCCATATTTTATAATCATGATATATATTGTTGGAAAGGTATTTTTAATACCTTTCATTTAATGTATTACAAATTATCAGACACCCAGTAGTTCCCGAGAGGTCTATATATATAGGTCTATATATTTTCAACTTTACGGGCCCGTCCCCTCGAAAATAGGCGTGACCGCCAACAAAGTCACTAAAACCGAATTGTTCCCCTTTTTTATACTCTGCTAAATTACACTCAAGATTATTATGAACATCAGACAAACTCTGTAAATTATGTTACGAATTGGTAATTAAATCAATTAAAATTGAAGTGAAAATTAGACAAAATTTCAAAATATTTAACATAAATTATGTTGGTCGTAAAATTGTCTTTCAAGCAATATATCAAATAATAATTAAATATGCACTAAGACTGAATAGAAAGCACAGAATAAGGATATACTAGTCCTGTAACCAGAGTAGTTTTTGTATTTCTTATTACGTTTAGGTGAAGGGTATTAAAGATTCAGCATAGCCGAATATTGCATTCTAACTTGTTTATGTTCCTGTTAGTTTTAGATTTATGAGCTTTGAAAACAAGAAAAAAATCACTGCACAAAATAAGCCATGAAACATTAAAGAATGAAAGAATTGATTCTTTCAAACTATTTTGATTGTTTTGATTTGATTTACATATTCTGTCAAAATACATAAATAAAATATAAAGAAAAATCCAAACAAAAACTATTAAAATTAACAAACAAAATGTAAGTTTTTTTTTAAATATCCCCCAAATATATAGAAAATAAAAGCTCTTTACCTTTCTCAGGCATCTTTTATGTAGACTCTTGCTGCCAAAATCAACATCGCGCATACTACTCACTACCACAACTTCTGAGCTAAGGCAATTGCAGTATG
The DNA here is from genome assembly GCA_950370525.1 of Bellardia bayeri. Lineage (NCBI taxonomy): Eukaryota > Metazoa > Arthropoda > Insecta > Diptera > Calliphoridae > Bellardia > Bellardia bayeri. Next base: position 34,790,553 of record OX493264.1, on the reverse strand, counting down.
CCTCTCGCAACTTGCCGCCGATGAAAATGAAAATCATACCAGCACCTCGCATAATACCCAAAACTTATATTGACAAAAACGAAAGTTTAAAACGTGCTCTTTCACCTCATTTATCCATCTATAAACCACAAATAACTTCAATGATGTCTATTACTCTGAGAATGACTGGCTTGGCTTTGGGTATTATGGCCTGGACGGTGGGTTTAACGTCTCTGTTAACCGAGAAAAATGTCGATTATTTTGTTAATGAATTGAAGAAACTTGAATTGGATGATTGTTATTGGACGTCTGCTAAAATTTTTGTTGTCTATCCCTTTGCTTTTCACTTTGTGGCCGGACTGCGCCATTTGTTGTTCGATACATCGATGCTTTTAACGAAACCACAATTCTATGCCACGGGATATGCAGCTATAATTGCTGCTTTTGTGTTGGCAGTGTGTTTGGGAATGATTGAAGATATTCATGAGAAGTGGGAGGAAATGATGCTGGACAATGAATCGGCGAACAAGAGGAAATAATTTCAATAAAATACTATATGGAATTTGAAAATTTTGAAAAAAACTTTGCTTAATAATGTCAAAAACTAATTTCTAGTGCATTTTCTTATACAATTTGTTTAATACCAACAAAACATGATTAATAAATTGTAAAACATTTTTAAAAACATGCAAAATCAAAATTCCATGTTAATTTAATCCTAAAAATCAATGATCATACTTGCCCAACTAACTAGCATGCACAAGAAGATTATATGTAAGTATATTATGGTTATCTGCAGTGCTAAACTTGAATCAACACATACTTGTATCTACATTAGGTTAGCCCTTATATTGTAAAATTGTTAATTGCTGATATTGAATTTCCATTTTTAATTAAATCAGGCATGTCACATAATTCCATTGGAATAGTCAGTCAGCTGAGCTACTGCAGTCACCTTGTATAGTTACACCATGATAGTAACGTTGTGTTACAATATCACATATGATTTTTGTAATAAAAAGTATAACAAAAGCGAAAAAGAGCGCTAAGTGAGAAATCTATATATATAAAAATGAAATGGTCCATGTATGTAATGGCATCACGTGAGAACGGCTGTATCGATTTGGCTGATTTTTTTATTCGATTCGATATTCTCAGGAGATGTTTTGTAAAGAAAAAACTTAAAAAATTCCTGGTAAAACTCGAAAATTTTAAGTTTTTAATATATTGCCTCCTTTTCACTTCTCATTTTTCTAAATAAGAGTCATTTTTTGCAGAAACTTGAAGAACTGGCACCAAAGCCTCCTTTTCACTTCTCATTTTTTTAAGTTTGAGACAATTTTATGAAAACTCAAAGAACTAAATTTTACTGCCTCATTTTCACTTCTCATTTTTCTTAATAAGAGATATTTTTTGAAGAAACTTGAAGAACTGACACCAAAGCCTCCTTTTCACTTCTCATTTTTTGAATTAATAATTGTTTCAACTGTTGTTGCATATAATAATCGAATTTTGAAGAAACTTTTTAAGCAATAAATTGATAAAAAATTTTGTTATTTTTTCTTTTACTGAAAATTTTGTGTCTTAATTTTCAATTCTATATGAAATACAAATCATTAGTAAATACCGAGCGAAGCCGGGGCGGTCAACTGGTTTTCAATAAAAATTATTTGAAAATTTGTTAATTTATGAAACATTTAACCAAATATTTGACATGGATCGGTATGAATGTTAGTTTTAAATAAAAATTAATAAAATTTTTTAAAAGTGCCCGGAATTTTAATTGTTGCTGTTTTAGATGAACAAAGACAGCAAAACGCATTTGCAATGCTACGAAGAAGAAACTTAAGGGACTCACCTAAAAAAGAAAAAAGTTTTCTTGTTGCTGACACCAACTTTGACAATTTTAACACTAACGTACTTTACTTTTCAAATCATTTGCACAAAATTTAGAACACATACACTTACATAAAAGTTTAAATTCCATTTAATTTTACAAATGTACAACCCATGTGTTTATCTTTATAAAAGCTTTAAGACTCCTTTTTTATTTATTTGTTTTATTTATTTATTTATGATATTGTTTAACTAACAACATAAATGTGAGGAAAATCAATGTCAAAAATTCTGCCCGATATTAAAAAAGCAGGACCAGGGTTAGGCAAAACATTGAAATTTTAATTTTCAAATGCCTGTAATTTGAAAACCATAAGACATAAATACCACATGGAAAAGACTTTCAAAAAATGTAATATAATAATATAATATATAATATAATATTATAAAAAAATTGCACGAACTTAAATAGGTTACATGCCACAAGTGCCCTTACAGCTCAGTTTTTATAAGATTAATATTCTTCAATATTTAAACTCAAGTATATCTTGGTTATGACCATGTAAAATTTTGTCTCGTTGTTCCAAAAAATTTTCTTTCCGCCCCACTGTCCGATGTCAGAAAATTTTTATATTTAAATATCTATGGCAAAATAAAATACAAAAACTAATTTTAATTGCAAATTCTTAAAAACATTTAATTTTTTTATATCTAAATAATTGTTTAAAGTAGTTTTTAATAAAATCTTTATATTTTATTTCCGATATTTCGCTACTTCGTAGGCACAACGAAAAATAAACTGGAAACATGAAATGCTGAACATAAAACAAACCAAAGATTGAGACAATATTACTTCCCAAAAGACTGCTTTATTTTTTCATTATAGTACTTTAAATCACTATCGAAACTTGGCAAATGTATCGGTATTAAACACTGAAAATAACTACAAAGGTCGTTATATGTTAAAAATATTACAAACAATTAATGTACCAACAACTAAGAGAATTAACCCTTAAATGCATACTGTACCATATAAGCAATTGAACTGAAATTTGATTTAAAACGATTTAAACTAAATAATATAAAATATGTGTTCATTTAGATACCGCTTCGTCTCGCTTGCTATTTATTTTATATGTCAATAAGCTGCCGAAGAGGACGGATGCGCTTTTTGCTCATAATTTTAAAAGAGATTTTTAATAGTGAAAAAATACTTGCAATATTAATTTAGTCTATGAAGGTAAGCATTGGTGAATGCATTTTACTTTGTTTTAGTCAAATAAAATGCATTTTGATCAAGCTTTGTATCGTAGAGTAGTGTTTTTCTCTTTTTGCTATGTACCATAAATGGTACTGCATGCATTTGGACACTGTGTTTAAATCAGATGCTGAAAATTCAGCAAAGATTTACAGACATTTAGTACATAAAAAATAACACAACCTATAAATATTATGTAATTAGTAATATTTGTTCATTTGTTATAAATTACTTGAATATTTTGTTATATTAAAAGTTTTCGTATGACAATGAAATAATATGAAATTTATAAAAAAAATTCCTGAAGATGCTACACAATAAAATAGCTTAATTTCGAAAATAAAATATAAAGAAATATAAAGAATTTTTAAAAAAGACCTTAAGCTTGAACAGTGATTTAGATATTAATTAAAAATTTCAAATAAACCAAATTAAATATTAATTGTTTTTTATTATATTTCAAATCAACTGTGCAATCTTTAAATGTTAAGCGATTTTGATAAAATGTTAAGTATTTAGTTTTTAGATAATAAAAAACAATTCTAGACCAATAAATCCAAAATAAGGACCACCCTAATCTACATACATTTTTTGTTATATACAAATTCTACATTTTTTTCTCGATAAATTGTGATGATGTGCTACAAAGTGGAAAATTAGATTTTTTTTTGGTATGTTGTTGTATGTGTTTACGTCAATATACAGTGGACAACTAATGTGAACACTGTAGACCGATACACAGAGATGAAACCAGAAATGACAGCAACATATTCAAAAATTCAAATACATATAAATGAAAAAAAAAAAAATATATTAAATGACACATGTTTTAACCGTTCTATAAGAAGAGAGAAAAAATGAAATACATTTAAAGGAAAATATGTATTCATATTCACATCCAAATACACACTCCAATGGTTTGAAATGTATGTATTTGTAGACATAATTTTTATACAGAGATTTGTATCATATATAAAAGCCCATACTTGTAAGCTAACTTTACTTTAAATCTGCTGAAAACATATGTATATGTACATATGTAATCGTAGAAGAATAAAATGCGATTTAAGTGTCTCGTTTTTATAATTTGGTAGTTACGTTTGTATATACATATATTTGTATATACATGATGAAATGTGTGTTACATGTATATGATTTTATATCTTGTTTTTGGCAGATTAATGCATCATTTACTTATATGATAATTCTCAATTAATTTTTGTTTATATATTAACAATAAAGAATGTACATATATATGCCAAATTAAAGCACATTACCAGTCTAATAACCAAAACAAAAAGAATAACCTTGGCAGGGCAGAAAATGCATTTCAGTGTGCCATTTGTCTAGAAAAATATAGTTTTTACAATAGTGTTCTTCGAGTTAATAATTAAAAATATAACTCAAGCCTAATTAAAATTTTTTCTCTAATATATAAATATAAAAAAGTCCGACATAATATTCTCTAAAAATTAACAAACACACAAGGCACGGTGTAAAAAGTTGTCATCCCATATCCGGTGTTTCATAGTTACAAAACAACAAAGAATATACCATAAAGGAGAAATGACAACAACAACATACTTTGCTGATATTGTTAACCGACGGTGGACGCAGCAAAAGTAACAACAAATTTGTAGTAATAAAAAATGTGTAATAATAATAATAATAATAAAGAAGAATACACACATATTTGTAAAAACATAAGTAAATTTCGTTCCAACTTATAACATCTAAAAAGAAGTATGATAAATCCTAAATTCTATTTCTCAATAAATGGTGAGTTAAATTGATGATGTTTACAAGTAAATCTTAGACAATAAACATTGCTGATGACGCCCTTGGCAGGGTAGATAATGCATTCCAGTGTGCCATTTGTCTAGAAAAAAATAGTTTTTACAATGGTATTCTTCGAGGTCTTAATTAAAAAATGAACTCAAGCCTATTTAAAAATTTTTCTCTAATATATAAATATAAAAAAGTTCGGCATAATATTCTCTAAAATTTAACATAACCAATAGCATTACAACTACAGCAAAAACTTTGATTTTATTCATAAGATGCTAAAAACCCTAAAAAGAACAATATATATTCTTTATAGAGAAAAATGATTTTAACTATTGATTCTATTATTTTTCTGTTTAAATAAAATTCAATAAAATCTTAATAATTTTCCATTAACTAACATACTAAACATTTTAGCAAAATTGCATAACATTTAGAAATTGCACATTTGGTTTGAAACTTCGAGTTTTGGTCTAAAGTAGCAATATTTTCAAAGACAATAAAAAATATTATATATTATAGTTCATTTGACATTTTTTTTTAATATATAAATAATTGTTTAAGCTTAAAGTCTTGTGAATAAAATCTTTATATTTATATACATACTTCGTCTTCAGGAAAAAACTTTTTTAAATTTCTAATTATTTTCTAGTATAAGGAAACTTTTAACATAACAAAATTGTATTAATATAATTTATAACTAGTAAACAAGCATTAAACACTCCCTAAACCAGCAGTCCTCGCTAGTATTGTTCAGAATACGAAGATTTTCGGCTATTTACATATACACAACACGATCGCAAACAATACTCACAACAAGAGCGTAAAAATTAATTGAGGTTTATTTAAACATTACATGTGATTTCTTTCTGTGTAGTGTCACCTATACATATGCAATTACCAAATCCTCTCTTTCTGCAGGACACTGCACTAAACTCTTGTATTAAGTGATTTACATACGTATACTTAATATATGTAACAAGTATCAGTGACTGATACTCATACGCAATGTTTACACTTATTAATAAGCCAAAAAGTATGCTCTTAAATTTAACTTCAAATTAAACAATAATAATATTTATACCAAATATTCATACACCATAAGAATTATCAAAGTTATTCTGTTTTTGTTTTTGTGTTTTCTTCTAAGCACCATTGCAAATGAAGAAGCTAGAGGCGATTCTATTCTAGACAACTTTTAACATAAATTTTCAAATCACACCATTTGATACTTTTTTTTGATGTCAATTTAAAGTAAAATATCTATATTTTATAATGATATAATTTTTTTAGACGTAAGCTTAAATATAAATTTGTTGTGCACTTCGAAGCATTAGGATTCATATATTTGGCGCGAACAGAAAATTCATACGTGGTAACTAATACTTGTTCAAAACAGCTGTTATTGACAGATTGTGATCATATTTTTATTTTGTATATTGAACTGCAAACATTTATCAATCAGCGATATTAAAAAAAATAAGTAATTGTTCTTAGTTTATCAGAAAATTTATTGATTTTAAAAATCCAATGTTAACATGCAAAACGTATAAAAGTATAAAAGTCTACTTTTTCAGAGAAATGAAATGTTTTGAAACTTTGTGAAAGTAAGAAAAAGTCAAAGACAAAAGTGAAGTGTATATTCTGGTTAGTGTTAAAAATAACGTTAATTCAAAATGATTGCACCTGTCATTATAAAATTTGAATGACGGGTGCAACAGATATGACTTTTAGAATTATTGTATAATTGATCAAATTTCATATTTTATTATATCTATATACATTTCTTTGTTAAGAATGTACAGTCTGACTACTTTCAAACTGAAAAACAAAACTTAACTGATGAGAAAGATATTGTACAAATAGACTTTGCCGAGAATTATGGGCTCCTCAGTCAAGATGAAATTCAGTCAGCACATTGGTGTCATGGACAAGTACTCTTTTCACCTGCTGTATTTGGGTGAAGGACAAACTCCATTCCGTTATTAGAATAAGTGACGAATTAAAACACAGTAAATACGCTGTGCAACTCTTTCTGAAAAAAATTCTGCAGTACATAAAGTCTATCAATGAAAATATTACATCCATATACATCTTCAGCGACAATTGTGCAGCTCAATTTAAAAATCTTGAATGGAACTTTTTTACTGATTCACATGGCAAAGGGGCGGTTGCTAGATTAGCTGGAAGTATAAAAATAACAGTATGAGCCGCTGTGAAGTCCGACAAGCCCTTGTTAACAGTAGTCAAGATTTTTTGATGTCGCGCGAAGTCTTTGTACAAACATTTTTTTTAATATATAAATCAACATGCTGATTTATATATTGAAATAACTTAGATGCGGTGTAACCGCTATCATTTTCGTATTGAAAAATGAATTTTTATTGTTTGTTTTTATTTGTTGATTAATAAATAACAATATTTTGAATAATTATGTAAAAATTAAGAAAAAAAATGGATTTTTGTTTAGTTATTTTAGACGCGTTGCACCCGTCATAATTGCATGTTGCACCCGTCATGGCTTAAAGAGCAAATTTCTTATTCTTGGATTATATTTCTCTACGACATTTGATTTGATAATCATCGTCTGATATCTCGTCTTTCACAATAAAAAGAATAATACAATAAAAGTTTAAAAATTAACAGACTTTTGTATAACTGTGGTATGATCTTATGAAAGTTGGCCAATTTGGTTGCACCCGTCATGCACTTTAAAGCTCTCTCGTGGCTATTTAGTCGTTTCATATAACTTCGTGGAAATAGATAACAATAGTATATAGAAAAATATTACCCCTTCTAGAAATAACTTAAATGAAAATGCGTTTCTTTCTATTAGTAAAAGACGTTTAAAGCGTCTAAATGTTGCACCCGTCAAAATAGAATCGCCCCTAATCTAATTATTTGTTTCAGCACTGTATACCCTGCACAATTTGTGGTAGGATTATTTTAAAATTCAGAAAGAGAATACCTGTCCATTCCAATGAAACGAAGATATTGACTAAATAGTATTGTGACTATTATACTATTAAAACTTGTGTTGAGTACAAATCATTGAGGGTTTAATAGACTCCACCCATTCTAATAAAACAAACTATAAAGTTCATATACTAAAATTATGTTCTTGTTTAAGGCTAGTTGAGTGGAACAACTTCATAGCTTCCTTCTTTAAGTTTTAAGTACTTAAAACTTAAAATTCTATTCAATTTTACTTGGTATATTTGTGTATTCTCTCAGAACTTTCAAAACATTTTTGAGTTTGGTTTTTATTCATTTCTGCCTAATCCACATTTTAGTAGTATTTTACCTTAAGTGAAAACTAAATAATCGTTTGTAGTTACCAGATTTTAATATAACATAATACCAGTTAAAATTCTTCAGCTTTTCTAAAAGCAATTGTTTACAAAAGAAGTTTAATAAAACGAGATCAATGTGCAACAATTATAAACATACTTTGTTTTTATCGTTATATAAAATGCAAAACAACTTAAGTACTAAGTTTTAAGTAAATGTATATAGCAAATAATACAAAAAAGCATAATTTTAATTTGGTTATGTAATTAAATGGGAGAATTTATAATTAGGGACTTAAGTATAGACAAGCGTAATTTTAGGAGAAACTGCTAATTTATTTATATAAGGAAACACGAAATATTTATTTTATGAATTAATTGTAGATATAAAACTTATACATTGAAATAATAACCACTAAAATTATTTATATTTTCTTTGCAAAAAAAAAATTATTAAAAAAGAATATTAAAAAACGCATTATTTTACTGGAAAAAGTATAGGCACAACTATCTCAACATAAATTAAAACTACTTAGAACATTTATCTAATATTTAGTTTGCAGTCCCTTTTGGTTAAGTCTATTTGGCATGGAGAGGATTAACTTTTTAGTAATATTTTCGCCTATGTTATGCCATTCTTCCACTAAAACTGCTTTCTCAGTTCTTCGCTCCAATTCCAATTCCTCCCACAAATGCTCAATGGGGTTCAGTCTGGGGACTGCGGGGGCAAAACATAAGCTGTATTATATGCAAGCCACATTTTTGCATCATAAACGACTCAGGTAAGTTTAGCTTTTCTGCACTTTTTTTTGACATTTTCCTTTAAAATGTTAAGATAAACTGTCGTGTCCATTATCTATTAAATTGTCAACAATAGTGGCTGAAAAATATGAGACTTTTAGACCCACTTAAAAAAGCCCCGCTTTAAAACACTTTTATTGAACCACTCACTTGTTTTTCACAATGTTGTGACAATAAAAGCGAGTTTCAGATGAAATATGTATATATATTTAAATAAAATACCACTATCCAGATTTCCATAACACATCTATATTAAACACAGAAAATCATACAAAACGAAGATACATATTAGAAAAATGTCTTTATGAGGTTATATTTTCAACCTTGTAAGTAGAATGTAATTTAATGTTTACGAAATAATAGTATAGTCGGTCAAGCCCGACCATATAATACCCTACACCTAGTATATGTAAATATAAAAAAGTTTTTCAGAAATGGGCGTTATTTGCGAGACCAAAATTCAGTGTCATGATTTTTGTGAATATGTGTTAAACTTTATCTCGATATAAATATTTTTAAAAGATTTATGGAAATTAAAGTGAATTACGGAGAGGGTCTTATATGGGAGTTTCGACTAATTATGGACCGACCATTACAAAATTAGGTGTCATTATTTCTGTATATAAGAAACTTATTTGTGTCGAATTTTATTTGATTACCAACATTTTTTAAGAAATTTATGCTCTTTAAAGTGATTTTTGGAAGTGGGAATTACATGGGAGCTACCACCAATTATGGACCGATCATAATAAAACTGTACGGTATTATTAGTATACATATGGAATATATTTGTGTTAAATTTTATTTGGATACCAACATTTTTGAGTGAGTTATGCTCTTTAAAATGATTTTCGGAAGTGGGCCTTATATGGGAGCTACGACTAATTATGGACCGCTCACAATGAAATTCTACCATGTTATTTATATATATATGAAATATATTTGTGTTAAATATTATTTGGATATCAACATTTTGGAGTGAGTTCTGCTCTTTAAAATGATTTTCGGAAGTGAGTCTTATATGGGAGCTACGACTAATTACAGACCGATCACAATACCATTGAACCGTATTATTAGTATCCATATTAAATTTATTTGCGTTCAATATTATTTGGATACCAACATTTTTAAAAGTGATTTTTAAGTGATTTTCGGAAGTGGGCCTTATATGGAAGCTACGACTAATTATGGATCGATCTTCACGAAATTTGTAGATGTGCGTTAGCTTCATTTACTACTCATTTGTGATGATATTTGTTTGCATACTTGCATAATTCAAAGATTTATGACCGGAAAACCCCAATTTCGGGAGGACATTTGTATGGGGGCTAGGTGAACTAGTGGACCGATTTCCACTAGTTTCAATCCCATCCATCCTTGGGCCGAAAAACTATCACGTACCAAATTTTATCGAAACATCTTCAAAATTGCGACCTGTACTCTGCGCACAAGCTTTACATGACGGACGGACATCGTTAAATCGACTCAGAAAGTGATTCTAAGCCGATCGGTATATTTTAAGGTGGGTGTTGGACCAATATTTAGGGGCGTTACAAACATCAGCACAAATCCAATATACCCTCCCCACTATTGTGGTGTAGGGTATAATGACACATGTATTTTTGTTTACAATATACATATTTATTTGTTTTCTATTTTTTAGAATATTTGGAAACAATAGTCAGTTGTTTTTGACATTACAAACATTGACATTGAAAGCAAAAACAAAATTACTCTGTTGTTTCTATTGCTTTGAATTGTTGTAATCTTGATATCATCTTGTAAAGTAATTCCACCATGACTTCAAGCTGAGAGTTGATCGTGAAAATAATTTCTCTCTCTTAAAAAAGAGAGGCGTCAAACTTCAAGTGAACAACACTTTGTCCAAGAATAACTATCGTGTAACAAGAAGTTCTGCTTTGAAAATGAAATGGTCCATGAGTCATTACAGAGAACCATGATGTAGTCACAGATTTTTGCAGGGATAAGTTACTAAAGACAAAAATCGCGTACAGAATTTATGCACCCAATATATGTAAATCCTTCTTTAGAAGTGTGTTTGTCATTCTGTATAAAGATTAAATAGTAGAAATGATGTGATGATAAGTTCATTTTGGTAGTTGTATGGTTTTGATTTTCAAAGTAGTTTTATTAATTGGCTTTTTTTTCCTCTGGTCGGAAGGAAAACAAATTTTACTATTAGATTTAAGATATTTAATAAAAATGTTGAAGTACTTGTACGTTATATTAGAGTTTGGGTTAAATAGAGTCATTAGCTTAAATTCTATTACAATTCATATAAAATAAAATGCATATTTTCTAAATAACCAAATCATTTCCTCCGCAAGTATTTTCTTACTTGCAAAATAAGTTGGCAAATATTCAGCAATTCAGAAAAGAAAAACAGAAGCACCAAATTATATATATGTATATATGTACATAACCATTAAATACCCCTTAGTCAAAATGGATAATGTTGATTCAATATTAACCAGCACACTAACTTTTGTATTTTGTTTGTTACTCCAAAAAGAAGCCAAAAAGCAAGCAAATAATTTGGCAAAGGATTTCATTGTTCCAAGTAAGAAAAATGGAACGAAAAGCAGCCATAAACTACATGAAAATGTTTCAAATCAAATAACAAGAAAAATAAAAATCAAAATCGAAATCTAAATAATAATAATAATAATCGTAAAAATGCCAAAAAAAAACAAAAATAATATAAGACGCAAATCAACACCCAGCTAAATATGGAATTCTTAAAAAAGGAAATAATCATAAAACTGGAGAAAAGAAAAATTGTCATCATCTTTAAATTACAATTTGAATATTAATAAATCATAAAAGTTGTGCAGAAATTGTCAATAATAAAAACACAGAAAAAAACTGTAAATGTAGTAAAACTGCTTGTAAATCAGGACTTTTAAAGGATGGAATGTCAATAAGACAAATCAAATAAAGTTTTTATAACTTTAAAAATAAAGCGTTGATGGTGTGTACATATGTATGTATGTTTATTAAGGTGGCGCTTATTTTGGACTTTTATTTTCAAATGCTAACTGCCGTATTTATAAAAAACAAGCGGACCCGGCGAACTTCGCCTCGCCCCAATTTTAAGCCTTCAGACAAACTTTAGAGTAATAATATAATACAACAGGAATAATTTCACACAAAATTTCTTACAAAAAAATCAATTTCCCAATTTTCCGACTTTTGCAGAGATTTTCCAATTTTCCGTATTTCGCATTTTCCGTAATTTTCCATGATTTACACCAAGAACTTTCTATTTTTTCATTAAGGAATAATTTCATACAAAATTATTTTGACAAAAAAATCAATTTTCGATTTTTCCAATTTTCCGCATTTCGCATTTTCCGCAATTTCCCATGATTTACACTGAGAACTTTCTATTTTTTTATTTGGAAAGCAATTAAGGAATAATTTCACACAAAATTTCATACAAAAACCCGATTTTCAAAATTTTTCATTTTCCGACTATTGCGAAGAGATTTTCCAATTTTCCGCGTTTCGATTTTCGCATTTTTCATGATTTACACTAAGAAATTTCTATTTTTCATTTGGAAAGCCATTAAGTCCAAATTTCATACAAAAACTCGATTTTCCAATTTTCCGACTTTTCCGGAGGGATTTTCCAAAATTTTCTTCCATAAGAACCTTCTCCTCGAAAATACGAACAACTGACAAAAAATTTTACAGAAATCGGCCCAGCCGTTTTCATTTGATGAATTACTATACATTTTTTACACCATTTATATATATATAGATTAAAGTAGACTTCAAGTGTACTTTAAGAAGATTTTGTGTTAAAGCACACTTCATGCCTACTTTATTTTTTATAAATACGGCAGTAAACATTTTACCAAAATCGCATAACGTTCAGAGGTTGCAGCATATTTTATTTAAAGTTTTCAGGGACTTAGTACAACTAGCATTATTATATCTAGTTGTAGGAATCTTATTGACTGAAAGAACAATCTTTGACATTTTCTTTTTAAATTATTAGTATTTTGCAAATTATGACCGGCACTTCACGAATTACGATTTTGAATACACATTGCCCCACAGACCGTATTGGTGTGATATCTCACTGGGCGACCAGATCAAAGGTGTGTTATTTTTTAATACCTTTCGGATTTAATTAAAAAAACATACAATTTACAGAAATATTTTAAATCTTTATTTGAGTCGATAGGACGTTCTATATAATTCAATGTTTAAGGATGATGTCATGTATTTGTTGATCGTGGTTACGCCTCATATTGTTCGTAATCTGGGTCTAATTTTGGCATACTCTCTCCAATAAACTATTCACGGAACTCGCCTCTAAATTGGGTCATTTATTTCGCGTGCTGCTTGGCATGTGGCAACCTCCTGTTTAAACCACATGTCAGCCAAGGCCCGCTCTTCTATTTTGGACAAACAAAAGAAATTGCAATCATCTAACGGTACAGTAACATTCCTGGCTTCCAATGATGTGCGGATGCATTGGCAGGTTCGGAATGCATTTAGAATTCTTGCACTGCCTCTGGCTCCTCTTCACACTAAACACGTAGTGTGTACTTAGAGTAATTAACTCTTTCAATTAGGAATGAGTTTTGTCACTGATGGTTAAAATGTAGACCAATCTGGACATTGTTTAATGCTAACATGTTGCACATGTTGGAGATGTTGCCTTAAAGAAAAACGAGTCCCATCCAATTTACAATCTTATTTATCTTCTGCATCGTAGAATTACCGTGGAGGAACCGCATAAGCGTGTTAGACCCGTCCAGTGTCTTAATTGTCAAGAATTTGGTCACACCAAAGCGTATTGTAAATTGCCGTCTGTTTGTGTTGCATGTGGGGAACTACATGCAACTGCTCAATGTAATAAGTCCAAAACGGACTTAAAAATAAAAAAATGCAGTAACTGTGGAGGAAATCATACCGTTAATTATAGAGGTTGTCCAGTTTATACTTATTTGAAGGGCATAAGGACCAATAAGTCGCCAGTATTACCTGACCATCCTCAACAACCTAATTTCAGGTCGAGTAAGAATTTTCCTCAAATTGTACGACCAACTACTCACGTAAACGCTCCTAATTCTAGACAAGTTTCTTACGCAAACGTGGTCAAATCTAATATGCCAGGTCTGGAGCAGGAACCTATATCGCAATATTCTGAACCACATATCAACAATCTAGAGACAACATTGCAGACACTTGTCCAAACTATGAACACTTTTACGACCACCATGACATCCATGATGCAGGAAATGCTGAAAATGCAATACACTATCTTGGAAGCTATTTTAAAGAAATGATTTATTTAAAGATTTGTTTTTGGAACGCGAACGGCCTCCGCCAACATAAAAACGAACTGGAATACTTCCTGATGGATAAGCAGATTGGTGTTATGATGATTGCTGAAACTCACTTGACGTCGACAGGGTACTTCAAAATTAATGGCTACGTGTTGTACGATACTAAAGATCCCCGCGGAAGAGCTTGTGGAGGTTCGGCAATTCTTATAAAGAACAGAATAAAACATTATCTGATGAATAACATAAGTGAGGATTACCTCCAAGCAACAAACATTTGCATTGAATTCTGTCTCGATTCTCAATAAAAGAACACCAATACCATAACTTCTTTAATTCCCTTGGAGCTAGATTTTTAGTTGCTGGCGACTTTAACGCCAAACACACATTTTGGGGTTCACGTCTTGTAACCCCAAAGGGTCGCGTACTCTTCAACACCATTGCTCAAATGGGCTTAGATGTACTCTCAAGCGGACATCCCACCTACTGGCCGACGGACCGACGGAAGATTCCCGATGTTATTGACTTTGGAGTAGTGAAAAATATCCCTGTAGAATGGATGCAAGTGGATCCTTCATTAGACTTGTCCTCAGATCACTCTCCTACTATCATTTCAATGCATTTCCCTCAAGTGTGTGGCTCTCCATTTAGAAACATGACTAAGACCCGAGTAAGCTGGATAAAATACAAAAAGTATTTAAGTTCTCATTGCACGGAAAATATTGTGTTGAGAACTACCGACGATATCGATGAGTCGATTGGCAACTTTACCGAGGACCTTCGACGAGCTGTGCATCACGCTTCCACTTATCACGTTGAATGTAGAAATAGGATAAACAGAACTTATTTATCTGAACTCGAACATCTCCTATCAGAAAAAAGAAGAATGAGAAGAGAGTGGCAACTCCACAGGTCTCCTGAACTGAAAGCTAGGCTACGGGTATGCAGAGATATACTAAGACATTTCTTAGAAACCCAAAGAACGGCTTCACTTAGATCCTACTTGGAGGGTCTTGATAGTACCCCACAATCTGACTACTCGTTATGGAGGGCGGCAAGAGGTTTAAAAAGACCAGTGAGAGGAAAACCTCCTTTGCAAAATCCGACTGGTGACTGGGCTAGAAATGATTTCGAGAAAGGGACATTATTTGTTAACCATTTAAGAAATGTGTTTACTAAAAACAACTCAAATAACGTATCTGATTTGCCACCACTCGTTATTAGACCTCCTGTACCTCTAAGACTAAACTTTGGTGATGTCCAAAGCGCTATTGGTACTCTGAACCTTAGAAAGGCTCCAGGTATGGATAAAATCAGCAATAAAATGCTTGTGGAGTTACCTCGTGTAGCTAGAAGAATTATTCTCTTTATCTTCAATGCTATTTTACGCCTAGAATACTATCCTGCAGATTGGAAGATATCTATGATTACCATGATTCCTAAGCCAGGGAAGGACCTCACCAAAGTAGAGTCATATAGGCCAATTAGCCTACTGCCGACAATTTCAAAACTGTTTGAAAAATTGTTAATGGCTAAGTTGATTCCAATTCTGAACGATACTCAATGTATTCCAAATCATCAATTCGGGTTCAGAGCTAAACACAGTACCATCGAACAAACACACAGATTAGTAAATGTGATAAGACGGTCGTTTGAAGAGAAAAAATACTGTTCCGCGCTTTTCATTGATGTTTCCCAAGCGTTCGACAAAGTCTGGCATGAAGGTTTAATGCACAAAATAAAATTAGCTCTGCCTGCTAACACCCACAAACATATGAAAAGTTATTTATATGGTCGCAAATTTACAATCAAAGAAGGCGATTTTTTAAGCCCCGCTCAGCCAATGGAAGCAGGAGTACCCCAGGGTAGCATACTGGGTCCTACTTTATATTTGATTTATGCATCCGATATGCCGTCAGACCCCAATATACATACTTCAACTTTTGCTGACGATACAGCCTTTATTAGCGTTCATAAGGACCACCAAGTAGCATCACAGAATTTGCAGAATTATGTTTATAAACTAGAGAATTGGCTAGAGCTTTGGAAAATCAGGGTTAATGAACAGAAATGTATTCATATCACTTTCACATTGCGAAAAGAAACTTGCTCGTTCATCAAAATAAATAATCAAATTATTCCTCAACATAATGAAGTCAAATACCTCGGCATTCACCTCGACCGCCGTTTAACTTGGAAGTCTCATATTGAAGCGAAACTTACACAGATGAGATTAAAAGCAGTGCAACTTAATTGGCTAATTGGCAGAAATTCTTCACTAAAGTTGGACTGCAAACTATTGTTGTACAATGCAATTCTAAAGCCAATCTGGTGCTATGGAATTCAATTATGGGGTACTGCCTCAGCATCAAACATTGAAAAAATTCAAAGGGGTCAAAATAAAATTCTACGTACAATTACTGCAGCTCCATGGTATGTTAAAAATTCTCGAATTCACAAAGATCTATGCGTGCCATTAGTAAAAGTTGAATTTACAAAACACGCGTCAAAGTATGTCAGCAAACTTGAACACCACCCAAACCCACTTGCACGAGACATCCTTAACTTTAGTGGCCATAATCGGTTGAGAAGGAGGGATACCCTTGCTTTAACTCAAGCGCAAAATAGATGACTGGATCAGTTGATGCTGGGCTTATTATTTTCTTTTTAGTATTAAGATTTGAATACTTATTGTCATTTCATTATATGAAGATTCAATAAATAAATAAAAGCGAAAAAAAAAAAAAAAAAAATGTTGCACGCAAACAGCTGCTAAAAAAAGTTCTATCAAAAACAAAGTTGCTAAAAAATCTCCATTTATTTGACTATTATCAAAGAAAATTTGAGCGATTTGCAAAGTAGGTGGATCAAAATGTTTGTTAACATTTAATTTGTATACCCTACACCACCACAGTAGGAAGGTCATATTGGATTTGTGCTGTTGTTTGTATTGACACACATTAAAGTATACCGATCGACTCAGAATCAGTTCCTGAGTCGATTTAGCGATGCCCGTCCGTCCATCTGCCTGGCTGGCTATCTGTCTATGTAAACCTTATGCGCAGATTACAGGTTGCAGTTTTGAAGATATTTCAATAATATTTGGTACATGATACATTTTCAGTCCAACGACAGATGGAATTGAAACTGGTAGAAATCGGTTTATTATTTCACCTGGCCCCCATAAAAATGTCCTCCCGAAACAGAGGTTTAATTATACTAAATGTTTGAATTATGCATGTACGCAAACGAAATTCACCACAAATGAGTGCAGATCGGTCCATAATTGGCCATAGCTCCCATATAAGGCCCACTAACCCATTTTTGTCACTGGTCTCTTTGTTGACCACCCATTTCATTGTCGTTTATTTCCAAAGTTGACTATGATTTTTTGATTGGTTTTCAGAAATATAAAATTTATAATTGTGTTTAATATATTTTTATTGAATTCATTTGCTGGAGAATTTGCAAAATTTTTTGATATAATAGTAAAAGAACCCGAATTATTGTTGATGCTCTCAATACAAATTTTAAACAATTTGGCGTTTTCAGCCATATTTTATCAAGTGATAAGCAGATTATTCTCTATTTCGGGCGGCACTATTTCAAAATGTTTATTAAGGGAAAACAAATCCGTTTTGAATAGTTTTGTTTGACAATTTTTTTTTCATCCTATCACCTTATGTTGAGCGCAAAAAGAAAACAGAATATCGAAAATTTATTTTAAAAATCTAAAAAAAGCCAGCGCGGAGAATTTGCTCGATGATTAGTTGTTAATATTATCACCAATAATTCCACAGTTCAACCAATGTCAAATGCTATATATTGACGGAATGGGATTAAACGACGGAATGGGAGGTGTTGAATTTGATTGACTAAATAATTTAGGTAACGCAATCGTCAATGCATAGAAGATGCACTGTATATTGGCAAAGTTCCCAAAGGCAAAATCCCTTTCACAAATAGATTTTCGTTCGAAAGTAACAACACATTTGCTAAAATATGACATGGGGATCAACTGTGAGGATATTAATTCATTCATAAATCATTCCAGGACCAACAAAAATGTGCTCTCAATTATTAGAAGTGCTGAAGATAAATATTACGCTGCAAGTTGTGCAAAAAACATACCATTTTTACCTGCAAGAAATGTAATATATACTTACATACAAACTCTTTGGATGAGTACCATAAAGATTTATAAAACATATTTATGAAAATATTTCATTTTACAAAAATATCATAATTGTTTTTTTACTGCTTTTGGCCAGTGGTCGATTTTTCGACCAGTCCATATTTAGAAAACTACATATCGGGAAGGAAAATTTTGTGAAAAATATCCTTAATTGAAGTCTAAAATATGATTCGTATATATACAAATAATATGGTAAATCGGTCCACAATTAGTCGTAGCTCCCATATAAAGTCCACTTATCAAAATCACTTTAAAGAGCATAAACCCCAACCATAGTGTACATAAGCTAGTTTAAGCAACTGTCAAAAATGAACGAAAAGTCTTTCAAATGCATAAGTAAATTAAATAAGACTTTTAGGTGGCCATTATGTACTTAGATGAACTTAAGATGCATGTACCCCTTGTTGCATAAAAATTACAGCCCTGTACATATTTGTTTATTTTATGTTCTATTTTATTAAAAATTTGCAAACAGTAAAAACTCCTTTTAATTTAGGAAATTAAAAAAACTAACAAACATATGTAGGTATATGTAGGTACATAGCACTTTTGCTACAAATTTATGCTAATTGTTGCCAATACTTTTCTTTAACATTTCTCTTAAAGAAGCCCCTCTTCAGGCAGTTGTGTTTTTGCACATTTTCAATTAAATTAAAAATGAACGCCGATATTTTTTGATTTTGCATTTTAATTTTTTATTTTTTTTTTTTATGAAATCAAAAAACAGATGATTCCGTACGGAAAGTGCGTTCAGTTTGGCACTTTGCTTAAGCAAATGACATTTGACGAAACTTGAAAAAAGTTTCATTAAGTGGATTATGGTTTATTGTTACTTTAAAACATTTAATTTAATTAAAGTGCAGTACATAGTATAATACCATAAATATTGTATATTGTATATTTTATATTACCCTTATTTTTTAAGTACAATTTCATTAGTAGAGTATATTATATATACATATATATTATATTATTGAGTATTTAAGTAATTGACTAATATTATTATAATGATTATTATTTCTAAGGAAAGTTTGTCACATACGTTTTACATGTATTCATTCGCACAGTTGCTTAAGTTGACGTAAGCTAGTTTATGCACATTATGGTTGGGACTTAAAACTTTTAAAAATGTTGGTATCCAAATAATATTACACAAATATATTTTATATATATACAAATAATATGGTAAAATTTTATAATAATCGGTCCATAATTAGTCTTAGGACCAAGGGCTACTTCCGAAAATCACTTTAACGATAATAAATCTCTGCAAAATATTGGTATCCAAATAAAATTCAAAACAAAAAAGTTTTATATATACAGAAATGACGACACCTAATTTTGTAATGGTCGGTCCATAGTTAGTCGAAACTCCCATATAAGACCCTCTCCGTAATTCACTTTATCCTCCATAAATCTTTTAAAGGTATTTATATGGAGATAAAGTATAACCTACATAATATTTATATGTACAGAAATCATGGCACTAAATTTTTTGATGATCTCCCATATAGCACCCATTTCTGAAAAAATGTTTAATCCATATACTGGGTGTAGGGTATTATATGGTCGTGCTTGACAGATTATACTTTCTTACTTGTTATAAATGAGTATAAATTTGTGGTGAAAAAATGTTAAATTGTGTTAATATTAAAACATTTATGCTACCGTATTTTATGTGAACAATGCTTCAAGGTTCTTTGGGCCTCTGAAAACGGCAGTACCTTAATGTACATGTAGAGTATATATTGCTCTATGGCATGTATCACAAAATGGTCAATATACTTTGTTAGGACTGTGTTCATGTCTGGCTGTGTTTTCGTTTCCTGTTTTTATTACTTGAGTAAAAACAAAATATGAAGAAATTCGACATTTTCATTATTTAGCATATGGCTTACTTAATATTATATTTTTTTTTTGTAGAAATTTTATGATCTTGTTACTGTAACATTGTTAAATAAGAAAACAAAATATTTGTAAGGCCTTATAATTTTGAGGAGTGAGTTGAAGGGAAAGTGCAAATTTACAACAAGAACTGAAACGAACTTTATAAACCCTCAATGAGAAAGGCCTAGAAATAATGTTCAGCTTTCCCCTGCAAGGTAGGTAATCTAAGAATCTATTCCAAATTCTTCTCGTAATGATTTTTAATTTTGTCTTATATTGTGATATCGTTAAACATAGCTGAGCAATTCATCAGTTTTCTCACACAATGTGTTCAACTAGAACGTCCTGCAGTTCTGATCTTAATTAAAATGTTTATCTTTATAAAAAAAAACTTTGCTTTTTTAGCTAAAGTGTTCTTAGTTGGATTTGGATTTTGTTCTAATTGAATAAAACATTGCATGTTTTGCTTTTTACACTGTAGCGCAACTTAATTGCAAATAAAATTTCGCGTTGCCATAAACAAAATTTTCAATATAAAAGAATTCCCTACTAGAATACTTAATATCTGTTCTTATGCGCACATCATAAAACATACCTCTGGGAAAGGTTTATATTGCGAATACCCACTAACAGGGACATAAAATTTACTCAGCAAACAACACAACAAAAATAAATAAATAAATATTGCTTTGGATCGTAAAAAAATAGAATAGGTTTTTATGCTAATTTTTCAAATGGATTTATTATTAATAAAAAAAAGTAAATACGTACGTATATAATATAACTGAATAGGTAGCTTAAGTAGAGGTTGTAAAATGTAAACACTTGTTTTGTTTTTAATTTTACCTGTAAGACAATTTACTTTCAACAAAAACAAACTTAAGTGTCTATTAACTCCCCCTTGATAATCCTTGAAATCCATAATCCTTATACTTATGCTTGTTAAAAGTTTATTTCTTATTTATACTAACGCATCCAATATATTATTAAAGCCCAAATTATTGTTACTTATAAACACATAAAAAAATCGAAATTTGATTTTAAGTTTTAAGTAAATAATAAATAAATACCATAAATGGTTTTATGTAAAACATAGGTGAACACATATACACCGAGGTTCTATATTCCTATACGAAGTGAAACTGAAATCGTTTTCAATTCCACATAAACATTTTTTCTACGATGAACCAAACTGGAAATGCTGTTTTACTTTTCAAATTACTTTAACAAACATAATCAAAATTTCACTTTCACTTCATTTTACAAATGTTTTTGACCACTGTAAGTCGGAATCTTTATTATTGACCTCTTTCAATTTTAAATGTTGTTAATGACCTTTATAACTTGAGTTCCTAAAGTCATGGAAAGTAACTACAATTTTGTCAATTATTAAAAGTCCAGTCTGGTAAAAAAAATATATATAATAATGGGATATTGAATCTTACATAAAAGACACTTTTAATAATTGAACCCCACACTACCATAGAGAGGAGTATTGATTAACGCGTTTTGATATTTGTGTTGAGAATTATTCAATTTGTTCTATAATTATTCATTTATCTACTTGTTATAAAATAGTTTTGTAAGTATTTTTGTATTGAAAATATTGTTACACTGGGAAGCAAAACTGTCCGGATGTTTTGCATTAAGGAAGTAAGGTAATGAAAATAATACAAATATATATATATATATATATATATATATATATATATATATATATATATATATATATATATGCACACCGCATACTTTCGGTACATTTTTTCGATCTATCGCATTCTTCGAGGACATTTGCATTCTTTCAGGACAGTCCCGGAAAAAATCGTATGTACAGCGCATACTTTGGGGATCCTGATACTATGGGGACATAAAAAAAAATTTTTTTTTCTTATTGATTATCAATTTACTATTGATTTTTTATGTAAATAACATATCCATTAATTAATAGACTCTCAATAAATACCTAAATTTCTAATTTTTTAGTTAAAATTTCCATTCTGATGTTGCCATATTTTTCATTTCAAATTAATAATTTTGACGCCGCTACATTTCTTTGCCTGACAGGCTTTGATGTTCAACAGAAAAACGCGGCAAAAAAAAGTGTGCAAATATGTATGCACAGCGCATACTTTCGGTACATTCCATCTACCGTATTCTTTGGGGACACATTTTTCTTGTTCAGTGTTGTATTTTTTAGTACTTTTGTATCAAAATTCAGAGTTGTATTAAAAGATTTTGTAGTTAGTAACTAGATTTTGTCTTGTATGGGAAATCTAGTAGAAATGAACAAGATTTCGCTCAAAATCCCTTCAGTACTAGATTTTGCGTAGGTGTAAATCTACTATTAGATGGAAAAGTCAATATTTATACAAACAAATTATTTAAATTTCATTTAAAAATTAGTTTTTTAAAAAAATATAAATAATTGTTATATACAAACTTTGTGGAATTTACTACCCTGCTAGTTTATAAGTTTAAATATGTACGCACAGCGCATACTTTCGGTATATTTTTCGATCTACTGTATTCTTTGGGGACACATTTTTCTGGTTCAGTGCTGTATTTTTTAGTACTTTTGTATGAAAATTCAGAGTTGCATTGAAAGATTTTCTGAGATTTTGCCAAAATCTAGTTCGTAACTAGATTTTTTTGTATGGGATATCTAGTAGAAATGAACAAAATTTCGCTCAAAATCACTTAAGTACTAGATTTTGCGTAGGTGAAAGATTTTCTGAGATTTTGCCAAAATCTAGTTCGTAACTATTTTTTTTGTATGGTATATGTAGTATAAATGAACAAAATTTCGCTCAAAATCACTTAAGTGCTAGATTTTGCGTAGGTGTAAATCTACTATTAGAGGAAAAAGTCAATATTTATACAAACAAATTATATTAATTTCATTTAAAAATTAGTTTTTTAAAAAAATATAAATAATTGTTATATACAAACTTTGTGGAATTTACTACCCTGCTAGTTTATTAGTTATAAATATGTATGCACAGCGCATACTTTCGGTAAATTTTTCGATCTACCGTATTCTTTGGGGACACATTTTTCTTGTTCAGTGTTGTATTTTTTAGTACTTTTGCATCAAAATTCAGAGTTGTATTAAAAGATTTTGTAGTTAGTAACTAGATTTTGTCTTGTATGGGAAATCTAGTAGAAATGAACAAGATTTCGCTCAAAATCCCTTCAGTACTAGATTTTGCGTAGTTGTAAATCTACTATTAGAGGGAAAAGTCAATATTTATACAAAGAAATTATATAATTTCATTTAAAAATTAGTTTGTTAATAAAATTTAAATTATTGCTAAATACAAACTTTATGGCATTTATCAGCCTGCAAGTTTATTAGTTATAAATTAGTTCGTAACTAGATTTTGTTTTGTATGAGAAATATAGTAGAAATGAACAATATTTTGCTCAAAATCGCTTAAGTACTAGATTTTGCGTAGGTGTAAATCTACTATTAGAGGGAAAAGTCAATATTTATACAAACAAATTATATTAATTTCATTTAAAAATTAGTTTTTTAAAAAAATATAAATAATTGTTATATGCAAACTTTGTGGAATTTACTACCCTGCTAGTTTATAAGTTATAAATATGTATGCACAGCGCATACTTTCGGTAAATTTTTCGATCTACCGTATTCTTTGGGGACACATTTTTCTTGTTCAGTGCTGTATTTTTTAGTACTGTTGTATGAAAATTCAGAGTTGCATTGAAAGATTTTCTGAGATTTTGTCAAAATCTAGTTCGTAACTAGGTTTTTTTGTATGGGATATCTAGTAGAAATGAATAAAATTTCGCTCAAAATCTCTTAAGTACTAGATTTTGCGTAGGTGTAAATCTACTATTAGATGAAAACCTCAATATTTATACAAACAAATTATTTTAATTTCATTTTAAAATTAGTTTGTTAATAAAATTTAAATTATTGCTAAATACAAACTTTGTGGCATTTACTAGCCTGCAAGTTTTTATTTATATATATATTTATATATGCACAGCGCATACTTTTGGTACATTTTTTTTGGTTATTCCGCGTTTTTTGGGGACAATCACAAAAAATATAAAATAAAGTATTAACTTTGCCTATTCATTACCTATAGAGTTACCTACATTATCTGTGGCATACTTGTTTTTAGTATTGTAAGTAAAGTATTATGTATATTAAACAAATATTTTCTTATATATATCTAACCTCGTACTCATAAAAACATTTTAAATTTAACACATGTTTAAAAAGCAAAATTTTTATTTGAAATTAATTTTTTATTAAAAATTTATAATTGATAATTTTTTTACGATTTTTTGGAGACTGTCCCCAAAGAATGCGGTATATCGAAAAAATGTACCAAAAGTATGCGCTGTGCATACATGCACATACATATATATAACTAAAAAACTTGCAGGCTGGTAAATTTCACAAAGTATGTATTTAGAAATAATTTAGATAATTAAATTTAAAATTTGATTATGAATATGCTGGTAAAACTTTACAAACTTTATATTAATTAAATTTCTTATGACAAAAACAGAAAAACCATGTGTTACGTTTGTAGTAAAGTGTGGCAACTCTTAATTACTTTTACATACTTTATACCAAGACGAATTTATAGAAGGTAACCGCAGAAGAACAGCTGTTTGTGTTTTTATTCAGTTGTTTGGATAATCGAACTGTCAACAAACCTAAAAGCAAAAACAACAACAGGCTACTTTGACAGTTCAGTACATTGTTATATTTGCCGTAGTTCTGTCGTCACCTTCTATAAATTCGCCTTGATTGGTGCTCTAAAAAGTACCCAAGCGGTTATTATAACGGTATTTCTTTTTTTTTCCAAAATTTAACAAAACTTCCAGAAAATAAATTAAGCGTCATTCGTTATTCAACTGCTGAACTATAAAGTCATAGACTGTACTCATATGTGTTTAAAGTGTAAATTAAAGTAAATTTAAATTCCGTATTTGTTAATAATTATTTAAAAAAAACTATTGCTTGTGTAAATACAGTGTAAGTAGAACAAATAGAAATATTGTTTTTAAAAAGCATGTCTACTTTATTTTTTTATGTTTTTAATTTTCCAGATAAATTTATCAAAACGAACATAATATTCTTCACATTTTGGCTTAAATATAGTGTAAGTAGAACAAATAGAAATATTGTTTTTAAAAAGCATGTCTACTTTATTTTTTTATGTTTTTAATTTTCCAGATAAATTTATCAAAACCAGCATAATATTCTTCACATTTCGGCATAAATAACTGGTGATCATCACATATTATAGTAAGTACAATTTTTATATTTTACTTTTAAAGCAAAAAGTCTACAGCGGACTTTTTAAATGTTGTGTCATAGAATCCAATCGCTGTCGGAATCAGTTTTGAAAACAACAAAAATGTGCATTGGTTCGATCTAGAATTAAATTCTTTATCGATTAAACAAAAAATTACATTAGATTTCAAAGGAAAATGTACATTTTTTATCGTTTTAAAAACGAATTTCGACAGTGATTGGATTATATACAGTCATGTCACAGAGCTTAATTCCGTTCGGAAGTGGAATTAATTCCGTATTTTGAATCTGTAGAAAAAGTAAAACGAAAAAATTTTTCGGAATGAAAGTACTTTTAATTAGAAGTTATTTAATTATTAATTTAATTTAAAGTGATTTCATTATACTTTTTCTAGAGAAGTCAAATACGGAAATAATTCCACTTCCGAACGGAATTAAACTCTGTGACATGGCTGATAATTCTAGTTTTATGCATATAAGACTATGGAGTTGTTCGAACTATAGGAGCGCTTTGAAAAATCCGCGTTAGCTTTACATAAAAGAATTTCGCCTTTCCTATTAAAATTTTTGATGAAATCGGCTTGTGATCGTTTTTTGTTGCAAAAAACACGCTTCCACCAATTTGGTTCTCACATTTAAAACAATCCCAAGAAATCCATTTATGATCCGAATGAGCTGGAATTTTAAATATAAATGGTATTTGGAAAGATCTAAAAAAAAATGCTTATATGTGTACTTATATGCTTACATGTATGTGTTTTTTTTTTTTGTTCCTTTTAGTTTTTTATACCCTACACCACCATAGTGGGGAGGGTATATTGGATTTGTGCTGATGTTTGTATCGCCCAGAAATATTGGTCCAACACCCACCTTAAAGTATACGGATCGGTTCAGAATCACTTTCTGAGTCGATCTAACGTTGTCCGTCTGTCCGTGCGTCTGGCTGGCTGGATGTCCACGTAAAGCTTGTGCGCAGAGTACAGGTCGTAATTTTGAAGATATTTCGCTAAAATTTAGTACATAATATTTTTTCGAACCAAGGATGAATGGGATTGAAAGTGGTGGAAATCGGTCCATTATTTCACCTTGCTCCCGTACAAATGTCCTCCCGAAATTGGGGTTTATCGCTCATAAATGTATGAATTATGTAAGTATCCACACAAATTTCATCAGAAATTAGTGGTAAATGAAGCCAAATCACATGTACAAATTTTGTGCAGATTGGTCCATAATTACTCGTAGCTCCCATATAAAGCCCACTCCCGAAAATCACTTTAAAGAGCATAACTCTATCAAAAATATTGGTATCCAAATAATATTGAACACAAATATATTTCATATATATAAAAATAATAAGGTACAATTTTATTATGATTGGTCCATAATTAGTCGTAGCTCCCATATAAGGCCCACTTCCGAAAATTCACTTTAAAGACCGTAACTCTCTCAAAAATGTTGGTATTTAATTTATATTGAACACAAATATATTTTATATGTATGCAAATAACACGGTACAATATTATTATGATCGGTCCATAATTAGTCGTAGCTCCCATATAAGGCCCACTTCCGGAAATAACTTTAAAGAGCATAACTATTTCAAAAATGTTGGTATCCAAATAATATTGAACTCAAATATATTTCATATATATACAAATGATAAGGTACAATTTTATTATGATCGGTCCATAATTAGTCGTAGCTTCTATATAAGGCCCACTTCCGAAAATCACTTTAAAGACCGTAACTCGCTCAAAAATGTTGGTATTTAATTTATATTGAACGCAAATATGCTGGTGTAGGGGATGATGATGAACTGGAATGTGATAACATAGAAGACAATATTGATGACCTAGAAGACAATATTGATAATCCAGAAAACAATATTGATGACAGAGAACACAATATTGATGAGTTGGAAGATACCGAAGGAAATTCTAAATCAAAAGACTTTGTTTGAAAACAGCAAAAATTCACGTTCATCGTCAAACAGAAAACGTAGAAGTAGTGAGTATTAGAATTAACTTGAACATGTACCATTAACTGAAATTTATAGATGTTTCATTATTTCCCAGTGATTTTTTATTTAGCTAATTTTGAATTAACAATGTTTTATTATGATATATACTTTTATTCTATTTAAAATTTTTATGTTTTAATTAGCTTCTCCATTTGGGAAAACAAAGCGATGCAGATGGAGTAACGATGAAATGGAAGCAGTATCTGAAGTATTTGGAAATCGACATAAATTAAAAAAAACTTCCATCTCTAGCAGAATGTCTAAAAGCGATTCACCAATATCCGGTTTTAAACAAGAGGACACCACAGCAAATGAAAAGTTGGATAGATAACCAAAGACGATACCACATGGAATAAAGTATTTTGATAATTTGGTTTTATTTTTAGAAGTATTTTTGACTCCTTTTGTTCTCCTAATAATGAATTGTATTTTTGAAAAATAATGTTTAAATTATAAACAAATTAAAACAAAATGTCTTCATAAAATATGCTATAATCAATTTTAAAGTCCTCTATGTAGTAATCAGTAAAAGTCCTTTCCATTAGGCAGTTTAGTTGATCATGTCTATTGCTCAATAACAAAACAATACGCAAAATTTTTTTCTCCTTAACCCGGCAAGGTCAAGCATCTAGAAACACAAGAGACTTGCGCAACTAAATTGCCTAATGTGAAAGGGCTCTAAAAATACATATATATTGAAATATTCACACCATTTGTAAAAACTTCCTCAACGTGCTAATAATATAAACTAGAAGTTTATTAAAATTTTTTATAATTTTATAAAAATAAAATCTTACTTTATATAGTTGAGCTTGAGATCACTTTTTTATAAAAAACTTTATATTTTTATTTATTTTCTATATTTTGCTACTCTTTGTGTAGGATCTTCAAGAATTTTTTTTTAACAATTTAAATATAACAACAAAGTGTTTTTGCAATAAATCAATAAAAGAGTTAAAAAGGAAAAATTTTAAATATTAGACAAACAAAAAATATTACAACAATATTTAATTGCTGTTTCCGTTTTTTTTAAACTTATAAGATAGAAACGACATAAAAAGATTTCAATATTTTCAATAAATATCAAATATACATTAATAACAACAAAAAGTCTACGTTAATTTGAGAAATGTCTTATTATATGTCAGAATTTTTTAATTGTCTTTTAATTTGAGAAATTTGTATATGTATTGCTATTAGATTTTCTGCAATACAAATGGACGTTCCTGAAATATAATTGGAATTGGAAAATTGAGAATTTTTATTGGAAATTTCTGAAATACAATTTAAAAGTTGCCTGAACTTAATGTAATATCTAATGAATTACTAATAAAATATTGAAAAAAAAACAAAATGAATATAAAATAATAATAAGTGTTTTTTTAATTAATTTTATTTACATTATATGCATTGAAATATATTTTATTATTTTTAATTCTACATATGTATGTATGTACATATTTCAACTTTAAAATATTTTTATTTTGATCGAAGTTTTAAAATAAATACAAATAAAAAAAAAACATGAAAAAAGCTTAAAAACAAGAAAGAGATCTATCTATCACCCATGTTCTGATACTCGCATGATTATGAAATCGCATGCGTTTTGCAAATCGCCAAGTTTATTTAGGCATGTTTTCTAGTTCACGCGTTTTGCTTTCGTTTTGATATTTTTCAAACATGTGTTTTTGCGGTGTAAAACAAAACAAATATTTTAAAATTGATATTTTTAACGTAATAGTCACCCCTATCGTGAATAAAAATTTCACATGAAATTTGTTCCCTTCTCACACGTTTCCTATTAAAATTCAATGTTAAAAAAATAGAAGGGAACAAATTTCGTTTAGAATTTTTATTCACGATAGGGGTGACTATTACGTTAAAAATATCAGAAAAAATATTGATTTTGTTTTACACCGCAAAAACATCAAAACGAAAGCAAAACGCGTGAACTAGAAAACATGCCTAAATAAATTTGGCGATTTGCAAAACGCATGCGACCCTTTTAGAGATGGTAGTTCAAAGGGTCCTATATGACACTATATTAGTCGGGTTTCTTAAATAATTTTGGAATTATAAGAAAACAATTTTTAAAAAAAAATGTATTTTTGAAAAAAGTGACTTTTGGGATGAAATTCTCTAGAACAAATACCATTTTTAATTTTGTTATGGTTTTAAGCTTCCTACATTTTGTTAAAGTTATAAGTCTATACATACATATGTATCTACTTTTTGTAAATAAATGAATTTAAAAACAAATACATATGTATCTAGATAGCTAGTTATTATTTTGTTCCCATAAATATTTGATTTTTTCTAATACATATATGCATCTGCTTTTATTAAAATTTTAGTTAGTGCGTTCAGAAATAGTGCTGTTTGGGTATAAATATCTGTCAACGCCGTGATTTAGCGCTTTTTAGTGCGTTTTGATTATAAAAAGTTGACAACTCTGTATGTTACCTTTTTAAATACACTTTTTTTAAATTGTTTTATTAAAATTCCAAAATTATTTAAGACAACCGACTAATATAGTGTAATATAGCCCTATTAGATGAAATTTTTTTTTAGCAAAGTCACTAAAACCGACTTCGCTAAAAATGTACAACGATAGTTTGAGGACAGGACATAAATAGCTTCATTAAAGCTTTCAAATGATATATAACATGATCTAGTGTATTAACTCATTGATTATAACACACTTTTTTTAACAAAAGTACATTTTTCTAAAAATAAAAATATGAAGATAACTTTCTGTACATACAATTTCATATAATGTACATATGTACATTCGGCTCTCATTTTATATATATTGTGAAACCCTAATCTATTAAATGCAAAAGAAACACAGCTTTAAATATTTTTTTAAATTTAATTATAAATTTTTTATATAAATATTTTTGCGGGTTTTATGCAAAAAATCGCTGAAAATAAATTAAAGAACTATTAAGTTGATAACACTTATCAAATTAAATTCAAACTCCAAAGTCACTACTCATAAAAAATTACGCCGTAAAGAATTTGCAAAAATAATGTAAAAGTATGGCAACAACGATTTTTATATATATTGCGTATACATTGAGGACTTGTTCTTAAATAATGCGCAACATATATGAGTTTCCTCAAACTATGCGTAAGGTACTTAACGCAAGATCAGGGGCTTATTCCGCGACTATATGTTAAAATTTTGATATAGGTGGTAAAATTATTCCAAAATAGTTATAAAAATCGAATTAAACCGTAAAGATTTTTATGTACCCAAACTATGCGCAATGCATATATATATATATATATATATATATATATATATATAAAGTTTTTTATTTAATTGAACCTTATTCGAAATTATAAAGTTTGTTGCGATCGCGTTAGCAAGCTTCTATTGCTCCAATTGTGCATTATTGTTTGATCTGTGAAGTAATTAACTTGATTTTTAAATAAAAAATTAAAAGAACTTGGAAAATGAGAAAAAAACAACTGACGCCAATTGAAAACAATAGTGATATTCGATGTTCGATGCGTTTTGTATTGCAAAAGCTTACACTTGCAAATGTTTTGACATTGATTGTGAGCACTCCATTTATTTCATACTAATGCAATTTATGCACTAAAACAGCTGATCTACATAAACAATTTCTAAACGTATTTTAAAAATGCCACGAAAAAGTGCTAAAGAAATAATTGTTGAATTTTTAGAAGAAAACTATTTTGATTTCTTCAGGCGTCCACTTTTTGTTTGGTTTTTTCCTTTCAATTTTCTTCTGTGGAATTGTTTGCTCCATTGTTTTAATTTTATTTCTTTTATTAGTGTTTACATCTGTCAGCTGTTTAAATGTCAGAGTTGCAACCGCAATACACGTAACGAAAAAACTATACCATTTTAGTATTGCATGAACGCAATATTTTGACAAATGCGATTGTGTGTATTTTGTTGTTGGATTGCAATAAAAAGCTACGATGTTCTGCATTTGCACTTTTACAATGCCATTTGCACTGAACACTGAACGCCGCTAATGTGTTAAATTTGTTGCAAAATAATTATTCATGCCGTAAAATTGCTGAAAAATTAAATTTAAGTAAATCCACAGCAAATGATATAAAAAAATTGCGTAATGTAGCTTGCAATAATAACCAAGATTACTTTCTGATGGTGATGCCCGGCAGATTAAAAGTTTGCTACGCAGGAAGGACATCAAGACTCCAAAAAAATGTTGCAAAAAGTATTAGTAAGGATGTCAGTTCCTGGATGGTTAAACGCGCATTAAATAGAATTAGTTTAGTTGGCAGTGTGAAAAAGAAAAATCCAGCACTTTCCGATAGAAATGCGAAAAAACGACTTCTTTTCTGTAAAACTCTCAAAAATTAGACAGTGGATGATTGGAAATGGGTTGTTTGGAGCGACGAAACAAAAGTCAATAGATACAAGTCTGGTGGAAAAAGAATGCTATTGCCATAGGCCGCATTAGCGCATCCAAAAGCACCATCCTTAAAGCAAAACATCCAGACAGTTTTGCTTCCCACTGTATATGTATTTTTATTTAAAAAAAAAACATTTTTTTTTGCTCTTCACTGAAAAAATAACATGTATATTTTCTCTGTTAGCAGTTTGTAACTCCAAAAAATTTTAGTCTAACATCCATCTAAAAGAATATCGATCGACTTACAGTTACTCAACGATATCCAGCCATCTGGCTGGTAGTCTGTGTAAATTTTGTACGCAAAGTACACATCGTAAATTTAAATATATTTTGAATAAATCAAGTGCATGCATTATTGTTCTGCGTAAGGACAAAGCCTAATGAATGGGTTTAAATTCGACCATTATTCCACCTAGCCCACTCACAAATTTCCCTCTTTGTATGATTTATATAGAGTGTGGAGCACAAATCAGTACATATAAACATTATATTTTAAACGAGTCTATTATTGCAAAATTTATATTAAATTATAAAAGAAAATAAGGAGAAAATGTGCTAAAATTATACTTTGAAGAAGATTTTTCTCAGACCCCGGACTGAGCACGGTTGGATAGGATAGCTACGGTTTATAAGAGAGCAAGACCGAAAGGTGGGATTCGTTACAATCATCATAACCTAATTACCCTCCAGCGATAATGCCAATGAAGCTTTAGTTTTTTCCCTATCCACATGCAAATAAAAAATATAGTGGTACACATTTACAACAATGATTTTAGCAAGTATTTTTACTTTAATTTTGTATATGACTGCGGCGAACACAATATGTTAAGGTCTTCATTGAAGAAATAGTAGCAAATATATATTATGTTTGTGGCAATCATGTTCACTATGAATGATAACCATAATCTGTGAACAACACAATAGTGTATTCGTTGAACATAAAACTTATTGTCTGTGGTAATAATTATTACAATCATATAAATTATTGTTATAATCAAGTGAATCGTAAGATTAATATATTACAGTGAACATAATAGTGTTCAAAAACTTGTAAGTTTTTTAAAGTTATTGTGATCAACATGTACAATTATATTTTTTCCCTGGGTGCAGAGAAAATATTGTAAACAAAGATTGTTTACACTTGCACACTGTAAACACAAACAATTCTCAAATTAAATATATTAAGTTAATATTGAATACATTTTAATTCTATGTATATTATGTCGGTTAGAGTTTCATTTGGAAATTAAAGATCTTACATATACAAAGAAACTGCAACATTTTGGTATAGTTTTCTCTATCTTCAATATATTACCACTTTGAAAACTGATGGTATTAACATTTCTACTACATACATAAAGCTAGAAATGAAAATCATAACACTATTGGTCGTAATACTAAAACATGTACATATGTATGTATGTATATATAAATATTTATTAAAATTCATATTTTAGTTTAATTTAAAAAAAGAAACTGACAGACATATTTAATGCAAGGTACCTCATCAGACTTGCAAAAATAAACAAATAGACATACAAAATATAGAATATTTTTAATAAAAGCTTAAATATTAATAAATATTAATTAAATAATATTTTTTTATTTATTAGAAAATCAAAATTGACAGCTCTATATGTATATGTATGTATGTACACACATACATACATGTATACAAATATGTTTAAATTAAAAATGTAATGGCCAATTGAAATAAATGAAAATTCTAAACATTCTAGGCAAAACTAAACAAAAGCAAAATATTATTCATATAAATTATGTTTCAGTTGTTTACAACATTATGGTATCTAACAATTTATATAGCAATATATTTTTGCAAATTTTTATGTGATATTAAATTGTTCTAACATTCGTAAAATTTAAACTAAATATTAATACTTTCTTACTTGTTTTTTTTTCCTTTTCAAATGCATTATTTAAACCTCATACCGGATGGTTTATATTAATGAGCAGCGGAAGTATTTTACAAAGTTCGCTGAAACGGAAAAACCTGCACCGCTACATACTCACTTGTTAGAAAACATGTTTGGTTTATATATGTATATAAACTTATTTGGCTTTGGGAAAAAAAACCCCAGCAACCAACACCAACCCTCCAATGTAAATGCCAGCAACTTCGTAAAATTTGTGCACATTCCAAGCACGAGGTTTGCAAAAAAAATTATATAAAAAAATTAACTCATATGGCGCGGCAAAAAGTCAAAGGAAAAAATTTATAAATTGGTGAAATATTGTGTGAAATACTGAAAAATTCACAGCATCTTCACAGTTATTTTTTTTTCTCAGGACTATTTTAATTGATTTTAAGCAATTAGTAAAAGGTATTGCAGTAAAATGGTAGGAATAGAAGCCAATGGTGCAATGACAAATATTAATCCTTTGCCTTTCCCCATTCAAAAAAAAAAAAAAATTATGCTGTACATCCAATATTTTAATTTTAAAACCCTTAATTTTAAAAATCATATGTGATTCTCAAGCGTATGAAAGCAACTTGTTTCGCTTCAAATGCGATGCACAGGAGAGGGAAAAAGGTTAAGAAAAGCTGCATGTGAACTTCATGTATAGAAAAAAATTTCCATTGATTAATGAAGAGAAGATGTTAAGCCTGAAAAAGAGACCGAAAATATCTTGTCCATAGACTTAAACGCTACTTAAACAGTCAATAATTTTCGGTTGCAAAAAATAATATAATTTCAAATAACTGTTCTATTTAGTTTTTCTGGCCATTACAAAATTTGCAGGTGTTTTTGCTTTTTTAAGAAACAAATTAATTATTAAATATAATTTTATAAATCTTATATTGTGTTTAATTCGACCTTTAGAATGTATTAGTAAAATAATTTTTTTTCTTTTGAGCTCGAGGTCTTGGTTTTATTATCATTCAAACCTAAGTTTCTGTCTAAATATGTAGATGATCTTTTCGGAATAGTGAGGGAGAGTGCAATAGAAGAAATTATAACGAGTTTGAACGATTTTCACCCTAGTATTAAATTTACTATGGAGGAAGAGTACAATAAAAAGTTACCATATCTGGACACAATTGTGATAAGGAGAAATGATATGATCAAAATTGACTGGTATCAAAAAGCAACTGCCTCAAGTCGAATTATTAATTTCTACTCAAAATACCACAAACGAATAATCATCAACACGGCAAATCATGTAATAAGAAGAGTGTTGACCATAAGTGACACAGAGTTCCACAAAAACAACTATAAGAAGATCAGAAAAATACTTAGCGACAACAATTTTCCGACAAATCTAATTAACAAATTACTTTTTGATTATGACAAATACAAAACAAAGAATCAGGATGGTGAAAAACAACCAAAAATATATTATTATATACATATTATCTGAGAGATTTGAAATATCTAAATTATTTAATAATTAAATGTACGCAATGGCCCACAGATCTAATAACACTTTAGCAAAATTGTACAGTAAGACCAAAGATAAAATAGATAAATTGGATAAATCAAACGTAATTTATAAAATACCATGCAATGGCAACGAATTTGGGATATGTGACAAGGTTTATATAGGTACCACGAAAAACAAACTAAAAACAAGAATTTCAGCACACAAATCGGATCTTAAACTAAGAAATAAAATTCCAACGCAAAAAACCGCACTGCTAACCCACTGTGCACAAACAAAGCACTCTCCTGATTTTGAAAATGTACAAATATTACAGAGTGAGAACAACTACAAAAAACGTTTTTTTGTTTTTTTTTTGTTATTTGTAATTTCTAGATGGTTTTCAATGAAAAACGAAATATTGGCAAAGTTATAAATGTAAAATTAGAATAATTGATAATAAAACCAAGACCTCGAGCTCAAAAGAAAAAAAGTTATTTTATTAATTATAATTTTTATTTAATTTCCGTTGCTTATAACGACTATAACGAGTAAACGGATGATCATGATAATTACAGTCGTAGAATACAGTAACGTTTGTGGTAGCAGAATCGTTTCATACTCCTGTAACATTTTCATAATTTAATTCTTTATAAGATCCAAAAATACAGCATTGTTTGACAATTCTCAAAACAAGTAAGAGTTTATATTCGGCCGAATCTTATATACCCACCACCAAATCACATATTATGGAGATTTATAAGAGATTTATGTGCATTTAAGTGATTTCCGGAAGTAGACTTTATATGGACGCTACGGTTATATATATACTGATCATCATAAATCTGAGATCGGCGATTTTGATATATGTATGGACCATTTGTGTTGAATTCCAACTTGATAGTGGTTTTATAAGGGATTTATGAGCATTCAAGTGATTTGCGGAACCCTACTTTATATAGGGCTATGGTCAAATATGGACCGATCATCATCATATTGAGATGGACGATTTAATTATATGTATGGACTATTTGTGTTGAATTTCAACTTAATAGTTGGGTTTGTAAAGGATTTATGTACATTTAAGTGATCTTTGGAACTGGACTTTATATGGACGCTACAATCAAATATAGACCGATGATAATGAAATTTGGTAGGACGACTTAAATGTATATTTTGATTACGCTTGTCGAATTTCAACTTGGTAGTTATTTCTACAAAATATTTATGTTCATTTAAGATAATTTCGGAAGTGGTCTTTTGAATGGGGCTTTGTCAAAATTATGAACCGATGCAAAGAAAATATTATTCCAAGATTTCGCTTTGCCTGAGAGTTATTATTGCAGAAATTTGTATGTATACAGCTTTATGTCCCATGAAGCCATATTCCGGGAAGGCATTTGTATGGGGGCTATGAGAAATCGGACGGATTCCTACCATTTTCTACAGGACTTATTATTCTATAAACAAAATAAAGGGTGCAAAATTTCATGATATTATCTGCATTATATTTGAAGAAAACACCACAAAATATCTGAAAAATATCGAGGTAGTCTGAAAATTTGATCTATAACTCAGATCCTACTAAACAAATTTTGCCCATTTGCGATCGGTGGATCAAAGAATGTTTGTTAAAAACAACAGACGGACAGACGGACGGACATGGCTAAATCGTCTTAGAATATTATAAGGATATAGACTTTTTGGTTCTACGAGCACTATTTCGATGTGTTCTTCCTTTCACCTTTTTGGTTGTGGCTATAATTATTTAGATGTATTACGAAAATAAGAAATGTTCTGTAAGAAATGTTTTCACAATGGCTTTATTTAGAAATTATCTTGTTGAGCAGCTAATTTTGCGTTCTGGTTCTGTAATCTAATCGTCCAGATCGTGTGATATCACACCTTGGGCTTATGTATAGTCAAAGTAGAAATTTCCGAGATGCCTGTAGCAATACTGAAGAGAATCTTAATTCGTAGAAACTATGCTATGCTAAAAAAAATTATTGAATATTAGAACTCACGAATGGACAGCCAACAACATTCTAATAATAACAATTCCGACATCCAGTGTTTTATTAAAAATGAAAAAAAATCTAAATAATTCACGCCACAGAAAAGTTCAAGTGAAATCTTAAAAATATGTAAATAATAGAAACATTTTAAAATTTAAATTCTTAAAGTATATGAAGTTTTTAAAAATATATTCATATATTGCTTGATTTAAGATTTTTTCTACAGAAGTAGAGTTATGCACCCATTTTAAAGAAACATTTATTCTGACGACAACAAAGCAACAAGTAACTTTTTTAAATCAACTGAACATTTTAGAAGCGAATAAAATTTACTGTAATGCTTTATTTGCCGTTTGTACATATTGCAAATTATGGACCCTAATTCCATGAAATAATGCAGAATATCAAATGTTAACAAATGTGACGATAACAAAGGAGTACATACTAGTACTTTTTACACTTGTAAAAATAAAACTAATAAAGAAAATTAGAAAAAGGTTTTTGTGATTATTTTTATGTTTAATATTTAACAAAATAATTTATAAATCAAAACCAAAAGCATCAAGTTCTAAGAAAAAGTACAAAAGAAACAACCCGCATGTAGTCAATACAATACGAAAATATATTTTCGTTCAATATTTTTTTTTTAAAGAGAAGTAACACTCTAGAAAGGGGATAATTTAAGAAGTAAAGGTGGTGAAAGAAGAAAGCTTTTTATATCAGAACTATGCAATTGCGCAGAAAGTGATTCTGAGTTGATCGGTATACTTTAAGGTGGGTGTTGGACCAATATTTCTGGGCGTTACAAACATCAGCACAAATCCAATATACACTCCCCACTATGGTGGTGTAGGGTGTAAATTCATTAAAGTCGACCAAACGAAAATGGAATCAAGACGCGTCATTATAATTTCGACAGTCGGCAGTTGTTGTTTTTTTCTGAAGTGAAGATTCTGTTAGTTTTATGGTTCAAGATGTATGAAAGGTAGGCGTGTCCTTATTCGGAATTGGATAACTAATTTTTTGTTCTACAGCGTTAATTTTTTGTATTCGGGTACAATCGTTTTATGGATCTTATTTGACAAGAAAAATATATAAATGGTAAATTTGTTGAAACATGCTACCAAAAACAATAGTTACAGTACTCGATGTTTTGAATAAACTAGAAATAAAATCTTTATTTCTTATTTCTTTATTTCTTACTTCTCAAGCTACTATTCACATTCAATGTAGAAGCAGTCTTTACTCTTATTAACCACTGTTAATACATATATAAAGTACTTAAACAGTACTTTAACTTACTTATATAGTTATGTATGTATGTATATATGTATATGTATGTATACTAACATTTTTACGCGGCGTTGTATATCTAACAGATATATCTAAATATATTTTTTTAAATATTAAATATTAATTTATTATATTTATTATTTATTTATTAACTTTTGTTAAATCAAAATTTTTTGTTTATTATTTTTTTTAAGTACCAAACTATTACCGTAACCCCTTCCCCTTCATTCATTCACTCCTCGTTATTTCAGCCTATAAAATAAATAGGTTTGAAAGAGATACTATAAATTACATATTTAAATACACAATGTTATCAACATATAATTATTATCCCTTGGATATTTTCTAGTACTTTCCAGTCTTAAACAAATCTTTAGCCTATTGACGCTACCAAGTACAAATCTACCTATGTATCAAAATTTCAGTCGATTTATCGATTTTTCAAATTAGGCTTGACTGTTTATGAATTAAAGGTACTAATTTTACCGATGTCCCTGTCTGTTGTAATCCCTGCAAAATGTCATACCTTATTGATGTTGCAAAGTAAGCAACTATCTATGTTTTCTAAAAATATGTTTTGCTATGTATTTGATTGAGACAGAAATAAAAAATTACAAACTCATTTATAATATATATGAATAGGTACCTATATAAACAGTACTGGACATGAGGTTAGCATACTTCATATATGCTTTTTCAAAAGTATTTTTCTTTTATATGATTATAATTATTAACTGCAATTTTGGTGTATTAGTGTTCCCTATGATGTGATCAGTATGTCTCGTAATTCTTATATTACATTTATTCTTATTACTATTAATTGCAATTAATAAAAAGCAATTTGAGCTGAACAATAATTTAAAACGTCAAATTATATATTTTTATATATTTAGTTAGTTTTTCGCTATAAGTTTTTAGCAATTAATAAAACATTTTATAAAACAAAAATTAAAAGTTTTAAAACAAAAAAAAGTGGTGCACAGAGGAACGGCGTAAGGGGATTGCTATGTTATATCCATGGGACATATACAAATGTTACACAGACTCTAAAACGTAGAAAAACAACCAATAAAGAGGGATATTTAATTGATAGAGCCTCAGTGGCATTTAAGAGCTCCACCGCAATTCAAAAGATCTTTAACAAAATTCGATATTAAAATCTGTCCCAGACCTAGCATTGTTCAGCATAAGCCAAATGTTTGAAAAAGAACTTATAGTACTGCATTTCTGCTCATGAGCATTTAGAAATACAAGTAATTTTCTGAATGAATATCTTTGGAGCAATTAGTCATCATTTTGTAGGTACGGATCTGGTGAAAAAATATATGTATGTCGTCGCGCATTAGTGATAACAAGGAGTTAAACTTTTATCTTTAAATTAATTCTGAGCCACGGTGCGTCGCACACTATGTCTACTACGGCAATAAATCAATTTTGACCTGCTCTCCGATTTTGATGATGCACAGATGGTTAAGAACGATCTAAAGGTCATGTGTGAAAAATTTCGTGTAAATATCTCCATTGGTTTTCTGTCCCGAGCAGCGCAAAATTGAAGTATGTGAACAAGTCTCAAATATGATAGTTTTCTATGTCATATTCAAAAGCTTGTTACTTATAAACTATACACCGAATGTACCTTATAAGTATTTTTTCACTTAAAATAGACATTAAGCATTATGTAAATTAAAAAAAAAATTGCCAATTTGGGAGCGAGAAATAAGAAAATTTCATTGCATGTGTGCTATATAGAAAAAAACTTAAATTTAGAACGAAATTGAAGCTTAAAAAATTAGATTATCACGAAGATGTGAGAAAGTTGTTAATAAATGAAATAAAGTGAAACTGACAAAATTTTTGTATTGAGGTTGTATGAGGGGTGGGTGTTACAGTGGGCGGTTTTTCTTTATATTTTCAAAACAGCATTTAATAGATGTTATATGCATTTTTGCGAAAAATAAACATTCTAGTTACAAATTTACAGAAGATATTGCATTTTTGAAATATCATTTGTATGGAAGGTGGGCGCAAAAGTGGGCGGATTAAGTTCATATTATCAGGAGCTCATTCTACAATTATAATATTAATGTTTTATGAAAATTGAGTTGATATATGTAAAATCATGGAAATTATGCCACATTTTCTATTTAAGTTGTATGGGAGGTGGGCGTAAAAGTGGGCGTATTTTTGTAAAAAAAAACTAAAATTCTTTAAAAATTTAAAATAAATGTGTGCAAAATTTCATCAAGCTCCGTAACCTCCTTGATTTATGGCCATTAAATATATTACACGGCCACTGTGTGCGTCGTCCAAACATGCAGCATAATCCAAAGTATACTTCTACTACCACGGTAGTGCTAATATAGGCAGCATTTTCTAGGCATGGTGTTGATCCTTTACATAAGAACGATGCACGAGTGGATCAGTATGCATAATAAAATATACTTTTAAATATGATTAAAAATGATTCCATATGCTGAGCATATATGTCACTTAGTGGGAGTTTTATGCACGACAACAATCAAAAACACACCTTACGCACCTGTAGTTCCTTGGACCAATATAAGATTGATGTGTTGAAATGGTCAGCCCAATAGCCGGATCTCAATCCAATTAAGAACCTATGGAATAATGTGCTTCAATATATAACAGTAGTATTAGCAAAGATTGCTGTCTGGCTCTATTGCAGTGTATGCCTAGAAGATGAGCAGCTGTTATTGAAAGCAAATTGATTTTCCTACTAAATATTAGAATCTAATGAAGTTATTAAGTGATTGGGACACAAACAAACACACAAACAAATAAACTACCAAAGTCATTTATAATATATATTGTAGATGGTACAAAATATCATTCAAACTATTTAAGCATTTTGAAGGTTTTGAACATTTTAAGCATTTTCTAATTAATTTACATAGAAGAACTTACGCCAACTAGACAATTATTTTCCATTTACTGTTTCTATTTGTAGTTTTATTATTATTTTCCTAGGTATTTATTGTTAGCACAAGACATAATTTCGGCATTATTGGTTAAAACCAAGTACTATAACATCTTGAAATCAGCAACTAATACAAATTAATGAGTAGATAATTTTCTAACGACAAAAACAATGCAGATGCTATTGTTAACCTAAGGATGCTTACACAAGGTTGAGTTAATTTTGCAATTAATTTGTTTGAGCAAATAAATTAAGCAACAACATTTGGCTTTTAAAATACTATGAATGAACTGAGGTTTTATAGTGACAGTTATTAGAGTGTGTTTTCAATGTGATAATCAGAAAAAAATAAATAGTTTGAAATTTTAGTTATAATAATTTATAAATAATTTATTTAACTTTAAGAAGAAGTAAATAAGAAGTTGAAATATTGAAAAAAATAATAAAAACGATACTTCTCAGTTCAGATTTACTTTTACTTTTTTGTTAGGATTTCATTGATATCCTTTGAAATTTATAACCTGATTTTTAAAATTTTTAAGTACATTCCATTTCATTTGTTTCATTTTTATTTTATTTTATATATTGATCTTTAAATTTAACTAAAATGAAGAATTGAGACAATGAAACAAGAATTTTGATAGTACAACGCTTTCACGCTTTAGAATTCGTAGTTTCTGTCCAAAGATGAACTATAATGTCTAGATGAACTATAATGAGTTTGGTGAAGAATTTTTCCAAGTGCAGCACAATCGCAACAAGGACTTATCATCGAGATCGCTTAGTTCAGACGCTGCTGTACCTGCCATAAAATCCAATCCTCGAGTTTCGACAAGGAGGTTATCTGCTCAAATGGGTGTCAGCAGACAGCCACTGCGGACAATTTTAAACCAG
Source organism: Bellardia bayeri (assembly GCA_950370525.1). Classification (NCBI taxonomy): domain Eukaryota; kingdom Metazoa; phylum Arthropoda; class Insecta; order Diptera; family Calliphoridae; genus Bellardia; species Bellardia bayeri. The sequence goes on along the minus strand of OX493264.1, from coordinate 34,747,943 downwards.
GATTTAAACTTATTTCCATATAAAATTCAATTAACAAACAAATTGAACCCAATAGACTTCCAGCTTCGCTTGGGGTTTTATGAGAGGATCATTCAAATGGCGTCAGATGATGAAATTGTCTTGAGCACAAACAAAATTGTCGAATTGTGGAGTAATTCTACACCCCCGAGGAAACTCCATCAGATGTAATTACCCCCACTTCGCGTCAATTGTTACGAGCTGGTAAACTTTGAATAATAAAGCAAATGTTTGGAATTCAAATCTATATAAGAAATATAACCAATTAAATTCATAGGTTAAGGGATATGAAAACCAGCTAGCACTACGCTCATGTTCGTAGTTCTCAACCCGAGAACCCTTAAAGTATATAAAAAAATACAAAAGAATAGTTAGAAATTTTGTTTCGATAATTTCTACGGTGGTCAGTTGTTGTGTACCAGGTTTGGTACACTTTTCTCTCCCAGTTTGCGCTTTCTGAAAAAATAAAAAAAATATTTTTTTCTTTAAATTATAGTTTTCAAAAATTAGTATACGAGCACATACTATACATACATACATACGTACATGTACATACTTTGAAACCAAATTTCATACTTTTAATAAAAAATTTTATACATAAGCGGTGTTTAATATATTAAATACAGGATTTTCTTCTGTGTGATATACAGAATATCATAATATTTCTTTAATATCTCCGGATCTATAATACCCACATGGTCATATTATACCTTGAATTAAATCTTAATATTCCCGAAATTGACCAGATAGTTCATATAAGTAGGTCATGTTATATAACATTGGAAAGGTCTTTAAAATATCTATAATTTGAAAATTATATATTTTTTAAAAATATGTATTGGCAGAGGTACCAATTTTTATTGGTGTCTTTTTATTGGTTCATAGATTGAATGGCCCGAACGCTGCAGTTGTCTTTGTTTTCCAAAAATTCGGATTTGGTTTTGAGAACTCTGTTTGATTCTTTAGATTTTCCGGAAGGTAGAGTTTTTTTTCGAACAAACTCTTCATATCGTCCAACAAGATTACAAGGCAAAAAAAATTTCAAATTTGAACATTTAATATTCATCGGGTACAAACAAACCCTTAAAATAGTATAACTGCGGAACGGTAAGAGCAATTAATTAGAATTAATAGATTTTTCAAACTTTATCATTATTTTTTTCATATTCATAGAAATTTTAAAAGTTCGAAAGCGTTTTTTATGAAATTAATGGAAAAATTATAAAAATTGTAATGTAGGATATCTAAGTGAGCAAATTCATTGCCAAAACTTCTAGTTTTTGCACACAAGAATAAAGCTGGGACATTTGTCTTTTAAATTGTTTCCTTAAAATTAAATAATATCGCGGTTTTTGACAAAGTTATAATGTAAACTCAAAACTCGGTTCGTACCCAAAATAATGCTAAATATTTTTGTACAAATTTACAAAAGTCATGACTAGAATTTGACATGGTAGTAAAAAATGGTTGATGACAGAAATGTAGCCCTTACACAGCCATGAACACCGGTATACAAAATGTTATGATCGGACTAAAAATAGCGACACAGTAAACAAAATACTAAAAGGGCGGTATTTGTGGGCGTGGCAAAAAATAAAAATATTTCTGGAATTATTTTTACATTATCTGCAATCCTGACACAAAGTTTTTTTCTTATTGAAGGCAAACCACACAACTGTACACTTTAAAGAAGTTACTAATAAAAAAAAAATTGTATACTTCACTTCACAACAGTTTCTCAAAGAATGAGCAAAGATTGTAACATTAGAAGTCATTGACAAAATAATTTACAATGTAACAAGGAAAGGCATTACGTACATTCTTAATTTTAAAACTTCCAGAATTTATTATTTCATAGCTTTATTTGTCACTTTTTGTATTACTTTCTCAGAATCACTTTCTGAGTCGATTTCACGATGTGCGTCCGTCTGGCCGGCTGTTCTCGCAAAGCCGGTGCGCAGAGTACAGATTGCAATTTTGAAGATATTTCGATAAAATTTGGTACATTTTGATCCAAGGACGTCAGAAAAATGGGTTTACCGGTCATACATGTTTAAATTATGCTAGTATCCAAACAAATTTCACCACAACTGAGTAATAAAAGCAGCCGAATCACATCTATAGATGTTGTGAATATCGGTCTATAATTGATTATAGCTCCCATATACGGCACACCTCCAAAAATAATTTTAAATAGCACAATTCGTTTTTAAAAATATGTTTCATATATATACAAATAATTTGATGCAATTTAATGATGGTCGGTTAATAATTGGTCGTAATTCCCATTCAAGACCCACTTCCGAAAATCATTTTAACGGCCATAAATCACTTTAAGATATTGGTAGCCAAATAATATTCAACACAAATAAGTTTATACATAGATACAGAAATGAAGACACCTAATTTTTTTAATTGTCGGTCCATTATTAGTACAAATTTCCATATAAATTCCTCTGTGTAGGCTGTGTAGGTCACTTTAACCTACATAAATCTTTTAAAAGTATTAATATCGACTTAAAGTTTATCACACATAATATTTATATTGACGGAAGACATGGCACTGAATTTTTGGATGCTCGGTCCATAATAGGTAATATCTTTCATTTAGCGCTCATTTCTGAAAAACTGTTTTATACATATTCTGGGAGTAGGGTACTTGTCTTCAAATTTAAAAAAATATTTTCATGTAAATAGTTTTAAAGATGTTATTATACGATTATATATCATTCATATCAGTTGCAATAAGTTCCCTTAAAAGTTGCTGTTTATTTATTTTTTGGTTGAAGGTGGCAAAAATATTACGGATTACTTTCACGAACAAAAATAAGTACTTTTTCTAGTAGATTTGTAAGTAGTCTGGTCGATAATTTCCTTTTACTTTTTAACTAAATTTGCAAGTTTAGTTTTTGCTGGGAAGTACAATATTCTGGAAGGTGATATTAATGACATTGGAAGTATTAATTATAATATTTGAAATAATAAAGACAAAGATATTTTCGTAATCAGGCAGAGATCTTGTAGTAACATGCAAAAGAAACAAGAAGTTATACATGCAATCACAATATACAGTTGAAGCAAAATTAAAAGTAAGAGGAAGTATGGAAATTATTCAGTTCCACTATGAAAATGTCTCATATAAGTCATATACATAGAAATAATTATTTTTAACTTACAATACAGATTACATGAAATGAAAAACAAAACTGATTTAGAACGATATTTATTAGTACTTAGAAATTTATTGCAGAAACAATATTAAATATTGCAACAATATTTTATCATTTTTGTTAAATTCTTAAAGTCTTCAGAACAATGTTATTAATATAATGTAATACACTTAATTCTACTATATTTTTAGTATCTTATAGATAATATAAAACAAATTTAGCAAAGTTCTAGCCAACAATATAACCACCCCCAAATAAAATACACTTTAAAGCTAAAAATTAACCCAGACATTTGTTGCGCTACCATGTTTCTCTTAACACATACATTTTTCATGTACGAATATAAAATTTATAAACTTTGTTTTAAACAAACTTCAACCAGCCTTACCAATCTAACATTATTTGTTCTTACACATATTTTTTTTTTTAAATTAAAAAAAAAAAATAAAGCAAAAACGATGAGAAACATAAATAAAAAGAAATATTTTGCCATGAGTTCATAATATTGTGATTTATATGCCTTTGGGGGCCTAATTGTATACAACATACAACATTTATAGACATACTCGTACTAGTACATACATATATGATGACCTTACAATATCTTGGGGTATATCAATAGAAGAACACAATGCATACAAAGAGCAAACACATCATCCAACGTTTGTGTTTTTGCAAGTTTATGAACTATGGTTTGGTGTTAGGATATAGATACATTAACACACATCACTAACACGCACAAAGATATGTTTGTGTATATATGTGCGTTTTATGTTTACAAAGGTGTGAAGTGTTTTGTGGACTTGTCTGTCTTGCAATGCGTGGTTAGAATTGCTTATCAAGTTGTTACATCTTGCATTGAGTTGACCAAATAACCATGAGGGTGCCACTATTTAGATTTTTCATTTAATAAACAAACAAAGTATAATAACAACAACAACAACAGGCGTCTCTGATATACAGTGAGAAGTGAAAGTATTTGCAGAATATAGTTTTATAGCCTTCAACAACAAAAGTGGTAAATGCGGGAATGTATAAAGCTCTGTCAGACCGTAAGCAACATTGAAAAATATACATCTCAGACGCAATAAAGTATATATTAAGAATATGATATTCTAAGTTGATTGAGTTATGTCCGTTTGTGTGTTCGTCTGTGTTTCTGCGTAAAACACTCTCATTTCCAAAATACACAACCTCACTTAACAGGATTTCAAGAAAAATATATATGTATCATTTTATCAGAAAGTTGTTTATTGAAAATCAGCAAAATCGGTTATAAACCAAATCAACAGAGGACCTCCAAATCAAAGTTTTGCAATGAAACCATTCTATATAGTCGATTTGGTCTCACCACTTGTACTTTTTTCACCGGCTGTATATATGTATTTATTAGACTTTCAATTATACATAAGTATGTATATGTATGTACAAGACATTTGCTGTTGACTACAAATAAAATATTCCATAGATATATTAATTTATATTAGACGGGCTCACCAATACATTTTATCTTAGCCTTTGTACCTCAACCTACATTGTGGAGCACAAATGAGTACATGTTTGTGCCTTGTGCACTTTTTACTGCATAAAAATAAAACTAATAAACAAAATTCAAAAATGTGTTTTATCACTTATTTTAGATTTAATGCTAAACGAAATAATTTTCAATACAAAATGGAAATAAGGAATTAGTACAAAAAAAAAAACACTTGCATTTACTCCATTTTTACAAGTTTGTCCATTGTATATCTATACAAGGTGAGTGCAGTAGCATAGCTGACTGACTTTGTTTATAATTTGCTTATGTCAAAAGTTATACTTTTTCAAGTGTTTTTGATAGCAGTGCATTATTTTACACAAACAAAATGCCTGTTGTTTCTGTATTCTGTTGCATTTGTTGCCGATTTACACTTACCTTGTATAATTACACCACGAGTTTGTCTTTTAAAATATATGCACAAAAATATCAAAGTTTCCTTTTGGATTTAAATGTTTACATTTTATATGACTTAAAAACCATTAATTTGACATTCATTTAATTGCATTTGCTAAACACTTTTTGCAAATTATTCAGCACAACTCACATTATATTACAATTTATAATAAATAATGAAATAATGAAACTGTCAAGATCCATTTAGGCCAATATTTTAGCATTGACAAAAAATTTACTTTTTTACAATAGTAAAAAGTCGCGACCTCATCCGTAGAAAGTCAGTTGGGAAAATGGAAAACTTGTTGGAGAGTTTGCCAAAATGTATAAAAAATGTTTTACAAAATAACTGACTTCAGTGCATGTTTTTTTTGTATTTTTCCTTAAAATATGATAATTTTAGTTTTGTTTACAAATTTATTCATTAATTATTAAACATAAACAAGTGTAAGACATGTTTGTGCACTGTTTGTCGAATTAAAAGCAAATTCTTCAGTCAAAATTTTAAAATTGTGAAAATAGACAAAATATGATGTAAAATGGAAGTATGATTTAATGTACACGCAAAAGAATGCACCAGCACTCGTATGACTTGGATAATAATTTCTACAGAAACGTCTTTTGCCTCTTAGAAGATGTCGTCTACTTTAATTGTTTGAGCAATGTTGCCTGAAATTCGCGCTGTCGATGAAAGAGCAGCATCTTCAATAGCAAGCAATTAATAAGTGGACTACAAGTAATTTTGTGTTATTATATATTGCATATACAAATATAGCTTATGAGTCCTGATATTATTTCATTAAGTTGAAGATGACATTTATCTCATTTTCTAATTGATTGGCAGATAATCTATCCTCCCAATTTTTACATTTATTGAATTATTCTATTCGGTATATTCCGGCGTCAAACTATTAGTTCAGTCGTTAAAAAGTGGTAATAAATCGGAGTACACTACAGCTGCACCGTTTACAAAATGGATGAAAAAGTTCTAAGCAACACTATGCATATCACGTTATATCACAAACATGCATTTAATTTTATAGATATGTACATTGCTTCAAACAATATTTATAAGTCTAACAATAACTCGAAGTCAATTGAAATTTTATTTCCTCTTACATACAAATTCTTCAAGAAATTTTGAATGAATGCATTTAGATTTTCGTTATTTAAGACATCGTAATTAATCATATCTTTATATCCACCAGCAAAAAGATGATTGCGTTTGGCATTCCGTTTGCCACACATCGAAATAATGGTCATATAACCAACGAGTCTATATATTCTGGGTCCTAATAAGATTCTAAGCCATGTCCGTATATCTGTCCGATGGATAAGTCTATCTGTCTGTCGTTGGCACGATAGAGCTTCGAAAAAAAACATAGAACAATGAAATTTTTACCAAATGTTTGGTATTGAAAACAGACTCAATCGGTCCAGCAGAATCTGCAGTTTCCTTTAAACATAAAGCAGATAATATCAAGAAATTTCACACACTTTATTTCTATTATAGGAGGACAATTTAAATTTTATTTGCAACGGTCCATAATTTTTACATAGCCCCATATAAAGTCCACTTCCGAAAATTACTAAAATTTGTGTAAATCTCTTATAAAAACCACTACGAAGTCGAAACAGAACACAAGTAATTCGTATACACATATAAATCGTCATAACAAACTTCATGATGAGTGGTCCATATTTGACCATAGCCCCCATTTAAGTTCCGGTTCCGTGAATCACTTAAATGCGCATAAATCCCTTATAAAAACCAATATAAAGTTGGAATTCAACACAAGGTCCATATATAAAAATCGTAAATTTTTATATTATGATCGGTGCACATGCCACAGTAGCCAGTAGTAAATAAAGACTACTTCCGGAAATCTTTTAAATGCATTTAAATGTCCTATAAGCATCAGCAGCAAGTTTAAACTCGAAACAAATAGTCCGTATATAATAATAGATATATTTAAACCCAATTTTATTTGTAGTCCCCATATAAAGTTCACTTCGAAAAAACACATAAATGCACAAAAATATCTTATAAAACCCATTCTTATGTTGAAATCCAACAAAAATAATATGCATGAATATATAAATCGTCGTACGGAATTTCCTGATGATCGGCCTGTAAAAGGTCATAGTTTTCTTATGAGGACTACTCCCGAAAACGCATTAACCTACATAAACATCCATATCGAACCGAAATTTTTTATTGACTTTTGTAAGAGTTGATCTATAATCGTGAATAATCACAGAGTATACAGGGGTGACAATTTTGACTTTTCAAAAAGGCAAAGTCAGTTGCTTATGGCTTTTTGTCACTTAATTAATTGTGTGCTAAAGTAAATCGCTTTATGTTACAGGCTGCAAACACATAAATAAAGAGTAAATTCTTGATTATAACTAGAATATAATTCTTATAAATATCGTTATTGAGATGAAATTCAACCAAAATACTCGTAAACCCAAAATAAATAGAAATTGAGGTACAATATTTTGTGAAGTGCTCATCATAATAGGTCACTTGGTGGTGGATATATACATGTAAGATTCGGCACAGACGAATATAAACTCTTACTTGTTTCGTTTAGAAACCAAACGAGAGAGTTGCAGGTTTGATTCTCGTTAAAGAATATCAGTGTATCTGAGGATATGCTAAAATAATGCGTACGTTTATCAAGCTTGTCAAATATTTAGATTTTTCCGCAAGAACGAGGATGTCACCATAAAAAAAACAAACAAAAACAACCTCAATTTATAACAACAGTTCCAGTGGGCCGCTTGCTAAAAACTCGTTTTTATTTTCTACGAATTAGAAGAGCCGGTCTAATGTTGCTACATAAATAAATGTAATATATATGTATGTTGATATAAAAATATCCAATATCTGTACAATAGCGTTGTGTAAATGTAACCCCATAAGAAAACATAATATTTGAAAAGTTTGTATTTATAAGCAGCATGAAATAAAAATGCTTTAAGAATTTTAATATATACATATATGCATAAAGGCTTTCTCAACAAGAACTTTATTGTTATTGAAATAAGAAGTGAGTTTTGGCATTTTTATTATTGACAATTCATGGTGTAACTATACATAGGGAGTGCAGTATCACAGCTAACTTACTTTGTTTAGAATTTACTTATGTCAAAAGTAATATTTTTTCAAATATTTTTGACAGTAGTACATTATTTTACACATACAAAATGTCTGTTGTTTCTGTATTGTTTTGACTTGTACTCATCTTGTATAGTTACACCATGAATTGTTACAATAAACTTAATTTTGCTTAAAAATTTGCTATGAAAATAGTAGATCTGTAATAGTTGCATATAGTAAAATTCGTGATAATTTCGGTCAACATAAACATCTTTCTGAGAGCCGTATTAGGAATTTGATGGATTAAATTGTCACATTTGGGCTTTGAAGCTTAATAGGGCCATTTTTTCCAAAAATTATCTTTGAAGTGTTGTTACGTTAATATCGAGGGGTGTTATCATCAAAACTACTTATTACTTATCATTAATGATATTGTTAGTACTGATATGTGGCTTCAACATGATGGTGCCATTTAATACTTAAAAACTGAACTAAATGTCCCGTTTGCACAATTTTATGAAATTCAATTATTAATTGGCCACCAGATCGTGCGATTTAACAACACTGGATTAGTTTTTGTGCAGGTATGTTAAGATAAAGTCTTTAAAGAGGAAATTAAATGGCTTGCAGCTTCAAAACATATAATATTGTCCGCGATTAATGAAATAGTACCGTAATTTGGACCAAATTTTATTGAAAATGTTGATAAAAGAATTAATATCTGTATAGGTGGTTGAGGTGGCCAGCTGTTCCCTGTACTTTCCAATTATATTTATTAGATATTGAAAAACAAAGTTCTCATTGAGAACTCCTACAATATAAGAAAGCATAGTCACATAAACAATATTGTACCTTATGAAGGGAGTGAGTTTGGTTTTTATTTTGATTATTATATTTGTGCATATTGTATGAACAACAGCAACAACAAAGAAAGACACAGAAAAATATATTTAAAAGCACAGCAGAGTGCGTGCTTAGAAAATTAATTTAAATACAATAAAAAAAAAACCATATAAATATAAAAATATGCCAGAAGTATAATGAAAAATTTATAAATTTATCAATATTATTTCCTTTTCTTTTTGGCATTTATGCAAGGGAAATCAATAGAATTTTATTTACATTTTTTCGTTGGTTTGTTTTTAAACTTACAATATTGAATTATTTTGCATAAAAAATAAATAAAAAGATTTAATTTAATTATACAAAATTCTAATTTGTCTAGTGTTTCTGTGAAATTGATACTTAGCAGCAGGGCAACCCACTAGGTTTGGGGAAAAAGTGGTAATAATGGCAATTTACCTTTTGAACTGCGAGTACGAGAGCAAAATGAAGTATACAAATTTTAAAACAATTTTTTTTAATTAATATACACGGAGAAAACGGTTGTGCATTTTTTATGCACAAGCCTGTTCATAACTATAAAATGTTTAGGAACATTTTTGAATATGTAACTTTGCGCATAAATTATGCCTAATAATCATAAATTCTGCACAATCTATTAAAATTGTTCATAAGTTATACACAAAAAATGTGCACAGTTTGTGAACATTGTTCATAGCTTATTTATTTGAATTATTAAATACAATTGATCATAATATATGGAAAAAAAGTCTATGCATTCTGAGTTCTTATTCTAAGACGATCTAGCAATATCCGTCCATCTGTCCGTCTGTTGAAATCACGATAGATCTACGAAAAAAAAGACATAGAACAATGAAATTCTTATCAAATATTCTTTGACCTACCTAAATATTTGGTATACAAAATGGGCAAAATCGGTCCTGCAGGACCCGATGTGTAGATCAAAGACTACCTCTATATTTGTTTGATAATTTTTTGCTATTTTCTTTCAATATAATGCGAAATTCAGCACACTTTATTTTCATTATAGAACGACAAGTCCTGTTGAAAATGGTAAGAATCGATGTACGATTTTTCAAAGCCCCAACACAAATGTCTTTCCGGAATATAACTTTATGGGACATAAATGTCTATAGAAAAGCTGTGTCCATAAAAAATTCTGCAATAATAAGTTTCATGCAAAGTGAAATCTCAAAACGATATTTTGTTTGCATCGGTCCATATTTTGACCATAGCCCTATACAAAGACCACTTTCGAAAGGATATTCATCCAGAAAATTATTGTTTTTCTATATGCTCACGGACAAAAGAAATTCGGCCCTGTAGGATCCATGCAAATTTTTTCATTGAATATTTTTCTTATTGGAAGAGACGTATTTTGTAAAAAGATATTTTTGAATTGCATTGGAGTTCTTAAATAAGTTGCCCAATTTGGCTCTGTATGAAATAGTCCTTTTTACGAGTTATTTTCCTAAGTTTAAAGTCTTTATATGTCCTATACATTCAAATATGGCCTAATGCATTGTAGATTATGCTTCTTGAACATATTGTAATATTTATCATTTATCCAATGATGTTTCCTCTATAGATCTTCTGATGCAGTTCCTCCATTTTTGCACCATTTTTTTGGCCATGTCTAAATAATTTTATATGATTTTAAATCTTTTCTTTCATAAAATATTTTTGTAACTTATTATTATTATTATTAAAAACTTACCGCGAAAAACTAACAAATTATACAAATTAATAACCACAAATAGAAGAATGTAATAAGAAAGAATACAACAAAAAATTAACGGACATACAGACTACACCATAGGGTCTAATCAGAAACAAAAACACTTTTGAAATCATATATGAAATGTGCTAAACTCATGTTCACCACTGTACATCTTTTTTTCCAAATTATAGGGTTAATTAACTGCAACACCCTGTATCTTATATGGTGTTCACTAATTTCGTTTTCTCAAAGTATTTGTTCTCAGTCGATTAGTCTGAATATCATTTCGCAATGGGACGAGCAGTTTAGTTTTTTGCATAACAGCATTTAACTTTTTCCTAACCTCCCCCCCGGTGCAGCGTAGCTTATACATTATACTTGGTTATAAATATTAAAAATCAAATCAGGCTGTAAAGAAAAAAACATTAGGTTTTTAGTTTGAATTTTCAAGCATAATTTTATTTGATACAGAATAAAAGTTTATAAAACATAACTTAAAACTTAAACACGTAACAAGATGTATTATAGATAGGAAATTTAATTTATTGTTAAATAGGAATTAAGAAAATCCTTTATATACATATAAACCGTTCAAAAATTGCTAAATTAATTTTAAAGTTTAATTTCATTGTTTATTTAATATCTGTTTAAACTCCGTTCAAAAATTATTAAATTCATTTGAGATTTAATTTCATTGTTTATTTAATCTGTCAGAAATGTAATATTATTTCTACGTATACTTAATATACAGCTAAGTGCAACTAATTACGAACATACGACAGGTTTTATATTATTCTCAAAATGTGTCTTAGTTAAGTCAACTTAACTACTATGATTTATTTATTATTTAAAATTTTATTAATTTGTTAATAAATTTATTTGCCTGAACATTGTTGTGGCGAAAAAAAATGCTGACCTTAAGCTTGATAAAAATATAAGTTTTTGTTTCACATATTGTTAAAAAAAAAATAATAAAATAAAAGTAAAGTAAAAGTAAAATTTTAAATCAAGAATTAAATATTGAAACCTAGTGTCCTTAATTAGTTGTACGCAGAAGTATATCTTGAAAATAATTAAATATAAAGTATACGCCATCAATGTAATTTCTACGGATGTTTTTTCTGTCTTATATTTTTCTTAATAAAATTAAACTAAAAACTTCATTAGTTTACTAATGAAACATTTTTTCATCAATTGTTCAAAAGTTCAATTTATTCCGTTTTACTTTGCCTCAAAGTATTAAGATGTATGCAACAAAAATACACACACAAAAAAATATCTAAACTTTTTGTTATAAAACAGGGAAATGCATGAAATTAACTTCAGCAGATGCAGAAAGATAAGAACAATATAAGCCCTGATGAAGTTAAACCTCAACAGTTAATGTTACAATGCTTTGAGAAGAATATAAGAAAAAACCTAATTTTGTATAGTAACAGTTCTCTATGCTGTTACCTCTTCATTAATCTTTCCATTTAGACTTTTGTTATCGAAAAGTTGTAAATCAAATTGCTAAATCATGGTGGTGATGTTATAGGGTTTTTTGTTGTAGATATTTTGCACAAACTATTTTCATTGAATTATACTAATTAAAGTAGTGGAAAGTAGTAAGCTAAAGTTTGAGACAAATAAAAACTATTGGGGCATCTAAGGATCTAATTAAAGTTTTTGTGTTGTATTTTGGCAGAGAAAAAAGTATATAAAATACATTTATGTTTTTAAATTGTAAGATAAATTAAACTAAAATAACTTAAAAAAGTATATATAATAATTGGTCTTAAATCTATTTTTTGCTTGTTACTGACAGCATTATTGGTATAAAAAATAATATAAAACTTAGAGTTTTAAAGATGCAAAGAAGAAAAATTAAAAAAGGTATAACTCAATTCTTACTGCAAAACTACTGATTTTCTTATAATGGTCATAGGGTGATTATAAGCGATTCTTTCATGTACATAAATATGAAAAACTAATACAATAACTAGATAATTTTTTTTAATACGAATAAAATAATTACAGTCGCTAAACATTAGATTTCTTTTCGAAGTCAACATTTTTTTTTGAAAGACTGGAAAATATTAAATAATTTGTGATTCATTTAGATGTGTTTTTTAAATTTTAACCAAACCCCAGATGAGGATGACATTTACTTGTAAAAAATCATAATATTCTACACTACTTTAAAAAATTATTTGTCCAGTATATAATGAGAAGTGCAGTTTGCAGCAACTGAATATGAAACGAAAAGATATCATAAACAACCTAGCAGAGACATCAAGTATTAGATGGTGCGATTTCATCAGATACCCGAACGCAATAGGTTGGATATAGTACCCATTATATACTAGCATCTGGAAAATATCTAGTACTTCAACGAGTGGTGTGGTAGTTTTTAAAACGAAATCAAAATATTTCACTTGAATGCTTGCAGGCAACCACGTAAACCAACCAACTAACCATTAATTTGTATATTTTTAGCATTCATTAACCCAGACATTTCAATTAGGAATTAAATAGCTATAATATAGCACTTCTAATTATATTTAAAAACATTTTCAAAATGAGAAAGTGTCGGTTTTGTATAAGATTTTGAGCTTTGAGAAATGTATTCCTATTAAGTATGTGTACCTCTCATTTACTTGAATTAAATTATAAGTACATAGTAATACAATATTTCAAATTCATCTAAAGTTCTGATATTTTTCCAAAATATATTTTATATAACTTTATTTATTAATTAATCCAAGTTCCATAAATTTCAATCATAAAAATTCATATCATATTATTCGTGAACGTATACTTAATATTTGTTACCAGTATCAATGTATAATGTTCATACGCTTTGAATACACTAAATAAATAATTCGCCAAAAAGTATGCTTTTTATAATGCTTAAATACTTGGGATTATTATTACGATGTGTGGTATACTATTCAAATGTAAAATAATTATGAGTAATTTTATTTATTTCTGCAATTTTATCAATTTTATTAGCTAGTATTCGTATATACAATTAAACCTTAACATAATTTAATTTAATACCTTTAAATTTTGTAAACGTTTGTTCATGTCTTGCAACTCTTTACTCAAACGGTTTCACATTTACAACTAAAATAACATAATTACTGCAAGACACGGTACAAATAATGCTAATGATCTTATTACTTTTGTTGGGTTACACGTACATGAATGAACAAGTTTGCATAGATACGTACATATGTATGTGCATGCTAGGAATTGTGCTCACGGGCATTTCGAGAGTGAAGCGCACATGTATATTTATGTTTGTCTCTAAATTACACAATTTTACATTGTACGTACAAATATTAATATAACTGATGGACAGTGGTGCTGTGCTGTGTGATTGAAACAATTAGATTTTTGTAAATATTTTGGCACCATAATATTATCCCTTAACTTTTGACTTTATAGTTACTTGTGTTGATTGGCTTCTTTAAGAATTTTATCTGTTTCACCGAGAGAGCAGCAAAAGAATAGCTTCTTGAAATGATGAAAATTACTTTAGTAACACCAGCTTGCAAATTATATCTGGCAAAATTCAAGAATTTGAAATATTTCTGTAAATATTTTGCCCCTGCCAGCGGTCTCAAATTTTAATACTGTGCAAAACCTCTATGCTTAAAGCAGACCTTTTACCAAAATCTTACATCATAGTTACGTCATAGTTACTTTGCCGTATATTATTTATTAACAAATTATATTCTTGCGCCACTGTATAACATGGGTTAAATTGTAAAATATAAATTTTACATTAATTGTTATTGTTTATTTTAAATGAAATTCTTGTTAGCAATATCAACAATAACAATATTTCGACTTGGTAAATTCATATGCAAAACTAATAAAACAATACTAAATTATTACAAACTTGTAGCTACAATATACAATCAACAATCAAATGCCCACATGCACACCAAAATATTAGGATGGTTTCATATATGTATGTGAATTTCATTTGGTTATTTCGAGAAGTTGGATTTATGTGGATTGGAAGGATTGGCAAAATATGTAGAGTGATGTATAGGTAACAAAGTTTTGTTTATTTATTTGGACCTAAAATTAACTTATTAAATTTATTTAAATCACCAAGTACCCCTTTTTAAATAGAACTGTCGGAATCTTTATTTTATCCCGGGAAAACTAATATTGGCATTTAAGTTTTTAAATATTTTTATTCAAATGTTTGTCTGTAGTACGTAGTAGGTGATCTATTCAGAAGTTTCAATATTGTTTATGATTACTCTTGGTACCGGTTGCTATCGATGTCTTGTGATTTTCAAGAATAATGTCATCTGTCACATATTGAATCGTAGCTGGCTTATTGGTGATGATTTTGAGTTCACATTACCCCAATTAAAAATCTATAGGTGTGATCTTATACGATATAAGCGATAAGTTGACAGGCCCAAAACACGATTTTTCAAAAACCATAAATGGCCATAAATTACACCAAAGAGTGCATTTTCGTAGATGTAACTATAGTTCGAGAATACTTTAAAATGGTCACGTCACTCATACTACGCTACACCTGTAATATTCTTCTTACTACGTTCTTGATGTGATCTTTTCGATCGCGTGTTATCCATTAATGTACACTGAGACTTAAATTTAAGGCTGGAATTGGAAATAGATGTTCCGAAAATAAGATGATAGTGAAAAAAAACAATACAAAAAATATGCAGATTTGCAATGAATTTTTTAGTTATTTAAATAAAATTTAAAATAATCCAAAATTATCCTAATTATTCGATTAGTAATCCTCGATATTTCATAAACTATTGTTATAAAAAAATACACCCTAATTTATATCTTTACCTTTTATAGAGTATACGTTTGTTTCTATGTTCTTTAACATTAACATTTAAGGATTTCTTAGCTATTTTCATATAAATATATCTGAAGTAGGTCTACGAATATATTTGTATTAGAGACAATTGCGGAAATTAAACAGTCATAGTTAAAGCATTGTTCGCAACATATCCGGTAATATAAACATTTTATTGCTTATGCCACAAAAAAAAAACGAACCACAAATTGATATTTATTTATTCAAATTTAAGAAAAGCAGGAAGAAGAAAATAAATTTCGTGTTTTCCTAAAAAAAAATCTGTATTTTTGTGCAAATGGATCGCAATAACTGCTGCACAACATTTGTTCTCAAGAACTTTCCTTCGATATGAGTCCAATATTGTTCAACTGGCCGAAGCTGAGAATAAATAGAGGCGTTCATATATTTTTTATAACTATATGATTTTTTCGATATCAATTTAGCGTAGCTGTTAAAGAATAAAAGGCAGCAAAATAATAAGAGACAGCAAACCCAACTACAGACATATATTAATATGAACATCCATAGTAGAACACCAACTGCCTGTTTATTCAATTTATCCATTGTTGTATATTTACATTTTGGTCCAATTTTAGTTTTTACAATGCCGGATTTTCAAGAAGTTTGTGCACGATTTCTTGTCTCTTTTTATTTCTTATTGCTCGGCATCACTACAAATATATTGCGACAAATTTAAAAAAACTTTCTTTAATATATAATTTTACAAAATATTGAATTTCGCTGCAGTTATCCTCGTTTTACAAAAATTCCAAAATTGTAAAGTAGGGTATCTAAATGAGTAAATATAATATAAGTTTTGGCAACTTATAGTGTTTGCAAATGAAAATAAAGCTTGGACCATTTTCTATTAAATTGTTTTCTTAAATGTAAAAAATATTATGGCTTTTGACAAAGTTATGAAGAAACCCCAAAAATGGCGGGCAGAGCCAATTTTATACAAAACTTCGACTTGTACGGCCTTACAAACTATTCCAAAAAATCTGAAAAAAATCTCAAAAATACTTTTCCCTATAAGCTTTCAAATTATCCTTGAGCACCCATGAAAATCTAAAAACAAAATATTTTGCGACAACCTAATATACATATATGTATGTTTAAAGATAGACAATTATAATTGTAGATTGGTATTTTGTTTGAAGATGCAAGTATCAATTAATAAAAAATGTTTATTTACTAATATATTTTATATTATTGAAATATCAACAAATTAGAAAATTTTAAAATAAATGGTGATTTTTTTTTTAAAGATTTCGGATTTGATTTAACAAAACCACAAAATTTAGAGAAATGTATGAAATCTATATTTGAGTCGATAGAATGATCCATATAATTTAATGTTTAAAGTTGATTCCATGTAAATGTTGAGCGTAGATACGTCTCAGAAGTTTCATACGCTGGGTTCAATTTTTTCATACTCTTTCTAATATATCGGTCGGTGTCTCAAGAATAATTTCTTTAATATTAGATTCTAGTGCGTCAAATTTTTTTTTTTGGTTTTAAAATTATGACTTTTTTAATAAAGTAATTCTTGAAAATATAATAATAATAAGTAATACAAAAAATGGCATATGAAGCTACGAAATAGCGAATTCTGGAAGTCATTAACATTAAGAATCTAAGTGAAGTTTTTCCTGGGATCAGTGTTGCCAATGTTGATCAATAAGCTTAAAGTTCGGGAATTAATTAAGCCAATACTTAACTAGCATTGATTATTATAGTAGCGGCATTTCTTTTCTGTTATAGGGAAGCATTTGATTTTACAATATTTCTGCGTAATCCACAGCATCATTTATCCACCAAATTAGACCGACACCAGATGAAGGAATACAACCACAAATCATTAACGAACCTCCTCGAATCCTTTTTTTTTCTCATCTTTGAAAGAAGGATTTTCCGCCAGAAAGAGCACATTTCCCCAATTTTTCCTCAAAACACAACCTATTGCACGCTGTTTTCTCAATAAAGCGAACCTACATTATACCTACCTATACCTATATGGTTTTATGGATTACAGTAATGGGTAACAGCCTCAGTTTCAAATGTAGACAGAATTCAAAGACACCAAAGCAAGTTGCTACGAATGATCGCAATTGCCCCCTAGTATATACAAAATTCGAATACCCATAAAGAACTAAACGTGCCTTTATTAAAAACTGAAATCCAAAAAAATGCAGAAAAACACTTAAAAAAAGCTTGAAGCTTAAAGTAACTTGAAGTGGCTATATGCGACTAAGAAGAAGGGATACGGCGGATCTGAGCCGAAGATAAGAAGGAATTCTTCCTTCTTATCTTCTATTATCTACTTAATTCTTATAACCAACAATGGACAAACAATTTTCATCCGGCATTGGCTGGACTAATAATAAATTTTTTTTTTGATATAAGATTCGATATACTTATTGTTAGTTAATTTTTTAATGAAGTTACAATCAATAAACAAAAGTACAAAAAAAAGATATACCAAAACCATTAATTTTTCAGTTGTTCTTCTTTCAACACTTTAAATAGGTCCGGTCCTTGTATGCAAAGCAAACAAACTGTGTCAAATGAATATCGAGGAATATTGGTTAGAGCAATCAATCATCGACAATTATATGCATGTCATATCGCCATTTGGATTCTACATGTATTATTTGTTCGCTTTTAAGAGCAAAGTCCTTCCTAGAATATTTATTGATGTAATTTGCTAGATTTCAGAGACTACGTAGTAGAGTAGTATATCTCTCTATCTTGTTAATAGATGACTGGATTTCCATTACAAAGTTTACTGCCCTACAGACATTCCTGATGTATTTTATGGCAGCATTTCTATATTTACAATTTTGTAAAAAGGAAGTTCTAAGCTGACGATATAGTTTAAGTATGACTTTGTGTACTCAAACAAATACCAAATATAGTTTGTTCTATTAGCAGCAATATCTATAGGTAACTACCATTAATTGGCCACATTGTTTTAGAAGAGATCTTGTGTGTTTAAGGATTTTTAAGAAGAACACAGTTATTGCATTCACAACATGTTCAATGGAAATGTATTTACATTTGGGTAGTGAAGAACAATAATAAATAAATTTTGTATTTCAATTCAATAAAGGTCAAGTATTTGCAACGTGCTCACTTGATGCATAAACGGATTAAAGGAATTATTACTTATGTATGTGCAACTTGCAATATACATTTGATTTGTGGTAAATATATAAATTAAATTTTGATTAAATTTTTCTGTGTTCTTAAGTTAGTAAAATAAACAAATTTAGTCAAGTAATTAGTGCAATTATTTATCCAACATTTGCTGGTACTAAACAGGATAATAAATGCTGCAATAGCGCAAATTTAAAATTAAAGTTAGAAACATAACATAATTGGCCAACTAGTTTTGAGTTGGTAAATACCATCGAAATACATGAAATGCAACTCAAATCAACTCAATTATTTTAGTCATTCTTTGACTAGTATTTGTGCAGCCAAAATTGCAAAAAAATAAAAACACTTTAAGTTAGTAATACGAGTACATATGCGTGTTGGCAAACACAAAATTTTGACGCGAACAGCCAAAACCAAAAACAAAACTATTGTACTTAAGAAAAAACTACACTATCAAATTAAGTACTTAAAACATAAAACTTCATACTATGTATTTCATAACGATTAACACGTATGCCCTCGAAAATTAACGAAACAGAAACAGCGAAAAAAACCCACTAAAATCAACTAAAACAAGTTAGAGTGATATATTGGGCTGTGCCGAATCTTAAATACCCTCCTATTGGGTGCCCCTATAGACAAGGAAATAGTGTGCCAGACTATTAGTCAGAGGGTTGCGGGTTCGATTCCCGCCAAAGTCTCTGGGTCTTTTCTGCAGATAAGCCAAAAGCTTCGGAGTTGTGTTTGTTAATTATATAAAAAAAAACTAAATATACACAAAAATAAAAAAAACTAAAATGGTTATAGGACTAGAATATTCTTGTGCAGTATTTTTTATTCAGTCTTAGGGCAAATTTTTCCACCAATATAATTTATTTCAAATGTTTTGAAATTTTATCTAACTTTGGTAATTTAGAATTGATGTAATTACAAATTCTTACCATTATCTACAGAGTTTGTTTGTTATTATAACAACCTTGGGTGTAATTTAACAATTTATAAAATAAGAAAAACCTTTTTCCATATTCACCACAAATTAAGAAACAGACTATTAAAAGGTTAAGGTTATAAGATCAGACTTTTTTTGGTTAAATTTAATTTCTATAACTTTATTTACAAGAGTTTTATCGGTGATGCATCGATTGTGCGGCTGGGTTTCGTTTTCCATATTATTGCTTCTATTAACCCAATTTGAAATAGACTGGATTGCATGGATTGTGCTGATTGGTTTTTGTATTTTCTGCTCACATTTCTCTTCTGTTCGATTTACCATTACTTGAATTATTGCGAAATTCTTCAGTCACATTTCAGTTTTAGCAAATTGTTTACAAATATATTAACTAAAAGATGATAAATTTTAATATTTGAAAATAATTGAAATCGTTTCAGGCAATAAAAATGTGTTTAAAGGTACGGTCACATTTGGCAAATATTTTCCGAGATGAATATTTCTTAATGTTACACACGGAATGATAAAATTATATATACCACCACTCACCATTTGTGGTGGTGGAGGGTATAAAAAGGCGTGAGAGAGTTAGCGAACGGCAGGGAAAAACAACTACTAACAACTTTCAAAACAAATTATAAGTTAAAAACAATAGCACCAACAACAATATCAACTGTATAAAAAATTTAAGTGAAACCCCTCAAGAGCTTAATAAAACTTTTAGCTCATTTTTTTTGTGGCGTTCACAAAGACAGCCAAACTAAAGTAGAAAATCTTACAGGGAAAGGGGTTAGATACTCGTAAAACTAAGGATACAAGTGAAAGGTGAATTTTATGTTTTTCAAACAGGGTTGTCATATACAAACATTAAAAACAAAACAATTAAAATATTTGTTTTATATATGAATTGACGTAGCCAATTTGTATGAGTTTTATTTTTGAAATGTACCCCACAAATCCTCTACGGACAATGCTGTTTGAGCTCAAAAGAGGAATGCTTTAACATATACATATTTTAGTTTCATGTAAACTTTTTGTTTTGTATTCATTTTTGAAGGAAAATAGTTCGCAATTTCTGACCAATATGCTAGAACACTAGACCAGAGAGTATCGATCTTTTAAACATTAACTCGAATATTCCTGTAATTTTTTTTCAATCGGACCAGCAGTTGAGAAATGGCAGATTTATTAAAAAAAATCAATTCTGCTCCACTGTGCCCTATTTCAAGTGGAGAGAAACAGACGTTCGAACATCTTAATAAATTGACTCAGAAAATTATGACGAGTCGATGGCCACACTTTAAGAACTTTTTTATCATCTCCAATAACCCGTCTTAATTTTGATTCATCAAGTTCGACATCACGACGTTTAACAACGTTATGAACTGTCTTATAATACAATCGGTGAAGGCCTTGAGGAAAACGATTTTATTTAATGGATAGAATTGCTAGATAATCGTTGGACTAAGCATAGTTGCCAGATAAATAAGGGTTCAAATCGTCAAATCTTGAATAAAAAATCGTCAAATCGACAAAATGCATTTTTCAAAATCGCTAAAAAATCGTCAACTAAAATAAAACTTTTTATCAATTCAATATTTTATTTATTTTTTAAATTAATTTTACATAAACAAAAAGTATAAAAAAAAAACAAAAAAAAATTAAATATATTTAAGGGATCGATAAAAGTTTAAAAATATTTTAAATATCAATATTAAAATAAATTAAAGTAACCAATAACAAAACAAAACACAAACATTTATGTAAAAGCAACACAAAAATAAGTAATAAATTACTTTTCAAAATATAGTTTTTAAAATCAATTTTTTAAGAAATTTTTATCAATGTTTCTTAAAAAATTTATATAATTTTTAATAAAAAATAAACAAAACAATTTCTTCATAGTAACAATGTAAAACATAAAAAAATCTACTTTTAAATACAAAATATCACCTTTTAAAAGCACTAAGCGTTTTAGAATTTTTCAATTATATGTATTTCAGAATTTTCTATTTAATTTGATATTTAAAAAAATTCAATTGATTTTCTGTAGTTTCTAGTTGGTTTTCAGAATATTCTTATCGTATTTCATAAAAGTTAAGTTAAAAATATGTTTGGATTCTGAAATACAATTAAAAATTTCTCAAATGCAATTGAAAATTTCTGAAATACAATTTGAAAATTCTATAATATTATTAGATATATTATATATCAATATATCAAGAATTAACAGTTCAACTATAACAATTACCTTCTAACTAAAGCTACAGCACAAGCCCTAATTTTTGCATTTGTACTTGTTGTACACATCGACAAAGTATCGACAAAAGTGAACAAAACAAACATAATAAATAAAATGTATTCAGGTTTTCAAGACAAAATCTTGACGAAAGAATACGAACTGAAGAAAAAGGAGACAACATGTAAAATAATATTTAAAAAACCAAAATGATAATTACAGCAGATTTCGAACCACCAGTACCACTAGTTAAAGATTGATGTTTGACTGTTGCCTAGCAGGCACCACAGTGGTGCAAAGGTTAGAACGCAAAGAATTCTGATGAGAGAATGTGGTGATTTTCGAAACATGTAAATTAAACCCAGGTTCGATCCCCAGCTCAGCCAAGAAAATTATCAATAAAAAAAAATGTTTAATAGACATTTTTTCATGTTGTAAAAACAATTCTTACCTTCAGTTAATTTAATGAAAATTAAATTTAATGAACTCATGCCTAACTAAATAAATATATCAAGAATTAACAGTTCAACTATAACAATTACCTTCTAAATTTCTAAAATATAATTTTAAAAATATAATTGGAAATTGTGAAGTTTAGTAGATTTAATTTTGTAGGTACATTTCACTATTAAACTTTTTATTAAGCTCAGGTACAACATTCATATTAAAACAACAACATTTATTTTATGGGAAACAAGGGATTTGAATCTTTTCTTTGAATTTCAGAAATGTGTTTCCAAAATTCCAATAAATCTTTTCTTTTTCCGAAACCAAATTATAGATTTTATATGAGAAAAAAGTGTTGCAAATCATTTATACATAAAAATCGTCAAAATAGGCGCAAAGATAGTCAAATCGTTAAAGGGTAATTTTTGACACCAAAAATCGTCAAAATGACGATAAAGCGTCAAATATGGCAACAGTGGGACTAAGTGTATTGAAATTTCAGGATATGATCTTTTTGTGCTAGGCTAAGAAGTTTCCGAGCCGTCCTTGTACGTAGGGATATGGTGGTGTAGGGCATTAAACTGGTTGTCAATATAATATTGAAAACTGAGAATTGTTGTCCTAATATTAATACGATCTATTTAACGATATTCAGATGGCATTTGCTAGCATTGCTACGCCACCAATTAAAATTAATTTGAAAGAAAGGCATTAAACAAATATTCAATTAATTTTGAGTAATCTTAAAGATTTTGTTCATTTTGAAAAAAGTATTTTTAGTCATGCCGGAGTCTTAGTTATATCCCATCAAAGTTTTAGTAAGATCCCGGGCTCATGCACAACAACTTTGCCAAAGATAATTACATGATCAAATACATAGTTTACGATTCTTTAAAGAATATTTTTTGAGATGCAGCATGACAGTGGGCGTGGCAAATAACCTTTTATATTTAACTCGCCTTCAGTAAGATGTGTATACAATTTGCTTTGGAGATACAGAGGTACTGGTTTTACCCATTTTTGCCCCATTTGTCCCCATTAGCAACCGAATTTCCAAAAATCTCTTCTCAGTGTTGTAAAAGGAACTCATTACCCGAATTTCAGCGGTTTGGGCTGTGCGATGATGAATGAATCAGTCACGTTACTCTTTTATATATATAGACTAAGTGGTTGTCTTGTATGTTTTGGATGTGCAATTTGTAAAATAATCCCATTTTTATTTTAATATTCTTTACCCTTGCAACTCTATTTTAAAAGTGCAATTAGATGTGTGTGTTTTTATTTGGGCAAATGTGCGCGTTTAAGTGTCAGGGTACTAGTAGAAAATATGTGCACAAAAGTGTTGATAATTAGCTTATAAAAATATATATGCGTAAATACATATCTATAAAAGAAACTTTTTCCTTAAGCTATTAACACACATTTTGATCAATGCCCAAAGGAAACTTAAACAACAAAAACAAATAAGAGTTTATATTCGGCTGTGTCGAATTTTATACACCCACCACCAAATTACCTATTATGGGGCGAACTTGATAACATTTTGTTCTGTATTACTATTTTTTTTAGTTGAATTGTATCTCAATAACAATATTTATAAGAATCGTATTCGAGTTATAATTAAGAATTTGTACTTTGTTTATATATTTGCAGCGTGTAACATAAAGCGATTTACTTTAACAGACAATAAATTTAGTACTAAAAAGCCATAGGAAACTAATTTTATCTTTTGAAACGTCAAATTTTTTACCTCTTTACACTCTGTGGTTATTCTTGGAAGTGGAGCTTGTACGGAAGCTTTGACCCATTATGGACCACTTATCACAAAAGTCAAATTTCAGTTCAATATAGATATTGGGGCTATGGTCAAATATGGACCGATTATTATGAAATTTAGTACGACGATTCACTTGTATCTCCGGATTACTTTACTTGAATTGAATTTCGACTTCTTAGTGTTTTTTTTTTACAAATTTATGCAAATTTTAGTGATTTTTGGAAGTTATTTTTATATAGGGGCTATGCTCAAATATGGAACGATAATCATTATATTGAGGATGATGATTTAGATATACGTATGAATGGACTATTTGTGTTTAATTCCAACTTAATAGTGGTTTTTATAAGGGATTAATGCGCATTTAAGTCGTATTCCGGGAACATATTTGTATGCGGGCTATGATAAATCGTAGACCGATACCTACCATTTTCAGCAGGACTTGTTCTTCTATAATAAAAATAAAGTGTGGAAAATTTCATGATATGATCTAAAAATAGCAAATATTATATGAAAAATATCGAGGTAGTCTGAAACTTTGATCTATAACTGAGATCCTACTAGACCGATTATGCCCATTTTCAATACCAAATATTTCGTTGGATTAAAGAATATTTGATAAAAATTTCATTGCGCTATATCCTTTTTTCGAAGCTCTATAGTGCTAACAACAGACGTACAGATGGACGGACATGGCTAGATCATCTTAGAATCATATACGGACTCAGAATATATAGACTTTATGGTGCTACGCCCATTATTTCGATGTGTTAGAAACGGAATGACAAACTTAATATACCACCCATCTGAAAGAATAGAACTGAAAACAAAAACAACATGACTCCAACATTATAATATACATTAACATTAATTTTAATACATTTACAACAGCAGTGGCAGCAGCAGCAGCAACTAAAGTACCAACAACAATATCTTAACACTCCATAAAAAAACAATACACACATTTTTATACATACTATGTGTATGTTCAATTCGCTACATCTACTATATATGAGACAAAATAATATTAAACTTAATAGCTTTCTAAAAATAACAAACAAAAGGAGACTTGCTGCTGTTGCTGCTACTCATTTGCGGAAAAAAATTATATAGAAGGGAAAAGTTTTCTTTTTACTCACATTACTAAACAACATTAAAAACAAACTCTCAACTAAAAATAGGTTACCTTTCCAAATACCAAAAACGACGAAGTAAATAGGGAGTAAAGAAAATAACTACACAATAACAACAACTATTATAAAAAAAAGTTGTTTTGTTTATAAGCCCAAGTGGCCATACATACAGATTACCTTACATTTAAATATTTACATACTCAAAACATACATACCATACTCAAAACTATAGACAGGCTAACACACTCACACGCATAGATACAGAGAGTCCAGGGATGGAAAATTAAATGTTTTACTTGAAATCAAAATAACATGCAAATAATACTTTTAAAGTGGTTTATTGTGTTTGTCATTTGGTTTGTAACACATCGAAGATCAAAAACGTTTATACACTCTGAGTCTTTATGCAATTTTTGGACGATCTAGCAATGCCCGTCTGTTTGCTGTAAGCACGATAGGGCCTCAATGCAAGGATTTAGGAGGATGACATTTTAATACCGTCTTTGGGATGAATAACACTGACATAATAAATTTTAATGAAATATCTGCAAAATTTGGTCCTGTACTTTGCATAACACTCTACAACATTTTTCAGGTGATTGATTTTGGACTCAATTCTGATAATTGTTTATGAAAGTAGCCCCAAAAAGAAGAAAAGAAGAATCATTCGTTTGGTCATTTTACATGAACAAGTAATTTAAAAACTAATTTGAAGTTAGTAAGTATCGTATAGGGAATTTGTCACGTTGTAGGCCACTAGTCCGAATAAGCTGAAAAAAGTCACTAAAACCGACTTAAGCCAATTTTTGAAATTCATACCTTTACATAATTGTGAATAAAAGCGAAACGCGTTCATCGATTTTCATGATTTATGTCTCATTTTGTTCATAGGTTATGCGACTTTACTTGAAACTTTTTTTTACCGTTTTGGATTTTTTATCAATTAAAAATAAAAAAATTAAATTTTTTACGCAAAAAATAGTTTTTTTCTTCATACATTTATTTATAACTGCGAAACTGTTGCGTATGTAGCGAAACGTTGTATGACAAATTCCCTATACGATACTTACTAACTTCAAATTAGTTTTTAAATTACTTCTTCATGTAAAATGGCCAAACGAATGATGCAGAAGTTCTTCTTTTTGGGGCTACTTTCCCGAAATTATGTGTTGTACAGTGTAATATAATTATTATTCGGACAACCAAGCAGACGGATTGTTAGACTAATATTTTTGAACGGTAAAACATCTGCACAAATCCAATATACCCTTCCCACTATGATTTCGTTGCTTATAAAGGGTGATTTTTAGTAACTCTCTTTTTTTGCAGCTCAGTTATTTTTATGTAACATGTTACTGTTAAACATGATTAGTTTGGTCTATGGTTTAACCATGAACCGACTTAAAAGCGAATAACGCCTGCAGATTACTGAATTGTATTATCAATATTCAGGTTGGAGGAAGATCCGCTTTTTTTTATAGGTAAATTGTGTTTATTGACGAAGCTTTATTCTGGTTGAATTGCAAACAAGCCAAATTTTCGCATTTTGTGTGAAGAGCAGCCAAAACCTTTGCAAATAATGCATTGTTTGGTGTGGATTATCGGCTGGTGGCATATTTAAACCGTACTTTTTTAAAGGCGACGATGGCAGAAACGTTACTGTGAATGGCGAGCTCTATCGTGCGATGATTACCATTTTTTTCTCCCAAAATTGCAGAGTTTGACTTGGCTGACGTGTAGTTTCAGCAAGACGATGCCACATGCCACGCAGCACGCGAAACAATGAGAGGCGAGTTCGGTGAATAGTTTATTTCATGTGTGGGACCGGTAAATTGACCGTCTAGATTGTGCCATTTAACCAGACAAGCCCGCAGTGCGTTTGACGCACTGCAAGCTAATATTGAAGATAACGACCGATATGTTGGAGAGAGTATGCCAAAATTGGACCGAGTGTACGAATGTATGAGTGTATAAAAACATTCAGTTATATAGATCGTTTTATCGACTTAAATAAAGATTTAATAAATTTCTCCAAATTGTATGTGCTTTTTCTAAAGCCGAAAGCTTTTAAGCAATCACTCTTTACAAATGAGATTGCATTAAAATTGCCATCCTTGCCAGAGACATTAATACAATGACAGATAGATCAGTGAAGAGGAAGGAATAGGGACAGGACAATAAGGAAGGGCAAAAGTAAACTTTAGCTCATACTTTAACTAATTGTTTATCAAAACTTATACATATAAATTCATACATACATAGATTAGAACATACATAAACTAATTTGTTGGCCTGCCATATGTTGTTGGCTACTTTTTATGTTATTGTTGCTGTTAACTTGTTTTTAGCCAGAGAATGAGTATTTGGTTTCTTGGTTGTCTGTTGGGTCGGATGTTTGTTTAGCTATAAATACAAATTTCTTAACACCCAAGGTTATTTTCAAGTAGTTGTGTACATTATTACTCATAGTTAGCCATTTGTTTGAGAAAATTTAACAATTTAATAAAATTTTAAAGAATAACTGCAGCCACTGATGTCAAATATAGAAACAAAAGTAAAAAATTCAAGCGAAAAATTTGTTTTTCAACCTTATTTCATTCGATTACGATTGTCAGTAGTAAGGATTTATGCAAAAGCAAGGAAATTGGGTAACCATATGAATTAAAGCCGAGAGACCTTGAAATACGGTTTTGCTTGAACACTATTAAACGAAATCACATTTGCTCTGAAACTTTTCCTGCAATGAAAAAGGTATACACTACATTAACCCGAAGCGTTAAAGAACATATGTGAAGCCCGGCCAACCAGCCGAATCGGCATCATAGTCAATTATACATGTACCTAAGGTAATACTTTGTATATGGAGGGAAATATGACCACTAGAGCTTTAAAATTTTTTTTTTTTTGACATAATACCACGAAGTGTCTAATAATGTTTTAGTAATGAAAACTCCTATCTGCAGTCATTAAAAAAAAAAAAAAAAACTCACGCAGGGAAGCAAATTTCTAAAACCTTCCAAGAATTTTTTTTTAAATTTTTTATTATATATATATTTTTTATTTATACTTTAAAACTAATAAACTTCAAGTTTAATGTTCGCGATAATTTACACAGCGTATTGATTTCTTGTACAACTTTTATTGCTCGCTCTGCACATATATTACTCTTTTGTTGCAAAAGAATTGCTGAAGGTTCTTTTAAACAGTGTCTTCAAAATACTTGTCTTGCATTTTAAAATTGGGTCAATGATTTTCCTAAGATTTTGTAATTTTCTTCACTGAAGCAACAAAACCAAATAGCGTACCATAAATTGGCGAATTAGATATTGTTTAGTTCGGTATTTTGGAGTAAGAATTAAAGCTTAAATATCAAGAATTGCCCTTGAATTCCATTGAGCATTTCTAACTGGCGGTATGCTTTTAAACTTTATCTTGGTAATTTTAACGCTATCTTTGTTCAACATTTTTTTTTAGATATTTAAACCACTTTTGTTGAAATACATATTTTATTAATTCAAACAAATAGAAAAATTTAATAATATAAAAGTTCACAAGAATTTCCATGCTTTCTAAATTAAATAAAACCTTTAATATAAAATTTTACAACTTTTCCGTTTATTTCTAATTTTGCATGAATTTAATTGGAAATGGTGTATTTTTGAAAACTTTTTTAAAATATCATAATTTAAGCATATAGTGATGGTACAATCTATGAAATTCGGTTTATTGCTTATATTTTTATATCGCTTTAAACATAAGGTGTTTCACTCAGGTTTTTACATGTAGCGAATTTTAAACCGCGATGAATTGTAAACGGTGGGAGAATTTTTAAAACTAAAGCAGTGAATAAATCCCAAAATAGCATTTAAATGAGAGAATACATAGAAATATCAGAATAAAAAATTTTTAAGATTTCCGTGAGATAAAAATGGTTGTTTTCAAACTTCAACGCGATCCCTGCGTGAACTTTTTTAACGATCCGAAAAAATATTATTTTGTACTAATTTTAGTGCTAAAAAATTATAGCCGTAAAGAACACAGCATCACAGAAACCTGTACCGATGGCAACTGATTTGTTTGAAGCCATCATTGACTAAAATATGCAGTACCACATGTTGAATACCTGTTAAACACTATTTTTAGAAGTTTTGCCTCACCCGTGCTACGTTCGACTACTATTTTTTTTCGATCGATGCAGAACGCTTTACTTTAGAGCAGAGTATCGGTAATTGGTCTGGTTTCTTGTCCTTTAAGGGTGAGCAGTTATTTTGACTCGTTATCCATATGTTGCCAGAAAGATGGGAAAGGGTCATATCTAACAATGTTCAATACTTATATTGTACAAATGTTTCAAAAAAGCAATGTAATATCAAAGTAAATCATTCCTCGAAAACTTAGCATTGCCGGCTTCAATTTTTACAAAAAAATCTAAAGGTAAATCCGGATCTATCCAACAATGATAATAACACGAGTGTAAATTCCGCAAAAGAATACGCTGGTTTTCAAACAAATCGTGCCAATTAACCCTTATGTGACTGACAAGGTGCATGGTTTTGAAATTATATATTTTTTTGTTTAGAAATTGGCAACCAACGTACTTGAAACTTCTTGAGAGCTCCCAACTTTTGATCTTGTGTTGTATTTATTGTATTTGTAATATTTCAAATTCTGTTTCAAAATGGATTGTTTTTCATAAAATTTGTATAAAGGAGATACCTGGTTACCTTATTGTACAAAACATAGTTTTTTTTATGTCAATTACATAAAGGTTAAATATCTAAATCATAGCGATAACCAGTATGGTATTGCTACTACAGGGAAACAATTCAACAACTGCTTTATTATGGACGATGCTTAAATGGACTTTAAAGAAATCTTCAAATCTACTGGATGCCGAGCGAAATATAAATACGCAACACAATGTTTTTAAAAAGTCTTCTGCAATAAGGAGGGATTTTAAATGAATAATGCTGTTAAATAATCATTTAAAATAAACTACTTGATATTCTTTTTAAATTAAGACACCATAATAGCATCATCGATCTTTTTATGCTCAATATGGTATTGCAGCATGATTTTTTTTCTTTAACTTTCTTAATCTTTATACAAAAAGTTTGTGTAAAATAAGCAAAAAACAGAAAGTTACACTGAAATCAACCATAATTTTCTGGCTGGTTTTAATGTACAAAACTTTTGTTAACATTAATGCCTTTTTTCTTTCTCTGCCACTTCAAACCTTAATGCAATATGAACTTTTCTTCTCCTACTCGTGCAACTTTTCTTTCTTTCTTCATATTATTTCCGCTTGGTCAATTAGATAGTTTACCTATGAAATACTTTCTATTTTATTTATTTTTTGCCCACTTTTCAATTTCATAGCCTCCATTTCGCAACCGCTCAAAGAAAAACAACATTCAACCTTTTAAAAATTACTATTCGTTCAATTAAATAAAAAAAAGGAGGAATGGAAAAAAGGGCAGGGAATTGTGCAAAAAGTAACGTAAAAAGTTAAGTTTTTGTAACCTTCTTGTTTTTGAGTTTGTTTTTATATGTTCGCAGTTGGCAATTGTGGAAAACCTGAATTAATATGAAATTGTATTTTAATTACGTTTTAATTACAAAGTCAATGCAATTCATTTCAAACTTCCTTACGTTTCATTGGTTTTGGCAAATAGTAATTAATTGATGAGAACTCAAGTAAAACTTTTAAATTTAATTATAATTTTGTTTTAAACAAAACAGCTCATATCAAATCAGCAGTTTTCGTGCACTTGGCTTTTTTAACGGAATTGAAAAAATGTTCTAATTAATAAATGAGAGATGCTTTAAATTAAAAATAAAATCTTTTGCAAAACTAATTTTTTTACATCTATTTTCCTTGCTACATATTTTTTTCACTTTGAAAAAATAATTAGAAAAATACTTTGTTTTGCAAAATAAAATTACAAAAAGCTCTTTCTACAAGCAGCTTTTGTACAAAAACGTTTTTTTTTTATTAAAAAAGCTTTGTTTCTTACAAATGATTTTTATACACAAAAAAAGTATTTTTAAAAAAATTTCTTGTTTTTTTTTCACAAAATTATAAAAACAAGTATTTGCTTTCTTATACTCAGACTACCGTCTTTTAGTAAGAATACAATCTTTTAATCAGATTACCGTCTTTTACTCTTTTACTCAGTATACCGTCTTTTACTTTATTACTCAGATTACCGTCTGTTACTCAGATTACCGTCTTTTACTCAGACTACCGTCTTTTACTCTTTTACTCAGTCTACCGTCATTTACTATTTTGCTTAGACTACCGTCTTTTGCTTAAACTATCGTCTTTTACTCAGACTACCATCTTTTACTCAGTCTACCGTCTTTTACTCAGACTACCATCTTTTACTCAGACTACCGTCTTTTACTCAGACTACCATCTTTTACTCTATTACTCAGATTACCCTCTTTTACTCTTTTACTCAGACTACCGTCTTTTACTCTTTTTCACAGACTACCGTATTTTACTCTTTTGCTCAGACTACCGTCTTTTACTCAGACTACCTTCTTTTACTCAGACTGCCGTCTTTTGCTCAGACTACCGTCTATTACGCAGACTACCATGTTTTTCTCTTGTACTCGGACTACCGTCTTTTACACTTTTGCTCAGACTTTCGTCTTTAGCTTAGACTACCGTCTTTTGCTTAAACTACCGTCTTTTACTCAGACGACCGTCTTTTACTCAGACTACCATCTTTTACTCAGACTACCGTCTTTTGCTTAAACTATCGTCTTTTACTCAGACTACCATCTTTTACTCAGTCTACCGTCTTTTACTCAAACTACCATCTTTTACTCAGACTACCGTCTATTACGCAGACTACCATGTTTTTCTCTTGTACTCGGACTACCGTCTTTTACACTTTTGCTCAGACTTTCGTCTTTAGCTTAGACTACCGTCTTTTGCTTAAACTACCGTCTTTTACTCAGACGACCGTCTTTTACTCAGACTACCATCTTTTACTCAGTCTACCATCTTTTACTCAGACTACCGTCTTTTACTCAGACTACCATCTTTTACTCTATTACTCAGATTACCCTCTTTTACTCAGACTACCGTCTTTTACTCTTTTTCACAGACTATCGTCTTTTACTCAGACTACCATCTTTTACTCAGTCTACCGTCTTTTACTCAAACTACCATCTTTTACTCAGACTACCGTCTATTACGCAGACTACCATGTTTTTCTCTTGTACTCGGACTACCGTCTTTTACACTTTTGCTCAGACTTCCGTCTTTAGCTTAGACTACCGTCTCTTGCTTAAACTACCGTATTTTACTCAGACTACCGTCTTTTACTCAGTCTACCTTCTTTTACTCAGGCTACCGTCTTTTGCTCAGACTACCGTCTATTACGCAGACTACCATGTTTTTCTCTTGTACTCGGACTACCGTCTTTTAGACTTTTGCTCAGACTTCCGTCTTTAGCTTAGACTACCGTCTTTTATTCAGACTACCGTCTTGTACATCTATTTGTTTTCAACAGAATTGCTTTAGAAAAAGTTCTTATTTTTGGTCAAAAAAAAGAAAAAAATTATTTTTTATTAGAAAAAAAGAAGGTTCTTTTCAGTTGAGCTGCAGCTGTATGAAAATCGTATTTGTTAGCTTAACATACTGTGTCCTAAGTAAATATATTCTATCTAGATTCATTTCATGTTTGTACCAAAAGAAAGCAACCTAATTAGTCGCACCAATTAATCCCTATGTGCAGTATATATGTAGTTATACGATAATTTCAAAGCATTATAATCACATACAATTATTTCATCAAATCTACTGGACCTTAACGTTCTTTAAATGTTTTACTATTGTTGTTAATATGTGTAACATTGTACGAACAAAATTGTATATGCACACCATTTAATTTTATGGCATTACAATTTTTCCATTGTTCTTGTATTAAACATTGTTATTACATTATTTTTTAATACTTTCCGTTAAATATTTTTTTTCGTACCTTTAGAAACATGTGTATTTTGGTACAATGCAATACCATACATACTTACGTACGGTTTATTAGTGACCATAAAATTCCGTATCATTGAATTTCATTTATTTCAAAATAAAACTGCAAGACTTAATTAAAAACCACAAATATTCTTTGTTTTTTTTTTTTGTTATTTTCTTTTCATACATAATGCGGTCCGATGGATGCTTCATAAAACTTTTAAAAATCCATTAACAGTTGGGCGGGAAAAAAACAGAAGATTGTTAAAAATAATGTTTAATTAACACCACAAGTAGTAGTACATTATTTTGCAGACAAGGCCACAAGGTGTACAGGAAAATATAATTAAAAGAGAAAATTTATAGGAAAAAAAAACAAACGGCTGTATTAATGAAATAAAAAGAAATTGAATGCATACGTATATTAACATAAGCCAACAAAGTGGGTCAATGAGGAATACAATTAAGTAACTTTAAACTGGAGTTATGTTTTAAAGCAATACTGCATGCAGAGTTTTTAAAAATTTAATTTTTCCCAGAAATTTTCCTTACCTTGGTAATCCCATCCTATATCGAACACTGTTTTACTATGGTACGTATTTATTAATAAATATAATTGAATTGAACATCTTTGAACAAAGCTCTAGTGTATATTCTATTAAATACATAAAGCATTATTCATATAAAATCGGGCTACACAAATGTGTTAATAACCATGTAACATAAATTACTGTCATTTTTACAAAAAGAAACCAAAATTTCAAAAAAAAATAAAATTGATGTCACGTAACAGTTTAATCCAACTGCTAAGCATACTTATTCCAAAACTCAAACTTTTTTATTGTAAAGAACTACAGTAGCACTCCACTTTAACTTTTTTTTTTGGAAATAAATCTGACTTTAAGATAAAATTGTATATCAAAGTAGTCAGGGAGTATTTCAGTTTAAGTTTTGAAGATGCACCCCAAACCTGCCAAGAGATAAATACCACAAGCAAGCATGTTTTTTTTTTAAGATATAGCAGAGAACTTTCAGAGAATATAAAAATCGTAAAAATCGGATGAATAAAAAAAATAAGTCAAAGATTAATTGATCGAGAGGTTTAGAATTCAGTTTTTTTGGCTGCTAATGGAATTTGTATTTTCATTTAACTGGGGACCGGATGGAAGAACAGCAATATTATTTTTCCTTTGATTTTTAGGCCAGAAATCAGCGTTGACTATTTGCTCATAAAGACCAAAGGGAACATTGAGTTTGAAAGATGAAATCAGCTTCAAAATTCAATTTTGATTTTATATAAAAGCTAATTTGGTCAACAGTAGTATCAGCAGCAAAAAGAGGTATTAAAATTGATTTGTTAGGCTGAATGATTTTTAATCCATTATATGGAATTTGATTGGCAGCATAATTAGAAGTCACAGAAAAAGCATTGTCATTTGCAAATTTAACTGAAGTGTGCGTATATGGGTTTTCAGACTCAGAGAAGGTTGTTAAGGTTACTCGTTGATGTACTCGGGGAATTACAGCAGAATCAACAACATTGCAACTAGAAGCACCAGGACTTTGAGAAGCATTCGGTTTACTTTTATTTCTGGATGATTTACAGCGTTTAGACGATAATTTTGGTGGGGAATTAAGGAAATTAAATTGTTTAAATTTCTCAAAAAATTTTCCATAAGCTGATATTTCTTTAGAAAGGGATGAAAGTTTATTTTGAGTGTTTAAAAATGGATTTTTTGTGCTTTGAAAAAAAAAAAAAAAAACAATAGTATTCAACACCTATTTTTTGACAGACATTGCAGCACCGATGTAAACCTTTACTTCATAACTTAAATTCGCATACTTCTTGAAACAGATGCATAGTATTATCTTTAGCTTTTTTTCAATCATTAAACCCAAGTCAATGTTGTACAAGTGCTTACGTAGTTTGGCCGGATTTCATGGGCTTAATGCTTACATATTATTTGCGGCAACAAATATTAACATTTAACTATTTTTTACATCTAAAAATTATATGAGAAGCTAGTAGTAGCTTTTTAAAATTATATTATTGTATAACACACACATATCTTTATACGTAATACTTTGCACACCGTAGCACAGCCGGATCTCTATTCCACTCAAGCTTACACATCATGCTACATACATACATATATATACAATTTTATAAACATTTTGCCAAAAGGTGATAATCATTAAAACTTTACATATGTGTGAAAATATTCGTTTTTTAATGCTAATCGTTTGGAAGCAGATTAAAACTTGGATACTAAAAAAAACTGGTAACAAAATGTTAAAGTGTTCAAGTAAAAGCAGAAGAAAGTTTTCTAACATAAAAGTCTGCAGGTATGTGAATTGCAACTGCTATGGTTTGTGTTAAAGATACTGGTATGAAAATTAAAACTTGCAGTGAAATTATAGTCAGATATTTAATAGAATCTTTTGTATAATATAACAAATTTTAATTTAAAGAAATATTTATTGTTCAAATCAGTAATAATTTTTTAATGACCATTTTTATAACCATCACTTATTAGCCCCCATGTATATTAAGTTCGTAATTCCGAACCAAAGCCGATATAACCATGCCCGTCCCTCTGTCCGTCTGTTGAAAGCACAATAGAGCTTCGAAAAAAAGACTTTAAACAATTAATTGTTTGGTATTAAAAGTGTCCAAAATTGGTCCAGTAACATCCGAGTTTTAGAACAAAGTTTAAGAAACTCGATATATTAGATTTTGTATATTTTAAATATTTTCTTTAAATATAATGAAGATAATATGAAAATATTTTTCACTCTAAAATTTTATTACAAATGGACAAGTCCTGTTGAAGATGTTAAGAATCGGTCCACGATTTCTTATTCTTTAGCCTTAAAAAGGCTAAAAAAACCAAACGCTAAAACATAAATTTCGAGGCTAAATGGTAAATAAAAAGGCTTATCTAGCCTCAAAAAGGCTAAACTGGACAGGCATTCAACACTGTTTTTGATGCTGCTGCTTACTTTTAAATACCACTTGACCGTATGCAGCCCAAAGGAGGTTTGCATACTTACTTTATGATGATTATGTGACCAATATGGTTTTGTTTCAGACCGTCCGATTCATTGAGTCTTAGAGCAGCATTAGCAGACATGCACTTGATGCAGATATAGATGGAAGGCAGATTCAAATACATGTAGCTAGATGCTGTGGCATCATCAGGGAAATCTATACACAAAACAGAAATAATACAAATTAATTTATTTTACTATTGTGACAAAATATAAGGATAAAACTTACAAAACAATGAGTTACAATCATCAAAAATTAGAACTTTAAAGTTAAACATTGAATATTGCACTACATTTTCTATTTTGTTTTATTTATTATATAAGTATAACTCTTTGATAAGTTTTCTATATCGGTCCGATAGTTCGTTCTCTTTTCTTGCTCGTCCTTGTTGATGTGTAACATTTCCAATGTAAATCTCCGTTTATATATTTCCTCTCTTTGCAAAATTTGTACATTGTCAAAATCTGGTGTATGTCCTATCATTGCACAATGGGCTGCAAGTGCAGTTTTTTGTATTTATGACTTATCCCTACATCTTATATTCGATTTATGTCCTGCTAATCTAGTTTTTGTAAGATGATGTGGTGACCTATACGGTTTTGCTTCAGTTCATTTGACTACTTGAGTCTTACATCAGACTTAAGGTACGGTCACATTTGGCAAATGTTTGCCGAAAAAGACGTAACCACTAAATAACATATATTTGAACTCGTTTATTTATATAAAAAAAGTTTTCTTATTTAGGCCAAAGCACAATAAATATTTAGTTTTAATTTAATTGATGCTGTTTGATCTTGCAAAGCTCTTGTAAAAGTAAACAACGGCAAACAAATATGTGCTAAAACAAGGTTTATGCTTTTTTGAGTAAATATTTGCCAAATATGACCTTACGTTTGGCAAATAAGCATTTGATTTAAATTATCAATATTGGAGAAAAGTCGTTGTGGTAGACGTAGAAGATATCAACCAGTTTTGGTATCTTGATATCAGTCTAAAAACAATGGTAAATTTATCGGTTTACTGTTCTTTGCGGTATAAATAGCGCTGCATTTCAGCTTACATGATTACCAATTATCCAATGAGCTAGAAGTAATGCATGCAGCTTGAACAATATCCTTCCTCTCTATCTATTCAAGAGTCAAATAATATAACGTTTCTTTTTGTATTCACATCACGTTGTTTTTTAAAAACTGTTATGGTCGCAGAAAATTCTTTATTAATTTATTAATCATCTGATTTCAATTGAAAACATATATAAAAAATATTTTTTGCGAAATTGTGCAAATCTACAAATTAAAGTTACTTGAATTTTTTATTTTCTACAGAGATTTCATACCTTAAAATAATAATGCTGAACTTGTATGTTCAAATACATTTTATATTGACTATCAACATATGTACTGTATTCGGTATAAGATTCAATGTGGCATGAAATAAATGAATTAACTCTATGTTTCCTTTTTATATTTTTGTTAACACTATTACCAGTAGTGTTGAAACTTTACCAATGAAATGAATACATAGAAATTCATACATTTATTCATCCATTACATATACCAGCAATAATAAAAGTAGTTTAATGAATATTCAAAACCCAAGAGTAAGTGTAAATAAGGTGTTAGTTGAATACAGACTCTATGTATGTATGTCATAAGGAGGTACTACTTTCTATTTTAATTATATTACTGTTACTACGCAACAGTTGTTAAAAGTAATAAATATAAAACATATGAATTTTATAATTGTAATTGATTTATAAATTTTCTAAGTCATTTAATTGAGTGTTTGGTTGGTGTTTTTTTTTTTTTGCTTAAAAATTAAATAAAGCAATACGGCTGGCAGGTTCTTAACTTCGGTTTCTGTTGTCAATTGCCTTACGTACAGAAAATCCAATGAAGTCTTAAATATTATTAAATTGTTCAATAAATAAATTATGACCATTAAAGGGTGTAATAGAAATCTTATCATTATAGATTCAGCCTAATATCATCAGTAGTTTAGCAGGACAATTTAGTTGTTCTTAACATTGAAAATAAGAAGGAAGCAGTTTTTATTATTTTTTCCAATACTGTAGTTTACATCTTCTGTTAATATTTTAATAGATATTTGTAATACGCAGTAAAAAAAAAGTGACAGCACAGACACAAAAACAAGTAATATGTAATCGTTTACCTGTCAGACATTTTTTCCC
The DNA here is from genome assembly GCA_950370525.1 of Bellardia bayeri. NCBI lineage: Eukaryota > Metazoa > Arthropoda > Insecta > Diptera > Calliphoridae > Bellardia > Bellardia bayeri. The sequence goes on along the minus strand of OX493264.1, from coordinate 34,709,346 downwards.
TGACATTAACCATTTATCTTTTACCCTTTAACAATCAGACGTTCGCAGAACAAATGAAATTACATTAAGTTGGAATAATAAAATAATAAAATATATATTTGAATATGTATGTATTCGCAAGTATAGTGTTATGTATTAATATTTGATTTTGGAATAAGTGATGTATATTGAGCTTGTTTAAAAAAGGGCATTAAATACGGTATACTCTATATTCATAAGCTTAAGAAATTTGAAATATTTGTTTAATTAAGTTAAATTCTTATGCTTAAGTCAGAAAAAATTACAGTAGACTTCAAATGTACTTTAAGAAAATTTTGTATGAACGCACACTTCGAACCTACTTTATTTTTTATGAATACGTCAGTTAAAGTTTCTTAATTTCTATTACTAATAATGATAGTAACTCTCTTTATTACAATATAAGTTAATAGTTAATTATATTGTAATTTCTTTCTGTTTTAATAATATTTTTAAAGCATTTTATATTTAATTTAAAAAAAAAATTGATTTTTTATGCTGCCATATCTATTGACAACATTGTATTATTATTAGAGCTATGGCACTTATCGGTAATTTAAACAAACAAATATGTACATATATTATATTCTCTCCGTATACATAATATATTAAGTATATATGTATATTAAGGTGGCCCTGTTAGCATTAAGTAAAATAAAAAGTTGAGGCTTCCAAGATAAACGTAATTTTTTTAGGACAGTAGATATTTCTGAAAAAGTTTGTTCTGGTGTCAGTATTTGATTTTTTGAACAAACACAAACTGCGCAGCCTTTTGGTTGTCTGCAGAAAACAACCCTTTGACTGATGGTCCGGCACACTATACTTAGTCCAGTCTAAGGGAGCACCTCATTTGTATTAAATGATATAAAGGTGTTGATTAGAAGCAAACGAAACTTATTAGATTTTGCTATCATGTGAATGATCTCTTAAAAGGCTATTTCAATTATTCTGACTTACAGTGGGGAGCAAAAATGAGTACATGTTAGTATTTTGTGCACTTGTTATTATATAAAAATAAAACTAATAAAGGAAATTGAAAAGTAATTTTTGTCATTTATTCTATGTTAAATATTTAATACTGTGGCTCGCAGCTTATTATATGTAGTGCATTTTTGTGCTCTCAAAACTCCATAAAAAGAAAATTAGCAGAAACTTAAAAAATACATTGGTGTCATTTTAAAGAAAAAATGTTAGGCTCTAACAACCAAAAAGCATTTATTGCAAAAGTGAACATTTTAATATATTAAAACTAAAAAAAACAAAGAACTGCTCGTTTTTTCACGTCACAGCTTTTTTCTACTTCTATCATATGTTCTGTTGAATTGTGTAACGTCCAGTTTCAATTTAAATCATTTCAAGCCATTTCTAAAATAGCCACTCACAGTGATAAACAGCAGAAATGGCTAACATTAAAGAATCCACAGTCCAAAAAACGCTTAAGCGCTGCACCCATGAAAATGAGGTACATAATAAAGGCAGGAAAGCACCAAATAAAATTTTCAATACATCATACTCATTTTAAGAAAACATAAGGGCAAATCCAAGGCTATCAGCTGCACAACTGGCCTCCGAAGTTAAAGCTGAACTGAGCCAACAGTTGAAACTGTTAGTCGCGTCTTGCGGCAGCATGATTTTATTGGTCCAGTTGCACACAAGAAATTATTTATAAACCCGAAAAATAGACTGTGTAGGTTAAATTTCACCAAAGCATATGTTTGCAAGGAATTTGCAATTCGGAATTCGCTGATGAATCTAAGTTTAACATATACGGTTTTGTTTGCCAGAACTCAACAAAGAAAACTTAAGGCAAGAGTGAAGCATGGTGATGACAGTGTTATAGTTTGGGCCTTTATGTCAGCTGCTGGTACTGGAAATTTAACGTTTGTTGACTCAATCATGAACAAATTTAAGTACCTATAGATTATGAAGGTTTAATGTGATTATGTTGGAGAAAACCTGGTTATAAGATCATATTATCGATTTTAGCAGGATAACGACCTAAAATCCAAAACGGGTATTGTGCAAGTGTGGCTAATATATGTATAACTGTCCACATTTGATAAACCGTCAATTTTAGAAATCAGCATAAGGAAACACAAAATTTCTAATAAAAACAATTTAGAAAAGCGCTACTGATGGAGTTATAAAGTATTAACCAAAACTGCTCGAATCCATGCCAAATCGAATTAAATATGATGTACACAATAAAGGCTACCACATAAAATATTAAATCATGAAAGAGTCAGTTTTAATTCCAAGTTTTTGAAATCCAATGAGATGAAACGTGAAAATCAAAAATTTTTTATTGTTTTAGTTTTTTAATAGAACAAAAAGTTTATTTTTACAATATATGTATCACTTTTGTTTGTTAGACTCTATAATATTTTCTGTTTTAAACGACACTTATTTATTTTTAAAATTCATGTTAGTTTACTTTTTATGGAGCATTAAAAACAATAAAATGCATTGCATAAAACAAGCTAAGAGCCACTGTAATTTATAAATCAAACCCAACAGTGTAAACTTTTAAGAAAAAAGACTAACGAAATCACTCGCATGTAATCCGTTTTGGATAATATAAAAAACTCTAGGAAATATTACAACTTATTTCCTGAAACAATTTCTAAAAGGTTTGGCATATTCTCCACCAGTTCATCAATTAATTTCTTTGGAATACTTTCTCGGTTGTATTGAAGCCGCTGCCAGATAGGTTGACATTTATCGGTATTGTCACAACCCAACCCAACAAATTCTCAATGGGATTGAGAATGCAACTTTTTACTAACCACTGTATCAAAAAAAATTCTGCTCGCTAAGCCTGAAAATTGCCTTTCTCTACAAAATCGGAAAAATACGTTTTTCCTCATTATTCTTTCGATTCTTGGCAGTAGTCCGAGGTATAACCATGTAAAGAAATCCCATTTCATGATAGTCCTCCCACCGAACTTCATTGTTTCCTTAATATGGTTTCCTTGAATTTTCTGGGCTGTTCGATGCCAGAAATATTGTTTAGCTTCCGATTGAAAACAATTGTATATCGATTCATCTGAACAGATAACACGTTTCCAGTCGTCTATTGTCCAATTTCTGTGCTGTCTGGCAAACTTTAACCGTGTATTAAAATGGAGGTTTTCAAGACACGTTTGTGTTATCATGTGCGTTTGTACTCGTTAATGAGTTTTTGCGAACATCTTCAGATTTATTATTAAAATCAAAGTTGCGTGAGAACTCGGTCAAATATTTAAGACTTTATTGATAAGTGGTTAGACTTTTTTGTTTTTTTTTTTCTTTTAATGAAAATTTTTTGAAAGTTTAATATTTATAAATAGAGACATTTTATTTGGTTTGAGTATTCAAAGAATACCTTTATAAAGTAATATTTTTAGGAAACTGATACATTGGAATGCATTTTCTAATCTGCCCAGGACATCATCAGCAATATTTTTTGTTCAAGATCTACTTGCAAACATCATCCATTTAATTTACCATTATTGAAAAATAAATTTCGAGAATAAATCATATTTATTTTACATATTATGGAAAACGAAATTTAAACAAATTTACTGAGCAAACAATTTAGTTCTCCGGGCCTGATTTTTCTTTACCGCTTACATGTAGTGAAAGTCATAATTCCCGAAATACCTCCAAATAAAAGGCATTTGCAATATACTTGTAGCTCTGCTGAAAAGAGTGATTTTCTTTCGGGCAATAATAAAGATTGTGCCATCTCAGTGAAGAAAGACAACCCCTTCTCATTAACAAACCTCCATCATATTTTACGACTGTTGGGTATATCTGGGGTAAAAATTTCTATTTTGTGGTTATACCATCGGAGCCAAAAAATGTACCTTCTTTTCATCCCAGCAAAACACATTTCCCCAATTTTCAAAATTTTTGTTGTGAACATGAACAACTTTTTTTGCGCTACCATAAGAAACATACATATTTGTTTATATTTTGTATAGGGTATTAATTTAAAGTGTGACATATATTAAATTAGACAAAGGTATGTATTAATAAACAGATCAATGTTCTGACAATCACTTTATTATAGTCACAGTAACCAAATATAAATCAATTTATAGTCTGGAATACATTTTAGCGAATGTTTTAATTTTATGCTCAAACATGGTTCTATACAATTTCTTTTAAAATATAATGTACTGGACTGTGATTGCTTATTATGTATTTCTTGTCAATATAATGTCTACTTATTCATGTCTGCTCAACAACAATATTCACATAAAATTTCTAAAATTGTCAATAACTCTAGAAATTACAGAATAAATTGTAATCCATTTAAGCATCTTGTTTAATAAAAAAAAAAATTCTTTTAAAACCTACTGACTAAAATATTGATTTGATAACAATGTAAAGTTTTATGCTCAATAATAGATTTTTTCATTTATCCAAATACATTGTTTTGGTATGTATCTAGAGACATTAATTACACTGTATAATTATTCATATACATACATTTTTATACTTATAAGTGTATATAGATTACATAATGAAAATGAACTACTATAAATTTAAAATTTGTTATTTTTATGTTAAACATTTATTATTTATGTTAAATGTGGTGTATTGTATTAAATAAATCATCACAAAATAGCAAACAATAACAGCAGTAGCTGCAGTAGTGGCAATACAAAACTTTAATTTAATGCTATTTATAATATCGTTTTTTATTGAATATATAAAATTTGCATAAAAAAATTAACTAAATAGAAAAAAGTTAGCATTAAATTAGAGCATTCCATTAAATAAAATATCATGTAAATTACATTTTTAAATAAGTTATTAACAAACTAATATAACATTTAAAATTCAATGGTGTAACATAAGTTATCAATTTCATATAGTGCGTATACTTAATATTTGATAGCAATTAACATTTGATAGCAATTATACGCCACCTAGGATGAACTAAAATTCTAAAAAAACTATGATTGAAGCTAAAACATGACCAGGGAAAGAACTGCGATTCAAGCTAAAACATGTCCATGGAAAGAACTATGATTGAAGCTAAAACATGACCAGAGAAAGAAAGATTGAAGTCAACACATGTCTGTGGAAAGAACCGTGATTAAAGCCAGAATTTACGTATAGAAAGAACCATGTTGGAAGGCAAATTTTGAGTTAAGAAAGAACCACGATTGAAGCCAGTTATTAATAAGATAATAGCAATGATTGAAACTCTAATATGACTCTAGAAGGAGCGATAATTACGAGTATGGAACAAAAATAAAAAGAATCATGACACTGAAAGAGCCAGAGTTAAATCTAAAATATGTCTAAAAAATAGGTTTATTCTTCTATTATGAGGTATTATTGTTCGGTAACTTCTTAGCCAAGCACAGATAGAGAATAGTTAGTTTTCAAACACATTTTTATTTTTCAATATAATCTCATGAAACTGTTAGAGAAAATTTTATTTTTAATTAATAACTCAAAGAATACCATTGTAATCTCATGAAACTTCAATACACTTAGTTCAACGCTTATGCGACAATTCTATCTCTTGATTAAAATAGTTTTCTTCAAGGCCTTCAAAAGAGCGGTTTACAACTGTAATTGGATCTTCGTTTAAGGTAAAACGCTTGCCAGCTAGGATTTTTTAGATTTGGAAACAGGTAAAAGTCACTGGGAGCTTAATCAGGAGAATAAGATGGGTGGTCAAGCAACTCGTACTTTAATTCGTTGATTTTTAAAACACTCTTGTACGCCGGTGCGTTGTCTTGATGAAAAATTATTTTTTTGTGCTGTAAGTCAGGACGTTTTTCTCGAATTTTTATATTTATTGGATCCCAAATGTTGTAATACTACTCTGAATTTATTGTTGTACCCTTTTGCAGATAGTCAATCAATAAAATACTTTTAAAGTCCTAAAAAAAAACCTTTGCCATAATCTTACCAGCCGAATGAATTGTTTTTGCTTTCTTTGGGGCACTTCCTCCAGCTTCAGTATATTGCTCGTATTGTTCTTTTATATCTGGAGTATAGTGGTGGATCCATGTCTCATCCACAGTTATGAAACGATGCTTAAAATCCATTTTGTTTTTCTTAAAACGCTCCAAACAAGCTTGAAAAATTTTCATTCTTATGGGTTTTTGTTCGAATGTTAACAAATGCGGCATTCATCTTGCAGAAAGTAGCTCTTCGATCTGCAGTTCTTCATGCAAAATTAAATGGACTCGATCATTTGAGATGTCCATGTTATTAGCTATTTCACGTTTTTTTATTCGTCGATCATTTAATACGCACTTTGGCTACAATTTCTGTTATTGTTGATATTTTTGGACCTCTACTACGTGTTTCATCGTCAAAGCTTGTACGACCACGTTTAAATTCTGCAACCCAATTTTTTACTGTTGAATATGAAGGAGCACTTTCATCTAACACATTCACCATATCATTATGAATTTATTGTTCCGATAAAACTTTTTTATTTAAATATTTAATAACATTAACAATTTCTAATTTATCCATTGTAAAAAAATCTCGATTTTTTTTAACTATGAAGGAGTTAGTAGATCGATAGCACGGATGGAAGTTTCGCGCTTTCTATTCTGGGGTAAGAGGAAATTTTACCTTCCTCGTTTTATTATCACGAGGCCTTCAGTAATTCACTTTTTGTTTTTTTTTTTTGGTACCAATTTTCACTATGTTTGAGTTATTTTATTATTAAAACGTGCATTCCAGTTTGCCTAAAAGTTCATTTTATAATTGACTGACTTTCATTTGATGAGAGTTTAATTGTATTGGAAGTGATTTAGTTGCATGTCAGTTAATACCTTGCATAATGAGCGTTGGTAAGGTCAGAACAAAACTATGTGAGATTTTATTAAGGATGACAGGCTTTTTCAAAAATTTTTTTTTTGTTTGGGAAATTTTATCACAACTTTATATTTAGAGGTATAATAATAATCAACAAGGATTTAGTAAGTTCATTTGTAATTCTTAGAAATAAAAAATGCTTTCCAAAAACATGACTGTTACACGATTTTAACAAAATATATTAAGTTGAATTTTATCTGCCTTTTTGATATTTTAATAGCAAAATTTATGCAAACCTTGAAATTAAAATGAGCATTTAAACTAAATGAATTTTCTAGTAATTAGGAAAGTATTTGAAAACAGCATCTGATTTATTCAATGAACTCTAAGTAAAAATCTGCAATAAGTTTATTATTTTACCAATAAATGCCCTTATTCATAAAAAATTAAAGTAGACTTCAAATGTACTTTAAGAAAATTTTGTATGAAAATTTTGTCTAAAAGCACACTTCAAACCTACTTTATTTTTTATGATTTTACCAATTTAATATTTAAAGTCTCTAAAAGAGATAAGAACTATAAAACATTCAGCTGACATATACATTTTTTTTAATTATGTGTTATATGGGAGTCAAACGCTCATACAAACAAATGTTAAAAGCTACACAAAAAATATATTTAAATGATATGTTTGTTAATACTTGTATATATAGATAAGTATTATTTGCTTACATAGATAATTAAATTAATCTTAAGCTTTTTTAAATAACAATATTTAAATAGAAATTAATGTAGTTGAATGCACAGAAAAAAAGCATGAAATCACTCAATCATAATGATTATCATTAAAGCAAACACAATGACCGCGTTGATTACGGTGATGATGACGTTGCAAATGTTATTGTGTGTTTTTCTTTCTGTCATAGCTGTTTAAGTCCTCTTCGAATTACTCATACATATACATTGTTGCTGACATAATTTGATGGTATCATAATCATGTAATAAATGCTATAATTAAAGTTGTCAACATAAACTTAAATAACATTAGATTTTACCAGCAAACATTTTACGTACCTGTTTTCTATTTTCTTTTGTACAGTTTTTACTCCATCTCTCTTTCCTTTTTACTTACAGTTTTTTCTTTTCTGTTTTCAGTGTAGAAGCAAAGATTTTAACAAAATGATATTTGATATTAGCCTTAAACAGAGATACAGCAACATAAAATGTAACACATACTGTGGAAATCTTCTGCACTCGTCTGAGGGAAGCAGGTCGTATGGATTTGGAATATACTATATATTAAGCTCTCAAAGTCTATGCGTTTAAGTGACATTTTATAGGAAAAATTTAATGCGACCAAGAAACCAAGAAAATCAGCTAAAATATGATTACATAAAATAATCACGATTGAAGCTAAAATATAAGTATAGAAAGAACCGCGATTGAAGTCAAAATTTGAGTAAAGAAATGATCACGATTAAAGTCAACACCTGAGAAAAGAAAGAACTGCGATTCAAGCAAAAGTTTAGTAAAGAAAGGACCATGATTCAGGCCAAAAGTTGAGTAAGGAAAGTATCACGTTTGAAGTCAAAAGTTGAGTAAAGAAAGAACCACGATTAAAGTCAAAATTTGAGTAAAGAAAGAACCTCGATTGAAGCTAAAATATAACCACAGAAAGTATAACGATTGAAGCTAAAATATAATTACAGAAGGAACCACGATTGAAGCTAAAATATAAGTATAGAAAGAAGTAATGATATGTTTTTCCTGTACAAGTATAGAAGGAAGTAATGATATGTGTGTTTTTAAATTATATCTTAGATATCTATGAAAAACGAATAAAGGTGGTCACATTATTGTTAGCCTTGTAGAAAAAGAATACTTAAATATTTCAACGTGTTAGACTAAGAGAACAAAATATGCTATTAAATATATCATTTTCACACTTTGCAATTACAAAAAATCTTCTTGCTGTATCCCCACAACAGCCAATAGAATCTGCATGAGTACATGAGTTAAGCGCAAAAAAATAACGCTTATTATATTCGCTTTTATTTTCTTTTTATTTTATTATTCTTTTGCATAAATTTTTGAAGTGCTAACATGTTTACAAACTTCCTTAAGAAAATACACATACATATATTTGAACAGGCACTTATATAAAAGCAAGTAGCAGTTCCTAGTAAGAGTATACAAATAAAATAACATTATATACAAGTCCGCTTGGTAATGATACACTCTACCACTTGTAAATATTTTCAGTTTTTGGGCATTGGTTGTATAAAAATAATGAATGAAAAGCTTCTTGCAGTCTTTTCTCGTTGCTGTAACTGTTGGTGTTGTTGTTGATGCTGCTCCCATCATTCTTACTCACTCTCGTTGGGTTGACAAATGAGTGGTAATTTGTTGTGACGCAAATTTCATTGAAACTGCCTTGATTGCCACTTGAGACATTTGTATATAAATGCTTGTTCGTATGTATGTATTTAAATCCCCTAAAAATCTGCAGCATAAAATAAAAAAAAAACTACACACATCTTTTCATGAAACATAAGTACGAAATTTGATGAAAAGAAGCAACAGCAAAAGTTATTATAAAAAAAGAACACACAAACACTTCCTCCACTGGCTGTGTTTTGAAGAGTTGTTAATATGAAAAAAATGTAGAGGCGGAACAAAAATAGGAAAATGAATAGAATAACCGGAAAACAGCAGTAGTAAATGAGCGAGTAAATGGAGGAAAAGTGAAAGTAAAAATCAGCAAAAATTTCTAAAAGATTCTTAAGATATTAATGCAGTGATATCATTTACATGCCAGGGAATGACAAATAGTTTTTTTTTTATATTTTAATAGATATATAGGAAAGTGGTGCTTCCAATGTTTAGTGTAAGTATTTCTGCTGTTTTTAACATTTTTTTTTAGGTTTTTAAGTTTTGTTATCTGAAGAATTTGAAACTTTCGTACAAGCAGTTTAAGAAATCCAGTTGCCATAATCATCATCATTATCTTCATCGTCGCCTTCATCTTCAAGCAACGACATCTGTTAGAGTCATAACGAAAAATACTTTTCTTTTCAGTTATTTTTTTTTTTTTTTTTGTTCACCACTCTTTCAGTTTTGCTGACAAGAAGTCATCAAGCAGCAGTGACACTAGTACACTTGCTGTTTAGTAAAGCTATGTACAGACCGCTGTCAGATCTTACAACATTGTCAAAAAATAGTTCCGAAAATGTCGAACAACCGTGTGAACTTAAAATTATTGACTTTCAACATTGTCAGTACAAAGACAAAAAGACAAAAATAGTGGCAAACATCTAATAATCGTGTGTGTGGCAACGAATTTGACAATTTTTACATACAACAATCTGACAACCGTATAATTTTTGTTGACAGATAAATTTATTGTATGACAATTGTGTGCCAATGAAATTGTAAGATTTTCTTACAGTCGTCTGAACTGACAATTTAAATTTTACTAACAATTTTTCAGTGTTAGTATATTGCTAGCACATTGCCGAATCTAACAACATTGTATGCTCTGACAATCGTCTGTACATAGCTTAATAATGCTAGTGCCTTGCAACATTTTCCATTGAAATTCATTTGCCTTCAAGCTACTCTCTGCCACAAGGTTTTATTTTTCTTTTCATGTTATGTATTTTATTTTTTTTTTTTGGTTTAAATTATTATGATTTATTGGCTGCGAATAAATATGTTAATGTTTAATAATTCCACAATTTCTTCAATGTCATTTTTCTTTATTTAGCTGCAAATTATCAGCACTCTCACAATAAGTCACATGCTAAAACTTATACACAATAAATACGATATACATATTTTGTATACAATTATGGAACTTGTAGCTTTTGAAGCAGCATAAGTACGTGTATAAGAAATTTGTTGTGATTTGTTCATATAGGGTATTTTGGTGAGGGGAGTTATTTACTGAATTTGGAATTTAAGTTACTCGTTGGGCACTATTGGTCACCGTTCTGTCACTTAAAAAGTGTAATAAAAGTGACATTAACTTTCAACTTTTCTGAAACCCTCTACATTTAAATACCGTACTTTAAAATACATCTTATATAACCTAATTATGTCTGTGTGTGTATACATTACTTCAGGTTTAATTTTACAAAAGAAGGCTTATAGCTTATGTAACATTATTGCTATTAATAGAAAATCTATGTACGTGTCTGTCTTCCTTTCTATATCATTGTTATTTATGTTTTATTTGAACATGAGAAAATGAGAAATATTATATTTTTCGTTGGCGTCTACTTTTTCATGCTTGTTTATTTCAGTAAAATAAATCTGTAGATGACTAAGTTCTAAATAAGTATGTGCTTAGCTAGATTTATTTGATAAGAAACTTAAGGAATTTAAATCAAATTACTTAACAAATAATATACATATGTTTCCAAATGGTACAAATATGCAAGAACTATTTAACTTTGCTTGTCAATGTTAGAAATAATTTCATAAATAATTTCAATCAATAAGAGAACAAATATAACTGATGATGGTATAGCGAAGAAACAAAAAAACTTAAAAGGAATGTTGTACATAGTTGCCAGATAAATAAGGGTTCAAATCGTCAAATCTTGAATAAAAACTCGTTAAATCGCCAAAATGCATTTTTCAAAATCGTCAACTATAATAAAACTTTTTATCAATTCAATATTTTATTTATTTTTTAAATTAATTTTACATAAACAAAAACTATAAAAAAAAACAAAAAAAAATTAAATATATTTAAGGGATCGATAAAAGTTTAAAAATATTTTAAATATCAATATTAAAATAAATTAAAGTAACCAATAACAAAACAAAACACAAAAATTTATGTAAAAGCAACACAAAAATAAGTAATAAATTACTTTTCAAAATATAGTTTTTAAAATCAATTTTTTAAGAAATTTCTATCAATGTTTCTTAAAAAATTTATATAATTTTTAATAAAAAATAAACAAAACAATTTCTTCATAGTAACAATGTAAAACATAAAAAATTCTACTTTTAAATACAAAATATCACCTTTTTACAACACGAAGCGTTTTAGAATTTTTCAATTATATGTATTTCAGAATTTTCTATTTAATTTGATATTTAAAAAAATTCAATTGATTTTCTGTAGTTTCTAGTTGGTTTTCAGAATATTCTTATCGTATTTCATAAAAGTTAAGTTAAAAATATGTTTGGATTCTGAAATACAATTAAAAATTTCTCAAATGCAATTGAAAATTTCTGAAATACAATTTGAAAATTCTATAATATTATTAGATATATTATATATCAATATATCAAGAATTAACAGTTCAACTATAACAATTACCTTCTAACTAAAGCTACAGCACAAGCCCTAATTTTTGCATTTGTACTTGTTGTACACATCGACAAAGTATCGACAAAAGTGAACAAAACAAACATAATAAATAAAATGTATTCAGGTTTTCAAGACAAAGTCTTGACGAAAGAATACGAACTGAAGAAAAAGGAGACAACATGTAAAATAAAATTGAAAAAACAAAAATGATAATTACAGCAGATTTCGAACCACCAGTACCACTGGTTAAATATTGATGTTTGACTGTTGGCTAGCAGGCACCGCAGTGGTGCAGAGGTTAGAACGCAAAGAATTCTGATGCGAGAATGTGGTGTTTCTCGAAACATGTAAATTCAACCCATGTTCGATCCCCAGCTCAGCCACGAAAATTATCAATAAAAAAAATTTTTAATAAACATTTTTTCATGTTGTAAAAACAATTCTTACCTTCAGTTAATTTAATGAAAATTAAATTTAATGAACTCATGCCTAACTAAATAAATATATCAAGAATTAACAGTTCAACTATAACAATTACCTTCTAAATTTCTAAAATATAATTTTAAAAATATAATTGGAAGTTGTGAAGTTTAGTAGATTTAATTTTGTAGGTACATTTCCCTATTAAACTTTTTATTAAGCTCAGGTACAACATTCATATTAAAACAACAACATTTATTTTATGGGAAACAAGGGATTTGAATCTTTTCTTTAAATTTCAGAAATGTGTTTCCAAAATTTCAATAAAACGTTTCTTTTTCCGAAACCAAATTATAAATTGTATTTGAGAAAAAAGTGTTCCAAATCATTTATAATGAAAAATCGTCAAAATAGGTTCAAAGATCGTCAAATCGTCAAAGGGTAATTTTTGACACCAAAAATCGTCAAAATGACGATAAATCGTCAAATATGGCAACAGAATTTCTGTAGTATATATCTAAGCATTGTTCACATAAAATCCGTAACACTCATATAATGACAGAGTAAAAAAATAATTTAGCACTTTAAATAAGATTTCGCAAGAAGAATACGTGTTGATGATGGTTTTCAAAACTGGAGTGCAATTAAATATTAAGATCGTAATGATACGCTGAATAATGTTGAAGTTTTGAAGACAAAGAATTAACCAAATTCAACAACAGCCGTATTATGGATGATGAAAGACATGTAAGAATGAAGCCAAACAGCTACCGGGAACAAAACTTTTTATTGCAACGAATCACGGGGATACCAACTCAAAGTATAAATTTACAAACCTTTACAAATTTGGTAAATAGCAAGCAATTGCTAATGTTGATCTGAAGTCAAAGTTGAAAAAGTGATATAGTGGTCGTTTTTTTTTTAACTATGACTTTAGTTATTTATATATATTTGCTGCCTCTTTTCAGACGTGGCTATTCTTCAGTAAAGTTTTGGAGCGATTAGCGCTCACTGTCCTTGTTCAAATACCGCAAGTAAGAGTATGCGAGTCTTGTATTTAAACCAATAATATATTCGCTTCCGGATTTTATACAAAATGCAAAACAATTTGGGACATTTCAATTATCACATTTAACCCTAATCCTGTATTTTGGGCAAATTTTGCCCAGACGCGTTTTCAACTCAGCATATCTGGCGTGTATTTAGTAATATCGGTATGAAACTTCTTGACAATTTGTCTTTTATGTATATTTAGCAGCGCTGTTAAAATTTATATTGTGGCTCCACAAAAAGGCACCCCTATAAAAAAAGTAGCAAATCTTGTATTTTGGGCAAATTGTGCCCAATACAATTTCAATAGTTTTATTACTTTTTGTTACAAGTATTACATATTATTTCTACATGGGAATGATTTTGTTGTTTATGACAAAGGAACTTTTATTTGATTTGCATTTTCGTCGCAGGCTTTTTTGGAAGAACTGGGATTTGAGCTTTTGGAGGATGAAAAGCAGCAGCGTAAGACACAGCCATATGGTACTGTCGCAAGGAATCTACATTACCCGCAAAAAGAGAAAAATACAAAGAGAGGCCGTTGTCACTTCTGTGAAAATAAGTCTAGCCGTACTAAATATAATACTAAATGTATGAATTGTAACTTATTTGTGTGCAAAAATCATTCCCATGTAGAAATAATATGTGATACTTGTAACAAAAAGTAATAAAACTAGTAAAATTGTATTGGGCAAAATTTGCCCAAAATACATGATTCGTTCATTTTTTTCTTTACATGATGAGGGTTAAATGTTATTCAGATCAAAATATTTATAGTGATAAGTCCAAACAAACATTTTCATATTTATTATAAAGAATAAACTTTTTACCATATCAATATGTTTAGTTGTTTTTAGCCATTGATGTTGGCAATAACTATTTGTGGCAAATTCTTAAAAAGTCTCCTCGTTTAGGTTCTATCGTGTTTTAATTGTTTTCATATTACCGATTTTTATTAGATATATACAACATTTTTCTACACAGCGATTTTTATATTCGTTTTTTAACCTAATAACTATTTTCATAATAGACTTATGCATATTAAAATGTATCTCTGTTCAATAAATTCGGTACAGTCGTTTGATTGCGTAACAAAAAAAAAAAAAAAAAAAAAAAAAAAACAAACCTACAAACATACATGGATTTATAATTTTATGTGAACAATACTTTACTGCCAGTACTCAAGTCTAATAGATTACTTAATATTCTTTCCAATAACCATAGGGTGTTGAAAATTGGTCAAGATATTGTAAATTTTAAATAATATTATTTCATATTACCAATGAATCTCTAAATTGTTTTAGCGTGTTTGTACTATTCAACTGAGATAATATATTAACAAGTAAGAAATTATAGTTGGTCAAGCCCGACCATATAATACCCTACACCCAGTATATCAATAAAACAGTTTTTCATATATGGGCACTATATGGGAAATATTATCTACCTATTAGGGACCGATGATTCAAAAATTTAGGTCCATGACTTCCGTGAATATAAATACTATGTGTGTTAAACTTTATCTCGATATAGGTAAATACTTTTAAAAGATTCATGGAGGTTAAAGTTGATTACTGGGGGGTCTTATATGGGAGTTTCGACTAATTACGGACCGACCATTATAAAATTAGGTCATCACTTGTGTATATTATTTGTGTCGAATTTTATTTCATTACCAACATTCTTAATAAATTTATGATCGTTAAAGTGATTTTCGGAAATGAGCCATTTATGGGAGCTACGACTAATTATGGACCGATCATAATGAAATTGTATAGTATTGTTTGTATACCTATAAGATATTGTTGCGTTCAATTATTTGGATACCAACATTTTTGACTGAGTTATGCTTTTTAAAGTGATTTTCGGAAGTGGGCCTTATATGGGAGCTACGATTAACTATGGACCGATCATAATAAAATTGGACCGTATTATTTTTAGACATATGAAATATATTTTCGTTCAATATTATTTTTTTGATAAAAAGGTTTGTTGAATTTTTAACGATTTCTCTTATACAGATAGATTATGCATAAATTTTCTTGTAATATTTGATGGCGTGATCAGCAGATGCTGCTACGTCTGAGGTCGGGATCATTATCGGCAAACAGAAACACGTTCAGTTGTTAATTTTGTTTCTTCTGTTGGAGCATCAGTTTCTACCTCCAATGTATGCTGAACATTAACTGCTAACAAATGTTAATTTTGAAGCTCCTCTCTAACTGTTCATTAATATCATTTTTCTTCATTCCATCAAATTCAGCTTCTTTAGCAAAACCAGCCAATTCTCTACATTCATTAACATCGTTTACATTTCTATCAATGCATTATGGGCAATACTGCCGCCAACTTCTTTTCATATAGGATGCTTTAACTTCTTCCCAAGATAAATCTGTGTTTATAATAGTCATCACAATGTTGTAATTTCTCCAAAAATCTTTCGTGGAGAGTTTATCATTCTTATTGGTTGATTCAATAAGTTATTAAAAAGTCCGCCGTAAGTAATACATTTTGAAGTTGGATATTACGACTTGATGTATAGGTTGTATAAGAGATTAGGCGGCATAAAAACAACTTTGACATCATCAAACAAATCATCTGAAAAAATTTAATGTCCTAGTGCGTTGCCGAGTAATAAAAGTATTTAAAACTCAATGTTTTGGTTGGAACAGTAACGTTTGCACTTAGGACTATCACAGTTTTCCAACGAAATTTTAAACAATGTTGCAGTCATCCAAGCCTTTTTATTGACTAGCCAGTACATAGGAAGATTACTCTTTATAACACTTTTCATTGGCTTTAGGTTTTCAGATTGGTAAACAAGAAAAGGCTTAAAGTTAAAGTCTCCTTCGGCGTTTCCTCCTAAACAAAAAATGTAAGTCTATCCTTACCGCCTATAAAACCAGGTCTTGATTTCTGAGTTTTTGTCAATAAAGACCTAGGGCTCTAGTATATAAATAAAAGTAATTGTGACCTTAAGCTAGAAGAAAATAGGATTTTAATTTAATTTTCAATAATAATAATTATTTTCTGTCTCTGTTTCAAATACATTTGAACATATTTTATAATTGTAATTTTTATGTGAAATTTTATGACTTTACTTAACGCAAATGTTGTATATTTGCTAGATAATGAATGGACCCATGCCACTTCACACATGCGTTTAAGAGAGACAGTCTTATCACTCGTGTGTTTGTTTATCACACACCTTTATAATAATAGTAGATAGCATTGTATACGTAATAGGTGTGTGTACTAGTTTAAATTAAGATTTTAAAGTTAAGCTTTTAGTTTTAGTAAAATAATTACGGTGTAAATTTAATTTTGGTGTGACAGAAAACAACTCCCAGTGTCTAGTAATAAATTGAAGTGTAAATTGAAGTGCAATCGCCCTCGATTTGATACGGGTTTTTACACCTAATTTTATCGGTTCATAATTAGTCACAGCTTCCATATAGCATCCACTTCAAAAGCACAATTTTTGCCCATATACTTTCTTACTTCTTTAATTTACTCTTGACAATTATCGCAATCATTTTTTAAATTATTCCTGGAATTTCCATTTACCTGCAAAATAGAGACAAACAATATTTATTAAATGTTATTCAATGTATTTATATTAGAAACACCCTTTATTTAACGTTTTAATAAACAGAATTGCAGTTTCTTCGAAATCTATTATTTCCAACAGTATAATTTTATTTATCCTTGAGCATTTATTTGTTTATCGTTAGTTTAATTTTTGCCTGAAGTTGATTTTTTTTAAACTTAATAAACAGCCATTTAATATTATAGATTCTTTATAAATGTTTTATAATACATTATAATGAATGAAAGTGCTTTTTACAATTTGGTGAGTGTTTTTATTTATTTTACTGCTAGCTTCTTATGCCCGGCGTTGCGCGGGGTTTATTTAAAAAAGGCTCTTTTTCCCATCTTTATGTTGTTTGTAATCTTTTATAGCATTAAAAAAAACAATAATAATTAAAAAATCAATAATTATTCAAGCGACACACGAAATAGTACCACAGAAATATATGTCTTTAAATAAATGAATAATCTTAGTATATTTTTTATTTCTTCGGGAAACTTAAGCTAACGCCTTGAAATTTGGTTGTGCAAAAAATTATTTTTTCTGAACTTTTGTTTAGGTGATATATATACTTAATTAAAGTTAAAAAAATGTGATTCCTTATTCAAGTGGCAGGTAGTGTATATGTCATATTTGTCAACAAAAAAAAAAAACAAAAACACAAAATTCCCCCTTTTTACACTTTGTGTAAATACAAGTGGACTTTTGTGTGGAATTTTGAAAAATGATTTGTGGCTCTACAAAGCTATACACAAGTTATATTGCTTTAAAAATATACAATATAAAAGGTACTAAAAAATTATAAAATTTTTACTACTTTGGCCGCACATAATTAGCTTAAAAAAGCAAATGGATAAAACGAAATAAATCCATATTCATTTGTTTAAGGCTGTAAGCGATTTATTTAAAAGGAATACAGACCCTTTACGAACTATTCTCTCAACACACAATACAAATTTCGTTATTTTAACAGCAGATAAAAAAGGTAGCGAAAAAGGACCAAGTATATTATTGAAGACTTTTTTTACCTTTAAATATTTCAATATCAAATATATACCAGTTTTAAATCTGCAGATCTTTTATTAAAAATAAACGCAAAATGACTTTTTTAATACACTAAGATAGATAAAATAAAAATCATGATACTTCACAACAAATTAAATGCATATTTAACAATGGAATATTGACCCAGGTACCTTGCAGCACATTAGAAGGTGGTTTTTTCCGCACACATAAGGGTTAATATTTAGTTGAATTTTCATCCATTTGCAACACTTCTACGTACCTACGATTCATAGATCCTACAAGTTTTGAACATATTTCGATATATTCGAAATTCGTTTCCACATATCGTTTTTGTTTTAAGCTCATATTTTCCTTTTTAGGACTTCCCAAATCTGCTTAAAAGTATTTAAGACCGGGGATTGTGACGACCACTCTATAACATGGACTTTGTTTTTTTTAAACCAAAACTTAACTAGATTGGATGTGTGATTGACAATTTTCCTGCAAGAATTCTCATAGCAGCGGTATTTATTCGCAGGCATTTGGTTTTGCAATATTTCTGCGTAAAACAAAAGAGCAGTTTTTTCCAACAAACCCATATCATACGGTTTACTCCGTGGGTAAAATTCTCTATTTTGCGGCCTTGGAACGAAAGTTTTGTCTTCAGATCGTTTTATCTGACCAAGGCACATATGTATGTCTAATTTTACAAATGTGTGAAATGCTTGAAAAATCTTTTTAGTATTGCAGTTCAACTCATACATTCTCCTTCTTTTCGATGCTTTAAATAAATAAATTTTTCAAATAAAGTGCATTATTAACACTTCAAATATAATCGAACATAGACAATTTATTTTAACTATTGATTGAAATATTTTTCTGTTGAAGTAAAAGTCAATATTGTTTTAAATTTAAAATATAACTTCATATTTACATACATGTTCTTAAGTTCTTAATAATTTTTTCGAGCAAATTAGTATTTTCCATAAAATTTAGACAATTAAAGAGATTCATAGAACTCTTATGAGCGCAGATTCGCCAAAGCTTTATCAGAAGTTTGACAGAAATAATTATCAAAGTTATTAATTTTCAAGTTTTTACACCCACCACCAAAAAGATGGGGGTATATTACTTTTGTCATTCCGTTTATAACACATCGTAATAATGGTCGTAGCACCAAAAAGTATATATATTTTAGGTGCTAATAATATTCTAAGACGGTCTAGCCATGTCCATCCGTATGTCCTTCTGTGCATCTCCCCGGCTCTTGTTAGCACGATAGAATTTCGAAAAAAGTCATAGAACAATTTTCTCTGAACCACCGAAATGTTTGGCAAAATTGGTAAATCGGTCCAGTAGAATCTGAGTTATAGATCAAAGTTTCAGACCATTTCGATATATTTCAGATATTTTTTGCTATTTTCTTCAAATATAATGAAGATAATATCATAAACTTTTACATTATTTAATTAGAGAAGCAAAAGTCCTATAGAAAATGGTAGGAATCGGTCCACGATTTCTCATAGCACTCATACAAAAACCCGGAATATTTCTTTATGGTACATAAATGTTTATAGAAAATACGGCTTTTCTACAAAATTCCACAATAATGAGTTTCATGCAAGGTAAAATCGCAAAACGATATTTTGTTTGCATCGGTCCATATTTTGACCATAGTACCATAAAAAGACATCTAACGAAAATCACAAAAATTCACATAAATCTCTTATGAAAATGACTATAAAATTGAAATTCGACAAGCGTAATCGAAATGTATATGTAAATCGTAGAGCATAATTTCATGATGATTGCCCCGAAATAGGTCATTGTTCCCTTATGAGAAATACTTCTTAAAGCTCATTAGCCTACATAAACATTCACATCGCACCGAAATTTTACACAGATCAGTTATAAAAATGTAAAAATTATACTATTGACATTTGTGAAAGTTGGTCCATAATTGGACATAGCTCCCGTATAAGCCTCACATCCGAGAATAACCACATAATATACAGATGGGACAATTTTGACGTTTTTGTACGGTAAAAAATAGAAATTACGGTACAATATTTTATGAAGTTCGCCCCAGCCGAATATAAACTCTTACTTGGTCTTCTGCGCATTATTTAAAATAAAGAAGCTGTACTTATTGTTTTAAAAATAAAAGTAATAATTTGACCGGTTTTCCTCTTTGTATCCCATGCAGATGTAAACTATTGATCTATATACATACATATGTTTCAAATTTCAATAAAATCGGTTTAGTCGCTTAGGAGTTATTGCGCAACATACAAACAAGCCAACTTACAAGGACATTTATCAATTTTTTTTTTGTGATGTAATATTTAAAATTGATGTGTTGTTTACGTTTTCATGAACTGAAATGTTAAATGACAAAAACAAAAAAGCACAGAAAGGAAGTACATCAATAATTAAAATATTTTAAATTGATAAAAACAAGTACCACGCATTTTTGGCGTTATTCAAAGTAGTCTGGTTTTTATATAGTCTTTACTGCAATTAATGAATTACATTTTTATACCCTACATCACAATAGTAGGTAAGGTATAGTGGATTTGTGCTGATGTTTGTAACGCCCATAAATATTGTTCCCACCTTAAAGTATACCGATCTACTCAGAATCACTTCCTGAGTCGATTTAACGATGTCCGTCCATGTAAAGCTTGTGCGCAGAGTACAGGTCGCAATTTTGAAGATATTTCAATAAAAATTGTTATGTGATATTTTTTCTGCCCAAGGACAATTGTCCTCCCGAAATAGGAGTTTAACGGTCATATATGTTTGAATTATGAAAGTATCCAAACAAATTTCACCACAATTAAGTAATAAATGAAGCTAAATCATAACTCTTTTAAAAATATTTGTATCCAAATAATATTGAACACAAATATGTTTCGTATATCGACATATAATATGGTAGAATTTTATGATGATCGGTCCATAATTAGTCGTAGCTGCCTTGTAAGTCCCGCTTCCGAAAATCACTTTAAAAAGCATAAATCTCTTAAAAATGTTGTTATCCGAATAAAATGTAACAAAAATTAGTTTCATATGCACAGAAATGATGACACGTAATTTTATAATAGTCGGTCCATAATTAGTCAAAATACCCATGTAAGACCCTCTCCCTAATTCACTTTAACTTCATAAATTTTTTAAAAGTATTTATATTCAGATAAAGTATAACATACATAATATTTATATTCACGGAAATCATTACACTAAATTTTTGGATCATCGGTCCATAATAGGTAATATCTCCCATATGGCGCTCATTTCTAAAAAACTGATTTATTTATATACTGGG
Organism: Bellardia bayeri; assembly: GCA_950370525.1. Taxonomy (NCBI): domain Eukaryota; kingdom Metazoa; phylum Arthropoda; class Insecta; order Diptera; family Calliphoridae; genus Bellardia; species Bellardia bayeri. Next base: position 34,687,827 of record OX493264.1, on the reverse strand, counting down.
TTTAGGGTATTATGTGTTCGGACTTGAACGAATAAATTTCCTTACTTGCTAAAATTATCAATTTGTTTTAATTTATGTAAATAATTTTTATTGATTTAATTTAAATTGATGAAATCTTTTTGGGCTAAGGAGGCATTGAATAAAACAAATATAGTATATTGTACATATATGGATGTATGTACTCCATCAAAAAACAGACATACACATATAACATGTGTATATGTATGTAGGAATATGTATCCCCACACTTAGAAGATGAATAGAAAAGTAAAGTGAAGCTGTTTTGCATAATGTAAGCATAACCACAAACTGTATTAACGTCTTACGTTTGTTGTGCTTCTTTAAGATATAAAATTAAAGGCAACCAACTAGAACGATACATTTACAACAAATTGAAATAATTCTGTTCTGTTGAAGGGATATTTCTATTTCTACAAACATACATATTTATGTATATATGTATATATATATATATATTTATGTATGTCCGTATGTATGTATTTGTGAATGTGAATTTTTATTTTAAAACACAACAACAACAACAACAGCAGCAGCAATTACATTCTAGTTCTAAGTTTTATTTAGAATATTTTATATTCGAATGTATGTATGTACATTGTGGAGAAAAATAATAAGAATGGCTTCTCTCTTCTTTATTTTCAATGATACAAAGAAGTGTCAACTGATTGATTGACTAATTCAAATAATTCTTCGATGCACGTTCTTTTAATTAAAACAAGAAAACGTTCTTTATTTAACAAAACTTAAAAATAATTTTTTCAATACTTTAAAATACTCTTCGTTCAACTCGTTGTTAATGCGTCGACGACAGCATGTTGCATCCTCATTTTTCACTCTAACCGTTATATTTTTAAAACTCAGCGATGTAAACTTAACAGAGTTGTATATATCGTCTTTGTCAGGGTTGTGTCTTAGCGTAGTGGTTTCTGGGTTGACAGAAGAAACACTTAAAAACTAAAACCTTTGTTAATTCTTACAGTCAAATGACTACTAAACTTAAGGTAAATCTATACTGAGAAGTTGTCTATGAATCTGTTTAATGATCATAAGTAAATAGGTCTAAATTTAATGGAAAATATAAAAAGTACGAAATTTTCAATTTTGCGTTTAAGATATTGTTAAACTATTTGTCTATGTTCGCTTACGTTTTCAATTGTCTGAAGTCCAGAAAAGGGTACTGCATTTTAGTTGTAAAATAAATTATTTTAAAGCTTCGAAAATAAGGAAAGGTTACTAGTTCAATTGCAATGCTGAAGGATTTTATCAATAGATGGGTTTCAAGTAACTCACAAAAAAGTATAACCAGTGTTAAGAAACAGAAAGTGAAACTCATTATATTATAATATATTTAACACTTTGTTAGAGACTTGAAATTTCAGGTATCCTTCTACAATTTTCATGGGTTTTACATGGATCTGGATGGATTTTGTCCAGTTATCTATTATTATTTATATATATCAATTAAACAAGGTTAGGTTAGGTTAAGACTACATAGATACATACATACATACATACTCCTTATAGTTAATTTATTAGGTACAATTTTTATTGAAACTGTCGTTACACTTTTCACCACCTCTGCTTTACGTTTTTGTTGATGATAATAAATGTTGGGATTCCCCTTTTAATACATATATGAATATTTATTCATAACTTATTTAAAAATTATGTATATAAATTATTTACATTTAATTAAAAAAATGTTTTTTTGTTTATTAAATACAAGAAAACCTGAGAGTCCTGCGTTACGAATGTGAGAATCAAAACATGGAGGTTTAATATTCTTATAATCAAGAAGTATTCTTATAATCTTATATATCAGAAGCCTGATCTATGCAAGTTTGCATCAAATTTGTGTTACATTTTGTAACAATAACATTGTCTATAGGACATATTTTATTTTTCGGATCCCTAAGATCGACTGCATGGAATGTGACGATCGATATAAAATATTTTAAAATATTTAATATCTTCTATGTATTTGAGTCTTATGGTAATTTGCATCTCAATTATTGTTATTCACAGAAATTGACCTATGGAAACTATGGCCAATAATGGACTGACCTTGACAAAATTCAATAGTAAAGTTTTTTCGTATATATAACTAGTCTCTGAAAAATTTCAGTTCGTTATCGATATTTATAAGATTTACGTAGGTTTATGTGTTCTTCGGAAGTGGGAGCTATGTCCAATTATGGAACGATTACTATAAAGTTCGTCACGATAGATACTTTTAACATTCAATATATTTTCTTCAGCAGGTATTTTTTTGTTGTTGACATTTGTTGTTGTTGCTGTTGTTGAATTGTTTCTTGAGATGTTGCTGTTATTATTTAGTGCATTTTCAGTGTCAAAATTGTTGTTGGTGTTGTTATCGGTGCTTTCATTGTTGATGTTATTTGTTTGATGAGTATTGTTGGTTGAGTTGTTTTCTGATATGTTGCTGTTAGTATTGCTTCTGATATCTGTTGTGTTGTTGTTGACATTTGTTTCAATAGTTTGTATAGTTGTGTTATTGGTTTGCATCATGTTTGTGCTTCTTCTTTTGAGTATTTTAAGGAGTTTGTTTTGGGTCTCTTGTAGGATTCTACAGTGTTTTGAGTTTCCCCTAGCCGTTATTCCATGGCGTATATGTGATTCCCCAAGCGAGCAATATGCTTGTCGTAGCACAGCATTACTAGAACAGTTTTTTAGTTGGTGTAGCATATACGCAGCTTTCCTCATTTTCTTTCTTACTTCATCTATATGTATATTCCAAGTAAAATTGTGATCGACATGTACTCCCAGATACCTGTATGTATTCACAAGTTCGATTATAGTAGAGCATTGATCACTGTCGCATACAAGGTCGTGTAATTTGTTTTTGTGTAAACATTTCGTTTCGTGATATGTTAAGCTTATGTCTGTATATAGAATATGTGGTGGTTTAATATGCATGACTTTAGTCTTTAAAGCATTTATTACGAGACCGTGATCATGACACCATCTAGTTGCTATATTCAGTTGGTGTTGCAGTATCTGTATAGCGTTTTCAATATTTTTGTGAGCTACAACAATCGCAGTATCATCTGCATATGCAAAGGTTTTGCTTATATCAAGAATTTTCATTAAATCATTTGCATATATAATGTATTATTCTATTCTACAATAAAAATAAAGTGTGCAAAATTTCATGATATTAAAGGAAAAAAATTACTAAAAAAAATATTAAAGTTGTCAGAAATTTTGGTCTATCCGAGTTATAGACTATATCGATAAATTTACTATTCCATGTATTGTTTCCGAAGCTCTATCGTGCCTTACACACACAGTAGGACATGGCTATATCATCTTAGAATCTTATAAGGACACAGAATATATAGGTATATCTATTTTGGTTTTACGACCAATATTTAAATGTGTCACAATCAGAATGACAAACTTAATATACCTCCATCTTGTTAGTGATAGGATGTGTTTAGCTGAGAAATATGTATACCAATATAATTAGAGATTAAACGAAGATAAATCTGTTTGGTTCTGATGGCAAAACCTAAGCTCGAAGGCCAGAAAATAAAGAATATGCAGCCAAGTATACCTCAAAAAACCGTGAAGCATGAAGGAGGTTTGTTAATTATAAGTAGTTGTTTTTCTTTATCTTATACCGGCCCAATTTATTGAATATATGGAAAATTGTGTATCGCCAATAGCTTTTGTTTTGATTTTACTTTTATTTCCTCAATCGTAGCAAAACGATTTTCTTTCATTGGTTGGTTCAGCTTTGGGAAGAGGAAAAAGTCAGCGGGGGCCAAGTCCGGTGAAGACGGTGATTGAGGTATGATAACGGTTTTGTTTTTGGCCAAAAACTCATGCACAAGCATCGATGTGTGAGCTGGTGCGTTATCAAGGTGCAAAATCCATGATTGGTTTTTCCAAAATTCTGAGCATTTCTGAAGAATTACTTCGCGAAAACGGCGCATAACTTCAAGGTAGTATTCTTTATTGACCGTACAACCTAGTGGCAAAAATTCATGATGCACCACGCCATGGCGAGCACTCCTTATATTTGTATGAACAAAACCCTCTGTGCGCCATTGCAGTCGAAGAAAACAGTGAGCAAAACCTTCACATTTGACCGAACTTGACGTGATTTTTTCGGTCTTGGCTCTTTTGGACGTTTCCATTGGGATGATAGGGCTTTGGTTTAAATGTCATAGCCATACACCCATGATTCGTCACCAGTTATGAGGAAATCTGGATCGTTATTGACGATGTTCAACAGCTCCTGAGCGATGTCCATGCGACGACGTTGTTTTTGCTCAAAATTTTGCAATTTTCGAACAATCTTCGCTGCCTCACGTTTCATGCCTGAAACATTCGTAAACATTGCTTGGCATGAGCCGAACGATATGCCAACATCATCAGCAACTTCTCTGATAGTGATTCGACGATTATCCAAAATCATTTTTTTTACTGCCTCATTGTTTTTATCGGTTGTTGACGTGCTCTGGTGACCAGGACGAGCATCGTCCTTGACATATTCTCGGCCTTCCTTAAACCGGTTCCACCACAATTGAACTTGTGTTCTGCTCATAGTAGACTCGCCAAACGCCACAGTCAACATTTCAAATGTCCTTGCGCATTTAATTTAATTTGTTGCACAAAACTTAATACAGTTTCTTTGATCCATTTTTTCGAATAGTAAAAAATCAAAGATAAAAATCGAAATAAACTGACAATCCAAAATGGCTGATACTACCAACATATATAACAGACATGTGTACCAAAATAACAGAAAAAATGCGAACTACGAAATCACGAAATTTGAAAATAACGGTTATTTTTTGAACAGACCTCGTATGTATACAAGCCCAATTCCAAACTAGTTATGGTTTAAGAAAAACAAAGTACAAAGTTATGGAGTAGCAGTCACAATCCCCTGAACACAATCCCTATTGAACAAATTGAAGAAAACTGAAAACAAAAACGATATATAAGAAAAAATTATGAGGGAATGGCATTACATATGTTCAAAACTTGTGGGGCTTATAAATCATAAGCACGAAGAGGTGTTAAAAATGAATGGCGGTTCAACAAAATATTAATATTATGTGAGACATGAATTTGCAAATATTTCTGAAAAATTTTATGAATAAAATCAGAATTTTTGCTTAAGACATGGCAACGAAGTATTATTGGTTATGATTTTCATTTAACAGACTCAGTGCTTCAATTTGGCATATATATATATTAATTATGATATATTAACAAAAATTAAAATCAAAACTAAATTGAGAAGTAGCGTTCATATAATTTTTTGCAACACTGCAGAAATGGAAACTAACAACTTTTACTATAAACCATGAATTTATAACAAAAACCAATTACCATAAACTTGCTTAGCTAAAACCAAAAACGTACATACTCGTACATTACACAGAGACTAACAACAACTTCAGCACCCACGTCTATACATTGAAATTATTATATTGTACATGTAGGTACTATTGTATAAATAACACAGCGAACATACCAGTTTAAAAGCGTTTAAAACTCTTTTTGGAAACTTGAATATGGGTAGCGAAGAAAATATGCGATTTGATGACAAAATTGATGCGGTGGCATAATGAGGTCAAAGGTCAAAATTTTGAAAAACCTACCAAAATACTCCATTTTTTTGTATTTTATCATTTTGTTTAATTAGAAATACTATAAATATAATGTTTTTCTCAAATTTTTTTATTACGCCTATAATTTTTATTTTAAACCGATTAAGAAAGTCCTTGCTTTAGTTCTCTACATTATGTAACATGTACTGTTTATCAGCTTCATGGTATGTTCAGCATCCGTTAAAGTCAGTTATTAGTTTGACTTTTCTTGCGGTGGTATTACTCACAACAGCAATGCATTTGGCGATCTGTAGCCCTTTACAAAATGCTTCGCTCTGAAGTCAATCTGATGGATAAAAGTTTAAAAATCCATACAAATTTCCAAACGAGAAAAAAGAAATTGTTTTGGTAGTCATAAAAGTTTTTAAATTCTCGGATGTGAATAATTGTAATTCATCAACGCTTGCACACACTTTTATAGAAGGGGTTTCCCTTCCCATCATCACTGATATGATTGTCTTTTTCGGACTATATTTGCAACGCAAAAACAATCTTTTTCTTTATTACTAAGTCTACGTTTGTATCAAAAAAGTGATTCCGAATGTTTCCCAATAGGACTGTAGATATATTTTTATTGAAATAGCTAATCATCATATGAGTTGAAAATCTCTATTTGACGCCTCAACTGCATTTCTGGTTCTGAACCAGTATGGAAAATAAAGGCTTACTAAAAAAATGCACATATTACAAAATTTTAAAGTGTGGTTGAAAAATATACATCTGTAAACAATAGACGTCGCTCCAGGTGCACGAAATGTGAAATTAAATGCAAGTTGTACGAGTTCTCTATAATCCTGCCGGATATGGACTTTAGCTAAATACAAAAAACAAAAGTGCTTGCTTGTTCTTCGACAGATATGACACTCAAAACTTGTTCATCCTGTATACAAGTGTCCCTTTCAGATAAATGTGCTCCATTCCCGTGCAAAAAGTTCAAAAATCGCCACCTCTGGGCTACTTGATTTTCTGAAATTAATCTCAAATACAGCTCTTAAGAGGATTTTTCCAATATGGTGGCGACATTGTAACCACAATAAGCTACGTTCCAGTTTGCGTTCCAACTAACTTCCAGCACCATTATGAGGGCCAGTTTTTGCAGCAGTTGTATCAAAGTATATCATTTCTAACGAATTTTTCATATTAATTTTTAGCAAATATTCGTAAACTGATTAAGTGACGGCAGCACCAGTTTGATCTTCAATAATGGGGATAGCTCTCAATTTTTCAACGTTCTCCGACATGAGCACAATGGCCAAGCGATCAATTTAATGATTTCCAGCAATTGAGGGAAGTAGTTTTCCAACCCAATGCAAAAAAAATGTTTCAGTGAACTAAAAAACTTGAGCTCAAAGAAAAACTTATAACTTGGCAAAAATCAAAAAGATTACTTTGAAATTTTCAATAATTTCTTTGTCATGACCCGTAGAAATTTTTTTCGTTGTTCACGTAAACTTGTGCAATTCAGAATAAGATCCTCAATATTGTGACCCAACGCTTTAACAGTTGCCACTGAGGATGTGTACAGCAAATGAAGATGACATATTGCCAGCATTCATACATTCATACAGCAATCTGTCGCCTATAAAATTCTTCTTTCGACGTTTGTGAATCAGCTTATTGGAGCAACTTGGGATGTTGTCATTCTTAATAACTCTTTTAATTTCTGTAAATAAATTTTCTTACTCTAATAGCAGAAACACCTTGAATTTTTGCAACTTAGAGCTAAACTAAAAATTATAATAGAAATGTATTTGATTTTGGTGGCATCGTATTTTACAGCGTTAATACAGCTAATAACTAATTTTGTTCTAATTTATAGTATTTCTAATTAAAAAAAATTGATAAAATGCAAAAAAGGAGTATTTTGGTAGGTATTTAAAAATTTTGACCTTTGAGCTCATTATGGCACTGGTTGGCCATAATTTTGTCATCAAATCGCATATTTTTGTCTTTATCCACATTCTAAATTCCAAAAAATAAAAAATCCCATACATATTATACACACAGCCTCAAAAGTGTGTAAGCACCAGTGAATTTTTTGATTTTTTTTAAGATTATGAAAAGCGGTTATGATTTTTTTTTTTCATAACCGAATCTAATATTCAACCAAATATCCAACAAAACGAAACTTTTAAATTTCAATCGATGGATAGATTTTAGGATTTTCATTATCTTAAAAAAATCAAATAATTTGTTGTGTTTACTCACTTTTGAGGCTCATAGTATATTTGAGAAAGAGAAAACGATATATTATTTAAGCCTTATATTTTAAGCGCAGATTATTCAAATTCCAATTTTTTTGTTCGCTGGTCATGTATGTATGTACATAGTTTTAATTGTCTGTGGCTGTGTGTATTTTGTAAATGTAGAGAGAACATCTAAGCAAATTGTATTTGTATGCAACACAATTCATAAAATTTGCTTATTTTAGAGTTTGTTTATTTAACATTCCTTTTTGTTATTGCTGTTTCGTTATTTAGTTTTAGTTTTATTCTGGTTTTGTTTTTTTTTTCATTTCTTGTTTTCATAGAATTTATAATGAGCTTTTACGCGAACTTAACAATTGCAGCAGTAATCAAAGTCTATTACAATTTGAGAAGAGAATCCATGTCTGATGTTTAGATATAAATTTACAAGGGGAAACATTCAGCAAAAACACATTAAAATTAAAATTTCTCAAGCTTGTTTGGAGTGTTTTAAGAAAACCAAAATGGATTTTAAGCATTGTTTCATAACTCTTGATGAGACCTGGATCTACCACTTTATTCCAGAGACAAAAGAAAAATCCAAGCAATGGAATGAAGCTGGAGGAAATGCCCCAAAGAAGGCAAAAACAAATCAATCGGTTATGTTAAGGTTATGGCAACGATTTTTTGGGACTTCAAATGTATTTTATTGATTGACTATTTGCAAAAGGGTACTATTGCAACATTCTGGATCTAATAAATATAAAAATTCGACGAAAACATCCCGGCTTACAACACAAAAAAATAATTGTTCATCAAGAAAACGCACCAGCGCACAAGAGTGTTTAATAATGGCTAAAATAATGGCTAAAATCAATTAATGTACGAGTTGCTTGACCACCCACTTTATTTTCATGATTTAGCTACCAGTGACTTTTACCTGTTCCCAAATCTAAAAAAAATCCAAGCTGGCGAGCGTTTTACCTCAAATGAAGATGCAATTACAGTTGTAAACCACTATTTTGAAGGCCTTGAGGAAAACTATTTTAATCACAGAATAGAATTGCTAGATAAGCGTTGGACTAAGTGTATTGAAGTTTAAGGAGATTATATTGAAAAATAAAAATGTTTTTGAAAAACCAACTATTCTCTTTCTGTGCTAGGCTAAGAAGTTTCCGAACCGCCCTCGTATGTAAATTCAAATTAACAATTTTAAAACTTATAAATTGTTTTCAGCTTGAGTTCATTTAAATTAGTAATTTAAAGAATACCATTGTAAAGTTGTATTTTTTAGACAATTGGCACAATGTTTGTTGTCCAAGATCTACTTGTAAACATCTTCTATTTAACTCAATATTTATTGAGAAAAAGAATTCGGAAATAATCATATTTATTATTACATGTTATGAGTTAGAACGAAATTTACATACGTTTTCTTCACTTACACTTATAAATTAAGTTAAAAAGTAATACGAAATGTTGGACCAGACTACCTACAAATCAACTAGAAAAAGTACTTATTTTTGTTCGCAATGTCCCAAAAGTAATCCGTAATTTTGCCACATTTAACCAAAAAGATAATAACTTATTATACCCTACACGACAATAGTGGGGAGGGTATATTGGATTTGTGCTGATGTTTGAACGCCCAGAAATACTGGTGCAACACTCACCTTAAAGTATACCGATCGGCTTAGAATCACTTCCTGAGTCGATTTAATTATACAAGTATCCAAACAAGTTTCATCACAAATGAGTGGTAAATGAAGCCAAATCACATCTACAAATTTTGTGTAGATCGGTCCATAATTAGTCGTAGCTCCCATATAAGGCCCACTTCCAAAAATCACTTTAAAGAGCATAACTCTTTCAAAAATGTTGGTATCCAAATAATATTGAACACCGATATGTTTCGTATATATACATATAATATGGTAGACTTTTATGATGATCGGTCCATAGCTAGTCGTAGCGCCAATATAGGGCCCACTTCCCGAAATCACTTTAAGGACCATAAATCTCTTAAATATGTTGTTATCCGAATAAAATTTAACAAAAATGAGTTTCTTTTGTACAAATAGGATGATTAAGTGTCATCATAATATTCAGTTCATAAATAGTCAAAACTCCCATATAAGACCCACTTCGTAATTCACTTAAACCTCCATAAATCTTTTAAACGTATTTATATCGAGATAAAGTTTAAAACACATAATATTTATATTCACGGAAGACATGGCACTAAATTTTTGGATGATCGGTCTATAATAGGTAATATCTCCCATATAGCGCCCATATCTGAAAAACTGTTTTGTATGTATCAATATACTGGGTGTAGGGTATTATATGGTCGGGCTTGACCGACTATACTTTCTTACTTGTTTGTAACTATGAAACACCGATGATCCGCAAAAGGGTTAAACAGTTTTAATAACTCCATAATTAGATCGTTAACTGGTTCTTTAGTGTTAACTTAGATTTTGTCAATAATTGCGCAATTTATAAATAACAGTTAATAAAATATTACACCAATTAAAAAGAATATTAATTAAGTAAATATTTAAGCTTAAGCAACATTTGGCCAAGTCGACACAAGCAAATATTTACTTACAAAACTTCTCTAATGTTTCAATTGTGGGAAGCACAGCAACGACTTTTGGAAATAGTTCAAAAATTATTTAAGGATATTTGCCAAAGCAATGATGTAGTCGAGAAGATGGTATTAATTTTACACCTTTTTGTATAACTTTTTCTTATATATTTATTCGTTTGCTTGAAATCGTAACTAAAAATTCTAAAGGAAAAAAAGAACACAATCAATGCAAATAATTTACCTGATATTTATAAACAGTTTCCAAGAAACACTTACACAGTTCATAAAATATAACATTTCGAATAAAAATACTTAATACATACTAATCATATTTTAGCCCTACTTTGCTTCCTATAGTAAGACATTGACAAAACAGGTAAGGTAAGCGGAATTTATGAAGATGGTTTAAAGTGAAGACACAAACCCACCAGCAAACAAACAAACACTTATTTAGCTTTCCAGCAACACAAACAAATACCTGTATATACACGTTTACTAGATACCTGGTTACTAACACACTCATACATTTTTACTTATAAACAACTAAGTAAAGTGATTATCCTCAGGCATATTTCTTTATTACCATTAATCCCCCTTCTTTTAACTTCCTTAAAGTTGTCTGAAGAAAAAAGGTGTACAAGTAAAGGAGAATGTGAAATAGGACGCTGTAGGACGGCAAAGTGGAAACACAAGCTATTTGTTATTACTTTACTGTTGCTGTTGCTGTTGCTTTTGTTATTCAGTTGTCTATTAGTAAATATAATAAATAAATACAATTTACGATAATTTATGTGTTCATTTCTCTACTGCAGTTACCTTCAAATTTAATTTCATTTACTTAATAGATGGTTAGATACGAGAATAAAGATAATACGAACCGAAAGCAAAATGTTCGCAATGAAAATAAGGAAAAAGTTTTTCTTTTTTGTTTCATTATTATCTTTTTGCTTTTGATGAAGTAGAATTAAACAAAAAGAAAAGAAATTGCTTTTGCGGATTACAAGCAGCTCATGAAGAGATAACAAGTATTTCAAAATACAGAAATTTATGTACTTGGTATATAAGAATTTTCATGGTTTTCAACGTCCATTTTTTTTTTTTTTGGTGGAGGTAGGGGTGTGTTGTAAATTTATAGATTTAAAGGACATTTTGGTATACAGAAACACACATATTATAGCAGCTGGACAAGGGAATATTTAGGAAAATGGAGGATTTATGTCGTTTGAAATTGCATGCATTTTAATTTTGTTTTCTCTGAATTTCTGAATAAATTGTAATAAGTATTATTACAAAAAGCCTTTTAAAGTTTTAAAATTAATTTTAAGAGCTACACAAAGTATTTTCAAAAGTAAGAAAGTTGTAGGAAATGTTTAGAAATTAAAAAAAAAATTTACACGGTTTTGATTTAACACGATTTCAAACCGTAAACTTATAAACATATTTTAAATTTTTTACATGATTTTATTTCATTTAGCACGATTTCAAATCATTTGGCCTTAAATTCTTTTGGTTAAAATTTAATTTTGCGACATATATTCATATAATAAATTTAGGGGAATTCCCTTTTTGTGGATATAGCAAATTTACTGGCCAGAGCAATTGTAAATAGCACAAATTTAGCGCAATTTCCTTTTAGTGCATACAATGAAAATGAACTTGTCATACGTACATATTTTACCGATACTTTTAAGTTTAGAGTACAATATGCTTTTTTTTCTCTTTAATAACTATGCTTGTATAAAATACATTATATTGGATTTAATATTATAAACATGAATAGTAAACCTGATAGTTGTTCTTAAAAAAAGTCTTGTTCATGAGAAGAGTATATATAAGTTTGTCATTCCGTTTGTAATTTCCACAATATAATTTTCCGATCCAATAAAGTATATATATTCTGGATCCTCATAGATAGCGGAGTCTATTAGGCCATGACTGTCTGTCTGGATGTTGAAATCAATTTTCTGAAGTCGCCAGATATCTTCGGGATCCAAATCTTCAATAATTATGTCAGACATGCTTTCAAGAACTTTGCTATTTAAAATCAGCAAAATCGGTTTAGGACAATCATAGTTATGGACCAATATGTGAGACAACTTTCATAAAAATTTGATATTTTTTGTCCATTTTATTGCAATATTTTGAAATATATTGAATATAATACCATGAAATTTTTTATACGTTGTTTTTATGATAAAAGAAGAAAGTGTGCAGAAAATAGTATGAATCGGTCCATGATTTCTCATAGCCCCCACACAAAAATCTTCCCGAAATATTGCTCTATTATACATAAATGCCTATAAAATTGGAATATCAAGAGAAAATTCAGCAAAAATAAATTTTATGCAAAAATAAATCGCAAAACGAATTTTTTTTTTTTAGTTCGGTCCATATTTGACCATATTCCAAAATTCACTTAAATACGTATAAAACAGATATAAATAATGTTAAACGGCTAAAATTTGACATAAATAATCTCTATAGGCAAATAAATTGTTGTACTAAATTTTATGGTAGTCGGTACAGAATTGGTGATAGCTCCCATACAAGTACCACATCCGAAAACGACATTTATCACTATATATATTGTATAAATATCGGTACCGGCTCAAAACGTTGCACAGATCATTTACATATATACAAAAATCATCCCACAAAATTTTGTGCATTTCGATCTGTTTTTAACCGAATGCCCCATATAAAGCCCTCTTCCGAAAATCACGTTAATACTCATAAATCTCTTATAAATAAGGCTACCAATCCATGCATGCCTAAATCAAACTGCTGGATTTTAAGAATATCGGTCCATATTTATCAATATCCCCCACATAAGGTCCACTATCGAAATCTGTATTAATATACATATATGTATGTATACATTTTCATAGGTGAAAACTATGACAACAATTATGGGAGAGAAAGGATTAATTTAACGATTGCCGCTTGTAATATGTCCAAAACTTTGTCACTCAAAAAGAGATTTTAATTTTTTAAAAATATTATGGATATAAGTATTACAAATATATATATATATATTGTAAGTAGTCTTTTCGATAATTTCCTATTACATTTTAACTTAATTTGCACATGAAGTTTTTGCTGGGATATATATTAATTTGTATTTAGTACAACTTTTTTGTATAAGCATATAAAAAATATAAAAATTCTCTTAATAATTCTCCATTAAAACATAAATTTAAAGAAATCATAAAATTCTGGTACAAATTATTGATTTACGGACGTATTCCTAATATTTGAAACCAGTATCAGTGTCTAAAGGTACGGTCACACTTGGGATTTTTCGGTGTTATTGGGATTTTTGGTTCATATTAAAACAAATTGGTTCATTAATAACAAATATGTGTGAAAAAAGATTTCCTGTCCTCATAGCTATAATCTTTAAATTTATCAAAATTTTATAAACCATTAATATTTGAAAACCATAATAACATTGAAATGTTTGATTGACAAAAAAGAAAATATATCACTTCGCCTTTAATTTCTATATTAATTTAAAAGCAATAGAAATTATCGTTTGATCTTATTAAATTGTTAAATATTAAGGTATCTATTATAAACAGAGTCTTGATTTAATTTTGTTACCAATATATAAAGCTGACGAATAACATCGTTTACATCGTTTGTGTGCAAAATTGTTAGTAAATCGTTGTAACAAAACAAATAATTATATTTCTTATTTAATATTTGATTCCGTATCGTTACAGACATTATAAGTTGTTGTGGGTTGCTTTGACAATTTCAATTGCATTCATGATTTCATTCCTTTTGCAATCAACGTTTTTAATTCATTTCTTATAACAAATATTTTTATTTCTTTATGAAATTCATTCTACAATTTTGCAACATCAGCAGATATATATAGTATATCACTTTGACAAAGAGCTTTGTTTTTTACTTTAACCGAGTTTAAAATGAAAACTGTTTGTTTCAGTAAAACATATTCTTCATTTGTTAAGCTTTTAAATCAATTAAAACTTTTTGTATGGCAATTTCAAAATTTCACAAACCGTAGACTTATCAAATAATGCGCTCGTATTTGGCAATCCAAAATTAATTTCAATTCACCATTATTTCTTGTTTAATTTAAATTTTTATTGATGACTTGAAAATATATAATACAACAAATCCCGGGATTTCGGTACTGGCCTACCTAATAATAACCCCAAAAGTATGCTCTTAATTTTTACTTAAAACTAAATATTAATAATACGACCTGCTGTACAAAAGAATATTTCAAGATAAACTGAAATTTAGATATAAATACATGTCTCTTAAGGTACGGTCACATTTGGCAAATATTTACTAAAAAAAGCGTAACCACAAGAGTTTTGCAAGATCGAACAGCATGTGCTGTAGCCTAAATAAGAAAATTTTTATAAATAAATAAACGAGTTAAAATATATGTTATTTAGTGTCTACGTCTTTTTCGGCAAATATTTGCCAAATGTGACCGTACCTTTAGAATACTATACCGATTAAAAAATGGGAACTATAGAACAGACTCTAAGCTTTTTAAAAATTACATAAGTATTTTACTTGTTACAATAAGACATGTGTTACAAGGTGTTGAAATTAACTACCTTTAATTAGAAATATATAATAAAATTTAGATTTTGGTAGTTATTAATGCCCTTATTCATACAAAATTAAAGTAGACTACAAATGTACTTTAAGAAAATTTTGTATGAACATTTTGTCTGAAAGCACACTTCAAACCTACTTTATTTTTTATGAATACGGCATTAAAGCTTTAAGTCTTTTTTATAAAATATATAAATTTTTATTTCTACTCTTTGAATAGCTTCTTCAGGATAAAATTTTTATAATTTTATAAATTTAAAAAATTCTTCTGTCATAGGAAAAAAGGATATGAAAACTTTAACAAAACAAAATATTAAAAGAATTTATAACAAGTAGAAAATATTACTAATTATACATACAATATTTGTAAGATGTGTTATTTTTATGTATTAAATGTATGTAAATCTGTGCTACATACATTTTCAGTATCTACTTTGTAGTTGATCTTTTTAGTTGTAGTTACATTAATTATCTGTAACATCTCTAATATAACGTTTGTAGTTATAACGACGTTTGTAGTTATATGTTAGAGATGTTACAGATAATTAATGTAACTACAACTAAAAGGAGTAGCGAAATATTGAATTAAAAATTTAAATATTTTATAAAAAAGACATAAAGCTTTACTAATTACCAAAATCTTAATAAAAAAAAGGTCAAATAAACAATAATAAATAATATATAATAAAATTATATATTGCAAACATCAAACAATTTTACTGAAATTTATATTATCAGCCATGTCACAGAATTTAATTCCGTTCGAAAGTGGATTTAATTCCGTTGTTTGCTTC
The DNA here is from genome assembly GCA_950370525.1 of Bellardia bayeri. NCBI lineage: Eukaryota > Metazoa > Arthropoda > Insecta > Diptera > Calliphoridae > Bellardia > Bellardia bayeri. The sequence goes on along the minus strand of OX493264.1, from coordinate 34,671,983 downwards.
TATATACAAATCAAAACGAAAAAATTTTTCGACAATAAAACTACTTTTAATTTGCTATGTGAAATTGTAATTTTTAATATTTCTAGGTTTCGTTCCGGAAAAATTTTTCGTTTTGTTTTTTCATAGAAGCAAAAAAAAAAAACGGAACTAATTCCACTTTCTAATGGACTTAAATTCTGTGACATGGCTGTATATGTATTGAATTTAATTTTGTAATATTGGAAGTAATTATGTTTGATTTTTGGTTTAAAATTGTTCACAAACAACTAAATTCATGACGTAAGTTTATTGTCACCTCAATTCCAAATATTCCCAGTGAAATGAGTTTCCTGAGAGTTAATTTTTCCCGTGAATAAAATCTTACCATTCTTAAAAATTCCCTGAAAAATTAAAATAATATTGAATTATTAAAAAAGAACAAAAAATACTTTAATAAAACTTAAAAAATCTTAAAAATACAAAACCATTTTACAATTTTCTCTTCAATTACAAACTTTAAAGCTACAAAACAAATATATTTAATTAAAATTTCCAATACCATATCTAACTATTTACTTATTAAGTCTTCCAATTGCAAAAGTCGACAGTTTTTTTAATTTTTTCTTTAACTTCCCAAAATCTTAATTTCTCCCTTAATAAATTGTGCCGCTTTTGTCCTTTCAGCTCATATTTTTTTAAATTGTACCTCCGGTCAAGCATACGATACATTTTTTTGTACTTTGCTGCTGCTCTGTCATCACTTCCAGCATTTGTTTTTGAATGGATATCTCCTCTGCAAGAACGTCGCCAGGAGAGATGTCTGTAGGTAGTTGACTTTTTTTGCCGGCGGCTGTTTTATTTCCTTCTCACTCTCACCCACATCATCTATCAGTAAAAGCTCACCCAATTCATTTTGAATATTACTTCTGGCTTCTTCGATGCTACCCAAGACAACAATCCAAACGAGTTGACCACACCTTTCACGGATTCTCTCATACCAATTAAATGGTATATTGCCTCTTCAATTGTTGAGAACTTTTGCTCCATATTGGGTCCTCCATCAGTTCGTCTAGAAAATGTAAGGTCTTGGGCTGCCTTTTGACGGACGTATTTTTTTTACATATAAATAGCTATTATAACCTTTTTACCTCGCTGTATATTGTAAAGAACTACTTTTGTTATGTATAACTTCTTCCACTCACTAATGCTTTTCGGTGGAATTCCAGCGGAATTTTATTTTGACTCCATTCAAAAAATATTTTATGATGATATTTATTACATTTATTCATAAAAAAATATAAATACTTACATTTTTCGTAAAAGCTCTCTTGGAATTTGTTGGCGCAATTTTCCCAAAAGTTGTTATCACATTCTCCATTTTATACTTATTTTTTTCCCGCGGAAGAGATTCCCCTTTAAGAAGTTCGTATAGTATAAGGGTAAAGGGAAAAGAGAAAAATTTGCCGGGGAGGTTTTATATAAAATAGGTGAACAAAATCAGGTTGTATGTGATTCGAATAAAATTGTATGTTATTTTATTATTTATTTGTTATAACAGTTTCACAACTATTGGGGGTGCTTTCCTGAAAAAAAAAACATAAATTTGACAAACTATGGCCGACTAAGATACAGGTCGTACCGGAATCTAGATAAAAATATCTACGAACGTTAATGTATTTAAATCTCCAGAACATATATTAGCTATATAGCCATACACATTTAAGAATATCATCAAAATCGTACGAGCAGACCTTTACCCAGTATTTTTTATTGGTGTCAGTTCCTTAAATTTATTATTGTAACTTTTATGCACTTATAACAAGAAGTCTTTTAAGTATATACCTTCAGCTACATATACATATTCGTATCCATTACACAGTAATTCAATTTATATCTAAGAAAATAAAAGCTATTCACATGATTGCAAGGTTATCTCTTATTTAAATATTTGTTTGCTCGCTCACAAGTTTGTTATTTTAATTTCTTCAGTGCAACTACATCGTAACCGTTTTAACGTGGCTTTCCCTTTACTTCCTATATTTGTTTTTTTATGTCTGTTTAAAGAAAATTAAAAAAATTTCTGTTTGTAACAGTCTCTGTCAATAGCTATGTACCAGTGAAAACATTTTAAGCTGATTTCAAGGCCAGAGCTGTTATAAATGTTTCAACGTATTGTTTGCCAAGCTTAAGACCTTAAGACCTTTTAAAATATCTTATAAAAAAAACCAACAGCTCTGAGCGCATAGAAAGTCAGCGGTAAATGCAAATTTTTTTATATAAATAAAGGGAATTGGAAGGGTAACAATGGAAAACTAAAATTGCAAGACAATCATTAAAAATGTTTGATTTTTAAAACTGAATTTACTGGTATTTTTGGATATAAAGAAAACGTATTTAGAACTCATGCACTAATATAATTGAGTACTGATTGAAAAAACTTGCCCCATAACAGTTTTCTTTAAGTACAGGGTGGGCCAAGTTTGACTGACTGAAGTGCCATTGTGGCTCTTGCGGTATGAACCATATGTTACGATTATTGAGAACTATGGGACGTAAAAAATTTTCCAACATGGTCCGGTATACCACCCCAGAGACGGTTTGTGGTTCATTAAGCTCATTTTCGAAGAAATATGGACCAATAACTTTATCAAAATTTCAAAATTATTTCAAATCAGTCAGTCCAAGTTGGCCCACCCTGTAGTTACAGCTGATTAAATGTTAATGTTTTAAGGAAATTTAAACCTCACTGCTAAAATAGACATAAACTCACTTAAGTAGGATACTGTCTTTGTCTTTTTTTTATACTCCAATTTTAATGACAATAATTCAAGAAATAGCTGCTACTATGTATTTGTACTACTCTAGTATCACAACCACCAACATTGCCAGTTCCACTCCAATGGCAGTTCCCTTGTCTAGTTTTTTTTCTTTGCTTCAGCCATCGTTAATATTATGTTCACAACATAATAATAAAACTATAAATTAAATTAACTCATAAAAATTCAGTTGGTGTTTACAATACAAATGGAAAATATACAATGGAAAGATACATACAAAATTCCATATAAAAAATGAAGATACAAAAAATATATTATAAAACAAGTTAGAGTGCAATATTCGGCTGTGCCGAATCTTGTGTACCCACCTCTAAATACCAGTAGTGTGGTGCATGAATACTTGAAACTATTGTTTGTAACATATTGTATCGGTAACGATAATTAAACTGGTTATTTTATTTTGCGAATCGCTTAAATGAGTGCTATCAACTTTATGGAGCGATCGTCATAAAATATTGTAACGTAATTCCTATTTATTTGAAGTTTATTTTGTTTAAATTTCATGTCAATAAAAACATTTGCAAGAATATTCCAGTTATTTCACAAAGTTTAATCGCATTTTATTTTTACCTCTTTCATTCAGAACTACTGTTTGTTTAAATTTTTGCAGCGTGTAACGATTGACTTTGACACACAATAAATTAGATACCAAAAGCCCTAGAAAACTGTTTTTGGCTTTTTGAAAGGTTAAAATTGTGGTTATTATCGGAAGTGGAGCTGTGCCCAATTATGGACCAACTTTCACAAAAGTCAATAATATAATTTTGACATACTTATAATTGATCTGTGTAAAATATCGGTTACATATGGATGTTTATGTATGTTAATGAGTTTTTCGGTAATGTTTTAATATTACTTCTCCTTATAAGAGAGTAATTTTCGGAAGTGGATTTTATATAGGGGCTACGGTCAAATATATACTGATTCCCTAGAAATTTGGTTGAACGATTTATATGCACACATGGATGATTTGCTTTGAATTTCATCTTGTTAGTGATTTTTATAAGAGATTTATGCGTATTTAAGTTATCTTCGGACGTGGACTTTGTACGAGGCTATGTGAAAATATGGACCTATACAAAGAAAATATCGTTTGGAGATTCTCAAAACTTAAAAAAATGGTAAAAAAAAAGTTTGGTAAAATTTTCAGCGTGTTGTATCTTTTTTTCGAAGCTCGATCAGGCTAGATCATCTTGGAATCTTATAAGAACCCAGAATATATTGACGTTCTGGTTCTATGCCCAATATTGTTACAAATGGAATGATAAACTTAACATACCCCCCATATTTTTGTGGTGCGTATAAAAATACTCAACGACTAGCTTTCATTGCAAAATATCTTCTTCACGTTATCACTAGAATGATGGTATGAATACTAGTAGTCATTTTCTTTTTACTCTTTGTGTAAACAACCTTGTGAGTAAAAAGAAAATGACTACTAGTATGTGCGGGGACAAACAGTCGTTCAAACTGCCCTTTAGAGACATTTGTTATAGTCTGTCATTTTTAGCTAAAGACTTGGGATTCGTTTGGCGTTGCTTAATTTTTTTGGATTAAAGTTAAACACTGAAAGATTTAGGAATTTAAAAGTTTGAACGAAATTAATTTAAACTATTCTAAAAGCATGTAGAAATATAAATTATTAAGTGTTTTCATAACCTACACCATCATAGTGGGGAGGGTATATTGGATTAGGCTTAGAATAACTTCCTGAGTCGATTTAACGATTTCAGTCCGTGTGGCTGGCTGGCTGGCTGTCCATGTAAAGCTTGTGCGCAGAGTACAGGTCGCAATTTTAAAGATATTTCAATAAAATTTTGTATATGACATTTCTTCGGCCCAAGGATGGATGGGATTGAAACTGGTGAAAATCGGTCCATTATTTCACCCGACCCCCATACAAATGTCCTGCCGAAATAGAGGTTTAACGATCATAAATGTTTGCATTATGCAAGTATCCACACAAATTTCACCACAAATAAGTACTAAATGAAGCCAAATCACATCTACAAATTTTGTGCAAATTGATCCATAATTGATCATAGCTCCCAAATAAGATTCACTTCCGAGAATAACTTGTATACTCATAAAATGTTTGTAAATTTCATAAGTGAAATAAAATTCAACCAAAATAAGCCTCATATACAATAATTTATGACGATTGCTCCAAAATACTTAATAGTTCCAAATGAGGGATAGTAAAATATATATAAAATGTAACACATATTAGTTTCAATGATGGATTAACTTTCACAAAATCCAAGAGTAAAGTTAGACATTAGATATTTATGTAGGTTATTGAGTTTTTCGAAAGTATTCCTCATATGGGAGCAATGACTTATTATAAGTCGATCACTATGAAATTCAGTATGACGATTTATATATATATATGAGGGTTAATTATGGCGAATTTCAATTTCTTGATAGTAAAGTTTATAAAAGGAAGTAGATTTGTGGTCAAATATGGACCGATATTTATGATATTCGGTACGAGCATTTTCATATATATATATGAGTTATTTGTGGCGAATTTTAACTTGATAGTGTCGTTTTTTTTCGCATGAAAACTTTTTTGCTGAATTTTGAATGGATACTGCTTCTCTCTAGGAAGTTATATACATAGAGCGAAATTCCGGGATAACATTTGTGTGTAGGCTATGAGAATCGATTCTTACCATTTTCAACAGGTCTTGATATGATATTATCTGAATTATATTTGAAGAACAGCAAAAAATATCTGAAAAATATTCAGGTTGTATTAAACTTTGTTCTATAAATCGGATGCTAGGAATGAATTTTCACCATTTTCTACACCAAACATTTTGTTGAAACAAGGTATATTTGGAAAAATGTTCATTGTTCTTACGGACAAACAGATGGACATGGCTGGATCATCTTAGAAACTTATAAGGAACCAGAATATATATACCATTATTTCGATGTCTTACAAACAGAATGACAAACGTAATATACAACTGCCCCCATTTTTGTGGTGCTGGCTATAACAAGTATAGACAGATTGTCATAAAATTATGTGGCATTATTTCTGTATATATTAGACTTATTTATATTTGGATACCAAAATTTTTTAGACGTTAATATTTGTGAAAGTGATTTTCGGTAGTAGGTAATATACGGGAGATTTTGTGAATTATTGACCGATCCGAACAAAACTCTGGTTGCAAAAATTAGAGATATTTATGTTAACGGTCATAGTCTTATTTCTGGTGGACATTTCTATGGGAGTTAGGTTAGATAAAAAAATGATTTCAAACAAATTTGAAGTTTCATATCTGTTTTCTATATTTTAATTGTCCTCAGGCTAAGACAACTGTTTACTAAACTGTATCGAAATATCTTTAAAATTGCGACATGTGGTTTGCGCCCTAAGTTAAAATATACAACCCGAAAGTCGATCGTTATACTTGTCAAACTATATAGCTATTTATTCCACAATTTGAAACATTTGTACAATATAAATTTATTTAGAATATTGGCTATTGTTAGCTTTGACCTGTTCCCATTTTTTCAAACAAAAAAACAAAAAATGGTCCGAATTAAGAAACCTTTGATACCTTGTTCTGAAGTGAAGCGTATTCCAGAGAGAGGGTTTTGAATCGATCGAAACAAATAGTAGCATCCGATTAGGAAGGTCTGATCTGTAAGGTGGTTGATGCTATACTTCCCAACCAAAATAGTGTTTAACAGGTATTGCAACAGGTGGCCGAGCGTTGTCTTGATGGAATGTTTGCTTTCATGTTTGGTCACATATCCTGGACAATGTTCACTTTAAACGAATCAGTTGCATGCTGAACAGTTTTATTGTGATATTTTTATCAGATTCTAGCAGCTAATAATTGATAGAAGCCGTTTGCTCCCATTAAATACAGATAATTTTCTTAGTGCCATGGATATTTGGTTTCAATATTTGGCTTCACAAACGATTTCTTACGCTTGGAGTTATTGTAATGGATCCGTTTTTTATTGCAACTATTGATTCGATGCAAAAGCTTTTTCTTTGGTAGCAAAATCGACCTTCAATGTCTATCGTCTTCAATTCATATGGGACCCAATTTCAATGCTTCTTGGATGAATCCTGCTTCTCGCAAATGTTATGAAATTGCTGCTTGTGTAAAACCCAATGAGTTTGCAAGCACTTGTTAAGTTTTCTTTGTCTTCAATCTTTTTTACTAGCCTGGGAGATCTTTGTCTTCCATGCAAAAATTACCACTTTTGGACTGCACATAAGATCTCTCGTACTCGTACATTAAAACTAATGGCAGATATTCACCATAAGCTTCGGTGAGCAATTGGTAAGCTTTAGCGGTGCCTTTTTTTAAATAAAAGAAGCAAAGCAAAATCTTCCGCATTTAGTTTGCTAAACTCATAAATTGCCTTCCAACTACTTCCTGAATAAGTCTATCAATCTCGCCAACAAATTATTATCTTCCCTAAGCAACAAATTTCTAATTAAAAAAAAAATAGCAACAAGGCAGCATACATCGAATTCGTTGATGCCATTAATCTTTGTAACTGTCTGTTTTAAACTCGTTAATTTCTATTTCTATTTCTCTCTACTTCCGCTTTTCCGGCATATGCCATCTTCATCTTATTCTTCGGCTACTGTTGTTGTCATTGCGTTAAACATTTGAAAATTATAATAGATCCAGATTTCTTTTACTTCATTGTGCCAAAAAGAAAACGAGCAGAAAGATGTAAGAAATGAAAAAGGCAAAGACAAAAAAAAAACACATACAAATGTCTTTTAAATGATTGAAATTCTGCAGCATAACTGTCTTTGAACTGTTGAGACTGGCCCAAAGAATCATTGGATGTTTGTGCAAGAATGTGTAGAAATAAGAACTGCAGGACTGGCACCATGAAAACAAGATTGTTTTATGGAGTTGGGGGTCAGCAGCAGCAGCATTAAATCGTAAAAATGTAATTTATTCCATTTAATTTTTTCTTCTTTTATGTTTTTTTTTTTCTTTTTTCTTATACAGACATACTGTGTACATATGTTTGTTGTCATCGAACAATACGAATATAAAGTCGTAAATTTTCTAACAATAATTTCAAAAGTTTGCTTTTATATACTTTTATTTATTTTGCTTTATATTAGTATCTACTGCTATGTACTTGGTATATTTAATTTTATAAAAAAAAATATTTTGATTGCCATGTAATTGGCGTTAACAAGGCATAATAAAAATTTAATAATACAAGATATACAACATACATACATATATTTGTGGGGTAACAATTTAGGCATGAACATAAAGGCAAAATTAAATAGTTTTACAAATATTAAATTGTTAATTTTTTGAAGATTAACAGTTTAAACAGTAATAATAAAAAGTTATAAGTAAAAACTATCAATATATGGCTCAAACGTATTTAATCACTTTTTTGCTAACATAGGTATTAAAACGTCTATGCGACCAGATTCTATATGAACATTACTTTATATAATGAGAAATAACTTTTTTTTTTTTTTTTTTGAAAATGCTATAAAAAAAAACTACTGAATATTTTCTTAAATTTCTTTTTTTATATGAAAGTACAATCCTTCCGGTTAATAATGGAAAATAATTTCATTCAAATGGCTTCCTCGGCTGGTCATGCAGTAGCCTACACGATCGGTCCAATTTTTAAGCACATTATCGATTGTGTGCAGCTGTATTTCACCAATGGCTTCACGAATATTGTGCTTTAAAGCGTTAGTTGTCTCTGGCTTGTCGGCGTAACACTCATCTTTGACGGTAACCCACAAATAATAGTCCAACGGTGTCAAATCGCAGCTCCAAATTGGCCAAACGACATCAGCTCTGTGGCTGATAATTCAAGAACAAGGCGCAAAACATCAAGTGTAGCTTCGGCTATGTGGCACGTAGCGCCATCCTGTTGAAACCAACTGTTGCCAATATCCTCCTCTTCAATTTTTGTGAACAAAAATTCGATAACGATCGCCATTGACTGTAACGGCCACTCCTTGCTCATTTTCGCAGAAAAATGGCCCAATTATGCCTCTGGACCAAAATCTGCACCAAACAGTGACTCGTTTTGGGTGCATTGGCTTTTCAATGTATGCGTGCGGGTTTTCTGTGCCCCAAATGCGACAATTTTGCTTGTTTACATACCCGCCAAGATCAAAATCAGCTTCAGCTGAAAAGATAATTTTTTTTTGGCAAAATCGGCATCTTCTGTAAGTTGATCGCAGGCCCACTTACTGAAGCGAAAACGCATTGGATGGTCAGTTGTTCAAGCGTATACACAACCATATTCGTTCAGCGGAAGGATAAAACTAATTATCTGTCAAATCTGACTTGAGCTAAGTATTACCATTCATGAAATAAGCACTAGTTGAAAAAAAATTTAGATGGCGGACCCGTTATTATTCTCTTAATTTTAACGCCACTTTAAACATTTTTATCTATATGTCGATAATTACAGTTCGTAAGGTACCACTATGCTCGACGAAAATAAGCATAACGGAAATGTAAAATAAAACAATCAACCCTGCAGCGGTGGCAGTAATCAGTGATCGCAAGTAAGTACTTAAATAGTATACGAAAAGCATGCGTACTTACTCTTGATATCACTGGTAATGCCAAAGTTCCACTTTTTTATGAAAAAAGAACATAAATGCGAGAATCGAAAAAACTACTAATTTGCTGTGTTTATGGCAGGTAAGTACTGGTGACTATTGGTAAATAGTCAAATCACAAATCATTCACAACTTACCCCCACTGCTGGGAAGAGTTCATATTCGACTGTGTTGAATCTTATATACACACCACCAAATCACCTATTATGGATATTAATAAGAGATTCATGCGAATTAAGTGATTTCCGGAACTGGACTTTTTATGGACTACGGTCAAATATGGACCGATCATCATAAACTTTAACGCGACGATTTGAATGTAAATTTTGATTATGCTTGTCAAATTTTAACTTAATAGTATATTTTTAGAAAAGATTTATGTTCATTTAAGTGTATTTCGGAAGTAGCCTTTGAATGGGGCTATGTCAAAATTATGGACCGATGCAATGAAACAAGTTGCGATCTCTATGATCCAACAGTAAGCAAATCTATTGTGTGGAACATTTTAAAGCGTTTGAAACACATTGAACATCAAGGAAGCGTCACATTGATGGTAGATTAAAGTTTGATTATGATAATTTGAACACAAATTGGAAGTAATTATTTGGTTTTTATCTTATTAAAATTTTTAAGGATTTAACATTAATAGGTAATTTTTTTGACAAGACAAAATGGAACCTTGATTGGCCACATGACAATAAAGGTTATTGGCGTGATTTACGTGAAGATCCCCATGTTTCACATCCATAGATTTCTGTGGAGGTAGCTTTTGGTGTGAGCAGCATTTTCCATAAATAGTTGTTTTGAATTAGTTATTTTTGCTTCAAAAATAAAAACTGCTGACTACATACTACAAAGAGTTTAGTACTATTTTTGAATGCTGATAACAGAAATAAATAGAGTTTCTAACCGGATAACACACGTTTACTTGTGAGTGCTGGTTTTCATTAAAACAATTGATGTTCTACAATGCCCTGCATGTTGAAAATCTCTGGGGAATACTTACTGGGCAAGTATATAAAAATAATACCCAGTATGATTCTATAAATCAGCTCAAAGAAGCCATTCTAGGCGAGTGACGGTTGATTGAACCAGATGTCATTAATAATCTTGTTATTAGTATGGACGATCATATTGAGAAATTTTACGCAGCTAAAAGACATGTGTTTTATTTTTGCTTTGCTCATGAAATTCATTTACTTTTTTTAATTTTGTATAAATGGCGTAATACTTGTTGAACAAAGAGAATTTCTTATTGTTGCACAATAAAATGTACCATTACTTAAAATAAGATTCTATTAAATTTTTTTTATTTTACATTGTTATGTTTATTTTCGTCGAACATAGTGATACCTTACAATCTGTAATTATCGGCATATAAAAAAAGTTATAAAGCGGCAGAGTATGGTGAATTATAGCAGACTTTAGATGTGCCTATTTTCATCATTTATATCTCTCACAGTTGTCACTATAATTTTAAGATTTGAGATTTTATTCATATTATTATAATATGTAAAAACTATTAACTACTATTTTTCGTACAATTTTTTTAATGCTTCCTTTCTATAATAAAAATACAATACAAAAAAAAAAACACACTTCATTTTAACAACCCAATCATACCGACAATATTGCTGAATATATATAAAAAAACCCCTTTTAACTAATTTTCATAAAATTTCCTTACAACTACTAGCTAGCACTTCGGCAAACAGGAAGCAAGTTCGGTTAGCAGCTTGTATCAACAGGGACATCTCTCTCGTACACACACTCTTACAGAGCCACACATTTACTCACACTCTCAGTCAAACACTTTGCTGGTAATTTTAATGTTGAAAAATTTAGTTAAATTGCCAAATGCAACAATGGTTTTTCTTAATTGGTTTCCTTTGTTATGAAATGCTTGCAGTAATGACAGCAAGCAGCTCAGACACTTGCAACCAAAAGCAGCCAAATAACAAAAAAGAAAACACCGCACAGTGGCATTTCGGCGGAAAAAATAGGGTTTTTTAACTTTCAAATTTCAAAATTTTAATGATTTGGTTTTGTAAAGAAATATTTGAATAAGAAAAATTCAACAAGGTTTTTTATAAAAAGTAAAATTTTGTAGTTAAAAAAACTAACAGAAGTCAGCGGAAATTTATTCAATGAAATTAGATTAAAATTATTGTCCAAATAAAGAACTTTTTTTGTGTGTAAGTTTATAGCTATGGCGTTTGTTTTATTTTTTAGTGAAAATATAGCACTTACTTTTTTATAAAAAAAAAATATTGAAATTGGAAGAGTAAACTAATTAGACATTATAATATATCAAAAATTATACTAAAAAATATCAACTTTTCACTTTTTGATGAAAAAAAAACTTTATGTGCTTTACCTTGCTTAGCCCTCTAACTATAAAAAAATGAAAGGTCCGAGTCTGTACTTTCAATTAAGAAAAAAAAACCGCCAAATACCGTCCCTTTTAGTAACATCGATTTTAATTTCAAAAGTCACTTCTATTATTTCATACAAATGGTCAGGCTTTCGGGAATTAAAGCTTGAAACGATTTATAAGTGAAACATTATTTTGGTTTATAATGTTTATAATTTATGGTTTTATATGCCTGTTACTGTGCACACAGTACTACTACATGGTAAGGATATAATGGATGCTGCCGTATTACCAATAGGAATGCTTCCGGAGGAAGCCAGAAACAAATAAAACAAGAAGTATCGATTGATGTTTTCGAGAAAGTGTGATCGAATTTACACAAATACTGATGTATTTAACATAAGTAGCATAAGGCGTCATTCGAACAAAATTTCCTTAGAACTAGATCCCATTGTTAAACATATGGTGCTTGAATAATATTACAAATAAAAACTAACACAATTTTTCGCCTGTTACATATTCAATTAAAACATTGTATATTACAATGGATTTTTATCAAGCTGAAAGGTATAAATAACCGCATTTGGCATCTCAATATTGGCAACACCATTTTTTTTTCATTAAAAAGCATTAAAAAGGGTTCATAACTGTATTTTATATCAATTTATTTCAATGACTAAGTTGTTACACACTTTAACTTGGCATACTTGACTAGAAAAGCTACATCCATTTGTGCGATATTTTCGGTGTATTTGAAGGCTAATATCTTTTGCGGAGGGTTGTTGAGGATATTCTCTTGTTTTGCATGGATACAACAAATGTTTAACTTTTGAATAAAAATTAACATTATTTAACTTATATGCAATTTTCATATGATTCTAGACAGGCAGGAAAAACACCTAAAATCTACAACTTTCCATGGGCGTAAAATCTAAAGTAGGCGTGGCATCGCCAATATGTTTAATTATTTTCATAAGGAGAAGTCAATTAAGAAGTTTCCAGAATTTCAAGTCCCTAGGTCCTAGGGAGGTGAGTGTGGCAGTGTGCGGTTTTCCAAGATTTTTTCAAAATTTCTTAATTTAGCCCAGAGAAGTGTTTCTGCAAAATTTCATTGCTGTACGACCACTCCTTCTATTTTTTTCGAAGAAACGTATAGGGCGGTACCACTGTGCACCGTACCAAACTGTTAGTCAGTATGATCATAAGTTTTATATGTATGTATATATAGAGGGGACTGACTGGTGATGTTGAAACTGTTTAAGATGAAGTAGTACTTTACATAGATGTATACATAGATATACATACTTATGTATGTATTTATGTGTGCATACTTATGCTAGTGTATTGTGTAAAATAAAGAGGGTTCCTTTATTTTAGAAAATTTTATCACTATAACAGCTGTGAGCACAACTACAATTCGCCCCTTTATATACATTTATATTCCTATCAGTGTTGCCAGTTTACTTTTTAGCCTCGAAATTTATGTAACAGGTGGCGCAAAAGTAAACTTCCGATGTTTTTTGGCTGTAATTAAAAAAAAAAATTAAAAACTTTGATTAGTCTTGTGGATTATTTTTATTTGGTCTTTTAATTTTTTTACATCAAGTCGAGAATATTATGTCATTTAAATTGCCGCCGCCAAAGTTGATTGTCATTTGAGCCCTTTTTATGGCATTTTCCATCACTTTAGCCAAAACTTCCGGCGATAGGTCCTCACATTCTTGTCGGATATTGTCTTTAAGAGCTGCAAAAGTCTGAGGCTTGTTGACATGAACCCTCGACTTCAAAAAGCCCCACAAAAAGAAGTCTGGAGCGGTCAAATCAGGCGATCTTGCTGGCCAGTGCAAATCGCCAAAACGGGAGATTAAGCGCCCGGGAAATGCATCCTTCAGCATATCGGTTATGGCACTTGCAGTGTGTGCCGTTGCACCGTCCTGTTGCAACCACATGTTTTCCAATCCCAATTCATCAAGTTACGACAAAAAAAAACTCGTTAATCCGTAACTACGGCCCAATTCCGTAAATCACTTTAACGACCATAAATCTCTTAAAAATGTTGGTATCAACATAAATAAGTTTTATATACATATACAGAAATGATGACACCTTATTTTATAATGGTCGGTCCATAATTAGTCTAAATTTGCATATAAGACCCTCTCCGTAATTCACTTCAACCTCCATAAATATTTTAGAAGTATTTATATCGAGATAAAGTTAAAGGTACATAATATTTATATTCACACAAGTCATGGCACTAAATTTTTGGATGATCGGTCCATAATAGGTCAAAGGCCCATTTTGTTTTATACATATTTTGGGTGTAGGGTATTATATGGTTGAGCTTGCCCGGCTATACTTTCTAACTTCTTTTTATTTTAAGTTAAGAAATTTTTTACGTAAAATAATGTATGCTCTCATTAATAAGACTTTGTTCGATTGCTAAACTAGTAAACTATTACAAGAACAGCCAACAGAACCAATTACCTTTACCACTGATTTTGAAGTGTCAACTTGAATTTCAGCTCATTATCATCCCTACTTAAAATTTTTTACATGTCATCGGTACAGTTTACATATAAATTTGAACAATATTTCATATATTGCGTGAATAATATAATATAATCTCTCATTTGAAATGAAAAATTTTAACTCGGATGAAATAACAAAGATAACAGTGCAATAGGGAAACCTTTCAAATTATAAATGGATAAACGTAGAATCAGTTGAACAGCTGACTTTTGGGTGGAGGAATGAGAGTTTATTGGCGTTTTGCTACATTTACAGTCTAATTCATAAAAACTTATCAAGGGTTTATAACAGGCTTATAAAACAAATATCCATACAAAATTTGCTTTATAAGCCTGTTATAAACCTTTGACAAGTTTTATGAATAAAGGGGTTAGTATTTAACTTTTTCGTACTATCTTTTAGCAATGCGGAGGTTTTTACTACTAATATAAGTTAAATTATTAAATGCATTATTAAATATTCGTTGGTTCGAAAGACTTCTGCTTATAAACATCCTAGACAATCGTGATATTTATGAAAAATCTAGTTTGAATTATTCTGAGGATGAAAAAATTATTATATTGTTAATTTCATAATCACAAGTGCTTGAAAAACTAAAAAAAATTATTAAATGTAACTTACTAACTCTTAAAAATGAGATTTGTTGCTTGAATACTATTTCATTCTTTAGCATATAAAACTAATCAATTTAAAATGTTAAGCTTATTGAATAACAATATTTAATGTCAGAAACCTATTGAAAATTATTAGATTGGTTATACAACAAATTTTTTGCTATTTAAAAGTTTAACTTAGAAAATAACAATATTTATGTAGAAATCAGAAAAATGATATTGTTTCCCAATTTCAAAAATAAATTTTAAGTCAATGAGTTATAGAGAATAAAATTAGATCCAAGCGAGCATTTCGAGCATTTTGACTGGTAACTGGCGAATGACACGCGTGATATTTTGCTCCAAGGCCTGAATCGAAGCGGGTTTGTCCGCAGAAACTTTAGACTTTACATATTACCACAGGAAAATATCTGACGGTGTGATATCACATGATCTTGGTGGCCAATCCACCGGCCCAAAATCAATAAATCCATTAATTGATGCGTTGTGTGGGAAGTGGCGCCGTCTTGTTAAAACCAAATGTCGCGGAAATCACGAGCTTCAATTTCAGGCATCAAATAGTCGGTTATCATGGTTTGATAACGGTCGCCATTGATGATAACGTTCGCATCGGCACTATTTTTAACGAACTATGGACGACCTCTATATTCTCTTCTCAGCGTGCTGGACCTGGTCTATTCGGCCGAATATTATCCAGTAATGAATGCTGGGTCTCAAAGTAGGTGATGGTGTTGCGAATAGTACGCTCAGTAGGTCGATTATGTTGACGATAAGTTGAGCGAAGTCCGCGAAACACATTCCTCACAGAACTTAAATTTTCGTAATAAAGTTAAACGATTTGTAAACGTTGTTCAAGCGTAACTCTTTCCATTATGACAGCCTGACACGACTTACACGTGATCTGGTAAAACAAATCTATTGAAAAAAGTATCTCTACTTGAATCACTCTATATTTAACACCTAATTAGAGACTTGAAATTTCGGGTACCCTTCGCTATAAATATTTGAAAAAGAAATCCTGGAAAGGACACTTATTCGAATATTATACTGCACACATCACATTTGTAAGACATGGGTCTGGTCAGGCCCATATATATTTTGTATTGTAAATGCTGTTTTTTATATTTTTCTTGATGTTTTTAATTATGTTTTGCCCAGTTGTCTATTATTTATTTATATATATTAAACAAGGTTAGGTTAGGTTAAGTCGGGAAATAACCAGAAAACATACTAACAGGAAACTCCATCTAGTTATGGTACAAGTTTTATTGAAACTGCCGTTACACTTACATAATGAAAGTTGTTCTTCCCCTTTTAACATATGAATATTTATTCATAATTAAGCCTAGTATTCTGTTCAAAATTTCAAATGGAATGCTGTCAAAATACATGTTAAAAAAATTCACATGAAATTTTCATGAAAAAATATTGCAGAAGTAGTACTCTGTTCATTTTTTGAAAAACATGTGAAATGTATCTGGAAACATTATTTTTTCACAGCGAAATAATTAAAGTAGCAATTGTTTCACGTGGAATTTTCATTCAAAAGCTCTTCTGTCGCAACAACAATGTCTATTACTTATTGTGCTGCTGCACAAGCGGCTAGTAATATTTGTTTATTCATTTTTATTTAAAGATTTCGATTCAACACAGATTTTTTAATATTTTAACTTTTATTTATTTTCGATTTAAATTCACAAAAAAGCAAAACATATGTGTTTTGTTTACAAAAGTACATTAGCTACACATCAAATTTTCCGTATGAAATAATTAATGTTGCTCAATATTTTTCCCAAATTTGAACAGAGTACTAGGCTTTAATTAAAAAAAAGTAAGAAAGTATAGTCGGTCAACCATACACGCAGTATATGAATAAACAGTTCTTCTAAAATGGGCGCTACATGATCATCCAACAATTTAGTGCCATGACTTCTCTGAATATAAATATATGTATGGCAAAAGATATAAATACTTTTAACAAATTTATGGAGTAATTACGGAGATGGGGTTATATGGGAGATTTGACTAATTATGCACAGACCACTATAAAATAAGGTGTATTAATTTATACATATATGAAACTTATTTGTGTTGAATTTTATTTGGATACCAAAATTTGTGGAACTTAAAATAAATGGAACATATAAGGAAGCTACGACTAATTATGCACCGATCATCATAAAATTGTATCATATTATTTGCATATATCTGAAACATATTTATGTTCAATATTATTCGGATACCAACATTTTTAAGAAAATTATGCTGTTTAAAGTGAATTTCGGAAGTGGGCTTTAAATAGGAACTATGATCAATTATGAACCAATCTGCATACTTGTCGATACTTGCATAATTCAAACATTTATGATCGTTAAACCCCTATTTCGGGAGGACATTTGTATGGGGGCCAGGTAAAATAATGTACCGATTTCCACCAGTTTCAATTCCATCCGTCCGTGGGGCGAGAAAATGTCATGTACCTGGTCAGCCAGCCAGCCAGCCAGACGGACGGATGAATTTAATATTCAAATTAGATCGACTCAGGAAGTGATTCTAAGTCGATCGGTATACTTTATTGGCGTTACAAACATTAGCACAAATCCAAGGAATGGAAGGGTAACCCACTATGGTGGTGTATAATTATATTACTTATATATGTATGTATGTATATTATTCACATTTAATTACAAAAATGGTTTTTTTTCGTATTAGGTACACGAAAACCTTATTGGGTCTGGCTAGACTCATGCGTTACGTAAATGTAAAAATCAAAACATGCGAAGAGTTAAAAATAAATACATATTTACTAACAAAAACTTATTTGTCTGTAAGTAGTCGTTATTTGTAACACTGTTACATGTTTTGTAATTGCAGTACTTTTTCATTTGATTACTTTATGTTACTTTTAATTCGAAAAATCAAAAAATTATAAATAAAATTGTGTTGACTTTGTTTAGACATTTTTTTTGATGGAATTTAACGATTTCTGGCTGTTATAAAGCTCATGTAGCTTCCCTTTTTTTCAAGCTCCTGGCAAGTAGTGTCTACATTCCTATGTATCTATTATTATATACATAAGATATCTGAGAATGTACTATTATATTTTTATGTGTGTATGAACATTTGGTTTAAGAGTTAAGACTAACATTTGTTAAACATTTTAGAATCCTTCACTTTGACTGAGTGTTATCTCATAAATACACTCTGTAGAGTTTGTATAAGGAATTTAGTTACAGTATTATGTTGCGCAAACTTCAAATGTAATTTAAGTATGTATGTAAGTATATATTTTAAATTAAAACGAAATTTTTTCCCGAAATTAGGTAATACTGAATTAGTATACATTACAGGAAAGTGCTTTCCAATTGTTACATATACTCTCGTTGTACAAAACTTATTATATGGGATTAAGACAAACGAGTGTAAACAATCGAGGATTTTTGTTATAACACAGCCATTTAGGGAGTCAAAGTGGAACCCTTCACTTAAACAATAATTTCTAAAAGTGACAGTATACCATTTATGGAGCCATTTGACTGATCTGTAGTAACAAAATTTTCACAAAACAAGATGTGCACCTTTATATATCTCTTATCCAAGAACAAATTTTTTTAATATTATGAAGGTCACTTATATGTATAACTTATCACTTTTAAAAAATATGGTCTTATGTTATCGATTGTACGTTGCGATAAATACGGCAAAGTTTTTTTTACTTACAGCCATGTCACAGAATTTAATTCCGTTCGGAAGTGGACTTAGTTCCGTATTTTGCTTCTATAGAACAAGTAAAACGAAACTTTTTTTTGGAATGAAACCTGGAAATTCTTAAAATTACAATTCCACATAGCAAATTAATAGTGATTTCATTCCGAAAAAATTGTTGGTTTGATTTCTTCTATTCCAGCAAAAAACCAAATTAATTCCACTTCCGAACGGAATTAAATTCTGTGACATGGCCGTTAGTGTTTCATAACTATAAAAGCACTTTTACTCAATTTTTGTATTATCATTTTGATTTAATATTCAAATTATTTCAGAGAAATCGAAAAATATAAATTGTTGGCCTATTAAGCAAAAGTTTTTAGATAATAATAGATAATAGCTTTTAAAACAGTCAATGATTATATTGACAGAATAAGTCTAGAAGCTGCAAACTAGGGAAGCCAATCCTGCAATTCAAAATCCCGGGATTTGTTTTGTTTTGTGTTTCTATTTTAGTGTTTGTGTAAAAAAAAGTATAATTCTTTTTATCTGATTTTTACATACACATACATACACATTCTTTAGCATTTTTTTATAAGATAAACCAAAAGAGATCTATTGATCCGTGTAAATCCGGTTAAAGTAACAGTGAAATGGTTTATCGCAGTGATATGAATCTCTGGTGATGTTGCACTTTTATTTTTATAGTGATTCTTAAAACAAACCAAGCAAAAATGATGATTTACTCAACACTTTTAAATGTGTTTAAAAAACCCAAAATTGAGTTTGATAATGAGATAGAACTGTGAAAGCCCCCCCACCTAATAATGTCTGCATTGATAATTAATCAAATATTGAATCAGAAATATAATTATTTGTTGCGGAAAGTGAGAAAGGATTGTTTATGCAATCAGCATACAAAAATTTGGTACAAATTTTGCCCCAAGCATATACAGCTGCGTTAAAAGAAATATTGCTTTCAGGACACATGTATGAATTTTTCTTCGTTTTAGTTTCCTAGTTATTTTCTTGATACATAATTGATATAATTCAATCATTTATTTAACGTAAAAAAGATTTGTGTAACTTTTATTGACTTTTTATTGAAAATATTTATAATTCCAGGTGAAGTATCAAAATTTGGATGGCACTTTTCATTAGAGATTTTAAAAAAATATTCTATATTTCAAAAAAATAAAATAAAAAATAAATAAAATGAAGCTGATGAAACAAATAACTTAGTAATAATTTGTTGCAGCATATTGAAGCATAACATTATTTAGTATATCAACGTAAACATGTTGATCCATTGTTGATTTTGTGCACTGTATTGGCCCCACTCCGTAATATGGATAGTCTCTCGATACTATAATGCTAGAACCTCCATGCTTTACCGTCTTAGATGTGAATTGTGGATTGTATTCTGTATTCTCATTTAGGGGACGTCTCGCATATGAACGAGAATCTTTTACACCAAATACAAATTTTTTACTCTTGTCCGGCCATAAAATATATCACCATTTCCTAGTAGACCAATTTACCCTTAAGCGAACACCAGGGTCCGGGCAGGAATTTTTGAACATTTTTATAGTTTTTACTAAGATATCTTAGGCGAAGCGCCTTGGCTTTTCATGACTTCCTCAATGAAGGTGTTTTGTACAATAAAATTGAAATAAAGACTTAACATTTTTTTTGTAGGCGTAGTAATTACTCTCAACATGCTTGTAAAACCAGGGCCCAATCAGGCCCTATACATACTATTATGTAGAAAATGCAGCAGATAAAATTTAAACAAAAGAGAAAGAGACTAAATCAATTTATAACTATATATTTTGTGTTTTGTATAAAAAGCAGAATAAATGTGCTTTAACGTATCAGAAATTAGTTTTTTATTGCTGTGTTGGCAGTTAACAAGTGTTAGTAGTGTTACAATTCGTATTGAAGTAGACAAATTCTATGAAACAGTTTTAAAATCTAACCTTAATTATTATAATAGATTGGCAGAGGCAATTGCCAATTATATAGAAAACGAAATTCAGAATGAGGTTGATCAAAATGAAGACGATGCTTCTGATATTGGGAACGAGTTAGAAGTTAAAGATTTTTAATTTAAATCCATACGAAATATAAAAAGTCTCAGTTAGGCCCTGGTACTCGCTTATGGGAACACATTTTGGTGTTTGCGTAAGGGTGAATCAAATAAATAATAGTATTGCTATTAGTTTTGCCGGCACTGTATATATGGCGCTACAGTGGTGCTCTGTATTTGATGGAAACAAAAAGGTCCTACCTATTATGAGTGGCTTAAGTCTGGAAAAATCATCACAAGAAACCTGTATCTTATGCAACTGATTCGTTTGAAGCGAGTATTGACAGAAAACGACCAGAATATATGACCAGACATGAAAGCGTACATTGACAACGCTCGGACAATTAAGCATTAGTTTAATGCCAGACAGGCTGTGTCCGACAACTAATTGTTTTGATTGATACAGGATGCTCTCTCTAGGATACGATTAACTTAAGAGCAGAATATTGGCAGGAAATTGGCTTGATTCGTTGGTGGCCATAAAAGATAAACAGTTTTTTGGCGCGAAAATATGGAAAATGTCAAAGCTAACGACGGGCCATACTTAGAATAAATTTACATTGTGCAAATTTTTCAAAATAAAAACTAAATATTTTGAAAAAATTACTAAATTTTTAACTTATACATTAATTTACTCCAATCTATTTAAAAATCTTAATATCTGTCTTAATCTTCTGGAAATAAAGACAAATTTAATATTTCTAAGGTCAGTATAGTAACGTCAAGACTTAGCGATTCTGAAATCGACTTGTTTATTTACAATAGAAATGTAATATTATTTTAATATAATGTCCTCTTGCCCAGTAGATCCTATAGGACAGTCGCAATAATAAAACAACATCTTAGTTTAGAATTCTTAGAATACTTGTAGATGTAATCTATTAGGGTGGTTGGACATGAAAAGGGTTTAGATTTGTTTAACAATACTAGTTTTTAATTTAATTTATAATTTAAAATATACCCTTAAATTATGCCAACATTATTGGGCCTAAAAACAACTTTCTCAACATAAATTTCGCTGTCAGAAGGAGAAAGATTTAATCTTACTTGCCCTATTCAAATGAATTTGTAGATTTTTTTTGTGCAGTTGAAATATCTGGTTTTTATTTATGTTTTTTTTTTGTGAATGCTTTTACTTTAAGATAAATTATTAATCAAGCTTAGTTTACCTTAACTTTGTTTCAGTTTTTATTATTGTTCTTAAGTTATTTTTTGGTTGTCCTTTTCTCCCTTTCATTATTGTGAATTTGTTTAACTGCAAAGGACACACAGCAAGTAGCCAAGTATGTATGTACATACAGTAGTTTGTAAGAATATAGTATGAAATTGTAAAACCTCCAAGGTATTTTCTTGCATTTTAAGATGTTATGACAATTTGTATTTGATTTTTACATTTCAGTTACTAAAGAAATGGGCGTTTAGTTTTTGTTAAAATATTCTAAATAAAGAACTTTACTTTTTTGTTGCTTAACTTTTTGTAGGAAAACTTAGTGAAACACTTGTACAGAGTAATAATAATACCAGGCATCTCCTGCCTTGTAAAAGGGACATTTTTTTAGGTTTTTTTGGGTTTACTTAGAAATTTTATTGTTTTAATGTTTGCCAACCTAAATGAATTGTTTGTCTTAGTTACACATTTTTACACATTCATAAGCAATACTTGTACATACATATAATTTATTTAAATACCCTACACTTTACAATGTGAAAAATTATGATTGGGGAAATAAAATTCTATTGTTATTATAACAACGTGTTTTTTAGATGGGATAAGAAGACGTATTAAATTGGAATTTGTGATGAGTTTTTACAAGGATGTCTAAGCATACTATTTGCCATTGTCTGTTAAGTTAAGTTAATTGCATTAATTTATTTAAAATTCTTTCCTTGAAGAAGAACCGAACAAATTATAGTTATTTTTTATTTCCTGTTTTTTTTAATCAAAAATGCAACAATAGATATAATGAACGAAAATAATGGTGACCAGTTAAATTCAATGTGTATTTGATTAGATGGTCTTAATGGTTAAAAAGAAAGAAATTTAATAGAATATGTATTTCGAAGAAATGTATATTAAATAAAAACACTTAAAAATTAATAGCATGTTGGAATCTTTATTTTTTGGCCGAAAGAACAATCTGTCATTCAGATGCTGTGGGTGGTTTATTATTTTCAAAATTCGCATTACGACCTTTTTCAGCACTGCTATTGTAATCTCGCGAAAAAACAATATTTGACATTACAGAACCTCAAATTAAAATCCACAGCTGTGATATCACAAGTTCTAGGGGGCTAGTTGAGAGGTGCGGACCGCGAAATTAGTTGTTTAATAAATTAAGCCAAATAAAGCTCTTGTTTATTTTACACATTGCTTACAGAACACTGATTTTCGTTATATAGATGAATAGTTTGGAGACATTATGGCGGTGTAAATCGTTCTATGATGAATTGCCAAACAATATTGGATAATTCGACTGTGGCGAATCTTAAATACCCTCTACCTAAACTTAATAACAAATACAAACACTAAGGCGAGGCTTCTTTTGTTTGATTTTGATATCAATAACTTTATTTACCAGAAACCTATGCATGGCATAGTAGAAGTGAACCAATTATGGACTGATAACTTCTAAATCTAGTATGTGATTTCTACGTACTTTAGGCTTATTTTGGTTGAATTTATCTCAATAACCTTATTTAAAAGGGTTGTATGGTTGGTTGTTATACTCGGAAGTGGTCTTAATGATCCATATAAAAGTTGGTTGGATACCGATATTTCTTAGACATTTTTGTGGGTGCAATTGTTTTTCGGAAATGGTCCGTATATGGCAGCTAGGACAAATCATGGGCTGAACTTCTTAAATATTGGAACAGTGAATTTTATGCATATGAGAATATCTCACGTCAATTATCAATGTAAACATATTATTATTAAAATGCATTTCTGAAGTGGACCTTATATGGGGGATATAGTCAAATATGGACCGAAATTCTCAAGATATAGCAGTTTGATTTTGGCATCGTTGTAAATGACCCATGTAAAATTTTGGATCGGTACCATTATTTATAAGGGATTCATGAGTATTGAAGTGATTTTCGGAAGAGGGCTTTATATGGGGGATAAGATTAAATACGGACCGAAATTCATAAATTTCTGTGGTATTATTTTTGTGCATATGTAAATGATCTTTGTAAAGTTTTGAGTCGATACCGACATTTATCAGATATATATAAATATTAATGACTTTTTCAGAAGTGGTCCTTATATGGGAGCTATGACCAATAATGGACCAACCATCATAAAATTTAGTACAACAATTTATATATATATATAAGAATTATCTGTCGAATTTTAATCTAGTAACTATATTTGTACCAGATTTAGACGTATTTAAGTCAATTTTAGATGTGGACTTTATATGGGGTCTATGGTCAAACAAAACAAAATTTCGTTTTGCGATTTCTTTTTACATTACACTTATTTTTGCCGAATTTTGTATTATTTATTTATTATTTTACTAAGATTTTGGTAATTATTTAAGCTTTGTCTTTTTTATAAAAAAAATTGTAAAATTTCATTTCTACTCTTTGAGTAGATTCTTCGTGATAAAAATTTTATAATTATATATTTAATAATAATAATTATATGAACAATTTATTATTTTTTATTCGAACTGTTAATTTTAAATTTTTGATATTTTTTTTAGTCGGGCTCGAGTTCATTAAATTTAATTTTCATTAAATTATTTTTACTGAAGGTAGGAATTGTTTTACAACTTGAAAAAAATGGCAATGTCTGCAATTGACTCTGGACTTTCTGTCGATTTGAAACTATTTTGATAGTGTCATCGGAGAATACATGCATATTTTAAGATACAAATTATGTGTTTGCTTTTTCACACATCTTAATAACAATTACATACATGTGTATATAAAAATGCTTAAATATCATTTCCCCTCTTAACGTCACTCTAAAAAATACAGTATAACAAATGTCATTAATTTTCAACATTTCTTATTCCATGCTATTCATTCACAGCAACACAAAATATAACCCAACCAAATAAAAAAAATTTAAATAGAAAAACTGTCATTCTGTCATTTTCATATTACAGCAAAGGAGCCAGAGATTTCTTCAGGTATAAAATGCAAACTAGCTATTTGTTTTATTTTAATTTTTTTTTTTTGGGCAAAAAAGAAGGAAACGAAAATTCTTTAAACAAAATATTAATTGAAGTAAATTACTTCTAGAAACTCTTTCTTTGTTTGTGTCTTTCCACACTTTTACTACTGAAACTGATGAAACTTGAAAGGAAATTGTGTTTGCACATGTCATAAAAGTTCAAGGAAAATATTTAATGAATGAAAAATTAACAAAAAAAATATAGCTATGCAGATATATAAAATGTATAGTTAAAACGATATCAACATTTATAAATATTTGTTAGCAGGAAAGATGGAATAGGGGAATTGAAGTTTATGTGAAAATATTTTTACAATTTTCAAATTAAATTAAGTTTAAATTCATTAATTAACAAGAAGTAATAAAAAAAACTATTATAAGATAGAGTGCTATGTTCGGCTGGGCCGAAGCTTAAATTATATTCTTTCATATCGAAAATGAACAAGTAAGAAAGTATAGTCGGTCAAGCCCAACCATATAATACCCTACACCCAGTCAAACAGTGGTTTCAGAAATGGACAATATATTGTTGCTTTGACATATTATGGATCGATCATCCGAAAATTTATGGACATAATTTCTATGCATATTTACATTAAATGTTTTTAATTTTAAACACTTTTAAACGATTTATACATGCAAAAGTGATTTTAAAGTGAGTCTTATGATTGTCATGGGAGCTTCGACCAATTATGGCCCCACCCTTATAAAATTATGTATCATAATTTCTGTATATAGCATTATCCTTATGCAAAAAATCTCCCGTCATTCTAAAAATTAATAGCAATTTTTTAATGTTTTTTGGTTTAAAAGTATAATGGTAAAGTGCTTTTCCAAATAATTGCAAGTTTTATAATTTATCATTAAAAGAGATTAAGTTGTGACGTTCAGTAGTGAAAAACTGTAAATGAGAAGACAAATATCAATTGATACTAGATATATTATATTATAATAAATTGCATAAAAAAGGTAAATCCGCTGTACAATGAAACAAATTATAGACAAGTATACGAAACACAATACCGTAATAAATATACCTGGTGCAAAAAACGCGCAAAGCGTCTTACAAAAACTGAAGTACGAGCAATACTAAGATAACTTAGAGCAAACTCAATATCCAGTGCTGGAAAAATGACTGAAAATGTTGCGAAAACTTCTGGAACCTGTAAGCGAGACTACAATTAAAAGATATTTGCATAAAAAGGGCCTGTATATTTAAGTGAAATTTCATTTATATCAAAGAACTTCGCAAAAAAATATACAAACGAGACTCAAATTTTTTGTAATAATATTATTTTCACCGATGTAAGTAAGTTTAAGATATTTGCAGTTAAAAACCCCAAAAATATGGCGAACCAAAACGAACTAATAAATATGTTACCAAGACGGTAAAATATGGCGACGGCTCAGTAATTGTCTGTAGTTGTGTGGCAGGGGTCAGTAATCTTATATTTATAGAACAAAGAAAATGGAAGCTTATTTCGACATTAAAAAAAAAAACAAAGTATCCCCAAGTTTAGTGTTGCAGATTTCAATGTTTTTTAAATCAACGTTTTAATATAAAAATACAAATAAGAAAAAATTATATTTTTTGGTGCAGCCTGTTAAAATTGCCATTATACAGTATTTTTAGTGATCGACCAACTTATTATTTTTGCATTGTGTGTATGCAGCGCTGCCAACTTTGACGATTTATCGTCATTTTGAAGATTTTTTAAGTCAAATTTGTTAAAATGACGATTGACGATTTTTCATTTTTCCCGCGAACAAAACTGACGATTTTTTAAAAGCAATACATATGGTAACCTTTTTTTTCTAAAATTCAAATTTTGTAAGCCCCCCTTTGCAATGTAGAAATTAAAAGGCAGACAGATGAAGTTTTTAGGCGAGGGGGTTGAAGAGGTAGAGTGTATAGTACACGACTATCTCTACTGCACATTTTTTTGTAGAAGAGTATTTGGTTAATTTTTAAATCCAAAATTTTAATAACGAAGACATATTATTAAATTAAGATGAAGTGTATCTTGGCATTTACGTGATGGAAAACCAATCTAATTGTTGAATTCTGCGTCCAATTTTATATTGAATTGGTTTCACAAATTTTAAAACGTTTTGATTTTGGCGATAAACTTTTAGAAGGACTAAACTCCATTGAACCAAGCGAAGCTTTAAACAAAAAAATGATTCAATTTTACAATTGGCCAATTTTTTACAAATTTATTAAATGGAAAAGAATATCAACAACTTGATAATGATGTTCGAGAATTACGTAATATGAAATTCACCGAACTCGAAACATTGGCGTTTTGGAAATTTTTTTTCTAATTTGAAGAGAGTCAATAATGCACAGGCCTTCCCAATTTTAATACAATTTGTTTCGAGTTTAATCTCACTACCACATTCGTCGGCCAACGTTAAAATAATTTTTAATATTGTAAATTTAAATAAAACAAAAACCAGAAATACTTTGGATTCTTCAACATTACAAGGAAAATTGTTTTCAAAAGATTATCTTAATTTAAATAATTCTCAGTGTTTTAATATAGCAATTAAAAATTAATTATTGAAAAAATGTCACACAGAAATGTACCAAATAATACCAAAATTAAATTAATTATTTTTTTTATTAAATAATAAATTTATTTAGATGTAAATAAAATAAAATATTTAAAAAGTTAATAAAAAAAACGTTGTTGATATTTTTAACGTATTTTTGTCTTGACGATTTCTTCATGATTTTTTCCTTTTTAACTTGACGATTTTGACGATTTTTTTTTAAATTGACGATTTCTCCAAGAAAAAGTTGGCAGCACTGTGTGTATGGACACAGGTACAAAAAAAATTATATCTTCAGATCCTATGCTATGCATGCGACAAAAATAGTCATAAGTATATTATTATTAATATTACATGTGAAATATACGAGTATTTCTAAATAATTGGTACTACTTTTCTAGGTTTTATTGCGTTGCCACATTTTATATAAAAAATTAAGAATAGAGAAAATGAGAAATCGCCATGACTTCACCATCGATTAATAATTTCCGTTCTTTTCTAAACTTGATTTCGTTGGACTAATAACGATATCAGTTAGTTAAGCTTAAAATTAAAAAAAAAAAATTAAAGTTTTTTTAATCAAATTCATAGACTACGATAATATTTTCTCGATTCAACAACAGTTTAAATTTATATATTAACTTTATAATAATATACATATATATATTATTCAAAATTGATAAATTTTAGTTAGGCTCGAGTTCATTAAATTTAATTTTAATTAAATTATTTTTACTGAAGTTAGGAATTACAACTTGAAAAATTTATTATTGAAAAATGTTTGATAATTTTTCTTGACTGGGGATCGAACCTGGGTTGTTGAATTTACATATGTTTCGAGAAATCCCACTTTCTCTCATCAGAATTCTTTGCGTTCTACCACCTGCACCACTGCGGTGCCGGTCAGCCAACAGACAAACATCAATCCTTTAACCAGTGTTAGTTCTGGTAGTTCGAAGTTTTTGCTGTAATTATCATTCTTTATTAAGCCTAACTAAAATTTATCAAGAAGTAAAAATTAACAGTTCGATTATGAAATTAATAATTATTCTATTATTCAAAATTTTCAAGAATCGTATTCATCACATTCATAATTTCATTCAAGTCTAGTGTTAATTTCTTATTGAAAGTTGCAAACAAAAATACGACTACAATAAAAATTGTCTATGACAACACTTTTTTTTATCACCGGTATGTAACCACTGGCAGCTTCATATTCATCCTTGATGTAATATTGTTTCACGCTCACCAACTAAACCATCACTCACTTCATCAATTCATATGATACCATTATTAATGCAATCATTACCAAGTTTCCTACGAAATATTACAAATATTTTCTCAAATAATGTTGACACATCGAAGATAACTATCGAGATAAATATGACAAAAATTCGCCAACAATCAACCCATAGTACGTATAAAACAACAAGCAACCAGACAATAATTTTTATTCAACAAAACGTATGTATATGAATGACGTCAATAACATGATATTGTAATTGATGAAAATTGAAAAAAGGAAAGGAAAACATTAAATAAAACAAACAGAAGTATAAAATGTATCGTGACATGAACTTCAAGCGAATGAATTGGGCCCAATACATCGTACGTATTTCAACGAGTAAATTAAACATCCAGTTGTCATTAGACTGGTAAAGAAAATTCATCTTATTGTTTTAGACTAACATTTTTCTTGCATAAGGAACATTTAATGTAAGTTTCATATTATTCAAACATGTATACGAAATTTAACAAAAACTGATTATTATATGTATAAATACTTACTAACCGCAAATGAATTTAACTTTGTACTCAAAATGTACCCTTCGGATATAAAATTGTATTTAATAGATTTTTAAAAGTATTGAAAACCAATATAGTGTATTAGGATAGAAGTTTTTAAGGTATAGGAATAGAAGTTTTTTTTTTTGGGAATATTAGACACCAACATAATCATGTGGATATTTGTAAGTAATGTAACTTTAGTGACTTAAATTTTAGGGAGTGACAAAATATTACAAGACACAGAGTCACTAAGTGTAGAGGGCAGGAACTTACCTAGTTGTTCAAGCGATACTCCACCCTTCGCTTTGCATCTAACAATAAGTTAGATTATATCGTCAGTGACTTTTAATATTTATGTATCCACAAAAAAAATCTTAGTTGAAGTAGTAAGCTAAATCTTGGAATGAAACTATTCTTTTATCTTGTCAATAGCAAATATTTTAGAATATTCAAGTAACCTCCCATTGCCGGCAAACTAAGCCTTTACTTCAATCGTTCCAAGTATGACCAAACCAAACCAATTAGAACAATCTACTGCAACATTAGAGAAATAAGAACTAGCGCAGAAATTAATTTTTTATTAATACAATGATCCCATTAATCTAAAATTGTCTAAAAACTTTAGATCATGCTCCGCAGTCCCGAGACTTCAATCCAATTGAACACCTGTGGGAATATCCGGATAATAAAATTACGCAAAGAAACATTTCTTACCTTGATAACCTAAAGGCATTAATACAGGATAAATAAATCAAAATTTCGCCAGATTTCTTAAAAAAAAACTCTTTAATTCTATGTCTAGAAGATTTTCAGCTGCAATTACAAACAAAATATTAAATACAATGTTTAACATAATCACCCCTATCGTGAATAAAAATTCCACATGCAATTTGTTTCCTTTTATTTTTTTAACATTGAATTTTAATAGGAAAAGTGTGAAAAGGGAACAAATTTCATGTGGAATTTTTATTCACGATAGGGGTGATTGTTAACATACCTGTTTACTTTATATTGACACAAAAAACTGGTACTTTTCCGTTAAAATTAAAATATTTTTTTATGTTCCTTATTTTTCTATTTTTTTACAAATTAAGCTGTAAATGTAAATTTGGTTTTAAATTTGTATTTGTAGTATGTAAAATTAAACATTTTTTTTAACAATATTATTTGTTAAGTTTACACTAACGCTCACATAACTTGAGAGTAACATGTAAAAACATTAAGAATTTTTATTTCAAGGTCATTTAAATTTATTTACTTGAAATTTTCTATCAATCTTTAGTCTAGCCGTTATTTTCCAGTTCGTTATACTTGACTTCGATATTAATTTGAAAGATTGTTAAACACTTTTAATTAACAAGCTGATTATACTTTCAGTTTAATTTACATTTTTTGCTTGTTGTCTAGTTGTTAATAAAAAAATCTATATTAATTATATGCCCAAGTTAACTTTATTTTTTAAAATTAATTTTTATTATTGTTGAATTTATTAAAAGAATGGACAAAAATTTCTATTGTTTATTGTTTTATAATTATTTTTTTTATTTTCAGTTCTTCTTTTTTGTTTGTCTTTTTTACACAAGGCTTAACAAGTTGTTGTTTTCTTAATCCTATAAAGGAAAGGTCAACTAAAGCAGACAGTCATCATTATAAGAGTACAAAATAATAAATGTTCTATTACAAAAAAGTATAACTTAAATACACAAATGTAAATATTTAAATAGCAAAACATGTTTAATTGTTCAGCATAGACGAACACAGATAGCTCTAGCAATTAAGCAAAGCAGGAAAGTGCATTTTTACAAAAATTTATATTCTTTTATAATTTTTGAAAAAAAAGAAATCATCTTTGAGCATAAATATTTCTCATTCAAAATATTCCATTGTAGTTGTAGGAGATACCCAAGGTTTTTTTTTATAGGACATAATATTATCATTGTAAGTTCATGTTTTTTTATGATTTTTGTTTTCGTTTTGTATTGACGATTTATTTGTAACGTTTTTTAACTTTTTGCAAGCTTTATTTTTTTGCAATCAATAAATCTGACAATACCAGTTTATTAAGATATAGTAAAAGCTTGGTATAAGGAACCAAACTTTAACGAAAATCTGATATAATGACAGCACACTTTTTTAACTTTAACTACCTTATTAATGAATTGTTTAAATATTTTATGCTCGTTCTAAGAAATGTTGAGGAAAATAAAAACAAATCAAAAGAACGGACAAATATTTAACATTTTGAGTCGTTATTGAACAAACCATCAGAAATGACTCAAAATCCTTAAAATAAAAGTGGATGAATAGGAACTAATAAAGTCCTTATTCGTTCACTGAGTTCTCGAACAGAGCAAAAAATACAATCTTGTTAAATAAATTGATATACAAATTGCAATTTAATCCATAGATATGTATGCCAGAATGCTTTTTTTTTGTGAGTATATATAAGTTTGTTATTCCGTGTTTAACATTCATCTAAGACCCAACTTAATATCTATGAAATTCTGTTTTCTATGTAGTATTAGTATTAAAAATCAGTAAAATTGGTCCTGTAAAATCTGAGACGATCTCCAAAAATGGTAGCAAAAAGCAATTAACGTATGCGGGCTCACGTCTTATGATAACACAAATGAAAAGAAACAAGTCTCTGATACCAAAAGATGCTTCTAATGCAAAAGGCAAACCCGTTAGTCGATGGACAGCAGAAAAAAAATTAAAATTTGCATTGTCGAAAAAAATTTTAAGGCACTGTTAAAATATGTCAGCGAGCACAGATTTCGGACAGTGGATGACTGAAAACTTATAACCGGATCAGGAGTATGCAAATTAAATTGTTTTCAATCCGAAGGTATTGATGGGAAAGCATAAAGTGCGGTGGCAGGAACGTCATGGTATGGGATTACTTTACGTGTCACCACGGACCACTGCAAATAATTGAATGTATAATGCTGAAAAAAGACTATTTACGTATTTTACAAACTAATCAGCATGACTTTTTTTATACGAGACGTCCATTATGTGAATGAAGTTACTTTTCAGCTGGATGGTGACCAAAAGCACACTTCCAAACTTTTAGCGAGCAGAATTTTCTTTGTATGCCGTGGCCAGCAAAGCGTCCCGAATTCAATCCCTTTGAGTTTACGTGATCAATCGAGAAGAGACAGTTGGGACATTACCGATTAACTACAATCCATTTGGACGAGTTTTGGCAGCGGGTTCAGCGCGAATGACAGAGTATTCTAAATAAAGTAATTGCTAAAATGGTGCCGAAATGTGTAAAAAGTGCTTTAGGAAATTTTTCTTCGAATTATTATATATATATATAAAAGTGATTGTGTGTCTGTATGTATGTATGTATATATGTTTATTTTATTAGTTTCGGATCCATAGACGGCTAAACGGCTGAACGGATTTGCTTGAAATTTTTACAGTATATTTCTGTATGTCTGGAAGGAGCTATAGGCTACATTTTTGTTTGAAATTTTAAGTGAGCGTGGTACCTCCCATACAAAGTTAATTTTAAAAATCAAATACTTAGGAAACTATAATATCGATAGTACACAAATTTTGCATGAGTAATTCTATTGTTTGTTTAAATATTTGCGGACAAAATGGGAGTAGTAGCGACAGGGGGCGTGGCACCTCTCATATGATGATAATTAAAAAAAAATCAAATATATGGTATACAATAACATATATGGTTATTCTACCACCATCATTAATATTTAGGACAAGAATGGGCGGACTATCAATAGTGGGCGTGGCACCTGCCATAGATATGATGACAAATTATATATAGGGAAAGCTATATCAGCTATCAATATTAATATTTAGGACACCAATCCGCTGACTAGCAACAATATTAAGTAAATGTTAAAATTTGTATACATTTGAAACACTTATCTATATATAAAAGTGAATGTGTGTTTGTTTGTTTGTATATTGTAAATTATAATAAGATAATGTAATAAGATTTAATTTCAAACGAAAACTGTAGATTTTAAAAACTCAATAATTATATTTATTTAACTCTAAACTTTTTATTTCATTACGATATGGGTAGCGAAGGTAGTTAAACATAAAATAAAGAAACATAAGTAAGAAAGTATAGTCGGTCAAGCCCGACCATATAATACCCTACACCCAGTATATCAATAAAACAGTTTTTCATATATGGGCGCTATATGGGAGATATTACCTATTATGGACTGATCATAAAAATTTAGTGCCATGACTTCTATGAATATAAATAGTATATGTGTTAACCTTTATATCGATATAAATACGTTTAAAAGATTTATAGAGGTTAAAATGAATTTCGAAGAGGGTCGTATATGGGAGTTTTGATTATTTATGAACTGACTATTATAAAATTAGGTGCCATCCTATTTGTACATAAGAAACTCATTTTTGTTAAATTTTATTTGGAAGTGGGCCTTATATGGAAGCTACGACTAATTATGGACCGATCGTCATAAAATTCTACCATATTATATGTATATGTAAAAACATATTCGTGTTCAATATTATTTAGATACCGACATTTTTAAAAGAGTTATGCTCTTTAAAGTGATTTTCGAAAGTGGGCCCTACATGGGAGCCGATCTTCACGAAATTTGTAAATGTGATTTAGCTTCATTTATTACTCATTTGTGGTGAAATTTGTTTTCATACTTGCATAATTCAAAGATTTATTACCAGTAAACCCTAATTTCGGAAGGACATTTGTATGGGAGCCAGGTGAAATAATGGACCAATTTCCACCAGTATCAATCCCATCCATCCCTAGGCCGAAAAAATATCACGTACTAAATTTTATAGAAATATCTTCAAAATTGCGACCTGTACTCTGCGCACAAGCTTTACATGGACAGCCAGCCAGCCAGACGGACGGACGCACATCGTTAAATCGACTCAGAAAGTGATTCTGAGTCGACCTTTAAGATGGGTGTTGGCCCAATATTTCTGGGCGTTGCAAACATCAGCACAAATCCAACTATGGTGGTGTAGGGTATAAAAATCCGAATTACTTGGCAATGAAATGATTAAATATCGAAAATGTCCTCCCGAAATAGGAGTTTAACGATCATGAATGTTTGAATTATGAAAGTATGCAAACAAATTGCACCACAAATGAGTAATAAATGAAGGTTAATCACATATACAAATTTTGTCAAGATCGGTCCATAATTAGTCGTAGCCTCCATATAAAGCCCACATCCTAATCTCACTTTAAAGAGTATAACTCACTTTAAAGATCATAGCTCTCTCAAAAATGTTGGTATCAAAATAATATTGAACGCAAATATATTTCATATATATACAAATAATACGGTACACTTTTATTGTGATCGCTCCATAATTAGTCGTAGCTACCATATAAGGCCAACTTCCAAAAATCACTTTAACGACCATAAATTTTTTAAAAATATTGGTATCCAAATAAAATTCAACACAAATAAGTTTCATATATACAAAAATGATGACACCTATTTTTATAATGGTCGGTCCATAATTAGTCGAAACTCCCATATAAGACCCTCTACGTAATTCACTTTAACCTACTTAAATCGTTTAAAAGTATTAATATCGAGATAAAGTTTAACACATATTATATTTATATTCACAGAAATCGTGGAACTCAATTTTTGGATGATCGGTCCATAATAAGTAATATCTGTTTTATATATAGTAATAACTGTTTTATACATATACTGGGTGTGGGGTATTATATGGTCGGGCTTGACCGACTATACTTTCTTACTTGTTTAAAACTGTTAACAGTTTACAGCAACAAACTGTAAAATCACAAATATTGCTGGTATACTTTAGGGCGTACCTTAGAATGGACACACTTATTTGTTAACTTTTGTTGACATTTTATCAAGGCTTATTAAATGTGTGAGTATATTGTATACATACTTATTTAAACAAACAAATAAACATACATAGGAAATGTAAGCCTTTAGCGTATAAATAAAACAGCAGCAGTAGAAGCAATAGCAACAACAATAATACCAACTAGACAAGAAAATGTCAAGAGGCCACTTACAATATAAGGAAGAAACCTTAAATGTAAAACAAATATACAATGAGCTATAGTTGTAGTGGTGTTTTTATATGTTTATAGAAAAAAATACACCATGTTTTTTAGCTATAGGGAAATGTATTTATATTTATTATAATTTCCTAAGTAATGTTAGTAATTGGTTACCGGTAACACTCGTAGTTAGTAAGAATGAATATCACCAACTTTACACAAGTTGGATATTTTTATTTCTTTATAATACATAGCTTTCCTGTTATAATGAAACAGTGTATGTTATCAGAATGAATATTATATAAACTCAACTAGCTTAACATGTTACATTGACATTTACCTTTTAACTTATTTGTATACCTTTTTTCTGTTTGCAATCTCACAACAGCAAATATGTTCACTTAAATTTATATAAAGTGTAGCATTTTTTTGTATATAATTTAAAGATATATTAAATAAAAGTTAGGTTCAATATATAGTTATATGTATATGCAAAAATAAAAAGAAAAAACTTTAATTCTGAACTATTATTAAAGAAATTGTTACAAATTAGTCAAGTTTTTTATCAAAAAAAAAAAACCAATGCGAAAAAAGTTGATTTTAGCTTGATGAACATTTTTTAGGAATACTGGCTGTAATAGGTAATCATTTGTTTAAAATTGTAGTGATTGTGAGAGAGTATACATGAAACTTGATAAAGTAGTTTTTAAGATCCAAAGCTGAGTTTTATCGGACGCAAAAGATGTTCCTGATTGGTTTGAATACGTATTTTAAAATATAGTCCGTTATAAGCGCCCACTGTAACGATTCTCTATGTGATTAATTAGAATTCGTTTGTGGCAACATGTAGTAACCTGCCACTCACTTAAATCAGAGTTCAAAATTACCACTATATTATGTAAAAAATAGCAAAGTATTTCATAATTTTATAGGAAAGCTAGAAAAATATTTTAAGAAAATAATATTTAACTTTTCACATACTAAAAATATACAAACTATTAACCAACGAAGTATATGCACTTCATGGTAGAAATATTTCCAGTAGTAATTCTACAAATATTTTGAGTAGCAACCAGAACACAAAAGAAAAAGAATGCTAGGTACAAGAATCAACAAACATAAAACAGATATAAGAAATGGAAAAAAATATCGACGGCACTTTCCCAGCACATAAAAGAGTGTATTCATGTGGCAGACTTTGATAATGTAAAAATATTGGATATAGAAAGGAAGGAAAACAAAAGATATACACTGGAGAGTTTACGCATACAACAAAAAATAAGAAGAACAATGAACAACACGAAACTTCAATACACCTCTGCAATTAATAATTAAATCAGTTCTGTGATATTAGCTTTAAGTTAAACTTGACTTAAGTTTTGTGGTCGTGTATTGTATATTATATTTTTATTAATTATTTGATTATTTGTACCAAAATTCTGTTCGTGAAGTCCCGTTTTTTTAGTATTCAGGTAACTAATTAATAATAAAAAGTAATATCCAATGATAACAAACATCAAAGCTGTAAGTAAAACTTGGTATATAAGTTAAAGCTGTGTAATAAAAGAATAAATTTTGTCACTAGATTATTAAGAACGAGTCCCCTGAAGAAGTTGGAATAAAACTAACGAAACGTTGGGTAAATAAAATGGAATAAAAATCGACCAAGTTTTTTTTTACGTTTGGAAACAAACATTTGACCAAATTAGCCTGAAGGAAACTCCTTTATAATTATAATAATTATAAACATTGGTCACAAAAACAAATTAATTATACAAATTTTTCATTTGCATTATATTTACTACTAGAACACATGCATACTTTTTATATTTTACTACCGAACCATAAACCATGCAAAGAAATTGTAACTTGAAAATCCACTAACAGACAGCAATACGCGAAATCGAAAAAAAAACAAACTATGGCACATGAAAAATATAAACTGGCAAACATACGAATTTGAAATACATACAAAACGAAATTGTGGGCAGTTGAAAATGTTAAAAACGAAAATGTGCATATATAAGATTTCTTCGCCGCATAAATAAACTATTTTCATCGCATATGGATCATGCTTTATTAATAAATGGAAAAACTGTCCAAAATAATTTAAATTTCAATTATTTTGATATACATACATATGTACAATATTTTTTTTTTGTTTTTGTTTTGAAAAACGAAATTCTCGTTGAAACGCCCTTTATAAAGTAATTTACTCAGCAATTGAAATATTTGTAAAATGATAACTTTACATCCGAGGCCATTTGGGTTTAATTTCTTCATCTAATTGAAGTAGGTTTTAAGGACTTTTTTGAAGTTAATTTACGACCCCGACCACTATATGTTCAAGCTACTCGAGCACAATTGATTTAGAAGTGTTTACCACATTACAGTTTATTAGTGTAGTCCAATTTCTCAGCCTCCAAGTTGAAGTTTTGAACCGCAAATGGCGTTTGGTCGCACGCTGCGTATAAACAAAATTGTCATCGACTGGAACCCACAGGAATTACACAACTCAACCTCGAAGTTAGGTATATTAATCTAAGCTGGAGAAAAGTCAAACAGCTTTAAGCAAACCGCACCAAATGAAACTGAGTCGTTATGATCCTTTGAATGGTTAATTTAAAACATTTTTTGAACATCAAAATTATTAATATTGCCAGAAAAAACAATCTCTGACATTTACTCTTTAGAGATATTTTCATTTAGATGATGCCGTTGACTTGCGAAAGATCTAATTTTCGATGAGTGTTTTCCGCGTTGCTATCAGTATCTCACGAATTACTATTCTTTTCAGCTTTGCTACCGGTATTTTGCGAATAACGGCAGACGCAAATTGTGAATCAAAAATATAAGTATCGTTGTCTTTGCCTCTCTTAACATTTTTCCAAAAAGTACAAACTTTTAGGTATGAAAAAAAAACACACATATTTCTTTCGAATCAGTAAAGACTTTTGAATAAAACTCTCACAACAAAAACAGTAAAATTGGATATAGAAAAAGTTGTATAGAGGAAATAGTTTATATTTATTTAAGCAATCTTTAAACAATGGTCCAAATAGATTTTAAATTAAGTTAAACATTTTATATTTAGTTTCAAAGTTTATTATTTTGGAAAATATAGAAATATAATTAAACATCATATTCAATTAATGTAGACGTTAAATACAACTTACTGGGTTTACTGCTCACAAAGCAGGAAATCGAAACAATTTGGATGATAATATAATCGATTTTTAAATTAGTCTTAATGAAAAAATGGAAAATAACATTAATTTCTAGAATTAATAATTATAATTTTTTATAAAAAAAAATATAAATTAAAAGCTTCTCTTGTGGCGTAAAGGAGTGCTATTCAAATTACACCTTAACGACATTTGTAAATTTGAAAGTAGCAGAAACTCATTCAATACTAATTTAAAAATCACTTCTTACAACTTAAAAAGAAAATATATCTAGAAATGATGGTGAAACAACTTTTTTAGCAGCAACTTAAATTTTAATTAAAGTACACTCCTAACACATAGTTGTTATTCTGGATAATCTTGGGGTTGCTATTGACATCATAAAACAACAGCTTTCTACAAAATTTAATTTAATTTAAGAACCAATTTCTTGAAAAGGTTTCCATGATTTACCAAGATGCAAATTACATAAGTACTTAGTTAGCAAGAGCGACTTTTTAATATAAAATATTCTTACCTTAACACATTGAAAATCACGAAGAAAAGTTTAAGCAGGGATGATGTATAGTTTTGCAGGTGTATAGGTTAAGATGAAAACTATTTACGGTTTAGCTAAACATATGTATGTGTTTCTTAAAGGCAAAGTTACTAGATACCTACTACTGTTTAGTTCGGATTACAAGTTTTGAATTAAAATAAGTTTTAATTTTTAATTAAAAATAAAAACAAATTTTGCTTGTTTCATACAAATCTTATGAAAATAATTATTGTGAAATGACTTTTTCATGGTCTTAATCTAACAACCACTGCTATCAAAAAAACCCCACTGGCATGAAAAATAACATCAACATCGCAACATGTGTAAGTTGTTGTTATGTCAAGTTAATACAATTCAACGAATAAACATACGCATTACTACATAAAAACACCAACACAAACAAATACATGCGATAATTTACACATACAGGAAACTATTTGTACTTGTGTTGTAAGACTTTTCTTTTTGTCTTTCAAGCAGCTATTTCACAAAATGTGTTAGTTGATGAACAATTTGGAGTTTTTCCCTTTAGATATTTCCTAAAAGATTATAATAGCTGTTGTTGTTGATATACTATGCTCTATTTAAAGCAAAAAGATTATGCTGGTGAAGGAGATTATTTTGAAAAACCACTTTCTGTTCAGCCAAAAAAGGGGTAGATTAGAAATGTGTCAGAAAAGAAATACACGCACGCACATGTTTGCTTAGTAGGGTTGTCCTTATTTTTTAATTTTTACTCTACAACTACCACAAAAAAGGGGGAGGGGATTTTAAGTTTGTCATTCCATTATTTAATTTATTTATCTATTTTTTATTAAGGAATATTATTAAAGCTTATGTTTCATAGCTATAAAAACGAAAAACTAAATAAATTTATTTTTGTTGGAATCCTTCTTATTCCTAATGATTAGTTTTCACTATGTCATTTTTGTTGTAAAATTGTCCAAATTGTTGGCAATTGTATGAAAACGGGTTATCTATGGCGTCTAATGAGATTGCAATCATGATTGCAAACATAGATGACGCCATATGACAACCCGTTTTCATACAGTTGCCAACAATTTGGACAATTTGACAACAAAAATGACAACAAAAATGACATAGTGAAAACCAAGCATAACAAGCTTAAAAATCCTTTTTGGCAGAATATTAAATTTTCTTTAATTTTTTTATTTCTTTATCAGCAACAGCTACTAAAAAAATAAACAGCAGTATTTTAAATATACCACAAAACCTTAGCGGCATTATATGGGATTATTTCGAAAAATGGTTTTAAATATTTATTCAATCCTACAATTACAAGGGTTGAACATTAAGATTTATTTAGTACTAAATTGCTCTAATTTTCCAAAAATGTTGTAGTTTGCTACCAATACCTCCACACATGTCTATACATTCCATCTAGTTCTAGAGAATGATATGACGAGCTAACCGTCTTGGAACAACACATCCTACATATTTACTGACGAACTATTCAAATGACTTTTAAGGAAAATCTTGACCATCCCCAAATCT
This sequence comes from Bellardia bayeri, assembly GCA_950370525.1. Lineage (NCBI taxonomy): Eukaryota > Metazoa > Arthropoda > Insecta > Diptera > Calliphoridae > Bellardia > Bellardia bayeri. Next base: position 34,631,441 of record OX493264.1, on the reverse strand, counting down.
CTCCTATTCTTATTGAAATTAGATTCATCAGTAATAGATTTATTTTCATCAAAAAATATCACATTAAACTACAAAACTTATGAAAATAAATAATGGAAAAACCTCAAGTAAATACTTTTTGCAAATTATCCAACACAAATCAAATTATAATAAATAATGAAAAAAACTGTCAAGAGCCATTGAGGACAATATTCTAGCAATGGCTATTCTACGCGAATATTCACTAAACATCTTAAAGTATGTCAATTAGTATTAATAGGATTTCAAAAAAGACGTTGTATTGTTCCCAAACCACAAACCAAAAGTCGGAATCGCTATTAATGTACATATGAGAGCACAAGTCTCATGATAACACAAGTGAAGTGAGACAAGTGTTAAATGCCACTTGCCTCTAGCAATAGGGAAAGCCATTAGTGAATGGACAGTAAGACGAGCATTTTGCGATATTGGTTACATCTCAGCAGTAAAAAACTTAAAACCTGCATTGTCGAAAATCGACAGTAGATGACGTAGTAGGAAACGTATAATCTAGTCCGCCGGCTCCAAATTTAATCGTTTTCAATTCGAAGGTAAACAATATTGCTGGCGCCGAACAGCACAGAGAATTCAAAGACAAAGAAGAACGGTGGAATTAACGTCATGAGTTGGGGTTGCTTTTCGTGGTTTCACCTCGAACCAATGCAAAGAATCAAAAGAATAATGAGGAAGGAAGGCTGATAGTATTTAAAATTTTTATTTTCCCGTTTTTTTTTAAATAAGAGCATCTATCATGTGCAAGAAGTTACTTTCTTACTAGATTTGGCAGCGGATTTAGCTCGAATGGACAGTATTCGAAATTAGTTAATTAAGAAATTGTTGGAAAGTATGTCAAGATGTGTAAAAGTGTTTTATGAAATAGCGGGCTTTGGACTAAATATTAAAATTTCTATCATTTCCTAACGTTTTTGTATGGTGTAATATTGAGTACATGCGAGTTGTTTCAGTATTGTTTTTAGTTTTGATTTATAAATTATTTTTTTTTAATATTAAATATAAAGTAAATGACAAAAAACATTTTTCAATTTCCTTGCAAGCATGTGGTTCATTTCTGCTCACCACTGTACGTCTTTCCAGTTTGCTTGCACATGGAATTACCATGACCTTTTGGTTTTAGTCTTTTAGATTCTTTACAGTTTGTAGGCTTTCATACTTTAATGGAACAATCAAAAATTATATTCGTATTTGTTTTTTCATAAAATAACTTTGGGCGTAAAAATACTGCATTTATTTGATCCACGTGATATGGGTTTGTAGCTTCCATATTTTTTCTCGCAATATAAATTTTTAATATTTTGAAAAAAAAAATTGCTATATGATACTTTTTCTTTTTTTATATTGCTACTTTGCCTAAAAGCACGAAACTGCAAAGAAAATATGCAGGTTTCTACATGATGGAGAATAGGGGCCGCCTTAATTCTCAACACCTAGTTTTATAAATATAGCTAAAATATTTCCATAGAATTGGAGGAACATCTAGACACGCCTACACACATTCATATCATCTCAACCAAAATTAATGGTTAACCCCAGCTCATAGACTTTAAAACTCTCAGAACAACAAATTTGTGCTTTCCGTGCCCCCTCTTTTCAGCCTTCTCTAAAATATCTTTCCTACACTAAACACTCAAATTTACCCAACAAGTACCAGCAACAAAAAACACACGTTATTTGTTGTACTTAAGAAAATTTACACGTTTTTGCTTATAAAATAGCAATATTCGTCTGTGCCCAATCTTTAATACCCTCCACCAAAACTAGGACTAGAATATTCTTATTCTGTGTTTTCTATTCAGTTTTAGTGGAAATTTTATTAGTATTTGATATATTGTTTGAAAGACAATTTTACGACCAACATAATTTATGTTAAATATTTTGAATTTTTATCTAATTTCGACCACTTATAAATGATGTAATTACCGATTCTTACTGTAATTTACAGAGTTTGTTTGATTTTCATAATAATCTTGATTGTAATTTACCAATTTATAAAATTAAAAGAACATTTTTCCATATTCACAACAGAGTATAAAAAAGGATAAGAAGTAAGATGAGGCCTTTTTGTTTGAATTTGATCTCAATAACATTATTTACAAAAGATTTATGGGTGTCATAGAAGGAATGGACCAATTATGGACTGATAGCTTCTAAATCCAGTATCCACTAATGTGATTTCTATGTATTTTAGGATTATATTAGTTGAATTTCATCTCAATAGCGTTATTTACAAGAGTTGTATGGTTGGTTGTTATGCTCGGAAGTAGACTTAATTCAGGAGCTATGATTGACTGACAGCTACAAAATCTAGTAGCTTAATTGCCGTATAACTGATACTAATATGATTTCTGGATTAAAATTTCTGATCTATGCAAAAGTTAGTTCCATATCGATATTTATTAGACAGTTTTGTGGCTTTATTTGTTTTTCGGAAATGTTTCTTATATGGCAGCTATGACAAATCATTGGCCGATCGTCTTAAATTTTGGAGCAGTGAATTTTATGCATATGAGGATTTCTCACGTCGAATTTCAACATAATAACGATTTATTTAAAATACATATTAGTAGTAATGTAAATTTTAGAAATGGACCTTATATGGGATATAGTCAAATATAGACCGCTATTCTTAAAATTCAGCAGTTTGATTTAGGCATGTATGTAAATGATCCGGTACCGGTTTATAAGAGATTTATGAGTATTAAAGTGATTTTCGGAAGAGGGCTTTATATAGATCGAAATTCACAAAATTTTATGGGATGATTTTTGTATATATGAATATATAGAGGAATAAATGTCTTTTTCAGATGTGGTTCTTGTATGGCAGCTATGACCAATTCTGCGACGAAAACCATAAAATTTAGTACAACAATTTATTTGCCTATAAAGATTATTTATGTCAAAATTTAGCCGTTTAACATTATTTATATTTGTTTTATACGTATTTAAGTGAATATTGGAAGTGGACTTTATTGGTATATATGGTCAAACATGGACCGAACTAAAAAAAAAATCGTTTTACGATTTCTTTTTGCATAAAACTTATTTTTGCTGAATTTTGTCTTGACATTCCAATTTTATAGGTATTTATGTGAGCAATATTTCGGAACATAGGGGCTATGAGAAATCATGGACCGATTCTTACAGGCGGACATGGCTCAAACGACTTAGAATTTATTAAGGATCAAGAAAATATATATAGTTTGTTGGGTCTCAGATGAATAATAAAAAAGTTTCAAACGGAATGACAAACGTAATATACCCTTATGTACCACTCTTGGTGGTGGAGGGTATAAAAACACCAATTTTATTTTATATAGAGAACTGTTTTGTTGAACTAAGACACAGTTTTTCTAAGTGTATAATGATACAAAATGAAAACACATAACAATATGAGAAAATTACACAAACAACAATAAACAAACAAAGAAAAAATTATATAAGCAGCAGCAGCAGTATCTACACAAACACGAAATAACCTGGTTTAACTCTTTATACCTCTATAAACCTCGACTGTAACAGCGGATGCGAAGACGTTGTGACTGTTAAGCAGGGAGCGAACTCTTGACAATACACATCTATGTATATATATATTCGTATGTATGTATATGTATGTATGCATGTTCTAGTTATATGACTGAAGTGTATAACAGGTTTAAATGTCAAGTTATACTATTATATGGAAGTAGTATGGAAAAAATGGTGAGAAGGTAAAATTTACAAAATAGAAGTGTTAAATTACATTTGTTGGATGTTGGCAAAAAAATAAAAATACAAAACAGAATAACAACAAAAACTTACAAATAAACAAATGTAAAATAAAAAACCAATATATATAAAACTATTTTACATAACCATTAATTTTTATTCATAAATAGAACGTAACCGTCATAAATGTCGCAACTGATTGAAAATTGTAATACCAACGGATTTTTTATAATATTTAACTCCTTATTGACATTGTTCATTTTATGGAAATTTGTAAAAGGTGTCCAAAAATGCACGCAAGATATTAACAAATCAAAAACAAGTAAGAGTGTTATATTCGGTTGTGTCGGATCTTATATAACCCACCATCAATATAATATGACTACTGATTTATGTGCATTTTATATGAAAACATTTATCTGGTTCAAGCGATTTAATTTTTTTTACCCCAGTGGCAAGAGTTTGGACTGCTGTTAAAACCACCCAGAAATAGAGTCAGAATCACTTGCTTAGAAATATTCTTATATACATTAGTATCCACACAAATAATTTCTATATAAAACTAAAACATATTTGAAAATTTTTTGAGTATCGGTCGAAAATTAATCATAGCTCCCATATATCTCCAACTTCCGAAAATTACTTTAATAGCCATAAATCTAACTAACAAAATTCAACGCGTTTGTAGACACGAAAATTATTCAGCTTATTTTTATGATGATTGGTCTATAATTAGCCAAAACTCCCATAGATATCTTAAAAATGTTGGCATCCAAACAAAATTCAATACAAAATTCAATTTTATAAAGATCGGTCCATAATTAGTCGTCGCCCCCATTATAAAACCTTCTTCTGAAGATCACTTTATCTTGCATAAATCTCTGGATTTGATATCGAGATAAAATTTATTGCAATTAATTATACTCTGAACCACCATAGTGGGGGTTTGTGTGGATAATGGATTTGTGCTGATGTTTGTAAAGCCCGTAAATGTTGATCCAACACCCACCTTATAGAATCACTTCCTGTATCGATTTAACGATGTTCGTCTGGCTGGCTGTTCACGTAAAGCTTGTGATACATGATATATATTTTTACATACAAATGTACTCCCGAAATAGGGGTTAACCGATCATAAATGTTTGAATTAGGAAAGTCACAAATTTCACCACAAATGAGTGGTAACATCTATAAATTGTATGCAGATTGGTCCATTTAAGGCCCACTTCCGGAAATCGCTTTAAAGAGCATAACTCTCTTAAAAATATCGATATCCAAATATTATTAAACACAATTATGTTTCAGATATATACAAATAATATGGTACAATTTTATGATGATCGGTCTATAACTAGTCGTAGCTCCCATATGAGATCCACTTCCACTTACTTTAACCATAATAAATTTCTTTAAAATGTTGGTATAGAAATAAAATTCAACACAAATAAGTTTTATTTATACAGAAATGAGGAAACCTAATTTTATAATGGTCGGTCCGTAATTCATTTTAAAATCCATAAATATTTAAAAGTATTTATATCGACTTTAAGAGTAACATACATAATATGTATATTCACAGAAGTAATGGCACTAAATATCGCCTAGCTTTGGCGTGGTTTGTGGGCCGGTGGAATGATCGGTCCGTATTTCTTTAAAAATAATGATGGTACGACCGTCACCGAAAATGGCGAACGTTACCGTGACATTACAACCGACTATTTGATGCTCGTAATCTCGGCAATATTTGGTTGCAGCAAAACGGCGTAACTTCCTACACAGAAAAAAATAAAAATGAGTTTCAATTAAAATATTTGTGGAATCAATTAAAAATTTAATTGAAATCGGACCTGTAAACAAAATGATAGTATCAATTAAAAAAAAATGGGAGATTTAATTGAAAATATCAGAAAAAGTAATTGAATCAATTAATATTTTAATTGAAAATTATTTTAAAATCAATTAAAAGTTTAATTGAAAAAAAAACATGATTTTTTTTCCTGTCTACACATCACATCAATCAATGGATTATTGAGAGAACGCTTCGGTGAGCACATAATGTCACGTTTTGGGCCGGTCGATTGGCCAGCAAGATCGCATGATATCACATCGTTATTCTTTTTCCTGTGGGAATATGTAAAGTCTAAAGTTTATGCGAACAAACGAGCTTCAATTCAGGGCTTGGAGGAAAACAGCACGCGTGTCATTTGCAAGTGACCAGTCGAAATGCTCGAACGAGTCATCGAAAATTGAACTCAACGGATAGACCATCTGCGACCTAGCAACGGCCAACATTTGATATAATCTTCAAAAAATAAATGTCAATGAATGTTCTTTCAAATAATAAAAAACATTCCCCATTAAATTTGAATTTTCTGTGTTTTTTTTTTCCTCAAAATGTAGGGAACCTCGAAATGGAGCACGCCTTACTTCTCAGTAAATAGATTATAAGTCGCTATGAAACTACTTATAGCTAAGGCATGCAGTAATTATGACTTTCTGCTGGTGTATTATTAAGTTAAAAAAATGTACATATATATAATTCCCATAACCTTAAATTTAGTTGGTCACATTACTTATTAAGATTTTTTGTTTTTTATTTTTTTATGCTAACTACAGAAACTAGGCGTAAAAGCATTGTATGTAAGTTGACAAAATTAAACCTAAAATTTATGTGTAACTTATAGAGGGTGGTTGTGAAAGAATATTTTAAATAACGTAAAATATTCTTACCACATATGCACATAAACTACAACAACTACATATACATATGTGAGTGAGTGAGTGTAAGTGTTAAAGTTTGAGTATGTATAATTACCTCTAAAAAGATGTTGCTAAAGTATTATTCATACCTTCTTTAGTTTTCAAGATAAGTTTCTATTTTGCCGCCAAGAAAAGGGGCTGTTCAAAACTAACTTAGTCCTACGTACGTACTGTACAAATAAACGTCGTTGTCGTTTAATATGTAAATATCTTTGAATGTATAAAAATTCATTAAAGTTCTGCTTTTTTCAACTGTTTATAGTTTTATGTTGCCTTTTGTATTAATATTGAACCATATTCGTAAAAAGACGTGGTAGACTTCACCTTCATTTATGTTTAATGTGCCAAAAACTAATTTAAATTTATTTACATTTGTTGAAAATTTGTTGAGTTGTTCTCATACTCCAGCCAATTTTCATAAACATTCCTTTTTTAAAATAATGACTTGGCTTTAAAAATAACCTAGTCGACATTTGAAGGTATAGGTATATATGTGTGTTTGTGGCAAGTTGTTAAAGCAGGCAACAAACGAGTAAATAGTAGAGACAGTAGCTGCATCAGTTGGGTTGGACATTTATTAATTTTGGCAGAAAACTAAAATCTTAGAAAAATAAAATATTATTGGGTTTAATTTCTTCATAATACATGTTTTTGTCGTCGTTTTATTTTTTACTAAGACTATTATAAATATTTAAACAATTAACGAGAAATTTCAAGTTTTTGACCCTTTTCCAAAGCTTTTATACATGCCAGATATAACAATATTTAACTTTTTTCTAGTTTATAACAAATATACAATTATTGTGAGCTTTAGCTAAAAATTTTCCTAACAGCCATTAGTGTGTACAAGGGTGGTGCCCATTCCGCAGTTTTTATACGCTTGACATTACACATGTAGCATTGAGAAATATTCATCTGAAACTTAACAAAGTATATATTTTCTTGATACAGGTGAAATTCTAAGACTATTGAGCTATATTAGTCTGTGTAAAACACTCTTATATCCAAAAAACACAACTTTATTTAACAAGATTTCCAATAAATATTTTTATTTCTTCTAGATAGTTTTGTATTAAAAATCACCGAATTTGGTATAGTAGACCCGGAGTTGTAAACCAAAATGTGGGATATCATTATAAAATGTTTAAAATTGGTATCTCAATAATTTTTTTCTATTTTGTTTAACCCATAACATTAAGCCAAGACATTAAAATTATGACCTTTTGTTATTTTTTTTTAGCAAGTTATAAAAAAAGTTACATCAGTAGAAAATGTTAAAGAAAAATATTTTTTTTATACCTACATAGGTGTTTTTTTAAGAGTACCTTAAATGGGGCAGTGCCCATGGATTTGTACAAAAAAAAAATTAAAAAATTTAATACGTTTTTACCTTTGTTTATTAAAATATTAATTAATTTCTTTCAGTATACTTATTAAAAGAACGTAAAGTTATTGCAAACAAATTGCAAATTATTTTGATTTATAAAACACTTGGCAGCAATATTGGTTTCAGCCTATTCAACACTTGCTGCACTTAAACTTTGCATATTTATGGCAATGGCGGCATCTTATTTGTGTTTCATTTCTAATAATTTAATGTCCCTTTTTATCTAATCTTACCGAATCAGGATGTTTTTTTTTTCGTCGCCATTGATAATTTACTTTCACATCGTTTATTTGTAGAAGAAGTTGGATTGTTCTGCAACAGATAAGATTGAACTATGTATCTTGTAAAAGACAGAAAATCTTTAGCTTGTATAGCTGGCGAAAAAAATTATTTATTATTACTATTGGAAACATCATCTTTTGTTAATACTATCTTTTAAGTCTTATTGCAATCCTTTATTTACCAACATTTTGATCTAGCATATCTACACTACCCATGTATTTATTATATAGTTGGCAACAATGAGGTTGATCAGTATCGTCTCGTTTATTATTGCACCATCTTTCAATTTATTGGAGCTCGTATTTGCTCGTAAAGTACCGGTGATATCATGCCCTAATTGTTTAACCTCATCAAGTAATTCTAAAGATGTAAAAAAGTTATTCACTAAAAAGCTATAATGTTCCCCGTCCGGAAGTTTAGAAATTAGATTTGTCACAACTGAACCTCCGACAACTATATAGCTGGGTTTGTGTTTCCCGTTTTAGCCCCTGAAAAAAGTGACTAGATTTTATATTCTAAGCGAAATGCTTTTCTGTGGATATGTCGTTTCCAAAATAAGGCATCATTGACTCATCTATGGATAGATATTTTTCACCGGGGTAATGCTTAATACTTATTTTTGCAAACTTGTCGTCAGTGGGAAGGTTGCTATTATCAGAAGCATGAAAATAGCAAAGAAGTTCTTCATATCGGTTACGAGTCATACATGATGCTACAGCTGGGTGATATGTGTCAACACTCTGGTGACAATACAATCTATAGCGCGATGCACTATAGTAGCGAGACAAGAGTAGAATACCTAGAAAGCTTATTATTTCTTCAGTGGGAAAACGAAAGTTCAATTGGCCTTTTACAATGGCATTATTTTCTGTGCTTGAACGCAAAAATTAAAATACATCGTCATCAAAAAACATTTCGAAGAACTCCAGTGGATTATTTTTATCTAAAACAAACTCCGGCATACTCCACTCTTTCTCATTTTTAGACGTAATACCTGTTTTGTTTCCATTGTTTTTTGATGCTAAGACTTTTTTTAAGCGGCTCACCAGATAAAGTTTTTGGGTTATTCACTTCTTTATTCAAAATAAACGAAATGCCTTCCAACGTTTCTAAAACTCCTTAATTTGAAGATACTTGACATCGCACTTCAACTTCGGCCAATAATTTTGTACGAACAAGATTTAAAATTTTACCACTATTCTGGTCTTCAGCTGAGATGATTGGGCTGAAAACTCTAAAACTGAAATGATTTCATGCACTATCAATGCACCTTATAAATGGGGCGTTTTTTTTCGCTTTAGATAGTGAAATGATTTTATTTTCAAAGCAAATAATAAAATAGATATACAAATTTTTACACAAGAAACTAAACATTTTTGTGGAACATATTCTATCTAAAATTTAATTCACTACTCAATATGTTCTGAACAAACTAAAATGCAAAATATATAAAGTCAACGTGTTTGCAATAAAAAATAACCTAGTTTAATAACTAAAAAATTTTAAATAACGTTTTATACAAGAAGAGCAGTTAATTGGAAAGCAACTGCTAGTGCATCTTAAATGGAGCGATAGGATAATATGGGTAATATATTTCATATAATACCATGAATTTTTAACTAGTTATTCCTATGAAAAAAGGACAAATTGTGATGGTACTAGTCCTGATAAAATTGGTACATGACATCTCCTAGCTCCTATGCAAATTTCTTCCACAAATTAGGCAATTTTAAAATGTTGCTGATTTAACCAACAGCATAAATCTTCAAATAAATTGGGCAACATCTAAACTTTATACGATTGGTTTCAAACTAACAGCATTTTGCTTTGATTGACGGAAAACAAATTTATGTCTCGGAAGCAACAAAAATAAAAAATAAGCGCCACCCTATTGCATACACCACTGTAAGTGTTTAGTTGGCAGTAGTTTGAGTGGTAATATTTTAATTAAATTATATTTTCTAATACTCGTATATCATCAGTACAGTACAGTACCTTTTCTGCTTTACATAAAAAAGGGTCTAAAGTTAATTGCTCACATTCAAATTCTATAACTTGTTGACCTTTTTCTCTTAAGGGGCACCGTCATATTTATGAGGTAACACATGGTTTGAGGTAAAAAATTAAGCACAAATTAGTTTTTATATAATTTAATGAAATGTTGTTGTGAGCATTTTAGAGATGCTTCACACCATCACACCATTTTCTTTATGATTGAATAATAAATAGTAGAGACATAAATTGAATACGTAAAAACAAGTGTTAAGAAATTTTATGTTGCTGCAGAAACATTTGAAATTTGAAATTAAGAGAGAGAATAGTTTGAACGTAACAAGCTTAAGGATTTTTATATACAAAACCTAATAGCGATACATAATAATAATTAATAAATTGTAATATAATATTGTTATGTATTTAAATATTTAAGGAAATAACTGAATTTTTGAGGACATGCGTTAGTATAGACTTTATTTAATTTACTAAAAGAGCCGTAAAAATTAATTACATATAAAATATTTTTTTTTTTTCTTTTCTTAATATATTTTCTAATGTATTAGGTGTATAATTTCTGTTAGGTACTAAGTTTACTCATGTTCTGAAGCATTAAATTAAATTACAGTTAAACTACTGAAATTTTTTTTAATTAATTCAAAATACATTTTGATAGAATTAAAACAAATTTCAAACTCTATATCATATCAAAAAAAAAAAAAAAAAAAAAAACATATCTATATGCATATTTACATTAGGCCTAAAACCTTTTAACACTTTTTGCGAATACCAAACACGGCATAGTATAGTCGAGTTGAATATTAAAACTTATTAATAAGAAATATGACAATTTTTTTCTGGTCGTTAAAAAAGTTTTGGCACTAAAATCTCATGGAAACTTTTAAAAATCTACACCTGATATTTTTTTATGTATTCCTATCCGTATAGTAAGTGCGAATGATCTCCGCGGCATTTTTGTCGACAGTCCTTTCACTGAATACCTACACAATTTCATCGTCACTAGTTAGGCAATGTAGTAATTCTCTAAGGGTAGGCCGTCTATCTGATATTACTTTGGTTTGGGTACCTGCGCATAAGGACCACTACGGCAATGAACGGACAGACGAACTAGCCAGAATGGGATCTGCCTTAGATATCTCCGATTCCACTGGGGACTATCAAAGGCATCATCTTCAGACATTTTCTTACAAAGGCTGAGTATAGCGTAACTTAGACACATGTGGGGTAACCAAGTTGATCTTTTAACGAGAAACGTACTATGCAACTGATAACCCGGAATAGAAAGGATATATCAAGGTTGCTGGCAGTATTAACGGGACACTGGACGTTAGGCAAGCACGCTAATCGCCTGGGACTCCCTTTTAACGACCATTGTCGTTGTTTTAATGATAGGAAATAAGAGGAAACGATTTTCCACCTTCTCTGCGAATGCCCAGCCCTGAGTGTCAAAAGACATAAATTCATGGGAAACTATACATTGAACGACCTTGGTAAGGTAGCCGAGTCAAAACTCAATGACCTACTGAGCACAAGCACGACTTTTTGTATACATTTTAGTTACATTATGATGTAAACGATATTAAATCTGACGAGTGGTGTGGTCTTATTCGACTCTACTTAGCTGTTCGCACGTAGTGAACTACTACGTAAACCAACTTACAACTTTGAAATTTCAAAACGCACCAAAATGGAGAAAACATGACTAATTAAAAAAAACGCACCAAGTTTAGAATATCTTTTCTGTTTAAAATGTTTATCGAATTAATTTTACATTTTTTAATTTCATAAATTCTAAATAAATCTTCTTAAAAAATGATGATATTTTAAAGAAGTTTTTAAGAATACACCACTTTCAATCAAAATTCATGCAAAATTAAAAAAGATTACAAAATAAACAAAAAAGTTGTAAAACTTTTTATTAAAACTTTTATTTAATTCAGAGAGCAATTGTTGCGCATTTATATATTCTTAAATGTTGTTGTTTGTTTAAATTAATAAAAGGCGTCTTTCAAGAAAAGTGGTTTAAATGTCCAAAAAAAATAATTCTAAAGTCTGGTCAACGTCTCTGAACAAATTTCAAGATGGCGTTAAAATTCAGAGAAATATTCCCGTTGTCGAGAAACCATTATATAAGTTAAGCAAAATACCAAGCGAGAAAATTATAATTGACAGATTCCAAATTCTGGCTATTTCAAAGAAATCAAAAATAGAAAGCTATGCTATAATTTGCAATGAACTTTGTGGGATAAATTGAACATTGCCAAATTAAACGAAAGGTGTGTAGTGAAAAAAGTGGATTACCTGATAAAATTGTATAAAGACGACCTTAAGTACTATGATAATACTAATTTTAGAAGAAGATTCAATATAACAAAAGAAAATATAGAGTCTCAATTAGCTCATGGTGGTGATAAGAACAACATATCTGATGCAGATTCAGTTATGACAAGCAAAAATGAGGAGGACTATTCACTCGAGGACTCTGACTACCAACCTCCCAAAAGAACAACAAATTTTTCAAAAATAAAGTTAAAAGCATGACGTCACTTAGCAATGCTCTATGGAATTCAAGGGAAATTCTTGTTATTTTCGCTTTTGTTCTTATTCCAAAATACTAAACTAAACTATAACCAATTTGCCAATTTATATGTGGAAAAAGAAAAAGAGAATAACAAAGGTTTAGAACAATCATTGGTCCAATTTCAAAAAGCAAAGGCTTGTTTTGAAAGACACTGGGTAAACAACATTCAGCAATGCCTTTGAAATAAAGGAGAGCGAGCAATACAACTTGTACAAAATATTTATCCACTTTGTAATTCATCACGAACATTTAACTTAAAGTTTATTAATACATATTGTATAAATACAAAAAAATATATAATAAAAAGTTTTCTAAAAAAATTTCTTAGAAGATTTTAGAAATTTGCTTTCCTGCGTGAGTTTTTTTCGTAAAATGACGGAAGTCAGGAGTTTTCATTACGAAAATATTCTTGGCCACTCAGTGGTACTATGCAAAAAAATTTTTAAGGTACATATTTTGCTGTTGAAATACCTTTGAATAAAATCATAGACTTTATAGATTATATTAGTTTAAAGTAATTTCATAACACAACATCAGTTCATTATATTCTTATTTTTTGGCTTGATTGAGTTGTTCGCACACACGATTTTAAAATTTTGGTCGATATATTGAAGTGATTGCGGTGACAAGTTTAACTATATTTATACCTTACACCACAATTGTGGGGAGGGTATATTGGATTTGTGCTGATGTTTGTAACGCCAATAAATATCGGTCCAACACCGACCTTAAAGTATACCGAACGAATCAGAACCACTTCCTGAGTTGATTTAAAGATGTCCGACCGTCTGTCTGGCCGGGTGGCCATGTAAATATTGTGTGCAGAGTACAGGTCGAAATTTTGAAGATATTGGAATAACATTTGGTACGCGCTATTTTTTCGACCCAAGGATGGATGGTATTAAAACTAGTGAAAATCGGTCCATTATTTCACCTGGCCTTAATACTAATTTCCTCCCCAAAAAAGAAGTTTAACGATCATAAATGTTTGAATTATGCAAGTATCTTAACAAATTACATCACAAATGAGAAATAAATGAAGCCAAATCACATGTACAAATTTATGAAGATCGCCCATAATTGATCATAGCTCCCATATAAGGACCACTTCCGAAAATCACTTTACAGAGCATAGCTCTTTTTAATGTTTGTATCTAAATAATATTGAACAAATATATGTTTTGTTTATATACAAATACAATATTAGATATGATAATCGGTCCGTAATTAGTAAAAACTCCAATATAAGACCATATTCGTTATTCACTCCATAAATCTTTTAAAATTATTTATATCGAGAAAAAGTATAACATACATATTATTTATATTAACGAAAGTCATGGCACTAAATTTTTCGATGATTGGTTGTAATATGTAAGTACAAAATTTTTATTTTTTTGGAATTTACTGAAATTATAATTTATCTTGAGTTACACATAATCATGTAAATAATTATCTCTTGTTAGTCTATCTTGAAATTACAGATATAGTTTTATTTTGAAATTTGGATATTATTAACGATTTTTCAGTCGTATAAGGCATATGTTCAGTGAAAGCATGTTACTTAGAAAAATGATAGAGTGCTACCTAATCTATGGTAGTTGAAAGTATCTTTCAAGCATTTCCAATAAAAATAACATAGAATCGCGAGGTCTAGATTTTCAAAGAAACAAGTTATTAAAAAAATTAGACGCCATCATTCTTTTTAACTTTAACCGCCAAGCTTGCAACAGCCTTGATTGCTTATAAGCTCCTTCAACGTGATTTTCTAACCAAAGAAATTTCAATATTATACAAGGGGAATAAACTAAATCATTACTGAAGCAAATGCAGTGGAGGAACAAAACTAGGAAGGAATTATAATCCGCAGTTAAGGGTTAAGTTTTGTCTACAAACTATAATAAATGAAAAAAAAGGTAATTTGATAAAATTGTAGACTTAAATAAAAACAAAAAAAAAATTAACTTATCATATCAACTCTTTTATTAGTCCTATTATTGCATTTTTGATGAGGAATTCTCGATTAGTCTCCAATTATACGAAAACCAACACAAAAGAAAAAGTATGCTAATCTCTGGTTCGACAAAATCACTGTTTGAAATTGGTGTGTTAATATACCTTTTTTATCAAGAAAACCAGTTTTGCATGTAACTTGGAAGAAACACTACGAAAATCATATTGGGATCAACAGTTAAATTAGTTTTAAATTATAATTTCAATTATTCTTGAATATCGAAAATTTTAAAATCAAAAGTGGTAATTTAGCAAGATTTTTTTTATTAATAAAAAAATAAAAAAAAAAAAAATTTTATATATTATATATTAAAAAAAAGTTGCTCTCATAAACCGTTTATTTACCACACAGTGTAACAAAAGTGGAAATATAAGAATATTAAGAAGAAAAGTTTATAGCTAAAAAAATTTATAACGGCAAAGATGAAAAATAATAATTTACAATAATGATTGAGTGTGTGTAAAAACCTATCACAGATGGCTTTAAAAATTTAAAATGTTACAACTAAACAAGAAGTAAAAGTAGAATTAGATGAAAATTGTATTTAAAAATTAATTAAAAAAAAATTTTTTTATATATATTATTATCACATTTTCTTAACTTAATTTTCGTTACTCGTGCCACTGTGAATCAAAGATAAAAAAAAAAAACGAAATATTTGTGTTAAATAAGAAAAAAGTACATAGCAAAAACAAAAACAAAAAAAAATCGAAATATTAAAACAAAATCCAAAATAAAACACAGCGAAAAGAACAACGATAAAAAAGAGAAATAATATCTCAGACGGACGTTACAACAGGGATCATACATCATCTCCTCTCAGAGAACGACTTTACAGCGGCGATTTGGAAAGCTTTTCAACATCTCTGCAAGTAAGTACATGTTACGTTTTTTTTATACATAAGCTCTGTTAGAATAATCTGTTTAAAATTCAATACAGTAATGGCAACATTTTAAGCATTCTAGTCCCCTATTAATTGTAAATTGCCTTAAATTACAGATAATTTGACTAACAAAGCATATGCATTCATGTTTAGTTTTTTTTTTCAATACTGTTTTTTTTGTTTCCAATATTAAAAATGTTAAAACTTTTGGCAATTGTCAAAAAATAACATATTTTGTTTGTGCAGAAATAATTTATATTTTGTCAGAAATGCGAAAATTTAAGAAATACTAAAGGAAAATTTAATTTATGGAAACAATAGAAAAACACTTTTGATCAATTAGTTTTTGTATTTATATGATTTTCTTATTTACCAAATTTTTTTTTTAAAAACAAATTAAAAACAAAAAAAAAAAAAAAAAAAAGAACAAATTAAAAACAAAAACAAAATTTTTACACCCATAATCATTATTGTAAAAGACAAAATTTAGAAATATATTAAACAATTTATATCGCGTAACAATATTGAAATTTAAATTTTATAATCGGCTTGCTACAGAAAAATAAAATTGTATCTACCCGTTGAAATTAAAGGTTTCTGAGGGCAACTACGATAGATTATACTAACTGGCTATAAGTGAGATTGGTTAATAGTTAATAAATTCATAAATTTTATATAGGATTATATCTACAACTAGTTAAAATTATTACCTTATAGGCATAAATTTAGATAATAACTAATGTAAAAGTTAAAAATAAATGATTTTAAAATTGTCATGAATTTTGCCTAGAAATTTTATAGATTTTTTTGTTTTATTAAATTTTTTTCAAATCGTGTAAAGTTCTTTATAGTTTAGTAAGTGGTAACAATTTTTTTATTTTGTTCTGATAATTCTTATAAATTTCTTAAAATGTTTAACAATTTAAATTTGATCTGAAAATAAAAAAAAAAAAAAATAATGTTGGAATAAAAGTTTTACGACTTATCCTTTGGGGTTGAAGAAAATTTAATTATTCATTCGGGTTCTTCTCCAAATAAAGTTGCGTGTTTAGAAGAACAATGGCTAGGGAGGGTTTTGAACACGGGGTAATTACATCTTTACCCTAGTTACTTTCGATACAAAAACCAGAGCATTAAATTTCTATAATCCATAGTTCGTTTTACATAGTTTTTTTTTTGGGGAATAAATAGTTAATAATTTGTCCATATATACATATTTGTAAGCATCACTTTTAATCCGGGACTCTTTAATAATAAAAGGTAATGGTGTTTTGGTTGACAGGAGTCAAGAACCTCCCCATACCACTGAAGCTAGCGGCTAAGACGGGTCCCACCGACTCACTGTCACTCAATAATATTGAAGGTGGAATTCAGGGTTTAAGTAGAACATATTAGAGTTTTGATATAGAAGAAGATTCCATTTTTTTGTCTCTTTACTTAGTATCTGCTTAAAGCCGATAATATATCTACAGGTATTAGGTGGAGTTAGATCGCTACTTATTCTTTGTTTTTCTCTTCTGGTGCAATGTATAACAACTAACACCCGCCACGACCATTACATGGTCCATAATTGGTAATATCTCACATATATCGCCCATTACTGAAAAACTGTTTCATATATATACTGGGTGTAGGGTGTTATATGGTCGGGCTTGACCGACTATAGTTTCTGACTTATGTTCTCTGGATGCGTTTCTTTATTTACATACTCTTACATTAATTAGTCCAAAACTAATAAGATCTCGTCTAAAATGATAAGTATAATGCGATACATAGAGAAATTATACAAATATTGCTTAAAGTCAAAACATTGACAGTTTTTTTTAACAAATATAATGGTTTCGTGAATGATGATTGTTACAAATTCTTAAAAAAAAGATACTTATTTCCATTTTTAATGCGTTGTGCATTTCAATAATTTAATTCTTAAAATTCTCAATAGTTCAATTTATTTTTTATGTTAACCAATTTTGCTTAAAGTATTGGCCATTGCTTGGGTATGAATGGCAACTGAAATGAATTCATAGAAAATGAATTATATCTGTTTATTGCTGTATCATTTGCAAAATCTATTTCGCCGAAATGTTTATATGACCAAATGGTAATGAGTTCGCATATGAATTTGCCATTCATTTGGTACCCTCATTTCTCTCTATATCTCTTTACTTTTGTGTCTGTTCTTAAGGGCTTGTTTTGGAAGTTGAAATAGTATCATTGGCAGAAGTAGTTGCAGAAATTTTCATATATTAATTCTGTTTAATATGATGTTTGCTTATATTCCTCATCAATTGGTTTAAACATTTATTAATAAATGTTTGCTTCATTTGTATCTATAAATACATGCATGTTTGTGCTTGCATGTGCATGAATGTGTGTGCCGGCTAGTGAGAGCGTGCAGATCTGTGAGTTTGAATGTGTAAGAGTTTATATTTGCTTTGTGTGCAAACGGTTTGTGGTAGTCGATATGAACGTGATTTTGCATTATATTTATAATTGTGTGTTTGTCTGCTTATTGGGGTGATCCATATTTTGCACTTTTTTCAAAGCTCTCAAGATCGAAATAACGTTTTGATGTATGGATATGGTTTTTCTATAGGCATTAATGTACTTTAGAACCAAAATTCGGAAAGACAGTTGATTGGCATCTTGGAGAACTGAGAAACCATGCACCGAATCATAACATTTTCAGCAGGACTGAAAGAAAGAAAATAGCAAAACATTTTTGAAATACATAAAAGTTGTCTGAAATGTTTGTTCATACCTCTAGCTACGACATTGCTAGATTGTCTAATAAGTTCAAAAGGACCCAGAATATATAATATACCGTTTTTATTTCTACTACCAATATTTCGATGTGTTGCAAATGGAATAACGAACTCATCTTTTTGGTAATGGTTATAAAAATCTAAAAGTGTTAATGAGAATTTGGTTTTCAGATGGCGTAGAACAATTTCAAATTTGAGAGCATTGTAAAATGAAAAATTCTAAATAAGATTCACCCTAATATACATATATTTAGTAGAGTGTAGCAGGTTATGATAAGATAAAGAGATGTTTATTTTAGAAATGCAGTTATAGCTACAACAGCATATACGTACAATATTATTATTGATTTAATCCTTTAGGGAACGTTCGAAAAAAAAATAAGAAGACCTTAGGAGTTTAAGTGGAAATATCTTTTAGAGCAGTTTGGAACAGTTCTTTTAAATCAATATATTAACGATTTTGCAGCAAACATATTGATTTTTAGGCTGCTTATTTATAAGATGATTTACAAATGTCTATTTTTGTAAAAAGGGGTTAATTACTGAAAGCTTTAATATTGCAATAGCCAGTGACACATATGTATCCAAGAACAAATTAACATACATACATATTGCCATATGCTCCAGCATTATAATTATAAATGATATTCTTTGTAGGAATATACAGTGTGTCACACAACTTTAGTGACTACTCATTTGCAAGAGAAAACAACTTCCTACTACTGGAATGCATCCGCTTGTGTCTTTTGTTTGTAAAGGTGATGTTGCGATTTAAAAGTTTGGTATATAAAAAATTTATATTGCAGATGAGTGTGGCGATGACCGTGAATTTATTTTTGTATTTTATCCCCATGCTCAATATTTTCCTGACACAAACCAATGCTTAGATTTTTTAATGATTTTCGACGACGATTACTAGACTAAAAAATAGTGACAACGGTCATCGACTTATTCTCCGTTTATTTTTTTTAATAAAATTATTATATCTTATTTTATAGCAAAGAGTTTAACAATTTCATATTCCATGTTGCATAATCCTCCTTTAGTTTTATTATAATATTATAATTTCCGGTTTTGCTAAAGTACTGGATTCCACATTAGGTTTAGCTTGCCTTTTTTTGGGATATAGGAACACAAAGTTGCCTCTTTGCTAAATGCAAAATTTGTAGAATATTATGATCTGAAATATATTTCAAATCATAATCAAAAATTTATAATTATATTACATCTATCAATCAATTATAGGTGAAAAGTTGTATTCAAATATATTTAGGTTTCTTTATTTGTCTGCATATTGGGTGGTAAAAACCTTTTATTTTCTTGTACCGTATCGAGGAGCGTTAGCTCAAAGCTCTCGCTAGTTCCAAGGACATAAAGAATTTATCTGTAGTAATGTTTCCCCTCACTTTTTTTTATGGAAAACCCAGATCTAAAACAGTTCTTGTGGCTTTTTTTTGCACTCACATTCCGGTGGTTTACCGGTATACAAATGACCATGCAAAGGGTTATTTGCATTCCATGCGTTAAGAAAAATTATATAAAATATCTGTTAACTACGCTCCAACAATATATTTAGGGCGAAAATGCTTTTTCTCTCTACTTAACTTTCATATAAGTACCCAGGTACCTTGCAGCGGAATAGACGGTGTTTTTTTTTTTGCCATACACATAAGGGTTAATAAATGTTGTCAAATAGTCAAAAATTTAATAAATTGGTCTACAGAGGCGAAAGCATTTAAAATTTACTACAGATTGGTCAACCAAAATCTTCGAATGCAGGAGAGGAAAGACTAATGCGCATGGAAAAATGCCTAAACTTATATTTATCCGGACCAGACATTAATAATTAACTAAAAAGAACACTATACCAATGTAAACAACGAAAAAATCCGTAGGGTGCTATGAATATACATACATACATGGTCGTCTGGCAAACCATTTTGGAAATTAACAGATTAATGAGGTTATCATCGCTGAGATTCATAAAAATACAAATTTTGCATTTCGGCAATATGTTATATTCTATAACTAAAGCCAATGCAACTTTTTTGCTCCAGCTAATTGACGTAGGATCTAGTGGATGCCAAATAAAGCCTTAAGTATAATAATACAAAATCCATGGTTGATTAACTATGTTGGCAGTTCTATGGTAATATGGTTCAGCATTTATGCCAATAGAGTTGATAATCTGTTGTATACTGATGATATTAGACATCATCATGGTCCTTGGCCCATTCCGAAAGACCCCTTTAACTCCAGAGCCGAAAATGGATTTACAAAGAAACATTATTGTAATGTTATAATGACCCGAAATAAAGGTTTTAGATTTTAAAATTTAGCTTTTGCACAGTACAAAACACTTGCCAACACCTTTTCAATGCTCGTACCTGAGCCACATAGAAATTGAAAGTTATATTATATTTTTTTCTCGCAAATGTTTAATACTTTTACTTTTACAGCCGGGGACAAAAGAAAGATACTAAAAAAAATTAACTGGAATTTAACAAAAGCAAAATACTTTGTGACCTTCAAATTACAATTCACATTATGCAAATGCAATAATAAGTAAACAAAATATAATCACCCCTACCGTGAATAAAAATTCCACATGAAATTTGTTCCCTTTTATTTTTTTAACATTTAATTTTAATAGGAAAAATGTGAAAACGGAACAAATTTCATGTGGAATTTTTATTCCGTGGCAGAAACTAGGTGATTTTACAATTTGAGTGCCGCGGAAGAGATGGCAAAACTGATGCCATGAGATAAACTGAGCTCGAAACTGGGAAGAGTTGATTGTTTCACCTCAATAAACTTGCAGCTGACTATATCTTATCTAGCGCTACGGGATCAGTTAGAAGCACGGGAATTCGTACCTTAACTGATAATTGTTCGCAGGAAGAAGATAGTTGGTTAAAAGACTGATGTTTGTGCTGGTTGCAAATTTCGGACCACCAAATTATCTCTAGGTGCAGTTTCCGAATCAATAGATCCATTGAAGGTAGTTATGACAGATTGTCTTTGTGCATGGGAGAGGTGATGGGATGAAGAAAGTTCTGAGACAGGATGTATCGATGGCCAACGTGGTCGGTCGGTAGTTCCCTAAGCTTGTGATCAGTAAGTATTGGAGGCTGCACCGGGCTAGGGCTGAACTTTGTTGATTTCATCATTTACTTTATGGCCTATGTGAATTAGTTAAACTACGAATGGAAGGGATTAGATTAGAACTCTCTAACAAGATGTTTTTACAGTGATCTGTGAAATTGCTGTATGAGAAATTGTGAATTGCGTGTCTTGCAAGACATGCAATATTGTATGTCCTTGCAAGGCATTCAATGTGGTGCTTGAGCATTCGTCAATCCGGTAAACACCAGGTGGTCAAGTCCCAGAACTCTTTGTGTATTTTCAATTGTAAAATAAATAAATTTTTTAACTAGATCTTTGCAATTTTATGTATAAATGAAAACCAAATTTCTCCTAGAAATGATTAGGCAAAATAATTTTGCGATACACTGTATGTATGTATATAAACTTACACGTCCATAGGTTGTTACATATATTTATCTTTCTTGTTTGTAAGATTTTGATTTTGTTGTATTTATAATATTGTATATTTTGTCTTCGTTTTGGCTTTTATAAGATACTAGTATTCGGCATAATAATGTTACACTGCATTGCAATTAATTAAGGAATTCCAATCACTGCATAATGTTCATTATTACATTTATGAGGACATTAATGCTGTAAATGCGTATAGAGTGTGGGCAGTAGGTAAACAAATAAAGTTAAGGATTTGGTTATTAATTTTGCCTAAATCTAAAATTAAATTTTAATTTGCCCAAAAAGCGTCAACAAACAGTCAACAAAAATAATCTTTAATATAAAGGTTTTTGATTACTCTTGACTAAACGTTTAAATATAAAAAGAAAGTTTATTTTATAAACTGTTTACTGAATAGTTGTAACATCTAATAAGAGTTAAGAAGCGTTTCTTCAGCTATACTTTATATTAATATTCAAAGTCATACTTGAACAGGTGGTAAAATGGATACACTTCAGACCACAACTAAGAATTTGTTTTGCAAAACTATTGCATTTTTACAAGT
This sequence comes from Bellardia bayeri, assembly GCA_950370525.1. Lineage (NCBI taxonomy): Eukaryota > Metazoa > Arthropoda > Insecta > Diptera > Calliphoridae > Bellardia > Bellardia bayeri. The sequence continues at coordinate 34,608,909 of OX493264.1, read as the reverse complement.
ATTTATTTTTTTTTGTAACTTTCTTGTTTCTTTAATAAATTTTTGCTGTCTTTTTTTAACGATCTCTTCTTAAGGTTTGCTTTTATCGTTTTTTCAACATTTTTTACAATACTTTTTGGAAGCTTTGGCGTATGATTAATATTTATTATGTATAAAATAATAAAACGCTTAGTTTTAAACGTAGTGTTGTAATATTAGTATCTTAAAAATGAACAAGGGTTAATAAAGTCAAGAATTATAACAAGGATTGTATGTATATATATATATAGCTTTTTGTACTTGGCTCTGCCCGGAATATTATTAATGTTTCATTCGTGGCCGCTGATCATTTAACAGTTTGGTAATCTGTTTTAAGAATAGCACACAAACGAAGCATGTTTCGTGTGTAAAGTGTCAGTTTATTCTGCAGAAGAAAAAAAAAACATTCATACAACTGAAACTCTTTTATGGGATAGTATTTTTCCGAAACAAATTCATTAACTATTTCGAAAAATATATTTTTGAACAACCCAATGTTGCATTCGCTGGTTGATGATAACTGTTAAATATGTTTTCTTAATTTTCCCTTTCTAAACGTATATTTGAGCTTCGTTATTTTCACATCTTTGGCCATAATGTATAAGATCTTAATTGCTATTGAAAATTGCGTGCTCATAAATAGTTCTTTCTTCATCATTAAAGAAACAGATGATCCGATTCCCATTCTTAAGTATTTTTATGTATGTAAAACAAAGAATGATAAAATAAAGATTACGCCATGCAAATGATTTCCCGTTATGGGACGTAGAAGTTCCATTCTAAGGGTGAACAAGAATGTTTCATGTGTTAGAATTAAAATTTCTTTTGAAAAAGGTATCTTTTATGTGACAGCTGGAAACCTTGCAATTGAAATCAAAACATCGGATTACGCGTTTCTCGCGTTCTAAACAACTGTCAAAGAAGTAGAATCAATGTAGTCGTATGTTTTAAATTAAACACTTATGTACATATTTATAAAAAATAAAGTAGGATTGAAGTGTGCTTTTAGACAAAATTTTCATACAAAATTTTCTTAAAGTACAGTTGAAGTCTAGGTACTTTAATTTTTTATAAATACGGCAGTTAAAAGCGTAGGAAGCGTTGACGCTTAAAAAGTGAAAAGTTCGTTTATTTTCTACTTTTGAAAGCGTCGCAAGCGTCGAACAACTGCCATCAACAAATGAAAAGCAAATTTATTTTAAATGCGATCAAGCTGTCGCGAATCTGCGCACAAAAATACATGTAAAAAAATGGTGGTGGTCAATTTATTTCTATTTTTTAGATGTGTCGGTTGTAAATGGTTGGCTATTAGCTAGAAAAAATGTTTACGATAAAGGTACGGAATCCTTGTTTGCATTTAGAAGATATGTAGCTCAAAGTCTACTTGTTAAATAGGGAACACCGCCAAGCCCTTATCCACAACACAGTATGATGGAAAAGACTATTGGATTGTTCCCAAAAGCACAGAACGTCGCTGTGCTAATAAATGTGGTGGAAAATCGAAGTTTAAATGTATGAAATGTGATGTTGACCTTCATCCTAAATGTTTTATGGGATGCCATGCAATAGGTTCTGCAACATAAAATATGCAATTAATATATTTTGATCATATGTAAACATATTTTTAACACAAATAAAACCGTTTTAATAAAAAAAAAATTATTTACTATATACATTGGTGCGCTGTGCATAGCGTCCGAATATCGTACAGCTTCTAAAACCTGAATTATAAAATAATTAATACTTTTTTTTACAACTATTTCTTTTATATGATCCCACTTATTCGTAATATGTTGTAAAAGTCAAAAAAAGTCCGTTAACAAACTTTATGCTGTAATGGGTTAATCGATCATGGATAATTGAGTTCCTGTGAAAGAGTGTATATTTTATCGGATACAAATTTAATTATATTATTACAATATAACAATAGAGCTGTAAAATACAATGCAAATTAATTCCGCAAAGTTGTAATAAAATTTAACAACCGCCTTATACTGGATAATAAAACATGAATCGAGATATATCGAAAAGATATATGTACAAAGACTAAAAACTAAGCAATTTGCAGTTTCTCCCTCCACAACTGTGACTTTTTATATTTTTATAAAAGAATACCAGTGTTTGTTGTTTCTATTAGCCGCCACCAATCTTTACTAAAATTTTGGTCCGAATTTCAGGCAGCTAGTCATGATTTAAAGGATAGAATAGGAAGGGTTGTACACTATGTGCACTTCCACTCGGAGACCCTGTGGTCCATTGGGAATCACAGTAGAAAAAATAGAATGATAGATTTAAAGTGAAAGAAGAATCAAAAACCGCCTGTTAAGGGGAGAAAGAAGGAAAAAATATCCCATTACGGATTTGGAGACGCCGTAGAATGTCCCTTAAATAGACACTCTATTCCCCTAATGAAACCCAGAATGTTGCTCGGTTTGCAGCCAGCAACATTACTGAGTTCGTCCAGGAATCTATTTCCTAGCCACTTGAGTCTATGTCGCTGCAACCCAGGACAATTGCACATGATGTGCTCTATCTCTGGCTCGTCTTCATCCCCGCACACCCTACAGAAGTCCTGTGTGTTATTATCCCATTTGCCCCTGAAGACCCCAATCGAACAATGACCGGTTATCACTCCTACCAGAATTCTGAGACTATACCTGTCCAATTCCATCAGCGTTTCGGTCGCTGTTGCATTTAGTTTTGGCCAAAAGGCCATGGACACTATGCAATCCAAACTACTGCCCCAGAATTGGTCTGCAAAGTCACGGAATCTTTCGTAAATCAGCCTGTAGATGTGACCCCCCTTTCTCTAGTATTATGGTCCAAACTAGAACCATGCCTAGCCAGTTCATCTGCCACCTCATTTCCCTGTATGTCACAGTGCCCTGGTACCCAGCACAATCTCACTTGGTAGAGTACCAATAGCTCCTCTAGAGCTCTCCTACAGTCCTGCAGCCTTTAGTGCCGCCTGACTGTCAACGTATATGGTCACTGCAGACCCCCTCCCGACGTGTGCCATTATTAGCTCCGTGGCTTTCCAGATCGCATAGATCTCCGCCTGGAACACGCTGCACTCGTTGGGGAGTCTATAAGAGCGTTTGATGTCATTGTCGGCCAAATAAACCCCTGCCCCCGCACCAGAGTCCATCTAGGACCCGTCAGTGAAAACTGCGCACCCATCGAACAGTCGATCGGATCCAACCCAGTCAACCCTACTCGGGAACTCTACTGAGGGTGATACACCGAATTAGTAGGTCGCGACCTTATAGTCAGAGATTCCAGATGGATCAATGTCCTGACCCCTAAGGCCTGCCTTATACAATATCCTAGTATGACCAACCCGCAGGGGTTTTGCCAAAGAAGACTCTGATAGCATGAGTAAGTTCCTTGCTGCCACACTTTCCACATAGTTCTCTATGGGTAGTAGGTTCAGGATTATATCCAAAGCCGCCTGCGGGGTACTTCCTAAGGCATGTGTGATACCCAGATAAACACATCTTTGGGCTTTATTAAGTATAGTCCTATACCTACGTTTCCTCATTGCCTCCCACCACACTGTGCAACTATAAGTGATAATAGGTCTAACAACAGACGTGTAGATCCATTTAACCATACTTGGTCGCAAGCCCCAATTCCTACCTATTGAGTTCCTGTATGCATAGTAGGCATTGAGGCCCTTCCTTAATCTCTCGTCATGATTTAAAAGTTACAAGGGATTTGCATTCAATAACTCAGATCAACGTATGTACTAATGAGACAAAAATATATGAACACTTTAACTTATACTCAGCTTCGTTACATGGAACAATAGTGGGCTATTGTCAAAGAAAAGTTATAAGGAGAGAGTTGTTGAAAATAAAAAGGTTTTTAGCAATTTATAAGAAAGTATGCAGGGCAGGTGGATAGAATGCTGTGCAACAGTTAATCAGTTAAAGCAAAAGAGCTTGAGGAAAATATAAGTTTTCTTGTTTAGTTTTTTGTACATAGAATTAAATGATTTTCGATTTACTTTAAAAGTATTCAAAAGTGTTTAATTGCGGTCAGATTTTATATGAACAATGATTTATACCAACTTTATACTTGTATATACTTTTCCAACGATAGGAGACACAAGTATACCTAGTCAATAACTTGATAACAAGTAATTTTCTGTATATCTATGTAGGATTGGGATAGTACGGTCAGTAAGGGGTTAACGGACGACTAGAAATTAGGAACAAACGACAACTGACAATTAAGATAACTAAGATAAATGAATTGATGAATTTTGTTTGATGAGGTAGACGACAAGTCTCTACTGAGAAGTCAAGTGGGACACAAGTGACGGACATACGAGGCAAAGTGAACTATTTGTATACCCTAAACCACCTTATTGGATCAGTGATGATGTTTGTAATGCCAATAAATATTGATCAAACACCCGCCTCAAGGAATACCGATCGACTTAGAATCACTTCTTGAGTCGATTTAATTATGTCCGTCTGTCCATCCGTCTGGCGGGCTGTCGATGTAAAGTTTTTGCCCAGAGTACAGGCCACAACTTTAAAGATATTTCGATAAAATTTGGTACTCGACATTTTTCGGCCCAAGAACGGATGGGATTGAAACTGGTGGAAATCGATTCATTATTTCACTTGGCTCCTATAGAAGTTCAACGATCATAAATGTTTGAATTCCAAGTATCCAAACAAACTTCAACACAAATGAGTAGTAAATGAAGCCAAATCACATATAAAAATTAGATCGGTCCATAATTGATCATAGCTCGCATATGAGCCCCATTTTCAAAAATCACTTTAAAGAGCATAACTTTTTTAAAAATGTAGGTATCCAAATAATAATAAACACAAATATGTTACAGATATATACATATAATACGGTACAATTTTATAAAGATCGGTTCATAATTAGGCGTAGCTCCCATATAGGCTCCACTTCTGAAAATCACTTTAAAGACCATAAATCTCTTAAAAATTTTGATATCCAAATAAAATTCAACATAAATAGGTTTCATATATACAGAAATAAGAACACCATATTTTATAATGGTCGGTCCATAGTTAGTCAAATCTCCCATATAAGAACCTCTCCGTAATTCCTCCATACATTTTTTAAAAGTATTGATATCGTTTAACATACATAATATTTATATTCACAGAAGACTTGGCACCATTTCTGAAAAACTGTTTTCTACATATACTGGGTGTAGGGTATTATATAGTCGGGCTTGACCGACTATACTTTCTTACTTGTTGTACTTTTATTTGTTTATTATGCACTGGCTTTTTATTTTAATTTTAATAAATGAAGTGTTTTGTTATTTATTTAAACGGAATAATTAAATTCTTACATCTAGAATTAGCAGACTTATTTCTAAAACACGTTACTGTACTATGCACCGTCTTGATGAAACAATATGCAAAATGAAGCCTCCATCTGACCACTAACAAAGCCATTAGATAAAATTATTTATTTCCATATATGTAGAAATATTATTTTTCATTTTCCTAACCTTAAATATAGTAACTAATCATCATGTGTTGTGGTTTACAGGCCTCAGACTTTTGAAATTTCATGGCAGCAAATCTTTCTACCCTATATATAGAGATAAAACTACTGTTAGTAGTAATACGTAGTTTTTAAATAATTATTTAAAAATTTAAAATAATTAATTTATAGATATTTCTTCAAATTCTTAAAAAAGAGTATGTATTAAAAATCATTGCCATAAAAAAGAAAAATACACAAACTAAAATGAAATGAATATAATGGTAAAATAACAACGAAATCGAGTGAAAAGATCAATTCAACAGTTAAGAGTTAATTGCATTAATTTTAATATTAACATTAAAACTGATAATACAAATAAATACCGTTATAAGGATAAACTTACGCATAAAATTACACATGTACGTAAAATGTTCATGTTTAAATGGAAAATTAACGGTGGAACTAAAATTATAGACGACAATTATGAAGCAGTACAAAGCCAATTATAGTTTGTGCAGAAAAGAAATCACTAAATATTTGAACTCGTTTATTTAGGACAAGACACAGCAAATATTTTGTTTTATTTTATTTGATGCTGTTTGATCTTGCAAAACTCTTGTAAGAGTAAACAACGTAAAACAAATTTGTCCTAAAATAAGTGGTTACGCTTTTTTGAGTATCTAAATATTTGCCAAGTGTGACCATATCTTTAGCCTTCACCTTTAAGGTTTTCACTATAAATAATATCATTATTTCAAATTTTGTTAAATATTTGGCAGACGCAAAATTTTTGTTACTTTAAATTCTTGTTACAGTTTTTATTTTAGCATGTAAGTCTGTCAAATGAACAAAACGCCAATTGCACATTGAATTACAAAAAAGATAAAAATAAAAAAAAAGAGATACTGAGAATTAAAAATATGATTCCAAATGAATCCATGCTGTGAACATAAATATAACAGAAAACAATGTTGAATGCACAATTACATTACAGCTATTAAAAATAATTAAATATTATCGTAAAATAATTTAAGCTTATTAAGTATAAAGACAATTATTGAAAATATTTCGGACGAAAAGGGACAATTCGCCAAAAAGGAAAACAAATTATAATTATTTTAAAATGCAGCTAAAGTATTTAAAATTGCGTTAAGAAAATTCAATTCGTTGTCGACAAGGAATGGGTAAAAATTTTAAAAATAATAACATTTTAAATAAAATGCAATTTGCCAGAGTTCTCGTAGGACAAACTTATGTTCATTACAACTCTTCAGAATTAACTTAACTATAAATACCTAAAACTCAATTATCAATTTTGTAATTAATAGAAAAAAAAAAGAAAAACAGTTTAACATGTACAGTGACTCACATTCAAAGTCGGGCAAGATGATTTTAAAAATTTACTTTCTATGGACACTTGTGAACTATATCTATTAATACTTTAAAAATTTACAGGTTCTTTTTACGGACGATAGTAAATTCAATTTATTTGCATCCGATGGCCGGCGTTTTGTGTGGCACAACTCTAAAAAGGAGTTTTGCCTTAAAAACACTAAAGCACGGGGGCTTGTTAGTGATGGTGTGGGGTAGCATGGCTGCTTCCGGTGTCGTAAATCTTTTTTTTTTATAGAAGCCATAATGGATAAAAACATGTATGTATCTTGATAGTTTGATGGCAAATATTAAACAAAGTGCTCATAAATTGAGGATTGCCAATAACTTTAAATTTTACCAGGACAATGATCTGAAGCACACAGCGCTGTTAGCGAAGAACTGGTTGTTGAAAAATTATCTTAAAGTCCCTAACCACCTGCGCAAAGTCCACACTTTAACGTAATCGAGCATTTATGTGATGAGCTCGGACGTCGGATGCATTATAGATTATGTACAAGTAAAGACCAGCTCGGAGCTGCGTTACTGGAAGAATGGAACCAAACTATTCTGAGGTGTGCAAAAAACGATTCCAAAAAGACTCCAAGCTGTCAAGAATCAAAGAGGATACGCGACAAAATACTAAATATCTTATAACTAATTGAATTGAATTTAATGACCTGACCGACTTTCAGTGTAATCATAATATTAAGGTATTTTAATTATATTGTTTTTGTTTCTCTTATATTAATGGTAGAATACCATATTTATTTGTTTTTGTATTTAATAATAAATAACGCATTTAATTTTGAAAAAAATTTTAAAAAATTCTAAGCTTTCTTTTTTTAAATAGGGTTTAATATTTTATAAATAGTTTGTCCGACTTTCAATGCGTGGCTCGTGTATGTGAAAAGGACAAAAAAGTAAATATTATTTAGCAAAAAAAAAAAAATCGTTATTTCCTATTTATCTCTTGAAAATGTACAAAAAAAAATCTAAAATAACTTGAAATAACAATATTCACAAACAATTTAAATTCTAATATTGTATTAGGCCTTCCTTTTTTTCAAAAATTCGATCAGGCATACCTAAAGTGACCATATTTTTTTTTATCTAAAAACGGGACATCGAATACTTCTGATGGGTTCGGTTATATGAAATAAAAATGCATAGATAATATAATAATATTTTATTTGTCCGTAGTGAATGGCATTATTTATTTTACGTTACATTACAAACAAATTGTTTATACATTGTTATATTTTTCAGAGGTACAAATTTGTTTCAAAATTTTAGGTGACAATTTCAAATATGTCGGCGATAACGGGACAAAGTAGCTGAAAACGGGACGGTCCCATTCAAAACGGGACGAATGGTCACGTTAGGCATACCATTCACCAGATTTATTCTTATATCTTTAGATATGGTTTCACATTGTTGGTTTTCAGCATAAAAAATTCGTTCCGATCTGGAGAATAGGCGAACCATTCAAGTACATTAATATGTATTTTTCAAAGAAAAACATAAATTTGTTTGACGACTTACTTGCTACTTATATCTAAACTTGGCTTTTAAAACGTATCTCTTTGTAAGCAGAAGAATTAATTTTTGTACTTTGTACAAATCAAGGATAATGTGTTCACCAAACGCTTCCCTAACCATCAAAACACAGCCTTCAAGAAATATTGTGGTTCCTCCAATAACTGTTGAAACCATCAAGATTAAATTTTTTCTTATCGGAAAAAATCACCTTAAACAAATATATGTTTAAATCAGTGACGGGGGAAATTGAAATTTCCTGTTTCATGTGCTTGGCCAAAAAAATCTGTTTACGATACGTTGGCACACACATACACTATAAACTTACTTGTGTGTTTTACTAAAATGAGCATTCCAGTGGGAAAAATTGCAAGTGCTTCTATTTACATGCCTTCTCTCAGAAGTAGGGACCGAAAATAACTCATCCATATAATCAAAAATCAAAGTTGTACTTTATATTTTGTTTTTAAAAATAAAAAACTCTTAATAACTTTTATGAAATGATTTATGTTTACATGGTTTGGTATGACCTTTATTAGCTTTTGTTGTTTTTTAATGCTATGGTGAGAGACGAACTAATTCAATTCTTGTTGATCTTAATAAACGTTAATATTATTTATCTTTTATTTACATACTATAGCCTATTGTTTTATAAATGTTTAACAATAATAAATAATTATAATAAAATAATAATTGAAGTATAAAAATGAAAATTTTTAACAGAAAATGAAAAGTTTACAATTATGATATAGTTAGGAGTACTCAAGTTCATATGTAAAAATAAAAGTTGTTTTGTTTTCTATAAATATACGAGTAATAAACATTAATAAGGATTTATATGTTATATACATGTGATTAATTTAAATTAATTTAAAACCCCTTTCTTTAATTAAAAACCCATTCTTTTAATTTCCTCAATAAATTATTAATTTAGCAGAGGGGTACTCTCTGTTGCGATGCGAAAGAAAATTCGATGCGTAAGTGTATCAATTTGTACACCTATCGCATCGCACTAGATATCGCATCTCAATAGAGAGTAACCCCCCAGACCTTTAATTACTCCTTGTAAGAGGCATTAGTTGGTAGGCCATTCAATTGCCCGTCTCAAGTAGGACTTATAGCAGGCATGTAACCAGTAACCAGTAGCGAGTACCAAGGCCTTGACTAACAATGATACGCCATGTAAAATTTAAACAATTTGGCTGGAAGTTCTTGTGACTACCGAAGAAGGCTATTTATAGCATCTTTTTCCCGCTGGAATTTATTTCATGCTTTGTTGTGATCTCAGAGATCAAACTTGTACAATTAGCACTTGTAAAAGCAAGGTCTCGCTACGCAATTTCTTTTATATTTATGATATTCTCTCTTATTATATAAAGCTTTAACTTAATTACAGAATATAGTATGTTTGCCCACCCCTGATTTAAAATGCAACTATTAACCTGTTTACAGTTAGTTTTAACTCTGTTTTAGCAGTTTTGTAGCGGATAATATGAATAAATAACAACTATACTCTTGTTTTTCTAGTGTTCTTCTTTGTTTATCATAAAATGTAATTATAGTTATGAAACTCTAACAAAATATTAATGCACAATTTTTCTCTTAAATTAATGAAATGGTTTACCAAATTTTGTATAAAAAGAGATCTAAGTATGCAAACTCTAAAACAATGGAGGACGTTTTTTTTAATGCTATACACGCGTGTATAGCAATAAATTTCTGTGTACGCCACGTTGACACCCGTATACTATAACCTATTTCGCTGTCTGATCTCGTTGTCCATTTTTTTGAGTACACTCAACCCAAAATGTTCAATGAAAAATGGGAAAAAGATTTTTTTATAGAAAACATGGATGGCGATGCACAATGCTTGATTTGACATCGCATTGTAAGTCAAAAAATATTTAATTATACATTATGTTTATGTACATATGTATATTATTTAATATTATTTGTATAAAATATATATATTTTATTTCGTTGTTAATTAGTTTATCATTAAATGAATATTGTGTTTGTTATTATTATAAAAAGTTATCATAAAAAGTGTTATTGAAAAAAAATTCAAATCAAATACAAATACTAAAATCCAAAAATTTTTTTTTTAATATTGGCAACTGAAAAATTATTTGAGTGTACAATTATTGTCGGTCGTTCATTTTTTGCTGCTGCCAACACTAGCACATAAGATTGAGTATGTGTGTGCCCGGCACTGCTTTAAAAATATTTTACACATTTTAAAAAACTGTTTGTAAGTTTTTAACAAATAGTTAACATCAAGTGAATTTATAGTAATGTAACACAGTGTATAGATTCTTATTAAAATGTGTAACTTTATGGAAAAAACAAGCTTAATATCAAGCTAATACTTAAATAAAATTTCGTTTAAAATTACAGTATTTAGCTTTACTTTTTCATAAACAATTAAATTTATACAAATTGTGGACTCACACTTTTGAATTTAATATTCTTTTTCTTCTCATATTGTGATTTCACCAATTTGCAACTACTTTCTGTACACACTCTCTCTGTACACCTCACCAGGCAATATTCTCACAATTTTTTTAAAAGGAAAACTTTAAACCATTTTTGTTGGTTTTCTTTTCATGTGAAATCAAAAATGAAAATTATAAAAAAAGCCCAAAGATAAAATAAAGCAAAACAAAGAATACTGATTGAATAGTATTTAAAACCACCATTGCCAAGTATTTGTAACACATTATGCAGCAGTTATAACCTCTGTCAATTTGGTTTAAAGAACTCCTTTCATGCTTGTATTTGGTAAATTGTATAGGGTTTCATGAGGATAAAAGTATATCTATGTACAGTATTTGCAAAAATAATAAGAACGAGATATTCAGTTTTAATGATGCAATGACGATAATCTTATAACTTTGTTAATTGGTAATGTCAAACAACTGATGATCTCATGTGAATCTACATTGATAGGCTCTCTACAAAACTCTTTAATGGTTAATAATTAAATGCCTAAATGCCTTTAATGAATCCGTTCCATGATTCTTAGTTGCGTAAAAGTATAAAATGTAGTTGTATGTTTAACTAAAATTTAATATTATTATGAGAGACATAAAGGTAGACCGGTATTAAGTTATAAATACATAATTCTGAATACTTTTTTTCAGGTTGACTTGAACAGAATCAAATTTTTTATTGAAGAAGTGATAACGTAATATTACGAGTTATGTTTTTTTCTTTAGCAAACTAAAATGCTTTAATTTTTTTTACATATATGTACATGCTCCCAATTCTGTGGTTACACGGTAATTGGTTACAGAATGTGTAACAAAAGTTAGTGATTGTATGCAAAATAGGTGATTGGCTCCTTATCTCTAAAACCTATTGAAATTAGTGAAAAACAAGGACTTTTTAAGAACAAGTGTATTCAGGTTTATAATTTAATGGGGAATGTTTATTATAATTTGAAAGAACATTCTTTGGCATTTATTTTTTGAAGATTATGTCCACCAAATGTTGGCCGTTGCTACGTCGCAGATGGTCTATCCGTTGAGCCTTATTTTCGATGACTCGTTCGAGCATTTCGACTGGTAACTGGCGATTGACACGCGTGGTGTTTTCCTCCAAGACCTAAATCGAAGCGGGTTTTTTCTGCATAAACTTTAGACTTTACATATCCCCATATGAAAAAGTCTAACGGTGTGATATCACACGATCTTGGTGGCCAATCGACCGGCCCAAAACGTGAAATTATGCGCTCACCGAAGTGTTCTCTCAATAAATCCATTGCTTGATGCGATGTGTGGGAAATGGCACCGTCTTGTCGAGATAACGAGCTTCAATTTCAGGCGGTTATCATGGCACAATTACGGAAAACAGCGCCGAATCCACTCTCCATGGTCTTTGTGTACACTCTCAGCTACGGCCGCTATATTTTCTGCACAGTGTGCTGGACGTGGTCTAATCGGTCGAATATTATCCAATAATGAATGTTGAATGCTGAAAATGGGTGATGGTGTACACTCAGTAGGCCGATTATATTGGCCATAAGTTGAGCGAAGTGCACGAAACACATTCATTTGTAAACGTTGTTCCAGCGTAAGTCTTTTCATTATGAAATGCCAAACAATACTAAACAAAAATAACATGACAGCATGATACGACTCACACGTGATCTGTCAAAAAAAGGCTATTGAAAAATTACCTCTACTTGAATCACCCTTTGCAATTTGTTTTTACACATGCATAGTTATTAAAGAAAAAAAAAGATATGCACTCTCAGCTTTAAAGTAATGTAAAAAAATGTATGATAAGTTCATTTGATTATTTGCATTAAAAGGGAATTCCTCTTGTGCTATTTACTATTGCTCCGACCAATAAATTTTCTTGTATCCACAAAAAGGGAATTCTCCTAAATTTGTGATATGAATATACATATTTCGCTAAAATTAAATTTAACAAAAAAGATTTAAGTCCAATAGATTTTGAATCGTGCTAAATGAAATAAAATCGTGTAAAAAATTTAAAATTTGTTTATTTTCAAACCCTTTTAAATCAAAACCGTGTAAAAACAGGATTATGTAGATGTATACATTTTTTATTATTGAAATATTAACAAATTATTAAATTTAAAACAAAACTGAATTGAGAAGTATCTTTCCTATTATTATTGCCAACACTATATGTGTGCATAAAAACTAGCATGTCTGCTCTGATTACCACCCTTCACTTACTTCCTGTTCGTAGTGATATGAGTCTTTTTAAAAGTTTAATGTTCGATTTTTTTAAGTTTTGTTATATTTATGTTTTTTTTTTTTTTTTTGATATCTAAAAAAATCCTTTTGATGTGGTGAACCCTTTGGTAATATATGAATACAATGTACATATGACTACATATTGGCTTCCTTTGCCTGTAATTTTCTTTTCTGTTTATTTTGAGATTGTTTCCTTTTTTATTTATTTAACGTTTTTCCTTTACTCTCTCTCTCTCTTATATTTTTTTCCAGTATTTTTTCCTTATGTCTACAAAAATGTAGATATATGGGTTCCTTTTGCACATTTAGTTACTTATATGGCCCATAAGACTATCTTTAGCTATCGTCTTTTACTTTATGTAAATCATTATTGATTTGCCAGAATTGTCTGATAAAGCAGAAGGGTGGAGATAATACAGCAGCAAAAAAAGCTATAAATGTCTGTTACAAGCAAAATATGACTCTTTCCTTTTGAAATGTGTTTCTTTTTTATTTTATTTTTCCTCGTTTGTAAACAAAACAAAGTATTTTAAAGTAGTAAAATTTATGAAAATTACCAGAAATCAATAAAGCTTCGAAAAAAGTAATGAAGATATGTTGTATTTAAATATTAACAAAATACTACTTTATTTTGCCGCCCTTTGTTGAATCTTTTCAAGAGACTATTTAAACCAAAAAAAAAACTGGTTTTATAATCTAAAGCAATATTTTGCTTCATATTACTTAAGATTTTTGAGAATTGCGCAAACACTACAGAATATGTAGATAAAAAAGATTTAAAAACCAGTAAGAAAGTATAGCTGGTCAATCCTGGACATACATATGAGCTCTTGTATAAGATCATGCCAACCAAAACTATGTTTAAGAAATAGTTTTTTTATAATGCTACTCAATTTTATGATTGTCGGTCCATAATAGTTCAGAGTTTTTAATTAGTATCCAATTCTGAATAAAATTTATTTAAATTTTCACAACTTCTACGAAAGATGGGGTGTATAAGTTAGTCATTCCTTTTTTAAGACATAATATTGGCTGATTTCTTATAAAATTCGATTCGAAAAAGACGTCCGTCTGTTGTATTCAAGAAAATACTTAGGGGATACAAGTTTCCTGGAAAATTCTTTGTTTTGTATTGACAATACAGGTAGAGAAAAAACATGGTTGTAGTAAACATAATCTAAGAGCAACATATTATAATAAGATTTATGATTGTAGTCAAAAACATATTTTGATGAAGTGTCATGATATATCATATTATGATCAAATATCATTGTAATATTTCGTCATAATATTATCTTATTAATCATAATTTGATATTATAACATCATATTATAAGCCAATATAATTATAAAATTGTCATACATGATCACAATATGATCAATTGTAATCATATTATTTTCTAAAGTAATCATATTATGATATAAATTAATCATATTATGATATAAAGTAATCATATTATGATATAAAGTAATCATATTATGATATAAAGTAATATATAATTTTTTTAAATACAAAACTTACAAACAAATATCTTTGTAAATAGAATCAATTTGCGTGCTTTCAACTAGCTAAACCCGGGTATAAAATAAAATAAAACGTATTTATATATTTACAAACATTTATTTATATAATTTTAATGTATTTATTGAAATGCTTTAGGTTTAGTTTGCCCATCAGGAGCATACACATATAAACGGGATCTTAACCTTGAGCTTTGTTAACAGTCATCGCAAACGCTAACCGAACAGGAAAAAATCGTTTAAAGTCGAATGGTAAATCTGCATTGGAATGCGTTGCAAAAGTACATCTGTACCTTTATATTTTCTTGTTATAATGGTCGGTTCTACTAAATTATTTCTCAGTGTTTTTTTACTGCAAGTCGAGTGCCATTGCAAAGCCGTGGTGATCGATATTACACAGTAAAATAATTGGCACTCCAATATTAAGTTGTAGCAGATGTGGTGGAAAGCCTGGCACATCAAGTGAATTTAAAAACTCAACAGGATAATTAATGGCCTTAGGGCTTGCTTGATTGATTTGACGCATTTCAAAGTGCTATCCATCTTCTCCATATGGGAAAATAATAGGATACTGTAGCGCGTCATATGAGCGATGCATTTCAGTGGGCGAGGCCATGCCGCTTTGTCCACTTACATATTCAAGAATTTATTATTTCGTAAGAATATCCTATTGTAAAAATTTAATGACGATCGGTTCAGTAATTAAGACTATAGTTCGATTTTTAATTTTCCTAAAAAAGGGCGTGGTCCCACCCACTTTTCTCCTGGTACGTATTCCTAATTATGCTAATACCATATGTATCACATATCATTGACGTAAGTCAAAAAAATGCCCAAAATATGGCGATTTAAATTTTTGGGTTATATGGGCGGTGCCACCCACGTTTGTACAGTGAAAACTTCATATAGCCTATTATTCCTTCCAGAGTCACAGCAACATTTAATAGATTTCTATTTTGTGAAATTTAAGATCATTTCTTTTATGTACACTTTATTTAGGTATTTTATGTTTTTTTAAAATTTTTATATTTTGTAGTAATATTTAGTATATTTTAAATATGAATTGTTTTTTTTTTCAATTACTGAAAGATTTAAATCCAAATAAATAATACGATATTATGCAGTCAAGCTACTGAACTGATGCAAAAGCATTCTACAAATGGTTAAAACAAAATATTATTAAAATGAAACATATTTTGTTTCCATTTTAAACATAATGCGAGTACAAATATCTAAACTTACCATTTAATGGTTATTTGTAAGTTTAAATAGTTGTAAATAATATAATATGTTTGCAGACTTATTATTCAATAGTTGTGGTAAGCATTTTTTAAAATGAATTATGTTACCATATTCAATTTTATAATTGCGATAACTATAAAAATCTTTATAGTAACTAAATTATCGTTAAAATCAAATTAAAATAACAATTATTGTACCACAATAATATATTGTTACCAAATACACAGTGCAGTTGTCGTAACCATGTCCAACCATGTTCTTTTTGCGGTTAGTCAAGAATGAGCAGCAAAAACTTTATATTTTTTAAAAAAGTTTTTTTTTCTCTATCTTCTATAAAAATATTGGCTCTATTCAAAAGACTATTCAATTTATGTAATAAGTATCCATACAGAATTCATCCAACATACGTTCCCTGTAGAGCTAAAGTTCAAAGAAAACTTTTAAATTCAATGAATGTAGAGAACATTTGACAATTGCGAAATTCATAAGAGTCTTTTTCTGGAAAACAAGGCAAACATTTCTTATTGTTATTTTTTAGAAAACAAAACTTGTAATAGCATAAATTTTATTTATTAATATTTTTTAACGAAATCTTGCATTTATATTTTTATTTCTGTGCGAAATTTAAAATCTGTAATAAGGCACCCCACAATTATCCAAAATGTTTTGAAAAAGCCACAAAAATTTTAGTTTTTTGTATTATTGGCCATATTGTCATCACCAGGGCAGGGGTATTGAAAAAAGTATTAAGAACATATTGGGTCATATAAAATCGGTTATTAGTTTTGAATATCGACCATGCAATTTGAGAACATATGTATGTACATACATATGCCCTTAATATAAAATTTATATAAAAAATAGCTACATTTTGAATGACTCTGGTCTCCTCGGCAAAAAAAATTTTGTTTTTTTTTTATTTAAAATACATGTGTATATCCTTTAAAATTAACTTTTTGAAAAATATAAACACGTCATAAGTCATATTGAAAATTTCTTAAATAATGTAAAATGAATACAAGTATATTTCTATTACAAAAAAAATGTAAAACAAATTAGAATTTTAGATTTTTAAATGCATGTAACATTTGGTTCTAAGAATATTTTTGAACAATTATTTTTCTACCAGAGTAGTAAAATTGTTATTCATCCATACGTATTTAGTAAAATAAAAGAATTTAAAAATATTTGATTCCACAACTAGCAAAAAACCTGACAAGAATGGCTAAAAAAGTAAAACATTTAATTTACATATCCGAATATATCCTAAACAATAAGAGCTAATATATATATAGTAGCTATGACAAGTTGTTTTTAGTAGTCGATTGGTGGATTTAATATACGGTACATTGTACAGATTACTGCGGGTACAATCTCGAAGAATTGGAATAGTTTTACATTTTTTACATTACCGAGGTGCCCTACTTTGAGGACCGCTTCAAAAAATTTTATGAAAATACTTCCTCTCTAGGCGTGGCAATATTATTGCAATCGGACTTACCATTTGAAAATTAAAGATTTTTTCTCTTTTTTTCATATTCACCCACTGTGCATCGTTAAATGAACTCGGTTATGCTGAATGTTGCAAACATCAGTACAATTCTAATACAACCACCCCCCCCCCCCCCCCCCCTGTGGTGGTATAGGATATAATTATCAAAAATAAACACCTCAAAGATTATCTCTTAAAGCACACCAACAAAATAACTTCAGCAAACTTTAATTTCACTCTAACTTTAATTTTATTTACAAATGTAATCTACCTACAAGTTCTTAGCAAAATAATTTAAAACTTTATAACAATACACCTGAAATGTTGATGTTTGTTAAGAATGCTGCCGTTAACATAGATAATTTTCAAAAAAATATACATATGTACAATATATGTATGTACTAGTTTTTTGTAACCGGCGTTGCCCGGGATATTATTGATCTTTTATTACTGGCCGCTGGAATAGAACACAAACGAAGCATATTTGGTGTGTATAGTGGCAGTTCATTCTGTACAAGAAAAAAACATACATGCAACTCATATTTTTGGGAGAGCATTTTTTCAAAAAAAATTCACTAACTATTTCGAAAGATAAAAATTTTTGGAAAATTAATTCAACAACCCAGGTTCGATCCCCAGTCAAGAAAAATTATCAAAAATTTTTAATAATAAATTTTTTCAAGTTGTAATTCCTAACTTCAGTAAAAATAATTTAATGAAAATTAAATTTAATGAACTCGAGCCTAACTAAAATTTATCAAAAAAAAATGTTTGGAAAAATTAATACCGACATTTAGATTTTAAATCTCTAATAGGGTGCTGATGATAACTATTAAATTTGTTTTCTTAATTTTGCCTTTCCTAAGATTGCTAATCGTAGATTTTTGAAAATTAGTAAACTTACATTTAAAATTTTAATAATCTTCATTGTATTCACGTATTTGTCATAATTTCTATTGAAACGTTCTTTTTCCATCATTAAAGCATGTAAGACTACTGTTTATATAAATAAATATAGATGGCATCAAAAACTATTAAGGTCATCAATGCTTACCAGCGGTTAGACATCGGAAATCCAGTACAATCGAATCTCTGTTAAAAAAATATATAAAAATATTATCTCTTTACTTTATTTAAATGTTTTTCCAGAATTTTTTTAGTGTTCAGTTTATTAATAATCATCATTTGAGAAAAATATATCTTAAGGTTCAAAATTTACAATAACAGTACAAAAATCTAAATTAACCCTTAAACGTCTGTTTTACAAATGTTTTGATTTTCAAACTCGTAACGCATGTATATGCATTATAGTTTTTTAAATAAACTATGAATACATATTCATATGTTTAAAGGGGAATCACAAAATACATTATCATCAACAGTATGCACAGTGGTGGAAAGTGTAACGAAAGTTTTAATAAAATTTGTACCCTATGAATTAACTAGATGGAGTCACTTGTTAGTATGTTTATTGTTTTTACCCCGAATTAACCTAACCTAAACTAATAGATAGAAATAGAAATAGAATAATAGAACCTTGTTTAATAGATATAAATAAATAATAGATAACTGGACAAAAAATAATTAAAAACAGCAAGAAAAATATAAAAAATAGCATTAACAATACAAAATATATATGGGTCTAACCAGACCCATCTGTTAAAAATGTGATATATGCAGTAAAATATTCGAATTAGAGTTCTTCTATATCCTTTCCAGGATTTCTTTTTTTACCTGAAATTTTAAGTCGCTAACTAGGTGGTAAATATATTACAATAACATTTTAAATTGGTCTGGTCAGACTCATGTGTAAGATGAAGGGTTAAACGCGCTTGGGGCCAAAATTATACCATAATTCGCAGTATTTTTCATGGTTTTTAAAGCTTACTTTTTTAAGCACGTCTTTCTACAATCCATAGAACAATTAATTATAAGAGTGGGGATGGTCGAAATTGTCATTTTTATTTTTCTTGGAGCACTCTAATGTACATACGTACATACATTTTTCAGGACAAACATACATGGCAAAGCATTTGTAGAAAATTCTATAACATTATACATACTTATATTAAGAGCATTAATGTACCTTGTCGTAAAGTCTGAGATATCATAAAATGAAAATCTTCTTATATGTAGCTGTGAAAGGAATGAAAAGAAGACACTAACCTTGCACATTTCATGTTACCTTTTTTTTTTAGCTACTTGCGTATATATGCACTTGGTATTAACAAAAACATATATATATACATACATACATACATATTTATGTATGTATACAATATATATATAAACGCATTCACAAACATACCCAAGTAGATACAAGAGTATACAGAAATGTATAAGGATGAAATTTTATACTGCAACCTTTAGAGTTGCTCACAAATATATGTATATGTTCATTTTATTTTATTATATTTTATTTAAAAAGAAAGTGCACGAAAGATCTTTAGAAAATGTATATTAAGTTCTTTTCAAATTCAATAGGATGATGAAACTATAGATAAAGTAGTTATTCCTGTTTTTTTTTTTAACGTATTAAATATTAAGGCAATTATTTCCCGCACACAAGGGTGCAGCAAAATCTGAAGTAATAACAAATATTTATACATATAACAATAATAATTTAAATAAATAATTACAATTTTGATTCATTGGCATCGGTTTCTTAATTGCGAAATACATATTTGTACTACTAAACCATTGTTCATATAAAAGCCGGTTGCATTCATGTTTCAGTACAGGTTTCACGTAACAAAGAAATAACATTGAATAGTTTTGAACCACAAATTTATACTGAAAAGCTAAAAGAAGAAACTAAAAATAATTTCTTGTTATAAAAAAATCATTTTTGTAATGGATCTTACAGGAATTTTTAATTTGTCAAATTTCGAAATAATTAGTGTATTCTCATAATGAATTTACTCATTATTATTTTTTTTCTCTTACCTTTTATGATATTAAAAAAAATATGTGAATCCTGTATTAAGAGACTATTTGGTCCTAATTACGTTCATACAATTTTAATCCTATTTTCACCGGTATGGTATGTACACTCATATTTCATTTATTTATTTATATGATTGTCTGTAAAATTTGTACATGAGAGTGAAAAAAACGAAGATATTCATGGCCTGCTTCATGCCAATGTTGGTCGCAAAATTTACCTTGCAATAATGTCTGAAGTCACTTTAAATAATAATAAATTAATAATGTTGTAAGTCGACCACAAATACGAAGTAACGACAAGTTTACTTCTATTTGTTAGGTATGGGAGCGTTGGCATGTCCTTCTCCAAACGTATTACAATTGCCATGAGAATATCACAATTGACGATACATAATATCACAATTGAAAATATAGCCATATCTTGGAAAAGATAAAAATACAAAGCCTAAACAGAACCAAGGGTAGATAACGAAACGATTAAAGGATGTGCCACTGTGCCAAAATTAAGCATTAATATCCTACCATTCAAACTGATGAATGTAAATTAACATCCATTGTACAAATCTACGTTTGCTTTCTGTGACATTGCAACATTGGTGTCTTGTGTTAGCTACAAAAATAAAGCTAAAACTATATTGATAAGCTCAATGCATAAAACAGCTGTAATTAACGACAGTGGAGCAAAGAATAAACCGCGCAGATTGTTTCCAACTATAATTCAACAAAATGTAAACCAAATAGAAGGCCAAATACTGTATTCGAAAATATGCTGGATATACCTGTTTTGAACGCATCTTTTCTGAGATCGATCTTGGGCACCGGCTGCCCTTTGTTTGAAAAACCCCCATATGATGAAAAAAATAGATTACCATAACAACAGTTTTCAGCTAAGTTATTGGCTTATATATACAAACCTTATCTTCAATTTTCGTGAGCTCATCAAAAATTGCTTCGTCTAAAGCGGTGTCAAGAAAGCAGGGAATCTGTAGTTGCTGCAAGGCTACATCTAACATAAAAAGTTTTAATTGCGAAAGTTTTATTTGCAAAAGAAACCGCAAAATATATTGCATAGCATCTAAGGAAAAACAGTCTCAGTAAAATAATATTAATATGACAAATAAAGGCTACAAAAGCTTCGTGTTTTTTACTATATTAAATTGAAATTTTTACTGGACCAAATGTTCCCTAATAAAATATTAGTCAGTTTTTAATTTTTTGATACTGCTTTTCATTAGATACCTAATATTTCCAAAATAATATTGTTACAAAAATAAAACATGTGAGTCGTAACCTCAAAACAATAGATTAAACCCATTAAAAGTTATGGAAATTACAAAAAAAATCGATCAAAATTATTGTATATAATTTCTAGCTTCCATTTTGAAATAATATAAATTTATTTAAAGTGTTTAAAGTATAACTTTCTTTATTCTTAAAATTATTATTATGATTAAATTTATGATTCACAAATTAAAATTGTAGTTAAATGTTTGTGTAGTTTTAAATAACGAACCTTTAAGATCCCGAGCGATATTTCTTACCATTAAAAGTTAGTTCGTTAGTAACCAGCAAAGAATAACTCCCGTATTTATAAGAAATATAGTAGGCTTGAAGTGTGCTTTAAGACAAAATTTTGATACAAAATTTCCTTAAAGTACATTTGAAGTCTACTTTAAAATTTTATAACTACGGCAGTAAGGCCGGACCTCAATTGCTCACATCCCCATCACATACCTACATAAGTAATTTTAATAATAAAATGTAAGTCAGAAGAATTTATTCATTTATTATAAGTTTCTTTTCTGGTAAGATTTCCCCAAAATCTTCTCATATAACCCATTCCCGGTTATAAAAGTTTTAACCCCATTTCATTGTGTACATTTTTACATACTCGTATACTTTATGCCAGTTGTTATGAATGCTGTTTTTTAATGGAATAGAACTTTTAACAAATTTGATAATTCATGGAGGACTTTTTAGAAAACAAAGCAAAAATGTTTTCTTTTGACTTTTTTGCGCACACATATGTAACGGGTGGTTAAATTTCAAGGGCCGATGTTGATTTTGAATAAAACACAAACTATTTAGGAAATTATTATAACTTTATTTTATTATGATATATTGGTATTACTCAATTATGTATGGAACAAAATATTGGCCAAATGGGCGCCGCGATCACGGCGGCAAACCTCCATCCGATGGTCCAAATTTTCGATGACCCTGAGACATAATGGAGGTTCTATGCCGTTAATGTGCCGAATTATCTCTTCCTTTAGCTCTTGAATTGTTGCTGGCTTATCGACGTACACCTTTTCTTTCAAATAACCCCAAAGAAAAAAGTCCAACGGTGTCAAATCACATGATCTTGGCGGCCAATTGACATCGCCATTACGTGAGATAACACGGCCATTGAATTTGTTGCGCAAAAGAGCCATTGTTTCGTTAGCTGTGTGGCAAGTGGCATTGTCCTGCTGAAACCACATATCGTCCACATCCATATCTTCCAATTTGGGCCATAAAAAGTTCGTTATCATCTTACGATAGCGAACACCATTCACAGTAACTGCCTGATCGGCCTCATTTTGGAAAAAATACGGCCCGATGATGCCGCCAGCCCATAAACCGCACCAAACAGTCACTCTTTGTGCATTGGTTTTTCGACAATCACTCTTGGATTCTCTTTCGCCCAAATGCGGCAATTCTGTTTATTGACGAATCCACTGAGGTGAAAATGTGCCTCATCACTGAAGATGATTTTCTTCGAAAATTGATCATCCACTGTTGCCATTTCTTGCCACCATTCTGCCCATTCACGACGTTTGGAATGGTCAAGAGGCTTTAGTTCTTGAGCCAATTGCACCTTGCAAGCGTGTAAATGCAAGTCTTTATGCATAATGTTCATCACCGACGAGAGTGGGAGGTGCAATTGTTGGGCACGACGACGAGTTGAGGTGGACGGCTCTTCAGCCACACTATCCCGAACAGCAGCAATATTTTCTTCAGTACGAGCTGTACGAGCATGCACTGGTGTTCTCACATCTTCTACAGACCCGGTTTGCTCGAATTTTTCCACGATTTTTCCGATTTTACGCACATTTGGACGATCAAATTGACCAAAAAATCACGAAGTGCACGATATGCATTTTGATTTGAACGCCCATTTTCATAATAAGTCTGGATAACTTTAACACGTTGTTGGATTGTGTATCTCTTCATGGTTCAAGTTGAAAAAGTCTGAAATAGAGAAATGTCAAATAAAATTCGGAAAAAAGCTTGCCGTTTAGGTGTGGTTCACATTCAACATCGGCCCTTACAATTTAACCACCCTTTATGTACATACATCGTTTAAACTGAAATAAAAATTTAATTTATAAATATTGTATTGTTTTAATAAAATTTTGTATTTATATGTTTAATATTTGTTATACCGTACAATTCTTAAACGTTTTGAAAAATCTTAAAAACTTATTTTTCTTAATTAAAGATTATCGAAACCCTTTGCAAAATTATTAAAACCACATTGAACTATAGAAGACTGCTTTGAGAACGATTTAAGAACAGTTGCTTTAAAGTTGAATGAAAAAAAAAACAATATAGATATTAGGTTGCCGATAGACGAGGCGATAGTCTGTCGGACTATCAGTCAGAGGGTTGGGGGTTCGATTCCCGCCAAAGACTCTGGGTGTTTTCTGCAGATAAGCCAAAAAGCTTCGCAATTTGTGTTTGTTAATTATATTAAAAAAAATTAAACACAATTCGTTTTTTAATTGTATGCAGTTTTTTAAAAAAATATTTAAAAAACTTCTTATGCAAAAAAATATATAAAAAAAAACGTAAAACCAATTAAAGGTAAAAATGTTATTTAGAATATCTAATCAACTATACTCGTTATAGATAATATATAGTTAAGATCAGAAAACTAGAATTGGGATCTTTTAGTTTATGAGGTAAAAAAAAAACTATAATTCGACAACATCTCCTCTCTAGGCATAATCAGACCTACCGTTTAGAAGAATATATTTATTTCTCTGGTTTTTCGAATCCTCCAACTGCGGGTCGTCAATTATTACTCCAAAACAAAACAATGACTTCACAAGCCCCCTCACTGAATTAACCCTCCGTCTTACACATGATATTCACATTCGTAACACATGAGCTCTAGCCAGACCCACTTAGTTTTTCATGTACTTAATTCCAAAAAAAAAACATTTTTTTTTTAATTAAATGTCAATAATATAATAATAATTTATTATAGTTTTTAAATAAATATTCTATGGTAAAAGAGGAAGCACAACTTTTATTATCATCAACACAAACATAAAGCAGAGATGGTGAAAAGTATAACGACAGGTTTAATAAAACTTGTACCTTATGAATTAACTAGATGGAGTCACTTGTTAGTATGTTTATTGTTTTTCCCCGAATTAACCTAACTTAACCCTTTTTTACTATATATAAATAAATAATAATAGATAACTGGACAAAAAATAATTAAAAACAGTAAGAAAAATATAAAAAACAGCATTAACATTACAAAATATATATGGGTCTGACCAGACCCATCTGTTAAAAGTGTGATATATGCAGTAAAATATTCGAATTAGAGTTCTTCTATATCCTTTCCAGGATTTCTTTTTTTAATATTTATAGCGAAGAAAATTTTAAAAGGGTACCTGAAATTTCAAGTCTCTAACTAAGTATTAAATATATTATAATAACATTTCAAATTATAAAAGGTCTGACCAGACTCATGTGTAAGACGAAGGGTTAAAATTCCAATCAAACGGGAATTAATTAATGGATATGACAATAAAAGTAAGGGCTTACTGTTACTTATGTTTCAAAGATATGTGGTGATTAGGCAAGCATGTAGAGATCTACACGTCGACAGTTTTGTCGACAACCAGCCGCGACTCATGTCGCTCAAAGCATATACTACTACATATATTTTTTCAGTCAGTGTAAGGAAGAACTGCCTAGACAAGGTATAATTTAGATCCCTGTGCATGAACAGGCAGACCAGCTGACAGGAGAATGATCAGAATTAAATGTATAAATTCTAGTGTCTGTTGCAATACTGCTTGGGACCATTAAAAGTGAAAACATTTAGACATTACCTTCAGAAGACTTGCAAGGGGTGGTACGAATAGGAAATATGCAAGAGTGTCAGAATATTGTGGACAGACTCGGACTTCCCTTCAATAGTTACTGCTGTTGTTGCTTGGATCGTAAAAAGGATGAAACAGTTTTTCATCTCCCTTGTAAATGGCCGGTTTTGGTAAAAATGTTTCAACATGCTAAATAATCTATGTCTGAGACATCTGGTATCAGATTTCGTGATCTAATTGAATGTCTAAGGGCATCAGGTTATATTTAGAACTACTACTTACTAGTGTCTGAATTGAATATAGTTTTAACCTCATTCATTCATCTTTATGAAGATCAGTTAAAAAATGTTAATGAAATTAAAAAAATCATCTCTTCGGCTTGCAATATTACACAATGTGTTCAGCTACTTCATCTGGAATACCAAATTTTGATGCAGCAGTATTTTGAAATTGTACCAAATGGCTCGTAATAGTATCACGGTACCAACTAAATCTTTGCCAACGTTGGTCCAAATTAACTTTTCTATGAAAATACTCCAATATTGTTTTATTTGCTGAAGCTGGGAACAGTTGTTAGGGGGGTTCATATATGTGTTTGTACATTAAGTCGAACTAATTTCGTTACCAGTCAATTGCAGCTTTGTAAAAAGGCACAGGCCAATAATTTACTCAGGTCCATTTTTACATATTTTTGATCATCCATAATAAATGTAGAATTAGCCAAACGTCCACGTTCCTGTACTCTACCGTATCGTATTGTAAGCATATTTGTGTGCTTATTATACCCTACACCACCATAGTGGGGAGGGTATATTGGATTTGTGCTGGCTGGCTGGCTGGCTGGCTGGCTGTCCATGTAAAGATTGTGCGCAGAGGTCGCAATTTTGAAGATATTTTGATAAAATTTGGTAACGGAAATTTTTTCGACCCAAGGACGGATGGGATTGAAACTGGTGGAAATTGGGGTTGACAGCTCATAAATGTTTTAATTATGCATGGAACCACAAATTTCATCACAAATGAGTGGTAAATGAAGCCAAATCACATCTACAAATTTTGTGCAGATCGGCCCTTAATTATAATTAGTCGTAGCTCCCATATAAAGCCCACTTCCGAAAATCACTTTAAGCAACATAACTCTTTTAAAAATGTTGGTATCCAAATAATATTGAACACAAATATATTTCATATGTATACTAATAATACGGTACAATTTTATTGTGATCGGTCCGTAATTAGTCGTAGCTCCCATATAAGACCCACTTCCGAAGATCACTTTAAAGAGCACAAATTTCTTAAAAATTTTGGTAATCAAATAAAATTCGACACAAATAAGTTTCTTCTTTATTTTGTAATGGTCGGTCCATAATTAGTCGAAACTCCCATATGAGACCCTCTCCGTAATTCACTTTAACTTCCATAAATTTTTTAAAAGTATTTATATCGAGGTAAAGTTTAATACATATAATATTTATATTCACAGAAATCATGACACTGAATTTTGGTCCAAAATAGGTGATATCTCCCATATAACACCCATTTCTGAAAAACTGTTTTATAATTACATATACTAGGTGTAAGGTATTATATGGTCGGGCTTGACCGACTATACTTTCTTACTTGTAGAACATTTAAAAACGTACCGTGCGTATAAAAATCCACTTTATTTGCACTATTCGTATACAAACAATAATGAAACAATGAGCTTTTCGAAACAGTGATGGTCATTGTAAAGTTTCTTTTCGTACATGCTTGCTTGAAAAAGTACAAAAATGGTTTTAATAGGAGTACATAATCTATCACTTTGACAGTTCTTTATATCATCAATTGAATATATTTCACTATATTTTTATTCAATATTTATTCAATTTGCAATATTTATTATATACGAGTACAAATAAACATATTTAGACATGCAGATGTGTATTAAATTAAATCGTGTTAATCAATTTCCAGACACATTATTATTGAAAAGAATACCAAAAAAATAGGACGAATTTATCCCAATACAATTTAATATACAAACTTATATTAAACGTTAGGAAATTCTATTTTATACAGGTTGAGACGTTCCGTCAATGTGATATGAATATTCGGGAAGCATTTGCATTGATTTTAAATAACAAACTGCGATCAGCTGTTTGGTTACGGTACAGTACAAGAAGTGGACGTTCGGCTAATTCTATCTTAAATTAATTGTGGAATTTTTTTGTCATACAAATTCATGCCCGAATATTTTTTTGCGTGTTCATTTATAGCAGAGGCCTGGATTTTGCTTTGTTATTCAGCATTTTCTTTTTAACATCTATTTCCGATCTATTTCCGTTTAAACCGTGCTCACACTTTAAATGAAAGATTTTTCTAGCTTATATTACGTAGATTCTGTGTAAACACTATAAAAATAGTATAATAACAGCAAATGAGAAAAGTGTAAAATGAAATGCTATCAAGATACTAGGAATAAGAAAAAGTTAAGACATGTGTTAAACACTAAGACTCATATATACAACGCACACCGTACAACGGATATAAGCCATTAAAAGATGTATGCAATTTTCATTCCTTCTTCTTTTATATACATACATACATTTTCAGTTTTATTTTATTGTTATTTTTTTCCCTTAAACTTTATGATTTTTAATCTTTTCTTTGGTTTGTCTAATATCTCAAGGGTAGTATTTTCTACTAAAAAATCTAAGAAAAGCAACAAAAACTAAAATAAATACTTATTATGATTTCAAATGTCCGTTCATCATTAGGGATTTAACGATTTGTTGTTTTTATGCTGTATTTTTTTTTTTGCAGTTGGTTCAACAATAGAGTTGGACTGAATGGTAAGGATTAGTTGGATATATATACATAAATATGTATTTGTTGCTATTTTTAGCATGAGGCGAGCTATTCTTTTTTTTTTGAGGTTTATTTAATGAGTAAGGTTTAGCTATTTATTTTTATGTGAAATGTTAACATGATTTTTGTATCCTTCACTAAAAATAATGGGTGATTCAAGTAGATATACTTTTTTCAATAGCCTTTTTTGACAGATCACGTGTGAGTCGTGTCATTCTGTCATGTTAGTTTTGTTTAGTATTGTTTGGAATTTTATAATGTAAAGACTTACGCCTGGACAAGCCACATCGCTTCTCTCTATTGGCTCTTGAAAAGTTTCAAGAAGATCCGACGTTTTCGAGGCAAATTTTGTTCAGCGATGAGGCCTAATTCTGGCTCAATGGAAATGTAAATAAACAAAATTTCCGAATTTGGGACGAAGAGCAACCTAGCAAAAGGACTAACCGTCAATGGCAACTGTTATCGTACCATGTGATAACCGACTATTTTATGGCTGAAATTGAAGCTCGTGATCTCGGCAACATTTGGTTACAGCAAAACGTCGCCACTTCCCATACATAACATCAATCAATGGAGAGAACACTTCGGTGAGCACATAATTTCACGTTTTGGGCCGGTCGATTGGCCACCAAGATCGTGTGATATTACATTGTTAGACTTTTTCCTGTGGGGATATGTAAAGTCTAAAGTTTATACGGAAAACCCCGCTTTGATTTAGGCCTTGGAGGATACGTGCGTGTAATTCGCCAGTTAACAGTCGAAATGCTCGAACTGGTCATCGAGAATTGGACTCAACGGATAGACCATCTGCGACGTGGCACGGCCAACATTTGGTAGCCATAATTTACAAAAAATAAATGTCAAGGAATGATAATAAACATTTCCCATTAAATTTGAATCT
Organism: Bellardia bayeri; assembly: GCA_950370525.1. NCBI lineage: Eukaryota > Metazoa > Arthropoda > Insecta > Diptera > Calliphoridae > Bellardia > Bellardia bayeri. The sequence continues at coordinate 34,579,702 of OX493264.1, read as the reverse complement.
TCTGTGTTTTTTTTTAAAGTAGCAAACCTCGAAACGGATCACGCTTTATTAATGAATGAGGGTAATACATATGTATGTAACTTAGTGTTTCTATATATGATACTGGTAATTAGAAAATTCTCATAATCAAAGACCATATAGATAGACCATAGATCAACTGATACGATAACTAGAGTTTTGGCGGATATTAATTAATATGCACTTGATAATTATAAATTATGTGTAAACTTGGGATGTTATTTATAAAAAAGTTTTCGACCCACTTTTCTTCTCCATCCGATAAACTGACAGGGGATCAAAATTTTGATATTTCATTATTAAAAAAACATATTTCCAATTTTTATATATTAGATTTCCCTTATTACGTACATATGTATGTATGTGTGTATAAACAAAATTTCATATAACAATGTCAGTAGTTGAACTTCAAATTATATTTCGCTAGTTGTTTGTTGGCTCCTGTCAGTTTTATGTTCTATCTTTACTTATTGCATCTTACTATGGTTCATTTATTTATTTATTTACATATAGTTTAAATAAAAACTTTACCCTATGCATTTCTTATGAGATTTATCTCCCCCTCTCCACCCATTTTATTCAGTTTAGTTACTTATACTGAACAATGCAAGCAACAATTTTTGTATTCATACTCTATTGAATTGTATTTTGTTTTTCTGTAGGTATTTTCATGTTCAAATCTTAAGATACAATAGCTGTTGAATGAAGATACATGGCAATGTGCGAATTAGACTAGAAGAGAATGGAAGAAGTGTATTTCTAATGTACGAGGTCAGCAAATATTATTAGTATTAAACTAAAAATACTGCTTTTTTCATAATTTAAACGATTAAAATTATGTGAAATTACTTTCTTTAGAAATTTATAAGCATTTATTTTTGAAAATAATACTTAACATTTACACCTAAGTCGAGTTATGATATTTATACTAGCTGACCGCCCTGGCTACGCTCGGTATTTACTAATGATTTGTATTTCATATAGAATTAAAAAAAATTAAGACACAAAAATTTCAGTAAAAGAAAGAATATATCTCAAAAAAGGACATATGCACATAAGTAATGCGGATATACATAGCATGCATTTTGGGCCGAAGCAAAATTTTTTGTGAAACAATGTCATTATCTTTTTCGGATCAGAAAAAATAAATGCACTTACGCAGTTAGTTCTGAACAGATACAGTCGTTAAAATTGAATTTATATTCTTAACGGCCTAAAAATATAAATTTAAAAAAAAAAATGTTTCTTATTAAGAAAAATGTGAAGTGAAAATGAGGCAGTAAAATTTAGTACTTTGAGTTTTCATAAAATTGTCTCATACTTAAAAAAATGAGAAGTGAAAAGGAGGCTTTGGTGCCAGTTCTTTAAGTTTCTTCAAAAATGTTAAGAAAAATGAGAAGTGAAAGGAGGCAATATATTAAAAACTTAAAATTTCCGAGTTTTACCGGGAATTTTTTATTTTTTTACAAACCATCTCCTGAAAATTTTGAATATAATAAAAAAATCAGCCAAATCGCTCCAGCCGTTTACACGTGCTGCCATTACATACATGGACCATTTAATTTTTTTATATATAGATTGTGTTTAGTTGGTCCCTTGGTGTTGCACGAAGAGTTAAGCAGGAAATAAAGGGGGAGAAAGAAATGTACAGAAAATAACTTTATTTAATAAAATTGGTTTTTGTTGCGAGTGAGTGTAAATTATTACGTTAATGTTTGTAAGACACTGACTTTTATTTATAAATTAAAACCTTAATAACTTAACCTTAAACTAAACTGTAGACCTGAACTTATCTATTATTCTTATTAATGCTTGGGGTATACATACACACAAGTGTTAAGAGAAAGTATCACATGCGTGAAAAATGGCAGGACTTCTGTGCATATAAATATTTGTTTTGCCATATAAATACAAACACTTTTAAACGTTTTATATATATTAAAAACATTTTCGAAGGGGGTCTTATATGGGAACTATAATGAATTATGGACCGATCTGCAAAAAATTTGTAGGTGAAATTAGGCTTCATGTGCAACTTATGTAGGGGGATATTGTTCCGTATCCCCATGACCTCTTCACTTATACAATAGGTTACTCACTATTCCTTTAAAACACACGCACTTTTGATTTAATTATATTATCAAATCGATTTATTTGTGACGTTGAAAAAAACCTATATTAAACTTAAATTATAGATTAAAGTTAGTACGGAAACATGCTTATTGTCCGATCTCTCGTACGATTAAACTTTGCACCTAACTAATCTTTTTTAACATCGACGCTTCAACACTTCTTCTTCTACTGTCCATTTATCCGTCCAATCTCTCCCTACTTTAAATTGTTTTATGTCCGTTGTTTCGTCTCAATTAATGTTGTCTGCTATTTAGTTAAATGTCAGTAAAGGTTGACCATTGTTGATGCCCTACATTTATTTGTGGCGAAATTTTTTTGGATGTATCAGACATTTATGATCGATAAACCCCTATTTTGGCAAGACATTTGTATGAGAGCTAAGTGAAGTAAAGAACCAATTTAAACCAAATTCAATCCAAATCGTCTTAAAACTGAACAAAAGTCTTGTACTAAATTTGGTCAAAATATCTCAAAATTATGACCTGTAATCTGCGCACAAGGTTTATATGGACAACAAGCCAGACGGACGAACGGACATCAGCTTTATGTTGTGTACACACCTCTCAGAGACCCTGCCCAATACTATGTTATGTCTGAGCCAGCTACTCACTGTTGTAATAGCCGACAGTTCAGAAAGTGATACTGAGGCGATCGGTAAGGTGAGTGTTAAACTAAAATTTTTGAGCGTTCTAAACATCAGCATAATTTCAATATTTCCTCCCCATTATAGTATAAATATTAAAATACAAGTACAGGTTATACAAAAACATGAAATATGAAAATTCTAAGGCATTGGAAATATAAAAATATGTTCAAGTATGAAATATAGGGGAAAAAATGGGTCTAGAAGTGAGGGTCTTGTGTGGTTGCTGAATTTACAGTGTCCAATAATGACCGACACTAAGTTGCTAAGATGAAAGAATTGTACTTTAAGCAAATACGATATATGTCCTCTATTTAGCATATCAGTCCTGTGATTACTCAAGGGTGCTCCGTAGACTATGAGATAGTGATAGTGGACAGAGGGCTGTCAGATGGTTACGGTTCGATTTCCGCCAAAGACGTTTGTTGTTTTCTGCGAACTCACCAAAACGGCTTCGTATTTTGTGTTTGTTTAATAAGAAAGTGAGTTCATGCTCCCAGCTTGTCTGAGCGAGTTCCTAGTAATTTGCTGCTTACACTGTCTCCTTCAGGTAAAATTTCTTCGCCAAATCATCTGCAACACATTTACCTATTACGACTGTATGTCTTTGAAGCCATACAATGCAATTGTTGGATGTCTCGTCATCTTATTTAAGAACGCCCAGCATTCCTGAACCAAACTTGAGGTAGTGTACACACCTGTCAGAGGCGTACTTCCCTGCCCAATATTATGTTATGTCTGAGCCAGTTACACACTATTTTGTTAGCCGACAGCTCAGGAAGAATACTAAAACCATTTTGGAATCCTAAATGATGTTGATCGCTAATTCTAGCACAAAGACACCTCCGCCAACTCAATTTCCGTTTTTGGAGCCTTCCATGTATACCAAGCGAGATCCCGCATCATCTGGAATAGCGAATCCGAGTTTTGAGTTTTGAAAAGGAGGGTGCAATAATTATTGAATTGGAAAGAATGTTATAAATGTACTTCCAAAGATACTAGCATGTCCATACAGTCCATGCTTCCATACGCCAATCGCGCATTGTGCTTAGCTTTTAACACACTTACTGAACCAACCTCTGGCCTGTATCATTTTCCTGCCCTTTATGTATTCTCACTGCTACTTAAGATTGCGCGTGCAACTTGCTTCTTTATAAATTTCAATGTACCAGCTATTTTCGTTATTTCACTTTTTTTATTTTATTGCATTTCATTTTTTCCTCCATCACTAAGTGACTTGCGGCATAAAAATTCCTTAGAGTATTGTAAATAAACTTTCCATTGGATTTTCACGTTTTCTCTATTGTTGGCATCAGAATGTAGCAGCTGAAAACGAGTAAGAGCACGCGAGCGGGTGTAGTGAGTACTGTAGTGTAGTATTTGTTAAATTTATTGTAAACTATCAAGGAAATGCATTAGCAATTGGCTGGTGGTATGTTTATCATAAAATATTTATGCAGTTGTATTTTTTCGCAAAAAAATTTTCTAAATATTTTACATTTCCATACGCTTTATTTTCTATGATAAGTTGCCACTTTTATAAGGCATTTTATAACAATTTTATGCATATATTTTGTTGTATTGCTTACTTGCTTGCTGTGAGCTACAGTTCTCTCAATCCCAGAGATATTAGTCAAAGTGACAAGTGTAAAGAGGACATGTTTATGGGTATTGTATTGCATATTTTGTTTGTGTAATTCAGCTTGAATGTTTATTGAGGCGTAGTGACATTGTGTGGCTGTTTCACAGGATAGAAAAATAATGCAATTGCAGGACTAAAGGCAATTTGTTTTGGATCGGAGTGTGTTTATGAAAAACATTGTGTTATTTTTACAACAAATATAATTGATATTATTATATTGTGTTTTGTAGACCAATATCTTCTAAACCTAACACTGCTTTGCAATACAATAAATACATAAAATATTTCTTAATTTTGTTAGTTTAAGAAAAATTAAAACAGTTATAATTAAGCAAAAATTATTATAATTATGAAAAAAAATCGTTATTTTTTATATTACATATATAAATTAATTAGTGTTTCACAACTACATATATACATAAACTCAAATTAAAATAACTTAAAATACCAATTTTCACAAAAAGTTTTCACTTTAATAATGTGTTGTGTTTGATAAGGCATACTGTTTTATCACCAGATTTATTTTTTTATCTTCAGATATAGATCTCCAAGCATTTACTCTAGGTGATATGTGCTTTAGTAAAAGTTCTAATTGGGGTTTTAATTTTGAAAACAAGCGGGCCATTCAAGTGCATTAATATTTTTCAAAGACAACAATTCTTTTGTTTAAAGACTTACATGTATATATATGTGCATTGTCTTGTTGAAAAATAAGTTGCTACAAATTTCTTATCTACTAATTTTGTGTAATCAGAAGAATTAATCTTGCTGCTTGAAAACGACAAAACAATTATACCGCCTTCAAATAAAGGCTCACAAACAATTAGAGAACCGTCTCCGAATTTTACTTTCAATAAATGACGTTGTTCTTTCTGTAGACCTCCCCAATAACTGTTGAAATATATCGAACTATCTTCCTTTTCTTCATCTTCTACTGTCTTCACAAAAATTCCCCAAAACCCTCAAAGAACCGCTTCCATAATTTATTTTTGATAAATATCGTTGTTCTTTCTATAGATCTCCCCAATAGTTGGAAAAAATCACCTTAAACAAATATATGTTTAAATAGTGCAACTATAAACAATGATTTTCGGCTGACTTGTTTTCAGTTATTTTCATACCGAGCACCAAAAAGATGGGGGTTATGTTAAGTTTGTCATTCCGTTTGAAAAACATCGAAGTGTTGTTTGTAGAGCCAAAAAGTCTATATATTCTGCCTCCTTATGAGATTGTAAGACAAACTAGATATGTCCGTCCGTCTGTTGAAGGCATGATAGAGCCCCGAAAAAATCACTTAGATCTATGAAATTTCTTTTTTGTTTCATTTTTTGTTTCACCGAAATGTTAATATTGATAATGTGAAAAATAATTCCAGTAAGATCCGAGTTATAGACCAAAGTTTCAGACAACTTCGATATTATTTAGATATTTTTTGCTATTTTCTTTAAATATAATGCAGTTAATATCATGAAATTTTGCACGCTTTATTTGTGTTATAGAAGGACAAGTTCTGTTGAAAATGGTAAGAATCGGTCCACGATTTCTCATACCCGGAATACAAATGTCTTCCCGGAATATTCCTCTACAAAATTCAGCAACTAATACTTTTACGTAAAGATAAATCACAAAACGGTATTTTGCTTGAATCGGTCAGTACTTGATCATAGCCTCCCTAGAAACACCACTTCCAAAAATAATTTCAATACTCAGAAATCACTTATAAAATACACTTATAAAATACTTGAAATTGAACAGAAATCATCCAAATATATACATAAGTGAGCGTAACGAATTTAATGACCGTGGGTTCATATTTGACGATAGCACCCATATAAAGTCCAGTTCTGATAATCTCTTAAATGAATATAAGTCTCTTCTAAAGATCACCAACGGGCACAACTCTACTGGTGTCCGGTCGTTCATTTTAGTGACCGGTCATTTTCGTTCATTTATCCAAGACTGATTCTTTCATTTAATTCATTCAATTCGTTCCCCTTATTGAATGTGATTTTCTTCTTGTCTTTTGATAAACAGCAGCTGAACGAAATTGACCCGTACACTATTGAACGAAAACCGTTCAGTTAAATGACCGGCTCATTCCGTTCAATGAAGTAATCCGTTCATTTTAACCTGATCGTTCATGAACGACACAGCTCTACTATCCACTACAAATAAATTACCGTAGCGAATTTTATGATGATATGATTATATTTGACGACAGCCCTAAGTCTACTTCCGAAACATTATCAAGTTGAAATTCTACAGAAATAATCCACAATATATATAAATTATAGTAACCAACTACACCAATACCTCATTTTGCGTCGGGATTACGATCCACGACGCAAAGTGAATTAAGATTTTCTATAGCAAACGAGGTAGATTTCGAAGATAGATTCTAGGGATACAAAAATACTAAGTCGTCGGATTTCTCTAACAAAAAATTGGTTCAGTGTTTACTGAACAGCTTTTTTCAACGTAAAATAAATTTCCTTGTAGCAATTAAGGAGGTCAGAAGCAAAACCCGTTCGTTCCATGTTTACAAAATTTTGGTAAAAAGCTAAAAACTTGCTACAGCTTAGTAAATAAGCCAAATAAATTGAAAGCTACTAATTCTTAAATATTAACACATTTTTTTTTAAAACCTTAAAATTTACAAAATCAATACTGCTTAACTAAAGAAAAATTAAGTTTTGAAGTTTTGCTACGCATTTTCGAAAGAATGAGTTTGACTAGATATTTTTTTGGAACGAACGAGTTTTGCAACTTACAATAATTCACCAGTAAACTAAATTATTTAGCTTCACTATATTTTAAAAGTTGTATTCATTTATTAAAACTAAAGAAACTTGTTAAAAATGAAAATAAAATATATGAGTTTTTAAACTGATAAAGAAAGTACCTCATCTTCAGTACACTTCTCATTGTTTTCTTCCACGTCATCACCAGCATTGTCGTTGTCCAAAATCGAAACATAAAATTCGAAGGTTTTGTTTTGTCTCCAATTTTCTCCAAAATAATAAGACAAAAGGGCTCCAACATCTTTTTTTCTTTTCAGGTTTAATCGTCACATTTAGTTTGGAATAATATCTTTGATTTTCTTTCCTCGCCTAAAGAAGGGTTCAAGGTCGCAAGAATTCATTCTATAATTAATCTCCACTTGAAAATACATCTGAAAATTTGAGTGACTGTTCTATTTCCAATAAATTACAATAATTGCGAGTAATAATCTTAACAATTTCAGTAATATAAGAAAAAACAAGTAAGAAAGTATAGTCGGTCAAGCCCGACCATATAATACCCTACACCTAGTATGTATATGTAAATATAAAACAGTTTTTCAGAAATGGGCGTTATATGGGAGATATCACCTATTTTGGACCAAAATTCAGTGTCATGATTTCTGTAAATATAAAAATTATATGTATTAAACTTTATCTCGATATAAATACTTTTAAAAAATTTATGGAAGTTAAAGTAAATTACGGAGAGGGTCTTATATGGGAGTTTCGACTAATTATGGACCGACCATTACAAAATTAGGTGTCATTATTGCTGTATATAAGAAACTTATTTGTGTCGAATTTTATTTGGATACCAACATTTTTGAGTGAGTTAAACTCTTAAAAGTGATTTTGGGAAGTGGGTCTTATATGGGAGCTACGACTAATTATAGACCGATCGTCACAAAATTCTACCATGTTATATGTATATGTACGAAACATATTTGTGTTCAATTTTATTTGGATGCCAACATTTTTAAAAGAGTTATGCTCTTTTAAGTGATTTTCAGAAGTGGGCCTTATATGGGAGCTACGACTAATTATGGACCGATCTTCACGAAATTTGTAGATATGCTTTAACTTAATTTACTACTCATCTGTTGTAAATTTTGCTTGCATACTTGCATAATTCAAAGATTTAAGGCCGGTAACCCCCAATTTCGGGAGGACATTTGTATGAGGGCCAGGTGAAATAATGGACCGATTTCCACCAGTTTCTATCCCATCCGTCCACAGGCCAAAAAAATATCACGGACCAAATTTTATCGAAATATCTTCAAAATTGCGACCTGTACTCTGCGCACAAACTTTGCATGGACAGCCAGCCAGCCAGACGGACGGACGGACGTACCCCCACTATTGTGGTGCAGGGTATAATTAGTAAATACAAATATTTAGAATTTCACCACACACGATGGTACTTTGGCTCACTTCAAACAGGGAACCAACGAGTTTTGCTACGAAATATGCAGAGAGACAATTTTGACAATAATTGCTAATTGGAACGAAACACTTTTGCTACGAACTGCAATTTTAGGATATACAAACATAAGAAAGGATGTGAAGTGATCATCTCAGTATATTTATCCTTATAAAGTAGAAAAATAACTATTAGCATCCATTGTTATCTACTTTTTAAATTTTTGGAACGAAAGAGTTTTGGAACTCACACGCTCAATTGTCTGTATTACTGCCACTAGCGTTATAGTTGGAGAATGCTCTACTTTTTATGTCACCAAATAAGATTTTCGCTTTTTACTTAATGGTATTTTCTGCGCAACATGATTTTCAATCCAAATAGAAAGCAAGGAACCTATTTCGGTCATCACTTCTTGTACGGGTCATCGTTTTAGCATCTACTGATGTTGCATATTTTACAAAAATTTCAAAAAAAAATTAAAGAATCGAACCCAAAACAACGCAACCTCGAAAATCTAACGATGCACAGTGAAAATTTAGCAGTGACGTAACATCGAAAAAAAAAAAACGCAAAACGAAACGACGCAAACCGAGGTATTGGTGTATATGGTTATCGACCTATAATTCGTTATAGATGGGAGCTAGAAATACCATTTGCCCAAAAAAAAAATAAACTTCGTAAATATCTTATAAATATTGATATGAAGGTCAGTCGATAATTGCAAACAGTTGCCAGAAAAGAAATATTTCCGTTACTGAGAAAGTATCTTTATTGATTGAATTTCATATTCACTATAAAACTCAAATACAGTAAAACACTTTACAACGATCGTCACATAATATGCAACAGAAGCCATATAAGTGATCCGAAAAATAAAGCAACTCATATAAATGTCGTTATCGATACAAAATAAAATACAAATTTCTTTCAAGTATAAATAGATCACACTACTGTTATATAGGTAGTGGGTATATAAGATTCGGCACAGCCGAATATAAACTCTTACTTATTAATTTTGTATTTAAGATATCATTGAATTATTGAGCGCAACTAAAAAGTAAAATATCCAATACAAAAATAACCTTAATGTAGATTGATGGCATCTGCACTCCACTGCAATTAATTGTTTTATAAAGTTACAGCAGTTTTTATTTATTTATTGAATTTGTTTTTATTTTGTTCACTTTCTTGCCATTGTTAGGAGAAACAAGATAAATCACGGAATTGCAATGGAGAATCTTAAAATGTTACTGTTTAATAGTTTTTCGGTATGAATCTTTCATTAACATGTGCAATAAATTACTTAAAAAATTGAACAGCAGTAAAAGAAGATTAAATACAAAAAAAAGTGAATACAAGGCAATAACAAACAACATGCGTACAATGTAAATGAATTACGCAAGGATATTGCATGTAAAAATATGTATTAAATTATGCTGAAATATGCCACAAAATATACGATTGTAGATAAAATGCATAAAATTGAAAGCACTAAAAATAAGAAGGAGGTTTAAAAAAAAAACTGATAAAAACAAAATTTAAATAAAATGTTACATTTACTTTTTTATTACGTATGATTGTTTCGCACTTCTCAGTAAATTCCTTTAACTTTCAGCTATTTTAAGCGTACGCCTCTGTTTACTGCACTTTACTTAACTACAATCTCATGGTATTCACATATTAACAAGTAACTTTAATATTTATATGCAACTATATTTACACACGAACATTCGTATGAAACTCATATATAAAGACAAAGTATTGTATTAATATGAATATAAAAGAAAACATCAAGTATACATGAGATTAAAAGTAGCAAAATCAATGAATGATAAATACTTAAAACTCATGTAAGTAACTGCTTAATGTGACCAGCAATTGATAACTTGTATACCTGAAACTTTTTGAGAACTACTAACTTTCAAATAATTTAGTTTTTTTGCAGCCGTACGCCTTAAATTTTTTTGTAATTTGCCTGAGAGACCAATTTACTTTTCACACTCTTTAATGCGTACCAAGGTACCCGGGTACCTGTACGTGTTTTATATGAGAAAGCGGCCATTGCAAGTATATTATTTGAAGTTGTTATTAGCTTGCAAACCTTAAGGCGTTATGACAAATTGTATAAAATATCTCTTACCTACGCTCCAACAATGCTGGAGCTGGTTGGTATTGTACCAGTGCTGTCGGGAGCTGGAGAATAAAGAAACTAAATGGGGTTTAAAAAGGCCAGAAAGAATTAAAACCCTATAAAAAGAAGCCTAAAAAAGCCCAACACAATTCGAATTTTAATTCGAAATTTCTGTTTATTCGAACTAAAAGTATAAAACATGTAACAGTGTTACTGTTAACGATTACTTACAGATAAGTAAGTATTTTGTTAGTTTGTATACTCAGTTGTAAAAATTGCTAGGGCTTCCATTTATAGGCCTTCTAGAAGACCTGTTTACACATTCTAAAAGGTTCGATACTTCTTCAACTTTGCCTTCTCCTAGAAGGCGTATTTTTTGTAGATCTGCTTAGCGACAACTTATATTTCAAAATTTCAGCTCATTCGGATCTTAATGGATTTTTGGCGATTTTAAAAAAAAATGTGAGACCCGAGGTGACGAAGTTTGAGAGGCCACCCACATGTCCCTATTCCACCTACGGTGAACTGCAATCACGTTATGATATCTGCAACAGCTCCCGAGATACCAAATTATTTCCAATATAGTCAAGTCAAACTATTTATCTGAAGATTAAGATGTTAATTTACTATTATCATTTTCAATGATATTCCTTAAATTTCTGAGATTACTCGGCATTTGATTGTTTTATAAGAAACTTAAATTATTTTGAAGACATGACCACATTGTATAACATTGTATAACTTGTAAGGAACATACAATATCGCATGTTTAACAAGACACACAATTTGCAACTCTTCGTACAGCAATTGCACAGATTAATGTACAAACCTATATTATCTCAACTATCCGTAGTTTAGTCAATTGACACAGCACAGTTAAGTAAACCTTGTTTTCACCCCTGAACAGACTGCAGTCTGTTGTTTCGGCAACAATACCTAAAGATTATTTGGTTGTCCGAAAATCAGTCAATTATGTAACAATCCTTTTCCTGCATATCTTTTGGTACAAATCACAGCCTCCACATACTCTCCGAAGCGACCTCACCAATTACCAATTAGGGGTTCGTTGGTTTAAGTGGTTGCTCGTTGCATGCAAGTATTCAAGTAATATCTCTTGATTTAATTACGAAAAGGACGACGCTATTCAGTAAGATAGGCGATAAGACTAAATCAGACCCATATTATAGTAAGTAGGGAGCACTATATACAACCTATCGCATTCAATTATCTGATCAGATCACACCACAGTTTTTTTCCTTTTCACGATACTGACAACAGCGGCAGTACCTGTTGAAAAGAAGTCTCATTCTGGTTTCATGTCCAATCGTTCAGTGACCAGTTAGCTATTATCCTCGAGATATCCCTTCACTTCTTTGTCACATTTTACATATATCCATATTGCGCCACCTTTTGTCATATTTTGATGGTAGTGTCTGAACATTTCGCTTTTAATGGTCCCAAGCGGTATTGACACCGATATGGCTGTTGAGATATATTAAGCGGATCCTTCTCCAGTTCTGTTTATTACCGTAGTAGTTAGGGGACAAGTTCCAGGGCCTATAACTGCCCCCATGGCTCCAGATGAATCTCAGGTCAACTGCAAGTTAAAATTAATAAATAAATAAACAAATAAACTCTATCCAGTTTCGAGCACAATACAGCTCATGACCGGTCGTCATTTTCTTAGCCTTTAAGGTGTAAGAAAATTACCAAGACAACATCCACAAGGGCAATGCAACTGCACACAATATCCAAGTGCTTGACGTGAATGCCAGCTCTGGGGGCTTAAATTCAGGGCGCTCTTAACGCTGGTGAACATACGGGCCACCTTCGCATTTTTTATTCTGCAAGAAGATACATTAATGTATGTCTCCCAAGAGCATACATATATAAAGTTGCCAGGAACTTACAAACGAGCGCCTTCCTTAAGAGCTTAAGCTAGCTAATCCCTGACATCCATCTCTACTCAAATAGTTGTCAGAAATCAGTAAGATAATGGGTCTGTAAGAGGCTAGTACCGTAAAATCTTTGCCGGGCTTTGGCATTATTATAATTTTGGAAATTTTCCAATCTTTTGGAAAACCGCCTTGTTTTAAGATCGCATTAGCATTGACACTTTCTTCGGTTAATATCGTCTTTGTGAATGTCTGCAAGACAGAATGTAATAATTCCAGAGTATAATGAATTAATAAATGGTTCCTCTAGTTTAAATTCGTTCATGGGGATGATTTGATTGAAATACGTAACTTAAATGCTCTGCGAATACCAAAGCCTTATCCTTGGCACTTTATGCCCAGGTGCCATCAGATTTTTATAACGGACTTTAGCCCTCTACTGGTAGTTTAATATGTCTTCCAAAGTAAGAAATGTTTGTTCCTTTTATTTGTGAAATTTTTAGTCAAATTTACATTGCTGTGATCCTCTCCTGAAAAAAGGGCCCTTCTTAATTTTTTTACTTGCAGCAGACAGCCTCTGTTTGCAGCAGGTGATCTGCTTTATAGCCATTCTCGTCTAAGTTTCCTGTTTTAGAGACGAAGCTTTTCAATATTTAAGTTTTTTTATACCCTACACCAGCATAGTGGGTGGGGTATATTAGATTTCAGCTGATGTTTGGTCCAACACCCACCTTAAAGTATACCGATCGACTTAGAATGTCTTCCTGAGTCGATTTAACAATATCCGTCAGTCTGGCTGGCTGTCCATGTAAAGTTTGTGCGCAGAGTACACGTCGCAATTTTGAAGATATTTCGATAAAATTTGGTACGTGATATTTATTTCGGCCCAAGGACGGATGGGATTGTAACTGCTGGAAATCAGCCATTATTTCACCTAGCCTCCATACAAATGTCCTCCCAAAATAGGAGTTTAACGATTATAAATGCTTGAATTATGCAAGTATCCAAACAAGTCTTACAACAGATGAGTAATAATTGAAGCCAAATTACATCTACAAATTTTGTGAAGATCGGTTCATAATTGGTCATATCCCATATAACCATAATTTCCGAATATCACTTTAAACTTCTCTCTCAAAGAACAATATTTTTTAAACTTTGTTGCAAATAATGCATGCCGATTTTATAACAACTCCATGCTGTTCTCTTCACTTGATATTTAATTGCACGATAAGTTGGAAAACTAGCATTCAGGCGTATTTTTTTTGCGGTAGTATACTGGTGTTGCAGTTTTTTGCACGGTTTTTGACGAAGGGACCCGGATTTGGTTTCATTGAATTGGTGACATTTCTCAGTACAAAAAAGAAAATTGTAATTGAAAATACAATTTGCTGGTTTTAGCAGGCAAATAACAACAGGCTGAAAATTAAAGTTTCAATAGGAAATCGATATTGGTGGAATATAATGTTGGTCTCAATACATTTTATTATATTAATACGTACTAATTCTTAACAACTATGAGTACATGTTTGTACTTGTACATTCCTATGTATATATTAATATATATATATATATATATATATATATATATCTTGAGTTTGTGTATCAGTATGTTTTATTCTCTTACAGAATAGCAAGCCAAGTGGGGGAATGGTTGATTTTCTGTAGATATAGGCTTACTGTGTAGTCTTTTTTCCATTGTTTTTACACGGCTACATTATTGGTCAATATGTTGTTGCCGCTACAAGCAAACGAAAATTAAAAACAAATTAAATATGCAACATGCTGTATGTTACATGCAACTTATGCCCTTAACCGCATATGAATACACATGAGTAGATGTGTTAGTTCGTGTATTTATTTATTGTATAACAATATGCACTTATAGCCTATATTCACATAAAGAAAGCATTTGATATAAATTTTTATACGCCATAGGCCAGGCTGGTTGCCTATAATACATTTTAAAAGATCATTATACTTAAACCTTTTTCTTAACTGATCGTTTAAGATATTCTTATAAAGCCTTGAAATCTATTTTTAAGAATGTACTCATTTTCTTTTTTTATTCCTTTATAGCTCATTTACTGTAGGGCATTACACCGAACATGTTAATATATATTAGCACAGTTTTTAAATACCAGACCTTCACTGAAATAATCTGCTACATCATCCCTTTTACTTACATCAGTGGTTCATATATTATGCATTCACATACAAACATCGTAGATTTTATTTTCTGTATTTTTACAATATTTTTTGCTCAATAACAAAAGACAGGTCATCATATAACAACGAAATCCTTGGTTTCCTTTTAAATAAAAATCATACCATGTACAATTGCAAACCAACAGTCTGTATTACTGTGAGCTTTTTTTATGAGCTCTTTGTCAGATATTAACGGTTTTCGTTTGTAACTATGAAAGTGCATGCAACCGAACAGTATGGAGTGGCAAGTATTATTATGTTCGACAAATTGCATAAGTATGTAAATTAATGTGCATATGTATATGTATTAGGGTATCCATTCGATAAAATGTAGTGACTACATCATGGTCATATGTAATGCACTTATGAACCATTTCATTTGCAAAACAGAAATTCTTGTCACACGAGGATTATTCGTGCTTTAGCGATCGTAATCGTTGTTGCAAAACATTTGAAGTAGTTACGAGGAGTAGTTTTGAGACTAGGCCCGTGTTATGCAAAGCTGGATTATATGGCCCCGTCTTAGAACATCGTAATGTTAAATGGACTAGCTTTGTCTGTAGTACTCCTGGTCTATTGCGGAATAGTCTATATATGCGTGTATGGACTACTCGCGTTTTTAGTGCCAATTTACCCAAAGCAATTCTTATCAAAGGTAATGATATAAATTTTTCCTTGAAGTTTCTTCTTCAATTTATGAAACTATTATAACCTACAACACCATAGTGGGGATTTGTGCTGATGTTTATAACGCCCAAAAAAACCGGTCCATCACCCACCTTATATTATACCGATCGACTTACAATCACTTCCTGAGTCGATTTAACGCTGTCCGTCGGTCCGTCCATCTGGCTGGCTGTCCATGTAAAGCTTGTGCGCAAAGTACAGATCGCAATTTTGAAGATATTTCGATGAAATTTGGTACGCCAAATTTCGGTCCAATGATGAACGGGATTGAAACTGGTGGAAATTGGTCCATTATTTCACCTGGCACCCATACAAATGTCTTCCCAAAATTGGGGTTTACCGATTATAAATGTTTTAATTATGCAAGTCTTCAAACAACTTTCATCACAAATGAGTAGTAAATGAAGCCTAATCACATCTAAAAATTTTGTGCAGATCGGTCCATTAAAGAGCATAACTCTCTTAAAAATGTTGGTATAAAAATAATATTGAACGAAAATATATTTATTATAATTTTTAAGGAGTTTCCTTCAGGCTTATTTGGTGAAATGTTTATTTCCAAACGTAAATAAAAAGCTTGTTCGATTTTTATTTTTTATTTTATTTACCCAACGTTTCGGTAGTTTTATTCTACCTTCTTCAGTGGTCTCGTTCTAAATAATAGCTTTGATGTTTTTTATCATTGGATATTAATTTTTATTATTAATTAGTTACTTAAATACTAAAAAACGGGACATCAGAAACAGAATTTTGGTATAAATAATCAAATAATTAATAAAAATATAATATACAATAAACGACCACAAAACTTAAGTCAAGTTTAACTTAAAGCTAATATCACAGAACTGATTTAATTATTAAATATATTTCATATACAGTGGGTGGCCAAATTATTAGTTACGCTAGTTTTTCTTATTAATTAAGATTCAAACGCTTTTAATACGTATATAAATTTGTTTCTTGTACCAGATGTTTTCGTATTTTAATTCTGGTAATACTGTTAAATATTTTGTGCAGTGTCAACAATGATTGGTAACATTAGAGTGCAGTTGTAGATCATTCTGCTCTGAAGTGTGAAATATGCAATGTTATACAAACAAAATCTTATAGAGGCATTGATTAAAGTCTGGCATCACGGTGAAGAACTAAAAGAAAATGCATTCAGAGCATGCCAAAAAGGGTGCAAGCTGTAATTAATGCCAAAGGAGGTTCTACGAAATATTAAGATTTTTTTTAAAAAAATTTGTTTTCCTCAAATATAGCATATATTAAAACAAAAGAATTTATTTCTAATTGAAATAGAAACACTTAATTTACCTAAAAGAACAAATAAAATGATAAAGTTTCACTATTTTAAAATGTTATACGGCTTCAAACTAAACAATTTTGCATGTGTAACTAATAATTTGGCCATCCACTGTACATACAAATAATACGGTACAATTTTCTTATGATCGGTCCATAATTAGTCGTAGCTTCCATATAAGGCCGACTTCCGAAAATCACTTTAACGACCATAAATTTCTTAAAAGTGTTGGTAATCAAATAAAATTCAACCCAAATAAGTTTCATATATACAGAAATGATGACACCTAATTTTATAATGGTCGGTCCATAATTAGTCGAAATAAGACCCTCCCCGTAATTCACTTTAACCTCCATAAATCTTTTAAAAGTATTTATATTTATATATTTATATTCACAGAAATCATGAAACTAAATTTTTGGATGATCGGATAATAATTGTTTATATCTCCCATATAATGCCCATTTCTGGAAAACTGTTTTATACATATATTGGGTGTAGGGTATTATATGATCGTGCTTGACCGACTATACTTTCTATACTATACTTGTTTATTATAAATAAAATAATATTGCATTTTTTTAGTTTTTATAAATACTTTGGTAGTTCAAAATATGCTAATGTGTAGATAATAATAAAAAAAATAATACATATATATAAAGAGTATATTTAGTCACAATTTATTTAAAACTTATAATGTTTTTTTTTTGAATTAAGTACACGAAAAACGAAGGTAAAAATCAAAACATGTGTAAGACGGAGGGTTAAATGAATAAGAGAGTAAAATTACTTCGTGTTAATTGTGACTTAGTGCAATTATTTCAATCATTATTAGAAGAATTCAAGTCAAGAACTAAGAACAAATTAGGAAAATATTAAAGTTTCCAAATCTGCTTTCCATTTTGTCATCCCAGTTTTGTAATTTTGTTGCAAATTCGGAAGGATGTTAGGGCAACATAATTAAAAAAAAAATAAACATATGCCTAATATAAATATGCGGTCTATAAAGATAGATGTTAAAGAAAGTTTGTCTTTTCGTTGAAACAGCAAAAATCCATAATTTTTTAAATTTTCAAATAAAAAAAAAACGATTGTGTTAAGGCCTGGAAAATATGCTCCTTGCAGACTTTTGGCGTAATAAATTTTGTGGAAAAATTCTGCAGTATATTTAAAAAATTAAATTTTGACATTTTAATTTTCAAATGCGTAAAATTTGAAAACTAGCTACAGAAGATCTAGAAGATGACCAAAATGTAATTTATATATGTGATTTTATTTACCGCTTGATTTCAACAAGTCTTTCAAATACACTAAACTGTAAACTTTTACTTTATTGAAAATGAATTAATTAACCCTTATGTGTGAACCAAGGCACCCGGGTACCTTTAGTCAAAGCTTTTTATTGAAATTGATAACTTGTATATCTGAAACTTTTTGAGAACTACTAACTTTCAAATAATTTATTTTTTTTGCAGCCGTACGCTTTGATTTTTTTTTTTTGTAATTTGCCTGAGAGACCAATTTACTTTTAACAGCCTTTAATGCGCATCAAGGTACCCGGGTACCTGAACGTGTTTTTTATATGAGAAAGCGGCCATTGCAAGTATATTATTTGAAGTTGTTAGTAGCTTTGCATGATTTATTACATCTTATTTGGAAACAGAAACATAAAAACCACACAATTCAATAAGTAATGAAAACAAGAGAAATAAAATTTTAGCCAAATTTATTGCAAATTTATCGAACACTCGACTAATCGGCTTCAAGCCAATCAAGCCAATCAACAAGCTTTACTAGGGTTTCTCTGCTTCAGACGTAGGTGCAAGCACGCGCAACAACTTCCTACTACAGGAATGCGCCCACTTCAGTCTTTTGTTTGTGAAAGAGATGTTGCAGTTTCAAAGTTTGGTATATAAAAAAATTTGTATTGCAGATGATGTCGATGGCTGTGAATTTATTTTTGTATTTTTAGCCCGATGCTCAATATTTTCCTGGCACAAAGCAATGATTAGATCTTTTAAGAATTTTTGACGGCAATCATGCAGTGAACGCTCATTTTCGTTCATTTCAGTGAACGCTTATTTTCGTTCATTTCAGTGAACGCTCATTTTCGTTCATTTATCCAAAACTGATTCGTTCATTCAAATCTTTCACTTTGAACGAATGTGATTTTCTTCTTGTCTTTTGATAAACAGCAGCTGAACGAAATTGATCCGTACACTATTGAAGGAAAACCATTCAGTTAAATGACCGGCTCATTCCGTTCAATATCGACTTGTTCTCCGTTTGCACGTGTATTCACCTAATAGTTTATACATGTTATCTACTCCTCCTTTAGTTTTATTATTTTATTATATTAGTGTACCTGTTAACTATGCTTCAAGAATATATTTTGAGCGAAAATATTTTTTCTCTACTTAACTTTCATATATATTCCCAGGTAGCTTGCAGCTCATTAGAAGGTGTGTTTTTGTTTTATAATTTTTACTAGCACAAACTAAAAATCAAAAAATTTGTTTACCCTACTACGTCTATATTTATTGTTTTTTTTTTAACTTTTCGTATTATGTGTAAATAAATACATTTGTCCTGTGAGAATAAAGATTTCCATGCAAGAAAGCATTTTGGTTTTTATAGTTTTTTTGGCGTATTTGTTAATAATTTTTTGTAACGTTAAATATGAAATCAATGTTTAAGTGTTATGTTTAAGTTTTATTAAGACTTTTGAATATATATGGAAGCAAATTGTGAAGTGTAGTTAAGGATACGCCAAATAAATGTTTTCATATACATATACATATTTATTAGCACTTAATAGATTTGCAGTTATAATAATCTGTAGAAATATTTCTGGAGAACTGAATGAAGTCAAATTCTTAAGAAAGTTTCTGCTGCACTATTCATGATAAATTTTTAATAAGATTTAAGAATTTTGCAGCATGGTGGCATCCAGTCCGACGCATTTTAATGCAGTCATAAGGGGATGCTTTAAATTACGGAGTAATGAATATTACTGAGGAATTATGAAATGTTTGGGAGATCAAATAGGAATTGAGAAAAATTAAAGGGAGTTAATTTATATATATGACATTTCGAGGAAACGAAGAAGATGCTATTTACTCTGCAAAGAACTAAGACTGAAAAAATAATAGAAACACAGACTGAAGTATCTTTCAGGCAGAAGTTTATTATTATGCATATACAGGCGCAACATTAATATTTTTATTGACACTCAAGCTGCTATTTAGGGACAGAAATTAATTAATATTAAGTCGAATGTATTATTTTTTGGTCAACTTTAGAAAATAATATTAGAATATATTTGTTTAATCTATTCTCGGTAATGCAAAAATCCTCTCAGTAGTCGTGTTGGAAGTTCAGATCACATATGTATTAGTCCCCCCAAACTATTGGTGAATAAGAGACAATATCAGGACGAATTTATCAGCTGGAGCTGCCATAATATATAAAAGTGATGTCGAAATAAGGCTAAAATAATGTATAAAGTTATTTTAATCTTGCATAATAGAAATTGCCTTGAGATGAGCACCTTGATTGTGCAAAAGATTTAATTATAAATACTGCGAGATAAGTAAATTTTTATATTAAGTACTAATAATTATTGCTTCCTTTTATGGGAAATGTTAATGCTTGCTTACCTGGAGAATAACCGTAGGAGAGATAAAACGTTGGTAAATATTTGTTGTAAATTATTTCGGTATATTTTCTTCTTTTTTTTTTTGTTGGGAATTTTACAATAGGTTGGTAATTACTAGATGTAAGTTCCAGGGATTTTGGATTTTAGCGACTTATGGGTGCAAGTGCCATATAGTAAGTATCCATTTTTACCAAATTTAGTTTGCACGAATCATCAGATTCAAGAAAAACCGATTTGATTTTGCAACCAAAGTTTGTAGTAGATATGTTTTAAACGATTTGACATTTTAATACAAATTTACGGCTGTATAGATAAGTAAGCCTCCGTTTACATTATGAAATTTTTGTCTCTGCGATTCTTGCTTTGTAGGAGAGAGCGGTGAGTCGTATTAAAAGGGGTACACATATGCATGTACTCGTGAGACACGCTTTGTTCCCTCATTCGTAGTTTTAAACGTGAAATTAGCTGCAAGTTAATTTTGACATTTGTTTTTTATTTCAAATTAATACGTTATGCCTGTGTTTAATACATGTCGTTATTTTATATTAACAAAACAAAAAATATAAAGAAACAAATAAAACAACTTATAAAAGAATAAAATGGCCTTAAATTGGAAGAGGGAAGACACAGAAAAATTAATTATATTAATTCAAGAACATCCCTGCCTGTACAATGTTGAGTGTAGAGACTATTTAGATAGGACAAAAAGGCGCTCGCCTTGAGCGAGGTAGTCCAAGAAGATAGGAAAAGTGTGAGCACCATTACTTTGGACGATGTGCAACGAAAATGGCAAAATGTACAAACGCAATTTGTGAAACAATTGCGTTTGATAAATATTTCCAAAAAAAGTGGTGCTGGCACATCTAACATTTATGTCCCCAAGTTATGGTGTTTCGACCAGCTTTTATTTTTAAAAACTCACACAACAATGAGAACAAGTAAGAACAACATACAGGTATGTGTTTATATTCTTTAAATTGTTTGTTTGCATTTTTGATACCGATAGCAATGAAATAAATTTATATATTTACTAAAACAGATTAAAACCCCCGATAAAAGCAATATAAACGAGGAAAGCAGCCCCGAGAATATATCAGAAGGTGAAACAGAGTTTGAAAAACCGAATAAGAAAAGATTGAAGGTACTTGATAACATATTACAACATATATTAACTCAATTAATCCATTTTATCATAAAATTAATAAATAAGCAAAGTAGTATTGTATTTGCATAGTTAAACAAATAATTAAGAATGACTTCGTTAATATCCTGGATGTCCTTATAAGTGAAAACAGGATATCAATATCTACACATAAATGGATTTTTGTAATTGAAATACTGATAATCACAGAGTAAATTAAAGAGAAATGTTAAGAAATGCTATTGTTTATTCTCGGAATGTCTACAATGAAAGGAGGAAAACAATATCATGAATGTGTTTTTTTTCACGACATCATCTATCTTGGAAACACTTGGCGAGTTTAGGAGTTTCAGAAAGATCTTAAAAAATATTATGACTAACGGACAGATATATTTTATATAAAAATCTGAAAGCATTTAATTTATGGAATTCTAAAAATAATATCACCAGATCACTTTATGTTATCTACTGTGAGCGTCAATATAAAGTAAACACCTAATGTTGTATAAAAAAGATATTTTATTATATATACTATAAGTTTAAATTTAAAATATATATATTGCATAATTCATTCATAATTCAACTTAATTCATATTTCAACTTAAGAAAACTCTTTGACAAAAACTACAAAAATAAACAACACAAACGATTAATTCAATTTTAACTGAAACGTACCAGAATTTTCAATATTTAAATTATGTAAAACATTTTTTTATTATTTATATATATTCAAAATTTGTCTGACCTTGTTTCTTTGACAGCAATCCATTACAGCTTTAGACAGATAGATAAATCAAACAAAAACGTTACTGATAAGGCAGCATTATTTTGTAAGAAAATCCAAAGTAATAGCTGAAGAGATGTTAACGAGAGTGCACTTCAGTCCACAAATGTAACATAATTAAGTAACTATTGACTTTTTACCATATGTATTAATATATTATGGGTCGGCCCACCCTCGTTTCACTATAATATGTTAGCTTTTCGAACAAATGACATATCCAACTCAAAATTCACTGTCGTTAAAGATAAATTTGCTTCAGAAAAAACATGAAAGCATACACTTAACTCCACATTTATTTCATTACCATGCGTTGAAAATAAAATGACAAAGTGCCTGTGTTCGCCCCGGTTTTGATGGCAAATATTGTACATTTCTTCATATCCGTCCGACAATGTTCAACTAACCAATAATTTATTTAACATAAACATTTCCTTTTTTCCCTGACACAAACAGTTTTCGTTTTCTATCTTATGCACATTTAAATACATATAGGGTAACTAAACAACAAAATGTGCCCTTTGGCACTCTGACAAATTCTTAGTAATTGGACGATAAGATTAATGAGACTGTACATCACACAGCATCACTTCGGTACATACAAACACACAAATTCCTTGCATACATTCCTTAATATGGCGAGATAAAATACTGTTAAGATATCATTTGATACGGTTTGTAATGTAAAACATGGTATTTGAAGTTGAATGAAAAAGTGAAACATAAACTAAAAAAATATGCCACTTGTATGTCAACATGCCTTTTCACGATTTTCCTTGTCTACTCGTATACATATGTATGTTGTAGAGTATGACGAAATGTTTTTAGACATTTTGTCGACTTATCATTACGAATATGTCCATAATATTATTCGACACTTACATCTAAACACTTTGCAAATTTCCAAATGACTTCAACGAAATGTTTCATATGTTGTGGCTAATCTGTACGTTTTGTGGGCCTGGTTGTAACCCTCCTCAAGTAATGTGTCAAATATGTTTTAGGGACGTGTAAGCAAATGTTTTGGTATTATTTATAATAGGTTTTTTTCTAAGTTATATATTTTTTTGTGCTGGTCGAAAAATATTATTATTATTACAGATTATTGCAAGTATTTAAGAAAATTAGTTTTAGACTTAAACTATAGTTTTGTTTACAGAATAAATTTGTTTCTTTTAATATTTATGTATATACTCGTATATACAATTGAAAACTTTAATTTTGTCGTTGAGTTATTTATATATTTAGAGTTAATATTTTTGCATAATTTTAGCAAAGCAATAACCCAAAAAATTATCTCTTAGTCTATTTAAACTGATATATTTGCTGCACAAAAATATTAACAATTTTTTAATTATAACATAATATTGAAATTTATGTTATTTTTTAATAAACTATTGGTTTTGGGTGGAAAGGAAAGTTTCACTTTATTTGCTTTATTTGACTCAGCTGCTGAAACTTGACTTTTCGAAACTACATTTCTCTACAGTTTTCAGCTACGGACAGACAGACAGTAGTAATATAACGTCTAGTGACTTGACTAACCACAATTTATATATTTCTTTGGTTATTTTTTAGGCAAATGTCTTTAAAATGCCAATAGATGTCAATTGACTACTTTAAACATCCTAGGTAATAATATTAGGAGTCAATTGTAAATTTAGTATTAGTAAGCAATCGGCAGTGTAATCAGTTTAGTTTTGATATTTTCTTCCATTATGTAATGAACCGCTGTTGCCCCTTGAAATCTACGGACAATTCGAAATACAATGTTCCAATATATCAGTAAAAAGTATGAGTGAAAAGCAATTCACAAAAAATAATATTAGAGACAAGAAACAAGAAGCGAAAAACAGAGACACGATTTTATCAATGTAAAAGCAAAAGAAACCCAGTTTTGTCTTCAGAAGAGAAGAAAATTTATTTGCATCTGTTATTTGTCACACAACTAGAAAAGGTTTTCAGGAAGCTAGATTAAAGTCATTAGTCTGAGAATTGAGAAAATAGAATGTTTAAACTATGTTGTGTTTTGCAAAAGCTATAATCACACATTGCAAATATTTACTCAAAAAAGCGTAACCACTTGTTTAACCACAAATTTGTTTCACCTTGTTTACTCTTACAAGAGTTTTGCAAGATCAAACAGCAATCAATAAAATAAGACAGAATATTTGTTGTGTCTTGTCCTAACTAAACGAGTTCAAAAATATTTTATTTAATGGTTACGTCTTTTTCGGCAAATATTTGCCAAGAAACCAGCACACTGGGAAAATTTCGAAACGATAAAACGAAAAAAAATTTGTTTGGTTCTGATGGTAAAATTTTCGTTCGAAGACGACAAAATAAAGAATTTGATCTCAAGTATAGCCAAAAAACTATGAGGCATGGATGATGTTCATTACCGATATGTGGTTATTTTTCTCTATCTAGTGCCGGTGCCATTTATTGGATAGATGGCGCAATGTGAGCTGTGGATTACGTGGATATAGTGCAAAATTAAATGCTAGAATTCATGCAGGAGAATGATCCCAAGAACATATCCAAAGAAGTTAAGTATTGGTTTAAGCACAATAAAGTCCATGTTGTAGAACCGTTTCATTTGACAACTGTTTAAAGTCGTGAACTCGTGACCTCTTGGTGGAAATGGTAAATAAGAACGTCACTATAACACAAAAGAAAACGTGCGATATATTAGGATTTTCTTTCGATATGAACAATATTGTAATGCGGTAAGTCACGTTATGTAATCCTTCATATAGGTTATATTTATTCTTATCTTCTCAGGTATACGCTTTCGAATATCCTGAGCCATAAACCAATTGCCTAAGCGAAACAATATGTCCTACCTTTGTCAGTGGTATAACATGAAAACACCGATATATCAATATTATTATCAAATACAATCGTCATTATTCGTATAAAAATATCGTCTTTCGGATTACCTTAATCATTAAGCTAGGTATCGACCATTACATTCTAAACTTTAACACTCACCATCTTCGTCTATATTGTGATGGCAAAGCTTTAGTACTGTTACATGAAGTGGCAAAAAAAACTTGCATTCAAATCATTGCTTTCTGGAACATCCCAATGGAATTACATCAGCTACTTAAAATAAAATCCAATTTAAAGATTGCTAAGGCAAAAAATATCTTAAAATACATATCATCGGCTCGACAAGTCTCTTTCCTCCAACCAATGGTATTGCAAGGAGAAAATTATGAATTTTCTTTTCAAATACATGTGTATATGCAGCCATATTGTATTAAATTTTAAAAGTTTATTTTTGCTCTACTTTCTTAATAGAAAGCAAAAAAAAAATATAACTTTTTAAAATAATTGTTATAATAAATCATAATTTAAACTTTTGCCAGAACAAAAAGAAAAACATTTCCTTATAATCTAACAATAGGGTGAGCACATAAACATACAATTTTTCATAAATACACACAAATATAAGCAACTGTATTAGGGAGGTCTAAAAATTTGCAATAAAAATGCTTTACTAACACTTACCAGTAACAGAAACCTAACGGCAATATACACACATATGTAAAAACAAGTTAGAGTTTTATATTAGGTTGTGCAGAATCATAAATACCCTCCACCTAAATATAAAGAGAAATGCAAAAAACACATTGATTACTGGACTAGAATATACTTCAGTGTTATTTATTCAGTCTTTTTTAGTATATTTTATATTGTTTAAAGAAGAAAAAAACATACTCATACAAGTTAATAAACAGAGTATAAATATATGTAAGATAAGATTGGGTTCTTTTGGTTGAATTTTATCTCAAGATTTATGGGTGGCATGTAGAAGTGGACAAATAGCTTCTAAATACAGTATCCACTAATGTTATTTCTACGTATTTGAGGCTTATTTTGGTTGAGTTTCAACTCAATAACGTTATTTACAAGAGTTGTGTGAATGGTTGTTCTGCCCGGAAGTGGACTTAATTCAATAGCTATTGCCAACTGTTGACTGACAGCTATAAAATTCAGTAGCATAATTGCCGTATAACCGATATTAGTATAATTTTTGGGATTCAAATTACTGATCTGTATAAAAGTTGGTTGATATATTAAGTAGACATTTTGATGGGTTAACTTGTTTTTCGGAAATTGTCCTTATATGGCAGCTACGACAAATTATGGGCCGATCTTCTTAACTTTTGCAACAGTGAATTTTATCACGTCGAATTTCAACATCATAACGGTATATTTAAGATACATATTAGTTTAACGTGGATTTTGGAAGTGGACCTTATTGAGGCATATAGTCAATAGGACCGATATTCTTAAAATCCAGCAGTTTGATTTTGGCATTGATGTAAATTTTGGATCGGTACTGTTATTTAGAAGAGATTTATGAATATTATAGTGATTTTTTGAAGAGGGCTTTATATGGGAGATGCGTTCAAAAATGGACCGAAATTCACAAAATTTTGTAGAATGAGTTTTGTGTATATGCAAATGATCTATACAAAGTTTTAAGTCGGTACCAATATTGATAAGATATATAGAAAGATAAATCGCTTTTTCCGATGTGGTCCTTATGTAGGAGCCATGACCAATTATGGTCCTTATCGTATAAGGATTATATATATAAAATTTTAACATTTTAACATTATTTATAACAGTTTTATACGTATTTAAGTGCATTTTGGAAGTGTACTTTATATGGAATCTATGGTCAAACATGTACCGAACAAAAAAAATTTCCTTTTGCGATTTGTTTTTTCATGAAACTTATTTTTGCTGAATTTTGTCTTGATATTCCAATTTTATTGGCATTTACGTATAATTGAGCAATATTTCGGGAAGATTTTTGTATGGAGGCTATGAGAAATCATGGACCGATTCATACTATTTTATTTACACTTTCTTCATTTATCATACAAATAACGTATACAAAATTTCATGGTATTATATTTGAAAATTAATAAAAAATATTAAATTTTTAATGGAGGTTGCCTCACATATTTTGGACGTAAGAGTATTTTACAGAGAAGGACATGTCTCAATCGACTTTGTTGGGTCTCAGATGTATATTAAAAAAGTTTCACACGGAATGACAAACGTAACATACCCTCATTCTCCACCACTGTGGTGGAAACATTCTGTTTGAAATTTTGAGCTGAAGAAAATTAGTATTTTTTAGATTTATCCGATTATGCACAGGCTATTATTTTTTTACAATTTATGAATTATTGAGATTTTGGTTGACCTTTTGTTGCGGTGCTACCTTAACGTATATTCAACTGCCTAAACATCCAATGATCACATATATAAACATATTTGTATGTAGTCACAAGCATACAAATATTTTAAACGGAGAAAGAAGAAAAAGTGTTTTAAAACAGAAAATGTCAATTCTACAATTAAACGATACAAGCAAACCAGCAAGCACAGATCGCAAAGAAAAAGAAAGAAAGAGAAATTTAAGAAAATCTGTGTTTCAATAATCCTCCAAAAAAAAATACAACACCTACATATGTAAGCACCGCAAAAAGAATACTTGTTAATGATGTTTTTCTAGCCTAACGTGCTTAATTGACAAGTTACAAACTAAAATATTACTGTTTAAGCTAAACTGTATTCCAGATTTTTAGCTGAAATTGTTACTTTTAGAACTACTTCTTTATAAGTGTTCTTTAATTGATGCTTTCGTATGCGGGTTTTACTCAATATTATGCCATTCGAAATAAGATTTGTTATGTCTTTGATTCTTTATGAAAAAGGTTTGTAAAATCTTAAAGCACCCACTAGAGAGTATTGTTAGAATTTTACTTGAACTTTTTAAACTTTAAAAATATATTTGATAAACAAAATTTTTTCAAACAATAAACATTTGTTTTGAATTCATATGTCCTTTTTACCAGAAAATGCTATGTATATAAAGTGTAATACAATTATAATGCAATTAATTGACATGCTTATTGCGAGATTCTTGAATTCATGGAAGAATCATCTCTTTCGTTTGTAATTATCATGAAATCCATTACAAATTCATCCATCATATACTCTATAGTAGTACTTTTGCTACACAATGAAAACCTGTTGGACAAATTTGATGTTTGTGCCTTTAAATTTGATATAATTCATTAAAAATCCATTGTGTATATGATGACATAAAAGTACTTTACCTTTGCAATATTGTACCACAGAAAGGGTTTAAATGTGTTGTTAATAACGACTATAAATTGAATTTGCTTTTACTATTTCGGAATAATATAAACATACTAAAACTTTGTCCGCATGTTTAAATCTTTAAAAATGTTCCGTTGATATTCATTTTACTAGATACAATTAGACTAATTCCTTCATGCTACGAAATGAAAAACAAAGCAAAGTAAGTAACTCGAAGTCGAATGAAATTGGATGTCTATATGTACATATATCGAAAAGTTTAGTTTGACTGCACAGACAAAATTATTGCCCGACAAATTTTAATTAAACTTTTAATTGAGTATTAATTGATTTTTAATTTAACTTTTAATCATATCAATTAAATTTTTAACTGAAAAACAATTTTCAATTAAATAATATAATATTTTTTTTTAATTAAAACTACTTTTAATTAAATTTTTACAAAATATTTTAATTGATACTACAAATTCTTTCATCGGTCCACTTTCAATTAAATGTTTAATTAAATATACGAATATTTTTGAAAATCAATTTTATTTTTTCTGTGTGAGAAAAATCATTTTCAACCGAATTTTAAACGTAAAAGCTTAAAGCTTTCACTCAACTTGTTCGAAACATCGGTCGTATATAATTGAAATTAATAAAACCCAAATTAGACTATTTTCACATACAATTCAAACGAAAACATTTGTTTACACAAATTGAATTGAAAAGTTCATTCAGTAGCAATACGTAACAAACACAAACTGCAAAGCTTTTTGGCTTATCTGCAGAAAACACCCAGAGTCTTTGGCTGTAATCGAACCCGCAACCCTCTGACTGATAGTCAGGCAAACTATCGCCTAGTCTATCGGGGCACCCATTCAATCGCCTTTTTTTGTTACATAAATATGAAAACATTATGACACCGTATTTTTATGTAGTCTATAAATATAAATCCTTACAGACTATTGACAAAAGAGACATGTTTTTATTTAAATTAAAAGTATATTATAAAAAAGAAAAGAAAGTTAAGAATTGAGAAAGAAAACAGTTTTCCATTTAATTACACTAGAATTGAGACCAAAATCAACAAATTGGTATAAAGCACTAAATTGTCTACTTATTCTAACAAATAATTTCTATTACAGAATTTTATATGCAAAGGCTTATAGTATCGAGAATAACAACGTGAAATATTAAATTTTACAGATTTTAAAAAATATTCACAATTATTATTTCCATTTACAATATTCAACATAAAACATAAAACATAAATTTAACATAATCCGACGAATTTTCAAGTTGGGTAATTTATTTACAGCTAATTTACTCGTATAAGATGGTAAATCAGAGTAATCCCATTACAAACCTCTTACACAAAAACCCGAAATTGTTTTTGCACACACTCAATCTACTCATTATAGGTCTCACACTAAGGATCCATGGATCACAAAACTCCTTGGCACACCGCTTTATAAAAGCAAAGACACCTCTAGCCTTGTTTACAGTTAAAGGTTTATGAGGTATGAAGTTTGATTTATGTCAAGTAGGATTCCAAGATCATTAAATGATTCGACAAGATCCAAAGAATAATTACCGAGGTAATAGTTGACCACTAAGCAATTAGTTCTATAAAATCGCAAGCATTTACATGGTTTTAAGGTTTAGCACAATCATATTATATTCGCACCAACGAATTATCAAGATGTTTTGATAGTAAATCATGGCCAGTACCATCAAATAAAGAAAGAAATCTTTTTATATCGTCAGCATACAATAGGATATTACAATGCTTTATAATAGTAGGGAGGTCATAAACAATGCAAACAGCAGTGGTCGAAGATGACTTCCTTGGGGAACACCCGATGAAACAGATGTGCATTTAGATATACACTTGTTAAATCGAACATTCTGTTTCCTGGACGTCAAATATGATTTTATCTGTAAATTAATAGAAGTAACACCCAAAATATCCAATTTGCGTAAGAGAAGAGAATGATTGACTTTATCAAACGACTTGCAAAAGAATAATATTTTAGGTCATTTTTTTTATACACACTAGTAGCATTATACATAAATACAATTCTAAATATTGTATTGCTTGCAATTTTTATGTTCTTTTAACAGTTATAAGTGACTTTAGAGTGTGGTTTCGTAAAATATGACACTATGTGTGCATAAATGTATAACAAAATTTGCCACAAATACCACAAGTTATGCAAAATAATAAAGTTAAATGACTTAAGACACCAAAATAGACAGGCACACATGCAAACATATACACATAAACACACATCTAAAGGAATACACTTTTAGGAGGCAAGCAACAGCAGATGTCTATTTGTGAGGTGGCGATGAACAAAAGATTAAAAAAAACAACAACAACTAATACTAAGACGAGGTATAAACTTCAGACACATGAGAGATAATATACTGTAGTCGTATAAAACTTAAGTTTGTATATTTATGAGATCATTTACGAATGCTGGAATGTGTGTATAGTTTCACACGCGCGTACATATGTATGTAAAACGTATAAATGAGTGCACGTAAAATTGTCCAATACATATGGCAGTTTAATCCTTTGGCTTTAAGCCTGAGCCCAGCAAAAACCAGAACCAGAAAAGAAATAGCAAACGAAAACACAACATTATTCCCACTGGTATACAAACACTTACAGTCTCAGTCTTCTACTGTCATAATAAGGATGTATATAATCGTAGCCAACAGTAGTCTATTGTTTTAAACCCAAGAAAGCAACCAGTTAACCGCATATAATAGACTTCTCCCAAAGGCCATAAAGTCTACAAATATATAACTTTAAACATATATACATATACATACATATGTATACACAAACATTCATACATGTATATGTATATGATTTTGCATATGGCTAAATGTGTTGTGCTATATTTTGCATGTGATTTTGTATGTGTATTTGCTAATACATACTGCCAAGTCCTTAACATAAACGAAGACTTAGGCCAGTCTTAGGTATGCATAGAGTTTTTTTTAATATTTTTTATTAAAAAAAAAACTTGAAGAAACTGCATAAAGTTTTACTAAAATTACAAAAGTAGCATAAAATATTTTTGCTGACAATTAGTTTTAAGAAACAGTTAAGAATTAAGCAATTTAATATCTATTTTTATATGATTTTTAAATTATTATACACCGAATACTATGTATGCCGTAATCGATTTATTTCGTAAGATAATTTTACTTGCGAATTTAATTCGAATTCATGAATTTAGTAAATAAATTTTGCGATTAAGGTTAATTATAAATAGTTTTTGTTTACTAATTGAATTAAAACGAATTATTTACAAATTTTATTTTGCAACATAAAGTATGTACTACTCTGGGGGGTTGCTCTCTAAAATTAAAAAAACATGTTTTTTTTCTTTGATTTATGGTGCTTTTTGAATTAACACCAATAACTGTCGAGTGTTTAAATATCCAAGTCTTAATTATACAAGCAGTTGAGAATAATATATCTTTAATCTATCTTAAAATTTCATCAAAATGAAGTCTATGTTGATAAAAAAGTTTAAATAAACAATTTTTTAATTTAAATGATTTAAGCTTAATTTCTTCCTTCAAAAATTATATTTGAAGTTCTACTTTTTTACCTTTAATATTTTTTAAAAATGATTTTAGTTATTCCTACCAATTAATTTTTTTTATCTCATGAAAATATGTATTATTTTGTTAACATTCTTTCACATTTTTAATTTACTTTCCTAAGGATGCATGTCTTTGACACTAACACCATGTCAGACAATTTCATTAAAACCTATGAAGCAATTTTCTACAAGACGTAATTACTTGCGGTTAATTTAAGTGTACAATTAAATTACATTTTAGCTCAGCAAGTTTTGCGTTAAATGAAGAAAATAATAATAATAAAAAAAATATAATAATGAAAAATGAAAAAAGACTGCAAGAGCTAAATATTAAAACCTTTACCTTTAAAATTTCAAGTACTTAATGGAAGCATACATACGTTTGTATGTACAAACATACGTTTGTGCATTTAAAGGAGTTCTTTTGACTGCTGAGTAATGTTTCACTTTTTCGTGGCATTTCCTTTAGATGTTTTACAGTAATATTCTGTAAATAAAATATACAATTCAAGTTGTGTAGGAAAAACAGTTTGCAATGTGCAAGTTGCCATTGTCAACCCTTTTACTTGGTAATTTTTTTTTTTTTGTAAGCCGCAGCTTTTGTTTTCTCCTTTAAAATGTCTATATTATAAAATGTTTTGTTTCAGTTTGAATAGGCTTCATACGAATTAAAATTGTTTTACAATGTAACTAAATGTAAATAATGTAAACTGAAAAAATATAAGGAATTCATAATTATTTTATATTTTAAGCTTTTTAATGGTTTAAACGTTACATATTATTATTATTATCAGTACGTATGAGTGTTAATCAATTATTTTAGATATAAATATTACGTATACGTACATAATATATTAAATTTAGTTAAAGTTAATTTATTACATTTGAGTTAGTAAATAAAGCATTTTTCACATAAAATCCGCCCAAACTAAAACAACTAATTTTCAGAATCCGGTAGCATAATTTTAGTAGAGTTGTCGGATTTTATGTGAACATATCTTAAAATTCGAATTACTGTAATGTATTACTAGCTGGAATTTAAGCGATACTCCTTAAGAGGACATTTAATAATATATTTAAATTATTTCGACCATAATTTTCGCTCTAAGTACCGCAATTCACTTGGCAAATATAATTGGAAAGTATAAACTTTCCAATAAAACTCGGTTTTATTTAAAATACATAGTAATATACAATAAATCTCTGAAACCTATTATTTGTAATGCTGGACGTAGTGAAGCAAAGAAAGATATGGCAATAAATTCAAAAATATTTGTTCTGTTCTTATAATTATTGGAAGGAGAATAAGAAGAGAGTTTCTTACCATCACGCTATGAAGAGATTCTATAAAATAAGTTTCAGATTCGGTAAATACTGAAAATGCACCTTTTCTTAAATTAAAGCTACTTATTATTTATTTTTCGAAAGCTGTCCGAACTTCAATGAATATCACATTGATTGTGAAACTGTTGGCCAATATGAGGTTTTTTGTACTGTTACATTTACGGTGGTTTATTTCCTTTAAATAAACCGGGTTCCTTTTAATTGCAAAATTAAAGCATCAAGTATTTTGATGAAAATATAACGAGGCTTTATTTATTTAAATGCACACAAAAACAATTTTAAAATGAACACTATGTCTTTTTACAAACTTATATTGCGGTTTAAGGACACACTTAAATTACTGTCTGAGAACATTTTGATGATTATGCAACGATGACTCGCAATCAACTCATTAACTTGATTGGCCCTGTTAGACTATTTATACATGAATCATGATTTCTGGAAGAATGTTCGTGTCTAGAATATTCAGCTAAAGTCGTTAAAACTCAATGTTGCCATATTGCTCAGCTGTGTTTATAATAGGGTGTTCTCAGTAATGTTTATAAATTAAAAATTCTAGACAAGTATAAGTCGATAATCATGCCATCAGTTGATGAAGATGTTGGATGTTGATACCGACCGTTAAACTTAAATTGAAATACAATTTCATAAGAGTGTATTATATTATGAATACATTACAAGAACATACGTAAATTACAATGTATTTTTCGTATACGTTCGTACTCATAATACACTTTATTAATCAATACCTATTTTACCAGCTCGTTGAGGCATGCATATGACTACGGAAATTCCATACGACATGAAGTAACTGATTTTCTCACTTTTTATACCTTTATAAACCGGACAATTTTTCGGTGTGTTCTTTCTATTGCATTGGATGTAGGGTTGGCAATCCCGCTCTACATTTTCATTCCCGGGATTTCGGGATTGCATTTATCTAGTTCCGGGATTTAAAAAAACTTGTTGTCGAAAGATATTAACATATTATTTCAATAAAATTAATAACTCATTCAAAAATTGGTTTATAAGAAAAAATTTATTAAATTAAAAAAAAATTATTTATTATGACACATTTTTAAATAAATTATAAAAAGTTCATTGTTTTTATAGATATTGTCATACGTTATTTTTAAAATACTATTTGAGGAAGCAAAGCGCATCCAAAGTTTCATCGCCCAAACGACTTCTTATTTTAGTTGCGAATAATCCGGCTGCAGAAATAGCACGTTCAGACTCTACACTGGTTAGCTTAACAGTCATTAAAAATTCGTGTGCTCTTTGCAAAAAGTCCCCACGTATTCTTCTATTTTTAAACAAGAGGATTTCTTTCTAAATTTTCACAGATAACGTCTCACATCGAATTGGTATCCTCGGCAAATGTGCTTTTTTATAGCTTCATTGAGCTCGTCTGAAATATTTAAAGGTTCAGATGGTGGACTTGAAGCGACTAGTCTTTCCAGTAACTCAACTATTAATTTGCGGCACTTTATGGAAGAAGGAACCGTTACGAACTCTATTTCGGATTCGGACTGAACTTTTGTTCTACCATTGTGCAGATACTGAAGTACCCCACTGATGTCTGTTCGTCTTTGTTGCATACGAAGAATGAGGGCTGAATGTAGTTTTTGACTTATAACGTTGTTAGCATCTTTAAGTTTTTTTTTGGCATAAAGGTTATGGCAACATCAGCAAAGGGCGTCAAATTTTGCTTTTACTGGGACTAGAGCATTAATAATTGCAGATACCATTTTAATCTCATCTTTGGATAAAGCAAAATATTACCTTCAGCTGGACTTATGTCTATTAATGCCTTTTGTATACAATTTCTTAATAAATAGACGCGTTTCAACATTAACAACACATTAGTAACACATATGTATGTGTCTACCCTCACTCAAATAAAAATACGAATGATGTAAGCAAAAATTTGTGCTGTCTAAAAATAAAAGAAATTTTAAGGAAATAATTGCAATTATTTTTTTTTTTGTGCAAAATCGGGACCCAGAGTTGTATTAAAAAGAATTGATTCTCATCTCCTTGCACACTATATTTACCGCGTGATAGCGGCATAAAGACCATTATCTGACCAATGAACATATAATAAAACAGTTTTCAATAAATCAGTTTTTGTCATATTTCCTATATCTGTTATTTTGAATATAAAAACTAAAAATTTCTTGGCAAACATGCTCGCCTATGTGCGCCAAAGAGTTATAACCAAATTAGAAAGTCTTTGTAAAACTGTTATGAGATTAAAACGGTAGCTGATGACCAACACCAACCCATGAGAAATTGAAAATGTGGTAACATATAAAACTTCCAAACATTATAAACTACCCTTTAAATTTAAGCAATTTTACTACATGCCAATATTTTAGTTTCAATAAAATTTAT
Organism: Bellardia bayeri; assembly: GCA_950370525.1. Lineage (NCBI taxonomy): Eukaryota > Metazoa > Arthropoda > Insecta > Diptera > Calliphoridae > Bellardia > Bellardia bayeri. Next base: position 34,543,751 of record OX493264.1, on the reverse strand, counting down.
GAATACTTAATGCTTAATAATAAAGTTTATGACTTTACAATAATGGTATTAGGGTTGATAGTAGAAACGTAGAAGTAGAAAAGCAATGTCAGTTGAAAAACAATTTTCTTTAAATTGTTTAAATATTGATTATTGCCAAATATATTAAACGACAATTTTTCCCCAGGTTCCATTATTTTCTTGGCTTTTCTGCTATAAACCCCTTTTTATGTATAAAAACATTGTTGCCAAAAAAGGTGCAGAACACACTTAATAAACCTAAAATCAACACATTTTTTAACCACTTACATACATATAAGTTTGATATAGAGTTATCCTTTTATACATACATCTGCGTAAGTTTATATTCTTAATACAAAATAAAAGTATTAACATTAATAAATATAGAAAAGTATGTCAAATAGGGATATTTTCAACACCTTCAATTGAACTGCCATCATCATTATCATCAGCATCATCGTCTTCAGTGTCAGCTACAGCATTAAAGTTAATTCAATGGAGAATACTCAAATGCTACTACCCTTTTTATACCCAGCACCAAAAAAATGGGGACGGTATATTAAGTTTGTCATTCCATTTTTAACACATTGGAATAAAAAAACCAAAAAGTCTTTATATTCTGGGTACTTATAAGATTCTAAGACGTTCTAGCCAAGGCCGTACGACTGTCCGTCTGTTGAAGGTACGATAGAGCCTCGCGAAAAAATATAGATCAATGAATTTTTCACCAACCATTCTTCAATCCACCGAAATGATAGTTATTGAAAATGAGCAAAATCAGTCTATTAGGAGCCGAGTTATAGACCAAAGTTTCAGACAACCTCAATATTTTTTGCAATTTATTTTATTACGAGGGCGTTTTGAAAACTTCTTAGCCTAGCACAGACAGAGAATTATTGGTTTTTCAAAAACATTTTTATTTTCCAATATAATCTCCTGAAACTTCAATACACTTAGTCCAACGCTTATCTAGCAATTTTTTATTTTTTTTTTGTGTTGTAAGCCATGACGTTTTTGTCGAATTTTTACATTTAATTGATCCAAAATGTTGCAATAGTACTCTGAATTAATTTTTTTAACCTTTTGGAAATAGTCAGTCAAGAAAATACCTTTAAGGTCCCAAAAAACCGTTGCCATAACCATCTTTGAGGCACTTCTTCCAGCTTCAGTCCATTGTTTGGATTGTTCTCTTATCCCTGAAGTTTAGTGGTGGATCGATCACAGTTATGAAACGACACTTAAAATCCATTTTATTTTTCTTAAAACGATCCAAACAAGCTTGAGAAATTTTTATTCTTCTGCGTTTTTGGTCGACTGTAATCAAATGCGGCAACCATCTTGCAGAAAGCTTTTTCATCTGTTGTTCTTCATGAAAAATTAAAATTAAATTTGAGATGCCCATAATATTAGCTATACCACGTACTTTTATTCGTCGATCAGCAACTCAATTTTATACTGTTGCATATGTAGGAGCACTTTCACCTAAAACACTCACCTTTTGTTATAAATTTTTTGTCTCGACAAACCTTTTTCATTTAAATATTTAATGACACCGTGAATTTTAAATTTTTCCATTGTAAAAAAATCGCAGATGCGTATTTTTTTGAACACCTATTTCTATGTGAAGGAGCTGGCAGATCGAAAAGCACAGATGTAAGTTTTAAAAACATTTAACTTTATTCTGCTTATACAGCACTTTCTGTTCTAGGCTAAAGAGTTTTCGAACCGCCCTCATGTAGAAGAACAACTTAAAAATGGTAACAATAGGTTCACGACTACTCATAGCCCCCATACAAATGTCATGGCTTAATGGTACTTAAGTATCTACAGAAAAGCAGTATCCATACAAAATTCAATAAAAATAAGTTTGATGCATCGACAAATCTCAAAACAATATTTTGTTTGCATCGGCCCATATTTTTATATTGCCCAATAAAAAGTCCACTTCCAAGAACTACATAATTGTGCATAAATCTATTATTAAAATGACTATCAAGTTGAAAATCATATTTACATTGTACCAACTTTTATAATAATCGGTCCATTTTGACATAGCGTCACACAAAATCCACTTCGAAAGTCACTTAAATCGCACTAATCTCTCATAAAAATTTCTAACAAGTCAAAATTCAAAGCAAGTCAACCTTTTATACATATAATTTATGTTGATCGCTCTATATTTGACCCATATAAAATCCACTCCCGGAAATCACTGAAATGTGTATAAATCTCTTATTATCATCAGCAACAAGTTTAAATTCGGCACAAGTAGTCCATAAAAATACGGAAATATTGGCGAACAATTTCATGACGATTAGCCTATATTTGACCGTAGCCCAATTAAAGTCCACTGCCGAAAATCGAAATTACGTTGTACTTCAATACAAATAATTCGTATATGCATATAAATCGTCGTACAGAATTTCATGATGATCAGTCCGTAATCAAATACTCATTAACCGATATAAACATCCATATTAAACCGAAATTTTTCATAGAAAGTTGGTCCATAATTGGGCATAGCTCCCGTGCAAGCACCGAACTTCGAGTGACAATTTTGACGTTACAAAAAGCCAAAATCAGTTTCCTAGGGATTCTTGGAACATAATTTACTGTGTGTTAATTAAAGTAAATCACTTTATGTTACACGCTGGTAAAATACAAACAAATGGCAGTTCTGAAAGAAAGAGACAAATATATATTTTTGGTTATAACTGGAATGTGCATAAAATTATTTTTAATGGCGTTATTGAGATTAAATTCAAATCAAATAAACCTATATGACGGTACAATATATTATGACGTTCGCCCCATAATAGCTGATTGGTAATGGGTATATAAGATTCGACACAGCCGAATATAATCTCTACTTGTTTATTTTGCCTTTTTACACCCTTCACCACCATAAGTGTTGTATAAGAGTATATATAAGACCCGATAAAGTATATATATTCTTGGTCCTTACGAAAATCTAAGTCGACTGAGCCATGTCCGTCGGTCTGTCTGTCTGTGTAAAACACTCTTAGGTCCAAAGAACACAACCGAAATCAAAAAATTTTAGAGAAAACTGTTTACAGTCCTCCTAAGCAGTTTGGTATTGAAAACCAGCAAAATCGGTAAAGCAGAACAAGAGTTATGGATCAAAATATAAGACAACCTCCATAAAAATTGGTATTTTTTAAAATTTTTCTTGCTATATTTTTAAATATATTGCAGATATTCCTATGAAATTTTGTATACGTTGTTTTTATGATAAAAAAAAAGTGTGACGTAAATAGTAAGAATAGGTCCATGATTTCTTATAGCCCCCATACAAAAATCTTCCCGAAATATTGCACAATTATACATAAATGCCTATAAAATTGCAATATAAATGAAAAAATTCAGCAGGAATAAGTTTCATACAAAAAGAAATATCAAAACGAATTTTTTTTACTTCGGCCCATGTTTGACCATAGACCCCATATAAAGTCCACTTCCAAAATTCACTTAAATACGTATAAAACTGATATAAATATTGTTAAATGGCTAAAATAAATAATCCTTATAGGTAAATAAATTGTTGTACTAAATTTTATGGTGTTCGGCCCATAATTGGTCATAGCTCCCATACAAGGACCACATCTGAAAAAGCCATTTATCTTTATATATTTCGTATAAATATCGGTACCGACTCAAAACTTTACACAGATCTTTTAATCCCACAAATTCTTGTAAATTTCGGTTCATTTTTGACCGTGTCCCCCATATAAAGTCCTCTTCCTTAAATCCGTTTACTACTCCTAAATCTCCTAAAAATAACGGCACCGAATCAAAATTTTACACGGATCATTTACACAGATGCCAAAATTAAACTGCTTGATTTTGTAAATTTCGGTCCATAATTGACTATATACCCCATATAAGGTCCCCTTCCGAAATTTACGTTAATACTAATATTTATCTTAAATATACCGTTATTATGTTCAATTCAACGTGAAATATCCTCATATGCATAAAAATAACTGTTCCAAAATTTAAGAAAAGCGGTCCATAATTTGTCATAGCTGCCATATTAGAACCATTTCCGAAAAACAAATAATCCCACAAAAATGTCTAGTAAATATCGATCTCAAACCAATATTTTTACAGATCAGTAATTTTAATCCAGAAATCATACCAATATCGGTTATACGGCAATTATGCTACTGGATTTTGTAGCCGTATGTCAATAATTGGCAATAGCTCCCAAATTAAGTCCACTTTCGAGCATACTAAACAACCATACAACTCTTGTAAATAACTTTATTGAGATAGAATTCAACCAAAATAAACCTCAACTACGTAGAAACCACATTTCTGGATACTGGATTTTGAAGCTGTCAGTCCAATACTGGTCCACTTCTATTATGCCACCCATAAATTTTTTGTAAATAGTACTACTAGATCAAATTCAAATTCAAAAAACCTTCACCTTATATCTTATTCTGTTTTATACTCTGTTTCTTAACTTGTTTTGCATGTGGAAAAATATTCTTTTAATTTTATGAATTGTTAAATTACACTCAAGATTATTAAGAAAATCAGACAAACTTTGTTAATTACAGTAAAAACCGGTAATTACATCAATTATAAATGGTCAAAATTAGATAAAATTTCAAAACATTCAAAATAAAATTAGTGAATTACGACCAACAGTTAACCAGTGAACTTTCTGTATTTCTTATTACGTTTAGGTGCAGTGTATTACAGATTCGGCACAGCCAAATATAGCACTCCAACTTCTTTTACTTACTTTCCCTTAAGGCCATATTTACTTATCAAAATAAAAAGAACATAGAAAATGTTTACTTAACTTCTCCCTAAAATTTCCACTTATCGCATTTCTTCCTTAAAGATTTACTCAACTTTAATTGAAGTGGAGGGGTCGAGGAGGCTATAAAATGAACACCCAAAAACGACTTTAGGTGTTTATTTATAACTTAAAAATAGGGAATTTATAAAGTATTAGATAAAAGTGCTGGATTTAAAACAGCTGCTATATCATTGGAACGTGATTTCTCTTAAATTACTTATATATCATTTTGCAGGGTACATACGAGGTCGGTTCGGAAACTCCTTAGCCTAGAACAGAAAGAGCGGTATAAACATAAAAAAGTTAAGTGTTTTGGAAAGTTGCTGTTCCTGTTCCCAAATCCAAAAAAGTTCTTAGCTGGCAAGCGTTTTACCTCAAATGAAGATGCAATTGTAGTTGTAAACCAATGTTTTGAACGCCTTGAGGAAAACTATTTTAATCTAGGTATAGAATTGCTGGATAAGTGTTGGACTAAGTATATTGAAGTTTCAGGAGATTATATTGAAAAACAAAAATATTTTTGAAAAACTAACTATTCTCTTTCTGTGCTAGGCTAAGAAGTTTTCGAACCGCCCTCGTATCTGTTATTTGTTCTCGCTTAGTTATTGAATATTATGGTGTAGAAAACAAAGTTTTTTCTGCAGTCAGGTTTGCTATACTATGCTATGCTTTAATTTCAATAAAGTGCCTTATGAATGTGTTCCATCTATTTTAATTTACGAGAGATGGTTTGCGCCGTTCAGAAGTGCTTTTGACATAGAAGATAAAGATTGATTAAAGTTTGTCCAACCATTGCACGTATTACTATATGAAGAGTGAAGAGCTTGCATAATCACTGAGTGCCACTCAATTTTAAAACGTCAGCAGTTGGATTTTTTCCAAAGCAGGAAAATTAGGTACTATATGAATTCAAATCGGGAAAACCCTTGAAAAACCATTTCTCATATCTTCAATGCTGCTTATACGCTATAAAAAGAAATAATATTGAAAGGAATCACTACGTGGGTTGAAAGTTGTATCTATTACGATAACCAGAATTGTAAGAGATCGTATATGAAGCTTAGCCAACCAGCCTAAGGTAATGCTTTTTTATTGGGTGGAACCTGAAGCGTCCTGCCTATTATGAGCTACTGAAATCGGATCCGCTCATCACAGGAAACCTTCTTCCAATACAACTAATATTCCTTCATGACAACGCTTGGCTGGATGTTGTAGAACTTAGTAGGGAAGTTTTGCCTCTACTATCGACGCAGAATTCGGTTATTTTTAAAAGAGTATATCCTGGCTGGATTCGTTCTTTGTCTTAAAAGATGGGTAGTTTTTCTGGCGTGGAATTTATGTAAGTTAAGTTTAAAATATATTTTGCCAGACCTTAAATAATATCTATAGCAGTTGAGAGCTCATTTAAGGTATCGACAGGTTTTAATTCTAGCTTGTACGACTTGGCATCATTTAAGTCATTATAAATATTACCATTTTTCTTAACCACGTTAACTTAATTAGCGTTCTTTGCCTATTTAAGACCCTATTAGATACCCGGAGTGTACTTTTTTTTAACACAATATTTAATTTGTTGGTTCCGAGTTTCTTTTAACCCTTCGTCTTACACATGAGTCTGGCCAGACCTTTTTCAATTTGAATTGTTATTATAACATACTTAATACTTAGTTAGAGACTTGAAATTTCAGGTACCCTTCTACAATTTTCTTCGCTATAAATATCAAAAAAAAAAAAAAATCCTTGACTGAGGACTCTAATTTGAATATTTTACTGCATATATCACATTTTTAACAGATGGGTGTGGTCAGACCCATATATATTTTGTATTGTTAATGCTGTTTTTTATATTTTTCTTGCTGTTTTTAATTATTTTTTGTCCAGTTATCTATTATTATTTATTTGTATCTATTAAAAAAAAGGTTAGGTTAAGTTAATTCGGGAAAAAGGCTGTAAACATACTAACAAGTAACTTCTAGGTAATTCATAGGGTACGAGTTTTATTGAAACTCTCGTTATACTTTTCACCAGCACCGCTTAATTTTTGTTTTGATGATAATGAAAGTTCTGATTTCCCTTTTAACATAGGAATATTTATTCATGATTCATTTAAAAATTATAATACATTTATATATTATTCACATTTAATTAAAAAATTGTTTTTTTATTTTTCGAATTAAGTACATGAAAAACTGAGAGGGTCTAGCCAGACCTCATGCATTACTAATGTAAAAATCAAATCATGTGTAAGACGGAGGTTTAATAATATGTTTGCATTATTTTAGCTACGATCTTTGCTCAACGTTTAACACACCACTGTTTTAAAAGTTTAGGCTTTTAAACAAATAATTAAACCCGACAAAGTCGGCTTTCTAAAAAAATAGGTGCATGATTTTTTATTCAATTAATAAGGTTAGTTACATTTAGAAAACAAATCATGTAAGAAAAACGATTTTGTGTGAACAGCATTTTTGCTCGTTTACAGCAGTTTTAAGCCTAAATTTCAATAAGAATTATTTTCTCTTAAATTTTTTATATCTTATTTGTTGACAATAATTTGCAGTAATTGAAAAGGACTTAAGAATATTATAAACTAAACGCAATACAAAAAACTGTTCTTAGAAGAAGGGTAAAATGGTTGCAGAAATAAAAAGCTTAGAAAAAAAATCCTAAAGAAATTAGATTTTCAAGTATATTATTAGAAAAATTTTTCATTCGGCTTGACTTCATTTTTTTTTAATTAATAACTCGACGAATACCATTTTGCTTTTTCTAAAACTTAAAATGAATATACACTAAGTTCAGAAACTATAAGTAAAAAAAAAGTGTTAGCAGCAGCAGTAGGAGAAAAGAAAAACAGAAAAACTAACAAAGTTAGAGTAAAACTAACACAATTTGCACTTAACATAGTAAATGTGTTTATTTTCATTTATTGTTTTTTTTTTCATTCTCATACCTTTCTTTTTATTACAGTCTTATTTTGTGATTTTTTTTCTGCTTCATTTTGTTGCTTTAGCAACATGTTGCAAAACTGTTTAACCTGGTTATATTCCTGGGCCATAATATATTTAGAATAACAGCAAATGGAAACCGAGATAGAAAATATAGAGAATGATAACACGGTGCTACAAATGAGTACTTTTTTTATACTTGAAAAGAGACCTAGTGTAGGTTATAGACCTTATTGAGTAGATCGTACTTATGAACACGTAACTCAGTTGATTTTAATCCGATTTTCAATTTTTAAACGTTTTCAGAAAGAAGAAATATGTGCCTTTTTAAATATGTATACATTTTGGTATATATATATTAAATTTGTGCAGTGTTATTTTTAATTATATCTGATTTTAATTTAATTTTTTCTATGATTTTTAAGTTTGGCGCCATTTTTTTAAATTAGATTGTTTAGAGACATACCCTTATGTATATATTTCATTAAAGCCAATTTAGTTCTGAGTTACACGAGCTTGCAATAAATAAAAGCGAGTAAAAAATAAAAAAGTTATTAAGGTTTTTCAAAAGTTATAAATTTTGCTTTTACAAATATTGATCAAGATACTACAATTTCTTTATTTGTTTAGTCTTTTAATGATATGATTATATAAATATTTTAAAATAACAGTATTCAAATTATTTTATTTAGTAATTTAGAATATTTGATTAAAAGTGCTTGCTAGACCTCTTTCGCTTGTACATCAAAATCGTCTGTTTCTCGCTTAAGTGACCAGCAGTAATTTTAAATCATTCTTACTTGGCTTCTTCCTTCGAAGCGTCTTTCGATATCCAAAATGTCTTGGTGAAATCGTTTGCCTTGCTCATCACTAAATTGTCCTAGGTTTTCTTGGCAAAAATCTAAATGTGCATGCAGAAAATGAAATTTAATGGACATTCTGTATCCCATTTCTGCATAAACCTCAAGAAATTCATTTACTACATCAATATAATTTTCATTTTTTTCATTTCCCAAAAAATTTTCACATAAAGTAATAGAGCTTCTCCATGCTCTTTTTTCCACAACATTTAATTTCTTCGTCAAGCATGATTTTGCGGATTTGAGGTCCAACAAAAATACCTAAAAAATAATACAATTATGTTTAGAAATCAATAAACATTTGTACCTTCTTTTATTTTTGCTTCACTTATTCTTGGGAATTAGTTTTATCAGTGTAAAAAGGCATCGCTTTCCCTATCCAGGCGTTTCACGAGCTGCTTCATGTATCCCAATTTGAGGTGTAATGGTGGCAAATTTATTTTTTCGGTACTCACTAGTGGAATTTTAAAGACGTTTTTCTTGTCAATTTGAAAAATTATGCTTGTTGGTAAATTTTTTTGCTTGTATGTATTGGTCTTTCCCACGACTATCCCATTCGCAAATATAGCAAAAACATTTTGTATAGCCTACTTGCATTGCGAATAAAATTGTCCGAACTTTTAGATCTGAAATAATACTTTTTATAACATATTAAATCCAGTATATTTTCCATTGTTGCATACGACTCTTTGATGTTAGTAGCGTATGCTATAGGCATTGAGGATAACTGATTCTCGTTGTGTAATAAAACTTCTTTCAAACCTAAAAAATATGTTAATGGTTTTTGAATAACAAAAAAATATTTCTTACTTTTACACAAGCCGTCCAAAAATAATCTCCAGTCGTTCGGTTGATGTTGGTAATTCAGACAATGGAATAACTCATCTACATCTGAGCAATATACAAGGTTGTTATTATCATTGTCAGCTTTAAAAATTTGCTCAAACTGTATTTGGGGATTGTCTCTTGCAAATGTTACTTTAAAGTCACTTTTAGTGATATTCCGCTTTAATAGTCGAGACGCGAACAACTCTGTTTGTCTCCATGATAGTTTCAAATCTCGAACAAATGTCTGGTCACATTCCATGTATGCAGACTTTTCTTCCCCGGATTCATTTTCTTCTTCAGTCGTACTTGCATTATGTTCGATTATTTTTGGCTTAGATACAGTTAACACATTGACATAATTAATAAGATCATGGTTTTTGTACTTATAACCAACAATGTTTGTTTGACAGAAGTAACAATCTTCTGGTTTATGAAAAATTTGATGATGCCAAACCATTGGAGCAGAGAATGGTAAAGGTTGGTTCATACAATTTTTAGACTTACATTGTTTAAGTGCAACTGAGCAGGTTATGCATGCAATTTACTAAAAACATACGAACACTTAAAAAAGGCATTTAAAGAAGTAACCAAGGCTTTATTATTTTTAAAATCTAATCGATGTTTTTTGTCAGCGAACAAACCACAGATAAAACAAAAATTATTACACTGAATTAGAAGTAAAAATCCACATTATAATTTTTTATTAAAGATTAAAAAATAACACAAACTTACATTTTTAATTAAAATATTTCAGTAACACTAATCTTTTTGCATATTCAAAATAGTAACACTTTATTTTTAAAATAATAAAAAATGTATTTCTTATACACCCTCTACTTTAGGTATGTATGTTTTGTCATTACTTTTTCATTTATTACAGTTTATGTGTTTATCATAAAAGTTACAACTGACAAAAAATGCTTACAAAAAATTTTTAGAACATTGTTTCAAAACTATATACTTATATAAAAAGTAAATTTATTATAAAGGAAAGGACATTGGGAATACTTCCCTTTAAGTATATTTTAAGTTTAAAGTTTACTTCAGAATAGCGCACTCAAGTAATAAATAAATGTCAAAATATCTAACGGAAAAATTAAAACAAAAACATAAAGAGCATTGCAACTTAACTAAAGTATTTAATTTATCTCTTTTATCTCAATAGAAAAAAAAAATTATTCTCACTTAAATTTGCAAGTGCTATTTAAAGCTCTTTAAATAAAGTTTCATAACTTTCACAAACATTATCCGATTTAAAAAAAACTAAAGTTCATTTTATTTGTAATAAAATTCTATTTCAAATTTTTTTATACAAAAATATATAAAAAAAGAACTCAAAGTTAAAAAAACATAAAAAAAAAATAAAAACATTGCAGATGTTATTACGAAAATTACTACCAATATTTATTTAATATAGCAAACCGTTTAAAAATTTAAAATCGGATTAAAATCAACTGAGTTACGTGTTAATAAGTAGTCGAACCTACCCGAAAATAGGTTTTTCGGAATAACTCCGAAATTTGAAGGTGTTTCCGAACTTTTAAAAATTAATTTATAATCTACTCAATATGGCCTACAACTTACACTAGGTCACTTTCCAAGTATATTTTCACTGTAACACCGTGTTATGTGAGAGAGAAAAACTATCAAACAGTGTAATTGTTGGTGTTTAAATTGAAACAACTGTAGAGAAGAGTCGCATTATGTGCAATTGATTTTATTTTTTGAAGTGTATTAAATCCCTCTTGCTGTTAAATGAACTTATTTTTTTAAGAACATTTTAAAGCAACCTGTTTATTAAAATGATTCTCTTTAATATTGGACTTCTTTAATTCAAACCATTATTTCTCAAGTTTTAGTAAGTTTTATTTTAAAATGTAATTAATTAATCCTACTGATGTGCCTTTATTAGACCTTAAGTAGGTAAAAATAAATAATAAAAACCATACTACAAATTTCTTGTTAACCCTGCTGTTACATTAAAGAAATATGCGTATCCTGTATTAAGAGACCATTTGGTCCAAATTACGTATATACAAATTTAAGCCTATTTTCGCATGCAGTATGATTAAATACTAAATTAATAAAATATATCGGTATGTAAATTCTTATTTCATTTATTTAGTTACATGATTCGCTTTGATAATTTTCAAGTCGACGACAAATGCAAAGTAATAACAAGCTTGCTCCTATTCGTGAGTTGTGGGAGCGTTGGCATGTCATTCTCGAAACGTTTTACAATTGCCATGAGAATATCACAATTGACTATACCGGATTTAATGTGAACACTATATAGATATCTATTATATATATAAAAATGGTGTGAAAAATGTATAGTAATTCATAAAACGAGAACGGCTAAGCCGATTTCTGTAAAATTTTCTTACGGAAGAAAATTTTGCAAAATCCCTCCGGAAAAGTCGGAAAATTGTAAAAATCGAAAATCAAGTTTTTGTATGAAATTATTCTTTAATGGTTTTCCAAATCAAAAAATAGAAATTTCTTAGTTCAAATCATGAAAAATGCGAACTGCGAAACGCGGAAAATTAGAAAATCCCTTCGCAAAAGTCGGAAAATGGGAAATCTCGAAAATCGAGTTTTTGTATGGAATTTTGTGTGAAATTATTACTTAATTGCTTTCCAAATCAAAAAATAGATAGTTCTTAGTGTAAATCATGGGAAATTGCTGAAAATTCGAAATACAGAAAATTGGAAAAACTTTCCGCAAAAGTGGAAAATTTTAAAAATTGGAAAATTTATTTTTTTGTACGAAATTTTTTGTGAAATTATTCCTTAATGGCCTTCCAAATGAAAAAAATACAAAGTTTTTGGTGTAAAACATGGAAAATTGCGGAAAATGCGAAATGCGAAAAATTGGAAAAATCGAAAATTTATTTTTTTGTACGAAATTTTGTGTGAAATTATTCCTGTTGTATTATATTATTACTCTAAAGTTTGTCTAAAGGCTTAAAATTGGGGCGAGGCGAAGTCTGGCACACAAGTATACATTGCTATATTTTGTTAGTTTTTTAACTGCAATTTTATAATAATGTATGTAAATAATATTAAAATGACGAAATCAATATAACAACAAGATAAAAAAAAACTACTTTTCATGAAGGTGTTATTTGCTACACATCTAAATACTTTTAATAAACACGTGCAAAATATATTATTACGGTCGGTATCAACATACAGCATATTTATCAACATACAACTTGGTTAGAAACATTTGCATTTGTAGAATTTTTAATTTATAAGAATTATTGAGAACACGCCTTTCGTTATAATCATAGCTGAGCAATATGGCAACATTAAGTTTTAACGACTTGGGCTGAATATTCTAGACACTAACATGCTAGAACTGCAGTCATGAACATTCTAGTATCTTAGCTCCGAACCAGCTGGAAATTATGATTAGTGTATAAATAGACTAACAGAGCCACCCGTTAGTGAGTTTATTGTGAGTCATCGTTGAGTAAACATTAAAGTACCTTCAAGCAGTAATTAAGGTGTGTTGATAAACCGTAATATAAGTGTGTAAAAGACAGAGTGTTCATTTACAATTGTTTTTGTGTACATTTAAATTAATAAAACGCCAATGTTTTCAAAATGTAAAAACGTAACAATATATAAATTAGTTTAAAAAAATTTTAAAAATTTTTGATTAGAAATGTCCTTTTTGAATAGCAATTTGCTCAGATATTCATAATATTCTTTTCATATGTATGATAAGTAAAAATCTGACCATTACAAAAAGTAGTTTTAATGTCTAAAAAAAATTCTAAAGTCTGGTCAAAGTCTTTGAGCAAATTTTAAGATAGCGTTAAAATTCAGAGAAATATTCCCGATGTCGACAAACCTTATATAAATTTAGCAAAATACAAAGTTAAAAAATTATAATTGGAATATTCCATGTTCTAGCTATTTCAAAGAAATCTAAAAAAGAAAGGTATACTATAATTTATAATGAACTCAACACTTTGTGGGATAAATTAAACCTTGCAAAATTAAGCGAAAGGTGTGTTGTGAGAAAAGTGGATGACCTTATAAAATTGAATGAAGACAACCTTAAGTATTATGATAATACTAATTTTAGAAGAAGATTCATTATAACCAAAGAAAATATAGAGCCTCAATTAGCCCATGGTGGTGATAAGAACAATATAGTTAAGACATGCAAGTATGAGGAGGACTATTCATTCGAGGACTCTGAATACCAACATCCGAAAAGAATAACAAATTTTTAAAAAATAAAGTTAAAAACATGATGCCACTTACCAATGCTCTATGGAATTCAAGGGAAATTATTGTTATTTTAGCTTTTATTCGTATTCCAAAATACCAAACTAAACTATATATAAAATATAATAAATAAATAAATAAATAAAATTTCAAAAACAAAGGCGTGTTTTGAAAGACACTGGGTAAAACAACATTCAGCAATTCCTTTGCAACAAAGGAGTAAAATATGTACAGAGCCAGCAATAAAACTTGTACAAAATACTTATCCACTGTGTAAATCATTGCGAACATTAAACTTAAAGTTTATTAATACATGAATATTGTATAAATTCAAAAATTTCAGTTACTTTTTAGTTATTTAGGTAAAAAAAATTTCCAAAATTTTATATTCTGAGTTACCTGTGACAAAAAGGTAAAAAAAATAATACTTTTATATGAAATCAAATATTGATGTTTATTAAATGTGATTTTTCCATGCATTTCCATATGAATACATGTGGGACTCAAAAGCATATGTGTGACTGTCTTTTTTTCTGGCAAATATTTATTTCCATTAATGTAAAGTAAATTTGACAGAAAATTTGTTTTCTTTTTAACACTGTAATGAACAACAAAATTAGTTTTGCTTTAAATAGCGAGTGTGTGGCAGCAATGGATTTATGTAAATTAAAATTTGTTTCTAGTCAAATTGTGAGTTAAAATTAAAAAACAGAAACATTTTTATGGATTTTTGTTTCGTTTTTAGACATTACTAAACCATATATTGGATATGTGCTGATGTTTGTAACGTTCAACACGTAACTTGGTATCCAAATAAAAGTCAGCAAAAATAAGTTTCATATGTACAAAAATTACGACTTCAATTTTTATAACAGTCGGTTCATGATTAGTTATAGCTTCTATATAAGATCTCCTTTATTTCAATTACTTTAACATGTATAAAAATTTTAAAAGTGGTTATATACAATTTAACTCAAAACATAAATTATATGCACAGAAGTTATGCCACTACATTTTTGAATGATTGTTCCATAATAGGTCATATCTACTATATGCGTAATGGATCAAAAAAAAAAAAATCAACCTAAAGTGAACATTTTATATTCACCATCACTGTGATAAACATTTTTGATTGATTTATTAACGGTCAAAAATATATTAACAACAAAAATAATATGTATTCCAAATGAAAAGAAAAAAATTTAATGCAGAGATCAATAGAATTAGATGCGCAACATTATTTATATCAACCTAGCTACGATCATCATTAGCGATACAACTAAAATTAGCAAATCTGCAATAACGTGTCAAAAACTTTAATCAAAACTGGTTGAGGCCTAACAACAACAATATTTAACCATCAACATCATTTAATAAAATTAAAAATCAAAAAAATAACTCTGTTACTATATTTGGTTTTTGAATATATGTGAGACAGAAAGTAATCAGTGAACAACTACCACGTAAACCAACCAACCATATTTGCTTTTTATTATACAAAAATTAAACTTTATTAAAAGAAAACAGAAACCTAAACAGCAATTACTAAAATTAAACTTCAAAGTAAAATAATGCTAAAAACGTGATTTTTAAACCTTATTATAACTTCAATATTAACTAAGTTAAATATATTGCAAAACTTATAATCAAAACAATTCCAACAAAAATGTCAGTTTGAAATTTCCTATCTCCTTATTAAGGTTTTAATAAATAATTTAAATTAATATAAATTCTTGCATTTATATTGCAGATGAAGTTTAATTTTGGTAATTTTATTTAAAACCATTAATTTTTTGTTTAAATTTTATTTAGCTTCAGTAATTTGAAATATATATATTCGTCTACCTCGACCTGTTGTAAACATAACTTACACAATTAAGAAAATTAAACTGGGGACAAATTACCGCATTCGATATCGAGTAAAATTGGTCGTAATTTTCTTATTTGAGATTATGGCATTCGATATCGAGCAAGAAATTTAGTACATTTTATCATCATTTTTTGATACGATAGCTCATTTGATCACGAATGTGGTAATTTGGCCCCTGATTAGCATTAACATTTACATCAGCACTTGAAGAGGCCTCATCAACAGCTGTTTCTATCAACAATTTTATTTTGAGTCCATTAAAATAATTTTTTTCAGATATGATCTCTTTGGGTTTAAATTTCATATGTTTCTCTTAACATATTAGGCAACAAAAAACAAACCATTGCCATATTTTTAGCAACTTCAAAGTCGCATATCCCAATTTTAACGAATCAATTCTTATTTAAAAGATTGATACAATTTGTTTTCTTGAAATTTCTTCGGTCTTCACACACCACAATTCTTATTGCTTACATCGCTCGTATTTTTTTTTTTTTTTTTTGAGAGTGCACACGCACTTGTATACACATATGTAAAATGTATATAAGAGAGTAGTACAATCAAGTGTGTACTCGTCTTATCTTCCCCTCACTACGATGTCTTAAAGGTAATTAGCTTAGCTTAAAGAATTAATTCGTGTAAACTGGGACTAAGAATTATAAATATCGGTTTATTTTTTGTTTCTAGTACCCTACATGAATTAAGTTAATATTATAATAT
Organism: Bellardia bayeri; assembly: GCA_950370525.1. Lineage (NCBI taxonomy): Eukaryota > Metazoa > Arthropoda > Insecta > Diptera > Calliphoridae > Bellardia > Bellardia bayeri. The sequence continues at coordinate 34,527,446 of OX493264.1, read as the reverse complement.
TTAACCATCAGTTATGCCATTAATTTTTTTTGTTAAGCATTTTTTTTTAATTGAATATTAGTAAATTTTGTTTAGTTTTTCGACAATATTATTATTTTTTATAGTTTATATTTTACTACCGAGGGTACTGAGTACTTTGTTTTGTTTTTTTTTTTAACCCTCATACGTTCCTTAAATTAATTTACAGTAGAGTCCTTCGGATGAAAATTCACCCTGTGTAAGATTTTGTAATGAATAGTACTTTTCTTTGTATTTTAAAAATTTTTTTATTTATTTATTTATTTTAATTGGCAGTATTTAGTAATAAAAATAAAGTACAAATAACTAGTTATTCTCCTTACAACTGTTACATACAAAATATGCAATTTTATGTTGCCCGCAAATAAATTTTTGACAATTTGCACATAACGAATAAAACTTCCTATCGTTCTTCGAACAAAGTTCACATCTGGAACCTGAAGTTAGTTTTCTTTGTTTTCACATTCGATGATGTAGAAGGCTCATTGCTTGATTGAAGTATGCCATTCACCAACGTTATTGCTAAATCTGACCTTGCAGAAAATTGCAGAAATGGTCGTTTTTCATTATTCCAATCGTTGTTCATTTCTAGCCACAAAACGTACGTTTAACTGATGGTATGTGAATCATATTGCAAAATAATGCTTGGGACCATCGATTTGTTTTTGTTTTTACCATATAAGCTGATGTAAAGTGTCTTTCTTTTGTCGGCTTTAGTTTTATTATAAAATTATATAATCTCTGGCAATTTATTTATTTCATTCAATACAGATTTGTCATGATGAAAAGTTTTAAGGTCATTCACAATTTTATACTTTTTTAGAACGTATTGTGTCGCTGAAAAAGAACATGCTAGAGAAAACCGCACGCTTACGATGTTCTTGTCTTATCGTTTTATTTGGCCGAACTGTGCCCACAATTGCGTTTTTTCTTTTTAGCAACTGAACTGCAAGATCATATGACGTAAAAAAATTGTCACGTGTTATATTTCAGCCTTTTAAATTTTTGATAAGATCCAGAACTACTCTTTGGCCTTGACTTTTTTCGTATATACTTGTAAATTCCATGCAAAGTTTGTGACACTGTCACACAGAAGCCAAACATGAATATCTTCCCTGGAATCCCAATAGCAGGGAAATATATTGTTTTGCAAAAAAATTTCAATAATTTTGTTGTACTGTGCTGCCAAAAATAGTTTATTTCTGTCATAAAGGTTATAATCTAGCTATAAATTTAATAATAATTATGCATTTTTCTTAATGGGTAATATTTCACCCGAGGGACTTTGACGTAATTTTTTAAATATTTTCGAAATGAATAATTATTTCTAAAAAGTTTTTATTTTTTTGTGTAAAATATCAAGTTACAAAATTAGAAAATAGTTTAATTTATCTTAAGTAAGATTTGTAAAAGATACGTAACTTTAAAACCCAAAGATCTTATGAGGGTAAATTCGAGTCGTCGTTTTGGAAATAATTTTATTTTTGCAAAAAAAAAACCAAAACGTCATAGAATTTTTTATATTCAGTATATGTCTTTGATAGTTTACCAGAAATCAGCTCAGAAAACAAATTATTAACAAAACGACTTTAGGCCAACTTAAAGATAATTTTGTCGACGAATATATATTTACTAACAAAATATTTATTTATTTGCAAGTAGGCGTTAAAAGTAATATTTTATATTTGAAGTACTTTTTAATTGTATTACTTTATGTTAATTTTAATTCGAAAAACCATAAAATAAGAATTAAAATTGTGTAGAGTTTTTTATCCTTGTTTTAAAGTTTAGTCTGATCAATTCAATGGTTATATAGAGACTGCCTTTATTATTTTCTTTCTTATTAACATTACATTAATAATTGTTCTGTTGCCTTAAACTTAACAGTATTTATATAAAAGAATATTTAAAAATATAAGAATATGAGTAGTTAAAATTGCAGTGAATGGCAACAGTTTAGAATAAGTATTCAAATTAATTACTTACATACTACTTACAACACATTATACCTTAATAATACTACTGCTACTCATGACCCTACAAAAGGAATTAAATTTTTCTGTTTTTTTTTTAACCCATTTAGTTTTTTTTTCCAGCTCCTGGCAACACTGATGGTCAGATACATGTCAACTAAGTTAAGAACAGCAAGAAAAAGAGACACATATTTGAATCACAACATAATTTACATACATAATTTAAAATTACATTTACATAATTTAAAAAACACAACTGTTACACTTATCCCTCTTTCTACAACATGGAACAAACACTTATTTAAAAATGAAAATGATTTTAATATACAACATTTATGTGAGACTGATTAATTTTCCTAACAGTCTGACTTCAAATAAATTATGTGCATTTGAATACAATTTCTACACCGGATATACAATTAAAAATACTTTCTCGATTATATCTATTGAAAACCTACAATATTTTTTTAAAATTAGCAGGAACTAAATATACTTGCTAACTTTATTTGGAAAACTGTACTATTTGCCTCAATAAATCTTTTAATACAAACTCGTCAAAAGATGCTTGAATGCGTATTTATAAGTATATATGATTTAGCTGCAACCTGATTTATTAAAAACTGAAGGTAAACCTTAGAATATGTAATTCATATTACCAACATTTTTTAGTTTCATTTTATATTGTTTGTTATGTACTAAAGTCATTTTATTTTCTGCATAAAAAAGCAACTCATATAACTTAAGTATACTTCATAAGCTTCGTGGTTCGTTGAATTTTACTATAAAAGTGACAGTAACATAGAAAAATTCGAAAAATAAAGAAGAAAAATAAAAACAAAAACAAATCGCAGCCTGTAATAGTAAGCAAGATCATTTCATTGCGGTGCATGTGGAGAATAAAGGAAAACCAAAAAAAAAAAAAATATTGTACTATTGGAATCTGTCTAAGGAGAGTTTACAAAATTACGTGTACCCTACACTCTCTAATCATGCTAATGTTAACAATGAATAATGAAATGAATATTCACGTTTCAGTCATATTTACGTAGGCTGATAAGACTCCTACTCTTTTTTTTTTAATTTGGTCTTGGTTGAAGGAGAATTAATCCCTCAAATTACCAGATTATTCCACGATTTAGGTCCCAAGTCGACCTATTCCTTCATATAGGAAGCTGGAAAAACCGTAACGCGGTACAGTTAAACGACACCAAGCATTACCCAATTTAAGAGTGAGAAGGCAGCGACAAACGGACGGCATAATTGCCCCTAAGCGATAATGACAATGAAGCGCGATTTCTTCCTCCACTCAGAGCTGAATAACGGCTGACTCTTACTCTTTGCATTTGTCTATATTGGTGAAAAAAGAAGCTTCTCATTGTTAGTCCCAATTAAGACGAAGCAATTTTTATTGAAAAGATTGATACAAATCGCTCGTATTTTTATTTGAGAGTGTACACACACTTGTATACACATATGTAAAACGTATAAGAGAGTAATGCTACATTTACACGATTGAAATTTTCTTCAAAATTGCTCTTCAAAATGCTTCAAACTCGTGTAAACAGAAATTTTTTTTCAAAATTTATTTATTTAATTGTCATTAATAGTTATTAACTAAATAAATTTTTAAGAAATTTTGCTGTTTACACGAGTTTGAAGCATTTTGAAGAGCAATTTTGAAGAAAATTTCAATCGTGTAAATCTATCTTAACACAAATTGCTAGTACAATCAAGTCTTAAAATCGTCTTGCCTTCCTCTCACCCCGATTTCTAAAAGGTAATCAGTTTATCTTAAAGAATTGCTTTGTGTAAATTGGGGCTTACTTAAATAATTCAGATGGGTAATATGAACAATTAAAGCCTGAGTTAATTAAATTAACAACCAATTAGGAATAAATAAAAATATAAGGGAGTTTACAATACGGTTTTATTCTTTGAAGTGTTATTTTTTTTTAATTCATAGGATTATGTTAAGGTACATTGTGTGAATGACGCTTTTTTACAAATGTGTGCGAATTACATAATTATTGAGGTTTTTTGTTTTTTCTCACGGGCTATTTTTGAACAATAATTTTTCTACTCCTTTTCTCTAACAAATGAAAATAAAAAACTTCATCAGGGGTACTTTTATTTTTGTAATAATCTAGCCACAAATAAATAACAATTATAATCAAATATAGACATTTTATAATATCATAGTTTAACTTACGAATTAAGGTTTACATTTGTATTGCACTTTTCAATTATTTAATTTAAATCTGGACTACAGGACATTGATGCAGCATTGGAAGTTTAAAAATCACAAAAAATCCATAAATTCTAAATAAAATTTCTAACTACTTATTGTAAAAGTTTTGACAAAGAGATTTTGGTAAATTGAATTCATACATATACTATATATTTGTAGAATTCTTCCTTTTAATTATTATCGGTTTAAATCTTGAGGTACATACTATAAGGAAAGTATAGAATAGTTATTTTATAGCTAACAAAACAATATTAATGATATTCTAGTTGTAAGGCACACACATTTCTAGCCAGCCAACTATGACTACTTCTGAAACTTGTTAAAACTAAGTAAGATTTTATTTTTTTCATTTGTTTGAATTTTACATTTATAGAAATCCAGTATCTTGGGTTCGTTGATTTTGGTTTTGCTTGAATAATTTCAGACATTAGTCGTCTCCAATAGAAAATGAGAAAAAAAGGCAAAAAAAAAAAAAAAAAACAATAACAAAATTCACAGTGAAAAAAGGTTGGTTGGTTTGGTTGACTGGTTGGTTGGTCCTTCTGTCGGTTAGTTGGGTTTGGCTCATAACCAAAGATTTGCTTATTTAAAAAAAAAAAAATAAGAAAAAACATTCACAAGAAATGTAGAGAATAAAACAGAAATATGTTTTATGAATTTGTTTAACGTATGGTCAAATGATGCTACATAGAATAAGGATTTTTGAAGGTAATAGTATGGAAAACAAGTAAAAAGACAGATTTCTATTCTAGCTACTTCTATTCATATATATATTTTTTGCAAGGCTGTTGTGTCTTTTACATATTTTTGTCCAACTTTTACTGGCATTTACATAATTTTAATAATAATATGTAAAACATATTTTTCTTTAAGGTTTTTGCATTTTTACTATAAGGATTTTTTTCTGTTGCTTGTTAAGGTTGATTTTACTATTTATTTTTCAAAATTTTTTGGTTTTATGTTTTGTTATGCCTTCACTTATTTTAGGATTTAGATTTATTTTCAATTTGGTTTTATCTTGTACGACACGCAAGCACTCTAATGGAAATGTCTTTATTTAATAAGTAAAAAAAAATATACATAAATACAAATATAACTTATGTGTATAATAAGCCTTATGTCCTTCTATTTGAAATCCATAACATTCATGTTAATATGTATGTCTTAATTTTATTATTTATTTTCTACGTCTATAAATTGTATTAAAATATAAATATTTTTATCATTTTTGGTTATTTAACTAAAAGATTATGTTGTTATATGTATTTTCAATATTATTGTTATTGCTCTTAATTTTTGTTATTGTGTTATTGCTGTCTCTTTTTTAGCGTTATAATGTATGATGATTGCAAATTTTATGCTTTTCTTCACCATATAATATGGTTGGTATGCCTTGATTGCTGGCTAATACATGTATGAATGTTCATTTTTATGTTCAATGTTCATTCATATGTATGTATATGAAGGGCGGAGCAGTGAATTTTTTTTATACAATAACTTTATATGAATTTATTTATGTTAAGCTTGTTCATAAATTTCCATACAATTTAATGCTTCAGTACACAATATTTCTTTTTCACACAAAAACAGCAACTTCATCATCACCAATAGAAGCTGTAACTTCTTCGCCTTCATCTTCATCATTGTCATTACCAACAACACAACTTTATGTTGCATGTTTAGGTTTTAAGAAAAGCAAAAAAGAAAAATAATAAAATTTGCTTCTTCATTGACTTTAAGTTTCTCAATGCTATAAAGTTTTCTTTTCTTAAATAAATTTTTGTTCATTTTTTATTTAAATTCGACAAATTTAAATGGATATTTGTTCTTTGCCAGTTAACTTTGTTTTTAATGCAAGCTTAACTTTTAACAAGTAAGAGTCTTATTTTCGGCCGTGCCGAATCTTATACACCCACCACCAATTTTAAATGTAAGTCCAGGATCACACAATGCAAATTTTGCTGCTTTGTTTTTTTGGTTGAGAGGGGAAAAAGAGAGAGAAAGGGGACAACTCTTATTTCCCCCATCACCATCAAACTCAAAAGTTGAGCAGCAAAAGTTGCATTGTGGGGACTAAATTTCATAAATTCGGATTCAGATCGAAACATGGTACAATAAAACAAGTACATAGAAATGTCACTCTAATTAGATCGGAGTTTGAGAAAAAGTAAGGGCAAGCACATTTCCCAAGCATTTGACAAAGTTTGGCATGATGGGCTACTCCTCAAAATAACACGAATGCTTCCTCAAAACACTCACAAGCTTCTGGAGAGCTATCTAACAGGCAGAACATTCAAGAAAATTACTGCTGGTATCCCCCAAGGCAGCATATTAGGACCGTTTCTATATATAACATACACAGCGGATATGCCAACAAACCTGAGCACGCAAACCTCTACATTTGCAGACGACACAGCATTTATTATCGTCAACCATGAACCAAAAGTCGCATTGCAAAATCTGCAATCCCACATTAATGAACTAGAGGCCTGGCTAGAAAAATGGAGATTATAGGTTAACCCGGCTACTTAACCTTCACGCTCAGAAGACAAACGTGCCCAGCTGTAAAAATAAATAACATCACTGTTCCGGTAGAAAACCATGTTAAGTACTTGGGAATTCATATAGATAGACGCTTGACCTGGTCTCGTCATATTGAAGCGAAAATAATGGCTATGAAACTTAAAGCAGCTCAACTACATTGGCTTCTCGGTCGAAACTCAAACTTGTCGGTAGACAACAAAATTCTCTTATACAAGTCCATCATAAAACCAATATGGACATATGGGCCTCAATTATGGGGTACTGCATGCGCATCTAACATCCAAAAGCTGCAAAGAAGACAGTCTAGAATATTACGACAAATTGTCTGCGCCCCATGGTATATAAGTAATGATATTATTCACAGAGATCTCAACGTCCCCGCTATCCAGGAGGAAATTAAAAAATATTCAATCAGCAACATCGATAAACTAATGGCCCACCCTAACTATCTCGCTCGGGGTCTGCTTCAGTTCGAAGGTCACTAGAGGCTAAAAAGAACCGATACTTTGAGCATTGGGAACAACTAATAAACGACAAGTAGAATTAAGATTTGAATACTTACTGTAAATTTCAATAAGAAAGATTCAATAATAAAAAAAATAAAAAAAAAATAAATGAGAATTATTCCTCTTGCGAGTATTTGAAAATGTTTAAAAAAAATTTTTATTCGAAGTTTAACTTCAAGTTAAATATACAAATTGTCTGAAAACAATTGTATACACTACAATTTATTTTTGTATATTTCTGTTATATGTTTCACATAGCTTTCCTTTGGAAAACATAAATGTAAAATCATACAAAAACATACAAAGAGACACTAGCAAAATGTTATACATTTTCTGGCCTGCTAAAGTCGTCATCAGCATTATTTGTGTCTAAAAGCTTTTAAAAAAAAAAAAAAAATTATATGACATCGAGATTAAAATATTTATAGTCTGTCCAAAGACTTTCATATAGTTTGATCAAATTTTTTTTTACTAGTTCTACCTACATATGCGCATATTTGTTTGTTTATTTTAGCAAATTCTTTCAAGTTATTATCGTTCATGTCCTATCGCGTTTTAGTTGTTTTTAAATGACTGACAGGCAGATATTTGGTTTATTTTTTTTTTTGTTTTGTAAAGTGTAAAATTTTCTTTTGATATCGATATTTATAAAACAGAAATGTAGGTTATTGTGCTTTTCGGAAGTGGTCCTTATGTGGGATATATAACCTTAAATTATAATCTTCCAATTCCCTTAGCTCTTGAGGATTTAAAACAATCTATAACCCACATACATTATTTCACCTATAATGGGCAGAAAATTCGGTACTGCGATTATTATATACTCGTATATTAGGATTATTTATGTCGAATTTAAATTTTGAAACGATATTTATGTGAGATTTATGCTTACTTTCATAAGTGGTATATTTATGGGAGCTACCATCCATTATGTTCGTACATCTTTCAACGTTTTTTTTGTACATTTATTTATTTATAGCATCTTCATTAAAAACGAACTAACAATTTTTTAAAATCTTTTATCTTTTATCTATTTTAATTATTAGTCCAGCTAGTGCCGGTTGAAATTTGTTTGACACTTATTATACCCTTCACCTTCATGAGAAGGGTATATTCCGTTTGTAATTTCCACAATATAATTTTCCGACCCTATAAAGTATATATATTCTGGATCCTAATAGATAGCGGAGTCTATTAACCTATGTTCGTATATCTGTCTGTCTCTTGATATTTTCGGGATCCAAATCTTCAATAATTCTGTCAGACATGCTTTCCAGAAGTTTGCTATTTAAAATCAGCAAAATCCGTCCATAAATAACGGAGATATGAGCAAAAATCCAAGACAACCTCTGAAAATTTCATCAAAAAAACTGAATGTATTAATATCGTTACGAATAATTTCATAAACAGATGGCGCTGATCAAACAAAGTGTTTATGTGTGTTCTTAAAAAGTAATATAAGTGTATAAAAAGTTTTCGAAAACTTTAAGTATGTTCTTAAACCGTAATATAAGTGTGTAAAAAGACAATATGTTAATTTTTAATTGTGTTTGTGTACATTTAAATAAATAAAGAATCGTTATATTTTCTTCAAACTACTTGACGCTCTTATTTTGCAATTAAAAAGAATCCGGTTTATTTAAAGGAAATAAACCACTGTTTTTAAATGTTAAAAACGTAACAATATAATATATATATATGTATGTATGTATATAATATAATTATGCATACACAACAAAGGTGAAGGGTATGTAAGATTCGGCATAGCCGAATATATCGCTCTTACTTGGTTTTTTTTTAATAAGTTAGCATTCTTCCTTCTTGTCTTCGGCTCACATCCGCTGTATCCCTTCTTCTTAGTCGAATATAGCCACAATTATTTAACATGTTGAGGGCTAATGGGTTTGGGTGTACTTCAAGCTTTTTAAGGTGTTTTTTTGCTTTTTTTTTTTGAATCGCAGTTTTTACCAAAGGCCTGTTTAGGTCTTTATGGGTATTCGAATTTTTTATATACCAGGGGGCAATTGTGATCATTCGTAGTCGTTTAGTTTGGCGTCTTTGAATTCTATCTAAATTTGAAGCTGAGGCTGTTCCCCATAGCAAGAGTTTGCAATCTAGAATTTCTGCCAATGAGCAAATTAATTTGGATGAATTTTAATTTCATTTGAGTAAATTTTGCATCTATATGGAATTTCCATGTAAGGCGACGATCGAGGTATTTAACATCGGATTGTTGTGTTAGTGCTTGATTATTGATATAAATACGATATCATGATTCTCTACGCAATGTAAAAGTTATGTGTGTGCATTTCTGCTCATTAACTTTTATCTTTCATTGCTTTAACCAGCTTTCTAATTCAAATATATGATATTGTAGGTAGCGAGATGCTTCTTGAGGATTTTCATGAATGATACTGCTATCATCAGAAAATCTAGATGTGTAAGTACGATTGTTTGTTGGCATATCAGATGTATATGCCAAGTATAAAAATGGTCCCAGGGTACTTCCTTGAGATACTCCTGCTTCAATAGATTGCGCGGAGCTTAAGAAATCTCCTTATTTAAGCTTAAATGTGCGACCAGTTAAATAGCTTCCAATAGCTTATGTGTGTTTAGGGCTAAATTTAGTTTCAACTTGTATATTAGACCATAATGCCACACTTTATCAACCGCTTAAGAAATGTCAATAAAAAGAGCAGAACAATATTTTTTTTCTTTAAATGTTTTTTTTTACGATATTGGTTTGTTCGATAGTACTGGGGCCAAATTACCGCATTCGATATCTAGTAAAAGTGATCGTAATTTTCTTATTTGAGATTATGGCATTCGATATCGAGCAAGAAATTTAGTACATTTTATCATAATTCGATCACGAATGCGGTAATTTGGCCCCTGTATTTTCTTCTAAATCCAAATTGATGATTTGGAATACAATTGTTTTCACTTAGAATCGGATATTACTTGTTCATGAGCATTTTCTCGAATAACTTCGATATATTCGACAATAGGCTGATGGGTCTATATGATTCTACTTTTGTGTGTAGCTCCATAAGCATCTTGTTACTGATTTTGTCAGTACCAGGTGTTTTCTTAGAGTTTAAATTAATAATAGCCTTTTCGATCTCTCGAATCACAAAAAGTTGGTGTACAGCTGGTCGTAAATGGTGTGTGACTGGTGGCAAGTCTATTGATTCATTGGATGGGTTTGGTCTAAATACTTTTTTCAAATGATTTACAAATAGATTGCCTTTTTCAGTGTAATTTTTTGCCCAACTACCACTTAAGTTTCGCAAGGGGGGCTTACATAACACAGGTCTTTTAAGATGTTTAGTCGCTCGCCAAAATGAGTAATCTGATTGCGGCGGAGTTGCGTCCAGACTTTCTAAATATTTATTTACTGATTTTTTATGCAATCTTTTAGCTTAGATTTGAGTTGGGGCGATCTGTGATGTCTACGAGTTCTTCTTTTTTCATTTAAGAGCTGTTCGACATCTGCAGAAAAAATTGTGTTATATCTAGTTAGTCGGGGATTTTTGGTAGCCAGTTTAAGATCATTATTCACACTGATAAGAGAGTAATCGAAGTCTTCCTACGTCAATTTTATCTATATGAGTATTATATATCCGGATTCTTAGTTTGATAACGCTTTTTATAACACATTTACATATGCATACATATATAATTTTTGCAGTTGGATTTCACATAGTAGTAATGATCAAATTTGGATATATGAGATTTATGCGCTTTTCGATTTATACAGGCATGAAGACTATTCATAAACATTTTTAATAACATAGCTGTTCCAATAATAGATTTTGTAAATTCTCTTTATTTGAAACTTATTTCTACTGAATTTCGTATGAGTAGCTACTTCTTTTTTATAGGCATTTAGGTAGCATAGAGCTATATTGCGGGAACACATTTGTATGAGGGCTATAAGAAATCTTGGACTTAACAAAGAATATTTGGGTAAATTTTGATTATCATAAGATTTTTCGTGTGTCTACAACAGACGGATATTGGCAGAACGTTTTAGAATTTCCTATGTAGGCAGAATATATGAAACAAATTTGTATTACATTTTTAGCGATAACGATGTTTAGCAAGTTATTTAATTTTTTGGATCCCTAATATGGGAGCTATTCAATGGTATGTGACGATCGTTATAAAATATTTTAGTGTGATTACTATATAGGGCAAAAATTGGTGATCACTTTTATATCCAAAAATTCGTCTCTTTTGTCTGAAAGTATGAAATTTCCTTCTTCTTGGTAAATAAGGTTCTAGCTTAAAGACAAAAATCGGTGAGCACTTTTATTTATAAAAATTCATGTATTTTGACTGAAAATGTAAAAGACCATTTTACACAGTAAACAGAGGAACTACAACACAAAAGGTAAAAATCGATGATCAATTTCCAAAAATTCAAGTGTTAATAAAAAAGCAGCCATGGCCGATTTAATCATGTCCGTCCGTCTGTTCTTCTATCCGTCTGTTGAAGGCACGATAGAGCTTCGAAAATAAGACCTAGAACAATGTAATTTTTGCTAATAATTCCTTGTTTCACCGAAATGTTTGGTATTAAAAATAAGCAACATCTGTCCAGCAGACTTCAAGTTGTAGAACAAAGTTTCACCCTATATTTTTCAAATAATTTTTGCAATTTTCTTGACATTTAATGCAGATAATATCATGAATCATTATGTTACAAATGGTAAGATTCGGCACACGATTTCTCATAGCCTCCATAAATGTCTTCCCAGAATATGGCTCTATAATACTAATGTAAATGAAATTAGGAAAGTATCGGTACAAAATTCACCAACTATTACTTTTACCTCAACATCATTAACATTAACAGAATGGTGAATCCGTCCATATAACGACCATTTCCGAAAATAAATTAAATGCTGATAAATCTCTTATAAAAATCGCTATCAAGTTGAAATTCGCCAGATGTAATACATATATACATATAAATCAGCGTACTAATTTTATAATGATGAAATGATATTTGACTATACATATGTACCTGTATAAAGTATATTGCCTAAAATCTTCAAAATGAGCATAAATATAAAATAATCAAATTAAAATTCTACACTAACAATGCAAGTGTATTACATAAATCATTGTACCGTGTGCTATGATAATCGGTCCATATTTGAACATAGCCTCATTTACGAAAATCACCTAAATCTATTATAAACATAACTATCGAGTTAAAAGAGAAATTTTTATGCAAGTAAACATTTTACTATTGGATTTTGTTATGAAAATATTGTTATTGAGATATAAAATTCACCATAAGACTGAAATAAAGTAAAATATTTTACGACGATTGTCACATAATATGTAATAGATCCCAAAGAAGAAGTTCGAAAAATAAAATAACTCGTATAAACATAGTTATCTATACAAAATGAAACACAAGTTTCTTCCAATTATGCATAGATCACACTACTTATACATACATACATATATGTACGTCCTGGTCGCCCGAGCACGTCAACAACCGATGAAAACATTGAAGGAGTGAAGAAAATGATTTTGGATACTCGTCGTTCGGCTCATGCCAAGTAATTTTTGCGGATGTTTTAGGCATGAAACGTGCGGCAGCGAAGTTTGTTCCAAAATTGCTAAATGACATTGAAACCAAAGCCCAATCATCCCAATGGAAACGTCCAGCAAGCGTTTTGATACGATTTAGGAGATAAAAGAAAAATCGAAACAGAAGCTGTTGGCGATACCAAAAAGCGCGTTTCAGAGGTGTTTCGAGGATTGGAAAAACGCTGGCATAAGTGTATAAGTAGTGGGTATATAAGATTCGACACAGCCAGCTATAAACTCTTTTTTGTTGTTTTGGTGTGTTGTTGGCATAACACTAGTCAAACTTACAATGTGTTTAGTACAAGGTATCTAGAAATGCTTTTCTGTTACCATTCGACATTTATTTACAAAACATAATAAAATGCCAACAATAAATTCATATGAACCTCAATGTATTGTTACCCCTGATTTTAATACAAATTCATACAGAATTAAAACAGTACTTTCTGTTGCACTTAATGTTACACATAGGAATGTTGGAACATTATTTACAATGACGACACAACTATTGGAGTGAATTTAATTGTGCATAATTAACATATTAACTAGTAACTGATGCGATTATTGATGCCAGGTGGTTTTAATACCATGTTTTTAATTTCAAATACTGGTATTTCTACGAGTATAAAATAAACAAATGTTTTCCATTACAATTGCTTTTAATAGAAGTCTACTGGGTACTAACATACTTATATTAACTAACTACCTTAATGACTACCTACATACGTGCTTATGAATATCAGCAGACAATAAAGTGTGTATATACTACACAAAATACTTACAGTGTTTGAAATAATATACACATAATGGTGGTTAAATTTTAAGAACCGATGGTGATTTTGAATAAAACATTTATTTATTTATCCTTTTTAGCATATTCAATTACGTATGGAACAAAATATCGGCCAAATGGCCGCCACGACCTCGACGGAACACCTCCATCCGATGGTCAAACAATTTTTTTTATTTTATTCAAATAACCCCAAAGAAAGACGTTCAACGGTGTCAGATCACATGATCGGCAAGTTTGCTCGAATTTTTTCACGATTTTCCGATTATACGCACATTTGAAAGATGATATTGTCCGAAAAAATCACAAAGTGCACGATATGCATTTTTTTTAATTTGAACGCCCATTTCAATAATAAGCAGACACCAAAATGTGTTCACATAAGCAAACCCCAGGGCCTAGCTGGTCTTTTTATATTTTGCATGGATATAAATTAAAAATCTTCAATTTCATTATCAACTTCTAACTCGTTCCCAATATCAGAAGCATCGTCTTCATTTCCATCAACCTCATTCTGAATTTCGTTTTCTATATCATTGGAAATTGCCTCTGTCAATATATCATAATAGTTAGGGACAGATTTTGAAACTGTTTCAAAGATTTTGTCTACTTCAGTACTCATTGTAACACTAAACACTTGCTAACTGCCAACACAGCAATAAAAAACTAATTTCTAATACGTACAAGCACATTGATTCTGCTTTTTATACAAAACACAAAATATAAATTGGTTTAATCATGATAGTCTAAGGCCTGGCTGGTTCCTGGTGTTACAAACATGTTGAACTATAAAAATGTTCAAAAATGCCTGTCCAGGCCCTGCTATTCGCTTAAGTGTTAAATAGAGTTAGTCTGAAATTAAGAAATGTCAAATGAAATTCAGAAAAAAACCTGACTTAGAGGTGTAGTTCACATTCAAATAGGACCTTAAAATTTAACCACTCTTTTCTTATCAATTAAATTATAGTTTTTATTTTGCTTGATATTGTTGTAAGAAGCCGTTTTTATTATTTTTTTCAGCACTGTAGTGTTAGTTTATGTGATTACATTTATGTATATTGGCAAACTTCAGTCTGTAAAATTGTAAATTTGCTTTACTATTAATAGCTACATTTTATTTAATTAATATTAATTATGGTTTCAATGGATTTGCCATTCCTTTTAAATACACATTTGTTTACTCATACAGACACTGAGGTTATATTGGTATATGCAGGGTAATGCACATAAATACATTTATACATGAATACAAAGATATTAAAAAAAATATATTCGTTTAACGTCAAGGTTTATGTGTTGGCAGTGGTACATTATTAGTCCCAAAACGATGAGACGACAAGGCTAAAATGTAAGGCTAATAAAAACAAGTAGTAGAGCTGTAATCGGCAACAAAGACTTATTTCGCTACCAGAAATATATTGCCACAGTAAATAATCTTTAATTTAGTTTTATTTTTTAAAAAACTTTTTTTTTTAACAAATCTTCATTAAACAAAGGTCTCTGAGATTGATAATAATTTAAAAGGTATAAAATGGGTTAAAGCTTTATGATATGGATAGGTAGAAAATCGTCATGGTAGCATCTGATCAGCTGTTGAAAGTGGAATAACACGGATACAATCCAGAGAATTTGACTTGTTATCAACGAAGTTGTTAATCAAAATTCACAAAACAATTTACCCAAATACGTGTATCAGCAATAGCCACTAAAAGTACACCTAATTCTGTTTTTACACGGTAATTGGTTCCGGAAAACTTCGTGTAAATAAGACATTGATCGTATGCAAAACAGATAATTTCCTTATCTCTAAAATCTATTAAAATTAGTGAAAACCATTCAGGTTTATAATATTAAACCATTCAGGTTTATAATATTAAATCACATATACAATGCGTTTTTGCACAGGCATAGTTATTAAAGAAAAAAAAAAGTTATGCACTCTAAGCTTAAAAGTAGTATAAAAAAAAAATGATAAGTTCATTTGATTTTTTGCACTAAAAGGGAATTCCCCTTTATTTGTGCTATTTACTATTGCTCTGACCAGTAAATTTGATTGTATCCACAAAAAGGGAATTCTCCTAGATTTGTGATATGAATATGCATATTTCCCAAAAATTAAATTTAACAAAAAAGATTTAAGTCCAATATATTTTGAATCGTGCTAAATGGAATAAAATCGTGTAAAAAATTTATAATTTGTTTATTTCCAACCGTGTTATATCAAAACCGTATAAAAACAGAATTAGGTATATAAAGCTGTAAAAACCAAGTGATACATCAGCTGCTTAGCTACAATGAGCATGTTAAAGTATTGATGGACCCTATATTGAGTCTGCTGCAGTATCATTGGTAAGTCTATGCACTTGCACAATATCTTTGATGAAAGCACTCTTTGATACATATTATATCTCGAAATCAATGTACGAGTAGACATAAACTCCAAAAATAGTATCAAATTGGCTATTTAAGGGCTACTTGGTAGAATTCTTTAATACTGCCGAGCGCAGACAGCTATTCTAGCAACTGCGTAGTATGTATCATCTGTTTCCTCTAGAGATTAGTAATATTTAGGGAATCGACGACAGTTTTCTTAGCCATATTACAGGTATTCAACGACATAAACACTGTTATAACTCAGCACTCAATGTAGAATCTGAGCTGTTTCTATTTTTGAACTGAACATTTAAGGATTTTTTTACTTACATACTGGATTATTACAGCAGAATATGATATCTACATTGAAGTTCTACTTGAAAGGCTCCAATTTAGTTAGTTACGAGATTGGTTTGGAAACTTCTTAGCCTAACACAGAAAGAGAATAGTTGGCTTTTCAAAAACGTTTTTATTTTTCAATATAATCTCCAGAAACTTCAACGTTTATCTAGCAATTCTATCCCTTGATTAAAATAGTTTTCGTCAAAGCCTTTAAAATAGTGGTTTACAACCGTAATTGCATCTTCATTTGAGGTAAAACGCTTGTCAGCTAGGAATTTTTTTATATTTAAGAACAGTTAAAAGTCACTGCGGGCTAAATCAGGAGAATAAGGTGGGTGTTAAAGCAACTCGTAATTTAATTCGATGATTTCAACCATTGCTAAAACACTTTTGTGCGCTGGTGCGTTTTCTTGATGAACAAATTTTTTTTTTTTGTGTTGAAGCCGGGACGTTTTTCTCCAATGTTTACCTTTTATTGATCCAGAATGTTGCAATACTACTCTGGATTTATTGTTTTATAGATAGTCAATTAAGAAAATATCTTTTAAGTCCCAAAAAAACCGTTGCCAACCGATTGAAATGTTTTTTCCTTCTTTGGGGAACTTTCTCCAGCTTCAGTCCATTGCTTGGATTGTTCTTTTGTCTCTGGAGTATAGTGCTGGATCCATGTCTCATCAACAGTTATGCCACGATGCTTAAAATCCATTTTATTTTTTTTAAAACGATCAAAACAAGCTTGAGAAATTTTCTTTATTATGCGTTTTTGATCGACTGTTAACAAATGCGGCACCCATCATGCAGAAAGTAGCTCTTCCATCTGTAGTTCTTCATGCAAAATTAGATGGACTCGATCATTTGAGATGCCCATGATATTAGCTATTACACGCACGTTTATTCGTCTATCATTTAATACCATATCATGCATTTTGGTTAACATTTCTGTTGTTGTTGTTGTTGTTTTTGGCCGTCCCCTACGTGGTTCATCCCCAATGCTTGTACGACCACGTTTAAATTCACCAAACCAATTGTTTACTGTTGCATATGAAGGATCACTTTCACCTAACACATTCACGATAGATATCATTATGAATTTCTTGTACCGATAAACCTTTTTTAGTTAAATATTTAATGACACCACGTATTTCTAATTTTTCCATTGTAAAAAAATTGCGAATGCGTCTTTTTTTAACAGGTGTGTCTATATGAGGGAGTTGCCAGATCGTAAATAAATTTAACATGTGTTCATAGCACAGATGGAGGTTTCTAAAACACGTAAATATTTTCTGTTTATAACGCGCTTTCTGTTTTAGGCTAAGAAGTTTCCAAACCACCCTCGTAGTAATATCATGGATTATTAATAGCATATACTCATATGTATAGGTAATAATATAATATCAGAGTGCAGAAGATACCACACTCGATAGACCCGTTGGTCTCCATATCAGGAATATTCTAACTCTACTTTTCGTAATGCAGAGTGCTTCCTGAATCTGCTTAAACTTTGCAAAATCTTCTTTGCTTTTTTTTTTTTTTTTGTTATTTGTGTTAACTACTAGCAGTAAAAAATGTAAATTTTATTAAACTATATGCACATACACGTAACCAAATCAATACAGATACAAGCGTCTATATATTTTAAGTATTTTAACTGCCGATAAACATAATATATATAAACCTATATTATAATTGAAAAACCTTTAATAAATTATAGAACATTTTAAGCCTTGTCCTTATTTTTTTGCACAACAGTTATGCAAACTGAAATGAAATTCCTATAAACTCTGGCCATTACAAATAAAAAAATAAAATAGTTTAAAAAAAAATACGCATAAATCTTTTATATAGGATGATAATATTATAAAACTTCTACTTTACACAGATTTAAATTACTTTAATATTATGTTAAATACACATACAAACCATAGATCTTCGTGCAGACGTATTGGGGTAGAGTAGAGTATTCATTTGAATACTCATACATTTTTACCAATCTCACGTATTTTGCCATAATTTTTGTTGTAAGGAAATACTTAAATCCTCATGTATATGCTTATAATTATGCAAATCTGTTAGCTGCACTATAGTAGAAAAAACCAACAAACAAAAAAAACTTTGTACCTTTTCCCTGTCTATACACATTCAGACATACTTTGAAAATGTTAAAAATTATATAAAATAAAAGTTAGCTTTTTGGGTTAAGTCCATACTTGGTACAAACAGGTTTGTAGAAATTTGTAGCAAAACGGCTTTGAAAGTAGGACATTAATTATGCAAGCGGTAAACCAAATTTTTAGTGGTTAAAAAACAATTCATACCAAATATTTTATGAAATATCACAAAACAAACGCAGGTCTAAATATTTAACATTAAAACCAATTTGTTGTTTTATGAATTCTCCATCATATGAACTATGTAAATACATTACGAACATTTTAAAAAATATTACTAAAAATTCAAAATATAATTCAAAGACAGAATAGAGAAACAACATATACAAGATGATGAGAAAATGAATTCATTTGATGATTTTATTTGATGTAGTATCTCTATTTGCAAGTATTCCTGTTGACTTAGCAATAAATATAATAGAAAATATAATAAATATAATATAATAGTAGAAGCAAAATATAATATTATAGAACAATACACGAAAGTTGAGAAATGCCTATTTTTGCGTATGGTAAAATTTTGTATAAAGGACAATAGTTACTTTCAATACAATGAAAAGATATATATACATCAAAAAGGACTTTCAATGGGATCTCCTGCTTCTCCAATTGTGGCGGATATTGTAATGGAGAAGTTATTAGATACATGTTTAGAAAAATTAAGTAAAAAAACAAGAGTAATTACCAACTATGTAGATGATTTCTTTTTTATTATTTTAGAACATGTTAAAGACATTTAATGATTTTAATCTATATATTAAATTTGCCATATTTAGATACCTTATTGATAAGAAGATTAAATAATTTAATAATAGATTGGTATCAGAAATCAACATTTTTAGGAAGAATAATAATTATTATGCTACACATAATAAACAATTCATTATAAATACATGTAAGAATTTAATTGAAAGAATATTATAAGTGACTATAAGTAACAATAATTTATAAATTAATAAGATAATATTAATATACGAACCGAAAATTTATAAATCAATAACGTATATTCCAGAAATATCAAAACGATTAAGGAGATCAACAATTTTCGATACTGGTACATATAGAATGGCTCACAAGATTTATAATACAGGGTGGGGCAACATAACCCCCCGATTTGAAATGAGCGCCATTCCGCTCAATGATAATGTGGATGGGTGGGCGTGGTCTCAATTGATAGATAAGGTTTTAAAGTTTTGTTACCATCAAGGCCAGTCGTGATCATGCGGTGGAGTAAAGAGCAACGAGCGTTCGCGGTAGAGGCCTATTTATTGTGTTTTTCAGTGACGAAGCGCATTTTCACTTAAGCGGGTGTGTCAATAAGCAAAACATGCGTGACTGGGCCGAGACGAACCCCCGACAACTCCATCAGAGGCCTTTGCACTCGCCAAAGGTCACAGTTTGGTGTGCAATTTCTTCAGTTGGGATTATCGGACCTTGGTTTTTTGAAGAAGATGAGCGGGTGGTCACGGTAAATTCAGACCGTTACGTCAATATGCTTGAGGAGTTTTTTGTCCCCCGACTTGATGAAATGGACTTAAGGGACGTATGGTTCCAGCAGGACGGAGCAACGGCTCACACTGCGAGGAGTTCGATGGCTTTGTTGAGGGAGCACTTCCCTGGACGCCTCATCTCTCTCAGAGGCGATTTGGAGTGGCCACCACGATCGCCTGATTTAACCCCGTGCGACTTCTTTTTGTGGGGTTACCTCAAGTCCCGGGTCTTCAATAACCGTCCACGGACTCTTGATGACCTTAAGACCAACATCCACGAGGAAGTGGCGAACATACCGGTCGACATGTTGGAGAGGGTGATGCGAAACACGCGAAATCGGTTCGTTCAGTGCATCGATAATGGAGGGCGTCACTTGGCCGATATGATTTTCAAAACTATGTGAAAAAAAACTTTAAGATATTTCCTACACATAATTTAAAAAAATAAACAAATATCTCTAATACTTTTTTATTTATTGCGTTACAAAATCGGGGGGTTATGTTGCCAACAAAAGATAAAATAGGAAAATGGAAGATGTCAAATGTTGTACATAAAATAATATGTAACGCAAATGATAAGGAAAATTAGGTACAAGGAAAATAAACTAAAAACAAGTTAGACTGCAATATTCGTCTGTGCCGAATCTTTAATACCCTCCACCAAAACGTAATAAGAAATACAAAAACTACACTGGTTATAGATCTATTATATCCGTATTCTGTAATTTTAATCAGTCTTAGTGCAAATTCTATTATTATTTTATATATTGTTTGACAGGCAATTTTACGACCAACATAAATTATTTTACATGTTTTTAAATTTTATCTAATTTTGACCATTTATAATTGATGTAATTACCGATTCTTACTATAATTTACAGATTTTGTCTGATTTTCGTAATTGTAATTTAATTTACAAGAGGTTTATGGGTGGCATAGTAGAAGTGAACCAATTATGGACTGATAGCGTCTAAATCGAGTATCCACTAATGTTATTTACATATGTATATGGTTGGTTGTTATGCTTTCAGGATCTATTATTGACTAGCAGCTACAAAATTCAGTAGCATAATTGCCGTGTAACCGATATTCGCATGATTTCTGCATTGAATCGATATCAATATTTATGAGATATTTTTGTGGGTTAAATTGTTTTTCGGAAATGGTCCTTATATGACAAATTATGGGCCGATCGTCTTAAATTTTGGATCACTGAATTTTATGCATATGAGGATATCTCATGTCGAATTTCAACATAATAACGATTTATTTAAAATACATATTAGTAGTAATGTAAATTTCGGAAATGGACGTTATATGGGGGATATCGTCAAATATAGACCGCTATTCTCAAAATCCAGCAGTTTGATTTTGGCATGCATGTAAATGATCCGTGTAAAATCTTTGATCGGTACCGTTATTTATAAGAGATTTAGGAGTATTAAAGTGAATTTCGGATGAGTGATTTATATGGGGGATACGGTCAAATATGGACCGAAATTCACAAAATTCTGCAGAACGATTTTTGTGTACATATAAATGATCTTTATACAGTTTTGAGTCATTACCGTTATTTATAAGATATATATAAAGATTAATGGCTTTTTCGTATTTGGTCCTTATATGGGAGCCATGACCAATTATGGGCCGACAATTAATTAACCTAGAAGAATTATTTGTGTCAAAGTTTAACCTTAAACAATATTTATACCAGTTTTGTGCGTATTTAAGTGAATTTTGGAAGTGGACTTTCCAGTCTGTTTTTTCTTTTTTTTCAGTGGTTGTGTTGTGAAAACAAATAGTTTTTATTTATAGTAAATTATGTTACATTACATCCATTATTCCGGCGACTGGACTGGACGAAACACTTCCACCTAA
The DNA here is from genome assembly GCA_950370525.1 of Bellardia bayeri. Taxonomy (NCBI): domain Eukaryota; kingdom Metazoa; phylum Arthropoda; class Insecta; order Diptera; family Calliphoridae; genus Bellardia; species Bellardia bayeri. The sequence continues at coordinate 34,505,506 of OX493264.1, read as the reverse complement.
AGAGGTTTGTTGAAAAATAACATCGACATCAAATCGATTCAGCTATGTTCTCTAAATACCAATCATAAAATATTAATGGTGAACAATTTTACAACGCGATAGTCACAAAGTTTTTAAAGTGAAAATAAAGAAATAAAAGTGAAACTAAGCAAAAAGAAAATAAAGAATAGAAAATAAAACAATAAAAATAAATTTGGAATTAATAAATATAAAGGTATGTATGCAAAGCCAAAAGCAAAGCCAAAGAATCAGCATATTCTGGGAAATGAACAACCAATGAGAATGGCTTCCAACGATGTCCACGTCGCTTTGAACGATGAACCGTCTGTCTGTGAGGACACAATTATAAACTAGTATGGTATATCTGATACTAAAATTAATTCTATGGTAAACAGGGACTTAAAAATATAGCTGACTTTATGGGCGATCCAACATAACATTGCGAATATTGCAATAAACAGTTTACTGCAAATCCTTAACCAGCATCATAAGGATTTGCCGTCGGATGCCCGAACTTTAAAGAGCACTCTGAAATGGGTAAAAAATGTGGCAGGAAATGGTTTGAAAATTATTGTTAAAATAATGTTATAAAATTATTTAAATACTGTTGTAATTTTGCTTAAATAAAACTGAAATTCCATTCTTGAATTCAACGGTAAAAACAGGTTCGGTTCGACTTGAATTCCACTGCAATTCCATGCTTGAATTCAAGTGTAAAAACAGGTTCGGTTCAACTTGAATCACACTGTTATTCAAGGCTTGAATTACACTGTAAAGGTACTGTTTTGTTCGACTGTAATTCAATGGTTAATTTTACTGGATTCGCTATTGAATTTAATACTGGAAATTGGAAATTGTGACTGGATTTCAAATGTAATTCCACTTGAATTCCAGCCAAAATGCTTATTGGGTATTATGTCAAAAAATTTTCACATACATATGTACGTTTTCCTCTGACAAATAATTTGAAATTTATAAAATAAAAAATGATTTCTAAAGATGCTATACAAAAAAGTAGCGAAATATCGAAAATAAATTCTTTTTATTTAAAAAAAACCTTGAGCTTAAACAATTACTGAAAAACATTTTTTTTTTACATTTTACCAAAATTTATATAAGCAAAATTTTAGATAAGATAAAGTTGTTAATAAAATGTGTAGCAGAATATAAAAAAACTGAAATAGGAAGTTCATTGATTTAAATAAATCAAATAAAATTCAAACAAATTGATATATTGGCCCACCATTTGGAGTTTTATTGAATTTTAGTTTCGCAAACAGTCTTAAACTCTTATTTCAAATAAAATTCAAACATAATAAACAACGAAAGAAATTGTGACTCGAATCATAAAGAAAGAAAGATATAAATATTTAAAATAAAAAATAAAACTTAATAGCGAATAAACTTCAAATGTAATGAGATGTTAAAAAGTCTAGCAGCAATTTTTGAGCACAGTGGTTAAAGTTTACAAAAGTATACTAATAAGTAAAGAGAAATTTCAAAATAAAATATGGAATAAACGCAACAAGGAAATGAGGAAAAAAGGAAACGGATGCAACATTACACAACACAAAACATAAAAAATACTAGTAGTGGAATAAAAAAGTGTGTCTTTGGAAAAGAAAGAGTCAAAAAAGCATTACTATTCGCCAAGAATGTTTTTGGGTGTGAAATGTATAAGCATTTTGGTCTCAGCATCATGAGTATGATTTTTTTTTCGAGTATAATATATATAGCAAAGGACCTTATTTAATAACAACCAACCATAACAGTATATTAAACTTTATAAATAAATAATAAATAACAAACGACAAATGAAGGCATGTAGGAAGGGGGTAAAATATATACGATTTTTCTGTCACTTCAACCTCATCAGCTGCATTGTAGGGATAATGATGATGATCATAATAATATAAAATGAAACAGAAAAAATAAGGAAAAACTTACATTATTTTGTATAATGGTTTGGCAGCAAACCAACCAACCAACCTTCTTAATTTAAACCATGTTTTTGCTTAAAAGACACATAAATATGTATGTATGCACATCGACAAAAGATGGTAGGAAAAAACCAACAAACAAAACTCATATACCCCTAAAACTCATCTAATTGAGGGTCACAATATTTTTAAACATTTGGAACTAAAATTCTAAGAGGAGAAAAAAAATATGTAAAAAAATTTGTTAAAAGAAGTGTTTGCTTTTGCCAAAAATTTTTATTTTTTTCCATACTTTATTTATCTTATACAGTAGACAAGGAAAAAAGTTCAGGGACTATTAGAGGATTTTAAGTTTCTCTATTAGGAGCAATGTAACATCATTAATGCTGGAAATTTTCGTCTCTGTTCGTCCTCCTTAATAAATGAAGGGATTTTCGAAAACTAATATTATGACGTAAACTAAATTAGAACGAAAGCCTATTTAAAAAATATCTGCAGCCATTTATTATATATACAAAAACAGCTAGTTATTTGGTACTTTTTTGGAAATTAAACTATTTAGGGAAGAAAATGTGTAAAACCTTTCGGAACCCCATGTTACAAATTAAGTTTATATCATTAAAAATATATTTCGTACTTTTGGTAGATACAAATCTTCAATTGATAAAATTGCAAAAAATTTAGTATTTTCTTCATAAAACATTTTTAAAGTTATTTTGTTTAAATGTAAAATTTTTCTATAACAAATTAATTTAGATTTCAAACCTTTTCAGTTTCTGAAACGTTTTATTTCGTCAGGTTCTTTTCTAACGTTAAATTAATGAACTTACCACAATAAAGTTAGAAAAGAGCTTAATGGGTTACTAGTAATTTTTAAAAAGACCTAATGCTTATGATGGTACTTTTCGTTTCAAGGATTTTCTCAGTCAATTTACTATCAGTAAATATGCTGATACTCCCTGATTCCTAAGCTGCTCCCCACCTATTATTATGGTCACCAATAATGGCTGTTGCTCTTAGACTTGTCTAATTTGGACTGCAATCGTACATCTTTACTTTACGCAATTTAAGTTTTTATCGTAGGACAGTTTTAGCGTTAATAATGTTTATGATGTTTAGTTTGAATTTTAATTGCACGGTATCATATGTATTTACGTTAGGTAATTTTAGCTTCAACCTTAGATATTTATGTAGACCAATTTTAACTTCAATCTTTTATCTTTTTGTTCTTCAATTTTTACTTCAATCGCAGACCTTTATATTCTCCAATTTAAACTTCAATCGTAGATCTTTATGTTCTCCAATTTTAACTTCAATCGCAGGTCTTTATATTCTCCAATTTGAACCTCAATAGCAGGTCTTTATGGTCTCCAATTTTAACCTCAATCGCAGATTTTTATATTATTCAATTTTAACCTCAATCGCAGGTCTTTATATCCTCCAATTTTAACCTCAATCGCAGATCTTTATATTATTCAATTTTAACCTCAATCGCAGGTCTTTATATCCTCCAATTTTAACCTCAATCGCAGATCTTTATATCCTCCAATTTTAACCTCAATCGCAGATCTTTATATTCTCCAATTTTATCTTCAATCGCAGATCTTCATGTTCTTCATTTTTAACTTCAATCGTAGATTTTTGTGCTCTCCAATTTTAACTCCAATCGTACATCTTTATTTTTGATTTCCAAAGCTTAAACATAGTCGACTGTTGGAATATACGCTAAGCAACTGAATAGCAATTGGGGCCAAAGAATTTTCCTCTCACTAGCTGTACACAATCAAATCTGTGCTTGCTTTATTCGGCATGATTTTAACATTTTTATAATCATATTTGTTGCAAATCCTTTTTTTTTTTTGCGAAATGTTGTTCTTTAAAGAAAAGAACCCTCCTACTCCTGACCAATTTTTATTTCTGCTTTTTTTACAACCGCAATTGGTTTGTTGTGATTTGTGTTAAGTAATCTGTGTGCTTTTTTTTTGTATTATTTTCAAATATTTTATTTTCTTTTCTTTTTGTGTTCCCAGATACGAAAAGAAAAGTGTGTTTCATGTTTTGGCAATTCACTTAAAGGCATTTTTATAAATTCTGTGTTTCTAAATGGATTGTTGCTGCCTAGTTTCGGGATTTCTGGTTTATCATATCGAGTTTATAAATAAAGCAAACAAGAAACAATCTAAAGCAAATAGAAAAGGAAAAGGTTTGATGAATAATAAACAAAAAACAGCCTATAAAGCAAATATAATGAGGGAGCTATATTAAAGTAAATATTGTTACACATATATATACGAGGTTTGATCAAAAAAATAATCGTTATTTTTAATTTTTTCAAAAAGTATTTATTTATTCATCAGTAACTATCTTGTCCTCTTCAAAGTAATCCCCAACAAATATAATACACTTATGCCAGCGTTTTTTCCATTCCTCGAAACACTTTTGAAACGCGCTTTTTGCCAACAGCTCGATATTTCTTTTATCTTCTTAATCGTAGCAAAACGCTTTGCTTTCATCAGTGTCTTCAGTTTTGTGAAGAGGAAAAAGTCAGCTGGGGCCAAGTCCGGTGAATACGGTGGTTGAGGCATGATAACGGTTTTGTTTTTGGCCAAAAACTCACGCACAAGCATCGATGTGTGAGCTGGTGCGTTATCATGGTGCAAAATCCATGATTGGTTTTTCCAAAATTCTGAGCATTTCTGAAGAATTACTTCGCGAAAACGGCGCATAACTTCAAGGTAGTATTCTTTATTGACCGCACAACCTTGTGGCAAAAATTCATTATGCACCACGCCATGGCGAGCACTCCTTATATTTGGATGAACAAAACCCTCTGTGCGCCATTGCAGTTAAAAAAAAACAGTGAGCAAAACCTTCACTTTTGACCGAACTTGACGTGCTTTTTTCGGTCTTGGCTATTCTGGCTGTTTCCATTGGGATGATTTGGCTTTGGTTTCAATATCGTAGATTCATCACTAGTTATCGTTGACGATGTTCAACAGCTCCTGAGCGATGTCCATGCGACATTGTTTTTGCTCAAAATTTTGCAATTTTGGAACAATCTTGAATTGGTTTAATTTTATATTTTTTCTAGACAAAAATGAATTCAGTTGCCAATAGGTTGCATTTTTTCATACAAAGAACAATGCCTTATGTATATCCATGGCTATGAGCAAAAGCAACTTTATTTTTTCATTGATTTTGAATTTATATCTGTGATTTTGGATACACAATACTTTAAAATAATTCAATATTTGTATTTTGACACTTAAAACCCAAATCTAAATAAATCAATGGCCTCACTTGTAAAACTATCATATTTTGTTTACATATGGCAGCTTTGATTTTTCAGAAAAATCGTTCGAAATGGGTGAATCGTGGTGCAAAAAACTCTTAGTAAAAAAATTTTTCTCCGCAAAAAAATGTTTGTTAAAAACAAATGGATGAATCCACCTTAAAAATTGATTGGCATGAGATGAACGATATGCCAACATCATCAGCAACCACTCTGATAGTGATTTGACGATTATCCAAAATCATTTTCTTCACTGCTTCAATGTTTTCATTGGTTGTTGAAATGCTTGGGCGACCGGGATGAGTATCGTCATTGACATCTTCTCGGCCTTCCTTAAACTGGTTATACCACAATTGCACTTGTGTTCTGCTCATAGCAGACTCGCCAAACCCCACAGTCAACATTTCCTTGCGCATTTAATTGCATATTTTTACACAAATCTTAATACAGTTTCTTTGGTCAATTTTTTCGAATAGTAAAAAATTGAAGAGCACACCAGCCGTGTACTAACCTTTTTATCTGACAAAAACAAACTGACAATCTAAAGTGGCTGATATTACGAACATATAAAACGGGAATGTGTACCAAAATAACAGAAAAAAAATGCGAAAATCGAACGTACGTAACTCACGAAATTTGAAAATAACGGCTATTTTTTGATCAGACCTCGTACATCCTTTATATATACATTATTGGCACACACGTACTAAATACATGTCATAGTTAGGAATAATTTACAACTTGCAAGAGACCAACAAAATATGATTATGTTTTTAAGGAATTGCCTAGTTTTGTCAATTTTCAAAATCCAATTATGTGATAACACTGTTGCTAAATCAATCTAATTTTTTCTTCAAATAAAAATTTATTTCTAAGCCCAAATAAATCCGTATGATGAAAATTGTGTTGACCAAAATGGTTTAAGAGTACAAACAATATTTATTTGTTAAGACAATTTAAGGATTAAAAACTAATGCCATAAAAATCGGTTTATTACATGTTTTTTTCTTTTTTATTTTAGAAGTTTGTCAATTTGTTTTCTGTGATTTAACAACAGGTTATGCTGTTAAAAAGAAGCGATATAAGAGACGCATTTAGAGAAAAAACTGAACAGAATACAGTGTTTTGCTGAAGACAATAACTATGCCTTTCATAAAGTACTACAAATTATGTTACCAAACGATATATTCTAGCAAAGATCATAAAAAATAAATCAAATATGCCTTAAAAGAAATTCATAGTAATATTCGGCTATTCCGAATCTTAAATATCCTCCACCCAAACGTACTTAGAAATAGAAAAACTACACTGGTTATAGGACTAGAATATTCTTATTCTGTGTTTTCTATTCAGTTTTAGTGCAAATTTTATTAGTATTTGATATATTGTTTGAAAGCAATTTTATGACCAACATAATTTAAGTTAAATATTTTGAATTGTTATCTAATTTCGACCATTTATAATTGATATAATTACCGATTCTTACTATAATTTACAAAGTTTGTCTGATTTTCGTAATTGTAATTTAATAGACATAACAAGTTAAGAAACAGTGTATAAAAATGGTATGTTTATAAGGTGAGGCTTCTTTTGGTTGAATTTGCTCTAAACAACAATATTTTCAAAAGATTTATGGATGTCATAGAAGAAATGGACCAATTATGGACAGATAGCTTCTAAATCCAGTATCCACTAATGTGATTTCTATGTATTTTAGGATTATATTTGTTAAATTTCACCTCAATAACGTAATTTACAAGAGTTGTATTGTTGGTTGTTATACTCGAAAGTGGACTTAATTCAGGAGCTATTATTGACTGACAGCTACAAAATCCAGTAACGTAATTGCCGTAAAACCCATCAGTTCTGGATTAAAATTTCTGATCCATATAAAAATTTGTTCGATATCGATATTTATTACACATGTTTGTGGGTTAAATTGTTTAATTTAAAATATTTAAGTTTAAATAAAAATGTTTTTATGAAAATTCCAAAAATTTTAAGACGCATGCGCGGGCTAAAGATATCACTTAATTGAATATTTTTTTTCAAGTATTACCTTTTTAAGTCTAAGACAGCAAATTGTTACTATTAGAACTTTATTAATAAACTTTTATTTTTTCCATACACAATCGATCCACCCTACGTTGTAGTCAATGCGCGGGCTGTTACTATAAAAATAATTGTGCAATATTTTACAGACTTGTTATTGACGAAGTAAGACAACTTTCTTTGCTATTATGCAGCCCATACGTCAATTGGTCTCTCAATTAAATTGATTCTTGGCCACACACTTATTAAACTAAATTGAAAGATTTGCATTCAACTGTCAAATTTATTCTTTTTTACAACTACAAATTTAAAAATTAAAAACTTTAATGGCTGGAAAAAAGAAAAATAATTGCATTTTAAAGTTGTCAGAGATGCTTCGCTATCTATTTCCAAATATTTTTCTAGAAGCAACTCCCAAGCTTTATCCTTTTTCATTTTATTTTTATACTCCGGACTTTTTATTTTTCAAAGTGCTTTATTTTCCTCGAGAAATTAGAAAATTTCTCGGCTTAAGTCGGTTTGAGTGACTTTTTTCAAATCACTATCGAAATTTTATCACTAATAGAATTTTAATTTTGATTAAAATAAAAAAAATTGGGGCGGTCACTCCTATTTTCGAGTGGGCGGGGCTCCAAAGTTTGTAATCAGTGTTGCCAGGACCAGAAGTGAAAAAAAGGCTAAATGGGCTTTAAAAAAAGGCTAGAAAAGGCTAAAAAAATTCAAAAAGGGCTAAGAAAAAGGCTAGATTATTTCAATTCAAATTTCATTTATTTATTAACAAATATGTACATATAAAAATAAAGGCTAAACTTAAAATATAACTTTTATTTAAGTAACAATAAACTTCACCGTTAATTATGTTTTATAAGAAAAAACATTTTTTATTAAAAACAAAAATTATTTGAAAAAAATAATGTAAATGTTTATGAAATGTAATAGCTGCCGGTATTGACCCTGCATTTGAACTACCTACGATTGTTGGTGATAGTTCTTATTCCAACAGCTATTGGATTTCATTAACACCTGAATCTTTTTTTTTTTAATTTAAATAAGGCTAAATATATACATATAGAGCAAACTATATATGTACATTTTTTTAATGTAAAAAATTCAAGTTTTTTGAATGACTTAAAATATATATAGAAAATAATATAATTAGGATTGATATTCTTTACTTTTATTTCATTTATGTATATCAAAAATATTGTCATGATTTAAAAATCAACCACGATCTACTAAAACTATTGATAATTAATTCATTCAGATGAGGAAATAACTATGCCCATTTCCTCGGTATCTGAATCAGAAATATCATTACAATATATATCGCGAGAGTCTAAGGAGATCGTCTTTAATTTCATAGTCATGATAACATTTTTGTAATTTTTTCATTGAGCAACGAATACACAACAAAGAATTAAGGATTTTTATGTTAATTTTATTTCTTTGTTTATTTTTAATTAACTTCATGGTGCTAAAAAGCCTCTCAACTTCAGCATTGCTGAAAGGTAATATCAAATATGAGAAAACTAAATTCACTAAATCATTAAACGGATTTTCTTGCAGAGCGTCTTTAAAGTGCCGAACCTCAATCCAAAACTCAACAGTGGATTCTACGTTTGTCCAACTATAATTGAGTAGTTTTCGCCATTGCATTTCAATACGCGTTATTTCATCGGCCGTATATTTAATTTTTTCATTGCCGATATGGGAAAAAATATCGGGTTTCACAATTTTTAAAGAATTTTCCACAGATAAAAATTCAATTCTTTGTAAAGTATCTATATTCATAGGTAACCGCTGACGCAACTGTTCTATTAGTCTTACAATGAACTTTTTGCAATTTTGTCTTATTATATTTTCTGTTGATTTAGTAATATTGTCATTTCTTATTTTATCTTTTAAGTATTCCTCAGATCTATAGGAAAATGTTGGAGTCTCTATTATAAATGGTTCAATAGGAGTTGAAAGCGGATTAAACTCTTCACTTTTTATAACAATTTGAAAGCTTAAGTTATACAAAAGGGACTTTAAGTCTGAAAATAATTTTGTTGGGTCTGCTATACTGCTTTCAAACGATTTATTTATTTTCTGAACTCAAGAACTGTTTTTAGAAAAAGGAGGTATGCTAAATTTATATCAGTAAATAATTCGTTCAAAAGTTTTGCTTTGTGACACTGATGTTTTGAGGAAACCAAACTAAAGTGTGCCTTTAATTCAAACCACTGGTCAGCAATGCGTTTAACGGCGAATTCTATCGATAACCATCGCGTATCGCAAGCTCTTACTAGTTTCAGCGGTTCTTCCCCACCATTAATTGAGCAATATAACTTATAATAACTATTCTGTCTTGAAGCTGATTTCGAAAACCAATTATAACTCTCGGAAACTAGATATTCAACTTCACTTGGCAAACATTTTGATGCGCACTAAATAATACTTGGGTTTTTTTGTCTTAATAAAGAAATAACACCTTTATTAATACCCACCATTGCATTTGCATTGTCAGTTCCAAGGCCTTTGCAATTTTTTATATTTAATTTATATTTGTCAAGTGTAAATAATATTGCATCGGCAATGGCTTTTGCAGTGGAATCCTCTAACTGAACTAACTTTAAAAAAGTACTTGTAATGCGACTGCAACTTTCGCTATAAAATCTGACTACAATACCAAGCTGCTTTTTAACAGATATATCCGTCGATTCATCTATTATTAGGCTAAAAAAATTATTTCCTATATCCGTAACTAGTTCCCTCTGAAAATATGGATACAAAACGTTTTGAATAAGCTTGCTACATTTGGTTCTACCCAATTGCATATTTTTAGCAATTGCACTATCAGAAAACGTAGTTTTTTGTAAAAGAGTCAAATGATCAATTGCTAAAATTGATGTATGACAAGCCACATAAATTGCATTCTGTAAGCAGGCTCGTTTTGTATTATTTTGTAGGGACGATTGACAAAAATGTATCGTCTTCTGCATACCTGTATTAAATGGCGCTATAGCTTCAATATGTTTCTTTGTTTTCTTATGGGCTAAAAGCCCAGATAATTTTGTCTGCAATCTGCAACGACAATATTTACAGCTGAGCTTCTCTTCTTCCATAATGAGCCATTGTTTAAATCTTTTATCGGTAAGCCAGTTTTGACGGATTTTTTGTCGGTATAATCTAAATTTGCCGAATTTTATTATAACAACCTATAATAAAGTTTTCAATATTTACATTTTTTTGCCGGTGTTTAATTCCCTCTCTAAATCGGAATCTGTATCACTTGAACTACTGCAGGTATCTATTTCATATAATCCACTTTGCTTTTGGTTCCTGAAAACATATGTATGTATTCGTTATTATTTGTAAAATAGTTTAAAATGAAGTTATTTTTATAATTACCTAGGCTTTTGAGTTGTTGTTGGCCCCTCTTCGTCTAATTTCCCATCATGTGTTGTTGTACAAATTCTTTTTAAATACCTCGAAAGATTTCCTCACCTTTTTTAAATGCAATTATATGTATCCACAAATGTTTTCTTACCTTTCCATATTTATATCAAATCAAGTCACTTATTTAAACACAAAAATACATAAAATAACATTAATTAGCACTTTTTAATCGCCTTTTTGTTTGTTTTTTACTTCTGCTTGCAAAAAAAGCCGGTATTCGTTTTTGTTTTAAAATGTCATTTACAAGCAGAGATCAAGGTCGGTCGGAACAAAGTCGGCTTACAGCCGCCGCTGAAAATTTTAAAAACACTTATATTTACTAAACTACTTTTACTTCGAGTCGCCACCAAAAGCTTTTCGTCAGGCGTAGCCAAAATTTTCAATCGACTTATTTAACAGCTTGTAAGTAATCAATTTACACTGAACATACTACTTCTGTAGTTATTAAAGAAAATAAAATATGATGCCAGATTATGGTTTTTATATACTAATGAGTCAAACTTGGGAATTTGAGGGCAATAAAAGTACGTATTGTAATTTTTTTTAGCCTTAAAAAGGCTAAACTGAAATTGAAAAAAGGCTAAAAAAAGGCTAGAGGCTAAAAAGAAAAATTTGAGGCTAAGTGACGAAAAAAAAGGCTAGATCTAGCCTCAAAAAGGCTAAAATGGCAACACTGTTTGTAATATATTTAGCTATATCTTGAAAACTACATTTTTTTTAACGATATATATAATATTATAGGTATTTTAAAGACAACGATATGTAACATGACATATTAATATGAACCACCTTTTGATAAATTTTGCAAAATTATATTTTTAATTGGAATTTTTTTAAAAAATCCAAAAAATCCGGGAAAAGGTCTATATGAGTAAGTAGAGAAATTACAATATTTTCAAGTCAAGAAATTAAGCTTTAATTTAAAGTATAACATGACCATGTAGGTAATATAAATCCGAAGATATTAAAGAAATATTATGACATTTCACCATCAAAAATGCAATCTGTGTACTATTCTAAGCCGGTGTTCTATATACCATAGAGGAAAATGTGTTTTTTTAATTTTTTTGATCTTATAATTCCATGATTATAGTACCTACAGACACATATTTTTTTTTTTTTTTTTTTTTTTTTTTTTTTTTTTTTTTTAGCCTTTATTTATTTATTGAATCTTCATATAATGAAATGACAATAAGTATTCAAATCTTAATACTAAAAAGAAAATAATAAGCCCAGCCAGTGCTAGACAAAAATTTTATGATACTAAAAAAAATTTCACATCAACTGATCCAGTCATCTATTTTGCGCTTGAGTTAAAGCAAGGGTATCCCTCCTTCTCAACCGATTATGGCCACTAAAGTTAAGGATGTCTCGTGCAAGTGGGTTTGGGTGGTGTTCAAGTTTGCTGACATACTTTGACGCGTGTTTTGTAAATTCAACTTTTACTAATGGCACGCATAGATCTTTGTGAATTCGAGAATTTTTAACATACCATGGAGCTGCAGTAATTATACGTAGAATTTTATTTTGACCCCTTTGAATTTTTTCAATGTTTGATGCTGAGGCAGTACCCCATAATTGAATTCCATAGCACCAGATTGGCTTTAGAATTGCATTGTACAACAATAGTTTGCAGTCCAACTTTAGTGAAGAATTTCTGCCAATTAGCCAATTAAGTTGCACTGCTTTTAATCTCATCTGTGTAAGTTTCGCTTCAATATGAGACTTCCAAGTTAAACGGCGGTCGAGGTGAATGCCGAGGTATTTGACTTCATTATGTTGAGGAATAATTTGATTATGTATTTTGATGAACGAGCAAGTTTCTTTTCGCAATGTGAAAGTGATATGAATACATTTCTGTTCATTAACCCTGATTTTCCAAAGCTCTAGCCAATTCTCTAGTTTATAAACATAATTCTGCAAATTCTGTGATGCTACTTGGTGGTCCTTGTGAACGCTGATAAAGGCTGTATCGTCTGCGAAAGTTGCCGTGTGGATTTTGGGGTCTGACGGCATGTCGGAGGCATAAATCAAATATAAAGTAGGACCCAGTATGCTACCTTGTGGCACACCTGTTTCAATTGGCTGAGCGGGGCTTAAAAAATTGCCTTCTTTGATTTTAAATTTGCGACCGTATAAATAGCTTTCCATAAGTTTATGGGTGTTAGCAGGCAGAGTTAATTTTATTTTGTGCATTAAACCGTCATGCCAAACTTTGTCGAACGCTTGGGACACATCAATGAAAAGGGCGGAGCAGTATTTTTTGTCTTCAAACGACCCTCTTATCACATTTACCAATCTGTGTGTTTGTTCGATGGTGCTGTGTTTAGCTCTGAAGCCGAATTGATGATTAGGAATGCATTCAGTGTCGTTCAGAATTGGAATCAACTTAGTCATTAACAATTTTTCGAACAGTTTAGAAATTGTCGGCAATAGGCTAATTGGCCTATATGACTCTACTTTGGTGTGATCCTTCCCTGACTTAGGAATCATAGTGATCATAGACACCTTCCAATCTGCAGGATAGTATTCTAGGCGTAAAATAGCGTTGAAGATAAAGAGGATAATTCTTCTAGCTACACGAGGTAACTCCACAAGCATTTTATTGCTGATTTTATCCATACCTGGAGCCTTTCTAAGGTTCAGAGTACCAATAGCGCTTTGGACATCACCAAAGTTTAGTCTTAGAGGTACAGGAGGTCTAATAACGAGTGGTGGCAAGTCAGATACGGTATTTGAGTTGTTTTTAGTAAACACATTTCTTAAATGGTTAACAAATAATGTCCCTTTCTCGGAATCATTTCTAGCCCAGTCACCAGTCGGATTTCGCAAAGGAGGTTTTCCTCTCACTGGTCTTTTTAAACCTCTTGCCGCCCTCCATAACGAGTAGTCAGATTGTGGGGTACTATCAAGACCCTCCAAGTAGGATCTAAGTGAAGCCGTTCTTTGGGTTTCTAAGAAATGTCTTAGTATATCTCTGCATACCCGTAGCCTAGCTTTCAGTTCAGGAGACCTGTGAAGTTGCCACTCTCTTCTCATTCTTCTTTTTTCTGATAGGAGATGTTCGAGTTCAGATAAATAAGTTCTGTTTGTCCTATTTCTACATTCAACGTGATAAGTGGAAGCGTGATGCACAGCTCGTCGAAGGTCCTCGGTAAAGTTGCCAATCGACTGATCGATATCGTCGGTAGTTCTCAACACAATATTTTCCGTGCAATGAGAACTTAAATACTTTTTGTATTTTATCCAGCTTACTCGGGTCTTAGTCATGTTTCTAAATGGAGAGCCACACACTTGAGGGAAATGCATTGAAATGATAGTAGGAGAGTGATCTGAGGACAAGTCTAATGAAGGATCCACTTGCATCCATTCTACAGGGATATTTTTCACTACTCCAAAGTCAATAACATCGGGAATCTTCCGTCGGTCCGTCGGCCAGTAGGTGGGATGTCCGCTTGAGAGTACATCTAAGCCCATTTGAGCAATGGTGTTGAAGAGTACGCGACCCTTTGGGGTTACCAGACGTGAACCCCAAAATGTGTGTTTGGCGTTAAAGTCGCCAGCAACTAAAAATCTAGCTCCAAGGGAATTAAAGAAGTTATGGTATTGGTGTTCTTTTATTGAGAATCGAGGCGGAGAATAAATCGATGATAAAACAAATTTGTATTGACAGAATTCAATGCAAATGTTTGTTGCTTGGAGGTAATCCTCACTTATGTTATTCATTAGATAATGTTTTATTCTGTTCTTTATAAGAATTGCCGAACCTCCACAAGCTCTTCCGCGGGGATCTTTAGTATCGTACAGCACGTAGCCATTAATTTTGAAGTACCCTGTCGACGTCAAGTGAGTTTCAGCAATCATCATAACATCAATCTGCTTATCCATCAGGAAGTATTCCAGTTCGTTTTTATGTTGGCGGAGGCCGTTCGCGTTCCAAAAACAAAGTTTTAAATAAATCATTTCTTTAAAATGGCTTGCAAGATAGTGGATTGCATTTTCAGCATTTCCTGCATCATGGATGTCATGGTGGTCGTAAAAGTGTTCATAGTTTGGACAAGTGTCTGCAATGTTGTCTCTAGATTGTTGATATGTGGCTCAGAATATTGCGATATAGGTTCCTGCTCCAGACATGGCATATTAGATTTGACCACGTTTGCGTAAGAAACTTGCCTAGAATTAGGAGCGTTTACGTGAGTAGGTGGTCGTATAATTTGAGGAAAATTCTTACTCGACGTGAAATTAGGTTGTTGAGGATGGTCAGGTAATACTGGCGACTTATTGGTCCTTATGCCCTTCAAATAAGTATAAACTGGACAACCTCTATAATTAGCGGTATGATTTCCTCCACAGTTACTGCATTTTTTTATTTTTAAGTCCGTTTTGGACTTATTACATTGAGCAGTTGCATGTAGTTCCCCACATGCAACACAAACAGACGGCAATTTACAATACGCTTTGGTGTGACCAAATTCTTGACAATTAAGACACTGGACGGGTCCAACACGCTTATGCGGTTCCTCCACGGTAATTCTACGATGCAGAAGATAAATAAGATTGTAAATTGGATGGGACTCGTTTTTCTTTAAGGCAACATCTCCAGGTTCCAATTCTACCCTGAACATGGGCTGAGGAATCTTTTCACGGTTTCTAATATTCACTACGCTCTTGATTTTGAACCCTTTGTCCATTAATCCGTTCTTTATCTCCGCAGGATCAACACATGGGTCTATACCCTTTAGAACGACTTGGAGTCCTTTTGCGCTTTTGAGCTGATAGGTATAGAAATCCCTGGTCTCCCTCTCCAACTGGTTGGACAATTTTCGGAAATCATCTTCCCTATTCACTTGGATCTTTGTCTCGCTGATTTTTCCATGTTTAATTGAGGTTACGCTAAACATGTTCTCACCTATTACAGCAACAATTCCTTGTACCAGTTTATTGGAAGTGGGCTCTCTCAGGTAAATTGGTGGGGGCTTAAACGTCTTTTTCGGTATTTCTGGGTCATCCGTCTGAAGTAGAGCAAATCTGTTTTGATCATTTGGCTTATCACTGCTGACGGTCTTAGGAACTTTAGAATTGGAAGACATTTGAGGAGATGTCGGGCTCCTCTGTCGCTTGAGAACGGTGATGTACTTATCCATACCTACTTGTTTTTTGGGTTTGACTGCACTATTTGATGAAGATGATGATTTCTCATCGGATGAGATAACTATATTGGGCGAACAGGAACGGCGCCGTATTTCGGCTTTTGTAGTGAGAAGAGACTCCACGGATTTTCTTAAGGATTCTTCCTCAGAGATCCATAAATTTTTTCTACTGTAGCTTAGCTCTTTCTCAGAATTACATCTGAGCGGGACACTCATGCAGTTGTTATGCGATTTTTAAATTACCGAAAAACCACTATAGATATTTTTCCACCTATTACGATATCTTTTTTTTTTATATATATATATATATTTTTTTTTTTCACTTATTACAAGTTTTTTTTTTTTTTTTTTTATTTTTTTTTCACCTATTACGAAAATTCAGCCGCACTAAAAATAACACGTCCGACCAGTTCAAGCAACACTATGTGAATGACACATATGATACCTTAAATTAAAGCTTAATGTCTGGGCTATTAATGTTAATAAACTAAAATAACACTTATACATATAAACTTTTTTTTTAATTTTTTTAGTTATTAAAAAAAATTCGGGTCAAAAAATATTCTATTCGGATTTAACCCATAGTCGGTCCATATATTATAATCATGATATATATCGTTGTAAAGGTTTAATTTAAAGTATTACAAATTATCAGACACCCAGAACTTCCCGAGGTATAGGCCTATATATTTTTAATTATAAGGGCCCGCCCCCTTGAAAATAGGCGTGACGACCAACAAACATTTTTTTCTGTCATCTCCTCTAAAATCCCCATTTGACGAATTTTTTTTTTTGAGCAAAGTCACTAAAACGACTTGTTCCAATTTCTATCCAAGAGTCGATGTTTGGGACCAATGTCATTTATTTAATTTTTTATTTAAAATTCACTAAAATCAAAAAAGATTTTAAAAACATACAACTTTTGATTTGCAAACGAAAACTACAAACCTAAAGTTTTACAGCTAATCAAGAGACTCGAACACACACAGTACAATCGAATTGAAAGACTAGTTAGTCAACTTGAAAATTTTTCTTCAACCAACTCGCCAACTGCCAATCTAATCAACTGACAAACCCACACACTCTTTTTTATATTTAAGGTTTTTATCGACCTTTTCCTTATTCTATTATTGATTTGTTTAGAAATTTCTAAATCGGGCTTATTAAGGTCATGTATTCTATGCAAATAAAAGATTATTTCATAATTTATTTTTCCGACGTTTCGTTGGAGATTCCCAACATCATCAGGGATATTTTATTAGATCTGGTAGCATCAAAATGAATATACAATTGAAAAATAATATTTTAATAACAACAACGATAACTTAGTTCTACAGGAATAATATTACTCACATATAATCTTTCGTCAATAGTTTTGCATTTAGAATATTTTATATACATTTTGTTTTACATAAACACAACATAAAACATAAATTTAATTAAACAAAACAAATGCAAAAATATAAATAAAATAATATCACAGTATAATTAAATTGTATTAAACTAAGTATCACAGCAGTAAAATCAAACTAAAATATTGCGATTGTATAAATTGCATTCGTGTTGTTTTTGTCGTCTTTTGTATTTAAAGCATTCGTAGCTCTTTCCTGAATCCTCAAACTTTCCAGTGTAAATCGTTTATTTGTTCTCTTTTCCTTGTCCAATATTTTAACGTTTGTGAGATCGGGTAGATGTTTTTCTTCAACACAGTGTGTAGCCAGAGCTGTAGTCATTTTATTTCTCTTTATGTCTGTTCCGTGTTCTGATATTCTTGTACCAAGGCTTCTCTTTGTAGTACCCACGTAAACTTTACCACACTCTTCATCTGTTTTACCTAAACATGTGATCTCATACACAAGATTACTTTGCTCATTTTTTTCTATTTTTGTTTTTGTTTGTGTAAATAGAGTATTGATTGTTTTGCTCGCTCTGTGCGCTAATTTTATTTTGTTGTCATTTATTATTTCTTGAATTTGTTTGTTTTCTGTGAGCTTTGGTATGTATGGGAGGCTGTAATATTTAGTGTTGCCAGATGTGTTGTTTGTGTTTTCCCCCAATTCCCTTCCTGTTTGTGCCTTTTCTCTCTTTTATTTGCACAACAACCGACTCAGTTGCCAATTGAATTGAAACGTGTATGGGCTGCTTAAAGAAGTTGATTTGCCCCAGCCTAGGATATATTTAGTAACTAACTGCCGTATTCATAAAAAATAAAGTAGGTTTGAAGTGTGCTTTTAGACAAAATTGTCATAAAATATTTTCTTAAAGTACATTTGAAGTGTACCTTAATTTTTTATTAATAAGGGCCATGGTGCAAATATACAAGGTGAGTGCAAATCGACAACAAATACAACACAAAACAGAAACAACAGGCATTTTCTTTGTGTAAAATAATGTACTACTGTCAAAAATACTTGAAAAAGTATTACTTTTAACATAAGTAAATTGCAAACAAAGTCAGTCAGCTGGGCTACTGCACTCACCTTGTATAGTTGCACCATAATAAGGGCATTAATAATTAAATTCCATTTTAAAATAAATTAGCTTCAAATAACAAATAAATTAGATTTCTGTTAGTCTTATATCAGATTACACAAAATTGTGCATTTTTAAACTAAATGAAAATTACATTTTACATAATCTCCTAATTAAGAGAAAAACCCAAGTTTAAAATAATAAACATTTTTGAAACCGTGCAACCGCACCACATATGTTTAATTAAATAATAATTTTATTAAATATTTTTATAAACCATAAATGATTGTAAATCTAAATTAATTAGTCCGCTTTCACACTCTTCAATTCTAACTCGTCAAGACAATTTTTTTTTTTTTGAATGAGAAGTGAAAAGAGAGTAAAAGGGGTACAAAATTGACGGTACTAGTCACTTTTCTTATTTTCTTTTATTTTTTTTTTCTTTCATGCATGTTGATTTGCATGAAAAAGTACGAAAATTGAAATTACGTGTGTGAATAAAATGAAGAATTGAACAAAACCTGGTCAGCTAAAACTGAAGAGTGTGAAACAAGACTTAAGCTATGTGTCCACGATCGTCAGATATTACAACAGTGTCATATCTAGCTATGTGCTAGCAATGTACTGACATTAAAAAATTTTTAGCAAAAGGTAAATTGTCAGTTTAGACGACTGTGAGAAAACTAACAATTTCATTTGCACACAATTGTCACACAATGAATTTATCTGTCAACCGAAATTGTCAGTTCACACGGTTGTCAGATTGTCAAATTCGTTTTGTAGCTCTGTGTGTGTGTTTAAAATTTTTAAATATTGTCATGGAACAAAAAAGAGCAAGTGAAACCATTTAATCTGCTTATGTCCTAATGCACACTTTAATTTAATTCTTTAATTTTCTTCTACTTTTTTCAAAAATTTTATCAATGCTTGTTTGTTTATTTATGTATATACAGAGTTGCATATATAAATAATTTCTATGACAATGCTGCCATTGGCAGATGCATAAACTTTGCACATATGACCATGTGTTTGACAATTGTCTTAACACAATGACAATGCCAAAATTGTGTGTTTACACGATTGTTAGATGTCTGACAATATTCTTGTCTTCCAATGTACTGAAAATGCTTTTTCTTACAACGTTGGAAGGCAAAAATTTTAAGTTTTCACGTTTGTTATACATTTTCTGAACATTTTTCGGACAACGTTGTAATAGATCGTGGACACATTGCTTTACAATTGGAAGGAATCAATTCAAAAAAAGATATAAAAAAATATGTGTGTATGTCTGCAATTATAAATAATGATAATAATGAGAACATTAATACTAGAGCTCTTTTGAGAACATAACTAAATAAACATACGAAATTCATACGTTTCTAATAACTGACATAAACAGACAACCATAGACACTGGAGACATAGACAGATATACATACATATAAACTTATGCCAGTAAATGAACCCAGCTGTTCTGGATTACTCTCACAAATTAATGATTTTATCTACCATTATGGGTCACCTCTGGTTACATTATTAGCTACGTGAGTAGTTAATCCTACAGCTGTTGCAAAGTAGCCAATGCATGGGATTCAAACAACGGTTATTTTCTACGGAACTAACACATTATTTTAAGAAGTACGTTCACCTGTGCTCTAGTAAGAGTATAAACGTGTAAGATAGCCCAAAAATATATGTATACATTTAATATAAAATTAAGGGCTACTTGACTACTTGTAAAACTGTTGGGAAAAATTATTGACACACACACACATATTAATATCATTGACTATTTATAGGTATTTGTGTATGTATACAAAAGTAAACAAATATTTCAAATTAAGTATTTTCCTAAAATTGTATTTAAAATTTATTACAAAAGGCAAATAGACAAAACAATATTTAAATAAATAAATAAATAAACAAACGCATGCTAAAGCAAACATGAAGCCGCGCAGACTTACAGTGGGTAGTAAAACTGTTCGGATATTTTGCATCAAGGAAGTAAGTTAGTAATGCTCTCATGCGCACTATACTTTTCCATCAGGCTGGTATCGTTTGACTTTCGTTTCTCGCTCCAAATAACCCGCTTCCAGTCATCTACTCTCCAATTTTTGTAGGTTTTACAGAAATGAATGCGTTTTTCACATTTCTATCGGAAAGTGCTTGCTTTTTATTTCACACACTGGCTATTAGACCAATTCCATTTAAAGCGCGTCTAAACCATCCAGAAACTGACATCCTTACCAATACTTTTTGCAGCACTTTTCGGGGTCTTGATGCCCTTATTATGTACCAAACGTTCAATCTGCCGGGCATCACCATAAGAAAGCAGTCTTGGTCGACCCCCTTGGTTATTATTGCAAGCTATATTACGCCGTTTTTATATCATTTACCGTGGATTTACTTAAGTTTAATTTTTCAGCAATTTTACAGCATTAATAATTATTTTGCAACAAATTTATCACATTGATTTCTCACCATGGCGTTTTTCTCATTTTTAAAGATTTTTTAAATTTTTATTTAAAAAAATCAAGTTAATCACTTCACAGGTCAAACAGTGATGCACAAATGGAGCAATAAAAACAAACAAAAAAAAAAAAAAGTTCGAGTGCTATATTCGGTTGTGACGAATCTTAAATACCCTCCACCAAAACGTAATAAGAAATATAAAAACTACAATGGTTATAGATCTTTTATATCCGTATTCTGTGTTTTTAATCAGTCTTAGTGCAAATTATATTATTATTTTATATATTGTTTGAAAGACAATTTTGCGAACAATATAATTTATGTTAAATATTTTGAAATTTTATCTAATTTCGACCATTTATAATTGATGTAATTACCAATTCTTACTGTAATTTACAGAGTTTGTTTGATTATCATAATAATCCTGATTGTAATTTAACAATTTATAAAATTAAAAGAACATTTTTCATGAACAGAGTATAAAAAAAGAATAAAAGTAAGATGAGGCTTTTTTGTTATTTACAAAAGATTTATGGGTGACATAGAAAAAATGGACCAATTATGGACTGATAGCTTCTAAATCCAGTATCCTCTATTGTGATTTCTATATATTTTAGGATTATATTGGTTAAATTTCACCTTAATAACGTTATTTACAAGAGTTGTATGGGTGGTTGTTAAGCTCGGAAGTGGACTTAATTCGGGAGCTATTGCCAATTATTGACTGAGAGCTACAAAATGCAGTAGCTTAATTGTCGTATAAAAGATACTAATATGATTTTTGGATTAAAATTTCTGATCCATACAAAAGTTGGTTCCATATCGATATCTATTAGTCATTTTTGTGGGTTTATTTGTTTTTTGGAAATGGTTCTTATATGGCAGCTATGACAAATTATGTGCCGATTTTCTTAAATTTTGGAACAGTTATTTTCATGCATATGATGATTTTTCACGTCGAATTTCAACATAATAACGCTATATTTAAGATATGTATTAGTATAACGTGGATTTCGAGAGTGGACCTTATATGGGGAACATAGTCAATAATGGACCGATATTCTCAAAATCTAGCAGTTTGATTTAGGCATGTATGTAAATGATCCGTGTAAAATTTTGGATTGGATTGGAATTTTGGTTGATTTTTGTGTTTATGTAACTGATCTGTGCAGCGTTTTGAGTCGGTACCGGTATTTATACAATATATATATAGGGATAAATGTCTTTTCAGATGTGGCCCTTGTATGGGAGCTATGACCAATTCTGGGCCGACCACCATAAAATTTAGTACAACAATTTATTTCCCTATAAAGATTCTTCATGTCAAGTTTTAGCCAGTTAACATTATTTATATCTGTTTTATACGTATTTAAGTGAATTTTGGAAGTGGACTTTATATGGGGTCTGTAGTCAAACATAGACCGAACTAAAACAAATTTCGTTTTGCGGTTTCTTTTTTCATAAAACATATTTTTGCTGAATTTTATAGGCAGGTATGTATAATTGAGCAATATTTCGGGAAGTATTTTGTATGGGGGCTATGAGGAATCATGGAGCGATTCTATTTTCCGCACACTTTCTTCTTTTCTCACAAAATTTCATGTTATTATCTTTACATTTTAAAAATATTGCAATAAAATGGACAAAAAATATCAAATTTTTATGGAGGTTGTCTCATATATTGGTCCATAACTCTGGTTGGCCTAAACCGATTTTGCTGATTTTTAATACTAAAGTTACCTGCAAGTTTGGACGTGAGAGTGTTTTACACAGACGGACAGACAGACGGGCATGGCTAAATTGACTTAGAATTTCATAAGGAGCAAGAAAATATATACTTTGTATATACCCTCATCCACCACTCTTGGTAGTGGAGGGTATAAAAAATACATACGTATATGATAATACATGTACCTATATGTGTACTTGTATTACTTCCTTAATGCAAAATATCCGGACAGTCTTGCTTCCCACTGTATGTATTTAGAATATATTTGAAAAGTGAAAAAACTCACTAAGCATCAAGAAGTTGAAAAAATTGCTTATAATGTGTTTCAAAGTTTTATGATTTTTTTTAAATTAAGTTTATAAAATAAATAGTAGTAAAGAGTCTAGCTATAATTCTAAGCGCCGTATTTTCATGTTTATTTACTGTTGTTAAATAACTTGTGCTAATAACTTTATATTATTTAATTGTCTACATCAAGTTTTTTATTTACTCGATATCAATATTTCAACATATACTGTGCTGCATAACTAAAATTTTACTCGATGTTTGGTCTTTGTTGTAAAAACAAAATTCGGGAGACCAATTAATTAATTTAAAAGAAAAAATATGCTTTATTATTATGTAAGTGTTTCATAACTATAATTGCATTTTATGCTAAACAAAGAAGATTACTAGAAAAATAAATTGTTATTTATTATTATTATACTATTTTCAACAATTTTTTAAAAAATGCCGCGTTACTGTTTTTGAAAAACATAAAATATCTGTTTATATAGAAAGTGGCGTAAGTTTTCTTGCAATTGCAAATAAAAAAAAAATGTAAAAACAAATTTTGCAAATAATCTGAATTATTGTGGTAAAAATAAAAGTGGCGGCTCGAAAAAAAACTTTCTGAACGGGACAATCACAGAATTTTAAACAGTGCAAGCAACACAAAATAGAATCTTAATCATTCATTAATGAATGAGAATCACTTACTGAGTCGATTTAACGATGTCCGTCGGTCTGGCTTGTGCGCAGAGTACAGGTCGCAATTTTGAAGATATTTCGATAAAATTTGGTACATAATATTTCTTATGCTCACGGACTGATAGGGTTAAAATTGGTGAAAATCGGTTCATCATTTCACCTAGCCCCCATACAAATGTCCTTCCGAAATAGGAGTTTACCGGTCATACATTTTTGAATTACGCAAGTATGCAAACAAAATTTACCACAGATGAGTAGTAAATGAAGCTAAAGCACATCTACAATTTTCGTGCAGATCTGTCCATAATTAGTCGTAGTTCCCATATAAGGCAAACTTCCGAAAATCGCTTTAAATAGTATAACTCTCTCAAAAACGTTGGTATCCAAATAATATTGAACAAAAATATATACCACATGTCTGGAAATAATACGATACAATTTTATAATGATCGTTCCATAATTAGTCTAAACTCCAATATAAGGTCCACTTCCGAAAATCGCTTTAAATAGTATAACTCTCTCAAAAACGTTGGTATCCAAATAATATTGAACAAAAATATATACCACATGTCTGGAAATAATACGATACAATTTTATAATGATCGTTCCATAATTAGTCTAAACTCCAATATAAGGTCCACTTCCGAAAATCGCTTTAAATAGTATAACTCGCTCAAAAATGTTGGTATCCAAATAATATTTAACGCAAATATAATTCATATGTCTAAAAATAATACGGTACAAATTTATTATGATCGGTCCATAATTAGTCGAAACTCTCATATAAGACCCTCGCCGTAATTCACTTTAAGCTCCATAAATCGTTTAAAAGTATTTATATCGCGATAAAGTTTAACACATATAAAACTTATATTCACAGACATCATGGCACTAAATTTTTGGATCATCGGTCCACAATAGGTGATATCTTCCATATAACGCCCATTTCTTTGTTATACATATACTGGGTGTAGGGTATTATATGGTCGGGCTTGACCGATTATACTCTCTTACTTGTTAAATATATATTTTACACATATTTACTTAAGAGATGTTTTCGGATGTTTTAATTTTTGGTTTACAGTTTTCTTTCCATACCCTCGTATACAAATATATAGCCACTTTACTTATCTTATGCAAACATGGACTTATTAATTTATTCACAAATAAATGTCTGTCTATATGTTTATTTATTTATTGCATTAAAGTGAATATATTTACCTATGTATGTTTGTGTCAGAGCAACAAAACATTATCAACAAAAACAACCACAACAAGACCATTAACGACAACTACTACATGATGATGCCAGTAAGAGACTTACAAAGAAGTCTCTTTAGTATAAAATGCCAATGGCATTTAAGATCAGAGCAGGATATTAGGCGTATTGATGTGAGTTTTAAAAGCACTCAACACACATAAGCAAACAAAGCTTTTTAGGAGCAAATAACAACAACAAGGCGATGACAAAAACACTAGCAAATACAGCGAATTTCAACATAGTTGTCATGATTAACATATAAGAACCTTAAGGCTGATCAGAGAATTGTTGAATTCGGCTTGTGTGCTAATGGTTTCGTTTAATGGTCAGACTGTTGCGTTTTCTTTACTCTCCTTACATTGGTTTTGAAAGGCTTTGTGACGTACAATCACATGGCTATTTGACTGAATCAGATTTTGGCAAAGCAACTTGTAAAAGCGTTAGAGTATTTGTATATACTGTTATGTGTTTTCATGGATTTTCACTGGGTATTTGGTTAATTTTTGTGTTGTGGTTAGCTGTTGTAGACTTGAATATAGGCTCACCCATAAATTAAATTTAAAAGAACATATTTTAGGCTATTTTATTGCACCCAAAAGAGTTTGTTGAGCGGTGCTTTAGTAACAGTTTAAGCTAATACAAAAACATAAATTAAAATATTAATTAATTCAAAGTTACAACGCATAACTAAAAATAGTTCAGTTTTAAACTTAAAAAGTAAGTGCCCATTTAAATTTTTTTTTTTGCAATAAAAATTGCCTATAGTAAAATGGGGGAAAAACGTGTAAGATGAAATGAAGAAGAAATGTTGAAAACATACGGGTTTTTTACTTCGAAAAACTGTGTAAGAAATGTTGAAAACATACGGTTATTGAAACCGTACTATATTAAAAATTGTTTACAAACATTTTTTTGTTTTAACCGTGTAACTTCAAATCCGTGTAAAAAGAAACCGTATAAAAATGAGTTGGGTGTATTTAAAATTGCAATGACTTTTTTTTACATGATGTAAGAGCTCTTTCTGAGCCCAAAAAAACCCTCATAAAAGACTCTTTTCTGACATTATCTAAGAGCTCTTTCTGACGGACCATTTTCGAATGTAATGACCCTCTTTTCTGAAGGTTTTCGGAGCAATAATGATTGTTTTTTGGGCTCATAAAGGCACGAACGCTCCGGAGAAGGTGTCAGAAAAGACTCTTTTCGGTCTCACATGGCTTGCTGGATACAACTCAATATGCAAGAGAATTTGCTTGTAAGTAAATTTTTGACACTAGCCGTAAGTAAAATGACAAATGAATAAACAGTGCTACCAGTGATGTTTATAACAAAATAATAATAATGAATAAGAACACAAATATAACACAATACATTTTAAAAGTATTTAAAACATAAATTTCATTCATTTATAAAAATATTATAAATTAAAATTTTTCTTTTTTTCTTTTGACAATACGGCAATACAGGAGTAGGGGTATGCTTATCGCATCGCAATAGAGAGTAACCCCCCTGAATTTTATGAAAAAATGTTGTTAAAATTTTCTTTATTATTTGACATTTTAAAAATGAACTTGCCATGGTGTAACTATACAAGGTGAGTGCAATAGCACAGCTGACTGACTTTGTTTATAATATACATATGTCAAAATTAATATATTTTTAAGTGACAGTATTACATTATTTTACCAAAACAAAATGCCTGTTGTTTCTGTATTGTGTTGTATTTGTAGCCGATTTGCACTCACCTTGTATAATTACACCATGGAACTTGCACTTGCTAAAGCCACTCCAAAAAATATTGTTGTTTTTCAGTGCTTTTCGTAAATAAATGTATAGTCTACTTGCAAGTATTTACTTGCATGTGGCAAAGGGGGGTTACTTTGTTGATATAGGGGTTCTTACGAGAAACACAACTGTTGTACACAGACATATGCAGTACTTTTTGACTTTATTTGGACAAACGCTTTTGTTGAAGATGGTGTTAAAAGTTTTTGTTGAAAGTACCTTAAGGTGGATTCACCCATTCGTTCCGAATAAAATATTTGTTCGAAAAAAGTTTTTTTTATTTATAATATACAGCCATGTCAGAGAATTTAATTTTGTTCGGAAGTGGATTTAATTCCGTATTTTACTTAGATAAAGTAAAACGAACTATTTTTTCGGCATCAAACCTAGAAATGCTTAAAATTACAATTCCACAAAGCAAATTAAAAGTGTTTTCATTCCGAAAAAAATTTTCGTTTTGCTTTTTCTATAGAAGCAAAAAACGGAATTAATTCCACTTCCGAACGGAATTAATTGCTGTGACATGTCTAATTATATATTATTTATTATATATTCATGTTAATATTTATGAAAAACTTTTGTTCGAAAAAATATTTTTTCGGAACGAATGGGTGAATCGACCTTTAGGATTTTTCTTTATTTCCTGCACAATAACTACATATATATTTTTTCGCCGTTAGAAAGGGCCTGAGGACGTCCAAATCTTGGCTTATTTCCAAAATTTTTTGTTTTGTTATATTCGTCAACAATTTTTTAATAGTAGAATAAGATCCTTTAAATATTTTATCAGTTCTAAGCAACGAGTTGTTCGATTTTCGCAAATTCATTATTATTCTTTTGATTCTGGTTCCGTGGTTTCTTTTTGCTTTGGTAAAATTTTAAAAGTTGTTTAATTTATTAACTATTTTGGCAACAAAACGCTAATAAAATGATTTGACAGTTTTTGCTACAGCTTCTATGACATTTTAAATTTAATGTTGTTGCAAAATATTTCGTTATTTGTTTTTAAACAAATGCTGGTTAATGTTGAGAACTCACTTTTTGAAGTAAAAATTAAGGACTATATTTGCTGAAATGTTAAACAAATTTTAATTTAATGGTTTCAATAAGTGTACCACAGCCCTGAGAATATATGTATTTTGAATTAAAATCACAAGGATTTCTATTACCAGACAGAGCATCCTAAAAAATATATACATACACATGTACATGTGTATACATACACATTTATGACCTAAAATTATTGGGCAAATTTACGCAATATGAGTTAATAATTTTTAATGTGCACAGTTCTCAAAGATTTCTACACTTTTAAACGATATCATGAAGAGCCTTAATATTTTTATATGTCAAAATGTAATTTATGTTACATAGAAGTTAAGCAGCAAAATTTAAATTTAAAATTATTATTATTAATATTTTTATTTTATTTTAATTTTGTTTCATGTTATTTTGTTGTACTTAATGTCTAGTATCAAAATCTCCAGTGGTTTTTTAGGTGTTTATGTTTACGTTGTCATTTTGATGGTGTTAAATAACATGAAAACATAGAAATATATGCAAAATGTATAGCAGCAGTTATTATTGCTCATAATAATAATTAGTTTTGTTTCGAAATAAAGCAGCGTGTTTTTGTATATAACCATACAGTGCGGGAGAAAATAATAGAAACGGCGTCTTCATTTTCAATGATGCGATGATTCAAAAAAATCTAAAAGGAAAAACTTTGTTATTTTTTACTGATCAACTACTGATAATTTTATGATGAATCTGTACTGATACGATTTCTCTGAATATCAAAAGCTAATTGCCTAAATTTTATGCAAAAAGTTCAAATTGCTCTCTAAAAATAATAAGAAGGATATTTTTAGTTTTGTATTTAAGGCATCATTGAATTTTATTTCAACAGAAATAAAATTATAGAATCAATAGTTGAAATTATTTTTCTATGTTTGGGCCTCGATTATCCGTAATGGTTTGAACCAGGTCGGTTTAACGGACAATCGATTGCCACGGTTAATCGAATAATAATTTTGATTATACCGTTTTATTAATATTTTTATTATTTAACAAGTGAACATTGGTGTGCATACATATTTACATTAAAAAAATAAAGTTTCTTAAAACTTCGTATTTTTAAGCTAGAATTTTAAAATTATAATTTTTTGAATTCTCGTTAATTATTTTAACTTTATCTTTATTATTTAAAACGTTTCTTTGTCTTTTTACAACTGGTAACGATGCCGTACTAAATATATTTAGATCTAATCAGCTGTACTGCCCAAATTTCAAAACTAAACTAATCACTTGCAAATGCTGCTGAATCATCGTATGTAAACAAAGGAGTTCCCCGTTTTCATATTTATTATATTGTATCTATGAATTTGAAGTTAATTAAAAAATTCTGCCATCACGGATAACAGAGGTAATCACGGTTAATCGAAGCAAAGAATTTGAAAACATTGCAAACAAAAATCAATAGACTGATATGTACCCATCACGGTTAATCGGGGTTACCGGTTAACTGGATCATGGATAATTGAGGCCAGACTCTATTTTAAATTGTCTTTAGTTTAGAGAAGTGTCTAAAATTGGTCTGTACTTTATTTGAAAAATAAATATACTGGTATCCCTCGATTTACGCGGTACTTTATTTGCGCGGTTTCGATATAACGCGATTTAATAATAGTGACCGTTTTTCTGTATAACGCGCTTTTTTACGCGTTTTTAGTATAACGCGATTTAAAAATAGTGGCAACATTTAGAACAAAATTTTAATTTTTTTTTTCAAATATTATTTTTACAAATAACATCTTGTTATATCTACTGAAAAGTACAAATAAAATAAATTTAATTCAAATTATATTATACTAATAAGTATTTTTTTAATACGGATTTTCGGTCCCAAATTTAAATTTTGTATATAGCTAGTGTTTCAATTTGCGCGGTTTATTATATTTCTGGTCCCAAAACAGAATTTTGTATTGATAACTAATCTTTATTTACGCGATTTTGATTTACGCGGGTTTTATTCGGTCCCAACGTACCGCGTAAATCAAGGGATACTGTAGTTTCAAAAACAAGGAAAAACAGTTTGATCAGTGTTTTAATAGGTAAAAGCAGAATTAACCATGTTTGCTCATGGAAAGAGCTGATTTATGAGCATTTGTAAAACTAGTCGTACAATTTGAAATAAAACATTTTAAGAAAACAGAATGTTAAAAATAGGTTGTGTTTTGCTAATATCTCAATTTGGGAAAATGAGTTTTGATCATATAAAACGATGATAAATTTCTTCGTTTCTGATGGCAAAAAAAAAAAGAATTTGACCCCAGAAATACCCTTAAAATGGTGAACAATTTTGTTTCAGTCCAATTTATTTACATAAAGCAATTTTTATTGAAAAGATTGATACAATTTTTTCTTTAAAATTTCTTTGGTGTTCACACAGCACAATTTTATTGCATAAATCACTTGTATTTTTATTCGAAGGTAGACACACATTTGTATACACATATGTAATATAAATAAGAGAGTAATAAGAATTGCTAGTACAATCAAGTATGTACTTGTCTTGTTTCATGTAAATTGGAAAAATATGCGCTGTGGATTAAGTGGAAATAGTGCAATATCAAATGCTATCCTATGATACAGAAAAAATGCTGGCCTTATGAGAATTCGTGCAGTATAATGATTCCATGCTTACATCCAAACTAGTTTAGACTTAGTTAGGCAAAAAAACTTACATGTTATGATGTGGTCACAATCCCTTATGGCCAATTTTTGGGAGTCCGAAAAAATCAAAAATCTGAATATAAAACTAAAAACTTGTGGGATCTATGAATCGTAGCTACTATTATATTTTATTTATAACAGATGGCGTATCTCTTGATCAGGTTATTTGTCTTATCTGTACTTATTTAAACTATTTATATGTCATTTTGGGAGATGCATATCTGTAATTTATTCCCCTTTAGTTACTAAAGATTATAGTGTAAACAAAAATGATTTTTTACTTTCAACCTGCTAGAGATCTTTTGTGTGGTTAAGAAGAGGATCACTCAAGCCAGTCAAACAAGTTTGAAGACTATAAATAGGACACATTAATCCGTGGAGGTTGTTGTTAAACTCAACAGGAAATTGTAAAATCATTGGAAGCTACTCAAGCAGTAGGATTCATTTAAGAGCAGGGAAATTGATTTTTATATCAATTGCAGTCGAAATGCTGCTTAAACGCTATAAAATAAAGTAATTTTTGCAGCGAATCATTACTTGCGACATGGATCGTAAAAAATCGTACGTGGAGCCTGGTTAACCAGACAATTAACCACTATAGTCAAATATATATAGCGCTAAGGTAGTGCTTTTTATTTTGTGGGACCAAATGGATCCTAAGGGAACTTGTACCAAATGCAACTGATTCGTTTGAAGCTAGCATTGGCCCTAAAATGGCTAATCTTTAATAATAGATCCATAACATTTTATAACTCTAAATCTACAACTCAACACTGTGCCTCACACCTTATTATTAGTTATATATGTATATTTCACATCAACAATTTCATATTAATGATTTGTTAATAAAAGTTTTAAGTTTTTTTTTAGCGAACAGCAGAAAACAAACAAATCTCAAAAATATAAAAAATTCTAATTTATAAAACTCATTCTCATATGTACACACACCCTTGCACACACAAAAGTATAAACGGGAACGTATGTTAAGCAAATATTAATCTTTTCATATGAAATGTGATGTGGGAATAAGAATAATTAAAAATGAAAAAAAAGTTTAAATTAACTTTTATAACGGAAAACCGCAAAACAAACAGAGGGTTGAGCCTAAAACAACAACGAAAATAGCAATAATATTCGTAGTAGTGTAAGTATTTAGTTATAGCAACAGCCGCCACCCGTGTTTTTCTAACAAACGCACTCAGTTCATTATAAGTTTGTAATGAACAAATGAAAAATTTTGATTGTGATTTTGTTTGCTGTTTTTATTTTCCAACAAAACATGAGTATTTTTCTTAAACGAACGCGCAAAAGTTAAAATCAGTTGTTATTATGAAAGAAGGGGAAATTCTAAAACAAGTAAATCTGCTGCATGTAGTGCGTGTACACACACCAGTGCGTATGATTATTGCGATCGTGTTTGCTATCCATAACGTATCGCTTACATTTATATATTTCATACATTGTTACTGTGTGTGTATGTGTGATTTGCCATATGCTTTTTTCAGCATCATCTACTCAACTCGTAAAGCTCAATTTTTGTAGCTGTGCAATAATTTAAATCTTCATTGCCCATGTTTATATTACGTTAGCAATAGAAATGTTGGAATTCCATTGTTTCTCTTGTTGTTGTTTTAATTGTTCCTTTCCAATGTAAGTATAGCTGTATGGCTATTGGAAAATTAGAAAAGCAGGGGTTCTTGTAACTGATTTGCAGGCAACTAAATCTTATATAAAGGGAGATTAATTTTGATTTTTTTAAGGCCCTAATTTTGTGAAAATTACGGTGTTAAAGCAAGTGATTGTTTGCGTTGTAACAAACGCTGTTGTAGATACAACTGTTTGAAATTGTGTATTTTGTAAAACGCAAAGCTGAATTTTTTATCACTTGCGTTGTCAAATTTAACGCCTTAGTTTTAGTTTTTAGCGTTAGTTTTAAAAGTTAATTTAAAATATTATTTAAAACACAAAATTATTCAATTAATTTAATATTTTATGGGAACTTTATTAATACGGTGAAAGTAAATATACCTATACAAACATATTCATGTAGTATAAAATTCTTCTAAAATTTTTCTTAGGTCAAGTTTTGCTTCTTTTGAAATAGCTGTCACATGATGAGGTTCCTTTAGAAAGCGACCTATCTCACGTAACATATGTATGTATATGAAAACGTTTTCTTGTTCATTCGGCTGTTCATCTGAAATCTTTAAAAAGTAAATTAAAACAAGTAAAAAAGTATAGTCGTTCAAGCCCGACCATATAATAGCCAAGTATATGTATAAAACAGTTTTTCAGAAATGGGCGTTATATGGGAGATATAACCTATTGCGGACCGATCATCCAAAAATTTAGTGCCATGATGTCTGTGAATATAAGTTTTATATGTGTTAAACTTTATCTCGATATAAATACTTTTAAACGATTTATGGAGCTTAAAGTGAATTACGGAGAGGGTCTTATATAGAATTGCGGCTAATTATGGACCGCTCATAATAAAATTGTACCGTATTATTTGTATACATATAAAATATATTTGCGTTAAATATTATTTGGATACCAACATTTTTGAGAGAGTTATGCTCTTTAAAGTGATTTTCGGAAGTGAGCTACGAGTAATTATGGACCGATATGCACAAAATTTACAGATGTGATTTGTCTTCATTTACCAGTCATTTGTGATGAAATTGTTGGGATACTTGCATAATTCAAGCATTTATGATCAGTAATCCCCAATTTAGGGAGGACATTTGTATGGGGGCCAGGTGAAATAATGGACCGATTTCCACCAGTTTCAATCCCGTCTATTCTTTGGGCGAAAAAATACCACGTATCAAATTTTATCGAAATATCTTCAAAATTGCCACCTGTACTCTGCGCACTAGCTTTACATGGACAGCAAGCAGCCAGCCAGCCAGACGGACGGACGGACATCGTTAAATCGACTCAGAAAGTGATTCTAAGTCGATCGGTATACTTCAGGGTGGGTGTTGGACCAATATTTAAGGGCGTTACAAACATCAGCACAAATCCAATATACCCTCCCCACTATGGTGGCGTAGGGTATAAATACAGTAAATCTCGACAGTGTTATAATCTATTATTCGTTAAATTCATGATGTTTATAGTGGAGGGCAATTGATTTTTTTCAATAGATATGTCTAGGACGCTTGAAGCATCTTCACCTTCCGAAGAAGAAGACATATCCATAAGTGCCTCTAATTTTCTTAATAGTAAAAGTTAACTTTAATTATAGTGAGTAATAAAGTGACCTTTAAAATTGTTCGTTATTACAACTTCCTTGTAAAATAAAATAATCTTTTTCTGAAATATGACAATACAATAAATATTTGTTTGTGAAAAACAATTCAAATTCAACAATCTACTTTGAGGCTGACTGTATTCTAAAATATTCTCCATGTTATTAATATAAATTAAACGTCTGCTTTCCATTTTTGTTTGTCAAATTATTTATTGGCAAAAAAAAAAATTTAAATTAATTTCTTTTTCATAAAGTTGACATTTTTTCCAGAACATATGACAACTTTAAATACATAAACCTCACTATAAAATTTAAAGGCAAGGATAGTCTTCCTTTAGCTTATCAATCGGTTTTAGATTAAAGTAAACTTATAATAACCAAATACTTCTTATCTGTCCGATAATATCATACCTTTAACTATTGCCAAGTTGTAATAATGGGCCTTATTAGTAACTTTGTTTTTATAATTACATATTTACTTGAAAAGCTTTTTTCTTTACAATTTGAAATATTTTCTGGGTAAATACCCAAACAAAATTATTTGAATTTCTTTATTTATTTAATTTATTTATTTATGTTTATAAAAGGGTGTTCTCAATAATGTTTATAAATTAAAAATGTCTACAAATGGTAAACAAGTTATATGTCGATAAACACGCCATCTGTTGATAAATATGCTGTATATTGATACCGACTGTTAATTTTAAATTGAAATATAATTTCGTAATAATAATTTATTGTAGTGGTAAGGCAAGATAAATTTGTACTCTATACATTGTAGGTAATCCAGCTAGAAGTATATTGCCACTTTAGTAAAAAACTTTTCTCAATTTTGTATGTAAAAGATAAAGTAAAACAGTTTAAAATACATGTTTCACATACACGAAACACACGAACAAAAAAGTCATTATTTTATATTTTACAGCTTAAAAATTTATAAAAAATTAATAAGTGTTTCATAACTATAAATACACTGAACTTAAAATAATTTTTAATAACAATATTTACGAAAAATTAGGCCTTTAATAATGTATTAGGCCTCCTTTTTTTAATCAGCTCAATAAATCGATCAGGCAATCGGATATTTTTTAAAATTTAAATTTAAAGGCAAAAAAAATTTTTAAAATTTAAATAGTAGAATCTTAAAATTTTGTATGAATACCTATATTATCAACATCGATATTTTTATCATTAATGGTTTAGTTTTGGAAAATAGACGTGGTACAGCCTATACGAAATTTATATTGCATAAGAAATACAATAGTTAGAACCTTTAAATAGTATATAGTACATCTAAATAATTTCATTACGCTGGTATTATCGAAGCTCGCCGGGTTTTAGCAAGTAATTATATAAAGTCAGTTTGTATGATTATGACAGCGTGTAGATATATGTATGTATGTAAGTTGTAAAACGTTATTTTACCATATGCCCACCCTAATGGGAAATATCAATGTTTCATTGTGCGTAGACTTCACCTCCACTACTTAGGGAACATTTACACAATACTACCAGTTACTTTACAAAAGCAAAAACAATAACTACCTTTGTATGTATGCATTAGGGATGCCAATCCCGAAATCCCGAATTTTTGTTTTACAAAATTCCGCTATTTTTCGGGATTAGCAAATAACTAACAATTTTACAAAGTCATGAACAAAAATTTAAATTTTAAAACTTTTGTCGAAGAAATTGGTGTTCCTATATATTTATAGTACAAATTGAGCAAATACAATATTATGGGCATTTCTATCATCATGCAATGTTAGATCTTTAGCTTAATACTAAATATAAATAGCATTCAATGTTATGATGGAAATTTCCACCATTATGCAAAGAAGGGTTTAAACCTAAAGAGATAAGAATTTGTTTTACCTAAACAAATACTTGTTATTTTAAATCCGGTAAAAGTAAAAGTTATATAATTATCTGCTGATGTTACACTTTTATTTATGCTCAAAGAGATATCAAAAAGTTATCTGGTGAAGTCTCTCCTTAAAAGAAACCAAGTAATAAGGATGATTTGATCAACAACAATTTTAAATTTGTGAAAAACCCCAAAACTAATGGTGGAATTTGATAATGATACAGAAATGTTTGTTATTATGATTCATTTGTTAAAATGAATTAAAAACGTTGATTGCGAAACGAATAAATAATGAATGTAATTTAAATATGTAAAATTCCCCCACAACTAATACTGCCTATAATAATATGGAATAAAATATTGAATAAGAATTATTTGTTTCGGAGGGTAAGAAAGGATTGTTTATGCAATCGGAATACAAAAATGTTGTAACAATTTTGTCTTCAAACAATGTAAACGATGTTTTTCGTCAGCTTCATTGGTAACAAAATTAAATCAAGATTCTTTTTACTAGATATATACGAGGGCGGTTCGGAAACTTCTTAGCCTAGCACAGAAAGAGAATAGTTAGTTTTTCAAAAACATTCAATATAATCTCCTGAAACTTCAATTGCATCTTTATTTGATTTAAATCGCTTACCAGATAAGATTTTTTTTTATATTTGGGAACAGGTAAAAGTCACTGCGAGCTAAATCAGGAGAATAAGGTCCAGCCACTCGTAGCTTGAGAAATTTTCATTCTCATACGGTTTTTCATCTCTAGTTCTTCATGCAAAATTAAATGGACTCGCGCATAAGAGATGCCCATAATATTAGCTATTTCACACACTTTTATTCGTCGATCATTTCGTACCATATCATGGTATTTGGCTACAATTTCTGTTGTTGTTGCGATTTTTGGCAGTCCACTACGTGGTTCATCCCCAATGTTTGTACGACCACGTTAAAAATCACCAACCCAATTTTTTACAGTTGCATATGAAAGTGCTCCTCCACCTAACGCATTCACGATATCATTATGCATTTTTTGTCTCGACAAATCATTTTTATTAAAATATTTAGTGACACCAAGAATTTCTAATTTTTCCATTGTAAAAAAATCTCGAATGCGTCTTTTTTGAACACTTGTTTCTATATGAAGGAGTTGGCAGATCGAAAAGAATGGAAGTTTCCAAAACACTTAACTTTTTTCAATTTATACCGCGCTTTCTGTTCTATGATAAGGAGTTTCCGAACCGCCCTCGTAGATAGATGACAGCTTTAATTTGCATTAGTAATCTTAAGTCAAATTAACTTTTTAATTATCCCCATTCTGATGTAGGTAGGTTATTAGGTTTGACATAAATGTACAAAATTAGATTGAATTTACACTGAATTTAGATATTTCAATATGGTAACACAGTCGACAATCAGTCAGGTGTTTATATATTATTTTCAATTGAAAAAATTAAAATGGATTCAGCAAAGATAAGTTATTTTGTTTTTTGTTTTTATTTTGAACCTTTTTAAGCACTTTTTTGCTGAGGCGAAAGTTTTTCTTAAATCTTTTATCGATCATCTTAAGTTGTATGAATTATATTCTTCATGAAAAGATAATAAAAACCTGCAAATTTGCACACACTTGCCATTCTCTTAGTTTAGAGTATCTCACTACTGCGATCCTAACTTGTAGCAACACGTTGAGATTTACGGTTGCTAGAGCATGTTTAGTTTTTACATTATGGAGCAGTTTCAGCGAAAGTAATTTCAGCTGTCTTCCAAAAAAAAAAAAATTTACCCATAATATAGCCGCTAATCGTAATTTCTGCTTTCTATACATTAGCTGCCGTATTTATAAAAAATTAAAGTAGACTTCAAGTGTACTTTAAGAAAATTTTGTATGAAAATTTTGTCTTAAAGCACACTTCAAGCCTACTTTACTTTTTATAAATACGGCAGTAGATCTCGATGTAAATAACTAAATACGAAAACTGTTGTCTGTCAGGGTAAAATTTTAATTTACATTAGTGAAATTTTAATAAAAATTACGCCGTGGTCTGTCTACGTTATTATATATATATATATTATGTCCTGTGGTTCCTAGTAGGAACAAAGGGCCGCAACGAACTCTTTCCATTCGATCCGGTTTGGTGCTAGATGTTTAATTTCCCTCCAGCTTAGCCCACTTTGGTTTACTTCAGATTCAAGTTGACGTCTCCAGGTGTGCGACGGGCGGCCAACCCTTCTTGTATTATCATGGGGGTTCCAGTTAATCGCAGATTTAGTAGGGTCGCCATGTGGTCTACAGAGCGTGTGGCCTATCCAGCGGCATTTTCAATTAAGGATCTCGATGTTAATTGGCCGTGTGTTCCGAAATTGAGGTAGACTTCCATACAGTGCGTAACATACCAAATAATTGCTTGGCCTTTGACATCCGATAGGCCACATCATTGCTGCAGCCGCCAGTATGTGTTAAAATGCTACCAAGATAGCAAAACGATTTTACTTCTTCTAGCTCAACATCCTGTATTTTAAATCTGCTGTTATTGAGGGTATTGCAACGCATTACCTTAGTCTTTTCAGTATTAATTTTTAGTCCAGCTTTTGCAGCTTCGGATTTTAGTTTAGCTTATATATGACGATAGCTGTGGGATAGGATGCAGATATCGTCTGCGTACTCCAGACTCTCAAGTTGATGAGTAAGCCCCCATCTTATTTGTTTGAGTGGCATTGCGCACTATGACGTCAAGGACAATGTTGAAGAGAAGGGGTGATAGTATAGCGCACTCCGGTTACCACATTAAAGCTGTTACTTAGAGCGTTGTCATGAACAACTCTACATTTAACGTCTGCGTACAGTGCCTGAGTAAGTTGGATGATCTTAGGTGGAACACCTTTACCTACGTTATTACCTTAATATTTTAAAGAAGCTTTATCGATCGGTAATATTCTGATGCTTTAAAATTAAAATATAAATTAAAGGCGAAGTGACATGCGAGCACATATTATTTTTGTCAATCTAACATTTCAATATAATGTTATTATGTTTTTTATTTATTAATGGTTTATAAATTTTTAATCAATTTAAAATTTTTTGTTTTCAAACTTATTTATATTTAACTTTTTTGAAATAAAGCGTTATATAAAAATTTGTTTTAATATGAAACAAAAATTCCGAAAACCCGAATCCCGGGATTTGACAGTCCCGTTTGGCATCCCTAATATGTATGTTCCTAAGTACGAGTATATGCACATATGTATGTTGGAGACCAGTAAACTATTGTATGCAATTGTGCAAAAGTATGTTTGAATTAGGGTGCGTGGGTGTGTGTGTGTTTTCCTTATTGTGTCAATGTTTGTGCTTGGACGATTAACACTGCTTTTTAAAAATTCATTGTTTTCTAGCGTTACATTTTCCAATTTTTTTAATCTTGGAGTTAAAAGTTGTTGAAATGTTTTATTTCTGTGCAGTGCAATTACCACTTTAATTGAGCAAAATAATTTATGTATGGAATACTGCCATATATCATAATTTTGTTTACTGCTTTCGAAGGTGTGGTACATATTTGGTAATTAATTTTAATTATATTAAATGTTTATAATTTCCATTATTTTTATAACTTTTTATTAAAAAGTAATTATAATTAGGGTATTTTGGCAGTTAAGAACCAAAGGGCTAAAATCAAAAATTTGTTCATCATAAATTAACATCACGCAGTGGTTTAGAAACATTTTTTTTTAATAATTCAGTATTTCGGAAGTTTTTCGGGATAAAATGCAAGATACATAACAGATGGTGTATCTTTTGAACACGGTTTTTGTCTTTAGGAACTTGTGTGCCATTTTAAGGGTAACATATCCGTCATTTTTTCTGTCTTAAGGCAGAATTAGTCTTTACTTTCTGTTCCGTTCCGAATCAGCTGACTTGATTCTTTTAAATAGAAAATATGTAGAAGTCGGTAGTTGTTTTGTTACTTTCCGTGCCGTTGCGGACGAACCTGTTTAAAACAAAAATTTGCTAAGGCCACTTTCAGATTAGGCAATTTTATTTGCGCAAGTATAATTTTCATTTTTATTTATTTTCTTTTGAACTTGCATTTGTGTACACATTCAGTAACTTGGTTGCGCAAGTTTAATTATCTTATGCTCGAATTTTCTTAATTTTTTGACGTCTTCTCTCATTTCTGTATTCATTGTAATTGTGAAAGTGATTTGAAGTTGAAGAAAAAAATGTTGTTAAGATATATGCATCGGAGAAGTGGTTAAAGCATGATAAAGAAGATTTGCTAATGGGTTTGTAAACCATAAATTCCTTCCAATTTTTCTACGTAGTTTAAAGCCATTTTTAAGATTTAACAAATTTGTGCAAAAAAGCAACTTTGCTCCCTACTAATAACAACAAGAGGCAGTGGATAAAACCTTGGAGAAAGCATAGAAACGTTCGTGGTTCCTTTTCATTCTTAACAACAGAATTGTTGCTGACTAAATGAAAATGAACGAACATTAAAAATGCATTCATTTTGTTCAACTAAATTGATTAGATGTTCCGCCTCATTTTACTTCCATTTTCTCATAATTTTTTAATTTAATAAAAATTTATTCACAAATAAATATAAAATTTTCTTAACATAAAATTCGACAACACCGCAGAGTATACTCTGTGACAACACACCGAAGAAGAAATAAAAGACAATGTCAAAAACAAATAAATATTCCAACCCAAGAATGACAGCAGCAACAGAGTTGCCAAGTACAAACAAGCGTGTACTCAAGCCTCGGCAATTATTTCCCCTTCAAACCGACCTTTCCTCTCACACCCACACACACAAGACTGGCGCAAATAAAATTGCCTAATCTGAAAGGAGCCTAAGTAATTGTAAGTGACAGCACAAAACAGCTGACATCCGCACAAAAAATAAACATTTTTGGTTTATTAGAAAAATTTTAAATTTTTTTGAATTGAATTAAGTTTTTGTATAAAAGTTATAAAAATAAACGATGGATGACGAAAAACTCATTACTTCAGTCGAAAGTAATGATATATTGTACAATAAAAAAAATTGATTTGTATTTATACCCTACACCACAATAGTGGTGTGGATTTATGCGGATGTTTGTAACGCCCAGAAATATTGCTCCAACACCCACCTTAAAGTATATGAATCGGCTTAGAATCGCTTTCTGAGTCGATCTAACGATGTCCGTCCGTCCGTCCGTCCGTCTGGCTGGCTGTCCATGTAAAGCTTGTGCGCAGAGTACAGGTAGCAATTTTGAAGATTTTTCGATAAACTTTGGTACGTGATAGTTTTTCAGCCCAAGGATGGATGGGCTTGAAACTGGTGGCAATCAGTCCATTATTTCACCTAGCCCCCATACAAATGTCCTCCCGAAATTGGGGTTTACCGGTCATAAAAGTTTGAATTATTAAAGGAACCAAACAAATTTCATCAAAAATAAGTGCTAAATGAAGCCAAATCACATCTACAAATTTCGTGAAGATCGGTCCATAATTAGTAGTAGCTCCCATATAAGGCACACTTCCGAAAATCCCTTTAAAGAGCGTAACTCACTCAAAAATGTTGGTATCCAAATAATATTTAACAAAAATGGATCTTATATGTATGCAAACAACACCGTACAATTTTATTGTGATCGGTCTATAATTAGTCGTAGCTCCCATAAATGGCCCACTTCAGAAAATCACTGCAACGATCATAAATTTCTTAAGAATATTGGTAATCAAATAAAATTCGACACAAATAATATACAGAAAGGTGACACCTAATTTTATAATGGTCGGTCCGTAATTAGTCGAAACTCCCATATAATAGACCGTAATCAACTTTAACCTCCATAAATCTTTTAAAAGTATTTACATCGAGATAAAGTTTAACATACATAATATTTATATTCACAGAAATCATGACACTAAATTTTTGGATAATCGGTCCATAATAGGTCATATCACCCATATAGCGCACATTTCTGAAAAACTATTTTATACATATACCGGGTGTAGGGTATTATATGTTCGGGCTTGACCGACTATACTTTCTTACTTGTTTTTGATTGATTTTCGTGGTATGTGTTGTCTGTTTACCTAAAACCGCTTATACGTTTATACGGAAAAACTAACTAACTACAAAAATTTAACAACAGAACGACACGGAACAGAACAGCAACAGAAAGTAAAGACTAATGAAGCATTTAGTTATTATTTTTTTTGTTTAGAAAATGTGGAGAAAGCGTTATAAGAGGAAATTTTTCTTTACTTCTTTAATTTGAAAAAGTGCCTCTGAAGTACACCGAAGCTAATGCTGAATGTGTTCCTTCAGTTTCAAAGTGCTAAAGAAAAGGTGATTTTGATATGGGAGCCAAAGATCGCCCCGGCTTGACTAAAAAAATTAAAGAAACATTTTTCGTGTTGGGCAGTGTTATCACTCTTCAGTGGACTTTAGCACAGTTTAAGCTACTTGTAATTATTCTTAGTTCACGAGTTCTTGGCAACAAATATTATGAATTTAGAATAAGTACACAGCGCAGTTGGAACTGAATGTGGTACAATAGTTAATGAGATTCATCAAAACAAAATCTCTGCTTTTTTAATAGCAAACTTATTTTTTCTTTTAGAGATAATGATTTTCTTATTTCTTCCATTTGTGATTCAAAAGGTACATATTCAATCGTTTTGTTTTGTGAACAATACTTTATCTTATAAAAAAAACTCCATCTTTTGTTTCTTTATACCAGCAACACTTGAAAGCACTTAAGGAAAATATATTCAGCATGAAACCAACAGACCAGCCAAAAATGTACATATTTCACCCTTTACTTTGAAAAGCAAACAGAAATAAGAATGATGAAAGAAAAAAATCAACAAAAATGTTACTTCTGCTTAAATTGTTCAGTTTATTTACTTTTCGTATTCTTCGCACAACATTTTTGTTTGGAGCAAAATTAAATCGATTAATCTGACACTAGAAATGTGTATAAGTTTTGCTGCTGCACTTTTTCCAACTTACTGCTTCATACTTGATGTTGTATTTTTGCTCCTTTTCTCATTGCATTTGTTCAGTGTATACCTTCGCAAAGAAAGTTTTAAGACAGGTAGAAAGTTGTTAACTTTAATTTTGGTGCTATTTTTAAGTTGTTTATTTAGCAATAGATTTTTAGGAGAAAATAAATTAAAATTACTTGATTTGTTTGTGGAAGTAGAAAAATGGAAAATGAAGAAAGTATATTAATGTATGTATGTATATGTATGAACAAGACTTTAGAAAAATCTTGCATTTCGTTTCCATTTTCTTTATCTTTTGTACGACTTTTATAATCTAAATTGTAGTTAAATGTAAATATTGTGGTGGTATTAAAATAAATAAATTATAAGCTAACTACAAAAAACGAAAACGAAAACGTTCATACTATTTGCTATTACAGCAGAGTAATTGAATTTGCAAAGAGCTGAAAAGTGTCCTTCGAGACAAAGCAGTAATCTCAGTTTTGTTTAATTAAATAAGTAGATCTTTACTGTAGAATTCTCTTTGAACTAAGTGAAATTAACATTTTAAACACAAGCAAGACTAACAAAATAACGTATTAATTTGTGAAGGATACAAATAGAAAACAAACAATGTATATTGGGCATTTAAATCTGTTAACAAAACAGTTAACAGATTTCGACATTAAATAAAATTATCTTCTTTTTTTTTTGATTTTTATACCCTACATCACCATAGTGGGGGGGGGGGGGTATATTGGATTTGTGCTGATGTTTGTAACGCCCAGAAATATTGCTCCAACACCCACCTTAAAGTATACGGATAAGCTCAAAATCACTTTCTGAGTCGACCTAACGATGTCCGTCCATTCGTCCATCCATCTGGCTGGCTGGCTGTCCATGTAAAGCTTGTGCGCAGAGTACATGTCGCAATTTTGAAGATATTTCGATAATATTTGGTACGTAATATTTTTTCGCCCCAACGACGGATGGAATTGAAACTGGTGGCAATCGGTCCATTATTTCACCTGGCCCCCCTAAAAAAGTCCTCCCGAAATTGGGGTTTACCGATCATAAATGTTTGAATTATTAAAGGAACCAAACAATTTTCATCAAAAATAAGTGGTAAATAAAGCCAAATCACATATACAAATTTTGTGCAGATCGGTTCCGAAAATCACTTTAAAGAGCGTAACTCACTTAAAAATCTTGGTATCCAAATAACGTTTAACACAAATATATCTCATATGTATACCAACTATACGGTACAATTTTATTGTGATCGGTCCATAATTAGTCGTAGCTCCCATATAAGGCACACTTCCGAAAATCCCTTTAAAGAGCATAACTCACTCAAAAATGTTGGTATCCAAATAATATTTAACAAAAATAGATCTTATATGTATGCAAACAACACCGTACAATTTTATTGTGATCGGTCTATAATTAGTCGTAGCTCCCATAAATGGCCCACTTCAGAAAATCACTGCAACGATCATAAATTTCTTAAGAATATTGGTAATCAAATAAAATTCGACACAAATAATATACAGAAAGGATGACACCTAATTTTATAATGGTCGGTCCGTTATTAGTCGAAACTCCCATATAATAGACCGTAATCAACATTAACCTCCACAAATCTTTC
The DNA here is from genome assembly GCA_950370525.1 of Bellardia bayeri. Lineage (NCBI taxonomy): Eukaryota > Metazoa > Arthropoda > Insecta > Diptera > Calliphoridae > Bellardia > Bellardia bayeri. The sequence goes on along the minus strand of OX493264.1, from coordinate 34,461,462 downwards.
AAAAGTATTTATATCGAGATAAAGTTTAACATACACAATATTTATATTCACAGAAATCATGACACTAAATTTTTGTATGATCGGTGCATAATAGGTCATATCTCCCATCTAGCGAACATTTCTGAAAAACTGTTTTATACATATACTGGGTGTAGGGTATTATATGGTCGAGCTTGACCGACTATACTTTCTTATTTGTTTTTTTTTTTTTGTATATGATCTGTGCTTAGGGTTTGCTAGTAACGTTTTATAATATCAGTTACTGTACCTTTTGTAAAGTGTAGCTTTTTTTGCAATCGCTAAACCAGAACGTTTTGGATTTTCAAGGAATTTCTTTACGATATACTTTCTATTTTGATTTTCTATTGCCCAGCACGATTCAAATTTAAAATGTTAGTTTAAAAATTGGCAAATAATTTTATTAATAATCCATGATTAGCAAGCTCAAATATGTGTTTTTTTTTTAAATTAATGATGCCGTGAAAGATTTCAGTACGACACGATTTTTAGGAAATCTTTTTTTTTTCGTTTGAATTTATTAATTTCTTACAGAATAAATAGTACCTAATTCTACGCAGTGACAATTTTGCAAAAAAAAATTCATGCACCCTAATTCCAAGACCGGGAAATCACTTGTATTAAAAGTTAGTATTCTTTAAACAAAAAATGTTTTTATGTTTGGATAAAGCGAAAAATAAGATACCACTATTGTTATGACACGCAGAGTACAGTGTTTCAAATAATAATAAAAATTTCAAGTTTCAGTAGTACGAAGTAGAAAAACTTAAAAATGTATGACTTTGTTAATTCTTACTGTGAAACTATTGTTGAGCACATGCTGAATTTAAGCTAATGGTATAAATTTTATGAAAAAATTTTAATTTGATGATTCGAAGGCCACAAATTTAAAAAATTGACCTAAGTTATACGTCTAGAAAATTCGTTAATGAAATTGCGCTGATGTAGGTCCAATATCCATCAAATAGATGGAAACGTGTAAATTCAAATGCTACCCTGTACCAGAGAAGAAATGCTGCTTCTATGAAAACTCATGCAGTACAATGATTCCAAGCACATGTCTATACTAGTTAGGTCTTGATTTAAGCAAAACAAGGTCATATTATAGAGTTTCGTCACAATCTTCAGACTTAAACCATATTCACCACCTTTGAGGAGACTTCAAAAAAAATAGTGGGATGTAAACTAAAAATTAAGACTTTATGCACTTGTTATTGCATAAAATAAAACTAATACAGAAAATTAGAAAATGTTTAATAATTAAAAAAAAGATATTTATAAATCAAGAGTAAAAGTATCAAGTTCTAAGAAAACATACAAACGAAACGAAAACAAGCTGCATGTACTCAATTTTGCAGCATGGGGAATGATAAATAGTATTTTTAAAATTTCTTCCAAAGCCCGTTATTTCGTAAAACACCTTTTATATATTTTGGCATGCTCTTCACTAGGGATGCCAAAAGGGACCGATTTTGCAAATCCCGGGATCCCGGAAATTCGGTATTCTTGTTTTTTATTAAAACAAATGGGTTTATTAATAATAAAAACTATTTATTTCTAAAAAGTAACTTGTATTAAATATAAATATGTTCGAAAATAAACATTTGCTGTCCTCACAGCTATAATTTTTAAATTTACTAAGAGTTTATTAAAAAACACAATGACATTACACTGAAAATTAGATAGAGAGAAATAATATTTCGCCTTTAATTTAAAAGCAGTTAAATATTAAAACAAACATTTTCAAAAAATTTAAATGTTTTGAATAAATCATTCCTTTTTCTTGATTTCTAGTTTCAGTTAATCGGGTTGGAGTTAATCGGTATTGTCCCGAATGGCTGTTCACAATTGACCACCAATTCTAAATCGAATTGAGGTCGGCACTTTTTGCTATCCCCAGCATGAAAAGGGTTTCGAAGTGTGTTTTATTTTTTTGTTGTGTTTTATCTACAAAATTGGAAAGCTGAGTTTGAAAAATAAGCAGATAGTCCTCTTTCCTCATTATTTCTTAGATTTTTCGCGGGGATCTGAGGTGTCACCATGTAAAGTAATCTTATATTATGATGTTCCTCCCACATTGGTTTATTGTTTCCTTTACATGATTTCTTTTAATTCTCTGGCCTGTTCTGTGCCAGCAATATTATTTAACATCGGATTGAAAACGATTAAATTTGAATTCATCTTGCCAAACTATACGTTTCCAGTCATCTACAGTCCATTTTTTTTTTTATTTTTTTTCAGTCATTCATTTAACACACTGAAGTGCTTTAATTTGATATGTATTAATTTTTATACCCCACACCACCATAGTGTGGAGGTATATTTGATTTTTGCTGATGTTTGTAATGCTCATAAATATTAGTCCAACACCCATCTTAAAGTATACTAAAGTATCCCTTAGAATCCCTTGCTGAGACAATTTATCGATGACCCCCTGGCTGGCTGTCTATGTAAAGCTTGTACGCAAAGAAAAGATCGCAATTTGAAAGATATTTGATAAAATTTAGTACATAACATTTTTTAACCCAAGGACGATTGTGATTGATATTGGTTGAAATCGGTCAATTATTTTACATCGCCCCTATTGTTTAACACACGTAACCAAACAAATTCCATTACAAGTCATCATAATCTACACGTTTTGTGCAGATCGGATCATAATTGACCATACCTCCCATATACGACACACTACCGAAAATCACTTTAATGATCCATATATCGATGTAATTTTCGACACAAATATGTTACACAAAACATTCGGCCCAAATTTATGATAATTTTTTATTTTGATTATGATATGATGATTCCGAAAATCACCAAAATATTTATATGCATATAAGGAGAGCTACGAAATGTTTGAATGATCGGTCCATAATAGGTCATAGCTACCATTTTTGAAACACTTTCTTGACCGACTATACCTTTTTACTGGTTTATTATTAAAATATTCTCAAAAACTATAAACGAAAATTTATTAAAAAGTATCGTTCTTTTTATTTTTTTCAGCACTGCATAGATATATGAGTGCTGAGCAGCAGTCAACTGGCTGTAAGGCATTCCTGATGTTGCAAATGCTTTTAAGAGTATCCTCGTGTATATTTTATAAAAACAAGCAAAAAAAGTTTTGATTATTTACCACCACAATTTAAGTATAAGCAATAAATCACAGAATTAATCCTTCCAGAGTTTATTAGTGAAAAACACTGACCATGACCGAACGTGAAATCTAACAACTACATAAATACATATATACATACGCTCACACACTCACACACACATACTAACTTTGTCTATTACATATAAACAATGTAAATATACATTTACGTATGTGTGTGAGAGTGTTGTTATAATGAATGTTAGATGGGTGGTGTTTTTCTTTTACTTATTCTGGCTTTTGCTTTTGGTGTCTTTTTAATATTCTGCTGGACAGAACAAAAAATATAAAAAAGCCGAAAAACTTGCGAGTTACTTGAGAGGTTTTTCTAAGTTTTTTTTCTGGCATTTTTCGTTTGCGTTTGTGTAGAATCGTAATAAATTACCAAATGTCCAAAAGTAAAATAAACAACTTTATTTGAGTCAAAATGACGATGAGTATAAAGACTACAACGATAATACCAACGACGTCCATACTGACTACCATTTACAAATAATGATGAGGAACTTGCAGCAGTAAGACGATGGACGTGAAAGTACAACAAACAAACAGCATATAAATACATTTTGCTAAAGTTTAGCTAAATAGCAACAGCAAAAACAAAGACAGCAGCGGCAACAACATAATAATCAGTTATCCAGAGCGATTTTATTTACTACATACATACACATATATTTATAGCTATTTAGGTATAGTAAAGGGGAATCCTTTTAGATCATGCTGTCAACGCATTCTTATTCAGCCTAACAAGGCATCAACGTCTAAAAAATTATTCAGCTGTGCGGTCAAAACTCGTTATTCCTGTTATACCGCTACCAATGCTAGAAAGCGTCAGCAAAAATTAGACCTTTCAAATGATACACCTATAGCGTAAGGCGGTCAACATTTGAATAAAATTATTTTTAAAAAGTAAAAGTTAAAGTTTGTTCTTTCGGGCAATAATAAGGATTACGATATCCAGTTATATTTTAACTATTTATATAGAATTTAAAAAAAAAAGTCTAAATGAATCAGCCTTTATGTGTTTGAGTGTATAAGGATCTGTGTTGTGGTTTGCCAGCCGCATGGGATTTATGCGTATTAAATGAGAAATTAATGAAGCTTTCCCCGTACATCACAAATGTTTTTTATTAATAATAATAATCCTTCTTAAAAACAAGAAACAAAATAAAAATTGAGCAAAACAAATGAACAACAACAACAAAAATAAAACCTAGAACATTTAGAAATAAAGAGTGGAACACAAAATTGTGGCAAATAAATATTTAAGGAGACACAAAAAGAAAAACAAAAGATGCAGGACTGCTGTGCCGAATCTTTAATACCCAACATAAATATAAACGGATGCAGGTTTTTGTGAATTTTATTAAATTTCTGGATATTATTTGCAATATATTTAAACAAAATTGGGAAATATTTTTGTAAAATATTGAAAACAAATTTTGGTCCATAAAGCCGAACTGAATTTTATAAGAAATCTGACTACATACTTTTGTATGTACATACATATATACTCTTTATTGCATTACTATAATTACACTGGATGTTTGCTAATTGTTGTAGAGTTACAAAAATTTTCCTAAAAAATTTTCTCTTTTTTATCCAAAACTTGGGAGACAACTTCGTTAATCTAAAAGAGAAATTGTGCACTAAGATTTTGTTAGTGTTTCATAACTATAATTACATTTTATGATAAATAATAGAAGAATAATAGAAAAACAAAAGCATAACTATTATTTATTAGTCTTATATAAGTTTTAATAATTTGGTAAAAAAAAAAATGCTGCGTGGTTCATACCTTAGTATTTTCGAAAAAGGTCAAATTTCAGTATATTTATAAAAGTGGCTTAAGTTTTCGAACAATTGCCAAAAAAAAAAAATACACCGGTCACATGTTGTACTAACAAAGTTTGTACATAATCCGGATTACTATGTATGGGGGCCGAAAAAAGGCTTTCTGAACGGAACAATTGCAGGATTATAAACTGTGCCAGCAACACAATAGAGAGTCTTGGTCCGACTATAAATGAATGTGACCTAAATGTTTTCAAAGCAGCCATAAGTTGACTCCAAAAATGACTAATACTTGACAAAAACTGTTGTCTGTGCCAAGGCTATAACAGGAAATAGGTAAGACGATAACCTTTGCTATTGAAACATATTGAAGAGAGTAGAAAAAACTAAATTTTGATGGTCTTGATGTTTTCAGCAGGTATTATAGAGACGCAATTTCTTAAAAAGAAGTCGAAAAGAATTCTTGTAATTACACACAATTACTAGATGAAAACTTAGTGCCATTTTTAGAAAAGTCGTCAAACAAACAGATGGTTGTCTTCGAAAAATATTAATGTGTATGGCCTTCAAGTTCTCCAGATTAGAACCCCAATTGATAGCATTTAGGGAATATTAAGCCATCAAATTTATGTTGAAAACCGATAATATGAAAGCATATATAACCTAAAAGAAGCTGTTGTAGATGCTTGGTGATCTATATATAAAAATAATATATTAAGGCCCTAATTTTGTGAAACGCAACGCCACAATTTTCTAAGCGTTGCGTTAAATTATATTTTGCAAATCACGGCGTTCAAGCAAGTGATTGTTTGCGTTGTAACAACTGATTCTTATTTTTGTGTTAAAATAACTGTATGAAATTGGGTATTTTGTAAAACGCAAAGCTGAATTTTTTATTACTTGCGCTGTCAAATTTAACGGCTCCATTTCATTATCGTTAGTTTTATTAATAATCCAAATAATTCAATTAATTTAATATTTATAAGAACTTTATTAATACGATGTATGTAAGTAAATACATACAAACATATTCATTTAGTGTAAGATACTACAACAATATTTCTTAGGGCGAAAAAAGAAGCGACAACGACAGCTCAATTTGAATTCTTGATAGTTGAAATAGAAAAGCATCTAGATGTGGCTAATGGAATGCCTAATTTTGGCAGCTCAAAGGCAACTGTTGATAATGTTTGGGAAAATATGTCGAAACACCTGAATGCAATTGGCCCACCAATTAGAAAAGTTTGTTGTAAACGTTTTTAAATATAAAACATTTTACATGTACATGTGCATATACCTTTTTACCTTAGGTTTGGACTAACAGAGGCAGACTAAAAAAAAAAAAAAAAAATCAGGAATAAATCTAGTATCCGACAAACTGCTGGTGGTCCATCTAAGTATGGTGAATTAACACCATCTAAATTAGCAGTTGATAGTATTGCAAATACTAGTGTGGCTGCTAATCCAACTAGCGCTGTTTATGGTTTTAAGTTAGCCAATAAAATAAACGAGGCAATTTAAATATTGTAAATCTACACAGTGTTCTTTTACTTACTGGGGTTTTTCAATGGATATGTCTAGGACGCTTAAAGCATCTTCACCTTCCGCAGAAGAAGACATATTCATACTTGCAAACATTTTTTTTATACCCCTTAGTATCTTTGTATTTATAGTTATTTGCTTTAAAAGCTTTTTCCGCACGATTTCAAATATTTGCTCCATAAATACTCAAACAAAATTATTGAACAGCTGATAGGTTTGTAGCATTGCCAATGCAAAATAAATGATAAATAAATTATAAATAAATTTCAGTGTCAACATTTACAATGGCAACATTAACCACGCAAAGATTTGACAGTATTTACAATTTATAACGTAATATTTCTGCGTTTGCTAAACGCAGTGGTTTACAAAATTTCATATTTTTGGTGATGCGTTCGCAAAAGCCTAAGTGTTACGTTAAACGCAAGTGATTTAGAAAATTAGGGCCTAAATCTGGTGAATGGAATGCCTGATAGAATTTTTTAGTTGATTTAAAAAAAAGGAGACCTAACACATTACTAAATTCTAAATTTATTGTGAATATTGGTATTTTAAGTTATTTCAATTTCAGTGTATTTATAGTTATGCAACACTAAAAAATTTCATTATATATTTTTAAGAGTAAAAATAAAAAATTATTAATTTTTTTTGTTAAATAATATTTGTTATTTTGCATTTTAAACTGTTTTACTTTTTCTTTAACTTAAAAAATTGAGAAAAGTTTTATGTATTTATAATTTTGTGACAAAGTATATACATACATAAGTATGTATATGTAAAATGTAGTTTATGTTTTTACGACCAATATATCTAGGTTTTACAAAGGGAATGACAAACTCAATATACCCTCCAGCTTTAAGATGTTGCTTATAAAAAAACCACTAATATTTAAAAATTACTATTAAGTAATTTGAAGACACCGTTTTCTGTTTCATTTATATTCTTATTAAACTGATTTATTTGCTGCTATTAATTAGTTGGTTATAGTGTTTCTGGTAATAACCAAGAAATATGACTATTTGGTGGGCGTTTTTCTTCAGATAAATAAAATAAATTCACTTTGGGGAATAAAAATACATTAAATTATTTAAGCATAGATTATTATGATTACAGAGATATAGTTACAAAAGAGATATGAATTGATTTAGTTTAGAAAGGGCCGAATGATTTACTCGCGCGTTTTTTCTTATTGTCTATAATGATATTTTTAAAGGAAATAAACACCATGATATTTACAACCATTAATCACTGTTAATTGTGTGGGATTTTTTAGATATTATTTATGTGATGAAGGGTGTTAAAAGGGGGTTTAAATTTACAAGGATACCTTTATATTCGTTAATAAAGGTAAAGGCAACATTATACATATAGTTAAACTATAAAATTATTATGATAGATTGTAATTTAATGTATAATATTTCTCAATAATACTGCAATGTGAGGTTTTTGTCAAATTGCATCCCAAATAAGATCAATTTCAAAATATCAGACTTATAAAAACATATGACTATGACTTCGGATATTTATATAAATGAATTCCTGCCAAACCGTTCGCTGTTACCTTTTATCATAGATTAAGACTATATGCGACACGGCGACCAGGCGGTCAGTAGAACAATTAAAATGCGTCAAAGTGGCATCACACATTTAACCCCATCGTAAGTAAGGGATAGCAAATATTTTGTTATTATTATTTTTCGATGGGGTTAATTGAAATTTTATGCTTTACATTTTTATTTGTGAAAATATTCTTAAATTTGGCGCAACAAAATGAGAAAAATTCTAATTTTAATAAATTTTGGAGCATTTTCCTAATTTTTATTGTGCCAGTGACTAAAGTCATTTGGATTTCGTCCAAAAAGTGTACCAAAAAGTATTCAAAGGATGCAAAACAAATTAAGGAAGAGTAAAATGTAAGTATGACTTTTTTTTGCAATTTATTTTTATTTAATAATAGTTTTTATTAAATTTCAGAAGCCGTAAGTATGTTATGGGTTGTCCTAATGTGGAGAACTTCATCGTTTTCCGAAGGATCGACAAGGTAAGTGCTTTTGATTGACTAAAGTTTTGAACAAAGGCGGAAATTGCATAAAGAATTTACAATATGTATGGAATAATTTTCCGTTTAAAATGTAAAATCTCTTGTGTGTTTCCTGCATAAGTTCCAATTGATGAAAGTATTAACAGTTGGAATTTATAAAAGTTTTTTTTTCCAAATTGTGTGTGTTTTTTTTATATGTGTGTTGTGTGTTGGAGCTCTAACACCTAGAAAAAAGTTGCCAAATTGTAAATAGGCAGCCGCTTGGATACATTTGATATAAAGACAATATTTGGCCAAGTAATTGGCAGTTGTGCTAAAGAGCACCACTTTTGTCACCTCTACAACTATGATATTAAATATTTATATAAAATAATGCCTGCAGAAACGTTTGCTTGGACGTCAACATCGTGCATTAAGTGTTTGGTCCGTATTAGCTTTTGAAAAGAAAATTAAAGTCGAGTACTACTGTAATTCTTAAGTCATAGTTAGAGAGTTGGCAAAAGAGATTGTCCTTAGACCACAACTGCAAATTGCCAAACTAATGCCTTTATACCAATTCTTCCATATTCCGTATTATCCAGATTCTTCAGCATCCAATTTGTGAATTTTTATTTAACTTTTTCGCCAAGAACGCGGGCCATTTGTACTTCACTTTATACCAAGTACAAATATATACAATATAAATTATAAATTAATTTTTATTTTATAAATACAAGGTGGCGCAAAAGTTAACTTCCAATCAGGCGAACTTGCTGGCCAGTGCAAATCGCCAAAACGGGAGATTAGGCGCCTAGGAAATGCATCCTTCATCATATCGGTTGTGGCACGTATAGTGTGTAACGTTGCACCGTCCTGTTGGAACCACATGTTTTCCAATCCCAATTCATCAAGTTGTGCAAAATTTATAGCATTTTCTGATAGGAGGATTACTTTTGCGCCACCTTGTATAATACTAATAAATCATCATAACATTTTTTGCAGCTAACATTTGCCAGTGACAAGTTACTTTAGGCATTCTATTTTTCACATGGTAGGTATTCTTAAACGAAATAATTTAGTTAAAAAAAGATTGACTAATTACTTACTGCCGTATTCATAAAAAATAAAGTAGGCTTGAAGTGTGCTTTTAGACTAAATTTTCATACAAAATTTTCTTAAAGTACATTTGAAGTCTACTTTAAAATTTTGGGAATAAGGCCATTAAAATTTTATATTTTCAGGTACTTAGGACTACTTACTGCTGATCCTGCGAACAATTTTGTCTAATTAACTCCATTGCTTCAGGTTAGTACTTGTGTCCATAAATGGTTCTAGTATTGTGAATAACATTGAATAAACAAAAAATGTACAATTTGTACACCATAACTTATCTTAACAGTAAAATATAAAATAATTTCCTATTTTCTTTTAAAATTTCATTTTTAGCTTACCTGACCTTTTGGAGAATTCCCTGCCACTTTGGACACTCTTTTGGAAGATTTTTGGCAAAAATATGAATTTCCGGCCATCAGCCACATCAACTTTAAAACGAAACAACATTTATTTTTAGATTTTTTTTATTCACCCCTATCGTGAATAAAAATTCCACATGAAATTTGTTCCCTTTTATTTTCTATGGAAGTTAAAGTGAATTACGGAGAAGGTCCTATATGGGAGTTTCGACTAACTATGGACCGACCATTACAAAATATCATTATTTCTGTATATAAAAAACTTATTTGTGTCGAATTTTATTTGATTACCAACATTTTTAAGAGATTTATGCTCTTTAAAGTAATTTTCGGAAGTGGGCCTTATATGGGAGCTACGACTAATTATGAACCGATCGTCATAAAATTCTACCATGTTATATGTATATGTACGAAACATATTTGTGTTCAATATTATTTGCATACCGACATATTTAAGAGAGTTATGCTCTTTAAAGTGATTTTCGTACCAAATTTTATGGAAATATCTTTAAAATTGCGACACAAGCTTTACATGGACAGCCAGCCAGACGGACGGACGGACGGACCGACGGACATCGTTAAATCGACTCAGAAAGTGATTCTAAGCCGATCGGTATACTTTAAGGTGGGTGTTGGACCAATATTTATGGGCGTTACAAACATCAGCACAAATCCACTATGGTTTCACTTTAACTTCCATAAATCTTTTAGAAGTATTTATATCGACATAAATAAAACACATATAATATTTATATTCACAGAAATCATGACACTGAATTTTGGTCCAAAATAGGTGATATCTCTCATATAACGCCCATTTCTGACAAACTTTTTTATATTTACATATACTAGGTGTAGAGTATTATATGGTCGGGCTTGACCGACTATACTTTCTTACTTGTTTTTTTTTTTGACTTAAAAGGTGTTTTATTGATTGACTATCTGCAAAAGGGTAAACCAGTAAATTCAGACTACTAATGCAACATTGTGGAACAATTAAATGTAAAAATTAGAAAAAAACGTCCTGGCTTACAACATAATAAATAACTTTTCATCTGGACAACACATCAGCGCACAAGAGTGTTTTAACAATAGCTAAAATCGACGAATTATAGTACGAGTTGCTTGATCGTCCACCTTATTCTCCAGATTTAGCTCCCAGTGACTTTTACTTTTTCCCAAATCTAAGCGTTTTAACTCAAATGAAAATGCAATTACAGTTGTAAATCACTATTTTTAAGGCCTTGGGGATAGAATTGCTAGATAAGCATTAGACAAAGCGTATTGAAATTTCAGGAGATAATGTTGAAAAATAAAAATGTTTTTGTAAAACTAACTATTCTCTTTCTGTGCTAGGCTAAGAAGTTTCCAAATGTCACTTCTTTTCCTGGGTTTGAATACGGTAATTGTTGATTGTGTTGTTCGAAACGTCAAAACCTCCAATATGATACTTTTTAATCAAATCGTGTTGTTGCTTTCAATGATATTGTTTTACAGGATCCATTAATGTATGGTTCAGTTACTTATATAGTCACAACCTATAAATATTAGAATTAATAAAACACATGTACATGATATATTAAAACATGTATATTTCAATGCACTATGGCACTATTAGTATAGAATTGGTCATACCAGTACGAATTTGTGTTGTTACCTACACAAATGTTTTTTAGGAAGGCCGTGATAGTCAATTATTTGTTCATTAATAGAGGGCTTGTAAGAGAACTAAATGATTTTTTAAAATCTCTTAATTTATAGAATCCAATGCTGAGTTATTCAATTGCTTGATTCCTTAAATTGCAGTTGTTTGTGATAGTGGCAACAATTTCACACATACGAATTGCGAATCCTGACTTTTTCGAGTTTCGGACTTTTTAACTGGCCACCTAGATCGGGTGCTATCACATCTCTAAATTTGTTTTCCTTTTGCTAATGTGTCTTTGTCGAAAAGCCAGCTACGATTCAAAACGTGGAAGCTAAAATTATTGGCGCAATTTGCGAGAAATTTGCGCCGAGAATTAAGTGGCAACGCTGGAAAGAGTTGAGAGGCCTACAACGTAGCTGCGGCCAACATTTGAAAGAAAATATTTTTAAAAATATTTCGACATCCAATTATAATTTAACTGTTTTATTTTAAATTAAAAACAAATATAAATGAATCACCCTATACATATATCTCTACCTGGTGAAATTATACCAGGTGACAGCATAGCGCCAGCTGATTATTTTTTGCTCTATTCATGGTGAAATTGAAAATGTCAAACAGTTGTTTACAAATAGTCAAAGTTTATATAAAAACGTTACAAAATTATTTTGCTTTTGATAAATTGAGTTTTTGTCGCCGTTTTATCTGCGTAAAATAGCTTAAAAGCGTTAAGACACTATATTATATTAAACAGTGTGTTTGTTTTTCAGTTGTTTTGCTAAAAATGTTAGTTTTTTTTTGTAAGAGAAATATTAAGATTCCTCTTTAAAGTGATTTTTTTTTTTGCTGCAGAAAAATGCGTTGTTGTTATACAATTCCTATACAAACATTAATTTTGAAAATAAAGAATTTTACATGTTTTACTTTGCAAAATTACGTATTACTTGTATATTTAAATAAATATTATGCGTAACTTAAAGAAAAATTCTTTGAGAAAATATAAGAACAAAAAAATCACTATTGTTTTCTGTTTTTATCCCATGTTTGTATAATTGTTTTCTTTATTTTATGCCAGATGTTTTTGACAGTAACGAAAGTATTACACAAACAAAAATGCCTGTTGTTCTTGCCTTGTTGTAATTGTTTTAGCAATGCTGTCACCTGGTATTTAATTTCAGCATGTACCTATATATGTATGTATTTAAATCTGTCATTTATGATTATATTTATTCATTTACACAACTTTATTTTCAAAATATTTTGTCACTCATTATTGACATTAAATTTTTGGTTAAGTGCATTATTGTACACGATTTCTTTTTAAAGTTTTTATTTTTATACACACCGCCAAAAAGATGATCGAGTATATTAAGTTTGTCATTCCGTTTGTAACACATTGAAATATTGGCCGTGGAATGAAAAAGTGTATACGTATGTATGTATATTCTGGGTCCTTATAAGATTCTTGGGCTGTCTGTTAATCTGTTGAAGGCACCATAGAACAATGAAATTATTACCAAACATTTTTTTATCTATCGAAATCTTTGGCACTGAAAATGGGCAAAATCAGTAAAGTAGGATCCAAGCTATAGACCAAAGATTCAGACTATTTCGATATTTTTTAGATATTATATTTTCTTCAAATATAATGCAGTTAATATCATAAAATTTTGCACACTTTATTTTTATTACAGTAGGACAAGCTCTGTTGAAAATATAGGAATCGGTTCACGATTTCTCATAGCCCCCATACAAATGTCTTCCCGGAATATGGCTTTATGATACATAAATGTTAAGAGAAATGTCTATGCAAAGTAAAATCTAAAATAGATAGCTTGTTTGCATCGATCGATATTTAATCACAGCCCCCATATATAGTCCACTTCCGTAAATCACTTAAATGCACATACGACTCTTAAACGAATTATGTGGAAATTCAACACAAATAATTCGCATATACACAGAAATCGTCGTACAGAATTTCATGATGATCGGATTACTCCCGAAAACTCAAAAACCATCCACATCAAACCGAAATTTTACACAGATCAATTAGAAATATGTAAAAATTATATTCAATGTTGCTCCGTAAATGGCCACAGCTTCCATACAAGCTACACTCCAAGAATAACCACAGAGTATACAGAGGTGGCAATTACCCATAAGATTCGGCACATTTGAATATAAACTCTTACTTGTTTTTGCTATAAAATGCTGCCAGGGTGATTTATCTCTTTTCTGAGCTTTTAATTTTGGGAACAAGAATATTTCTTGAGCCACTTGTACTTCGTAAGTTACAATTCAATGTTGCGGTATGTGCGTGTTTGATTAGCTGACATGATTTATTGTATAAAGCAGTAAAAGAAGATCTATTATCTATTTGCAAACAAAATACAAAAATTTTAGTGTGTATTTAAAATAAAAATAAAAAAGTTTATATGTATATCAGAAAAAAATTAAGTACTAGGGTTTTGTTTGGGTTCATTGTCTTGTCATCTATATACTTGTATAGAATTGTTAATGGCCTACGGATTTCTCTTTCAATGGTACATAACTTAATTTGATTAGTATTTAAAAGTCATTTCGTCTTCTTTTCTGTTTGCTTTTATTTGTTTGCATGCTGTACATAATTCTGTACAGTTTAATTTGTTTGCAATAGCATAAATAGACAAAAAGACGAACGGAAAGGAATACATAATTTAATTTTTTTCAATTTTTCATAATGACTAATAGCATTGATTTAGAAATGTGTCTTTCGTTTGCTGGTTTGTTGCTAAACTTGTTCTATTAATGAAGACCCTTGAATAAGATTTTAATCTATCAAACGGAATAAATGTTGCAATGGTTTTACACTAACTAATGCGGTTTGTTTTTTTTTTATTTTTATTATTTTCAGGATGTTGTTAGAGACAAATAATAGAATTTTAAAACTGAATTAGATTTATCGTTAGGTGGGGTCTTTGCTTTAAGTGTTATGCTGTATTTTAACAGCGGATTTTCTTTTTCGAGTACTTTTATGTTAAATAGTTTATTGATTAATTTAAGTTTTATCTGTTTGTCGTTGTAACATACAAAAATTGTGTTATTGAGAACAATTCCATTCAGTATTTCTTATTTAAATTGAGAATTTTCCAAATTATATTGAGAATCTGCATTGTTTCACTGAAATGTTTGGTATTGAAAATCTGCCAAATCTGTCCACCAGGATTAGATTTATACCAAACAATTTGAGACAACCTTGACATTTTACAGATATTTTTTACAATTTTCTTCAAATATTCTTCTTCTGAAGACAGATAATGTCATAAAATTTTGAACACTTATGTTTTATTATAGCAGAACAAGTTCTGTTGAAAATAGTAACAATCAATCTACGACTTCTCATAGCCTCTTCCTGAAATATGGCTTTATGGTACATAAATGTCTATAGAAAAGCCGCACAAAATTCTACAAAAATAAGTTTTATGCAAAGTGAAATCTTAAAACAATATTTTGATTGTATCGCTGCATATTTTAAGATAGGCTAATACAAAGTCCACTTCCAAAAATCACTTAAATGCGCCAAAATATCTTATAAACATCTGTGCTAGTCGAAATACAACATACATAAATACTTCAGAAATACATATAAATCGTCGTTAAAAATTTCATGAAATTTTACACAGATCAGTTATAAATATGTGAAAACTACTTGACCATGTACTCCCATACAACGTCCGATACCGAGAATAACCACAGAGTATACAGAGAAGACAATTTTAAGGTTTCAAACAGCCAAAAACAGTTTTCCAGCGGCCAAAGCGCGGCATTCGAGATAAACTAACGTATCGAATAATATTACGATACAGGTCGTATCAGCTCATTACTGCTTTCCATTTGTATCGAATCGTAATTTTGAAGATATTGTAGTAGATTTATAAACACATGTTTTCTTCAAGTCAATGAATTATTGAAATGAAAGATTTTTTTGGCAGACAAAATTAAATTTTAAATAAAAAAGCGAAGACTGTTAAATATGAACCCTGCATTGCTGTTGTGTTTATCCTCCTCTATGTACATGATAACTATCATTAAATTTTGAGCATTATTTCTAAATATAGTGGAGCAGATCATGACTCATTTTTGCGGAGGCAATTCACGGAAAAAAGGCTGCTAGAAGAGCTTTACGATCGAAACAATTTTTAAAATACTGGGCTATTGTTAAAGTGCTTGGTAAGACAAAATAAAGTATTTTATCGTACTTATTTACATAAGCTAAATAAATCTAATACTAAAGGAGACTTAGGATACCCGCTTGAATAATGGTTGATGATTTCATACAGAAATCCCATTGACGGTCCAAGGAGGGTTAGGTTAAAGTGTGCCTATGGAGAAACCAATAAAAATAAAATGGAGAAACGTTACAAAGAAAAACTTGTGTGTTTTGGCGGTATAACATCTAAATTATTATGCATACGACAGCCATTGATATATCGAATAACATCTCGAGTGATGTAAATTATTTGATTATTCGATATCGTATGCCATCGTCTCAAATTACTCTACTTTTTATTCAATATTGAATGTCATAATACCAACATAAACAATTTCGCTACATTTTGCTTGATATCGTATCCGGCGATTATACCCCAGGGCGTTTTGCATCTAATTTATTATGTGTCAAACTAAAACGTTATACGCTGCAAAAATAAAAACAAAGGTTAGTTCTGAATGAACAAATACAAGTCCGCCATGCCTGGCAGCATCTCGTGTTGTGCCAGTCTCTTCGAGCCGAGAGGCTAAACGTCACAGTGTTTCACCAGTAGGCGATGGACGGCCAGGAAATCGGCGACGAAATTCACGTTGTGCCAAAGTCACCGACCGATTATTGGTCAAATAAATAGTCAGCAATATTCCGCGTTTTGGAGCAGTGTAGCGTAACATTATTTATTAACATGTATTTCGCATGTGTTTACTACACAAATGTCAAAACAGAACTGACATTAGGGGCAAAATTTATAGCATTTTCTGATAGGAGGATTACTTTTGCGCCACCTTGTATAAAATGTGATTATATTTTGTGTAATAATTGTAATATGCATACAATTCTTGTGAGTGTTGTTAATTAGATGAAATTTATACAAAATAAATTTCAAATAAATAGAAATTATGACCATCGCGCCATAATAGTTGTTATTTGATGGTGGGTATGTAATATTCGGCCCAGCCGGATATGAAATTTTATTTGTTTTATTAGCTGTTTGACAATTTCTTTCCATTTGTCGATTATATAGCCATGTCACAGAACTCAATTCCGATCGAATGTGGTTTTGATTCTGTAAATTGAGTCTTTAGAAAACGAAAAACAATTTTTTTTTTCGGAATGAAACCACTTTGGATTTCTAAAGTGGAATTGTTGTTTTTTATGATTTTGTACTGAAAAAACTCATACTACTAATTTATAATGACAATTAAATAATAAATTGATACTTCTATTAAATTTTCCAAATTTCAAAGTTGGTGTCAACAACAAGAAAACTTTTGTCAAAAAATGCACTGGAATATGACAAAGGAATTTCTTCTTCGTAGTTTTTCAATTGCGTTTTGATGTTTTTGTTCATTTAAAACAGCAACAATTGAAATTCTGGTAATTTTTAGAAAATTTTGTTGACTTTTATTTAAAATTTCTTTTTTAGCGTTTTTTTGTTCGCTTTTGTTACACTTTTTATAACAAAAAACTAATGTTTTTTTGTTTTTAGGTTAAAAATCGAGATTAAATTTTTTTTTGTAATAAACAAAATCGATCGGAATCTAGAGAACGCAAAGTAAAAACGATCGATTTGCAAATACGGAATTGAAACAATCCCGATCGAATTACGTGACATGCTTGATCGGTTTAAAGATCTTTCTGTAATTCATTATTTTACACGTAACTGGTGGTTCAAGTAGACAGATCACGTGTGAGTTGTGTCATGCTGCCATGTTTTTTTTTTTTTTTTTAGTAGTTTTTGGCATTTCATAATGGAAATGGCCTGAACAACGTTTACAAATCGTTCAGCTTTATTACGAAAATTCTCGTTCTATGAGGAATGTGTTTCGTGCACTTCGCTCAACTTATGGTCAACATAATCGGCCTACTGAGCTTACTATTCGCAACACCATCGCCTATTTTGAGACCCAGCATTCATTAATGGATAATATTCGATCGAATAGATCACGTCCAACACTCTGTAAAGAAAATATAGCGGCGATAGCTGATAGTGTACACGAAGATGGTGGAGAGTCGATTCAGCTCCGTTTGCAACAATTCCGACTGACGTATGGAACGAGGTCTTAAATTGAAAACGTACAAAATACAGCTTGTGCAGCAACTGAATGGGTATGTAAACAAATGCAATTGCCGCATGTGGGAAGAAAATCAACCTGAATTAATTCAAGAACTGGCACTTCATCCAGAAAAAACAAAGGTTTAGTGTGGCGACCGTTATCGGGCCATGATAACCAACTATTTGATGCCTGGTTTCAGAAAAACGGCGCCACTTCCCACACATCACAGCAATCAATCAATTTATTGAGAGAACACTTCGGCGAGCACATAATTTCACGTTTTGGGCCGGTCGATTGGCAACCAAGATCGTGTGATATCACACCGTTAGACTTTTTCCTGTGGGGATATGTAAAGTCTAAAGTTTATTCGGAGAAACCCGTATCGATTCAGGCCTTGGAGGATAACATCACGCGTGTCATTCGCCAGTTACCAGTCGAAATGCTCGAACGGGTCATCGAAAATTGGACTCAACGGATAGACCATCTGCGACGTAGCAACACCCAACATTTGATAGACATAATATTTTTAAATAAATAAATGCCAAAAAATGTTCTTTCAAATGATAATAAACATTCCCCATTAAATTTGAATTTCCTGTGTTTTTTTTTTCTTTATAAAAGTAGAAAACCTCGAAATGGATCACAATATATTTTTGTATAGTTCCAGAATAAGGGCTTTATGATTTATCGTACTCTATGCATTATTTTAGTTTTCTTTATAAAATCTCAACCGTTTACCACTTTGAATATTTCACAAATATCTTAATACAGTATTTAAATTGGAAGATGTACAAATTTTTGCACATATACACATAATTGCGTATTTTGTGCTAAATATGAAATATTGTATGTACTCGTATGACAAAACTTACATATTCATTAAAAATATGGGTTACTTTGGTAAAAAGGAAACTAAACATGATTTAAAAGATTGGGATGTTTTTTAAAAAACGAAAATTTAATGTATGAAATGCACAATTTTTTTTACTTACCAAAGAAAAATGTTATTAAAAAAAAACAACTAATAAGGTCTAGTCAGTCAAGTCCGACCATTTAATACCTTACACGAAGTTTATCAGCAAATACCGGTTTTCGGGAATGGTTGGTTATATGGTTGCTATCACCTATTATGGATCGATCATAATAACATTTATTCAGATTATTTGTGTTAAATTTTAGATCGATATCAATAATCGACGTAAAATATTTATGCAAGTTAAATTTAATTTCGCAAGTAGATCTGTTTTGAAAGCTAAGCTATGACTAATTGTGGTCCCATCTACTAATTGAGAACAAAGTTCTGAATGCGATTTGTTTTTATATTTTATTTATTTATGTGTTAAACTATATAAATCAGTTAGCCATGACCAATATCGTATTTAGGAAGGCATTAAATTATGTTGAAATATTTTAAAAATTGCGACCGGACCCATGGAGATCGTAGGGTATAAAAACTGTTTCTGTATTTAACTGTATATGAGTGTATAAACGTATGTAGTTTTTATGTATGTTTCTAAATAACACATGCTTAAATATTGAAAAGGTTATCATGATTTATGACTTTTGTGTTGCGGTCATATAAACAAATATGTAATATGGCAAAAAATAAAAGTAAATTGAAGCTAATAAACAGCTAAAATATATATGATGTATATGCCACAAAAAAAGGGTTCTCTGTTGTACAAAAATAAGTCTAATGTAACCAAAAAAAAAAAAAAAATTGCCAAAACAAATCATACATTTTTTAATTCATAAAATATGAGTATGTAGTAGTGTTTTTTCTCCCTTCTCGTTTAACTTGTTCATGCTGATGTTGCTTTATTAACAGACTTAAATTTAGTGAAAAGGTTAAAATAGAAATAAAGCCAGATGTATTTTTCTTTCTTCTTTTAAACAAAGTGATAAAGAAACCAGCATGAGAATACATTTTTGGTTAATCATCATAAAATTTTGACATTTAGAATGATGCACAATACTAAGCATCAGCTTAACTCTTAAATGGCCTTGATATATTTAAAGATAGTTACAGACTGGGAGGGAAATACAAAATAACTAATTACTAAAGAGTTTTTATAAAAAACTCAGTTGTACTAAGGATTTTCTATAGAAAATACTCTTCTATGAGGATTTATGAAGATAATAGTGAAAACATGTATCGTAGATTTAATTTTATTATTAAGAATTGTGTTTGGTGACGCAGGTGTTTGTCAATTTTTATTTAATATCGAGTTAAAGCTCTTGTTTGACTAGAATTTAAATGTACTAATGTCAAAAAAATTCAATACTATTCATAGGAAATTGTGTAAGATGCTAAAACTATCATAACTGTAGAAGCCATTGGGATCCCAGTTTGTAAGTTTCACACAATAATTTTTAAACTCCGTTGTCTATTCTGTGTCCATTGTTCTATGAGTTTTTCTTTTTTTGAAGCTCTATCGTGCATTCAACAGACTGACAGACGGACGGACATGGCTAGATCGCCTTAAAATCTTATAAAGACTTTTGGCTCTATGACCATTATTTCGATGTGTGATCTTTGTGGTAGTGGATTTAAAAATATCTTTAATATTTTTATTAAGTATTTGTAAAAATAAAACGGACTCTATTCAGATGACATCAACATTGTTAAAATCGCACGACTCGTTTCAAAGCGTTTCTATCCTTAACATTGCTAATCTTTCACAAAAATTTCCGAGATACCATTTGGAGGGCTTAAAAATACGAACAATATATGATATGTGTTTGACTTATCCGTTATAAAATTCGCGTTTTAGAGAAGATTAGTTTTGGTGTCGATTTAGCTGGTTGGCTGGATTGCACATACGATCTCTTAAACTAGTAGTAGATTACATTTTTTATCGTAATTTATGATTTGCTGCAAAAATGATTTCCTGTTATAGGGTTTAAGCATCATTTCGGACATGCAAAATCGTCTTTCAAGGTTTCTCGACTTCAATTAATATCATACTGAATTTCTCGGCTTTTGCATAAATCCGGTTGCTAGCAAACGCTTTGAAATTGCTGCTTGAGTAGCTCTCAATGATTTCGCAAGCTCTTGTTGAGTTTTGCAGCAAGCTTCATGGAGTAATGCCATTAATGCCTTGTTTAGCCTTCCGTGTCCAACTCACCACTTTTGAACCGCACAAACCATGTCCTGCACGTTGAAACTGATGAAACGCATTTACCATAAGTTTTGGTGGGCAATCGTTGCGCTTTAGCGCCACGTTTATAAATTAAAGAAGCAAAGCAAATCTTTCCGCATGTGACATTTTGTTGGCATATAATTAGTTATTTTCTAAGCAAATAAAAAACGTTGTTATTTACACTATAATGTTTAATAAATGACAGATATGTACATAAGTATGCACCCTTCAAAATGACATATACATAAAGATACGGTCAAACTTGGTAATATTTGCAGAAAAAGATGTAACCACTAAATAATATACATATGTATATTTAAACTCGTAACAAGTAAGAAAGTATAGTCGGTCAGGCGCTACCATATAATACCCTATACCCAGTATATGTACAAAACAGTTTTTCAGAAATGTGCGCTATATAGGAGATATAGCCTATTATGGACCGATCATCCAAAAATTTAGTGTCATGATTTCTGTGAATATAAATACAGCACTTTTCGCTTATAGTCACAACGCTTAGTTGCACGCAATGTTGTAACTATATCGCTAATGTATTTATAAGACTAATTTTTTTAAGTGCCATAATATGGCATATAAAAATAATCGGATATAAACAATTTTTATGATTATAAACAAGTAAGAAAGTTTAGTCGGTAAAGCCCGACAATATAATAGCCTACACCCAGTATATGCATAAAACAGTTTTTTAAAATCGAGCGCTATATGGGAGATATTACCTATTATGGACCAATTATCCAAAAATTTAAAATTTATATGTGTTAAACTTTATCTCGATGTAAATACTTTTAAAAGAGCTTAAATTGGATTACGGACAGGGTCTTATATGAGAGTTTAGAATAACTATGGCCCGACTATTATAAAATTAGGTGCCGTTATTTCTGTAAGAAACTTATTTGTGTCAAATTTTATTTGGATACCAACATATTTTTTAGAAATTTATGATCGTTAAAGCAAATTTTGAAAGTGGGTCTTATATGGGGGCTACGACTAATTATGGACCGATCATCATAAAATTCTACCATATTATATGCATATATACGAAACATGTCTGTATTCAATATTATTTGGATATCAAAATTTTTGAGAAAGTTATGCTATTTAAAGTGATTTTCGGAAGTGGGCCTTATATGGGAGCTATGAGTAATTATAGACCGATCTGCACAAAATTTTTAGATGTGATTTAGCTCTATTTACTACGCATTTGTGGTGAAATTTGTTTGGATACTTGCATAATTCAAACATTTATGATCGGTAAACCCCCATTTCGGGAAGACATTTGTATGGGGGCCAGCTGAAATATTGAACCGATTTCCACCAGTTTCAATCCCTTCCATCCTTGAGCCGAAAAAATGTCACATACCAAATTTTACCGACATATCTTCAAAATTGCGACCTGTACTCTGTGCATAAGCTTTCCAAGGACAGCCAGCCAGCCATCCAGACGGACGGACGGATATCGTTAAATCGACTCAGAAAGTGAAAATGAAAATGTTGTTAATCAAATAAAAAGGTCGGCCCGTAATTAGTCGAAACTCCCATAAAAGACTCTCTACTTTATTCACTTTAACCTCCATAAATCTTTTAAAAGTATTTATGTATATCTAGATAAAGTTTAAAACATATAATACTTATATTCACAGGCACTAAGTTTTATAAATATAGCGTTCGTTTTTGAAAAACCGTTGTATAAATATACTGGGTGTAGGGTATTATATGGTTGGGGTTGACCGACTATACTTTCTAACTTCTTTATTTTAAAAAAATCTTAATATGCTCGGAAAAAATAATTAAGACAATATTTGCAATTTTGTATTTAAACTTTAAGAATTTTTTTTAACGAAAAATAATAAAAATAAAAAAATTCTTTTTTTTTTGTACAAAATAAAATTGTTCAATAAAATATATGAATATAATTTATGACCATGATATAGATTCATAGAAAGCTTATCATTATAGATTCACCATAAGTTCATCAGTAGTTTGTGGTACGTTTTGGAGTTTTTCTTGACGAAGCCATTCTTATTTTATGTCAATTTCGCAGACCTTGGTTAAAGCTCAAAGTAAAGTTTTTGAGTGAAAAAATTATATACAATTAAGTTGCACTCAAAATCGAGAAGTAAATATTGTCATTGTGGCATTTACCAAAACCTCCAGAAGAGCAAAAAAAAACTTCACCAAGCTTTTGTCTAACTTTTAAAACTTAAATTCTATTAAAACTTAAATTATTTAATTTTAAACAACAACTAGAAAAATCGTACTACTCTTTCAATTTATTTCAAAAAGTTCAGCTTCTTACAAAAAGCAAAAAAAAAATACTTCAAATTTACTTGTCTGTTTTGTAAACAACCTTTATTTTCCTTTTGAAAATTCTCCTACAACAGCTGTCTAAGAATAACTGTTTTTTTATAGTTGTTATTTGTAAATCATTTCTCAACATTTTTAGTTACTTCCAACTATTACAGCAACAAGAACAAGTTAACGAATACAGTTACAAACACAGTCGAAAATACCAACACGTTTGTACTCATATAAATATAAATACTTAAACAGACAACGTTCATTTTAGCAGTTTCTGTTAGATTTCATTGTCTGCAATTTGGCTTTCATTATATTTAACATTATTGGTTGTTAGCTGGCTCTTCTCTGTGCTTTGCTTCTACACTCTGACAGCTTTTCTACAACTCTAATATAAAATTCAGTTTTATTTAGTTTATTCTGTTTTTTCTCCAGATTTTCTTTACAGAGCATCAATTTATTTTTGACGTACGGATAGCAATAACAACAATGGCAAACAATAACTAAAATTGCTGCATCAATTTAAGTAGAATAAAAAAAAAGAAATTATTTAGATATAAAACTATACTTATGGCAATAAGGGCATAAACAATAAAAATAAAGGAAAGCAGACAGACAAAAACTTAAGTCTATCAAAGCACATAACAATTGGGTAAATTATGTATCTTTAAGTTACACTGAGAGTAGAGTTTGATACAAATAATTATCAAATATCTCATACAGTTGCACTTTTAAAATATTTGAACCTATAGTAAACAGCGACTTTGTCATGAAAGGAAATGGTTGGCAAGTTTTGTTGCCCCATCATCATGTTTAGATTCACCGTCTTACCCCCACTACAATAACATCTACAGTTGCAACAATCCCTTATTGTGTTCCAGAGACCTGGGGTGATACCAACATGACAATACTTACTACAATAGCGAAGTATCCGATATAATCCGATTTATGCAGCAAAACAACATGGTGGCATCATTAAATGCCATTTTTAAATGTGGGAAAAAACTTTTTCGCCAATCAAATATCAAAGATTATGTTTTGATTTAGAAATATTATTTAAGTTTTGTATATCTCACAAATGTATCTGTAAGTATACATTTACAATAACATCAAATGCAAATTTGAGTTGTTTATATTTACTGAAGTAAAAACATTTTTAACTATTGGCAGAGGTCATGTAGATCAATGAAATAATCAGGCGCGTTTAAAACAGTATTGAGATATTTAATATTTTATGTATATGAATTGTGTTATTAGACTTTTCAAAATTTAAAACTTCTTTATATTTTTCACTAGCCCTTCAAACTACATATAATACTAATTGAACTTATAAACTAATAATATAAATACTTTATTACAAAACCTAATATTTAATATAACAAATAATTTTAAAAACAATCAACTCGTGTTCAATGCTAAATTGAATATTATAAAATGAATCTTTAATGGACATACATCAACTTTAAGAAAACAACAAGTTATATTCGGCTGTACCGAATCTTATATACCCACCATCAATATCTAATGCAAATTTTACTTATTTTCTAAATTCATTTATTTAAATGTTATCGAGTGCAAAGTATGTACCAGTATAGGGATCAAAGTTGTTCATATATTTTGATCTAAAACGTATTACCAAATCTGCCCATTTAGTAGATTTTGGACGTTGTTGCATTTTGTATCGATACTGATTTGCTATAGGTACGACACAGGGACGACATGGGTCCCGATGTTCAATTTTTCGAACAGAAAATTTCAAGCGTTTTTAAATATTTTTTTCTTTTTTGAAAGACTTAGAACATTTTTTTTAACAATAATATATTTTAGGAGCTTAGCTACAAATATTAAAATTTCAACTTGTACCTACATCACTGGGCACAATTCAGTACTTATGTTTTTGCTGAAAAAGGCGAGCTGTTATTGATATTTTTTAGAAACACTTAAATTAACGGAAAGCATGAATTAGCAATTGGTGCCATATTTTGGACGGCACTCTTCCAAAATTGATGTACGCGGTAAGCCAATTGGGTTTAGGTATAAGTTATGGTGCCTCTGCTCTTCAACTGGATATCTTTTCAACTGCATACCGTATGCCGAAAAGGAAGTTGGCTTATGAGCCGATGTGATTCTTCGCTTATTAGGAAATGTAGAGTTTGCAGCTAAGCATACCGTGTATTTAAACAACTCTTCACTCCTTATTACCTCATGTACCTACTGATTGAAAGAATTTTGTGTGCAACAGATACTGTGCGAGCAAATAGAATCGGAGGAGCTGAGCTCAGAACCAAAAAGTCTTTGGGGAGTGAAGATCATGATTTTCAGTTTGATAGCAAAAACAAAATTTTAATTTGCCGTTAGCAGGACAATAATGAAATCCCAGTGGCTACCTATTTTAATCAAATCTACCCTACTGTTCCTGTGAAAAGATGAAAAAAGTAAACGAAAAATAATAATGACAGCATAATAGACCACGGTCATTTTGGTTATCATAACTAACTCCAGCTATTGAAAAACTACAACAAGGCAATGGGAGGAATGGAATAGCATGACAATGCTGTACAAAATTATAGTTTTTCAATTCGGGCATGGTAATTTTTATGCAAAAAGTGCAATGTTGCACATCATACACAATATATTCACAATATATAGAAACAATAAAAGAATTATGCCAAATAGTGTCCAGTATTCGATTAATCAAAAACAGAAAAAATATGACTTTAAATTCGTGGTTTCTGATCCAAAATTACCCTAACACTATTAAGTTTTATAAATTTATTAACAAACAAATCTATGGGAAGATATAGGTTAAGTAAAATAATACCATATTCCGGGATTACATTTTTATGGGGGCTTTAAAAAATCATTGGCCGATTTTTATCATGTTCAACAAGACTTATGCTATTATAATGAAATCAAAATATGCAAAGTTTTTTATTTATAAATATAAAAGGGTGCTATAGCTTACTTAGTATTTATAGCTCGGGTTCGATTCCCAGCCGCTGCCACCCAAACGACATCAGTTTCTGAGTTTTAGTTTTCTTTATATCCACCATAACTAATATTTATCACAGCGCCTACTCACCACCAGAGGCGCTGCAATGCTGCACTAAAACAAACATAATGCAGAGTTGTAATATAAAGCTTTCTTGTACTTTCGCCACTTTTACTTCTTCAATCTATCCCCTTTTCAAAGAAAGTAACGCAATTATATACAGACATATTAATTGCCATATTCTGTGATGACATTTGTGCGGAGGCTATAATAAATTGTGTACCAATTTCTATCATTTTCAAGAGGACTTGTCGTTTTCTAATAAAAATAAAGTGTGCAGAATTTCATGGTATTATCTGCATTATATTAGAAGAAAATAGAAAAAAATATCTAAAAAATATCGAGGCAGCCGGAAACTTTAATCTATAACTCGGATCCTACTGGAGTGATTTTGCCCATTTTCAACACCCAACATTTCGGTGGGTTAAACAATGTTTGGTAAAAATTTAATTTCAACAGACGGACAGACATGTCTAAAACGTCTTAGAATCTTATTGGATTTTTGGTTCTCTGACCATTATTTCGATGTGTTACAAACAGAATGCTAAACCTAATATACTCCCATCTTTTTAGTGGTGGGTATAAAAAGAGAAAAATATCTAAGAAAAGTTTTGTAAATTTACAGCAAATAGCAAACATCAGGTGTACTTATAATAATGCAACACAATGTATATAACAAAATGTCTCACACCACAATAGTGGAGAGGGTATAATGGATTTGTGCTGATGTTTGTAACGCTCTTAAATATTGGTCCAACACCCGCCTTAAAGTATACTGATCGGCTCAGAATCACTTTCTGAGTCAATTTAACGATGTCCATCCGTCCGTCTGTCTGGCTGGATGGCTGTCCATGTAAAGCTGGTGCGCAGAGTACAGGTCGCAATTTTGAAGATATTTCGGTAACTGATAACTTCGAAACGGGTGGAAATCGGTCCATTATTTCACCTAGCCCCATACAAATGTCCTCCCGAAATTGGGGTTTACCGGTCATAAATCTTTGAATTATGCAAGTATATATATGACTCTCTTCGTAATTCACTTTAACTTCCATAAATCTTTTAAAATTATTTATGTCGAGATAAAGTTTAACACATATATTCACAGAAATCATGACTCTAAATTATGTCCAAAATAGGTGATATCTCCCATATAACGCCCATATCTGAAAAACTGTTTTACACATATACTAGATGTAGGGTATTATATGGTCGGGCTTGACCGACTATACTTTCTTACTTGTTATTGATAACTCTGACCCTACAGTCCAGTTTCTACTATTTTTCAATACCAAACTGGTCAGAACAATGATAATCATTATTTGGAAATCTTGTTTGTTGTGATTGTGTATGTTGGACATGAGAGTATTTTACACAGACGGATACACAGACTGAAATAGCTTAATCGATTTAGAATATTATAAGGATCAAAAAAATTAATGTTTCTCAATGCTACACGCAAAAGAAAAAACTTATATATAACCTAATTCACCACTTGTGGTCGTGGAGAATATAAAATCTAAATCATTTCAAACAAATACTCGTACCAGAACATAAATGCATGCTCACATGTGCAGACACAGGCACAGACACAGAGATTTTCAAACATTTATGGCAACAAACTATTATTTTAGTGGCAACATCAACCATAATAGCTTTTGCAGCGTGTTTATGATGGTTGTTAAATTTAAACGTTTGTATTGGTATTGTACTCCATGTACGAGGGTCACAAACAAATCAGGTTATGTTTATTTAAATAACATAGTCCTTAGAATCTGTATCAAACTATTTAAAGGAATAAAAATTTCCTCATATATTCTTTGTTGACAAGAAAAATTTGGTATTGTAATAGAAAAAATGTGCGTATCTTAGAAATAATTAAAACTCGATTAGGCCTAAACGAGGAGATGTAGAAAGAATTTAACACAAATAGTATTGTCAAAATTAAAAGCTTGAACCTATCCAAAAATTTAGATGAAAAGATATGAAAATTAACCAAATCGGGTGAACCAGATAAATATTTTTGTCCAAAACCCGCGACCCATATTATACTTATATTGAGTAGATAAGTTTGCGTAAAACCTTATACAACACTCTTATTTGTTTTCGTATAAAAATGTTTACATTTTCAGAGATATTGCAAAGCGAAAACCAAACTTAACATTATTCACATACATTCATACTTTGTATTTATGTAGTACCTATTGTATGCACGTATAGATATGTATATGTTTTATAGATAAACTATAATTCAATGGCATTGGCCTTCGTGAATTAAAACATTGTATATAATGATGTACGTATGTATATACACACTGTAATGCTCATCATGATCTTCATGGCTATATGCAAACACATTCACATTTATGTATAGCTAAATATACATTCATGCATAGTTTTCGTTAGAGACCATAGTAAATCAACACGTTTAGCTAAATATAGATAAACACCAGAAAATGTTCACATCAATGAAACTGAAACTTAAAAATTATTTTTTCAAATTGGAAAAATCAGCATTGGTCAGATAAAATGATGATAAATTATACCCCAGGTATATCAAAAAAAAAAAAAAAACAACAATGCAGTATAGAGGAAGTTCGATAATAATATGAGGTTATACTTCTTCATCTGGTGTTTGTCAAATTTATTGCATAGCACAGAAAGAGAATAGTTGGTTTTTCAAAAACATTTTTGTTTTTCAACATAATCTCCTTAAACTTCAATACACTTAGTCCAACGCTTATCTAGCAATTCTATCCCTTGATTAAAATAGTTTTCGCCAAGGCCTTAAAAATAGTGGCTTACAACTGTAATTGCATTTTCATTTGAGGTAAAATGCTTAGATTTGGGAACAAGTAAAAGTCACTGGGAGCTAAATCTGGTGAATAAAGTGGGCGATCAAGCAACTCGTATTATAATTCGTTGATTTTAGCCATTGTTAAAACACTCTTGTGCGCTGGTGCGTTCACTTGATGTAACATTTGTCAACAAAATACCTTTAAAGTCCTAAAAAAACGTCTGCATAACCTTACCGGTAGATTTAATTGTTTTTGGCTTCTTTGGAGCACTTCCTCAAGCTATTCTTGGATAGTTCCTTTGTCTCTGGAGTATAGCATTGGATCCATGTCTCATCCACTGATATGAAACAATGCTTAAAATCCATTTTATTTTTTTTAAAACGATCGAAACAAGTTTGAGAAATTTTCATTCTTATGCGTTTTCGGTTGACTGTTAACAAATGCGGCACCTGTCTTGCAGAAAGCTTTTTTATCTCTAGTTCCTCATGCAAAATTAAACGGACTCTATCATTTGAGACAACCATGATAATAGCTATTTCACGCACTTTTATTCGTCGATCATTTTTTACTGTTGCATATGAAGGATCACTTTCACCTTAAACATTCGCCACATCATTATGAATTTCTTGTCCCGATAAACCATTTTTCTTTAAATATTTAATTTTTTAAATTTCATTGTAAAGAAATCGCGGATGCGTCTTTTTTGAATACCTGTTATTAGATGAAAGAATTGGCAGATTGAAAAATAATTTAACATGGAAGTTTCCAAAATACTTAACTTTTTTCTGTTTTAACGCACTTTCTGTTCTAAGCTAAGAAGTTTACGAACCGCCTTCGTATGTAATACGTATAAGAGATTAACACGAATTGCTAGTGTAATCAAAGAATTGCATCGTGTAAATTGGGACTTTATATTTCATGAATCTCCTTAATGGTCATTTAGGGGTCGAAATGTTGATCTTAGAACCAAGTGTATATACTATGAGTACTTATGAAATTCTAAAATGATCTAACAATGTCCATTTCTGTCGTATAGACACGGTAGAGCCTCGAGAAAAATACTGAAAAGGCTGAGATTTTCCCTTAATATTCTTTGTTAATTACGGCATGTTTAAAATGGTTTTGAAAATTGCTTAACTTGGTTCCGTAGAACAAGAGTTATGGATTAGAGACCACGTCGAAATTTTTCAAAAATGTTAATTTCTTAAATTTTCTACATATTATTCTTATTATAAAGGGACAAGTTCTGCTGATAATGGTGGGAATAATTCAATCTATCATAGCCCCTATACAAATGTTTTTCCAGAATAAAGTTCTCTGCTTTATAAATGCCTATCAAAAAGTACTATCTACAAAAAATTCCGCAAAATAAAGTATCGTGCAAAGAGAAATTAGAAAATCGTATCGATCCATATGATCAAATAGCACCCTACAAATTTCACTTTCGAAAATTACTTAAATACACATAAATCTGCTATAAAAATAGTTATTAGATCAGTTTAGAAGTCTCCTATAGGAATCACTTAAGAAATCACTAACGTATGCATAAATCTGTTACGAAAATCAGAAAAACTCAGTGTAGGATTATAATATTGTAGTTCTTGATGACCGACTATACTTTCTTACTTGATTTGTTTTTTTAATGTTCTTGAAAGTTTTTCACTTGCACATATTTAATATGATTAGGGAGAGCTCTTTATAAACACGAATGGACATGTTAGGCAAGCAGGTGGCTGTACAATACACAGCTCACGTACAACATATATCTGACCCTTTTGAATGGACCAAAACAGTTAAATTATTTGGGATTTTACCATATTTCATAAGCTATTCATATATATACACATATTGAGTTTTCACTGTTATTTTAGTTGTTACTCCGCTAAGTACATACACAATAACAACATGAAAACAAAAAGCGACTTGTACTAAAAATTTCTTACAACCACATCGTTTCATATCGCAGAAAATCATAGTTTAGTACATATCTCATCTATGCCATCATATCATGTTTTGTCTGTTGTTTGCTATTGTTGTACTTGTTGTAGCCTTATGTCTGTGTTTTTAGCAAAAGCTAATAATAAATTTATTTTATGATCCCTGTTTGTTAGGGGTGATTTTTTGTGAATGTTTTATTTTCAAAAAAAGAAACAGCAAACGAGAAATAAAAGTCAATTTATACGTGTGGTATTTTTGGGCCAACAAAAATAGAATGCATGACAAAATATATAAACATATACATACGCATATGTATATATGTACACTCAAAAAATTCTGTACGTAAAATGAACTGAAATTGTAATATAAAATAAATTAATATTCAGTTAAAAACCGGTCTACTTATTATTCATTTAATTTTAACGAAAAGTTAATTTATTTTGAATGTCAAAAATTCAACTTCGAATTTCGTAAAATCAACAGAATTTTCAGTTATTTTAGATATTTTAACTATCAAAAAATTAACCACAAATTTCGTAAAATCAACAGAATTTTAAGTTATTTTAGGTATTTTAGCTATTAACTAAAATAAAATTTTATGTATTTTAGTTATTAACTAAAATTAGAGCTGTGTCGTTCATCAACGAACGGGTTAAAATGAACGGATCACTTCATTGAACGGAATGAACCGGTCATTTAACTGAACGGTTTTCGTTCAATAGTGTACGGATGAATTTCGTTCAGCTGCTGTTTATCAAACGACAAGAAGAAAATCATCTTCAATAAGGGTTGTATTCATTCGTTCAAAGTGAACGATTGAACGAATTGAATGACCGCATCAGTCTTAGAGAAAAGAACTAAAATGACCGGTCACTGAAATGAACGACCGGGCACAACTGTAACTAAAATAAAATAACTGAAAATAACTTGAAATAATTTTCTAAGGGTCGGTATATATTTGATATTAAAAGATCACATTGACTGTTTGAGAATTATAACATTTAATATTAAATGAACTTTTTGTTAAAATTAAATGAAAAATAATTTGATCGGGTTTTAAGTAAATTTTCAGTTATTTTAAATTACAGTTTCATTTAATTTTACATACAAAATACTTCAACGTAAACAACTGTCAATATAAAATGCAACTGAATATCCGTATTAATGTGCACTTAGTTTTTTGAATAAATGTTAGATTCCGTTAAAAATAAATATTCTTAGAATTTTAAATGTTTATTTAGTTAAAAACAACTAAACGGAATACTTCCTGAATAAACTACATTCCGTTACTGTAATAATACTGTGAGTGTATGTATGACCTAAATACAGCATCAATACAATAAATAAAGAAAGCGAGAGGGGACAAAACTAGTTGTTGTAATAGATTCAAAATGCCCTTATATGTATAAATAGCTGAACCCATTGTGTCAATTATGGTGGTTTGACCGCATCAAATTTTAATTTCTTTTAGGTTTTATTTAGTTTGTTGCAGAAGCAGTCTTGAGGAATATTTAATGTTAAGTTTGTTAAAATGAAAATTATTATTGCAATGCTATGGCGCGCCTTGGCGTATGGTTTATGTAATTTGTATAAATAATACTCATACGTACTGATGTGCAATAAAACGTATCTAATTTGTTATTAGTGTTTTTTATGTACTCGTTTTATTTTTGCCAAAATAATTGTAGAAATAAGCATTTTAACCCGTTTCTGATGAAACTTTTTTTAAACTTAAAAAAATTGAAAGCAAGGTATGCGTAATATACATATAATAAATTTCAGACACTACACTGCTGCACATATTACAATATTTTTTATTCAGGCTCAGATTAATTTGCAGTTATTAATAATTGATGTAATTATAAATTTTTACCATTATTTACAGAGGTTCTCAGTTTGTCGTAATGATATTGTGTGTAATTTAACAACTTAACATTGCTTGATTGGCTTAACATATTTCCTTATTAACCACGAGTTAGGGAAAAGATTATAAACAAGTTAGAATACTATATGAGACTGTGCTGAATCTGAAATACCCTGCTCCTAAATATAATAAGAATAACAGACACTAAGCTGGTGTCAAGACTAAAACATTCATATTCAGTGCTTCATCACGCAGAGAAAAAATATGGTTGTGCATGTTTATCACAACTATTGCAATATTTTTACAATTTGTTTAAATATTACGGTCACAGTAATTATTTATATGGTTGTGACAACCATAATATGGTTAAGTTATGATTCACATGATTATAGCGATCATACATATGATTATACTAATAATGTAATGCTTGTACTGATAAGTTTTATGATGAAAGATTATTATTTTATATAATGCTTGAAAGGCAAATTAACGCAGAATACAATTTACTTCAAGTGTTTAAAGAGTTGTGTATAAATAGTGGGGACCACATGTTTGTGTCTTGTGCACTTTTAGTTGCATAAAACTAAAACTAATAACAAAATTCAGAAATTGTTTGCAATATATTTTAGTTTCAATGCTTAACGAAATAATTTGCAATACAAAATGAAAAATAACTATTTTCGGCAAATAAACAATTAGTACAAAATAAACTTCGTACACTAAATTTTGTACAAGTTTGTCTTTTGAAATATACAGGAATATTAAAATATAACATTAGATTTGTTTTAGATTTGCTCTGTTTATGACTTAAAAAACATTAGTTTGATATTAGTTTAATTGCAAATGGTAAATACTTTTTGCAAATTATTCAATACAAATCAATTTATAATAAATGATGAAGAAACTATAAAGAGCCATTGAGGGGAATATTCTAGCAATGATAAAAAGTAGTTATTCTACGCGAGTTATAACTAAACAGTAAGTCAAGTAAGTCAACTAGTGGCTACAGGAGTCCAATATTGTTTTAAAAACCACTAATCAGAGGTGGCGAATGCGGACACACGTCATGATATAGGTTTGATTTACATGGTGGTAGCCCGAGCCACTGCAAAGAATCGAAGCAATTATAAGGAAAAAATGTTTTGTAGATAAGAGCGTCTATCATGTAGATTTAGTTTCTTTTCAGCTGAATGGCGACCCAAAGCACACTTCTAAAACCATGAACAAATTGCTTAGCGAACAGAATTTTCTGTTGTTGCAGTGGCCAGCAAACAGTCACGCCCCTAATCCGATTTGGAATTTGTGGCCAATCGTGAAGAGGTAGTTGAGACAATACTGATTAACTCCAAACCATTTGGAAGCGCTTTGGCCATGCGTTCAAATCTATTTTAAATGAATTAATTAACAAATTAGTGGAGAGTGTAACAAATCGTGTAAAATGTGTTCCAGGATATAACAACAGACTTTAGAGTATATATTAAAAATACTATCATTCCCTAAAGTTTTTGTATATTGCAACATTAACTACATGCGGGTGGTTTTCGTTTCGTTTGTTTTCTTAGAACTTGATGATTTTAATATTGATTTGTAATAAATTAAAATATATAAAGACAAACAATATTTTCTAATTTTCTTATTAGTTTTATTCTTATGCAAAACAAGTGAACAAATTAACAATATGTACTCAC
The DNA here is from genome assembly GCA_950370525.1 of Bellardia bayeri. Classification (NCBI taxonomy): domain Eukaryota; kingdom Metazoa; phylum Arthropoda; class Insecta; order Diptera; family Calliphoridae; genus Bellardia; species Bellardia bayeri. The sequence continues at coordinate 34,426,712 of OX493264.1, read as the reverse complement.
TTGTGCTCCGCACTGTATATGAGGATATATGGCAACGAATTGAATCTAATAACGATATCACTAAGAAAGGTATGTTAGGTATTATAGAAAGTGTACGTTATAAGGGTATATGGTTAGATTTGAACAGAATTTTATAAAATCCAGCAGTTAACATTTTACTTTCTATGAATTTTTTTTTTTGGTCAGAAGTCCCAATTTATACGACTCAATACTTATTGAAAATATTGATAAATTTTTTTCATTGCAATTTCTTTTTTGTTCACACAGCACAATTTGTATTGCATAAATCGCTCGTATTTTTATTTGAGAGTAGTAATACAGATAAGAGATTAACACGGCTATTATCAAAGGAAAGTTAAAAGGGAATAATTAGTGGGTTGGGATAAGTTTGCAGCTGTTAGCTGGATTTTATTAGATTACTTACTTCTGGTTCAAAAGTATGCAATCGCTTTTTTATTATATAAACATTAAAACATTTACTGAAAGAAACATTTGCTTCAAAATTGACTGCCTATAATTGTGAGAGGTTTCTTAAAAAAGCAAATATATAACTGCTATTTATAGAGAACAGTTTTAAAGACAAATTTGATTTAACTCAAAAATATCTAAACGTATCAAAGAAACAAAATTTATAAATAGATGTTCACTCTTGAAAACCCATTAATACAAATAGATTTATATGTACAAAACCACTTATGTTTGGATGAGTAGCATACGAGGGTAAGAAACAAAATTATTTCAAATAAAAAATCGTGGTGTCTGCAAGATTCATTTAATTGAATCATAGGGGGTTTGATTCATGATAATGCGTTTTATGAAATATATTCAATATAATTAAATGGGATCTCAAAAATAATTTTTGAAGAACTATCAAATTTGATTAAAAAAACAAGTAAACTGAAGGTAAGAATTGTTTTTACAACATGTAAAAATGTTTATTAAAATTTTTTTTGATAATTTACTTGGCTGACCTAATGAAAATTAAATTTAATGAACTCATACCTAACTAAATAAATATATCAAGAATTAACAGTTCAACTATAGGGTTTTCCAATAAGGACTTGACAACTCAAACTTACTCTTCAGTAAATCGATTGTAACGTGTGCTGTGTGGCTTGTGGCACCGTCTTGTTGAAACCACATGTCATCCAAGTCCATGTGTTCCAATTCGGGCCAAAAATAATCGCTAATCATTGCGCGATAACGATCGCCATTCACAGTAACGTGACGATCGTTATTGTCGACGAAAAAATATGGCCCAATGACGCCGCCGGCATGCAAAGCGCACCAAACAGTAATTTTTTGTGGATGAAGTGGTGATTCGTGAAGCACATGTGGATTTTCAGCAGACCAATAACGCATATTTTGCTTATTGACGAACCCATTGAGCCAAAAATGAGCTTCGTCACTGAAGATGATTTTGCGATGAAATTCATCATCTTGGTGCATCTTCTCCAGAGCCCAATCGGAGAACGTACGTCGACTCAAATGGTCCATCGGCTTCAATTCTTGAGTCAGCTTAATCTTGTATGGGTGTAAACCCAGATCCTTACGCAAAATTCGCCATAAAGTGGTCTTGGGGATGCCCAGTTCTTGAGAACGCCGCGGAATCGACTGATTTGAATCGTTTGCTACGGACGCCTGAACGGCAGCGATATTTTCGGAACTTCGACCAGGCCGTTGTCTCACTGGCACGACAGCATCACACAATGAATATGTAGACTCAAATTTTTGCACTAAACTTGTTATTGCTTGTCTACTAGGGCGATAATTACGACCGAAAATTGGAGTTAACGCTCTTAAAGTTGCGGTCACCGACTCCGAATTTCGGTAGTACATTTTTATAATTTCCAAACGTTGTTCCTTCGTGTACTTTACCATAACGAAAATGTTAAGTTTACTGAAAAAAAAGAAAGCAACAATTAGATGATCAGTGAAATAGTGCGTTCACAATTTAAATTCAGAGTTGTCAAGTAGCTATTAGAAAACCCTATATAATAATTACCTTCTAACTAAAGCTACGGCACAAGCCCTAATGTTTGCATTTGCACTTGTTGTACACATAAAATATCGACAAAAATGAACAAAACATAATATAAAAAAATGTATTCAGGTTTTCAAGACAAAGTCTTGACGAAAGAATACGAACTGAAGAAAAAGGAGACAACGTGTAAAATACAATTGAAAAATGAAAAATGATAATTACAGCAGATTTCGAACCACCAGATAACACTGGTTAAAGATTGATGTTTGGCTGTTGGCTAGCAGGCACCACAGTGGTGCAGAGGTTAAAACGCAAAGAATTCTGATGAGAGAAAGTGGTGATTCTCGAAACATGTAAATTCAACCCAGGTTCGATCGCCAGCTCAGCCAAGAAAATTATCAATAAAAATTTTAATAAAGATTTTTTCATGTTGTAAAAACAATTCTTACCTTCAGTTAATTTAATGAAAATTAAAATTAATGATCTCATGCCTAACTAAATAAATATATCAAGAATTAACAGTTCAACTATAATAATTACCTTCTAACTAAAGCTACGGCACGAGCCCTAATGTTTGCATTTGCACTTGTTGTACACAAAAAATATCGACAAAAGTGAACAAAATAAACATAATAAATAAAATGTATTCAGGTTTTCAAGACAAAGTCTTGACGAAAGAATACGAACTGAAGAAAAAGGAGACAACGTGTAAAATATAATTGAAAAATGATAATTACAGCAGATTTCGAACCACCAGATAACACTAGTTAAAGATTGATGTTTGACTGTTGGCTAGCAGGCACCGCAGTGGTGCAGAGGTTAGAGCGCAAAGAATTCTGATGAGAGAAAGTGGTGATTCTCGAAACATGTAAATTCAACCCAGGCTCGATCCCCAGCTCAGCCAAGAAAATTATCAATAAAAATTTTAATAAACATTTTTTCATGTTGTAAAAACAATTCTTACCTTCAGTTAATTTAATGATAATTAAATTTAATGATCTCATGCGTAACTAAATAAATATGTCGAAAACAAATAAACTTTAAAGAAAAATATGAAAACTTTATTTGAACGATCTATACAATTCAAGGTTTAAATATGATATCATGTAAATGTCAACCGCACCTATCCCTCAAATGTTTAATACGCTTTGTACAATTTTGGCATACTCTCTGAAACATATCGGCCGGTATCTCACGAATAAATTTTTCAATCTTAGCTTCCAGTACGTCAACCATATTGCGGGCTTGTTCCTATAGATATTAGCCCTAACATAGCCTTACAAAAGATAATCTAATAGCGCTAATTTGCACTATCTAGACGGCCAAATGACCAGCCCCAAATATGAAATAAACTGTTCACCGAACTCTCCCCTAAATTGGGCAATTTTTTCGCGAGATACGTGGCATGTGTCACCGTTTTGTAAAAACCACATGTCAACAAAATCCAGCTCTTTTATTTTGGACAAAAAAAAAAAAATTATAATCATCGCACGATCATCTAGCCATTCACAATAAAGTTCTTGACTTCATCGCCTTTGAAAAAGTACGGTCCGGTGATGACAATGGCCCATAATCCAAACAGTACATTTTTCGGGATAATCCGCAAGCGCTTTTCGCTTATCGATTCTTCGTTAAATTATGGACCAAACTGAAAATGTTTAACAGTAACAGCTGAGCTACCAAGTCTTGTCAAAAAAAGTAGCTAAAAAATATAAGAATTTTTCATTTCCAATTAATATAAACGTTAGTCATTACAAAGTAAATTCTGGGAAATCATAAAATCCAAAAATTATTAGATCTTTTCAGCTTACCCTCCTGCTTACATGACCACTGAAATATATTGAAAGTCGTTATAAAAATTGTATATATTTTTCGTTTCATTTCATTTCTTACAAAATTTTTGAGAAAAAATCTAACTCAACATGAGTTTATATAACAGCATCCTTTTCTCTAATGCACATAAGCTAAACATACACATCCAACTGCAAATACCTACACTACACATACTCAATGCCAAAATGCATTCAATTCATATGCCATGCTTCTCTACACTGTACATATTCGTACATCCTTTCGTTCATTCATTCATTCATAGATTCATTCAAATACATGGTTAGTTAGTATTTCTTTTTGCTTCACTGGTTGCTGTATTTGCTGGCAATCCATTGAAATATACTCAAATGTGTAGAAAGTAACTACAGACGAACGGTTGATTATTTGGTTGCATTTTGGTAGATGACGGCTGGTTGCCTGAATGGTTGGCAGTGTAAAAGTTTTGTAAATGGCATGAATGAAACCAAGATGATGGCTTGTTGTAATACATACACTGTTGGAAAAAATATTAAGAACAATATATTTTCTTTAGAATTATTTATAACTTCCTACTAATCTCACATAATATTAATATTTAGTTAAATCTTCATTCATTTTTAATACTTCTTTGCACCTACGATTTGTATATGCCACAGATTTTAAACATATTTGGACAAATATGGAAATCCTTTTTAGTGCTTGCCGCATATAGTTTTTGTTTTTAGGCTTATAACCTGCTATTTTGTTTACTTTTGGCTTCTAAATAGTTGAATTGTGACGGGCACTCCTTAAACTTAACTATTCTTGGGATCATTGTTATGTACGAATTTCCGTAGGACTGACATTTCTTATCTGGCATTCACATTTGAATTTTTCAATATTCCTACGCAATCCACAGGGCACATTTCTTCAACTATCCAATAAATTGTACCGACACCAGATGCAGAGAAACAGCCCCATAACATAAGCGAACCTACTACGTTTTTGGGTATACTTGAGGTTAAATTCTTTATTTAGTGGCCTTCGAACGAAGGGTTTGCCTTCATAACCAAACAAATTTAAATTTGTTTCATCATTTCCACCGGTTTCCCAGGGTTAACTATTTTTAACATTGCTTTTGTTGAACAAAGGTACCTTCCTCGGAATATGAGCTTATAATTGAGCTTCCGGCAGACTTTTTCTAATTGTGCGACTAGTGACAAAGGCACATAAATCCATTTTGAACTCTTCAGATGATCCAAATGGGTTTTTTTTCGTATTAAACACTGATCCAAACTGGACGTTGGTTTTCGTTGACTGTTATATCTTTTCTGTCAATTTCTTTAAAAAACTTTGTTTTGGAACAATCCATCTGTATTGTAACTTCCATCATTCGTTTTCTTTCTTATTTGTTTTAAAATCTGTCTTCTCACATTTTAGAAAATATAGAAGCCGTTCTTAATATTTTGCCAGCACTGTATATATGTGCGTGTTTTTGTGTGTGAATGTAAGTAAGTAAGTAACATGAAATACACTTTAGTATTACAAGCAAATTGCAATTCCTTACAAATGTTAAGTGTTTAGCAGCTAAAAAAAATATATATAATATATGTATCGTCACCTAAAATGCCCAAAGACGAAACCCTCATTATCATAATTTTACAGGAGAAGCAAAAAACGTTATAAAATGAAAACTGTTTAACTCTTTCAGAGACACTACCAGAAATAAGTAAAAATTAAACAAAATTTGCATATTTTTTATTTATTTTAATTTTGTAATGATAAAACTATATTTTAAATTTGTTTATCCCTGCAGGTTTAAGCGCAAGGACATGGTATATCATATATACCAACACGCATTAAGTACAACTTTATGTGTGGAATTCTTTAAAGCAAAATCGTATTTTGCTTAGACAAAGAGGTACATTGTAAGTGGAGCACATCCAAATAGTTCTACTTTGGTATCCCTTAACGCTGCAGTGGGCACATCTACGTAATGTAGTTTTAATCGGTTGATGCGATTATGCAGCTCGCGTATTTGGGTCCACATACGGCTTGTTGTTTTTCAAACGAACTTTTGCTTGCTGTTTCTTAGAGGTCGATGGTTCTTTTGATCGTTTTTCACAAAGGCTTGTAATAATGTCAAGTTTGAAATCTTTTAGTGGTAATGTCAGTCCGTTAGATTTGGAAATGATAAATGCATTTACAACTGCTACATCTAAAAAATGAAAAAATATTCGGTGCCACCACTTTCTACTTTTTCTGTCTACCTCATAGTATTTTTTTAATTGATCCAGCTTGTCAACGCTGTTTATATGCATATTGTAGTCGTGTATTATATCAGGTTTATCAATTTGTTTTAAAGAGCCATCTAGTTGACGTTGGTTTACCTGGACATATTTTTTTGGATCATGAAAGTTTGATAATGCAGTGACAGCTCTTTTATCTATCCACTTCATAAACAGCAAGCCTGTGTCACTCATCGGCCAGTCATTTTCGCCTCTTTGTAGATCTTTATCTGACTTGATCGTAGTTAAAAGATATTTTTGAAAATCGCGATATATACATATCGTCACCTGAAGTTTGCCGTCTATCTTAAGACAAGATGTGAAGAAATCACGATTTTCAACTTAACAGTTTTCATTTTATAACGTTTTTTGCTTCTCCTGTAAAGTTATGATAATGAGGATTACGTCTTTGGGCATTTTAGTTGACGATATATAAATTGTTATGTATAGAACAAATGCTATAAAAAGAAACAACGTCAGTTTCTTTAGAAAAATCCTCTAGACACAAGGAAATAAAATGTAAATTTACAATCACCTTTAACACTAAAAGGCTAAACCAAAACCATCTCATATTGCAAAATTATTTATATATACATGTGGAATATCCTGAAAAACTTAATTTTCTAACTATGAACAGTGGGACAGAATCGAAGTTTTTTGGTAATAAATCTGTCAGTTTGAAACGGCTGGTCCGATCAAGTATGATCTGTAAGCATAGCCAAGGAGTATTCGAACTGAAGTTTTGACGATAGACGCCAAGAGCGTAGGTGTGGGGGCTCAAAATAGGGCAGCTTTGACATGTAATTTATTTAAGGGCATCCAATTTTATTATTCATATGATTTCTATGAGTTGTGAAAAGATGCTTACACATTCTCTTTATCTCTTTTGGTTTTCAAATTATACGCATTTAAAAATTTAAAGTTTCAAAATTTCGCCAATTTTTTTTTATAGATTTTCCCCAAATTAGCAATAAAATTTTTCATGACGCGCAAAATATTTTAAAGCATTATCTTTTATGGGACCAAAAACAAAATTTTTCCATTTGAAAGTTAATAGATAATTGTTTCTTTAACTTTCATTAAGAAATCGATTTCGTTCAAATAGCGAAAGTGATGACAACACTTCTTATCTTTCATTTCGTTTTTAATTTGAGTTCTTTTTCAAAACGAATTCGATTTGTTTCTGTCAAAATGTAAGAATGTGATGAACAACGAACATTTCCTGTTTAAACTATTTTTAAACCGAGAAGATAGTTGTGTAAGTTTAAAAAAAAATAAATTTAATCTCAAATTTCGAATATTTAAACGAATTTGTAAATATAAACTTCAAAATATGTACATACATACATATGTATGTATATTTAAATCTGAAATAAAAAAATTTCAGGGGATACTTCTCAGGACGAGTTCATGGTTACTTTTATGAAAAAGCTGATTTTTAAAGGTAATAGAGTTGAAGTAGAAAGGCTTTGACCAACTTTCGCTCAAGAGGTAAACAAGTTTGGCCTGCCTTTAAAAGATTTTAGAACGATTTGGAGAATCCAAATAAAACCGACCCTGTTTATATGAAAACACTCTTTAAACCTAGTTTCCTGCATATTCAATGTGTCTGCAGCATTCCTCAATCTTTTTCGTTGTATGTTTTCAACGCGATTTTAATTATCATTGCAATTTGTTTGTTATTTAAAAACAACTTTAATTTTTTAACAAAAGTTGTTATTTTCACTTGCAACAAATTGAAAAGAAACAGTAATGGAAAATAAAACCGTTCAATTTTGTTCACATCTCCGTTTTCGATTTTATTTAAAAACCGACCAATTTTCTTCTGAAAGGTATCTGCAAACATGTCCAATTTTCCAAACATGTTGCCCCTGTTACAAATTTGACCTATTTTTCTTATAATTTAAACTTTATGGCATATATTCTACAATTCCAAGGATGACATTAGAAAACGAAAAACAGTTTCTAAAATTGACGTGTGTTCTTTATTTAGTATTTGACAAGCCTTGTTAAAAACGTAGACCTTCTGAGCAAAAAAATTCCGTTTTTACGACTTTTGCATAATTTTTTTTTGTAATTGCGAGATCCAATATTAAATATTAACAAAACTACAAAGCTTTTGTTAACAGTTTTTATAACATCTTATTAAATTTATTTAACATTAAAAATTTCATTGCATTACGTTAATAAATAAATATTTTATTGCACATTCTATATTTGTTGAATCTCAAAAAAGCATTTTTTTTGTAAAATTCTGTGTAATAACAGACAATCCAAAAGTATATTACTTTAATATTCTACTTTTTTTACAATACCTCAATATTGGTTAATTTATCGAAACGAATTTTGAATATATCAAATATGTAGTTTTCGCAATATTTATTTTATATAAATTAAAAATTTTCTGCAAATGTTATTGCATCATTGCATTTGCAAAAAGGCTTAGTATAGTTTTGCTCTACACTAACAAAATGCACAGCAAAAACAAAAATATGCTAAACCATTTTGCAAATGCATTGATTCAATACTATTTGCACAAGATTGTGAATTGCACTAATGTTTTAATTCAGAAAATTATAAGAAAAGGAACAGAAATATGTCTAATATATACAAAAATGGTTCTAGCTCATTTTATGACGATCAGTTCATACTAATCCATAGTTCCCATATAAAAATGGCTTCAAAATTTAAGTCATAATTTCTTGAGTATTGGTTAGGGTATCCATTCAAATAATCGAAAATTTTTTTTTTGAAAAATAAATAAAATGAATAATAGAATAAATAAAATGAACAAACAACAAAATATATTTTAATTTTGGAATAAATTCTAAAATTATCATAACTTTTACTTTATATATGGTGTTTTTTTATATATAGAACTTTTTAACTGGCGGCCATTTCGTCAGCTGTTTAGTTTGTTTAGTTCGTTTTGGCATTTCAACATGAACAGACTGACGTCTGAAAAACGATTCTAAATTGTGCAAACTTATTTTGAAAATCATGGTGTTCTCTGTGTTTTTTTCTTTTTTTTGATGTGTAAAATTTTGAAATGGAATAAAACAATATTGAGTAAATCATCCTTCTTTTTTTGGTTTCTTTTTAAAAGAGATTTTACCAGAACACTTGTTGATGTCTCTTCCAGCATAAGTTAAAGGACAGCATCAACAGATATTCATATCATTGCGACAAAGAGCTTTGTCCTTTACCTTAAACGCATTTAAAATAACGACCATTTGTTAAGGTAAAACAAATTCTTTATCTCTTGGGGTTTTAACCCTTCTTTTGTAATATGCAGTTGTACTGCTATTTTTTTTTTAACATTTAATTTAATTGTTGGTGGTTACTAAAAGAAAAAAAAAAAAAAAAAACATCTTATTTATTTAGTTTTACACAAAGTAAAATGCATGTAAATGAGGTAAACAAATAATCTAGTAAACGTAAAATGGTTTGTGCATAGACAAGATACGGCAACTTTGGTGTTTAATATGTGAAATGCAGCTAAGTATTACTGGTATTACTAGAAGATAATACCAAGTCTTTTGATAAAAATTAGCATTATATTCACCACCTATAAGCTTACTCGCACCTTTTATATAATCAATCGTTCCTTTTTCTATTTAACACTCTACAAAGTAAGACGTATTCTCATTTATTAAATTAAAAGAGTGAGTAATGGGTGAGAAAAAAGAAACTGCAAAAAGAACAAAAATAATTTTGTTCAATAATTAAAAGCATAAGGTTGTTATGGCAGAATAATAAACTTGCACTTTATAAAAACACTCCAACCATCATACCAAAAGCTTTTGCCAGATTTTTTTTCGAAACGAAGGTAACTTTTACGGAAGAATCTAGACGTCAACCACCGATCCATGCGCATTACATCACAAGTGTCATAATACAAATTCCTATTTCCATAGATACCATTTCCATAATTAAATTTCCGAACCCCATTTTTTTTATTCATAGTTTACATTAAGTATAGAATATTTGGCTAAGTTTCATAACTAAATTGCATAACTTAATTTTACAGCCTTAAAATTCATAACCTTTCATTTATTAACTTAAAATGTCATGACTAAATCAAATCAGTTTCCAATAGTTTTTACATAAAATTTTTCCAAATTTTGAATATATATTTTAGTTACGTATGTAAAATCCTATTAAATTAAAATTCCTATATATTATCTTTATCCACAACCAATCCTAATCGTAATTTTTACATTTGTAAATTCTTCATGTATTTGGTATGTATTATTTGTAACTAGTAAGTTAAAATTGTAATTAATAAGTTTTCATATACTTAAACTAGAACCATGCATCAAAAAAACTTTTCCCAGCTCTAATAATTAATAACTCGAATGCAGATGATCGGAGAGGCCTCGTCGACATCATACATTTATATAAAACACAAATGCTTGATACAACAAATATCTATATCGGTGAGTGAGCACATTTTTTTTATTACTTTTGTTAATTGCATATTTCTTTTGGTTATATGTCAACTTTTAATGATTGAGTAGAATTAATAAGAAGTAACAACGGAATTGAAACACTCAAACATAGGTTTAATAAGAGATCAAATAAACTCATTCTAGAAGAATTTTTTCTTTATTATATTTTGATTTTTTTTTCCACTTGAATCTCTGTTTTTGCTTCTTTATAAATTGTAAGTTAAGCTTTAAAATAGATTCGTTTGTTTTAAGAGAAATAGTCCCAACCTACAGAAGTTGTTAATATGTTATATTAAGATAGGATTTTTTTTTATTTTTAAATGTTTGTGAACTCTTAAAATATAAGCGCCGATATAAGGTTTATTTTTTTTCACAAAAATTAGTATAATGAATTACTTAAATAAATTTTGAATAAATATTGTACTATTATAATGGATATGTAATTGTTTTTCAGTATTTTCTTACGGATGTGAAGTGAAGTGAGTTAGTGTAAGTTTATAAGGGTTTTAGCATCATAATTGCCGCTAAAACACAAGGTAGGGAGGGTAACGAGGCGACGGCTCCAAATAATATCGTGGATGTCTTAGTTTTATAAGTATATTCAATTTAGTTCCTATTGTGTAGTCGTAGGAAATTGTAATGATTTATTTTTTTACCACCGTTTTTTTTGTATATATGTATATATTACACCGTTAACAGAGGCAAGGGAGTCTGTTTTATTATGTAGAGGTACAAATTTGATAACAGTGAGATTGATGAATTGTAGATGACAAAACCCACCCCAGTAGGCTGTTAGCTAGCAGTAATAAGACTCCCAATCGTCATTTTATGATCCAAACAACCGTGAAAAATAGAATGTAAAGAACTTATCACATATCCTTTAATACCATCCCAAAACAACTTTAAAAATGTTTTATTTGTACATTACATAATTGGCGCCCAACGTGGGGCCGAAAAGTTTTGCTGGTCCCCTTAACTAGCTAAAATTTATCATTTCAATTTTGTCCCAAATAGATAAGTATGGTATATTGAGAAAAATATTTTCGTAAATAAATATTTACAATTTTCAGGATTTACGGCTATTTGATGGTATTAAAGTTCGAATAGAACGTCCGAAAATTCAATGAATATTTCTTTTACGAAAGGATTTGATCAATATATAAGCTTGTTGTTTGCGAACAGTTTGTTAGAAAAATTTTGTGTAATATTTTGAGATTTTGGTATCTTTTAGGTATGGATTTATATAAATTTTGCAGAACGCATTTTTATATCCTACTAATTAATCAAGTGAGAAGTTAAAATAGATCCGCATTTGTTTCTTTATATTAAAACGCTTTACTAATAAACTATACAGCAATCTATCTACATTGATATACTTATACTTTAAATAAACATCTTTATTTCCTAATTCTAAACACTTCACATCCATAAAGTAAGAAAATCTGAGTAATATAATTTGATCTTAAAAGTAAGACAATTTTAAAAAAAATTTAATTCTTTCATTTAGTATAATTTTGTATTAAAATTAAAAATAAAAAAACGTCATACTAAAACTAGCATGTTTAAAAGTTTTAAAATCTTTAAATCATGTAGTTTAAGTATTTTAATTTAATTTAACTGTGAATTAAATAAAATTTTTGTTAAAATTTATTTTACAAACAAGCAAATAATTAATATTTGCACCTGAGATAAACAAACCTAAAGAAGGACTTTAAAATACTATAGTTAATGTGAAATTTGATGAGGCTTCTGTTTCAAAACTATAGTTTTGATCGTCAAAATTTATCGGACACTTATTAAGTTAAGTATTCTGAAGCAATTTAGTGTCGGAAATTTTTAGTTTTCATATAAGTTTTGTGTGATTTAGTAAACTTTTGGTGCATTTAAAAATGTCCTTGGAACGTACACCACCTCCTGTACAACCTTCGGTACAACAATTAATACTCCCTACTGCATCAGGTAGTAGCACAGAAATGACGTGTATAATTTGCAAACAAACTATTATCGAATCCCAAGATTGTTTAGTTATTACAAAATGTAATCATGCTTTTCACGCTTTGTGCATTGAAAATGTTTTATCGCAATCCGCAGAGTGTCCGAATTGCCACGAATCATGTGATCTAGCAGATCTTAAAAAATTCTATATAAATTCTAACACTAGTCTTGAACATTTTACTAGAAATAGTGGGCGTGGTAAAGGTAGAGGGGCCATGAGCAAAAGATATAAAACTCGAAATGTAACCAAAAACCTTTTTCGTGAGAATCAAAATTCTGAAACGAATCTAGCTCAAAATGAGGAAACAGTAACTATGAACGTGTCTAATAATGCTTTCGTAGACATTCCCAATGTACTTCAAACTACTGAAAGTAATCGAGACAATGTCACGTTTGATAATTCCCAATTAACACAACTTATAGAAAATAGTGTTGTTCGTATATTACAAAACTTAAATGTAGTTCCCAATAATTCAAGTCAACAGAGACAACCAACACAAAGAAGTGTTTCACCAGCAAGGCCTTTCCAAAGACGACCTTTCGAACAGCATAGACAACAAAACAATTTGGCAAACATACACGATCGACGAAATAATACTCCAATGTCAAATTTTCAGGAAAACTTCAATATAAGACCCGATAAAATCACTTCTGTTATCCAGAACTGGAATTTAAAATTCGATGGTTCTGCCAACGGGCTAACAGTAGATGAATTTTTATATAGAATTCGCTCCTTGACGGCAGACAATTTCAATAGTGACTTCTCTGTCGTTTGTAAAAATTTGCACATCCTACTCTCTGGAAAAGCTCGCGACTGGTATTGGCGGTACCACAAGCAGGTTGAAACTATTCAATGGAACGAATTCTGTGCTGCCATAAAATATCAATATAAAGACTTTAAATCGAGTTTTGATCTGCGAGAAGAGTTAAGAAATAGGAAAATGAGAAACGGAGAAACGTTTGATAGCTTTTTCGAGGCAGTTTCGACAATTTTAGATCGTCTAGATACACCCATACCTGAAAACGAATTGGTAGAACTTTTGACTAAAAATCTCAGATCTGACATTCGCCATGAATTATTATATGTTCCTATCTACTCCATAGCACCTTTAAGAAAATTAGTTCAGATGCGGGAGAATTTAATGAACGATGATTCTTTCCGTAGAAATGTTCCTCCAAACGTTTTTAATTACAAACAGCCTAGACGTAATATTGCTGAAATAGATTTGAACGGAACTTCTGAAGATATAACGGCACAAAGCACTGATCATGTTTTAGATGCTATTGAACAAAATCCTATAATATCTAAGTGCTGGAATTGTGACGATTATGGTCACCACTGGCAAGACTGCGTTAATGAAAGAACCATATTTTGTTACGGGTGTGGCACTAAAAACATTTTTAAGCCACAGTGCAGGAAATGTTCTATAAAAAAATCTAATAATTCAAAAAACTTGATAGTTCAAAATCAACTTCAACCACATCCTTAAATTTAAATGATGACTTAGCCAAAAATAATAACTATTTACAGAATATAAAAATCTTAAAAAGACCCCTTAAAAAGACTTGTGATTGCGAAAAAAATTTGTGCCCTATAAAACCGTACCATAAAAGATGGCAGGATTATGTTGCTAAGAGAAATACTATTTTTCAAGTATCTTCAGTTTCAATTTCGAATAACAAAAAGCCTAAAAGATCCTCGATAAGATTTCGAAAATACTTTAAAAATAGAAAACTAACATCTAAATTTACTATTTCCACAGTAATAACTGACTCAAAAGATAGAAGATTTTATGCTAAAGTAAACTTTTTAAACTTTACTCAGCTTGGTCTTCTCGACTCTGGTGCTAATATTAGTTGCATCGGTAGCAAGCTAGCCCAAGAGAATTTTACTATGTTAAATCAATTTGTCAAAGTTAATTCGTTTGTTAAGACCGCTGATGGGGGTTTACAAAAAGTGAATGGTTATATTGACGTTAATGTAACATTTAAAAATATGACTCGTCAAATGAAACTATGGATTGTGCCTTCTTTGTCCCAAAATTTAATATTAGGTTTAGATTTTTGGAAATTATTTAATTTAGCACCTGATTTATTTGATTCGGCAATTATAAACTGTCCTTCTGAGTTAAAAGTGAATCCGTCTAATACCCTGTCCATAAATGATATTAATTCTGTCCCGATTTCCGAGGAACATAAATATCCTTTAACACCGTACCAATTGGCTCAATTAGATGCTATTATAGCGCTTTTTCCAGATTTCGAAAAACAGGGTTTAGGAAAAACTGATCTAATCAAGCACTGCATAGATGTTGGAGATGCAACTCCAGTAAAACAAAGATTTTACCCAGTTTCTCCTGCAGTGGAGCGGTTGATGTACCAAGAAGTTGACCGCATGTTAAGTTTAGGAGTGATTGAGCCTTCAAGTTCGGCATGGAGTTCGCCGATGCGTTTAGTGGTTAAGCCCCATAAAGTTCGTTTGTGTCTGGACGCTAGGAAAGTAAACCAATTGACAAAGAAAGATGCGTATCCACTACCTAAAATCGAGGGCATATTGGCAAGACTGCCAAAAGCAAACATAATTTCGAAATTAGACCTTAAAGACGCTTACTGGCAGATTGGTTTATCTGATGAAGCAAAACCACTGACTGCATTTACGATTCCTGGTAGGCCTCTTTACCAATTTAAAGTAATGCCATTTGGGCTTTGCAACGCTCCTCAGACCATGTGTCGTCTGATGGACGAGTTAATACCATCTGATCTCAAACACTGCGTATTTGGCTATTTAGACGATCTTGTCATTGTGTCGGAAGATTTCTCTTCCCATCTTTCTATCTTAGTACGAATAGCTGGACAGTTCAGGAAGGCCAATTTGACCTTAAATATTTCTAAATCGCGATTCTGCGTTATAGAGACCAAGTATCTTGGTTACGTCATTGGTCACGGAGGTATAAAAACTGACCCTGAAAAGATTGACGCCATTCTTTCATGGCCTGTGCCTAAAAACCTAAAGCAAGTCAGAGGATTTCTTGGCATTGCTGGATGGTATAGAAGATTCATTTTGAACTTCTCCTCTATTGTGTTCCCAATAAGTGAATTATTATCCACAAAACGGAAATTTCAATGGTCTGAAGAGGCTCAAAAAGCATTTACTGAAATAAAACATCTTCTTACTTCAGCCCCAATCCTTTCTAATCCCGATTTTAATAGAAAATTCTATATACATTGTGATGCGAGTGATTTTGGTATAGGTGCAGTTTTGGTTCAGCTGGACGACAACGGGGATGAAAAACCTATCGCGTTTATGTCGAAAAAGCTAAATACAGCACAACGCAATTACAGTGTAACCGAAAGGGAGTGTTTGGCAGCTATTAAGGCGATTGAGCGATTCCGATGTTATATTGAGATGCAAGAATTTGAAGTCATTACAGATCATTCGAGTCTGGTATGGCTTATGAAACAGACCGATTTAAAAGGAAGACTCGCCAGATGGGTGTTTAAGCTACAAGGATACAAATTCTCAATAAGCCATCGGAAAGGCAAAGATCATATAGTGCCAGATTCTCTCTCAAGGTTGCACTGTAATGAAGTCTGCGCTGTCGAACTAGCAGAACCGGAAATTGATCTATACTCAAATCACTTTGCAGATAAAGATTATGAGGACCTTAAGCATAAAATAATTAGTAATCCTAACAAATATCCGGATATTACAATTTTGGATAAATATGTTTATATACGTACGGGCCACTATACTGGGGATGATGTACAAGACGAAAATGCATGGAAACTTTGGGTTCCAGAAAAACTTCGTGCGTCTGTAATAAATAGAGCACACGATTCGCCTATTTCTTCCCATGGTGGAATGTCAAAGACGGTTAACATTATTCGGAGAAATTTTTTCTGGCCAGGCATAGTTAAAGATGTACGCAACTACATTCGTGATTGCGAGATTTGTAAAACCACAAAAGCTCCTAATTTTGTTACAAAACCTGAAATGGGAAAACAATTCAAATCTTGCAGACCATTTCAACGGCTCTATATAGACCTTCTAGGGCCTTATCCAAGAAGCAAAAAAGGTCACATTGGGCTACTGATCATTCTTGACCATTTAACAAAGTTTCATTGGCTTTGTCCAATGCGCAAGTTTACCTCTAGTGCTATACAAAGTTTTTTATTGGAACACATTTTTCACGTATATGGGGTACCCGAATACATTGTAAGTGATAATGGGTCTCAATTCCGTGCTAACGAGATAAATAGTTTTTTCACCAAACTCGGTATCCAACATACTTACACAGCATTATACTCACCACAATCAAATGCCTCTGAAAGAGTGAATCGCTCGTTAATTGCCGGCATTCGAGCATACCTTAAAAAAGACCAAACCTTGTGGGATGAAAAGTTAAGCGCAATTAGCTGTGCTTTGAGAAACTCACTTCATACATCTATACAAACTTCTCCCTATCGTGCGGTTTTTGGACAGGAAATGATTACACACGGATCTTCGTATGAACTTTTGAGAAATATTAAAATGTTAAATGAAGCCACATCCCCTCTTTCCCGCGACGATAGTCTTGCACTTATTAGACAGGATCTTAAAAAACACTTACAAAATGCCTATGAAGTAAACCAGAATCAATATAATCTTAGATCACGTCCGATATCGTACTCTGTAGGTCAATTTGTTTTTCGTAAAAACTTTGCTCAAAGCAATTTAGAAAAAAAATTCAATTCAAAACTTTCTCCTCTATATATTAAAGCTAAGATTAAAGAAAAAATTGGTCAAAATTATTATCTATTGGAAGACATGGATGGTAAAACAATTGGCACTTTTCACGCTAAAGATCTTCGATCATAACAAATGATTTCCTCATAATACTACTACTCAAGGAGCAAGTATTACGCGGTTTGTAATATGCAGTTGTACTGCTATTTTTTTTTTAACATTTAATTTAATTGTTGGTGGTTACTAAAAGAAAAAAAAAAAAAAAAACATCTTATTTATTTAGTTTTACACAAAGTAAAATGCATGTAAATGAGGTAAACAAATAATCTAGTAAACGTAAAATGGTTTGTGCATAGACAAGATACGGCAACTTTGGTGTTTAATATGTGAAATGCAGCTAAGTATTACTGGTATTACTAGAAGATAATACCAAGTCTTTTGATAAAAATTAGCATTATATTCACCACCTATAAGCTTACTCGCACCTTTTATATAATCAATCGTTCCTTTTTCTATTTAACACTCTACAAAGTAAGACGTATTCTCATTTATTAAATTAAAAGAGTGAGTAATGGGTGAGAAAAAAGAAACTGCAAAAAGAACAAAAATAATTTTGTTCAATAATTAAAAGCATAAGGTTGTTATGGCAGAATAATAAACTTGCACTTTATAAAAACACTCCAACCATCATACCAAAAGCTTTTGCCAGATTTTTTTTCGAAACGAAGGTAACTTTTACGGAAGAATCTAGACGTCAACCACCGATCCATGCGCATTACATCACAAGTGTCATAATACAAATTCCTATTTCCATAGATACCATTTCCATAATTAAATTTCCGAACCCCATTTTTTTTATTCATAGTTTACATTAAGTATAGAATATTTGGCTAAGTTTCATAACTAAATTGCATAACTTAATTTTACAGCCTTAAAATTCATAACCTTTCATTTATTAACTTAAAATGTCATGACTAAATCAAATCAGTTTCCAATAGTTTTTACATAAAATTTTTCCAAATTTTGAATATATATTTTAGTTACGTATGTAAAATCCTATTAAATTAAAATTCCTATATATTATCTTTATCCACAACCAATCCTAATCGTAATTTTTACATTTGTAAATTCTTCATGTATTTGGTATGTATTATTTGTAACTAGTAAGTTAAAATTGTAATTAATAAGTTTTCATATACTTAAACTAGAACCATGCATCAAAAAAACTTTTCCCAGCTCTAATAATTAATAACTCGAATGCAGATGATCGGAGAGGCCTCGTCGACATCATACATTTATATAAAACACAAATGCTTGATACAACAAATATCTATATCGGTGAGTGAGCACATTTTTTTTATTACTTTTGTTAATTGCATATTTCTTTTGGTTATATGTCAACTTTTAATGATTGAGTAGAATTAATAAGAAGTAACAACGGAATTGAAACACTCAAACATAGGTTTAATAAGAGATCAAATAAACTCATTCTAGAAGAATTTTTTCTTTATTATATTTTGATTTTTTTTTCCACTTGAATCTCTGTTTTTGCTTCTTTATAAATTGTAAGTTAAGCTTTAAAATAGATTCGTTTGTTTTAAGAGAAATAGTCCCAACCTACAGAAGTTGTTAATATGTTATATTAAGATAGGATTTTTTTTTATTTTTAAATGTTTGTGAACTCTTAAAATATAAGCGCCGATATAAGGTTTATTTTTTTTCACAAAAATTAGTATAATGAATTACTTAAATAAATTTTGAATAAATATTGTACTATTATAATGGATATGTAATTGTTTTTCAGTATTTTCTTACGGATGTGAAGTGAAGTGAGTTAGTGTAAGTTTATAAGGGTTTTAGCATCATAATTGCCGCTAAAACACAAGGTAGGGAGGGTAACGAGGCGACGGCTCCAAATAATATCGTGGATGTCTTAGTTTTATAAGTATATTCAATTTAGTTCCTATTGTGTAGTCGTAGGAAATTGTAATGATTTATTTTTTTACCACCGTTTTTTTTGTATATATGTATATATTACACCGTTAACAGAGGCAAGGGAGTCTGTTTTATTATGTAGAGGTACAAATTTGATAACAGTGAGATTGATGAATTGTAGATGACAAAACCCACCCCAGTAGGCTGTTAGCTAGCAGTAATAAGACTCCCAATCGTCATTTTATGATCCAAACAACCGTGAAAAATAGAATGTAAAGAACTTATCACATATCCTTTAATACCATCCCAAAACAACTTTAAAAATGTTTTATTTGTACATTACACTTTGCATAATGGTGGAAATTTCCATTATAACATTGAACGCATTCTTTTATTTCTATCCAGTATTAAGTTAAAGATCTAACATTCCATGATGATGGAAGTTTTCTTCATATTATTATACCGTCCACCACCATAAGTGGTAAATGAGGGTATATATAAGTTTGTCATTCCATTTGTAACGAAATCCTAAGTAGATTCAGCCATGTACGACGTCTATCTATCTGTCTGTCTGTGTAAAACACTCTCACGTCCAAAGGACACAACCGAAATTAACAAAGTTTACAAAAGTCTACTTATCAGCAAAATCGGTGTAGTAGAACAAGAGTTATGGATCAAAATGTAAGACAACCTTCATAAAACATTGACATTTTAAACATTTTTCTTGCTATATTTTTAAATATATTGCAGATATTCCCATGATATTTTCTATACGTGAGTGTGAGGAAAATTGTAAGAATAGGTCCATGATTTCTCATAGTCCCCATACAAAAATCTTTCCGAATTTTTTTTGTTCGGTCCATGTTTGACATGAAGTCCACTTCCAAAATTTACTTAAATACGTATAAAACTGATATAAATATTGTCAAACGGCTAAAATAAACAATTCTTATAGGTAAATAAATTGTACTAAATTCTATGGTGGTCGGCCCATTATTGGTCAGCGCAACCATGCAAGGACCACATCCGAAAAAGCAATTTATTTTTATATGTATATCGTATAAATATCGGTACTGACTCAAAACTTTTCACAGATCATTAACATATATTTAAAAATCATCCCACAAAATGTTGTGCATTTCGGTCCATTTTTGACCGTATCCCCCATATTAAAGCACAAATCACCGAAAATCACATTAATACTCATAAATCTCTTATAAATAACGGTACCGATTCAAAATTTTATACGGATCATTTACATACATGCCAAAATGAAACTGCTGGGTTTTTAGAATATCACTCCATATTCGACTATATCCCCCATATAAGGTCCACTTCCGAAATCTACGTTAATACTAATATATATCTTAAATATAGCGTTATTATGTTGAAACTCGACGTGAGAAATCCTCAGATGCATAAAATTCACTGTTCCAAAATTTAAGAATATCGGCCAATGGTTTGTCATAGCTGTCATATAAGAACGATTTCCAAAAAACAAATAAACCCAAAAAAATATCTAATAAATATCGATTTGGAACCAGCTTAGATCAGAAATTTTAATCCAAAAATCTTACTAATATTGGTTATACGGCAATTATGCAATAATTGGCAATGGCTCCCGAATTAAGTCCACTTCCGAGCACACCAACCAACCATACAACTCTTGTAAATAACGTTAGTGAGATGAAATTCAATTAAAATAATCTTAAAATAAATAGTAGAAATTATATTAGTGGATACTGGATTTAAAAGCTATCAGTACAAAATTTGTCCACTTCTACTATGCCACCCATAATTCTCTTGTAAATAATGTTATTGAGATTAAATTCAACCAAAAAATCCTTACCTTATATTTTATCCTTTTTTATATTCTTTTTCTTAACTTGTTGCGAATATAGAAAAATTTTCTTTTAATTTTATAAATTCTTAAATTACACTCAATGAATGATATATAAAATATATAAAATAATACTAAAATTTGCACTGAGACTGAATAGAAAACACAGAATATAACGTATAACCAGTGTATGTCCTGTATTTATTATTACGTTTAAGTGGAGGGAATTTAAGTTCGGCACAGCCGAATATTGCACTCTAACTTGTTCTCATATTAATATTCCACTTCCAAAATTTACCTAAATACGTATAAAACTGATATAAATATTGTCAAACGGCTAAAATAAACAATTCTTATAGGTAAATAAATTGTACTAAATTCTATGGTGGTCGGCCCATTATTGGTCAGCGCAACCATGCAAGGACCACATCCGAAAAAGCAATTTATTTTTATATGTATATCGTATAAATATCGGTACCGACTCAAAACTTTTCACAGATCATTAACATATATATAAAAATCATCCCACAAAATGTTGTGCATTTCGGTCCATTTGTGACCGTATCCCCCATATTAAAGCCCTCTTCCGAAAATCACATACTCATAAATCTCTTATAAATAACGGTACCGATTCAAAATTTTATACGGATCATTTACATACATGCCAAAATGAAACTGGAATATCACTCTATATTCGACTATATCCCCCATATAATCTCCACTTCCGAAATCTACGTTAATACTAATATATATCTTAAATATAGCGTTATTATGTTGAAACTCGACGTGAGAAATCCTCATATGCATAAAATTCACTGTTCCAAAATTTAAGAATATCGGCCCATGGTTTGTCATAGCTGTCATATAAGAACGATTTCCAAAAAACAAATAAACCCAAAAAAATATCGATTTGGATCAGAAATTTTAATCCAAAAATCTTACTAATATTGGTTATACGGCAATTATGCAATAATTGGCAATGGCTCCCGAATTAAGTCCACTTCCGAGCATACCAACCAACCATACAACTCTTGTAAATAACGTTAGTGAGATGAAATTCAATTAAAATAATCTTAAAATACATAGTAGAAATTACATTAGTGGATACTGGATTTAAAAGCTATCAGTACAATATTTGTCCACTTCTACTATGCCACCCATAATTCTCTTGTAAATAATGTTATTGAGATTAAATTCAACCAAAAAATCCTTACCTTATATTTTACCCTTTTTTATATTCTGTTTCTTAAATTGTTGCGAATATAGAAACATTTTCTTTTAATTTTATAAATTGTTAAATTACACTCAATGAATGATATATAAAATATATAAAATAATACTAAAATTTGCACTGAGACTGAATAGAAAACACAGAATATAACCTATAACCAGTGTAGTTCCTGTATTTCTTATTACGTTTAGGTGGAGGGAATTTAAGTTCGGCACAGCCGAATATTGCACTCTAACTTGTTCTCATATTAATATTAAAACATTTATGTGACCCGATTTTCTAGGAATAATATTTTATATATATTTTTCAAGTAATTTTGAATAAACTTTTTTTAACACTTCACTAACTCACGTGTTTCTTTGTTGCATAATACCTGTTATTTTATATTAAAATTCTTTCTCGAATTTCATTTAAATTCATGCTTCGCCAATGCACTTATATTGAAGGTGATGAAAATAAAAATAAAAAATGTTAATCGATACTCAGCAATCAATATGCCATGAAGGAAAATATGAATGTTAAAAGGTGCATTCAGAATCCACTAAAGACTGTTGAGTTTCAATGACATTTTATGTTATTTTCTTTTCCTTATGCTGCAGCATTATTCCAAGGATGTCTTCTACCTTAAATATATATGTATATAATAATTGGAAAATTGTGTGCCAAGTATGTTGAACGAATTTATAGTGTTTTGATTGGCGTTATAGAATTATAACAGGGGTAACCAAAAAAAAGTTGAATAAATTTTTAATATTTAAATTCGTGCAAGCAAATTCAAAAATTTTAAGACCTATAGAATTTAAATATCCAGTATCCAGGTGCATAAATTTTATAAGCGGGAAAGTTTTTTGTAAGCAATTAGCAGTTGAGTTCTAAAGAAGATCCCTTTTTCAACTCTTCAACTATGACTGCGGAAATTTTGTACATATTTAAAACCAATAAATCGATGCAATAGAAAAATATATGTATATATGTGCCTCCATAATTGTCATCAGCTTTAGCCAATTAAACAATACTGAGTTATTTTCAATAGAAATCGAAGTTGTACAGTAGTTCCTGACAATAAAGTTGCAGTATTAAATGATTTTTCATACTTGATGAAGTAAAATTTGACACTATGCTACAGAATGCTTAATTTTCTTTTAGCATTAATCAACCTTTTAAATTTCTATTTTTTTTTTTTTTTTGGTTAACACGTGCCTTAAGAAACACAACCGTACGCATCAACAGCAAACAAGAACTGAGAATTAGAGCTGTGTCGTTCATGAACGAACGGGTTAAAATGAAAGGATCACTTCATTGAACGGAATGAACCACTCATTTAACTGAACGGTTGTCGTTCAATAGTGTACGGATCAATTTCGTTCAGCTGCTGTTTATCAAAAGACAAGAAGAAAATCACATTCAATAAGGGTTGTATTCATTCGTTCAAAGTGAACAATTGAACGAATTGAATGACCGCATCAGTCTTGGAGAAATGAACGAAAATGACCGGTCACTGAAATGAACGACCGGGCACAACTCTACTATGCACAAAAAAACTACGTACTCATATAAAAAATTTGTATTTATACCCTACACCACCATGGTGGGGAGGGTATATTGGATTTGTGCTGATGTTTGTAACGCCCTTAAATATTGGTCCAACACCCACCTTAAAGTATACCGATCGGCTTAGAATCACTTTATGTGTCGATTTAACGATCTCCGTCCGTCCGTCTGGCTGTCTGGCTGTCCATGTAAAGTTTGTGCGCAGAGTACAGGTCGCAATTTTGAAGATATTTCCATAAAATTTGGTACGTGATATTTTTTCGGCCCAAGGATAAATGCCATTGAAACTGGTGGAAATCGGTACATTATTTCACCTAGCCCCCATACAAATGTCCTCCCGAAATTGGGGTTTTCCGGTCATAAATCTTTGAATTATGCAAGTATGCAAACAAAATTTACCACAAATGAGTAGCATATGAAGTTAACGCACGCCTATAAATTTCGTGATCGGTCCATAATTAGTCGTAGCTCCCATATAAGGCCCACTTCCAAAAATCACTTATAAGAGCATAACTCTCTTAAAAACGTTGGTATCCAAATAATATTGAACACAAATATGTATCGTAGACATACATATAATATGCTAGAATTTTATGACGATCGGTCCATAATTAGTCGTAGCTCCCATATAAGGCCCACTTACGAAAATCACTTAAACGAGCATAACTCTTTTAAAAATATTGATAACCAAATAATATTGAACACAAATATGTTTCGTATATATACATATAATATGGTAGAATATTATTATGATCGGTTCATAATTAGTCGTAGCCCCCATATAAGGCCCACTTCCGAAAATCACTTAAAAGAGCATAACTCTCTTAAAAATGTTGATATCCAAATAATATTTAACACAAATATATTTTATATATATACAAATAACACGGTACTATTTGATTATGATCGGTATATAATTAGTCGTAGCTCCTATATAAGGCCCACTTCCAAAAATCATTTTAAAGAGCATAAATTTCTTCAAAAATGTTGGTAGTCAAATAAAATTCGACACAAATAAGTTTCTTATATACAGAAATAATGACACCTAATTTTGTATTAGTCGGTCCATAATTAGTCGAAACTCCCATATGAGACCCTCTCCGTAATTCACTTTAATGTCCATAAATCTTTTAAAAGTATTTATATCAAGATAAAGTTTAATACATATAATATTTATATTCACAGAAATCATGACACTGAATTTTGGTCAAAAATAGGTGATATCTCGCAAATAACGCCCACTTTTGAAAACTTTTTTATATTTACATATACTAGGTGTAGGCTATTATATGGTCGGGCTTGACCGACTATACTTTCTTACTTGTTTACATTAAAATTGTGGGATCCTCCGAATTCTAATGCAAAGCATTGTATGGATATATAAACGTAACAGACAACTTAACGTACATGGGTACCCGGGTACTCTTATCAGGAGTCAACGTATGAAAAAGTTATCAGTACGGTTTAATGATTTAGACATTACAAAATTTGAAGCATCAGTTTTACTAGGACTACAATTACGACAAATATATGTATACCAAAATTTTACTCTTGTAATTCGATATTTTTTACATATTAGAAAATGTTCACAATATGATTATAAATTTTAAATTAACAATTAATTAAGGATAAAGCAATTAAATGAAAATTATATTTAACTTTAATAGAAATGTACTCGATTTTTAGCATTTTAAATTTTTCAAAAATGTATTTATAGTCATTAAATAAAAGAACTCTTGGCATTCTGCATTTTAAGTGTTAACACATCTGTATTTGTATACTTATACATTTATAGTATCAATAAATATGTACATGTAAAAATATATTAAGAGTGCATTATTAGGTTGGCCCTTATTTTTGCACATTTAGGATTTTAGCTCATTAATATTGTATACATTAGCTATTGGACCGATTTAAGATGGCGAATTTTGAGGGCATTTCGCAAAACTTCATTTCATAGCCTATTTTCTAATATCTTATGTCAGAATGTTTCTTTGGGTAAGTAATTTACATGCTCTTAATAATAAATTTGTTGTTCTTTGGCAAACCTGTTGTATCCTGTGTTGCATTATTATAATTACACTTAATGGTTGTTATTAGTTGTAAAGCAGAGGTAGGCAAAACGTAAAATGAGGTTGTGTGCGGTCACACACACTACCCAGCAAGCTGTTATAGATGCTTGGATATCTATATCTGCAGATATAAGAGTGAATCTGGTAAATAGTAGACTGATCGAATTTTTTTAGTTGATTATAAATCTCTTATAATTTTTTTTAAATGTTTTGAAATTTTATCTAATTTTGACCATTTATAATTGATGTAATTAATTACCGATTCTTATTATAATTTACAGGGTTTGTCTGATTTTCATAATAATCTTGAGTGTAATTTCACAATTTATAAAATTAAAAGAACATTTTTCCATATTTACAATAAGATAAAAAAAAACAGATTATAAAAAAGGGTACGATATAAGGTGAGGCTTTTTTTGGTCAAATTTGATCTCCGTAACATTATTTACAATAGATTTATGAATGACTAGTAGAAGTGGAACAATAATGGACTGATAGCTTCTAAATTCAGTATCCGCTAATGTGATTTTTGTGTATTAAAATATTATTTTAAATGAATTTCATCTTAATCACGTTATTTACAAGAGTTTTTATAGTTGGTTGGTATGCTCGGAAGTGAAATTAATTCGGAAGCTATTGCCAATTATTGACTGATACCTACAAAATTCAATGGCATAATTGCCGTATAACCCATATTAGTATGATATCTGGATTAACATTTATGATCTTTATAAAAGTTGGTTCGATATTAATATTTATTAGACATTTATGGGCTAAATTGTTGTTCGGAAATGGTTCTTATATGGCAGTTATGGGCCGATCTTCCTAAATTTTGAAGCAGTGAATTGTATGCATATGCGGATATCTTACGTCGAATTTCAACATAATAATCGTATATTTAAAATACATATTAGTATTAAAGTGAGTTTCGGAAGTGGACCTTATATGGGGGATATAGTCAAATATGGACCGATATTCTCAAAATTCAGCAGTTTGATTTTGGCTTGTATGTAAATGATCCGTGTAAAATGTTGGACCAACCACATTTATAAGAGATTTATGAGTATTAACGTGATTTTCGGAAGAGGACCTATATGGGAGCTATGACCAATTATGAGCCGACCACCATAAAATTTAGTGCAACTATTTATTTACCTGTAAGGATTATTTATGTCAAATTTTAACCTGGTAACAGGGTTTTTACCAGTTTTATTTAATTAAATTTTGGAAGTGGACATTATATATGGAATCTACGGTCGAACATGGATCGAACTAAAAAAAATTTCGTTTTGCGATTTCAGTTTGCATGAAACTTATTTTTGGTGAATTTTGTATTGATATTCCAATTTTATAGGCATTTATGTATAATTGAGCAATATTTCGGGAAGATTTTTACATGGGGGCTATGATAGAAGATTTTTACATGGGGGCTCATAGATGGATTCTAACTATAAATAACGTATTCAAAATTTCATGGTATTATCTGTAATATATTTAAAAATATTGCAAGAAAAATGTTTTAAAATATGAAATTTTTATGGAGGTTGTCTCACATATAATTCTGGTTTTACTATACCGATTTTGATGATTTTCAATACCAAAATTGCCTGCAAAATAGGAAATATATTTTTCGTTTAGTTAAGTTTGTAAGTTAAGTTGTGTAGTTTGGACGCTAGAATGTTTTTCATAGACGGACTGACAGACAGACTAACATGGCTCAATCAATCTAGAATTTCATAAGAATCAAGAAAATATAGACTTTGTTGGGTCTCAGATGAATATTAACAAAGTTTCACATGAAATGACAAACGTAATATATCCGCATTCACCACTCATGGTGGTAGGAGGTATAAATAGTATAAAATAGATGTAATTTGTTTCTTAATAAAGAATATTATTCACATAAAATATGTGTAAAACTTTTTAAAAACAAATTGATGATGGTTTATTAATATTCAAAATGTGGTGCAACCGTTAATGCAATCCATTAAAACAAAAAACACGGTTTTCTATCAGACGAAATTAATTTTAATTTCTTCTTTTAGCTTTTCTGAAATATTATTATATGAATAGCAATTTATGTATGGTTCAAATAAATAAATACATAAATACTAAAACATTTATGCGAACGGATTTAGTGTGAACAGTGTTTTAAAATGTTAGTAAAAAAATAGACATTTATATATATTCTAACAACATTGACAACCTTTATTTTTGGTCCATGCTAATGTACAATCCCGTATTTTTACAGCTAACTATTTGCCACCATATATCGCATGTCCCCGAACATTTTTGCAAGTGTGTCTGCTTGTCTGCATTCTTCTTGTTTTTTGTTATAAGCAATTTTTTTTAT
The DNA here is from genome assembly GCA_950370525.1 of Bellardia bayeri. NCBI lineage: Eukaryota > Metazoa > Arthropoda > Insecta > Diptera > Calliphoridae > Bellardia > Bellardia bayeri. The sequence goes on along the minus strand of OX493264.1, from coordinate 34,398,495 downwards.
TTTTATTCAATCATTTCATTTTAGTTATTTGTATTTGTGTGTAGTATAGTATAAATATTGAAGTGGTTACATGTAAAAACATGTGCACTCTTGGCATGAGAAGAAATGTTGACATATCGCAGCAACAGCAATGGCAACCAGAGCTGCCAGGTGCTGAAGAAAAAAATTAGCTAAATGGGCTTTAAAAAGGCCATACAAATTTAATTTCCTTAAAAAAAAGCTAAAAAAAATGCCAGCACAATTTTAAATTGCATTTTCTGGTTTTTCGAATTAAAACTAAAAAGCATATCAAGTATAAAACTTGCAACAGTGTTACTATTAACCTTTATGTGTGCACCAAGGTACCCTGTTACCTTTGGCATTTTTAGACAAAGTTTTTTCATTGAAATTGATAACTTGTATATCTGAAACTTGATGAGAACTACTAACTTTAAAATAACTTAGTTTTTTTGCAGCCGTACGCCTTGACTTTTTTTTTGTAATTTGCCTGAGAGACCAATTTACTTTTCACACCCTTTAATGTGCATCAAGTTATCCGGGTACCTTTACTTGTGTTATATGAGAATACGGCCATTGCAAGTATATTATTTGAAGTTGTTAGTAGCTTGCAAACCTTAAGGCGTTAAGAAAAATTATATAAAATATCTCTTAACTACGCTCCAACAATGTATTTAGTGCGAAAATGCTTTTCCTCTACTTAACTCTCATATAGGTACCCAGGTACCTTGCAGCACATTAGAAGGTGTTTTTTTTGCCGCGCACACGAGGGTTAACGACTACTTACAGATAAGTAAGTATTTTATTAGAAAATATACCCAGCTTTAAGAATTGCTAGGGCTTCCATTTGAAGGACTTATAGACGATCTGTTTACATACATATTCTAAAAGATTCGCTAATCATTCCACTATGCCTGCTCTCAGAAGGTGTTTCATACATATTCAAAATTACATTTAAAAAGAAGGTAAAGAAATCATAATTCAAATATCAAACATGAATCGTTTTGCAATTATTCTTATATATCGTCACAACAACAAGAAACCTAATTTTGTCACTTTGTTATAAAAGTAATAAACGTGAATATAGAAAACCTGTATAAATTTACCCCCTTATTCATAAAAACTTACAACAGATTTATAAGAGGTTTATAAAGCAAATTTCGTATGAATAAGGACATTAGTCTGTTATGAAAGTTTTTGGTGTAATGTACGCGTGTAACAGTGAATTCATAAAGAATATTTTCCTTAATAAAATTATTAATTTAGCAGTTCTTTAATAACGTCTTGTATGATGCATTACATGGCCTTCTAATTATATCGAACCAGTAGCTTTACCATGTTGTTATTTTTTAATTTAATTTTAATAATTTAATTAATTTAATTTAATGGATTTAAATAGAAAAATTTAAAGATGCCATAAAAGTTTGCTGCATAACTAATTAAATAATATTTAAGCAGTTTCTGACGTAGAATCTCTCAAATTTTGGATTGATTAGTTTTAGATGCTAAAATGTAGAATGCAAAATGTAGCAACTCAGCAAATGAATTTTTTCAGAGCAATTTTAAATCCTCACACCTCCACCCAAAACTTAACTGTTGATTCTGCGTTTGTACATTTTTAATTTCGTCATTGAGTATCTATAAGAACAAGGCCTTTTGCCTTTGTTGTGGATGCATAATTATATTTTATACATACATACATATTAATGACAATATATATATGAATATATATATGAAGGTGAATGATATAAAAAAAGTGTGCAAACTCATGGCATTATCTGCATTATATTTGAAGAAAATAGCGAAAAATATCTGAAAAATATCGAGGTTTTCTGAAATGTTGTTCTATAATTCGGATCCTAGTGGACTGATTTAGCCCATTTTCAAAAAATTGCAAACAATTTTGAAATAAAATATTGAGGTTGTCTGAAACGTTGATCTATAACTCGCCTAATACTAAATCCATTTCGGTGGATCAAAGAATGTTTGGTAAAAATTTCATTGTTCTAAATTTATTTTTCGAAGTTCTATCGTGTCTTAAACAGACGTAGAGACGGACATGGGTAGATCGAATCTTATAAGGACCATTAATACATAGACTTTTTTATATTTTTCAATGTGTTACAAATTATACTACAAACATAATATACCCCCCAATAGTTTTGATGGTGAGTATAAAAAACGCTAAGAGAAGCCAGTAGCTAAAACATAAATTTTAAAGCTAAAAGAAAAATAAAAAGGCTAAATCTAGTCTCAGAAAGGCTAAACTGGCAACACTGAAGTCGACATCTAGATATTGTAACAATTCTACAGCTTCTGATACAAGCACATATACATAAACAGGCAAACATCTACAACTTGCAAGTTGCAACAATGAAATTATAACAACAATATCGACAGTAGCAACACAACTCAAGCAGCTGTGAAGTAGTAGTAAAAGTTGTTGTAGTAGCAGCAGCACCAACAAAAACTTTATGTTAAACTTGTGCAACTACATAATGTGAACACTATTACAGCAACTCCAATAACAGCAACATCTACATACAATAAGTTACTACAATCTACAAACAAACAACATATAGTTTTTGTATATTTTACCCACGATCAACAACATGTTATCATGTTCTTCAATGCGAAACACGAACGAGAATGAAAAACAAATTAGAATTATAAAGAATTTAAATACACTTCACATAAATACAGTGTTGATAAAATAATAAGAAATATATTTTTGATTTTTTACTTAAGACATCATTAAATTTTATTTAAATAAGAAAATATTGTATAAATAAATATGTAGTTCAAACCACCTTTAATGATCTCTTATGTTTCCTATTGTCCACAAAATTCAATGATGTCTTATATACAAAATTGAAAATATCGTCCTTATTATTTTTCCAATCAAATTAAACTTATGAACAATTAAAAAATCATAGAAAGCTTAGCTGTATTACATTAAGGATTAATAGTTTTTAAGCCGAATATCATTTGTTTTTCATTCCTTTTCTTGTTTTGCATATTTTAATGAGAATCACAGAAACTGTACAAGTGTGAAGCCCAGAATATCCACAGTCAGTGTTTCTTATTCAGGCTTATGTGATATAAATTACTGATTCTTACTGTTTTCATCTTCAGTTAGACTCATTTATAATGGAATTAACGTGTATAAAATTCTATTGTAAAGAGTAATTTTTAAAAACTTTCGGATTTGATTTAAAAAACACATAAAAAAGTTTATACGTTGGTTCCAATTTTGCCATACTCACTCCAACACATCGATCGTTATATCACAGATAAATTCTTCAATATTATCCTCCATTGCGTCAACCGCTGCGGGCTTGTCCCTATAGATGACCAATAGCATAGGCCCTCTAAATAGTCTAAAGGAGTTAAGTAGCACGATCCAGGCGGCAAATTCATCGGCCCAAAAAACGAAATAAAATGTTCATCGAATTCGCATCTCAATTGGTACATTGTTTACGGTGTTGTATGACATGTGGCACCGTCTTGTTGAAACCACATGTCTGCCAGATCCAGCTCTTCCTCTTTTGGCAAACAAAATTTGTTATCTGGCACAATGGACGTCGTTGTCTTTGTAAAAGTACTGTTCAATACCAAACATTGCATTTTTCCGAATGCGTTTGCAGTTCTTACAATGCTTCTGCATGTTCTTCACACCAAATACTAAAATTTTGCTTGTTTCTTGTACCTATTCAATCAGAAATCAGTTTCCTCGAAGCGAAAACAGCTGACCTGCCAAAAACAGTCTTGCCCAAAAAGAGTATAAATTTATTTAAAGTATTGGCCAATATTAGCTAGAACCTTTCCCCATCTTTCTGGCAGCATATGGATTCCGCGACAAAAGAACTACCAAAAACGAATTAAACCAATTTCACATACTCCATTCTGAAGTGAAGCATAACTTAAAGAGCGCGTTTTACATCGATTAAGACAAATAGTAGTCGGAAAGAGCAAGGTCTGGATTACAAGGCGGGTATGGCAGGACTCATTAACCACTTATTTCTAAATCGTTTTTATTAGCTATTTTAACAAGAGTCTGTTTTTCATGTTCTGACCGTTTTTTGGCAAATGATTACTTCATACGAATCATTTGCATTCAGTACAGACTACCTTTGATGGTCTGTCCAGTTTTCAGCAGTTAATAATAGATAGATCCCCGTTGGTCCCATCAAATACAAAGCATTTTCTTAAGGTGGATTCTCCCCAGTGTTGCCAGAAGTTTTTGGTGAAAATTCATTATTTCACCCGATAATCAACCAATTTTTAATAAACTATTAATGGTGACTCTGACTACCAAACAAAGGGATTTTTTATTCGCTATATCGGTTTATTCATCAATGCATAAAGAAAACTTCTGCTAGCGAAGTATATTGCAAATAAATTCAAATTGAGTTCGACATAAAACATAGGAGTTACCTTTGAATCAGGAGTAGACGTTTTCTGAAAAAAGGATAAGAGGTTCATACGAGAAAATGGCAAATTATGTTCAGCTATAAAAGCGCAAAGCTGTATTTAAAAAAGTTTGTACGCACCGCGATTCAGTTATAGTTTCGCCAATTTTTTTGGTAACTTGAGATTTTTGTAAACAACCTGCACGTTCTTAGTGTTTTCTTTTTTTTGTTCTCTGATGTTTTATAAGGTCTGCCTTTCCAGCACTGACTTTTCAAATGGAGTAGCAAATGTTACAACATGGCTCATCTTCAAATTCCTGAAATGCAACTAATCTAAATTATGTATGTTATATTTGTGTGTATGTCTACCAAATTGCATGTGTTCGTTGTTGTACGTAAATCAAATTGCCACTTTTTTATAATGCGTAACTGCCATTCGAAAAGAATAAGTGTTGTATTTTTGGCTCACTCCATGTAATACATAAAACTAAACCGCAACTAGCATTAATTATAAAAAAATATTCCAACTTTTTAATTATAAGAAAAAAGGCTTACAACCCAATCATGAATAAAAAATCAGCGGAAGTTATTTCCCTTTTTATTTTTTTTTTCAACAATTTTTTATTATACATATTTACATAGGAAAATTTTTTCCAAATTTTTAAAAATCGAATCGAGTAAAAATTTCATGAAATAAAATGAATTTCTCATTATTTTAAGTAATCAAAAGCAAAATATTCAATATATGTGTCTACGCTAGTGCTTCTGTTGAAATTTCGCAAGAGAAAAATATGCTTTAATTGTTCGGAGCTCAGTTTATTCCTTTGTTTTGAACAAATTAATTTCAAATCCGAAAAAATTTCTTCGCACATATAAGTTGAAGGAAATAGAGACATTATCTTCAAAGCACTATTTTATAACTCTGGATATGCTAATTCATCCAAACTTATCAAAAATGATAGCATATCATCGAATGGTTGCTCTGTTATTTCGCTTCGCAAAATAATGAGTTCCGTTTGTATTTTTAACTCAAATTTTGTAACGTCAACTTTAAAGGGGGCTTTAAAAAGATCAAGAAAGAGTTCAAGGGCATCAACATCTTTAAATATATCTTGAAAATTTAAAAATGGGTTTCAAAAATACTAAAAAATTCTTCTGTACAAAAATTTTTCTGTTCGCTTAAAATAAAATATGTTTTCGGAAAGTTCGTGTAATCGCCCATTTTTATTTCTGTTAACAATAAATATCACATACTATTTCCTTTTCTTGCAGTTTTAGATTAAAATTGTTAAGAAGAGTAGTGATGTCTGATAAGAAGGCTAAATCTAAAATGAACTGATTGTCTTTCAGAGAATCTGATAAGTCCTTATCTATTTGTTCAACTTCTAGAAACTAAACAACTTCATCCCTTAACTCAAATAATCTATTAAGACAATTGCCTCTACTTAACTAGCGAATTTCCGTGAACATCATTATGTAAAGCATTTTTGGTTTTCAAAAAGCTAACGAAAATTAAATTTTTTTTCAAGTCTCTATCAAATTTTTCATCATTGTTTTCTTCCTCTTCTATCCTTTATCCTTTAAATTTTTTTCAAATATATATTTTTCATTTCGGCAAAAAGTTCATTTTTATCATCTTCATTATATTTCTGAATATCGCTATGAAAAACATCATAATTCTGATAACCGAATCCCAGTGACCTTTAAAGACATTGCGAATTACCAAATGCATTTTTTATTACGAAAAATGTTCGTAATGGTACCATAATTTTTTCACATACTGTATTTTAAAAACAGTCAAAGCATCCGCTTAGCATGTGTACAATTTGCCATGTGAAAGACAACTGAATTAAAAGAGCATAACAAAGTAGTGGGTTGGGCAAATAAGCAATTGCACTATGAAATGCTCATCTCTGCTTAATGTCGATTCGTTGTTCCTAGTGATTTTGCATACTATGGTTTAGTTTGACAATAATCTTAATGCCTCCAATTCTTGGTCTTTTTGGACTTTTTTAGCTAGCCATCTTTGTCTTCTGTTTTAAAATCAGCACTTCAGAACCACACAAACCATCTCTCGCAAATTGAAACTCATGGAACACAAGCTTCGGTGAGTAATGTATATCTATTTTTTATGTAGGTGCAGGAAACTTATTTATGTTGAGCTATAAACCCTTATTTGTATTGAATTTTATTTGAACACCGAAGTGATTTTCGAAAGTGGACCTCTTCTTTGTAAAGTGATTTTAAGAAGTAGGCCATATACGAAATAGGAGTAAATACGGAACGATCATCATAAAATGCGGCTTGGTTTTTTGTTGTTTTTATTGAGTTGAATTTAATTTTTAAGCCAGTTATGGCCGTTATAGTGAATTTCAGAAGTCGGCCTTATATGGCCGACTGGGGCAGCTGCGGCACTTTTTTATAGAGCTTTGATTCTATGAAATTATTCAATAGATTTAAAAAATCTTTCACTCCTCGCTTTCCTTGGATAGTGTGTAATAAAATATTGGTACAAAGTTTTATGAAAATCCAATATTGTTACTTATTTTTTAGTATTAGTAGAAAAAGTGGGTTCCGCTGACTGAACAAACAAATATAAAATATAAGTTACAATTATGTGTATCTATTATATTCAATATATATATATATATATCCTTTTACAGATTTGTTCAGTTTTCATTCTTGTCATTTGTTCCCATATACTTGTATACAGATTTTGTTTTGTTTTTATATTTTGTGCCAATATCCAACGTTACACATGTTTGTGCATTCGTTTAATTTAATCCTTCAACAATGGCTAACTTGCACTGTTTGTTTACCCTCTATTATTCGTTCGTCTGTTGGCTCGTTTGTATAATGATTTTGTTAGGGCCTCTTTGACTCCGCATTTCATATCAATTAAGTAAATCCCCTTAAGTGCTAGTGGTGGTGATGCCCACAAACAATAAGAACGTAAATGTCGTCCACATGCATCATGGTATAAAGAACTATCAAACAAATACATATTTATATAGATAAAAAATCAAAATTTCACAAGAACTTAGTTTTTCAAAACAACACAAAAAAAAAACAAAGAATTTTCACGAAAATTATTCCAGTATTGGAAACAGTAAGGTTTGACAGTTATACATGAATAATTATATTAAACAAGTAAACTATACCAACAAGCATACATATGTGGATTCTTTTATCAACATTTTCAATCACATTCTAACAAAATGACTTATAATTGTGTTAATCACGTCATGGATTTTAAGTTTTCAATACAAGTTCAAATCTAGTATTTGGTACCCTACACCAATAATAATTAAACTATTTTTCGATTGCCTCTTTATAGATTGTATCTATCACATAGCCCCACAAAAACTAATCCAGTGATATTAAATCGTATAATCGCGGCGGCTTACTAACTGCTAAATTTCATGAAAATACAACATCGTGTAATGTGGCAGAACATTTTGTACAAAAATATTAAAATTTGCATTGTTTTTGATACTTTAAAATGGTATATTTTTGAATCTAATCGAGATATTGACATGAATTTTTTCGAGTAAAATCTGAAATTACATTATCCAGGAAAAATATTCGTCAAATTGTTCCCGATATTTGCAAATTTATCAAAGTTTTAATAAAAATAGTGATTTTTAGACAATAAACTAATATTTAGTATAAAATGTGTATTTATTAACATAATGTAATGAAGTTTTAAATGTCGATTAACAATTTAACAAAACTACAAATATAATCCCATATTTCCAAAAAAATTAAACGAAAATTTAAGAAAAGTTTTATAAAATTTTGCTCATAGGATCCACATTCCTTTAGGGGCTGGTAAAATACTTTGAATAAATAATATAACAAATGCATGCAGATTTTCGAAACTGCTTTCCATTTTGTAATCCCAGCTTTGGAATTTTAAAAAATATTGCCAAATGTTAAAATTTTGTTAAAAAAATAGATTGAAGTTGGAACAACACCTAAAATTTATTTGGAAAATTGGACATCTTTTTATATTAAAATGATCCCTGCAGAAATATTTTTGTTTTTAGTAGAAAGAGAGGTTAGGCACTTTTTTTGTCCAAAAATGGATGTCAAAAAAGCTGCACGCGTTTAAACAAGTTACATGTCACAGGTGCCTTAATATGAGGCAGCACAGCTCCGCTCCTGGATGAGGACCCATCTTGAAAGCTTAAACTCCAATATTTCTTGGCTATGCTCATGTCAATTTTTATACCGTTCGCACTACTTCAGCTTCGCCCACTTTGGGGCGGCCAATTAACAGCTGAATTTTGTGAAATTATGCGATCGGAGAATTTGATTTGCAATAAATTTATTGTTTCAGAATTTAAAAAAATGGCTAAATCACGCTACCAGACCGCATAGCGCACCACACACTGACATGTTCAACTTGCAAAATCTTTTCAACAACTTCTCTTGGATTTTCAGAAGGTAAAATGCGGCACTTTTGCGTTAACGTATCCACACAAATGAAAATAGGCCTAGTTTTAAAAAAAAAAATTTTCCAAAAAACCAGTAAGTTCATTGAATCTACGTTAAAATATAAGGTCGTCTGGCTGCAATTCAAGAATTTTTTTGCAACTAGAAATTCATCAAAGCCAAATCCGTATGTAAAATTCCTCATCGAAGACAAGGTTGCAAAGCCAAGTTCTTGTTGAAAACCCCAGTTATAAAGAGTAGAAAAAGATATGCCATATATCTATGTGTATTTTCTAAAGCGCAGTGCAGTATCTAGAAGTGGCTAGCTGTAGGATTGTTCTCATTGAAATAAAACCAATAGAAGCAGAACAATGCATACATAAATATACATACGAGTACATACATACAAGAATGGTTGTAGATACTTTGAAAATGCACTTTCTTTACTGACAAAGTAAGCTTTTATTTTTTAAAAACACATTTATTTTTTAAATAAAACAGTAACATGTTTTATTCGTATTTCTTTAGTGAAATTGAAATAATTTTTATCTCGTTATTTATATTTGATTTAGATGCTGGCTTCTGCGAAAGAAAATGTAACCATATACATACATATGTATATAAAATATAAATTCGATAGTTAAAATATCTGCAATAGTAAATTATAGTCGAAAGCAGGAAAGCCATATGTTTGTATATGTATTGCAGCACTTTCAAACTAAACACTACCAATACATTGATTTCATTGATTTACATGATCCAGAAAAAAATGTGTTAAATAAATTTGAACAAATTTAGGCAATTAAATATAAAATAACTCTAAAATTAAAGAAATTATGTAAACCGAAATCGTGTAGATTGAGTGATAGGTGTAATTCACAACTTACGATATACATAGCTCTGATTGTAGAGTTGTCTCAGTGAAAGAATTCATATTGTTGTCTTTGCTGCTTGTTTTGTTATTCAGTGGAAATGCATTCAGATATGTGTTCCACACCTGCCTGAAAAGCAACAATAGGCAACAGAACAATACCCTCAGAAGTTATTGCAGTCATCACTTAATACCAAAACACTTGAAAATGTATAATCAAATATTCTCTTTCTCTTTAAATGAATAACTAACAATGGCATAGTTCCAGGAAATCAAGAGCCAGCAAAAAATACATATAAGCTGATACCTTCTTAACTCACACACATTTGCCATGCAACGCAAGCTGATTGTGTGATTATGTTGTTCGTTAATGATAAAAGGTGAAAATCAATAAATTTTAAATAGATTTGGTTTCAATGTTTAACATTTTTGATATGCAAAGATAATTGTAATATGAGTTATATGTTACTTTAAATTAACATGTAGTTCCAGTAACAGCAGTTCTTCTACACTTGGGCAACGGCTTTGAATACTATAATTAGACATATTATTATATACTCGTATGATCGATTTCCAAATAACAACTCAACTACATGATAAATATCCTTATATAGCATCAATAATTTTAAAATCTCTCCAAAATGTCCATAGTTATACAAAAAAAAAATCATCTATGCCATCCTAGACGTATGATGAATATTAATTCCCTATAACTTCGGCAATTATGTATAGATTTTAAAAACTGAGGTAGCATATAAAAGCTATTTTGTTTAGCTTAAACATGTAGAATAACTTTTCACTTTTAAAACAAAATTTAGCAAATTTTACAATTGAGCACAAACTTCGTGTTAAAAAGAAAAATTAAAATTTTTCGTCGTCAACTTTATGCTTTCTTTTATATATCTTTTATATAATTTATATTTTCAACAGCAATTTAAACAATTAATGTTAAAAATATAAAATTTATTGTTTTTTTTTTTTGTACCCGGGTACCTTTGGTGCACACATAAGGGTAGGTTTTATTTTTATGTCCCAATAACATGTTCTTATTTATGCTACCAACTGTATGTATGTCAACCCTGCAAATAATATTGGTCTACGTGATCCATTTTAGATGAAATGGACTACTTACAACATGGTCCAATGTAATGCAGTCATGGACCATGTTATAGTTAAACAAGAGTTTGTAGTGAAACAACATGGTTTCGTGTTAACACGATTACATATTGAGTTTTTGTTGTTTAAAACTAACATTCTTGAGTACTTCATGGAGTAGAAGCATGGAGTAGTTTTGGGACTACTCCGATGGGTTATATGGTCCAATCCGAGGACATCGCAATGTTAAATCGACCTCCTTTTTTTTATATATTTGGATATATACTCCTCTTTAATCTAGTCTTTACATGCATGTATGGACTAGTCGCGTTATTTGCAGAGAAATTGAAAGAAATTAGTAACATTGCTTATCACTTCTTCAGCAAAAAGATTTATTTTATTCATAAGATACTGGAAATGTTAATAATTAACTTATGGTCATAAAAGAGATTCATAGAAGGCTTATTAGTATATATTTATTTTATGATAATCCTCTAATAACAATAAAATTTTTAACTTTTACTGCTTGCAGCATTGAAAATTAAAAATCCATTATTATTATTATTGCCAACACTGTATATAGGTGTTTCTACCTTAGTTTTACGTTTCGCAATTAAGAAAAGTATTTTTGCATTTCAAAAAAATTAAAAAATATAACTTAAGTAAAATGCACAAAGTAACTGAGTTTATTTCTAGATCTTATATTTATCTCATCAATGCTTCCATATTGTAATGCTTTCATTACTGCATGTTAAAATTTTCAATCAAGTTTTAAATATTATCATTACAAAACTTATAAGTAATTGTAAACTATTAAAGAAGTAAGCAAAAGAAATCTATAAAAATGAATATGTATATGGAAAATACCAATATGATAAATCATTTGTAATTTAAAATTTTTAATAACTAAAACTAAAGAGAAAATTCCATACTCTAGTTACTTTTGCTGCTGAAACAAGTTTTTGTAATACCCTTCATCCTTTAGTGGTAGGCTATAAGTATGTCATAGTATTTGTGATATCTACAATATTCGAAAAGCATATTAATATATTCTAGTTTCTTATAGAAAGCTAAGTTGATATAATGATAGTGGTATGTCGATTGAAATCTATTTCATGGACATACATATATGTTTGAGAATTTTGGTGAAATCATAAAAATCGTTTTATAAATAGCTTAACTATAAGCGAAAAACTATAACTATCGATTTTTTTAAAAATATTTTCGATAGTAATGTCTCAAATTCGATATAGAAAATATGCGCATTAAATGAAAGTCTGAGGAATGCTATATGACTTTCCGAGCGTGATGCATCAATTGTGCGGATGTGTTTCAATATTTTTGCTTCTATTAACCCAATTTCAAATAGACTGGCAGGCATCGATTGTGCTGATTGTTTTTTTGTATTTGCTTCTCACATTTTTATTCTATTTGATTTAACATTACTTGAATTATTGCGAAATTCTTCAGTCGCATTTCAGTTTTAGCAAAATGAGCCGTGGGAGTAAGTAACTGTCTTTATTTACAACAGTATTAACTAAAAAAATATAAATTTCAATATTTAAAACTAATTGAAATCTTTTCATGCAATAAAAATGCGTTTTAGTTAAAAATATTAATGTAAATCGACCAAGATGCATCAAGTGTACGTGTCCTGAAAATCCTTGAAGGATATAAAAATGATAAATGATAAATCATTGATTATATTTTCATACGCTGTAGAGAACACATATTCGAAAAATTATAAAAAAAAAGCCTGGTAGTTTTGCGTCAGGTCCAAAAGGGATATAAGATTCGTCTAATTCAAATACAGTAGTCTTACTTATTTTTTTGTTTGTTTTGTTTCCATGTTTTAACATTTTTCCTTTGTTGGCTACTTTGACAGCAACCTATATTAGAACTTTTGTAACAAATTCTGATGTTAATACTGCTGCTACGTTCATTGTTTGTGCTATTTACTAGCGCTGATGCTGTTGCTGCTGCAACAGTAACAACAACTTAACGCAAGAGTAGGTTTGACCATATTTTTCTTACAGCGCTTTCATATATACATACATATTTAACATGCATATACTGGAGTTTGTGAGGGGAATTTCTCATCTAATAGAAATTTAGTTATTTAGGAGACTTTGAATTTACAAACCCTGCTATTACACAATTTGAATGAAATATGAAATTAAAGCCATTAGCACGTAAACAGCATCAATACAAATATATTGTCGAATATTTTCTTAAACTATATTGGGTGCATAACTTAAAAATGCGGGAATTTTAATTTATATTTTGAAACATTTGTACAATATAAATTTATATAGCCATTATTAGCTACGAACTTTTCTGGTAACATATGGACTCCACGCCAAAAGAAGTGCCAAAGTCATTTTACACATTTTAAAATATTGTTTATATTGTATAAATTGTTTTTTCAAGCAATTAGGTCACTTTTAAAATTTATATAAAAATGTTTTATATATTTATATATTTTAATCGATTTTGATATAAGTTATATTAAATTATTGTTCCAATAAAATCCGGTTGCATAAATATTTTAGGCCCTAATTTTGTTGCGCTAAATTACATTTTGCAAATCACGGTGTTCAAGCAAGTTATTGTTTGCGTTGTAACAGCTGTTGTTAATACAACTGTTTGAAATTCTGTATTTTGTAAAACGCAGCGATGAATTTTTTATCATTTGCGCTGTCAAATTTAACCCCTCCATTTGATCAGCGTTAGTTTTAAAAGCTGAATTAAAATACTAATAATAATCGAAATAATTCAATTAATTTAATATTTGATGGCAACTTTATTAATACGATGTATGTAAGTAAATATATACAAACATATTCAATTAGTATAAGATACTACTAAAATTTTTCTTAGAAAAAAAAAAAAAAAATTGCAGAGCGCAATTGGGTTTTTTCAAGAGATATGTTTAAGAAGCTTGAAGAATCTTTATCATCCGAAAAAGAAGACATATTGATAAGTGCGAAAATTTTTGTATACCCCTTATACACAGAGAAAAAATATAGTTGTGCATGTTTACCGTAACAATTTAAACATTTTTAAATAAATAGGGTTTGGATAAATTTATACCTCCTATATAATTTTGTCATGTATATATAATAATTATTAATCGAAATATATTATATTAAGTAGGAAAAGATATTAATCTTGAACTCTTTACAACTAATTATACACAATTGAAATGTAACATATTACATTATAATAAAAATGTAATTGAATTGAATTAAATAGTTTTTATACCCTCCAGCACCATAAGTGGTGAATGAGGGTATATATAAGTTTGTCATTCCGTGTGTAACACTCAGAAATACTCATCATAGCTACAACAAAGTATATACGAGTATACTCTTGACCCTTACGAAATTCTAAGTCGACTGAGCCATGTCTGTCTGTCTGTCTGTCTATCTCTATAAAACACTGTCACGTCCAAAGGACACAACCGAAATCAACAAAGTTTACAAAAAACCGCTTGTAGTTCTCCTCAGCAGTTTGGTATTGAAAATCAGTAAAATCGGTAAAGCAGAACAAGTTATGGGTTAAAATGGAAGACAGCCTTCATAAAAAATTTAAATTTTTAAACATTTTTTCTTGCTATATTTTTAAATATATTGCAGATAATACCATGAAATTTTGTATACGTTGTTTTCATGAAAAAGAAGAAAGTGTGAGGAAAATAGTAAGAATCGGTCCATGATTTCTCATAGCCCCCATACAAAAATCTTCCAGAAATATTGCTCAATTATACATAAATGCCCATAAAATTGGAATATCATTACAAAATTTAGCAGGAATAAGTTTCATGCAAAAAGAAATCGCAAACTAAAATAGCATACCAAACAATCATATAACTCTTGTAAATAACGTTATTGAGATGAAATTCAAACAAAATAAGCCTCGAATACATAGAGGCCACATTAGTGGACTCTGGATTTAGAAGCTATTAGTCCATAACTGATCTACTGCTATTATGTCACCCATCAATCTTTTGTAAATAATATAATTGACATAAAATTCAAACAAACAAGCCTCATCTTAAATTGTATCCTTTTTGATACTCTGTTTTATACTCGGTTTCTTAACTTGTTGTGAATAAGGAAAAATTTTCTTTTAATTTTCTAAATTGTTAAATTGCACTCAAGATTATTATGAAAATCAGACAAACTCTGTAAATTACAGTAAGAATCGGTAATTACATTAATTATAAATGGTCAAAACTAGATAAAATTGCAAAACATTTAAAATAAAATCACATTAGTGAATTACGACCAAAGGTAGTATTGTCATTCTTACAGAATAAGGATATTCTAGTTCTAAAACCAGTGTAGTTTTTGTATTTCTTATTACGTTTAGGCACAGCCGAATATTGCACTCTAACTTGTTTAATGTATTATGGTCACTGTAATTATTTATATGATTTCTGCAAACATGATATAGTTACGTTAGCATTCACATGATTAAAGCAATCATATATATGATTATAGCAATTATTTAATGTTTATGGTTATCAGTTTTATAATGAAAGACTATACCATGTTATGTTGTACTCTATCATAATCAAAAGCAACAAATTATGACAAATGGATTCAACGTAAACATGATAGCAAAAAATATATATATAGTTACTACAATCATGTATATGATTCATATACATTATGATGTATATGTATATGAATACATGACTGTAGTAGTCATTTGAATCGTAACTTAAACATATTATGATTAGCGCGATCATATAAATAATGAGAGCGACCATATCATTGTTGAAAAACTTGTAAAAATGTTGAAATTGGTGTGGCAAACATGTACAACTATATTTTTTTCTCTGCGTATAGTATCTTTGTATTTATAGTTATTTGCTTTAAAAGCTTTTTTCCTCATAATTTGAAATATTTTCTGGATAAATACCTACAAACAAAATTATTAAACAGCTGATAGGTTTGTAACATTGCCAATGCAAAACATGTGTAGCTTCATGTAAATTTTTATTTTAAATTTTAGTATTAACATTTGCAATGGCAACATTAAACACCCAATGATTTGACATATTTGACAAAGTAATATTGCTGCGTTTGCTAAATGCAATAATGCAGTGATTTACAAAATTTCATATTTTTGGTGATGCGTTCGCAGAAGCGTAAGTGTTGTGTTGAACGCAAGTGATTTACAAAATTAATGCGTTAATATTTATATTAGAATTTCTTCGATACCAATTTATTGCAGCTTTAAAAGAGTTGCGACGTCTATTGAGAGGCAGCAAACGTTTCTGCAGAAGTTCCTTTCTATAAATTTCTAAAGTAATGGTTGAAGAGCTGTCAAACTACAATTAAAAATTATTTGCCAATGCATTGCTTTTTTTTCAAATATATGTAAATATATATTTATATTTTGAATTGGCATCAACTCGATTCGCTGCAAGATAAAATTTTGTTCCCGGTAGCTGCTTGAGGTCCATTTTTGCATAAAACTTAACTGAAGAGAGACTGACGGTCGAGAACAATTAAACTGTTACTATTATTATCAAATTATAATATGGAATTTGCTTTATATTGACAATACCCTTCAATATCTTACGGTTATTAGCACACGAAATGCGATATAATAGAATCCACTGAATAACTGCAGACACCACTGGTGGAGAAAATTCGTAATTGAATATTGTCAACATGACAAGTAAGAGCTGCAAAATAATAAAGAATCTTGCCTCTTGATTATTTTAGGAAAACCCGAAAAATATATGCGATATTGCAGATTTTTAAGAAACTTTCAAAAAATATTATGTATTTATTTTCTTATAAAGTCTCTAAAGTTTCGTAGTTTGTTGTGGTGAACTCATTTCAGAATTTGACTAAACTTAACTACGATTTTATTATGAAACTTCCCCCATCTCTAACTACACATATAGCCGCATATATTTAAACGGAAACGTTCATAGTTGGAACTTTGCATAGTAAGTAGTTGTCTAAGACTACTTAATGTACAGTTTCATTCTGCTATTGCTGCTGCTCCAGCCTTCTACACTCGTAATAAGTTGTCGTTACAGTTGTAGGAGTACCAGTACTTTGAAAAAATTATGCAAAAGAAATGAAAAAAAAAACATATACATACATATATATTACAGAAACTATGTTAAGTCAAAACTACATAAAACAAAGTAAAGTAAAACAATTTAGAGTGCAATATTCGGCTGTGCCGAATCTTAAATACCCTCCACCTAAATGTAATAAGAAATAGAAAAACTACACTGGTTATAGGACTAGAATATCCTTATTCTGTGTTTCCTATTCAGTCTTAGTGCAAATTTTATTAGTATTTGATATATTGTTTGAAAAACAATTTTGCGAACAACATAATTTATTTTAAATGCTTAGACATTTTATCTAATTCTATTTATCTAATTCTAAATATCTAAATCTAAAATTATCCACTAATGTGGTGTCTACGTATTAGAGGCTTATTTTGGTTGAATTTCATCTCAATAACGTTATTGTCACGAGTTGTATGATTGTTTAATATGCTCGGAAGTGGACTTAATTCGGGAGCTATTACCAATTATTGACTGACAGCTATAAAATCCAGTAGCATAATTGCCGTATAACCGATATTAGTATGATTTCTGGAATCAAATTTGTGATCCATATAAAAGTTGGTTTGATATCGATATTTATTAAATATTTTTGTGGGTTTATTTGTTTTTTGGAAATGGTTCTTATATGGCAGCTATGACAAATTATGGGCCGATCTTATTAAATTTTAGAACAGTGATTTTAATGGATATGAGGATATTTCACGTCGAATTTCAACATAATAACGGTATATTTAAGATATATATTAGTATTAACGTGAATTTTGAAAGTGGACCTTATATGGGGGACATAGTAAAATATGGACCGATATTCTTAAAATCCAGCAATTATGTTTTGGCATGTGTACAAACGATCACTGGAAAATTTTGGCTCGGTACCGTTATTTATAAGAGATTTATGAGTGTTAAAGTAATTTTCGGAAGAGGGCTTTATATGAGGGATACGGTTAAAAATAGACCGAAATTCACAAAATTCAGCAGAATGTTATTTGTGTGTCTGTTAATGATCTATAAAAAGTTTTGAGTCGGTACCGATATATATAAGATATATATAAATTTCAATGTCTTTTTCGGCTGAGGAGCTATGACCAATTATGGGCCGACCACTATAAAATTTAGTACAACAATTTATTTACCTATAAGGATTATTGGTGCCGAGTTTTAACCTTTTAGCATTTTGTATACCAGTGTTACGTATTTAAGTGAATTTAGGAAGTAGACTTTATATGAGGCATATGTTCAAACATGGACCGAACTAAAAAATAATTCGTTTTGCGATTTCTTTTTACATCAAACTTATTTTTGCTGAATTTTGTCTTGACATTCCAATTTTATTAGCATTTATGTATAATTGAGCAATATTTCGGGAAGATTTTTGTATGTGGGCTATGAGAACACTTCCGCACACTTTCTTATTTTGTCATACAAACAACGTATAAAAAATTGCATGATATTCTCTGCAATATATTTAAAAAAATTGCAATAAAATGGTCAAAAATATCAATTTTGTATGGAGGTTGTCTCACAAATTGGTCCATAACTCTGGTTGACCTGAACCGATTTTGCTGACTTTTAATACCAAAGTTACCTGCAAAACAGGAAATAGTTTTCTGGAAATTTCGTTTAGTTAAGTTGTATAGTTTGGACGTGGGAGTGTTTTACAGAGACGGACAGACAGGCGGTCATGGCTCAATCGACTTAGAAGTTCTTAAGGATCAAGAAAATATATACTTTGTTGGGTCTCAGATGAATATTAAAAGAGTTGCACACGAAATGACAAACTTATATATGCCCTCATTCAACACTCTTGGTGGTGGAGGGTATAATAAAATAAAATGTAGAATAAAAAAAGAGAAGCACCAACAGCAGCTATTTGCAACATCTCTAGAAAAATAGTTGTATGTAGGTTGTATGTTTGTATGTATAAAAATTTAAAACAGTAAAAGATTTGAAAGATTTAAAAGATTTGACGTTAAGAAAATATGATGAATTCATCATCATGATATGTAAAGTGCAATTTTATTCTTTAAGTTTAGAGTGAAAAAAACTTGCGAAAAGCAAACAATGTAATGTGTAGTTAGCTCAACACTGCATTGAAAGACGTTTGCGTAGATAGTATTAATCATATTAGAAAGACTGATATTGGATGAGTTTAACTAAAAGGTGTATAATGATTTCAAAATTAATACTTAACCAAAATGAGAACTTAAAAGATGTATAATATAACTATGGCAATACATACATTTTAATGAGAATTTATTACCTCAACTCATACAGAGCATTTCTTACTTTTTGTTATAATTTATAACAAATTAAATTTCTAACCTAGGCCTTTTTTTTTTTTTTTTGCTACAAATAAATTTAATTTGTTAAAATTGGTATTTGTCATCATATTTCTATACAGCTCTTACTCCAGAATCTTATGAATTCACAATTCCTCAAGGTTTTCACTTAAGATTTTACATTTTTTTTTTTTGCTCATAATATTCATAATGAAAATTTCATGTAAATGAGCATGAAAAATCTATTTCATTACACAGTTGTGCTTCGAGAGACTAACAAAAAAAAAAGAAAATAATAAAAAACTAGTTGTACAACAGCAGAAGACGACGATGCTGGTGAAGGAAAAACAAACTAAGAAAGACAAATGTCAGCTTATGAATTAAATTGTAAGACATCAACGTCATCATTCTGATAGTTTGCATTCTGTGTAATGCTCGCATTTATTTGTTTTTCTGCTCATTTTCGCAAAAAATTAAATAATAAAAAAAAACATATAAAAAGATATTGTTGTTAGTAAATATAAGATTTGTAACATAGTTTTTGTAGTTGCCTTTTATATAAAATCATTAATAAGCAGAGTAATAAATAAATAATACTGTCGTAGCAAGTGTGTATGCAAATGTCTATTATTTAATAATTGCTTTTATGAGAAATTATAATAAGAGATAATTTGGACATTAAGTAAAGATGCTCGTTGTTTATGGATCACTTAGAAATATTAACTTAATTAATTAAAGCACTTGGTAAAGGAAAAACATAATCAATAATATTATATTACTACTTTTCCAGCAAACTAATAATAACAATAAATATTCTTGAGGTTCCTGATATTCCTGATGTCAGAAAATGTTAACAATTAACTAGTTGAACCTCCATCTGATTTACGCACCTGCGATTTATTGTTTTTGAACATATTTCGGTTGAAATCTTTTCTTCTTTATTCGCTTATACCCATTCGTGGCTGTGAACTACCACCAAAAATATGGTGGCTATATTAAGTATGTCATTTCGTTTGTAACACATCGAAATACTGATTGTAGGACTAACAAGTGTATACTGTGAGCATAAAAATAAAGTTAATACCATACATTATTAAGAGAATCGAATCAAAAAAAAAGCGTATACTAATTTAATTGAGTTATTGTTAAAATAGACCAATTTCTACTCATCAAAATAAAAAAAATTAAAAGAATTGCCAATACTTTTGGAAGGAATGATGACACTTCCTTCCAAAAGTATTGGCAATTCTTTTAATTTTTCTTTGCAAGCAAAAAGGGTCGTTCAAAATATGTATGTTAAGTCCCAATTTAAACGAAGCAATTTTTATGGAAAAGATTGGTACATTTTTTTTTTAATGTCTTAGGTGCTCACACAGCACAATTCTCATTGCTTAAATCGTTCGTATTTTTATTTGGGAGTATACACACTTGCAATACGTAATACACATATGTAATACGAATAGGAGAGTAACACGCATTGCTAGTACAATCAAATATATACTCGTCTTATCTTTCCCTCGCCACGATGTCTAAAGGATAATCAGCTTAGCTTAAATGATTTCTTCGTGTACATTGGGACTAAGTAGTGAAAAATTTACAATGGGAAGACAAACATCAATTTAGATTCGGCAAATCATAATAGACTTACATAGAAAAAGCAAATCCCTGTGTAAAATAAGTAAAATCGTTGGACATACCAAACACAATACCATTTCAAATTTGCCTAAAGCAAGACAACAAAAATTGCTGTACAAAAAGCTGAAAATGTTACGAAAACTTCTGGAAAACCTGTAAGCGAGAGTACGCTTATATACCATGTAGGCATCAAAATGACCTACATAGTAGAGTGTCACGTAAGAAGCCCTTTATATCAAAGAACAGCAAAACCAAATGTTTGCATTACGCAAAAAAAAAAAATATATATATATAAAAGACCTCACATTTTTTGTAATAATATTCTTTTCACCAATTAAAGTAAGTAAGATATATTTGATGTCAAAAACCCCTTGAAAAATATGGTAAACCAAGAACGAAGCCTGTATTAATAAACATGTTACCAAGATGGTAAAACATGGTGGCGGCTTTGTAATGGTCTCAAATTGTATGGCTGCATCTTTCTTCGAATCTACAATGAATAAGGATTTTTTTTTTTAAACAATGTAGCTCCTAGTGTAGGGAAACTAGTGCCTAACTGGATTTTCGTACAAGGCAATGATCCTAAGCTTAGCTCCAAAATTGTAAAAGAGACTACTTGCTCAATCATTGTCCAAAAACCTTATATCATTCTAGAACTAAATCCAGTTGAGTACATGTACGAATATCTGGACAAAAAAATTTGGCAAATATATATTTAGTGTAAGTATAACCTAAAGAATGGAACTAAACTTCTCCTGATCCCACTAAAAATAACTCGTTCATTCTACGTCTAGAAGATTTTAAACAAAATATTAAATACAATATTTAGTTCGTTTATTTGACCTTTTTTAATATTTAATAGTTTCTTTTTACAAGCAATAAGGTCACTAGAATTTTATATAAAAATATTTAATTTATTTATATTATATTTATTTCCTGTGATATATATATGTATATAAAACTTGTTTGGAATATTAAATGAAAAATTATTTATGTAATATTTTTAGTTTCTAAACTTATTCTTATAAATTAAATGTCTGTAATTTTGAGCTACATTGTCTGTATCTGTTTTAAAATTAATTCTCTTTTCTATCGGTACATTAATAACACAGTACAACAGCCAATCTGGGGGGTGAGAAATTCCAAGTCAGGGTGATGGTACTAGGTCAGTATAGTAAAACCCTCAAAGGGTTTGGCTTTCGTATGTGTCAGTTTTTTTTTATGACCTTTTAAATTTTTTCCTTATCTTGATGTTTTTTCGCTTAGTTGTAACATTTTGGCAAAAACGTAGTTTAACATAACTCGAGAACCACTTGTCCGATTTTGATGAAACAAATTTAGAAAAATTAAGAATTTATTTATTTATTTATTTACAATTAAGTGAAGGTATCCCATTTTTGTTTTTATTCAAAAAAGTGTTATTTATCGCCTTTTTTATAAATTTTCCCCAATAACTCCAGACTTCTGGCCATAAACTACTAAAAAAATTAAGTAAACATTTTTATAATTTTCTATTTTTATTTTATTTATTTATTTTTATTTATTTTAATAAATATTGCCTAGACTTTTTCGATGGTGGTTGTTCGGGACTAGTGGCATCGCATTCATCGCTATCATCAGTTTCTGAACCACACATAATGTCAATGTGTGACTCCACTGTTGGCCCTTCTGCATCTCTTGAAAATGCTTTATCATCAAGATCATCCTTGTCTTCCCACACAAGCTTACTCCACCAGCAAATTTTTGCAATTATTGCACTCGGCGACTTTTTGCCTCTATATATGTAAGTTTTTGTTTTATTAAAATGAGTTGGAAAAAATAAAAAATCAGTATTACCTCATTTCACATGGCATAGCAACTTGATGATAGCGTTCACCTTGTTCATCAGATTCGGTAGCCAATTGTTTGCTGAAGTGTAAATAATGGATTTTCAAGGACATGTGGACACCAATTTCCGAGAATGCTCTTAACATCCTTGCGACAGAAACATCGTAGTTTTTAGTATTTTCAAAATCTGGAAAATGACCTAAATTGTAACAGTGTGATGTTGATGCAGTTTTTTGAGAAGAATTATGTTTGTGTTTTTGGTAAGATTTATGTCCAGCTTATCTAGTTTTCAATTTGTTTTTAGTTGTACCTACATATATTTTATTACATTTTTCATTATTTTTACCCTTACACGGTATTTTATAAACAATATTGGATTTATCTAATTTTACTGTTTTATCTTTTATTTTACTATATAATCTATTTAATGTGTTATAAGTCTTGTGGGCTATCTTATAATTATTCCTGTCATAAAATTTTGAATTTTCTAGTCGTTCAGAAATTAATGGAATATAAGTTAGAGATTTATAAATTTTAGGTTCAGAATTTAAATAAATTAAATATTTTTATATAAAATTCAAGTGACCTTATTGCTTGAAAAAGAAACTATTAAATATTAAATACAATATTTTATATATTATTAATACTTTTGTTTACTTAATTTTGGAACAAAAACTCTGACACTATTCCATTTATATTTAATTATTTTTTTATGTTCCTTATTTTTCTACTTTTTGTTAATGAGTTATATTACGATTAAGTTAATTTTTATTTTCTTTTTGTAGTTTTTGTATTTTTGTATTTTTTTTTAATAATTAACAAACACAAACTGCGAAGCTTTTGGCTTATCTGCAGAAAACACCCAGAGTATTTGGCGGGAATCGAACCCGCAATCCTTTAACTAATAGTCCGGCACTCTATTGCCTAGTCTATCAGGGCACTCAGAATTTGAATATATATTGTTTTAAATTTGTGCCTGTAGTATATACAGCAAAACATTTTTTTTAAACCATATTAGTCGTTTACTTTATATTGACGCTGAGAGTATATTCTGGGTCATTATAAGATTCTAGTCCTGTCCGTCCGTCTGTTGAAGGCACGATAGACATTCGACAAGAAGACTTAGAGCAATGAAATTTGTCCCAAACATTTCTTGTTCTACCGAAATTTTTGGCCATAATCGTTCCAGTAGCATCATTGTTATACACCAACATTTCAGACAACTTCTTTATTTTTCAGATATTTTTCACTAATCCCCCATTACCACATGCAAAAAAAAAGTTTTCAAATTTTATTCTAAAAAAAAAAGTTTTTTGGAAATTTATAATTTATTTATAAGTATATTATAATTTAGTTTATAAAACAAATTATTTTCACCATTAACAAAACAATGTTATTGTACTATGCTGCACTGCGCTAGTAATTTAGCGATATTATACCTTTTGAATCCCTTTTTACAGCAACAATGTTTAATTTAGTAAACTCTTTATTTTGTACATACATATATGTATATGGAGTTTGATAGTTACGAGTACTTCATATGTAAAAATAAAAGTTGTTTTGTTTTCAATTAAATGGGTTTTGTCATTTTAATACTTAACCTTCATAAGGTCCCCAAATTTACTGACGTTACAATTCTTCGGGTCAAATTTGACCCAAGTGGAAAATTTTTAATAAAAACAACTATTTTCTGCAAGTAATGCCTTTTTAAAGTTAATATTTAATTTTTGGCTTTACTTTTACTGAATTCGTATTTTTTTTAACATTTATTGTGTATACGTACTTGCTTTTATACCCTCCACCTCAAGTGTATACACACTTGTATTTACACCCTAACACTGAGAAATATTCATCTTGGGTCTCAAAGTATATATGTATGTATATATCCGTCTGTATGTCTGTCTGTCCATCTGTCAGTCTGTGTAAAACACTTTCACTTCCAAACGACAAAACCAAAATCAACAAAGTTTGCAAAAAAAAAAACGTTTATAGTTATCCTAAGCAGTTTGGTATTGAAAATCAGCATAGTAGAACAAGAGTTATGGACCAAAATAAGAGACAATCTCCATAAAAATTTTATATTTTGTACGTGTTATTATTATGATAAAAGAAGACAGTGTAAGGAAAATAGTAAAAATCGGTCTATGATTTATCATAGCCCCTATAGAAATATCTTCCTGAAATATGGCTTTATGACAAATAATGACTATAAAATTCGAATATTAAAACAAAACACGAAAAAATTAAGTTTCATGCAAAGATCGGTCCATAATTTATAATTGATATCCAAATAATATTGAACATAAATATGTGTCGTATATACAAATATTATGGTACAATTTTTTGATGATCGGGCCATAATTAGTAGTAGCACCCATATAAGACCCACTTCCGAAAATCACTTTAACGACCATAAATTTCTTAAAAATTTTGTTATCCAAATAAAATCCAACAAAAACAAATTTCATATATACAATAAAGATGACACCTTATTTTATAATGGTCGGTGCATAATTAGTCAAAACTCCCATATAAGACCCTTTCCGTATTTCACTTTAACCTCCATAAATATTTTAAAATATTTATATCGAGATAAAGTATATAATACATACATAATATTTATATTAATGGAAGTCATGGCAATACATTTTTGGATGATCGGTCCATAATAGGTAATATCTCTGAAAAACTATATAATACTTATTCTGAGTCGGGCTTGACCGACTATACTTTCTTACTTGTTTTTTTTTTATATGTAGAAGGACAAGTCCTGTTAAAAATATCCATACAAAATTCAACAGAAACTCTAAAATATATTGTTATTGGAATGAAAACATCATTGATAAGATTCGCCATACGTATGTATGTAGAAATCTCAGTAACATATTTTATGAAGATCGGCTCATAACATGAAACGTACATATAAGGGATACGAAAAATAAAATAATTCGTAAACTGCTGGTGTCTGTGAATAAAAACCGTTGCTTGTTATTTAGGTTTATGTCCTGCTATTTTCTTTTCAGGACTCCCCAAAGGTGTTCAATAGGTTTTAAGTTTTAAGGCTATTGTAGGTTAGAATCTGTTCTGTATTTATGCAATAAATTTAACCGCAACACGATGAAGAAATACAAGCCCACTATAATTAACGAACCTTTTCTAAGCTGCATGTTTTTTTTATATTTATTATTTTGTGGCTTTTAATCAAAGGTATTGCCATCAGAACCAAACAAATTGATCTTAATTTTCCCACTGTAGGGGTTTCTTAGCAAAATACAACCTATTTTCAGCATAATGTTCGCTTAATAAAAGTATCTACCTCAGAATTAACTATCTTGCTGAAGCCTATTTCTAATTGTGCAATTAGTAGCAGATGTACATAAATAAATATTTAGCTCTACAGATAAACAAAACGGGTTTCTTTTGTTTTATTTGTCTTGCAATTTCACTCATACTTAAGATATACATAAGATAATTTATTTTTTAAATAAAATGCAATGCTTTGTTAACAATTTTCAGGACTGAAGACAATTAAAAACATAAGCGAACATATAAAATGGATTTTAATTATTATTTTCTATTATTTTCCAGTAGAAATAAAATGCAATAATGTCTTAAACACAAATGTTTTTTCCAGCCAATTAAAAGTTTTACATACGAGGGTGGTTTAGATACTACTTAGGAAAAGTTAAGTGTTTTTAAAACTTCTATCTCTGAAATGAACACATGTTAAATTTCTTTTCGATCTGCCAACTATGATATAGAAACAGCAACAACAGAAATTGTATCCAAAGTTCATGGTATGGTTTTAAATGATCGACGAATAAAAGTGTGTGAAATATCTAATATCATGGGCATCTCAAATATTCGAGTTCATTTAATTTTACATGAAGAACTAGAGATGAAAACAGTCGATCAAAAACGCATAAGAATGAAAATTTCTCAAGCTTGTTTCGATTGTTTTAAGAGAAATAAAATGGATTTTAAGCGTTGTTTCATAACAGTGGATGAGACATGGATCCACCACTATACTCCAAAGACAAAAGAACAATCCAAGCAATGACTGAAGCTGCTGGAAGTGCTCCAAAGAAGGCAAAAATAATTCAACCGGCTGGTAAGGTTATGGCAACGGTTTTTTGGGACTTCCAAGGTATTTTAATGATTGACTATCTGTAAAAGGGTAAAATAATAAATTCGGGGTACTACTGCAATACTTGATCCAAAAATGTAAAAATTCAAGAAAAACATCCTGGCTTTCAACACAAAAAACAATTTTTCATTAAGTGTTTTAAAAATGACTAAAATCAATGAATTAAAGTACGAGTTGCTTGACCACTCACCTTATTCTCCTTATTTAGCTCCCACTGACTTTTACCTGCTCCCAAATCTAAAAAAAAATCCTAGCTGACAAGCGTTTTCCCTCAAATGAAGATACAATTACAGTTGTAAACCACTATTTTGAAGGCCTTGCTAGATAAGCGTTGGACTAATTGTATTGAAGTTTCAGGAGATTGTGTTTAAAAATAAAATGTTTTTAAAAAATATTCTGTGCTACGCTAAAAAGTTTCCGTACCACCCTCGTCAAATATAGGCAACTAAGAGAGTTACAGAAAGCTTATCAGTATAGATGCACCATCAGATTACCAGTAAGAATTAACACAGTTTAAAATATATTTCCAATATTTTTGAAAATATAAAACTGATTTATTCAGAAAATTGGGCTCATAGTGCCCAAACTATTAAAAAAAAAAAAAAAAAACACAACTGAATGTCTTCCAAACAGTTTTTCAAGTTAAATTATTTATACCTCGTAAACCTGAAAAATGGTTGGAGGTAAAAAACAAAAAAGTTCCACTAGTCTTGAGTGTTTATACCAACAGAAAAATACAATGTTGATCAATGTTTCAAGAATAAGACGAACTCTTAAAGAAAAAACGTTTTCGTTTAATCAAAATACACCGCCCATCACTTAATTAATAACTGTATTGTTTTATGAATTATTATTTTTTAAATCCCATAAACCAAACTATAATAAATTATGATTGAAAGAAAACCTCACACTGAATCTAACAGTTTGTTTAAAACATACAAAGTACTGCTCTCGCTCTGTAATATTTGTCAATTAATTGTATTTTTACTAAGTATTGACATATAAACACAACACTACTTTTAATTAATATGTCATTAATAATTATAAAGTATTTAACCTTAATCTTGTGTCAATCAACGTAAGTGACTCGTTCACCCATACATTTGTAAATCTCTCATCATGCGCCATGAATATTTTAGCATCATACAGTACAACACTAAAATAAAATAAAATCAAATAAAAAATTATGAAAAAAGTATATTTAAAAAAAAAACAAGGGTAAAACCCTTTTGTCATTTTAAAGCTGATATGATATGCAAGCTATGACACCATGGGTTACCACATTAAGTTCAAAATATACACACATAGACACACACACACACATACAAGTAAACATATCTACCAATACACTCACAAACGTACACATTCAGTCATGTGTAAAAAGTATATAAGCGAAGGTGCACCTTATAGTTTATTGATAAACCTCGTTTTAATCGTTTTATAAACGCTTGATTGCTATTGATTTTGTGTTTCAACGCAACCGCAAATACAAACAAGTAAACAAACTAATGAAAACACAAACACACAATTACACAGACTCATATACTTATATATTATATGTACATAAGTATATTAGCAAATGTAAACATTTATGTGTATATTTCTAAAAAATAAAGTGGGCTTGAAGTGTGCTTGTAGACAAAATTTTCTTAAAGTACATTTGAAGTCTACTTTAATTTTTTATAAATATGGCATTTACCCTCTTATTCAAAAACGATTATTAAATTTAACAAACGTTTATTAAGCAAATTTGTATATGGAAATCTGTCTTAATAAACGTTTGTTAAATTTAATAATCGTTTTTGAATAAGAGGGTTAATGTTTAAACATTTTAAATACTGAATATAAAATGTCCATGACCGCAGCTAAAGTCGCGTCTTCATCTGCCACCATCTTCATCTCAACAGCATCACCGACTTTGCCAGCAGTGAGTTTGAGTTTATGTAGTAGTAGCATGTGTAAAACTTCTGCTCTATTTTACATTACCATTTTTAAACATTTTTCTCATTTTTTATTTTTTTTATTATAAAAAAATTCTCTGCTATAAATTGGTTTGTTGGAAGAGGTAAGTTATAGCAAATACTCTGACATATAAATATTTAATAAATACAATTAGGTCAAGGATTCAAGTATGTATGTTTACATATTCATTAAATTATGTACGCGCACTAAGGTTACAAATCTTTAACTTTTGTAACATACGCACAGATTTGCATTGACAAGTACTCGTATACGTAAACATTATCATAAACAAACTAAATTAATATTGAATATTGCAGAAAAAACTATTCAATAAATTTATACATTTTTGTTATTTGTAAAGAAATTTTTAAAATATTAAATTTTTTAAGAAATTATAATTTACCAGAACTGAACTAAAATCGGAACTAAAACCTTAAGTATAACCTCAACTAGAACCTCAACTAGAACCTGAACTAGAATCGGAACTACTACCTGAAGTAGATACTTAATTAGATTATCAACTTTAACCTGAACTAGAACCTAAACTAGAACCGGAACTAGATCCTGAAGTAGAAGCTAAACTGGAATTGGAACTAGAATCTGCAGTAGAACTTGAACTAAAACCGGAAGTAGAACCTGAACTGAGCAAAAGCAAATTTATTTAATGTAAAAGTTAATTGATAAGTTAAATCCTGTGTCGCATTGCCATAATTAAACTTAATGTTGTCTGTGTGTTGTAAAGTTACAAACAGTTTTTGTAACATGTAAATTTGTTTAAGAGTATGGTTAATGGTCTCTTTTTATCCAAAATTTGGAAGACCACTGATTAATTTAACACAGAAATTGCTCATTAATATGTTGTTAGTGTTTCATAACTATAATTACATTTTATGATAAACGAAAAACAATACTATAAAAGCAAAAGAATAACTGTTATTTATAACTTTTATGCAAGTACAAAAAGTTTTCGAGCAATAAACTGATCATGTCATATGTTGTAGGAATTTGCAAATAATACGGATTATTATTGTACAAATGAAAGTGGAGGCCCGAAAACGATTTATGGCCAGATTATAAAAAAATGTGAGGAAAATGCATTAACATCAGCCACAAGTAAACTGCAAAAAAACTAGACTATTATGTTAAAAATTAACTGCAGTATTCATAAAAAATAAAGTAGGTTTGAAGTGTGCTTTTAGACAAAATTTTTATACAAAATTTTCTTAAAGTACATTTAAAGTCTACTTTAATTTTTTCTGAATAAGACTGTAAGTTTTTTGGCTGGCGCACAGATAAATTAATTGGATGTTCAAGAAAAGTGGTTTATAACGTCATTAAATATGTTAAATCAGATGCAAATTTGCTTAATGTAAAGAAAAATTAGCCGAAGCCAACGCGAAAGACAAGAGTTCGTGAGGATAAAAAAAAAAGTAAGGTAGATCCTTTCAAGTCATCGAGAACAATAATGCCTGAAATAAATAAGGAATTTGGGTTAAATGTTGCAAGTAGACTTGTATGAAGATGCCCCAATGAAGGCTTTATGATGGAGTAAGTAGAAAAAACAATTCTGTCAAAAAAGAATTTTAAGGCACGCTTGTCTTTTGCAAAACTATACAGGAACAAGGATATCAAATTTTGGAAAAGATGAAATCAAAATTAATTTGATTGATACTGAAAAAGAAAACGTTTGTGCAGAAAAATACCAAGAGTTCAATCCCCGTTACACTACTAAAACAGTAAAGTGCGCTAATTCTCTGTCCACAGCTGTATTTGTTTAGAGTGATATTTTCCGATGAGATAAACTTCAATATTAATGGTGCAGATGGCTTAAAAGCTATTGTAGAGAGGAGCCACGATATTTCTCAAAAATAAATTTCGAAGACGGTTATTTCATAGTTTGGGGAGCTTTTTGTGATAACAGAATGCTTGATTTCGCTTTTCAATATCTCAACAATTTCTTTTTGTGGTGCAATCAAAACTTAATGGAATTAAATTTAAAAAAAATAAACTTACTCGTATGCGCTTTTCAAGAAGTAATTATATTCCTGCCAGAAATGATTACCGGCTTAAAATTGTTGAACATTTTCTCAATATAGAAATTTTACTCTTTTGTTCGGCACATAACCATGACTATAAATAAAGCTGGAGGTGTATTCGCATTTATAAAGCGATTTAATGATCCCTATGTCACAAAACAACTTTTCATTTCCTTAGTAAGATCTTAATTGGAATATGCCTCTATTATCTGGGAACTTTATTATAATATTATTATTCAGCGTACAGTCTTTACAAAAACAATTTTTACTCTTTCTCCTTGGAATGCTTAATGTAATATTTATGATCAATATAATTAATGGTGAAAACTGATTTGATTTCCTTGTAAATAATGTAATTTTTAATGTTCCTCAACGATTTCGCATCATTTCATGCCACTGCTGTCGAAGCATATTATGTCCAAGCTGACCCACTAAGAAGATTATATTTTGAATTTAACAATCTATAAGAAATTATTGATTTTTCTCTTACAACAAATATAATTAAACATAAAATAATTAGTTTATTAAATAAATAATATTTTATACCATTTGTTAATAAATTGTTATTTTTCGTATACTTTTTAAAAAGACGGTAAGGATTTAATCCACTAACTTAATAAGGAAATAAATAAAAATAAAAAGCACCAAAATCATTCCTCTAATTACACAAAATTATTAGATGAGAAATAAGTGCAATTTTTCTAAAAAAAACATTTTAGTTTTCAACAGACAATTGAATGGCCCGCATATTCTAGAGATCAAAACCCAATTGAGAACATTTTTGGGGAATATTAAGTCATCGAATTTATTCTGAAATCCGACAATAAGAAAGTATATGTATATCACATAAAAGAAGCAGTTAGATTTGCTTAGAAATTTAAATCTAGAGATAGAGAAATAACCCTTATACGATCTTTGGATGAAATTTCACCCATTTTAAATTTGAAAGTTACATATCTTTTACAAATATTACTTAAGATAAATTAAACTATTTTCTATTTTGTAACTTGATATTTTACATAAAAAAATAAAAACTTTCTAGAACTAATTATTCATTTCCAAAATATTTGAAAAATTACGTCAAAGTCCCTCGGGTAAAATATCAACCATTAAGAAAAACGCAGAATTATTATTAAATATTATAGCTAAATTATAATCTTCATTACAGAAATAAAGTATATCTGGCAGCACAGTACAATTAAATTGTTGTATTTTTTAGCAAAACAATGTATTTCCCTGCTATTGGGATTCCGAGGAAGATGTTCGTGTTCAGTATATGCCTTCAAAATATGCCAAATATGACATAAAACACTGGGTTCTGTGTGACACAGTCACAAACTTTGCGTGAAATTTACAAGTATATACGAAAAAAAGTCAAGGCCAAAGAGTAGTTCTGGACCTTATCAAATATTTAAAAGGACGAAATATAACATGTGACAAATTTTTTACATCATATGATCTTGCAATTCAGTTGCTAAAAAGAAAAAACACTATTGTGGGCACAGTTCGGTCAAATAAAACATATTTGCCCAAATCAACGAAACAAGAACTTCGTAAGCATGTAGTTTTCTTTATCGTGTTCTTTTTCCGCTACAAAATTTCACCGGTGCAATACGTTCCAAAAAAGTACTTTTCATCCTGACAAATCTGTATTGAATGAAATAAATAAATTGCCAAAGATTATATCATTTTATAATAAAACTAAAGTGTCTACCCCACTTTAGATCAGCTGGTGAGTACTTATACGGTAAACACAAAAACAAATCGATGGCCCCAAGCATTATTTTGCAATATGATTGACATATCAGCAGTTAAGAGTACGTTTTGTGGCTAGAAATGAACAACGACTGGAATAATGGAAAACGACCATTTCTACAATTTTCTGCCAAGTTCAGGGGCCAAATTACCGCATTCGTGATCGAATGAGCTATCGTATCGAAAAATGATTTCGATATCGAAATTATGATAAAATGTACTAAATTTCTTGCTCGATATCGAATGCCATAATCTCAAATAAGAAAATTACGATCAATTTTACTCGATATCGAATGCGGTAATTTGGCCCCAGATTTAACGTTGGTGAATGCCATACTTCAATCAAGCAATGAGCCTTCTACATCATCGAATGTGAAAACAAAGAAAACTAACTTCAGGTTCCAGATGTGAACTTTGTTCGAAGAACGATAGGAAGTTTTATTCGTTATGTGCAAATTGTCAAAAATTTATTTGCGGGCAACATAAAATTGCATATTTTGTATGTAACAGTTGTAAGGAGAATAACTAGTTATTTGTACTTTATTTGTTTTTTTGATTACTTTACAGAGTAATCCGAATGAATTTAATGGATTAAGTTTTTTTACTACAAAGTAGTGTATTACTGAATACTTATTTACTAAATACTGGCAATTAAAATAAATAAATAAATAAAAAAAATTGTTAAAATACAAAGAAAAGTACTATTTTCATTACAAATTCTTACACAGGGTGAATTTTCACCCGAAGGACTCTACTGTAACTTAGGAACGTATGAGGGTTAAATCTGGTGCATAGTATGCCTGAACGAATTTTTAAATGGATTCAAAAAGAGGAGACGAAACTCATTACATATTAAAGTCGAAATTGTTGAATTGGATTGATATTTTAAGTTATTTTAATTTCAGTGTATTTATAATTATGAAACACTAATTAATTTCTTTAGTCATTTTTAAGAGTTAAAATAAAAAATATTGATTTTTGTTTCTTTTTCCATACATGTAGGTGAACTGTTTTACTCTATATTTAACTTACAAAATTGGGAAAAGTTTTATTTAGTTATAGTTGCCTGTACAATGCAGTGTAGTTTGAAATGTCTAAATTTTGATAATTTGTATTTCTTTTTTTATGGTTTTTTTAAATTCTTTAAAATAATATTTAAGCGTTAAACGCTCAGCAAGTCCACAGGTTATTTACGATTTTTTATTGGCTCAAAATAACCCTTAATATATCGTCACCTAGAATGCCCAAAGACGTAACCCTCATTATCATAATTTTACAGGAGAAGCAAAAAACATTATAAAATGTTATAAAATGAAAACTGTTTAATTTAAAATCGCGATTTCTTCACATCTTGTCATTGTAAAGGGTGGTTAAATTGTAAGGGATGTTGAATGTGAACCACACCTAAACGCCAAGCTTTTTTCCGAATTTTATTTGACATTTCTCTATCTCAGACTTACTCAATTTGAACCATGGAGAGATACACAATCCAACAACGTGTTAAAGTTATCCAGACTTATTATGAAAATGGGCGTTCAAATCAAAATGCATATCGTGCACTTCGTGATTTTTTTGGTCAATTTGATCGTCCAAATGTGCGTACAATCGCAAAATTCGTGGAAAAATTCGAGCAAACCGAGTCTGTAGAAGATGTGAGAACTCCAGTGCTTGCTCGTACTGCAGAAAATATTGCTGCTGTTCGTGATAGTGTGGCTAAAGAGCCGTCCACCTCAACTCGTCGTCGTGCCCAACAATTGCACCTCTCACGCTCGTCGTTGATGAACATTATGCATAAAGACTTGCATTTACAAGCTTACAAGGTGCAATTGGCTCAAGAACTAAAGCCTCTTGACCATTCCAAACGTCGTGAATGGGCAGAATGGTGGCAAGAAATGGCAACAGGGGATGATCAATTTTCGAAGAAAATCATCTTCAGTGATGAGGCACATTTTCACCTCAGTGGACTCGTCAATAAACAGAATTGCCGCATTTGGGCGAATGAGAATCCAAGAGTGATTGTCGAAAAACCAATGTACCCACAAAGAGTGACTGTTTGGTGCGGTTTATGGGCTGGCGACATCATCGGGCCGTATTTTTTCCAAAATGAGGCCGGTCAGGCAGTTACTGTGAATGGTGTTTGCTATCGTGAGATGATAACGAACTTTTTATGGCCCGAATTGGAAGATATGGATGTGGACGATATGTGGTTTCAGCAGGACGGTGCCACTTGCCACACAGCTAACGAAACAATGGCTCTTTTGCGCAACAAATTCAATGGCCGTGTTATCTCACGTAATGGCGATGTCAATTGGCCGCCAAGATCATGTGATTTGACACCGTTGGACTTTTTTCTTTGGGGTTATTTGAAAGAAAAGGTGTACGTCGATAAGCCAGCAACAATTCAAGAGCTAAAGGATGAGATAATTCGGCACATTAACGGCATAGAACCTCCATTATGCCTCAGGGTCATCGAAAATTTGGACCATCGGATGGAGGTGTGCCGCCGTGGTCTTGGTGCCCATTTGGCAGATATTTTGTTCCATACATAATTGAATAATACCAATATATCATAATAAAGTAAAATTACAAAATTTCCTAAATAGTTTGTGGTTTATTCAATATCAACATCGGCCCTTGAAATTTAACCACCCGTTATATGTATATAGACGACAAACTTATTTAAACGTTTAAATGATGTGACGTCTTTTTCCATTTCTTGAATAAAATCGTAAGTTTGGAACGTAGAAGCTTAAAATTTTTAGGAGCATTTTATTTTAGCCTTGTGTTCCAGATTCAATCAAAAAACGAATTTTTATTTTTTGTAGATTACGTCTTTGGGCATTTCAGGTGACGATATATACATATATAAATATATAATGGCTGAAACAAAATAAACAAAACAAAGGAATTCTTTTTGTGTTTAAAAATATAAAAAATTTGTTTTTTTTTGTTTTTGTTATTTTAAACAACAATCTGTTTTATCTCACATGTTAGTTGGATTTTTGGTTTTGGCCACTCCAATCCAATCCAAATCCAATTCATTCCATTTACTTGTTTATGGTCATCCCAGAGAAGAAAAACACAAAAAAGGTTTAATAAATACATACATACATTTGGAATTTTATTTTTTGTTATTGATACAATCGTTTTTCGTTTGCCATTGCTACTTTCAACGCGACCATTGCTGGTGCTGTTGTTGTTGGTTCATGTTGTTGTTGCTGCTGATGTTGTTTGTGGTAAGCTGTGTTGGTTTTGCTAAAACTCTAAACTCATTTTTTCTCATCTAATGCACTCGGGGGAGCAATTTCCCTTGTACAACAATTTATTTAGTGTGAGTTTAGTGCACTTTTGGGATGTTGGTCGCGCGCACAGAATTTTTTTCACACACAAAATATTTTGTTGCCAGCACACAACAATATAAGTTCTTTTTCTCACTCAATGACGAAATGATTTTTAAATTAAAAACGGAAAAAAATTCCAATGTTGAATAAAAAATGCACATGAATATTTAATAATGAGAAATTAGATTTTGCATTAATTAATATTTATTTTCTTATCTTATTTGACTCAACTTATTAAACCTAAATATTATTTGGCAGAATGTCAATTAATTTTAATTAAATACGCTTTTAAACTCATGATTATTTTTTTGTATTATTCTTTATTATACGAATATTTTTTGCTTTTTAATAAATCTTTTATATCTTTGAAAACGTTTTCTTATTATATTAAGCAATTCTTTTTCATTTTCTTAATTTTTTTTTTAATTTTTTGCTGTATTTTAATCTACTTTGACCTGTAATCAGGGTAAGAAGAGACGTTTATTTTACAAATGATTACCTTGTGTTAAGCACCAACCAGCAGTCTAAGATGTTACAAGTAATTAGTGGTTTAATGAATGCTTTAGGCCTGGCCAACAGCAGCTGCTGCATATTCTTATTAGCATAAGTGTGCAATTCTACACAGACCCACGCAAGCGAAAGTGGATAGAATTATATTAAAAAAAAAAGAATATACAGAAATTAGGTGACAAGGAATTATTTTTTCTTATAACAAGACAGCGCTGAAAAAATAGAAACCTAATGAGAGATAAAGAAAACCAGAGATTTTAATATAAAAATATTTTAGCTTAATGTGTAAAAGATTACAAATTTTATATATATTGCATGTCTACTTTTAGCAGGGAAAATTAATTGTTCGTTTACACTGTATTTAAATATTGCTTGTCAGCTAGGCTCAAGGGGATTCAGCAAAAGGAATATTTATTTGTTTTTAATACAGTTAGACATTCATGTCCTTAGTATAGTCTATATCAGGACTATTTAGTATATATTCCGTAAGGGTTTATATAAGTACATATATCTAATGAGTCGAATAATTTACTAAGCGACTGAGAGAATGTAATAAGATAATCTATATGATAGAGATTTATCATATGGCTTAAGATTTTGTCGCATTAAATTAGTTTAAAGTTTATTCATGGCTATCGTAATGTTTTTTTCTACCGCATTTATTCTTTAACATATAAAAACAACAAGATATTCCACTCTCCCTCTACTGGAACGGCTGCAAATATTTCACCAACTCAGTGGCCTTCCGTCACCCAATTCCCAGAGGTGGTTCTGCGAATCTGTAACCACATCAGTAGGACTATATTTCCAGTGATACTACGATATTCGTAGTATCAACCCTGAAGTTCCAAGTATCGAATCTAACATAACAAGCTAAATGACAACTTATTCCACTGCCATTAAGAACAAGTTGCAAAATGGAACCATGGTTACCAAAGCGGTAATGTATAAATAAAACTTTTTGACTACCTAATTGGCGATTAGTCTATCTTTTTTCTGTGGCTACTTTAGTTAACGTCTTAGTGGAGGAAGTTCTCTGACCACTTTCCTCTAATAATTTTCACCAATAATCAATAAAAATGATTTTAAAAACATCGTTTTAAAAACATTTTATGCCAAACTTTTGGTTGTGGAGTTATGGACCGTCCCTTAAAAGGGACACTGCGCAGTAGTTGCAAATAAAGTTTGCATTTTTCGGCAACGTCCACATCGTTCATCAGTTTTGAAATATTCAATAAGTTGGTTTCTGCCATAATATCGAGTATCTGTCGTCACTTTGTTAGTGCGCGAACCTCTCGAACATTTCAAGATAGAATGTAGCAAGATTTCGGCGAAAAATAAGAAGATACGTATATGCCATATCATTGGGATATAACTTCTTTATCAGCAGTCATGCATTAACAACTGAAGCATCAAGGAGATATTCAAATATTGGCCATCACCATTTATTTTGTCTGATTCGCTTGCGGTATACTGCAACTAATTTAAACATCTTATCAACGCCTCCCATGCCCATGTAACAATTTTTGTTGGGAAATACTTACTTTAACGAATCATTACCACGATCTCATTTCATTGACATCAAAATTTGTTGCAATTGTGACAACAATATTATCCTTCCATCGTGTGAGCAATATGTTCCTATTATTTGTAAATATATGATTCTTTCCTCTTTTTTATTGAGCGAAGAGGACATTTTTCTAATATCGGAATTTTTATTCATGATTGGTCTGAATAAAATTAATTATTTAATTGTCATTATAAATTAGTAGTATGAGCTTTTTTCAGTATAAAATCATAAAAAATAACAATTCCACTTTAGATATCTAAAGTGGTTTCATTCCGAAAAAAAATCGTTTACGTTTTCTAAAGACTCAGTTTACGGAAACAAAACCACATTCGATCAGTAGTTTTCGTGTTTTTTTTTTTAATTAGTTGTTTTTAATTGTTTTATTTGAAATTTAAAAGGAGTGGAATTAATATGTGAAAATCCCAACATTGCCAAAGGGTTCCATAAGGAGTATAAGGAAACTGTGACTAACTTCTGGAAAAATTTAGAAACTCATTTAAATAGTCAAGGTCCGCCTTCGAAATCAATAGCCGAATGGAAAAAAGTAAGTTCTTTTTATTATTACATGTTAATAATAATATATAATTATTGTTCTGTTATATTGAAATGTTTGGGTTGATCAGAAGCGCTATGTTAAAAAGAAAGCAATTCAAAACATGCAAAATCGGAGAACAACTGGTGGCAGGCCTAAACAAAGAATACAGATTTTCTGCGACAGAAGAGGCAATATATAGTTTTCTATCGCTAGACGAGAGTGTTGAAAGCGTAAAGGAAGCTCAAGTGTTTGGGTTGCAAACGATATCTGAAAAACGAAATGCTGAACAATTAAGTGATATTACCGTGGACAAGCAAGAAAATCAAAAAAAATACGAGTTAGTTGCTAATGGATGAGTTAGAAACTCAAAAAAGCCCTAACAGCAATTTATGGACGACGAAAATATACCAGCAAACTCAAGTATTAAGTAGCCTTGCAATTTTTTAGTATACACCCAATATTATACGAAAATATTGAAATATGCATTTTTATTATCCAGAAAATATTGATAACATAATAAAAACAATTAATTTTCTAATTGAATTTTAATTTTTGTTTATAAGATTTCTGCTGCATATCTCAATAGATTGCATATTTAGCAAAAAACAATATTTCAACATAACAAAGAAATTTTATTTCAGAACATTTAATGTCCTCAAAAAAATCTCTACTGCAGAAACTGCAAATATGTGTTTTTCATAGACACAATAGTTTCTTTAAAAATATTCACAATCAAAAGTTTCTTGATAGTTTTTGTTGTTGTTATTTTGTGATATAAAAATTCATGCATGCATTAAAACATTTAAGATTTGCTATCACAACATACACTTTATTAACGCATGCAAATCTTCTATGGCAACAATAACAATACAAACTATAAAAGAGGTGGCAAAACCATAAAATAAACTTTTTATAAAAAAAAAAGAAAATATGAAAGAGTTTGTCAAGATAGTGTTATCAGACGAATTTGTTAAGCACTATGTACCATTTTTGATTTTTGAAATATTTCGTTTTCTTTCTTTATAGAATTTTATTTGAAGTTAAAAAAGATATGTACAAATTTGTCAACAATTAGCTTAGTAATTTCGTAATAGCTAAAAGCTCTTGAAATATACATTAGTATATGTAAGTATCATATCATTTCATAAATCCCCTAGTTAGAATGTAAGGTGCATCCAAACTATGACAGCTAGTTTAACAAAACATACTGTGACATTAACAACACTACTGAAACACACCAGCATTATATGCAACTGGCTGCTGCTAAACGATACTGCAACAAAACAACTAGCAAATACGAGTATCTTAACAACACTAATGCAAGTAAATAATACGTTGTAAATACAAAATTTTAGTGCTTTTTGCTATTTCCCTATTCAAACAATGCGAAGGAACGAATAAAGACTACAAAAAGACAAAATTCTATGAGAGCCAAAAGTTTTACGTAAACCATTTACACATTGGTACAACTAAAAAAATAAGTTTATATTTTGTTTTTGTTTTTTTTACTAAAGTTTTTGTTATTTCATAAGAAAGTACACGAACAACTAAATTAGGTTGTGGCGGTATTAGTTCAGTATAATGTTTGCTACTAATTGTAATATTAATTTTTTTCATCTTAGAAATGACTAGAATCTTAAGCATCTGTATTTTATTATAAATCAAGTTATGTTATAATTAATTAAAAAATCTTTTTACTTTTTTAATTTGGCTTGAGGTCTCTTTTATTAAAAATATAAATTATAATTACCCAGCAAACACTTTACTTATAAATGAAAACGAGCATATCTTTTTAAGCAAAATAGGTTCCACCCGAAATTCTAGAGCAGCGTTTGTGCTAACAATGAGACGCGTCGTCTGAATTCAAAATAGTTGTACGAATTTTGTTGGTAATTTCTATATAAATATTTTGTACAATACCTACGACATTTTTACATATGAGAGTTAAAATTCAAATATGTGTCTAAAACATAAATAATTACTCATTTTTATTAAAAAAAAAATAACCAAACGGTAACACTCAAATCATAAACTGATTGACAAATTTAAAACAAGAATTAAAATTAATAAAAAACAAATTTAAATAATGGAGATTGATTTATTTAATTCATGAAAAACGATCATTCATTTTTAGTTAATTGACTCGATTGTACATGTATTTAAATAGGTTCTACACACAAATCCTTACGCAAAAATTTTCCATGTTGTGCAGTAACCGAGGTCAAATTGGTGCGAACGGCACCGAATCGATAATTCCCGGTCATCAAAAACACTGGCTTTCCTCAGTCTGCACTCTACATACTCATATGCATGTTTTAAATAATGTAAATTTTGTGCAAAATTAATTCCCAAGATTACGAATAGCCGTCTGAGATTGTTCCCCAAACTGACCACAAAATGGAAGAAGTGTATAATGCACCTTCTTAAGCGAGCAATAATTTTAATAGTAAAATTCAGTAATCTGAAAGCGTTTGTAACTCGATTCATGGCTAAATTAGCGACCAACGTGAACATGTTTAACAGCAGCATAACACGAAACCAGGTACCAAAAATAAAATACACCCTATGAGATGATAGATTTATAAATTTATTATTATTATTCCTACATCCAAATTGTTATTAAACAATAACAATTTCTTATTAAAATGCTCATACCTTAATAGCATTTCCAAATTATTTAGCTGTATTACAAAAATCACTGTTCTGAGTGAAATTTTTTGTGCACAATGCGCAGTGTTAGTATTTAAAATAACTGAAATAAATCTGTAATCAAATTAAATTTTTAAATTGAAAAATGTTAAAATTTACCATTCATATGCGAACATCTTCTCAACTAGCTATGAAAAATAATATATTTATATCTTAGACTGCGTTGCATAACTCTAAATACATAAGTTTAAGAGGAAGTAAAACTGTTTAACCTACAAGGAAGTGAAACGAAAAAAAAACAAATATTATTTAACAGAAAAATTATTATTTTTTATTTCACCTCTTAAAAATGTACAAAGAATTTAAAGAAAATAAAATGTATAAAGAAAGAAAGTATTTCATAGCTATACATGCACTGAAATTCAAATACCAGTATTCACAATAAATTAGCTCTTTAATATTCCCCAAATGTTCTCAAAGAGGTTCTGATCTGGAGAACATATGCGCCATTCAAGTACGTTAATATTTTTCGAAGACAACTATTCCTTTGTTTGACGACTTTTGGAGAAATAAAATACATTGTTTTTTTTTACTATTTGCTAAATATGGCACTAGTTTCTCATGTAGTAATATTGTGTAATTAAAAAAAATCATTTCTGGACTTGGATATGCTTAATCAAGCATTATATCTTCACAAGAAGCTCCCCAAACTTTCAAATAACGACCTCCGAACGGTCAAAGAAAGATGGTACAAAAAAAGATTAGATCATAACAGCAAATTTCTTATCAAATTTATCTATTTTCGTATATTTATATTTTGGATTGACTTTCCCTTGTTATGTTCGAAGTCCATTTTGGATCCAATCGCAGATTTCTTTAATGCAGCTATATTTTCAACTATATTACACATTGAATTGTAATTAAATTGATTTCATGTGAAATGTCAAATGAGCTCATTGACCTCAACCCAACAATCTCTTAGGTAAAAACTATATACATATATCATAACTTTCAGATTATATCAAGACCCTTAAATGGATCCAATTGCAATATTTTTTAATCAAA
This sequence comes from Bellardia bayeri, assembly GCA_950370525.1. Lineage (NCBI taxonomy): Eukaryota > Metazoa > Arthropoda > Insecta > Diptera > Calliphoridae > Bellardia > Bellardia bayeri. The sequence continues at coordinate 34,356,263 of OX493264.1, read as the reverse complement.
TGCCTTTCTTCATCTCCAACATGATTATATTCTATTGAATAATTTGTTTATATTACTTTTTTATTAGTCTCCAAATTTTGCCAAACTAAAGCCAGATTTTTTCTTTTATAGAAAAGTGGCTTATGTAGGGTAAAAAGTAGTTTATTTTTTTACTACTACTTTACATGTACTACACACTTTAAAACTATTGCTTTATTACACCATAGTTTTTGTTCTAGCACTGAAACTGAGAGTACATACGTTCATATGTGTGTATATGTGAATTTATTTGTGAGAATATACATCGACAACAACAACAGCAACAAACAAGTTGCAGTAGAATTTAAAAAAAGAAACATTAGTGAACAGCAACAATGCTACACTAACAACATTCAAAGTATAAATATCACTACATATGATATGAAGGGTAGCATAGAAACCAACAGATGTGGTATTACATGACTGGTATAAGATAATGATGATGATGGTTTCATTTGCTCTGTACATATATAAATATGTATGTTCATTAGAGTGGGCTTTACTTTACACATTTTTGTTGAAGTTATGTTTTTAATAATAGTATTGTACTTGTTTAAACAAAACTTATGTTTGTTATTATGATCAAATAGTTTTTGGTATTGTATTAATTTTTCAATCAAAGATTTTTCACTTCAATAAAAACTCTGCTTACAACAATTTTTAGGTTTTCTATAGTCCAAAGGTCTAAATATGTTTTTCGTCAGTTAAACCCCAAATGGGTAGAGTTGGTGTCAACTTTTTTTGATCTTTGAACGAAGGTTTTGAAATTATAACCAAACAAATGTATCTTCGTCTCGTCTGACCAAAGCACATTTCTCTAATTTCCCCGGTTTTAATGCTTCTTAGCAAAACACAAGCTATTTTTAACATTCAGTTTGCTTAATAAAGGTACCTTCCTCGTACTATGGGTTTTTTATCCGGCTTCCTGAAGCCGACTATTGATATGATCAAAGCGGTATGAATATCAATATTAAGATATTTATGTTCGTTTTAAAGTGATTTTCATAACTATGAATACATACAAATTTGTTCAATTTTGTAACTTAAAGAAAGAGAAAAACATTTTAACCACATGTATGTAAAACAAAACAAAAACAAATATTATTAAAAAAAAAATCATTATTTTTGTTCTATCTCTTAAAAATGTATAAAGAAATTATTTAGTGTTTCATAACTATAAATATACTGAAGTTATAATAATTGAAAATATAAATATTCATAATAAATTTAGACTTTAATAATGTATTAGGCCTGCTTTTTTTGAATCAACTCAAAAATTATTTTGATATAGATCTCCAAGCTTTGATAGCAGCTTCTTTTAGCTGATATATGCTTCCATACTGTCATTCGGAATGGGGTTTCAATCTGGAAAACATCAACAAACCATCCCTTTGTTTGACAACTTACATACACACATGTATAGGTACATTGTCTTGTTGAAAAAGAAATTGTTTTTCTTTACTGTTTTCTAAAAATGGATTTAATTTCTCATCTAGTAATGTTGTGTACTCAAAAGAATTAATTTTAGTATTTTAAAACGCCAAATCTAATGTATTTACAACAACTAAGAAAGTATAGCCGGTCAAGCCCGACCATATAATACCCTACACCTAGTATATGTAAATATAAAAAAAATTTTCAGAAATGGGCGTTATTTGCGAGATATCACCTATTTTGGACCAAAATTTAGTGTCGTGTTTTCTGTGAATATAAATATTATATGTGTTAAACTTTATCTCGATATAAATACTTTTAAAAGATTTATGGAAATTAAAGTGAATTACGGAGAGAGTCTTACATGGGAGCTACGACTAATTATGGACCGATCATAATAAAATTGTACCGTATTATTAGTATCCATATTAAATATATTTGTGTTCAATATTATTTAGATACCAACATTTTTAAAAGAGTTATGCTCGTTTAAGTGATTTTCGGAAGTGGGCCTTATATGGGAGCTACGACTAATTATGGACCGATCGTTACGAAATTTGTAGATGTGCGTTAGGTTCATTTACTACTCATTTGTGGTAAATTTGGTTTGCATACTTGCATAATTCAAAGATTTATGACCGGAAAACTCCAATTTCGGGAGGACATTTGTATGGGGGCTAGGTGAAATAATGGACCCATTTCCACCAGTTTCAATCCTATCCACCCTTGGGCCGAAAAACTATCACGTACAATATTTTATCGAAATATCTTCAAAATTGTGACCTGTACTCTGCGCACAAGCTTTACATGGACAGCCAGCCAGCCAGACGGACGGACAGCGTTAAATCGACTCAGGAAGTGATTCCAAGCCGATTGGTATACTTTAAGGTGGGTGTTGGACCAATATTTAGGGGCGTTACAAACATCAGCACAAATCCACTATTGTGGTGTAGGGTATAAAAAGCTCCCCAAGCTATTAGAGAACCGTCTCTCAAATTTATTTTTGAGATATTTGTTGAAAACATCTGAACCAACAAGATTGAATTTTTCTCATCGAAAAAAATCTTCTTAAAAAATATTATGTTTAACCCTTATGTGACTGACAAGGTACGTTTTAGTTTTTTATATTAATTTATTTTTGATATTTTTTTTGTATTTAAACGTTTGTAACATTGCAAATTTTGTTTTTCATAAGATTTGTACTTATCGTACAAAACATGGAGTTTTTTTTTTTTTTTTTTTTGTCAATCACATACGGCTGAAATATTGTAATGTTTAATGATATTTATCGTCTTACCTGTTTCCAGTTAGTTTGAGACAGAGCAATAGCCTTGGCATAGACAACAGCTTTTATCGAGTAATAGTCTGGAATTTTTTTTTTGCAATTTACTTATGGCTGATTCCGGCACATTCATTAATAATCTGACCAAGACTCTTTATTGTGTTGCTGGCACAGTTTATAATTCTGGGATCGTCCCGCGCAGGAAGTTTTTTTTTGGGCTGTCACTTTTTCTTAACATAATAATCCAGATTATTTGCAAAATTTCTTACTACAGCATGTGAATGGTTCATTTTTTTTGGCAATTGCTGGAAAATTTAGGCCACTTTTGATACAAATTGATATTTGATCTCTTTAAAAATAACTAACTAATTTTTTTTTTAGCAAATTGTTATTTTTATTTTAATATTATTTATTCTTATTATTGTTCCATTATAAGAATAAATAACAATTGTGCTTTTGTTTTTCTATTATTCATCTTTGTTTATTTAAAAAAATTAAATTATAGTTATGAAAGACTAACCAAATTCTCTCTTAACAATTTCACCCTGGAGATTTTTCTTGAAGGCTAGTGCTTTTTTTCAAATTTTGACAAATAATTCAGCTATAAAGCAAAAAATATAAGATGTTTGATATATAAGAAGTCTAGAATGCGTACCATTATCCTGGAACATATATATATATACATAGTCCCAATAAAATTTATGGCGGAACAATATGTCCCAATAAATCTAATCTGTACAAAAATTTAACAATTTATGTATTCGAAGTGCTATATTAGGATTATATATCCCACTTGAAAATCGTATTGGGATAATATGTGCCAATAAAAATAAATTATTATAACACATTACGACTTGCACATTGTCGCTTTATAATATTAAAAAACGATGTTTCCTTACTTACCTTTTGTAATTAAATAGATCTACAAAAAAAAACACAAAATCTGCAGCGGTATTTAAGAAAAGACACGCCATTAAAAAAAATGTACCAAGTTTAGAATTTCTGTTTTGTTTAAAATATTTATGGAATTAATTTTACATTTTTTAATTTGATAAGTTCTATATAAAACTTTTTATCAATGATTAATAGAAAAAATAATAATAGTAAAAGCCTTTTTTTAATAAAGAAGCTAATAAAGAAATAAGCATATAACCACTCAAAATTTAACTCACAATATGCCTTTCGGAACTGAAGTACTAATTGATAAAAAAGGGCTAATTCAGTACATATTTGGTACTTTTTTTTTAATTATATTTGTTTTTTATTATAAGTACATAATTCTATTTGAATTTTTTCAATAAAATTTGTTAGGACTCCACTGGGACTCTACAGTTCAGTAGACCAAACCAGAAATTTAAATTCCATGTTGAAAATGTTAATTATATTTTCCAACAAAGATTTTCACCCTATTCACCTTTAGCAATAACCTTCATGTGACCAATTTGATAGTATGTATTCATTTATCGCACATTAGTATATAAAATACATTTAATGGGGTCCGTTTTCATCGTATAGATTTCATGATAATGAATTATTAAAAAACTGCAATTAATAATTAGTAAAATGAAAGATTTCATCACATTTTCGGAAAAATTAAAAAACGCACCGACATTTAAAAAAAAGCGCCATCTAAAAACCAACCAACTAAGGAATTTTTCGCACCAAAAATTTAAAAAAGCACCAAAAATGGTGCGAAATGCACCAAGTTGACAACGCTGGCTATCATTTAACACAATTGTTTTCAATTACACCACAGATAACACTTCAAACTTTAATGGGAAACATTAGATATTAGTATAAAAAAAAGTAAAACAAAAGTTACTTTGCTGGGACATATGATCCCAGTAGGGTCGAAAGGGTTAAAAAAATGATGTGGTCTCTTAAAAAATTGTATACATTTTTATTACAAAAAACAAACATCAAGTATAATTAAAGCAATAGAACACATGCGATCTGAACAAAATGTTTGGTTGTGATTTTTGATTTATTAGAGCCACCCTAATATACACAGTAGATACATATATACTACATATTTATGTTTAAGTATTTATAATATATCAAAAATTCTACCAAGCAACTACTACCAGCATTGCAACAATTGCAACAACAACTTAACTACAACATAAAAACAGCAGCAGCAAGAAAAAAAAAAACGTCAACAAACTGAAGAAGAGAAAAGTCCCAAAGCAACGTAAAATATGATATAAATTTTAAGTTTTGTTTTTGGGAATGAACCAACAATTTCTCAACTACAACAATAACTATTTGCTACAAAAAAAGAAAGAGTTTTTTTTTAGATCATTGCTTACTGCAAACTATTGCAAAGTAAAAAGAACCTAAAAATTCAACATTTTAGGTTGCATACCACTCAAGCATAATGGCAAATTGTAGCATGTTGTCTAAAAGCCTTTTTGATAAAATATTAGTTTTTTTTTTGTATTTTGTTTTAAATTTCTCTATGCTAAAAAACAGATTTAACTAAAAGTTAATTTTTACTTTTTTCTGTTAGAAAAAACTACTCAATATTATTGAAGCGAGTTTCAAGTTAAAAAGAGAGTTGGAAAAAGAAAATAAAACAAGTATTTGCTGTTTCAAATTTTGTCTTTGCTCACATGTTACAAGGTTATTGTTTGACAAATTTACATATCTGCACCTTGACATTATAATTTTTAGTGGAGTTTTATATGTAAGGAAGTTTTAAAGTTAAATTTAATAATATTTAAAATACAAATTGATTATTATGCTAAAAACGCAGTTTTGGTCCTGTATTGAGCACAGCGCTATACCTCCCTTATAGGTGGTACTGATAGGCGATTATCAAACTATATTGTATTTTTTTTTATTTTTTTATTCTTTAAATACATGCTAGCACCCACCACATTCGTTTTTTTCAGCAATTTTTTTAAGCAGTCGACATATATTTATAAGAGTGCACAGCAATGAAAAATCAAAATTGGAAAAAATTGTCTATAAATTCCTTGAAACTCCAAAATTTTCGGCTTCAAAGATTGTATAAAACCAAAGGTTACCAAACAGTAATGTAAATGATGCTACAAATTGACACAAGTGAAGCAAAAATGGTATCAAAAGAAACCAGAAACTATCAAAGAAAATACTATGTTCATTAAAGAAAAATCCAGGTGTCTACGACAATGAACGATACAAATACAACCGGTACAAATTGAACAGAAGTGCACTCTGGCGCAGAAACGAATTGTTTTGGAAATAAATCTAGAATATCTAAACGGCAGGGCCGATCGAAATAAAATTATTTATAGACATAGACAAGGAGTATTCGAGATAGAAAGTGAAACTGATAGACCTTCAAGGGCTGAGGGGCGCAAAATAGGGCACCACTGACATGTGATTTGTTGAAACGGTTACAATTTATTTGTTATTCATCGTACTTCTAAGATTTTTATATTTTCCGAAAGAGATAAGTATCTTATGGTTTTCGAGTTATACGCAGCATTTAAACACTAAAATTTCAAAATTTTATCAAACTTTGACCGGTTTTTTATTTACCCGCAATTTCCTTAAATTTTCTTTGTTAGCTAAACAAAACAATTTTATCAGCTGCAATATCTTTTCTACGATCACAAATACACGATTTTCAATTTATAAGTTAAAAAGGTAATCGATTTTTACATTTTTTGCCTTAAATATTTTTTTTGTTTTTTGAAAAAAACTTTCCTCAATATTGTATAATAAATTTATATTTTTCTAAAACGTATTTTTGCAAAGAGCATTCTAGTAAAAAAACATGACCTATCAAATATGTTGCCTCTACGCTGTTCCAAACTTCACATGTTTTTTAACAAAATTTCAAATTTAGTCTATTTTATAATTCAAAAGTTGTGATTACAAAAAGGAAATCAGTTTCAAAAAGCCACATGTATTTCTTATTAAGCTCTTGGGACGTTATGAGAAAAATTTAAAAAAAAATTTTGTGATTTTAGTCTCTTTTTTGGGAATTGCGGGTTTTTTTTTTAATTTTGTAAATTTTTTTAACTTATTATTAAGAATGATAAATTTAATCTACATTGAAAATGTTATGGCATTATGTTAATAAATAATGATTTTTTTTTATAAATAATATCTTTTTGAAATTCAGAAAAAAATGTTATTATAAATTTGAAAATATCGCAGTGTTGCCATTTTATAAATAAAGAAAAGCGTCAAGTGTATAGTAAAGACGGTTAAAAAGGGTAAAAAATTATAAAAAAAGGGTAAAATGCGCCAAAAAAAATTAACAAAAATTTTGGTATCGTGTTGTTTTGCTTTTCAAATAACACAAAAAAAAAAAAGATTAAAATTGGCACTAAAACAAAGGGTAAAAAAAAACAAGAAACTTAAAATATCAAAAAGCATGTTAAAATTTTTAAATAAATAATTAATTTTATTATCAATTCAGTTACCAGGAGTAAACAAGAAATTAAAATAAAATAACAATTCATAAAAAAAATATAAATAAAGTTTTATAGAAAAACAATTTAATTTTCAAATACATACATCTCTTTCATAATCATCACCATCGGGCCATAAAACAGATTTAATGAAATATTCAGACCTTTTATAAGTTTGATTTGAATCAATTTTTAAGTAAACACTTGAAGGTAAAATGTAACTGCAACAACAAACTTTTGGCTGAGTTTAAAGAAAGTCGGTTTAAAAAAATTCATTAAACGTTCTTTCGACTTCGGCATTTGAGTAAGGAAAATAAAGTATACGAGTAACAAAGTCAGCTAGTTCATGAAAAGGATTTTCTCCAAATAAATTTTTATAATTGTAGACTTCAATCCAAAATTCATCAGTTCTTTACATATTTTTCCATTTTTGCAACGTTAGATTCTTTAGGTAAATTTCTATTTTATTTATTAGAGATGAATCATCAATGAAGTTTTGTATGAAATCAATAATATCCGCTTCAATATTTTTAAAAATATTGTCAACACTAAATAACGATATTTTTGAAGCAATTTAAAATTTGAAGAAAGTCTACGTCTTAGTTCGAGTACGTGATATTCTGTAAATTCTATTAAATTGCGTATTATTTCTTGTTTTTCCTGATCAATTATTTTATAATCTCTGCAAGACTTTTCGAAATGATAGTCAAGATAACAAAATCAAAGTTTTCTAAAGGAACGATAATTCTATTTGTAATACTTTTAATCAGGTATTACAAATCGACGTAAAGCTTGACATGGTCCGCATTGGCTGACTCGAAACCTAGATTTACTTTTTGGACTTCTTCCAAAACTGCACGTTTTTTAAAAAAGGGTATTTGAAAAAAATAAAAGGGTAACGAGACCAAAAAAGCGTCTTAAAATACTCGAAAAGCGTCAAAATGGCAACACTGAAATATCGAAAATAATAATGCTATTCTTTACGACAATGTTTCAACAAAACACCACAACAGCCCTATTGCAGCTAATGAAACATTTGTAAAATGTTGTTGCTTGCTGCAAAGCTACCCAGAATATAAATATACAGAAATTGATAAACTTGAAAGAAAGGCAATGGTATGCAAAACAATTTTCATTTGTGGCACCCGTCTGTCTTGTCACCTCTTCAACTATGACTTGGGATATTTATATAAAAGATGGTATGTAGAAACGTCTGCTTATGATTATTAGTTAGACGTCACGAACCTTTAATAAGATTGTGAACATATTTAGGGAGCTAAAGCGGTCATCAATAAAAAGCAGCAATATATTGGAACCACAACAATGTACAATATGACTCATGGTGCAACTATACAAGGTGAGTGCAAATCGACAACAAATACAACACAAAACAGAAACAACAGGCATTTTATTTGTGTAAAATAATGTACTACTGTCAAAAATACTTGAAAACGTATTACTTTTGACGTAAGTAAATTGTAAACAAAGTCAGTCAACTGGGCTACTGCACTCACCTTGTATAGTTGCACCATGATATGACTGTTGGGGGTTGTGTTGAAAAAAATTATAATATTTAAAAAAATTATATGTATTTATTATTCAAAAGTCAAAGTAAGAATGAATCTATAAAAAAATTATTTGAAACAATGAAAAATAAATATTTCAATGTAATAATGTTATAATTTAAAACTTATAAAAACAAGTTGTTCAAAGTGTCTCCAACAATAACCATTCCAAATTGTTCCTAACAAGTCAGTTCTTGTTGGTGAATGTGGTAAAGAAACCAAGAATTTTTAATTTTATCCTTCAAATTTAATGTTTAATAAAAGAAAATTAGTTAAGGCAAAAAATGCAAAAAAAAACAAAATTTTTAATTTTCGTATTGAAAATCGTTTATTTTTTTATTTGTAAAAAATATAGGTAATTAGAAATATATGTAGTAAAAAATGTGTTTAACTTTCTGTGTATGATTGGAAATTTTATTGTTGAACTATTATGGATCAATCTGCACAAAATTTGTTGATGAGATTATCTTCATATACAACCAATTCCTGGAGAAATTTGTTGTGATACGTGCATAATTCGAATATTTATGACCGATAAAGCCCTATTTCGAAATGATATTTGTATGAGGTCTAGGTAAAATAATGGAGAAATTTCAACCAGTTTCAATCCCAAGCGTCCCTGGGCCAAAAAACTTTTATGTACTAAATTGTATCGAAATATCTTTAAAATTACGACCTGTACTCTGCGCACAAGGTTTACATGGACAGTCAGCCAGACGGAAGGACATCGTTAAATCGACTTACAAGATGTTTCAGAGTCGTTGGGTATACTTACAGATAGGTGTTGGCTTAGTATTTTTGGGCGTTAGAAAAATCAACACAAATCCAATATACCCTCCCCACTATGACAGTGTAGGGTATAAAAAGCACCCATAGCGCCGCCTCTGCACGAAAAGAGAACCCCACTTAAAAAACTTAAACATGAATCTCTACTAAATATATACAACTTGCAATATCCGAGTAATTAGCCCAGATGCGTTTCATCTACCACTACAAAAAACCATAAGTAAAATGTCAAAGTTTCCACATCCTTCAAAATATCTTTTTGATAAATTATCTTCCGAAACACTACAAAAGCGATAAATTCAAATGAAAAAAAAAATTATTTAAATAATTTTCTACTTAATTCCAAATATATCAAGGCCTAAAATTTACTTTGCTTTAGGAGATTTCCATTTTGCTTATTTTTATGTGGAAACAACTATAACTCACAAATAATGGTAGTTTCCATTTAAAAAACGATCAAAAATAAAACTTTTAAGAAATTTAATTACATTAATGTATGTATGTAGTAGGTGTCAGTGTTACTTGTTTGTCAAAAAATAATGAAACATAAAGATAAAAGTAAATGCCCAAGAGACAAAATAAGACAGAAATATAAGAATACATACTTAACAACTTCGAGTGCTATATTCGAATGTGCCGAATCTTTAAATACCCTCCACCTAAACGTAATAAGAAATAGAAAAAATACACTGGTTATAGGACTAGAATATCCTTATTCTGTGTTTTCTATTCAGTCTTAGTGCAAATTTTATTAGGATTTGATATATTGTTTGAAAGACAATTTTACGACCAATATAATTTATGTTAAATATTTTGAAATTTTGTCTAATTTTCACCATTTTTAATTGATGTAATTACCGATTTTCATTATAATCTTGATTGTAATTTAACAATTTATAAAATTAAAAGAACATTTTTCCATATTCACAACAAGTTAAGAATCAGAGTATAAAAAAGGATAAGAAGTAAGATGAGTCCTTTTTGTTTGAATTTGATCTCAATAACATTATTTACAAAAGATTTATGGGTGGCATAGAAGAAATGGACCAATTTTGGACTGATAGCTTCTAAGTCCAGTATCCTCTATTATGATTTCTATGTATTTTAGGATTATATTGGTTGAATTTCATCTCAATAGCGTTATTTACAAGAGTTGTATGGTTGGTTGTTATGCTTGGAGGTGGACTTAATTCAGGAGCTATTACTTTCTGATAGCTACAAAATCCAGTAGCCTAATTGCCGTATAACCGATACTAATATGATATCTGGATTAAAATTTCTGATCCATATAAAATTGGTTCCATATCAATATTTATTAGACATTTTTGCTGCTTTATTTGTTTTTCGGAAATGGTTCTTATATGACGGCTATGACATATTATGGGCCGATCTTCTTAAATTTTGGAACAATTAGTTTGTGCATATGCAACATAATAACGGTATATTTAAGATATATATTAATATAACGTGGATTCCGAGAGTGGTCCTTATGTGGGGGATATTGTCAAATATGTACCGATAGTCTCAAAATCCAGCAGTTTGATTTTGGCATGGATGTAAATGATCCGTGTAAAATTTTGGGTCGGTACCGTTACTTATAAAATATTTATAAGTATTAAATTGACTTTCGGAAGACGGCTTTATAAGGGGAATACGGTCAAATATTGACCGAAATTTACAAGATTTTGTGGGATGATTTTTGTATATATGTAAATAATCTGTGCAAAGATTTGAGTCGGTACCGATATCTATACGATATCTATAAAGATAAATGGATTTTTCGGGTGTGATTCTTGTATGGGAGCTATGACCCATTATGGACCGATCCTCATAAAATTGAGTATAACAATTTATTTACCTATAAGGAATATTTATGTCAAATTTTAGCCCTTTGACAGTATTTATATCAGTGTTATATGTATTTAAGTGAATTTTGGAAGTGATCTTTATATGGGGGCTATGGTCAAACATGGACCGAACTAAAAAAATTTCGTTTTGCGATTTATTTTTGCATAAAACTTATTTTTGCTGAATTTTGTCTTGATATTTCAATTTTATAAACATTTATGTATAATTGAGCAATATTTCGGGAAGATTTTTGTATGGGGGCTCTGAGAAATCATGGACCGATTCTTACTATTTTCTGCACACTTTCTTCTTTTATAAACAACGTATGCAAAATTGCATGTTATTATCTGCAATATATTTCAAAATATTGCAATAAAATGGACAAAAAATATCAAATTTTTATGGAGGTTCTCTCATATATTGGTCCATAACTCTAGTTGGCCTTAACCGATTTTAAATAGAAAACTTCTCGAAAGCATGTCTGACAGAATTTTTGAAGATTTGGATCCCGAAGATATCTGTGGACTTCAGAAAATTTATTTCAATACTCAAACAGACAGACAGACGGACATGGCTTAATCGACTCCGCTATCTATAAAGATCCTGAATATATATACTTTATAGGGTCGGAAAATTATATTGTAGAAATTATAAACGGAATGACAAACTTATATATACCCTTTTCATGAAGGTGACGGGTATAAAAATGATTAATATTCCATCAAATTTTGCAAGGAATATTTTTTGGAAGATTTTTTCTTTATCTCTGCTATGCGATTGGTATTTGGTGGTAGAGAGTGAGAGAGGAGAGAGAGAGGTTTTTTTTTGTTTTTTTTTTTTGTAAGTTTCAGAAGCAAAAAGTCTGCCCTGCATAAAGTTTGTAAATTGTAAAATTCCTAGATGTATCATATTCAACTTACTTGCCTCTACATATTTATCTTGATGTTTTCTTTTTTTAATTACAAATTATGAAAGAGCAGCATAAGTGTGTATTAGGACGGTACTTATTTTAAACTTTTCTAATATTTTCTTCATCCAAAATCTTTCTACATCATCTAAAAACCAATAATTGAACAAATTCGGATAATGTGTAGAAGTTGCTCAGTTACGATAGTGATCATGAGGTGATAAAGCAGGTGGTCTTCCGAACTAACTGCCAATTCCGTGCTAAACTATTAAACAAACTCTAAACGTTTTTCAAATTTCTTAAATTTTTTAGCATTTGGTTTTTAGGCGCAAGGCCCTAACTTGGCAACATAGAATTACGACAAGTACCAAAATCCAGGCCAACCTAATGCATACACACTTATATTTATGATAATTTATAAAGATATTTACTGGACTTTTTGACTTAATTAATATGCTTTCACATACAACATACAGCTGCGGTAACAAAAATAACACTAATGGCAGTATTTGACTGTACATATGAATTTTTCTTCGTTTTAGTTCCCCAGTTATTCCCGTGACACATAATTGAAATACGTCAATCATTTTTTCAAATGAGCAATGAAAATATTCGATACCCAGAATTAAATAAAAATTATTTAAGTGCAAAAATTGCCAGCGAAACTGGTTTTGCGTACAGAAATTTAAGTGCAAGTGTGCCCAACCTGAGCAAGTGTGTTGATCCGACCGTAAATGTGGTTCAAAGTGTGAAGTCGTCTGACCAGAGGAATAATAACGATAAACCTGGAACATCACGATCAGTATTAATAAATACAGGAGCTGTGCCAAAAAGTACTAAAGTGCAAACAGGCATGGACAGATATATTACAATAACTAAAAGAAAGGCTAGGCCCTAGGTCCACCCAACACGAACGCATGGCCAAACAATACAAAGGCTCTAACGTAGTCTCTTTGCCAACAAGTGGTAACAGATTCTCTATACTATCCGTACCTGACGATGAAGAAGCAGAATCAGCTAATGCAACAGCCACTAAAGAAGTTATCTATCTGCGGGAGCAAAGATCAAATAGCATTGTTAACATGTTGACTCAACTTGTAGGTAAGAATAGTTTCTATGTCGTTTCTATACGACGCGGGCAAATTCAAGAGACCAAAATTCAAGCCAGAACAGAAACGAACTTTCGTATTATATCAAGACACCTGGACACAGAAAAAAAGTTACTATACAAATCAATTAAAAAGTGCTAAGGGTTTAATTATTATCATAAAAGGCATAGATAGTTCTGTTCCTACAGAGGAAGTAAAATCTGCCGTAGAGCAAGAGGGGTATGAGGTAAAATCAGTTCATAACATTTTGAACAGGAATAAAGTTCCTCAACCAATGCACCGCATTGAGATATCGTTTGATTAATCGGTTCTCAAAACCAAAAATTCAGTTCATCCCATATACAACTTGCGTTACCTACTCAACAGAAGAATAACTGTTGAGGAGCCATTAAAACGAAAGTGTCCCTCCCAATGCACCAAATGTCAGGAATATGGGCATACAAAAACATATTGTAAATTGCCTCACGTATGTGTGGTTTGTGGCGACGCTCATAAAACCGCCGAATGTAATCGTTCTAAAGCTGACCCGAATGTTAAGAAATGCAGCAACTGTGGCGAAAATCACACGGCAAACTATAGGGGTTGTAAAATCTTCTTGCATTTAAAAAAACCTGCTTTAGTTCAAAAATATACTCTCTCCCAATATGGTCGGTCATTTGCGCCCAGCCAAGCCGCTGGCTCTGTTGCTAGTAATACACAAACGAACAAACAAAACCAATCATATGCCCAGGTCTTAAAAGGAAACCCTAATGCGAAAAATCCCCCGTGTACTTCTAACGCAAAGCAGCCTTCATACGCTGATGTTCCTGGGGAAGGTCTACAAATGCCTTCTGGCTCAATTGAAAATTTAAGTCAAACTATGAATAACTTCATGGCCACTATGCAGAACATGTTTCAGGAAATGATGCGAACGCAGAACATGCTCCTGCAACTTCTACTCAACAATAAATGAACCAGTTAAAAATATGTTCCTGGAATGCAAACGGGTTATCACAACATAAACACGAAGTTGCAAACTTTCTTCATAGGCATGAAATCGACGTACTTCTTGTCTCTGAAACACACTTTACTCATAAAAACTGCTACCCTAAGTAAATGGATACCTTACGTATCACACAAAACATCCCAGCGGACGGGCTTGTGGTGGCACAGCCATAATTGTGCACAAACACATCAGACACTTACCATTGCCAGAGTTCGAAGAAGATTGTATCCAGGCCACATCTATAAATCTTACTGATTTCAAAATTACTCCATCGTCATCCGTTTATTGTCCCCCGAGGCACAATATTGTACACGATAAATTTCTCAACTTCTTCTCTACATTGGGCCAGAAATTCATTGCTGCGGGCGATTACAACGCTAAACATACATATTGGGGCTCCAGACTTATTAAGCCTAGAGGTAATCAGCTATACAATACCATAACTGCAAATAATTTTGATGTCGTATCGAGTGGTGAGCCTACCTATTAGCCAACCGACTTCAACAAGCTATCAGATCTTATTGACTTTGCTGTAATTAAAAACATCAAGCGCGATCAGGTACTAGTTAGTTCCTCCTATGATCTATCGTCCGATCATTCACCTTCAATCCTCATTTCAAAAGGCAACTCCGACGCCGCAGCTGAAAATTTTATTTCCTATCCAAACAGAAACACAAATTGGTTACAGTATAAAATGTATGTGAACTCTCACCTATCACAGTGCATTCCCCTAAAAAATTCATCTGACATCCAAATAGCTGTCGACCGTTTTACAGAACTCTTGGATTCTGCATCAAGAAATGCAACCCCAATCAAGCGGACAATTAAACGTGCTCCTTACAATACATAGACGGATATAGAGACCCTTATCAGAGAAAAAAGGAAGTTAAGAAGACAATGGCAAAACAGTCGTTCCCCAACCACTAAGGCCCAACTACAATTATACCTGACAACTCTTCGCAACAAATTGAGACAGAATCACGAGTCTGCAATAGAAGGCTATCTAAACAGCCTAGATGCCACAAACAACTCCAATTACAGCTTATGGAAGGCTGTAGAAACAACTCCAATTATAGCTTATGGAAGGCTGTACGGCATATGAAATGCCCTATAACCCAAGAATCTCCATTAAGACTGGAAAACCGCACTTGGGCCAAAAACACAAATGAAAAATTAACCGCTTTTGCGGGCCACCTTGAGTAAGTTTTCACGCCACATGATGCACATATATGTTTCTGTCGTCCAATCATTCCTGATAAGGTAAAGCATCCAATAAAATTTAACATGAATCAAGTGAAATCTGCAATAGAAAAAGTGAATATTAGAAAATCTCCCGGACCTGACCGCATCACAGGGTCAATGATAAGGAACTTACCATCGTCTGCTTCTAGAATCTTGCTGCTCATTTTTAACGCGATATTAAGAGTCGGATACTTCCCATCCTCTTGGAAGAGGTCTATAATTATTATGATTCCCAAGCCAGGAAAATATGCTAGCCAGGTTGCGTCGTACAGACCGATAAGCTTGTTATCAATCCTATCGAAGCTTTTCGAAAAAATATTTGTTTTAAGTATAATTCCTCATCTAAATGAACACGAAATCATCCCGGATCACCAATTCGGATTTAGAGCGAAACATGGTATAATAGAACAAGTGCATAGAATTGTCACCCTAATTAGATCGGCGTTTGAGAAAAAGCAATACTGCTCAGCCTTGTTTATAGACATTTCCCAAGCATTTGACAAAGTTTGGCATGATGGGCTACTTATCAAAATAACACGAATGCTTCCTCAAAACACTCACAAGCTTCTGGAGAGCTATCTAACAGGCAGGCCATTCATGGTAAGGTTTCAAGATAAATACTCCCCCCTCAAGAAAATTACTGCTGGTGTCCCCCAAGGCAGCATATTAGGACCGCTTCTATATATAATATACACTGCGGATATGCCAACAAACCTGAGCAAGCATACCTCCACATTTGCAGACGACACAGCATTTATTAGCGTTATTAGTCGCATCGCAAAATCTGCAGTCCCACATCAATGAACTAGAGGCCTGGCTAGAAAAATGGAGAATAAAGGTTAGCCCGGCTAAATGTGCTCACTTAACTTTCACGCTCAGAAGACAAACCTGCCCAGCTGTAAAAATAAATAACATCACTGTTCCGGTAGAAAACCATGTTAAGTACTTGGGAATTCATATAGATAGACGCTTGACCTGGTCTCGTCATATTGAAGCGAAAATAACGGCTATGAAACTTAAAGCAGCTTAACTACATTGGCTTCTCGGTCGAAACTCAAACTTGTCGTTAGACAACAAAATTCTCTTATACAAGTCCATCATAAAACCAATATGGACATATGACATCTAATTATGGGGAACTGCATGCTCATCTAACATCTAAAAGCTTCAAAGAAGACAGTCCAGAATATTGCGACAAATTGTCTGCGTCCCATGGTATATACGTAATGATATTATCCACAGAGATCTCAACGTTCCCACTATCCAGGAGGAAATTAAAAAATATTCAACTAGCTACATCGATAAACTAATGGCCCACCCTAACTACCTAGCTCGGGGTCTGCTTCAGTTCGAAGGTCACCAGAGGCTAAAAAGAACCGATACTTTGAGCCTAACTAGAAGACATTTTTAAAATTTGAATACAGCAGTTAGTGGTTACATTGGTAACAACTAATAATCAACAAGTAGAATTAAGATTTGAATACATATTGTAAATTTCGATAAGAAAGATTCAATAATAAAAAAATATATTTAAAAAAAAAAAATTTTCAACTTAAGAAAGATTTGTGTAACTTTTATTTACTTTTTATTGAAAAGTTTTACAATTCCAGGTGAAGTAAACTATCTTTCAAATAAATAAAAAAAGAACAAAAAATATGAAGCTGATGAAACAAATATTGAGGTTATTGTAGCTTAATTGGTTAGCGCATTTGATCATTAAGCATGAGTTGGTATTTCGATTCCCAGACGCAGCCACTCAAACAACATCAGTTTCTGATAATTATTAGGTTTCTTTCTATCCATCATAACTAATATTTATCGCAGCGCCCTCCTTCGGTGGTATAGCATTCAAATGCCACCGAAGTAAAATACAGTCAAATTCCGATAATTCGTACCCCGATAAATCGTAATTCCCGATAATTCGTAATAAACTGTCGGTCCCTTGAAAAAATCCCGTTAATTCGTAAAATTTCCATACATTTTGGTCCCCTCGCTAATTCGTTTTTTTTTCAAATATAATCTTCTTTACCTCTTATAAATCGTAATTGTTTGCTAACAACCACTTATAAGTCGTAATAAAAATAACAGAAACATTTTTTGTTTACCGCTATTTTTTTTTGCGTGAGTTTTTGCTAAAAGAAGTTACATCTAACAATATAGAAAGTGATGACGACGACGAAGATGGCAACAACGAAGTTCCCTTTACGACGAATAAAGAGGCAAAATTGACAATATATAAATTAAGATTTTATGTCTCCAATCATACTGTGGACGTAGAAATTTTTAATTTCTTCATAAAAATTGAAAATACCTTGGACAACCCCCGTTAGAAAAGTCTGAAACAAATGCAAATCATTCATTTTTTTAAAAACTAATTTTAGATAATGTAAATATGTATGTATGTTAAGTTAAGAAAATGAATTTGCCATTTTATTTTACATATTTATTTTGAATTTTATTTTTAACAATTGTTTTTTTATGTTTTTTTTATCGTTTTAGTAAATAAGTAAGTAAATAAATTAATTCGTATTTATTTTTTTTTAATCCCGTTCAATCGTAACCCCGCTAATTGGAAAACCCCTATAATTCGTAAGAAATGGCCGGTCCCTTGCGATTACGAATTATCGGGAGTCCACTGTACTTAAATAAAGGCTATAAAATCAAGCTTTAAAAATAATGCGCCTACTTACCACTAGAGGCGCTGAAATGCTGCACTAACACAAACATAATGCGCAATTGCAGTGTTGTGATATAAAGCTTTCTTCTACTTTTACCACCTAATGCAAGTATATATAGGCATATTAATTGCCTGAGTGTTACTTCTCTTAACAAAAAAAAAAATAACTTATTAATATTTTGTTTTTTAACTGCGTTATGCATAATAAAAAGTTGGTAACTGTTAGAAACTGCGGTCAACTAGGTGCTAACTAGAATATAGATTTAACTTAACTGTTTCTTGTCAAAATGTTTATTCATAAACAATTTGCAAACGTCTACTTTACAAAAATCGACTCGAAAAATGAATGATGCCGCTACTAAAATTACTATTTTTGTTTATATCATCCCTGAATTTGACATTTAAAGTTTGTTTTCCCTGCATAACGAAATAAAAATTAGCAAAGCGTTAACAATATTTTATAGTTTAAAATGGAAGTGCCGGTATTAAATAAAACAAAAATAGAAAAAACGAAAAGATCCACAAATTGGCAACAATTGGCTGTTTATCAAAAGATGGTCAGTAGTTTGTTTGCACATTATAGTTAAACTCTATGCTAACTTCATGCCAACTTTTTTTATTATATATAGCGCTGTAAATCCTTCTCTATGTATTTTCGCCCACAACCAAAGATGCTCATTGCTAGTCAGTTTTATTTAAGAAACACTTTTCTTTACGTCAGCCCAAAGATTCTCTAATTGGTTCAAGTCAGGTGATTGCGTTGGCCATTCCATGACCTCAATGTTGTTGTCCATGAACCACTGATGTTCTTTTCTGCTTTTATTTCTTTTGGTCGTTGTCTTGTTGAAAGACCCAAATCAATGTCATTTCGTCCATGGCAAAGGGAAGCATAATCTTATTTAGTATATCAAAGTAAACATGTTGATCCATTGTTGATTTTATGCAATGTATTGGCCCACTCCGTCGTATGAAAGGCATCTAAATACCATAATGCTAGATACGCCATGCTTTACCGTCTTAGATGTGAATTGTCGATTGTATTCCTACATTTGGGGGAAGTCTAACATATGAACGAGAATATTTTCCACCAAATACAATGCTTTTTCTCTTGCCCGTCCATAAAATACTACTCCATTTACTAGCGGGCCAGTTTAAATGTTAAATGTTCGAAGTGCTAATTTTTTTGCCGTTACTGAATATGCATGTAGAGTTGTCTATCGCTTCGTGATGACGATGTCTTCTTTTAACGTTGCTAACATTTTATTATTTCCCATATATTTTTTTTTTTATTTTTCCTACCAAAGACTTGATTGGTGTCGCTCTAATTGTAGCTGTTACTGAAGCTATTGCTGCAAGTGCCACTACTTTTGTGACTCTGGCTTCTGTGATATTTTTCAGCTTCTTTTTTAACAGCAATTTAACAATACATCAACACATTCATTAAGTAGATGCATGTTTTAATTGTAACTGTGTATGAATGTGTTCTGGTGTATATGAAAGTGTGTTAACTTTATTTTCTTGCTGCTGTTATTATTGTGTCTTTATGTCACTATTTGACAACAGAAAAGCATATAAACATTAAAAGTTGTTTTTAAAACAATGAGGCCAACAAATGTTGGAGTAGAGTGGAGGAAATTTCGTTAAAAATAAAAATTAAATGAGTTTTCAAAATAATATGTAATGAAATTTTTCAGATTTGTTATGCATCACATTGAAGTAAAGCAGCTGAAACTCTTTAGTATACAACATTTTCCAATAACCAATAAACATATCGAGCCCTTACAGCCAAAATAGTGTAAGCGACACATTAATCGATTTTCGTTTTTTAATTAAAATCGATTATTTACTAATATTTGCATCATCTCTAAAAATTGTATAACTGTAAAAAGTTCCGTTACGAATTTTCAGCAAAAGCAATTTTAAGGTACATTCTTAGTTTGTTTATATTTTTTGTGACTGCAAAGTGTCGCTTACATTAAAATTTTCTGTAAAAAATTAAGTGATAAATTACAATATATTCGCGGTTTCACTATTTTTTTTTATGTAATGTCGTTAAATCAACTTGGGTAAGTGTGTTTTTTTTTAATTTATATACAATATTTAAAATAAAATATAAGTACACCAATACCCCGGTTTGCGTCGTTTCGAAATTGCGTCTTTTTAAAAGTTCCGTGACTTCGATGTTGCGTCGTTTTTGCTTCAGTTTGCGTCGCATTGCTTCGAAGTTGCATCGTTAGTGCTTCGATTTGCGTCGTTAATAAATGTTTGTATGTCCAAAGCAAAAATAGAAAAAAGGGATTTCCCGTCGAAGTCTAATGAAAATTTGTATGTGAAAATTGTCTACAAGTTTTAATCTTAATATTTTTATGTTTTTTATGTGTTTTTCATGAATTGTTATTTTTTTTTTCTTTAATAAAAACTATTATTACACAAATAATAATAAAAAATTGGTATTTGCTATTGAAAAATCAATTCTTTTTTACTAAAATTATGAGTCTCGGAACGAACTAAATAAAAATTAATACAAATATATGGAAAACTGTGATTCTGTTTGCGTCGTTTCAGTTTACGTTTCGTTTTTCCGGTCCCAATTAGCGACGCTAACCGGGGTATTAGTGTAGTATTATATTTTTTGGGTTGTTACAAAGAAATTTCTGTTTCAGTTTTCAACCAAAAAATCGCTTGTTTCATACAGCAACAGCGATTCTGATTCTGTGGAAATAATAAATTCACAAACAAGTTTTTTTTCAAAGACTACTGAATTAGAATCTGAAGATCCACCGGAAGATGTTGAAGAAGAAACGTGTGTGGCTAAAAGTGCACGATGAGTCTGTTAAAGATTCACTACCTGAAATGGATCAAGAAGACGAACAACCATTGAATTTAAGGTTAAAAACTTTAATTTTTATTTTTGTACACAAACAAATTTTTAAAATAAAAAATATCTAGGGAACAAGCCATAATGTTTACATGTTGTACAAAAGTGGACAAAAAAACATAATAAACAAAAAACAAATGTATTAAAGTTTTCGAGATGAAGTCTTGACATGAATACGAACAAAATGAAGAAAAAAGGAAAAAACAACTATGAATAGAAATTAATAAAAAAATGATAATTACAGCAAAAACTTCGAACTACCAGAATTAACTCTGGTTAAAGGATTGATGTTTGTCTGTTGACTGGCCGGCACCGCAGTGGTGTATATGGTTAGAACGCAAAGAATTCTGATGAGAGAAAGTGGGATTTCTCGAAACATATGTAAATTCAACAACCCAGGTTCGAATCCCAGTCAAGAAAAATTATCAAAATTTTTAATAATAAAATTTTTCAAGTTGTAATTCCTAACTTCAGTAAATATAATTTAATAAAAATTAAATTTAATGAACTCAAGCCTAACTAAATTATCAAGAAATGAAGACAGAAAATTAGTTTTTTTTAAATTGTTTTTACGTAACCGACACAACATTAGTCCGTAGCTTGCCAGCATGACAGCGAAAATAACGTAAGCGACAAAAATACCCGTTATGTTGTGGATATGTAAATAACACCAATTTTATCATAAATATTGGACAAAATAATGCTTATATATCAAATTCCACGGCAATACTTAGACCAAAAGCAGAGATAATTAGAAAAAACCTTCTCCTATAAAATTTTGTTTTTGTCGCTTACACTATTTTGGCTGTAAGGCCTCGATATTAAGACACATTTCGTGCAACAACAATGACAATAACAACTGAGCATAAGTATTTTTCGTTATAATTTAAAAAAATAAAAGTATTTAATATAACGATAGCAAATAAAATCAAGAAAATTACTCTTTTTTCATTTTCGCTTTTTCGAAGAAAAATAAAATTACAAAAACAAAAAAATTACAAATTATAAAAAAAGTGAAATAAAACGAACTGAACATAAAGCGAACTTTTTATACAAATTCATTATTATTTGTTTGTTTGCAAAGGTCCTTATCATTTAACAACCACATACAAAAATTTATAAGCAATTTTACGCATAATTGTGTTTTTGTTATAAAGAAAAAGTTCTTTCACAGCTGCTAACACACGGAAGTAAGTGTTCTAACCAGGGCAACCAAAAGTATGCAAACACATATATATTTTAGCTGGGAGTTATGTTTATTAACATAAGAATTTTGTCTTCGATTTGTTAGTGCATATTTTTTACCTTTTTAAGCCTCTACCACTACAAATGATGAATGGGGTATACAGTGGGTAGTACAAATGATCAGTGTTGCCAGTTTAGCATTTTGGAGATAGATTCAGCCTTCTTATTTGCCTTTCAGCATAGAAATTTATGCTTTAGCTTCTAGCTTTTTTTTAGCTTTTTATTAATTTTTGAAACAGCATGTTCACCCTTAAGGGAACATCAGGACCTGGCCAGCCATTTTTGAACATTTTTATAATTTAATACCAAAAGATGATTCTATAGCAATAGGAAATGTGTAATCTGGCTAGACGTATCAAAATGTAATCGTTTTCAGTCCGAAAGTAAATAATATTGCTTGCGCCCAAAAGCCCTGAGATTTGAAAGCTCATCTTCCCGATTTTGTAAATAAGAGCGTCTATCACGTGTAATACGTTACATTTGAGCTGGATGGTGACCTAAAGCGATTCGAATTTCGTTTCGTTATTGACACAGACACAGTTGGTACCATACCAAATAAGTGCAAACCATTTGGACGAGCTTTGGCAGCGGATTTAGACTATTCCAAATAAATTCCTTGAAAAATTTAAGCTTTCATTTGAAATGAAAAAGTATTGTTACGAACTGACGGGCTTTGGAATACGAGTAAATATTAAAAATATTATCGTTCCATAAAATTTTTTATGATGCAAAATTGAGTGCATGCGGGTTGTTTTCATTCTTCAAGTGCACAAAGTACTAACATGTAGTCACTTGCGTTCCTTATTATATATACGTTTGTCATTTCTTGAGAAATAAATTTAATTTTATCTTTAATCTATTACGAAAGAGTCGTTGTCGTAAAAAGAAAACGACACTCATAATAGCACTGATTATAAAACGATTTAGCTACATCCTTCTGTCTGTCCGTCGCTGTAAAACACGCTCACGTCCAAAATACACAACTAAATTTACAAAAAAAAAAAAAAATATTTTTAATTTGATCAAATAGTTTGGTATTAAGAATCAGCAAAATCGTTATAGTAGTATAAACAGAATTAAGAACCAAAATATAAAACAACTTATAAAAATATTTGCTATTTTACTGAAATATGTTGCAGATAATACCTTGACATTTTGTACACATATTCGTAAGATAAAAGAACAAACAGTAAGAATCGGTTCATGAAATCTTCAATCTTCATTTTGGTTGCCCTGTTAATAGCATTTAAATTACTGAGTTAAAACCAAACCGAGCACATTTATTTCCAGTTCTTTTGCTTTTACTTCAGTTATCTTTTATTGTAGTCAAATTAAATTGAAGTCTGTGTTTAATGTGTTTTATAATTTTTTCTGTGCGTGCTTACTTTTTAATTATTTTAAGAGTAGAATACCTACATATGTATTCATACATTTACAAATATATACACATACATGCTTCAACGCCTTCTAAATACGTACAAAAATACATACAAAACAATTACAAATACAAGTGTAAGTAAATACACAATATACACATAATATTCGTAATTAAATATTCATATGTATTTGTGTATTAAACACATTTACACATAAGTATGAAAAAAGACGCCTGCCAACACATTCTTTTTGTACAAAAATATACATTTGATAACTACCGCTGATGCGTGATGAGTTGAAGTTTATGGGGCATTCAACATCTTGTTTGGTTGACAAAATGTGTTAAACGAGGCCAAACAGGTAATTGTTCTCAAATGAAAAGATAAGAATCATTTTTGCCAGCACATTTTTATTAGAAATTTTCACAATTTCATATTGCAATTCAAAATTTAGTTTAAAAATTTTACGATTTCAACTTCATATTCTCAATTTAATTTGAAATGTTCTCAATAGTGTGTATAATGTTATCAATTTTAATTAAAAATTGTGTAGCTGTTTACTAGGTTTTACTTTTTGCTTACTGGCAAATATATTTTCAAAAAATTTTGTCTCTGTCGCAATCTTCAGTGTCAAGTTGAATTTACAGTTGAGTAATTTGGACTTTTTCTCTCCGCAGGAACTATAAATTGTGTATATCTCGTTATTACCGGTTAAAATCTACTGTCCTACCGTCAAGCGAAAGATGGTAGACGATTCATCTAGATACCTGAATTTTTCATATTTAAACTCAGGAGTTGGTAGGAATAAAGCTCAATCATATTGCT
Organism: Bellardia bayeri; assembly: GCA_950370525.1. Taxonomy (NCBI): domain Eukaryota; kingdom Metazoa; phylum Arthropoda; class Insecta; order Diptera; family Calliphoridae; genus Bellardia; species Bellardia bayeri. The sequence continues at coordinate 34,331,680 of OX493264.1, read as the reverse complement.
TATTGTCAATCTTAAAACAACAAATGGACCTACATCAAATTTCCATAAAACTTTTTAAGGTTAGATTACCGCCAAAAGAGGTTTGAGCCGCGAACTAAGTCCTGCAGGATGACGCGATATCAGTGTTGCTGTTAGCTCAAAGACGCGGACAGTAGAGTGGTTCGAAAAAAAAGTTGTGTCAGTCACCCCCTAAGATTGAAGGTAAGGTAAAAGCAATTCCAAAAACAATTTTTTAAATTTTTTTGCCACGCCTACAAATACCGCTATTTTAGTACCATCATAACATTTTGTTTATCAGTATTCATAGCTCTGTAAGGGCTACATTTCTCTCCTTAATCATTTTTTACTACCACGTCAAATTCTAGTCATAAATTTTAAGAACTCGGGTGGGTACGATCCACAATAATGCTAAATATTTTTTTTATGAATTATGATAAATGGATTCATTATAAACACTTTTGCAACAAAAATATACATAGTTACTACAATCGTATATATGATTGCATTAATCATCTGAATCGTAACTTCACTTACTGCAATCATAAAGATAATTACAGTGACCATAATATTGTTAAAAACTTGCAAACATTTTGACATTGTTGTGGTAAACATGTACAACTACATTTTTTGTCTGTGTGCATAAGCCAAAATTGCGCTTCTATTGAAGTTTTCAATATAATACAGGTTTTAACAAATTTCATATGATTAGTCAATTAACATCCAAAGTCGAAGATCCGTTATTAATGATCCGGTATAGATATATCATTAGGGGCTAAAAATACCACATATTGAGTTGCGCCTCCCCTGGCACGCGATGTATTTTGAGCACCCACAACTTAACAACACACACTCAACTTTAACTCAAATACTCCTTGGATACGCCCATGTAAAATTTTATGCTGAGTCTAGCTGGATAGAACTGACACATTTATTTTCAAAACATTTTGATTCTGTCACAAAGTGGAGCATTAAGTTGAAATTTACAGTTCAGTAATCTGGACTTTTTTCCCTCTGTAGAAACTATAAATTTGAATGATTATTAATTCTGAAATATATTCTACTCAATATTCTATATAATAAAATATGCTGTCATTTGTGCTTTTTATCGATGCACTCCATAAAATGAGTGCTTTTTTCTTAAAACCAATTTCGGGTCTGAACTCGTACATGTAGCAGTATGTATTTAATGTCAGTGACAATGACGTTGAAGTTTTTAATGATGTTTCGAATAGAATTGTCAAAGAGCAGAAAAATGCTGTAACAATATACTTAATTGACAAAATATGTATATCTATATACACACACATAAATATAGGGTGATTCAATTAAAAGTTTTTTTTATTTAATTTTTTTATTTTCTTTTACTTTATTTTCAGCATTGCTTGTGGTAACTCTCTAATAACGACTTTTGACTTCACATAATCTCAAACAAAACAAATAATAAAGTTTAGTCTATCAAGCCCGACCATATAATGGCCTACGCCCATATACATATGTGCAAAAACAGTTTTTAAGAAATAGGCGCTAATAGGACAGCTTCCTTCCTTTTATGAACCGATCATTTTGTGGCATCTGGCTTTTAATAGATTTAACGGTATAGGAAATACTTCACTCTATCTGATCGCCCTTCTATTTACACCACCTATATTCGACCGAAAATAGAATACAACTCTCCTGTATGGGTCGGTGCTTCGAAGTCTATTTTATTTCTTTACAGGAGAGCGCGTAGATGCTAATCGGTGACAGTAAGGTATCCAACTCTAATGATTCACTTTAGCATCGCCGCAATGTGGGTTGTGTTACACTATTCTATCGCTACAATAATGGAATGTGTTCTGCTAAATTAGGGAACTTGTTTCCGAAACATGTAGTTTTTTCCGTATTCAGTTAGGGCTCATCCATTCATGGTCGACTGGACATTGGATCGGACAACACATTACAGGGAAAATTCGTTTCGTCCGTATGTAGAATAAATTACCTGCAGAAGTATTCTCTGTCACTTTCTATATAGGAAAATTCAAATCAAATGTTCACATACACTACTCCCATAACCTATTTTCTTAGTTTCAACAAAATGAATTGCATGAGAGCTGGTCCAAGCAAAAAATAAAAATTAAAGTTTTTTTCAAACCCTTTATATGGGATGATTTGGTATATATGAAACATATTTGTCTTGAATCTTTTTGGGTTACCAAAGAGTTATGCTCGTTAAAGCGATTTTCGGTAGTGGTCCTTATATGGAAGCTATAGTCAATTATCGACCGATCTTCACAAAATTTCGTAATACAACTCTTCCATGATGAATTGTCAAATAAGTTGTCAGTAAAGAAAACAAATAAACAAAACGTCAATACTTATCACCCTATACACATATATGGTTGTGAATGTATTTATGAGGTTGTTTTTATATATGTATGTATATCTTTGTCTTTTTAAGATCCCATTTATAGCAGATCATAAAAATTCATTTATGATTATGTTTTATTAAAAGAGAAAAATCGTCTCTAATATGCGTGTATGGAATTTTCATTATTTTAATCTCTTCTCCTTTTATTTGCTAATAAATTATGGCAATTAACTAAATGCGTGGGAGTGATTACAAATTATGACGTATTTTATGGGGTTTTTTTCATAAATACATTTATCAAATGGAAACTTTCAAATGAAAATACGTTTATCATTAAGTTAGTTCAGTAGCTGAGTCTGTCTGGTTGATGTTTTTAATATATGATTAAATGTTACTTAATGAGTAAACTTTAAGTTATTAATAATTTATAAAACTAATACTAATGTAAGGCCTTTTGTATAAGATTATATACAGTATTGGAAAAAATCATAAATGATATCTACTAGAAAAAAAAAACTTAAGATATGTGTAGAGTCGTCAGATATTACAACGTTGTCCGAAAAATTTTCAGAAAAGGTCTAACAACCGTGTGAACTTAAAATATTTGTCTTCTAATGTTGTAAGAAAAAGCATTTTCAGTACATTGCAAGACAAAAAATATTGTCAGACATCTAACAATCTTGTAAACACAAGTTTTTGTCATTGTCATTTTTTTAAGGCAATTGTCAAACACTTTTAATTGTCATATGTGAAAAGTATATGCATCTGTCATAGAAATTATTTCTAAATGCAACTCTGTATATGCATAAATAAAAAAACAAGTGTGCTTTAATAACATTTTGGAAAAACAATTTCGGTTGACAGATAAATTAATTGTGTGACAATTGTGTACCAATGAAATTGTTAGTTTTATTACAGTCGTCTGAACTGACAATTTACCTTTTGCTAACAATTTTTCAATGTCAATACATTGCTAGATTTGAAAACATTGTAATATCTGATGACCATCTATACATAGCTTTAAACACAAATAATCTTGTTAATTCTTGCTATCATACTATTAATGATCTCATGAAAAATCCATACAGATAAGCTGCCTATGAATCTATTTAATGGTGATAATGTTAATTTACAAGTTAAAAGTTATTACAACGATATTATAAATTTTGTATTTAAGACATCATTAAATTTATTTCAACAGGAATATAATATAATCAATAGTAAAACCATTTTTTTTATTTGCTTATGTTTATAATTGCCTTTTGTACAAAATAGCGTTTATAATAAGTCTTGCAAACTAAAATAGTTTAGTAAAAATATTATTTTAAACCTTCGAAAACAAGGAAATGCTTTTCAAGCCATTCACAGAAAAGTAAAAAGTTAAAGTTAACAAAGACAGAATTTGATCAATTATCAACTTAATTAGAAACAGGTTTCTGGAAGCTAGATTTAAAGCCCGTAGTCCACGAAAGGGTAAACAGAATGTTAAAAGTGGGTGGTTAAATTTTAAGGGCCGAAGTTGCATGTGAACCACACCTAAACTTCAAGTTTTTTCCTGCATTTCGTTTGACATTTCTCAATTTCAGACAAGCTCAATTTGAACCATTGAAAGATAAACAATCGAGCAACGCGTTAAAGTGGTCATTATTTTTTCTGGCAATTTAATCGTCCAAATGTGCGTAGAATTGTAAAAATCGTGCAAAATTTTAAGCAAACCGGATATGTAGGAGATGTGAAAGCACCAGTGCATACTCGTACAACTCGTACTACAGAAAACATTACTGCTGTTCGCGATAGTGTGGCTGAAGAGCCGTCCACCTCAACTCATCGTCGTGCCTAAAAATTGCCTCTCTCACACTCGTATTTGATGAACATTATGAGTAAAAACTTGCTAATATACGCTTACAAAGTGCAATTGACTCAAGAACTAAAGCCTCTTGGGAATAGTGGATGATCAACTTTCAAAGAAAATTATCCTTAGCGATGAGGCATATTTTTAACTCAGTGGTTTAGTCAATAAGCAGAATGGGCGAAATTTAATCCAAGAGTGATTGTTGAAAATCCAATGCAACCACAAAAAGTGACTGTTTGTAGTGGTTTATGGGGTGGTGGCATTATCGGGCCGTATTTTTTTCAAAATGAAGACGGTCCGGCAATTGCTGCAAATGGTGTTCGCTATCGTGAGATGATTACGAACTTTTTATGGCCCGAATTGGAAGATATGGATGTGGACGATATGTGGTTTCAGCAGGACGGTGCCACTTGCCACACAGCTAACGAAACAATGGCTTTTTTGCTTGACAAATTCATTGGCAGTGTGGTGGTGGTGATGCCAATTGGCCGCCAAGATCATGTGATTTGACACCGTTGGTATTCTTTTTTGGGGTTATTTGAAAGAAAGCGTACAGCTTTTCGATAAAGCCAGCAATAAATCATGAGCTAAAGGATGAGATAATTTGGCACATTAATGGCATAGAACCTCAATTATGCGTCAGAGTCATCGAAAATTTGAACCATTAGATGGTGGTGTGCCTCCGTCGTCGCGTCGGCCGATATTTTGTTCGATTATTTATTCTTATTATGGAATTATGTTATTTCATTATTATTCTTTGTATTAACTTTTATCATGATATAAACATTTATAAAAGATTTATAGATGTTAAAATTATTTTTAAAGGGGATCCTATGAGCTATGACTAATTATGGACCGACCTTTATAAAATTGGTTGTCATGATTTTTGTACAAGGTGGCGCAAAAGTAATCCTCCTATTAGAAAATGCTATGCATTTGGCGCAACTTGATGAATTGGGATTGGAAAACATGTGGTTCCAACAGGACGGTGCAACGGCACACACTGCACGTGCCACAACCGATATGCTGAAGGATGCATTTCCCGGGCGCCTAATCTCCCGTTTTGGCGATTTGCACTGGCCAGCAAGATCGCCTGATTGGAAGTTTACTTTTGCGCCATGACATACTTGAGTCATACCTTAACATAATTATGTATTGACTTTAAAATTTCCTAGGGCATATTTTAGTCATATTTTAACATAATTGAGTCTGCACTTTGATAAATTTCCTTTTACTTCAGTTTGGTTAGGCTTTTTGTTTGCAGTCATTTAATTATTAAGTATTTGTGAAAATGTTTGTAAACGTTAGTTATCTATCTCACCACCACAATAAAAAAAAGAACTGTCATACACAGCAACGTTGATAAAAGAAAAGAAACAGAAACTGACAAAATTCCAATAAATTTCTACCATTATTGTTTATTTATCGTTTTTTTTTTACAAATTAAGTCATTGAAGAAAAGCGTGCAAATAAAATTAATGGTTTTATTTTCAATTTTATGCTCTTATAACTTTGGTTTGTAATTTTCGGTTTATTTTTTTTCTATTTTTTTTTACCATCGAAAAAGAAATAAGTTACAGTGCAATATTCGACTGTGCCGAATCTTAAATACCCTCCACCTAAACGTAATAAGAAATACAATAACTACAGTGGTTTTAGAACTAGAATATCCTTATTCTGTGTTTCCTTTTCAGGCTTACTGCAAATTTTATTAGTATTTTATATATTGTTTGAAAGACAGTATTATCTGTTGTGATTTTATTTTAAATGTATAGAAATTTTATCTAATTTTGACCATTTATAATTGATGTAATTACCGATTCTTACTGTAAGTTATAGAGTTTGTCTGATTTTCATAATAATCTTGAGTGTAATTAACAATTTATAAAATTAAAATGTTTCCATATTCACAACAAGTTAAGAAACAGAGTACGAATTTAAGGTGGGTCTTTTTTTGGTTGAACCTGAGCTCAATAATATTATTTACAACAGATGTATGGGTGGATTAATAGAAGTGGCCGACTTTCAACATAATAACGATTTATTTAAGATATATGTACATTAGCATTAACGCAGATTTCGGAAGTGGACCTTATATGGGGGATATAGTTAAATATGGACCGATATTCTCAAAATCCAGCAGTTTGTTTTTGGCATGTATGTAAATGATCTGTGCAAAATTTTTAATCGGTACCGTTACTTATAAAAGATTTAAATTGACTTTCGGAAGACGGCTTTATAAGGGGGATACGGTCAAAAATTGACCGAAATTTACAGGATTTTGTGGTATGATTTTTGTATATATGTAAATGATTTGTGTAAAGAGTTGAGTCGGTACCTATATTTATACAATATATATAGATATAAATGTCTTTTTCAGATGTGGTCCTTGTATGGAAGCTATGACCCATTATTGACCGACCATCATAAAATTTAGTACAACAATTTATTTACCTATAAGGATTATTTATGTCAAATTTAAGCCGTTTAATATTATTTATATCAGTGTTATACGTATATAAGTGAATTTTGGAATTGGATTTTATATGGGGTCTATGGTTAAAAATGGACCGAACTAAAAAAAAAATTCGGTTTGCAGTTTCTTCGGAAAGATTTTTGTATGGGGCCTATGTGAAATCATGGACCTATTCTTACTATTTTCCGCACACTTTCTTCTTTTATCATAAAAACAAGGTATAAGAAATTCCATGGTATTATCTGCAATATAATTTCAAAATATAGCAAGAAAAATGTTTAAAAAATAAATTTTTTATGAAGGTTGTTCCATACTCTTGTTCTGCATTACCGATTTTGCTGATTTTCTATACCAAACTGCTTAGGAGAGCTATGAGTGGATTTTTGTAAGCATTGTTGATTTCAGTTGTGGCCTTTGGCTGTGAGAGTATTTTACAGAGATAGACGGACAGACGTACATGGCTCAATCGACTTAGAATTTCGTAAGGACCAAGGATATACATTCTTTGTTGGATCTCAGATGAGTATTTCTCCGTGTTACACACGGAATGACAAACTTATATATACCCTGATTCACCACTAATGGTGGTGGAGGGTATAAAAAGTAGCGATTCTAATGGTAAAAGTTAAATTAAGCAGCACAAAATACCCTCTTTAAATGCGTGTTTTTTTAGACATAGCTTTTTGGTTCTTTGTTTATTTGCCAAACAGCACACAAACAATTGACAAAATGCAAAAGTAAAAGCTGAAGAATTGAAATTTTAACAAGAACGTTTCTTTTTTCATTTTTGTTTTGGCCAATTAAGCAAAAGACCACATTTACAAAAGGCATAACATATAAAATAATAAGATTACTTAAGTTAAATTGTAAAAAATGATACTCGTACGTTGTACGTACACAGTGGGAGTAATTCAAATATGTAGGAAGAAAGAAAAAAAGCAAGCAAACCAGCATTGTGCAAGCTGAAATACCAGGCCAAGAATAACAAAGATGTACAGGAGACGAATGATAAATTGTTGCAAATAAATTATAGTTATATATGTAATAAATATTCAAATACAGTTTTTGTTCTATTTCATCAGCACCATCATCATCATCATCGTCGTCATTGGTATCATCATTATCACAGCCTCTCAACATCAGTGTGTTCTATTGTTGCAACATGCTTTGCATATGTTAAAATAACAACAACTACTACATAAAGTAATAACAACAACAAGAACAAAAAAGGAACATGGAAACAAACCTAGTCCTTTCTATGGCATCAATATGCGAATGTAAAACATTATAAGGGGATGATGTTTAAGCCGAAGAAATATTATAGGGTGTATGTTTTATATAAAAAAAATAAACTAACAAAAAAAAATAGAATAGGAAAAAATAACATGTTACAATAATATTATTTTGTACTCATTATTAGGGGTGGTTCCATAGAAATAACATTTCTGGAAGATTGAAACAGTATCAGCTTCAAACTATTTTTCCTGACATGTGTCAGAGTTTAACCAAAAATATATATTAACCCTTTCGAACCGAAAAAGAAACTGCTGGAGATACAAAATTGGCACTAGCTGAAACCGGAAAAATAGGCGTTGCGTTTTTCCTTCAATAGACATTACACCATAATTGACGTCTTGAATATTTAAGAGGCGTCCAGATTTTTTTTTGAGTACCTTACTTTTCTTCAGCCCAGACTTTATCATATCCCCTGCCAAAGCAATAATAAAATCTATGTATGGAAGATTGGGCAAGTGATGCGTTTCTTTGTATATTATCCAAGGAGAGTTGCTATAAAATTCCGAGTGGAGCAATAGGTATCAATCACAAGACATGCTATAATTTATCAAGGCGTTGCCAACAGACTATGCCTTGGACCAGTACATAGGAATTTTCGTTCGTCTATTGTAGGAAGTCACAAGAATTATTCCCATCATTACCAAAATTTCGTGCTGGTCTGTCTGATGAATGGATCGACAGTTTTTCTTGTACGCACCGTGAGTTTTTTTCATGATATTAATTCTTTCGTTTATGCATTGGCTTATCCAGGCTTCGAGGAAACAATTTCAAAAAAACAGACGAATTGTATGCTGGAGGCAATACTTTTCGAGGCTGGCAATTGCTGTCTGCCAACCATATATTCTCCAGAACATTACGCAATCTACATCACGTCTTCAGGACCGACCTCATAATCACAACTGGACTCCTTATCACTAAGATCATTACATTCCATATTTAGGCACTCTTCTCCCGTTGAAGATGAATCGTAGTCCTCTGATGCTATATATTCAGATCCGCTATTCTGATATGGCTCTGACTAATCTGAGGAGTCATAGAGCACATTTTCGATGTCGTCTTCAGTAAGTTTAGCTCTTTTGCTGGTCATATTTTCAATTGGGTGTATAGATTTAAATTTGCTATAATTGAACTTATATAGAGTTTTGGTACTCCTGGGATATTACTTGGACATATAATCCCATGAACACAAAACCCTAATTATATCACGAATTAGATTATTTCCAAACTTGATTTGCAAATATACTGGAAAAACACATGATAAACACACGCTTTGTTTGCAATTATTCTTTAGTTTTTTTTCCAGAACTTTACAAGACGTGTTCACTTATTTAAAGATTACAAGCAACTGAAGCTACAAAATATCAAACAACTGTTGCTTTTTGTACTAAAGAGGTACTAAAGATCATAGAAAACGGAAAACATACGCTTTCATTAACATTTTGCATAAAAAATTAACAAAAGGTGCTTTCAAACTTTTTTGGGATTTATTTTACCGACCAACTCGAAATGATTAAAGCCTTGTTCACATAAAATCTGGTCACAATACAGCAGCTTCTATTCGAAATCTAATGACAAAACTTTCATTTTTTAAACATAATTACAGTTACATTTTCAACAACATTTAGACTGTGTGGAAAAATTTTGCACAAATTTCGAGAGAATACAAAATGACTGCAAAAACATAAACATGCCTCAAGTACTTGTGATGGAATAATTTAATGTCATATTTGGTGCAAAAATGTTAAAATTTAAAATAGTTTTGCAACCTTAAAATATTATATTTTTCATTCTAATCGATTTGAATCTTTGAAAAAGATCGGAAATTTAATCATTATGTGCTCAAAAAAAAAAACAGCTTCTAATACACTGCAAGGTACCTAGGTACCTATATATATTGTTGGAGCGTAGTTAACAGCTAAATGAGAAGTTGATAATATGGATAAACTATTAAGTGAATACACGTGCAAACGGAGAACAATTCGATGGGCGTTTTTACTATTTGTTAACGCTATTGACATAGCAGCACTAGCATCCTAGATTATACTCATATATATGGAATTTAATACGCAACATCAAAATTCTTAGAAGATCTAAGCATTGCTTTGTCTCAGGAAAATATTGAGTATCGGGCTAAAAATAGAAAGCTAAGTTCACAGTCATCCACATCATCTGCATACAAATTTTGTATATACCAAACTTTGAAACGGTAACATCTCCTTTACAAACAAAAGACTCAAGCGGACGCATTCTAGTAGTAGGAAGTTGTTACCAGTGCACACAGCTACGTATGAAGTGGCGAAAGACTCGTAAAGCTTGTGCTGGCTGCTTCAAGCCAATCTGCAATCAACACTTGATTAGTCGAGTGTTCGATAAATTTGCAATAAATTTGCGCTAAAATTTTATTTCTCTTGTTTTCATTACTTATTGCATTTTGTGGTTTTTAAGTTTCTGTTTCCAAATAAGATGTAATAAATGGTTTTTGTTTATAAATTATACAGACTTTTATTTATTCATGCTACTAACAACTTCAAATAATATACTTGCAATGGCCGCTTTCTCATATAAAACACATTCAGGTTTCCGGGTACGTTGATGCGCATTAAAGGCTGTTAAAAGTAAATTGGTCTCTCAGACAAATTACAAACAAAAGTCAATGCGTACGGCCGCAAAAAAACTAAATTATTTGAAAGTTAGTAGTTCTCAAAAAGTTTCAGATATACAAGTTATAAATTTCAGTAAAAAAACTTTTACCTTGGTGCACACATAAGGGTTAAATAAAACAATTGATTTCAAAAAATATGGCTAAAATTATTTCCGATAATTTTAAATTTATCAAAATTTGTCTATTTAATTTGTTATAAACTCACCTGGAATGATGGCCGGTATGGTATGTAAGGTTAAAAATACCAGCGGCATTTATGTGTTAAAACAAAATTTAAAATTTTAAGTACATTAAAGGCATCAATTAGCTAATAGGATTCAGCAGCTTTTTCCTATGAAACACCCCTTATATTATTTAGAAATACACACACATATTTAACATTCTACTCGTATATATCCATATGTGTTTGCATGTAATATTTTCTATCTATTCCAACTAAACATTTATCTTACTTTCATGTTGTTATATACAGTTTTTTTTTTTTTTGGTATTTCTTTGCTGTAATTTCTACGTGTGTGTGTGTGTTTTTGTTTTTCTATTTGAACAATTTTATTTTTTCTAGTTTTAATGCACTCTTTTTGCATGCCAATGAACATGATGATAAGGATAATGACAATAAGCTGCTTTTCTGGTTTTCTTTCTGATTACAATCAATTTGTCTTTTTACAAATGAATTCAATTTACTAAAGAATTATAATTTGAAATAAAAGCTTCTATAGACCGACTTATTAACATACAAACCAAAATTATTTCCTTTTGTTTTTAACAAACCTAGAACAACAGAAATAAATTTTCTAAGCATACAAATTATTTATGTATATGATGAATGTTTAATATCAGTTTTCTTTGAATTTAATGTTTGAAATTGTTATATCTTCATACAACTGCTTATTTTAATCCTATAATTAGTATAGTTTTGGTTAAAGTGACTGGTGGACTGAACTTGACAAATGATATAACCAAAATTTAATGAAAAAAAAACAAGTAGGCAAATATATTTTCTAGCTAAATACTTTATTCCATTAATTAGGATAATTGTAATTGCTTTATTTATTTGCAGATTGTTTATAATGCATATATTCTAATATAATTTGCATTATGCATACTCAAATATAATAAATCAATGCTTAAGCCACAATAACTTATTTAACATGAAAATGTTTTCAAAATTGCCTCTATATTGACCAAACGAAGAATTGATCATCATTAGCAAATAGCTTCAGAAGTCTTCCATACAAAGGAAAGAACCTAACAGAAATATGTTTATTAATTTAATTTGCAATGGTTAAAAAGCACTTTTAAATTTATTTGTATTTAATGTATTTATTTATTTGGGTAATGCATTTTTTAATACACTGTGGTAATCCAGAAAGTAAGAAGCGTCATATATTCGTATAAGATTGTCTGGAACTTCTCGCGACCACTGTATTGTGACAAGGGATGAAAACTATTGAGTTTTACAATTAATTGTGAGTTATGAATTTTTTTATTTTTTTTTTATTTTTATTTATTAAGTCAATGGATTAAATCCTTACAGACTATTAAAAAAGTATATTGAAAATTACAATTAATTAGAAAAGATTAATTATTTAATAAACTAATTATTTTTTTAATTACATTTGTTGAAACAGAAAAATCAATTATTTCATATAGATTGTTAAATTCACAAAATAATCTTCTTAATGGGTCAGCTTGAGCAAAATTAGTACTAACATGTTTGACATACAGTGGCTTAAAATGGCGTGAAAATCGTTGAGGAACATTAAAAGTAACATTATTTACAAGGAACTTGGAGCAGACTTCGCCATTAATTATATTGATCATAAATGTTACATTAAGCATAGTCCTTCTACTAGATAGAGTTGGTAATTTAATCAATTTAAGTCTATAGATGTATGATGGAAGGTTAATATCAGGATTCCAAGGTAACCCACGTACAGACTCTATACGCTGAATATGAATATTATAATAAGGATCCCAGATAATAGAGCCATATTCCAATATAGGTCTTACTAAGGAAATGTAAAGTTGTTTTGTGACATAGGGATCATCAAATTCCTTAGCCCATCGCTTTATAAATGCAAGTACACCTCTGGCTTTATTTATCATCATGGTAATGTGCGAAACAAAGTTTAAAATACACACGCTTTTGCTAGTTATTCTCCAAAAGTCCACAACATCGACTGATGACGGTAATTAAAATCTAAAATCAGTGGCTTATTGTCATACTTCCGGCAAAGATAATCGTATTAGTGCATGATTTAAAAAGGAAGGGACTGCATCCACAGTTTTCAAATCTTCACCAAAACTCAATTATTCCTACTGTAAACAGGAGTCGAGGGCTGTTTATTCTCAGGAATGAAGATTCGGTAAAGAAATCAGGGAAGAACGCAAAAATTACCAGCAAGAAATAGTGCGTCAATGTTGTCAATGAGAGGAGTAAAATTAATAGAACAATATAACAACATATTGTGCCGTAACGAGGAATAAAAAATGTTTTTGCTTCAAATTGTCGCTGGAAATAGGAAAAAATATCCTTCGCATAATAAAACCGATTTAATTTAATTATCATTATAATACTCGTAAACATTATTCACTTACAAAAATATATATAAAAAATTTTTTTTTTTAATTAAAATTTTTGTATGGGGACCCTCTAATGACTGAAGATGGAGGATAAGTATGTTCTGAAAAACTGTTGAGGTAACAAAAATATTGAAGTCGGTCATACATGTTACTCCCTTAGGAGCAATCTGGGGCTAGTTAGGGCGGTGAGATCTAATTTTATAAAAAATTATTGTATGGGAACCCCTTAAAGAGGACAGATATGGGGTAGGTGCGTCCATAAAAAATGTAGGAGGAGAAATATTAGTGAGGGTCGGTCTCACATTTTGACTCTGTAAGTGTGACTCAGGGATAGATATGAAGCTTTAAGTGGATTTTGTCTCGTTTTCTCCTACATTTGACCCCGATGACGGGCCACCCTTCTCATTTTTTGCCAAACCCCATAGAATAAGGGCTCTAGCATTTAAAAATCAAAAAGTCGTTCACTATCCCACCTCTAATACATATACACAAATCATTTTTCCTTATTTTATGATGAACGGTTCATAATTAATCATAGCTCCCTTATATCGCTTCAGAAAATCATTTTTACGACCATAAATCTTTTAAACTTCCTCTTTGTGAGTTATCCGTTGCCTTATACGAAGTACAAGGTCCACAGGGACCTATTTCTATTTCTATAGAATTTTATATGAAAAAGCCATTTTTTTGTTTTGCTTTATTTTTATTTATTAATTATACATGTATAATAAATGTAAATGATATGACACGTTTAAATCTCAATAGAAACTAAACTATTGATCGGATCGCCTTGAACTTTTTTTATACGATTCTAGATAAAATTTCATTGGCATACATGTGGGGTTCTGGTATAATTACCCTGCACTATTGAGCAGTAATTTCATAAAAAAGGTCACCAGGAGGGTTAAAAATTTTTATATGCAAATAAAATTCATCACAAATAAGTTTCACATACAAAGATATCAGGAAACCTAATTTTTTTTTTGCACCGACCACAACTAGTCAAAGTTCTCATGTAAGAACTCCTTCAAAAATCACTTCAAAACATATAAATCTTTTAAAAGGGGGTTTTTTTTGAGCTAGAACTTAATACACACAATATTTATATGCACAGAAGTCATACCACTAAATTTTTGATGATCGGTACATAATAGGTCATTGCTTCCATATAGCGCGCATATCTGAAAACCTGTTTTAGTACATAAACTAGGTGTAGGGTATTATATATGGTCGGATTTGACCGACTTTACTTTCTTAGTTGTTACTCAGAATCGCATTCTGAGTCGATTTAACGATGTCAGTCTGTCCGTCCATCCGTCCGTCTGGCTGGCTGGCTGGTTGTCCATGTAAAGCTTGTGCGCAGAGTACAGGTCGCCATTTTGAAGATATTTCGATAAAATTTGATACTTGATATTTTTCGGCCCAAGGATGGATGGGATTGAAACTGGTAAAAATCGGTCCATTATTTCACCTGGCCCCCAAACAAATGTCCTCCCGAAATTGGAGTTTACCTCTCATAAATGTTTGAATTATGCAAGGAACCAAACAAATTTCATCACAAATGAGTGATAAATGAAGTCAAATCACATCTACAATTTTTGTGCAGATGGGTGCATAATTACTCGTAGCTCCCATATAAGGCCCACTTCCGAAAATCACTTTAAAGACCATAACTCTCACAAAAATGTTGGTATCCAAGTAATATTGAACTCAAATATATTTCATATGTATGCAAATAATACGGTACAATCTTATTATGATCGGTCCATAATTAGTCGTAGCTCCCATATAACCCCACTTCCGAAAATCACTTTAAGGAGCATAACTCTCTCAAAAATGTTAGTATCCAAATAATATTGAACTCAAATATATTTCATATATATACAAATAATACGGTAAAATTTTATTATGACCGTTCCATAATTAGTTGTATATCCCATATAAGGCCCTCTCCGTTATTCAATTTAAGCACCATAAATCTTTTAAAAGTATTTATATCGAGATAATTTTTAACATACATAATATTTATATTCACAAACATCATGACACTAAATTTTTGTATGATCGGTGCATAATAGGTCATATCTCCCATATAACGCCCATTTCTGAAAAAATCTTTTATACATATGCTGGGTGTAGGATATTATATGGCCGGCTTGGCCGAGTATACTTTCTTACTTGTTTTTAATTTCTAAATATGTGTTGAACCAGTCGGATTTATTAAAACTAACTTTTTAACTAAAGTTAGATATAAATATACATACATATGTATGTACGAGTATGTATTATGAAAATAAGTTTATTATTATTTACTTTAATGTGTATCATTTTCCGTATGCTGTAACTAGATGTCAATGATATAATATAAACATTTTTGTTTTCAATATATTAAATATGGTATATTAATTAAAAATTTGAGTAAATTTATGATGAAAAATATTTATGCAAATATTTTCATCATTATAAATGATATACAGGCTTTAGAGAAATAAAAAAATAAAAACCTATCAAACAAAAACAGAAATACTGTATGCTATGAGCCACATAAATTATTACTTTTTACTCATTTGCAGATACAGACATTTACAAATACATGCACTTTGTGGCTCTCATGAAATGAAACGTTAAAAATGTATAAAAATAACAAAAACGCAACGAATGAGATTCTACTGCAGTAACAGCCAGAATTTAATAGATAACAGTTTTTTTACAGTGGATTAAAAAAGAAAGTTTTGAGTTATTGAATATTATTCTATATATTAGATGATGTTGTTAGTTTTGTTGAGAGTAGCTAGAAAATCTAATCCAAAAATTATTGTTTATCAAACTTTAGATATATGAAAAGAGATCTGTTTTCGTATCAATAAATCGTTTTGATTTATTTTACTGCTAAAGGTAATTGCCTAATACCATGAGTAGAGTACATATACATGTTGATTTTTACTTCAAATATATAAAATTTTAATTTAAATATGCATATTTCTTCTGACACAAAACTATCATTAGCATATGTAGGTCTTTTACTTAAACAAACAATAAAAAAACAAATTCTAATGACAACTTTATTCGCCCACACTTTCCAATTAACAATACTGTGTGAATTGTCCTTATAAAACTTTGTAAAATACTTTACAATAAATTCATACTTTTTGATAAGTATATACATATGTACATACATATTTTGCACTGCTGCCTGCTAACGTTAAAAACAAATTCTACGAATTGTGTCATTGCAACATTTTGTTTGGTGTCCCTTTTTTACTATCTGCTCAATTTCATTTTATTTTTCCTCTTTTTTTTTGTGTTTGTTTTTGAGAACACAAAAATGATGGAAATATCATCATCAGAGCTGTGAGTACAAACGTATCCATAGCCATTCTTGTCGTCATCATTCGCAGCATCAAAACTGTCGCAAAAGAACTTTATTGTAATACAAAAAAAAAAGCAAAAAAAATCGAAATCAACACTAAAGGGGAGCAGGGAAAGTGTAATGAAAATGCTTTAAAACAAATTGTTACTATACCATCAAAAACATTGTGCAAACGATGACAATGTCCTCCTCTTCACTTTCGGTAAAGCTGATGTTCATCGTTCAACTTCCGTTTTTGAGTGGCATTTGTTATTGGCACATATCCAGGTCAAAAAGTTTTTGCTTGATTTTTATAACAACTTATTTTTTAAAGCCTTTTTTATGTGATTTCTTTTTCATCATTTGCTTAACGTACAGAGAGATCAATCAAAATCAATGCGATTATTACAAACATACTTGTAATTCAACATAGGTAGACATAGTAACACAAAAACACCTGTCATATACATATGTATACAAAAATACGTTTCTACATACAGATATATTCTTAAATATAAGGATGGAAATCAGTTAAATGCAGATGAAACTCAAATTTAACAGTAATAATAAAAATGGTTGTTTCAAATTATAAATACTCTACTCCAAATCCAAAATTACACAAATTATAATAATCTCAACATTGGTACCAATTCATGCACTCAGTTGCATCTGTCATCCAGCTAATTTTTTTGAAGTTATCTATATTTTTATATTGCTTTTGTCATTCCGTTTGTAACACATCTAAATAATGGTCGTAAACCCAAAAAGTCTGTATATTCTGGGTTCTTATAGGATTCTAAGACGATTTCTCCATGTCTATCTGTCTGTCGTTGGCACGATCGAGCTTCGAAAAAAACACATAGAACAACGAAATTTTTACCAAACATTCTTTGATCCACCGAAATGTTTGATATTGCAAATGGATAAAATTGGTTTAGTAGGATCTGAGTTATAGATCAAAGTTTCAGACTACCTTTATATTTGTCAGACATTATTTCTATTTTCTTTAAATATTATACAGAGAATATCATGATATTTGGCAGACTTAATTTTCATTATAGAGAGGACAAGCCCTGTTGCAAATGGTAGGAATCGGTTCACGATTTCTCATAGTTCCCATACAAATGATTCACGGAATATATCTTTATGGTACATAAATGTCTATAGGAAAGCTGTATCTAAAAATTATTCTGCATAAATAAGTTTTGTGCAAAGTGAAATCTCAAAACAATATTTTGTTTGCATCGGTCCATAATTTTGACCCAATTAGACCCATACAAAGACCATACAGCATCATATAAAATTAACTTAGGAAAATCACTTAAATGTGCAAATATCTGCTACAAAAAACGTTATGAAATTATAATTAGCATACAAATTTACATATACAATTTTTTGGTTTAAAAATCTCTTATAAACATAGTTATCAAGTTGATCGGACAGACGAATATAACAATCTTACTTGTTTTGGTATACGGTTTTTTCTATTAAAACGTAAAACTGACTTCCAATACCAAAGGCTAGCGGTTAATGTTAAAGGTTAAGCATTTAACTTCTGTTTTATATTTTGGAAGTAAAAGTCTTAAACACAAACAGAAATACAGACGTCAAATAGAAAAATATTTTTGTATATACGAGTATTTTTAAGTCCATAAAAATTATTAATCTTAGTCCTTATTTATATGTATACTTTCATACTAAAAGCGTATGTATATATAATGTATATATATGTAAACGATTTACTTAGTATCATCATAAATGCAAAAAAAAAGACTCATTGCATTGCTATGTCACATCACAAATGCCAACATCATCATCATCACAGTCATTATTACTTTAAAACTCATCATTGTCATTCAACAAAAATAACCACTCAATGTAGTATTAACACTTGAAGAAAGTGTTGGATTTATTTAACGTTTTTGGTCTTTGGTGCAGAAATATTAAACTGTCAATATATGTATGTATAGGGTTACATGTATTATTTATGATTATTACGATTTAAACTTTGAAAAATGCTGTTTGATGACATTGTTTGTCAGGTGAATTGATGTGAATTGTAAATACATATGTCGGGAATTATGTAAATACATATATATATAAATATTATAAGCATTCTCTGATATAATTCTATAGTTATATGCATGTATCTGCATACATAACTACTGCTACTAACTAACGAATATGTGGGTTGTTGCTGTAGTAAAGAAAAGAAAGCTAAAACTAAGCAATGCACTGTGGGTAGGATTTTTTGGCATAAAGTAAATTTTTTTTGCATACATATTTTGAAATTTAACTGATTTCCTTAATCTAGGTACCCATATTAGAAAAATAATTATTAAATATAAATTTTGATGACAACCCTTTCTTGCTGGCATGCTTTTAAATTCAGCTGATTAAATATGACTTTGTTTTGGTATAACTGGCGGTAAACATCAGCTGAGTTCGAGTGCTTGTGAAAGTTGAAGTTGAATAAAATTAAAAAGTGTTGTTAAGGAAAATATTAGTGGAGGTATGTAAAATTATTAAGTCCTACCAATTTGGTCATTATTATGTGTTGTTGTCCAATTGTGCAATGTTTTATTTATGTATAATATTAAATTGAACATAACATTTATTTTTTTGTTTCGTGGATTATAATTTTTGAAGAGCAAACCTGTGCAAAAACTTGCAAATGGCAACTTATTAATTATGTTGTGTAGATTAATGAATAACTAACCAATTTACTCCATTTTAAAATAATCGCTTTTTTAAGGTAAAAACTAGTTGCAGGTCGGACAGATCGGCTATATAGCAGCTATATGAAATAGTGCACCAAATTATAAAAAACTTGGTAGGGTAGATCATCTTGGGAGCATAAAAAATTTACACAAACCAAATTTCAATTCAATATCTTTAAAATTAGAGTTTATGCCAAAATAAACGGAAAAAAACCATAGTGCAATGCCCAAAATTTACACCAAGCCCAATAATTTCTATTCGTGTGATGTGCATGATGTAAAGTCATTGCATTTGAAATCATATAAAAATTTTGATAACTATATTTTTAATAGTTATATAGTTTATTGTAAGCCATTTTGTAAGGGAGAGAAGCTAAATTCGTCCTTCAAACCGGCTGCTTCCAGAAGGTATGATTTTTAATTATCGAATTCACACTTGAAAGCATTACAACCTGCTTCATTGTAAGGCATTAGAAAAAGTTCAATAATTTTATAATTTTTTCGCTTACAACCAGTTTCTTAGTAAGCGATAACCGCACGGTTTTCAGTGGTATTCGCATATTTATTGCTTCTTAGTAAGAATTACTTATTTAGACAAATTGTTTAAAAAATTGCCATTTTTTTTAGAATTTGTCAAGCAGCGATAGCGTAATTTGTGCCATATAAAACTGCAATTCAATTTTCCTACCGAAGAGGATTATTCGAGCTTTCCGGCCACCAGATAGCATTCGCAATCGCTGATGTTCATTTTACCTTTAGACTTTTCGCATCGCACTGCTGAAGAATGTAAGTGGTGAGTGATACAGTTTTGTTAATGTGCACATACATTTTTTTGTTTTGATAATTTTTGTTTGTCATTTTACAATTTTTTTTTTGTGCATAAAATATGAACAAAAATATAAACTTTTATTATTGTGAAGTATATTATGTACAGTCTAGTTTAAAATTGTCATATCAAAATAACTGCTAATTAATTTACAACTTATAAAGAGCTTAGTTCCATTTTGTTAAGATAATCACCGCTCGATTTGCAATAACTTTAAGATCACTTAGTTTTCATTTAAACTATTGTAATTATTATATCTACAGAGATGTTTTACATATGATGTTAATATTATCTGTAGTTCTTTTTAGTAATTATGATATTTTGTTTTAAAGTAACAAATACTGAATTAAAATGAATTTCGTAACCACTGTTTTTTAGCACAAATTTGTTTGACGTTGTTTACTCTTACAAGAGTTTTGCAAGATCAAACAGCATCAAATAAATTAAAACTAAATATTTGTTGTGCTTTGACCTAAATAAGAAAAGTTTTTTAAATAAATAAACAAGTTCAAATATATGTTATTTAGTGGTAACGCCTTTTTCGGCATATGCTTGCCAAGTGTGACCATACCTTAAACAATTGCTATTGAATGTTCAAAAGTCCAAATGCGAAAATGTTTATCAACTTAATCAGAAGAACGATAATATTGACTAATAGTATCACGAATTTTACAGAATATATCATAATTTTCATTGTGAATTTGAAATTCAATTTTTTTTTGTAACAATCGTCAAAGCTTCCACTAGTTATATGTCAACAAGTAAAGCTTTGAAACTTTCTTTTTATTTAAATATTTCCCTGTTTAAAAAGGTTCTTGATGAAAAAACATTTATATTTTATTAAAAAAATATTTATCAGCGAATTTAACACTGCAACCCATACAGACATTTCGTTTAAATTTGTATTCCCTGCCAAAAAAAAAAAAAATTAATTATTTTTAAAAGTTTCCATTTAAAAATATTTATATATTTATTTTTCTAACATTTCAAGCGATTTGAGTTTAGTATTGGTAATAATATTAGATATTTTCCTTTTCTACAAAAAAAAAAAAAATAATAATAATATTATCTCTAACAGCAACAGTAAAACATACCAAAAAGCAATGCTCATTCTATTAAATGTTTCCAAGGCTATAAATTATGTATGAAAACAACAACAATAACAGCAGCGAGAGCAGCAACAACAAATAATATTAACAATAGCACAACTGTCTGTGTTTGTTTATCATTCTCAACCTCCCAGTTTATCACAATTTTCCTGCTCTGAACTCTTATTACCTTGATAAACACGACCATTATACCATTTTCTAATACACTTTTACATTCATATCTACGAGTAACTACAAAACACAACAAAACAGCATGATGAGCTGCCAAATTCTCATCCATTTCCATTACATGCATCACCCTTTTACCTTTCTATTTTTCCTACTTGAGTGTTTTCCTCTTCCGCTTTTGCTGCGAGTTTGTCAAAACATAAGACTGTATGGATACGAGTGTTAGCGTTTGAGTACAACATAATGAATGACTGACTGTCTGCCTGCCTGCCTGTCTGGCTGCCAGTGTGTTGGTCGTCGTATTTGAAAATAATTTAACATGTCACTTTTTGTGTTAGATGTAATATGAACACATGTAGTTTTACTGCTTGAAACTATGTACTTATGTACCATGTACGTATGTTTATACAGTTTGTACGTCTGTTGAAGTATTTACAAAATATTACCAAGTACTGCATTAAAAACAAAAACAACAACAAAATACAAAATTGGAAAGAAAATAAAAGAAATGCCCAAGTTAAAAAAAAAACAATAATAAAATAAAAACTGAGAGAATGAACAAAATTACGAGACATCTTTAGATCTTTGGTTGGTTGAACATGTTAACGTTAGCGAAGCATAAAGGCACACAGAAAATAGAAAGTCCCTCTGCAGAACTTGACATACTCATCATCTTCAAATGTCTCCATATTTTTACGGCAGCATACATCTTACTGAACATTACTCGTACATCATACAGAATGAAGAGTTGAAAATATTTATGTTCGAGTATGTTGGTAATTTTGTTGTTAGTACTACTACTGCTACAGCATTAGTGTTGTTAAAGAATCTAATATAGTTTGAGATATTTCAAAAAAAAAAAAAAAGAGCAACCAAATCTGAAATGATTTGCAATCGAAAAAGATCTTACAATCTGATGTTTACTGGTGTCATACTATAATTTTATTTTTCTTCAGTATTCTTCGACAACTTATGACACCGCATCATTCAGCAACGTTTTGCGAGAAATTGGAGAAGTAAACAAATATCTTTATTGGAGCAGCTAATTTCACGGTTTTGCATCTGTTAACTGGCCGCCTAGAAGTTGTGTTCTCTGGTTTTTTCTTTCAGGTTATATGAAGTCAAAAGTTGTTATTCACGAGACACCGGTAGCAATGTCAAACATAGTTATCAATCCCGAGTTACCAATAGCAATGCTGGAAACGGTGATAGGATATAAGACCTTCCGAATGGACCACCTATAGTCATGCCCTACATTTGAAATAAATTATTTTGAGAGAGTAAATGTTAGAGATTATTCTTACGGAAAATTATAAAGACTCCGAAATCGAATTATATTTTAAGTGTTTATTTAAAACTCAAAAAAGGTCTGAATGATTGAGACTATATAATGAGTTAAGAGCCTTCAGAGAGAAGTCCAATATCTAAATTATTTAATAAAGTTCACTTAATAACTTTGTTCATTACTAAAGCACATTGTGTTCAACCATTTGATCATCCAAAAATTGGAATCTATTCGACTATATTCCAAGTCTGCTGCAGGAAATCATATTTTTTAGTGCATATTTGTGGTATGTAACCATTGATTGGTTATCATTCATATATATATATATATATACATATAACATTCATATTTACAAAAAATAAAGAATGACTTTATATATGTATAATACCAAATCATTTTACAACTTCGTCAACTTTAAAAGAAAAAAAAAATGGATATACTCAGTAATGAAACTCAGCAATTATGAATCTTCCGACGATATTAATATTATTAATATGTAAGCGATACATCTCAGATAGTTATCCCAACACAATTTGTACTAATCGTGCTATATCGGTTCCAAATATTGACGCTGAGAATTTATTGGAAAGTTTAAAAAAACATAAAATTACGTATGGTGCTGATGGTCTTTCTAGCTGTATTATACATAATTGTGCGAAATCCTTGGTAAAACCATTAATTGTTTTATTCAACACCTCCTTTAAATATGATTACTTCCCTAGAATTTGGAGGTCTTCATTCATAATCCAGTTATTTAAATCTGTAATAAATGTAAAAGATTTAAATCAGAGACTTCTGCTTACTAAACTGGATCTTCTTGGTTTTACATCTCGCAGTCTAAACTGGATAAAATTCTATCTTTTGGATAGAACTCAATGCGTTAAATTTAATAATAAATACTCTAAAAATATTTTGGTTACTTCTGGTGTTCCTCAAGGCAGCCACCTTGGTGCAATTCTTTTCTGCTTGTTCATTAACGACCTTCCAAATGTTTTACATTTTTGTAACATTGTAATGTATGCTGATGAAATTAAAATACTTTTGAGCTTCTCTTAATTCCTGGATCATTTCTATCTCCAATCCGATCTCAAAAATGTATCTTTGTAGTGCAGTCAAAACTATATATTCTTATATTCCTACCAATTATACTTTGGGTGATTACAGTTTTGAAGTTGTTAAAAATGTTCTTGATCTGGGAATTTTACTATACAACAAATTAAACTTTGTTTCGCATATTAACATGACGTTAAATAATTGATCTTAAAGTTTACATTTTTAGTTTTGCGAAAAAAATTTTAGTTATTTTACTAGAATTGTATGTATTTAACAAAAATCTTTATTATTTATACTTTTAAAAATATCAAGTTATTTTATTATTTAAATTTTTTGAGATCTACATAAGAGTGCAAATTCTTTAGCTTTTCTATGAGTTGGGACTCTAAATCCAAATTTATTGTTTGCTAAACTTTTTACCGTGATATTTAAACCTCTCAACATGTTTATTTGCTTTTTAAGAATTTTTATCCGATTACGCTGTACATCGGCATAAGATAGTTCCTTTAATAAATTAAATAATTCCGTAGGCTCATTCACAGCCAGCAAATTTAGAAATAGGACTTTACTCTCCGTACGTCGTTTTTTTACTTCTTATTTGCTCTTCCAATCTCGTTATTCGTTCCTCAGCATTCCATTTTTTATTTTCCTGAAAACCCTTTTTCATTATTTTCACACCACTTTCCATATCTTGCTTCGTTGGATAGACCTGCAAAATATCGAAAAGGAAGTGAATGCATTTGTTTTGCCGGGCCTTTACTTGACATCTGGTGTATATTTCTCTATGAGGTGCCATATCCTCGTTCCTCTTCGCCATCGCAAACACTCTCTCCACATTGATATTACTGTGGCATGAGTATACATCATCTACAGGTCTATCGATATATCTTTTTAACTTTGCATCTTTCCCAGCTGCTAAAACCGTTTGGAAAATGTTAACATCTTTTTTCAAATTTGCAGTAAGAAAATTAAGCTTGTCTGTGTTAAAAGCAAATTGAAATTTGTGGGTAGCCAACGGAAAAAACCCAAATAATTAAAAAAAGCACTTTCCTTTTTTCCTTTTAATTGACCACGCGCATTTATGACCGTTTTTTAGTTTGTTACCGCTACCATAAAAATCAAATAACCTTTTGTTTATTACTTTGTTTTAATTCTGACAATCATAAAAAAACTCATCAATGTTTTTTCCAAGGAATTTTGAGCATATCTCGAGCAAATTTTTGAAATTCTATGGCTCATTTATGTGACTTTACGTGAAAGTAATAGGAATTGATACTTTTTTCCGTTTTGGATTTTTATGAATTTAAAAAATAAAAAAATTTTATATTTTAGGCAAAAAATATTTTTTTTCTACATACATTTATTTTTACCGGCAAAACTGTTAAATATATAAGAAAACGTTATTTGAACAGATTAAAGGAATTGTAATTCCTAATTTGTTTCAGCAAAATCGGACTAGTGGTTCTCGAGTTATGTCAAAAAAGACCACCAAAGGTGAAAATAGGCTGTACTGTTTGTAATACGGCACAAATTTGGCTCAATATTATGCCTTGGGAGACAACATAGTTGTTGATGACTAAAATATCTAAAATTTTGCGGTGGTGCTTGAAGATAACACTCCTACTTCAAAAGTTATAAGTGAATGAAGGTAAAAAAAAACCCATTTTTTAATTTTTTTCGCTTTTTTTTACATTTTCCTAATTTTCTTGTAAACGAAAAATGCCACGCACCTCCGCAGAATTTTGGATTTTGATGTTATTAACAACTGTGTTGCATGGCAAGCCATAATATTCAGCTCAATTTGTGCCGCTCTAAATGTTAGAAGTAGTATTTTCTTACTTCCAAGTTTTGTTGTTGCCACTTTGTTTTTTTTTCAGTGTAGTATTCCAACAAAAGCCAAAAATGAAAGATTACTACCCACACTAACTATTCAACACATAAAAACATTGATTGTGTAGCTATTAATATAAATAATGCGTTAAATTCATAAAAAGTCAAAAAAATCCCAGTTTTAAGGGACACCCTAAATATCCGTTTTAGGACAAGTGAGGGGCACTCTAGTAAGCAAGTAGGGTACTTGACTCTACCCCCGAAGTATTAAAAATCATTCAGCATTCATAGCTTGAATATTAAAAAGTTCATTTTTTGGCATATTGCTAAATTTAATATTCATATTCAGCGTATAAAGTCTCTACAAAAACAATTTTTACTCTTTTACCTTGGAATGCTGATATTAACCTTCCATCATACACTGATAGACTGAAATTAATAAAACTACCAACTCTATCTAGTAGAAGAACTATGCTTAATGTAACATTTATGATCAATATAATTAATGGTGAAGTCTACTCCGATTTCCTTGTAAATAATATTACTTTGAATGTTCCTCAAAGATTTTCACGCCATTTCAGACCACTGTATGTCAAACATGTTAGAATTAATTATGTCCAAGCTGGCCCATTAAGAAGATAATATAGTGCATTTAACAATTTATATGAAAGAATACATTTACAACAAATGTAATTGAACATGAAATAATTAGTTTATTAAATAATTAATTTGTTAATCAGTTGTTATTATTCATATACTATTTAAAAAAGTCTGTAAGCAAATTATTATTTATTATCTCTGAATCATAATCAAAATACATAAGCTTCCAGGATAGAATTTCATGGTTTTGAACCTTATAAATCGCCGGGTACTAAAGGTGTACTGAAGTGAATGCTGGAAGGTGCAAACGCAGCAATTATGCTTGCCTCTCTCTCTCTCTCTCTCTCTCAACTACATTCCGTTTTGTTGGAAATGAGTAAAAATTACATTTATTCTTAACAATAGCAAATTAATTTATAATAATTCAAAACAGCTCCGCCCAAAAAGCCTATCATTATTCGTGTCGAATACTGTAGAAGGTCTAATCGATTCATATATAAGACACATGCTGTTAATATTCCTACCTAAGACCTCTTTCCAAGGGGACAACACTCACGACACTGCAAGGACTATTCAGAGATTTTTATAAACTTCAACAATATATTAGGACAACTTTCCTTGTTATAAAAGATTTAAGATCATAAAGTCGTAATGGGAACACCATTGAACTTGCCTTGAACACCCGTGTTATTATGGATTCCTGGTATGTTTCTGGATGTGATTAAAAATGTGATCCTGATTTGGTAACACTTAGTCCACAAAAAGTGGACCAGGAGTTAATTCAAGCAAAACAGACCTTGTTCCGTTTAACGCAAATGCTAAAGTACGGATCTTCAAACTATCACGGCTACGGAGCTGCAGACTTTCCTAGACAGACAGTGGAGCCAAACGTACAATGTAGAGTGAAGGAGGCTACTGTTGCTTACAATACATATTGAAAAATGTGGTTTGATGGATGTTAAGCAGATATATAGTAATTCGTTCAGAAAAGCAGAAAATACATTGTGAAGCAACTAAAGTCTGCTCGCATCGGGAGCTAGGGTGCACTATTATACTAAGTGACTATATCCATCTCTAATACTTCTATGTGTGCTGGAGATTCTCATTGTTAAAAGAGCATAAAATATATATACCCACAATTTTAAGATGAACTGTGTAGTAGGCTGAGATTTTAGAGATCGGGATGTTTTTGAAACAAAGCAAAAATCATTGGAGTAGTGACATTTATATCACATAAAGTACAACTAACTATTCTAGGTTGTATAGCTGTCATCACCGTTTATCCCTTTGTCTTAAGTCCATGGATTAGTCGATCGAGCTACTCACCAAAGGATTAGCTTTAAACGTCTTGTGTGCAGTAATGCAGTATATGACCTAATACCACGTGGGATTATTAAAAGCAAAATCTTCAAATGCCATTTACAGTGTGTGATACGAAATAGAATGCCAAGAAAACGTCGCCAACATACAATGAGATATACAATGTACAACTACTGAATAGTAATTGCAAACACATTTCAAAACTTACAGCAGTGTTGATGAATCAATGAGAGATTTCAAAGCTTGCACTCAGGCTATAATTTCCATTCAATAGCTATGGCCATAACTACGCTATACAGACTACACCACTAAAAGCAAATCTCCATTAATCTTTCTCTTTGGTAATCAATCACTGGTTCAGAAATTAATAAGCTCAGTAAGCTAATTTGTATACATATAATTTTGTATGGATTTCATACCAGAAGTAAACAGTTTTTTTCAAGTTGTTGGAAACCACATCAGCTAATCTATATATATATATATATATATATACGAGGTGTGATCAAAAAATAACTGTTATTTAAAATTTGGTGAGTTACGTATGTTCGATTTTCGCATTTTTTTCTGTTATGTGTACCATACATGTCTGTTATATATATTTGGTAATATCAGCCATTTTGAATTATCAGTTTGTTTTTGACAGATAAAATGGTTAGTCGTGTTTTGGTGTGCTCTTCGATTTTTTACCATTCGAAAAAATGGATCAAAGAAACTGTATTAAGTTTTGTGCAACAAATTAAATTAAATGCGCAAGGACATTTGAAATGTTCACTGGGGCGTTTGGCGAGTCTACTATGAGCAGAACACAAGTTCAATTGTGGTATAACCGGTTTAGGGAAGGCCAACAAGATGTCAATGACGATGCTCGTCCTGGTCGCCCAAGCATGCCAAAAATCGATGAAAACATTGAAGCAGTAAAGAAAACGATTTTGGATAATGAATCACTATCAGAGCGGCTGCTGATGATGTTGGCATATCGTTCGGCTCATGCCAAGCAATTTTTACGGATGTTTCAGGCCGCACGGCAGCGAAAATTGTTCCAAAACTGCTAAATTTTGAGCAAAACCAACTTTGTCGCATGGAAATTGCTCAGGAGCTGTTGAACATCGTCAACGACAATCCATATTTCCTCCAAAAGGTCATGACGAAACATGGGTGTATGGCTATGACATTGAAACCAAAGCCCAATCATCCAAATGGAAACGTCCAGAAGAGCCAAGACCAAAAAAAGCACGTCAAGTTCGGTCAAATTTGAAGGTTTTGCTGATTGTTTTCTTCAACTGCAATGGCGTGATACATCATGAATTCTTTTCACAATGTCGTACGGTTAATAAGTTTCGTCAGAAACGCACATAATTGTGGAAAAACTAATCATGGATTTTGCGCCATGATAACGCACCAGCTAACACATCGATGCTTTTGCGTGAGTTTTTGGCAAAAAAAAAACCGTTATCATGCCTCAACCACAGTTTTCACCGGACTTGGCCCCAGCTGACTTTTTTCTCTTCCCAAAACTGAAGACACCGATGAAAGGAAAGCGTTTTGTTACCATTGAGGAGAAAAAAGAAAAATCGCAACAGGAGCTGTTGGCGATACCAAAAAGCGCGTTTCAGAAGCATTTTGAGGGTTGA
This sequence comes from Bellardia bayeri, assembly GCA_950370525.1. NCBI lineage: Eukaryota > Metazoa > Arthropoda > Insecta > Diptera > Calliphoridae > Bellardia > Bellardia bayeri. Next base: position 34,302,570 of record OX493264.1, on the reverse strand, counting down.
AAAAAAACGCTGGCATAAGTGTATTATAATATCTGAGGGGGATTACTTTGAAGGGGAGAATATTGTTATTGATGAATAAATAAACACTTGTTGAAAAAAATTGAAAATAACGGTTATTTTTTGATCAGACCTCGTATATTTACAATTACTGTAAGATTTCCTTCATTAAGTAAATTTCCTGGCAACAAAAAACAAAAGTATACTTAACGGATGTAATAAACCGGAAGTGTATACAATTATAACTAGCATTCTTGGTATGCAACCAATTAGCATCACTAACACAAGCCAAACATTTTATTTGGGGGTTATTTCTACATTATCATCTTCACAAAAAGGATAAGTTAAAGTGTCTGTACCTCTGCAAGCACTAGAACATCTGCCCTGTCATCTACTTCTTGCCATAAATACCAAAAATATTGTTGATATTAAAAACAACAAAGCAAAAAAAATAAACTTGTATATGTACATCAAACATTTAGGTGTTTTATTCTGGAAAACGTAGAGAAAAAGACAAATCAAACAAAACTGCAAATGACATTGTAATATCTGTAATTGTTAATGATTATGTTGTTCAAGAAGTGAAAACATTTTGTTTCTTTAGTGATTGTCCAACAAAGGACGTAGGAACGCAATCCAATATTAAACGCAGGACAAGAAAAGAAGCAAAATTGAAGAAATAAACAATATCATAAAAGCCACACAAAAATTACCTATAAACTGAACTAAAGCTTTACAGTAAGTGCAAACATTTGTGGTTAAATATATAGTAAAGTTAATATTATAAATTTAATTTTTAATAATTAAATTTAAGGATGCCTACTTTATATCTTGTTAGTTATATGACGGTCATGGAAAGTTCAGTTCAACATACAGAAAATAGAGTACAGTACAAAACAAATTTGTGCTACTTATTTTCACCAAACTGTGTTGTTTTGCGTTGTAAGGGGAATAGTGATACTCTGGCTGCATTCTTCACTGTTCACAAATATTTTGTTAGTTAACAACCGAAATGATTGGTTTTAGCATTTCAATTTCGGGTTTTGTGCCCCTTTCCTTTCCTGCTATGTGAATATTCACTATGGATGTAAAACGACTTAAACAGGACCTACACTAGATTTCGATTAAGTTAATAACTTCTAGTTCTGAATTCGTTTAACAACTTCTAGTTCATATCATTGTGTGATGATAGACAGGTAAACAGCTTTAAATTATAGCACTTTCCAAATCTCATTCATTATGCTAATAATGTGGACAAATCCAGGAAATTAAAAAGATATTGGAAAACAGATTAATTAAAAAATAAGTAACTTTAATACTTTAATTCATAAGACATATTCAAACAAGTTGAAAAAATATTCTATATATAATATTACACCAAATTTACTTTGTTATAGTCCTAAACTGCCTAAAATTGAAAATCATTCAAACATAAAAATTCGATTATGGCTCACAAAGACCGACCACCAACACTTCAGAATTCTAATGTGTTGTTGTCTGTCTTTATTGCAAAAAAAAAATAAAAAACATGATATTAGTATTGTTTTCTTCTTTCATTTCTATGTTTCGTGTCTCATTCCACTTCCTCTTTATAAGCTTTTGGTGTTGTTTTTATGCCCACTAACAAAAATATGGTATATTATGTTTGTCATTCCGTTTGCAACACATCGATATAATGGTCGTAAAGCAAAAAAGACTATATATATTGGGTCCTTATAATATTTTAAAACGATCTTGAAATGTCCGTCCGGTTGTTGCAGACACGATAGAGCTTCGAAAAAAAAACATAGAACAATAAAATTTTTACAAACATTTTTTGATCTGCCAAAATGTTTGATATTGAAAATAGACAAAATCGTTTCAGAAGGATCTAAGTTATAGACCAAAGTTTTAGACTACCTCGATATTTTTCGGAGATTTTTGATATTTTTGCAAATATAATGCAGATAATATCATGAAATTTTGAATACTTTATTTTTATTATAGAAGGGCAAGTCTCGTTGAAAATAGTGGTAGTTGTTCTCACAGCCTATATAAAAATGTCTTCCAGGAATATGGTTTTATGGTACATACAAAAATGTTTAAAATCCGTATCGATACAAAATTCTGCAATAATAAGTTTCAGGCAAAATGAAATCTCAAAACGATATTTTGTTTGCATCGGTCCATATTTTGAAATAGCCCCATACAAAGACCACTTCCGACAGTCACTTAAATGCGCATAAAACTTTTCTAAAAATCACTATCAAATTCAAATTAAATAAAATCAAGTAAGCGTGCTATATTCGGCTATGCCGAATCTTATATACCCTTCACCTTTGTTGTGGATGCAATTCAATTCTTAGTGCAAATTTAATTAGTATTTGATATATTGTTTGAAAGACAATTTTACGACCAACATAATTTATGTTAAATATTTTGAAATTTTGTCTAATTTTTACCATTTTTAATTGATTAATTACCAATTCTTACCATATTTTACAGAGTTTGTCTGATGTTCATAATAATCTTGAGTGTAATTTAACAAACAGAGGACAAAAAAGGGGAACAAATCGGTTTTGCTCAGAAAAAAAAAAAAACTTCATCAAATAGAGCTTTTAGATGAGATGCCAGCAAAAACAAATTTGTTGGAGTTTTGCCTATTTTCGAGGGTGCGGGCCCGTAAAGTTGAAAATATATAGGCCTATATCTCGGGAACTACTGGGTGTCTGATAATTTGTAATACAGTAAATAAAAGGTATTAAAAAAACCTTTCCAACTATATATATCATGATTATAAAATATGGACCGAATATGGGTTAAATTCGAAAAGAATATTTTTTGGCCCGAATTTATTTTTTTTTTTTGAAATTTTTATATGGCAGCTATGACAAATTTTTTGCATATGAGGATATTTCACGTCGAATTTCAATATAATAACGGTATATTTAAGATATATATTAGTATTAACGTGGATTTCGGAAGTGGACCTTATATGGGGGACATAGTCAATAATCGACCGATATTCTCAAAATCCTGCAGTTTGATTTAGGCATGTATGTAAACCATCCGTGTAAAATTTTGGATTGGTACCCTTATTTATAAGAGATTTATGAGTATTAAAGTGATTTTCGGAAGAGGGCTTTATATGGGGCATACGGTTAAAAATAGACCGAAATTCACAAAATTTTGTGGTATGATTTTTGTATATATGTAAATGATTTGTGTAAAGTTTTGAGTCAGTACCGATATTTATACAATATATATAGGGATAAATGTCTTTTCCAGATAAGGTCCTTGTATGGGAGCTATGAACAATTCTGGGCCGACCACCATAAAATTTAGTACAACAATTTATTTGCCTATAGAGATTATTTATGTAAAATTTTAGCCGTTTAACGTTATTTATATCTGTTTTATACGTATTTAAGTGAATTTTGGAAGTGGACTTTATATGGCGGCTATGGTCAAACATGGACCGAACTAAACAAAAATTATTTTTTGATAATTTTGGTTAGGCTCGAGTTCATTAAATTTAATTTTCGTTAAATTATTTTTACTGAAGTTAGGAATTACAACTTGAAAAATTTTTTATCGAAACATATGTAAATTCAACAACCCAGGTTCGATCCCCAGTCAAGAAAAATTATCAAAAATTTTTAATAATAAATTTTTCAAGTTGTAATTCCTAACTTCAGTAAAAATAATTTAATTAAAATTAAATTTAATGAACTCGAGCCTAACTAAAATTTATCAAGAAGTAAAAATTAACAGTTCGATTATGAAATAATAATTATTCAAAAAAAAATTAGTTTTGCGATTTATTTTTGCATAAAACTTATTTTTGCTGAATTTTGTCTTGATACTCAATTTTTTTTAGGCATTTATGTATAATTAAGCAATATTTCGGGAAGATTTTTGTATGGGGGCTCTGAGAAATCATGGACCGATTCTTACTATTTTCGGCACACTTTCTTCTTTTATAAACAACATATGCAAAATTGCATGTTTTATCTGCAATATATTTCAAAATATTGCAATAAAATGGACCAAAAATATCAAATTTTTATGGAGGTTCTCTCACATATTTGTCCATAACTCTAGTGGCCTTAACCGATTTTAAATAGCAAACTTCTCGAAAGCATGTCTGACAGAACTGTTGAAGATTTGGATCTGAAAGATATCTGGGGACTCCAGAAAATTGATTTCAACATCCAGAGAGACAGACAGACGGACATGGCTTAATCGACTCCGTTATCTATAAGGATCCAGAATATATATCCTTTATAGGGTCGGAAAATTATATTGTGGAAATTACAAACGGAATGACAAACTTTTATATACCCTTCTCATGAAGGTAAAGGGTATAATAAACCACATACATATCTATATCGTTATACCCAATTTTACGGTCTATATTTGACCGTAGCCCCATATATAGACTTCATCCAAAAATCACTTATATGCGCATAAATCTCTTGCAAAAATCACCAAGAAGTCGAACTTATAGACAAAAAATAGCTTGTAGTACTAAATTTAATGATGATCGTTTAATATTTGACCGTCACAGAATTTAACTAATTCCGTTCGGAAGTGTAATTAATTTCGTTTATTGCTTCTATAGAAAAAGCAAAATGAAATTTTTTTGGAATGACATCCAGAAAAGCTTAAAATTACAATTCCTAATAACAAATTAAAAATGGTTTCCGAACGGAATTAAATTTTGGGACATGGCTGATTAAGTTAACTTTTGCAAATCACTTAAATTCGCATCTCATATAAAAATCGCAATCAAGTTAAAATTCAATAAAAATAATTCAATAAACATTTAAATCGTCGTACAAAAATTCATTATAATCTGTCCATATTTGACCATATACCCCATATAAAGTTCACTTCCGGAAATCACTTAAATGAACATAAATCTCTTATAAGCATCAGCAGCAAGTTTTAATTCGACAAAAATAGTCCATATATATATATAGAAATATTCGTACCCAATTTTATGATGATCGGTCCATATATGACCGTAGTACCCATATAAAGTTCACTTCGAAAAATCACTTAAAGGCGCATAAATATCTTATAAAAATCATTATTACGTTGAAATTCAAGATAAATAATTCGCATAATAATATAAATCATCGTGTAGAATTTCATGATGATTGGCCTATAATAGATCAAAGTTCCTTTATGAGGACTACTTCTGAAAAACATTAACCTACATAAACATCCACATCAAACCAAAATTTTACGCAGACCAGTTATAAGTATGTAAAAATTATCCTATTGACTTTTGTGAAAGTTCGTCCATAATTGCTCAAACCTGCCACTTCCTGGAATTATCACAGAGTATATAGAGGTGGCAATTTTGACGTTTCAAAACGTTTGTTAGGGCTTTTTGGTACTTAAAAAGTGTAAATTCTAAATTAAAACTGGAATATGCATAAAACTCTTACAAATATGGTTACTGATATGAAATTCAACTAAATAAACCTAAAATAAATGACGTTACCATATTTTATGAAGTTCGCCTTATAATAGGTGATTTGGCGGTAGGTATATAAAATTCGGCATAGTCCAATATAAACTCGTACTTGTTCTAATTTCGTTTATTCATTCCTTCGATACTTTTAATTTTTTTATTTTTTTTTTGCTCAAGTTTGGTTGTCAACATACCTTTTGGCATGTTTGTTAGTGACATTCCATACGTTATGGTTTACTTAACATATTATTTCATCATCTTTACTTGAAAACGATATTATAGTTGTCGTTGTCATCATCATCTAAAATGTGCTGAAATTATTTCAATTGTTTCTTTGTCTGTTTCCCATACACTCCAAAGAAACTGACAGAAGGAAATAATAAAAGAATCCATTTAAATCTCACCATAACATTTAAGTGGTATAATACCACGTTAAGCACGTTAAGATTTTTATACATACACATATTTGATATTTTAGTAGTGTTGGAATAGACTTTTAGCTTACCTTTAGTTATTCAGTCAGACAGTCAGTAAGTATGGCAGATTTAATTTTCAAATTTTGTGCAAATGTTCTTTTTATGACTACAAATCGTATACAAATGAAATTATAGACATTTCTGAAATTATAAAGGAAACCTATTTTGTCATTTCCACTAACATAATTAGTTAGTGTATATTAGTGTTTGCCACAATGTTTACGCCACTGGCATATAACACGTAAATAATTTCATTCAATATTGGTGGCCACAATAGTGTGACTTACCTTTCCTTAAGCAGTACCTGTTGTGAATATTGCTGAATAGTTGCACTTCGTAATTCCGATTATATGTGATGTTATCTTTCCTTTCTTTTCCTATCCTATCCTATCCTATACTATCCTATTCTATCCTATCCTATCCTATCCTATCCTATCCTATCCTATCCTATCCTATCCTATCCTATCCTATCCTATCCTATCCTATCCTATCCTATCCTATCCTATCCTATCCTATCCTATCCTATCCTATCCTATCCTATCCTATCCTATCCTATCCTATCCTATCCTATCCTATCCTATCCTATCCTATCCTATCCTATCCTATCCTATCCTATCCTATCCTATCCTATCCTATCCTATCATATCCTATCCTATCATATCCTATCCTATCCTATCCTATCCTATCCTATCCTATCTTATCCTATACTATCCTATCCTATCGTATACTATCCTATTCTATCCTATACTATCCTATACTATCCTATACTATCCTATACTATCCTATCCTATCCTATCCTATCCTATCCTATCCTATCCTATCCTATCCTATCCTATCCTATCCTATCCTATCCTATCCTATCCTATCCTATCCTATCCTATCCTATCCTATCCTATCCTATCCTATCCTATCCTATCCTATACTATCCTATCCTATCCTATCCTATCGTATCCTATCCTATACTATCCTATACTATCCTATCCTATCCTATCCTATCCTATCCTATCCTATCCTATCCTATCCTATCCTATCCTATCCTATCCTATCCTATCCTATCCTATCCTATCTATCCTATCCTATCCTATCCTATCCTATCCTATCCTATCCTATCCTATCCTTACCTATCCTGTCCTATCCTGTCCTATCCTGTCCTATCCTGTCCTGTCCTATCCTATCCTATCCTATCCTATCCTGTCCTGTCCTGTCCTGTCCTGTCCTATCTTTTCCTATCAATTCCAATTTGAGACAGTGAGTTTTGTATAGTCGAAGACTCTGCATTGAAAACACTTGCAGATTTAAAGTATCCATTACCTTATCTTCTGTTTTCTTTATCTTGACAATCACCGGTAAATTAACGTTATAAACGTTATCTATTGCATCTGAAACTCACCAGACATTTCTTTAGGTAATTGAAATAATTCGCAAAGTATTCAGACATTACATCTTCAGTGTTTGTACTTTATCCGAAAATGGCTAAGCTCCAAGCTGTTTAAATTTAAAAGCCAATATTTAAAGAGGTTTCTAATACATCACTACACGGGCAGGCATAATCATCAATTTGCTTTATTTTAAAGTCTATTTTACCCTTGATGGTCTCTATAGTGCGAAGTTCATAAACTGAATGCGGTAAATACACTTACACTGTAAGAAATATTGCTAGAGACTAATTATTTGTAGTGATACTGGGATTTGCTTTCTTTTCAACTCTGTAAACAGGATACAGCCGTTAAAATAGTATTACAATGCACTTGAGCATCTTCAGAATGTTCTATCTCCTTTTAAAATAGACCTACAATAGTTCGTTTAGTTCCATTGCGTTTTTTTTTTAAGTGTCCCCTGGTAGCCAGACATGCCGGTTTTTTACATTGACTTCAATATTTACCTTGCTCATCTATAGGGTAATTCATTTATACCTTATATATTTTACATAAACCTTTGTATAGGTAATGGTACTGTATATCTAAATCCTTATTATTGCCAAAAGAATAATTTTTAAAATTTCATTAAAATTTCGAACTTAATTAAGATGTAGTAAAATGTATGATTAATTTTTTCACCATTGCTACTGGTATCTCGCCAATTATGTGAGTACTGTTAACTACCAAGTGTGACTTTACATTTGTCTAAAGAATCCAGAGGTGTGATATCTATGCGGTAAGTTAACCGTTTTGGTAGGCGAAATTTGCGAAAGTCAACGATGTTGCGATGTTGATGTTACTTATGTTGCTTGAATTTAGAAAAGAACTACTATTGAAAAAAGAAGCTTGAAGATGTTTCTTTCTATGAAGAATTGCCAAACAATAGTGAATGAAAATAAGATGACAGTCAGGAGTCTACATGACTAAGTTTGTTAAGAATATCTGCTGAGTCTTAAGGTACGGTCACTCCAAAAAGCGTAACCACTTGTTTTAGCACATATTTGTTTGACGTTGTTTACTATTACAAGAGTTTTGTAAGATCAAACAGCATCAACTAAATTAAGAATAGATATATATTGGTTACGTCTTTTTCGGCAAATACGAGGGTGGTTCGGAAATTTTTAGCCTCGCACAGAAAGAGAATGGTTAGTTTTTCAAAAACAGTTTTATTTTTCAATATGATCTTCTGAAACTTCAATAGACTTAATCTAACGATTATATAGCAATTCTAAACTTGATTAAAATGGTTTTCTTCAAGTCCATCAAAATAGTGGTTTACAACTGTAATTGCATCTTCATTTGAGGTAAAACGCTTGTCAGCTGGGAACGTTATTAGATTTGGGAAGAAGTAATAGTCACTGGGGGCTAAATAAGGAGAATAAGGTGGGTGGTCAAGCAACTCGTACTTTAATTCGTTGATTTTAGCCATTGTTAAAACACTCTTGTGCAATGGTGCGTTCACTGGATGAAACATTTTTATACCCTACACCACCATAGTGGGTAGGGTATATTGGATTTGTGCTGATGTTTATAACGCCCAGAAATATTGCTCCAACATCCACCTTAAAGTATACCGATCGACCTAGAATCGCTTTCTGAGTCGACTTAACGATGTCCGTCCGTCCGTCCGTCTGGATGGCTGGCTGGCTGGCTGTCCATGTAAAGCTTGTGCGCAGAGTACAGGCCGCAATTTTGAAGATATTTCGATAAAATTTGGTACGTGATTTTTTTCGGCCTAAAGATGGATGGGATTAAAACTGGTGGAAATCGGTTCATTACTTCACCTAGCCCCCATACAAATGACCTCCAGAAATTGGGGTTTACCGGTCTTAAATCTTTGAATCATGCAAGTATGCAAACAAAATTCGCCACAGGTGAGTAGTAAATAAAGCAAAAACACATTTACAAATTTCGTAAAGATCGGTCCATAATTAGTCGTAGCTCCCATATAAGGCCCACTTCCGAAAATCACTTAAAAGAACATAACTCTTTTAAAAATGTTGGTGATCAAATAAAATTCGACACAAATAATATACAGAAATGATGACACCTAATTTTATAATGGTCGGTCCGTAATTAGTCGTAGCTAGCATATAAGGCCTACTTCCGAAAATCACTTTAAATAACATAAATTTCTTAAAACTGTTGGAAATCAAATAAAATTCGACACAAATAATATACAGAAATGATGACACCTTATTTTAATAATGGTCGGTCCATAATTAGTCGAAACTCCCATATAAGACCCTCTCCGTAATTCACTTTAACTTCCATAAATCTTTTAAAAGTATTTATATCGAGATAAAGTTCAACACATATAATATTTATATTCACAGAAATCATGACACTGACTTTTGGACCAAAATAAGTGATATCTCCCTCGCCCATTTCTGAAAAACTGTTTTATATTTACATATACATACTAGGTGTAGGGTATTATCTGGTCGGGCTTAACCGACTATACTTTCTTACTTGTTTATTGTGTTGTAAACCAGGACGTTCTTCTCGCATTTTTACATTTAATTGATCCAATATGTTGCAATAGTACTCTGAATTTATTGTTTTACCCTTTTTGCAGATAGTCAATCAATAAAATACCTTTGAAGTTTCAAGATTGAATTGTTTTTGCTTTTTTTGGGGCACTTTCTCCAGCTTCAGCTCATTTCTTGGATTGTTCCTTTGTCTCTGGAATATAGCGGTGGATCAATATCTCATCCACAGATATGAAACGACGCTTAAAATCCATTTTATTTTTTTAAAGGGATTGAAACAGGCTTAAGAATTTCCATTCTTATGCGTTTTTGATTGACTGTTAACAATTGCGGCACCCATCTTGCAAAAAACTTTTTCATCTGTAGTTCTTCATGCAAAATTAAATGGACTCAAGCATTTGAGATGCCCATGATATTGGCTATTTCACACACTTTTATTCGTCGATCATTTAATACCACATCATGCACTTTGGATACAATTTCTGTTGTTGTTGCTGCTTTTGGACTTCCACTACGTGGTTCATCCTCAATGCTTGTACGACCAAAGGAGAACTTTCACCTAACACACTTCTCATAGCATTATGAATTTCTTGTCCCGATAAAACTTTTTGATTAATATATTTAATGACATCCCGAATTTCTAATTTTTTCATTGTAAAAAAATCTTTGAACGCCTGTTTCTATATGAAGGAGTTGCCAGATCGAAACGAAATTTAACATGTATTCATAGCAGATTTGGAGGCTTCCAAAACACTTAACTTTTTTCTATTTATACCGCGCTTTCTGTTCTAGGCTAAGAAGTTTCTGAACCGCTCTCGTATTTGCCAAGTGTGACCGGACTCTGTACATTCTAGATGATGAATATCCGCTTTATCATTAGTCTAATAGGTTGTGAGATTTCACTTATCAATTTCATCATCGAATGCACATCAGAGAATTAGCGGCTAATAAAACATATATTTTGCGCTATATTCCAAACTACGAGTAGATGCCTGTCCTGTATTTCGTTTGCCTTTTTAATAGCTAAAAGTAGGACTTTTGCTAATAGTATTACCTTTGTAAAGATACATACATATTATATATCCAATTGGATAAGGTTATGAGAGGCCAATTTGAAGTCTATAACTGGTAGATAGTCAGTCTCTCGACTGACTGTACAACGCAAGATTTACAAATGTTTGCTGGGTTTTTTGTGCGATGAGTATGTACGGATGCCTGTACATTGTGTTTAAAAAAATTCACTTTGTGTTTATCAATAATATTAATTTTGTAGCTTAACTACGAAATCATCTCATTTTCCTTCTAAGAAGAAACCGAGTATCCAGAATACGCATTTATAACTTTAAAACACTTTAAACCTTTAAGCATATGATCTATAATATATAATAATTACAGTTGCTCAAACATATTTTTTTACATCAACTATGTCTATTTAAGATTTTTCCCAAACTAAATTAATTTAACCTTAAATAACAAAGCACTTCCGTGTATAAAACACTACAAATCTTTCAAATAACATCCGCTGAAGATGTTTTACCTTTAACATGTTTTTATTAAAATTTCTATTTTTCTATTTAAAATTTCCTATTTCAATAGATCTCATCAAAACAAAACACAAAAAAATGCAACTTCCTTTAGAAAATTGTCTACACATTTTATTGTTGTGCTGCAATAATCAAGATGCTGACGATGATGATGATGATGACATGAACAACAGAAAAAAAAACTGCTGATGTCTCGTCTTGATGCATCAAAAGTAAACAACCAGAAATGGTAAAAAAAAATATACAGGGAACAAAAAAACTTGAAAGGATAACAAACAAAATTGTTTTTAGTCAGGCACAATGAATTTCTAAGCATAGTACATTGTTGCTAAAAAAAAAATAATTGAAATGTAATACTTAAAATTTGAAACAAAATATAGATTTTCTTAAGTTTAAGTACATGTATAAAGCAATGTATGATATGCTCCTTTAAGTAATTCTAAAACTTTAAATCGTTAATGGAAATTATCTACAAAATTGCTTGAATAAAATAAAACATTGTTTAAATCCGTTTGCTTAAATGTTTTAATATTTATGTAACAAAAAAAAAGCGATTGTATACAACCACGATTTTTTATTTTTTTTTTCTAATATTTTATACAAATTTATTAGATGCTTGAATAAGAATAATACTAAGAACAATAATATGTTCTTCAGAATTATTTATAACTTCCTACCAATCTATCACTACCTATATATATATATATATCTTCTTAAATCTTCATCCAACTTTAACACTGCTTCGCTTCTACAAATCGCAGACTTCAGAAGTTTCTAAATCTATATCGGTAGCTATGGAATACCATTCCTCCTTTTTTTCAAATAAAACGTTTTGGGTTTTAGGTTTATAACTAGAGCATTGGAAAAACCGACTTTTTAGAAAACATATTTTCGGATTATTCGAAAAATTTAATTTTTTAAAACTCGGCTTCCATACGTTTACAACTGAAAAGACGGGTTAGCCGGGTCAACGACTATCCATATTTCCTTAAAAAAGGTCATGTCTGGTGACGAATCGTGGGTGTAAGGCTATGACATTGAAACCAAAGCCCAATCATCCTAATGGAAACGTCCAGAAGAGTCAAGACCGAAAAAAGCACGTCAAGTTCGGTCAAATGTGAAGGTTTTGCTCACTGTTTTCTACGACTGCAATGGCGTGGTGGATCATGAATTCTTGCCACAAGGTCTTACGGTCAATAAGGAATACTACCTTGAATTTATGCGCCGTTTGTTCTAAGCAATTCGTCTCAAACTCACAGAATTGTGGAAAACCCAATCATGGATTTTGCACCATGATAACGCATCAGCTCACACATCAATGCTTGTGCGTGAGTTTTTGGCCAAAAACAAAACCGTTATCATATCTCAACCACAGTATTCACCGGAGTTGGCCCCAGCTGACTTTTTCCTCTTCCCAAAACTGAAGACACCGATGAAAGGAAAGCGTTTTGCTACGATTGTGAAGATACAAGAAAAATCGAAACAGAAGCTTTTGGTGATACCAAAAAGCGCGTTTCAGAAGTGTTTTGAGAACTGGAAAAAACGCTGATGGGGACAAGATACTTATTGATGAATAAATAAATACTTTTTAAAAAATTTAAAAATAGCGGTTATTTTTTGATGAGACCTCGTAAATGATTTAAAACGCAACAATTTTTTCGTGGATTTGAACACACATATATGTATATTACATTTGGAGTATTTATAATGAGGAAACCCTGTCTTGATTAGTCTGTATCGTCCTTTTTCTCCCAATTCAATCCAGTGACCAATTTGGTCGTATCTTATAGCCTTAGAGGGTTCGGAAACATTTATTATTTTAAAGAACTTGATATGGATGCTGTTGATACTGCTGGTGAAGGTGAGGAATTAGTTTACTTTGTTATACGAAGTGATACAAGGCGTCCTCTCTTGCGTGAAAAGACTGTTTCGTTTAGTGAAAGTATAAGAGTGACATATTCTTTTTATGCCTAGTGAAATTTTTTAAGTCTTGTCGGTATAGTAGCCAGCTATTGACAAGCAAGATCCATATGCTTATTGCCACATTATACATTTGCCGGGCGTTGAACATTTACGTATATTTTTCTTTCTGACACCACCTGTTGCACTTAGTCATTGGATCTCTACCTATATAATTTTGAAATCACTTGCACACTTTTGTTATCCTGTCACTGACAAGCAACTAAAACATATATTTTTTTTCATATTGAAAATCACACGTTCCTCGTCCTTCTCGCGAACGATCCTTATGGCTTATCAAATCTATTTTTTAAATTGTATCAATAGTATTTCCAAAATGAAGACGTTTTATACACCTCAAAGGATATCTAAGTATTTTTAATAAAATTGCTTTATTAAAGAAAAAAGTCATAATATAACTCGCAAATATAACCTAATCAGTTGGTTACGGTCTTAGAATCGAGAAGATGAATAAATACAACTTCATATCATTAACAAACCTTCTCTTGGGTTATACCTGGGGTCAAATTAATTATTTTAAAGCGTGATTTTTAAGATCTTAAACACATACAATTTATGGAAATATATGAAATCTTTATATGGAACGATATATATAATTCAATGTTTAAGGATGATTTCATTTAAATTTTGATCGTGGTTTCATCTAAAATGGTTCATGCACTTGGTTTAACTTTGTCATACTCTCTCCAACAAAACGGCCCGTAGCTCATGAATAAATTCCTCAATATTAGTGCCAATTCCAGTGCGTCAACCATTGCGGGCTTGTCCCTATAGACATGAGCCCTAACAAAGTCCCACAAAAGAATGATCTAAAGTTGTTACATCGCACGATCTATGCCCGCCAAATGACCGGTCCCAAACGTAAAATAATCTGTTAACCGAACTTGCTTCTCAATTGGGCCATTGTTTTGCGTGCTGTGTGGCATGTGGCAGCTTCTTGTTCAAACCACATGTCAGCCAAATCTAGCTCTTTTATTTTGTGTTCGTCGTCTTTGAAAAAATATGGTCCAATGATGCCCATACCGGCCGATAATCCACAGCAAACAGTGCATACGAAATACGACAATTTGGCTTATTTATGTATCGATACAACTTCAATTTCGTCGCTGAACACAATTTTCCGATAAAAAAGTCCAAACTGAATTTTAATAATAAAATTCAATAATCTGCAAATGTTGTTCATTTGCAAGTCGATTCATTGTTAAATTATAGATCAGTTTAGCAATAACATAACACAAAACCAGCCGAGCTGCCAAAAATAAAGTTGCTAAAAAATCAGAGTTTGTGTTCTTTGTTTGTGTTGCCAGCAGAATCAAATAAATATATCTTTCTTTTATCTGACCAAAACACATTTCTCACATTTTGCCGCTGTAGATGTTTCTGAGCAAAATCCAACCTATTTTTAAAATACAGTTTGTGAAATAAAGCTTCCTTCCTCGGAATACGGGCTTTTAAAGCCTATTTTTAATTGTGCAACTAGAAACGGATACACAAATGTAAGCTTTGAGCTCTATAGATGACCAGAGTGTGTTTCTTGCTTTAACGTATTAAAAACTGATCAAATAGTGTCGTTGTTTTTCGCTTCCTGCCTCTTGTCATTGGTTTTACTTTTCTGTGAATTGCTTAGAAAATTTTTGTTTTCGAAGCTTTAATATAATTTATTTTTCAGTGGAATTCAATTTAGAAGTTATTTGTTTTTAAGTAGCCATTCTTATTGTTTTTTTCCAATGCAATTTATGTGACTTTTAATAAGGGGAACTAAACGTTTCTGCGGCTATTATTTTATATAAATATGCGAAGTTAGAGATGAAGAGGCTCTGCACTCGTAGAGATTTATGCCGACTTATTAACGGTGGTCATCACGAAAATGAACGAAATCAGGTTTTTAAGAAAGTAGTGTGGCCGGATTTCATGTGAATGCTGCTTTATGTACTATCAACATTAATAAATATGATTTATCAAACTATTGTAAATAAGTTTCTTTGGAACCACAGTTAATGTTACAAATTTCACAGAATACAAAATTACCGTTCGTAATTTTGTGAAGGGTATAAGAAGAATCAAGCTAAAGTCAATATGACGAGACGCTATAAAGAACACAGAAATTATGAACAATAGTCAACAGCAACAAAAGAAGTAGCAGCAGAAAACATAACAACAGTAAAACATACAAATAATCAAGTATGCATTAATGTTGCACAAAATATATATGTATATATATATACATATATATATATATATAAACAACAAGTTTAAACAAATCACAACCAAAACAATACACTCTGAACGATGAGGGATACCTTTATTCAAAAAATATATGTATATCAGCAGACATACAAACAATCGTTATACAACAACAGTAACCCTTTTCACTCTGAACAAAACAATAAACAAGGACCATCAAATGAAATTGCATTGTTGCCCACCCCTGTTGCTATATTATTTTATTTTTTCAAAATATACCTCGGTTGTGTTGTTCTCTGGCGCAGAATGAACAACTGTGAAGGGAGCAGTACCCTCAGCAGCATTAGAGTGTTTTGTTGCAAAAAAAAAAAAAAAAAACAAAAAAAAAAACGAGTTTATGCATCATAAAAATCACTAATATTAACACAAATTGCTTGTTTATAACATACTTTAACTTATAATATAAACAAAAAACAATTTTGAAATAAAATTGTAATAATAATAAAAATAAAAACTAACAGCGAAATTCTAGAAACAAATATATGCAAAAATAAAAACTCAACAACTTTCACTAGATGCGAGCAAATGTCAACGAAATGCAGTCATGCCGGCTACTCATGTCAATACTTTAGTTTATGAAACAATTTACATGCTGGTGCTTTGTGAAAATACCAGAATAATTTAAAAGTTTTTAGAAACAATTTTAAACTAAAATTATTAACAATGTTATTTAATAAAAATAAATAAATAAAGTTTTTAAAATTGCAGTAATTATTAGAGAAAATGTTTCATTATTTTTGGCTTAAGTTCATTTTTTTAATTAATAAAATAATGAAAAATTTTCTCTAATAATAAATATAAAAAGTTCAACCATAGTATTCTCTAAAAATTAACAAAACACACAAGGCACGGTGTAAAAAAAAAGTTGTCATCCCATCTCCGGTGTTTTATAGTTACAGAAAAAACAAAGAATCTATCATAAAGGAGAAATGACAACAACAACATACTTTGCTGATATTGTCAACCAACGGTAGATGCAGATTTCTAGTAATAAAAAAATTTGTAAAAATAATAATAAAGAGGAATACACACACATTGTAAACCATAAGTAAATTTCGTTCTAACTCATAACATGTAATAAGAAATATGATAATTCTCGAATTCTATTTCTCAATAAATGGCGAGTTAAATAGACGATGTTTACAAGTAGATCTTGAACAATAAACATTGCTGATGAAGCCCTTGGCAGGGTAGAAAATGCCTTCCAGTATATTAATTAAAAAAATGAACTCAAGCCAAAATTAATGAAAAATTGTCTCTTATAATAAATATAAAAAGTTCAGCCATAGTATTCTCTAAAAATTAATTGCAGTAATTATTTTAAATATTAATTAGTTTAAGTAGAGGACAACATTCGCCTCGTTATTGCTGACACAAATGTTGAAAACAGACAATGAAAATTGGACATGATATTTCTACTGTCCAGTTTATCACCACTTCTGATAGATCGAATAGTTTCGAGTAGAACTAATGATTTCTACCGGTAATCGATTTTTTAAGTTAATACTGTGTCCAAAATTCCCTTCATAAAAAATGTATACTTTAAAAATCAGGGATTTATAATATATGCGTATCTTTTGATACGTGTCATTTTGTCTCACTTTGCCGAAACATCGATTTAAATCAATTAGCAGAGCCAAAAAAGTTTGAAGACCAAAACTTGGAGCATTTACTGATGTCAAACTCAACTTATTAGCAGCTACTCAAGCAGTTATTTCAAAATGTTTGCAATCAGCAAAATTCTTTCAAAAACAGGGAAATATTAGTTGAAGCTGATAAATCTTTAAAGATGATTTTTCATGTCCTAAAAATTATGTATTTGTGGTACCAAAAGTGTCATATTTTTATTGTCGTCTGAAATCTGGCCAGACTATTACAGGAAACCTGTACCGAATGCTTTGGCTTAAAAAATATTTCATCTTGACCACGTTTGCAGTAGCTGTTAAAACTATTTAGAAATAAGTGGTTGGAAGATTTTGCCTCACCCACCTTATAGTACAGACCTTGGCCCATACTACTACTACTTGTTTTGATCGATGCAGAACGCTCTCTCTGGGGTACGCTTCACTTTAGAACAGAGAATTCGAAATTGTCTTGATTCGTTCTTTGCCTCTAAATATGAGCAGTTTTTTTTTTGGTGCGGTAGCCATATGTTGTCGGAAAGATGGCAAACGTTCATTGTAGAAATATTTAAAAACAAAAAAACAATACTTTAATATCCTTGAGCTATTTCAAATAGATTGAAAACTTTCTAGAAAAGTTATGGATTGAAATTTTGAAGCTATTTTTGATAATTCAAGATAATCCTTTTCCATTTTACATTCATATCACTTTACAATACTAGGGCAAGTGTAAATTAATACTTAAACATTTAAAGTGAAAATGCAGTAAGACTAAGTCTTAGTTTTAAATGTATGTACAATGGTGGGCACAAATAAGTACATGTTTCAACATGATGGTTACTTAAGCACACTTCTGAAATCATGAAAGAATAGCTCAAAACGCGCAAAATTTTCTTTTGATGCCAAAAAAAAAGTCCAAATATTAATCCGATTGAGAACAAGCTTTAGTAGCGTTTTTATATATGGTAAAGGATGATACAGGAGGCTACAATTCTCGCAGGACGGAGAGTTTCTATCGCGTGTGCTGGTATGACCTAACAATTGTCAATTCTTACAGCTCATAGATTTGGTATATATTTACGTACTTTAACCTATACAATGAAATATTAATGAATTCTGGTAGACGATATAAATCGAACGTTAGCAGAACTCCCCGAATGTTTTTTCTTACCATCTACTGTTTTTCCATATTTATAAACATCAACTACGCCTTTTGAATTAAGTTAATCTATTATTCCTTTTTCTGGAATTTTGCAAAGGCAGGGTACACATATTATGTCTTTAGTGAAGTTGAGGTGGTCATGGAGTTTACAAAGTAGCGGGCAGATGCCAAATATTTCACTAGTTGATATATACATTTTTCGTCAAATAAACATTTGGCGAACAGAAGTAAATTGCCGTCTCTTAGTTGGATTATTGATATATTTTCCTTACTAATGAGGTGAAGTGTTCATTGCATTGCGAAACACAAATATTCAACTGCTGTAACAATAAGAAATTTTAGTTAAAGAGATTTTTGAAATGGAAGATTGTGAAAGTCACCTGCAGAGCTGATTCTTTTATGTTTATTCGTTTTACTTTCTGAGAGAAGAGCAAACGGTTTACCCTTACAGATGAATACCCAGGGGGCATTGCTATAATTGTGTACTAATCACAATAATAAAACAAGTAAATTGATGTACAAGAAAAAAATGTGAATTACGTATTTGTTGTATAAATATCTTCACTCTTGTTTGCTTTTTGTTAAATAATTAAATAAATGACCGATTCTGTTGAGTGTTAGTCGGCGTCTCCAGTAAAAATGTTTTAAAATATATTTGTTAAAAACATGTCTAAACTTTTTAGCTATACATTTGCTGTATTAAGCACTGATTTTTAGTAGCTTTACTTATTTGAGTCGATAAAATGATCTATATAATTCAATGGTTAATGATGATTTCATGTAAATGTTTAACGCGCTTACGCATCAATTGGTTTATAGGCTGGGTCCAATTTTTTTATACTCTATCCAAAACCCGGTATCTCATAAATAAATTCTTCAATATTAGCTTCCAGTACGTCAACATTTTCGAATTTATCCCTATCGATATGAACCCTACAAAGTAGTCCCAAGGAGAAAATCGCATGATATAAGTGGCCCATTGATCAGCCCTAAATGTGAAACAAACTGTTCAAACTCGCCACTCAATTGGGCCACATTGGCAACATTTGCCTATGCTGTGTGGCAAGTGGCAGCGGCATGTTGAAACCACATGTCAAAATTTTGTAATTATCGCACGGTAGCGTTCATCACAATAACTTCCCTGCCTTTGTCGTCTTTGAAAAAGTACGCTACTCTTCACACCAAATACGACAATTTTGCTTCTTTACGTATCCATTCAACCAGAAATGAGCTTTGTCGCTAAACATAATTTTCCGATAAAAAAGAGATGATGCACTTTCTTAATCGGGCATGAATTTTGATAATAAAACTCAATTATCTGCAAGCGGTGCTAGTTTGTAAGTCGCTTAATGGTTAAGAATATTTTTAGTAGTAATATGTTACAAGAAACCAACTGCGCATCAAAATAAGTCTTGTCATAAAGAAAGTTGCTAAAAATCACCCTTTATATTGTTTTCTTCTATATATATAAAAATGAAATGGTACATGTACGTAATGGTATCACGTGAGAACGGCTGGAGCGATTTGGCTGATTTTTGTTTATTCAATTTGAAATTCTCAGGAGTTGGTTTGTAAAGAAAAAAAAATCAAAAATTCCGGGTAAAACTCGGAAATTTTAAGTTTTTAATATATTGCCTCCTTTTCACTTCTCATTTTTCTAAATAAGAGACATATTTTGAAGAAACTTGAAGAACTGATACCAAAGCTTCCTTTTCACTTCTCATTTTTTTAAGTATGAGAAAATTTTAATTTTAAAAATTTAATTTTAAACGCGTCCAATTTCCAATCCCACTGTTTTTCCCACGGTCAATTGTATGTTGCGTGCTCGAGAGTCGGTACACCGTAAGGACAATTCATTTTCTGTCCCAATAGAAAAAAAAAACATTGTTTGCCATCAGCTTTAAAATGTTTTTTTTTTTGTTTTTGAATTAATAATTGTTTCAATTGTTCTTGCATATAATAATAATCGAATTTTGAAGAATCTTTTTAAGCAATAAATTGATACAAACTTTTGTTATTTTTTCTTTTACTGAAATTGTTGTGTCTTAATTTTTAATTCTATATGAAATACAAAACATTAATAAATACCGACCGAAACCGGGGTGGTCAGCTAGTTTTAAATATTTTCACAAACCCCACAAAGTATTCACTATTTTTGATGTTTACGAAATTTTATTTTCTCTAATATAAACATTGGTGCGTATACTTAATATTGCTAATTACATATCAAACATACACTAAGGACTTTGGAATTGATGTAACAGTAGGGTAAATGTTTAGATTTTCAAGGAATTTTGAATTTATTGTTTTTGAAGTCTTTAATATAAAGTATTTTATATGTTTGTAGTATAAAATAATTTGTATCAATTATTTTAAATTCTATATTTTGTTGGCTTGAATGAAATTAAGAATCTCAATCTGAATGAAACAGTTTTTATCCTTTCAAAAGACGATAAATTAACTAAGTTCCTTTATGAAAAAAGGCAAAATGTTGTTGGTAGAATA
Organism: Bellardia bayeri; assembly: GCA_950370525.1. Classification (NCBI taxonomy): domain Eukaryota; kingdom Metazoa; phylum Arthropoda; class Insecta; order Diptera; family Calliphoridae; genus Bellardia; species Bellardia bayeri. The sequence continues at coordinate 34,281,666 of OX493264.1, read as the reverse complement.
GAGGAGCAATGAGTTCAAAGCCCTTTATTTCGAAAAATATTAACTAGATGTCATCCTGATACCAAAGCTCGTCCAAATGGTTTAGAGCTAATGGGTATTGTTCTGTCTCTTTACTATTGACCACAAATTCTCAATCGGATTAAAGTCACTAAACCATTCTTCGCGATTTTGGCAGATGGCTTTGTGTCACAGATGAAAGGTAACTTTATCCAAATGATCTTATATACAAAATCTGGATGATGCCTTTGCAAAATATACAAATAATCTGAATACTTCATTATTCCTTCGATTCTTTGCAGCGTTCCGAGGTGCCACTCTGTGAAAGCAACCACATATCATGACGTTCCTCCCAGCGAGCTTCAATATTTACTTAAAATGTTCGGTGCCAGCAATGTTGTTTACCCTCGGATCGAAAACCGGACGGGATTACACGTTTCAAGTCATCTACTGTCCAATTTCTCTACTTTGTGGTAAACTTTAACAAAGCCTTTACCTTTTTTATGGACAATGCTGGTTTTTATTTTTTTTTTGCTGAGATGTAACCAATAAATGAGTGATTTGCCTGTTTTTATAGATTCATCTTTTGGTATTAAACGCTGGTCTCTTTTCATTTGTGTTTTCATGAGATGTGCCTCTGCATTCGTTAATAGCTTTTTGCGACCTATGATTTGTGGTTTTTGTCAGTTCCCTATTGTTTGTTATAATTTGTATTAAAATTTGATTTGTTTTGGATAATTTGCAAAATGTGTTTACTACATTATATCAAAATAATATTTTTTGTTTAGAGTCATAAACGAAGCAAACACATACAAATCTAATGGTATACTTTGACATATTTTGCATATACAATATCGGACAAACTAAATTCCGGTTTCAACTATTTCCTGTTTTTTTTTTTATTAAAACATGCATTTATTATTTCTTTATAATTTTAAATTATAGTTTTATGTTTAATTGAGTTACCATGTTATCTAATAAAAAACTTAAAGTAGAATTCTTGACTTATATTTTCTAATATAATGCAAAATTAATATGGAATTCCATATATGGAATTTCAAGCGATAAAATAAAGTAACACTTCAATTAAAAAGTTAAATAATTTTAAAACCTAATTGCTGCTCCTTTGTTATTAATCGCCGTTCTCAATCTTCTTGGCAAACTTGGCGCAAGATTCTTTAGAGTAATTGTTAGAATTGCCCTCCTTATGAATTTCCCAAAACTTGTGAATGTTTGTTTTAAATTCCATCGGAATTTTGTCATCGAGGATAGCCCAAAATATGCTCGATGGGCTTTAAATCGGGGATCTGAGCAGACCATTCTAACTTTTCCACATTTTTTTTTCAAAATATTTTTTAGCGACCTTACTTGTGTGCTTGGGGTCATAGTCTTGTTGAAATATAAGCGTCCCAACCCCATTTCCTCAGCACTGCTATAAAGATTTTCTTTCCAAATATTCACATGGTACTTTCTAGTTAGTTTTGAGTCAACTTTTAAAAGTTTATTAACTCCTGAAGAGGAAAAACAACCCCACACCATGAGGATTCCACCACCATGTTTTATAGTGCGGATAAGGTTTTTTGATTTCAGCCTTTGTGTTGGTTCACACAAAATGATTCATATTTAAATACTTCTAGACAAATCTAATCGTTTTTTGTATTTGCAACTGGCAGAAGAGGAATTTTCGTAACGAACGTAATTTTTAGACAGATTTCGTTATATCTTCTTTGGACAGTTCGAGTCGAAATATCTAATTGTCGTTCCTCCTTTATATCTCTGGCTGTCGTAAAATGATCATTGTCTATTGTCGTAGTATTACGTTTTCTGCACATACATTCTTTAAGCTTTTGTGTGACTTTATTATTTTATACAAATCAATTATTTCTCTGACCGCAGATTCCTATATCTTAGAGCTCAAAGCTTTCTGATTTATCACATTTTCACGATCTAGTACTAACAAATCATTTTCCTTTACGGTTAAAGTCCTCATTTCGAAAAAGTCTGGGTCTGGGCCTTACTTTGTGTATATTTAAGTAATATTAAATTAAATTAATAAGTACTTTACTATAATTTATTATTTTTTAAAACTTACCACACATTTTTAAAAAAAGATCAGGTATCCAACTCTTATTTTAAGGTTAACAGATAACCACACTTTATTATGTCGCGGAGATTTCTTGTGCATTTAAATATATTTACATCAGAAATATTAATGAGCGACTTTAGAAAATTGCAATGTTTATGTAAATAATTCAGATACTCCAACAAAGAACGGGACTGTGAATAAATAGTAAATAAATATCAAAAAGGAATGAAGAGGGTTAAAAACCCGCACTTTAGTTTGTCCGACAGTGTATATCAAAATACATATTTGTGTAAAATGAAGTAGGCCAGTTTTTTTTTTGTACTAATTCCCTTTTGTATTGCAAATTATTTTTTTTTTGTATTAAACCTTAAATAAATTTAAATTTTTTTTTCAATTTTCTTTATTAGTTTATATTTATGCTGCCGACTGTAAATATTTGGTCTGTTGGAAACAGCTCTTTTTTGTATCATAAATTGTTGAACCCTGTTTAAATGAATGGAGTTGGTGCACCCATGGTTGGTTTTACTTTTTTTGGACTGTTGTACCTTAATGGTGATGCCTAAGGATATCTACAGGATAATATGTTATCATAGATTACCTTTTAATAAAACTCTTCTCTGAATTTGTATTAAAATATACATTTTTTTTATAATTGAATTATTAGCATCGTATTTTGGATAATTTAAGCTTAAGGTATTTATTTATTTATTAATTTATTTATTTAGGTCAATAGATTTTACATCCTTACTGACTAAATATAAATGACAAAACAGTAATTTATATAAATAATTAGTTCAACAATTTAAATATAAAGTAATTTTTCTCTTCACTACGTCATTACTCTCAGATATGTCCATAAGGTGATAGCATTTATTAAAGTTAACACATACACGACGAAAAGAATCATTATTAGCAATACAGAGCGGTAGTATTTTAATGCTAAGGGTTCAAAATTGCGGGTTGGTCTAACAGGAACATTGAAGTTTAGTTGGCTAAGCAGGAACTCCGAATCAACATCACCACGAATTATGCCCAGAACAAATCGTCGACTATTTACAGTTGGCAATTTTATCAAAGCAAGTCTTTTTTGATACGATGGCAAGACACAAGAATTCCAACCAAGACCACGCAGACAGAAATTTAAAAATTGTTTTTGTACCGATTCAGTACTATTGATATGAATTAAATAACAAGAATCCCAAACAATTGATCCATACTCAAGAATTGGTCAAACAAGAGAAGTATATAAAAGTTTTGTAATGTAAGGATCTAAAAATTCCTTAGACCAGCGCTTCATGAATCCAACTACACCATAGGCTTTATTTACCATTATAGAGATGTGATTGCGAATATCAAGTCTATCATCCAACAGTATGCCTAGATCCCATATATATTAGGAAGTCTCAATCGGATTGTGTCTAAAAAATTGCATGTGTCTGCAGTTTCTTAATATTTAACTCCAATAAATTAAATCAGCACCATTGAGAAAAATTATAAAAGTCGGCATTTAAAAAAAATAGGGTGAACAAAATAGGACCCAAATGGCTACCGTGAGGAATACCAGAATGTACTTGAATGATTTTTTATATAATATTCCCAAATTTGACTTGCTGAGTTCTTTGTGATAGATAAGAGTTTAACCATTTAAAGCTGAGAAACTAATTTGTGTAATAGAAGATTGTGTTTAACTTTATCAAACGCAATACCAAAATCCATGTATATCACATCAGTCTGCATTTTATTGCAGATTGACGATAGTGGTGAGTTCCTAAACATTAGTTGTAGTTGAACGAAACTTACGAAACCCATGTTGACATGGTGATAGAAGGGAAGAAATTTTATGATATAGGTAATCTGTAAGAATTATTTCAAGGAGTTTTGGAATTGCCTTGATTTAAGCGATACCTCTGTAGTTAGATACATCATTTCTGCCATTCTTGAATAAACGAATTACATATGATGTTTTCCACACTGATGGCAAATAACTAGACTCAATAGATTTGTTAAATAATGCAGTAAGAGGCGCGGACAGTGATGCTGTACAGTTTTTAAGGATACTGCTTGGAATACCATCAGGACCTGGACTAAACGAGTTCTTCAGCGACTTTAAGTTCGAAATAACAGTATCCCCACATGAATGAGTTGTAGTATAAGGATATTTTGCTGTGTAAGAATAGGACTTGGTAGAATAAGTTGTTGAAAAGAAGTCAGCAAATATATTGCTTATTGAAACATCGTCATCAGCAGTTTAGGAGCCATATTTCAAATGCTTTGGATAACTTGAAGAGCGACGCTTGGAGTTTACGAATTTATAGAAAGATTTGGGGTTTATTCTTATATTGTGTTTAATACAATAAATAAAGTCACTGTATAGTGTGACCAGTTAAATATTTGGCAAAATAGACGTAACCACTAAATAAAATATTTTTGAACTTCTTTATTTATTAAAAAAACTTTGTTTATTTTGGACAAGCCACAACAATTATTTAGTTTTATTTAATTTGATGGTTTTTTTTTTATCTTACAAAACTTTTGTAATAATAAACAACGTGAAATAAATTTGTGGTATAACAAGTGGTTACGCTTTTTTGAGCAAATATTTGCCATATGTGACCATACCTTTACACTACTGTTTTTAAATTAAATTTGTTAAACCCCCAATATAAATATAAATAAAATAAAAAGGAAAATGGTAATAACATACATTTTGAAATAAATTAAAATAAACACAAATCCAATTTCTTTTACTTTTCTGTGACCTCGCCATTTTGGTGTGGCCACCAGTGTTTTTTTACCCAAGTAATGGGAGACTTCGCCCTCGTCAGTTCCACACTGGATAAAAACATATCGGTGGTTTTTTACCTATTTGAATCGTTAAAAATAAAACATATTTTGTTATTTTTTTTTTTAATTATTAAATTTTTGTTATCTTTTATTTTCTCTTTTGCTTTTCTCTTCCACTGAAATTATTCCTTGTTTTCCATTTTTTTTTAATCTATTTTTATAATTGTTCTTGTTTAATTATTAGCTTAACTAGTTTTATTATTAATGTTAATTAATTACTAATAAAGATGTGTGAGTGTTTGGTTTTTAAAATAACATTTATCTTTTTTTGTTCAATAATTTTTTAAATTTTTAAACATGATTTTTTCAATTTTTTTATTTTTGTTTGTTACAGTTTTTTGTTTGGTTTCTTAAAGTGTTGTTTTTGTTTTTCATTTTGCAATATTTATAAATTAATTAAAATTATAATACAATTATATAATGTTTTGTCTTTAGGTTTATTTAGTCTAAAATTGTTTTATTTATAATGAAATTTGATTTAATATTAAAAACTATTTTGTTAATTAACTAATTTTAAAACTAGAAATAGTTTAGCTTAAAAAGTTAATTATTTATTAATTGATTTAAATTTTATACATTGATTTGAAAAATTTGAGTTTGGTTGTTTTGCAGTTCTTTACAATTTGGTTTTTATATAAATTTTACAAACTTTTTAAAGTTATTTTTATTTTTAGTTTTTTTTTTTTTGAGAATTACATTTAAGAAAAAACATTAAAATAAAATAAAGTGTATCTTAGTTTGTAATTTGTTAAAAATTAGTTAAACATTTGTTGTTTTTTTTTTTTTGTTGTGATGATTTATTTTTATACAATTATTTATATAGAGAATGAAAGAAATTTATGACAAATAAAAATATTTTAGCCTAAATTTATTTTATATTACTTTTTTTTATTTAATAACAAGTTTTATATTTATAATATTTTGTATTTTATCAGTAGTTTTTTTTACAAAGTCTTAGATTTTTTTGAAGAGAGTAAGAGAGAGTTAAAGAATGAAGTTTTGCAAATGATTTTATGTTTAACGTACCAAAAATTGTCTGAGAATATCAATTAATTTAATATTTTAGAAAAGATATTTTGTAATAAATGTTAATGATACGTCACGGTTTGAAAATTTTAGTTAGAATTCAAAATTATTATGTCTATGTAAATGACTTCCTTGCACAAGTATTGACAGGAAATTGTGATTTTTTTCTTTCATTAATTTTGCCTAAATTTATACGAATTTGTTTCAGTGTATCTGGGTCATGGCTGTCAGCTGACCAGCACAATATCAGCCATTTGTGCGCTGCAAGGTTACTCGGATAAGTTTGTGATTTTGAGTGCAGTCAAGCACGAAATTCCTTAACCCATATAACTTTCTACTCAAACAATCTATGCAACAAGTCAAGCTAACGTATATAACTTTCTACTCAAACAATCTATGCAACAAGTCAAGCTAACGTATATACTCTTAAATATCCTTGATGTAAACCCATGCTATACTTGTACCTTACACACCAGCCTCATTACAAAATACTTTATTGGAATCACCTGTGAATGAAATATAACCACTCATAACAAGGATATAAAAATTCTTATAAAAAATCAGAGACAATAACAAAGTCTTTAGAATTGACAGTTCAACATTTGGTTATAATGCCGATAAGATATGCTATAGGATTGCGATGACCAAAATTTGAGTAACAAGTCATTTTAAATTCGTTGCCGGTATGTATAAATGGAGTTCATGTCTTTAATATCTTTATTATATTTGAGGTTCATATTAATTTTTTATTTATTTATTCAATATTTTGCAACAAAATTGTGTAGCATCTTCAGGGCAACAAATTTTAATAAATTGATAATATTTTTTAAGCAACCATAAAAATATATTTCAATACAACAATAATTGTCAGAGTGAAAAATTTGGTTTGTAATAGAAGTGTTTTTGATATGCTCCTTGGAGTATGCTCATTACAATTCTATTTGCCTATGACAAACCTTCTCGTGTTGCAAACCGGTAGGACTCATTTTAAATGACCTCTTCGGAATTCGATCGAAAGGCACAAGTTTAAATAACAATAATAACATTCGTCGAGTCTCTGCTCGGCGGAACCTGTCGGACAGAGTGATGGCAAACACTCTAGCAGATAACCACATGAACCGACAGCGAGCTATTAGGGGTTTTGATAATACAATGGGAACAATGAATGCTTCCTCCATTTTCGAAGAAGGTAGTATAACGGATAATAGTACGCTAAGGATAAGTTCAATCACTACCCAAAATCCATTGTCAGAACAAATTCTAGGCAGGAAAAATACCAACCGCGTGTCATCCACCGCCCGGGATACACACATTTCGCTATTGGCTTGCGCCGAAGTAGAGCTCATCGATAGAGCAAGAGTTCACTTCATGAATCATGCTCTTCACGAGCAATTCGTGCACCGTGCAATCAAAAAGATGAGACAGAGAAATAATGAGTATAAGGGAAGGTCCAGACCTATTCTTCTCGTCTCGTTGCTTCCGACAATGGATCAGTAAATAGGGCGAGTATATGGGTACCATGTCAGCAAGTGATAATTGAAACATCTGAAGTCGTGACTGAGGATAAGACTATAGTGGATAGTCCGGTCGTAGGGGATTCTCCTATAGTGGAATACCCCATCTAACTCTTTCTGTTAAGTGTAGAAGACATTGAAGCAGAACACTACTGTGCTCCGTATCTGAACTCTATTGTTCATAACGTTATAGACAATGATAAAGAGCATGTTCTAAAAAGACTATCTGGTTACCTCGATTTGGTATTTCCACCGAACCTCGAAACCAGACGGCGGGCTGGACAACGGCCAAATCAAAAAAAAATACGAAAACTATTTTAATTTCCTTTTCTGTTTTTATAAATTTAGTGTCTATATTTTTAAGCAACATTATCAAAAAACTCATATAAAAATATTCTTTATATTATTCATATTAGCGGTCAACAGTCAATCAATATGGAGATATGTTTAAGATTTTAGAAATTAAACATAAGTACAAGTGATTGAAGCAAGCAAAATAATTTTTTGAAAATTTCTTTTAATAGTATTTACCATGAAGAAATTTATACAATTATTTAATTTTTGCAATTTGTTTGTAGGACATTTATCGCTATTTGATAATCTCATTTTATTAATTTGATTATCAATAATTGTTGCCAGTTTAGATCCAGCGATTTCTTTTTCATCTTTAATAGTTATAGTCTGTATAAAAACCAATCCTTCTGTTACTATCCTTTGTATTAGAAACTGTACTTTTCTAATGGGTAATACAAGGATCCATTGTACGTCTTTTTCTTTACAAGCCATTTTTTTTATTAAATTGAAGACTTAATTCTTTCTTTTGTAAATTATCAAGACAATTTAAGATAATCTGTTTAATTTTATCTGCAAATGTTCCTGCTACTCTAATTTTATATTGTAAAATTGTGTTTATTTCCTCATTTGTAAAATTTTATTAAACTAATTTTTCAAAATGACATAATTAATTTCCAAACTCTTGACAATATCTCGATATTGATTGTTGGATTGATGGGAGATCATTACTAAATGATTTTTTGATAGTGTTGCTAAACACTTACAGCCTTAGGTAAAAAAGAACTTAAAACAGGCTGCTAAATCTCTGTTAAGAAAAATTCCTTAAAGTGTCATGCAAAAACAACTTTTAGCATAACATACGTCTAGTAAAGCACTAATAACATTTAATAATTTAAAGCAGTTACATACCTACTTTAAAGAGTAGTTAAAATATTTTATTGTTTTTACAAATAAAGTTTTGTGAATTTCTGTATAGATTTTTACATAAAAAATATATATTTTTTAATGTGAAAATTAAAGTTTTTTGAAGGTATTCAATAAAAATAATTGAAATCGTATGAATTTTTTTCATAAAACGGCTTAAGTCGGTTTTAGTGAATTTAAAGTTCTGAGTAAAATAAAAAAAGAGTGGACGAGGCTACAAAGTTTGTAATATGTTTAGCTATATCTTGAAAACTGTTTTTTTTTGAGACGATATATATATTAAATTAGGTATTTTAAAGGCCTTTCCAACAATATATAACAAGACCTATTTTTTTTTATAGAACAAACACAAACTGCGAAGCATTTTGGCTTGTCTGCAGAAAACACCCAGAGTCTTTGGCGGGAATCGAACCCGCAACCCTCTGACTGATAGTCTGGCACACTATCGTCTAGAGTATCGGGGCACCATATGAGCCATCTAGAGGTCAATTTCGAAAAAAAAATATTTTTTGAGATTTAAAAAAAAAATACATAAAAATCAAGAAACTAGGCTTTAATTCAAGGTATAATATAATCTTGTACGTTGTATAGATCCGGAAAAAGACGATGACATTTCATTATAAAAACTACTATGCGTAGCCGGTGTTCTGTATACCATAGAGGAGAACATCTTGTATTTAACTAATTAAACACAGCTTATATATGAAATTAATATTAAAATTATGAAATTTGATTTCAAAGTATTGTAATATAAAGAAAATGAATTATTTTTTTTAAGTTTTCAGAACTTATAAATCTGTGTTTATAATATCTACAGATATATATCATACCTTATGTAAATAAAAGCTTAATGTCTTGGCTATTTAAATTACTAAACTACATATATTAATAAACTATATATAGACTTTTTTTAAGATTTTTTAGATATTAAAAAAAAATTTGGGTAAAAAATTTAATAATCATGGTATATTTCGTTGGAAATATATTTTTTATATCTTTAATTTGACGTATTATAAATTATCAGACACCGAATAGTTTCCAAAATACAGGCTCATATATTTGCAACTTGAAGCCCCTCCCACTCGAAAATAAGCCTGACCCACAAATAATTTTTATATTAATTTTAAACCGACTTGTACCAAATTGTATTTGTATAATGTAAACATACAAAACATTATAGTGACGTACATACAATCAAAAAATGTTATTGCTGTTAAATTTTTTTTGTTAATTTGTAGAAATTTGTTGCTTTGAAAGTGCTACAAAATGTTGTAGCGAATTATTGGATAAACAGAATAAAGGTGGATTCATTCGTTCAAAACAAAATATTTGTTCGGACAAAGTTTTTTCATATGAAGTTTGACGTCTCTCTTTTTAAGAGAAAGAAAACTTTGTCCGAACAAATATTTTGTTTTGAACGAATGGGTGAATGCACCTTAAATGTTTAATCTCAAGCTTGATAAGGATATAATTTCTATAAAAACAAAAAAGCTCGCATATTCAGTTTAATAATTTATTTTATTCCGATAAAAAAAACATATTCTTAAATAGTTTATAAACTACAACAACAATCAAGCCAACAACATTTGTGTTTATATATAAACATTTCACTTGTACACGTACTACAACAACAAATCAAGCAGCAGTAACAATGTTGAAAATTATATTTGTTTGAAATCCTAAAAAACTGTGTAAAATTTTGAAACATAACTTTGTTTTACCTAAATCGATTTCATTAACACTCTATACCCAGTTGCTGATTATATTAGTAAACATTCCAGGAGGGTCTCAATGAAGTGCGAGTGTTTTTTACGGACTAACAAGACTAAAGAAACTACTTAGAGTTTCATACACAGTAAATAGTACAAGGACATGCATGATATGTTTGTTGACTTATTGAAACCCACAAAGTAGAATCCATTTTTTTGATGCTTAGGAAATTCGATGCTCCCTAATATAAACATGGTTGCGTATTCTTAATATTGTTAATTACATAGTAATCATACGCCAAGTAAATTTGTATGGTTTTGTTATATGTTTGAATTGTCAAGGAATATGTTTATTTGTCCCTACATATATTGAGTATCAGTCTTTGGCAGCAGAAATGAGTCACAATAAAAAAAAAAGTAACAATTTAAGTTTTATCAAACTGGACAAAACACATTAATGATTTTAGTATTTTAGAAATCTTATCTTTAAATAAACTAATGTTAATGTTTAGTTAAGAAAGTATAAAAATTGTTATTTAAAAGTAAACGAAACAAAATTTGCCACAAATTTGATATTTCTTTTAATTATTCTTTTAATTATTTACTATTCCTTGGTTTATATATAACACTAAATCTCAGGTATGAATTCTTAAGAAACTCATCACATTCATTAAAGCAATTCCTTTTTCATATTGTATGTTTTTTATCCTGCTTTCAACTACTCTCCCTCTTAGATTGCTTGCCTGCTGGCTTGCTTATTCTAATTGTTATTACTATTATTTATTATAATACAAAGACTTACAAAGAATTTTAATTATTTAATATTTAATACATATTTACACTAATAATTTACATTGTTATCTAATAATTTACAAAAGTGGGTTAGTGGGTTATTATGATCCATTTTAAATATCTTTCATAATTTCAAGTATTTTCAGTCTGGCATAAATATTTTGAGGAGTTTTTGTTTGTTTGTTTTTAGCTTAAGGATTTTCGAAATATTTATGCTGTAATAGGGATACTAATAAATAATACAATAATTATATAAATAATTAAAGCAGATTTAAAGTTTAATGAAATATATATGTAGCATAATAAAAGGTTTAAGAGTGAAAATTAAGAACACTTAAACTGTAGTTAACTTAGGGAAAATGTTTATGCGGCAGTATATGTTGCAAAATAAAAGCTTGGGAAGCTGAAACTTCTTTTTTCTTATTTTATTTCAGATATGATTATTGTACTGCTCGGATTATGCTAATGATTTTCTAAACGAATATATAATTATATGATACAAACTTGACGTACGGAGGATTTCATTTCTAAAATGTTTTATGACAATAGTCGGCTTCCTTCAGTTTCTCTCCAGACAAAGTTGTCAGACTCATGAGTAACGATATTGCATATAGTAAAGTTGTGATCTTACAATTTAATTTTGTAGTATGAGGAACTGGCATTTGATTGTGGAATTAGTTTTACAGCTTGCATGTCCATACACAATTGTAAACATATTGTTGATTTGGTTCGTGTGACTATTATACTGCTCCTGTGATTTTTTTTTGTTTCATATGATACCCAAATGTAACACATATCATTTTTGGGTTTGAGAATAGAATAATTATGATTCCCTAAAATTTGCATGAATTTTGGGAAAGATTTTATTTCATTTTCATTTTTTTTGTATGAGTCGCAGTACTTAGAATATACTTCGTATACGATCAATGCTTGCTTTGATAGTTAAAAATTTAAATATTTTATTTTCATTTCTTGATGATACATTTATTTGACTTGAGTAAATAATGTTGATACGTTTTTTTTGAATTATGTATATAAAAGCGTTATTTTTGATCGCAAACATCTCAAAATTGATGGAGATGCGTAAGATAACCTAACGAATACTTTTAAATTTTTGAGGACGATATTAACTAAACGTCAAAAACGTTGAAAACTGTCTTTGTTTAAAACCACTAAAATCTGACTCAACCACAACTTTTTCCTCCTAATTGAATTTTTAGGACTTTGGCAAATATTCCAGACTAAACACATTGTCTTGAGTTTAATATGTTGGAAGTGACGGTGTTTTACACAGACTAACAAAACAAAATCTATTTAGAATTTTACTCATAGAGAATAGTAGAGTGTGTGATATATAGTACATGTTATAATTGATTATTATAAAATTCAATCCAAATTTGTCTAGTTGCGTAAGATTTTTATGATCGTTCTGTAAGTTTTCTGGAAATTTTTAGAGATTACTTGGCAGGGCAGGAAATGCATTCCAGTGTGCAAATTGTCTAGAAAAATATAACTTTACAATGGTTTTCTTTGAGTTATTAATCAAAATAAACAAACAATATTAGAAAAATGTTTTCATTAAAAGTTTAAAAGTAAAACTAAAACTAAAATTAACAAAACTGATAACTATTCCTTGAAAGTGTTGAAGTATTAAATATTACTAATTCTGCGTCTTTTTTGTTACTTTGAAAGTTATTTTTAGAAATAAAAATAGTGAAAAATATTGGAAGCTAAATTGATTAAATGACTTCAGTAGAGTAAGGATACCGTCACACATGACAAATATTTACTCAAAAAAGCGTAACCATTAATTTTTGTACAAATTTGTTTGACGATATTCAATCTTACGAGTGTTTTGTACAAAACAATAGCAGAAAATAAAAATTACCTTCTATCGTGATTTTTGCTTAATAAAATAAGTTTTCAAAATAAGAATTAAAATAACTGTTCTTTAATGGTTACGTCATTTTCATCAAATATTTGCCATGTATGAGCATACCTTAATGTTCACATAAAATTCGGCCACAAGGCAGAAATTGTTTTTACGTTGGAATGATGTTTAATACTAAATTAATTTAAGTCTACTACATTAGTAGTAGTTTGTCTTTCAATATTAAAAGTATTAACTACAGAATTCTAATATTCCACTGTTTGTCAATGTTTTTGGAAATTATTGATCATGATCAGTGATCAGTTTTTTGAGAGATCATTGTTAAAAAATGTTTTCATTCCTAGGAATGATAATATTTTGTACGATAGTTGTTAAAAGGGCGAACAAGATGAAGGTACACGAATAACTCAGCCTTAAGACCGTTTTATACAAACTAAAACATTTCTTTAAGAATTCCAGGATGTTTAAACTCCACACAAAAATTTCTTTAACAAGAACCTTTTACAATGTGTGCTACTCATATTTAGTGTATTATTGTGTAGTTTACTGGTGATATTGACCTTTTGCGGAATTGTTTAGAAGTTATGTTTCTTTAGACCAGGCTACTAAACGAATTGCACAAAATAATGTAAGGTTCTCTAAAAGACCTTTGATCTCAAATAGCCCTCTAACAGGAGTTATGAGCGTGAGATTCAATTTAAGACTTACTTGCTATACAGAGCAATTACAAGGTGGTTAGTCATTCAATATTAATATTTTTCCGTACTTGTAATGTAGGCGATACTTCAGCTACCTTGTAAGAAAGAAAAATTACTTCCTGCTATGTAGGATTATATTTTAACAGTGGATTAAAAAATAAAAACACTATTTACTATCAACTGTTACTGTTTAAACTATTTGCAGCTCCTTTAGGAAGAAGCCTTATTTTAATTTAAAATAAATCCGAACGATTTTGTATATGTTTTATTTTGGTACTTAGAGCACGATGTTTTTGGCCGTCTTGTGTTGGTGGATTTGTTGCTTGTTTTATTTCCCCAGAATGATGTGACAAGTTGTAATATATCAACAACATTTGATCATTCGTTGCTTTGTTCGTTCATTTGTTTGGCTATGATACAAATAATTATTTGTATCAGCACAATGACTGATAAGATTGCCATGTATGACTTTTTTTTTTGATTTACTTCTCACTTTTCTTGTATGCAACGAATAAAGGCCCTGTTCAGTATTCGCAGATAAGTAAGAACATTTACTTTATAATTTCGCATTTCAAAAATGTTCGCGGTCGTGAAAGACAGCCATGATTAAATTCACCGCACAAATGCTTTTATAAATTTCTTACTTTAAATAAATTTTTATCCGATAATAATTATTGTAATCTCTGACAATTCGATGTTCTTAGAATATTAATTCATTTACGATACGAATTTCCCATTCTTGAAAATCTCCTTTTGGAAGCAAATACTAGTTGATGGTTTCCACATCTGAAATATACTGGGTGTTAGTAACTAAATGGGCTCATTTTATCCATATTTTTTGGCTTCTCTAATAAAATTATCCAACATATAACCAAAAGCATTATAAGCCATTTATTTTGCTTTTTTCACAAAATGTTTTATACAAAATGAAATCAATTTGAGATATCACTAGATATAACTCGCAGGTTAAAGATAAAGTATTTGGACGCGTGAACTGTCTTCTAAACCTTTTCCTTTTTGGATCAATCCAAAAGAACCTTCAAATGCTAACTAAATATTCTAACTATTCGTAAGATGCTAAAGATAAAAATTTTCCTACCGCCACCATTTGAATTTTGAAGACACAAATTTCAAATTTGCACTTATTTAAATTACTTTATATTCATCAAGTTTAGCATTTAAAGTTCCGATTTCTACTTAAATTACACTTCATATTTCACATAATTTTTAAAAATATTGAAAATCTGTTCATTATTGGCTACTTTGTTGAATAATTCCATTGCTGAGTAAATTGTCATATGGTTTGGTAGTTTTGTTAAAAACAGCCATATGAGAATTTATAATTTTTTATTTTTATTTTTAAATTCATTCTAATTATGCTTTCATTACTTTTGCAATTTCAATTAGTGTATTTCATAATTTGTTTCATAATCTTTCTTTGTTATTAATTTTTCTGTTTCAGATGCCACATAGTGTTATAATTGATTTTTATTAATTGTTTTTAGTTAAAATGCTAAAAAAAATATATAAAACAATTTGTTTCTCTTTGTTGTATATTGTATTGTTTCATTAGTTTTTCTTGAGCTATTTTTTTTTTGTCATTTTTATTTTTGCAGTTTTATTAATATTCAATAAAAATTGTGTTTTTTAACATTGCTTTAAATGTTTTGTAACTATTGTTTTTGTTGTTGTTGTTTGTGTGAGACAGGAGCAGCAGCAGTAGCAGCAAACAAATAACAAAATTAAATGGCATCAAATAAATTAATTTTGTTTTGCTATATGACATGTGTTGACATTTTATATACATATATGCACGTTGTTCAATCGTTAGCAGTTTGCATTTGCCTAAGACACTGAAAAAAATTTTGTTAAGACAAATAAAACAATTATTTTAAAACTATTTTAAAATTTTATATTTATATTATATTTTCCTGGGCAGAAGCTTAGTTTTTGTTTTTATGTACATATTTAGTTTTAGTAACGAAATTTCTTTCAGTGTATTTAGCTATTTTTTTATTATTATTTTGCTTCATTGTTTTATATTTGTGCTTTCTTGTTGCTTGAAAATTAATCATTATTGATTTATTGTATTGTATTGAGCATTATAAAAATATCAGCCACAAAAAAATTGAACAACAAATGATTTTGATTGCAGGAATTTATGTATAAAATGTCAGCAAAATATTTAAAGAACAATTTTAAAGCTTTTTATCATGACAATGTGTTCAAAATGCATGAATATGTTATTTTAAAACTCTTTTGATTTAATATTTTAAATATTATCAATAACTATAAAACTATCGAAACGTTACCTTAATTAGCGGCAATTATGAATGAGAAAAGTCAACGTTATAATAACAAAACAAACTGATTTTATTAAATTAAAGCATTATATACATAAAACTCACATATTACAGCAGCTTTTAAAAAAAACCTGATGGCAATGCTTTCATTGTATGTATTTTTAAACATTTGTGCAACTGAAGCTAAACTTTGTAATGAGGTATTTTGTTTTTTATTTGTAAGTATTGAAAATAATAGCAACAAGTTTTGTCATGTTTCTATTTTCTTTTCAACAAACTAAGCAGCAATTTTTTAATTGAACCTGGTCAGCGTATAAGTAATATTCATCAGGCATATATTGCTTGACAAGGTTTTTATTAAACCTAGTCAGCGTATAAGTAATATTGATCATTCATATATTGCTTTACAGGATTTTATTAACCTCGTCAGCGTATAAGTAATATTGATCTAGCATATATGTACACTGGTGCAAATTCCTATAAACGCAATATGAAGATTGCATATTTAAGCAGGACACAATACACGTTTCCAACCAGTCCAACTCAGCACAACATTCCTCTGCTGTACTAGCCAGTTTGCAGGCTGGATTTAAAGTCGATGGAGAACTTGTGGGGATACATCTCGGATACACATTATACTCAAAAACAAACCATAATGACGATTACTGAATTGAAACTTAAAATCAAGCAATCCTGGAAAGAAAATGACTTCGATCTATTGAACAAATTAATAGAATCAATAGCGGACCGTATTTTTGGAGTAATTCAAAATAATGGATCATCAACACATTATTAAATATTATAAACAGACTTACGAAATATGTATAATTTATGTATTTATTTTTTTTAATTATATATATAATTTGAATTGAGTAAATAAAGCTTTGTTTATAAGAGTCTTGTTTTGACATTTGCACTTTACAATAGTTTTAAAAAAAGTTTTCTTCTTTAAATAGATGTGCGTTTATAGAAATATGTACCAATGTATTGACAAGTTTATCCAAAACCTGGTCGGCGTATAAGTAATATTGATCAAGCATATATTGCTCATACGTTCCCCTAATAAAAAATATGTTCTGCTGAAATATTTAAGATATTAACCCTGCTGTTAGCTTAGGTCCATTTGTTTCAATTTTATATTTGTAATTTCAATATTGTAGCGATCCACAATTATTTATTTCTTGTTTGTGCATTTATTTAATTTTCTTTACACCTATTATACATTTAAAATAACCATTTAAAGTAACGAATATCTTTAATTTTGTATGTCACTAGCATGTGTGACTGTTTTGATACAACACTGCAATGTAGATCAAGCTCTTTCGTTGAGTTATAAGAAAATTTAACGATCATTTTGTTAAATAAAAGCTCTTGCTTGTTTTGTATAAAAGCCACACAATCAGCGAAAGCAGCTCATTCGTAATTTGCAGGTTGGATTGAGTGGTCACAGCTAGACACACTTAGTATATAAGCTTCGTGATGACGATTGTTGTCGTTGCTTGTTGCTGAGGGTGTTTATTTGCCGGGATTTAAATTGTTGTTGGACTTGTAAAAAGGCCGCATTAATTTAACCTCTTGATACTCATTCGTAATTTGCAGCAAATTCAAAAAAGATAAAACCCAAAACTTTATAATAAAAACAGTACAATATCTTTTAAACGTTGTACTATATTGTTTTGAGGTTACGACTCACATGTTTTATTTTTGTAACAATATTATTTTGAAAATATTAGGTATCTAATGTAAGGTTGCATGGAAAAAATTTAAAAGTTACTAATCTTGTATTAGAGACGATTTGGTCTAGTGAATATTTCAATTGCTTTTAGTTGCCAGAACTATATTATTTTATTGCAACTGTTTTTCATTACATGCTATACAATATATTATGCGGTTTGCCGATTTAGTATTGCCACGGCTTTAGAAGAAACAATTATTAATGAGCTCACTGAAATTCAAAATAAGGCTATGCATACGTTCAAAATAGATATTTATATCCAACATATTTGCGGATACAGTATTTTACCATCTATTTCTTTTACACTTTTTTGCGTAGGAGTCAATCATTTGGTCAGCAGTATCTACTCCACCCATAAGAATTAGAAGCTGTAGACGAGAAACGTTAAAGCCTACCTTTTGTTAAATTGTAGTAGGAACCAATTTGCGGCTTCTTCTTTGCTCCACTGTCGTTAACTGCAGCATATATTATCTTTTTATATGGTTGCTTTGTTTTTGTAGCTGACATATGGCACTAATGTTGCCATGGCATAGAAAGCAATTGCAGATTTTCAAATGGGAGTTATTTTATATTCAGCAGCTTTGGGGGTATGAATATTTTATTTTGGCACAGTGTGCCTACATACGTCGGTTTATTTTCAAGTATTTTATCACTAAATAAAAAGAGCAAAACAAATTGTCGCCTGTTATATTTTGCTTTTTTAGTCCTTCCGTTAACTCCAACACAACTCGCTGCCCTTGTGGTATTCAATTATGATATTATGTATCGTCAATTGTGATATTCTCATGGCAATTGTAAAACGCTTTTAGAAGGAAATGCCAATACTACCACACCTTACGAATAGAAGCAAACTTGTCGTTACTTCACATTTGGCGTCGACTTGCAAGATTATCAAAGCGCAGCGACCTGGCAATCATGCGGAAAGTAGATAACTTCAGGTAGTATTGCCCGGAAATTTGGTGACCAAAATTTGCATCAAATAGACCATGAATATCGTCGTTTTTTTTCTACTGTCATGTACAAATTTTAAATACAATCATGTTAATAAATAAATGACATAAGAACGTGTATACCGGTATACTTTATTAATTAAGTAAATTCAGTAAATGGCCTCTCAATACAGTATTCGCATATTTTTTTTTAATCTAACATCAGGGTTAAGCCAGTAGTTTCAAGCTTTCAATAACAATGAATACTGTACCCTTAGTAAATAAAGTAAATCAATAAATCTCAAACCATAAATCGAAATATTAAACACAATTGAAAATGTAAACACCTAAATGCCTAAATGCTCATCAAATCTTCTGTACAAAATATTTCTTTTAATGATATAATATTTAACACAAACATAACATTTTTTAAATGAACAAATTATGTTAATAAAATTAGGAGACCTTTTCCCACCTTTACATTAGAATCATACAAAAACCCATCACCTCTTTAGTACATTTTAAACAATAACTTTAATTCTATGAAATATCAAATATACTCTGTGACAATTTTTTTTAGTTTGCACTTGTTGTAAGTTTCAACATCACCTTAGCCACGCCATAAATCTTGGACTCTTATACTCTCTGCTTTCACTATTATATGTATGTTTACTTACGCTCTAACTCTAACGCCTTAATCACTAGGTTTCTATTATTTTTATCTTTTTTACACTTAAACACAACTCTCCTGCTGCGAGTACATTAGGGGAGTACGCACAGTGACGATTTCGCGCGAGTACGATTTGCCCACGGCTGAAAGACCTGATATGGAGCTGGTGGGACTGGTCACAGAGGCAGTGGCTAAACCACTGCTATTGCTAGACACTAGAATTTGTCCCAATGGAGCGGATGTTGGATGCACTTGATGCAGCTGTTGCTGCTGTTGATGTTGCTGGTACGATGGAGGCATGGGCAGAGTGCCGTGATGATAAGCGGGCGCCGATGTGGTGCTACTGCTGCTGCCACTGCAGGTGGGCTGGGCATTGGCCATCATCTGCATCATAGATGTTGAGCTGTGTGGAGGCACATTTTGTGTTTGATGATTATGGGGTAGGGTGTGATAACCGCCGGGATGTGAAGGTAACGTATACATTTGTACGGTGCCCGGCGACACGGTGGAAGGTGTGCCCTGGGAGGCTGGTGAAGATATACAAGGCGGGAACGGTGACACAGAACTGGAGTTACTGGCGCTTGTATTTGTGGTCTTGTAATGATCTATTTGAGCATATATCGTCGGCTCCTCAAAGTAATCGTACGAGGGCGGAGGAGCCATAGGTTTGTTGCGTTGCAGTGTACTCGTTGCCGGTATGTTGGGCAACAGTTTGCGCACACTGGAACCATGAGATAAAGTACCAGCTGTCATGCCACTTAAATTGGGATTAATGCCGGCTCCCTGTAGCAACATGCTGCTGCTACAATCGACTGATATGGCTTTTTTAGGATTTGTGGTGCTGGCAACACCACCTCCCGTTGGCAAAGTAAGTTCAGCATAATGTAATTCTTCATCCTATAACGAAAGCAAAAACAAAATATTATTATAAATGAAAAAATTAATTAGTGTTTTTTTTAAGTTTTAATAATATTAAAATTTACACCTTGTTGTTAAATAAACAACAACACTGACTACAAAAACTTATCAAATAAAATAGTATTACACGCTGTGCTGCCAACTTGGAAGTGGGGATATTAATAATATCGTACTAATGATGATAATCATGATGATGTTTTTATTTTTTGTTTTTGCTGATGTTGACACACAACCTGACACAATAGGTTGCCTGTATATTTGTGTTTATTTTGGTAAAACTTGTAGTTTTTGTTGGTTGTTTATTTTAAGTATACAAAAAGTTAAGTCAGCACATTAAGCAGAACAAACTTTAAGCAATTAATGCAAAATAATTCCACAAAGTTATTAAACAATCAATTTCATTGTAAAACAAAGTAATCAAAACTTTTTTCTGTCTTTGTTTTTGTTACGTCTTCTTTATTTTGTTGTGGCAATATTTTATTTACAAAGAAAACAACAACTGAAAACCAACAGCAGTAACATAGAAAAACAAACAATCATTATCATCTTTGTCAAACTCATCATAAATATCAACATCCTCATCACCAGTGTTGCCAGGAGCTGGAATAAAAGAAGCTAAATGGGCTGTAAAAAAGCCAGATAAATTTAAATCCCTTCAAAAAAAATGCTAAGAAAGCCAACACAATTGTATTTCAAATTTTCTAGTTTTTCGTGTTAAAAGTAAAAAAAAAGTAGAGTAAAAAATTAAAAAGTACTTAAATTATAATATATGTAACAGTGTTACTATTTACGACTACCTTCAGATCAACTAAAATGTATTTTGTTAATAAAAATATATATTTTTATGTGCATATGTATAAAAATAAAATAAGGGCGGTTAAATTTTAAGGTTCGATGTTGCATGTGAACCACACCTAAATTTCAAGTTTTTTTTCTGCATTTTATTTGACATTTATCAATTTCAGACTAAGTTATTCAGGCTTATTATGAAAATGGGCATTGAAATCAAAATTCATGTGCGTAGAATCGTGCAAAATTTTGAGCAAACCGGATATGTAGGAGATGTAAAAATACCAGTGCATACTCGTACAGCTCGTACTGCAGAAAATATTACTGCTATTCGCGATAGTGTAACTGAAGAGCCGTCCACCTCAACTCGTCATTGTGCCCGACAATTGTCTCTCCCACGCTCGTATTTTATGAACATTATGCATAAAGACTTGCTAATAAATGCTTACAAGGTGCAATTGACTCACTATTCAAGGGAATAGTGGATGATCAACTTTCAAAGAAAATTATCATCAGCGATTGGGCATATTTTCAACTCAGTGGATTAGTCAATAATCAGAATTGTCTTATTTGGGCGAAATTTAATACAAGAGTGATGGTCGAAAAACCAATGCAACCACAAAAAGTGACTGTTTGGCGCGGTTTATGGGCTGGTGGCATCATCGGGCCGTATTTTTTCAAAATGAGGACGGTCCGGCAGTTACTGTGAATGGTGTTCGCTACCGTGATATAATTACGAACTTTTTATGGCCCGAATTAGAGGATATGGATGTAGACGATATGCGGTGCCACTTACCACATAGCTAACGAAACAATGGCCTTTTTGATTGACAAGTTCATGGCAGTGTTATCTCATGTGGTGGCGATGCCAGTTTTCCGTTAATATCATGTGATTTGAAAGAAAAGCTGTACGTCGGTTTCTGATAAGGAAGCTTGTCATCCAATAAGCTTAGCACATTTCAGTTTGCTGACTAGCTTTAGATGCTAAATAATGAAATAAGGTCCATACTACAAATCTGATTTTTAAGAATTAGAATAATACTTAGAATAAACGAAACTAGAATATGCATAAATATCACGAGTGTCTAGAAACATTATGAAATCATGAGAAATTTCAAAATCGTAACAATATTGCTGTTTGCTTTTTAAAGAACATCGTATATTTAATTAATAATGCATTTAGCATTTTAACTTTAATTCAACCTTATATTCAATTTCTTTGTTTTGTTTTAACAAGTTTCATAATACTAATTTTAGCAACTCAGAAAATCGATTTTCTTGCAGAAGATTTTTAAACTTTCATACCTCCATCCAACAGTCAACTGTTGATTCTTTAACTAACTTTGTCAATTGCTTATTTGAAAGCTTTCGCCATTGAGCTTTAATCATGTTTATATTCAATACAAGAGAAAATATTTGGTTTTACCATTTTTAGTAAACTATTAATGGATAAAAAGTAAATTTTCAGAAGTGTATCCGTATTTGATGATAATCTTTGCCGCAATGGTTCTATAGTTTCATTAAAAAATCTTACACTTTTGGCACACTATGTATTCAGGAAATTCACTTCATTCAAATTCACAACATTTATATGAAAACTGTGCCGATGTTATTAAATATTTTCAATTGGAAATGATAATGAGTTAAAATTCAAGTTGACAGTTTAGCATAAATGGCAAAAGTAAATGGTTCTGTTGGTTGGTCTAGAAATTGTTTGCTACTCGTATGTTCAAAATCGAGTAAACCAAAATAAATGAGAGCAAACATAATTGTACTTAAAATATTTTTTAACCTAAAATTAAAAATAGCCCTTAAAAATCTGTTTGAAAAATAAGAGAAAGCTAAAAAAAGGCCATAAGTTAAAACATAAATTTCTAGGCTAAATGGTCAACCAAAATGCTAACTCTAGCCTTAAAAAGGCTAACCTGGCAACACTGCGCATAACCACCAATGTCCTTTCAATATTTGTTATACAGCCAGCCACTTTTTCAAAGCTGCTAGTCATCATCAACGTTGTCATCTTTTTTTTTTTGCACTTCCCCAACTAAAAACTTTTGTTTTAATTCATGTTAAATATTGTTGGGGCTGCCTTTTAAATAGTGTATTCAAAAATATAACAGATGTGTTGGAAATTTTTACATTGTGGTTTTAAATATGTAAGCCATATTCTCTTTCAAATTTTATTTCACGGTTTTTTAAGAAACACACATACATATATATGTGTGTTAAAGTATTGTGAGTTTTGAAACATTTTATACATTTTTTAAGGCGACTAACGGAAAGAGATAGAATTTAGTAGACTTTGACAATTGCTAAATGTAGAGAAGTTTGTTTTACAGGCAAATCAAATGGGAAAAATTGAGAGATAAGGAGTTAATAATGCCATGAAATTCAAAACGACGAGCTTATTAATGTTACAATTATACTTAATTTCAAAAATATTTTCATAATTTCCCTTCAAGCTCAGGTCAAGCGCAGGTTTTTATGTTCTCAAGTTTTGGTTTCAAACTTAGTTCTTTAAGCTTCAATCGCAAATCATTATATTGTCTAGTTTTAGCTTCAATCATAGGTTTTTAAGCTTCAATCTTAGATCATTATATTGTCTAGTTTCATTTTCAATCATAGGTCCTTCTGTTGTCAGTTTTAGCTTCAATCATAGGTTTTTATGTTGTTCTATTTTATCTTTTTATGTTTTTCAGTTTTAGCATGAATCACAGGTTTTTATATTTTCCAGTTTTAGCTTCAAGTGTAGGACTTTATGCTGTCCAGTTCCAGCTTCAACCTTAGTTCCTTATGTTTTTAAATTTTAGCTTCTTTACGTTTCTTGTTATAGTTTTAGTATTAATATCGCGTATTTATATTGTGCAGTTTTAGCTTCAATATTAAGTTCTTATGTTGTCCAGCTTTAGCTTCAATCATTGGTCTTTATGTTGTCCAGTTCCAGCTTCAATCCAAGGTCCTTATGTTGTTAAAATTTAGCACAATCGTATGTCTTTATGCTGTGCAGTTTTAATATTAATATTAAGTATTTATTTTGCCCAGTTTAAGCTTCAATAGTAGGTATCTATATTGTCAAATATAAGCTTCAATTGTTATCCAGTTTTAGCATCAATCTTAGGTCGTTATGTTGTACAATTTAAGTTTCAATCTTAGGTCCTTCTGATGTCCACTTTTAGCTTCATACAAAGGTTTTTATGTTGTTCTATTTCATCTTCAATTCTAGGTCCTTATGTTGTCCAGTTTCAGCTTGAATCATAGGGCTTCATGTTGTCCAGTTTTAGTATCAATATCAAGTATTTTTATGCTGTATAGTTTTAGCTTTAATCATAGGTTCTTATATTGTCCAGTTTTGGCTTCAATATTAAGTTCCTATATTATTCAGTTTTAGCTTTAAGCATAAGTCTTTCTGTTTCTTGTTTCAGCTTCCATCGTAAGTCTTTACCTTTTAACATTTTAGCTTCAATTAAAAGAACTCTGGTAAAGTTTA
Source organism: Bellardia bayeri (assembly GCA_950370525.1). Lineage (NCBI taxonomy): Eukaryota > Metazoa > Arthropoda > Insecta > Diptera > Calliphoridae > Bellardia > Bellardia bayeri. Next base: position 34,257,060 of record OX493264.1, on the reverse strand, counting down.
TACTTTTATTCCAAAGTAACAGTGTTTAATAAGTAATTTAAAATGTTTCTTATTTTTTATCATATATATTATTAAAAAAAATGTACCATCTTTATTAACAGTGCTAAACTTACCTTACTGCTTGGGTATAAAACACGTTCATCGTTTGTCGGTTTACAGCTGATTTCCGCTTCACTGGTAGTCGATAAATGACCGGATGGTGTTTGTGTTGCTGATTTTTGTTTGTATTCGCCATCAACTGGACGCAGATGAACAAATAGAGAGAAGAAAAGAAAATTAAATTAAATTAACATTTTTTGCACAATTATTAATGAGGCTGTTGAACAAATATCTATAGTTTATTTGGTGTTTCATGTGTACTAGAATATGCAAAAGTTGTTTGGAGCAGTCTTGGGTTTGTAAGTTTTTATATTTGAGAGCTAATTAAGTAAGAAATAATTTTGTTTAGAGAAAATTAGAACACTTATAAATTTCTGGCTGCGTTATAATTTTAGGAATACTTACAAAGATTATTTTCTAAAAAAAAGCTTCAACATTATGTTAAAACTCTCATTAAACTATTTTGCTTTTAGTTTATAAAATCTTAACAATTGTTGTTAAGAAAACTTTTATTCATTGTACAAACACTTGTTGTTGTTTATTTTTTGTTACATTATACAACAACTATGCTTCTGCTGCCTGCATTTAATTCATTTCTTAATTTAAACCAATTAATCTAAGTCTTTGGCTGTTGGTGTTGCCGTTCTATGCATGCAACTATGTATGTGTTGAACTGCAATGCAATTGCTTGTTATCTTTAATTTCCCAAATACCACATTAATTCCCACATGTTTATGCAAGATTTGTGCAAATATAGCCTAAATTCATTCCCATTTAAAAATTCTTTGTGTTTTTGTTTTTTGTTTCATTTGCCAGAGCCTCCTTTGCAAATAACACTATACTCATTACAAAGACTTTTAGGGATGTATAGTTTATACTCCTGGATACACACATAAATACATAGGGTGATAAATTTAAAGCTATTTCTAATTTTTTTTTCATATATCAGGAAAGATGCACACACCGTCAAAATTAGTCTCGGGTCAGACAATGCATTTTTTGCTGCTCAACTTTTGAGTTTTTGGGTAAGAGGGGAAAAAGAGAGAGAGAGAGAGGGGGCCACTCTTCTTCCCTATCACCAACAAATTCAAAAGTTGAGCAGCAAAAGTTGCATTGTGTGATCCGGAACTTAGCGACCTGTGAGAAATGTATGAAATAAACAATGGCTCTATTGGAAAATAATATTAGTGAGCAGCTTAACAAAGATGGTTCGAAAGTCGTTATTCACTAGATACCGGTAGCAATGCTGGAAAGTGTAATCAAAAGTTAAAATTATAACTGCCGCATGTCCAAAATGTGTAAGAAATTATTTTTAAAAAGTAAATTTCAAATATTGTTCTTTCGGACACTAATAAATATGGGAAAAAATTTTCTAAATGAATCACCCTATGCATAACTACATGAACTAACATTATTTCACATACCAGCCCATATATGTACATAAATACATTTAAGGCATTTGAGTGAATAATGTATAATGTCTTTTTTGGGGAACATTATCTGTATGTAAGGTGGCTGCATTGCAAATTAAGTTGAGAATTCAGATTTTTTATAATGAAATAATATTAAAAATTTTAACTGGAAATGTTCTCCAACTAAATATTTGACATAAAGATCAAGTTAAGTCTTCTCAACAATTTTGGGTGAAACTAAAGACAATTTTTAGTGAACATTTTCAAAATCAATTATTGAATTTTACTAAATAACGCAAGTTAATAATGCCAAATTTGAATTACCCTCCACCTAAATATAACGAGAATTATAGAAACTACAAATATCGATATTTACAAAAGATTTATATAGGTAAATGAATTAGTCGGAAGTGATGACACAAAAAATATAACGACGAATATTAATTAATAAGAGGAACATATATACAAGTAAATCAAATTTCAATTTGATAACTTTATTTTTAAGAAACTTTTTTACATTTAACAGAAATTTGGAAGTCTACATCTATGATCAAATATATTCCAAAAATACCAAAACAATTTTGAAAAATCCAAATTTTGTGATCGGACTAAAAATACCGAAACAGTTAATAAAATACTAAAAGGGCGGTATTTGTAGGCGTGAAAAAAAAAATAAAAAAAATATTTCTGAAATTGTTTTTACTTTATCTTTAATCCTAGGGTTTGACTGACACAACTTTTTTTCGAACAACTCTACTATACCCTCATTCACCACTTTTGGTAGGATATAGAAAAAAATTAGCAAAATTGAAGGCACCTTTTGGGAAAATTAAAAGCAATTTTAATAAAAATTTGTAAGCATTTTAAGTGACAATATGCTAAACAATTCAAGCAAACTCAAATTAAAAATTTGCTAAAATAATTAAACAATTTAAGTGAATTTTTTATATATTTTGGTGAAATTTTATGACGATTTTTTAATAAACCATATTTGCGAAACTAATTTTCAGAGAAAAATTCTTAAGGTAGATTAACTCATTCGTTATCAACAAAATATTTGTTCGGAGAGAGTTTTTAGGAGAGAGAAAATTTTTTTTACATACAACTCTCAGCTTGAATTGGTATAATTTTATATTTTATCTGGACAAAAATGAACTCAGTTGCCAATAGCTTACATTTGTTCATACAAATAATAAGGTCTTATGTATTTCCATGGCCATTTTTTTGAATACACAATATTTCAAAATAATTTAATATTTGTTTTTTGACATTAAAAGACCAAAGCAATATAAATCAATGACCGCATTATTACCACTTGTAAAGCTAATGGATTTTGTTTACATATGGCAGATTTGATTTTCCAGAAAAATCTTTCGAAATGGGTAAACTCTCACTAAAAAAAATTTTTTCCGTACAAAGTTTTTGTTCAGAATCAATCACATGTAGTACAAATTTGAATAAAACAAATTTTTATTGAAAAAATAAATTTATATTCCCAAAAACATTTTACTGCAATTTTTATTTTGGTATTAGAGATTATTTTATTTGAATTCAGTTAATTTAATTAAATAATTCAAAGAATACCATTGTAAAGTAATAATTTTTGCAAATTGGCACATTGGAATTCATTTTCTACCCTGCCAAGTGCGTCATCAGCAATGTTTGTTGTCTAACATCATGTATTTAAATAAATACATCATGTATTTAATTTCACATTATTGAGAAATAGATTTTGGGAATTATTCAAATTTCCGTTACATGTTATAAGTTAGAAGAAAATTGACATACATTTTCTTATTATTATAAACAATTTGTATTATTACAAATTTGTTATTGCGTTTCCCGTTGGTTGCAAATACCAATAATGTATGTTTTTATTGTTTTTTCGCTTCTATGGTAGATTCTGGTTTTTGCAACTACGAAACACCGGAGTTGAAATGACAACTTTTTACACTGTATTTTTCCAGTTTCATGTTTTTTCTTAACTTTGAACTTTTGATATTTATTATAAAAGAGATTTTTTCCATAGTTTAGGAAAAAGTTATTTGTAATAAAAGCTCCTAGTAAAGCGCAAATTTACAGTAAAAGTTGTTGATTGAAAAGTTTTTTGCTAAGATTTCAATAAAATTTGTTGGGGAAATAAATTTTTAGTAAACATTTGTCGATAAAGTGAAAACCCTAAAATTTTAATAGCAGAGAAAATGTATGTTAAAATTTTTTAGTGGAAACTGTTTTGAACAGTCAAACATTTACAATTATGCCCCTGAAAAAATGTTTGATGAACAAATGTCATTCAATTTATTCGGTAAATATTTTTCAACAACTTAACAATTTATCCTCTGACTCTCTCTTACTAACATGCTCTGCATAGTTAGTCTACTAAATGTTTAAATATGTCACTTTAAGTTGGCTGCCTGCATATTTGCAAAGGTATAACGAAATGTTAAATATAGAAATTTAGAGATGCAGAGAAAACGAAAATAAAACACAAACAACACATTTCCTGTAAATCTTTCAAATACAACATACAGCAAAAAAAAAAACACATTTCTACAAACAACGCCATACCAGTAATTTAACAACAACAAAAACCTTACACTAAGGCATCTGTAACTAATTCAGCATATAACACACAAATGCATAAAAGGTGCTAGATGTAAAAAGAACAGGAAGATGTGATGGAGGTAGTGGTGAGCAGAGAGTTGTATGTGGTAAAGGCAGCAAAAAGGGAATATGAAAGTAGAACAGGATTTGCTAAGGGTTAAAGTAATATTTGTCAAAATAAATTCGACTTCATTTTGACTAGTTTACAAGGAAAGGTATATATGTGTTAATAGAAAGATAAAGTAGTATATACCTATATATTATATACTATGTGTGTGTAAGTAGTATGAGTTTGTATACATTACCATCTTTGTAGGGCACCACATCTGGATTCTTTTCATCATTTTTCTTTTCATCGTATCTGGTATCCGTATCTGTATGACTTAATGGCAATGAGCTTTTATCTTTAATTTGCAAATTGTCAGGACGTGAGAATCTTTGATTTTGATGTTGATATTTTTGCTGCTGTTTGTGTGAGCGCAATTTCAATGCCGCAATTGTACCAATCCCAATGCAAACTATTGCCACTAATATGCCCACAAATATGCCAACCGAGAGTATTGGTGTTAATTCAATATTTGTCTGTGATCCTTTGTATGAAGTCAAAGCCACTAAGAAATAAACAGAGAGAGAGAGAGAGAGTGGAAGAGAAAAGTAGAAATGAAAAAAAAAATTGAAAGTTGAAAATGTTTTTTTTTTTTTTTGGCCAAATCAACATGGATTTGTCTAAACTAAAAATGAAACGAAATATAAAATAGAAAAGAATATAATTGATTTTTATTCTGTTTTAAGGCTGAAAATAAAAAGTAGTTTACGATTTCTTATTTTGAAGCATTTTTCACATTTTTACCTAAAGTGTAAAAAATTAAATTTTCGTTTGTTTTCTGTGTACAAGTGTTTTAGTGTTTATTTGTAGCTGTATTAAGCATTGTTCACAGAAAATCCGGCTGCATAAAAGTTTAAATGTGTATGTAACAAAAAAAAAGAAGCGACACTTTAGAATCACAAATTCCTTTTAATTTATTAATATTTAATAAAATATCAAAAAAGAAACGAAATTACTGCCCTCTTCTAAAAATATCTATTTTTGTCTTGATGAATTGCTTTAACTTTAACCCAATAATTTTGAAATATCTTTTTAAGATTGTCCAATATTTTTCAATTGGTCGAAACTAGTGACAATTAGATGCTTTTGCAGCGTTGCCGAATTTTATTTGAACAATGCTGTTTTCATTAGTGCTGACATGAGTGTATATGTGTGTTTAAATGGTATTATTATTATTCCTTCAAATTGCCTTTTTATGTTAATTATTTGCTTTTTAAATGCTTGGCCTGTTTTTCTTTGGCTGTTTCATCATTCTGTGTTTTTCTAGTTTTTCATTTATTTTTTGTTTTGTTTCTCTTTCTATGTTTTTTAGGTTGTGTTGATTGCTTTGCCTTAACAGCTTTTAAGCAAAATGTTTTATTTTTTTTTGTTTCTTATTTTTGTAGCTTGCACAATTAGCTAAAGTGTGTCTAGTCTTCATTATTACCCTCCTGCTATCCTTTCGTTTCTCTAAGCTAGTTACATTTTCAGTGTTTAATGGCTTGGGGTAAGCAGTATATATACATATAAATGTATGTGTTAGCTGGAGTATTTTGTAAAATGTTTCAGTTTTTTTTTTGAGCTTTTTTCTTTAACAAAATATGCTAATTTATCTTATTTTGCCTTCTGTGCTGCTTTTCTATTTTGATAAATTTGTTCTTTAAATTGTTTATCAAGTTTTTGTTGCAACAAATTATTTTATTTTTGTTTTTTTTTTTTTTTTTTTTGCTGAAATTTCTTAAATAAATTTCATTTTCTATAAAATTTATTTTTAGTAATTAGTACCAGAAATTAATCCTTTAGCTAGCATTCTTTTTATATTTTAAAGTACAATTTTTGTTGACATTTTTTCTATACCTGAATTAAGCTTCTTTATTTTAAATGCATGTAACAGGTTTTACTTTCCTTTATTGTTTGCATAATTTTGAACGTTTCTTTCCTTTTTAAAGGGTTAAAAGGTCTTTTGCCCTAAACTGTCTTCTTTCATTATCTATTATCCTACACCTCTTTTTTTTTGTTGCTAGGCGGCTGCCTTGTATTTCAATTTAATTTAATTATTTCAAAATGTTTAGCTTTATTTTGTTTTCGCTTGTTAGATCTCATTTAACTGGCTGATTATTAAAAGCAAGCTGAGAGAAAATAATAAAAAAAATTTTAATAAATGGCAGCTAAATACAGCTTTATATTCATAAAAGTATTAAGAAACTTAAAAGGAAACATTTAAATATTTTTTTTAGAAAAATTAAACTTGTTTTAACACGCTATTTTGTTGCCATAATGAAACCTTTAATGGTGTAGGCAAAGAGGAAGTTAAAGTCCTCTGAATTTAAATTGTTGCCAGTATTTTTAAGCATGAGCTTGTGTGTTAGTGTTTAAATATTTATGCTTAGGCTTTTAAAAATAACGCAATATATTAAATATCACACACTGTGTAACGATTTCCTATAAAACAAAATAATATTGCATTAATTTTATTTGTACCTAAAATTTTTTTAAGTGTGTTAATGAATGAACCCTCACTTTTCTAGCATGGTAGAACGTTTTTCTTTTATATGCAGTTTATCCCGATTATCTGTGCTTGCTCATTTTAACTTACAAATTTACATTTATATATATTAAAGTAAAGTTTTGAGTAAGCGTAGTTACTTTCACTTATTAAATTTAATTTTATGATAATATTTACCATAATAATTTTTTATTGGCATGTCAAGTTAGCTGACCTTTTTTAGATCACATCATCTTATGATGATAATACTTTGGTCTTTTTTCACTTTAGCTTAGATAAATGTCATTGTATTTGATTTTTTTACTTATTTTAAAATATGCACTACATAATTCAACTATAGATCGAAATAAGATCATTCGTTCTAGAAGAGAGGTGCTGATCAGAACAAGCAAACAAAAAGACAAATTAAAAAAAAAATTTTATTGTGAAAAGTGACACAAGTGAACCAAAAGTAACCAAAAGTGTTTTTTTTAAATAATCCCTACAAGGAAGCTAAACATCTTGCTTTGTATTGATTTTAAAAGGATAATACTTCTTAAGTTTCCCATTGGTCGACTGGAGCATTGCCCCTGAAAAACAAAATCAGCCTAGATCCAAAAAGGGTCTAAAGTCCTATGGTTCAACAGACGTGGTATCTATTTTCCAGTTGGAACTATCGAGAGTTTAGTATGATGTCTTCACCTTCAAAAGAAACACGAAATTCTACATGGTTTGGTAATTAAAAATAAATAATTAATAAAAACTTAAATTATTTAATACAGTTTCAAATTATATAATTCCCAATTAAATTTTAAAATAATATGTTTATTAATAATATTTAAAAAAAATAACCAAATATCTAAAACTAGTTTATTTGCTCCTGTGCATAATTGAAATTTTATACCTAATGTTTTTTCTGTTAAATTATGTCTTAAAAATTGTGCTCAACTTAAAATACAAAAGAAAACGAATTGCTAAAACCTATAGAGTAATTCCATATGAAAGCGATCATCTTTTGGACGACCCCTCTCCGATTTTAAAATAAATAGTCTCAATCGATTGCCCAGCAAAAAATAATGTACCTACATATTTTTTTTTTTTATAGTAACTGGTTTAGTGGTGGTGTACACCACTGTCATGTGACAAAATTGAAGAATTCTTCATAAGGGACCTCATTGAAAGTAGTTTAAAAAAAAAAACTACTAAAGCGATCGCAACGAGTGATAGCTCGTTGGAAAGGTATTGAATCAGGCTTTAATTGAAAAATAAAATTTTCCTAATTTTTCTTAGAAATTTACCTTTAAATTTTCCCATGAAAATTAAATTTTCCGATTTTCCACAGAAGCTCCTAAATTTTCCGGCTAATTTTTGCTTTTTTGGATTTCTCATAATTTTTGCTTTAAGAATCAGCAATAAAAAAATGGGCTCCGACTCCTTGTTTGAACAGGAGCAGAGCATTTAAGAGACCACCTTGTTAAAAATCGTGTAAAAAAGTGTAAAATCGATTTGTCTCAACAAGCCAATTGAAACAAATGCAGCAACAATCCGAGAGTGAAATGACAAGTGAACAAAATGTTTCATCTGATAGTGATGCAGACATTCCGATATATATTATTATTATTTTTTTGTTAATTACTAAGAAAAACTAAGAATTATCAATATATGAAAACAAATTTAATAATTTCAACTAAAACATGAAATTAAAAATCTAAATAATACTAAAATCAATTTAATTTTATTTTATTTTAGAAAAGTTCAAATGATTTTAATTTAATAATAATTCGATGAATTCAAAATTTATTAATATTATCTAAGATCAATAGAAAACAGAGTAAAACAAGAAAACATAAAATATTTTTAACATTTTCCCTTATAATTAATTAAAATCTTTTGTACTTATTATTTTAACTGAGTCTGTAAAAAAAGTTTAGTGTATCTGTTTTTTTTTTTTACTCAACTTCTTTTTATGAACTTTATTTATCATAATTACAAAAAAAAACACATGAGAATCTTTTCATTTAGCAAACAACAACATCATCTCATTTTGCTGGGCCCTTCAAACGAGACGATTATAATTTGGAACACCAACAATTAAATATGTTGTGAGTAATATTGATCTCTAATTTTTTTTTTTTTTTGTAATTATTCGTATTGAGAAGGTATTTTGTTTTCATTTCCAAACTGTTCTCCTTTATTTCTTTTTAACTCTGCTTTATTCATATTTGTAAAAAAATCATAGTATTCAGTATAATATCGGCATTCTTGATGTTATGATATTTTTCGTTTATTTATAAAAGGTTGTATTTATATGCCTCTAATTTTTTTATATTCAAAAAATGTTTTATTTTGCTTAATTAGAAAATGAATTTCTAAATATTATCTAAAGGAAATTTTGACAAAATGTAATCAAGTATATTAGTCTTCAATAGGGACAGATTTAAATTTTAGGGTAAGTTTACTGTCAAGGCGTTGGACTATTAGTTCATTGGGAGGGAATAAGTTTATCCTACGTGGCACTACATCGAACCATGGTTTTTTCCTATTTTTTTTTTATTCTCTTTAAATAGGATATTAATATTTTTGAAACTCTTTGGTTTTTATAGGCATTAAGAGTTTTTATATATTTATGCGCTAACATACGGGTTTAGAACCAAACTACCATATATACGCTAACCGGAAAATCTTTTTATATGCCTCCTAAAATTTGTGTTTTAGTCGATTTTTGTTATTTACATAACAAGTTAGTAGCGCGTAACAACTGGTTATTTAGAAATAAATAAAAAGGTTTTTATATCCATTATTGTTTTACTATAAAATACACACTTTGAACTGCTTTTCTATAAACTAAAAATTACTTAAAAGAAAAAATAACTATTAAGATTTTAACCCTTATTTGTGCATCAAGGTATCCTTGGCGTTTGAGTCAAAGCTTTTTATTGAAATTGATAACTTGTATATCTGAAACTTTTTATGAACTACTAACTTTCAAATAATTTAGTTTTTTTGCATCCGTACGCCTTGACGTTTTCTTGTAATTTGCTTGAGAGACCAATTTACTCTTAACAGCGTTTCAAGGTACTCAGGTACATGTACGTATTTTATATAAGTAGCTTTACATGAATAAATAAAATTCGGTATAAATTATAATCAAAAACAATTTATTACATCTTATTTAACAGAATCATAAAACCCACAAAATTCAATAAGTAATGAAAACAAGAATAAATTTATTGAGCAGTTTCTACATATTGGTCAAATAATCGAGTGTTGATTGCGGATTGGCTTGGAGCAGCCAGTACAAGCTTTACGATTCTTTCTCTGCCTCATACATAGCTGCGAGCACTCGTAACAACTTCATACTTCCTAGAATGCTCCCGCTTGTGCCTCTTGTTTTTGTTAGTATATAAAAAATTTGTATTGCAGATGATGTGGATGACTGTGAATTTATTTTTGTATTTTTAGCCCGATGCTCAATATTTTACTGCTTTTTCTCTACTTAACTTTCATAGGTACCCACGTACCCATTGCACCGCATTAAAATGTGTTCTTTTTTGCCGCACACATAAGGGTTAAACGAGCCAAACAAATAATACCTAAATGAGTGTAGTTTAATTGAAAGCAATGTATTTATGAATTATAAAGGAGGAATAAAGCTTTTAGACCATTAAAATTCTAAAATTTTTTAATTCAATGTTGTCGTGTGATGTCAAATTTAATATTTAGTGTTTAAGAAAACGAGCTTGAGACTTTTGCAAACAACTTTTCAAGAACAAAAGGATGTCACTAATTTTCCCTGTACAATTTATAAGTTGCCATAGAAAATCTATACAGTGCACAGTGCGGTAGATCGTAAATCTAACTAGACAAAATTAATAAATTGCGTTGGGTTCACTTCTCACTTATGAATTAAATAAAAAATGAGTCCAAATATATATAAACTTTTTTTCAAAAGAAGATTTTTTTATTAAAATAAGACAAAAAATAAACAGTTCTGACTGTCAAGAAAAAATATATTTTTAAAATAAAAAATTGGTGTCTTTAATACATCCTCTGAGATTATTTGTATACACAAGTATTTACGTTTAATATAACTAAGATTCATGATTAATAGAATTAGTAAATCAGTTTTTACGCAAGAATTCGGAGAAAATCATTTTTAATATTAAAATATTTTTAATATTTTTAATAACCATTTGATAATAATTGTTTTCTTTACATGATTTTCCTTTCTAACATGAATAATACAGATAATAACACATAAATACAATTACAGATTTTAATTTTATTCACTTTCATATGCATCTTTAAAACATTTTTTCCTCCTCAAAAGCATGAACAGATAATAATGAAAAAAACTTCTTTCAAACCTCGAACTCGAAAGAGAGTGTGACGCAAACTTACGATAAAAGGATCTGCAGAAACTAAACAACTCTCTAGTATCCTCGTGTCCTTATTTGTTACTTCTTAAGCTTCTTCTGACAGCTGTCTTATAGAAAGAATGCAAGACCTTATTAAGTCTTCTCCATGAAAAAGGATTTCATGGACGCTAACTGGCATAATGTAAGATGGGTATTCGTTAAATAAGAGGTCTTTGCGGCGTATTTTGGAAGTTTTTACCCATTCTTTAAAAATTTCCTTTAGCGAAAGAGTGGAGGTCATACTAGAGAGATGGAAAAAAAATGTATGGCGGTGGCAAAAATGCACAATATGTTTTGATTTTACCTTAAACTGAACACATGAAAGATTAACCCAAATATAGTTTTACACCGGAACTATTAGGAATAAACAGGTTTAACTCTACTTTTTATTCCCTACACTACAATATACCCTATTGGATTTGTGCTGATGTTTATAACACCCATAAATATTGGTCCAACACCCAACTTAAGGTATACCGATCGACTCAGAATCACTTTCCAAATCGATTTAACGATGTCCGTCCGTCTGGCTGGCTGGCTGGCCATGTAAAGCTTGTGCGCAGAGTACAGGTCGCAATTTTGAAGATATTTCGATAAAATTTGGTACGAGATATTTTTTCGGTCCAGGGATGGATGGGATTGAAACTGGTGGAAATCGGTCTATGATTTCACCTGGCCCCCATACAAATATCCTCCCGAAATTGGGGTTTACCGATCATAAATCTTTGAAATATGCAAGTATGCAAACAAATTTCACCACAAATTAGTAATAAATGAAGCTAAATTACATCTACAAATTTCGTGAAGATCGGTCCATAAGTAGTAGTAGCTCCCATATAAGTCCCACTTACGAAAATCACTTAAAAGAGCATAACTCTTTTAAAAATGTTGGTATCCAAATAATATTAAACGCAAATATATTCTGTGTATATACATATAATATGGTAGAATTTTATGATGATCGGCCCATAACTAGTTGTAGCTCCCATATAAGGCCCAATTCCTGAAATCACTTTAAGGACCATAAATCTTTTAGAAATGTTGTTGTCCGAATAAAATTTAACAAAAATGAGTTTTTTATGTACAAATAGGATGACACCTAATTTTATAATAGTCAGTTCATAAATAGTCAAAACTCCCATAAAGACCCTCTCCGTAATTCACTTTAACCTCCATAAATCGTTTAAACATATATATATCGAGATAAAGTTTAACACACATAATATTTATATTCACGGAAGTCATGGCACTAAATTTTTGGATGATCGGTCCATAGGTAATATCTCCCATATAGCGCCCATATCTGAAAAACCATTTATTGATATGCTGGGTGTAGGGTATTATATGGTCGGGCTTGACCGACTACACTTTCTTACTTGTTTTACTTTTTTTTTTGTTTATTGTATCTTCATTAAAAATTAACTAAAAATAAGTATATCAAATCTTATATCTAAAAAAATTTAATTATTAGTCCAGCCAATGCCGCATGATAATTGTTTCACCATTGTTGGTTACTTTACTTGATAAAAGGAAAAATTTTGTGTTTTGCACAATACTTAAAAGTGGTAATATATTTGCTTGAAATAGGGCTTAATAATAACAAAAAAATAATATGACAATAATATCACCATAGCCTTTTGAATCGCAAACCAAAGTCCACAAAAAATACGCTTTTCTTTGAAATCTGAATGCTCGTGTGGACAACAACTGACTTTAAAGCTTACTTTTTCCTAACCGGAGCTAAAAACAAATAAAACAAAACATGAATTACAGCTGCCATTGTATAGAGAAGCTCATTAAACGATCAATAGGAATGTTGCCAGACATTTTTTTCCAGCTAGATTTGTGATTTATCACAGTGTTCAGTGGCAGATAAACGTTTGCAGGCAAAAGTTTTGGCTTACTTTGAACTTTGAGCACGATTTGGCTACATCATAATAATGAATTGTGAAACACTTTTGTAATCTAGTTCACTGTATTACTAAATTTTAGCATTCTGAAATACAAACTAGCCATAGAAAATATAATAAATATTTGTCAAAAATCAATCCATACATTCTTTCTTAGCAAATAAGGTGGCGGAAATTTTATTCATTACCCGACTTTCATTCATTACGGTATGTTACTAAAACCTGGTGAAAAGTGTAACGACACTTTTAATAATGCTTGTATCTTATGAATTAACTCGATGAGTTTACTTGTTAGTATGTTTGTTGGTTTTCCCCATTGTTTAGTAGATATCAAAAATAATAATAGATAACTGGACAGAAAATAATTAAAAAAACAAGAAAAATATAAAAAAAGTATTTACAATACAAAATATATATGTATATGTACATATGGGTCTGACCAAATGTTACAAATGTGATGTGTGCAGTAAAAATCGAATACGTGTCCTTTAATATTCTCTACAGGATTTCTTTTTTAAATATTTATAATGAACTTAATTGTAGAATTATAATATATTTAAGTGTTAAATATATTATAATATCATTTAAAATTCAAAAAGGTCTGGCCAGACTCATGTGTAAGACGAAGGGTTAAATAATGGTGGTTTGGTGGAAACTAACTTCAACAGTCAGTATTGTCAATATTCTAGTTGTTTTCTTTCATAAAATTTTTCTTTTTATCACTAATTTTTTTATGACATCTGATCTCGAATATTGTAATTAAGACTTTATTTTATCAATATTATTAATAGATTGAATTGCATAATAAAGACTATAACCTTTTTAAATACAGAAGCACTGCATTCTGCATCGATCGGAGCAAATAGTAGTAGAAAAGCAAAACATCCAAAGCTCTTCTTTCTGAACAGTTTTTAACAGATATTGCAACATGTGGCCGAGCTTTGCCATAATAATATTCCATATTACGCTTTTATGTGTGGTCTCGGCGTTTTTTGGCCAATGCTCGTTCTATATGAATCAGTTAGATTCAGAACAGATTTCCTGTGATGGTCTGGTCAGATTTCAGCAGCTTATACTAGATAGAATCCTTTTGGCATCACTAAATACAGATTATTATCTTAGCGCCTTGGATATATAACTTTGGTGTAGATTCGGCTGGTTTGCTGGGATTTACAGACGATCTCTTATGCTTCGAATTATCATAATGTGTTTTTCATTCTTTGCAATAATTGTTTCTTTTATAGTGTTTGAGCTACATTTTGAAATGCAAAATCGCCTTTAAAGGTCTTAGAGCATAAATTCATATGTTCCCTGCTTTTGGATTGTCTTTGCAAAAAATATTAATTTTTAGCATACACTCGACATATACATATATATTAAATTTTCCACATAGATAACATGTTAACCTAGTTCAGCAAAAATACTAGTTCTTTAAAATTAGCTAGCTACACATCACTGCTACGCCTCAGGTTACTTTTCAGAGCTTTATTTTTCCTACTCAATCATCACACACAAAGCTGAATAGTAAATTTCTTTTAAAATTGTATACGCTTAAGGAAAATTATCAAGCAAAAAGCCTAGAATTTTTAAAATTATGTTGACTTGAGAACAATTGAAATGTAAATGTAAATAAAATATTATTTAACATATTCTAAAATGTATTTTTTTTATTTTTCTGCTTTAGTTCTTATTATTATTATTTGGGAAGCTCATGAATTATTCATAATTTTAAATAAAATGCAAAAGAATAAGTCAGAAAAATTCATTTTTCTCAAGAAACTTTTACATAAATAATACAAAATACACATACATATATACATAAAATTATCTACTACATTACTCTACACACATTTAGCTTTCAGCCTAAACTTATACTATACGGTGTATCACTTAAAAGTGTCCCAGCATATTATATGCAAAATTTTATGCTTGTTTTTGTTTCCACCACCCCATTACGCTAAAGGCCATAAAAAAGTTGTTTATAATAAAATTATTATTTCTTTAAAGTATCATAATAAGAATTCTGTAACAAATTTTGTTAAGTTATTTACATTTGGCTTCTAAGAAATAAAAGAAACAAAAATGAGAAGAATTTTTATGAAATAAAAACAAAACAAAATTTGTTTGTGGGTTATAAAAATGTAAACTTACCTGTTTGCTTTTCTGCGGCCTTTAAAGTGTAACCTTCCAATAACACTGGCTCACTGCGGCCTCTTAAATTAACCGCATAAACAAAAATTTTGAAAAAACGTCCAGAATCTAAAGCATTGACACTTAGAACAGGATATTTGGAGGATATATTTGCCTGTAAGGTGGCGGTTTGTTGATCAAATATTTCCAATAGAAACCATTGCCGTAAGCCACCATCGAAACCTAAAAAATTAATTAAATATATTTAATATGAAATGATAAATAAATATTTACATGTTTATTAATTTTATTATAATCACAGTGTGTTTTTCTAGTTATGTTCATTTTGTTAAGCAAACAAGTTATTTATAAAATGTTTATTAAAATAATAGAAATTTTAATTTGTTATGCTTTTATTTTTATTTTTATTGACATACATATTTTATTGTTTTTTTTTTTTTTTGAAATCTTTTATATTTAAAATGTTTCTAGTTATTTGCTAATAAATTCAGTTTATCTTTAATTTAATGAAAAAAAGTTTATTATTCCTAACAGGAAATGTCATGGGTTTAACTTTACATGCGTCATGCTGTTACGCCAACAATAATAGCTTTCAACAAAGTCCACTTTATGCTCCAAAAGAAGAAAATTGTTTGCAACAATATGTTAAAGATATAAACTGTTTTCTTTGACATAAAAGAAAGATTTGTCATACAGGCCTATCAGTAAAGGAAATTGTATATTTTAAAATTTTATTGATTTATATAGTTGTATAAACTTAATTTTATTAAACCTACGCATTAGTGAGGTTTACATATATTGCTGTTCAAATTTAACATAATCAGTAGAAAAATAGCTGATGAATTTTTGCATCATCAGATGACCAATTGACCTTGAAAATGGGGATCACTAATGTCTTCTATTTCGGGCGTAATGCTAAATAAAATAATTTAAAATACAAAATCAAAAGTAATAATTTGCGGTAAATAAACAATAAGTTCAAAAAAAATTTGCTTGTCCTCAATTTTGTGTTTTTTAAACTACATTCACAAAAGCTATAAATAGAAAAAATATAGTTTTACATATTCACCACAAAAATTTAAAATTTTTTACAAGTTTATTAACAATGTTATGGTCACTTTAATTTTTATATGATTGCGATAACCATAGTACGGTGTAGTTACGATCCAGATGATTACCACAATCATATATATTACCTATATCTATATTTGTGGCAATTATGTTTATGATAAATCTATTTATCATAACGTATAACACAATATACAGGGTGGGCCAAGTTTGACTGACTGAAGTGCCATTGTGGCTCTTGCGGTATGAGCTGTAGCTCCATCTTGCTGGAACCATATGTTACGATTATTGAGAACTATCGGACGTACAAAATTTTCCAACATGGTCCGGTGGTTCATTAAGCTCATTTTCGAAGAAATATGGACCAATAACTTTATCAAAATTTCAAAATTATTTCAAATCAGTCAGTCCAAGTTGGCCCACCCTGTAGTATAATCTTTTAAAATAAAACTGATTATCTTAAACATTACATAATTGTTATAATCATATAGTAACGTCCACAAATATAATATTAAAGAAAAGGGTTTAAAATATTGAAATAGTTGTAGTAAACATGCACAACAAAATTTTTTCTCTGCGTGTATTAACGAAGGCGGACACACGTCTCATGAAAACATAAATGAAAAGAAACCAGCGTTTAACACCAAAAGATTATTCTATAGCAGTATGCAAATCCATGCCATTCGCGATATTGGTTATATCTCAGCAGTAAAAAGCAAGCAAGTAAGAAAGTATAGTCGGTCATGCCCAAACCATATAATACCCTACACCCAGTAAATGTATAAAACAGTTTTTCATAAATGGGCGCTATATGGAATATATAACCCATTGTGGATCGATCATCCAAAAATTTAGTTCCATGATTTCTGTGAATATAAATATTATGTGTGTTAAACTTTATCTCGCTATAAATAATTTAAAAAAAAATACTCAAATAGATACATAGAAAAACAAAATAACTCGTTTAACCCTAGAAGATTAACTTCATTTATTATACGTTTAAACTAACATCACGTAAATTTGACGTACTATAGAAGTTTTCCTAAAGCGCTTCCTTAATGTGAGAAAATATGTTTCCCTTTTATTTATTAAATAACTTATATTACGTCAAACTCAAATTGAATTCATATTAAACTCAGTGAACAAATTATAGTTTCCCGTTTTTATACCCTACACCACCATAGTGGGGAGGGTATATTGGATTTGTGCTGATGTTGGAAATGTTCACAAATATTGGTCCAACGCCCACCTTAAAGTATACCGATCGACTCAGTATCATTCCCTAAGTCGATTTAACGATGTCCGTGGCTGGCTGGCTGGCTGTCCATGGAAAGCTTATGCGCAGAGTACAGATCGCAATTCTCAAGATATTTCGATAAAATTTGGTGCATGATATTTTTTCGGTCCAAGGATGAATGGGATTTATTATGGTGGAAATCGGGGTATGATTTCACCTAGACGCCATACAAATGCCTTCCCGAAATAGGAGTTTAACGATCATAAATGTTTGAATTATTCTCGTCCTCAAACAAATTTGACTACAATGAAGCCAATTCACATCAAGAAATTTTGTGCAGATCGGTCCATAATTGATCTAGCTCCCATATAAGGCCCACTTCTGAAAACCACTTTGAAGAGCATAACTCTCTCAAAATTATGGTATCCAAATAATATTGGACACAAATATGTTTCATATATATAAAATTAATATGGTACAATTTTATGATGATCGGTACATAATTAATCAGAGCTTCCATATAAGGCCCACTTTCGAAAATCAGTTTAAAGAGCATAACTCTCTTAAAAACGTCGGCATCCAAATAAGAAATGATGACACCTAATTTTATAATGATCGGTCCATAATTAGTCAAAACTCCCATATAAAACCCTCTACGTAATTCACTTCAACCTTCATAAATCTTTTAAAAATATTAATATCGAGAAAAAGTATAACATACATAATATTTATATTTGCAGAAGGCACTAAATTTTTTGATGATCGCTCCATAATAGCTCATATCTCCCATTGTTTAATACATATACTGGGTGTAGGGTATTATATAGTCGGGCTTGACCGTCTATACTTTTTTACTTGTTTTGATTTACATATTATTTAAAATTTATTTGACTTCTCAGGAAAGTAAATGTTAACATCTCTCAATTCCCTCTATCTGTCTGTCTCTGTCTGCTGTTGTAATCCACAACACAGAATTTTTATTTTCATTAAATTATTCTATTAAGTCAATATATCTATTTTTGACATGTCTGCCAGGTATCAAGAGAACATTTTTTTTCCTGTTTTGTTGTGGGAATGAAGGTGACTCTTTGTAAACAAATTATTAACCAACAATTGTTAGTGTGTTGTTGTTTGGCAGAGTTGACTAGAGCATAGATAAAACAGGAAACCAAAAACAAAGAAGACGAGAATTGATTGTAAGATTGTGAAGAAAATAAAAAAAAATGTCAATCAACTTGTTCAGAAGAGACTTTTATAAACATACTTTTTACCCAGCTATTTGATTTTCAATGCAATGTTTTGGTGGCTTTATTTATTTTTTTTTTATTTTATACAGGAGAAACAAAACAGAAAAAAATTCTGAAAAAGGTCACTTATTTATTGTGCTATATTTTTGTTGTCGCTGTTATAAAGTTATTGTTGTTTTTTTATCAGACTCTGTCCACAATTTTATGAACTTGACTTGGTTTTTTGTTTGTTCGGTTTATATCATATTATTATACTCATTTTGAGCTATTGTTGTTGAAGTTTCTTTTTTCCTTCATTATTATATATGTATATTTATTTTGGTTTATTTTTAAAAACATACCTTCAATGCAATAGACCTCCAGAGAATCTGATGTTTGATTTACTACTGTACAATTGGCTGGCATTTCAGGTTTGCCAGCTGCTATTAAATGAAAAACACAGGGCTCCTTTTGTTGTCCAACATTATTATCAGCCCAGCACATAATAGTTCCAAAGTCCATTTCCTATAAAAAAAAAGAATTACAAATACTGCTGTGAACAATGAAAAATATTTCAAAAAAAAATTGTATTAAATTTGTATTATATTTAAGTATAGTTGCGTATAAGATTTTCAAAAAGTTATTCATGTAGAAATTGTTTGTGTTGTCGTATAATTATATTATTAAAAGAGTTTATATTGAAGTTTAGACGGATATGGCTTTTATTGAAGCATTAAGTCCCAGCACGTGCTGTATGAAAAACGAACGTACATAACGTAACTTAAATAAATAATGGCAAATATATATGTTATGTAGTGGATTACAGCAGAGGATTTTTACAACGGAAGCTATTTCTTTTATTTTAGCTAACCACTCATTAAAAATTTTTGAGTAATAAAATATATATGTAATTGGTTAGTATTTTATTTTGTAAAAAAAAGTTTATTGTTCATTTTATGATAACATTTGCAATCATAGTTGCAGCCATAATGCTGACATGAGGTCAATCATACATACGGTTTTGCAAGCTTACACAACGAGCAACGTTCTAAAGAAACATAACTCACTCACAGGAAACCCTTAACCCTTCGTTTTACACATGAGTCTGGCCAGACCTTTTTTAATTTGAAATGTTTTTATAATATATTTTACACTTAGTTAGAGACTTGAAATTTCATAAACCCTTCTACAATTTAGTTCGCTAGAAATATTTAAAAAATAAATCGTGGAGAGGATGTAGGAGGACACTTATTCGAATATTTTACTGCATACATCACATTTGTATCACATGACTCTGTTCAGACCCATATACATACATATATTTTTATTGTAAATACAGTTTTCTTTATATTTTCTTGACGTTTTTAAATATTTTTTGTCCAGTCACCTATTATTATTTATTTATATCTATTACACAAGATAAACCAACGAGGAAAAACCAACAAACATACTAACAAGTAATCTAGTTAATTTATAAGGTACAAGTTTTATTGAAACTCTCGTTACACTTTTCACCACCTCTGCTTTAGGTTTGTGTTGATCATAATGAGATGTGAATGAATCATCTTTTAACATATGAATATTTATTCAGGCAACCAAGCGCAAAGAGAAAATATTTGTTACTGTAGTTGTTCTACAGCTGTAGTTGTTGTTCGTATTTTAACACTGTTTGCAATAATTTTTTTTTATAAATTCTTTTAAGGTGTCCATGTTTAGGCCCTATTATGTTCAAAGTTTTTCAGTTGTACCGATTTTAAATATATAACTGTAAAAATTTTGTTTCGATATTGACATTTATAAGATAGCTATGCTATTGTGTTTTAGGTAACTGGATTAAAAGGCCGCAGTCCGAGGAAGGCACCTTTTAAGTTAAAAATATGCTTTGCTAAGAAAAACCTGCACCAGGAATATTGGGCAAATTTGCTTTGGTCAGATTAAACAAGGTAAATAACATTGTTTGGTTCTGATAACAAAACCATCGTTCTAAGGTCAAAAAATAAAGAATTTAACTTTAGGCATACCCCAAAAAAAGCCCTGAAGTATGGAGGATATTATTAATATTTATTCATTTAGTTTTGCTCCAATTTACTGAATTTATGAGCTATATATTAAAATAAAATATGTCAAAAACAAATGCTACCTTATGTCAGAAAAGAAATGCCGCTCCTAAAGGAAGGACAATGATCCTAACTAGGACACATTCAAACTAGTCTTACAGTGTGGAGCACTTATGAGTAGATTTTACTACTTTGTGTACATGTAACTGCATGAAAAAACTAATAAAGAAAATTAGAAAATGTTTTTCGTCATTTATTATCTTTATGTTTTATATTAGCAAAATGTATAAATCAACTCTAAAGTCATCAAGTTCTAAGAAAAAATATAAACAAAACCAAAACAACTCGCATGTACTCAATTTTTCATCATACAAAAACTGTTAGGAATGATAGTATTTTTAATATTTAGTCCAATTCCCTTTATTTCCGAAAACACTTTCTACACATTTTGGCATACTCTCCACCCATTTAGCAATTACTATATTTGGAATACTCTCTCAATCGAGTTGAAGAAGTGAAGGTAGTGTCCAAACTGACCACAAATTCTCAATTGGAATGAGATCAGCACTTTTTGCTGGCCCCTGTATCAAGAGGAAATTCTACACAACCAAGAAATATGGTTTAGGTTACCATCCAGCTGAAAATATGTGGAAAAAGATCCACAGAATAGATGCTCTTATCGACAAAATCTTCTTCTTTGAATTCTTTGGGCTGAAAACGATTAAAGTTGAATTCGTCTGATCAGATTATACGTTACACGTCATCTACTTTCCACTTTCTATCCTTTCTTATAAACTTTAAACCAGCTGTAACATGTTTTATCGATAAAACAGGATTTCATATTTTTTACTGCTGAGCTGCAATATCGCTAAGGACTTGTTTTGCTGTCCATCGACTAACACGTTAGCTTATTGCTATATTAACATCTTTTGGTGTTAGAAAATTGTGTTTTGTTCGTTGTATTATCATGAGTCGTGTGTTCGATGTTTGTTTTCGTTAATAGCTTTTTGCTACATTTAATTTCTGATTTGGAGACAATGGAACGCCATTTCTATACCCTTATTTTTGATTTGTGTTTTACAATGTAAAAAGTGTTGTTTATTAATAACCTAATGATAGCAAATTAATATCGAACTAGTATTATTGTTTTCAAGTCATAAGCAAACACATACTAACCGTAAACTTTGACATTTTTGTGCAAATATTTCAAAAGACACACTTGTGCAAAATACATGCACCTTATTTTAACTAATTATTTAGTGTTGTTATTGTTAAAACTAATTAAAAAACTTTTCTCTTAAAAAGATAAATATTAGTTTAATTACTTCTCTAATTAATAAAAAAAAACAGACACATGGCGCCGGTGTTTCTTAGTTACAAAAAATAACATAATCCGCCAAGAAAAAAGGGGGAAATGACAACAAAAAAACATACATACATTGTAGTTATTGATCTACAAAAAATATAGGCGTAGCAAGAAAAGCAAAAACAAATTTGGAATAGTACAATATTTGCAAATAATAATAAAGAATACACACACATTGTAAACGTACGTAAATTTCGTTCTAACTCACAACACGTAAAAAAGAAATATGATAATTCTCGAATTCTATTTCTCAAAAAACGGTGATATTTACAGATTGATCGTGGACAATGAATATTGCTGATGACGCCCTTGCCAGGGTAGAAAATGCATTCCAGTTTGCCATTGTAAAGTACTGAACATGTGAGAAGCATGGGTTCTCCATATTTAATCGACACACTTGCAACAATTGTCCTTGCACCTTGTTGATAGTAATTGCGAAAGCAAGTCGCACTGGGAACTTCAAACGTTTGAATTCGAATGGCAAGAATTCGCAGGTATTTTAGGTTTTTAGAAAAAAAATTATTAAAAAATTAAGTATTAATTTTGGTTTTTAGAAAGTGGTGAGCAAAAAAGTTCTTCAATTTTCATATGTATTTACCATGCGCGCGTTACTACGCTAATTAAAATATATTTAAAATAAAGACATTACACAAATATTCAATTCATTTTGAGTAATTTTATGGATTTTTTGTCATTTTGAAAAGAAGTAGGCAGTCGAAAGAAGTATTCTTAGTCATGCCGGAATCTTAGTTATATTCCGTCAAATTTTTATTAAGATCGGTCCAGTAGTCTGACCTTCCCCGCAGGCGTTGTTCTGCCAGAGGTGGGGCGTGAAAGAGGGCGTGGAGTATGAATCTTAATTTTTACCTTACCTAGAGTAACATGTGTATTCGATTTGAAGTAAATATGTTTAAATCCGAGTAGAAGCAATTACACATTTAACAGAAGTAGGAGTGGTCGACAGAAATAAAAAGCTTTGGCACATACAATTTTTATTTTTACCTCGCCTTCAGTAAGATGTGTATACAATTTGTTTGAAGTAAATCTGTAAAACCCGATACACAAGCAATTAATCAATTTAAAAAAGTAGGCGTTAGAGGATGCGTGGTCGTACCAACTAAAAAACCTTCCCGGACTCATATACAACAACTTTGCCGAAGATCATCACATGATCAGATGCATAATATAGGAGTCTATAAAGGACATACATAAAAACATTCATTTATATATATATATAGATTAAATGTTTACTTTGTATGGAAGCTGCCACTCCCACTAGTCCGATTTTACTGATTATTCAAATCAGTAAAAATGGGATACTGCAATGTTTCAGGTCAAGATATATGATGTTATTCAATTTATGTGGGAGGGGCAACGCCCACTTGTAGCCAAAAACCTAATTTGGACTATAACCTATAACTATAACAAATAAAACCTGTTTGGGCCAAATCGGTTGGATAGTTTTAGAGTCTATAGAGGACAAACATTGTATTTTATACATATATTCATATAGATAGCACAATTTTGAAAATACACGTATTTTTCTGGCCGTTCTACATAGACGTTGTAATTTTTGAGCGTTCTTTGTCAGGATGGTCGTGATTTTATTTTTTTTAAAATAGAATTTTCTTTATAAGTTCTTGCTTTCATTTACTAACATTTTTCATCATATTTTGGTTTTCCATTGCTCAGTATTCGTATGAATGTATCGTTTGGTAGAAGGACTATGGCAAACAAATTATTCTAAACTCTTACTATGCAAGGAGTTCTCACAATAACTTGTTACAGGTTTGGTGAACATTCTGATTATATAAATTTAAACGTTTAAATCTATATATTGACATTTAGCACGCATACATTTAAAATGAATCTATATATATTTTATTTGATTCTACAGGATTGACAACAAGTCACTTAAATTCATGACAATCACAGTGAGTATGGTGGAAAATTAAGCATAAAGTACAATGGATAAGATTTTGCATTGACATTGGTGAAATGATTTCATGGTTATGCAATTATGGCTGATTTTCTTTGAGTGTGCGTTCAATATTCAACCTCAAGTCGCTTGTAGTATTTTGATATCACTTTAAATTAAACTTATTATTGCAGATGTATGTTTAGATACGGATTTTCTATAGACATTTATATACCCTAAAGCCATATTCCGGGAAGACATTTGTATAGGGGCTATTAGAAATTGTGGACCATTAACAGTTTCAACATGACTTGTTCTTCTATAATAAAAATAAAGTGAGCAAAATGTTATGATATTATCTGCATTATATTTGAAGAAAACAGCAAAAAATATTTTAAAAATATCAAGGCAGTCTAAAATTTTGATCTATAACTCAGATCCTACTGCACCGATTTTGCTCATTTGCAATACCAAACATTTCGGTAGATCAAAGAATGTTTGGTAAAAATTTCATTGTTCTATGTCCTTTTTCCAAGCTCTATCGTGATTTCAACAGACAAAAGGAAATGGCTAGATCGTCTTAGAATCTTGTAATGACCCAGAATGAATAGACTTTTTGGCTCTACTTCACTTCAATGTGTTATAAACGGAATGACAAACGTAATATATCCCCATCTTTTTGGTGGTAGATATAAAAACAATATGTAAGATCAAAGAGGAAATGAATTCCATGTATGTTCAACTAAATAACAATATTATGTGAGACATAATGGTACTATAGAAGAAAGCTATAAATAATTGTAAAGAAAATATATTATTCTTATTACTTTTTCTAGCATTACATTGGTTATGATTTTACTTTAGCAGATTAAAATTCTTTAATTTTAAATATATATATAAATTTTATATTATCAAAATATTAACCAAAATAAAAAAACAAACATGAACTGAATAGTATCGTTGTTATTGTTTCTCCAAACTTCATATACAGAAGTTAATTAGTTAGCTTGTCACAAGCGTTCTTGTCACTCACATAAACATTAAACACTCCTGCAAACTTTGTTTTTATTATCATACAAACATAAAAAAATACTCAGTTTATTTTGTTAACCTTGATCATTTATAATAAATATTTATCATAAATATTGCCCTAAATATTATACTTCAAATCAATAAATATTTATATAACTTATGTATACTTATTGATTTTAAATTGTTGTATTTAATACACACAATTTGATTTATATATTTTCTAGCATAATATAAAAAAAAGAAACTGTTCAAATAGGAAAAAGAAGAAAACCCACACAAGAAAAACTTATTGACATTTGACAATCAATCAATGGGACAAGGGATGTCAAACAATATTTGTATTAAACTAGAAACAGTAAAGTTTTATATACATAGCTACACACATAGAAAACTAACAGCTATAAACAATCTGAAACCACGAACGATTTTTCTATATTGCAACAATCTATACAAAGTTTTTACTTATGCTTAATAGAACACACACTCACACTCTCTAGTAGTCACTCACATGTTTAAACATTCACATTTGGGTTTTATATGAAATCAAGTTGGTTGGCATGTACTTCCTTCCTGTGTTAATTTTTGTAGGTTATACTCTTATTTTGACTTGGCCATTACCGACATCAGTGCAAATAGATATGAATTATTTTATTTCATTGTCTGTCTGTCTGTGGGTTTTCGGGTGAAGGCTAATGCTTTACAAATAACATGTTTTCATTGTAACTATCATGTATGTATTTTTTTTTTTTTTTTTGGAAATATTTGGTTTAATTTGTTCTTTTTCCCATTATGATGATGATGAATTGTAATGCTAATTAAATAATGGGTTTCATGTGAAATATATTGTTAAATAATATCTACCATATGCTACACACAATACACAAGCAGTTCATGCAGTATGTGTGTAGGAAATAGAGTTTAATATATATATATTATATTTGGAATTCCATCATTTAGCATTTCAAATAACGGCTGAATAAAACGTTGAAATAATAGATGCTAAAGGAAAATTAATATTCCAAAATTTTAAACACTTTAATTGTGGAAAAATACTAATACGTTAGTGGTAAGTAATTTCATAAAGTAAAGAATTTAATAAAAGAAATATTCACTATGAATTGTTAACTATTCCCACGTTAATTTAATGTGTGGAAAAGGAAAGTAATAAATGTATGGAAATTTAAGTTGCCAAAACTTTTTTAACTGGCGGCCATTTTAGCATCTGTCAAGTGATTTGTATTTAGTTTGGTTTGATATTTCAATATGAAATAGTCTGACGCCTGAACACCGCTTCCATTATGTGCAAATTTATTTTGAAAATCATGGTTTTGTGTTATTTTAAATGTATAGAACTTTGAAATGGAATTAAACAAAGATGTTTTTTTTTTAATTTGCATGAAATTTACTTTATTTATTATTAAGATAGTTTTCTGGCATTTTAATTTAAATATAACTTTTGGCATATGACTAGCACGGATAAAGTCTAATCTGTGGGTCCAATTTTCGATGATTTTTCCAACATTTGTGACCGTATATCAGCAAAAATATCGGCGAATGTTGTCCTCCAAGTGGTCAACCGTTTCGGACTTGTCGGCATAGACTAGCGACTTCAAACATAAATCACTTGACAACTGACAGCGTTGGCACAATTACGTTCTTTGCATCTAGAAAAAATTCCTTATATACGAATAAGAAATTCTCTCTACTTTTTAAATATACAAAAAACTTTTGCAAAATAAGAAATTCATGGAAGACTTTTTTCAAAATCAAGTTGTTTTTTTAAGTTTTTGCGGAAAAAAGAATTGTTTAAACTGAAATAAAAATTTTATTTTTAAATACTTTTTTGAACTTGTATGGAAATTTTTGAGCAAAATTCTAAAATTAACCCTGTTATATAAAAAAAATATGCTAATCCTGTATAAAGAGGCAATTTGGTCCAAATAATGTACATACAAATTCCGTATGTACATTCTTATTTCATTTATTGTATGTAAAATTTGTACATAAAAGTGGAAAAATGAAGATGTTCATGGCCTATTTGATGCAAATGTTGGTCGCCAAAATTCCAGGCAATAATCTCGAAAGGTACTTTCCACATGATTCTAAGTGATCTCCGGTTTGCTAATGTTGCAAGTCGAAGATAAACGTGATCTAACGACAAGTATACTCCTATTCGTGGGGTGTGGGAACGTTGTTATTTCCTTTTCCAAACGTTTTACAATTACCATGAGAATATCACAATTGAAATAGAGCCATATCTTGGAAAAGCTAAAAATGCAAAGCCTAAACAGAATATAGGGCAGCAAGTTGTGCTGGAGCTAACGAAAGGACTAAAGGAGCAAAATATAACAGTGAAAAAATTACTTACGTATGTAGGCAGCTGCTGAATGCAAGCAAAACAACTCCCATAATACATATGTCAGCCACAAAAACAAAGAAGTTATATTGATAAGCTCAATGCATAAAGCAGCTGCCGTTAACGACAGTGGGGCAAACAAGAAGCCGCGATTTATTCCTGCTACAATTTAACAAAACGTTTGCTTTGACACTTGTCGTCTACAGTTTATAATTCTTATAGGAGGAGTAGATACTGCTGACCAAATGAGTGGCTGCTACATAATAAAGCGTAAAACAAATTTGATCGCATACATACTCTTTCTGAAATCGATACATCTGTAGTTTCTGTATGGCTTATTCTGACATAAAATGTTTCGATAGCGAAAGTTTTAGTTGAAAAACAAATCGCAAAGCATGTAACGAAAAACAGTTTCAATAAAATAATATTATTCTGACAAATAAAGGCAACAAAAGCTTCGTGTTACATTAGTAACTTTTTAATTTTTTCCATACTGCTTTACATTAAATCCTAGTATTATCAAAATAATATTGTTACAAACATAAAACACGTGAGTCGTAACCTCAAAACAATATATTACACCGTTCAAAAGTTATTGAGATTCCAAAAAAATTGGACCAAATTGGCCTAATCTAGCAGCCGGTTTAAAAGAAAATTTTAAATTTAAAGTTTTAAAAAATTTCATTTTTTTTAGATTTTTGGCCATATTGTCTATACCAGGGACTAGGTTAGTTAAATCCTTTACATATTTATTAAGTACATATTGGGCAATACAAAATCCATTATCGAATTATTTTTTGAGAACATGTGCTCTAAATCCTAATTTTACATAAAAACTTGCTATATTTTGAATGACCCTGGTCCCCTCTGTAACAAAGTTGTTTCATCCTTTTAAATAAACCATATTTCCATTAAAGTTTGCTTTCTAAAAAATATAAATGTTTTCTAACACTTCTTAAAATTTCTTAAATAATGTAAAAAGAATATAAGTACCTTTTTTTTTTGCCAAAAATCATATTTTTAACATTTTTAAAATTTAAGTGAATATAACTTTTGACTCTACGATTCTTTTTTTGCAAAAAAAATATTTAGCACAAATCGGAACATGTATGGATCCACTATTAGCAAATAACCAGACTACAAAAGTTAAACATTCTTTTTTCCTATGCAATTATCTAGAATGAGAGATAAAATATAGCGACAACAAAGTTTTTTGAATCGAATTTCGAAGAAAGAATTGGGATCGTTTTAAATTTCTCTCATATCCGAGAGGCCCCATTTTGAAGACCGCTGGCAACACCACTGAAGGGTTTTTAAAATTCATATTAAATACATCACTTCCCCTCTAGACAATTGTAGAAAGAGCATATTTATTTCTCTTTTTTTCCAAATTTCCCCACTGTACTAGTCATATAGAAACCTAGCGACTAAACATACAGTTAAATCCTCTACTCTTCTTAGGTTAATAAGTGACCAATCAAAATTCACTCCTGACTATAAAGTCATTCTGACTAAAAGCATTCTCAAACCAATTTGGACATATGGAATGCAATTGTTGTTGAACGGCAAGTAATACCAGTATTGAAATTATACAGAGGTCCCAATCAAAAATTGGTAGGAGCATGACCGCTGGTTCATACAAAAATGAGAACATTCACAGAGACTTGGTAGTATTTCTAGTGAAGAATGAGTTTAAGACAAATATATACTGCAATTGCAATGTCACCCGCACCCGCTCTCTATACTTCTAGCATAGAGTCAATCGCGATCAAGGCTTTGTGGATTCGATCTACCACCCAACTGAGATAAGGCCCATTTGACCATCATCTCTCGTTTAATTCAAGTTAAGCCTAATGCATAGGTCTGATTCAATAAATAAGTAAAACGTTTAAATTTATTTTATTTTTATAGAATGCTTGTCAGTACGATTTCAGCATAAGATTATTAGTAGTTTGACAGTAAGAATTAACAAAGTTATAAGTTTTGAAGGTTATCTTCTTTGAATCACTGAAAATTAAGAATCCGTTCTTATTTCTTTTCCAACACCGCAACTATTATTTATATCTTAAATATCTTAACCTAGATATTTTTTGAAATAAATAACACAAGTTTTTGTATTTTGTTGTTATATGCCTACATTTCAGAGTATTTAAAAAAACACACACACACAAAGCTCTTTTCATTATAAAATATTAAATGTAAAGTTAATCCTTGCTTCAAGCAAAATAAAAAAGGAACATACATCATTTAAACATTTTAAAAATTTACAACATTTAAACAAACCTTATTTGAACCACTAAATTTTTAACTAAATAAATAAATAATAAATAGCATCTACAAACAGCTACACAAAAATATATATTTAATGCATGCTAATTTGTACAGGATATGCAAAAGTTAACAACGACAAGCATACTAAAAGTAACTCTTGTCAGCAGCAAGATTTTCAAAAATAATTTACAACACATACATACAAACAACTCAACGTATCTTCATTTTCTTTGGCGATTTACTATGACTTCCTATTTGAGTTGCAGCTACTGCCAGTCAGGCTGATGTTTAACTTCTAGATGGTTTTGTTAAATCCAGTCGCGAGACTTCAAATGAGTAACATTTAACATTTTTAACATAAACTAAAAGACGTAGTACATGGGTAGGAGCAATGTTAATGGGAAGGCTAGAGATAGTAGAGGGGGCCACTGAGATTGTGCAGTAGCGAAATAAATAAAGTTTTTCATTTTAGAAAATGTATAAACATATACAACAGGCATCTATCAAGTTGAATATAAAAGAAAAAGGACAAATTTATTTTGAAAAGTGATGAGGGTAAACAGTGAGATGCAAAAGTGCCAGAATATTAACCAAATAAGCAGTACTTCAGGAAAAAGTATATTAAAATTAGTTGGGTTACAAAAGCTTTTTAGTGAATTTTAGCTGTTTGCTTTTGTAAACAAAGCTTTTTTAGAATTTTTTTGTTTGTTTAAAATCGTTTGAAACTAAAAAAATTCTTGTGAAACAAATTAATTTTTTGTTTATAAAACCAAGAATTTAGTTTTACTTTAAGTGTGTTTAATAACATTTTGGCCCCAATATTGCTTTTTTGGGAAAATCATATATGGGTTAGAATATAAACAAAAAAGTTTTTTTTGTAAACAATTTTTAGAAACAAGTTTCTTTAAAAATGATTCGTGGAAAAAGCGTTTTTTTAAAGGTTTGTTGAGAAAGATTTTTTATAAAAATGTGTTTTAGGAAAAAGCTATTTAGAAAAATAGCTTTCTTCCTAAGTTTTTCCTAAAACACTTTTTTATAAAAACCTTTTTCAACAAACCTTGTGTTTTCTTTTTGCGAAAAGCTTTTTCCAAAAAGTTTTATAAAAGGTTTTTAATTTTATAAAAAAGTTTGAAAACGGTTTTTAGGAAAACGGTGATTTAGGAAAGAGCTATTTAGAAAAAAAAAGTTTGTTGCTAGAAAAAGTTTTTTCTTACAAAAAGTTTTTCCTTAAAAGCTTTTTTCTAAATAGCTTTCTCCTAGGTCACTTTTTTATAAAAAATATTTTACAACCTTTTTTAAAAAATAAAAGACCTTTTTCAAAAGATTTTTGGAGAAAGTTTTTTTTTTTCTAAAAAAAAAAATTTTGTAAAAAAAGCTTTTATTGTTTGTTTTGATGAAAAGTGTTATTATAAATCTTGCTAAAAAAAACTTTTTACTTTAAGCAAACAAAAGTTGTACTGATAAAATATTTTCGTATAAATCCAAGATTTTGTTTTTATTTTTAGTAAAAAAAGATTTTTCAACAAATAACTAAAATTCGCTTCAAATAATAATATAATTCATAAAGCTTCTTTATTTTCAAAGCTTTTTAAGAAAAATCTGAAAATTTCGTGTGTAGAAAAGAATCTCTCAAAAAGTTTTTTGCACAAATGTATTTTCGCAATCAATTAATATAATACAATACATTTTCTCTGGTAACTAGCATCACTATAGTCTTAATTTCATTAAGCACACTTAATAATTTTTTCTAATTAAACAATAAAAATTGTACCACTTTTATGCTTTACTGTCAGCAAATATATACTTTAACATTTTTATACACCAGAAACATTCATTAGAGCCAGCAACAACTGAATAAGGAAAACATACTAAAGAAAAAGAAAAAAAGCAGCAGCTACAAGAACAACAACAAAATAAAACAAGTAAGAAAGTATAGTCGGTCAATGCCGACCATACCTACATATATGTATAAAACAGGTTTTCAGAAATAGGCGTTATATGGCAGATATGATCTATTATGAACCGATCATCAAAAAATTTAGTATCATATAAATATTATATGTGTTAAACTTTATCTCGATATAAATACTTTTAAAAGATATATACAGCTTAAATTGAATTACGGAGAGGGTCTTATATCGGAATTTCGAATAACTATGGCCCGACCATTATAAAATTAGGTGCCGTGATTTCTGTATATAAGAAACTTATTTGTGTTCAATATTGTTTGGATACCAAAATTTTTAAGAAATTTATGCTCCTTAAAGTGATTTTCGGAAGTGGACCTTATATGGGATCTGCACAGAATTTTTAGATGTGATTTAGCTCCATATACTACTCATTTGTGGTGAAATTTGTTTGGATACTTGCATAATTTAAACATTTATGATCGGTAAACCCCCATTTCGGGAAGACATTTGTATGAGGGCCAGGTGAAATAATAAACCGATTTCCACTAGTTTCAATCCCATCCATCCTTGGGCCGAAAAATGTCACATACCAAATTTTATCGAAATATATTCTAAATTGCGACCTGTACTCTGCGCACAAGCTTTACATGAACAGTCAGCCAGCCAGACGGACGGACATCGTTAAATCGACTCAGAAGGTGATTCTGAGTCGATCGGTATACTTTAAGGTGGGTGTTGGACCAATATTTCTGGGCGTTATAAACATCAGCACAAATCCAATATACCCTCCCCACTATGGTGGTGTAGGGTATAAAAAACAGCAGCTACAGGAACAGCAACAAAATAAAAACATCATAGCAGATTGCTAAAAAAGTCTTTAGAGAAATTCATGTTTAACTTTCAAGTCGATGCTCATTAAAAATTAAAATCACTTTTTCGTAAAAATGTCAACACAAATTGCTGCTTATTTATCACTTTACAACATAGAATAACAACAACAGCAGCAGTAGCAGCAACAACTTTGGCAACAGAAAAACATTAAAAGGAATATACAAAATTACAAAATTGCTATAACAACTTTTTTTGTTGTTGCTTTGTCCAAACAAAATATTAAGTAAGAAAGAAGAAAAAAACTCATTTAAAAAAGGGACATTATAACCAACAACAACAAATAAAAACAAGTTATAACAGGCAATGGTCTCATCGCCTTTATTTGGCAAACAGAAAATGGGAAAGATATTTGGGGAAAAAATAAAGAGAAATTGTTTAAATAAAAAAATTCAACCTACACTTAAGTTTTAACTTTTTGCCAACCATGTCATTTAATTAACGCTTCAAAAATGTTTACAAAACACTGCTGAAGAGGGGTTGGGATATCAAATGCTTTAAAAATTAAATTCTTTTAAAAATTGTTTCTTGTTCAACCCAATTGGCTAGGGTTATTTGCACAACAAAAATACATTAATAGATTTTAGTAAATTGTAAAATATTTTTTAATTTAAGTCTAAGAAGAAGGCATAACAATTTTAATATAAAATAACTGGGATTGAATTCGTTTAAGCCATAAATATTGGGGGTAT
Source organism: Bellardia bayeri (assembly GCA_950370525.1). NCBI lineage: Eukaryota > Metazoa > Arthropoda > Insecta > Diptera > Calliphoridae > Bellardia > Bellardia bayeri. The sequence goes on along the minus strand of OX493264.1, from coordinate 34,223,875 downwards.
AAATTCAATGAGGTTTTGTTTTTAGTAACTTATATGTCACTGCTTGTGTACCCCACATAGCTGTCGTCTATTCACGCTTAGTTATTGAACAATATAGTGTACTGAAAAAAAAAAATCATGTTTTTTTTTCAATTAAACCTTTAATTGATTTTAAAATAATTTTCAATTAAAATTTTAATTGATTCAATTACTTTTTCTGATATTTTCAATTAAATCTCACATTTTTTTTTAATTGATACTATCATTTTGTTTACAGGTCCGATTTCAATTAAATTTTTAATTGATTCCACAAATATTTTAATTGAAACTCATTTTTATTTTTTTCTGTGTGTAAACAAAAAAGTTTTTTTTTTGCTTTGAAAATGTTGCATGCTGTGTTAGCGGGCAGATTTGCTTTACTTATTTAATTTTAAAAAAGTGCCGCTAAAGCCCACCGATTGAACAACGAAGCATACGGTGTGTGTGTTCTATGGCTTTCAACGTGCGAGAGGTGGTTTGTGTGGTGATTTTGACACGGAAGACAAATATCACTCACGCCAGCCAATATAATTTGAAGACCATAAATTGGAGGCATTACTTGCCGAAGATTAAAAGCTACACAAATAGCAATTTGAAAACGTTTGCAAGCAGCAGTTTGCCAAATTAAAGTTACGTGCCAACTTTGTCAAAATAAGGGAAAAGAACAAAGAAGAATAGAAAAAAAATAATTCAAAAATCATTTTTTTTTTTAATTATGAAAAGCAAGGTAAGTAAAACATTACAAATAATTATTATTTTATTTATTTTAAACTTGAAGAATTAATACCGTCACTACCACCAAACTTATTATTTTAGTCACGAATATTACATCGGTTGACTGAGGGAGAACTATCAGCTGCCTCATTATCAGATAAATCTTAGGCTAAATATTGAAAAGCCATTATATATTTTTATTAAAATTAGAATTTGTTATTATTTATATAAAAAAAACTATTTTCTAAACACACATTAAACAGCACTAAAAATGTTGGCAACTTCTTTGGTTAAAAATAAGAGCTGATTGTAACAGCTGGCCTTAAACGCCAACAGAAATCGTTAAAGTGGAAGTGAAAAGCAAAATGGTTAGTTTTGTGGTTTAAATTTTAAAAGAAACAATTGTCGTTAAAAAAAAGCTTACTGAATCGCACTAAAAACACTCGTGAAATTTATGCAAATCCTAGTTACAATTTTGCTGAGATGTATTTAAAATTTATTATACGTATTTTATTATTATATATGTTTGCAAAATCCAAAAACATTTAAATGTACATTTCTACAGATTTATTGATTGCATCCTAAGTCATTTTTAGCAACTAAAATTAGTCAATGCTTTTTGGATGTCAGAAACCGACGGAATATTATTAAATTAGTTAACAACAACAAACTTTTTCTGACATTGTTAAAAAAACTACAGACTAAAATTAGAACCAACTGATGGATATGTAAACTTGAATTTTATTATATATTTTATTTTTATTTATATATTTACTAATAAAAACCTTATGTATCTGTAAGAAGTCACTATTAGTAACACAGTTACATGTTTCGTAATTAAAGTACTTTTTTTAATTTAAATACTTAATATTACTTTAAATTCGAAAAACCAGAAAATTATAATTAAAATTGTGTTGGTTTATATAGCCCTTTTTTAAGGAATTTAAATTTTTCTGCCTTTTTTAAAGCCCGTTTTGCTTTTTTCCAGCTCCTGGCAACAGTGTGCCTCACCCACTTTATAGACCAGACTTTGCGCTGTCTGACTACTATTTCTTGCGATCGGTGCAGAACGCTCGATGGCATGCGCTGCTCTTCAGAACGCTGTAATCGAAATTAGCTTGATTTGTGCTTGACCTCAAAAGATGTGCCGTTCTTTTGGCGCTAAATCCGTATGTTGCCAGAAAGATTGAAAAAGGTCATAGATAACAAGGGTTATCTATTTATATTGTTGTACAAAAAAACCCTAAAATGCATTTCCTGTTATAAAAATCCCTTTTTTCAACTTTAAAATTAAGTCAAAAATTTTGTTCGAAATTTAAAAACAAACTGTAGCAGAGTTGTGCTAAATTTTAACTGCCGTAATTATAAAAATAAAGTAGGCTTGAAGTGTGCTTTTAGACAAAATGTTCATACAAAATTTTCTTAAAGTACATTTGAAGTCTACTTTAATTTTTTATAAATACGGCAGTAAAAACTTAATTTTAAATGTCCATAACACACATAAACATTTTTTTAAATACCTTGGCGAGCACTTTCAGAAAATATAAAAATCTTCCAATTGGGTAAAAAATAACGAGTTTAACCCAGATATGCCGGCCGTACTACATGTAGTAAACCTTTTATATTCAGTTTTCTGCATTTACTGTGATTAAAACTTTATAATATACTTGATGTTGTGATACAGAATGTAACGGTCAACAAAACATGCCTTGATAAGCGCTTTTAATTTAAACGTTATTCTAGTGAAGAAATAAAAAGAAGTTAATAGAAAGAAAAGATAACGATGCAGTTGAGTTGCAGTGTTGCCAATATGTGATGACTGTTAAATCTCGTAAAAGTAACCAACAATAAGTTTTGTAAAGGGTGACTACTTTTGTGTATTTTTTTGGATCAGAGATTGCAGTATTGTGAAATTGGCAAAAGTGTGTCACGTTAAAAAAAAAGTTTATATAAGTTTTTATATTTTAATTGCATTTCTATGTTTTTTTTTAATTATAATAGTTGCAAAACGAATACATAGCAAAAGAATATGTGAAAATTAAAATTTATGTGATTTTTTTTGTGTATTTGCTGACGTAGTACGTTCGGCATTAGTGAAAACAAAAACTTAATTCTTTTCCGGATTTTTAACATTAAATGAGGTAATAAATGTCTTATAGGAAACTGATGAAGAGTTTTTGTAAATTTCTTACGACATCTGAATTGTGCCTACATAAGGTGCGAACAGCCACGTCACAGATGAAGATTCCACAGAAGAAGATGAAGCCAATTTTGAAAACTTACCACACCTATTATTAAATGCTGAGGCTGAGCTTTTTCGAAATTATCATTCTACTTATTCGGATAGTGAAGATGATCTTGCAGTCAAAAACAGTCTGGATAAAACAGGCAAGTTCGCAAAAGTTAAACCACTTTGAACAAGAGTTTCCAAAGTAGTGCTCCGAAAACCACACAGCATACAGTGGACGAACAGATGGTTCCATACTATCGTAGTCACATACATAAAAGTTGCTGAATAATAAACGACTTGAATTAAATCACAAAAAATTACTGCCTTTTGCTTCCATATGTGTCGAGCGTACTACATGTAGTACGGGCTCAAAATTCAAGTTAAAAAATATTTTGTTTTATTCTTTCCTCAGTTTTGTAATATAATGTGTCAGAATGAACCTATTTTTTAAAACTACGAAGGTTGTTGCACTAGTATGCTCGTCGTTTTGTTAAAACTTTGTAGTAAAGAATGCGTACATTATTCTGCTTCTTACTATGATTTGTATATATAACTGCACGAAAGGTTTCAAAACCAGCATACACATGTATTCTTTTTTCTCTACTGATATACACTGTGCAGTCATTGTAAGATACGGTTGGTTTACGTGGTAGTTTACTACGTGCGAATACTTAAGTTGCCTAACTAGTGAAGATGAAATTATTTAGGCATGAAGTGAGAGGAGTGCCGCCTGACTGTCGACAAAAATACCTATATTGCCGTGAATGTTATGATTATGAATGTTATGTTATGACTTGATTGCAAAAATTTCCGCCTGGAAAACACTACACTCATTCGGAAGACGATACGAGATGCCTACCTCAGGTTCATCACAGAAGACCCCAGAACCAATACCGCAGCTCATCTTAGAACCGTCCGTTTATATCCTAGTGGCAAATTTGTGCACGAGATTACCCATATTCCACTCACTTCTGGAGGGAATTAAGACCTTGAATACCCTATCAAAATCCGTGTATGGAGTAATATAGTCAGATGGTTGGAGAACGATCGAAGGCCAAGAATCCCCGCGTGGCCATATATTCTCGATCTCCAACAACCGGACGCCTGAAGCCTCGCTGCGCTGCAGGCAGAAGTGGCCATTATGTGAAGGTCAATTGGCATAAGGTTCAATATAGTGTTCAGTGCCTCTGAAAGACTAGTTCTTAGTGCGCCGGTTATACCAATGCAGGCTGAACTCTGGACATTGTACAGTTGGTCAACGACATACTTCCTTCTAGTTGCAGTCCACCATACAAGAGATCCGTAAGTTAGAATTGGACGTATCATAGCCGTATACATCCATTTAACTATGCTGGGGCTAAGTGCCCATTTTCTACCAAACATCTTACGACAGGTATAGTAGGCCATTGTTGCCTTTTTTACCCTATGTTAGTTTCCATGACAATTTAGAGTCCAGTATGATGCCTAGATATTTTGCATTATTTGAAAGGGGGATTTCGCAGCTGAAGCTTGGAATCTTGGTCTTCGTCGTGAAAAGTACAAGTTCCATTTTGCTTGGGTTCACGCAATGCATTATAAGAGACACCCGGATTTTACTTTATATCTGAAGTATATTCTTGGTAAGTTTTTGGTTTACTTTTGTAGTATTTTACTTTTTTTGCTTGTATCGCTTAATATCATTTTACATTGGTTTTGAAAGCTATAGTATTTTTTTGACTTTAAAAGCTATAGTTCTGGATATTCCAAAAACTTGTGCATGATTTTCCCACTAATACGACACACAGTTTTCCTTATTTAATTCTTCTTTATACATTTTTACTAAAAGCTGTTTTTGAAAGCTAAATTAAATATAATTTTAACATCAATCTTCCTAATAGAAAAAGCTCCATAAATTTCCTAATAAAACTTAAACAAGCTGTAGGGCGTTATAAAATAATAAACTGTCAGAAGCAACACCTTATGATTTACATGTTTTGTGAAATAAATTAATACATAAAGTAAATATATAACAATTTTACAATTGTGAAGAATTACAAATATATTAAATACACATCATTACTCAAGTTTTCTTACATATCAGAAAAGGATTAATGTGTGCTAGTGTTTAAAGTTAAATACAGTGTTGTAAAAAACATTAAGGACAGCCTTTGCATATTTCTTTCATCAACGAATAACTTTGTTAATACTTATTATTAAACTACTGATGATATTATGGTAAATATATACTGTTACAGTGGCAGGCCAATGTAAACGGCATGCGGCGAAGAGCAGCAACAATATTATAAGTGAATCAAAGTTTAGTTTACTTACAAAATTGTTCCTAAAAAAAATTCAAAGTTTCGCAATTTACATAATCTGTCAATGCTGTGAGAAGCGGCAGCTCGGCAAAGTAGAATTTTTTCAACTATACCACTTAAAAATATTATAATATTCCATATGAAAACGATCAAAATTGGCAAATTTTTGGACGACCCCTCTCCGATTTTAAAATAAATAGTCTCAATCGATTGCCCAGCAAAAAATAATGTACCTACATATTTTTTTTTTTTTATAGTGACTGGTTTAGTGGTGGTGTACACCACTGTCATGTGACAAAATTGAAGAATTCTTCATAAGGGACCTCATTGAAAGTTGTTTTAAAAAAAACTACTAAAGCGATTGCAACGAGTGATAGCTCGTTGGAAAGGTATTGAATCAGGCTTTAATTGAAAAATAAAATTTTCCTAATTTTTCTTAAAAATTTACCTTTAAATTTTCCCATGAAAATTAAATTTTCCGATTTTCCACAGAAGCTTCTAAATTTTCCGGCTAATTTTTTTTTTTGGATTCCTCATAATTTTTGCTTTAAGAATCAGCAATAAAAAATGGGCCCCGACTCCTTGTTTGGACAGGAGAAGAGCATTTAAGAGTTTAGTTAAAAATAAAAAAAAAGTAAATTTTTTTAATACTTTTTACACCATGTAGACACTAAAAAAATGTTTATTTAAGAATTTATTTATGTAAAAAACAAATCAATTTGATTTTTTGATATTTGCCGCTTTAAATATGCCGCGCACATTTGCCTACCTACAAAAAGTATAAGCGGCAAAAAGAACAGCTGATTGCCGCCCGCGGTAAATGCAAAACAAATGTTGGCTTATTTTTATTGTTAACACTTGGTATATATTAAATGTTATTAATTTTATTTTTTTATTAGTTATAAGACTTGCCCTGATTTTTTTTCTTTTTATTTTTTAAAGCTTAAACAACAAACCAAATTTTAATTTTTCACTATTAAGATTTCAATAAATCTTTGAATTTATAACATGCTAACTTCCAAAATTTTATTTAAACCTTAAGTAGCTCAGAAAAAAATAAAAACGATGCTTTCAATTTTATATTTTAGTTCAGTGGATTTTGATTCGAAAAGTAGGAAAACGTACGAGAGAAATAGCAAAATAAGCATATACAAGAAATTCACAGCAAAATAAAACTGGAGACAAGAGGCAGGAAGTTAAAAACAATGACACTGTTTGTTCAGTGTTTAATACGTGAAAACTAAAGAAATCAATGTGGGTCATCTTATGCTAGCTGTTCAATTAGAAATGGGTGTCAGGAAACCGTGCTAAAAGCACATTTTCCGTAGACAGAATGTTAAACAGAGGTTCCGTCTTGCTAAGAAACATCTACACCGGTAAAACTGGGGAAATGTGATTTGATAAAACACAAAGAAAAATATAATTGGTTATGATGGAAACATTTTTGTTAGAATTTCATAATAAAAACGTAAAGCTTGAAGGAGTTTCGTTAATGATATGGAATTATTTTTCATCTGGTTTTGGCTCAAACTATTGAATAGATTGGAAAAGGTTTGCTGTGGTTTACATAGATAAAATTTAAAGTCAAATGCTGCCCTATGTCAGAAAAGAAATGTCGCTCCCCGTTCTTAACATTCCCCAATCTCTCCACAACTTAGTCTAAGAGTTGTGGGTTCGATTCCCTCCGAAGGCTCTGCGTATTTTCTGCAGACAACCTCTACAAGTTTCGCATCTTGTATATGTTTAAAGCAAGAAGTATTGTCTATCTATCAAAAATTGCAAAAAAAAATCAAGAAAGAATAAAATTTCTAATCTCCCTTAATAGGTTCAAAACTTGTGGAATGTATAAGGCGTACGTGCAAAGAAGTATTAAAACTGAATGGAGGTTAAACTTGCGAATATTGTGAGATGGCAGGAAATTATAAATTATAATGAAGAAAATATACAGCTTATGAAAATAATATAATGAAATAATTAATAAAATAAAATGTTTCTTTACCTGACTGAGGAGCTTTAACTTTGCTTATATAAACTTTTATTGTTGAATTATTAACAAAAAATTACAAATAAAAATGTGTTCGCCCCTAATATTTTTATCAACACAGTATGTGTGGCAATAGAAAGCTTTTGAATGATAGTATATAACATAAATAAATGATAATATTTATTTATACATGTATGTACAAATGTATCTAAAATAGAACTGGAATACAATACAACAACCGGAGAGTTTTATAATCGTAAAAACTTCCGCCTTAAAATATGTTCAAAACTCTGCGATAAGAGTGAGAGAGGTAGAGAAGAAGTGAGTAAGTGATGTATGAAGAATTTATATCCTGTATGCATGCAGTTTGTATGTGTATAAATAATAATGCATATTCCTGGTGTGTAGTAAGGAATTTGAAGAACATTTTGATATAATTGTGAAATGGGGGTGTTTCATATTTGTAAGTATATAAAATGCAGGCAAGTATATAAATTAGTTGAGGAGCTGAAAATATTAACAGCGTTGTGCATAATAAAAAATTTGCCTGAAGTTAGCATAGAGTTTAACTATAATGTGCAAACAAACTACGGTTAACAAACTGCTAAACACTTGTTAGCGTGAACCTCCTTTTATAAATAACTGTTTAGATGTTTTCATCCTGTCGCCAATTTACCGATCGTTTTTCGTTTTTTTTTCTATTTTTATTTTATTTAATACCGGCACTTTCATTATAAACTATAAAATATTTTTAACGCTTTGCAAATTTTTATTTTGTTAAGGAGGGAAAACAAACTTTAAATGTCAAATTCAGGGATGATATCAACAAAAATAGTAATTTTAGTAGTGGCATCATTCATTTTTAGAGTTAATTTTTTTAAAGTTAGCAGACGTTTGCAAATTATTTATGAATAAACATTTTGCCAAGAAACTGCTAAGGCAAATCTGTATTCTAGTTAGCAGCTAGTTGACCGCAGGTTTTAAACAGTTAACAACCTTTTATTATGCATATAAATCTTTAGTATAAGTAAATATCTGTTAAAAAAAGGAGTCAGATTGAAGTTTATTATATTCCATTAAACAAAATGTCACATGCTATTTAGAAGAAATCTTATTATTTAGAAGAAATTTCAAAAACTGCCTGATTAGAGAAGGCCCTTAAACAGCTACCGTAAAAAATTCTATTTAAAGTTCTTTATTTAACATTTCTTAAACGAACAATAACATGATTTCATAATTGTTGTTTGCCGCCATTGTTGTTATTATTATTATTTTTATGCATTTAACTTAACAAATGCCTTTTAAATAGACATTCATCATAACTTAGGAAATGTTGTTATAATTTATTTATACATACTTAAATAACACCTTGTTTTCTTATTTTTCTTTCTGAAAAATGTTAAAATATGATTTACAATGCGTGTGTAAAAAGAAATGTTGCAATGATAGAAATTCACATGAAGAGAGTAATCACGAAGAAATATGTGTGTGAAAATAAATGCAAATCATGTAGCATACTTTTAAGATGCCAACAAATTTGAACGCAACATATATAAACATACGAGTACATAAATGTAATAAAGAGTGTTAAGATATTTTATGCAAATTTTAAAAACTTAATTTAAGAAAAAAACTTTTGAGTGTGGCATTTATTACAGCAATTCATATATAAATCAAACATTTTGTTTTAAAAGTTTGGCTGGCATTTAAATAAAAATATTTGAACAAATAATGTGAAATGTTAACATTTATATTAAATAAATGAAGTTTTAGGAATTTAAATCAGATTTAAAAACTGTTTTAGAAACGTTTGTATTAGTCTTTTAGTACATGGAGTGTAAAGATCTATTAATAAATAGCTTAAATAAAAGCCTCACAGCATGTCAGATTTCAGTGATTTTGTTAACATTCCCTAATTGTGCTCAAAGAAATTTTTATTAAAATTGCGAACAATTTTGTTTGTTTTACTTATCTGATAGTTTTTTTAATTTAAAATTTCTGCAAACATTTCAGTAACATTTCATTAGTGCTAGTTAATAAAATAAAAAATACAAAAAAAAACATCATTTGGTGGTTCATGTAAAGTATACCCGTTCGCCACATGTATTCCAAGGAAATGTTATTTAGAAATGTAAAAAAAGTTCAAGGCAACCCGACCAATAGTTTCGTATCTATTGAGTTTTAAAGGTGTTTAGTACGGGAACGTATGAAAAGAACCTTGTACTGAAATTTCAACTAATAATTAATCAATACACATTCTTTTGGTTTCTTTTATTGTTTGAACACATTAAAAACGTGTTCTTTGAGTTTCAGTTACTTTTTGGATTACTTCATTGTGTCTTTCCGAGAAAACATAAAAAACTTTCAGACCCTTTTTGAATTTTTGTTATCAGCTTTATGTTTGAATACATTACAAACGTGTTCTTCAAATTTTATGTACTTTTTGTTACTTTGGTTTAAATAAAAATTAAATTAAATAAAACAATTAAAAACTAAATAAAAATTTCATCTACATTCTACATAATGAAGCCAAAAAAACATGGTGTTCTCATATAAACTAATAATCTTACTGACAGGAAATTTACAATTTCTATGAAAATTTGCACAAAATAGGTTTTTTAATCTAAAATTTCCATAAACTGAAGAAGTATATAGGTATATATAATATTTTACAAATAACGAATTGGCCTAGAGCTCGCAAAAACTTTTTTATTTTATCAAAAAAAAGGTCGAAGAAACCAAAATTCAATTTAATTTCCATAAACTTTTAATTTATATTCACTTAGTAATTATCAGATATATTCTTATTTCTATATTTTTATAATCGACATCAGTAAGATAGTTTCATCATGAGATAAACGTATATTTCACAACTATAACAAATATCAATCAAAAGCTAAGTTTAGACGATATGTTGAATCAGCATATATATGCTGACAGCCATATGATTAAAATTAGCAGCAAATTCTTATGTCATATGTTAGACGTTTACACGATATGTTGAAAGTAGCAAATTTTTTGATGTCAGCATATGTCAGCAAATGAAATGTCAACATAAGAGTTAGCATACGATTTTTGTGTTTATACGATATGTTGAATTGTATGTGATGTTACATATGCTGAGTCGTATAAACATTTGTTTGTGAAATTATTCAGTTTGACAAAATTTTTTTATTATTATTGAACTTCTGTATTTTATGTGTAATTTTTGAAATAAAATTAAATAATAAAAATAATATCAATAAAAAAAAACATAAATGATGACGTGGGAGGAAATTGGTCTAGCTATTGCTTGTACTGTGCTGCTTTTGGATGACGATGAAGTGGAATTAAAAGCAAAAAGACGCAGAGTTTGGCAAAAGAAATGGCTAGAACGACGAGAGAAAGAAAGTCATTGTGTAAAATTATACAAGGAATTGGTATAAAAAATAGAGCACAATATTGCAGAACTTACCAATAAAATCGAGCTAAATCATACACTAAATATGCAAATACACTAAATATAAAAAAAAAATTGCAACAAAGTATGTCATAGATACCACACTAGTACACAAAAAAGATGGAAAAACATATGTATTTGTTAATGTAAACAAACGCAGTTTTCCGTCATTCAAATAAATATTTGTGTTCAATTATTGTGTTGATATATATGACTATATTAAATTGTATAAACTATACAAACAATTAAAACTTGTAAACATCTGTTCTTTAAATTATAATTTGTGATTTAAATCAACGAAGCCGACATTGTTGTTTTCTGTTTTCTTATCAGCTTTATTAGAAAATACTACTCTGATCGCATAGACACTATCGCATATGCATATGAATTTGCCATATGCTTTTCAACAAATAACATATCTGTCAACATACGCAGGAAATTTGTCAAACACTAATAATATGCTGTTTACACGATATGCTAAAATTACCAACATACGTTTGTTGGCATTGTTAAAAAAGTGTTAGCAAATGTTGTTAAACATACGTATGCTAAAAAAATTTTGCGTTTACACGATATGTAAGCACTTGTAACAAAATTTTCAGCATAAATATGCTGATTCAACATATCGTCTATACTTAGCTATACGTACAGCGTTCTTATTGAATTTGGATCCAAAAGTATGCTTCATATTTTTAACCAAAACAAAACACCCATAGTGGCGTATACGTAATATTGGAATTAAACAATAATCATACGCAACCAAATTTCTTTATGCGCAGAACAGCATTCCATTAAATTATTATCACATTAATTATATCAAACTGATAATCAGTTATGTCTGTAATTTTCCAGTCCTCATTCCTAATTTTCGATGTTATATTCTCAGATATCCTCAATTAACGATTTGATATACAATGTTTTAACATTTCTTCAGTTGGAGGAAACTTTTCACAAAAAACTAAATTTGCTAAATTTGCAATTATGCTAAAATTTTAAAAATCAATACCTTTTATAATTCTTACTAGTGTTGCCAGTTTAGGAATTTATTTTTGACAAATGGGCATATGGAAATTTCAGGTCTCCCTATTGTATATTTTTTTAGTATCTATATTTTAATAATTCTATTGAATTTAATTGGTTTAGCAATATTTGTTATTAAAAAAAACGAATTCAACTCTAGAGTTATTTGTTAGTAAACAATGGTTATTCCAAGCTAATTAAGCCAGCTTCTTAAATGGTTATGACAATGAGGCATCTTTATATAAATCAAAATTCTTCTTCAAAACGGTCGTTCCGCTTCACAAATGAAATAAGATTTTAGACAGCAGAGTTAATTCGTATGATTCAAATACACATGTTTTGTATAATACGAAGAATTGAGCTATGGTAAACTGTTTGAAGATTTTAAATCATTAGATGCTATATAATCACCTGCTCATTCTTCTCCTAAGAGACGCCAATCGTCTAGAAAAATCAATAACGAAAAACAAGTTGACCCTTCTGTGAATCCTAACGGACTATCGATACATCATAATCCTGATGTTGCTACTACTTCTACTACCACAACTTCTGGTCTAACACTGCTACAAAATTCTAGTCCTGCTCATGCTGATACAACTTCTGGTCTAACACTGCTACAAAATTCAAGTCCTGCTCAAAAACAACTTAACATGAATTATGCTGAAGTCGTAATGAATATTGGAAGTAATTCTGTTGCTCCTGGAGAGTTAAAAGTAGTCCCTCCCAAAAAACAAATTTTTATATCCCGTTTTGCATTTGACACTTCTGCAGAGGACATTGATCTTTATATTAAATCGAAACTGAATATTAATGATGATATTGTCGTCCAAAAATATAAATATTCTCAACCAAGGACCATAACTTCATTTAAAATTACGGTTCTTTTTGAGGTATTTAGCAGCATCGTCAAACCGTCATTTTGGCCAATGTAATGTAATTTTGGCCAAACCACGTTTTAGTTCGCGAATATGAATATAATATCAACCAACGTCCCAGAAATATTGCCTATATTCCATCCCGTGAAATATCGATCCAAAAAAACTAATTAATACCTATGATAATCAGTTTCATATTACGCACCAAAATGTTCGAGGAATAAAAACTAAATGCTCCAAATTATATCAAGAAAGTTTTGATTTTAATCATCATGTTATTTGCCTCACTGAGACCTAGCTTAAAATACTTTTTTAAATACTGAGATTTTTTGCAGCAACTTTAATGTTTATCGTTGTGATAGAGTTACAGTTACGACTGGTGGTGGTGCTCTAATAACTGTGTCAAATCTCTTTGCATCTAAAGAAATTATTTTTAATTTGCCCCTTACTATTGGATTCATTGCAGTGGTCATAAAAGTAAATCATATTAAAATATTTCTTACCTGTTCCTACATTCCACCTCTATCTGATTTATCAATTTATTATCAGCACATTTCAGCAACTGAAATGGTTTATTTAAAAACTAATCCTGATGATTTAATCTTTGTTCTTGGTGATTTGAATTTGCCGCAACTAACTTGGAAATTTTTTATGGAAACTTGTTATATTCCTATAAGTTCAGAAGATAATAGTGACGATATATTCAATAAAATTTCAAATCTGTGTCTGCACCAAATTAACGGAATATACAACAATTTAGGAAAATTGCTTGATCTGGTATTTATTAATGTACCAAATGAATTCACAGTAAAACGGGTTGAGCCCGGAAGATCGTTATCATTCTACAATTGAGATAAGTTGCAATATTCAAAGTTCTTGTCGTAATAAAATCTGCACTAGAAAGGATAAAGTGTATTGTTTCAAACTACAACGATCTTAATAATCTTTTGTATGGCACCAATTGGCTTCAATTGTTATCCATCCCTAATGGCATGCCAAAATCTATTGACAAAATAATTGAAACTTTTTATACAACATTGTATCAATATATGGATGAATGTATTCCAAAAATTTTACAATATTCAAAGTTTGATCCACGCTGGAACTCAAAACAACTTTCTTCGTTAAAGAATTTGAAAAATAAATACTACAAAAAATATAAAAGATCTGGCTGTCATCAATACTACATGAACTATTCTGTACTGCGAGCAAAATATAACTTGCTCAACAATAAAATGTATAGCGATTACTTAGTGAGAATGAAACATAATCTCAAACACGATCCAAGCAAGGTCCTTTTTTAAGTTTGTAAACTCAAAAAGGAAGACTAGTGGTATACCAAAAAAAAACATGAAATATCTATATATCGAATCTTGTGATGAGGTAATCAGTGATTTATTCGCCGACTTCTTCTCTTCTATTTACACCGATGCCCAATATGATGTTAATATTGTCTATCCATTTAAAATTTGCCATAGTCAAACAATATATTTTTCATCGATCAACACTACACACATTATTTAATGTTTAAAAAGTTTTAAATATTCATTTGCAAATGGACCTGATGACATACCAAACTGTGTTTTGATGGAATATGCAAATGCTATTGCATTTCCGTTATCAATTATTTTTAATATTTCATTAAATAATGGCTACTTTCCTAATATTTGGAAAGAATCATATATTATTCCTCTATTTAAATCTGGTAATAAATCACACATAACGAATTGCAGAGGCATAGCTAAACTTAGTGCAATCCCAAAACTATTTGAGAAATGCATTACTAATTGTCTTTCACACTAAATATCTTCGTTACTAACACCTTTTCAACATGGTTTTCACAAAGGATCAACTTACTGACGCCATTTACACAGATTTTAGTAAAGCCTTTGACAAAGTTAACCACAATCTTCTGTTTAAAAAAATTGGATGTTATGGGTTTCAACAACATTTGTTTCAACTGGTTAAAATCATATCTTTTAAATAGAACACAGTTCGTAAAATTTAATGGTGTAATTTCTAAGTCCGGCGTCCCGCAAGGAAGTCATCTCGGCCCCATTTTGTTTTTTCTGTTTGTAAACGACATGCCTGAAGCAATCAAATACTCAAATACATTGATGTTTGCGAATGATGTGAAAATATTTTCTAGTTTTCAAAATTCAGCAGATCATATATATTTGCAATATGATTTGGATCATTTTAATAACTGGTCTGGCCTTAATTTAATGGAATTAAACCTGAAGAAATGCAAACATATGCACTTTTAAAGAAATTATGATGCTGTCAATTATTACATGTTATATGATCATAAACTGAGATGGATCTTGGGATTTCGTTAGATGCAAAGTTAAATTTTGTACAACATATAACGATGACTGTTAATAAAGCTCGTGGTATTTTAGCCTATATAAAACGATGGGCAAAAGAATTCAATGATTCCCACATCACTAAATGTTTATATACTTCCCTAGTAAGACCGATTTTAGAGTATGGTTCCGTTGTATGGGACCCGTATTATATTGTACATACTGATCATATTGAATCTGTTCAAAACAAATTCCTTCGTTTTTGTTTGAAGGATATATAGCAAGGATATGCATCACTTCCATCATATTCATCTAGATTACGTTTGATAAATTTGCCAACATTAATAAACCGTAGAATGATGCTTAACATCTGTTTTTTAGTAAATCTATTAAATGGAAATGTCTGCTCTGAATTTCTATTAAACAAATTATTATTTAGTGTTCCACAACGTTCACTGCGTCTCTATAACTTTTCGAACAAATGTTGGTATGGCAGATCCCTTAAGAAAATTATGTTGTTGTTTTAACGAAATGTTTAAACGTAACATTATCTTAAATCTAAATAATTAATTGTACTAAGGTGTCAAAATATATATATGTATGTAATTTTGTAAATGGTCTGTAAGGATTTTATGCATAGACTAAATAAATAAATACAATATAATATAATTTAAAAACGTTTTAATGCTATGCCATTAACTAACCAAAAGGTTAAACCTATTTTCAGTATTTAAAATCGAATATTTTAAAATCTCTAACACCCAGCAAGCAATCAACTCTTTTCCTGAAAACCTTTTCTTAACAAAATCTAATGTCAATCTGTCAAAATAAACTTAACCTAATATTAAAAAATAAAATGTATTTAAAAATACATCAATTTAAGAATATTTAGGTATAATATGAAGCTACAAATCCGCTTTATATTCCCTTTAGAAAAAACGCTTCAATGTCACGTTTATAATCAGCAAAACACTCAAACACTCTTTTCAAACCTTGAAAAAACAAACTTCACAAAACGGGAGCATGTGGAAAAAAGTAACAAACACGCCCTCGTTATAACCTTCAAACTTAAACAAATTCACACAAATCATATGCATATATCTAATATTAACATAAAACTTTTACATGTATGTATATTGTGTGTACAATTTATTTAGAATATGAAACAGTTTTTCCCTTCAATTGAATACACAGAAATCCCTTCCGTTTAGTTGTCATATTTGCTGTTTCCGACATCCGGTAAAAAAGTAAGAGGGTGGCAAATTTGTTGAAAAATAATATATAGATAAAAACTACAAATTGTCCTTTACTATTTTATATTTTGTTAATTTTGGTGTGTTTTTTATGGAAAAACTGCGTTTGTATCTTTCAAAGCATAATCTGCTGAATTTTTTTTTTTATATATTTAAAAAATATATTTTTTATTTTCTTTACAACATCAAGCTCATTAGTCAGCATATACTGAAAAACATATAAAGCGAAAAAAACATATATAAAACATATTTATACAAACTAACTTATATACGTTCATTTATACGTCGGAAACTATTCTTAAAGTATTCTATATACTAAAAATATTGCAAAAAAAAAAAAGATATAAAATACAAATACCGTACATAAAGATTTTCGGTTTTTTTCTATTTCTTGTATTTTATTTTTAAGCAATTTCCGTTGCTGTAAGTGACATTTCGACTTTTATATGCTGAACAAAAAGCAGGAAAAAAGAAAATCACTATTTTGTGTAACAGAGAAATATAAAATAGTTTTGCGTTTCTGCCAACATATGAGTTGAATAACTTTGTTACAAACAAAACAATTTAAATAAATAAATATATAAAACACACTTATATATTTTTAGGATGAATACATAAATTTAAATTTTAAATATGTTTGGGTTAGAGTATTTATGCTTGTAGTTAACTTGTATTTGTTTGTGATTGTAGTGTTTGGGTTGTGTGTGTGCAGTTTAGTATAGCATGTTGAACGGATGCAGAATAAACGGAAAACGGAAGTGACAAAATATTTACTGTGAACATGAGTGTTAAATTCTTGTTGATAATGTGAATTTCTAAATTTGATTAGATACAATATATTGAAAGAAAAAATTGTTTTAAAATCGAATTTATGCATATGCTGAAAGTTTTCAAAATTAATTTTACATACATATGTAAATGTTGCTATTAAATTTGGTGTGGTTGCTAGAAGAAAACTTCTTATAGATTTCAGAATGAATAATATAAAAAACGTTTGGGCGATGAAATCAAATTGACCAAAATAGAGTCTGTTATAGAGACAAACACATTATTATTTTTGTAAATAACATATTAGTAGCATACTTTTGAGGGCATGAGTTCAAATACTTTATGCGTATGATTATTGTATAATTTTGCTTTTACTCAATAATAAGTATACGCCATACCACCAATATTAAAGTTTGAAATGGAAATGTATAGCATATTTTTTGAGGCAAATTCAATTACTATGTACATTGGAGAGCACAAATGAGTACATGTTTGTGACTGGTGTACTTTTTATACCATAAAAATTAAACTAATAAAGAAAATTGAAAATTTAAAAATGATTAATGCTAAACCAAATAATTTATAATAATAAATGGAGAATAAAAACAAATAAAAAGAGACAAATGTTTAACACCAAAAGATGCTTCTATAGCAATATGCAATTCCGTTAGTTGATGGACACCAAAAAGAGCCCTTCACGAAATGTTAAGGCACTGTTAAAGTTTCGCAGAAAGCAGAGAAATTGGACAGTAGATGACTGGAAACGCATAATCTGGACAAATTAATCGAAATTAAATCGTTTTAAATCTAAAGGTAAACAATATTGTTGTCGCCGAACAGCCCAGAGAATTCAAAGACATCATGTAAAGAAAACATGAAGTATGGTGGGATACACCTCAAGTACTGCGGTTGCTTTATATGATTGCACATCTGAACACGGCCTACTTGCGCAGTTTGCAAACTTCACGATTTTGTAGATAAGAACATCTATAATTTGCATGTAGTTACTTTTTAGCTGGATGGAGACCCAAAGCAAAATTCAAAAATCATAAACGGAAGGCTTAGCGAGGAGAATTTTCTTTTGGGCAGCAAAATGTCCCGAATTCAATTCGATTGAGAATTTGTGGTGAAGAGATATTTGCGACATTACCGACTAAATCTAACCTATTTAGACGAGGTTTGGCAGCGTCTTAAGCGCACATGAGTATTTAATGAATTAAAAAACTGCCCAAAACGTGTAAAAAGTGTTTTTTCGACATAACAGATTTTGGACTAATTCTTAAAAATTCTGATATTTCCTAAAATGTTTGTATGGTGCAAATTTGAGTACATTGGAGTTGATTTCGCTTCTTACAAAATTGATAGTTTAAGTTTTGATTTATAAATATTCAACATAAAATATATGACAACAACATTTTCTAATTGTCTTTATTCATTTTATTTTGTTTTATTTGCATGTACAGAGTACTAACAAGTAATAATTTGTATACAGTGGACGTAACAAATAAAAATACTGAAAATTCTGGTTTAGCGATTACTTAGCGCTATAATGAACTAAATCATTAACTAATGAGGTTAAATGTTTTAACATAGTTACTGATGTGAAGTAAATTTAATCCCTTTTAATTTTACAAGAAATTAAAAACTATTTGTCTAACAAAAAAAATTATTAAATTTAACCACAGCAGATACTTTTGCAGACGCTAGCGAAAATAGCAACTCAAACAAATTTAAAGAGGGTGTCATATTTACCACCACTTTCGATTTAGTTAAGGTTAAATTACATGATTTAAAAGAAGTGAAAATAGCAGAGAAAAAAGTCAAGTATCAGAATTTATTATCTTAATATTTTCAAAAGTGTGCATACAGTACTGTGTAATATTAGCTATTTACAAACTAATGTTCGTATTTTAAAATACAACAACTGTTACTATATGAACTAAGTTCATTAAATAAGTACTATCAACAAAATCATATATAGTGCAAAATATCAAATTATAAAGCTTTAAAATACATGAACAAATTCTTATTAAGCTCTTAGTTTTGCAACTAAGTGAGAGTCGTTAATTTGAAAACAGTTTATGGCGGAATTCTCGGTCATTAGTTAACCATTGGTAAACTAAAGTACTAACTATTGTTAAACTATTACTTGGTGTTCTCATGGCAAACTAAGCATTGCGAATAAAGAGTCATTAGTTAAGCATTTGCCATTAGCCAACTAAAGACTGTGAATTTAGCCATTGGTGAACAAATATTACAAAATGTAATCCTTACAATAGGTGTCATAAAATTCAAACTGTCAGAATTTACACAATTACCAAAAACCTTATTACAACTGGGGCATCAAATATTGTTACATTACATAAGAAACAAATATCCTATGCGCTGGAACTTACTTCCACCTAAATAGTCTTGCAAATCGTCAAAATTGCCACATTTTGGTTTCAGAAAATATGATTGTTGAAAAACAAATGCATTCACAAGCTGTCATCGCTTGCTGTGGATTTTGGTCTTTGGCTGGTCAAGCAATGATAAATTCTGGTATGTAATATCGCGTCAATATAATAGAGTTAATTCTGCCTAAGTGGAATGATAGTGATATGTTATTTTAAAGCAAACTTGTAAGTGATAATATGAGATATTTCCTATAGTAAAACTATTGCGTTTTATGATACAAACTTACCTCATAGATTAAATGATTTAAAGCCATTGGATATGATTTTAGGAACTTACTTAATGCCAAAATACTAAACTAATAAGCACACAACTACAAGCGACCTGAAGTTGAAAATTGAATGCACAATCAAAGAAAACCAGCCACAATTGCAAAACCATGAAATCATTTCACCAATGTTAATGCAAAATCTTATCCATTGTACTTTATGATTAATTTTCCACTTTACTCAAAATTGAAGCTGTGATTGTCATGAATTTACGTGACTTGTAGTCAATCCTCTGGAATCAAATAAAAGATTTATAGATTTATTTTAAATGTATGCGTGCTAAATTTCAATCATTTTCGTATAAATTTATATCATCCGAATTTTCACCAAACCTGTAACAAGTTATTGTGAGAACTCCTTACTATGAGTTCAGAATAATTTTCTTGCTATAGTCCTTCTACCAAACGATACATTCATACGAATACTTAGCAATGGAAAACCAAAATATGATGAAAAATGTTAGTAAATGAAAGCAAGAACTTATAAAGAAAATTCTATTTAAAAAAAAACAAAATCCCGACCATCCTGACAAAGAACGCTCAAAAATTACAACGTCTTTGTAGAACGGCCTGAAAAATACGTGTATTTTCAAAATCGTGCAATTAAATATATAAATCGTAGGGAAGAACAGAATGGTGTTACCGTGGAATAAACATGCATTCTTTACGACTAAATTTTAATACATTTCAACAGCTGATCTGAAGGATTTACTGGAATTTCCAACGTAACAAATATTTTATATTGCAGTGAAAGGAGAGTTTAAAAGCCAGTGGTTTGGCTTGAAGATCAGCCTTTTGTCATAACCTTTCATTAAAACACTCTTCAGTAAAATTTTGCGCAGATTTAGCTGTCTGTCATTATTCAAAATATGCAATGAAATGACATCGAAGAAATCGGGTGAACGAAATAGAGAAATATTTGTATGCCGCTAATTGTACCAAGCTTCAGCCAATATTGAACAATATTGAGCTATTGTAAATGAAAAATTAAACGGGAATGGCACTGTAAATCTGGACAAATAAAAAATATTAGCGATTTGGAGTAAATATGAAGAGAAAATTAATTTAAGTTCCTTATTTGAGCTTTTCTTATATATTAATAAATAAATATAAATTTCTGCTTTAAAAGTATTCAATTGCTTTTTGTTGTTACATATACTGTGCAAAGTATAAATTAGGCCATATTAGTACCTTGCATACTAAAAGTATCAAGTTCAATATTTATTCCAATGTCCTTTATTTCGTTAAAGAATTTTTAAAATGTTTGGCATACTCAAGCAATTAAATCAGATGCCACAGATCGTCCAAATGGGTTGAAGTGAATCGGTATTGTATTAGATTTCTCTTCGCGATTAACAAAAAATTTTTAATTAGATTGAGATTGGGGCATTTTGCGTGAAAAGGATATTCTATCCCGTGTTTTTAGTCTCCACATAAGAAATGCTCTTATCTGCAAAATTGGGAATCCGATGTTACACCATTTAAAGCGACTTCATACCTTGTCGTTCCTTCCATCGTGCTTCATTGTTTTTTTTTCAACATTTTGTTTTTGAAAGCGTTTGGCTATTCCGCGTCAAAATTATTGTTTACCTTGGGTTTGATAATACTTAGAATGGATTCTTCTCATTACATTACACGTTTCAAGTCATTTACTATCCCATTTCTCCTAACCCCTCCCCCCCCCCCACTCCGGTAGGTAATATGTTAATCACCCTGATGCGTTACTATTCTGGGAAGATATATGTCGACACCGCGGTGCACCGGTGCCATGAGCTTGCACGGTATCGAAACTAGCTAGAGTTTGATTGTTTCGTCCCTCTTAAACTCTCAGCTGCCTAGAGTCTCATTTAGTACTATGGGATCAGTTAAAAACTCGAAGACGTATCCCTAATTTAACTGCTAGGGTGCCGGTCCCCTAACTGATAATTGGTTGAGGTCCCTTTGGGTTCATGTAGTGGCTGTGGTTGGTACTCAAAGTGAAAAGAATGGCAGTTATTTAAAAGGCTGATGTTTGTTTGAGCAGCAAATTTCGGTCCACCAAATTGTTCTAGGTGCTGTTGCTGACCAACAACACGTAGTATTAGATCCATTGAAAGTAATAGTGACACTTAATTCGGTGCTCAGGAAATGTACGGGAATTGTGGCTTTCGTGGCAATTGTTGTGTTAACATTCCGCCTTTGTACAGGGTTAGATATGCAGTATATGGCAACCACAGAAAATTCTGATCTTCGTCCTTGCCAGTGATTGGTTAATGCAGTGTTGCTTTTTTAGCTATTTTCCTGGGTCGTGGTAATAAACCAAACTATGGATGGCAGGGATTAGATAGCACAAGCTAAGAAGCAAGATGCTCTTTACATTGATTGTTGCAGTCATGTGTTGAGAAATTGTTATAATATGCTCCTGGCAAGTTCATACAAGTATGCTCTTAAAAGACATATATATATTCTATGTTCTTGCTGGGCATAAAATGCGGTGCTGAGCCGAGTTCCCCCTGCGTTTAAATGCGCCGTAAAGTTTAGGACCAAGAGGCAGGTACCCGTGTTAGACTTAAACATATCTGTCGTATTTACATGCTCTCTGGCAAGCTTCAACCGTGCCTTAACATTTTTAATCGATAATGCAGGTTTTAATTTTTTGCTGTTGATATGTAAGCAATATCACTAACGGCTCGTCTAGCCATCCACTAGCGGGTTTTATAAGTTGCTCTTTGCTATAGAACACTTGCCTGTTTTTATTAGTGTTATCATGAGACTTGTGTCCGCATTCGTTAGTAGCTTTTTGTGCCTTCTGGTTTGTAGCTTTTGCGCAAAAGAGCGCTGTTTAAGCTGTTATTAAATTACAATAGTTACTTGCTAGAACATTGTTCTCAATGACTCTTGACACTTTTATCATTATTTATAATAATTTGTATTATAATTTTATTAGTGTTGGATAATTTGCAAAAAGTGTTTACCACGTGCAATTAAATTAATATCAAATTAAAGTTTTTTTTTTAGTCACAAACAAAGTAATCTGGTGGTAAACTTTGAAATTTTTGGGTAAATATTTTAAAATACACACTTGTACAAAATTAATTTAATACAAGTTTTATTATACTAATTGTTTATTTGCTGAAAATTATTATGTATTTACCATTCTGTATTGTAAATTTAGCATTGAACTTTAAATAAATGAAAAAAAAAACAAAAGTATGTTTTCTTTTGTGCTCTTCTTTGTATGTTATGTAAAACATTTAAACGACTGTATTTTATAAATTAAAAATTCTTGATGTTTCTTTGTTGGTTTTATTTAATTAAAATGTTGTTGTTTTTAGCATAAAACCAAAATATTGATTAGCCCTAGTTTTGATATCTTTCTCATTCCTTCGGCTTATATTAATTATATAATATTTGCTAAAAAAATCATATGAAAAATTTTTTCCCCGTACATAAAGTCAAGAGTTTAAAAATAAATATTGCATACATTTCTTGATTCATTTAAATTTAAATTTAAAATTAATTTAATTTAAATGAAAGGTACAATTTTCTGGGTCCAAATGGCTCCCCTTTTTATATGTTCAATCATATGGATTTTTGTTCCCCCTAAATGAAGCCAGTCTAATGTCTAAAACATTCCTTTCAATATTTTTTTTAAGTTCAAAAGTAAAATGTTGCTTAGATTTATTACTAAGAAAACTATTTACCACTTCCTCAATGACCCCAAAAACCCATGTATCTTTTCAAAGCAAGACTACAAAAATTAAATCAAATAATATTTTCTATTTAGATTTAGTTGGGCTGAAATATATTAGTTTTATTATGTCAACATTAAAAATAACCTTACATTTATACAAAAAAAGAAGAAAAATATACTATGGACATCAAATTTAATTAAAATTTTTAAAATATAAACATATATGTATGTACACAAATGGAAATTGGTATTTGTTTATGTTAGACATGTAAGTGTCTGTCGTTTTTTGTTTCTAACAAAACATGTATTTATTTACTTATGTGTATATATGTATATGACATGTTAATAAAAACATAAAATAGTTAGTTTTTGTTTGAAAAAACTAAAAATATATATAAAAAACATGAAAAAATAATAGCAATTTATAACAACAGGCAACTAGAAAAACAAATCTTTACATTTAGAAAAGTCAACATCAACACTTTTAGATTTAATTTAACCTAAAAACGTAAGAGAAAAAGAGACAGACAGCGACAGCTAGTTGTAAGTAAATAGACAATATTTTGTTTTGTTTTTCAGTTGAGGAAAATAATGAATAGATATTTTTATAAACATTTGTCATGTTTTCACACATTATATCATAAACACTCAAATACCAAAATACCTACATACGTATATATGTATGTATATGTGTATATAGAACACAACAGCAAAATTTACTTAACTCTTCCTAACTATGATAAAAACTCTCTGCAAGAGCGTATTTGTGTGTGTATGTTTGCAAAAATGCTCATTCATATTAATTTTAGGAAACGTGTTTTTGTTGTTATTACGTTTCATGTGACAACAATAACAATAATAAGAGTCAACATGAACATCATAATTGTTTGACCGGAAATATTCATAAAATTTAATATTCCTGTTAGTTTTTATACTATTTTTTTTTGTATAGTGTGCATAGTATAGCATAAACATTATCTACATATTTCTCTTCTATCTTGCGTTTCCATAAACTATGCAAATATTAGTTCACATTCTATATATATTTTTTTTTGTTTTTTTACAAAATGTGCATTTCTTTCATAAACTACAAATGAGTTATTTTCAGTAATTTTCTAATTGTCATTTATACAAATATGTATGTTTGCTTGTTATTGGGTAATAATGTCATACAAAAATCTCATTACTACAAAATGTTGACGAACAACAATATATAAAATATAACATAACAGACAAACTTTTGTATAAAAATCTTAAAACTATACAGAAATACAAGTTACAGTGTAATTTTCGGCTGTGACGAATCTTTAATATGTTCCACCCAAATATAATAAGAAAAATACAAAAACTATACTGGTTATATGACTAGACTATCCTTATTATATATATAGGCTTCATTGTTACGAATTTTTTTAGTTCTACAAATTGTGATATATTTATTATATTTCGATAATATAACAATATAAAACTAGGGATTACTTCTCTTATTTGTATCATGCTAGAGATATGTCTATTGCGTGATACTCTTACTCAGTAAGTGCATGTAGGTAGTTTTGTTTTCACTATTGAGTTTCTGGTAATTACGCTCATTAATATCATCAGATTATTACCATATATGGTAATATTTTTTGATTTGACGATGCAACATTCTTTGTCTTTTTCTCATTAATGATAAAAAAGCGTGCATATAAAATTGTGTCTTGCAGTCCTTTGTAATTTAATATTTACTACGCAATTTCTTATCTTTATACACACTTTATGATTCTTATGACAGCTTAACTAATTTCATAATCACAGTGATACTAGTGATAAAAAGACCCACAATTCTAAGTGATCGGATTAATCGAATTGTTTATAAGTACATAATTAAACATTTCTTGTCAATATTAATTTTTTATGCAAAAGTGATTATAATTTATAAAACGAAAATTTATAACCAAGACATCAAAACTTATTAAAGTCTCAGGTAAGAACTAAATTCTGTAAAAAATAGGCATGTGGCTGTCATTACAAATAATTATTTTATTTAAAGGAAACAATTCTGAAAGATCGTGGATTCTTCCACACTCCAAATACAAATACATATCACTATTTTTGCGAGCCACAAAAGCGAGAGCGGGATCATATAATTCTAAAACAGAAAGTAATTACTATATATTAAACTCGTGGAGTAATTCGAACATCTCAAAGTGTAACCAAATTAGACACATGTAATTGTCTCCAATGTCCACATGTTACCAGATTTTATACAGAAAATTAAGTTCTTCAAACGATCTCAATCAAATATCTTACAAAACTCAAAATATATATAATAATATATTTTGAAAGTAATTCTATTTGCTATGAGAATATCTATGTGCACTAAAATTTAAATTTTGCTATAATGTCTAAAAATTAAGAAAAAATCAATTATATTTATCATAGTTATAATTATGAAATATAATTTTTCATTAATATAAACTAATTTTATATTTCTTAACAAATATTATCACAGCTATAAAAATTGTATAAACTAAAATCCAATACCTAAAGTTTAAAATATTATTAACCTATTTTTGAAAATATGTAAAAAATTAAAAGTATAAAATATTTAATTTAAAAGAAATATAAAAATACAAGGTGGCGCAAAAGTAATCCTCCTATCAGAAAATGCTATAAATTTTGCGATTGGCCCCTAATGTCAGTTCTGTTTTGACATTTGTGTAGTAAACACATGCGAAATACATGTTAATAAACAATGTTACGCTATACTGCTCTAGAACGCGGAATATTGCTGACTATTTATTTGACCAATAATCGGTCGGTGACTTTGGCACAACGTGAATTTCGTCGCAGATTTCCTGGCGGTCCAACGCCTGCTGGTAAAACACTGCGACGTGTAGCCACTCGATTAGAAGAGACTGGCACAACACGAGATGCGGCCAGGCGTGACAGACTGGCTGACCGCCAATCGCGTCTAACATAGGCTCAAGCCATCCTTAATCTCCACCAAAAGGAAGATGATTTTTCATCAAAAATAATCATGAGTGATGAGGCCCATTTCCATCTTAGCGGGTACGTAAATAAGCAAAATTTACGCTTCTGGGGCACTGAAAATCCGCGTCTAACCCACGAAGAGCCATTACACCCGCTCAAAGTCACTGTATGATGTGCTGTTTTCGCTGGATGAGTCATAGCACCTTTTTTCTTCGAAGACGTCGCGGGCCAACCGGTTACTGTGAATGGTGAGTGCTACAGAGCAACGATCAACGAGTTCTTTTTGGCGCAACTTGACGAATTGGGATTGGAAAACATGTGGTTCCAACAGGACGGTGCAATGGCACATACTGCACGTGCCACAAGCGATATGCTGAAGGATGCATTTCCCGGGCGCCTAATCTCGCGTTTTGGCGATTTGCACTGGCCAGCAAGATCGCCTGATTTGACCGCTCCAGACTTCTTTTTGTGGGGCTTTTTGAAGTCGCGGGTTAATGTCAACAAGCCTCAGACTCTTGCAGCTCTTAAAGACAATATCCGTCAAGAATGTGAGGACCTATCACCAGAAGTTTTTGCCAAAGTTATGGAAAATGCCATCAAAAGGGCTCAAATGACAATCAACTGTGGCGGCGGTCATTTACATGACATCATATTCTCGACTTGATGTAAACAAAATTAAAAGACCAAATAAAAATAATCCACAAGAATAATTAAAGTTTTTCATTTTTTTTTAAATTACAGCCAAAAAACATCGGACGTTTACTTTTGCGCCACCTTGTACAATTAATAAATAAATGAATTTAACAATTGAAAACTAAATAACTTCTATAAATGAAATGTAATTCAAACATGAAATTATTTAATACTTGCAAAATTTCTGGAATTGATATATAACATTGTATATACTAATTTATTTTTATGAGCGTAATTTAAATATCTTTATTTTCTTCTAAATTTATATCTAAAGTAATAAAAAAAATAAATTAAAAGTTGTTCTTCAAAAGCAACAACATCATCATCATCATCATGTATTGATTGCTGGGCCCTACAGTGGAAACATCGAAAAATGGAACACCGTCATTTGTTGTGAGTAAAATTTGAACCAAATTAATTTTTTTTCTATTAATTTTTATATTGCTTTTAAATTATAAATAAATCAGAAGACAATGAAGTCTATGAACACTTTTTTCTTTCTTTATTTCAGTTTCTTTTTTTTCATATTTACCATTATTTTTTAAGGAACTTTTTTGCTTTGGAGGAGTAATTAAAATGGAATTGATTTTTTTGGTTCAAAAATGTTTTTTTCTGGTACTCTTTGATTAGCGAATATATAGAATTTTGGGGATGTATGAAGACTTAAGTCCCTAACTGTATTTTCTTTGATGGACAATTTTACAAACAACATAATTTATTTCAAATGTTTTGATATTTTAACTAATTTTGATCATTTTTAATTGATGTAATTAATCTTTCCTTAATTTACAAAGTTTGTTTGATTGTTCTTACTATCTTAAGTGTTATTTAAAAATTTATAAAGTTAAAAAACATTATTATATTATATATATATTATACTTATATTACATATAATTATTAAGTGAATTTCGTAAGACGAAGTTATATGGGCGACATAGTCAAATGTGGACCTATATTCTCAAAATCCAGCAGTTTGATTGATGTGTACAAATTATCAGCAATATATTTTAAAAAAATGCAAGAAAATTTTTTAAAAATATAAAATTTAAATAGAGGTTGCCTCACATATCTCTGGTTTTAAAATACCGATTTGCTGGTTTTCAATACAAAACTTCTAAGAAGAATTATGAATAATTTTTTGTGAACCCTGCTGTTGATTTTGGTTGTTTTTATTTTGGACTTAAGAGTGTTTTAGACAGACAGACAGATAGACGGGCGTAACTTAATTGACTTAGAGTTTCGTCTCCGACGAATATTTCTCAGTGTTACACACGGAATGACAAACTTACAAACTTACTTACCCTCATTTGTAATGGACGACTACTTTTAAAAAGATTTTAATTTTAAATGTTCATATTTTATGTTGTAACACATAAATATTTTTGTATTATTTTTCATTTTCACTCAAATTAAAATTTTGCTTCAATTCATTTTTTTTTTTTGAAAATTTCGTTTTGAATTTTAACAGTAAGGCTTTGTAAGTTGTATTTCACCTCACATTGTTGTATTTACTTTAAAGAATCAAGTTAGCCACATTGAAAACAGCCAAATTGTTTTGACATATGGCAAGGCATTATAACGCATACCAACGCCTATAAACGCCATTACCAATTCCGAATATTAACGAAAATTAAAGCATGGTTTTTCGTAACCAAATGTGTTAACATTCTTTTGATTTTTATACCTCAAGGTGAACACATCGATCGGTAAAGATATCCTTTGTATTGGACACACTGTATTTTTATACAAAATTAATTTAAAAGTTTCATAAAGGAACATATAATAGACAACGAAGGGGAATTAGCTTATTGCTAAATCTTAATGTTCGACATAACCTGCATCCTTCATAATCCTTGAGGTTGATAAATTTTGGAAAAACCCTATAAAAAGTCTCGAACACACAAGCTAATTTCTATCCATAAGGTACGGGGGTGTTTTTTTAGCCACCACTGTATGCACTTAATTCACATTTAATAACACCTAAAAACCACTCTCACAAGAATTGTGTTTACCGCTTATCATCATTATTTTAAATCTACCGGCAAGACAACACCTAAAGTCAAGTTCTTCGCATTTGTGTATCAGCCAAAAAGAAATAAAAAAAAACAAACATATATTAAGCAGTCCCAGAAGAGCTCTAAAACACCTGCCACCTTCCAAAACAGGGACGCAGGCATCGACTAGGAAAACCTCCAAAAGTCATCTAAGTTCTTCATAAGACAATTACACCAATTTGAGTCTAAAAATTATTAAAATTTTACGTAAGATTGTGCTTGGTTAAATTTTTATCCCCTATATTCTTTCTAGAATCAAAATGGTGCAAACCATTTAAATTACCTTTAAGAAATAAAACTACCTTTATTTCTTAACAAATTGTATAAATGTTTTTAAATCCCCGAACTTAAATCTAATTTAAATATAAATATAAGAAGTTAAAAACCAAAAGTTTAACAGGCTTAAGGGTAAAAAGAAATTTAACTTATGGCATATAAATTATCACAGTTGAATTATTTATTAATTAACTTCTTTTTATTATATGTATAATATAATTAATAGCAGGCAAACCAAATAAGATATCTGTAACAACAAGCTAAACATCCAACAAAAGCAGTCTGACGAGGCCTCATCGTTCAGCGTTTCCAGAATTAAGTTGGTGAGTTTTTTCTCTGTTTTAAATATCTCATTAATTAGCACAATTTGTTTCGCATTCATTATTAGTAAATTTAATAACAAAATCAGAATTTCTGTAATTTAAAAAATAATAATCAAATCTTTGAGATTTGCTTTTACATATTCCTTAATTTACTAGGGAGTACTGTATCACTAGCAAAGCAATAAAAAAAAAAAAAAGAGAACAAGTAATAAAATACATTCTTTGGTTTCTCACGTTTTTTTTTTGTTGACACAAGTAGTTCATAAATTGATATGTAAAAGCAAAACGCATCAAAATCAAAAATAATAAAACAACAAAAAAAAAAAAAAAAGTTAAACAATGATCATTTAACATTGTAAATGATCATTACAAGATACACATTGCATACTCCGATTTGATTATTCTATTTTACTACAGTATAGTCACAAAAATCTAGAAACTTAAGATAACCGATTATTTCATAATAAAATATTATAAGTATAATTATCTATAGTTAATTACTAGGCATTCTTTTTCTTTAAAATTTGAGTTTCCATCATTGGTTTTTTTTTTTTTGCTTAAATATTAGAATAATGTTTTTTTTCTTTTGATACTTTAAACCCAATTTATATTTAAATTTTGTTGAATGTTTTTTTTATTACCTACATACCTACATAATGGTTTTCATCAATTTTGTTGAATAAAATTTTAAGTGAATTAAATGAATTTCTAAGTTATTTTTAATATTTTCGCAATGAGATGAAAAAGTAAGTGTGGATTTAAGTAGGGATCTTAGTGTCATATTCGCCAATAAGATCATTGGATGGGAGAGTTTAGAGGCGATTATCCCAAACAACATCTTGGGATGATAATAAAAGAGTTTTTCAATTAGTAATTTCAGTCAGGGAGTCTATAATAAATTATTTATGTATAATAATCCCTATGGGAGAGAAAATTTTAACATGAACAAGAATCCACCCTCCGACTGACCGCTAGTGGCAATTAATGGCTCCCGTCGTTCATTTAAATTTTAATTCCAAATAGGTAACCTCATATAGCAATTGTACATTACACATTGACCACTTATGGTTGTAGAGGGTATAAAAATATGGTTCTGCTTTAACTATTTTGCTGTTCTTCAATAGCAAAATTACCTACAAAATATAAAATATTCTTTTGCAAATTTCATTAATTTGTGTATTTTGAACATGACGCTGTTTTACACAGACGGACATAGCTTAAAATTTCATAAAGATTAAGAAAATATATACTTTTTTGGACGTCAGAAGAATATTTGTAAAGTTTTACACGGAATGACACACCTAATATACCATCATACACCACTTGTGTTGTTGGTTGTAGGGTATAAAAATAAAGGTAAAATTAAAAAAATTAATTTTGGATTACCAAACTCGAACGCACTGGTTGATGTGTCAAATGAAGCTTTTTTATAGGAATTGGAAATTGATTTTAATTGATATTAGTATTAGACGTTTGCTCCTTATCATTAATTAAAATTCCCATCTAATTAAGCCTGACAGCTAGCTGTAGTAAACACATCAGTGAAAAGTGTAAAGCAAATATTAATTCTCATTACAATAACATACTAATTACTAATTAATACTAATTGGTATTTTGTGTACGATTTTCTAAATGAAACTTTGACAACAGAATCCAATTTTCTTTAATAACAATACTGCCAAATAGTAGCAGCACGAAGCCACATTAGCAAAAAACATGCAAATTTTATTCAACCATGAAAGAAAGTATATAAACGAACATAATCACATACGATTTCATGAAATTTTGGCGCATACGATTATGCCATTAACGTTTTTGAGTTGGTG
The DNA here is from genome assembly GCA_950370525.1 of Bellardia bayeri. Lineage (NCBI taxonomy): Eukaryota > Metazoa > Arthropoda > Insecta > Diptera > Calliphoridae > Bellardia > Bellardia bayeri. The sequence continues at coordinate 34,192,428 of OX493264.1, read as the reverse complement.
TATATTAGTTGCTTAAAACAAATGCTACGTATGTAGCCAGTAAATAGGTACATGGATATGTACATACATATATGTATCTATGTTCTTTAAGCACTTGAGAGTATATAAAATTTTATTCTAGCAATTGCAGTAATTTTTACTAGAAATAATTTTGTTGTTAACCAGCTCAAAAGGTTCAACAAAAAATCTAATAACTAGTAAATGACAATGACGACTGATAGTTGTATTTTTACCGCGAATAACACAGAGTAAGCATTAATGTTGGCTCATCATGCATTCAAAACTAACTTGACTAAACAAAACCACACACCGACAGAACATACAGACCGACATTCGCTCACTTACTTACATGACATAAATCAAAAAAAAAACAACTAACATACATATGCAATTTTTAGAAAACATTATGCAGTGTAGAAAAAAATTATGGGAACAGTTTATTCATTTTCAATGATGCGAAAAAGAAAATGTTTTGCTGGGTAATAGATCTATGCAATATAAAGCTTGCTCATCTAGAGGCATTAGAGTATTACACTTTTAAATACTTTTTTAATTACGGTGACGGCAAAAATAATAATATCGCATCGGTCATTTATTTTAGATCTGATTCTACTAAATTTTTATAGTAGTGAATGAGGTTTTATATAAGTTTGTCATTCCGTGTGTAACACTGAGAAATACCCCTCTGTGACCCTACAAAATATATATATTCTTGTTACTTACAAAATTCTAAGTCGATTGAGATGTGTACGTCTGTCTGTCTGTCCGTATGTCTGTCTGTCCGGCTGTGTAAAACACTCTCACAGCCAAAGTACACAACCGAAATAAACAAAGTTTACAAAAAACCGCTTATAGCTCCCTACGCAGTTTGGTATTGAAAATCAGCAAAATCGGTATAGTAGAACAAGAGTTATAGATCAAAATGTAAGACAACCTTCATAGAAAATTGATAATTTTAAACTTTGTTCTTGCTATATTTGTAAATATATTGCAGATAATACCATGAAATTTTGTATACGTTGTTTTCATGCTAAAAGAAGAAAGCGTAAGGAAAATAGTAGGAATAGGTCCATGATTTCTCATAGCTCCCATACAAAAATCTTCCCGAAATATTGCTCAATTATACATAAATGCCTACAGTATTTGAATATCAATACAAAATTCAGCAGGAATAAATTTCATGCAAAACGAAATCGTAAAACAAAATTGTTTTTAGTTCGGTCCATATTTGACCATAGACCCAAAAGAAAGTCCGCTTCCAAAATTCACTTAAATACGTATGACACTGATATAAATACTGTTAAAGTGCTAAAATTTGACATAAATATTCCTTATAGGTAAATAAATTGTAATACTAAATTTTATGATGGTCGGTCCATAATGGGTCATAGCTCCCATACAAGGACCACACCCAAAAAATCCATTTTTCGTTATAGATATCGGTACCGACTCAAATCGTTGCACAGATTATTTACATATATACAAAAATCATCATACAAAATCTTGTAAACTTCGGTTAATGTTTTACCGTACCCCCCATATAATGCCCTCTTCCGAAAATAACTTTAATACTCATAAATCTCTTATAAATTGTGGTACCGATCCAAAATTTTATATGGATCATTTACATACATGCCAAAATCAAACTGCTGAGAATATCGCTCCATATTTGACTATATAGCCCATATAAGGTCCACTTCCGAAATCTACGTTAATACTAATATGTATCTTAAATATAAATAAATACAAAAACCACTGTACCAAAATTGAAGAAGATTTGTCATAGCTGCCATATAAGAATCACTTCCGAAAAACAATTTAACCCACAATAATGTTTAATAAATATTGATATCGAACCTATAAAAGTTGGATCAGAAAGATCAGAAATCATACTCATATCGATTATATGGCAATTATACTACTAGATTTTGTAGCTGTCTGTCAATAACTGGCAGTAACTCCCGAATTAAGTCCACTTTCGAGCATACTAAACTAAACTAAACGAGCATAAATTCTTGTAAATAACGTTATTGAGATGAAATTTAACCAAAATAAGCCTCAAATACATAGAAACCACATTAGTGGATACTAGATTTGAAAGCTATTAGTCCATAACTGGTCCACTTCTATTACGCAAATTTAAACAAAAAAACCTCACATTATATCTTATCCATTTTTTTACACACTTTTTCATACTCAGTTTCTTAACTTGTTGTGAATATGGAAAAATGTTCTTTTAATTAATAAATTGTTAAATTACACTCAAGATTATGATTACGAAAATCAGACAAACCCTGTAAATTGCAGTAAGAATCTGTAATTACATCAATTACAAATGGTCCAAATTAGATAAAATTTCAAAATATTTAAAATAAAATCACAACAGGTAATCTTGTCTTTCAAACAATATATATAATACTAATAGAATTTGCACTAAGACTGAATAGGAAATATAGAATAAGGATATTCTAGTTCTAAAACGACTGTAGTTTTTGTATTTCTTTTTACGTTTAGGTGGAGGGTTTTTAATACTCGGCACAGCCGAATATTGCACTCTAACTTGTTATATACATAAATACATATATTTAATGGACGGTCTAGAGTAATTTCATTTTATTTGGTTATAAAGTTTCTCGGTCATATGTTAGACGTCCAGCATTCTGTATTTGCGGTAAAGCATTATGTTATGGAGATGCCAATACATTGCATAAAATCAACAGTGGATCAACATGTTTACGTTGATATACTAAATAATGTTATGCTTCCCTATGCTATGGACAAAATCCCATTAACTTGCGCCTTCCAACAAGACAATGACCAAAACAAATAAAAGCAGAAAATAACATTAGTGGTTCATTGCCAACAATATTGAGGTCGTGGAGTGACCAACGCAATTACTTGACTTGAACGCAATAAAAAATCTTTGGGCTGACGTAAAGGAAAGTATATCTCAAATAAAATCGATTAAAAATAAGAATCTTTAGGCTGTAGTGAAGAAGTTGTCGGCAAAATACCTAAAGAAAGATGTAAAAACTCCACTAATTAACTCCATGCCGAAGCGCTGCGCCGCTATTATTGCCAACAAAGGACATGCAATAAAATACTAAAAAGTTATTTGTTTCATCAGCTTCATATTATTTGTTTTTTATTTTATTTGTTTGAAATATAGTTTAATTTTTTAACGTCTATAATAAATAGTGCTAGTGTTTTTTTGTCCAAATTTCGATACACTACCGAAATTTTAAATATTTGCAATAAAAAGTTAGTAAAGTTACAAACATCTTTTTTACGTTAAATAAATGATTTACATAGTATTTCAGTTATGTGTCATGGGAATAACTAGTACACAACTAAATCGAAAAAAAGTTCATATTTTTCTGCAGCAATTACGAATACATTTTTCTGACTTTCAGTATAATTTGTTATTCATATCTTACTTAGTCCCAATATACACGAAGCAATTCTTTACTTTTTAGACATCGTGGTGAGAGAAAGATATGGTGGGTGCACACTTGATTGTACTAGCAATTCCCGTTACTCTCACACTCGTATTACATATGTGTATACAAGTGTGTGTTTACTGCCAAATAAAAATACGAGCGACTGAAGCAATAAAAATTGTGTTGTGTGAACACCGAAGAAATTTTAAGAAAAAAATTGTATCAATCTTTTCAATAAAAAATGCTTCGTGTAAATTGGGACTTTAGTATGAAAGAATTTTACTTGATTTCAATAGAAATACTTGGAAAAGTCTGTCTAATAAATACACTAAGTTAATTATAAATCTATTTATATTCTGCATTAAAGCATGATTGCTAAACTACGGCTGGCATAAAAATTCAATAGATCAAAATTAGGCCATCTTTAATAATTTACAAGATTAGAAACTTAATTATCACGAGTTTTGTGGTGCGAAATTCCTATATTATATAGTATTTTATATGTTTTATATATACTTTTAAAAATTAGTTTTGTTTTCTATTCCACTTATGCTTTTCAACACATATTGCTAATTAGATTGCTATAAAATTGATTAAAATAACAACATGTTGGAAATAGTGTAACATAAAGTAACATTAACTTGGGCAGTAGTAATAATAAACAACAACAACAATAACAACCGAAAGCTAAAACAACAATAGTATGATTCAACAAAACTTTTTAATATTATCTGACACAAAACATAGAGAAACAGTTGCAATAGTACTTTAGCTAGAATTCATACGAGTAGTTGTAATAGCAGAAAGCAGAACTGGTGGTTATAGTTGTAAATTTATACATACATACATAAACATCAGCAAACAACTCATGTATGTATACATACAAACATACATACGTGTATATTTGTGTAGAGTAATATTAGCATTTGTTGCGGTCGTAAAAGTGTTAGTAGTATTTTTCATTTTTGTATGTTTTGTAACGTTGTTTTTTTTTTCGTTTAGTTTTTACTCATACAGTTTTATACTACAGAAAGTATGTAGGTTTCTGGTAAAATTTGTGTATGTTTAATAAAGTTTCGTAATATGCATGTTAAGCATTGATCACATAAAATCCGACTACTACATTTTTTTGTTCAATTAAAAAACTGTTAAACAAAAATTCAAAGTCAGAATATAGGTTTCTAGAAACAGCTAATTCTTCTTTCTTACAAACTGTAGCACACAATTCAGCAAAACAATGTTTTATATGTATATCGGTTCATAGATTCGAAAATCATACAGTAAATACACTAAATCTCTTACTCGATATACTATTTATCTCTTTATCTATACTAGTGTCGTTTCTGTAATTGTCATTATATTTAGGTGGTGAGTATCTAAGATTCGGCATGTTCCAAGGCTACATTTCTGCCCTTAATTATTTTTTTCCTACCACGTCAAATTCTAGTCATGGCTTTTAAAAATTCGGTTCTTACCCACAATAATGCTAAATATTTTTGTACGAAAAAAAGGCTGCGTTATTTGGCTAAACTTTTTTTAAATGATTAAGGACCATGAGTACCGGTATACAAAATGATAAGATCGGACTAAACATAGCGACACAGTGAACAAACTACTAAAAGGGCGGAAGGTTTTAATTGAACAATATTGGACTATTGTCAAAGGAAAGTAAAGCGATATGGTTTGTAGTTCTTGACAATAAAACAATGTTACCGATTTGGAAGTAGGTTGATCTGAATGTTGTTCTACAATCATTGCCATTCATCAAAACAAAAACTCAGATTTTTATAAAAAAAAATTATTTTTAATTTCTTCTGTTAGCTTGCTTTAATGCTAAATATGTGCCAGACTTTGGTTAAAAAATGCTCAACTGCTCTTTTTTATTTACATAAATATCAAATACATATTTCATGTTTCGACAAGCCCTTTGATAAAATCAAATGTAGTAGGAATTGATGACATACACCCGAAATTTACAAGATTACTTTTACCCGTGATTCTACTATATGCTACTTTTCTACTTAATACTATTATAATGTCATGTACGTATCCGTTAAACTCGAAACATGCAAAAATTGTACCATTACCTAAATCAATTGGAGAACATAGTCCGATAGCTATCTTGTGTTTTAAAGAAGCTCTTGTAAAAACAAATTATGGAATATATTAATAATCATAGTTTACTTTCCAGCACGCAATCGGGGTTTCGTCAGAATCACAGCTGCGCTACGGCTCTTGAGGAGGTTAGCGAAAATATACGTCAAGGATTAGATGAAGGTAGTATGAATATTTTAGTGCTTCTAGAACGTTCGATACGGTATACTCATTAAAAAACCGGAACACTTTTTTCGATTTAAGGACACTTCTACTAGACTTATATTTTCGTATCTTACGAACCGCACACCGAAGATACATCGGTGTTTGTGAACAATGTATGGTAAGATAGTGTATACCCCTTAATAGAGGAGTGCCCCTCAAGGTTCTATTTTAGAACCATTTTCATTTTCATTATATATAAATGATTTGTCAAACCAACTCTCTAAATTCAACATCCATTTATACGCAGATGACGTGCAACTTACTCTAAGTAGCTCTGTTCAATATATTGTGTCAGACATGTAATCTCTAAATGAGGATTTGAATAAAGTTTACCTCTGAGCTAGTATAAAGGAACTCAGTTTGAATCGACACAAATCTAAATGCAGTGTTATATGTAAAAGCAGCTTAAATCATTACATTTCTGAAGATATTGTTTTAAATGGCGAACAAATTTAAATTGTTAATTCTTGGTATAATTTTCAATACCAATTTAACATGGAGTGATCATATAAACTCACTGGTTGGTCAAACATACTTAAAGTTACGAGCTCTCTGGTCTACACAATATTTTACAGCAATAAGAATAAAAACTTTACTAGCCAAGACGTATCTGATTCATTTTCTAATTTATGGGTGCGAGTTATTTAGAAACTATGATTCAAGTAGTAAAAGAAAGCTCAAAATATTGTTTAATAACATTATAGAATATGTGTATGGCTTGAGAAGGTTTGATCATGTTTCTGCTGTTTCTAATAAACTTTACGGAGTTTCACTTGAAAGCCTATTAGAAATTCGTGTTCTTGCACAAAATAATAAATACTCAAACTACCAAATATATATTTGAAAAAAGATGTTTCTTTCAATCTCCTTGAAATCGAAATATTTTAATACCTTGACATCAATACCTATTGTCTGTATGTCAGTGTTATGGATTTTATGTGACCCATGCTTTAGGTATATGTATATGTGTTATTTTTCGAATAAGTATGACCAGTAAGTACTTCTCGCCAGCAACTACTGTTACTACTAGTAGTTGTAGTAGTATTTTTATTACTTTTTTGCCATAGCTGCTGCTCGTATTCGTTTGTTTGTTGTTATAAAATATCCACGTAAAATTGCAGTAATCGCACACAACAACTGTCAAGTCAAAATGTTTATTTTTTTGTGTGTTTGTTTTTTTATTGTTTTGGGCTTTCTATGCTCCCTTGTAGTATATTCCTGGCTTTAGATTTGTTGTTTTTATTGTTTTCTGACCCAGATTGTTTTAGTTCTTGTTTTTTCCACGCTTTTGGTTCGGTGGGATTTTTGAAACCGAAGATACATTAGAAAGTCCTTTTGTGTGTAGGAACTTTTTTAAATAAATTGTTAGCTAGAAACAAGCTTATATGTTGTATATTTCCATTAAATATTGGGAATACTAATCAGGTATTAAATAAGCTAAAACATCATTTCTTAAATCAGATCTAAAAATTTTCATTAATAATAATATGGTTTTATTCTTGTTTTCTAAGCCCTTTTCAGTCTGTCTACTTCATTACCAAAAACAACCCAACAAGAACTATACATCCATTATGGCTTAAAGTATGTTAACTTTTTTTTGCTACTTTATTTAGACCTTTCACCTACACATACCATTATATTGCCTGTCTTTGTTGCTGCTTTACACCGACATTGTAATAAAAACCAAATGTGGTCACCAGCAGTTTTCACAAAATTACACTCTCATATATAAGCTGAAAATCTATGAGTTGAGTTGAGTGGGCGTTTAAGTACAGCCAAAATTTGTTTAGTTGCAGTTTTTATGTTTGACTGTTTTTATTGACATTCTTTTTTTTTTTGTTTTGGCTTAAAGTAAGAGTAGTGTAAGTGAAATATTAAAATATCACTTCTGGTGTGTTTAACCATACAATAGCGGGAGTTATTTAAATATTTATTACTTATTCTATTCAAGGTGTTTCACATCAAATTAGTACAACTCGTAGTTGATGTCAATTAGATAGTAAATATTAAACACTCATTAGAGACGATTGTCTTATATAGAAATATTCATATATACAATGTTTGTAATGTCAAGATTTTATCAAAAACCAAAAGTCGATTGATGTATTATTTGAATCCAGCAAACAACAATAAATTAGACGACCACATATTATTCTACAGTGGGTGCTGAATATTGAAATATGCATTGAATATAGAATGAATTAAGGTGTTTTGATTAATTAGCCTAATTGCTGAGAAAATATGTATGCTGTTTAAAATCAGCAAACTCGGTTTAGGCCAACCAGACTTATGGACCAATATGTGAGACAACCTCCATAAAAATTTTATATTTTCTGTCCATTTTATTGCAATATTTTGAAATATATTGCAGATAATATCATGAAATTTTGAATACATTGTATTTATGAATAAAAAAGAAAGTGTGCGGAAAATAGTAAGAATCGGTCCATGATTTCTCATAGTCCCCAAACAAAAATTTTCCCGAAATATTTTATCAATTATACATAAATGCCTATAAAATTGAATTATCAATACAAAATTCAGCAGGAATTAGTTTCATGCAAAAACAAATTGTAAAACGAAATTTTTTTTAGTTTGGTCCATGTTTAACTATAGACCCCATATAAAGTCCACTTCCAAAATTCACTTAAATTCGTATAACAGATATAAATAATGTTAAATGGCTAAAATTTGACATAAATAATCTCTATAGGCAAATAAATTGTTGTACTGAATTTTATGGTGATCGGCCCAGAATTGGTCATAGCTCCCATACAAGGACCACATCTGTAAAAGACATTTATCCATATATATATCGTATAAATATCGGTACCGACTCAAAACTTTGCACAGATCATTTACGTATATACAATAATTATCCCACAAAATTTTGTGAATTTCGGTCTATTTTTAACCGTATGCCCCATATAAAGCCCTCTTCCGAAAATCACTTTAATACTCATAAATATCTTATTAATAAGGGCACCAATCCAAAATTTTACATGGATCATTTACATACATGTCTCAATCAAACTGCAGGATTTTGAGAATATCTGTACATATTTGACTATGTCCGCCATATAAGGTCCACTTCCGAAATCCACGTTAATACTAATATATATCTTAAATATACCTCAGTATCCTCATATACATGAAAATCACTGTTCTAAAATTTAAGAAGATCGGCCCATAATTTGTCATAGCTGCCATATAAGAACCATTTCCAAAAAAACTAATAAATTCGGGTCAAAAAATATTCTTTTCGGATTTAACTCATATTCGGTCTCTATTTTATAATCATGAAAGGTAGAAAGGTATTTTTAATATCTTTTATTTAATGTTTTACAAATTATCAGACACCCAGTAGTTCCCGAGATATAGGCCTATATATTTTCAACTTTACGGGCCCGTCCCCTCGAAAATAGGCGTGACCGCCAACAATTTTTTTTTTGCTGGCATCTCCTCTAAAAAACCTATTTGATGGAGTTTTTTGTTTTTTGATCAAAGAGACTAAAAGCGAATTGTTCCCTATTTTTATACTCTGTTAAATTACACTCAAGATTATTATGAACATCAGACAAACTCTGTAAATTATGATAAGAATTGGTAATTAAATCAATTAAAAATGGTGAAAATTAGACAAAATTTCTAAATATTTAACATAAATTATTTTGGCCGTAAAATTGTCTTTCAAACAATATATTAAATATTAATTAAATTTGCACTAAGACTGAATAGAAAACACAGAATAAGGATATTATAGTCCTATAACCAGTGTAGTTTTTTTTATCTCTTATTACGTTTAAATGGAGGGTATTTAAGATTCGGCACAGCCGAATATATCAGTCTTACTTGTTTTTTATATAATTCTTGTGTAGTTTATTGAGTTTAATAATTTTGTTTGTTATAACCTCCACCACCACATGTGTCGAATGACGGTATATACCCAGCAGACCATTCTAGGAGCGCTCCGAAAAAGGAGTCAGATAAGAGCTACGACTAATTATGGACCGATCATAATAAAATTGTATCGTACTATTTTTTATACATATAAAATATATTTGTGTTACATATTATTTGGATACCAACATTTTTAAAAGAGTTATGCTCTTTTAAGTGATTTTTTGAAGTGGGCCTTGTATGAGAGCTACGACTAATTATGGACTGATCGTCATAAAATTCTACCATATTATATGTGTATGTACGAAACATATTGTGTTCAATTTTATATGGATACCACCATTTTTGAGAGAGTTATGCTCTTTAAGTGATTTTCGGAAGTGGGAGCTACGACTAATTATAGACCGATCATCATAAAATTAGACCATATTATTTGTACACATATAAAATATATTTTCGTGAAATATGATTTGGATACCAACATTTTTGAGAGAGTTATATTCTTTAAAGTGATTTTCGGAAGTGGGCCTTACATGGGAGATACGAGTAATTATGGACCGATCTGCACAAAATTTGCAGATGTGATTTCTCTTCATTCACCACTCATTTGTTTTGAAATATGCATAATTCAAGCATTTATGATCACCAAACCCCAATTTCGGGAGGAAATTTGTATGGGGGCCAGGTAAAATAATGGAACGATTTACACCAGTTTCAATCTCATCCGACGTTGGGTCGAAAAAATATCACGTTTCAAATTTTATAGAAATATCTTCAAAATTGCGATCTGTACTCTGCGTACAAGTTTTACATGGACAGTTAGCCAGCCAGACGGACGGAAGGACATCGCTAGAAAGTATACTTTAAGGTGGGTGTTGGAGTCAATTGTGTCCCGAAGGGACCTCAAATAATTATTGGCTAGGGGGGACGAATCCGCGGGCTTCTAACTAATCTCGTAGTTCTACATAAGACTCTAGTCAGCTGTGAGTTCTAAAGGTTTGAAACAATCAAACTCTAACCAGTTTTGAGGCCTTGCAAACTCATGGCACCACTGTCGTCATTTATTTTCTAAGAATTGTAACAGTGTTAAGCTGATGGACATATTACCCATTTAGAGAGGAAAATGATACAAAAATAGAAGACATAATTACCAAGCCAAATCTACCAATGTCTATCGAAAGTGAGTTTCAGAGTATATTTTTTACTTTTTATAATAACGTCCTAGTTTTAATCGAATATCTTTATATATATGTAGTAATTGTAGGAATTTCGTTATATCATACTGTTTATTTTTATTAAATTCATTTATAGTACATTTTAGTTTTCTTATATTACGTTTTAATTTAATTATATTACATTTCAACTTTCTTATATTATTATTACAAAACTTCACGTCCGATTCATCTAATGGCACTACGTTTCATGTGCGTCGTTTCGTCTGTATATAGTATGATGTCCCGTTATGTAAACGTCAGTAGAGGTGGACCACGGTTGATACCCTAGATATATAATTATCCTGTACGTGTGTTGTGACTGAACTCCTCCTAAGCGGCTGGACCGATTTCCATACATTTTTTTGTATGCGTTTGGGAGGCGCACCGGGTGGTATAGATTTACAATTCGGTCCAATTGGAAAAAGGGCCATGGTACCTCCCATACAAACCACCAATTAAAAATCTATTATTTCTGCTCCTGATAATGGTATTTGAACAAAATTTAGTACGTCTGTTTGGTGTTCAATTTTTAAGATATTTTTTATGTCGCATTTTCAGTGAATATTAAGTGTATTATATGTATTAACATATAAGTTACGTAACTAAAACAATGCCACGTCTTCGTGGACGAGGAGGAATATTGGTCGACTGACTATCCATTCACAATTAGAGCATAACCATCGGTTAAATACATCGGCACAAGATCAATTGACAGACAATGGAAATGTAATAAAACCGACTGCAGTCACACGTGCTAATGAAAGTCAAGAGCACCGCAATGAACGCCTTCGAAGTAATGCATTGAGAGAAAGACTGGCCCTATACATTTTTGCTGGAAGTAGGCAATGCCACGCCCCTTTTCAAAAATGGCACTGGTAGCCTTCCTTATTATAATAGACCGATTGGCATGAAACCTTTCCATTAAAAATAAAATTTAAAGGCAAAGCAACGTTTGCCGAATCAGCTAGTATAGTTATATAATTCATATTTAAGTTTCCATCCATTCTTAAGAATTTATCGAATTGTTGTTATAATAAAAGTATGGAAATAATTTATTTATAATATTATGAAAAAGTGTAGTTGTGTGGTTTATTAGATTTTTTAAATTCTTCATAAAATATTATTTACACATTTTGAGTTTCTGTCTTGAAATAAGACAGATTATTTACATATTACATAGTGCCTAAGGTTCAACACTAAGATAGTTGTAAATATAGTTTTATGAATTCTTATTAAGTTTTTTCAATAAAGTTGGAATTAAAAATACTTCACACCTTACAATTTTCCAAAAACAGTGCGAATTTGTAATTACTTAGAGTTGCAACGAATCAAATAAACTTTTTATATGTTTCAATTAAGTTATAATATCGTGGACATTTGAATATAATTAGTGGAGGCCATTTTTAGTTGAATGCTTTCATTTGCAAGAAAATTGTTATTTTCAATTTCGCTTTGGCTTTCATACTCTACTCAAAAACAGCCTTGGCATTTTATGTCCTTGTAAATTATTAACAAAATTCTGCTTATTTTCTATTTCTATTTTTTGTTATTAATAACAGTTATCTATAATAGAAAAATAAATATTTGGTAAGTGTATTCATATTTTATTTTGTATTTTTGTGTCTTTTGTGTTTTGTTCTAATTACTATAATCAGACCGAATTGAAATTCATAATTTGTTTGTTTGATTTTTTGTTACGCCCCGTTTTAATAAACAAAATTTGGTTTAAGCTGTGTAAATATGTGTTTTATTGTTAGTTTAATAGTTAGTTAGTGCATACCTTGACTGGGGTGTATGTCAATGTTGAGCCTTGTGCTGAATGTGCTCGAAAACCACTTTGTGGCATGTCAAAGGTTTCAGCTGTATTATTAAATGACCATTTAAAATTTTCGGGCGGAGGAAAGGCATCAACTTCACATAAAATTTCTGCGGCTTCATTGCGAGCCACACCATAGATTTTCTTTTGATCCGGACGACAAATTGGTTTATCTAGAACATTAAAAAAGAGAAAATAAATTAATTTTTTTTGTAACTGATGACGTATGACTAATATTAAATTTTATTAGTGTAATATTTTGTATAACTCATAGGTATGTGTTTTTTTATTGTTTTGTTAAAATTTTTAATTTAAATTCTATAAATATTGAAATACTCGTTAACTTCGCTAAGCATTTTAATCTTTCAAGATGCCTTGGTTGACCTCCTGCTTGTTTAAAACATCCTGACAAATCCTTAAGAAAGAATTTTATAAGATATTTTTGTACAGCTTGCCTTATATTACTTTTTTTATTTTAGATCAAGAATTTTTTAAGAAAAAACTTATTCACACCACGTCAACACACAAGATAAAAAAAATTACAAAAACTAAATGGAAAACTTTACGGCTATTGCACAGCTATTGACAAGAAGAGTTTGAAAAATGTCAAAATAAAATAAAGGATTTTTTTCATGTGCTTCTATGGCCACAGTAGTTCAAGCAACAAAAAATTGTTTTGCTGCAAAAAAAAAACTTTCATACAGATAAAAGCCAAGTAGAAAGAAACCTAACAAAACCCAAATGATAAAACTTAAAGAATTCTTAAATTGTGTTTGTCTTTTAGTAGCAAAATGCTTTTCTCTAAGTCTTTTATTAAATTCAATAAACGCTAAGGAAGCTTTATGTATGAAAAGACCAAAAACAAAAAATTAATTTAATTTACGTCTTTTTTTTAAGTAAAACTTCGTTTGGAAAAATAATAGCTTTTTAAAGTTTTAACTTAAATTAATTATGTCAAGAGAGTAAAAGATTTAATACAATTGCAATAAATTTACGAAGTTTTTAGGAAATTGTTTGTTAAATTTAAAGAGTTGTTGATAACTAAAGCAATGATTAAATTTCTGGCAAATAAAAAGGAGTGGACCATGATAAAAAGGAGTGAACAATGAATGAGCTTTATAGTCAGATTTATGACCCACATCCTATGGTTAAATGCAAACCAATAGAAACGTAGGATATTCTGAATACAAATGGGTCAACACTCCGCACAGTAGTAACAAATTATGGATTCCAAGTCATGAGGAAACTAGAAAGCAAACTACATATCATGGAAAAATATTGAGCAGGTCCGAAAAAAGCAGAATTTTACTGTTAGCGGAACTAACGCCACTCCAAACTTAAAGAGAATAAACAAGCTTCTGAATTAAGTTGCTGACAGTTTATTTGAACACAAACAACAACCACAGGAAAAAAATATATATATATTTTTTTTTTTTTTGGAAATTAATGTGCTTCACCTAAATTGGCACAATTATCACACGATAATTGTTTAAAACAAATTTTTTCTATCGAAAATGTTTTCTTCCTTTTTTTTATATATATGATAAAAACTTTGTCATATGCCTCCAAAAATGAAGTGTTCCAAAATTGGTATAGCGAGCGTAAATAAATTAATAATGTCACATACAAATTTGAAGGCTTATATGACTGGTACAGTATGATCTGGTGACTGTATTTGGTAGAGTATGGAACACTGGAATATTACGTATGCCAACGTTTTAAATTTAGTGCAACTAGAGAGAAAAAATTTCGTAAGAACATGTTGCCAAAATAAACGAGAGAATATCGACCAGATATGTTATATAGAAAAAACGAAATTTTTATAAGAGGAAATGAACTTTAGTTTTACTCTATTCTATTTTCTTACCCCTTAAGCAAACACCTAAATATGTTCACATTAGCGAACCGCAGGTCCTAGCTGGGACTTCTTATATTTTGTATTAATTTAAATTGCTCTGCATACTATATAATAGAACATACTTGTAGGTTTAACTTTATTTTTCATTCATGCTCAAGAAATTTTATATATAATTTCGTTTAACAAGTGATTAAACATAAACAATCTAATAAAATATTTTAAATAATGAATATAATTATAAAATCATACACAGGACTGATTGCATTTACAACATAAATAATCGCATTGAGAGTGTAGAAGGCAAACAGAAGTTTTACAAAATTTGCAAAAGAATCTTGTGTTGCGTTTTACATTATATATGCCCTTACAAAGAAATAGCCTCAACTCAAAATTTGTTTATGTTCTTGGAATATATGAAACCCTATTATATATTCTAATTAATTTCCTTTTATTCGCAATAGCTGAATGGTTTTATTATTTATTAAAAGCTTGTATTCCCGATCTAGTAACAAATTTTGCGGTAACATGCTGCTCCGAAAGAAACAAATTTCTGCTGGCACCTTCTTTGTTCTTCACACACATTCTTTCGTCATACTCGTATATTATATAATAAGCTAAGGCCATTAAGACAATCATGTTGTAAAAAAGTGTCAAGGTCCATCGATTTGTTCTACGTTTAGTTGTATATTTTCCAAGCATTTGTTCTTTTGATTATAATGCATGATTGCCTGGTTTTTTCTTAACGCCAATAATAGTTGTATCGTAATGAATGGTTGACAATAATATAATGGCCTTATTTTTCTTCTGAACATAAGAGCATTCATTCAGTTTACTTGACAATACTTCACGTTTCGATTGTTTTTCATTTGCTGTGGAACGCAGCGCTTGTTGCTTCTGAGCATACCAACAAAACCAAGACTAATAGCCATTAATCTCTTACATAGATCTAGAGTTGTAAAAAACTAATTTCTGAAACGTACAAGCACTTTGATTCTGCTTTTTATACAAAACACTATTTTGTGTTATAATTATATAATTATAAATTGCTTTAATCTCTTTCTCTATTTCTTTCTTTTCTTTTGATTCTATTTGATGCATTCTCTACATAATAGTATAGGGCCTGGCTGGGCCCTGGTGTTGCAAACAGGAACAAAAATTTGTTGTTGTTAAATTAAAAAAAAAAATAAATTTTTTTGTACAAAACACCTTCATTGAGGAATTCATGAAAAGCCAGGCCTTGGTGTTCGCTTAAGAGTTCAGATTTTATATTCACTGGGATTATATTTTTGATCACCAAAACTACATGACCAGGAAATGTCTCATTTGGTAGTAGTATAGTTCCTTTATATCAGGCAGATAGATTTCTCTAGATGTCGTGAAATTTAGTAAGAATAACAGCAGCAGCTGAACTAACATACGTTGTGTATTTCTTTTGCGAAAATAACGTGTGGGTTATCTAATATAGTCTCTCCAACCCAAAAGCCGCAACAATCAATGGTATGTTGTGAATGCATTTCTTCGACTAACACGTGTAGGTTCGCCCATAGGCAAATGCACCAATTTTAATGATTACCAAAGTCAGCATGGAGAGATGTAATATCGTTACATTGGCCGTCAAACTTTATATAATGCAAGCACATGTTTTTAACTTATATAGGGTATTTTTCTTAGATGCATAAAACTTTAAAATAGAATAAAACAAAGATGATTTGTTTTAAATTGACACGCAAATTACTCTATTTGAAAGTTAATCTTCTGAAATTATAATTTATATAAAGTAAAGTGAATTTATTATCAATTAAAAAAATCATATCTGTTTTATTTTATTTTAAAGTTTTATAAATTAAAAAAAAACAGAACCATGATTTTCAAAATAAACTTGCAAAAGCGTTGTTCACTATCCAGTCTAATTATGTTGAAATGCCAAACCAAAACTTAACATAAATCACTTGACAGCTGACCAAATGGCCGCCAATTAAAAAAGTGTGGCAAACTTAAATTTTTATACATACATCTAAAAAACACTCTATGTAACGCCTTAACCTTAAAATGTTAGCAATCACTACAGTATTTGATTTGATAGAAATTGTCTGTTCCTTTTTGCATAGATCCCCCTAACTGCTATTTAGTAGCACAGTTTTACATAATTTTACTTTCCTACTTTCTGCAAGCAAAGTTAATCTTCAACAGGATAAGTATGATATACTTATACAAAAAAGAACGTACCACCCAAAGTAATTTTGTATAACCTCATAATGAGAAAAGAAATATGAAACTAGAAATACAATTTTATCTAGATAAGAGGAAAAATAATTTAAATTTGCAATACAAAGCACAAACAATGGAATTAATGCAGTTTTTTGAACAATTTCAATTTACCACCTACAGTAATTTGCTTGTTGCACTGCAACTAACAACATCGTGTATCAGTGACATCAGTAACGCAGCACAGTACACCAAACAACTACACACAGAGAAAAATATTATTGGCCATACTATAGTCAAAAATTATTTCGGTAATCATGTATAACCAAAGTTTTTCTCTGGATGTACTACAACTGATTTGCCAGCAAACCGTATACGTTTAACTCCATCAGGGAATAAGTTGACAATGTTGAGATTTGTCTTGTTGTTTTTTTTTTGTTTACGCTTAAAGCTGGAATGATTGGGATAATGTTGTTATTACTGTCTTTTATGTTGCAGTTGATAAGGAAGGAATGAGTGAATGAATGACTGTACGACCGTACAAACAACTGAATGCTTTAAGCTAAAGATGTCCTTGTTAGTATTTGTTTGCTAATACCAATTGTTGTTTAAGTTGATTTGATGATGTGTAGTTGTTGGCTATAGCTGGTTGAGAAAGATATTTACATTAAAATCCGTGGTAGGTAGATATCGTAGTTGTTTAACTATGACTGTAAGGTCTTTTGTTGTTTATTACAAATAGTGCTGGTTTTGCTTGCGGTTAATGTGGTTTTGTGGTTATTGGTAGTTGCTTTTTGTAACTATAACTCTGATCTCAGTAAATTTTAGAAAAAATGTCAAAGAAATAAAATATTTAGTATTAACACTCCTGAAGAAGTGTAAAACTTAAAAAAAAAAAACATTTTATGTTTTAATTTTTTTCCGACATTTATGATTCAACATACTCTGACGAGTGCATCATCTCATCATGTACATGCTGTTATAATTTTGTTCTATATTCACTAAAAATTAAGCAAAAATTCAAATATGCTAAAGAATACAATGGTAAAAAAACTGCATTTTTATTACAATAATAGTGACAAGTATGCTAAAATAACAACTACAACATGCTAGCTACTTGCACATTTACAATGCTTTTGTTATTGTTGCTGTAGTTGTGCAGTATTTAAAACAAATGTTGGCTTTTGGGAAAAAATAAAACAAGAAACTAAACTACTTTTTATGCACAAAAGAATATGACAAGAACATAAAACAAACATTTTATTTTATGAGCACTTAATAATGAACAAAATACAGCAAAAAAAAAAACATAGTCAAACCCTTAACATACATAAAAATATTCAAATTAAAAATTCTGTTTAGTAGGCCAAGATCAACGTATATTTTTTAAGGCGAAATAAACATTGCTTTTTTGGTGAAAGCTATATTACAATATTACAAAATAACACTTTTTTTAATGTTCTTGAAAAACAAAATTAAAGAAATATCTAAATGATTTAGCCTATATTTAAGTTTGTGTATTTAGAAACGTGTAAATCTTCTATTATTTTAGCATTACAAAGCACACTAATATATAATATATATGTCTGCTATAGAAAATTCTTGTCCTTTAAACAATAATTAATAATCGCGAAAAATATTACTAAACATTCAATTCAATATGCTTTAATTTAAAGTTCAACACCTCTTCACATATATACATAAATTTTACTCACTTCAATATGCAACATAATATTTATTTCAAGTGTACATGATGTTTTAAACTCACACTCTTTCATACAGAGATACTACATACATATGATATGAAACACACTAACAAACAACAATTTTATAAAGAAACAAGAACTCGTATTTCAACTTGTTAAATTGCAGCTGAGTACATGTAAACATGTGGCATAAATACTACGTGTTGTAACGAATCTATCTACAAATACTTACATACTTTGAAACATATTGTATGCAAAGTTATTTCTGTAAACACATACATTACATACATCTATACATACATTCCTACATATGTACATCAGTAGCAACACTTAAATGTTGTACATTTATATACAAACGTATTGTTTGGTGTGTCATCTTTATTTGCAACAATGATTTTTATCAACAAAATGTGTTTCTTTAAAGGAAATTTAAAAGGAAACAAAAATATAATACATTGAAAAATATTCATATGCTACAATTTACACATTTACAAATGTAAGTACAGACCCTCAAACTTATGCGGATGTTTATAGTGTTACTGTAACAAGAATATGCTAAAATATCTAAAACGAAATACTTGTTTTCCTATGTAGTCTACGTATTGTTGTATGTAAATATACTATGAAGGGTGGCTGCAATGAAAATGAAGAATAGTTAAAACAACAAATTATTTTATGTTAAAGTATTAATTTAAGTACAAAGTTTTTAAATGTTGTCATTTATTGTCATTTTTTCTTTTTATTTTATTTATTTAGTCTATGGATAAAATCCTTACAGACCATTTACAAAATTACATACATTTATACATTTTGACACCTTAGTACAATTAATTATTTAAATTTAAGATAATTTTATGTTTTATGGTATTTAAATTTAAAGAAAAGTCTAGTCACATTCATGAGAAGGGTATATATAAGTTTGTCATTTCGTTTGTAATTTCCACAATATAAATTTCCGACCGTATAAAGTATATATATTCTGGATCCTTATAGATAGCGGAGCCTATTGAGCCATGTCCGTCTGTTGAAATCAATATTCTGAAGTCCCGAGATATCTTCGGGATCCAAAAATTCAATAATTCTGTCAGACATGCTTTCGAAAAGTTTGCTATTTAAACTCAGCAAAATCCGAGACAACCACTGAAAATTTCGTCAAAAAAAACTATCAAACAATGAATATTAATATAATATATATATGTATGTATATAATATAATTATGCATCCCCAACAAAGGTGAAGGGTATAGAAGATTTGGCATAGCAGAATTTAGCACTCTTACTTGTTTTCTAAACGGATCTGCCATAACAAAATGTGTTCGAAAAGTTTTAACATAAAGTGAATTGTTATAGAGGCGCAGTGAACGTTGGGGAACAGTAAATAATAATTTCTTTAATAGAAATTCAGAGCAGATATTTCCATTTATAAGATTTACTAAAAAAGAGATGTTAAGCATTATTCTACGGTTTGCTAATGTTGGCAAATTTATCAAACGTAATCATGATGAATTTGACGGAAGTGATACATATCCTCGGTATATAACCTTCAAACAAAAAAGAAGGTATTGTTTTTGAACAGATTCAATATGATCAGTATGTACAATATAATGCGGGTCCCATACAACGGAACCATACTCTAAAATCGGTCTTACTAGAGAAGTATATAAACATTTAGTGATGTGGGAATCATTGAATTCTTTTGCCCATCGTGTTGTATTGGCTAAAATATCACGAGCTTTATTAACAGTTATCGTTATAAGTTGTACAAAATTTAACTTTGCATCTAAATCCCAAGATTCAGAATTGAGTTTACCAACTCTAGTTTATGATCACTTAACATGTAAGAATTTACAGCATCATAATTTCTTGAAAAGTGCATATGTTTGCATTTCTTCAGGTTTAATTCCATTAAATTAAGGTCACACCAGTTATTAAAATGATCCAAATCATATTGCATATAAATATGATCTGCTGAATTTTTAAAACTAGAAAATATTTTCACATCATCCGCAAACATCAATATATTTGAGTATTTGATTGCTTCAGGCATGTCGTTTACAAACAGTAAAAACAAACAGGATCAGTTCAACATTAAAGTATATCTTTATACGAAAAAAAGTGTCATAAAGAAAAGCTTTTTACACTAAGCTCTATATATGTATGTAAGTCCATTTCTGACATGCTCAATTATTGTACATTCCAATCTTGGAACGTTTATCCGCCTACTGCTTTCTGACGTGATGGTTACTTGGGACCAATTATTATTAATATTATTAATATAATAATGTAATTCATATATAAGTTTACTTCACTCTTATATTATAAAACGTTATGAACATGAATAAAAGTATAGTAATTTGGGAGATGAAAGAATTACCTAGTCTCTAGTCTAAATTCAGCTTTGGACAACACGTACTGAACATTCGTGACAAAGCCATGCCAACAGCAAACTCTTTGGTCTGAATAATGCCAAACTGTGGCGGCCTTGGACTACAAATAAGGAAATTAATAAACACCGTAGTGCAATCCCAACTTCTATATGCTGCCCCAACATTTACCAGGTCATTGAAATTGAAGTACAAGTGAAGGGTATTGCAGAAAACACAGAAAGTTAGCGCTCTCTGCATTATTTCTGCATATCATACAGAATCTACATTGGATTCCACAAACGCGGCCTTGATGATTGCAGGTCTACCTCCCATAGACCTACCAATATTGAAAATAAAGGGGATATATATCCAAACTAGACGCACAAAATCAGGCGAATGCTAATCCTGCAGAGCGTTCGAGATAAATTAGGAAAACCTTCAGAGACAATTTAATAAGGATTGAACGATTTGAAGATTTAAGATTTAACCCTTATGTGTGCGGCAAAAAAAACACCTTCTAATGCGCTGTAATTTACCTGGGTACCGACATATAGAAAAAAGCATTTTCGCACTAAACACATTGTTGGAGCATAGTTAAGAGATATTTTATATAACTTTTCTTAACGCCTTAAGGTTTGCAAGCTACTAACAACTTCAAATAATATACTTGCAATGGCCGCTTTCTCATATAAAACACGCCCGGGTACATTGATGCGCATTAAAGGGTGTTAAAAGTAAATTTGTCTCTCAGGCAAATTACAAAAAAAGTCAAGACGTATGGCTGCAAAAAAACTAAATTATTTGAAAGTTAGTAGTTCTCAAAAAGTTTCAGATATACAAGTGATCAATTTCAATGAAAAAACTTGGACTGAAAACGCCAAAGGTACCCGGGTAGCTTGGTGCAAACGTAAGGGTTAAACTTCTATGTAATCTGCTGAAAAACTAAATAAAGCTGTAGAGACATTTAACAAGCTTCCCAAAAATTAGCCGAAAAATTGTAAACCAATATTTGTATCAATCGAAATAAGAGAACTTTTAAGAAAAAGAAGAAGATTCCAAAGAATATGGCAATTAAGCAGAAATCCGAGGCAGAAACCCATGGTATATGACCAACAGACAGATTCACAGAGCACTTAAAATAAATTTTATTATGGATGAAATAAACAGATTTAGCTTTCGATACACAGAAACAATTATTGCCCGACAAATTTTAATTCAACTTCACAGAAAAAAAAATCATGTTTTTTTTCAATTAAACCTTTAATTGATTTTAAAATAATTTTCAATTAAAATTTTAATTGATTCAATTACTTTTTCTGATATTTTCAATTAAATCTCACATTTTTTTTTAATTGATACTATCATTTTGTTTACAGGTCCGAATTCAATTAAATTTTTAATTGATTCCACAAATATTTTAATTGAAACTCATTTTTAATTTTTTCTGTGTTTTAATTGAGTCTTAATGATTTTTAATTAAACTTTTATTCATATCAATAAAATTTTTAATTGAAAAACAATTTTCAATTAAATAATATAATATTTTTTTTAATTAAAACTACTTTTAATTAAATTTTTACAAAATATTTTAATTGATACAACAAATTCCTTCATCGGTCCACTTTCAATTAAATGTTTAATTAAATATACGAATTGACTTAGTAATCATACAAATATTTTAGAAATATCTGCCCTAGTTGAAACAAATGATATATATAGAGATAAGTCTCTAGTCTAGTCTGGTCGCTATTCTCGTTCTAGTCTGGTCTCTAGTCTAGTCTCTACTCTATTCCCTAGTATATTATCTGGTTTAGTCTCTAGTTTAGTTTCTAGTTTGGTCTCTAGTCTACTTTCTGGTCTGGTCTCTAGTCTAGTTTCTTGTCTTGCCCTTAGTCTAGACTCTAGTCTACTCTAGTTTATAATTTGGTCTTGGCGATATCAAAACATACATTATTATCTTCCCAACATACAACATTTAACCTTGTAATATCACTAAATCTGCTTTCAAAAATTGTTTTTCCCGCACTTGTTTATTCTCTTGTCTAGTTTCTAGTTTGGTCTCTAGTGTAGTCTCTAGTCTAGTCTCTAGTCTGGCCTCTAGTCTAGTCTCTAGTCTAGTCTCTAGTCTAGTCTCTAGTCTAGTCTCTAGTCTAGTCTCTAGTCTAGTCTCTAGTCTAGTCTCTAGTCTAGTCTCTAGTCTAGTCTCTAGTCTAGTCTCTAGTCTAGTCTCTAGTCTAGTCTCTAGTCTAGTCTCTAGTCTAGTCTCTAGTCTAGTCTCTAGTCTAGTCTCTAGTCTAGTCTCTAGTCTAGTCTCTAGTCTGGTCTCTAGTCTAGTCTCTAGTCTAGTCTCTAGTCTAGTCTCTGGTATAGTCTCTAGTCTAGTCTCTAGTCTAGTCTCTAGTCTAGTGTCTAGTCTAGTCTCTAGTCTAGTCTCTAGTCTAGTCTCTAGTCTAGTCTCTAGTCTGGTCTCTAGTCTAGTCCCTAGTCTCTAGTCTAGTCTCTGGTATAGTCTCTAGTCTAGTCTCTAGTCTAGTCTCTAGTCTAGTCTCTAGTCTAGTCTCTAGTCTAGTCTCTAGTCTAGTCTCTAGTATAGTCTCTAGTCTAGTCTCTAGTCTAGTCTCTAGTCTAGTCTCTAGTCTAGTCTCTAGTCTAGTCTCTAGTCTAGTCTCTAGTATAGTCTCTAGTCTAGTCTCTAGTCTAGTCTCTAGTCTAGTCTCTAGTCTAGTCTCTAGTCTAGTCTCTAGTCTAGTCTCTAGTCTAGTCTCTAGTCTAGTCTCTAGTCTAGTCTCTAGTCTAGTCTCTAGTCTGGCCTCTAGTCTAGTCTCTAGTCTAGTCTCTAGTCTAGTCTCTGGTATAGTCTCTAGTCTAGTCTCTAGTCTAGTCTCTAGTCTAGTGTCTAGTCTAGTCTCTAGTCTAGTCTCTAGTCTAGTCTCTAGTCTAGTCTCTAGTCTGGTCTCTAGTCTAGTCTCTAGTCTAGTCTCTAGTCTCTAGTCTAGTCTCTGGTATAGTCTCTAGTCTAGTCTCTAGTCTAGTCTCTAGTCTAGTCTCTAGTCTAGTCTCTAGTCTAGTCTCTAGTATAGTCTCTAGTCTAGTCTCTAGTCTAGTCTCTAGTCTAGTCTCTAGTAGGAAGAGGTCGCGAAGCTCAACAGCTGATGATAAATAGCATAATGGAAAAAGAGATTGATATTGCAATAATAAGTGAACAATATGCCAGAGTTGAGGGCAGTGCTTGGTACCAAGATGTTCTAGGCAAAGCATCTGTGTACATACGTAACCAATTGCTCACGATAGAAAAAATTGAAGAAAACAATGAACATTTCGTAGTTATACACACCAACAGGATACGAATATATAGTTGCTACTATTCACCGAGTATAGAAATAACGGAATTCCAGAACAAAATGGATATACTTGAACGAAATATTAAAACCGGAAACACCCCAGTACTGATAGGGGGAGATTTTAATAGTAAGTCGTCTGAATGGCTCTCAGGAAAAACAGATAAAAGAGGAATAGCTGTGAGTGAAATGATTG
Organism: Bellardia bayeri; assembly: GCA_950370525.1. Classification (NCBI taxonomy): domain Eukaryota; kingdom Metazoa; phylum Arthropoda; class Insecta; order Diptera; family Calliphoridae; genus Bellardia; species Bellardia bayeri. Next base: position 34,168,071 of record OX493264.1, on the reverse strand, counting down.
CATCTCTGGGTCTGATTGTCCTGAACAGGGGAAGATCTCCAACTTTCAGGAGAACAGACTCAAGTTCAATTATAGATATAACATTTGCATCACCGTCTATAGCATGCAAAACACCACAATGGGAGGTCCTAGAAGACGAAACACTAAGTGACCACCAATATATTCAGATGCAGATAGACCTCTCATACACCAATGTAACAGCGAACCCGACACGAATTAGATGGAATACACGAAAGATAAATAAAGAGAACTCCATAGAAAAGCTTATGGAGATTAAATCCGGAACACAACTTAGCGACATTTTGAACGCAGATATCGCTGCTAGACGGCTTATAGACATCCTCACAGAGATCTGTAACGTTGGAATGAACAAAACTAAAATGCTCGGTCGATCTAGAAAACATGCCTACTGGTGGAATCAAGATATTGCACGTTTAAGAGCAGAATGCCTCAAAACTAAACGTATAGCTACACGTAGTAAAGGGGACCTTATTGCAATGGAGCTATATAGAAGAGCTAGGAAAAGTGTTAGAGTAGCAATCAAAAACTCAAAAAGAAAAGCATGGGAATCACTATGTCAGGAAATAAATAATGATCCATGGGGCCTTCCATATCGGATAATAATGAAAAAACTAGGAAACCGATGTAAAATACCAGGAATAACAAATCCTAATTGGGCATACACCATAGTGACTACACTTTTCCCCGAAACGGAAAGAACCAGGAGCAACTTACCCCCTTTACAAGGTGCAAATGAATACGATACCTTCTCTCACAATGAAGTAATTGACACATGCCGTACTCTGAAGAAAAAAAAGGCACCAGGGCCGGATGGGATTCCGAATGAAATAATTGCCTTAGTCTGTGAGCATTGGCCAGATGTATTTACGGATACATTCAACATTTGCCTAAAAGAAGGAGTCTTTCCAAAGCTATGGAAAAAACAGTTTCTTGTATTGCTGCGCAAAGGCAACAAACCTTTGGAGAACCCATCTTCATACAGACCCTTGTGCCTACTGGACACTTGTGGAAAGCTTTTGGAGAAATTAATTCTAAATAGACTTGAAATAGAAATAAGCGTAAAGGGAGGCTTCTCACACATGCAGTTCGGTTTTGTGAAAGGCAAATCAACTATAGGTGCTATCAGGGAAGTAGTGAATACAGCAAAGATAGCTTTTGAAAACATGCGATTTTGTTCCATTGTTACCCTGGACATTAAAAACGCTTTTAACTCTGCAAACTGGAATGTAATACGTCAAACAATGCGAGAACGAAACTTCTCAGGATATCTAATTAAAATGGTTGATAGTTACCTGCAAGATAGAATACTTGAATATGAAACAGAAGATGGAGTAAAACAATATGAAGTGTCAGCCGGCGTTCCTCAAGGGTCTATACTGGGTCCCTTCCTATGGAATCTAATGTACGACGAACTATTAAAACTGAATTTACCAGACGGTTCAAAACTTGTTGGATATGCAGATGATGTAGCCCTAGTTGTGGATCAACCCTCTGCACCATTGACAGAAATAGTAACAAACGACTGTCTAGGAAGAGTTAATATATGGCTAAGAAAAAAGAACTTAACACTTGCAGCGAACAAGACCGAAGCGATTCTGGTGACCAAACGAAGATCCTTTGTATTCCCAAAATTGAGAGTGGACGGATACCAGATTACTATAGGTAAGACTTTGAAATACCTAGGTGTAGTCTTAGATAGCAGACTATCTTTTGAGCCACATATAGGGATGGTATCTGAGAAAGCCTTAGCAACAGCATCGAAACTAGCTAGAATAATGCCAAATATAAAAGGTCCAGGACAAACTACCAGACGACTTATAGCTACAGTAGCGTACTCGCAAGTACTATATGCAGCACCTGTGTTCAGTACGGCTGTCTCAAATAATAAAAAGCTTAAAAACGTACTAGAAAAAGTACACAGAACATGTACACTACGAATAACATCTGCATACCGCACAATATCTACTGCTGCTGTGTCCGTTCTCGCTGGTGTGCCATCGATTGACTTACAATTAAACGAAAGAAAGGAAATATATGATAAACGGTTGTCTATAACACATAACCATATGAGCGAAAAATTCCATATAAAAAAAGCTGCAAGAGAAAGGTTACTTCAAACGTGGCAAACACTATGGGATGAATCAACAAAAGGAAGATGGACTCACATTCTTTTTCCCAATGTTAAAACGTGGATAAACCGAAAACATGGAGAACTTAACTTTTATCTGACCCAGATTTTTAGCGGACATGGTAACTTTGGTAGCTATTTACATAGATTCCATATAAAACAAACAGCAATATGCGAAATGTGCAATGAATGCGAGGACAACGTTGAGCATACACTCCTAAAATGTAACTTCTGGAACAACAGGCGAAACGTATTACAGGACATATTTGAGAATACGACAATGGAGCAGTTGGTTAACTCAATGTTAGTCAAAAAGGAGAGCTGGTGCAAATACTCCCATTTCATGCAGGAGATAATGATGGAGAAATCTAAATGCCAACAAAGACATGTGCCGAACCCCTAATCTCATACAAATATATGTTGGACGGGGGATTAGGACAAGGATGACAACTGCTTAGCAGTAAACGAACTCCACCTCGAAGTAATGCGGGAGCGGTCCCGGGGTGGTGGTTCCTGTGTGGGACCACTAGATGATAGTGCGCTATCACTACGTCCATTAAAAAAAAAAAAAAAAAGTCTAGTCTCTAGTCTAGTCTCTAGTCTAGTCTCTAGTCTGGTCTCTAGTCTAGTCTCTAGTCTAGTCTCTAGTCTAGTCTCTAGTCTAGTCTCTAGTCTAGTCTCTAGTCTAGTCTCTAGTCTTGTCTCTAGTCTAGTCTCTAGTCTAGTCTCTAGTCTAGTCTCTAGTCTAGTCTCTAGTCTAGTCTCTAGTCTAGTCTCTAGTCTAGTCTCTAGTCTAGTCTCTAGTCTAGTCTCTAGTCTAGTCTCTAGTCTAGTCTCTAGTCTAGTCTCTAGTCTAGTCTCTAGTCTAGTCTCTAGTCTAGTCTCTAGTCTAGTCTCTAGTCTAGTCTCTAGTCTAGTCTCTAGTCTAGTCTCTGGTATAGTCTCTAGTCTAGTCTCTAGTCTAGTCTCTAGTCTAGTGTCTAGTCTAGTCTCTAGTCTAGTCTCTAGTCTAGTCTCTAGTCTAGTCTCTAGTCTAGTCTCTAGTCTAGTCTCTAGTATAGTCTCTAGTCTAGTATTTAGTTTAGTCTCTTGATAATACTTTGTTCTCTTCCCAACATACAACATTTAACCGTGTTATATTTATTTCTAAATCTTCTTTTAAAAATTGCTTGTCTCGCACATGTTAAAAAAAATCATTCGTTGTTCAAAATTATCTTTAAATATACAAAACTATGCACATAAATGTATATATATATATATTTATATACACTTATAAAATATAACTTAATTCAATTTCATTTAAACATTTAATGCAAATTTTGCATTAATAGTATATACAAGTAAATAAGCATTTGTACTTACACATCACTTTCAATTCGACCACATTACTGTCACCGTCACCTTCTACATTTGACGCTGTACATGTATAATTGCCTGCTTGGTGGCGTGTTACACCCTGCAGTGCTAAATCACCACTGCTAACAATAACACCTGCACGCTGATTATGCTGGATGATTTGATTCTGCAATTAGATAAAATATGGATGAAGCGGAAGGTGTTAGAAATTAGTGTAAACACACAACATATGTGTATATGCAAATTAAACTTAAGTTATGTATGTGTTTGGTTAATTTTAATTTAAAGAAAGAAACGATAAATAGACATTTTAGTTTTAATTATATATTGATTTTTTTCCCCCTTTCTATTACAATATCAATTCACTATAAGAAAGTTTTCATTATTTTCCACAATTGATGTCTAAAGAATTAATATTCTAGTCATTGGCCAGGAAACAAAATTTATTATTTGTCCCTTCTCTGATAAGCACCAAAAATTCAACTGCATGCTGATAGCCTACTAATGGCCTTCTAACTGACATAAGCATGGGCCACATGGGCTTTAGAAATTAACCAAACATTTTCGTGGCTACTCAGTTGATGACCATATATTTGTGATGACATTGCATGTAATAAAATAAATGTATTTTAAACACTCAACTACAAAAACCCGCAAAAGCAACACACAAACTCTTAAAAAAATGATGTATAATGTAATATAATAAAACAACAAAATAAAATCAACTGAAACAAAATTAATTAGTATCATAACAACAACAATGAAACCAGATAAGAATAAAAGAAACATGGCGGAGAAAAAAAACAACTCAAATTGAACGCATGTTTATTAAAAGCAAAAAACACAGTGGGAAACATTTGCTAATAAAATGACAACAAAACTAACGCAAAGAAACTGAAATCTCAGTAATGAAACTATACGCAGAGAAAATGTCACACAAAACAAATGAATTTCTAGTTAAATAAATAAAACAAAGTTATAAATCTCATAAAAGAAAGCTCAAAACAATAGATATAAAACAAAAACTATAAAAAAAAAAAACAATGAACAACTACATATAATGAAAAACGTGCAAAAATCCTAACCAAGTCTGCAAAACTGAACATAAAAAACAAACCAAAGTTATAACGAGTGAAATTTACAAATGACAATAATAATGATAATGACTGCGAGGACTACAACATTTGCTGCTAATGATTAGTGTAGAATGTTGACAATATATAGAAAGTAACAAACATGACAAGAATAATAAACAAAATATTTCAGTTAAAAAAAATATAACACGAAATACAGTGGTGGCCTTATTATTAGAAATGATTTTTCAGCATATAGTATATTTGTTCATATATTTTAAAAATTTACAGGCATGTGATGGAAATCGAAAACGAATGAGTTTTAGAAATCAATTTTTTCGTAATATTTCTGTACTGCAAAACTTTTATCACATAAAATATAAAGATATTGGGCTACTAAAGAGAATCTTAAAACAAACATTTTAAAAATTAGATTATAAATGCATTGAAATGTATTTCCAAAATTGATTCGTTTTTGATTTCGATTTCCATCACATGCCTGTTAGTTCAACATATTAAAACTGATCACTAGAAATAGTAAAGTAACAAATTATTATTAGGTTTAAAATAAAAAAAAATCACATCATCTATTAATTAAACGCTTGCATGTTTGCAGAGATACATATGTTTTTTTCAACTTTGTTGCACCAACTGAAACAATTCATAATTTTTTCGTGGATTTTTGTTCTTGAGATCTCTTTTTACAATTGCCCATAAGTTTTCAATTGGGTTAAGATCAGGAATTTGGTGAGGCCACTCAAGAACAGCAATATTTTGATCCAAAAGGCAACACTTCACTAATCGTGCAGTGGTTTGGGTCATTATCATGCTGGAAAATGTATTGGATGCAGGTATTGGCGCTGATCCATTATTCCCTGAACTCGTGTAATTGGACCCACACCATGCCAAGAAGAGGCACCCCAGACCATAATAAGCCCGCCACAGTGTTGCACTGTTTTAACTGCGCCTTTTTTGGAGGACGTCTATCAAACGATTTTCCACCCGATTGGAACAAGTTGAATTTAAATTCGTTGCCCAGAAAACTCTATTCCGTTAACGTGGATTTTTTCTGAGCATTTCTCTTGCAAATCGCAACTGCTTTTTTTTTGTGCAATGCACCCACGAAGTCTTGACTCATTTAAGCGTCTTCCTATTGTCCCTGTGGATATTTCTGCGCTTATTTCCTGTCCAATTTTAGTTTTTATTTAGCGCGAAGATAAAAATGGAAATTTTTTACTGAGTAGAAATAACTCCATATTCTGCTAAAGTGGTCTGTTATATCCTAGGTTTCCTAGCTGGGGTTGCAAACTTCTTGGTATTTTTGTACAAGTGAATTGCACCAAATACCATTTATTTTGAGCAACAAGACTTTTGTGCAATATCCGATATTGAAAAGTATTTCATCTTGGTAACAGTCCACAAATAACCTACTGATTTCTGGAGTACATGATTTGTTTTTGCCTATTTTAGTAACTGAACGGTGTCAAAATTATTACAAGTTAATCTATTGTTTAGCAAATTATACGCACTTTGTCACTAATATTTAAAAAAAATTTAAAAGTTGAAGAAAAAAAAATTCGCGTTTCTAGTTACGTGGCCAGCAAAAAAAAAAAAGAAAACAATTGTGAAAATAATATTTTTATATTTTTTTATTTTAGAACTCAACGTGGTGTGCATCAACAAAAATATTAATAATTATTATATCGCTTCTAATTATCTGACCACCTCTGTCAGTACAAACACATAGTGAAATATAAATAGTAAAAAATACAGGCAAGAATATATATACAAAGGGATTTAGACAGTAGGGTGTGAAAAAATTATACAAAATTGTATTTATAGCAACAACCATTTTAAAGATCTTCCCCCCTTATTCAAAAACGATTATTAAATTTCACAAACGTTTATTAAGACAGATTTGCATATAAAAATTTGCTTAAGAAACGTTTGTTAAATTTAAAGGAGTATGTAGTATTTTTTATTATTTGAGTCATTATAAACCGAGTTCATTTTCATAACTCTGGAGCAACTCGACAAATCGTGTAACTCAAGGAAAAGCTATATACTATTTAAACTGTTTGCAACCACACAAGCACATAATCCGCCACAAAACTATTTGTTTTTTTCTAAGTAATGACAGTAAATTGACAACTATCATACATTTTGTTTCATTTGTCGTTTCTCTATTTGGTTTCGCTTTAACTTAACTTTTTTTTTTAAGGCAGTAAAGCGTAAAATGAAAAATCACATAATTGCCAAAACAAAAAATAAACCAGATAAAGGAAGAAGTTTCAGGGTTTATTAAAACAAATTGGCAAACTGAAAATAAAGGTTCTCATCAAAGTGACTACAACAAACAACAGCAAAAAATTACACAAAAAAAAAACCTGCTGTCTATAAGAAGACAGACATACATACATACATATAAAACTAGTTCCTAAAATTCATATTATGTTGTGTATAAGTCAGTAATTAACTAGCATTTCATTATGCCTTTGACTGCTTAACTTCATGCTGTTTCCCAATTTGTAACTGTTTCATTTGTTCGCTTTTTTCCACTACTAATGTATACTATATGTATATATTTTGCAATTCCCTAGTGAATGTTGTGCCCCAACAATCAACTTTTGCGAGACACTTTTATTTCCTATGTTTAGAGTTGTTCAAAATTTCTTTGTAAGTTTAGCAAAAAGTAAAGTAAGAAAAAACATATAGGAATGGAAACATGTGTATCAGACGTGAATATTATTGTTATTAAGTCTTTCTATACAAATACGTTAACACACACAGACAATACAACAAAAATATCAGTTCATACTGAAATAATAATAAAAGCAAAACATGTCAAACATGCTTGATAACTAACGAGTAAGTCTTGGTTTGGGTGGTAAATCAGGTACATACGTGGTATTGTATACTTTGTGGGGGGTAAGCAGTTGTGGCGTTCACAATGTTCACAATGGAAGTCAATAATGTCATGTTTTTTAGGAGTTGAGAAAATACTAAGCAGGAAAAACACAAGTAAGAGGAAAAAAGCAACACCACAACTGAAATTAAATACCACGCTTTCATGCTTTCACGCTTTCTAACTCATTTCTCATTTCATACTTTTCTAACTTTAAATAACATGCCACGTAATTTGATGCGTAAATTTCTAAGTTTGATCAGCTGTTTGTAAATATATATACATATGTATCAAACAACAAGTAACAGTTTTTATTCGGCTATGACGAATCTTATATACCTACTTCCAAATCACCTATTATGGACATCTCTAAGAGGTTTATGCTCATTTAAGTAATTTTAAGAAGTAGACTTTATATGTGGGCTACGGGCAAATATGGACCGATAATCATTATATTGAGAGTGACGAATTATATAAATGTTTTAACTATTTGTATTGAATTCCAACTGGCCAGTGGTTTTATAAAGGATTTATGCGCATTTAAGTGATTTGCGGAACTCGACTTTCTATGGGGACTACGGTCAAATATGGAGCGATAATCATTAAATTTGGTACAACGATTTGAATGTATATCTTACAATGGATTTATGCTCATTTAAGTGAATTTCGGAAGTGGTCTTTGTATGGGGCTATGTCAAAATTATGGACCAATGCCAACGAAAAATAGTTTTAAGATTTCACTTTGTATAAAACTTGTTGTTGCAGAATTTTGTTAAGAAACGGCTTTTTTATAGACATTTATGGACCGGGAAGACATCTGAACGGGGGCTATGAGAAATCGTGAATCGATTACTACCATTTTCAACAGGATTTTTAATTCTATAAGAAAAATAAAGTGTGCAAAATTGCTTGATATTATCTGCATTATATTTGAAGGAAACAGAAAAAAATATCTGAAAAATACCGAGATAGTCTGAAACCTTGATCTATAACTCAGGGGTCTAATCACCTCATTCGATAACGAGTACAGTATCGTATCGACTTAGATTTCGATACGTGTCAAGTAAGCAGATCACCGCATACGATATATATCGAATCGAAATTGTTAAGCAAAATGTAATAGATTCTCAAACATTTGTTTTCAAAAGCTAAACAAATAAAATGCAAGCAAGTTAAACAACATTTGTGCGCAAAAATTTTTTTCTTTTTAAAAGAAATTGTGAAATGAATACTTCATTATCGTTTTGCTTATCTTCGTCTGACGAAGAAGAAAGCTGTATAATACTCATAAGAAAGGAGATAAGAGATAAAAGTGACCCTTTGTCTTTACCGGCAGCAGCGTAAGATGAATATATATTTTTCGAAATCTTTGTAGTCATAATGCTTCTTTTCAGATTTAAAACAAGATTTCGAGGAAGCTTTCAATTACGTGTTTTGTCAGTTAAATTTTATTGGAAATATGTCCACAGCCGTACCGCCAAAGCTCCAATTAGCAGCCACACTTTCACATTTGGCAAGTGGAAGTTTTCAACATTGTGTGGGAAATGACTACATGGTAGGTTTAGGCCAGAGCACGGTCTTTAAAATTGTAAGCCATGTGATACAGGAAATTGAAACTAAGCTTTGTCGAAAAGTTGTAACGTTTTCACCTGAACAATCTCTTATATGTATGGACTATTTTTTTAACAAATACAATATTCCTGGAGGTTTGTTAAAATAAACATTTTATGCTGCTAATTTTAAATTGTTCTTTAATTTTTTAAACGTTATTGGATGAATAGACGGCACCCACATAGGCCTGCAAAGGCCACACAAAAATGAGCATATGTTTTTTTAATAGGAAAGGGTACCACAGCCTTAACGCCATGATGGTATTGTTGTTAAATATATTTCTAGTTAGAATGTGCAAACAAGTTTAAAGATTTTTTTTTAGATTTGCGACCACCAGTACAACATTTTAAGTATAAACCCAAAATATGGTGGAGCAGGTCATGACTCCTTCTTATGGAGGCATTCCGTGGAAAAACTTTAAAAATGCTTGGCTTTTAGGTAACGTAAACAAATTGATTAGTTTTATTATATATAATTCTAATCATTCTGGCTACCCTCTTGAACCTTGGCTAATGACTCCCTACAGGAATCCTGATAAAGGCTCGATGGAGGCCTATTTTAATGAAATACATTCCAAGGCCCGATGTATTATAGAGACAGCTATTGGCATCCTAAAAGCTCGTTGGAAAGTTCTAAGCAACGAAAAGCGAAGTCTCTACAGCCCAGAAAAAGTTGCCTGCTTTATAAATGTGTGTGCTTCCTTACACAATGTGTGCATTAGTTTTAAGGTTCCTAGTTACACCAGTAGTTCCCTGTCTGAAACTATTCCTTCCGAGCCTGATATTGGGGAAAAAGTTATAGATCACATTAAACTGTCTCTATGGAGAAACAAATAAAACTATTTTGGTTTTAAGTAACATATTTTTTACTAAATGTATTTGCACTTTTTTAAATCACATACTTAAACTTTAAATAAATTTTAGAAAAAACAAAACAAAAATCAAAAACTTCAAAGGTACTTCTTTTAAAAAGAAAACAAACATAAAAATCACTTCTTAAATTAATAATTAATATTGCAATACATATAAATATACATTTGTATGTATGTATATATAGCAGAGAAAACTATATATGTATATATATAAATATATGTATATACATATGTATATATTTGAATACGGTTAAGGCACTAAAATCTTTGCTTTAGCATTTCTAGTTCTAAAGCCTTTAATTCTAGGTCGACTTTCTTAACAGCTAAGTTTGCAATATGTTCTTCCTCTTTTAATTTAAATATTTTTTCTTTTAAATCATTCGATTTTTCTAATAATTGAAGCAAACGGTCCAATTTTGTGTTCAATATGTTTTGAGACTCTTCAAATTTTTCTAAATTGGATCTCAAAAGATTAAGTTTACTTGCACTTTTAGTTATTTGTTTATTTCGTATTGTAACTTTGTTTTCCACAACTTTACTTTCCGCTTTTTTTCTAAGACTTCATACACTTGCAGTTTTGTTTTCGCTATCATCAATTATTGCTGCTACTAAACATTCCACCGCTTTAGTATTGGGCTCATCAATCTCTTTTAGAGCCCCAAAAGTTTTGGTAGAAGGCCCTCTACAGTAGCACCTATACCAGCGGCCTGCCCAATTTGTTCCTCAGCCGGCGTCAAGAGCATTTCCTCGTATGGACCACCTGCAGTTTTTTTCTTTGAAGACATGTTGAATGATATATTCTTTTTTACATTATGCTTTTGGTCAGTAAAAACCTAAAACGTAAAGTGCAAAAAGCTGAAATTTAAAATCTATAAAAACAAAAAGGTACCACTTTAAGTGGCTGCTTTTGGTGATGCTAATGCTGCACATGAAAGACTATCCAATCCATTAATACATATATGTATATAAAAAATGTAAATATGTACATACTTATGTACATAAGAACACAAAAGTAATGGACAGCTTTTCATATGCACCATTCAAAACATCAGCCAGTCTGTAAATATACTTGCCTTTCGCCATGACTTCACATCTTTAATTGGTAGTCCAGCCCTATTTAACTTATTGCAAAGTTCTTCCCAAAGTTTATTTGTTACTGCCCGTCCTTGGCCACAATTTGGCAAAATATTTTTTGCCAACTGTGGGTGCTGAGTCATAAACTCTGCCATTAACTCCTTTTGCAATGCGTTAATTTTATTAATATTTGTCCTATAAAATTAAAGTTGATTATTGTTTAAGTTTTTTACATTTTTTTTTTTTACATATTTAATAAACTTACATATTTTTTTGTTTGTTTCTCAAAAAAACTTTTTAAATGTGTATTTTTGCCGCTAATTGTGTATATACGATAGGCACTGACGTATCGAATGACATCTAGAGTGATGTTATTTGTTTGGTTACTCGATATCGAATGCTATCATATCAAATTACAATACTTTTTACTCGATATCGAATGCCATAATACCAAAATGAAAAATTTCGATAAAATTTGCTCGATATCGAATGCGGTGATTAGACCCCAGATCTTACAAAACCCGTTTTTGTCGATTTTTAATAGCATACATTTCGGTGGATTAAAGAATGTTTGGTAAACATTTCTTCAATGTTCAATGTTTTTTTTTCGAAGCTCTATGGTGATTTCAACAGACCGACAGACGGACGGACATGGCTAGATCGTCCCAGAATCTTGTAGAATCTTCGGTGTGTTACAAACGGAACCAAAAATCATCTTTTTGGTGGTGGGTATAAAAATAATGTTACAAAAATGTAAAGTGAAAGTGTGATTTTTAAAGAATTTATGGAAGCAGCTGCCCGAGTTATTTTTTTTCCTATAAAGAAGTAATGTTTTATTGTACAAAACTGTTTTATTTTTTATAGCTTCTATAAGTTGTTCATACATTGCACTTCTTCAAAAAATAATAAACACAACAAATTTTGTTCATGAAAATTGTTGTTAACATTTAATTTAGTATATTTAATTCTTTAAAGTATTTCTAAATTTCATTACGAAAGGTTTTTTGCAAAAAAAACATTTTTTAATGCAAAAAAAGCAACCATACAAACATATTTATCTATCACATTGAAAATAAAAAAGTTATTTCTCATCCTTGTCTGTTAAAAACAGCTGCTCATTTTTCATCATGTAGGCACCGCTTAGAAAAGTAGAAAGTAAACCTAATTTGCACTTTTTGTTTTCTATACGTTGTGTTGTATAACTTGTCACATACAATTACACTTATTCCACTTTTTTTTTGGCAGATTTATAGAACCCAAAAAAGCATAAAATGCGTGCTGTGTAACTTCATCTTAACTGTTTGTGCAGTCAAATACTCTTTAGCAATGTTGAACTAAAGAAAAACTTGCATACTAATTTTCTTTTCAAAAATTGTTGTCTGTATTTAACTTTTACACATACACTTGCAGTCTTTACATTATGTATACATATATATATATATTATTACTGGAAATTTCTTACTCCAAAAAAGAAGTATCCATTACGTCTTAGACATGTAAATACCTTTAAGCTTTTCGGGTTTTTTTTTTTGCTTTTTATGAGTGTGCGTGCTTTTTTTGCCTGTATTTTTAGTAAATAAATAATAGGTGACAGTGAGTGACAATTTAATGAAAACTTTAAAAATAATTACTTTCTACTTGATTTATTTGAAAGGAATTTTCGAAGCTACATACATACATACATCTATATTACATTTCTATGCTAAACAGTAAAAAAATTACTTCTAATGCAATTTTTATTATTTTGCTAATAATGTTATATATAATATTTCTTTAACAAAAAAGTCGATTGAATGCATTTTTTAATAGACAAATTAATGACCAATTTTAAGTATTTAAGAAAGCCTAAGATATTATATTGTCTCTTTCATTAATCCCTGTTCTTGTTTTTATGGAACGCATTAACTGCTATATTGTGGGGCAATTTTCCTTGGGCGTATACAAGAAGCATTCACGGCACTTTTATAAGTACTTACATTTTTTAATGCTATTTATACCCTACACCTCCATAGTGGGAGCGTATATTGAATTTGTGCTGATGTTTGTAACACCCATAAATATTATTCCAACAGCCAGCTTAAAGTATACTGATCGACTTAGAATATGTTCCTGAGTCGATTTAACGATGCCCCGAAATAGGGATTTATTGGTCATAAATGTTTGATTTCTGCACATGTCCCAAAAATATCAGCAAAAATAAGTTACACAAAAAGCCTAATCTCATCAACAGATTAGTGCAGATCGGTCTATAATTGACCATATCTCCCACATAAGGTCCGCTGCAGAAAATCACTTTAAATAGCAAAAAATTTTGATATCCAAATCGTATTCAACATGAATTTGTTTCATATATACAAAATCATTTGACTCAATTTTTTGATGATCGGTCCATAATTAGTCATAGCTTTAATATAAGGCAAAAGCGCTTTAAGGATCACAAATCTCTTAATAATATTATTATTAAAATTAAACTTAATACAAAATAGTTCCATATATACAGAAATGATGAAAACTAATTTTATAACGGTTGGTCTATAATTAGTCAAAGCTCCCATATAAGATTCCCTTCGAAAACTACTTTAACATCTAGAAATATTTTAACAACGTTTATATCCCGATATAGAGCACCCACGGTATACGCTGGAATAAAAACAATAACAAATTTGTAATAAGAATAGACCCAAATTCTAAACGTATGTATGTAAATTTATTTCTAACTCATAACATGTAAAAGAAATATGATTAGTTCCTGAAATCTATTTCTCAATAATGTTGAGTTAAAAAGATTATGTTTACAATTAAATCTTGGAAAATTAACTTTGCTGCTGACGCCCTTTGCAGGAAAGAAAATGCATTTTAATCTGTCAATTATCTAAAAAAAATATTACTTTACGATTGTATTCTTTGAATTATTAAATTAAGGAACTGAAGGCAATTAACATGTTTTCTAATCTATGTATTTGGTAGGACCAAATGAAGCTTATGTATTATGATCTGCTAATAGTCTATGAGTTCAAATATCCAATTACTATTAGTTTTGATCGATATAGAACGTTCTCCCTGGGAAACGCTTCACTGTCTTTATATTACAAATGTTTCAAAATAAAAGCTAAAAATTTAAAAAAAAATTCTAATTTTTATGTTATACACACAATATAAGAAGCAGCCAGGAACTTACAAAGAAAATACTACGTTTAAAAAAGCAAAATCAGTTTGTTTTCGGAAATGCCGGCCAAAACGGTTACAATACCAGTGTAAATATTGTATAATTAACTATACAAATCGTAGTGTTGCTATAAAACGGCTACATATTATTTAATTAAGTTTTAAGAAAGTTCAACATTTGAATTATTATGGAAGACGAAATCTGTTTATGTAAAAATTCATCTCCAACAACTACCATATCATTGAAAACTCAAATTGGCGGCTGTCTTGTGAAAGAACATATAATTCTTTGTAGCTATCTTCAAACTTAACCTTTTTCAACCGGTATTAAAATCAATAGCGTACATTTCTGCTGCTTTATGTTTAATATATTCGTTTAGCATTCTCTTTAACTTAATTAACCTTAATTAAATTAGTAGTAATTGTCTATTAGTAAATGTAATTATTGTTTTCTACAAATTTTAATACTTAATGCAATTAAAACAATTAATAGTGCTATAATTAAACTTTGCAATAAATTAATTGCATACACTTGAAACAACAAAACGTAAAATAAAAAAAAAAAGTAAACAACAACGCCAACAAGAAAAAACGTTCAACAATTAAAGCACACAACAGCAATAATAACGTTCCAACAAATTGCATAAAAACAAAGAAAACCTAATTTAACGCATACAATTTATGATCCCCCCCCCCCCCCCCCCACCTCCCTCCCTTCCTCACTCTATATAACAAACGAACAAACAAACGCCAGCCATTTCTCTTAATGCATTTAAACAACTCAAGCGTTATTTTTGTGATAGAAATGGCACAAACAAAAAATACAAGAACAAAAACAAAGGCAAGAAATGAAACCAATAAAATTTCAAATAAACACAAATAACAATAAACATTTAAAAGAAACTTTATTTTCTTGTTTGTTAGATTGTTTAAGCAATTTCTTTTTAGCTTTCTTTTTTTGAATATTGCTGATATCTTGGCTGGTTGAAAATGTACATATGTACCAGCTATATTAGCAAACGACAAAAACATTTGCACACAGACAAATGTTTATAACATTTAGATTAAGCTAAACCCCACATAATAGTTAAACCGCAATTAAACTAGGAAATCCCCTTTCAATATCAATGTTTATATGTCTAAATAGAAAATTGAGTTTAAATGTTTCTTTGTGGCAATTTCTTTGTGGGAGAAAGTAGAGTGTTTGTGTGGGTATTATTGGTTTGTATAAATTTGTGTGCACTTGTGTTTCTTTCTAATGCCATTGTCAGGTTATAAAGAAAAAGAACTGTAAGCCTTGAACTAAATTTCCCGTTTTCCAATTTTTTTTTTTTTTTGTATTTTTCTGTTTTATTTGTTTGTTTTAACCCACAAACTGATGCTGCTTGAGTGTGTGTTTATGTATTTTTTTTTCCAATAACGATTGTTATTTATTTTATATTTGGAATTATAACTAAATGTTAAAGCATTATAGATTTCAGATTAGGATTTGCAACAACAAGTTTTAGAAGCAGTTACAAATTTATTGCTAAAATAAAAAAAAAACAACATAACATGAAATAGATAAATTTAAAACCATAAAATTTAAACTCAGAAATATCAGTCTTACAAATTTCCACAGATTGTCAAGAAGTTTATATTTTTAAAGTCCAAGCAGTACATTGGAAAAATACCAATCTTCAGTTACAGCCTTGGCCAGTTACTTCTTAATGATATTCATCTATATTGAGTGCCTTTAAACACAAATCTAATTTCTATAGTCACCATTTAGGGAAATAATTAAGCCAGCCTTGGCCTACTATATATTGTTTACAAGTTTGTTTTTTTTCTACTTTTACTCTTGCATATATATTTTTTTTTTAATATTAAAGCAAAACCATTGTTATATGCTTTAAGTAAACTTACATACCCCTACAAACTATTATACTAAATGTTATTGTTTTTCTATATATATTATGTTCACATGTATGTATGTATGTTTTTGTTATAATTTTTCCTTTTATTTTTATGGTTTGTTACCACCATTCAGAATAGTAATGATCATTTTTATAGTAATTTTCTCATTTATGTTATTTTACGCTAAACTTAAATATTGTTTACTTAACACAATGTTTTTAGTTCATTTGCATATAAAACTGGGGCTTTTTCTGCTGCATGGTATTTTCATAGAAAGCTAAATGAAAAAAATACAACAGCCTTGTTTATAGTAAATGGAAAAAACACAAACTGTAGTAATTACACTTATACAAGTGGAAACACATACACAAGTTAATATATAAGTAAAAATAGGAGGGCAATTCGATAAGTTTATTTTCTCACATTGTTTTATTTAACCCTTTCAGATCTGACACAAAACTACCAGGCATTTTTTTTATAATTTTTGAAATATATGATCTTGACATTTTTATATCCTTCAAGGAATTTAAGGATACGCACCCTTGATGCATATGGGTCGATCTTCGTTACTATTTTTAACTAAAACACATTTTTATTGCATGAAACGATTTCAATTAGTTTGAAATATTAAAATTTATATTTTTTTAATTTAATATTTTATGTGGATTATTTGTAAACGATTAATACTTTTGTAATTAAAGACTCTTACTTACTTCCATGGCTCATTTTGCTAAAACTGAAATGTGACTGAAGAATTTCGCAATAATTCAAGTAATCTTAAATAAAACAGAAGAGAAATGCGAGAAGCAAATATAAAAAACAATCAGCACAATCGACGCATGCCAATCTTTTCTAAATTGGGTTAACAGAAGCAAATGCAAGGTGGCGCAAAAGTAATCCTCCTATCAGAAAATGCTATAAATTTTGCGATTGGCCCCTAATGTCAGTTCTGTTTTGACATTTGTGTAGTAAACACATGCGAAATACACGTTAATAAACAATGTTACGCTACACTGCTCCAGAACGCGGAATATTGCTGACTATTTATTTGACCAATAATCGGCCGGTGACTTTGGCACAACGTGAATTTCGTCGCAGATTTCCTGACGACGTTTAGCCCGCTCGCCTCGAAGAGACTGGCACAACACGAGATGCTGCCAGGCGTAGCAGACCCCGGAGTAGCCGTTCTGCAGAGAATATTGCTGCTGTAGCCGAGGATGTCATGGAAGCGCCATCTACATCGACCAGACGACGTGCCACGCAAATGGGTATCAGTCGACGGTCTTTACAGCGAATTTTGGTACAAGATTTCAAGATGCTTCCGTACAAAGTCCAGACGGTGCATCAGCTGTTAGCTGCTGACCGCCAATCGCGTTTAACGTACGCTCACGGCATCCTTAATCACCACCAAGATTTTGGCGATTTGCACTGGCCAGCAAGATCGCCTTATTTGACCGCTCCAGACTTCTTTTTGTGGGGTTTTTGAAGTCGCAAGTTAATGTCAACAAGCCTCAGACTCTTGCAGCTCTTAAAGACAATATCCGTCAAGAATGTGAGGACCTATCGCCGGAAGTTTTGGCCAAAGTGATGGAAAATGCCATAGACAGGGCTCAAATGGCAATCAACTGTGGCGGCGGCCATTTACATGACATCATATTCTCGACTTGATGTAAACAAAATTAAAAGACCAAATAAAAATAATCCACAAGAAGAATCAAAGGTTTTCATTTTGCTTTTTAATTACAGCCAAAAAATATCGGAAGTTTACTTTTGCGCCACCTTGTATATTGAAACCGAATCCCACCTGCGCAATCAATGCATCACGGTCTGAAAAGGTGAAACGCTCATTTGAAAAAAAATTATTTTTTACGTTAAATAGTTATTTTTGTGTAATAACTGCATTTTTGAGTCAATAATTGCATATGCTAAGATTATCCAACACAAATTAAATTATAATCACCCCTATCGTGAATAAAAATTTCACATGAAATTTGTTCCCTTTAATTTTTTAACATTGAATTTAAATAGGAAAAATGTAAAAAGGGAACAAATTTTATGTGGAATTTTTATTCACGATAGGGGTGAATAAATAATGAAAAAAGCGTCAAGAGCCATTTAGGACAATATTCGGGTAATGATAAAAAGTAGATATCCTACCCGAGTAATAGCTAAACGATTTAAAATAAGTCAAGCATTGATCATAACAGCCCAAAAGAGGCATTCTATTGTTTCCAAAACACAAATAACTGGTCATGAATAAAACTAATAGAATTAGTTGGGGCATAACTAATTTAGGAATGAATAAAATGGTATTAATAAACCAAACGGTTACAGGGAGTTGTGTGAGGTAGACAGTGCAGTGGGATTAAACTTTTATAACCGGGATTTGTTTATATGAGAAGAGTGTGTATATATTTTCTCAGAATTATAAGGGAGTCTTATAATAAATTAAAGAGAGGAATATTGTGTGGAAATCTTTACAGACTCCTTAGTAAGTTTTTTAATAAATTAAAAGAGGAATATTGTGTGAAAATCTTCTTAAACTCTTTACGAAGTCTTTTAGTAAATGAAAAGAGGTTTTATTTTATAAATTCATCAACTGACTTATATTTATTTCAAATATACTTAAGTAAGTATATCTGATGGGAAGTGAGCAATTGAGGTGCGGCTTTATGGTTTGCTGGTTACTGGTTAACTGCACTTTTTTATGGTAATAAAATATTGCTTGGGACCTCATAGGCTCATTATTTAAAACTGAAAATATTCATTAAGCTACAATTTCAATTTGTGTATTATAAATTCAATCAGAATAATTATACAGGGTTGAATAATTCAACTTATATAATAAATGATTTTATAATTTATTAAATATAATTTAAACAAATCACAAAAAAAAAACTATCAGCGAACCCGAACGCACATCTCAAATAACAAAAATAAAAAGAGACAAGTGTTTAACACAAAAAGATGCGTTACGTTAGTCAATTAACAGCAAGAAAAGTACTTCGTGATATCGATTACATCTCAAAGGCAAACAAATTAAAAAAAAACTTTGATTGATCAAAAGTGTTTGCCAGAGAGCACAGAAATTTGACAGTAGATAACTGGAAACGTACTTTAATTCTTTAAGTTAAGCTGACTACCTGGTAGACATCGGGGCGAGGGGAAGATAACAGGAGTACTAGCAATTCGTGTTACTCTCTTATTCGTATTGCATATGTGCATACAAATGTAGTACAAAATGTAAATAAAAATACGAGCGATTTAAGCAACTCGAATTGTGATATGTGAACACCGAAGAAATTTCAAGGAAAAAAATGTATCAATCGATTAGCAGACAGAATTCAAATACACCATGCAAAAGAAGCAATGAAGTACGTTTGGGGGGAACGTCATAGTTTGTGGTGAATTTACATGTTGACACCTCTTACCACTGCAAATAATCGATGAAAAATTGAGGCAACAGACTATCAGCCTATATTGTAAACTCATTTTCCCGATTTTGTAGGTAAATGTGGATGAAGCTACTTTTCAGCATACTTTCAAAATCAATACGATTGAGAATTTGTCGCGAAGAGACGGTTTTGACATTACCGATTAATTTCAATCACTTTGAACGGGTTTTCGCAGCGGATTTAGCACAAATGAGAGTGTATTCCAAATGTGTTAATTGAAAAATTTGTGGAGAGTATGCCAAAATGAGTAAAAAGTGTTGTACAAAATAAGGGGCTTTGGATTAAATATTGAAAGTACTAGCATTCCCTAAAGTTTTCTTATGGTGAAAAATTAAATACTTGAGAGTTATTTGAGTTTTCTTTGTTTTGTTTTTTTTAGCACTTGACAATTTTAGTTTTGATTTTTAAATTATTTTGTTTAATATTAAACATATTATTTAAATTTTTTCGCAATAATAAATATACAAAGTAGAAACATGTACTCATTTGTGCTCCACACTGTATGCTGAGTGTCTGGTAAATATATTTCGTTTATTATTAATTGTTAATTGTTATTTTGTGCAGATATCACACATAATGGTTTAGAACTCCACAAATTGCTTTATACGTCTCGCAAAATCTTTATTTTTTAAACATTTTTTAAGCCTAATTTCCTGGTTGCTCTCGTTCAAACGTATTCATATCCTATTGGTGTTTTAACCCCTTGTATGGTAATTATTGTTTAACTTTTATACACAACAGCAACAGCACAATACATACGCAAAAAATACACAAGTTTTCGTTTCTTTTATAATTCTACTACATTTTTAGCATAATAAAAATAAAGAAAATAAAAATAAAAAAACTAGTTTTTATTGTTATAGTTTTTACAGTAAATGATAGTATGAGTTGGTAGAACAGAGTGTGAGTGTAGAATGAGTGTAACGAGTAGTAGTAGCAAACAATTTGCTTATTGTTTTCATTTTAACTTTTTCTTAATGTTTTGTTTTGCTCATTCTCTCGCTCTTTTTTTCTTTCTTTCTTTCTTTCTTTCTTTTTGTATACTCGTATGTGTCATACACTCCCTTCAGTCCTTATTGACTTTACAAATGAAAACAAAAATTCAATTATGCATGTCTGTTTTCACATTTGTGTTTTGACTTAAATTTTTCTCACCAAAAAAAAAAAAAAAAAAAAAAACAAGTAAAGAAAAAGTTAATTTAAATGAATGTGAGTATAATTGCGTGTGTGTGTGTGTGTAGGTTCTAGTCCTGAGGGGTTCTGTGCGGTTGAATGTATGCGGGTGACTTCTAATGAGTCTTTTGTTGTTGTTTTTGTTTCTCTATTAATATAAATACAACATGAACAGTTTTTGCTACAGAAATAAGAAAATAAACTCATTTTATTTTATCATGTGTTTAATTGCCGTTCAATAGGAATCTAGTATGACAATACATATAGAGGCAAATATAAAGGGTGAATCATTTAGAACTTTTTGCTCATGGGTAGGGCCACACCTCAACAATGTCACCAAATAAACAATGGCTTTATTTTAAAGTAATTTGGGTGAGCCGTTAATTTCTCGGTCCGCAACCGCTCAACTGGCAGCCTAAAAATGTAGGAATTTTGGAAAAAGTAATCCGATTAGAAGCTCTAAGATTATTCATTCGCCCAATAATAAAGACTCCGCCATGCAGTTCTATTAAAACGTTTTAGTAAAAACTAAAAATTTAAATGTTTTAGTTAAAACTAAATCACCCTTTATATGACAAACATATAGACATACTTATTCAAACCCATATACTTTTAAAAGCTAACACATTTAGGCATATTTAATTAATTTAGCGAAATCTTTGCAAGGGGTTGAAATAAAATTTTGTAGGTGGTTTGCTGTTAACTACAAGGGGATGATGTCGTCGAATCATTATCTGTCTTGATAAATGATAATGATTCAAGCAGTTATTGTTAATTTTAATATTCATTAGTTGGAAAAACTTTAATAATTGCCACAAAAGAGGGTTGTTTCCGAGTGTCTCTTGGGGTGGTTGTAGTAATACAAAATATAAAGAATAAGTTTTTAATAACAGGCTTAAAAGTAACTTTACAGCGCTGGTAATTAGGAAATAAGTCAAAGTGTTTTGTTACATAAGATACTTTTTCTAGTTTTATAAAACAAAAATTTAAAATTGTATAGAAACACTTACATATATACGAGGGCGGTTCGAAAACTTCTTAGCCTAGAACAGAAAGCGCGGTATAAACAGAAAAAAGTTACGCATGTTGGAAACTTCCATCTGTGCTATGAACACATGTTAAATTTCATTTTGTGTATATTAAACGGGGAATCACAACCTTCATTATCATCAACACAAACATAAAACAGAGGTGGTGCAAAGTGTAACGACAGTTTCAATAAAACTTGTAACTTATGAATTAACTAGATGAAGTTACTTGCTAGTGTGTTTATTAATTTTTTCTCGAATTAACCTAACCTTGTCTTTATGAACTTATTGATTCTTCTAAAAAAGTCCAAGTATGCTCCACTACTTTTATTAAAATATAAAGAAAATAATGGCACACTCTATGGTGATCACTGCAGGATCATCTCTGTGCACATACATATTTATATTTTACATTTCTCTAAATGATCGTAATCAACGAGACTAATGATTATTACAAACTAATTATGAATAAGTCGCTAATGATAATTAACTTCATTTATGTTTTAAATTCAAAAACTGTATGGATTTAGGTTTTATACAAGAAATAAATTTAGGGTTGAGATAATTTAAAAATATTTCTCAACACCTTGTTTAATAGATAATAATAAGTAATAATGGAGAACTGGATAATTAACACAGGAAGAAAAATATAAAAAAAACAAAATAAATAATACAATATATATGGGTCTGAACAGGTCCATGTAATAAGTGTCCTTCTATATCCTTTTCAGTATTTATTTTTCAAATATTAGCGCACTAAATTGTAGAAGGGTATATAAAATTTCAAGTCTGTAACTAAGTGCTAACTATATTATAACAACATTTAAAATTGAAAAAGGTTTAGCCAGACTCAAGTGTAAGACGATAGGGTTAACTAATGGCATTACTCTGTAAACCTTTTTTTATGTGTATAATAAACCAAATTATTTTTGCATAATTGTGCATGAACAGACAAAATAGCATGTCACACCGACAGCTCAGTTTAGCCTAATTTCTTGAAAACTGCTCTTATCGTTCTCTAATCGATCCATTGTCATTTATAGCTGCACGAACTTTTGTTATTTATTATCCTCAAGAAAAAATATCTTAGATATCAATCCTAGTATTAAATCAAATTAAGCGTAAATGAACGCCTATAACTTAAGTAAAACATTTTAAAGGTTTGTAATATTTATATATCTTTAATACTTTCCTTTTCACCTATGTATTAACATTTAATTATTCAATTTTTTATTATTAACTTAACACATATCCCAGATTTCTAAAACTCAATTAATAGCAACTAATTTATGCAACATTTTGTGTTGAAATATTTTATGTTTTCGATTTTCCTCCTCAACTTACCCACCGTTTTCTTCTGTGAGCCTTTATTAACATCTTTCACGCTTTAACATGAAACAGGTTTTCTGCTTTTTTCTCTCTAATAACCACTTGCATACATTAATATAAAATTATATTGTCTGTAGAACACTAATTCATTATTCAGGACAACACTTGTGGAGGGTCCTTAATTTTTCTTCTCGTTTTCCATTAATAACTATTTATCAATTATGTTGTTTAGGTGTACATAATATATATGGGGTATTTCATTTTTATTGAGCACCTGCTAAAACCGACATGCTATGGCTCTTATTCCGTTAAGTTTTATGAATTAAAAAAAGAACGTTGTACAGGGTTTGGCTGACTATACTTGAAGGATATGACGTGCAAAGTTTTACGTTGAAAAGTCTTCAACTTAAAAATTGGTGGCCATCTAAAATTCGAAAAATTAAAAAAACGACTTGAAACTTTCAATAGTTTTTCATCCATTCCGTTTTCTTTGTAATAGTTTTTAGCTGTCATATTCAAACCAATACAAAATATAGTCGCTAAACCTGGAGGATATATCTACAAAAAAATTTTTGATATCGCTGCTGGGTAAAAAGTTCCGAATTTTGAACTTTTTGAAGATTTTACATAGGGTTTTTGCGCCGTTTAATAAAAATGAGTTCTAAGCGCATAATCTAAGCGTAATCTTATAAATTTTGAGGTATATCAAGTTGGTGTCAGCGCACCAATAACGTATCACGGAGATCACAAACTTAAAAGATATTAGCGTAAATTTTGCAAAACTTTTTCCCTTTTCCGTCTAACATTCTGAATTGTCTTTTAAGTTCGGTAGTGTATTGAGTGATGTGAGTAACTTCATAAAGGGTACCTCCGAACCGAAAACGCACTTTAAAATTTTTAAAAGCAAAAATTTTATGAACTTTTGAAAATGTTTGCAAAAAAAACATTTTTTTTAATTTTTTTATATTAAAACATGGCATAGGAACATGATTAGGTATCTAAATAGATTTTTCGTGACGGACTAAGCTGATAAAGTGCAAAAAAAAAAAGAATTTTTTTTAACCCGGGGGCGTGCAACGGCAGTTTTTCCCAAGCACATTTCGCTGAAACGTACATCGAATAGAAGACTTTACTGAGCTTGATACTAAAATTGAAAACGCACGAAAAAATTTTAAAGATTTAATATTTTATGAGGGGAAAAAAATGTTTCTAACCTCAAAAACTGCAATTTTTATATATTTTTAACGAACGGATTTCACATGCTCAAATATCGGTTTATACACACGCAAATCGACATTGATGTCAGACAAAAAAAAAATTAAAAAAAAAAAAATTCTATGTGACGTAAATTTTTGAAGTTGCCCATATATATACATATATATAGATGTATATATGTATGTATAAGTAGCCAAAAGGAATGCCAAAACGTACAAACATATAAACTGCCAGGCAGGCACCATCTTGCTGATGTTTGTGAAGACAACTTTAATCAAACTAATTATTAATTTAACTTGCGTGCTCCGTTTGTTAATTGTCAATGTTAATAAATAATTCAATGGAAATGATTGTAACTTGAACAGAACTTCATACGTACATATGTATTTTTACTAACAAACATAGCTATATATACGTGAGAGTAACGAGGGTAGCTAAATGTGTTTTTAGAAATGAGTGAAATTTTTTGAAAATAACAAATTGCTGTAGTTTGTAAAGTAATTTTTTGAGCTTTTCTTTTAAACAAATTTTTGAACTCGTTTATATATTTAAAAAAAAAAACTTTGTTTATATAGTCCATAGCACAACAAATATTTAGTTTTATTTTATTTGATGCTGTTTGATCTTACAAGACTCTTGTAATAGTAAATAACGCCAAACAAATTTGTGCTAAAATAAGTGGTTACACTTTTTTGAGTAAATATTTGCCAAATATGACCGTACTTTTAGAAACCCTTGTTCACTAAAAAAACCTTTTTTCCAAAGAAACCATTACACAAATAAATCTTATTTCTAAAAGATTTCTTTCACAAGTAACATATTTGAATAAAAAATTAAAAGCCAAAACAAAACAGAAAAAAAACTATTAGAGGCCAATTCGAATGACAACTAATCATTATATGTTTCCTTAAACACAAATATAGACTCTCGTAACTACTACAATGCCACCATAAAATGGGTATGCAAAGAAACTCCTTGCTGTCGCTGTTAAGTGTGTGCGTTGGTTAAAGTGTTTCCGTATCATAACGGTTAAATTTTACCACTTTAATTTTGGTTTTGTTTTTAAGTGTGAATTTATTTTATGTTTTTACGGTTATAAAAAGGAAAATATTAATGTCAGTTATAACAACTAAAATAATAACAAGGACTACAACGTAAAACGGGTGGGAATCTTTTTATATTACACACAAATAAAGGAAATATTTAATAAGCTAAATTAATGTTAATAACAGGATAAAGTGGTAAGACAAAACGATAAAACGACAAACTATGACGAGTAAATAAGTCAACGAAATATTTCATTGTTATGTTTTAGTCACTTGACTTTTGGGTTAATTGGTAGTATTTGCACGTGTAGGTATGAAAATTTTATTAAATAATTAAGTGGCTATGAAACTGATAAATACTAATTAGTTTAGCAGTATTTACTGTTTGGTTAAGCAGTTTGTGCTTTTTAGGTTTTTAGGTTAATTGAAAAAATTGGAGTGAGCTCAATTCTTTGATAAATAATTTGGTTACGAAAACATTTTTAAAATGTTATATTTGTTTAACTTGTTTAAGGTTATTTATCAAGATACCATTTTCAGAAAACATTTTCATAGTTTTTTATTCAGTAAAATAAATAAAATACAATTTTTTAAAACTTTTCTCTCATTATTTTACCTTTTTTTAATATTTTACTATACTTAAAAACGCTACATTAAAAACTCTTAAATAAGACAAGTTTTCTTTTGTTTGTGCTAAGCTTTTTATTCAACTTCATTCAATTTTAATTTCTGTATGCCACAACATACCAATTTTAGTTAGTGTTTTTCTCTGTGTCTTTTAATTTTAATTTCAACCCAATTTAACAACAAGGTTATTTTAACCTAAATTTATATTCAACATTAACACTATCTCTCCGTATCTAATCCCTTGTCAGTGGTTGGCTAATGTTTTATGATAGTGTTTGTGATGCCATTTTCTGTGTTAGCTTTTTCTATGAATCTATATATGTACATGTATCTTGCAAAAACGGAAGTGAGATCTATGCTTGTAGAAAAATTAAGCCAGCTAGTATTACAAATACAGAAATAGAGAAAGAAGCCTTGGTTACTAGCAGTGGAATAAAATAGAGAAAAACAAAAACACTATATACACAAAAAATTCCCAAATGGACCACAAAAACCAACCTTAAATGTGACCCTTCTGACTAAAACAAACTAACCTTCGCATGACATTTTTTGTTCTTGTTTTAATTTTTCCGTTAGTTTTTATTTTGGCAAATAATGAAGTATACAGAAAGAGAGAGATAGAAAAAAGAAAACTATTTAAACAACGTATTATTACAATTAGCTGTATCTATATAGCTACATATTTACATACTCTCGTAGATACATTTTTAAAGCTTGCAAGAAAAAAGAGACACAAAAAATAGTTGTACTAAAAACATATTAAAGTTCAAGGTTGTTATTTATTTTATTTTAAAATTCAGAAAGTTTGCAATGTGTACGTGTTTGGTTTTGCTAAAAAAGTAAATGTTCAGATGGTTGATGTTTTCTTTTCCTTTTTTACGCTTTAATTTTTTATATATTAAAAGAATTCCTTAATTTCTGAACTGTGAAGGAAAAATATATGTTCTCTGCTAGTTTAGAAGAACTTTTCGGTATTTTTGAAAAGAATTTCCTTCATTAAGCATCCTTTTCTTATAAAAAATCTTATACTTTATAAATAATAGTGTTGCCAGTTGACCTTTTTTGAGATTAGTTTAATAGCCTTTTTATTTACGTTTTAGCTTTGAAATTTATATTCTATCTTCTGATTTTTTTAGACTTTTTTTCATTTTTAAACCAGCCTTTTAAAGGCTATTTTTAATATTCAGTTTAAAAATATTTTACTTACAATTATGCACTCATTAATCTGCCTTCATCATGTTGTTAAAACAGAAGGCAATTTCTATAGCAACGAACAGAAAGATTTACTTTTACCTTTGACACTAAACTGTCAACTTAATTTTTGACTCATAAAAATTTGTTAAAGTCATCGACACAGATTTAATATAAATTTGTACGATATATAAAGCTGAAAGTCCACACCAAACATTTACGCATTTCTCGCATTCTAAACAACTGTAAAAATATTGAATCAATGTAGTCGTATGTTTTAAGTTACACACGTAAAAGCGTAGCAAGCTTTGAAGCTTGAAAACGAAAAGTTCGTTTACATTCTACATTTAAAATCGTGGTAAACGTCGAACTGCTGATCAAAACAAATGAAAAGCAAATCTCTTTTAAAGGTGATATCACTAGAAAAAATTACAGTTGAAAAAACATTTTTTATATAAAATTGACAAACAAACCGATAAAAAACTTAATTTTAAAATAAAAAAATCAGCTGAGCTTATGACATCGCCCCCGAAAGTACATTGCCGTAAAACTTCTTCACATGTAACTTAAAATACTTGACGCAAAAAACGTTTAGAAAACTATAAAAGCGTTGACGCTAAAAAGCGAGGTGTGGACCTCCGGCTTATGAGATAAAATAAAAAACGAAATAACATGTGAAATTTCTCATAAAAAAAAAAATAAACCAAAAGTGTCAAATTTCTTACTGATAAAAATATAAACTTGGATTCATATAGTCGTTAATACTGCACTGGAAATACTTTTGAATTTCTTTATTTTATGTTACTTTTACTTTTCAATTTGAAAAAAGCGAAAATTCGAATTAAAATTGTGTTGACTTTTTTTTTTAAAAAAATTTAACTTTTTCTAGCTTTATTTTAAATCCCAAGTAGATTCTTTTTTTATCCAACTCCTGGCAAAACTGATAAATAAAACAAATGTTAATCATACTGGACATATGATTAATATTGGTTAATTGTAGAATTTTCTCCCAAAAAATATGCTACATATTTTGAACAATAAAAACTAATGAGAATACTAAGGCGTATGGTAAACATTTAAATTTTATAATAATCATACGTACAGTGGTATGTTTTATGTGCACATTTTATTGCATAAAAATGAAACTAATAAAGAAAATTTCAAAATGTTTTTTGTGATTTATTTAATGCTTAACAAATTAATTTACAATACAAAATGAAAGAATAATTAAAAAAAAAACTCGCCTATTGAGTAATTTTGCAATTTTGCCTTTGGAAATATTTGCACAAAAATATCAAAGTTTACCGTTAGAGTTATATGTGTTTGCTTTGCTTATGAATTTGAAGAAAAAAACATTAATTTTATATTAATTTAATTACATGTGTTAAACACTTTCTGCAAATTATACAACACAAATCAAATTATAATAATTAATGAAGAAACTGTCAAGACCCATTGAGTACAATATTCTACCAATGACAAAAGTAGCTATTCTACACTATTAATAGCTAAACAGCTTAAAGTAAGTCAATAAGAGTTAAAAAGAAAGGCGTTCTATTGTTCCCAAACTACAAATCTGAAGTTCCAAAAATATATTATTGTATAAGGACGCATGCCTCACGATAACACAAATGAAAAGAGATACGTTTTTAACACCAGAGATACTTTTATAGCAATAGACATACCCGTTAGTCGATGGAAAGCAAGACGAACCATTTGCGGTATTGGTTACATCTGAGCAGTAAAAAAAATTAAAACATTATTAAAATTTGTCTGGAAATTTGTAGTCTGGTTAGACGAATCCAAATTTAAACTTTTCTACAGACGATTAATAATATTACGTCCGCCGAACCGTCCAGAGAATTAAAAAAATATAGCAATAGACATACCCGTTAGTCGATGGAAAGCAAGACGAACCATTTGCGGTATTGGTTACATCTGAGCAGTAAAAAAAATTAAAACATTATTAAAATTTGTCTGGAAATTTGTAGTCTGGTTAGACGAATCCAAATTTAAACTTTTCTACAGACGATTAATAATATTACGTCCGCCGAACCGTCCAGAGAATTAAAAGACACAATAATAAAAAAAAACAATAAAGCACTGTGGGAGGAACATCATGATATGGGGTTGCTTTACAAGGTGATCAAAGGTAGAAAAAATAATGAGGAAAACCGTCCATCTGCATATTTTAAAAACACATCTTCATCATCTTTTTGATAGTAAAAATACTATCAATCCCCAAAATTTGTTTCACAATTGTGTGCGAGTGCATGTGGGTTGTTTATTTCGTCTTTCTACTTAGAAATTGCTACTCTTAGTAAAGATTTACAAATTAAAACATGACAAAAAATATTTTCTAATTTTAAGCATGTTATTTTTTCAAGCTAAAATGGCCTAAATTTATTCAATGTAAATAAAAATCCAATTTTTAATTACAATATTTTCCCGACGCTTCGTCGATTGCTTGTCGACTTTTTCAAGGGATTGTAATATGAAATCTTTTTTAACACATTAAGAAGTCTAGATGTATCCAGGAGTATATGTAAAATAATTTATTTATTAGTTTAGTGTTTATGCAATTATAAGTGCACAAGTTACTATCAAGTAATTTTGTACTGAAGAAAGCTTCTACCAAAAAAAAACCTAATAAATTATTTCTTATTTTGTAGAGTGATCTTTAAATTTAAATAGAATGGAGCTTTGGGACAACGAAACAAGAATTTGGATAGTGCAACGCTTTCACGTTTTAGAGTTCGTAGTTACCGTCCAAAGAGAATAGAGACGCATGTTTGACGGCACTCCTCCTAGCAGATGGACTATAATGGGGCTCATGAAGAATTTTGCCGTGACATAATCGCAAGAAGGCCTTATCATCGGGACCATACAATACAATCCACGAGTTTCGACGAGGAACCTATCTGCTCAAACGGGCGTCAGACAGTAACTGCAGACAATTTTGCATCAAGATTTAAACTCGTTTCCATATAAAATTCAATTAGCAAACAAACTGAAACCAAAAGACTTCCCGATTCGCTTGGAATTTTGTGAGAAGATCATTCAAATGGCGTCAGAGTATGAAAACGTCTTGAACTGCATTTGTATGTCTGACCAGGCACATTTTGTTTTAAACGGCAATGTTAACAAATAACATTGTCGATTATGGAGTCGCGTCACAGTGTGGTGTGCAGTTTGTGTGCATTGTCGGGCCTTACTTTTTCGAAGAAAACTTACTATTACGGTCAATAGAGACCGTTCCTTAAAGATGTTGTCTTCCTTCCAGAATAATGCCGAAAAAGAATCCCTTTCAAATCTGTTTAGTTTCAAGAAGATGTGCCAACTTATCACATAGCCACGCCTGTCATGACAGAATTACGGATGTTCCCCAATAAATTTATTTCAAGAAACTTCACATACCATTAACCTCCCAGGTCTCATGATGTCTTTGCACCTACGTCACCGAGGGTGGGTCATGAATTACTTTAATAAAAATGTATTAGTTTTAAAATGAATTACTGAAAAATATATTATACAAACTTTACAAAAAAAAGTTATTTGAGTTTCTTAATGTAGCAGAATTGATCAGCCAACCTGTATTAGCTTTAATTTCACCGGTTCTAAAGGCAGAGTAAATTTGTTTTTTTTTTTTTTTTGAAGTAAAGGACACAAAATAAACAGGAATATTAAATTTGACGTTCGATAGTTGCAAGAAGAAAAATCATTAGTAAATCCATTTCTGAAAAAAGAACATAAGCCTATTTGTCTTCTTTCTTGGGATCCATCTGTTGGTAGTATTTTTTCCAAATTAAAACAGAAAAAATAGTGCTGACATTTCTTAAAAATCTGAAATTTTCAGACTAAACTGCAAATTTTATAATAATACGATACAAGCAAAGTTCATTAACAAAAAGAATGCAATAACCTTACTAAAAGCCGCCAGGAACTACAATGAAATTCTACATTCAATGAAGCATAATTCGGAACTTTTCGAAAAACATCGCTATTACAACACCATTATTAGAACCTTTCGAGTAATTAAATATTCAAAGAAAAATGCAATAATGTTGCTACTAAACAGACTCACATTTTTTAATACAATAAAGCTTTAAAATATTCAACAATTGCCTCTACAAAAATGTGTAAATGTTGTGAAAAGTCAATAGTTTTTTTTTTCTTTTTTTGAAATAATTACACACAAGAATGTTGTAACTCTGTAGTAAATTTTCGACCCAATTTATCTCTGTGTTATTACTCAAAATCTATAGTGGATGGATATCAAGAATATGAGGTGCACGTAATGTTGGCTGTATAAGTTTTTGAGAAGTTTAGTGTAAACTTATTAGAGAAAATTTTTCATTCGGCTTGAGTTCATTTTTAATTAATAACTCGAAGAATACCATTGTGAAACTATATTTTTCTAAGCAAATCGCACACTGGAATGCATTTTCTACCCTGCCAAGTGTAAAGAACAAAGTTTTTTTTTTATTTAAAAATTTCGAATTTTGTGCCAACAAAGCGGTAAGTTTTGCTTTACCTATTTAGTTCAAATAAAAGTGCAGCTGAAGGACAACGATTGCTCACCAAAGCTTATAGTAAATGTTTTCCATCGGTTGCAATGTGGTAGGTATATGGTTTATGCGGTTCAGAAGTGGTGATTTTGATACGAAAGACAAAGATCGCCCAGCCTAATAGGTTTTAAGACCAAGAATTAGAGGTTTGTCTGCTGAAATTTGACGCCTTGCTGAACTACAATTTGTTTCGATCGATGCTGAATATTCTCTCTATTATATGCTTCACTTCCGAAGAGAGTATCCGAAATTGACTTGATTGATTCTTGACCAAATGGTGAGCAGTTATTTTGGCGCTGAATGGTTTTGTTGGCAGAAGGATGTGAAAATGGCCCAATACTTGGAATAAATTTATATTGTGCAAACGTTTAAAAAAAAAAGCTAAAAATTTTAAAACCCCCTCATTTTTAAGTTATACATCGAATATAAAAATAATTGTTCTCAGCTGCGAATAATTGCACAATATTCGGCTATTGGGAAAGTTAATTGAAACTTTGTGCAACAGTTAATGCAATTTTTTAACACAAAAGTACCGATTTTTTGAGAACAATTCTGTATTATTATAATTTTGTAAAATTTTAATAAATTTTAGTAGTAATTAACCTAGAAACGTAACACTTATAGCAGATATGTATTAAGAAATTTAAAATAATTTGTTAATATCATTTTTCATTTGATGTTACACATATTGAACTTTGACACTGCTTTCATGGTAAACTGAAATTAATTTATTAACAAATTTTCTGTACCATGTAAATTGAAAATTTCAGCAATAATATTTGTTTTTGTGAAAATTTAATTTAAAATACATATTATAACAAACACACTTAAGCTATGTATACATACAAGTATATTTAATATATATATATATATATGCATTGCGCATAGTTTGGGTACATAAAAATCTTTACGGTTTAATTCGATTTTTATAACTATTTTGGAATAATTTTACCACCTATATCAAAATTTTAACATATAGTCGCGGAATAAGCCCCTGATCTTGCGTTAAGTACCTTACGCATAGTTTGAGGAAACTCATATATGTTGCGCATTATTTAAGAACAAGTCCTCAATGTATACGCAATATATATAAAAATCTTTGTTGCCATACTTTTACATTATTTTTGCAAATTCTTTACGGCGTTATTTTTTATGAGTAGTGACTTTGGAGTTTGAATTTAATTCGATAAGTGTTATCAACTTAATAGTTCTTTAATTTATTTTCAGCGATTTTTTGCATAAAACCCGCAAAAATATTTATATAAAAAATTTATAATTAAATTTAAAAAATATTTAAAGCTGTGTTTCTTTTGCATTTAATGGATTAGGGTTTCACAATATATATAAAATGAGAGCCGAATGTACATATGTACATTATATAAAATTGTATGTACAGAAAGTTATCTTCATATTTTTATTTTTAGAAAAATGTATTTTTGTTAAAAAAAAGTGTGTTATAATCAATAAGTTAATTCACTAGATCATGTTATATATCATTTGAAAGCTTTAGTCAAGCTATTTATGTCCTGTCCTCAAACTATCGTTGTACATTTTTAGCGAAGTTGGTTTTAGTGACTTTGATAATAAAAAATTTCATCTAATAGGGCTATATTACACTATATTAGTCGGTTGTGTTAAATAATTTTGGAATTTTAATAAAACAATTTAAAAAAAATGTATTTAAAAAGGTAACATACAGAGTTGTCAACTTTTTATAATCAAAACGCACTAAAAAGCGCTAAATCACGGCGTTGACAGATATTTATACCCAAACAGCACTATTTCTGAACGCACTAACTTAAATTTTAATAAAAGCAGATGCATATATGTATTAGAAAAAATCAAATATTTATGGGAACAAAATAATAACTAGCTATCTAGATACATATGTATTTGTTTTTAAATTCATTTATTTACAAAAAGTAGATACATATGTATGTATATATCGGGTTTTCCAATAGCTACTTGACAACTCTGAATTTAAATTGTGAACGCACTATTTCACTGATCATCTAATTGTTGCTTTCTTTTTTTTCAGTAAACTTAACATTTTCGTTATGGTAAAGTACACGAAGGAACAACGTTTGGAAATTATAAAAATGTACTACCGAAATTCGGAGTCGGTGACCGCAACTTTAAGAGCGTTAACTCCAATTTTCGGTCGTAATTATCGCCCTAGTAGACAAGCAATAACAAGTTTAGTGCAAAAATTTGAGTCTACATATTCATTGTGTGATGCTGTCGTGCCAGTGAGACAACGGCCTGGTCGAAGTTCCGAAAATATCGCTGCCGTTCAGGCGTCCGTAGCAAACGATTCAAATCAGTCGATTCCGCGGCGTTCTCAAGAACTGGGCATCCCCAAGACCACTTTATGGCGAATTTTGCGTAAGGATCTGGGTTTACACCCATACAAGATTAAGCTGACTCAAGAATTGAAGCCGATGGACCATTTGAGTCGACGTACGTTCTCCGATTGGGCTCTGGAGAAGATGCACCAAGATGATGAATTTCATCGCAAAATCATCTTCAGTGACGAAGCTCATTTTTGGCTCAATGGGTTCGTCAATAAGCAAAATATGCGTTATTGGTCTGCTGAAAATCCACATGTGCTTCACGAATCACCACTTCATCCACAAAAAATTACTGTTTGGTGCGCTTTGCATGCCGGCGGCGTCATTGGGCCATATTTTTTCGTCGACAATAACGATCGTCACGTTACTGTGAATGGCGATCGTTATCGCGCAATGATTAGCGATTATTTTTGGCCCGAATTGGAACACATGGACTTGGATGACATGTGGTTTCAACAAGACGGTGCCACAAGCCACACAGCACACGTTACAATCGATTTACTGAAGAGTAAGTTTGACGAGCGTGTTATCTCAAGAAATGGACCAGTCAATTGGCCGCCTCGTTCTTGCGATTTAACGCCTCTAGATTTTTTTCTTTGGGGCTACGTCAAATCATTGGTCTATGCCAACAAGCCGACAACGTTGGAAGAACTTAGAGCCAACATTGAACGCGAAATAGCGGCCATTCCGGCCGAAATGTGTGACCGAGTCATCCAAAATTGGGTCCAACGAATCGACCACTGTCGACGTGGCCGCGGTGCCCATATGAACGAAGTCGAGTTCCATTCATAAATGTTTTGAATGTATTTCAAGTCGGTAATAAAGTTTTGGAAATATCTCAAACGGTTTGCGTTTTATTTAAAAAAAAAGTTGTCAAGTCCTTATTGGAAAACCCTATACTTATAACTTTAACAAAATGTAGGAAGCTTAAAACCATAACAAAATTAAAAATGGTATTTGTTCTAGAGAATTTCATCCCAAAAGTCACTTTTTTCAAAAATACATTTTTTTTAAAAATTGTTTTCTTATAATTCCAAAATTATTTAAGAAAACCGACTAATATAGTGTCATATAGGACCCTTTGAACTACCATCTCTATATAACATCTCTCAAAGGGTCGCATGCGTTTTGCAAATCGCCAAATTTATTTATGCATGTTCTGTAGTTCACGCGTTTTGCTTGCGTTTTGATGTTTTCCAAACATGTGTTTTTGCGGTGTAAAACAAAATCAATATTTTTTTTGATATTTTTAACGTAATAGTCACCCCTATCGTGAATAAAAATTCTAAATGAAATTTGTTCCCTTCTATTTTTTTAACATTGAATTTTAATAGGAAACGTGTGAGAAGGGAACAAATTTCATGTGAAATTTTTATTCACGATAGGGGTGACTATTACGTTAAAAATATCAATTTTAAAATATTTGTTTTGTTTTACACCGCAAAAACACATATTTGAAAAACATCAAAACGAAAGCAAAACGCGTGAACTAGAAAACATGCCTAAATAAATTTGGCGATTTGCAAAACGCATGCGATTTCATAATCATGCGAGTATCAGAACATGGGTGATAGATAGATCTCTTTCTTGTTTTTAAGTTTTTTTCATGTTTTTTTTTTATTTGTATTTATTTTAAAACTTCGATCAAAATAAAAATATTTTAAAGTTGAAATATGTACATACATACATATGTAGATTTAAAAATAATAAAATATATTTCAATGCATATAATGTAAATAAAATTAATTAAAAAAACACTTATTATTATTTTATATTCATTTTGTTTTTTTTCAATATTTTATTAGTAATTCATTAGATATTACATTAAGTTCAGGCAACTTTTAAATTGTATTTCAGAAATTTCCAATAAAAATTCTCAATTTTCCAATTCCAATTATATTTCAGGAACGTCCATTTGTATTGCAGAAAATCTAATAGCAATACATATACAAATTTCTCAAATTAAAAGACAATTAAAAATTTCTGACATATAATAAGACATTTCTCAAATTAACGTAGACTTTTTGTTGTTATTAATGTATATTTGATATTTATTGAAAATATTGAAATTTTTTTATGTCGTTTCTATCTTATAAGTTTAAAAAAAACGGAAACAGCAATTAAATATTGTGGTAATATTTTTTGTTTGTCTAATATTTAAAATTTTTCCTTTTTAACTCTTTTATTGATTTATTGCAAAAACACTTTGTTGTTATATTTAAATTGTTAAAAAAAATTTCTTGAAGATCCTACACAAAGAGTAGCAAAATATAGAAAATAAATAAAAATATAAAGTTTTTTATAAAAAAGTGATCTCAAGCTCAACTATATAAAGTAAAATTTTATTTTTATAAAATTATAAAAAATTTTAATAAACTTCTAGTTTATATTATTAGCACGTTGAGGAAGTTTTTACAAATGGTGTGAATATTTCAATATATATGTATTTTTAGAGCCCTTTCACATTAGGCAATTTAGTTGCGCAAGTCTCTTGTGTTTCTAGATGCTTGACCTTGCCGGGTTAAGGAGAAAAAAATTTTGCGTATTGTTTTGTTATTGAGCAATAGACATGATCAACTAAATTGCCTAATGGAAAGGACTTTTACTGATTACTACATAAAGGACTTTAAAATTGATTATAGCATATTTTATGAAGACATTTTGTTTTAATTTGTTTATAATTTAAACATTATTTTTCAAAAATACAATTCATTATTAGGAGAACAAAAGGAGTCAAAAATACTTCTAAAAATAAAACCAAATTATCAAAATACTTTATTCCATGTGGTACCGTCTTTGGTTATCTATCCAACTTTTCATTTGCTGTGGTGTCCTCTTGTTTAAAACCGGATATTGGCGAATCGCTTTTAGACATTCTGCTAGAGACGGAAGTTTTTTTTAATTTATGTCGATTTCCAAATACTTCAGATACTGCTTCCATTTCATCGTTACTCCATCTGCATCGCTTTGTTTTCCCAAATGGAGAAGCTAATTAAAACATAAAAATTTTAAATAGAATAAAAGTATATATCATAATAAAACATTGTTAATTCAAAATTAGCTAAATAAAAAATCACTGGGAAATAATGAAACATCTATAAATTTCAGTTAATGGTACATGTTCAAGTTAATTCTAATACTCACTACTTCTACGTTTTCTGTTTGACGATGAACGTGAATTTTTGCTGTTTTCAAACAAAGAGTCTTTTGATTTAGAATTTCCTTCGGTATCTTCCAACTCATCAATATTGTGTTCTCTGTCATCAATATTGTTTTCTGGATTATCAATATTGTCTTCTAGGACATCAATATTGTCTTCTATATTATCACCTTCCAGTTCATCATCATACCCTACAGCAGCATATTTGCGTTCAATATAAATTAAATACCAACATTTTTGAGCGAGTTACGGTCTTTAAAGTGATTTTCGGAAGTGGGCCTTATATAGGAGTTACGACTAATTATGGACCGATCAAAATAAAATTGTACCTTATCATTTGTATATATATGAAATATATTTGAGTTCAATATTATTTGGATACCAACATTTTTGAGAGAGTTATGCTCTTTAAAGTTATTTCCGGAAGTGGGCCTTATATGGGAGCTACGACTAATTATGGACCGATCATAATAATATTGTACCGTGTTATTTGCATACATATAAAATATATTTGTGTTCAATATAAATTAAATACCAACATTTTTGAGAGAGTTACGGTCTTTAAAGTGATTTTCGGAAGTGGGCCTTATATAGGAGCTACGACTAATTATGGAGCGATCATAATAAAGTTGTAGCTTATTATTTGTATATATATGAAATATATTTGAGTTCAATATTATTTGGATACCAATATTTTTGATAGAGTTATGCTCTTTAAAGTGATTTTCGCGAGTGGGCTTTATATGGGAGCTACGAGTAATTATGGGCCAATCTGCACAAAATTTGTACATGTGATTTGGCTTCATTTACCACTAATTTTTGATGAAATTTGTGTGGATACTTACATAATTCATACATTTATGAGCGATAAACCCCAATTTCGGGAGGACATTTGTACGGGAGCAAGGTGAAATAATGGACCGATTTCCACCACTTTCAATCCCATTCATCCTTGGTTCGAAAAAATATTATGTACTAAATTTTAGCGAAATATCTTCAAAATTACGACCTGTACTCTGCGCACAAGCTTTACGTGGACATCCAGCCAGCCAGACGCACGGACAGACGGACAACGTTAGATCGACTCAGATTCTGAACCGATCCGTATACTTTAAGGTGGGTGTTGGGCCAATATTTCTGGGCGATACAAACATCAGCACAAATCCAATATACCCTCCCCACTATGGTGGTGTAGGGTATAAAAAACTAAAACGAACAAAAAAAAAAACACATACATGTAAGCATATAAGTACACATATAAGCATTTTTTTTAGATCTTTCCAAATACCATTTATATTTAAAATTTCAGCTCATTCGGATCATTAATGGATTTCTTGGGATTGTTTTAAATGTGAGAACCAAATTGGTGGAAGCGTGTTTTTTGCAACAAAAAACGATCACAAGCCGATTTCATCAAAAATTTTAATAGGAAAGGCGAAATTCTTTTATGTAAAGCTAACGCGGATTTTTCAAAGCGCTGCTATAGTTCGGACAACTCCATAGTCTTATATGCATAAAACTAGAATTATCAGCCATGTCACAGAGTTTAATTCCGTTCGGAAGTGGAATTATTTCCGTATTTGACTTCTCTAGAAAAAGTATAATGAAATCACTTTAAATTAAATTAATAATTAAATAACTTATAATTAAAAGTACTTTCATTCCGAAAAATTTTTTCGTTTTACTTTTTCTACAGATTCAAAATACGGAATTAATTCCACTTCCGAACGGAATTAAGCTCTGTGACATGACTGTATATAATCCAATCACTGTCGGAATTCGTTTTTAAAACGATAAAAAAGGTACATTTTCCTTTGAAATCTAATGTAATTTTTTGTTTAATCGATAAAGAATTTAATTCTAGATCGAACCAATGCACATTTTTGTTGTTTTCAAAACTGATTCCGACAGCGATTGGATTCTATGACTGTAGACTTTTTGCTTTAAAAGTAAAATATAAAAATTGTACTTACTATAATATGTGATGATCACCAGTTATTTAAGCCGAAATGTGAAGAATATTATGCTGGTTTTGATAAATTTATCTGGAAAATTAAAAACATAAAAAAATAAAGTAGACATGCTTTTTAAAAACAATATTTCTATTTGTTCTACTTACACTATATTTAAGCCAAAATGTGAAGAATATTATGTTCGTTTTGATAAATTTATCTGGAAAATTAAAAACATAAAAATTTAAAGTAGACATGCTTTTTAAAAACAATATTTCTATTTGTTCTACTTACACTGTATTTACACAAGCAATAGTTTTTTTTAAATAATTATTAACAAATACGGAATTTAAATTTACTTTAATTTACACTTTAAACACATATGAGTACAGTCTATGACTTTATAGTTCAGCAGTAGAATAACGAATGACGCTTAATTTATTTTCTGGAAGTTTTGTTAAATTTTGGGAAAAAAAAGAAATACCGTTATAATAACCGCTTGGGTACTTTTTAGAGCACCAATCAAGGCGAATTTATAGAAGGTGACGACAGAACTACGGCAAATATAACAATGTACTGAACTGTCAAAGTAGCCTGTTGTTGTTTTTGCTTTATCGTTTGTTGACAGTTCGA
The DNA here is from genome assembly GCA_950370525.1 of Bellardia bayeri. Taxonomy (NCBI): domain Eukaryota; kingdom Metazoa; phylum Arthropoda; class Insecta; order Diptera; family Calliphoridae; genus Bellardia; species Bellardia bayeri. The sequence goes on along the minus strand of OX493264.1, from coordinate 34,128,243 downwards.
TTATCCAAACAACTGAATAAAAAACACAAACAGCTGTTCTTCTGCGGTTACCTTCTATAAATTCGTCTTGGTACAAAGTATGTAAAAGTAATTAAGAGTTGCCACACTTTACTACAAACGTAACACATGGTTTTTCTGTTTTTGTCATAAGAAATTTAATTAATATAAAGTTTGTAAAGTTCTACCCCCATATTCATAATCAAATTTTAAATTTAATTATTTAAATTATTTCTAAATACATACTTTGTGAAATTTACCAGCCTGCAAGTTTTTTAGTTATATATATGTATGTGCATGTATGCACAGCGCATACTTTTGGTACATTTTTTCGATATACCGCATTCTTTGGGGACAGTCTCCAAAAAATCGTAAAAAATTTATCAATAATAAATTTTTAATAAAAAATTAATTTCAAATAAAAATTTTGCTTTTTAAATGTTTGTTAAATTTAAAATGTTTTTATGAGTACGAGGTTAGATATATATAAGAAAATATTTGTTTTATATACATAATACTTTACTTACAATACTAAAAACAAGTATGCCACAGATAATGTAGGTAACTCTATAGGTAATGAATAGACAAAGTTAATATACTTTATTTTATATTTTTTGTGATTGTCCCCAAAAAACGCGGAATAACCAAAAAAATGTACCAAAAGTATGCGCTGTGCATATATAAATATATATATAAATAAAAACTTGCAGGCTAGTAAATGCCACAAAGTTTGTATTTAGCAATAATTTAAATTTTATTAACAAACTAATTTTAAAATGAAATTAAAATAATTTGTTTGTATAAATATTGAGTTTTTCATCTAATAGTAGATTTACACCTACGCAAAATCTAGTACTTAAGTGATTTTGAGCGAAATTTTATTCATTTCTACTAGATATCCCATACAAAAAAATCTAGTTACGAACTAGATTTTGGCAAAATCTCAGAAAATCTTTCAATGCAACTCTGAATTTTCATACAACAGTACTAAAAAATACAGCACTGAACAAGAAAAATGTGTCCCCAAAGAATACGGTAGATCGAAAAATTTACCGAAAGTATGCGCTGTGCATACATATTTATAACTACTAAACTAGCAGGGTAGTAAATTCCACAAAGTTTGTATATAACAATTATTTATATTTTTTTAAAAAAATAATTTTTAAATGAAATTAATATAATTTGTTTGTATAAATATTGACTTTTCCCTCTAATAGTAAATTTACACCTACGCAAAATCTAGTACTTAAGCGATTTTGAGCAAAATATTGTTCATTTCTACTATATTTCTCATACAAAACAAAATCTAGTTACGAACTAATTTATAACTAATAAACTTGCAGGCTGATAAATGCCATAAAGTTTGTATTTAGCAATAATTTAAATTTTATTAACAAACTAATTTTTAAATGAAATTAATATAAATTCTTTGTATAAATATTGACTTTTCCCTCTAATAGTAGATTTACAACTACGCAAAATCTAGTACTGAAGGGATTTTAAGCGAAATCTTGTTCATTTCTACTAGATTTCCCATACAAGACAAAATCTAGTTACTAACTACAAAATCTTTTAATACAACTCTGAATTTTGATGCAAAAGTACTAAAAAATACAACACTGAACAAGAAAAATGTGTCCCCAAAGAATACGGTAGATCGAAAAATTTACCGAAAGTATGCGCTGTGCATACATATTTATAACTACTAAACTAGCAGGGTAGTAAATTCCACAAAGTTTGTATATAACAATTATTTATATTTTTTTAAAAAAATAATTTTTAAATGAAATTAAAATAATTTGTTTGTATAAATATTGACTTTTCCATCTAATAGTAGATTTACACCTACGCAAAATCTAGCACTTAAGTGATTTTGAGCGAAATTTTGTTCATTTATACTACATATACCATACAAAAAAAAATAGTTACGAACTAGATTTTGGCAAAATCTCAGAAAATCTTTCACCTACGCAAAATCTAGTACTTAAGTGATTTTGAGCGAAATTTTGTTCATTTCTACTAGATATCCCATACAAAAAAATCAAGTTACGAACTAGATTTTGGCAAAATCTCAGAAAATCTTTCAATGCAACTCTGAATTTTCATACAAAAGTACTAAAAAATACAGCACTGAACAAGAAAAATGTGTCCCCAAAGAATACGGTAGATCGAAAAATATACCGAAAGTATGCGCTGTGCGTACATATTTAAACTTATAAACTAGCAGGGTAGTAAATTCCACAAAGTTTGTATATAACAATTATTTATATTTTTTTAAAAAACTAATTTTTAAATGAAATTAAAATAATTTGTTTGTATAAATATTGACTTTTCCATCTAATAGTAGATTTACACCTACGCAAAATCTAGTACTGAAGGGATTTTGAGCGAAATCTTGTTCATTTCTACTAGATTTCCCATACAAGACAAAATCTAGTTACTAACTACAAAATCTTTTAATACAACTCTGAATTTTGATACAAAAGTACTAAAAAATACAACACTGAACAAGAAAAATGTGTCCCCAAAGAATACGGTAGATGGAATGTACCGAAAGTATGCGCTGTGCATACATATTTGCACACTTTTTTTTGCCGCGTTTTTCTGTTGAACATCAAAGCCTGTCAGGCAAAGAAATGTAGCGGCGTCAAAAGTAGTAATTTGAAATGAAAAATATGGCAACATCAGAATGGAAATTTTAACTAAAAAATTAGAAATTTAGGTATTTATTGAGAGTCTATTAATTAATGGATATGTTATTTACATAAAAAATCAATAGTAAATTGATAATCAATAAGAAAAAAAAAAATTTTTTTTATGTCCCCATAGTATCAGGATCCCCAAAGTATGCGCTGTACATACGATTTTTTCCGGGACTGTCCTGAAAGAATGCAAATGTCCTCGAAGAATGCGATAGATCGAAAAAATGTACCGAAAGTATGCGGTGTGCATATATATATATATATATATATATATATATATATATTATGTATTATACAAATAACAAAAAACAACAAATGAAATTTTAAAGTAAATGGCATCTTACTTACATTATGTTTCCAAACAACTTTATAAGCTGCTGGATTTGCATGAACTTTACACTCGAAATACACATCATCACCTTCTTCAATATCTTCAGGATTAAGATTTGAACCCAAATCTAATTGCAAGGTGGGTATAACTAAAATAAAAGACAGAGTATACATACATGTATATTATTATTATATTTTTTTCATACAGAAGTTATTAATAAAAATAAGAAAATTAATTAAATCCAAATACACTTTTGTTAGTCTTAAAAACTAAAGAAAACACAAACATAGCTATTACACATGTCTTTCTTACCTCAATCCATTCATCCAAAAATATCAAACATCTGTACATATTTTTGAATTGTAAAGTAATCTGGTTACATACATTTGTTTTTCTTTGCTTAAATTGAAACTTTTTAAATGTTTATGCCCAACATATATCTACATATGTTGGGCATAAACGTTTTAGATTTTATTTTTATTTTCTTTATATTATTATTTCTATTTATTAGAGGTTTTGTTTTCATTTAATCTGGGATTTTGTATTGTTTTAAGACATAAAATCCTTAAAGAACGCCACTTTTTTGATTAGAATGTTTTACACAGAAACTAATACCCTTGATGAATGTATATAGAATGATTATTTTAAGGAATTATTAAAATTTTTTTTTAAGCCTACTTGAAACAAAACTTCTTTAAAGAATTTATTTTGTCAGCATAATTTTCGATTTTATACAATTTCTTTGTGCTTTTAATTCTTAATTCAGATGCCTAGTCACTAAACAACGGGATTTTACAACCAGTTTTTTTTTTACATTTTAGAAAAGTAGAAACAAATATATAAACAATTTATAAATTTGGTGAAACTTCAATGTTTTGTCACCTCTTCAACTTTGACTTTGGATATTTATATTAACCCTAGATACACTACACACTTTCTTCGTCGAATTGACAAAGTGCGTTTATAATCTGGCCCCAAACCCACCCAATTTTTATTCATTCTAAATAGTTTAATTTAGTAATATCAAAATTTCTTATTAAAATCACAGCAAAAGGATAAAAATGTAAACATAAAAGCGGTATTTCAGGTCTGATAATCTTTTAAAAAATTTATTAAATCATAAAGTAAATGAATTAAATAAAGAACAGTATTCGGTTTCTTAAAGATTTCTTATTATTTAATGCATTAGAAACAAGATAAATTTTGTGCTCCCCACTTTATATGTTTTTTGCAATTTGCACATATGTACAAATTTTGTTGTTCTGCGTTTTGAATATGAACAAATGCCACATTCGCTTTTCGAGTCTGTATTTTCATCACACAAAGTAAGAAATTTTTCTATTTCTGCGTCGTTAAGTCTAACGTCTCAATTCATTTTCTTTATGTAAACTACCAAAATATTAAATTCAAAAAAATTTTCTTCGTCACTTCGACGAACACAATTAACAAAAAATCAAACTTAAAAATAACTTATAAGCACATACTTCCACACACCTCAGCAGATAAGCAATAGTTGGAGTTACGTAAAAATTGACAGAGTTTCATTGAGAAACTGAGAAGATAAATAAGTATTATTTAGCGGTATTCGTCGAAATGACGAAGAAAGTGTATCTAGGGTTAAAGAGTTTATGTATAAGACCTCCTACTATCTCGCCGTCACTGTTCAGAAGCTGTAGTGGATTGATATCGAAGACAACAGGTCGACGTACTATGAGCCTCAAAAGTGATTAAACACAACAAATTATTTGATTTTTTTAAGATAATGAAAATCCTAAAATCTATCCATCGATTGAAATTTAAAAGTTTCGTTTTGTTGGATATTTGGTTGAATAATAGATTCGGTTATTTAAAAAAAATTTAAGTTTAACTATTATGCTTTTTATAATCTTAAAGAAATCAAAAAATTCACTGGTGCTTAAACACTTTTGAAGCTGTGTGCAAGAATGACACAAAACGCCTAAACTGTCTAGTTTTAATGGAACTAGCTATTAAGTGTACAAATTTGTAATCGTTTAGAAATTATACCTATTATTAATCAATCCTTATTAAGTAATTTTTTTAAGCTTGAGGTCACTTTTTGTTTTTTATAAAAGATTTTTTATTTCTATATATATAAATAACTCGATATTTCGATTTCCTTTGGAAATCTTCTTCAGGAGCAATTTTAATATTATAACAAATTTTTTATGTGTAACAAATATTTTGATATAAGTTTGAAAGGGGTTGACAAAATTGAAAAATATGTTCTACAGAAAAATAATTTTAAATTTTCGATAATAACATTGAACAGTAAATAATTTTTACAGAAATATAGTAACATTATGAATAATAACATTTTGGAATGATAACATTTTTTAAATACATAAATTGTGTTAATTTCTCCTATTATTAATATTTATATTTTTGTTCAATAGGTGTCTGTAATTCTGAGCTAAGTTTTCTGTGTCTTTTTTAAAATTTATTCTTCTTTCTGATGGTACATTATTGATATGTAACATTTCTAACATGTATCTTCGTTTTTTATAATTTTCTGTGTCCAATATAGATGTGTTATCAAAATCTGGATAGTGGTTAAAATCTCTACAATGGGTTGATAAAGCTGTTTTTTGTGTTGAATTATAATTTCTATATTTCTGGTCATGTCTATGTCCTGCTAATCTAGTTTTAAGTTTTGTCCCTGTTGTTCCTATATATATTTTGTTACATTGCTCGTTACTATTACCACCACAAGAAATTTTATATACTAAATTTGACATATCTGTCTTTTCTAATTTATCTTTAGTTTTTGTGAATAATCTTCCTACATTATTATTCACCTTATGTGCCATTTTGTATGTTGTTTTGTTATATATGTTTAAATGTTCTATTCTTTCTGAAAATCCAGGTATATATGATATTGACTTATAAATTTTTGGTTCTGAAATTCCATTATTAATATAGGATTTTCTTGTGTTAAATTGTTTTATTAATCCGCAAATGAGTTCATTAGGAAAACTATTATCTTTTAATATATTTCTAATTATTTCTTTATTTTTCTTATGAAATCTAATGTCACTAATTGTTAATATTCTATCTATAAGATTTTTAGCAGTGTTTATGATAATTCTTTTTGGGTGTTTTGAGAAATAATTTAAAATTCTTCCAGATGAAGTTGGTTTCTTATACCAATCAAATACTAAATTGTTTCCCCTTCTTGTAACTAATATATCTAAATATGAAATTGAAGAATTTAATTTTACCATTGAAAAAGAATTAAATTCTTCAATTTCATATTTAGATATATTAGTTACAAGAAGGGGAAACAATTTAGTATTTGATTGGTATAAGAAACCAACTTCATCTGGAAGAATTTTAAATTATTTCTCAAAACACCCAAAAAGAATTATCATAAACACTGCTAAAAATCTTATAGATAGAATATTAACAATTAGTGACATTAGATTTCATAAGAAAAATAAAGAAATAATTAGAAATATATTAAAAGATAATAGTTTTCCTAATGAACTCATTTGCGGATTAATAAAACAATTTAACACAAGAAAATCCTATATTAATAATGGAATTTCAGAACCAAAAATTTATAAGTCAATATCATATATACCTGGATTTTCAGAAAGAATAGAACATTTAAACATATATAACAAAACAACATACAAAATGGCACATAAGGTGAATAATAATGTAGGAAGATTATTCACAAAAACTAAAGATAAATTAGAAAAGACAGATATGTCAAATTTAGTATATAAAATTTCTTGTGGTGGTAATAGTAACGAGCAATGTAACAAAATATATATAGGAACAACAGGGACAAAACTTAAAACTAGATTAGCAGGACATAGACATGACCAGAAATATAGAAATTATAATTCAACACAAAAAACAGCTTTATCAACCCATTGTAGAGATTTTAACCACTATCCAGATTTTGATAACACATCTATATTGGACACAGAAAATTATAAAAAACGAAGATACATGTTAGAAATGTTACATATCAATAATGTACCATCAGAAAGAAGAATAAATTTTAAAAAAGACACAGAAAACTTAGCTCAGAATTACAGACACCTATTGAACAAAAATATAAATATTAATAATAGGAGAAATTAACACAATTTATGTATTTAAAAAATGTTATCATTCCAAAATGTTATTATTCATAATGTTACTATATTTCTGTAAAAATTATTTACTGTTCAATGTTATTATCGAAAATTTAAAATTATTTTTCTGTAGAACATATTTTTCAATTTTGTCAACCCCTTTCAAACTTATATCAAAATATTTGTTACACATAAAAAATTTGTTATAATATTAAAATTGCTCCTGAAGAAGATTTCCAAAGGAAATCGAAATATCGAGTTATTTATATATATAGAAATAAAAAATCTTTTATAAAAAACAAAAAGTGACCTCAAGCTTAAAAAAATTACTTAATAAGAATCATAAAAAAGGTCGAAGAAAATAGAATAAAATTATTATTAATCAATATAATTCTTTGTTCATAAACTGAGTTGCCAGTTTTCCGGCTGTCAGACTGAGTACTAGCATGTCCCTTTAATCGTTTATTCAATCTGCCGATAATACTGAGTGTGTTTCAACCGCAAAAAAGTTCCGAAGAGTAAATAGCTACATAGTAATTAATATATGGTCGAGCCGATTTCTCGAGGAGAACAATTTATGACACTGTCCAATGCATGCCAACGGGCAATGGAACATAACGATATGTTTAATAACCACCTCAAATAGAGCACCTTTGAAATGTATTTTGTTTTAACGCTTGATTTTTTTCATACGATTTTTAATTGATTTTTAGTATTAACATTTCTTTCTAAAGGTTTTTAAGTTATACGCATTTGAAAATTTAATTTTAAAATGTCTGTCTACAGAAATGATTTTTATCGATGCACTTCATAGAAGTGCAGAATCGACGTTTTTTTTTTTTTTTAGTTTGAAGTAGCTAAATCTTGAATTTTTTAAATAGAACTTCTTTGGCCACAGCCAAGGTGTAACGAGTATACTTATATATCCAACCTTCCCAAGGATGGAGGTGTAGGATTTAAAAATAGGGCATCTTTGAAATGTATTTTATTTATTAAATGTATTTTTTGTTTTATTTATTTCATATGGTCCTAAAGTTATACGCATTTGAAAACTTAAATTTAAAATTGTTGCCAAACCATGCTCCAGTTATTTTCAAATGTCGGGCATAATTTGTACAAATATATTAAAATTTTCAGTAGTTTTCAAGTATAAAGTGTTTGAATCTTGTTGAGTAAGCTTATACATTACTGTAGCTAAACAAAACAATATTGTACGATATTGTATTTGGTATACTTGTTTTTTTTTACTATAAAACCTTCCAACGATTTTACATATTCCACTAGTTGTGGAATTGCAGGATTTTTTTGGCATACGGATGATGCAAATTTTAACTTTATTTGGACGCACAAAGATTGTCTTATTTTAACAATAAATCAATTAAATTTATATACGAATTAATTAGCCACAAAAATTTAACAGAATTTCCTTTATATTATTTTTATTAAATATATTATCTGTAAAACTTTAAGTTATTGTAAGCAGGCTTTAATAAATTAAGTTTTTTCCACACTATTCATGATAGTTTTTGAACAAGCTTATTATTTTCACAAAATTAGTATTTCATTTTATTTATATTATTAATACAAAAGACAAATATATTTTGCATATGTTTCCTGTTTACAATTTGTATATGGTATTTAAGCACTTATTTAAATCTACTTATATTATTTATTTCAGTTTCCGTTTTCTATTTTTAAGCAGTTCTCTATGACGCAAACACAATCTCAATATTTATTTTTCGTATAAAACAAACATATAATATTATACATAAGTATAAAATATATAATATATTATACATAAGTAATATATACATAGCAATATTTATTATATACAAAAAGGTTAATCTGTGATTATCTGAGCATTAGTGGCACTTTCTTTCATATACATAAGTATGTATAGCTTATTTCCTTTTACGTATTTTGTTTCCCTTTTGTTTGTAATTTTGTGTATTTTGAACCTATGTCTTTAATTGTTTTCTACTTTTCTTACATTGTATTCATTCATTTGTTAATTCTTTAAGGGTCTTTAATTTTTTTTTGGTGTCTCTGCAGCTCCTCTTTGCCACGGTATATATGTTGCTTAATAATATTTCATGCTTTTTCAATAGCTTTAAGAAAATTTCGTTGTTTTTTTTTTCTTTTTATATTCCCTAAGCTGATTTAGTGTTTTGTTTTATCTATCCCCTCCCCTGCACTGCTCTGCTCAATGCTTAAGTTCCAGCTAACAACAAAAATAATAACTAGATATTCGAAGGCATGTGCTTAAGTATTATTACTAAATATTTATTTAGTGGTAAATATTGTAATAATGAGTAAGAGAATAAAATAAAGGAAATAAATGTAGATATTATGGTCATAAAGATAAGAATTATATTAATAACAGCAACAGTATACAACAATTATAATTATTATTGTTTTTCAGTGTATATGGACAAATTAACGCAAACTATATTATAAAAAAAAAAATGTAATACATCATTTGCCTTTGACCGGATAACAGTAACATTGGTAATGTAGAGAGCTAAATCAATAATAGATTATTGTACCTATATACATATAATTAAGTATATCATTAAACTTTGAAGTATTTTTTGATAATTTGTTTGTTCTTTTAGCAAAGTTGACATTTGTTCTGTTTTATTTAGTATTTAATTGCCCACTTTTAAGCTGAAAATCATTACACAATTCTTATACTTATTCATTCTTTATGGAATTCGTATTTAGGTGATAATAAGTTGTGCTATAGGGTGATTCAAGTAGAGATACTTTTTTCAATAGCCTCTTTTCCCGTGTGAGTCGTGTAAAGCTGTCATGTTATTTTTGTTTAGTATTATTTGGCATTTCATAATGAAAGGACTTACGCTTGAACAACGTTTACAAATCGTTTAACTTTATTACCAAAATTAACGTTCTGTGCGGAATGTGTTCCCGTCGTTTTCGAGGCAAATTTTGTTCAGCGATGAGGCCCATTTCTGGCTCAATGGGTATGTAAACAAAGAAAATTGCCGCATTTGGGACAAAGAGCAACCTGAAGAGATTCAATAACTGTCACTTCATTCAGAAAAAACAATGGTTTGGTGTGGTTTGTGACCCGGTGGAATGATCATCCATATTTCTTTAAAACTCATGCCGGTGCGAATATAACATTCAATGGCGACCGTTATCGTCCCCTGATAACCGACTATTTGATGCCTGCAATTAAAGCTCGTGATCTCGGCAACATTTGATTTCAGCAAGACGGCGTTATTTGCCAAGCATCAATCAATGGGTTTACTGAGAGAACGGTGAGCACATAATTTTACGTTTTTAGCCAACCGATTGGCCAAAAAGATCGCGTGATATCACGCCGTTAGACTTTTTCTTGTCGGGATATGTAAAGTCTAAAATTTATGCAGAAAACCCCGCTTTGCTTTAGTCCTTGGAGGAAAACATCATGCATGTCATTCACCAGTTGCCAGTCGAAATGCTCGAACGAGGCAACGAGAATTGGACGCAGTGGATAGACCATCTGCGAAGTAGCAAAGGCCAATATTTGATAGACATTATCTTGAAAAAATAAATGGCAAAGAATGTTCTTTCAAATGATAATAAACATTCCCCATTAAATTTGAATTTTTCTTTAAAAATGTAGGGAACCTCGAAGTGGATCACGCTTTATTACAAACTGCTGATAATATAGCTAGATATTTAATATAATTAACTGCTAAAACGATTTCAAACTGAAACTAAAAGATTCCATTAAAATGTATTAAAACTACATTTTTTTTAAATATTTAATTTACAAACATTATTTAATATGTATTAATAAGCATGACTGTCAATCCTTTCTCCAAGACAATGGCCATAATATTGAAATTGAAAGACGTTTTCGTACTTATCCAAGAAAGAAAAAGGAAACTTTTACCGTTGCTGTTAGTGTTATGTCTGCATCTAGATACATTAGATTACAAACACAGTTATACATACATATATGTATGTATGTTGACAAAAACACACAAAAAAAACTTTTAAATTGTTATAACTTTATGCCAAAATGCATATGTTTAGATATATAAGCTCTTTTTTGCTGTCCTCCAAACACTCTCTACTTTTCCCTACTCTCTACTTTTTACACACAAGTATTAGAGAAAAGATAACATTTTCAATTTCCACGCTTATTTACATAAAAATGGCGTGTTTTTAAAAGACAGTTTTGTATGAAAAAAAAAACAAAAGAACAAATATTTACAATACATACAAAGCAGCAAGATATTGTTATCATAACAAAATTGAAAATATTCATTTTTTGCCGTTGTTTTCCCAAAAAAAAAAAATCTTATTTCCAAAAAAAAAAAGATTCCAAAGGCGTATTCTGAGAGTAATAATTCCCAAACCCTACTCCCTAACACTACAATATTTTACAAGTAAACATAAAATAAAATAAGAAGAAAACAGAATACGTTGTTAAATATAGAAATTTATCTGCACATGTGAATATAAACAAATACAACAATATTCAATAAAGACATTGCTATTTTTTACACAAACATATACAGCTTTATAAACATACATACTGTGATCGTCAAAATAAAGCCAACACCATTTATTATTATAAAAAAGGTTGATAATATTATTTTAGAAAATTCTATCGCATTTTATATACATATATACATATAGTTAATTAAGTAGAATTAAAATCACAACCCCAAGACACAAAAGCAAAAGTGTATACAAATTTAATGGCTTTATTGTTAAAATAAACCAATTTTTATATGTCAAAATAAAGTAGACATTTGCATTATCTTTATGAAAAAAAAAATAAACCTTCATTCTAGGTGCAATGGCAATTCTCTTAATTTTTCAAAAAGCAGTTCAATATAATTACAAGTTTGATAATTTATTATTGTAGCCAATTTTTAAGAGTCAAAATAAAGTACACAGTGACATCATTCTTATGCAACGATCCCCGTATTTCAGAAAGCAGTATTCTTTTTTTGAAGATATAACGTTAAAGTTCCGTTCAAATACTTGCAAGTTTCATAATTTATAATTAAAAGTTGTAGCGTTAAATTTTAAAATGAAAATACAAATAACAATTGAGACTCGGCAAATAAGGTAAATCACTGAGAAATGGGTAAATGGGTACATTAAAAAAATTATGGACAAGTATATCATATGCAATACGGGGGAAAATTTGCCTGGAGCAAAACGTCTTACAAAAACTGTAGTAAGAGTTATGTAAAAATAGATTGAATATGTAAAAAAAAACTGCTGAAAAACCTGTTGATGCAAGAACAATTAGAATACCTTTACATCAAATTAGCCTACATGGTAGAGTGCCACTTAAGAATCCTTTTATATCAGACAATAACCAAACCAAACATTTGAATTACACAAAAGTATATAGGAACGTGCCTGAAATTTCTTGGAATACTCTACTTTTCACCAAAGAAAGTAAGTTTGAGATTTTAAATTCAAAAACCCATGAAAACTATGACGAACCAAAGACGAATCCTTTGGTAATAAATATGTTACCAAGACGATCAAACATGGAAGCAACTCAATAATAGTCTGGGGGTCGGTAATCTTACATTTGTAGAATCTACACTTAAGGAAGATTATATTGATATATTAAAAAACCATGTTGCCCTTAGTGTAGAGAAATTAGAACTAGCTCAGAATTAGATTTTCCAAGAGGACATAATCCTAAGCATACCTCCAACATTGTAAAAGAGTGGTTGCTAAATCATTGTCCAGAAACTTTAAAACATCCTTAGCAGTCTACACACCCCAATCCAATCATTGAGCACCTGTGGGAGTATCTGGAAAAGAAAATTAGGCAAAGCAATATATCTTGCAAGGATAAACTAAAGGTAGTAATACAGGATAAGTGGAACACTAATTTTCGGCTAATTACACTAAAAAACTCGTTGAGTCTATGTCTAGAAGATTGCCAGCTATGATAAGGGCAAAGGTAGTACAAAACCAGTAAGAGTTTATATTCGGCTCTGTCAAATCCTATATAACCACCACCAAATCACCTATAATGGAGATTTATAAGCGATTTATGCGCATTTAAGTAATTTCCGGAAGTAGATTTTGTATGAGAGCTACGGTCAAATATAGACCGATCATTCTGAAATTTGTTACGATAATTTAAATGTATATTATGATTATGCTTGTCAAATTTCAATTTGAGAGACATGTTGATAAGAATTTTAGTGATTTTCGGAAGTGGACTACGGTCAAATATGAACCGATTATAATGAAATCTAGTAAGACGATTAGATGTACATATATACAGATTCCTTGTGTAGAATTTTGAGTTCTCAGTGATTTTTATAAGAGATATTTGCGAATTTTATTGATTTTTGGAAGTAGTCTTTATATGGGTTTTACGGTTAAATATGGACTGACTGGACTGGATGAATTATGTTTAATTTAAACTTACTAGTTTTTTAAGGGATTTATATGCTTTAAGGTAATTTTTGGAACTAGACTTTATATGGGGTCTATTGTCAAACATGGACCGAACAAAACAAAATTTCATCCTGCGATTTCTTTTTACATGACACTTTTTTTTGCAAAATTCTGTATTAATATTTCAATTTTATAAGAATTTATTAATCATTAAGCCATATTTCGGAAAGATATTTGTATGGGGGCTGGGATAAATCACGGACCGATTTTTACTATTTTTCTCACACTATCTTCTTTATCATAAAAACAACGTGTACAAAATTTTATGGCAATATCGGCAATATATTTCAAATAATTGGAAGAAAAATTTTTAAAAATATCAATTTTTTATGGAGGTTGTCTTACAATTTGATCCATAACTCTTGATCTACTATACCGAGTTTGCTGATTTTTAATACCAAACTGCTTAGGAAAACTATAAACGGGTTTTTGTAAACTTTTGTTGATTTCGGTTGTGTTCTTTAGAATTAGCAAGAATATATATATTGTTGGGTATCAGATGAATAATTCTTGAAAAACTTATATATACCCGCATTCACCACTTATGGTGAAATACAAAGTTTAAAGAATATAATTTCAATATACCTGTTGACTTTATTTTGACTCGAAAAATACATTCGTTGTCATTTAAAATTGAATTATTTTTTTATGTTCCTTAAGCTAGATTTACACGATTGAAATTTTCTTCAAGATTGCTCTTCAAAATGCTTCAAACTCGTGTAAACAGCAAAATTTATTCAAAATGTATTTAAATTTAGATATTAATAGTTATTAAATAAATAAATTTTGAAGAAATTTTGCTGTTTACACGAGTTTAAAGCATTTTGAAGAGCAGTTTTCAATCGTGTAAATCTAGCTTTATTTTTGTAGTTTTTGTTAATGATTTATATGTGGCTGAAGTTGCTTATGAGTTGCTTTAAATTTGTACTACAAGTATATACAATAAAACTTTTTTTAACCAATATAAGTTTTTTATTTATATTGACGCTTACAGTATAAACATATATATATATATAAATTTAAACTCTTAAAATAACTGAGTATCTGTATATTTGTTGGATGGTTATTATTTTGAGAACCTAGTACAATTATTTATAAAATTTCTAATGCATGTATTTCTTTTTTTTATTATTCTAAGACTAAAACTAAAACTCAAAAGTAATTTTAAGAATATTCTAAATATTGTGGTTTATGCAACATTTATTTATTTTTATTTAATATGTTGTTTTAATAGGCTTTTCCAAAAAAAAATAATAAAAATACATATTTCTAAATAAACAAAGTTTATAAAATTTTAATTAGTTCGATTCATTTAAGTAAGTTGTTTTACTTTGAGTTGTTTGTATGTAGTTTATGTATTACGTTGCAAAACATGCCACACATATTTTAGGCGCAAAATACAATTACAATAAAATAAGATCTTAATTAAGGAAATTTGAAAAAGAGTTAGTTACTTCCACTTCAGTGAATTCTTAGATGAACTCTGTTATTTCTTAAGTTTCTGTTTTGTAAAAAAAAGCAAGTAAAAAATTATGGTAATTAAGCCCAACCTTACACTGTTTCGCTGTAGAATATTTGAGCGAAAACAATTGTTCAGAAATGGGCGCTATATGTGAGCTGTATCTTAAAATGAACTGATTATATTAACATTTATTGCCATGAGTTCTGAGCTCTTGTAAAAGATTTATGCAGGTTAAAGTGAGAGGTATATAGTGTGAACAAATAAGTACCGATCGTTATAAATTTAAGTCACATAGTTTTTTACATGTGAAAATTATGTTGAATATAAACTTTATAATGGCAGCTATGGTCAGTTATTGACCTATCTGCACAAAATTTTGCAAATTTTGCAAATTTTACTTAAAATAAATGAAATATTTGCGACCAATAAAGTCCTATTTTAGGAGAACATTTTGTTTTAACTGGTTGAAATAATGAGTCGACTTCAACCACTTTATGGTTAATATTATTTCTGAGCCGAATAAAACTTACATACTATATCCTATCAATAGATATATCTTTAAAATTGCCAGCTACACATAGTGCCCAAGGTTTACACGGACAGACAGCCAGATGGGCATGGGTAAATCAACTTAGCAGGTAATTATAATATGTTACAAACATCAGCACAAACCCGATATACCTTTTCCACTATCGTATTATAGAGTGCAAAAAAACTAAACTTAATAACGTAAATAAATGAAACCACACTCATACAAACATATGCCTTTGCAATAGTAATATTTGAAAAGAAATAAGACTTCTTTAAAAATGCAATATTTACTGAAGAAAATACACATTTCTGCATCAAATGATTGAGGAGATTTGTTTGGCTTAAATAAAACCGATAAAAGCACCTTGGTAGAAGTATGATGGTATGCTGTGTTCTGCTAGCAAGAGGTGTAAGAAGTATTTAGGCATAATTATTCAAATATTGTTAAAGAAAATTTAGCAGTTAGTGCAGAAAAATTAGGCACAGATGGCTATTTTCGGTACGTTGACAATAATGAATCAAAATATTATCATGTATACGTGTTCACTTTAATGAAATGCTACCTCACCCTCTCTTATCAACATAGAGCATTTATGAAGAGTTATGAAGAATAATCAACATACAATTACCAACAAGCAAATGTTAAATGAAATTCTGCATTCTTAATAAATGAAAGAATATTGACAACATAACCACTAGTAAATTAGTATTATTTATGGAGTCTCTTAGGGGATTTCATACTCATTATTAAAACATAACCTAACGCATTCTTCTGATGTACGGAATATTTTTTTTTTTTATCAATGTTTGTGAATAAACTTAAGATTTTTTTCAGTTCTTCTGTGTCTTTTATATAGCTATTGCACAGATAATTGTTTGATACATTAATAATTGGCCTTTATATTTTCAATTAAGACGTTGTAGATAAAAAAAAATAAATTTTCTAGATTATGTGGCTAAAGTATTGGATGTATAACTTAAAAATTCGGGATTTTGTCAAAATTTTTATCTTAAATTTTGAAACATTTGTGCAATATAAATTTTCTAAAACTATCGACCATTGTTAGTTAGGAACATTTCCCATCCTTCTGAAAACTGCAAATATTTTGAGACCGAGAAATTCGACATAAATAGTAGTCGTACTACTTCTATCTAAATAGTTTCTATCATTTATTGCCACATATGGCAGTACGATTTTATGCTTGCACGCAGAGAAAAAATATAGTTGTGCATGTTTACCACAATTATTTCAACATTTAAAATTTTTTTTTATATATATTATGGTGACTATAATTATTTATATGATTGCGGCAACCATAACATGATTAAGTTATGATTCACATTATTATATAAATCATATATATGATTACAGTAATTATGTAATGTTTGTGGCAATCAGTTTTATGATGAAAGATTATACCATATTATGTTGTACTCAAACATAATCACAGAGCAACATATAAATGAATTCATCATAAACGTAATTGCCACAAATACATGCATAGTTGCTACAATCGTATACATGATTGTAGTTATCATCTGAATAGTAAAGTTAACCATATTATGCTTACCACAATCATATTAGTAATTGTAGTGACAATGTTAAAAAAAAATTGTAAAAATTTTAACATTGTTGTGGTAAACATGTACAACTATATTTTTCCTCTGTGTGTGGTAACCAATTCATAGTATTCATACCTTTTTTTGCCTGTCTGGACGATCTTTGACTTCCGTATCAAAATCGCCATAATTTGGGTAACGTATTTCCTTCAGCGGCACTTTTTTTAAAATGAAAGTTGTAAAGCAAAACTTCCCGCACAGCATTCGCTATATGAAAGGATTGGCATAAATTCAAAAACGAAAAAATTTGAGTTTGGAAAAAATTTATATTACACTTCTCTCTTTATAACCCCACTACTACTACTCTCTACAATACACCATTTCAAAACGGAATTGAGAAAATACAAACTGTACTATAGAAAAGCAAAATAATATTTAAAACACAAATTTAAATTGAGAAATTTTAATTAATATTAAGAAAATACAAACTAAAACCCAGAATAGCAAATTGCTCCCATTATAAATTTACTTTTCTCAATTATAATTTGTATTTTCTAGATATTAAGGGTACACATCATATTGTCGTTTGTGCAATTGGGCCAACTTGGGAGACTTGTTTCACGAAGCCCCTTTTTAAGTTTTGTTGAATCTAAAAACGTCAGTTTGTGAGAAATCTCAATTCATATATAAATAAAAAAATAAATTTAAAATTGTTTTAAAAAAGAAATTTACTTTTCAAAGCCAAAAGCTAAACTACTCAAATTATTTGAAAAAGTTACCGTTTGTGATATGCTAACACTTGATTTTTTTGGTAACAATGATGGTAATCATAAATCATTTTGTTTATGTCACTTTTCTTTTTTGGTTGTTTATAGATAATGAACGTAAGGCGAAATAAAATTTAATTTATGTTCTTGCAGCTGGAGAATATTTTTGCTATGCAATGCTATATGTTCATCATTCAGTCCTGAAATCACAATTTTCTTTTCCAATTTTTTTTTCAAAATTAAATAACAATCAGCTATTGAGTTACATGCACAATTGAAGAACGCAAATTTACGAGTCAAAAATTTTGGGCAAATTTACAAATATGAGTAAATTATTTTTTATATAATTTGTGACAATTTATTTACGAGGGCGTAAAAATGCACAGTTTGCACAGTTTACGAGACTTTTAAACGATATCATGAGGACCCTTATTAATTTTGCTTTCAAAATTTTTGTTTGAGAAAATAGCATTTTTCTCAACATTAATTTATATTATTGTGTTTTTTTGTTTTTCCTCACGGGCTATTTTTGATCAACAATTCTTTAACAAATGCAAATAAGAAACATTACTGGCTTTTATATATCTATTTGTTTTACCCAACGTTTCGTTCGCTTTTTTCGAACTTCACCAGGGGTATATTTTATTTTCGTAATAATGAATTAAGGTTTACATTTGTATTGCACTTTTCAATTATTCAATTTTTAAAATACTTAAAATTTATATTTTCGCAATTTCAACTTGACAAGTTGTAGTTAGTTGATGCCGCTATCATCTGTTAAAATAAGCAGCAATAATCTAAAAACGAAATGAGTTCGATAGATTCAATTGATTTTGAAACAGTCATGTAAATGTTTAAATAGGTTTGTAACACAAATTGATACTGATTTAATAATATAATAAATAATAATAAAAAGTTTAAAGAAGAAACTTTATTTTATGATTTTTAAGGATTTACATATAAATTCTTTATGGTATTTTGTGCGAAACAGTTTTTGCCATTTTTTATAAGCAAAATAATTCGCAGTAAAATATATTTATATATTTTTTATTTAATTTATTTTAATTATTTATGTTCTCAGTTGTATATTGATTTATTTCCCATAAAGCGTTAAAACCATTAATAATATCAACTTATATTAGATCATATAGATAAAAGAGAAATGTGTTTTAATAACTTTTCACTTTAAATTAAATCTTCACTTATCAACACAGGACTAACACTAAGCCGTTAAGAGCGGCAATTTTAACGTATATTGTTATTTTTCTTTACATTTCCCTACTGTTGTTTTTCCTTTATTATGTACTATCAATACCCAAAGTACTTTCATAGCTGACAGGATTTTCATCCCTTTTTTGTAATTGTTGTTGTTGGTGAGCTTTACAGCTAGTATCACTGCTACTTGGCTTTACTGTAATAAGCACAAAATAACAAGAGAAAAAAGAAACAAAAACAAAACAAAAAAAAAAAACAACAAAAAATGTCTAACAAAATTATTTCTGTTTCTGACCACAGGATTTATACAGACTTTACCCTTGAATTTACTTTTACCAAACAGCTCAATGCTGTTAAATGATACAACTGCGTCTAAGAAATATCAGAAGCAATGGCAGAAGTTAGGAACATTGTTGTGCAGCCTGTTCATTTTTATATATTTTTAGTAACACCCTTCATTTTCAATTTATAAATGTTTATAAACCCACAAAAGCCCATTAAAAACATCAACCAGCTAGCACAAGGATACAGACTTATACACACACAAGGATAACAGATACACACGGACATTCACATGTTTGGTGGCTATACTATATACTATAGAATTTTGTGAAGACAATTTAAAAAGGATTCCTTGGCTTTATATATAAATAGATGAGTTACATTATAACCTTGTACAAATAGTTCTAGTTTTCCCATACTGCAGCAAAATTACCAAACATCGACCATTCTTGATAGTAACAGCAAATCCTTGAGGGCAGTTCCAAGGCATAATTAATCTGAATTAATAACAAAATAACAAAGCCTAGTTTGACATTATTGTTAAAAGTATAACTCTTTTGATACTTTAGGATGTAGAATGTGGAAAACTGCAAATTTAATTGGATAAAGAATTAGGGGTCTTTTTTATTTGAGCTTTTTTTTTAGAAATATTTGTACAAAATAAATTTATTCATGGTTAGCTATGATTTTTTCCAATCATTCTGGTAATATATGTATTCGGCACCAAACAAAAAAAAACTGCTCATCTTTGAGAACAAGAACGAATCAAAATAATTATACCATTAACAATACACAGTTCTTAAGTGCAGCGTATCCCAGAGAGAGCGTTTTGCATCGATCGAAACAAAAAGTAGTTGGACTGAGCAAGACCTTGAATTTAAGGTGGTTCATGGTTCCATTTGACGGTCTGGCCAGTTTTCAGTAGCTCATAATAGCTAGGACACTATATAGCGCCATGGATGTTTGGCTTTGGGGTCGATTCGTCTGGTTGGCCTGGCCTTGCATACGATCTCTGGCGCTTCTGGTTATTGTAAAGGATTTATTTTTCATCGAAAGGAATGCTTTTCAAGTTCCCTGCTTTTGGATAAAACCTGCTGCTTGCAATTATTTTGAAATTGCTCTTGCGTAGTTTCCAATGATTTTGCAAACTCTTATTGAGTTTAACAACAATATTCATGAAGTAATGCCACCAATTCTTTTTCGGCTGGCGTTGGAAGTCTATGAAAATCACCACCGCTAAATCCCACAAACAATCTCTGGCACATTGCAACCGATGGAACACATTCACCAAATGTTTCGGTGAGCAATTGATGTGCTTCAGCATCACTTTTTTTAATTGAAAAAAGTAAAACAAAATCTCCCGCATATGACGCTTTAACATTTTTAAAGTAAATAAACTTTGTTGTTTACACTATAATGTTCAATAACTAAGTGAGAATAAATGACAGATATGAAGACTTCAAAAGAACATATAAGTCGCTAGAGACAAAACCCACGTTTAAAAGATAAGCCATCTGTTATGAAAGCCAACATAGATGGCATTTTCAATCAAGAATGCCGCAAAACGGAACTAAAAGGATACTGTCATGGAAAAGAAATTTGTTGTATTCAAAAAAAAATAAGCTCTCTATGGAACTTCAATAATTTGACACACAGATCTGAGATTTTGATCCACAGGGTGGCTGATCAATTTTACTATATTAAGAAACCCAAATAACTTTTTGTAAAGTTTACATAATTTATTTTTTTTTAGTTTTGAAGAATATTGAATTAAAATGGCCTCCACCCTCAGTGACACATATTTTGCTGGAATTTCCACAAATAAGCTGTTCACTTCATCTCACGGACTTAAATGCAAAACAAATCTAATTTGTTCGTATTTATACCATTAGAAATTGCAAATACTTTCATTCACTTTTTTGATTGTCAAATTTAACTTAATTTTGAACTGTAAATAGATCAGTGCAATTTTGTAGCTGATGTTTTAATATATATCCACTGTTTAGATTATTGCAATTTTGGACAGTTATATGAATAGTTTTACATTATACTGATTTATTGCAGGGAACTCTGAAGCAAATATCTTGCCCTGAAATGAACCGAAAGTTTGAATAGTTTTCGTTAAGGAAGAGATTGCGAAAGTATGATTTGCATACCTATTTGATCAAACTTGAACTTTGAAACATCTGCAGTCATTACGCTGTCTGCTATTGTGAACAAAGTTCGATTTGGAATATCAATAGTTACGTTTCTATTGATTAGAAATCATTTCAAAACTGACAAATAATTTTTGATCCTTCTATACATTAATGAACAAGAGCTTTATGTGGCAATACTTAGGTGCCATGCTAGTGGGACTTATTGTTAAATTTTCTAAATAGTAATTTTTGAACATTTGTTAATTAATAAGCCGTTTCTAGGCGTTTCTAGGTTACTTTGCCTAGGACGCAAAGTAACGAGAAAAACGCTAGCATTGATATATATTTGCTTTTACCTATGGTAGGGTATGTTGCAAGTTGAGATAGTTGTCATGCAAAAAGGATCTTGTAATACATTTTCTTTATTCTAATGACAAATTTTTGCGTGTTTTAAATTAACAAATCTAGAAATATACGTTTTCAATTACCTATTATAAGGCCCTTGTACTAAACAGATTTATGGTTGGCTTGTCTACACCACTATTGAGCAAAATTATAATAGAAACTAATACTATTCCACAGCCAGCAAATAAATGCAAAAGGTTGTAAAACCAAAGTTTTTTTTTTTTTTGTTTAAACCAGAAAAAGTTCCAAAACTTTTTGTTACAAAGCAACAAATATTCGTAATAGTAAACTTTCATTTCGCAATAATGTGGTTAAAATAATGTAAACTTATTGTTTATGTTCTAAATAACAACAATAGCAACAACAGCGAAAAATACCACACAACTACAACAATAAATAAAACATTTAAAGTTGTATTTAAACAGATTATTGCCCAGAAAATAAAACAATAAATGACATAAAAGGCAAAAATGTATTTAAGGTTCGAATTACCGAAAACGTATACATAAGTTTCTATCTACACAATGTTATAAACTTCATTGAAGGTTACATTTCTATTATTGACTTTACAAACTGTTACTTAAATAAACTTGCAAATACATTGTTTTATTTAACAATTTTGTAATTTTCGTATTAATACTATTTTGGCATTAGAAAGACTTATTTATATACAGTACAATACTTTGTCAACCCTTGTGTGAAATTGTTGCTTTATCATTTTGTAAAGTTTTGCTTGATTTTGGAATTTAATTTAATTATAGACAAAATATTTTCTGGGATTGTATAACAGAGAAAAGAACAGCAGAGACACTAACGCTTTTTAGTATGAACATGTTAGTGTTTTGTCTAAGGGGATGAAAGTAAATACATTTATTTGTACTTTAAATCAGTTTAATTTAAGGCTGAAAATAATACCCTAGGCTTTTGCAAAGTATTTATTATGTTTTTCTAAATAAATTGCAATTGAAAGTTGATATTTTTTGCAATAACAGGGCTTTCAAATACATTGTAGTAAGTACTTAATTTGACAGTTAGTAAAGAACAGTAAATGTCTGGAAGTATATAAGGAATAAAACTAAAAAAAATCAAATTAATAAATACTTACAAAATACATTCAACTTCATGGCTGTTTCTCGAATACCGTTTCTCACAAGTTCATTAGTGGCTCTACAGGATAAAGCCTTGCCATGGTCCTCTCGTGTAGGTGTAATAGACAGCACGGAGGTACTAACATTTCCATCCTCTGATACCTGTAACAACAATACATTTTTACTCATTTAATTTACGCATAAACATTATTTCCCCCACTCTATGAAATTAAAGCTGGTAAACTGGTTGGTAAATATTTTAAGATCATTGTAAATTATATACCTTTTGACTATGACCACTCAACTCCACATTACCCATCCACCAGGTAATTTTTGCCGGTGGCCTAGAACCAATGGCCTGACATTCAATTTCATATTTACGATCTGCTGACATGGGTTGATTGTTAAATGAGATTTCAACTAATAAAGGCCGCACTGAAAATTAAACAAAAAAAAAAAAAAAGAAAATCATGTTTAATTGTTGTAGCTATTACGAAAATAGACACGCTGTTTAAAAATATAACAATTTATAATTTAATATCTGTTTCTACATTTAGTAATAAATTCTGTTGCGCATTATAAACTATGTATATATGTATGTATAAAAGATGTGTTTTTTTTGATAATTATGAAAACAAATTATTTTTAATTTTTTAACCGCAACAAATAAATTTTAATTGCTAACAAATATTTTTAATATGCTTAATAAAACATTGATTGAAAGAGAAATGTTTAAATAATAAAAAACCGAGTAAAAGTAAAACCCGCAAATCATATGGCAAACACGAGTAAAAAACTCATTTAAAAATAAATTCATATTTATATCACTGAACACCTCTTTTTTGATTAGTAATTTTAATTAATTATAGTGGGATTTTTATTTATAGTAAAACCTTTTTTATTTATCTTACTTGTTCAAAAGTCACAATAATACCAAAGAGTTTTTATTAAACAAATCATAACGTTTTAATTATTTAATTAATAATCAGTGCTTTTGATAAATATAATGATTAAAAATCTAATTCAGAACAAATTCAGTTCTGGTTCCAGTTCTGATTAAAGTTCTAGTTCTAGGTCTTGTTCTGGTTCTAGTTCTAGTTCTGGTTCTAGTTTAAGTTTTGATTCCTGTTCTAGTTCTGGTCCTAGTTTTGGTACTATTTTTGGTTCTAGTTTTAGTTCTAGTTCTAGTTCAAGTACTGCTTCTGGTTCAATTTTTTGTCCCAGTTCTCGTTTTGTTCAAGTACTACTTCTGATTTGGTTCTATTTTTGGTTTAAGTTCTGGTTCTAGTTTTGGTTCTAGTTTTCGTTCTTAATCAAGTACTACTTCTGGTTCTGGTCCTAGTTGTGTTTCTAGTTGTAGTTCTAGTTCTCGTTCTAGTTCAAGTACTGTTTCTGGCTCAAATTGTAATTCAAGTACTGCTTCTGGCTTTAGTTAGTCCTAGTCCTAGTTCTTTAGGTTCTAAAAAGCTATATTTTATTTGAAGTAAACTCTTTCTGATAACCCCTAATAACCAGGCATTAAGCACATGTTGAAATAACAATTTTTAAATATTTTGAAATTTAAAAACTTTATTTTTTCAACGAGACCACATAGCATTTCATTTAATATTTCTTTTATGTAGCAATTTTCCTTTTTTACATTTCTTTTTTGTTTTTGTTAATTTATTTTAAACAATATTTTTAATATTTAATTTGCTACTAAAATTATTAGCTATATTAATTAATTATGCGTTTGACGGTTTGTCATAGGACTTATAAGTAAAAATGATTAACTACACTTTCTATATATTTGAATTCTCTCGTTGCATGATAAATAATTCTTTATTATAATGAATTGTTTAAGGGTTAAATTAAATATTTATGCGCTTATTGTAAATTTTGTACTGTAGGATATATTTTGTTAAAGTTTCATAATAGTCAACTCAAAAACTTATAAAATTTAGCTATCTTTCCATTAAAATCCCAACTATATCAAATTTTGACTTTTGAACCTCACGATTTAATGATTAATGTTGTCCGTTTTGGGTAAAACTATCGAAAAGTATTAAAAAGTATGTGGTATTTATTATTATAAAAGTATTTTATAATATAATATTCCTAATATTCTAAAAGTTCTAAATGTTGTTTAACAAAATTTAAAAAAATGGAAAATAGAGTTTTCAAATGGCCGTTAAACTATTTTTTTAACTGTGCTAGATAATAGAATAACCTTTACATTTACAAGCCGTTTACAAGTAAGTACGTATACTTATATTCAAAGTAAAAACATGATCGTATTTGAATACATCTCAAAATTTGTTAATTTCTCTCCTGAATTACTTATTTAAGTGGTCTAAAACACGTTAAGGGTCTGGGGAATTCTTTATAACTTTAAAATTTATTTGCCAATTTTTTATATTTTATATTTAATTACAGTGCCAATTTCATACACATTTCGATTCTTTAACATTAGAATGCTGAAATAATTAGTTAAAGGAAAAATTTTTGCAAAAACTGAAAAAATTTACATTTTCCTCTTGTAAATGCACCTCCAAACTTAAGAGCCAATGCGGCGATGGTTAACGTTACCTCATCATTCTAATATTTTCGAAAGGTATTTCTACAATCCATAAAGCAATTGTAGTGGTGGGGACGGCCTGTAGCTTGAAATTTTTTTTCGTCCATACAATCTTGGAGCACTCCACTACATATGTATGTATGTTATGCATATTCCCATTTATCAAAATAGATAATTTGCAATGTTTTCAGGATTATATACTGTCATTTAAATGTTCAATTAATTATGTATTTAAGCAAATTTAAAACTGTGCACACACATGCATTAATAATAAATTTCAAATAGTTTATAGTTTAGTTTATAACAAAAAAAAAAAAAAAATAAACAAATACATTTTATAATAATAGAATTATAATTAAAATAAAATCACCAAAATCTAAAAAAAAAGATTTTTTTAATGAAATAATGTCTGAGTGGTTATTGGACACAAGCGGTAAAGTGGTTATATGAATTGGTTGCATTATATTAGACACAATTTTAATCTAATTTATGGTATTGAGGTGAATTAGATGAAATTTGACAACAAATTTAGTAGCAGATTTTTTGCATATTTGCTTATTACATAACTAATGCCTATTGTTGTTTGATTGTGCAACTATTTTAAGCTTATTTTAATTTACAGAGAGATTTCAAATTGTTGTTTTATTTTAGGTTTTATAAATTACCAAAACTATTGGCATAGATATATAGAAAGTTATGTGCAAATAAATATTTTATTTCAATATTTGTTTCCAAATGTTGTTAATTTTCATTTTTATATACATATGTATGTATATAGCAATTAAAAAACTGTGTTGTAAAATGTCATATACATAGGTCATATAAGTTCGGTATGCCAAAAACTTTTCATTTACTCTGAAAATACAAAATTTTTAGTATAAATGTGGATTCACCCATTCGTTCTGAACAAAATATTTGTTCGGACAAAGTTTTTTTTCATAAGAAGTTTGATGCATCTCTTTTTGAGAGAGAGAAATTTTATTTGGTTTAATTTTATATTTTGTCTGGACAAAAATAAACTGAGTTGACAATAGATTACATTTTTATCTTTGGTGTTAGCGAAATTAAATTATTCATTTTTTCATTGAAAATTTTGTAAATTGTTTTCGAAAAATATACACAATATTTTCAATTAATTTCATATTTGTTGTTAGACACTTAAAAACCAACGCAAAATAAATCAATATCCGCAGAAATGCCACATTTAAAACTAATAGATTTTGTTTACATATGCCAGCTTTGATTTTCCAGAAAGATCGTTCGAAATGGATGCACAAATCTCTCTGTAAAAAATGTTTTTCCGGACAAAATTTTTGTTCGGAGCAAATGGGTCAATATACCTTAATTCACCAGGTTTTACGACAATCTATCATAGCTATATTATTTTTCTTCAAAATCAGCAAAGTATCATGATTTTTATAAAAAATTTAATGTACATATCAGATAATATAAACTTAATTTAATTTAATATAATATATTTAATATAATTTCAATGTTCATAGATTTGCAATAAAAAAGTGTTGACAATTGTATAATAATTAGTTTCTAAATAAGAAAATAAAATTATAATTTACGATTAAATTAATAAAAAAATGGATATTAATTATTAAAAGAATGCCAATTGTTAGCAAAATTCACTTAATATAGTAATATAGTTTGTATGATATACATATATAATTAATTATAACTCGAGTATTAGAATTGAGGTTAGGGTCGAAACTTCAATGAGGCTGGGATATCTTATCACTTGATCAGATGATCTACGCAATATTTCCATATATTTAGCGAAAGCATTAGATTCCCCAATTCAATGAATAAAAAGAAACGACATCAAATGGTCACTTTCCTGGTGCACATATGTATGCACGAGTATAGGCTTAAATCCAAGTGAAAAATGTGCTTTGAACTTATTTCTTTTTTATTTGCAAATAACAGCAACGTTTCTTTTCTTTTAAAAAAGAAAATTTAATAATTTTGTATTTCTTTTTACTTTTTTTATTTTTATGACAGGTTTTTCACTTTTTATTTTATCAAAATTTTATTTTATAGAGATTGATTTTATCTAAGATTGTCTTTACTTCAGAACTGTCTTTTTGTAAGTGATCTATAATTAATATCAAATAAAAAACGTTGGTTTGTAAAAGGGAAAGCTTTATTTTATGTGCCAAATTATAATGAATGAAAAAGAAATATACTAATTATTTTTGAACATAGTTAGAAGATAATTTGTCCCTTCGCAATAGCGAGACAAAAGATATTAAAAATCACGAGATCGACAACGGTATCAACATCTGAGAACATGCAAGGACATTGAATATACAAACAAACATACAAATGCAGAGCATATATAAAACAAATTATCTAGAGAAATTATATCGCATGCACTAATTTGGGAATGTATGCTAATTGCCATTATTATACTTAAATAAATCTGTATGTAAAAAAAAAAAGAAATCGTTACAAGTCATAAAAAAAAAAATTTCCACAAAATGTGAAAATTAAATCTGCCATACTTACTGACTGTCTGACTGAATAACTAAAGGTAAGCTAAAAGTCTATTACAATACTACTAAAATATCAAATATGTGTATGTATAAAAAATCTTAACGTGCTGGTATTATACCACTTAAATGTTATGGTGAGATTTAAATGGATTCTTGTATTATTTCCTTCTGTCAGTTTCTTTGGAGTGTCTGTGAAACAGTGAGTATTTTCTTTTCAGACAAAGAAAAAATTTAAAGAATTTCTGCACATTTTAGATGACGATGACAACGACAACTATAATATCGTTTTTAAGTAAAGATGATGAAATAATATGTTAAGTAAACCATAACGTATGGAATGTCACTAACAAACATGCCAAAAGGTATGTTGACAACCAAACTTGACCAAAAAAAAAAAAAAACATAAAAAATTAAAAGTATCGAAGGAATGAATAAACGAAATTAGAACAAGTACGAGTTTATATTGGACTATGCCGAATTTTATATACCTACCACCAAATCACCTATTGTAAAGCGAACTTCATAAAATATTGTAACGTAATTTATTTTAGGTTTATTTAGTTGAATTTCATATCATTAACGTTATTTGTAAGAGTTTTATGCATATTCCAGTTTTAATTTAGAATTTACACTTTTTTTTGCAGCATGTAAAATAAGGGATTTACTTTAACACTCAATAAATTAAGTACCAGAAAGCCCTAACAAACGTTTTGAAACGTCAAAATTGTCACCTCTGTATACTCTGTGATAATTCCAGGAAGTGGCAGGTTTGAGCTATTATGGACCAACTTTCACAAAAGTCAATAGGATCATTTTTACATACTTATAACTGGTCTGCGTAAAATTTTGGTTTGATGTGGATGTTTATGTATGTTAATGATTTTTCAGGAGTAGTCCTCATAAAGGAACTTTGATCTATTATAGGCCAATCATCATGAAATTCTACACGATGATTTATATTATTATGCGAATTATTTGTCTTGAATTTCTACGTAATAATGATTTTTATAAGATATTTATGCGCCTTTAAGTGATTTTTCGAAGTGAACTTTATATGGGGACTACGGTCATATATGGACCGATCATCATAAAATTGGGTACGAATATTTCTATATATATATATGGACTATTTTTGTCGAATTAAAACTTGCTGCTGATGCTTATAAGAGATTTATGTTCATTTAAGTGATTTCCGGAAGTAAACTTTATATGGGGTATATGGTCAAATATAGACTTATTATCATGAATTTTGTACGTCGATTTAAATGTGTATTGAATTATTTTTATTGAATTTTAACTTGATAGCGATTTTTATAAGAGATGAGAATTTAAGTGATTTGCAAAAGTTAACTTAATCAGCCATGTCACAAAATTTAATTCCGTTCGGAAGCCACTTTTAATTTGTTATGTGGAATTGTAATTTTAAGCTTTTCTAGAT
Source organism: Bellardia bayeri (assembly GCA_950370525.1). Lineage (NCBI taxonomy): Eukaryota > Metazoa > Arthropoda > Insecta > Diptera > Calliphoridae > Bellardia > Bellardia bayeri. The sequence goes on along the minus strand of OX493264.1, from coordinate 34,098,701 downwards.
GTCATTCCAAAAAAATTTCATTTTGCTTTTTCTATGGAAGCAATAAACGGAATTAATTACACTTCCGAACGGAATTAGTTAAATTCTGTGACGGTCAAATATTAACCGATCATCATGAAATTTAGTACTACAAGTTATATGTATATACGGATTTTTTGTCTTGAAGTTCGACTTTATAGTGATTTTTGCAAGAGATTTATGCGCATATAAGTGATTTTTGGAAGAAGTCTATATATGGGGCTACGGCCAATAGAGACCGTAAAATTGGGTATGATGATATAGTTATGTATGTGGTTTATTTTTATTTAATTTAAATTTGATAGTGATTTTTAGAAAAGTTTTATGAGCATTTAAGTGACTGTTGGAAGTGGTCTTTGTATGGGGCTATTTCAAAATATGGACCGATGCAAACAAAATACCGTTTTGAGATATCACTTTGCCTGAAACTTATTATTGCAGAATTTTGTATCGATACGGATTTTACACATTTATGTACCATAAAACCATATTCCTGGAAGACATTTGTATGGAGGCTATGAGAACAGCTGCCACTATTTTCAACAAAAAATGTTTGTAAAAGTTCATTGTTCTATTTTTTTTTTCGAAGCTCTTTCGTGTCTGCAACTGACGGACAGACGGACGGACATTTCAAGATCGTTTTAAAATCTTATAAGGGCCCAAAATATATAGACTTTTTTGCTTTACGACCATTATTTCGATGTGTTGCAAACGGAATGACAAACATAATATACCCCCCATATTTTTGTTAGTGGGCATAAAAACAACACCAAAAGCTTATAAAGAGGAAGTGGGAGAAGACACGAAACATATAAATGAAAGAAGAAAACAATACTACTCTCATGTTTTTTTTTTTTTTTTGCAATAAAGAAAGACAATAACACATCAGAATTCTGAAGTGTTGGTGGTCGGTCTTTGTAAGCCATAATCGAATTTTTATGTTTGAATGATTTTCAATTTTAGGCAGTTTAGGAGAAGACAGGGAGAAAAGGCCGCAAAGACTACATTTTTTAAGCAACTATAACAAGGTAAATTTGGTGTAATATTATCTATAGAATATTTGTTCAATATGTGTGAACATGTCTTATGAATTAAAGTATTAAAATTACTAATTTTTAAATAATCTGTTTTCCAATATAATTTTAATTTGCTAGATTTGTCCACATTATTACCATAATGAATAAGATTTGGAAAGTGATATAATTTCAAGCTGTTTACCTGTCTATCATCACACAATGTCATGAAATATAATACATTCAGAACTAGATATATTCGTCTTGCCTATAAAAAAAGCTTTGTCTAAATTTAAGAAGTTTTTTTACATGTCCTCTTTAAAGCCTTGTTCATCATCTTTTACCATGAAGCAGTACTCACAGAGAAAAATATAGTTGCACATGTTGAACACAACAATGTCGACATTTTTTCAAGTTTTTCAAGAATGTTATGGTCACTGTAATTATTTATATGACTGAGGTAACCATAAAATGGTTAAGTTACAAATCAGAATACTACAGTATATATAATAATTTTATTAAATTATTTATAATTATTATTGTTACTTAGTATTATAAGTAATAAATAGGAAAAAAAAATGAAAATAGTTCATATGGTAAAAATTTAAACAATTTCTTCTTTGAGTTCCAAATTTTTTTTATAGAGTGACCACAAAGCTCTTAAAGGAAATGGTCTAAAGTTCCTTTTCAGGAAAAATAAAAAAAACTCCAATTTGAAAAAAAAAAAATAAATGAATGGGGGAAAATGAAAATGATACATGTGCCAAATATTGAAAAATCTTATTCTTGAGTTAAACAATATTTTTTTTGATAGATATCCCAGTCGCATCCCATTAAGCGACTATAAAGGCCTTAAAGTAAATTGTATAAGCTTTCTTTTGAGAAAAAAAGGGCCCAAATTGAAAAAAAATTAAAAAAATAAATTAAAAAAAAAAATACTTTTGGAATGATTGAAGAAATAGCTACCTAAAGTCCTTTGGACAATTTTTGCTAGGACCAATAGGTAAAAAGTTACACTCATTAAAAAAACCCTGCATGACCAAAATGTTTAACTTTGACCCCCTCTAACTCCGGCAGTTCTTGAATGATAGAGCTGAAAACTTGGGTCTGGCATACTATCTAATAGTACTAACCTTGGTGCAAATTTCATCCAAATCGGAAGACATCGATTTTAAAATTGGGTCACTTGACGTGAAATTGACCAAATATATTGTTGGAGCGTAGTTAACAGACATTTTATATAATTTTACTTAACGCCTTAAGGCATGCAACACATACTGTAATGTTTATGTAAATTTAATTTAAAATTTAACAGCATATTTTCGCTTCGGTGGAACATGTATAGCATGAATATAAAGTTGGTATTTCCCCCGTTCAAAATAAATGCTAAACTTCATTTACGTAAAACAAACGAAATGAATTCAAATATAAGAGTTTATTGTAGAATATTTACTTCAGCTGACATAAGTGAATTAAAAAGCGATAAAGTGGATTTTATCCATTCTGGTAGCGATGAAGTATGTATATATTCCACCGCTTAATGAATTAACATTGGAATATTCAATTTTATTTCTCTTGTTTTCTTTACTTAGTTAAATTTGTGGTTTTTATGTTTCTGTTTCCAAATAGGATGTAATAAAAATTGTTTTTGTTTATAATTAACACAACTTCGAATAATATACTGGCAATGGCCGCTTTCTCATATAAAACACGTACAGGTCCCGGGTACCTTGATGCGCAAAAATGTCAAGGCGTCTGGATACAAGAAAACTAAATTATTTGAAAATTAGTAGTTCTCAAAAAGTGTCAGATATGCAAGATAAGATACCCGGGTATCTTGGTGCACACGTAAGGGTTAGGCTCTAAAACACATATTGACAGAGTCACTTAATAAGGAATCACAGACAGAAACCAAACAATATTGTCGTCTAACTCAACATGAGCTTGCAAAAGCATTTGGAGCTACTCAAGCAGTAATTTAAAAATGTTTGCGAGCAACAGGATTCATCCTAAATCACGAAAATTTAGTAACAAATGAATTCACGACAAGAGTTTTTGCATGTCTGAAATGTTGATTAAACGTAATAAAAGAAAATCAGTTTTGCACCAAATGATTACTAGCGATGAAAATTGCATTCATTACAATAACCGTAAATGTAAGATATCGAATGTGAAGCCCGGCAAACCAGTCGAATCGACCTCAAAGACAATGGCGCTAAGGTAATGCTTTACATTTAATGGTACCAAAAAAATCCTATCTATCTGACTAGATCTTCACAGGAAACTTGTTATTGAAGCAAGAATTGAATGAAAAACACCCAGAAGGAGTCCAGACATGATGATGAGTGTGATATTTCATCATGACAACGCTTGGCCACATGTTGCAATACGTGTTAGTGTTACCTCACCAGCCCCCGTTAGACTATTATTTGTTTCACTCAATGCAAAACACTTTCTCTGTGATACGCTTCACTTTAGAGCAGGATATTCGAAATTGGCCTAATTCGTTCTTAGCCTCAAAAGATGAGCAGTTCTTTTGACGCGCAATCTATATACCGGCAGGAAGATGGGAAAGGGTTATAGCTAAAAATGGCCAATGTTTGAAATAAATTTTTATTACACAAATGTGTCAAAATAAAAGCTTAAAATTTAAAAAAAAATGGTATTTAAAAAAATATAAAAGATAAATTTAAAATTTTGTATATATATTTATTTTTGGGTTCGATGGATCACATTAGTATTTCGATTCACCGGAGCAGCATATTTATTCCAAATGGGTTATATTTTTTATTTTCAGTAACAACAGTACAACTCCTTTTTAACATTTCTTTAAACAAAGCCAATAGTAGTAGATGCAGGGAATTATTAGGAGGGTTCATATATGTTACTACTGCGTCAGCCTAATTTCTGCGCTAGAAATCCACTGCAGCTTTTGAATAAGGCGAGGTAGCTAAATCAGTTCAAAACTTTACTGAATAGTAATGACGTCGAGACAGAGACAGAGACAGCAAACGTTTCTGCAATTATTGAGCTCGAAGACGCCAGATTTTCAAGGAAACTTCTTCTATTTTGATTTGGTTTTGACTGAGTTATGTTATATTGTCATAAGATGGAACTTGATGACATTTTATGTTGATTACACTGTCCTACAGTTTACCTTACTTTACTTTTGTTGCACTAGGTATATTTTTATCTACAAAATTTCCATATAAAATTAGGAAAACATTGCAAAAAAATAAACTGCCATAATAAATATAAATTTATTGAACCTATTATAATATAAATAGGAGTATTTAAATACTCTACCTGCATCAAGTTTCACAAATAATTTTATATTCAAAAGCCAACAATACATAACACCCAGCCCAATTTTTAGCAAAATAATAATCTTTCTCAACATCATTATTATCATGGTTGATGTCGATAAAATTTAGAAACACGTATATGCATATATTATTGGCTATAAATGAATGCCAATATTCATTTAGGCATAACTAGATTTTATTTTATTTGTCTATGCATTAAATACACATGCATTTATTGAAACAATTTTAAAGCCTACATAATGGCTGTCAAATTTTCCGGTGTTGCTAAAAATGGTAGGCAGTTTCATTAGGCCTTATTATGGTAGTTAGTTGAAATACAATATTTAATTTGTTTAGTACAGTGCATGCAAACATTGTAGCACTCTTTTGTATAGACTTTTAAAAGATTTATGATTTTTACACGATGCATAAATGCCAATACAATTTTAACAAATGTTGCATAAACTAAGTTATGAAATAACAAGTTAGAGTACTAAATTCGGCTGTGCCGAATCTTTAATACTCTACACTTAAACGGAATATGAAATACAAAAACTACACTGGTTATAGGACTAGTATATCCTTATTCTGTGTTTTCTATTCAGCCTTAGTGCAAATATTTTTGAAAGGCAAGTTAACGACCACCATAGTTTAATATATATTAAATCTTTTGAAATTTTATCTAATTTCGACCATTTATAATTGATGTAATTACCGATTCTTACTGTAACTAACAGAGTTTGTTTGATTTTCAAAATAATTTTGAGTGTAATTTAACAATTTATAAAATTAAAAGAACATTTTTCCATATTCACAACAAGTTAAGAATCAGAGTATAAAAAAGGATAAGATATAAGATGAGGCTTTTTTGTTTGAATTTGATCTCAGTAATATTATTTACAAAAGATTTATGGGTGGCATAGAAGAAATGGAGCCATTATGGACTGATAGCTTCTAAATCCAGTATCCACTAATGTGATTTATATGTATATTAGGATTATATTGGTTGAATTTCATCTCAATAGCGTTATTTACAAGAGTTGTATGGTTGGTTGTTAAGCTCGGTAGTGGAATGCAGGAGCTATTATTGACTGATAGTTACAAAATCCAGTAGCTTAATTGCCGTATATCCGAAACTAATATGATTTCTGGATTAAAATTACAGATCTATATAAAAGTTGGTTCGATATCGATATTTATTTTTTGGGTTGCTTTGGTTTTCGGAAATGGATCTTATATAGCAGCTATGACAAATTATGGGCCGATCTTCTTAAATTGTGTGATTTTTATGCATATGCGGATATTTCACGTCGAATTTTAACATAATACCGTGGATTTTGGAAGTGGACCTTATATGGGGGATATAGTTAAATATGTACCGATATTCTTTGTATAAAATTTTGGATCGGTCCCGTTACATAGGGGAAACGGTAAAATATGGACCGAAATTCACAAAATTCTGCAGAATGATTTTTGTGTATACATATGTAAATTATATATACAAAGTTTTGAATCGGTATCGATATTTATAACATATATATATATATATGTATATAAAGATAAATGGCTCTTTCGGATGTGGTCCTTATATGGGAGCTACAACCAATTATGGGCCGACCACCATAAAATTTAGTACAACATTTTATATACCTATATACCAGTTTTATACGTTTTAAGTGAATTTTGGATGTGGACTTTATATGGGGTCTATGGTCAAACATGGACCGAACTAAAAAAAAAAATTCGCTTTACGATTTATTTTTGTATGACACTTATTCCTACTGAATTTTGTATTGATATTCGAATTTTATTGGCATTTATGAATAATTGAGCAATATTCCGGGAAGATTTTTGTATGGGGCTATAAGATATCATGGACCGATTCTTACTATTTTCCTCACACTTTCTTTTTTTATCATAAAAACAACGTATACAAAATTTCATGGTATTATCTGTAATATATTTAAAAATATAGGAAGAAAAATTTTTAATAATATAAATTTTTTATGGAGGTTGTCTTAGATTTTCATCCATAACCCTTGTTCGACCATACCGATATTGCTGATTTTCAATACCAAACTACTTAAGATAAGTGTAAACGGATTTCTGCAAACTCTGTTGATTTCGATTGTGTCTTTTGGACGTGAGAGTGTTTTACACAGACATTCAGACAGACGGACATGGCTCAATCGACTTAGAATTTCGCAAAGACCAAGAATATATATATTTTGTTGGGTCTCAGATGAATATTTCTCAGTGTTACACACGGAATGACGAACTTATATATACTCTCCTTCTCCACTTATGGTGGTGGAGGGTATAAAAGGAACTTTAAGCTAAAGTTTAATGATTAGTACTAATGTGACGTTTTTTGAAAATTTGTGTAAATTTGTACTCTCTGTCAAATGCGGTTCGCCTAGTCTATCGGGGCATAGTGTGCCGGACTATCAGTCAGAGGGTTGCGGGTTCGATTGCCGCCAAAGACTCTGGGTGTTTTCTGCAGACAAGCCAAAAAGCTTCGCAGTTTGTGTTTGTTATTCTACAAAAAAAAATAACTAAGTATGTATTTTCAGAAGTTAATTTGTATTGGTCTCGCCAACTACAGACCATGGATATTTCGCTTTGTTGTCGATTTGGCTATGTGGCACGGCTTCAGATACGATCATTTATGCCTCGGGTTGTCTTAACGAATCCACTTTCAATAGAAAATGTAGCAAAAATGATTTCTTATTATATAATATATCGTTTTTAAGGTCTCTCCGAATTAATTCATATGGTACCAAAATTCCCTGTTTTTTGATGATTCCTGCTGCTTGTAAACATTTTAGGATTGCTGCCTGAGTAGCTCTAATTGATTGTGCAAGTTGCTGAGATTGACAACAATCTTTGGTCGCCAAACTTTTTTTGACTGGCCTATACGATTTTTGTCTTCCGTCTCAAAATAACAACTACTCTCTCGAAAGTTGATAACGGTGGAACACATTCACGATAAGCTTCGGTGATCAATATGATAGTTTCAAGTCAAATAGATCTTTTCTGTTTACAATTATATATGTTATGTTTACATATAATGTTTAATAACTAAGTGAGAACAAATTTATATATTAATTGCTAGAGACAAAACCGCGTACAAAAGATACACCTTCTGTTATAAATTTTTACACGCAATATTTTGACATCAAGCTGAATCGGTCCAAAACTTTAATACATAGTGTTGACATGAGAAAAGATTGGTGCCTTTTCTACAGGCATTCTTTTATATAAATATCCGCATTTATGGCCGTAATTTTAAGCTTTTTGCGGAAACAAATATTATCTCAACTGAAATAAAAATCTTATTTCCATAAGTTGTTTAATGAAAAACAAAATGTAAAATGTTTACTAGGGATGCTAAACGGAAGTGGATTTCAAATTACACATTTTAAAAATGTAAATACCGGGATTTTTGATATCCCGGGATTTTGGGCTTTTTGTTTCTTATTAAAACAAGTTGGTTTAATAATAATGAAAACTTTTTATTTCAAAAAAGTAACTTATATTAAATATAATTATGTTTGAAAACAAACATTCTCTGTCCCTATAGTTATAGTTTTTAAATTTACTAAAAGTTTATAAAGCAAATTTTTTATTTTATAAACCATTAAAAATTAAAAAAAAAACATTGCAAATTGGATAAAGAAAAATAATATGTCATTTCATATAATTGTTTGTTGTGGGGAGCTTTTAAATATTTCAATTACATTCATTATTTCATTCGTTTTGTAATCAATGAATTGAATTTCATTAATTTCTAATAACATACATTTCTATTTCGTTATCAAATTTATTATTCAATTTTTTTTTAATTAAAAATTGTTGAGTCAATCTTCCCTGATTTCTTGATTTCTGGTTTTACCAGTTCATCGCTTAATATGCAAACACTTTTTAATACTTTCTTGGGCTTAAATAAAAATGTAAAATCGGCGGAGATTCATATGAGCCAAACGCCTTCACTGTAACTTTAACCGGATTTTAAATGACCAATATTTGTTTATGTAAAACAAATTCCTAATCTGTTTTTTGTGGGTTCTTTACAATTGAATTAATTCGAACTCACTGGCTTTATTTATAATATATATATAGGGTGGGAGGTGTCTGTTAAACACTGTCACAAGTCATGTTAATTATTTAATTAGAAAACAGCAACAAAAAAATAGTATTTAGCCAGCGTGTTATAAATCAATTTATAATTGAATAAGTCATTAATGTTTAAAACTATTAATTGAATTAAGGTTTTTTTTTACTATCTAGTTTTAATAAAATTTATTGTTTTTTTTCACATATTCAATAAAAAATAATGACATTTAATACAAATCCCGCAAATTTTTTTTCATAAAACAATTATTTCATTACGTTTATAAAAACTACTGCCTACTTTTAGCAGCTATGCAAATAAAAATGTCAACTCAACTATTGTTAAGCAGGCGTATGATGTATTTTTAACTTGTAAACAATTAAATAACACTCATACACCCTGGTATAAGAAAAATATTTTCCCCCTTATGCAAAAACGATTATTAAATTTAACAAACGTTTATTAAGCAAATTTTTATATGCAAATCTGTCTTAATAAACGTTTGTTAAATTTATGTTTATGTTTTTGTTTATTTTTTTTTTTCAAAAATTAATTTCAAAAATTTCATATTATTTTTTGGTAGATATTTGAAATCTCTTAACAAAAGCGGGTTTTCAACTTAATGTACAAAATAAACTACGAATAAACAACCATTGCTTGTTATTTAAAGTATTCAACAATTCAAACATAATTCAAAATATTGTTGATTTTATTGGCTTTTGTGTTGTTGTTATTGTTTTTTGTTGTAAATAATAACAAATATTTGCTTTATTCATTGATATCTGAACAGCTATTTGTTAAATGATTATCGTTTAAAAATTTTGTCCACCTTCACTGCTCAACAACTGCGACAAATAAAATACCACCAACTTTGTATAGAGAAAATGAATGATGTTTGTATAACTAACTTTTATTTATTTGTATCGATTATTGTTTTTTTTTTCGATACAAATTGCTACCTACACATACCTTTAAAAGAATATAACAAATGTATTTTGTATTTATTTAATAAATGTTGACTATATTTTTCAACTAACAAAACAACATTTTACCAAAAAAAAAAAATAAAAACCTCGATTCGTCCTTAAAGATTTTACTAGTAGGAAGTTATAAAGCTGAATATATGATTGTTACTGCAATATTTTACTATTATATTTGTAAAAAAATACATTTATATGTATAAAAGTATTTGTATTATCATATATTGGTTATAAATTTAGTAAAAATTGTAGTTGGTGTTGTTGTTATTTTTGTTACTGCATATATTTGTAACAGCAGATAAAGTTTTTTTTAGCATAAAACCATAAATAAAGTCAAACAAATTGCTATAACAAAAAGTGTGAGAGTAACAACAGAAAAGAAATAAAAAATGGTTGCTTATATTTGTGTTCGATATAAAAAACCAAAAATATTGTTGTAGAAAAAATCCTAAAAAATAAAACAACACGTTGCAGGAGTATTATTTGTTGTATAAAGTAGAGTCTTTTATATATTTAGCTAAATCCCTGGAAATATTGTATGAGTTTACTTATGTGTCATGTACTAACTTGAATTTACTATTTTCCACACATCGGTTTATAATAAAACAAGAATTTTTACTGTAAAGTTATTTGTATGAATTGTAATTTGATGTGTAACTTTTGGTATAATTTTGAAGACCTACCTACATAGTTATCTAAGATCAAATATATATGATGTATACACCCACGGAAATAATATAGTTGTGCATGTTTACCACAATCATTTCAACATTGCACTTTCCTATATGGTTTCGGCAATCATAATATGTGAAAATTACGATTTACAAGATTATGACAATCATATATGTAATTAAGTAATTATGTATGAGTTTTTGGCAAATATTTTTATGATGAAAATTATACCATATTATGTTGTATCCTATCGTAATCAGAGAGCAACATATTATGATATAAAGATTCATCATATAAACATGATTGCCACAAACATATACATAATTATAATACTCATATATATGATTGTAAATGTGAATGGTAATTTTAACATATTGTGGTTTCCACAATCATACTAATCATTACAGTGAATATAATATTGTAAAAAATCTTCTAAATGGTTGTGGCAAACATCTATAATTACATTTGTTCTTGGCTTGCACAATTTGGGTGTTGACTTAAAAATTCGTGATCTGTAACTGATGGCTTATCTTTTAAACGCGATTTTTGTCTTTGATAACTTATCAGTCATTTGTGTTATTTATTCTCATATATTCACTTTTTTTGCTCCAAAAATTTCGCTTTTTGTGCCACAAGACGAACGAAAACTTGACTTTGAGACTGCTGGTAAAGTTCACCAACGAAAAAACATAAAATCAAAACTATTTCAGACATGTTGAATACACCAGAAACAACAAGTTGCATTAATAAATAATTTTACACTTAAAATCCGGAAATACACCAGAAGAATATTTTATATTGCAAAGATAGGAGGATACCTAACCAAAATGTGAATATACATACTTCAAGTATGACTTCTATATATATATATATAATATAATGCCTGCAGAAACGCTTGCTGTCTAATACTAGAGGTCAGCACTCTTACCAGAGTTTCGTAACAAAGAGATAAGATGGACATAAAAGAAAAATATATGCCCCTCGTAATTGTCCTGGGTTTCGGCTTCTAAATCAATATTGTTTCTATTTTGTTTTCTGATTTAGCGATTTATAATAAGTATGCAGACCACCTGCTCGAAATTAAAACAAAAATACATGGTTGTGTAAGGGAAAACTCATTTAATTTTTTTTTCTTAGCAAACACTTTTCACACATCTCTGCTAACACAATAGCCCTACTACTCATGAGTACAATGTGATATGTGAAAAAAAAACGAAGACAAAATGCATTTAAAGTTCGATATACTGTTCTAATTTGATAGTAAGAGCTTTTTATCAGAAAAAGGCTTTTGTAAATTATGATTTTAAAAACTACTTTTCAATACACAAGTGATGTTGTATGTTGTATATTGTGTGATATAACTATCTGACTGTGAAAACAAATTTGGGCAAAATCGGATGTTTATATTATCGAGTCTTCAAAATTATAATATTAAAAATATTAAAAACAAATGTTGTAGGTTTGGAGTATGTTTTCTTGAAATCTGCAATTTAAATGAATGGTGTTTTAGTTGTTGTATTTACATTTTGATGAATGGGTATTTAGGCAAATAATTGGAATAAATACATAAATTCTTCTTTTCTATGGCTTTGCCGTGATATCATAATATTGTTCATTGCAATGCTTTTCACATTTGTTATTTTGTTGTCTAGAGCGTAAACAAATAATCTTGATAGTGTTCCGATACGGAAACAGGGACCAAGGGAAAATTATGAATTTTCAAGACAATAAAAAAATATGTAGCTCCTATTGTTAGTTATCGTGGAGAGCGCATAAAAAGTTACTATTTTTACAAACTTTTTAAATTTGGAACTCCTTTTGGAACACTTTTATTTTTCTTATCCAATTTGGCGTGGATATACAAACTTGTACATAGAGTTGAATTTTTCCCCTTTAAACTTAAAAGTAAAATACTACGAACAATTAAAAAAATTGTAGAAAAATTTAAAAAAGTAGGCGTAAAATGGGCGTGATCAGTTTTGATTTCTACAGAGAACCTATGACGGGTTATGACGAACACTAAAATAAAAAAAATTAGTCAAATCGGTGCGGCCGCTCTGAATTGATGCAATTACCAACGAACGAAACTTGATTTTTATTTATATAGAGAAAAATAATGAGCAATGCAAAAAAGAAGAATCGATAGTGCATTAAAAAATTGCATATTACCTAATTCAAAACTTCTTCGCTTTTTGTAAGAGTGTAAGAAGTTTTCAGTGATCGTTTTCTTTCGTGAAAGAAATTTATTCAAGTCCACAATTAATTTCAAACAAAATTAAGGTAAGTTATTTGATATTTATGTAAAAAGAATATTTATTATTTCCGTGAAATGGCAGGCCAGTTCAGGTTTGAACAAAGAAAGATGGGACACCTCTGAATAAGTTAATTTATAAACCGAAGTACCAAACACTGTTTATTCTCTCTTATTTTCTGAAAATGATGAATCCAATGCTGATGACGATGCTTTAAAGGAAAATGTAATGAATGTCATCTGAAATCTCAAGGCCTTTTCCGTCTGAATAATATAAAACTTATTTTTGATCTGAATTTTTTTTATTTTTTAGTTGTTAATGTTTATGTTTTTCTTAATAAATAAATCGAATTTATTATATATATAAAAAATATAACTGTTTATGTTATTTTTGGACATAAGCGCTACAAGAAAAAATTGCCGTTCAAAGCACATTTGAACACAATGAATCCATCCATTAAAAAAATAAAAAAAAAAAATATATAAATCGAACTAAAAATAAGTTACTTGTAGACTTAAACTAAAGTTTACTTCCATACATATTAGCTAAATTATGTAAAAAGTCAATAATTCAAAAATATAAATTTTTATGTGGCTTGAAAGCAAAATGTATTCCCCCTCACCCCTATATTAGATATGCCGATAAAGTGGACGTAAATGCAATTTTTCTTTCCATATAAAATTTTTCAGACTATAACACATATTTCAAAAAAAAAATTGGCGAAATCGGGTCAAGCCGTTCTCAAGTTATGCACTTAGCAACGGACAGCATTTCATTTTAATTTATATAGATTAATAATACAAGTAAGAAAAATAAAATAATTTCTGTATTGCTGGAAAAATAGTTAGTTATGAGTAATTTTTATATTGAGATACATATTTTTACTTTGGCAACACTTAAATTTTCATACAACATTTGAAAAAAGATTTGTAAAACTATCGTAGGTGTTGTACAAAATATTCATATAGAAATTACCAACAAGATTCGTACAACTATTGTAAATGTCGATGACGTACAACTCCTACGACACTAAAACATCACTTATGAATTGAACATATGTGAGAAATTGTGTTTTTAATCCTATTAAACGGAAATTATTTTCGTTAAGCTGTGGAACTTTCTGTTGAGTTGTTTGTATTAGAAATCTTGCCTCAAATACTTGCTTGATTGTATTGAAGGAAATTTCAAAATATGTTATCGAACCAACATACGTTAAAATAAATGTTTATACTAAATAAAATGATTTACTAGGCAATCGTGTTTATAACTACAAAAATTAAAATATGAAAATCACTATATACTTACAGTACAATTCAATTGTTACATTCGTGGCAACATATTTCTTGTGAAAATTGCTGGCCTGGCACGTATAAACCGCATGTTGGTGTATTCGTGACAAATTTCGTACCGCTAATTTGCTATTTATCGTACTTATGCTATCGATATACGTGTAATCGACAACGCTGTTTTGTATTTGTCCGTTCATCAGCCAGGTTACGGTGGGGGGCGGTGAACCTATGAAAATACACAAAAAAAAAACAAAGTTTTTAAAGGAAAGTTTTGGTAATAAGTAAGAGGTATAATAATACTTTGTTATTTTTATAATATTTAATAAAATATTCTTCTATTCTGCTAGAATATATAAATTTTATTTAAATATGATAAAGTATTTAATTGATTTTATTTATAAACATAATTTAATTGAGATATCTTAACAAATATTTACTTAAAGGCACAAACATATACATATTTTGGATAAATTTCATTTCAATAGAAAATACAATATAAATATTATTTTTACATATTTGCAAATTTTATTACAAAATTTTAAATTTTATTATTTTGTTCAGTAGTTAGTTAGTTTAGTCAACTTTATTGAGACTTCTTTTTTTCATAATTTAAGATTTACAAACATTAATTATAAGAAAGCTATAGCGTATTATTTTAATTACATAAACATTAATTTGGTTATGCGACAGGCTTATCAAAAGTAAAGAAAACTTAATTATATGAAAAATTAATTTGTAATTAGTAAATTGAATGTAGCAATACTTTCTCCCGACATTTAGCTATACTGGCAGAGTTATATCTACCTTAATAAACTTAAAACTAAAAAATACTTAAAACTAAATCTTAAAATTAATTCAAACCAAAAATAATAAAACTAAATAAAAATAACAAATTCGCCCCTTGTGTATTCCAGGAGTTGTACATGAGTAAACGTTTTCACCAGGATAATTATTGTGTTGTTCATATAAAATGGAAAGGTGTTTGACCAACTAATTCCTTGCCTTCGAAGAAAGACAGTCTATCAACAAAACATTTCATCAAATGTAGAGCATGAAAGGAAATTGGAGATATTTTGGCCTTCTCATAAATACATTTATTTGAAAACCTTTTATTATAAGCATTAAAATATTTCTCTATGCATTTTCTTAAAATGTGGCGTTCAAATATTTCCATTTTCCTCATTATTGTTTTAGAAATACTAAACCATATTGGAAATGCATATAAAAGTATTGGTCTAATACTTACTTTATATAAAAGTAATTTAGTCGTAATTGGCAAAGTTCTACTATTAAATAGTTTTGAAAAGGCACCTTTAACCCGATTAGCCTTCTCCAAATTATATATAACATGCTTGTTGAACTTTAAAAGCTTACTAAAGTTTACTCCTAGGAATTTTATATTGTCCTTAAATATAATTTCAGAACCATTTAATATTAATTTAAAATTTTTGCTCTCCGGAACATCAGTATATTTACTCTTTCCGGTAGCATTTCTTAAGCATATAGCATTACTCTTCGAGACATTTATTTTTATACACCATTGAGAAAATAATATTCATCGACATATTTAAGGTGTGCAGAAACTTTTGCAGAGCAATTTTTGGAGACTCTTTGTGAGCATAAAGTAAAGAGTCAGCTGCATAAAACATACCTTTAAAAAGTTTAACTAGTGACGCTTCAAAACCGATCTGAATCATTTTGTATAGTAATGCTTTTTCAATGTCAAGCGAAACCGTGACAGTGCATTGAGCATTTCTTAAATGTTGTACTACATTGATTTACCCTTCTTAAAGCCAAAATGACTTTGAGGAATATACTCTTCATTTAAGCCTGTATTCATTTTATTTCGTATGATTCTCTCAAATAGCTTTCTCAGATCAGAAAGTAATGAAATTGGTCTAAAGTTATTTATATCATTATTATCTTTATTTTTCGTAATTGAAACAATTTTTGCTATTTTCTAAACATTATTTAAACAATTGTTGAAAAGTATAGTTACGTATTCTAGGGCTTTAATCGGGAATTTTCTTATCAAATAATTTTATATATTGTTCAAGCCACTAGATTTTTTATTATTTACCGATTTAGAGATATCTAAAATATCATTCAAATTTGTAAATTTTAAGTTGTCATGATTATTCATTGCAATTAAATCATCGTCAAATATTATAGTAGTTGAAACTTGTGAAATTTTTTCAGTGAACTTTGATAAACAGTGGCAAAGTAATCCTTAAATACTTCTACTTTTTGATTTAATTCTTCTATTTCGACACAATTTACCGTTATTTTTCTAACAGAAGAGCGCTTTCTATTTCCGATCATTTAAAAAATGTTCTTATAGGCCCATGGACCTGGTATTTTGTTACATATTTATATATATATTTTATAAATAGGTCAAATAATTATGCTCCCTCTTCAGATACTGTTGTTGTTTTTTTTTCTACTTGTTTTACTACCTTTTTCAAGCACTTTATTAGGCTTGTAGCAATTATAAATTACAAAGTATTGTTTTTCTATTAAATAAACAATTCATTTGATAAAATTCTAATATCATTAAATGGAAAAAATTTAAAAGAAAAAACCAACAGCAATCTAAATAATGCAATTAACCTAGAGCAATGTACAAAAAAAGAAAATAAATATACATAAAATAACAAAAGAATTTATAGAGTTTAGGTATTTAAGGCAAACACACAAATAAATAAATATATAAAAAATCATAACATTTGTATACGTTTCTTTGTCCATACTTATCTTTTAAATAATACATATCGTTTAATGATTTTAATAATTTAAAAAATTTGGGGAAGTTTCAAACATTTTTAAACAGAAAACTTAAAATGCTATACACAACAAAACAACTTATGAGTTATTCATAACAAAACAATGAATTTAGAACTATAAATTAAAAATTTTTGTATTATAGAAAAACAATTTCGAAAGAAATCATATTACAATAAATGTTTATTGCCTACTTTAGGGCAGTTCCATAAATGGACACCGTTAAATTACAAATTGTCTAATAAACGTTGTTTTTTATACAACTCAAAACTAAAATTTATTTATATTATTAGTGTTTGCATAGAATTTTCTAGTAGAAAATTTATACGCAATCGTATTTCATTAATTGAGCAATAAATTCCATACATAGTTTTTGTACAAACTACAGCGAACAAAACAAAACAATTGTAATACAATACTTTTTTGTTTATTATTATTTTTTTTTATTATGTTTAAAAAAATAGTATTTGTTATAATTGCGTGCAAAGTGCAACAAAAGTAATTAGTTAATAGTATACAGTTCTTTTGGAGTTTGTTTCTATTAAGCTAATTTGTACATTTAAAAGATATATTATATAACATTTGTTATTTAATATATGTTAAGGATTAAAATTAATGGTCAAAAACTCAAATTAAATAGGAAAACGATAACAGGTAACATAAAAACAAACAAAAAGTCGGAAATAATTTAATATTACATACACTAATTATGTTAAATAAAATAATCAGCTTAAACCATTGTTATTAACCCTCGTGAGCAAAGGTCATCAAATGCAAAAAATTTAAATGACACAAGTCAATATAATGAAATAACTTTTTTCCAACCACCCCTCCTCTTCTCTTGCGACAATATAATAACAAACAAGGTTGTTTAATTTCTGTATTAGCTTGCGAATCGTTAAGTTTTAGTCATTTAACATTATTATGATTTTTCTAATGAACATTTTTTTCTTTTTATACTCCTAACAACAAAAAACATAAACAAACGAAATAGTAATAAACTAAAAAGACATAAAAATTGTGTTGTTTTGTTGAATTTTATTGACAGTACATAGAATTTTATATCCCTTGTACATATACATACAAAAATTTTCTATAAGACACATCAACTTTATTTCCTGGTTTTGTCAAGTTCACATATTAATAAAAAAAAAAATCAATTACTGTTTCTAAAGGAAGTTAATAATTTATAGGTATGTTGAGTTGTATAAGAAACACACGTGTATATTTTAGATTTATATACATAGATATCATTTCTTTATATACTAATATATAGGTATAGTAAACTTATACCTATACATACAAAAAGCAATATATAATTTTGTTTTACCTTTTTTGAACACGTTTTAAATAATAATGTTTGATTTTTAGACAAGCCAGACAATAAAAAATGAAGCAAAACAACATTTGCTATAAAAATGTTATAGAACAATTTAGATTCGTTGGTAATAAATAGCTAGCTTAGAAAATGTTTTTTTCGTATTTTATACCCTTCATCAAGTTCACAAGCTATATAAGGTTCATTTGTATGTTTGTAATGTTATGTAACATTGCTTACCAAATTTTTTAACTTATTATATTTTTAACTGGAGATAATATAACATTTATGTAGGCCATGATTTTAATCTTATTCGAATTTTAAGTAACAAATAACTGGTATTAATATCTGTTATATTAATACTCAAAGTTTAAATAATAAAATAGATGTATTTACCTACACTCTCGAAAATTCTGGTGTGGACGTTATATGTGTTTCCGAAACATGGTTTAACGAAAGGGTTTTTGATAGCATGATTGAGTTAAATGGTTTTAAAATGTTTCGCTGAATAACGAGTAAGTTTGTAACTAAGTCTGAGTCTTGCAAAAAAGTTGAACTTCTATTTTTCGAAATTGCTTCCATGGCTAGTAAATTATTTATTGGTTGTGTCTACAGACCGAATAGAGTGAATATACTTAGACGACTTTCAGAATAAACTTGAGGATATAAACTTTAGTTATGAATATATTATAATTTGTGCTCATTTCAACTCAAATGTGCTAATGAAACTTGCTTGCTAGATGTCATGAACAACAATAGGTTGTCTGCGACTAACTTAACTATTCCAACACATTTCTCGGCCGCAAACCAATCACTACTTGATCTTTTTATTTTTGTTGGTTCTAAACACAAAATTTTACTATATGATCAGATTTCGGCACCATGTTTCTCGAAACATGATTTAATTTTACGACTTCTTTCCACAATATAAAAAATGTGAAACCTTTTATTATGATTTCAAATATATGGATTATAATATAATAAGTAACAAATCTAACAAATGTCTAAAAATATTACTATACAAAGGTATTCTTTAAATTATTAAATTCATGATCTGAAGCCGAAATAAAAAATGTTCTCTAAAAATTGTATACTCACCACCAAATCACTTATTATGGAGATTTATAAGGGTTTTATACGCATTTGTATGATTTACAGAAGTGGACTAGATATGGGGGTCAATTATGGACCGATTATTATGAAATTTGGTAGGACAATCTAAATATATATACGAATTACTTGCGTTTCGACTTGATAGTGGTTTTTATAAGGGATTTATATGCATTTAAGTGATATTCGGAACTGGACTTGGGGGGACTGCGGTCATTAAATTTGGTATGACGATTTAGATGTATATTTTGATTATGCTTGTCGAATTTCAACTTCATACTCATTTTCATTTAAGAGAATTTCGGAAGTGGTCTTTGTATGGGGCTATGTCAAAATTATGGAGCGATACAAACAAAATATTGTTTTAAGATTTCACTTTGCATGAAACTTATTATTGCCGAATTTTGTTTAGATACGTCTTTTCTCTTAACATTTATGTACTGTAAAACCATATTCCGGGTAGGCATTTGTATGGTGGCTATGAGAAATCGTGGACCAATTCCTACCATTTTCACCACGACTAGGTCATCTATAATAAAATTAAGTATAAAAAGCTTCGTGGTATTATTTGCATTATATTTTTGAAGAAAACTGCAAAAAAATATGTGAAAACTATCGAGGTTGTCTGAAACGTTGCACTATAACTCAGATCCTACTGCAGCGATTTTGCCTATTTGCAATACAAAACGTGAAGCTCTATCGTGATTTTAACAGACAGAGAGATGGACGCATATGGCTAGATCCGCTTAGATTCTTCTAAGGACCCAGAATTTATAGACAGAATTTATATACTTCCCAGCATTTTGGTAATGGATATAAAAATAAAATAAAAAAAAATATTCCTAATAAACTAGCAGTAAAAGAAAACATCCATTTCAAATAACTAATTGAAACAGCAACAAAATTATCGATTTACACATCATGTTCTTCATAATAATTCATATATATGGCAGAAATTGTTTATGTTAAGTGGGCTTAATACTGAGTACTGCTACTAGTTTTTATTTACTTATACACTTAAGTATACTTAAGGTGGTTGATTTATAGAGTGTTTCATGCAATAAACACTTCAAAATGCAAAATAATGATAACTCCAATGATACTTAGACAATTTAAGTACTACCTCCTGTTAAGCGTTAAATATTAAAACCATAATAGTAATGACAAAATGGCGTCTGTAAAAATAACCACATTAAATTAATATTTAGCATCATAATTGTAATAGAAGCTATGCTATATTAAACAGAATTTCTTAAAAATTTCTAGTATATATAAACTGGGTTATTGGAACACACTTTAACTAACATTACATAAATTTTAATAAAATTAAATTTATATTTTAATAAAAAAAAAATAAAATGCACGCAAGAATTTAATAACGAAAACAACAAACAAAAGATGTTAAGCAAATACATAGCACTACTATTGTTTAAACATTTTCCTTCTTATAATTGTTGAAATAGCTTGTACCATTAAAACCCAGAAGAAGTGAAAAAACTGCCTTCTCTGGAAATTAAAAAAAAAAAATTAAACAATGACAACCCCGGTTCTGTGTTAAAGTCAATATTTGTAGACACGCAACAAAGTTAAATTAAAATTTCAATATTTGCACACATCAACATACACACATACATACACACACATTTGTAACACAAAGTTTAACAAAAGCTTAAAACATGAGCCAAAGAAAAAGCAGTCTATGTAGTTGAAAACAGAGAGTTGGTAGAGTAAGAAAGAACAACATGCGTTGTTTTTTTTGCTAAATGACTTAAGGAGTAATGTAAATTTATGTGTTAAATACACGCACTGCTAACAAATGCTAAAAACAATAAATATGAGAAAAGAACTTGAAACGTCACACTAAATGACAACGCAGACCGAGATTGCTGTTTGTGTACAAACATCAAATACAAAAAAAGGTTGAATTTAAATCTGAACAACAATATGAGCAACAATTTAAATATGGCCATTAACGGAATGGAGGAAAACGCCTTGACTAATTAATTATTTTCATATTTACAATATTAAAGTTTTTCTCTTTGGGCTGTCTTTTTTTTAAATGTCATAAATGTGTGTGCTTCTTTTTAATTAGCGAGGCGTATGAGTGACATTTGTTTTTTAAAGCAAATACTTTAATGATCATACGAGTACATATGTAAATGTGAATGAAAAATGTCTTTGGAAGTAAGTTTTTTCCAAGATAATATTTTCTTTGAATATATTAAATTTCAAAGTTTATTTATCAAAAGAATGATGTTTTTAAAACAAACTTTTTTTTTAAAAAGAGAAGTAACACTCAGGCAATTAATATGCCTATAATTAATTGGGTTACTTTCTTTGAAAAAGTAAGTAGCCCGTTATGTTTGTTTTTAATGAAGCAGTACAGTGCCTCTGGGGGTGAGTAGGCGCATTATTTTTAAAGCTTGAATTATAGCATTTATTTAATTATTTAATTTCGGTAGCGTTTCAAAGCTATACCACCGAAGGAAGGCGCTGTGATAAATATTAGTTATGAAAGATAGAAAACTAATGGCTAAATTCACAATCTTTAGTTAGCTAATGGCAAAGGTTTAACTAACTATTCTTTATTGGCAATGCTTAGTATGCCATAAGAATATCAAGTAATAATTAAACAATAGTTAATATTTTAGTTTACCAATGGTTAACTAATGACCAAGAATTCGGCCACAATAATTATCAGAAACTGATATAGTTTGTGTGGCAGTGGCTGGGAATTGAACCTGGACTACAAATACCAACTCATGCTTAATTATCAAACACACTAACCAATTAAGCTACATCACCCTTATTCAGCCTTTTTAGGCAAAAAATTAATAAAGCGTGACCCATTTCGAGGCTCACTACTTTTTAAAAAAAAAAAAAAAACAGAAAATTCAAATTTAATGGGAAATGTTTTTTATCATTTGAAAGACCATTCTTTGGCATATATTTTTTGAAGATTATGTCTATCAAATGTTGGCCGTTGCTACGTCGCAGATGGTCTATCTGTTGAGTTCAATTTTCGATCACTCGTTCGAGCATTTCGACTGGTAACTGGAGAATGACATGCGTAATGTTTTTTTCCAAGGCCTGAATCGAATCGGGTTTGTCCGCATAAACTTTAGACTTTACTTATACCCACAGGAAAAGGTGTAACGGTGTGATATCACACCATCTTGGTAGAGTCAATAAATCCATTGATTGTTGCACAAGCTGTACTTTGCATGCTTTCAATTTAAGACTTAAGGGTGCTGTAGCTTAATTGGTTAGCGCATTTGATCATTAAGCATGAGCTGATATAAACAGCCCGGCTTCGATTCCCAGCCGCTGCCACTCAAACAGCATCAATTTGTGATAGTTATTAGTTTTCTATATTTATATATTTTTTTTTCTAATATTTATCACAGCGCCCTCCTTCGGTGGTAAAGCACTGAAACGCAACCAAAGTAAAATAATTAAAATAAAGGCTGTAAAATCAAGCTTTAAGAATACTGCGCCTACTCACCACCAGTGGCGCAAACATAAAGCGCATTGCATAATTATGATATAAAAAAAAATAAAGCTTTCTTTCATCACCTTTACTTCTTCAACTATCCCCTTTCTAAATAAAGTAAAGCAATTATAATATAGGCATATTAATTACCCGAGTGTTACTTCTCTTAAAAAAAAATAAAAAAGATCTCGACGTAAACTGCGCCAAGTCGTTCCATATGTACGTCAGTCCAAGTTGCTGCGAACGGTGCCTAATAGACTCTTAACGGTCTTCGTGTACGCTCTCAGCTACGACCGTTATATTTTCTTCACGGCGTGCTGGACGTGGTATATTCGCTCGAATATTATCCAATAATGAATACTGGGTCTCAAAATGGGTGATGGTGTTGCGAATAGTACGCTCAGTTGGCCGATTTTGTTGCCCATAATTTGAGCGAAGTGCACGAAACACATTCCTCACAGAACGAGAATTTTCGTCATAAAGTTGAACGATTGGAAAACGTTGTCAGGCGTAAGTCTTTCCATTATAAAATGACAAACAATACTAAACAAAAATAACACGACAGCATGTCACGACTCACACGTGATCTGTCAAAAAAAGGCTATTGAGAAAAGTATCTCTACTTGAATCACCCTATATTTCTCATTTAAGTATCTTTCACGATTACATCTACATACATATATAAATGCAAAATTTTATAAAAATATATTTTTTATAATTTTATAAAAATATATTTTTTATAAAATTTTGATTTCAGTTTTTAATAAAATTTTCTTTTTTTTTCAAAATAGACTTCCATTAATTTAATTTTTGTCAAAAGGGTTTATATTAGTCAAGAGTTTAATTAGACACAAGTGAATTGCGGGAGTTCCCGTCATTAGTTTAATTAAAGACAAATGAATTCCCGTCATTAGTTCAATTAAACAACAGGTAATGACGGGAATTCGTGCACAAAAGCCGAAAGGGTTAAAAAGGAGATAGAATTGTCTATCCATTGATATATACTATGTCTTGATGGTAGTTTTCAGGTGTCAAATTAATTTTTGAATAGGATCTGATAGTGAATTTGACAAATAACAGCTTTATTTTCCCTTTTTATAATTTCCACCAATGTGCATTATGTAGTTTTCACAAAACAGTGCTAAATTAAAAAAAGAAATTTATCTCCACATCTTTTAAATTCATCTATATTTAATGAACAAATTAAAGCCTTAAATCACATAAAATCCGACCACACTAAAAAACCTTTTTCGAATCCCAGCCAAGAAAATTATCATTAAAAATTTTAATAATAAAAAATTTTCAAGTTGTAAAAAAATTCCTACCTTCAGTAAAAATAATTTAATGAAAATTAGATTTAATGAACTCGAGCCCGACTAAAATAAATATCAAAAATTTAAAAAAATTAACAGTTCGAATAAAAAGTAATAAATTGTTTAGTTTTATAGAAATTAAACAATTAGTGCAAAAAAAAGATTGTCTTTGCACACATTGATTTATACATTATTTTTGTAAATATTAAATATACAATAAATGACAAAACCCATCTTCTAATTTTCTTTATTATCTAGTTTTATGCACTTTTGCTCTCCACTGTGTACATATAAACTATTACTTTAGTTTTAAAATATTCCAATAAAACTCCTATAAATAAGTTTCATAAAATTATTGACCCAATTTTTTTAAAAACTACAACTTAACATCCAAACTAACAATGGCTGAAAACTTGTTGTGCTGTTCTTTTTGATTTTAATCCCTCACCAAAGCTTTCTATGTTTGCATTTCATTTCCCATTGTTTATTTTGCTTTAACATATTTAACAAATTATTTCCTTTAAAAACTTTCTAACTAAAAACTTAAAACCAACAGCAGCCTACACATAGACATTTATTCGTTGCAAAAGGCAACAAAATCAAATAGTAAATTAATAAAAAAAAAAAAAAAATAGCAACTCAGTAGCAAAAGTCCTGCTCAAAAAGATGATTTTAAGAAAATTTCTACAGTACAATGTAGTATATTTTTTTTTGTTGGTTTTCCTTTACACAAATAAACAAAAGTTTTGCCCTTTTTATAGTTGTTTTGTTTAGAATTTTATTTAAAGTTTAATTTTTGAATTTTGTAAGTGTCTACTTTGTTTTTCTTTTAGTCTGTTGGCAACAAAATTACATTTTGAGGTTAGTTTTTTGTTGTCCGTGCTATAGTAGAAAAAAGCCTTTAAAAAATGGCAAATATGCCTGAAAGTTGTAGTTATAGTTTTGCTAATAAAACTTAACGAACTGCAATCAAGTCATAAGACAACACAGAAAGCGAGTGGTTACAAAAAAGTAGAAATTAAATTACAGGAAACAAAATGTTACCATAAAACCAGGCCATAGTAACAATGCTATTAATAAAATAAAGTAATTTTCTATGAGAAATTTTTGTTTTTTTTTTTTAGGAAATTAAAAAAGAAACCATCGAAATTACATTGTGGTAAATGGGAATTGTTAAGGTACCCCACAAATACTGACTGCATAATAGACGGCGTATTTTTTAAGTTGTTTTTTTTTTCTAGTAAATTATATGTTATTTTGAAGGGCCATTTATTGCCATTAACTTATTGAACATTTTATTGTAAACAATAAATTTTTGTTTGCCTTAAAATGTGGACATATGCGGGAAGTTAGTGCAACTTCTTTGATTTGAAAAAAACTGCCACTGGAACTCACCGATTGCTGACCAAAGCTTGAGGTGAATGTATTCCATATTGTTTACCGTAAGAGAGTTGATTTTTAAGGTTTATAAGCCGTGATTTTGTCACAAAACACAAAGCCAGCCAAGAAGATGATGACCAAGAATAGTAGTCATTGCTGCATGATGATTGTTGTCAAACTCAACAAGAACTTGCAAAATCATTGAAAACTACTCAAGCAAAAATTTCAAATTGTTAACAAACACAGATTTCATTCAAAAGTAAGGAAATTGAATTGAAGCCGAGAGACCTTTAAAAATTATTTTGCATCTCAGCAATGCTGCTTAAATGCTTTTTGCACCAACCCAATATTTGCGATTGAAAATGGATTCATTACGATAACCTGAAATGTAAAGATCTTATATAAAACTTCAAGGCGCTAAGGTAATTTTCTGTATTTGGTGGGACGAAAAGGGTCATATCTAATATGAGCTATTGCAATAGAGCCGGATTATCACAAGAAACCTGTACCGTATACAAATGATTCATTTGAAGAAAGCATTGGCCGAAAAATGCATAGACTAGGAGGTCAGATATAAAACTGCAATCTTCCATAATGATATCGCTGTTAACAACTATCTAGAAATAATTGATTGGGAAGTTTTTTCTTTCCAAGACGCAATCTCTTTCAGATTGCAAAGCTCACTTCAGAACAGGCCATTCGAAATTGACTTGATTCGTTCTTTACCTGAAAATATGAGCAGTTTTTTTTTTGCGTGGAATCCTAATGACGCCAGGAAAATAGGAAAAGGCCACAGCTAACAATGACCAATATTTTTAATAAATTTCTATTACAAAAATGCTTTAAAATAAAAGCTAAAAATTTAAAAACTTCCCGCATTTTTAAGATATATTTGATCATAGTTGAAGAGGTGAGAACAGTTGTACTCTTCAAATTACAAATGCCAAACCATTGCTTTTTTACTAAATTTATCATTGCATCTGCAACCTTTTATGTAGCTTATGTTGGTCTTTTTTAGATATTTTTGGATATTTAAAAGTTTTTACATTTTGTTAAAAGTTCAAAAATTTAACTAAAAACTTAAAACTAACAGCAGCCTACACATAGAAATTTATTCATTGCATTCAGTAGCCCGTTTCTGTATTTTCGCATCGTAAAATTTTGATTTTTTAAGAAATTTGTGCACGATTTTCTTTCTATGATTGATTTTCCTTGACTCATCACCCTTACCAAATATTGATGGAATAACGGTAGTCATGTTTAAACAGTCAAAATCGCTGACCAGATTTTATATACACAATGCTTTAACATATTTGTTTTTATTAAATTATTACTTTAATTTTAAAACCCTTTTAAGTCTAAAATCAGTAACATAATAACTTATATTTCTTATTCTTTTTCACTATTTTATTTTCAGTTTCCAGTGCTACACTTTTGTATAGATAAAAGGCTTTAGGGCTTAAACTTGTAGGGCTTTTATTTTTGATATATACTCATAGTTATAGCAAATTAAAAACGGAAAAGTAAAATTAAAGTAGAATTATATGCCAACCATAAGTGCATTTTTATCATTATTGGCAATAACACGCCATAGTTGAATCACAGTAATTGCCATGATTGTGTATGATGTCTATATATCAAATAGAATTTGTTAAAAACTTTTTTTACATTGGCAAACAGGTGAAAGAAAAGGATAATAAATCAATGTCTACAAAGAGTGAGAGACATAATAGTAGTAATAGGGGAATTTGTGGCTAACTGATGTTTTCGTTTAACCAAAAAAGATAAATTTGTTTGAACAATTAAATGTTTATGATTTCAAACAAAGACCCTTTTTAATATTAAGAACACATTTAATTTTCTTCTATTTTCGCAGACATAAAAATAAAATGTCTAGTATTGACATTTGGTTTAAATGTGTTAATTTGTAAGTAATTTAAAAAAATGTCTAGTAATAGGTTTCATTTTTTGTCGTTAGGTTTTGTCTTAAAAGAGTTAAAGTATCTGCATTCATTTTCCTTTTTTTCCCAGGCAGAAAAAAACCTTGTGTCCCTTTTTTGATTACCTTTAATGGCCCTGAACGTTTTAGATTTCATACAATAAAATACATATTTGTTTTTTTATAACATGCCACTTACCACCAGAAACCACACATATCACCTCCAGACTGCCACCCTCCTCATAGGGACCAGCACGTGAATCAATGACATCACGACGTTCATTTAAAATTATGGGCAGTTGAGGTGGAACTGAAAAAAAACCAATAAATAGTTATTATTAGTTTAACAAATGCAGGCTAAATGCTATAATAATAACAGATATAAACTATACAAACTATATAAAGGAAATAACAGCACAAATGCTTTAAGAAACTAAAGAATTTTGGAATAAAACTGAAAATTAAAAAAAAATATTTTCAAAAAAAAACTTACTTAAAAGAAGCTTTTCTAAAATTGTTATCCAGTTCAGAGTTTTTTAATGCTCCAAACTCCTATTCACAAATATAATATCGTTCGGAAGTAACAGCACATTTGCTAAAATATGACATGGAGATCAACAGTCAGGATATTAATTCATTCATAAATCATTCCAGGACCAACAAAAATGTACACTCAGTTATTAGAAGTGCTGAAGATAAATATTGAAGCTACAAATTGTGCAAAAAACTACCATTTTTACCTGCAAGAAGTGTAATATATACACACTTACATACAAACTGTTGATAAGTACTATTAAGATTTGTAAGAAAAATTTATGAAATATTTTTTTAATTAACATGAATAAAACCTAAGGAAAAATTTATTTTTAAAAAACTATCATAATTTATTCCTGTGTATAGTTGACCTGTTGTTAATGTTGTTTTCTTATTTCGGCTTGAGGTCAGATTTAAACAATAAATAAAAACTTTTTTCTTTATATTTATCTATTATTTAATTTTATTTTTCCAATATTTCGGTCAAAATCTTTGACCATCATCAGGGAACCGGTGTTTATTTAAAAATACAAAACAAAAATAACATTAAAAAACACGAAATATTTTATACAAACAAATTTAATATTTACATTTAAATAAATAAACAAAAATTGTTCTTATTCAAAGCTCCGACACATTCAACACTTCACTTTTAAATCTTTGATTTGTGTTTGTCTATTGCATGTTTATAAATTCTTGCACAATTTTCTGTGTCTCTCTTAAAATTTAGTGTCTTTTCTGTCTCTTGATCAACTATATGTAGCATCTCAAGTGTAAATCTCTTCCTGTAGTTATTCTCTCTCACTAAAATGTCTACATCATTAAAATTCGGTTTGTGCCCAGTTATAGTACAGTGGGCCGCCAGTGCAGTTTTTTGCTCTAATGGTTTATTAGTAGCCCTTTCATCTGACCTATGTGCTGCCAATCTGGTCTTCAATTTGTTTTTTGTCGTGCCAACATATACTTTTCCGCATGCATCAGTTTTGTCTCCATTACAGTGTATTCTGTAAACTAACTGTGATTTTTCTCCCTTTTCAATCCTAGACTTCATATTACTAAAAAGTCTCTTTGTAGTATTTTCTGCTTTAAAAGTCAATTCATATCTTTCCCGATTGTAAATGTTGGAATGTTTAATTCTTTCGAAAAGTTTTTTACATATGTCATCGTCTTATATATTAATGGTGGTCGCTCTTCTCTAGTTGTTCCTTTTACTATCGTAGTTTTCACCTTGTCAATTAGTTCATTAATGGTTTTATTTGGAAAATCATTTTTACTCAATATGTTCCTTATTTTGCAGATATTTATTGAGTGGAAAACTTCGTCACTTATTTCTAGAACCCTATTAATGAAGTTGTTTGCTGTATTCAAAATTGTTCTTCTTGGATGTTTTGAGTAGAAATTTATTAATCTACCAGATGCCATCGGTTTTTGGTACCAATCTAGTTTAAGTATGTCTCCGTGTCTAACTATAACCGAATCTAAATAGGCTAGTTTGTTATCTGTTTCCATTTCAAACGTAAATTGTATTTGTCTATTAAAATCATTCAATATTTTCAGGGTTTCTTCAATATCATCTTTCTTAACGATTCCAAACAAATCATCCACATATTTTGTAAAAAGTCTCGGTTTTCTTCTCGTCTTCCCTATTGATGCATTCAATAGTTCTTCCATTATTATGTCCGCAATGACTGGTGAAGCTGGGGATCCTATGGGCATTCCCCTATTTTGTTCATAGTATTTATCTTCATACTTAAAATATCCTGTTTCCTTAATACAAAACGTTATTAGTTCTAAGAATAAATCCTTAGGTATTTGTGTATGTTCTTTTAGTAAGTGCCATTTTCGTTCAATAGTTCTTAACGCCATGTTAACTGGAATGCTTGGGAAAAGTGAAATTACGTCAAAGGAAACAAGTACTTCGTCTTCATATATATAAGTATTATTTACTCTTTTCTTAAATTCTACTGAGTCTTTTACATTGTATGTAGAGTTCATTGTCAAGTTACCCAAAATTGTAATCAAATATTTGCATAATTCGTAGGACGGTGAATTGACAGACGAACAAATAGGGCGTAGCGGCATTCCTGTTTTGTGAATCTTTGGTAGACCATATATTCTTGGTGCAGTTGTTATGTTAGTTATCATCCTATTCTTGTCAAACGTACTAATCAAATTCATATTGAAAAGTCATGTTATTAACGTGTTGTTCTTGTTTTGTAATGCTAATGTTGGATGATTTTCCAAATAAAACCATTAATGAACTAATTGACAAGGTGAAAACTACGATAGTAAAAGGAACAACTAGAGAAGAGCGACCACCATTAATATATAAGACGATGACATATGTAAAAAACTTTTCCGAAAGAATTAAACATTCCAACATTTACAATCGGGAAAGATATGAATTGACTTTTAAAGCAGAAAATACTACAAAGAGACTTTTTAGTAATATGAAGTCTAGGATTGAAAAGGGAGAAAAATCACAGTTAGTTTACAGAATACACTGTAATGGAGACAAAACTGATGCATGCGGAAAAGTATATGTTGGCACGACAAAAAACAAATTGAAGACCAGATTGGCAGCACATAGGTCAGATGAAAGGGCTACTAATAAACCATTAGAGCAAAAAACTGCACTGGCGGCCCACTGTACTATAACTGGGCACAAACCGAATTTTAATGATGTAGACATTTTAGTGAGAGAGAATAACTACAGGAAGAGATTTACACTTGAGATGCTACATATAGTTGATCAAGAGACAGAAAAGACACTAAATTTTAAGAGAGACACAGAAAATTGTGCAAGAATTTATAAACATGCAATAGACAAACACAAATCAAAGATTTAAAAGTGAAGTGTTGAATGTGTCGGAGCTTTGAATAAGAACAATTTTTGTTTATTTATTTAAATGTAAATATTAAATTTGTTTGTATAAAATATTTCGTGTTTTTTAATGTTATTTTTGTTTTGTATTTTTAAATAAACACCGGTTCCCTGATGATGGTCAAAGATTTTGACCGAAATATTGGAAAAATAAAATTAAATAATAGATAAATATAAAGAAAAAAGTTTTTATTTATTGTTTAAATCTGACCTCAAGCCGAAATAAGAAAACAAAACTATCATAATTGTTTTTTTTTTTTGTTTTTTATTTTGTCTGCTTTTGGCAAGTGGTCGATTTTTCGACCAGTCCATATTTACAAAACTAGATATAGTATAAGGAAGGAAAGTGTTGTAAAAAATATCCTTAATTGGAGTCGCTAAACAACCCTCTGCCAGCGTTTCAAAAAATGCTTTTGCTTAAGGGTAGCGGCCAATAATGGGTTAAAGATTTTTCTGCACTTGCACTTTTTATTTGATATGATACAATTTTTCGAAAAAGTGTTTTTGCTGCTATACTTTTATATAGAATATCGCGTTTTTATTATAATTACTTTTCATAAAAGATTTAATTAAAACAGTCCTTATGGTCTTCAGCAATTGTGTAAAATTTATTTAGCAATGCTTCCATTGAAAGAGATTTAATTAGAAAATTAAACAAATTAGAAAAAAATCATTCTTTAAAAAGGCTTAAAAAAGTTTTTTTGAAAAAGCTTGTATTAGATAATATATTATTGCAAAAATGTTTGTTGAAAAATGTTTTATTAAAAACCTTTTATTGCAACATATCTGACTAGAAGAGCATTTACTAATAAAGGCTGCTTAAGCTCTTTATTAAAATTTTAAAATACTTTAACTTTAAGTTTTTTTTTTTATGTTACTATTTTTTAATAATGTATTTTTTATTGAAAAGAAGTTATAACAACTTCTGAAATTGTATTACTTTTAAACCATTTACTCAAACAAAAGAACCCATCAGTAAACTTTTTTTTACAAATAGATGCCAACAAAAGCTTACTTAATTAAAAAACTATGGTAGGGATTATAAGCTAAAGTAAATGGTAAAATTTTTATAAAAATATACCACCAATCCACAAATACCACTCGTTTTTTTTTCAAAAAAAAAGTTTTAGGAATTAAGTTTTAAATTAAAAAAAAAAAAAACTAGTTATAATAACAAAAGTAACATAATTAACATAAAAAGTAGTTTTACATAAAACAATTACAACTTTAAATAGCCACATATATATACTTTCATACATCAATTATTTTTCTGCATAGAAAAAACTTTATATGTATTAGAATAACTCATTTTGTTAGAAGACAAAAAATCTAACAGTAAATATAAAATTGTTGTTGCTACTTTAAAACAAAAATTTTTTATAACAACTTTAAGACTTTTGCTTATTTTTAAATATACAATATTTTTGAGTTCTATTACTACATATGTATACATGTACGAGGTCTGATCAAAAAATAACCGTTATTTTAAATTTTTCAAAAAGTATTTATTTTATTTATTCATCTTGTCCCCATCAAAATAATCCCCCTGAGATATAATACACTTATGCCAGCGTTTTTTCCAATCCTCCCAAACACTTCTGAAACGCGCTTTTTGGTATCGATTTTTCTGTTATCTCCTCAATCGTAGCAAAACGCTTTCCTTTCATCAGTTTTGGGAAGAGGAAAAAGTAAGCGGGGCCAAGTGCGGTAAATACGGTGGCTGAGGCATGATAACGGTTTTGTTTTTGGCCAAAAACTTACGCATAAGCATCGATGTGTGAGCTGGTGCGTTATCATGCTGCAAAATCCATGATTGGTTTTTCAACAATTCTGTGCGTTTCTGACGACTTGCTTCGCGCAAACGGCGCACAACTTCAAGGTAGTATTTCTTATTGCTGGTACGACCTTGTGGCAATAATTAATGATGCACCACGCCATTGCAGTCGAAGAAAACAGTCAGCAAAACCTTCACATTTGACCGAACTTGACGTGCTTTTTTCGGTCTTGGCTTTTTTGGATGTTTCCATTGGGATGATTAGACATCCATAATTAGTCACCATTTATGACCTTTTTGAGGAAATATGGATCGTCGTTGACGATGCTCAACAGCTCCTGAGCGATGTCCATGCGACGTTGTTTTTGCTCAAAATTTTGCAATTTTGGAACAATCTTCCCTGCCGTACGTTCCATGCCTAAAACATCCATAAAAATTGCTTGGCATGAGCCGAACGATATGACAACATCATCCGAAACCTCTCTGATAGTGATTCGACGATTATCCAAAATCAGTTTCTTAACTGCTTCAATGTTTTCACCGATTGTTGGCGTGCTCGGGCGACCAGGGCGAGCATCGTCATTGACATCTCCTCGGCCTTCCTTAAACCGGTTATACCACAATTGAACTTGTGTTCTGCTCATAGTAGACTCGCCAAACGACACAGTCAACATTTCAAATGTCCTTGCGCATTTAATTTCATTTTCTACACAAAACTTAATACAGTTTCTTTGATCAGACCTCGTATACGTAAGTGCTTTTATTTGTTACATTATATACATACTATATATACTTACCAACCACCTCTAAATTGACATTGCTGTTGCGAGTTTGAGAAAGTTTAAAATCTACTCTACACCGAAAGTTGCCAGCATCTTTTATCTGTAAACACAATTATATAGTAAAACATATTTATTTTCCCATATAATAAAATCTTTTTTTTTTTTTTTTTGTGCATTAGCAAAGAATTTTTATTTTTCCACTGTTCGTTTATTTCTTTCACGTTTTAATTTTAATTTTATTATTTTGGCCTTTTTATATATATATATTACCTGCACAGGATTTAAAATCAATTCAGCTGGTTCACGATGTGTATGAAATACAGCACGATCTTCTAAAACTTCTTCATCACGCCAGTGTGACGGTGTCCCCGCATGGGCACCTCGTGTATCATAACTAATTTTAAGTTGTTGTGGTTAGAGGTTGCAGTTAAAGATTGCGGGTTATTTAGTTTTTTTTTTTACGAAAATATTTTTAAAATAGAAAGAAAAAAGAATTATTTAATTAAATACTGTAGTAAGAAGGAAAAAATAAAGAAAAGTTAAGAGCACAAAAGTTGTTAGAAATAACGAATTTAAAATAGCTTTTTGATCTATGTATTTCTAATTGAATGATTTTTCTTTTTAGTTTACAATGATTTATTTCATTAAAATTCTCTTCTTGGCGAGAATTTCTGTTTTAGTTTGAATCTGAAAGTTTTGTAAGAATTTGGTACTTATAATGTATCAGAGTCGAGATTAGCAAAGAGTTGAAGTCACTGATATTTGTATTTCAACCTTCAGGTAATGTATAATTATCCAAATTTCACATTTTTGTTTTTATTCTTTTTAGTTGGTGTTAGATGAACAGAAAGAAATTTTACTCATTTTCAATGTCAAGCATTTCTGATCAATATTTGTGAAAAATTTCATGCCATATTATCATCTTACAATTTTATAAAAGTCAAAAATATATGTATATTTTCTGAATTTAAATCGGGTTTTGATGTAAATATTTCTCACAGATTATCAAGTGTATACTACTAATAAATTCCTGCTCGTTTGTCCTTAGTAAGGAACAATTTTTTAAATAAATGATATACAGGGTGAGAAAGTTTAAGCTTATGAATTTAATGGCAATTTTATGAATTAAGCTGGAATTAATGTGAAACTGTAACCATGGCATGCTGCACTCGTGAGTAACTAATTTAAATTGTTCGTACATTTTAAGGAAATGCTATTTTAAAAGCATCATTTAAAAATTATTATTTTAAAAAAGAATAAACGATTTTTATGTTTCAGAGAAGTACCTAAGAACGCACATAAAACGTACTCTTTCAAAAGCACATTTCAGCTTAAAAAAAGAAACTTTTAAAAATTTATTTCCTAAGTAAATTTAAAAAGAATACTTACTAAGGGTAGGCTTTCAAAAGGTACCCTCATAAAAAGATCCTTTTGAAAAATATCCATTTAATATTATTGTTTTAAAAGTACTATTAAAACATATTAAAAAAACAATATAAAAATTCCTTTTTCTCTTGCAAAGTGTTATTTTTTAAAATTCTTTTAAAGAGAATACTTTTAAAAAGTATTTCTTCAAAAAAGTTTACTTTCAAAAGTATCATTTTAAAAGCGCAATTTTAAAAAATTTTAATTAAAACCACTTTAGAAAGTTCCATTTTGATGTTACAATTTCGTAAAATATTCACTAAAAAGTAGCTTCTAAAAAGCAAAAAAAATTTTTAAGTACCATTTATTACATTTAATGGACATCCTAGCAAAGGCTATAATTTTAAACTGTCAACAAATTTTTCATTGAAAAAGGAACAATTAAACGAACATTTTAAAAATAACTCAATAGAAAAATACCACTTAATAGTTCCTTTTGAAAAATATCCTTTTAAATTTTATTGTCTTAAAAGTACTATTAAAACATATTTAAAGAATATCAATTTAAAAGTTCCTTTTTCCCATTTAAAATGGCAAACAGCTTTTAAAGTGTTATTTTTAAAAATTTATTCAAAACACATTTAACCAACATAAAAAGTTCGTTTACAAAAAGTATATACGCAAAAGAAGATTTTTAAAAAGTATCCTTCGAAAAGTGACATTACATTACAAGTTTTGAAAGTACACTATCCAACAGTACTTTTTTTAAGGATAATTTAAGGCACATTAAAAAAGCAACCTTTCAAACAGAAATTTTGTAAAAAAAAACCCTTTTTGAAAACCAACTTCCAATAAGTACCTTTTACCCCTATAAAAATATAGATAACATATTTAAAGTTTCCTTCAAAAAGACCACGATTAATCCTTAAGCTAACACCAAAATATGTTTACATAAGCGAACTTTAGGGCTTAGATGGGAATTCTTATATTTTGTAAAATCTTAAGTTTTATTATTAACTCCTAACTTGTTCCCAATATCAGAAGCATAGTCTTCATTTCCATTAACCTCATTCTAAATATCGTTTTCTATATCATTGGCAATTGCCACAGACAGTCTATCATAATAGTATGGGTCATATTTTGAAACTGTTTTAAAGAATATGTCTACATTAGTAGTCATTTTAACACTTAGGCCCTAATTTCAGATGTCTCACGTAATTTTGGAAAAACGAAATATAAAAATATAAATGCAAAAATATTGTGAATCTCCAGTGTTATTTTACTTACTCATTATTCGCTAAATTCATAATGTTGATAGTAGAGCGCAGTTGGGTTTTTTCATTATACATATATGTGTAGGACGATTGAAGAAGACATATCCACAAGTGCGAGGGTTTTTTATACCCCCTAGTATATTTGTACTTATAGTTATTTGCTTTAAAAGCTTTTTGGCTTTATAATTTGAAATATTTTCTTAATAAATGACCAAAAAAAAATTATTGAAAAGCTGATAGGTTTGTAGCATTGTCAATGCAAAATAAGTGTAGCTTATGTAAGATTTTAGTTAAAATTTCATTTTAAATTTGTTACATTCGCTAAACGCAATGACGTAGTGATATACAAAATTTCACATTTTTGGTGATGCGTTCCAAAAGCGTAGTTGATGCTTTGAACGCAAGTGATTTACAAAATTAGGGCCTTAACTATTAACTGCAAACACAGCACCAAGTTAGTTTCTGAAACGTACAAGCACATTGATTCCACTTTTTATATAAAACACAAAATATATAGTTATAAATTGTTTTAATCTCTTTTTCTCTTTCTTTTTTCTTTTAATTATATTTCTTGCATTCTATATAATAGTATAAGGCCTGGCAGAGCTCTGATGTTACAAACATATTGAGAGTAATGACCACGCCTACAGATAAAAAATTTCAAGTTTTTTTTTTAATTTTTTGTACAGCAACTTAATTGCGGAATTCATAAAAGCTGAGGGGCTTCACCTAAGATATGTAAATAAAAACCTATATACATGTTCAAAAATGCCTGGCCTGACCCTGGTGTTCGCTTAAGGGTTAAGTAATGTTCGTTCATAAGAACCGTATGAATCATGTTCAGTGAATGCATATTACTTGTATATAGGTTTTATGATTAGCATCATGATCCATTTTATATTGATATGCAAATGGAAAATGTTGCGTGGATAAGAATCATTCAGTATCACCCACTTGATTTATTCCATTTGTTAAAACTAATAGTACTAAATAACCTTCGCATTGCGAAAAGGCAGTATGTACTAAAAAGCTAAATACTAAATGTAACAACTCAGCAACCTGGTGTTCGCTTAAGGCTTAAAATGTATCCATTTGTCAAAAAATATGTATTTGTTTGTCCAGTGTCAAAAAGTACACTTTTTTTTAATTTTTCAAATACTTGGTAGAGATTTTTAAATATAATATTTAAAAAAAGTTTTCTTCAAAAGTACGTATTCAAAGATACGCTTTCAAAGGTAATTTCAAAAGCATCCTTTAAAAAGGTAACATTTTATAGAATAATTATTATTTCATAATCGAACTGTTAATTTTTAATTATCAAAATTTTTAATAATAAAAAATTTTTCAAGTTCCTAAGTTGTAATTCCTAACTTCAGTAAAGATAATTTAATGAAAATTAAATTTAATGAACTCGAGCCTAACTGAAATGATCAAGAGGTAACATTTTATTTGAACTAAACTGCTCCTGTACTGCAGTTTAATAAAACTGCATTTCAAAATCTGTTTTTTTTTCAATATTTCTATTTTCTATACTATTTTAGAGTAAGTTTTCTATATTAATAACATAACATATTTTTATAACATAATTACTTCTCTAAGAACCACTTTAGTACTCTTAACTATTGCAGTTGTAAGTTCCTTTCTATTCTTAGGAAACATCTTTTTTTTTTTTGAAAATATCTTCATTCAATAAAAGAAAAGAAAAAAAAGACGCACCCACAATTTCTTTCTTTGGTTACTTACCTATATATGGGTAAATTATTTTTATACCATACAACTAAGAGTACTTTATCATCTGGTAAACTTGAGCCAACATCACATTTAATTTGTGCAGAACTATTAACCAACACACGTAGTATTTCACCATCTGCAATGAAATTAATAAAAAAAAAAGAATTCAGATGAGAAAAAAAGAAACTATAAGGAATAAAATTTAATATTTTCTATATAGAATGAAAATTGTTAAGGAAAATATTTCATGTTGTTGTTGTCTGCTCACAAACAATGCACGTAGAGTAAGAAGGGCGTAAATCTAGAAATGGGTTGCAATACAACATAAATTGCCAAACAAACGGGTTGTTATAGTTGTACAAGAACACAAGTGAGAGCCAAATTCAGGGAAAAAAATAAAAAAAACTCCTAGATTTATTATTTAGCAACAATTTTATTTATGACTTTATTCCTTAAAGCAACACAACAGCACAACACAAAAATGTCTGTACTTTTTATATATTTATATGAATAAAAAAGAAACAGAATACCTACTTACATATATACAAACTATACTTTACTAGAATAAATAAATTGAAAAAGTTGACTAAAAAAAAACCAGAACGAAAGTTGAAAAAATGCAGAGATAAATAAAAATTGTAAAGTATTAATATTACATAAACAGTATGTGGTAAAAGTAAAAATACACCTGGGTGTAATCATATAGATATTAGGAATTTACAGTCTGAAGACTTCACACAGTTATAAATTGTTTAGAATTTAAATCTTACAAGCATCAACTCTAAGTTAACTCCACTACTCTTTATAGTTTAACAAAAACAGTAAATCTTAATAAGTCCTATTTAATTGAATATATTTTTAATAAATACAGGGGGGTTACTCTTTATTGCGATGCGAAAGCAAATTCTATGTGTCAATTTGTACGCTTATCGCATCGCAATTGAGAGTAACCCCCCAGTATTGAAGTTGTAACGCAGTTTTCGTTTCCGTAAATGGTATGCCGAATCTGTTCAGGATCTTTTGAGGCCTGCTTCCTTTTATTGGGATCTATTTTACCACAGAGCTGTCTTTTTTATTCAGCTGACCATCGGCTTCTTGATGCGATAAAGTTAGTGCCAATTTACACGAATCAATTATGCAAGCTTAGAAAGATAATACGAGTACACTTTAGACTGTATTAGCAATTCCTGTTCTTGTTGCACACGAATGAGAAAATAACACATATGTGTATACAAATGTGGGTATAATCTCACTCAAA
Source organism: Bellardia bayeri (assembly GCA_950370525.1). Taxonomy (NCBI): domain Eukaryota; kingdom Metazoa; phylum Arthropoda; class Insecta; order Diptera; family Calliphoridae; genus Bellardia; species Bellardia bayeri. The sequence goes on along the minus strand of OX493264.1, from coordinate 34,060,122 downwards.
TAAAATTTCAATTGATTATATTGCGCTATGTAAACACCGCAGAAATAATTGTATCAATATTTTCTAAAAAATTACTTCGTGTAAATTGGGACTTAATGGAATAAATTACTTTGTTTTTTGCTACGAACTGTAAATTACTTGGAAATACAATCCGAAGGGATAAATGCTTTGATACTCGGCAGGCTAGCGAATGATAAGGAAACAAAAATAATCTGTGTTGCATGACTATAATTACACTCAATGTTTACTATTTGTTGTAAAATTACAAACAGTTTTTTGGTTAATGATCTCTTTTTATCCAAAATTTTGGACACCATTTCATTAATTTATAAGAGAAATTGTGCATTAATATTGTTTAGTATTTCATAACAATAAATACATTTGATGATAAACAAAGAAAAATATTCGAAAAACAATAGAATAACTTTTTAAATTTCAGTTTATACAAAAAGTGGCTTAAGTTTAGGTGCAAGTACCAAAAAACACATGTTCTAGTAAAAAATTTTACAAATAATTCAGTTTAAAATAAAAGTTTATAATCGGGTACAATCGCATAAACTGGGCCAGCAACACAATAAAGAATCTTGGTCAGATTATTAATGCATGTGAGGTAAATGTGTCCAAATTAACCATAAGTAGACTGCTAAAAAAATTCCTTACTATCACTCGACAAAGCTGTTGTCTGTGACAAGTGCCAGACTGGAATTCGCTTCAAGAAACTTGCAAATCAACTAAAAACTAAAACTATTTCAATATATAATTGTTTAAAGTGATTTTTTCCGATGATCCAGATACTTTCTTGAGTGTCAGGATGCTATCAACAGCTATAGGAGAGATATACTGAATGAACCACGATATTTGTCAAAAATTAATTTTAGTAGCTGGTTCTTCTATGGTTTGGGGAACTTTTTATAAAGGCACAATGCTTGATTTGCTGTTTCCAAGCATTACAAATTAATATTTCTGATTAAATGAAATTAATAGATGCGAAATTAGTGCCATTCTTGAAAATAGCATTAAAAAACAAAACTAGACAACGTACCTATACTTGTAAGTCGTCAAACAAAGATATGGTTGTCTTCGAAAAATATTAATATTATCTAGATAAGAACCCCATGGTAAACATTTGAGGAATACTAGGCCATCGAATTATGCTGAAAAGCAATATATGAAAGTACATATCACATAAAAAAACTGTTAAATATGCTTGGACGTCTATATCTAAAGATATAAGGATCAATCTGGTGAATAGTATGCCTGATCGGAGTTTTGAGTTGACTCAGACAAAGCAAGTTTTAACACATTACATTACTAAATCTTTTAAATGTAAGAATTAACTTAGTATATTGAGCTCCACTGAACCCAATAAAAAAGTACAATTTATTTATATTAAGTTAAAATAAAAGCTTGATATTATATATTTTCTAAAAGGGAGATCAAGTACGTGATATCTTTTTAGGCGTTTTATTTCATCGCCATCATTTAGAAGGTTAATGACTAATAAGTTTATTAAGATAGCTGTTACTGAATTTATTTATTTCTTCTTTAATTGTTGGCATACCAAGATCATGGTGTATATTTTCATTATTGACGAACCAAGGGGCATAAGTAATTAATCTAAAGGTTTTTGATTGGTATCTTTGTAGAATTTTAATATTTATTTAGCCAATATAGTCTCTTAGTTTTTTTATTTAATTGTTTCCTCTTAATTTTGATGTGTTCTTCTATTGATATTCTATCTAACTAGATGAAGTCCTAAGTAATTTACATTTTTTGATTCAGGCAGAGTAATTCCATTTACTTGTACTTGAGGACAATAATTTTTTCTTAGTGTAAACGTGGCATGTACTGATAGCTTAAGTTAGTGTATTTATAGTTGTGAAACACTAATTAATTTCTTTATACATTTTAAGAGGTAATTTAAATAAGGATTTTTATATATTTATATTCTTTATATTTGTTTTTTTATTCGATTCATATACAAATGAAACTTACAAAACTGAGAAAGGTTTTACGTATTTATAGATATGCAATGTATTATAACGAGTGATTTTTTAAAAGCTATGGGAAAGTTAAAAAAAACACATAAAATTCAGAAAAATGCCTGAAATCTTTATTTGACTCGATAGTACGGTTTATATAATTTAATGTTTGAAGATTATTACATGCAAATGTTGGCCCTGACTGCGCCTTAAATGGTTCATCCGCTTAGTCCAATTTTGGCATACTTTTTCTAACATTTCGGCCGGTAACTCACGAATAAATGCTTCAATGTTATCTTCCAATGCGTCAATTCAAGCAAGCTTATCTATATAGACATGAGCTTTAACATAGCCCCACAAAAAATAGTCTAAAGGCGTTAAGTCGCACGATCTAGGCGGCCAATTGACCGGTCCCGAACGTGAAATAAAATGTTCACCGAACTCGCCTCTCAATAAGTCCATTGTTGCGCGTGCTGTGTGGCATGTGGCACCGTCTTGTTGAAACCAGTGTTGCCAAAAAGATAATAGCTAAAAAATCACCATTTAGTTATGTCACTAAATGTTTCATCTATCGGTCGACTGTTTATTGGCTTCGCCTACGGCGTTAGTCATAAGTTAACATTCGTTAACATTATCAAAGTAAAGCAACATCTCTTTTAATAATATACACATAAACTGTTTAAGAATTATAACACATTACAAAGAGCAGGTAATTAGTATTAAGAAATATGTTTGATGATGGGTTGACTTTTATTCTAGCACGGTACAAATTGATGGTTTGTATCTTAAGAAATACCTCTGTAATTTCGGCTTTAAAGTTTTATTTTATTTTAACCACTGTAATATCATATAGAAATTCTAGTTTCATTTTACACAGTATTGGGTATAAGAAACAATTTGGCTCAATTGCTTTTACACTTTTTTTTTGCAAGAAAATGGAAAAGCTTTCAATTTTTAGCAATTGTTGTTAAGCTGATATATTGTCTACAATATATACAGCTGCGTTAAAAATAATAGCACTGAAAGCAGTATTCGACTGTACATAGCAATTTTTCTTCACTTTAGTTACATAATCAGTACAATAATTTTTTCCAACAGAAAAAAGATTTGTGTAACTGTTAATGACATTTTATTGAAAAGATTTAAAGTTTCAGGTCAGGTATCAACATTTTAACGGTAAAAAAATAACACTATTCATTATAGATTTTCAAAAATGAAACTATAATTCAAACAAATAATATAAAGCTGGCGAAACAAATAACTTATTAATATTTTGTTGCATGGTCTTTCTTGGCAATAACGGCGGCACAGTTTTTCGGCATGAAGTTAATTAAGTTTTCACTTCTTTTTTTAGGTATTTTCTCCCACGATTCCTTAGCTATAGCCCAAAGATGCTCATTCTGGCCACTCCATGACCTCAATATTGTTGACAATGATGTTCTTTTCTGATTGTAGGTTTTGGGTCATTGTCTTGTTGGAGGACCCATTCGTCCATGGCATAGGGAAGCATAACATTATTTAGTTTATCAACGTTGATTCATTGTTGATTTTGTGCAATATGTTGGAACCACTCAGTAATATAAAAAGCATTCCCATACAATAATTCTAGAACCTCCATAATTTACCGACATAGATGTGAATTGTGGATTGTATTGTGCATTTGGTTGACGTCTAACATATGGACGAGAAACTTTCTCACCAAATATAATGTATTACTCTTGTCCGTCCATAAAATATTTCACCATTTACAAATATCAAATAAATGATCGAAGTGCTATTATTTCTGTCGCCATTTTATATATATATATATACAAAAATACGTGTAAAGATAAACTTACACATATACGAGTATACCTAGATATATCTGTACATATGTATAGAGTAGTTTGTAATATTATTAAATATTAGGTTTAATTGAACAACATGACATTACTGTATTTTACAAAAAACAACCCATAACAAATAATTGCTTACTAGGGTATGCAGCAGCAATAGCAGTAGCAGCATGTTCAATTTTAAAATGTTAGAAGGAAAAAAGCTACAACTTACATGCATTTATACAAGATAGAATAACAAACAGATAATAGAACAACAAATCAAGTTTAAATTTTTAATAAATAGAAATTGTTAAAGGATGTATTCGGAACAGCATTGACTGACTGTGTAGAGGTTATAGTAGTTTAAAGTGCTGTTGATGTTAGTTGTGTTCAAATTGTATAAAACTGGTTTATTTTTTGTTTGAAGAAAATTGAAATTAATTGTAGGAAGGAAAGTCAATGTTTATATTCCTAAACATAAAGATTATGAAAAGGATTTAAGCTAAATCAGCCAGTTTTTTTTTTTGCTAAAATAAATGAGGCTTTATAAGTTTTATGGGGTAGAATCCAAGAATGGGAGTAGACATGTTTTTATATACGTTTTTAAGTCAATGTTACCTTCTCAGTGCAACAATTTATTAAAATCTATTTAAAAAAATGGACACCTTTGGCATAGTTCGTAAACCAAAAGAAAGCTTAAAATGTTATTAAAGAAATCAAGACTTATTTTAAGAAAGCATGATCCAGTTCTCGCAGAGAAAAATACAATACCAGACTAATCAACGCAAGGAAAATAATTGCGAATGCTGATTTTCAGACCTATTGCAAGCACACTTTTTTTCACGACAAAATTTTAACAAAATGCAAGTACTGCTTTTTTTAAATAATGAAATAATATTTATATTCTTGCTGGTTGGATCGCATAAGAGTTCAATTACGTTATTTGTTTTACATAAATATATTTATGCGGAGTTGTCTCATATATTGTCATCCTGATAAAAGGTGAGGTATTGTAAAACCTGTACTCTTACCGAAATAGCAGACAGTTTGGGATGGATCTTTTGATACAATAAATTGGCGTGTTAATTTATTATGCGGTAGTCGCAATCTGGAAAAAGTATTTATTTTTAAACCATCCAGTGGAGTCTGGTAATCAAATATTAGTTTCGTTAGAATTAATACTCCCATAAAAATGATCGTAATTGCTATGAGAATTGAAGTGTTTAAGTTGGCTATATTATTTATTGGTATAACACTTTTTGACTGTGGTATAAAGAGTGTGCTACAGAACCTACAGTTTTTTTTGTTTTGTCAGCAGCTTCATTGTCTTTAATTCCCATATGACTGGGAACCAATAAAAGTTTCACTTTTTCTCTAATTTGTATTAAAAGTTGTTGTATTGTAGTTATTATTGGGTTTCTGTTTTTTTGTTTTTTTTTTTTTTTTGTTAGACAGTGCGTCAATAACAATTCGAAGCTTCTAGAATTGAGAGCAATAACTGACAATAGGTCTCGAATTAAATCTACTTCCGAGTAAAATAACCAACCATATAACTCTTGTAAACAACGTTATTGAAATGAAATTTCAAATAAAATACATATAAATCACATTAGTGAATACTAGATTTAGAAACTATCAGTCCATAATTGCTCGTTGATTCTACTATGCCATCCACAAATCGCTTGTAAATGATGTTATTGAGATCAAATTAACCCAAATCTGTAATATGCAAACATGTTTTTTTTTTAATTTTATATGCACTCAAGATTGTTATGAAAACCTGACAAACTCTGTAAATTATGATAAACATCGATAATTACATCAATAATAAAAGGTCAAAATTAGAAAAAATATCAAAATATTTGAAATAAAGTCGTCGTAAAATTGTCCTTCATACTATGTACATATTAAATAATAATAAAATTTGCACTACGACTGAATAAAAAATACACAATAAGGATATTCTAGTCCAATAAGCAGTTTAGTTTTTGTCTTTATTGTTTTATTAAGGTGGAAGGTATTTAATATTAAGGCACAGCCGAATATTGCACACTAACTTGTTTAAACTCTTTTGACCTCAATGGCTCTTGACAGTTTCTTCAGTATTTATTATAATTTGATTTGTATTGGATAATTTGAAACAAAATGTTTATCACATGCAATTATAGTCATTAACAAAACAAACAAAAAAACAAGCAAGAGTTTATATTCGGGTAATCTTATATACCCACCACTATCAGCCCAATCATGAATAAAAAATCCTCGGGAGTTTTTCCCTTTTTATTTTTTTTTAGCATTGAATTTGAATAGCAAAAATGAGAAAAGGGAAAAAACTCCCGCGGAATTTTTATTCATGATTGGGCTGTATATCTCCTATTATGGAGCGAACGTCATAAAACAATAAATAAAATATCGTACTGTCAATTCTATTTATTTTAGGGGAATTTCATCTCAATAACGATATTATTTATAAAAACTTTATGCATATTCCAGTTATAACCAAAAACTTATATTATGGTCCAATCGTCATGAAATTCTGTACGAATTATTTTTGTTGAATTTCAACATAATAAAGATTTTAATAAGAGATTTATGCTCATTTAAGTGATTTTCGGAAGTAGACTTTATATGATGACTAGGGCCAAATATGGACCGATCATCATAAAATTGGGTATAACCTCATTTTCAATACCAAACATTTCGGTAGATCAAAGAATATTTGGTAAAAGTTTATTGTTCTATGTCTTTTGTTTGAAGCTCTATCGTACCTTCAACAGATGAACAGACGGCTATGGCTAGATCATCTTAAAATCGTATAATTATAAAGAATATATAAACTTTTTGGTTTGTGTGTTACAAATTGATTTGCTATTGATTTTTTATATAAAGCCGTTACTGGCATCTATTTAACAATATTGGATTAAGAGCTTTGTAGAGACAGATATGACTAGATTAATAGTGGATATAAAATCACAAAGTCTACAGAGGTGTCACGAGACAGAATATAATCAAGTTTAATAGTTATCTCTTTTTTTCACAACTGCATTTTTTTTATATTTTTGCAGCATGTAACATTACTCAATGCACTTTAACACACAATAAATTACATAAAAAAAGAAAGAAAGTATAGTCGGTCAAGCCCGACAATACCCTAAACCCAGTATATGATAAAACAGTTTTTCAGAAATGTACGCTATATGGGAGGTATTACGTATTACGGACCGATCATCCAAAAATTTAGTGCCATAACTTCCGTGAATATAAATATTATATGTGTTAAACTTTATCTCGATATAAATACTTTTAAAAGATTTATGGAGGTTAAATTGAATTACGGAGAAGGTCTTATATGGGAGTTTCGACTAATTATGGACCGATCATTATAAACTTAGGTGTCATTATTTCTGTATATAGGAAATTTATTTGTGTCAAATTTTATTTGAATACCAACATTTATAAGAAATGTATGACCGTTAAAGAAATTTTCGGAAGTAGGACTTATATGGGAACTACGACTAATTATAAACCGATAATAATAAAATGGTACCTATTATTTGTATACATATGAAATATATTTGCGTTAAATATTATTTTGATACAAACATTTTTGAGAGAGTTGTGCTCTTTAAAGTGATTTTCGGAAGTGGGCTTTGTATGGGAGCTACGACTAATTATGGACCGATCTGCACAAAATTTGTAGAAGTAATTTGGCTTCATGTACCACTCATTTGTGATGAAATTTATTTGGAGACTTGCCTAGTTCAAACATTTATGAACGGTAAACCCCAATTTCGGGAGGACATTTGTATGGGATCCAGGTGAAATAATGAACCGATTTCCACCAGCTTCAATCCCATCCATCCCTGGGCCGAAAAAATACTACGTACCAAATTTTATCTTAATATATTCGAAATTGCGACCTGTACTCTGCGCACAAGCTTTACATGGACAGCCAGCTAGCCAAGCAGCCAGCCAGACGGACGGACGGATGGACGGACGGACATCGTTAAATCGACTCAGAAAGTGATTCTGAGTCGATAGGTATACTTTAAGGTGGGTGTTGGACCAGTATTTCTGGGTGTTACAAACATATGTACAAATCCAATATACCCTCCCCACTATGGTGGTGTAAATAGAAATCTACCTTTTTCTTTCTATGAGAACTGCCTTAGGCATCTGGCTTTGGCTTTTTGAAACGTCCAAATAGTCATATATTCTGTGTATATCAAGAAATACAATCTTTACACATTTATACTGTTAAATAACGTACTCTATCATGGTGCAACTATACAAGGTGAGTGCAAATCGACAACAAATACAACACAAAACAGAAACAACAGGCATTTTGTTTCTGTAAAATAATGTACTACTGTCAAAAATACATGAAAAATTATTACTTTTGACATAAGTAAATTGCAAACAAAGTCATTCAGCTGGGCTACTGCACTCACCTTGTATAGTTGCACCATGGTACTCAATCTTAAGTGAAATATAATTTAATTAACTAGCACAGTAAAAAATGAAAAAAATTTGACATTTAAATCAACCGCACTTTTTTTTAATGGTATTGACAAGACAACAACATACATCAAACATAATCTATTTATAACAAAAAAATTTTTAATTATAAATATCGATTAACAATGGAAACCAAATAATTAATTATAAAAAATGCTTCCCTATTACATTTTATGTTATTGAGCAAAATAAATAGAAGAAACAAAAATAGCTAATTTTGTTAGGAACTCTACACCACAACCAATGATTTCATAACACTTGTTTGTTATGTTGACTATAATGATTGATTAGCAAAATTATCATATGTATATAATCTTAAAAACAATTAACTAAATCGACAATAAAAAACTGTATGTTTATATTAAGCTTGCTGAGTGAGGGCGGTAGAGGAGAGGAGTTATAGAGCGAGGGATGTAAAAATCAAATCATAAAAACACGTAATTATGTCAGAACTTGTCACATGTCAGTTACAATATTATACAGACATAAAACAGCTGGCTTATATGTAGTGTGTATGCAGAGAAAGTAAGTTAAAGCAACAACATGAAGTTTAACCCATAAGTAGCAAATGTAGCAGCTTCATATGAATATCTATGTATGTGCAAGTGTAAATAATTTTTAGCTGGAACTTTATTAAGATTTTAACAGAAATATTTTAAAAATGATATTTATTTGTTTAGAATTTTAAACCTCATCTCAATCGTGTTTTTAGTGTTTTTTTTATATATTGCTCAAAAAAAATTGTGAAGCTTTGTACAGACGGTTGTTAGATCTGACTACGTTGTCCGAAAAATGTTTAGAAAATGTTAAACAACCGTGTGAACTGAAAATGTTTGTCTTCCAACATTGTAAGAAAAAGCATTGACAATTCACCTTTTGCAAACAATTTTTCAATATTAGTACATTGATAGCATATTGCTAGATCTGACAACACTGTAAGATCTGACATAGCTTTAAGATAAATTTTCCTGACGTATCAATTTAACAACATTAATAAGTTTTAGTTGATTCTGAAATATAAAGTGACGTTGTGTGGTTTTTCACACATGTGTTATTACTATGTATTTTGAACCAGGAACAATAGCTTTTGCCTTTAAGTGTGCTTGCGTAAAGTATGTTGAAGATAAGCTAATTTGTTTGTTGATGGATTGTGACTTGCAAAAGATTATGATGCTATTAAAATATACATAGACATACACCTACCAAATGTTTGGGAGGGAAACAGCACTCGAAAATAAACGATGAATGTAAGCTCTGTAGGTTAATCTGAGACACAAAGACATGAATTCTAACAAAATATGTGTTCGCATGTAACACATTTCCTAACAGGTTAATCAACAACTAATATTTGTGTAAAAAAACAAAAAAAAACAACAACTTCAAAAAGTATAAAAATCATGACTGACTGAATCAAACTAATCTAAACTACATAGCACAACAAACGGCAAATATAAAAGAAATAGTGGTAGAAGACGTAGATGAAGAAAAAAAAAATAGTTAAATTAATTAGCCTGCTTAGCTGTCAAAATAAGCAAGTGGCATTAAGTACTCGACTGAAATAAAAAGCAAAAATAAACTAAAAAAAAAAAACAAGTGAAGAATAAGCAGAAGTAGAATGTGTTATGAAAAAAATGACACGAGTCATGATGGTAACCAAACAATACGTGTATAAAGAAGGAATGAAATATAAAAATGAATTTTCATAAAAGTACTAAACAACACAACTTTATCAACATACTTTTGTGGCAAAAAGCAAAAAAGAAACTATAGTTTTTACAGTGAAAGCTCTGTAGCAAGGACAAATGCATATAATTTTTAAATAAGACCGACATTATTAGAAGAATAGGCTAACGAAAGCCGTTGCAGGATTTAAACAACTTTTTGACGGTTTTCTAGTAACATGCAATTATTAGACCTACTGTGTTGATTTCCACACATAACTTATTTCTACGCATTATGCACTAGCAACGTAATTTGTTTATATTTAATAACATGATAACATGATACACCACCATAGTGGGGAGGGTATATTAGATTTGTGCATATGTTTGTAACGCCTAAAAACATTGGTCCAACAACCACCTTAAAGTATACCGATCGACTAAGAATCACTTTCTGAGTCGATTTAACGATATCCGTCCATCCGTCTGGCTGGCTGGCTGTCCATGTGCAGAGTACAGGTCGCAATTTTGAAGATATTTTCATAAAATTTGGTAAGTGATATTTTTTCCGCCCAACGATGGATGGGATTGCAACTGGTGGAAATCGGTCCATTATTTCACCTGGCCCCCATACAAAAGTCGGGTTTACCGATCATAAATGCTTGAATTATGCAAGCAACCAAATAAATTTCATCACAAATGAGTGGTAAATGAAGACAAATCACATCACAAATCACACTTTAAAGAGCATAACTCTCTCAAAAATGTTGGTATCCAAATAATATTGAACGCAAATATATTTCATATGCATACACATAATTATGTACAATTTTATTATGATCGGTCCATAATTAGACGTAGCTCCCATAAATGGCCCACTTCCGAAAATCACTTTTACGATCATACATTCCTTAAGAATGTTGGTAATCAAATAAAATTCGACACAAATTAAATACAGAAATGATAACACCTAATTTTATTAGTCGAAACTCCCATATAAGATCCTCCCCGTAATCAACTTTAACCACCATAAATCTTTTAAAAGTATTTATATCGAGATAAAGTTTAACATACACAATATTTATATTCACAGAAATCATGACATTAAATTTTTGCATGATCGGTTCATAATAGGCTATATCTCCCATTTGGCGCACATTTCTGAAAAACTGTTTGATACATATACTGGGTGTAGAGTATTATATGGTCGGGCTTGACCGACTATATTATCTTACTTGTTTTTATGTTTTGTACTCTGTCACATCAGATTAGTATATGTATCTTTAAAACATTTTACACAAACGGTTACTGTTGTGAGTACAAGTTTCTTAAATAATATACTTTTTTAGCAAAATCTGTACATTTGACAACAAAAAAAGGATGCTTCTAGTGCAAAATATATAGAACTACATGAGGAAAAGAAACGTGATTTTTTTTTTAATTTTCTGATTAGCAAAACCTATGTTTGTATAAATTAATGCATTTTCTATGCTAAATTAATGTGACAGGAAATGTTAAGAAATTTCATAAACATTGCATAACACATATGTATGTAAATAAATCACACAAAGTTCAAATCAATAATTATGTAAGGCTTAAGGTGTTATCAGACGGGATGTATTTTACATATGTACTGTGAAATTTTCCATCTGTAAAAGTTGTACACATCGTGTGATACATATGAAACTTTACATGTGTAAAATACATGTGGAAATATTTTCCTGTGACAAACATAAACAAAACAGCTGGTTTGTTATGGACCAAAATTGTTTGAAAAAATATATTGTAAAGAAAAATTAAAGAAAATGGATAATGAACATGGAAAAAGAAGTATTTTTCGATTTTTAACAAATTAAATTATGCTTATATATTTATTGCATTTAAATTGGCCAAAAGAAGCAATTCTTGAAATTTATACACATTGAAAAGTCAGCTTTTGTTTACATTTATAGGTTATGTCATACGGAAAAACATAAGCAGGTGTGATAGCAAAAATTATGAATCGTATGTAAAATGGAAATTTTGACATACATACGGAATTACATATGGGTAAGAAAAGTGACAGTACATATGTAAAATACATCCAGTCTGATAGCACCTTTAGACAAGCAATGCCATACAGCTTAAAATACAAAACGCTTCAACAAATCCTCCAGCAATTTTTAATATATTTAAAGAACTTTAGTTTAATTTTTCCTACCACAAAGCCTCTACTGTTCCCTTTTATTAAAACACAAAAATTCCTAGTGTTTAATTAAGAAACAAAGTATAAAAGAAATTGCAAGTTGAATTACATGAATTGCAACTTAACAAGTGAGTGTAGAAAACTCAAAATAAAACTATATTAGAGTACTTTGGTTAAGTTTCCTTACCATGTGGGGTGAATAAAAAGTGGAAAATATAAAACTACATTCTGTAATTTTACAAAAGTTTTGCTTTTGAACACTTTTACAAGTAACAACTAGTATATGAAATTATGAAACTCATAGTTAAACTATTTATAAATATGTTCATACATTAATTATGTGTGAGAATTGTAGAAACTTGTGCATTAAGTGTCAAGATAATGGAATAGTTTTAAATAAAAAAGTATGTCTTTTTTAACTTCAAATGTATTAACCCAAAAAAATAGCACAGTAATAATTAATGGGTTTTAGAAAATACTGCAGAGCAGTTTTACATTTATAAAAGAAGGTTACTGTTAAGTCATAATTAGCGCGGAGTCTTGAAAGCAATTACGAATCCTTACCCAGGGAAACATGTTTCAATGGTTTTGGGAATTCAAAGGTATTTTATTGATCGACTATCTGCAAAGGGTAAAACAATAAATTCAGAGTACTAATGCAATATTTTGGATCTATTAAATGTAAAAGTTAGAGAAAAACGTTCAGGCTTACAACACAAAAAAATAATTTTTCATCAAGACAACGCACTAGCGCACAAGAGTGTTTTAACACTGGCTAAAATGAACGAATTAAGGCACGAGTTGCTTGACCACTCACCTTATTCTCCTAATTTAGCTCCCAGTGACTTTTAGTTGTTCCCCAATCTAAAAAAATTCCTAGCTGGCAAGTGTTTTACCTCAAATGAAGATGCAATTACAGTTGTAAACCACTATTTTGAAGGCCTTTTAATCAAGGGATAGAATGGCTAGATAAGCGTTGAACTAAGTGTGTTGAAGTTTAAGGAGATTATATTGAAAAATAAAATTGTTTTTGAAAAACTAACATTCTGCGCTAAGCTAAGAAGTTTCGGAACCGCCCTCGTATAATTTCAAATTCAAGATTATAAAACGGGAAACTCTTTCAAAAAAGAAAAACTTAAAAAAAATATCCAAATGTCCGAACAATTTGACTCATATTTTTCAGTGACAGTTCCACCCTCGAAAGGTCTGTTGGGACCGTCTTCAAAACTTAAACTGAAATACACTATGACTATGACCCTCACACGATCGAATGAACAACTGTTATGGTACAAAATAGTCAGCTATAAAGAGCGATTGTCATATTCAACAACTATTCTGAAACATTAACTTTGAAGCTGAGATTTTTAAAATTAAGATATTTTCGAAAAGTTAGTCTTTTTTTTATCCATAATGATAAGAAGATATTTGACTCTTTCGTAGAGTTAATGACACTGCTGTTCAAAACGATGCCGGTGAAGGTGATGTTGCTTGTATTTGCTAGTAAATAAGTATTTCTTGTATTTCTGTGATACTTATGCCAATTGAAAAGGTAAACTCCACAGCCCTGATTAATATTCCTTATGCTTGGTTTACACTATGTAATTTTTGTTGTCAAATTGTCCAAATTGTTGTTTATTGTATGAAAACGGGTTGTCATATGGTGTCATCTATATTTGCTATCATGGATGACGCCATAGATGACGCCATATGACAACCCGTTTAGAAACAACCAAAATAGAAACTTCATCAAATCCGCCGTCAATATTGCAGCACCTATTTACTGTCTTTTGCACTTAGTGAGACTAGATGTAATCCAAGAATATAGACCACGTTAACGACGATTGAAATATTACACTATATTTGAAAGTATTTAAGAGAACTTTAAAAATAACTTTGTCCCAGGTTTACAAGAAAATGAAAACAACATCAGTGTTTAACATACACAAAATACTACATATCACACTTAAAGCAAATAGCAAAGTAAACCAACTATTAAAAGAAATAAACTTTTTAACGTAATTTTTTAGCAGTAGAGTTTTTAGTTTCAACAATTCTTAGACGACATTGAAAAATTGTGAGTTTTAAAAGAAATAGAGCTGGTGTTTTTCACTAAGTAGCAGCGAATGTTTTTCTTAAAAAATATTTATTTGTATATACAATATAATGGTCTAAATTAATGTCTGCAAGCGTTGGTATTTTTAACTGTATAACTTTCTTTCATTACCCATAATAAAATACCGCAAATTTATTTGTCGCCATAGACACAATGCCACACTTGCCACATTGCTTACTGCTGGGCTGTTGTTTTTCTTATATATATCTGTATGTATTTGTTTTTGTACCTTACACCACCATTGTGGGGAGGGTATATTGGATTTGTACTGATGTTTGTAACGCTCAGAAATATTGGTCCAACACCCATCTTAAAGTATACCGATCGACTCAGAATCACTTTCTGAGTCGATTTAACGATGTCCGTCCGTCTGGCTGGCTGGCTGGCTGTCCATGTAAAGCTTGTGCGCAGAGTACAGGTCGCAATTTTGAAGATATTTCGATAAAAATTGGTACATGATATTTTTTCGGCCCCAGGATGGATGGGATTGAAACTGGTGGAAATCGGTCCATTATTCCACCTAGCCCCCATACAAATGTCCTCCCGAAATTGGGGTTTACCTGTCAGAAATCTTTGAATTATACAAGTATGCAAACAAAATTTACCACAGATGAGTATTAAATGAAGCTAAAGCACATCTATAAATTTCGTGAAGATCGGTCCATAATTAGTCGTAGCTCCCGTATAAGGCCCACTTCCAACAATCACTTAAAACAGTATAACTCTCTTAAAAATGTTGGTATGCAAATAATATTGAACACAAATACGTTTCGTCTATATGTCTATAATATGGCAGAAGTTTATGATGATCGGTGCATAATTAGTTGTAGCTCCCATATAAGGCAACTTCCGAAAATCACTTAAAAGCGTATAACTCTTTTAAAAATGTTTGTAGGCGAATAAAATTGAACACAAATATATTTAATATATATACAAATAATACGGTACAATTTTATTATGATCAATTCATAATTAGTCGTAGCCCATAAAATGCCCACTTTCGAAAATCGCTTAAAAGAGCATAACTCTCTTAAAAATATTGGTATCCAAATAAAATTCGACACAAATAAGTTTCTTGTATAAAGAAATGATGACACCTAATTGTATAATGGTCGGTCCATAATTACTCGAAACTCCTATATAAGACCCTATCCGTAATTCAATTTAACCTCCATAAATCTTTTAAACGTATTTATATCGAAATAAAGTTTAACACTAAATTTTTGGATGATCGGTCCACAATAGGTTATATCTCCCATATTACGTACATTTCTGGAAAACTGTTTTATACAGTGTGTAGGGTATTATATGGTCGGGCTTGACCGACTATACTTTCTTACTTGTTTCTCTTTTGCGTTTTTTACTTTTTATATTCAACGATAAGCTTAAGATGTACTACAATGTGTCTTATCCATTGCATTTATATATATATAGAACCACTACTAGCACCATTTCTCTTAGTTTTTTGGGTTTTTTCGTTCTACATTTATATTTTTCGCTGCATTTCTTTTTTTTTCATTTGCATAATTTTTTGCTATACAAAACCTCGTTTCAGAGAAGAGAACACATAAAGCATAACAAATAAATGTGTTTACATTTGTTAAAAAATCCTGGTAAAATTATGAGTTGTTATATTTTTCCCTTTTGTTGAATTTCATAACAGCAGTGCATTGTTTGTGTGTATTTATGCAGCAGGATATTCTTACACATATATTGTTTGCAACTGTAAATATATCTTACTTTCAAAATGTGTTGTATGCAAACAAAAATATTTTTAAGAATGGAAAAATTTACGCGTAAATATTTTCAATTAAATAAGATGGTTTCTGTAAAAGTATTTTCTTATTGGAGATTTTTGTTGCAGATATATTTAAGATAAATTTTCCTATTTTGCTTAATAGTTGGTACATTGTAGCAGTTAAACCTTTTGAATCTGTTTGTAATAAGTCTTCGTCTATGAACTGTTGACTGCTAATATAGAAAATATGTAAGAATAATTTTCTTTTTTATTTGTATATTCAGACAAATATTGTAAATTTAAGATATTTCAAAATGATTAAAGGATCTCTGCTAAGACTCGGCTAATTTTTTTAGCACTAAAAATAAAGTATTGTTCATATAAAATCCGTTGTCATAGATTTTTTATTATTTATGTAAGAAAACAAAATCATTTGGATTTCGGCATAGGCTCAACATAAGGCATTTTACATATAAAATCTGATCTCATATGTTATAATATACAATGGGGAACATAAAGGAGAACATGTTGGTACTTTGTGCACTTGTTATTGTATAAAAATAAAACTAATATAGAAAATTAGTTAGTGTTTTTTGCCATTTATATAGTGTTTACTATTTCAAAAATAATTCAAAATTGAAAATTAAAAGCATCAACTTTGAAATATTAATACAAAGGGCACGAAAAAACCGCATATACTAATGTTGCACCATACAAACACTTAAGGGAATGATAGTATTTTAAATTTTTAGTTCAAAGCCCTTCACAAATTTTTCAATTAATTAATTTACAATACCATCTCTTTCGCGCTGAATTGGTATTGTGCCAACTGTCTCTTAACAATTGACCATAAATTCTCAATCGGATTGAGATCAAGCCATTTTGCTGAGCACTTAATATACAATTCTATATTGAAACTAATATGACGTTATGGCATTCAGTTATGGGGTACCGACTCAGCTTCAAACATAGTAAAAATCTAGAGGTGCCAAAATTAAATCACAGCCGCTCCCTGGTATGTAAAAAATTCACACATTCACAGAGACTTAAATATATCGATGGTAAAAGCTGAGTTCAGGAAGCACGCTACAACATACATATTTAGCTATACTTGAAGCTCGTCCTAATTAACTAGCCCGAAACATTGTAAACTACAGAGGCTATATTCGATTGAGAAGAAGGTACACCAGTAATACCAGCAGGCATGTAAACTATTCTAGTGTAGTATTTTTAAACTTAAGATTCGAACACTTATTGTTAGTTCAATTTATATTGAAGATTCGATAAATACAAATAAAAAAAATAAAACCTCAAAACATATAATCCAATATGTGTATGAATATCATCATTATTGTTAGTTCTGTTGAAAATAGAAATTGCAATGCACAATTTGAGGTTTTTTTTATATTTCTATTGGCAGTAGTTTCATTTAGTTCTTTGAAATTACAGATTAACTACTGCACAATTTTAAGCCAGTAAAAGTTTCCACGAACTTTTTTATGAGTTCAATGAATAGAGTCTAAATTCTTATATTTTGCACATGATGCTAATAGTGTTATGGATATAAAATTGCTGGGAAAAGCAAACGTAATATGTGTAAATTTGAGACAGTAATATCTAATTTCAATAATAGTGAATTATTTGCTTTATTCTTTCCAGTTATTTCAAATGAAAGGGAAATTTCCTAAAGTTTAATTTACTAACATTCTACCTTAAATTGTTAATTTATGTGGGATTTTTTTTAACCACATATGTATGTATGTGTATAAATTATTGCGTTTTAAACATTATAAAATACGCCTATTTTATGTTTTTGTTTGAGATCAAAATATAAAAAAATAACAACACAATATCTAATTTTTTTTTACTTTATATATTTATTTATTCCCTCTTTTTTCTCTAATTTTTGTTGACAAATGAATCTGTGTAATATTGTTGTATTGAATGACAACATGAAAAAAAACAGCAAGAAATTCTAACATATTTGAAACAGTTACACTCTTTCCTAAATCAATGATCGCAACATATAAATTGATAAATTATGTGGATGCATGTTAAATATACCATGAAATGTAAACATTTCCCTTCAATTTATTCACTGGGTCAGATTAAACAAAAATGTAAACAATATTATATAAAAATGGAGAAAAATATGAAGAATGAAATTGACACAAACCTAAATTCCTGACAACAGCGAGAATAAATTTGTAAAGGCAATAGAATAAATAAAAAAAAAAAAAATATTTAAAATGAATAGCAAGTATATTGGGTAAAATATGGATTGTTAATAAAGCATTGTTCACAGTAAGCCCGGTCGCATAAATGTTTTAATGTTTATGTAACCAAAAAAGCAAGTATTCCATACTTTTGACTTACACATTGATACCGATTCCGTAATATCTAAGAAAAACTAAAATTTATTTTCTTCGTATATACATTGGTGGTCATATAATTAGAAACGACTTTTCAGCATATATGTATATTTGTTCACATATTTTAAAAATTTAGTTCAACATATTAAAACTAACTTTAAAATGAAAAAGATTCACAGAATCAATACTATTTTAAGGAAAATTAACTTAGACTACATAAAACAAAACGCAATATCAAATTGATCACATGATTAGAAACTAAAGAAATATTATCAAAAAACCTTAGTGAGTTTTAACAAAACGGACTTATCCTTTAATATTTTATTGGATAACCCTTGTTTTTGACAACATTCGTCAGTCTTTTTGGTAAACTCTTTAACAAACGCTGGCATGTTTGCAGAGATACATATGTTTTTCCAGCTTTGTTGTAACAATTAAAACATTTCATCATAATTTGGTGGATTTTTGTCCTTGAGAATTTTTTTACAATTGCATGTAAGTTTGTAATTGGGTTATGATAAGGACTTTTAGGTGGTCACTCAAGAACATCAATATTTGTATCCAAAAGCCAACATTTCACTAACCGTGAAGTGTTCTTTGGGTAATTATCATGCTGGAAAATGTATTGGGTGGGGATATTCTCAAAGCAATACAGTTCCATTGCATTTTCCAAAATTTTTTTATATTGATGCTGATCCAATATTCCCTGAACTCGTGCACTTGAATCCACACGATGCCAAGAAAATGTACCTCAGACCATAATAGACTCGGCACTGTGTTTCACTGTTTTAACAGTGTAACTGAGGTCTAAGGCTTTATTTGGAGGACGTCTAACATAAAATTTCCATCATATTGGAACAGATACGTCGCTCCAGAGAACTCTATTCCAGTACCGTAGATCTTTTCTCTGCAATTGCGCATTATGTTTGTTTTTAGTGCAGAATTTCAGCGCCTCTGGTGGTGAGTAGGCGCATTATGTTAAAGCTTGATTTTGTAGCCTTTATTTAATTATTTTACTTCGGTGGCGTTTGAATGCTATACCACCGAAGGAGGATGTTGTGATAAATATTAGAAAAATATATATATATATATGTAGAAAACTAATAATTATCAGAAACTGATGTTGTTTGAGTGGCAGCGGCTGGAAATCGAACCCGGGCTATAAATATCAACTAATGCTTAATGATCAAATGCACTAACCAATAACGCAATAGCACCCACAATGTGCAATAGCCGACATTGAAAGTTTTTCATTTCAGTAACACTGCACAATTTGTAGAGTACATGACCCATTTTCGAAATTATACCGTACTAAAATTATTACAAGTTGTTTAACAAATTATACGAGTACTCACTTTACCACTAATAAAAAAAAACAATTTTTATATTTTTTTTTAAATTTAACTTAGAACTCAACGTGTTGTGTATCAACAACAATGTTGATTGTTTACGCATTGAATAACAATTTATAGTGTAGGTCTTCAAATATTCTATTATATCACCACTGTAATTCTGTATTTTTGTTCAAGTAGGCGGATTCATTTATTTGTGTATTACGTCGACCCGATTTCTTTAATACCAATCAATTTCAGCTTTTAATAATTACTCGTACAAGTAAAAGAAGACAATACCGCTGACATTGGAAAATTTACGATTGAAAATTCTGCGCTGTAAAATTCATGTCATTTTACTACCTATATATCATTATGCAGAGGTATCTTTGCAGATAGATATCTAGACACACTAAAAGCCTGATTTAGTAAAGCTGATAAAAAGTTTGTTTGTATTAAAATGATCTTCATAAACACTTTCAAGACAAACGTTTTATCAGTTTTACTGAATCAGGACTTACGATTGGTATCTTATACTTCTGTCTCAAATCAGTGCTCTTGTAAGTTTGTAAGTCGTTGACTACAGTCTTTATTTTAAAAAGAATCCTTAAAACAAACACTCTGTAGGCATTCTTTTAAATAAATATATGAATAAAGTAAATAAATAATTAAAATAAAATTTTGAACAAAGACCTTTATGTGAACAATTCTTAAATATTACAAAAATGTGCCTTATTACATGAGTTTGTTTATTACTTCTGCTACAAAATTGCTCGGTTAATATACAAATATTAGCAAAGTCTTTTAAGAAGCAAATTAAATATAATTTAAAGTTTTAGTTTAATCCCCATCTACACATTTATTTTCAGCACACAACAAACAAATTCAGCAACACTAAATCGAAATAAAAAAATCTTTCCTATATAAACCGAACTGAAATATGACACCTTTAACACATACAGCTTAAGTTTACATTTCTAAAATGTATTTATTTTTTTCAGTTTTAGCAGACAATGATGTTGGAAAAAAATCCGTCTATAAAGCAAAATAAATTGTAAAATCAATAAAACCTTTTTATTTGGTCAACATTTAGAATACACATACCTTTTTCTGTATTATATGTCGTATTTCTAGCAATTTTCTGTTTAAAACCGGATATACACAATGTGTATATGTAAGCTGTCTATTTTCTAAATAAATAAATTATGATGAATTTGTCAATTCCCTTTTCAATTCAATTCAGCCTGTTAAACATAAATAATAGCAAATTTAGAATGTTTTTTTAGACATAGAACTTTAAGTTAGCAACATTTTTCAACCGGCGGCCATTTTGTCAGCTGTCAAGTGATTTATATTTAGTTTTGGCATTTCAACATGAATAGATGGACACCTGAACAATGCTTAAAAATTGTGCAAATTTATTTTGAAAATCATGGTTCTGTGTTTTTAAGATGTACCGAACTTTGAAATTGAATAAAACAAAGATGATCTTTTTTAAATTGCTATGAAATTTACTTTGTTCGAAAGATAATCTTCTGGCATTATAATTTAAATATGACTTCTGGAATATGGCTGGCTCGAACGTGGTCTAATGTGAAGGCCCAATTTTTGATGATTTTTCAAACACTTGTGGCCGTATATTGGCAATAAATCGGCGAGTGTTGTCTTCTAAGTGGTCAATCGTTGCGGTCTTCTCGGCGTAGGTTAGCGACTTCAAACGCAAATGACTTGATAGCTGACAAAATGGTCACCAGTTAAAAAATTGTTGTCAGGTTAAAGTTTTATACATTTAAAAAAACACCCTATACAAAAAAAAGAAACGAATCATACAATATACATATGTATGTATATTGAAATGAGTTGTAATCACTGAAGTGAACTGATTATTATATATTATTATAATTATACAATATTTGATTGAAAGCTGATTTTTTCATCAAAAAGTGAAGAGAAGGCAATAAATACTACAAGTTGTACAAGAATTAACATACAGTGTTGGAAAAAACTTAAGAACGGCTTCTTCATTTGATGCAAATAAGGCAGAACTTACGAATCTAAGGTATATCAGAGCTGTTAATTAATGATTATTAATCTTAGTGATTAGTAATCGAATTAAATTTTTTTGTTTCTGTTTTAATTAATTAACTAAGATTAGTTATCGAAATTAAGGATTAATAATCGATTAAAATTAAATGTAGGTCAGGATTAAAGAGGATTTATTTAGATTAATTTATTTTTTAAAAAGAATCCTACGATTAATACATTTAATTAAATTAATAATCGATTAATATTTTAGATTTATTTGGATTAAACAGGATTAATTTATAATAAAAAAAAAAATTGGTACATGTAGTTCAGGTAGATTTAACAAAAAAAAAATAACAATTCAGGATTAAACAATTAAAAATTAATAATTAAACAAATTATTATAAGTAAACAAACAAACAAACTTATTATATAGAGTTTCCAAAAAACAATTAATCCTGTTTAATCCAAATAAATCCCAAATATTAATCGATTAATATTTTAGATTAAATGTATTAATCGTAGAATTACTTTTAAAAAATAGATTAATCCAAATAAATCCTCTTTAATCCTGACCTAAATTTAATCCTAATCGATTATTAATCTATAAAAATTAAGTCAATTTTAATTAATCGATTAAATAAATAAAAAACAAATTAATTAATTGATTATTAATTTTAATCCAAATTTAACAGCTCTGAGGTATAGGACCATTTTCGTCGTTAGTCTTTTTTTTGTAATAAGTGAACAAAATTTTTTTTTATAATACTCTACAAAGGAATGGAGCTATTTTTCATACAGCTTTGGGACCAATTGTAAATTTGTGTTAAAATTAAAAACAATATATTAAAAACAAAAACAATATTATTTATAATAACGGGCGAATTGTGAGAAAAGTAGTAATAGGTAATATTCAGGGTCTGACTTGTTTACTTTGCTAAAACAATGGGAAATCGAAGATTTTTAAATTGCCTTCATATAAATAATAAAAAAAACAATAAGGGATCTAAATGGTACTAAGCTCAAGATTCAGGAGTAATGAAATATATGTAAAGATACCCCAAATGCAAACGTTTTTAATTGATATTTACGAATAATAAAAAACCTAACAGCTGGATTAATGTTTGTAAAAAGTAGTTGTAATGGTGTTTTTAAGAATTTTACCATGAGCACTTTGAGGCCAATGATCAATAATGACTTATTTAATACAAATTAGGCTGGATTTTTCAAGTCTTCTAATTTTGTCAATCTTTCTCTAGAAATGAAAAAATTTTCTTTGAAATTTGTTGTTAAACCCTCAGGAAAAGAATGCCATACTAATGACCATATATCGACGGTACTCTGACGCAACCTGGTAACTCATTTTTTGAAGATTTTGAGTTTAACCCGTATTCATATTAATAATCACCCCTATCGTGAATAAAAATTCCACATGAAATTTGTTCCCTTTTCACATTTTCCTTTTAATATGTTTCTACACAACTGTGTAAAATTTTAAATAAAAATCTCCACCCGTTAATTATTAATTTAAAAAAAACAGAACCTCGAATCTCATGCGTCTAATTTCAAGTTATTAAAATTAGATCTTAGAAAACATTTATTTTGAGCATTTAAAATAAACTACTGCATTTATTTATACATGTAATACCTCGTAACTGACATTTATTTATAAACTTAGCGGATTGTAAACTCGTATATCAAAATTTAATCGAAAAACTAAACATAAAATAAATTCTTAAGCATAATTAACATATATACTTATCTATAAGAAGTTAATAAAACTTTCAAATTAACAACAAATATTCAAAGGCTTTTATTTAGATTTTCTAAAAAAAATATTTTTTGTCTCTCCTGCAAAGTAGTGTTTTTTGAAATACAATATTACGTCAGAGTACCCACGATCAGGCTCACAGCGCAATAAAATCTCCCTTTTAATCAGCTGTGTTACGAAAATTAGCGTCCTATGAGAAATGTTAATTGTTAAATAAACATAACATCATTGGAAAATATGTTTGGTAAACAGCAAATTTCGTGGTCCGCACCTGTGAACTGGCCACCTAAATGTTGTAATATCACACAATCCAAATAATATTCTATTCAGAATATGTTTCATATATATGTATATAAAAATCATTCGGCCAAATTTTTAGGTGATCGGTATATTATTATTGTAATTGTAGAGTAACTGAACATTGGAGTTTCCGAATGGACCACCTATAGCGTAGTCGTATGTAAATTGTTGTTATTTACGGCTTAACAATAAGTGGAATTTATTAAAAAAATAATCTATTAAACAAAGACTTTTTGTACATAAAATTAATAAAATATTCTTTATAAAAATAGGAAATAATATACAAATTATTATTTCTACATTAAATTTCGTTTTTTTTTTGCTTACGTTGCGTTATTTTATTATAATCCTAAGTCTTCGAAATTATTATTCAATTACAACAAGTATTTCATATAAAAGTAATTACAATTCAAATACTCATATCTATTTGTATTCAGTACAGTACTAATTATTTCCCACTTACAACACAACAACTTTACAACATGTAACACTCCCCCATTGTGAACACAAAGTGCTAAAACTGTTTTCCCTTTTAAACAGAAGAGAATACAAAAAAAAACAGCTAATTAAAAATAAATCATTAAAGATTCTACATAAACATAAAAAAGTACAAACAATAACAACAGCAAATAAATACATATAGAGAAAAATGTTCCAAAAATATAAATTATATCATTCATCATGGATGCTCCACCCTGAACATTAACTTTGTCTACAACATATAACAGCAACAACTACAATTACAACAAACACTGCACACGTACAATTTGTTGTTTTTTTTTATAGTAATTTAAGTTTTTACTAATTGCCATACATTTTTTTCCTGTTCATTTACTTTTTCTCTTCCTGCCTGTAAATTGTCGCTCTACTCACTCTCACTCTTACTTAACTTTCCTCTTTAAATTGTATTTTATGGATGCCTTTTTGTGTATTAATGTATATGTGTGAGTGGTTGTAGTTGTATGTGTTGCTGTCTGTAAACAATTGAGATCCTTGTGAGACATTTACTAACTTAATTTCAACGCATTTACACTAACATTTATTTCAATTTTATTAAAACAAAAAAAAAAAAAAAGAGGAGACAACACCTACTGCCATGATAAAAATGTAAATATAAAGACTTATGTAAGGACTGAGTTAACATAAATTACTGAATGAGTTATAACCATCAGATATCATGTATTTTTTTTACATCAGTGTGTAGTGTGATTCATTTAGATCTTTTTATACTCTACATCACCACAGTGGGGAGAGTATAAAGAATTTGTGCTGATGTTTGTAAAGCCAGAAATACTAAGTCAAACATCCACCTTTAAGGTACACCGATCGACTCTTGATGATTTTACAATTTTGAAGAAATTGTGATAAAATTAAGTACATGATATTTTATCCGCTCAGGAACGATTGGGATTGAAATTGTCTTCACGAAATAGGGGTTTATAAATGTTTTATTTAAGCACGTCTCCAAACAATTTTCGTTAACAATCCAATCTACATATTTGATTTAGTACACAGAAATTGAGATTTAAATATTAATATAATGGAAGGGTTATATGATGTTTTTTAAACAAGTTTTAGACAATATAAAATGTATAATAAGAAATCTTAAGGAAAACCATCAAAGAGTGATTAATTAAAATAAATATAGAGAAAACGTACCAAAAAATACCCTGAGCAAATAAGTCTCGAAAAAGAGTCCTTCTTATGTTTTTTAAACTTATTTGGAACTTTAATAAAGAAAAACAAACTAAAAAAAAATTGCTCAGCTTTTGGGTTTTGAAGCAGTTTTAAGCAAAAGTAAACAAATAATTAAAAATACTAAAGAAAATCATAAAAGGTTTAAGGCAATATTAAAACTTATGGAAAAAGTAACAAAAACTACCGCAAAAAAAGTACCAAATAGTAGAAAAAACAGACCTTCTAAGGTTTTTTTTAAAGTATTTTTAACATTGGTAAATAAAAATGACGACTAGTAAGAAAATCACTTCCTTGATCGATTTAACGATGTCTGTCCATCTGGCTGGATGACTGGCTTGCTGACTGGCCGGTCGCAATTTTGAAGATATTGTGATAAAATTAAGTATATGATATTTTATCCGCTCAGGAAATCTTATTAAAGAACATAACCTCTTAATAATGTCGCTATCCAAATATCTACACAAATTGTTCGGTCGAATTTTATAATAATCAGTCCACAGTTAGTTATAGCTCCGATATAAGGACCACTTTCGAAAATTACTTTAATGACCATATTACGAAACTGAGCGTTTTATGCAGCTTATTTTAGCAACCGGATCATTGATCTGGTCGACCAGTTCCTGTTATATCACACCTCTACGTTTTTCTTTGGGGTTATGTGCAGTCAAAATTGTAATGCATGAGCTGCCGATAGCAATGCTGAGAAGATTCGTAATTCGAAAAATACTGGTAGCAATGCTGAGAAGAGTGTTCGAAAATTAAACCTTCTATTTTAAGTTTCTTATTTAAAATGTAAAAATTTTTAAATTGATCTGCCTACAGACATAATAATAAAAGTTTATTGGGATCTGTAAAATACAGTTTTGTAAGAAATAATAAAAACGGGTTCAGTATTTTCAATGATGATTACAAACGAATGCCTTTCTTAATTCTAATTCTATATCAGTCAAACTACTGATGAGCTTATGTTGAATCAATGCTGATAAGTTTCCTATAAATCTCTTTAATAGCCATATTTGATTGCCAAAAGGTGGATTTAGTCATTTGTTGCAAACAAAATATATTGTTCGGACAAAGTTTTCTTCATGCGAATATTTTCTCTCTCTTAAAAAGGCAGACGACAAACTCCATAAGAAAACAAACTTTGTCCGAACATATATTTTGTTTGGAACGAATGGGTGAAGCCACCATAATTTTTATAGAAAATTTTAATCTGCTTGGCAAAAATACTCAGAACAATGTTTGCAATTTTGTTTGCAAGACATCATTGAAATATATTGGAAATAATATAATCAATAGTTAAAACATTTCAATTGCACTGCACTTTATTTGAAAAGATTTTATAGCTTCGAAACAAGAAAAATTATGCGTAAAATTCTACTACTGATGTATTGTTCCAATTCAAAGGTTTTTCAAGAAATTTACATTTAGTCATCAGAAGAGCTCAAAAAAAGTTTTATGTACATATGTATGTGCATCTGTTACGAGTCTCACAATTTGAAATAATCCTCAAGATGCTTGATTAAAAGCCCATGGTCCGAGAAAAAGGTACCTTTTTTTGAGAAAACAAAATATTGAAAATAGCTTGTATTTTGTTAAGAAACATATACCGGGAATATTTTAGAAATATACTATGCTCAGCTGAAATGAAGACAAATTTGTTTGGTTACAATCCTCGAACTTAAATATTATTGAACAACTTTGGAAAAGAAAATAGCGAGATATAAACCTAAAAACAAAAACAATATGTGGAAATATCAAGAAGCAATAAAATTATATCCATGAATAGTAGGTAAGAATAAATGTTAAAAATCAATGCAGATACAATTAGATATTAATACTATGCGACACATAAAAGTAAATTCTGAAGAAAATATATTGTTCTTGAGTTTTTTCTAGCACCTTATGTATAAAATAATATTAGCTATGTTTTCCTTTACCAGACAGAAATGCTTTAATTTAACATACATATACACATCCATACATATACTTATATAATTCCAAGAACTGAATTATTCTTGTATTAAGTAGAACTATAATAAAGAATTTATAATGATAAGCGAATTCATTAACACTCGTCCTTACATACAATTCACAACAAAATCGAAAAATAGCACAAGAAATCAGCTAAATAAACCACAGATCAAAAGGACACTCACACACACAACATAACTAACCCAGCAAGAACAACAGCAACATTCAGACTAACTTACATTTCATTACTTTATTACACTGTGATACATACTCGATACGAAGATACGAAAAGTTACATTACATAGCCCTACATACGATTTCCTGTGTTTGTGCAAGTTTATGTAGCTACATGTGTGTATAATGTAGCCATAGAGTGCCCAAAAACAACGAAAGTACAGCTATAGTGACAATAGTAAAATTGTTTTGAAAAATTATTGCATTTGTTGTACATGCAAAATAAACCACATGAAGTTAATAGACATTAGTTCAGGGAGTAACAGCACAACACAACATGGCAAATAGCAATGGCATTGGCAACAACGATAACCGCAACATTCACAATTATAACAACATATCGGACTTGCTGTTGTTACTTCATGTATCTATGTACCTGTCTGTTTGTCTATCACTGTGCTGTATGTGTCTTGTGAATTGCGACACAGAAACAAACATTTTTTATCCCATTTTACCCCAGAAAAAAAGGTTATATTTTGGTTTTAGTCTTCATGTTTTTTTTTCCTTTTTATTTACCTCACATTGTTTTTAATTTTTTATTTTACTGTTAGAAACCAACTTTAAGTTTGTGTGGTATGAAATGTCTTTGTATCCCATTGGGCTGGATGATGTAGTTAAAACACAAATATTTATATGTATGTACTTTAATACATCTTTTGTATGCTTTGCTTTGACTCTGTGTAGTTTTACTTAACGTTAGTCTTAAGATTCTTGATAACATTTCTGTGGAGAATTTATATTGTGGGAATAAACCACGTGACAATTGACAAATCATTTGAGACCTTTTGCATACTTTACCATAAAATGTATGAAAAATGTATCTATTGTAAGTTTTTCCGAAAACATAAAATAAAATTCTGTATAAACCAAAAGTCCCCGTTTGCACAGGGAAACATTTGGAAGGGAAACATCTGGAATTCTGTTATGTATTTTCTTTGCGGTCATACAGAGAAACATTGTTGTCGCAAACAGTCCAGTTTATATATTTTTTTTTCGACATTTGTCTAATTGCAGTGTTGTTTTTTATAATTATACCCATATTATAAAACCATAGTGGGGAGGGTATATTGGATTTGTGCTGATGTTTGTAACGCCCAGAAATATTGGTCCAGCACCCACCTTAAATTATACCGATCGACTCAGAATCACTTTCTAAGTCGATTTAACGATGTCCGTCCGTCCGTCTGGTTGGCTGGCTGGCTGGCTGGCTGTCCATGTAAAGCTTGTGCGCAGAGTAGAGGTCGCAATTTTAAGATATTTTGATAAAATTTGCTAAGTGAAATTTTTTCGACGCAAGGATGGACGGGATTGAAACTGGTGGAGATCGGTCCATTATTTCACCTGGCCCCATACAAAAGACCTCCCGAAATTGGGGTTTACCGCTCATAAATGTTTTAATTATGCATGGAACCAAACAAATTTCATCACAAATGAGTGGTAAATGAAGCCAAATCACATCTACAAATTTTGTGCAGATCGGTCCATAATTAGTCGTAGCTCCCATACAAAGCCCACTTCCGAAAATCACTTTAAAGAGCATAACTTTCCCAAAAATGTTTGTATTCAAATAATATAGAATACAAATATATTTCATATGAATACAAATAATACGGTACAATTTTTTTATGATCGGTCCATAATTAGTCGTAACTCCAAATATAAGGCCCACTTCCGAAAATCACTTTAAAGAGCATAACTCTCTCAAAAATGTTGGTATCGAAATAATATTGAAGGCAAATATATTCCAATTGCATACAAATACTACGGTACAGTTTTATTATGATCGGTCCGTAATTCGTCGTAGCTCCCATATAAGGTCCACTTCCGAAAATCACTTTAAAGAGCATAACTCTCTCAAAAATGTTGGTATCGAAATAATATTGAAGGCAAATATATTCCAATTGCATACAAATACTACGGTACAGTTTTATTATGATCGGTCCGTAATTCGTCGTAGCTCCTATATAAGGCCCACTTCCGAAGATCACTTTAAAGAGCATAAATTTCTTAAAAATTTTGGTAATCAAATAAAATTCGACACAAATAAGTTTCTTATATAAAGAAATAATGACACCTAATTTTGTAATGGTCGGTCCACAATTAGTCGAAACTCCCATATAAGACCCTCTCCGTAATTTACTTTAAGCTCCATAAATCTTTTAAAAGTATTTATATCGAGATAAAATTTAACTCATATAATATTTATATTCACAGAAATCATGACACTAAATTTTGGTCCAAAATAAGTGATATCTCCCATATAACGCCCATTTCTGAAAAACTGTTTTATAATTACATATTCTAGGTGTAGGGTATTATATGATCGGGCTTGGCCAACTATACTTTCTTACTTGTTTCTACTGTATTTGATTTTCTAATGTACACAATCAGAATGAAAGCACAAAGCATGTCTCCGAGAACGGGAAACAAATTTCATGTTCTCTTCCCCACCCGTCCCTCTCTTCCAATCAAAATGTTTCCCTTCCAAATGTTTCCCTGTGTAAACGGGGACAAAGGAAGATCTGTAAAAAGTAGAGATTGCTTCGTTGAAGCAGAGAGAGTAAAAAGCTAGTATTAAGCTAAAAATAGTTAAAATCAGTTTTTTAGAAGTGGATGCTATATAAGAGCTTTGACTTCATTTGTATTGATCAATATAAAACAAGTAAGAAAGTACAGTCGGCCAAGCCCGACCATTTAGTACCTTGCCTTCCGTGAATATAAATATTATGAATGTTATATTTTAGTTCGATATAAATACTTTTAAAAAATTTATAGAGGTTAAAGTGAATTACGGAGAGGGTCTTATATGGGAGTTATAACTAATAATGGACCTACAATTATAAAATTAGGTGTCATCATTTCGGTATATATGAAACTTATTTGTATTGAATTTTATTTGGATACAAACATTTTTAAGAGATGTGTGGTCGTTATAGTGATTTATGGAAGTGGACCTTATATGGGAGGTACGATTAATTATGGACCGATCACAATAAAATTGTACTATATTATTTGTATATATGTGAAAGATATTTGTGTTTATTATGATTTGGATACCGATATTTTTAAGCGATTTAAAGGGATTTTCGAAAGTTGGGCTTATATGGGTGTTATGATCAATTATTTACTGATGTTCACACAATTTGTACATGTGATTTGGCTTCATTTACTACTCATTTTTGTTGACATTTATTTAGATACTTGCATAATTCAAACTTTTATGATCGTTAAACTCCTATTTCGGGAAGGCATTTGTATGAGGGCCAAGTGAAATAATGGACCAAATAATGGAAACTGTTTCCACCTTTAGACCGAAAAAATACATACTTAAATCAGTCTCATTTTTGGATTACATCAAGTACGAATTAGTGCTTATATCTAGTTTATAATTCTTGAATCAAGCTTATTTACGGATTAATTTAATCTCAGACATTCTTAAGGAGAGCTCAAATTAAGATTTTGTTGACTTGATGAATCCGTACTTGTACTCGGTATAAGAAAGTTCGTGCTTACCCTACCATTGACACCGCTACGGATTGATATAAGTACGGATTACTCAGTTTTTTTTATGAGTGTAGGGACTAATTCTAAAAGACCCTAGTTCAATTTTAGCCTCTATCGTAGGTCTTTATGTTGGTTTTTTGGTTGGTTAACGTAATTCCCTGCTTACTGAAATCTTTTGATTCTGTTTTGAAAACGACCACACCACTCGTTGAATAAATCTATAATGTATATAATTGATACTATATCCACCTTGTTGCGTTCAGGTATCCAATGATATCGCACCATCTAATACATGATGTACCCGCTAGGTTGTTTAGTATATGATTCTTGAAAAATTTGAGTCTAGAGTTTTGAAGAGCCGGATATTCATAGAGAAGATGAAACACTGTTACGTCTTTCTCTTGGTCCTGGCAACTACGGCAGTGATTATCTACTGAAGGCAAGACCGAGTCTGCTTGCATGTTTACCAATCGTCCAATGACCGGTTAGCATCGATATGATATACGAGATGTCCTTTCGTTTCTTTAGGTCTTTATATAGTTAAATTTTAGCTTCAATCGTGGGTCTTAACGAAGTTCAATTTTAGCTTCAATTGTAGACCTTTATGTATTATATATTTAATTTATTTATTAAGTAATAATTGAATGAAATAATATTTCTCTTTTCTGACACTTTATCCTATATATAACTTACCTGCAGTTACAAATAACAACAAATATCATTGTTTTTTTTTTTTTTGTTTTAAAAGCATTACACCATTATAATATTCTTTCACCTGGAAAACGTACACAAATCTCCCCACGGTGGTAACACAAAAAAAAAACAAGAAATACAACAAATAAAAGTCATTCCCCCTGGAATGAATGAATGAATGTTGTCATAATCCACAATTTTTTGTGTTTAATATAAATATAAGTCGTCAAAGTTGTGTTATATTTTTTTCTGCTATTTTAGTCTTTAAACAATATAAACACTTTATAATGGTTTTTAAATAAGACTGAAGTTGTTTGTTTTTTATAAACTCAATGTTGGTCATTTATTATTTTTTGTTTTCACAGGAGGACAGAGAATTTATAACAGCAATGAACCACTACTAAACACGTTCATATGTACGAGTATAAGAAAGACAGCAACAAAAATCCTTCAAGTTTTAATTTTTTATATATATGTACGTATTTTTATATTTGTTTTTTTTTTGTTTGTGTATTTAATTTGTTGTTGTTGTCTGTTTATATCTATCACTGTTATAATTGCTTCTGCTGTTGTTGTTGTTGTTCTTTTAATATAATAGTCATGATTTTCATGTCAACTGTCAAGAAAATTTAACTTGACAAACATACAATCGAATAGACTGACAGAAAACATTGCAATACAGATCACAGATATGAGTATAAAATAGAAAGACAAACCGACATTTATTTTTACTAACCTAAACACACAGTTACGTACAATCTAAAATGAAAGCCAAATAACTAAAACTCTTTCAAACACATTCACTCTATTTGTATAAGATAGTAACTAATAAACATATGTTTAGATACTTCACCAGCGGAAAAAATTTCTAGGCGTCCACTTATCCGGCCTTCTAAAACACATTCATGTTATTCCATTATGTTTTTCCATATCCCACAAAAATACAATTCAAGTTGCAGTCTTCATACCACCAGAAAAAAAAATTAATTAATAAACCGTTGCATGAAACTAGAAGAAAGTAGAAAATCTTCTATAAATTTAGTATTTTATAAAATTTTGCTTTCTAAAATGCAACTGCATTTAATTATTTAATATTTTATGCTGACTTTATTATTTATACAGCAGACCTTTTTTCCTTCTGTATTCATTCTATTTATATCAATAATCCAGCAATGATACAACAATCCGAAGTTAAATACCTCGGTATACACTTCGATCGACGACTTACATGAAAATCCCTAATAGATTCAAAATTGACTCAAATGAAATTGAAATTAATCCAAATTAATTGGCTCATTGGCAGAAACTCTAAGCTAAGCTTAGATTGCAAGCTCCTGCTCTACAACTCAATCATAAAACCTATATGGTGTTATGGAATACAGCTATGGGGACCAGCTTCAGCTTCAAATGTAGACAGAATTCAATGACGTCGAAATAAATAGCTACGAATGATTACAATTGCCCCCTGGTATATACAAAATTCGAATATCCATAAAGACCTAAACATGCCTTTGGTAAAAACAGAGATCAAAAAAAAAATGCAGAGAAACACTTAAAAAAGCTTGAAAAACTTATTTTTAGTTCGTTTTTAATGAAGATACAATAAATAAATAAGTGTACAAAAAAAAGTAGGTCTTCTCTCACAACGCGTAAAATTAAAATGATTTTGCCATACTGGCGTGTGCTTGTGTCTAAAATATAAGGCCTTTAGGAAGGACTCTTTACTGCATATTTTTCCTGCTAAGCTTTGTTAGACACTCAAACTTTTACAGACAAATATTTATACTGCCAAAAACAGTCAGTTGGAAAGACAGTTGAACATGGTGTTTTTTCATTAAGTTTATTATTGTATATAAAAAAACATAAAATACATTTACACACTAGGGTAGCACTGTTCTTAATTTGTTTGCCATTTCCAGGCAAGACCTGGAATATAAGGCGGGTGTGGCAAAATAAAGGAAGTGATTGGAAACACTTCTTTCGAATTAGTTTTTAACAGGTATTGCAACATGTGGACTAATGGAATATTACACTTTCAGGTGCGGTCACATATTCTGGGCATTTTTCTGCCAATGGTCACCTCAAACGAAACAGTTAAATTCGGTACAGGTTCTCTTTACTGGTCTCAACAGATTTTAGGATAGGACTTTTTTGCTCCCACCAGAAACAGAGCATTACCTAAGAGCTTTGGATATTTGGCTTTGGTGTCGATTTGGTTGATTGGCCTGGTATCACATACGATCTCTTATGGTTCGCGTACCCAATTTCCTTACATTTGGATAAATTCTGCTGCTCATAAACATTTTGATATTTCTGCTTGAGTAGGTCCCAATGATTTTGCCAAGCACTTGTTACGTTTGACAACTATCTTAGTGAAGTAATATAGGGTGATTCAAGTAGAGATGCTTTTTTCAATAGCCTTTTTTTGACAGATCACGTGTGAGTCGTGTCATGCTGTCATGTTTTCAAATCGTTCAACTTTATTACGAAAATTCACGTTCAGTGAGGAATGCGTTTCGTGCACTTTGCTCATCACCCATTTTGAGACCCAGCATTCATTATTGGATAATATTTGATCGACTAGAACACGTCTAGCACACTGTGAATAAAATATAGCGGCCGTAGCTGAAAGTGTACACGAAGACCGTAGACGACTTGGCATATTTTACGTCGAGATCTTAAATTGAAAGCGTACAAAATACAGCTTGTGCAACAACTGAAGCCACTCGACCTCCCCAAGCAACATTGAATAGATTTATTGAGAGAACACTTCGGTGACGCTTTACCTCCAGTTCTTTTTCTTCAGACTTCTTTGCTTGGTCCTGGCGAACATTGTCTTCCGTGTCAAAATCTCCACATCTGAACTTCATAAACCATCTGTCGTACGTTGAAACCAATGAAACACATTGACCATAAACTTCGGTAGGCAATCGTAGTGCTTTAGCGGCACTTCTTTTTCAAATTAAAGAAGTAAATCAAAACTTTCTCCAAGCGACGATTTGTGCCACAAAATTCAACGTTTTCATACCAAAATAAAATTTCTGTTTCGAAACTAAGTGGGAATAAATGTCAGATATGCATGTGCTCTTTAAAATTAAATATAAGTTACTAAAGAAAATAATCGCGTTCAAAATATAAAAACTCGGTTTGTACCCACAATAATGCTAAATATTTTTTTTAGTTGTTAAAAGTAATGACTAGAATTTGAAGTGGCAGTAAAAAAATATAAGGGACAGAAATGTAGCCCTTACAGAGCAATGAACACTGGTATACAATTATGATCGGACGAAAAATAACGACACAGTGAACAAAATACTGAAAGGGTGGTATTTGTAGGCGTGTTAAAAAAGAAATAAAAAGCATTATTTCTGGAATTGTTGTTACATTATCTTTAATCCCAAGGGTGACTGACACAACTTTTTTTTGTATGGAAGGTGAAACACTCTATGGTACGTATGGGAGAACAATTTCAGAACTTGGTAATAACGAAAATCCAAAAAAATTTAAATAAGCACCAGCCTAATATATAAATATATACAGATATAAATGCATTTGCAGAGCAATATAAACAAAACTGACAAGCAGGACTTATAAACCAACAACATTTGCCTAGAACAGCAAAACAATCATGTAGCAAAAGTGGCAATTCCTATTAAAATCAACTAAATAAATATGAAATTTTCTTGTAGTTGACTGTTGGTTTTATGGTGAATTTGATGGCCCAAGGTTGTTTGAAAAAAATTACTACACTAATAGAGATTTTATAGTTTAATCAAACCTTTATAAAGAAAATACACATTAAATTAACAAAATTTTTAAATTTATCAACCTATTTATGCACTTATTCACTCATGTAAATATCATATCATTAAAATTATAGTATTATTTATTTTATTTTTTATATTATAATTTGCCAAATAGCTTTATGAGTACAAGTTCCTCTTCAAAATCATGGTTCAGTTTAAAAATAAATAACAATTATTGTTAATTTATCATTTCGCATAAACCATATACTTGTACAACTCCTTGCCACATTATATTAACAAACAACTAATAATTTGCTTAAAGTGTCTTGTTAAACATGAAAATTTACTCATTTAAATAAACCATTGTGTGCAAAAAGGGTGCGTCAATGTAGATGTGTAGTAGGACTGTGGGGGGGAAAGTGGAAATTTAATAAAAAAAAATTACGTGAAAATTGTGTATACGAATGCTGCTAACACAGACATGCATCATTAATAGAGTAAATGTTTATTTATATGTGAATGCAAGTGGAATACTTATTTGTTTATGGTATATGTGTAAATATGCGTGTTTATTTGTATTCACTATATATACATATATATATGTATATGATTGTGTATTCGTATTTGTTTGTAACCACCTTGTATTATGGTCATATGGTAACCTGTTTTGCATAATTAATCGTACAAAGTAAACCACATGTAATATTTTTACATTAAATTATTAAGTCACAGTATGTTGAGATAGAAATGGAGACGGGTGACAGGTTTAGAGGCTATTTACCGTGGCTTATCGGTAAAGCAACGTAAATGAAATTTTTATCAAACTTTGATAAATTATTGCTATAAATGAACCATTTTCTCACACGTACCTTTATTTTTATATACAGTATATACATTGTAGAAAATATAAGCGAAACCAGTCTGTCATGCACAAACTTTCTTTAAGGAAGGCTTGATTACGCAGCGATGGATGCTTTAAATCAAATACCAAAAATAACTTGTCTCAACGTAAGCAACATACAAAATAAATCACTGAAACCAACTCTTATAAATGATATTTTTACATGGTTTGGTATGAACTTTATAGTTTTTTGTTGTGAGAGACAAAACTATTTCAATTGTGGTTGATCATAACAACTATTATCATTCTCTTTCTTTTATGTACATACTATAACAACATTTTTTAGAATTTCAATTGCGGTCTTCAAAAATTTTGATTTTTTTTTTAAATTTATAATACGTAAAATTTTTAATTTTTTACATAATTATGGGTTTTCTCCTGTTTATCAAGTTTTTGCTATATTTGCGTTTTTTTTATTTTGTTCTAAAATTTACGATTTTTCTAAACTTTAAGTTTTTTTTTTGTGAAAATTTAGATTTTTTGTGAAATTTTAAATTTTACATACAAATAAGTGTGTTTGCAAAAAAAGAAAATGTTGTTTATTTATTAACTTCTTTATCTAGATGCTAGCGAATAAACAATATTATGAGTTTTTTCTGTAGGTGTGTAAACATAAAGATTTTTTTGCGTTCCAACTCTTGAGCCGTGCGAAAAACACGAACTTTCTAAGTTCAAACCAGCAACACTTAGCGATTGGCCTTGAGCCTTATTGATGGTTATGGCGAAAGCAAGACGCACTGGAAACTGTAATCGCTGAAATCGAAGGGTAAATTGTTTGAAATCATTGGAATTCGTGGTGGTGATGATTGTGGTTTCGATTAAATTTGGAGATAGTTTTTTAACAGAAAGTCTTGTTCTGTTGCACACTTTCGGTGGATCTAAGTTGCGAATGAGCATCACTGGTGAACCAATTTTAAAAGTTAAGACGTGTGGTGGCATTCCAAAAGGTTCCCGAGAGTTAAGAAACTCTATTGGATAGTAAACATAATAATTTCTAAGACTCTGGCTATTATAGTACTGTAGATATATGATATTAAATATTTACTTTGTATGGGAACTGCCACTCCCACTGGTCCGATCCCGCCCATTTTTTTCCTGATTATTCAAATTAGTAACATATGAGATACTGCAATGTTTCCAAACTCTTGCTATCACAATATCGCAAATGATGTTATTCATTTTTTGCAGGAGGAGCCACGCCCACTTAAAAATATATATATTGCCGAGAACCTAATTTGGACTATAACCTTTCAAATGAAACTGGTTTGGGCCAAATCGGTTAGATAGTTTTAGAGTCTATAGAGGACAAACATACAAAAATTGTATTTGATATATATACCTAGATTATATGATTGCTCCAAATGAACTTCTCTAATTTAAGTATTGTGGAAGTTCAAAATACCTGACCTGAACTTTATAAAA
Organism: Bellardia bayeri; assembly: GCA_950370525.1. Taxonomy (NCBI): domain Eukaryota; kingdom Metazoa; phylum Arthropoda; class Insecta; order Diptera; family Calliphoridae; genus Bellardia; species Bellardia bayeri. The sequence goes on along the minus strand of OX493264.1, from coordinate 34,022,137 downwards.
AAAAAATTAATTATAAATCACTCATCTTAATTATTTCCTTTATTTCCTTTTATGTTTTTCTCCGCCACTAACTTAAATTGCTCTTTTATACATCACTCTCTCAGTGATATTTTGAATGGTAAATGCTACCAACTAACCACTAAAATTAAAGTGGACCCGTTGTTTTCGGTCTCAGCTTTAAATATATATTGACTTATATTGGCAGTGTTACCTTCAGCATATTTTTTCTTCAAAGCATTCGCTTTATTTTAATTTGCAGTAAGCTGTATGGCTTTACCTTGTTCGCTTAAAATAAGGTCACTTAATTTTATGTAAAACAAACCAATTGAATACTTATGAACCACAAATTGTTTCTGATTTATTAATTACTTTAAAGGAAGATACAAATAAAATCATACTGTAAAACCTGTACAAATCCTTTTGGATTGCAATAACTTCTCCATCCACATACAAACTTACTCCAAATTGCTAAAATTTCCGCTTCAACTTTCCTTCTTAATACACCAATATCGTTCAGTTGGACGAAGCTGGGAAAAATTATAGGCGTTCATATATTATGTTTTCAAATAAAATATTTTGTATTACGTGGGCCTGATTTTAAAACAAATCCAATGCAGCCGTTAAATAACGACAGGCAGCTAAAACTTTATTAATAACAAACTTTACTAAAGAGTATTGAGCTCTAATAACAGGACTCAAGCTTTTCTGTAATCGTTCTTATTAGAAATATCTGAAACCATAGACTTGGACGGCGTTGCCTCTTTACAAAATGTATCCATTTTGATCTATTTACAGTGGAGCACACAAATGAGTACATGTTTGTGCCTTGTAAATTTTTATTGCAAAAAACAAAAAAGAAAATTTTAATTTTTCATTTATTTTGGATTTCATGTTAAACGTAATAATTTACAAACAAAATAGAAAATAATAATTTTTGGGAAACAAACAATTAGTACAAAAAAAAATGCTCATGTACTCAATTTTGAACAAATGTATCTTATGAAATATTTGCACAAAAATATCAAAGTTTAAAGTTAGATTTATATTGGTGCAAAATTTGGTAAGAGTTATTAAAGGCAATATTCTAGCAAGGACAAAATAAAGTTATTCTACGCGTTTATAGCTACACAGCTTAAAGGAAGTCAATTGCTGGACATATGAGTCGAAAACAGGCTTCTAACTATAAATCAGAGGTCGGAAAAAAGTTGTTAACAAATAATACAAATGAAAAGAGACAAGTATTTAATACCAAAATAGCAAATGACTAACCCGTTATTCTATAAACAGCTTAATGAGCCTTTCGCGATACTAGCTACTCTCAGCAGTAAAAAATTAAAATCCGCATTGTCGATAAAAAAAATATTAAAGCAAGATTGAATTTTGATATAGAGCACAGAAACTGTACAGTATATGACTGGACATATATTATCTGACCAGAATAATACCAATTGAAATGTCGTCAACCCAACAGTGAACAATATTGCTGGCGCCGAACAGCCCAGAAAATTTGAAGACAACAAGTTGCTTTACATGGTGGTAGCTCGGGCTATATCAAAGAATACTAAGGAAATGCGTATTTTTAAACCTTATCTTCCCGATTTTATAGCTTAGAAATGCTAGTATATGGATGAAGTTACTTTTCAGCTGGATAGTGTCCTATGGTGCACATTCTATATCATGATAGAATGGTTGAGTAAGTCGAATTTTCTTTTAATGCAGTGGCCAGCAAAAAATCCTTACATCAAAGCGATTGACCAAAAATTAATCGTGAGGAGACAGTTAGGACAATACCGATTAACTACAACCCATTTTAACGGGCTTGGACTGCGATGGTTTCAACGTGAATGAGTTAGTGTACCAAATAAATTAACTGAAAATTGGTGGAGAGTAAGTCAATACGAGTACAAAGTGTTTTACGATATAACGGGCTCTGGATTAAATATTAAAAATACTTTAATTACCTAAAGTTTTTTATGGTGAAAAATTTAGTACATATGGTTTGTTTTTGCTACCTTTATCTTTTTTCTTAGAAGTTAATATTTTAGTTTTGATTTGAAAATTATTTTGTTAAATAATGAAACTAAAATAAATGACAAACATTTTTTTTTAAATTTGCTTTATTAGTTTTATTTTTATGCTATAAAAAGTACACAAGGCACAAACATATAGTGAATTATGCTCTCTACTGTATATTTTAGGTTGGCATCCTCCCATTATGATTCTACTTAAAATGTTGATCTCGATAAATTTTTCCTAAAATTACAATTCATTTACTAAATGTTTACCATAAATTTCAGTTTACTTTTCTTCTAAATTACTATTTTTGAAAAATTTTCTTCCAAATTGAATAGTAAATAGTAAATTTTCACTACAAATTTGCTATGTTTATTAAATATTTTTAACAAATTGATATTTATGATACATTGTCTGTAAACTTTATTTAATATTGTTGCTTTTATTTAAGAATATATAATATTTATAATTATCTTTTTGTTTTGAAAGCAGCTAAACAGAGTCCTTAATCAATTTCCCTCTGTCTGTATTAACATATGTATGTACATATGTATGGCACTTCACCTATTTAACAGTTTATTCAAGTTATAGCATTTGTAGTCGTAGTAAGTAGCAGCAGTTGTTGTATTTTTAAGTGCACTTTATTGTACTCGTATACTCTTTCATTTATATACATAACATACAATTATGGACTATATTGTATTATTTTTTTATATATTAGTACATATGTTAATACATATGTATGTATTTATAAAATACAAAAAAAAAATTATATAAAAAACAAGTATGTATACATTTTTATTTATTACACATACTAGGTGTTTTATAAATATTGAGAGTATATGTTAAAATATAATTGCAGCAATCAATGAATTATTAAAATGACCATTCATATAAGCTTTAATATTTTATTATAAATTGTATTGTATACGAGTACAGAGACATATTTAATACAATGTACATACACATATGTACATATATACTACAATATAAAGGACATGCAAAATACTTTAACTAAACCCAGTAAAAAAGTAGATACATGCAATACAAAAACTTCACTCTGTCAAATATAATCAGTAATCTTAACTAGTCGGCTAAAATTTAAAAAAAAATTAAAATTTTCAAGAGCACAATTATTTTCCATTTTATTCAATATTACTCATACCACTTCCAGTCCAGTAAATGTTAATTTTTCGGTAGCATACTATTATTTGATTTATAATCTATTTCATGTTCTTTTTGTTTCTGTTAAACTGAGCCCAAATTAAAGCTATATTGTTTGTAAATTTATCACAATTTATGTGGTATAATTTTGTGCTGAACGTTAATAAGGCCATCACAAATAAGGTCATCAAAAAAAAAAAGGTACAAATAAAAACAGAAATTCGAAAATAAATTCTTAAATAACAGAAAATATAAAATATTAAAGCTGATTAGTTGCCATCTTATTGGGCAAATAAACTAAAACATAAATAAAAAAAACATGAATCGCATTTATCAAGCCTTTACATAGACATATAAATTGTTAGTTACTGTAACTAGCCGAATGGTAAGTAAGACAAACATTATTATAAAGGGTGTTTTTTCAGATGTACAGAACTTTAAATAGGCAACAGTTTTTTAACTGGCGGCCATTTTGTCAGCTGTCAAGTGATTTATATTTCAATATGAATAGACTGACGCCAAACCAACGCTTCCAAATTGTAAAAATTTATTTTGAATATTGAAATAGAACTTTGAAATAGAATAAAACAAAGTTGATTTTTTTTAAATTGACATGAAATTTACTTTTTTCGAAGGATAATTAATAATTTGATAATTTGAACGTTGTACTCCAAGAGAGCAATCGTTTCGGGCTAATTATGGCTTTAACAGGAAGGCACAATACGTCGCACAGCTCGTATCAAAAATTGATTTATTGAAAAAAACGTTTGGTAACCGCATAGTTTCACGTTTCGGGATCATGCGATTTAACGAAGCTTGACTATTTTCTGTGACTATTATCTATTTTCGATTAGCCTAAACCGTTTGACCACTTGTAGAGCAACATTCGCCACGTTACTGCCGATATACGGTCACAAATTTAGATAGAAAATCATCTTTGTTTTATTAAATTCCAAAGTTCTATACTTGTGAAAAAAACACCCTTTAGTATACAAGGGAAAAGTAAAAAATATGGCTAGCGAAAAATTGGTAATTTTACGACAGCCAAATGATGTTATCAAACTAATACATTATTGCTAAGTTATGACTTCAATAACCAGCATAAATCAGCTAAATGTGAAATAAAAGAAATAAAATAAAATAAAAGTATAAAACTACATTGAAGAGAAACCACAAAAATGTATGAGTAAAGTAAGTATACGATTCTTTATAAATGTTCAACAAAAATAGTATATATTACTGCAGCAAAAAATTGCCAAACAATTGTAAGAAAAATTATAGGTAAAATAATATAGAGTTGAGAGATGGAAAGGTCGACATATCAAATGGCTACAAAAGAAAATGAATTTTTTAAAAACTGCTAGCTAGTTTTTCTTTTTATGCTAAATTTCAAAACTAAAACTAAATTTACTATATACAGCACATAGAAAATTTGGAGTAACTTTACTATATAATAATTTTCGAGGAATATCTAAACAGTTTAAGGAAAGTCGATCAGTAGTCGTAAGAGTCCAAAAATGACGTTATATGGTTACCAAACCATTAATCAGAGGTCGCCAAAACCTATTCACGAAAGCGTGTCAACCTCAAAGTGTTTCTATTGCAATATTGCTATTGCAAAGTCGATGGACAGAAAGATAGTGGATACATCTTTACAGTAAAACAAAATTAAAACCTGTATTGTCGATTAAAAGTTTAAGGCATGGTAGACATTTAACAGAGAGTGCAGAAATTGCAAAAGTAATCTGGTCAGACGAATCCAAATTGTATTGTTTTCATTCCAACAAAAAACAATATTGCTGGTGCCGAACAGCCTAGAGAATTCAAAGACACCAGGAAACAATAAAGCACGGTGGCAGTAACGTCATGATATGGGGTTGCTTTAAATGGTGGTAGCTTGGGCCACTGCAAAAATCAAAGGAATAAATAGGAAATAAACTTATCTTGCCGATTTTTTACATAAGAGAGTCTATCATCACTATAAAACCCAAAACTAACGTGACCACACAACCCACTTTTAGCGGGATTATTCCGTTTTGTGAAAGAAGCTCATCCCGCCTAAATTTTATAATCCGCTCTTCAAACCAAAATCCCACTTTTTACAGTTTTAGTTTTTTTTTTGCTAAAAACAATTTTACAGCTCAACATTTCTTTCGGGGCATACATTTAGGTTTTCATAACAGCTTTTCGTTTTGTAAGCCCGGTTTTGGGATTTTATAAGATATGACCTAAACTACATATATATTTTGACTTTTAAAAAATATTTTTGTATATAATTAGAATTTTTTAAATAAAGTAAATTTCAGGATATTTTAAACCAGATCAGCATTTTGAAATTGTAATTTTCAAATGCGTTTAATTTGACAATTGTAAGAGCACATGCATGCATGTTTTCAAGGGTCTAGCTGGAGACTTTCAGAAAATAAAAATGTCTTTGAATTTGGATGAAAAACAAAAAATAGCAATTAATTACATATTTAATTCTACGCCCATGTAAAATGTTGTCCCGAACGGAACAGCCGTTTAAAAATGGCAGATTTATTATTTCTGCATTATCTTCTAGAATTATTGAGTTTTGAAAAATGTTTAGTTCCATATATTTTTTTTAAAATGAAGCCTCTTTATAATGACTCCCGAACTGGTTTTTAAATACCGTGTGTTTAGCTTTATGAAAGTGCTTCAGATTAAAAACTTCGAAGGTTTTTTTTTAAAAGCTTTTATTCGAAAGTTTAAGACTTTTTGCCAAATCAGTGTTACAAGCAATTGGTAACTTTTATAAATTGTAGACCGATAAAATATATACTATATATACAGCTTAATCTTTTAATGTTAAGGATTTTTTTTTGTTTAATCCATCATGTATCCGAATGATTTTAAACTATATATGTATTTATTTGCTGAACGCTTTACAACGTTTAATTGGATACAAAGTACTCGTCGAACTTTTTTTTTAATATGCAGTAGATGTGGTGTAGAATTCGTTTTCAATCAGTTTGTTGAGGATTTTGCGGCACTTTTTGTTAAAAGTCTGTCATTAATTAAATATTATGCAGTGATTGATTTAGTAGGTTCTAGTTTTAATGATTTTACAATAATACAAAACGGTTTAAAAGCTAATCATAAATGTGAGATTAATTTAAAATCCCACTTTCTAATATCATAATTTTAACCCCGCCTTTTCATAATATTTACTTCCAAATCCCGCTTTTTCATCATGTTATCCAAAACTTACTTCCAAAATCGTGAAAGGAAAACTTAGCGTGCAGAATTTCTTTTCATGCAGTGGCCAGTAAAAAGTCCCGACCTCAGTCCGATTATGGTTAAAAATTTGAGACAATACCGATTAACTACAACCTATTTGGACGAGCTTTTTCAGCGGGTTCAGGGCGAATTAGACAGCATTCAAATGTATATGAAAAAAACAAGTTTATGATAAAAAATTTCATTTCTATTTTTTTAAGAACTTACCCCCTTATTCAAAAACGATTATTAAATTTAACAAACGTTTATTAAGCAAGTTTTTATATGCAAATCTGTCTTAATAAACGTTTGTTAAATTTAATAATCGTTTTTGAATAAGGGGGTTAATATTTGTAGTTATAATTTTTAAATTAGTTTGTGAATTATAAAACCTAAAATAAAATTAAATCATCTTATGGTTGAAGTAGCATTTAAAATACGGGCAACAGTCCGTGTTGTAACTGGCAGGCTAAGTTTTTCTTTTATTTCCCGGCAATTTAGCCAATGTTTTGTGGCTTCAAAACGAATCCGACCTCTGACCCTTTTGCCGGGGCGGTCAACTTTGAATTTCCTTTTGTTGGAACGTTAACGCCATATCTATTGACCAGTTTTAAAAAGTTTCTTACCACTTTTTTAGACCGGTTTATTAACCTGGTGATTTTTCTGTTGGAATTTCGATCTTTTTTTAAATTTTTTATGAAATCCATTTCAGATTTATTTAACTGCTTTCCAAAGCCCATTTTTTCACTTAGAATTGTATTTTTTAATTTTCGTGCTTAAATTAATTCAGTTTTACTTTTATTGTAAAAAAAAAACTTGTTTTCGCCACCGAAATTGCAATAAAAATGAACATTGTTTTTGCTGCGTCCCAATAAATGACTCATTAAAAATGCAACTATTTCAAAAACAAATCAATTTTTTTTTCTAAAACCCGTTAGGCTGATAATTGTTGCTGTTTTAGTTATTTTGTTCAATGATGTAAACAAAAAACCAAAAACAAAAGTTATTACATTAATGTAAATAAAATTAGAATCACTAACACTGTAAAAATCAATTGCGGCCAAAGGAATGTCTACCACGTATTTTCTGAGGCAGTTTGGTATAGAAAATCAGCAGTATCAGTTAAGTAGAACCAGAGTTACGGACCAAAATATCAGACAACCTCCATAAAAATGTGATATTTTTCATCGATTTTTTTGCAATTTTTTTTTAAACATATTGCAGATAATAACATGTGTGTTAATTTTGTATTTCTTACTATGTTTAGGTGGAGGGTATTAAAGATTCGGCACAGCCGAATATTGCACTCTAACTTGTTTTCACTTCCAATCGTAGTTGTGTGTGCCTTGATTTCATTTGGTAGCAGAAAGAAAGAAACAAAAATATACAGCAATACATTTTATTAAATGTGCAATTTATAGAACACCATTTAATTAGTTTATTAGAGTGTATGTGTGTGAGTAAGTAAACAAAAACTTTTAATATTTTACTGTTCTATTAACTGAACAGTACTTACTTACTCACTGTAAATGTATGTACATACATATATTTGGTATATTTGTAAATATCTTACTATAATAATTCTTTGTTTATCTTTAAGATACTTATAACTTTGGCAATATATTGTATTGTATGTGTATAATTTTTTGCTGTTGCTTTAATGTCAGGTCTTTTTTATCGCATAACTTCTTGTCGCACTCACAAATTGATGTTGACAAAAGATTACCCCACTGTAAAATACCTACATACATATAAAATATTTTATTGTATTTAATTTTTTGTTTGCTAAATTTTTGGGTAGATATGCAGTGGTGGACATATAATTAGAAACGATGCTTCGTTATACTAAGATCACTGTGTTGCTTCTTTAAATATTAAATTGTTTTTACCATTATTTAATAAGTACATTGAAGTAAATTGTTGTTGATGCTTAACACGTTGACTTCTAAGTTAAATTAAAAATATAAAAATATAATTCTCACAATTCTAATTATTTAATTTAAATATTTAATTTTTAACCTTTCTAAATATTGTTGAAAAAGTGAGTATAATTTGTTAAAAAATGGATTAACTTGTAATAATTTTGATACGGTTTAGTTTCGAAAATGGGCAAAAACAAGTAATGCACTCCACATATGTGCAGTGTTACCAAAATGAAAAACTCTCAATTTCGGCTATTGCACAGAAGTTTTCTTGCTCAAAATAAATTATATTTGTTGTAGTTTACTTGTTCAAAAATTCAAAGACGTTAGAAAATCGGGAAAGAGCCAGTAAAAGAATACATTTTTATCTTCGCGCTAAATGAAGGTTGAAAGTGCACAGCAAAGAAGCGCAGAAACATCCACAGGGACAATAGTAAGACGCTTAAATGAGTCAGAACATCGTGGCTGCATGGCACAAGAAACCCCTCAGGTGTCAACAAAAATATTATGAAGCCTATTGCGGTTTGCAGGAGCAACGCTCAGAAAAGATTCACGTTAGTGGAAAAAGTTCTTTGGAGCGACAAATCTAAATTAAACTTGTGGCGTGTCTATTATGGTTTGGGGTGCCTTTTCTTGGCATGGTGTGTATGAAATTGCACGAGTTCAGCGAACTCAATATAGAAGCATTTTGAAAAATGTAATGGAACCGTATTGCTTTCAGAATATTCCCGTTCCATATATTTTCCAACACACTTCACGGTTAGTGCAGTGTTGGCTTTTGAATCAAAATGTTGATGTTCCTGACTGGCCACCCCAAAGTAAAAAGAGACCTAAAGGACAAAAATTCACCAAATAATCATAAATTGTTTTAGTTGGTGCAACAAAGCTGGAAAATCATATCTCTGCAAACATGCCACCGTTTAGTTAAAGAGTTTACTGCAAAGACTGGCGAATATTTTCAAAAACGTGGAATTTGTTGTATATCCTTTTTAAGTTACTAATAATGTGACCAATTTGATGTTGCGTTTTTTTGTGTTTAAGTTAATTTTCTTTAAAATAGTATTGATACTGTGATTTTTAATTTATTTTAAAACTTAATAATAATGTGTTACTTTACTATTTCTAGTTATTAGTTGTAATATGTTAAACTAAATTTTTAAAATATATGAACAAATATTTTAGAAATTGTTCCCCCGGAGGAAGCTACACAAAGACTAGCGAAATGTTGATATAAAATTTAAGTTTTTAAAAAAAGACGTTAAGCTTGAGCAATTACAAAAATATCAATAATAATAAGAAGGTCAAATAAACTATAATAAGATATATAAACAAATATATATGCTGAAAATTCGTTTCTAATTATGAGTCCAGCACTGTATACAAGTAGTTTTCGTACAGGGGCAATAGCCTAACAGTATGCCGGTATTTATTTTTTTCTCTGCTTTGTTTATTTATAACCTTTGTGGGAGTGAATATATGTTTGTGAGTTATTTATTGATAAAAATTTGTAGACATTAAATTAAATGATAAAGCAAAGTCTGACCTTAAGTTCATTTATTTATTTCCCTTTATATGTTTCTATTTTAATGTCCTGCTGAATGTATTTGTTGGTTGTAGTATATTTTAGAAACTGTTTCTTTTTCAAGTAGACTTTATTGTTTTGTCAAGCAAGGAAGTGTAAAGGAAGCAATAACAAGTAACTATTAATAAATTCACCGAATTTTTGTAAAATATTTAGTAGGAAACCGAAATTTATGGTCAATGTTATTGTTGTTTTAATTATGAGAATTTTTTTTAGTTGTATAAGTGGCTGTAGAAATGCTAGCAATAGCAGAAGTAATGGTAATAAATTCAGCAACATTAATAGAATTATCATTAAGGGCCATTATTACAACTTGCTTCTAATGTTCTTAATAGTAAAAGGTAACTTTAATTAAAGTGAGGAATAAAGAGACCTTTAAAATTGTTCGTTATTACAAATTCCTTGTAAAATAAAATAATGTTTTTCTAAAATATGGCAATACCAGTGAAAAACCGATTACTTTCGACAAATTACTAACAAGAAGCTAAATTGTTTGTGAAAATATTTGTTTGTGAAAAAATATAAATCAAACGTCCATTTTTGTTTATCAAATTATTAATTGGAGAAACAAAATTAAAATTAATTTATTTTTCATGAAGTTGACACATTTTCCAGAACATATGACACCTTTAAATACCTAAACCTCACTATAAAATTTAAAGGCAAGATAATCTTCCCTTTAGCTTATCGGTCGGGATTAAAGTAAATTAATAATAACCAAATACTTCTCATCTGTCGGATAACATCATACCTTTAACAATTGCCAAGTTGTAGTAATGAGCCTAAGCAGTGTTGCCAAAACATGCCAGCAAAAAATAGCCAGAATGGATAAAAAAAACGCCAGAAACCGCTAAACGTTCAAAATGAACGGCTAAAAAAAATTCGGCTAAATACTACCATGTACAAACCTTAACTCTTACATGTATGACTTAAATGCTTTAATTACATGCGGTTTTTATACCCTACACCACCATAGTAAGGAGGATTTGTGTTGATGTTTGTAACGCCCAGAAATATTTTGTCCAACACCCACCTTAAATTATACCGATCGACTCATAATCACTTCCTGAGTCTATTTAGCGATGTCCGTCCGTCTCGCTGGCTGTCCATGTAAAGCTTGTGCGCAGAGTACAGGTCGCAATTTTGAAGATATTTTGATAAAATTTGGTACGTGAAATTTTTTATAAATGCTTGAATTATGAAAGTATGCAAACAGATTTCACCACAAATGAGTGGTAAATAAAGCCAATTCAGATCTACAAATTTTGTGCAGATCGGTCCATAATTTATCATAAATCCCATATAAGGCCCACTCCCGAAAATCACTTTAAATAGCATAACTCCCTCAAAAATGTTGGTATCTAAATAATATTGAACGCAAATATATTTCATATATATACGAATAATATGGTACAATTGTATGATGACCGATCCATAATTAGTCATAGCTCCCACATAAGGCCCACTTCCGAAAATTACTTTAATCATAAATCATAAATTTCTTAAAAATGTTGGTATAAGTTTCTTATATACAGAAATAATGATGATATTCGGTCCATAATTAGTTAATTAAAATCATCAGTTTCCTGAATCCAGTCTTTAAGCATTGGCTTAGTCTTCCACTCCTGTCTAAACTTTTGAGCTTTAATTCTATGTACAAATGAGTGGCATTTGATTAAAACTTACATATATTTCGTACGCTAATATAATAAGATGTTCTTTTTTAAGATTAAGAGTTTTTTCCCTTTTCCCATTTTTCCTATTCAAATTCAATGTTAAAAAAATAAAATGGAAAAAACTCCCGCGGAATTTTTATTCATGATTGGGCTGTATTAGTAAAAATACATCGCAAAATTAGAGTACTGCCCACTAGAAAAACGCAGAAATAAAAAAAAGTAGCTAAAAAAATAGTTCAGCTGGCCGAAAAACCGCTGAAATGGCAACGCTGGGCCTAAGAGTATTTGTTATATCGGTAGAAAGTTTTATTCTACCCTACACCATTACAGGTGAGGAAGATATTAAAGCAAAAATTAGTAGTTGTTCTACGTTCTACTTATAATAGCTTACAGAAATAATTTAATGACCATCTGACTTCATGCTTACAATCGAATTACATGATGGATGTGTGTAACGCGACATTCACCTCCTCTGTAAATGTACGGCTTTGCATTTGATATAATATAAATTTCTTAACTTACATATACAGTATTTTCTATCATAAATATCGTACTTATGTATATAATGGTAAAATGAGATTTTCTATAAAATATAATGTTAAACACAAGATTTCTTTATAAAAAATATTTTTAAAAAATAGATTAGTAAAAACAAGATTTTCTATAGAAAATACTGTTAGACACAAGATTTTCTATAGAAAATACTGTTAGACACTTTTAGAAACTTAAATACTTTTAGAAACAAGATTTTCAATGGAGAATATTGTTAAACATCAGATTTTCTATAGAAAATACTGTTATACACTAGATTTTCTTTAGAAAAGATTGTTATACGCTAGATTTTTTGTAGAAAATGCTGTTAGACACAAGATTTTCTATAGAAAATACTGTTAAATACAATATTTTTTATGGAAAATACTTATAAAACAAGATTTTCTATAGAAAATACTGTTAGATAAGATTTTTTATGGAAAATACTTTTAAAAACAAGATTTTCAATGAAGAATATTGTTAAACAAAGGTTTTCTAAATTTAAGAAAATCTTGTGTTTAACCGTATTATGCGCAAGATAAAATATATTTTTGTTCTAGCAAAAATTGTTCTGAATCTGTAGAAATTTTAAAATATTTCCTGTTACCTAAAATGTTGACAATTTTTTGACACAACCAATATTTTGACCGTTACGCAAATAATACTAAATAATATTTTGGATAACTGGTGGTATGAGTGATTTTTATTGAATTAATAATTATGAACAATAATTATTAATAATTATAATTCACACAAGTATATGCTGTGATATACTAATTAATACAGGAAATTAAAACTCTACGAATAAACTTCAATTCAATACTTTATTGTTTAATGGCCGAATTCACAGTCTTTAGTTAGCTAATTACAAAGGCTTAACGAATAATTCTTTATTCGCAATGCTTAGTTTGCCTTAAGAATAACAAGTAATAGTTCAACAATAGTTAGTATTTTAGTTTACTAATGGTTAACTAATGACTGAGAATTCGGCCATAAGTGGGCTACGTGTCAACATCAATTGAATATACAATTTACACACCTTTAAAGCTTACTAGCAATTTACGATGTAGCAACAAAAAGAAAATTTAAAAAAAGTCTTTTCTCTTTCGATTTTTAATCACAACAAATTAAAGCAGAACATGAAATTCGTAGAAAAAACAAAAACACATTTATATGCAGACTCCTTTTATACATTCTGAGCAATTGCTCACACAACACTATTGTTCTAGAATCTAGAGTGTTGGTTGCTTGAAAGTAGTACAACTTGCACATACAACACACGCAGCCAAACATTTACATACACTCAAAATGAAAGAATTAAAAAACAACAACAAACTATACAAGAATAAGAGCAGCAGCAAAACAACAATAGCTAGTGACAGTAAAGTGTAGTAGTAGTAGTAGTAGTAGAAAAAATCACAATTTCAATTTAAGTAGAACAACTTTAATCACTTTCATTTAAATGCTTATGACATTCTTTTAACATTTGCTTTTTTGTAACACATTTTTTTTCATTGTCGTTCTTGTTGTTGCTGTTATTATTGTTTGTTGCTCTACTCTACTACTGCTTCAATTACTATCCTTGTTGTTGCTTTGGTCGTATGTAGCATTTGTGCTGTTGTTGTTTCTGTTTCTCTTTTTTCATTTTGCAAAACTTTGTGAATTCTTTTCTACACACGCACCCATGCAAACACACCCATTCAACCGTCTCAGTTGGTAGTTGATGACGATGATGATGGTGCTGTTAACACTCAACATTTTAATATGTGTTTTTAATTTTTTTTTTTTATTCTTCATTTCTGTTTTTTTTTTTTTGCTTTTGTTACAGCTGAGATTCCTTTTTTGCACCCATTACCATGTATAAGTTGGGTGCAAAGATAGGAAACTATGGCAAAGCTAAAGGAGCATAAATTTGTGACACACATTCATTTAGAAGAAAATTTAAGGAAAGTTGAAAGCACAAAATATAAGGATTTTAAAACAGCCTGAACCAATTCAATTTTTCCCCTCTCTATTTGCCTTTTTTAGTAGACCCTCATCTGTATTCTCATTAAATTACAACTGTAAGTAGATTTAAGTTTTCGGCGACATATTTTAAAGCGGATTTTTTTTTGGAAAAAATTAAAACATTGGAATTTATTTGTCATAGTTTTTAGAGAAAATATTTGTCAGAGTTTTTTTTTTTTGTTTATAATATGTCATATTAACCCTTTTAGGTTTTGAAATTAATATTTTTTTTAGAAATTGGCAACCATCGTGCTTGAAACTTCTAGCGGGCTCCCAGCTTTCGATATTTTATTGTATTTAAACTTTTGTAACATTTTAAATTATGTTGCAAAATGGATTGTTTTTCTTAAGATTTGTATGAAGGAGGTACCTCCTGGAGTTTTTTTTTTCTTTTTTTTTTTGTCAATCAGAATCACTACTCAAGGTTTGATAAAAACGGTAACTAACCAAGGTTTCATTTTACGGCCTCCAATCAAACATTAATAATGTTTCTTGGTTACTAATACAGCATTATATTTGCCAGAACAACTGATTTCAAATAAATTTTACAGCATTCATTTCTAAAATTTTGTTTACCATCGAAAGATAGCACAGCAAATGTAGAGGAAGTTACGACTGTGTTTAATTCAAAATCATCAAATCATAAAAAGTCACCATGTCACAGACTTTACAATAACTAAAAACTGCATTGATATGGCAAATTTTCTGAGTGCCTCCAAACCTTAAAAATTATTAAACTTTAAGATAGATAAGTATAAAAAGACTAGACGAATTAAATTTTGCATTTAAAGATTCAAACTCAACTTAAATAATAACTTTTCTTTTCCACATATGTCCTGAAATAGTTTTTTTCAAATAAAACTTTGCATTATTATTTGTTCTTAAAATAATACCCGCTAAAGTACTAAAGCATATAGACGCCTACACCAAAATTCCTACACACTTCATTTCAGTTGCAAGAGTAAGTGTAACTACTTAGTTAAAAATACAAAACAAACATCTTTTGAATAGAAAAACTCACCAAAAACCAACAAATGTCACTACAAACACGTGAGCTGGCAAAACTGTATAAATGTATGGAAAGTATGCAACAACGGCCTTAAATAAATTTAAGCAACTACGCCAAAAACCAGCAAAATATATTGTGTCCCATTTTTTTTTATGTTGACAAGTAATCCCTTTATAAAAAACTGTATGTATGTAGTAGAAAATAAAAAGCATGAGCAGCTCTAAAGGCAAGCAAGCCAGTCAAACATATAAAAAAAAAGTAAAAAGTAAAATGAGAAAAAAAGAAATGCAACCAAATACAAATTGAAATGCCACACCCACTGGGGACAAACTACCAGCAGTATTGTACGCCAACATAACGACTTTTACTATGTAAACACATTTTTGTACTCGTAATACCAGGAGAGAAAGATTTTTCCAGCAGTAAATTTGTTTTCTGTTGGTATTTTCTTCCCTTGAAATGTAATGCGGTTTTTACAAACTCATTCATTCATTCATTCATTGCTTCACTCACTCATTCATTCATGCTTTAAATTTTTTACTTCAAAAATAGGTTGTTAAAAAAAAAAGAATTTATCTCTGCCTCTTTCTCTCTGTCTTTTATAGTCAGCAGTATGAAATCTGAGGTAGATTTTTGCTTTATTCTTGCTTTTTTGTATGACACAAAACTACAATATTGATGTTGGCTTTAAAATCTTTAGTGGGTTTCTATAAAAACATGTGTTGACTTAAGTTTTCTTTAATGTTTTACCTGACTTTTTATTTTTTTTCTTTCATTTGCTCGTGTTATAGGGTTTGCTATTTCATTGGTTGCTGAAGAAGTTATTTACTATGATATTCTAATCCTTGCCAGTTTTTCTCGTTTCTGTATACTTTTCTTGCTATTGCTATTGTGAAAATAATTATAGAAGAACTTGTTATTATCTATATGTATATTAATGAAAATGTATCTTGAGATCTAATGCTTGAGTTTTTTGTGGGGGATATTATGCTGAGAAATAAAATGTTGCTGGTTAAAAGGTTTGTATGCTTTATGATACTGTTTAGTAGATTTTATAATTTTTTATTAGTTAAACATTTGTTTAAAAGTTTAGTTTTTAAAAGGAGTCTTCAGAAGAGCACAAAATTCAATAAGTAATTTAAGGGAATGATTTAAAGACAACAATGCCAAATAAAACTATATACATATTTTAGTGGTGCGAAAGAAAAGGAAATGTTGCATTAAAAATCTGCAGAATCGAAACCGCAACCCTCTGACTAATAGTCTGGCATACTATAGCCTAATCTATCGGGGCACCCATTATTTTAAAGAACACAAAAAACCTGCTAAAATAACCACAACTCTATGTATTTGATTTTCAAAATCAGTAAGATTAAGACAAAGAAATCAAAAGATGTGAAACTGTTCAAATAATCACCAAGTCAGTGAAATCAAGATTGCGGTTTATTAACCTCCATAAGGTCCTTAAATTTACTGACGTTACAGATCTTCGGGTCAAATTTGACCTAAATAGAAAATTTTAAATAAAAACAACTATTTTCTTCAATTAATGTGTTCTTAAAGTTAATATTTTATTTTTATTCGCAATTTCTCGAGAAAACTCTGCTTTTGGTAACGTTTTTCGCGTGGTAAGTTGCAAAACTAAATTTTACAAAAAGTGCCGACGTTTGGCAAAACAGTTTTCTTTCGAGCCATGTTTTGCAGATGTAAATAATATAAACGCGTTGTATGCTGATATATCTAAGATATTACTAAATACAACTTGAGGCCAAGAAGAATAACATGATATAACTTTACCCAGCGTATCTACCCCTTATTTACATTTATTACAATCTAATACTATTTGTGGTTTTTTCCTCGCGACTACTAATTTCTGGGCTATGATGCAAAGTGCTGAAAAGATTCACAGACTTATTTTTTTAGGGATATCTGAAAGGAGGGTAGTATTCTTGGTGAAACAAAAAAAATATGAATATACCGATCTGCTTTTAGTTTTAGTTTTTTTTTTTCTAAAAACCTAATGTAGTTGTTAACATTTAAAATTAAAGAAAAGTCATAAAATATCAAAAATATTAACCACTCACTTTAAGAAAAAAATTTAATTATATTCCCAAATGGGTCTAATTTGACCCGAAGACTTTATGAAGGTTAAAAAACTTTGAAGAACAAAACCAAGCAAAACCCGGAATGTAAAATATTTATATAAAAGGAAACTAAATTTACGTAATTAAATTTTAATATTGCTAATACTAGACCAATAAAGTAAAAATGAGCCACCGACAAGACACTATGTCTAAAATACCTCTTCATGCAGTAGTATAACAGGATAAATTAATATCAGACAAAATTCCGAGTGCCAATTTACACGAAGCAATTCTTTAAGCCAAGCTGATAACCTTTTAGACATCGGGGTGAGGGGAAGACAAGACCAAAACACACTTGATTGTACCAGCAGTTCGTGTTACTCTCTAATTCGTATTACATGTGTGTATGCTCTCAAATAAAAATACGAGTAATTTAAGCAATTATATTATGCTGCGTAAACACCGAAGAAATTTCAAGGAAAACATTTTATCAATCTTTTCAATAAAAATTGCTTCGTGTAAATTAAGACTAACTTAGTGATTCTGAAAACGGTCAAATTTTATTTTATATAAAAAATGGCTTACGTTTTTGTGCAATTGCCAGGAAAAATTAAGCACTCACATGTTGTAGTAACAAATTTTGCAAATAGTCCGACTTCTTATGGTAAAAATAGAAGTAGCCCGAAAAACACTTTCCGAACGGGACAATCATAGAATTAAAAACTGTACCAGCAACACAATGTAGATTGTTTGTCAGACTATTAATGAATGTGAGGTAAATGTATACAAATCAAACTTAAGTAGACTGTTCAAAAAAATTCGGATGAGAGGTGCTAAGGCTATTACTCCACAACAAAACTGTTAAGACTTGAATTCGCTAAAAGAAACGTAAAAACTAAGCAGGAGTTTGTGGGAACTTCTTAAGCAGCAACTTCAAAACATTTGCAAGCAGCAGGATTCATCCAAATGTAGGGAAATTTGGCACCTTATAAACTAAAGCAATTTTGCTTGTCTGAAATGCTGCTTTAAGCTGTAAAAAGAATTCATTTTTGCACCGAGTCATAATTTGCGATGGAAACTAGAACCCTTACGATAACCGGAAGATGGTATGTAAAACATCACCAACCAGCTAAATCGACAAGAAATCCAACTATCCATGATGCTAAGGTAATGTTCTTTATTTGGTGCGAACAAAATGATCTCGTCTATTATGGGTAGCTGAGATCAGGTCCTACTATTATATAGAAAGTATCGGGCAGTTTCAGAAACCTAAAAACTAACTGGAAACAGGTATGCCGATAGTCTTTATAAATAGTTGCACTATTTATAGGTAAACATACATTTGTTTGCGTTGATTTTTTGCGATGAGAAATATTCCATCTTTATGGTGCAGATGGTTTCAACAGCTACTGAAGCGACCTACGAAAGAAGCACCATATTTGGCAAAACGAAATTTCGGAAGCGGTTTTTTGATGGTTTGGGGAGTGTTTTGTGAGCGCATTATGTTCGATTTGGCGTTTCCAAGCATTAGAATGATTTCTTCGCATTACACAAAATTACTAGATGAGAAATTATTGGCCTTTTTAAAAATAGTACAGAAAAACCATTTATTTTTCAACAAGACAACGCACCGCTATACTCGTATGTAAGTCCTTAAACAAAGGGATGTCTGTCTTCGAAATATATTAATGTACGTCAATGGCTAGCATGTTTTTAAGATCAGAACCCTATTAAGAACATTTGCGTAATATAAGGCCGTCGACTGTTTGCAGAAAACCGACAATGTAACGAGACTGTAACCTAAAAGAAGCTGTTGTAGATGCTTAAACATCAATATCTGAAGATGTGATAATAAATCTGGCGAATAAGGTGTTTGATAGTATTTTTGATTTGATTAAAAAAAGGAGGTTTAACACATTCACCCCTATCGTGAATAACATGTGTAATTTTTGTTTCCATGAAATTTTTGTTTCCCTCGAAGTGAAAAACGCGATCGTGAATCTCCCGTGAAATTTTTAAAATAAAGAAAACTCTCAACGTACAGTGAATGTAAATAAGAAACAAAAGTTTAAAATAAATAAATCGCATAAAAAAATATTTAGAATTGGAGCCATACTTTTATTACAGGGTCAAGAAAATAGGCATCAACGAACTGTTCGCCGACCTTTGCGCAATTCGTCTGACCCCTTGGAGCTACTCAGTGCCTTGTAACTAATTTAATAAAAAAAAAATATTTAAAATTAATATTTGTATTAGACTTAGACAACATTACAGGGTAAATAAAGCAGCGTTTTCATTTTTACTGGATGTAAAGTAATTTTTTTAAAACTTTAGTGTATGTAACTAATTAAAACAAAAAAATACCAACATGATGAATTCAACTACCCAGCAAAAATAAAGTGAACAAAATGAAGGAAATAAGAAAAATATTTCGAGGAAAAAATATTTTCACAATAAGGGAAATATTGTTTGAATGTGAAATTTTTCACAAACATCATTTCCCAGTGAATTGTTAAAAAACGGGAAAATAATTCATGGGAAATATTATTCACGATTGCAATTTGTGGAAAAGGGAAAACATTTCGAGGGAAAAAATATTCCCGATAGGTCTAAATTTGTTGTGAATATTGGTATTATTAATTATTTTAATTTAAGTGTATTTATACTTATGAAATACGATGTAATGTCTTTATACATTTTTAAGAGGTACAGTACATTTTTAAGAGAGTACAGTTTTTTGTTGAGAATTAGGAAAACATAGTTTTGTTTCTAATACGGACCAATCAGCATAAAATTAAGTAGCATGACTTCTGTCATATAAACGATGATTCATTTCGACTGTTTTTAAAGAGTTTTTTTTTACAGCTCACCCATGTCATAATGTTTACTTATTATTTTTCGATGGATAGGTGGACATCTTTAAATTGACTTAGAGATTAACACTTAGTCAATTGGTGTTGAAGATGGAAGTTGGACTTTTTTTGACATAACAAACATCACCAAGAGCCCCCACTCTGGTACAGTAGGTTATAGAAAATTTTAAACAAAGCTAAATTTATATACAATATAAAAAATTTTAACAAAAAATTTAGTGCAAACAAAAGTATAAATGACTAATTTGTGTTGCATGTTAACGAATACGAAAGAAACTGGAAATAAAATACATAAAGTTGAACTTGTATTCATTAGTAACCTCAAGTACTTAGTGTTCATGTTTTATGAAATTGGTTTTAGTCATTAAATGAGCTATTTTCTAAAACGTGATTACAAACGTAAGCCAAACTACAATGACGATAACAACTAACTACCTAACTAGCAATAGTAGTACTTGTTGTTGTAGTAGTATTAACACTACAACAAATCTAACAAATACCACTTATTACTCGAACACATAAACACACAAATCTACTTAGAAAGAGTAAAGCAGCAAACGTGACAGGAAGAGCACGAGAGAGAGAGAGAGCGGCAGAGGATCCATAAAGTTGCCTATACACTACGTGTTTTAGCTTATGTATTTTAAAGTTTACAACTCACATGTTTTTCATTATGTCTGTCAAAATTGGTTATTTTACATAAGAGTTTTAACTTTTGGCCACCTACTTGTATGTAGAATTACACGTGACATCGCCATGATTATTTACAACAGCTGATATGCTGGAAATGCGTAAAAGCCGCTGCAAAATTTTTTGCCGGCGTCAAAAATATTGATTTAAGGTTTTTCGTTTTTTAATAAACAAGATGTGGAGCTTGTATCAAAAATTTTAAATAATTTATATCACTGTTATTAAATTATCGAAATGGGATAAAAAAAAAAACATTTAATTTATCAATTATAAAAATTGTTTATAAGGTCGGCTAATGATAGCGCAGATATTTAACCGCCGACAAATCGTTACGCCTGGCATATATGCACATTTGAAAACATGTGTTTGAACATAAGAAAATAGAACATGTTCTGATTGAAATTGTGTCTTATGTTTTTGCTTATATATTTTACACAAGCAAAGTTTTTGAGGTCCACCAACTACATATTTTACTCCGTTGTGTAAAATTTGACATATACAATGTAAAAAACACATCATGTATAGGTGCCTTAAGTAGATATTTTAGCATGTTTCAGCTAACTATGTATGTCTGATTACAAATACCATTAAAAGTTTCCATTTAGAATAAAGGCTAATATTACATGTAAAATGTACGTTTGTTCATGCAATTGTTTGATTGTGGTTGGAGTATAAATTTGTGTGTGGATATATTTGCTGTTTTCTCTAAATGTTTACACTCATTTGTACTTGTATTTTCCATCTACATATGTACATTGTACCTACATATGTATGTATGTATGTTTCTTATTTATTTACCATACATAGTTGTTGTATTTGAAAACACTTTAGTTCACATAAACGAAGCGTAACGAGACGAAAGCAAACATAGGACCAAAAAAAAATAACCATTCTAAAAACAAACCACTTAACTTTGTGGCATTAGAAACCTATTAAATAATTGTATTATTAACTGTCACAATACTCCGCTTTTTAGAGAGCAATTAAAAAATTTACTTGTTTGCAAATTTAAAAGTATTGTTCATATAAAATACGGAAGCTATTGAAATAAATTTGAAATAAAATAGTTTTTTCTGAAAGTTCAGCAAATATGTAATTCATATACAATTAAAAAAAACGCAATTTTTGTGTCCCCCCACGTTACACTACTATTTTAGGTAAAAAAAAAAACAAAAATGTAAGAGTGATCAGCGAGGAATATATAACAAAAGAACGTAATTCTAAAATTTGTATGTTTGTTTTTTTTTGATATTCAGAATGGTGTTTTGTTTTGTCTGACTGCTTCCATACAAAAGCATGTGTTCCCCGTTAGAATTTTTAGTAAACAAAATAAAATATAATCAAAAAAAAAGTAACTATGCAACATTTAATAACATTTTTCGAATTATTGCGTTTCTTTCTTGTGTTTTGATTTGTTATAGCTGTCAAAACTTAATTAATGCGAACTTGGCGTTGCAAATAATGGTTGTCCCCACAATTTGCATTGAGAGTCACTTTTTTATAAATCAAGTAATATGATTAGTTTTCAATTTCAAGTTTAAATAAAGTAAATAACGTAATGAAAGTACAAACTTTAATTATTACAAAAGTGAAAAAGCGAAAAAAAAATCTATTAAAAAAGTGTGCATTTGCGTAGTTTTTGTGAACACCATGGCGCGATAAAATATCATGTGCGTCACGCTAATTTTTTTAAAAGTGAATATATTAAATGTAAAAAATTGAAGTTGACAATTATTGTTTACATAGTTTCAAGTCATTTTTTTATAATTTGTGAATTTGAGAAATAAATTGCCTACGAAAAAAAAAACAAAATAGGCAAACATTTCATGAGCATCACTTTTGACATATATAGTATTGCTTCATAGCTTAAAATGCTTAATTTTGATTTTATTTTTTAATTTTCAAGAGTAAAACAACAAAATTAACGGCGGCTGAAAGAGCATTGAGATATCGATGCAGGTCGTAATGACGAATATAAAAGAAAGAAGAAATAAAGCTATAATCGTGGTATATTTCAGTTTAATTTTTATTGTTTCTGAGTGATTCTGTTTTCGCCAGAAACCTAATTCAAAAGTGGTAAAAATGAATGAGAATGAAAAAAAACGAAGCCGCTTGTCAGAATAAGAATTTGAATGAAAATGTATAAATTAAATTAATGATCATGGACAATGAAAATTGCTGATGACGCCTTTGGTAGGGTAGAAAATACATTTCAATTTGCCAATTGTTCCAGTACTTTACAATAGTATTCTTGATTATTCGAACTATTAGCCTGAATAAAAAACTTTTCTCTTAAAAAGATAAATATTAGTTCAATTCCTTCTCTAGTTAATAAATTAAGTTAAGTTATTGTTTTGTATCAAATATTTACATATGTGTTTTTTGTTTACGTGCAACAAAATCTCTTGATTGTCACAAAATATCTTGAGCGTGACATTTAGTTGTTTTTTCCTTAAAACGCTTATAGTTGCAGTTTTTTTAAATACATTGTTACAAGCCTATTTCTTTGCAAGTAACCTCTAAGCTCAAGTCTTTTTTTTTAACAAAAATTTACATATTTTCATCTTTGAATTTTAAAATAACTAGTCACTTTAAAAAAAAATTAAAAATCAAGTTGAATTTTTTGTTTATAATCGAAAAGGAGATTTTCGCAAAAGTCAATCTTGAGAACCAAAAGAACATCATAGTAAGCTTGTATTTCAAATATTTTTACATTTTTAGCGATTTTTTATACATATTTGGTGTGTGACGCTCAAGATAGAAATCAAAGAAAACCTAAAAAAAAATCCAAAAATATTGATATTTTTGAGAGCCTAAAAGTACCGCCGGATTCTTCATCAATTTCTACATAAATTGGCCACTCTTACAGGCGAATTGCAAAAACTTTAAAAATAAGCAAAACAAAACTCGTTGTATGCGTTTTTTTTTTTTAAATTTACCCATATATAAATATCTGTTTGCCTAAATGGCTGAACCAATTTCACTAAAATTTGGAACGTAGATAGATCCATTTTTGAAAGCATCAAGAGGCTATATTTCTTTAAAAAATTGGACCTAGTCGGGATTAAAAAGAGGACAAAAACCGATTTTATTTAGCACATATATAAATCTGTACTTGGAAGCACCTAAGGCTTTATTTTTTTCAAAACATGGACAGGTCTGGAAAATAAAAAGGAGTAATCGGTAATCATAAATGGCAAAATCATCTTCATTGAAATTTGTAAGGTAGATAGATCTATGTTTTGAAGCATCAATAGGCTATATCCTTTTTTAAAACTTGTACCAGGGTGCAAATAAAATGGGAAACCCGGTAATAACAAATTGTACCGATTCGATTGAAATTTGCATCGTAGATAGATATACTCTTAGAAGCGCAATCAAACACAAACAACTAAATCGATTTTATTTAAATTTGGAAAATAGATAAATTCTTACTGGGAATAGGATATATTTATTCAATACTGGGAAAAGCAAGAAAAAATGGATAAACTTTTAAAATGTTGTTCTTAAATAAAGAGGAGTGGTCATGTAGTTATTGACAATAAAAAAATTACTAGCGATATGGAATATTAAAACAAAAACATGGATTTTTATTTCAGTTTAAGCTTAAATTTTGAAACGTGAGTATTAATTTGTGGTTCAAAAACATTCAATCGTTTTGTTTTCGTTGCTTAAATAGTGAAACAATTCTGCCACCGGATTTAATGTGTATAAAGCTTTATTTAACTAATATGTTAAATAATTGAAAACTAAAGGTATTAATGAAAGCAACATTTTACCTTGTTTCAAATAGAATATATTGCTATTCCAAGTTTTGATATTCCTAATTAAAACACTTAATAATTGTTGTAGTTAAAAACCTTTTATATAAATATATCATATTCGAAACTATAAAAATTGTAGCTAGTGCGCTTTTACTTTAAACTAAAGTAAATATAGTTTTATTCTCCTTTAGCTTACGGCATGTGTATATGATGGATGACAAAAAGCTTTTGCTTTTTACTTGTTTCATACAAAATACATACACTAATGTATTAAAAAACTATTGACAGCAACTGCCAACCCAGCAAACAAAATCAAGTATGAATATTTACAACATGTTTAGAAAATAGTAAAAAAAATGTCAAAAAATGCCTTTTGGAATTTTTTTTGTCACAAACTAAGCAGCTCGTTTGCGACAATATTCTCGAATGTTGCAAGATATACTTTCGCATAAATTTCGATGGTAAAAGCTTTCTTTGGTTAGTTGGGTTGCTTGAACGTTGTCTTATAAACACACACTCCACTTTCGCATTTTTTATGAGTCACCTAAAAGATACTTACATCTTAAAGGAAACGTAGTAATTCTTAATGTGCTCTATATAAGTAGCGACGACTTTTCAGCTGGTATCACATAATTTACGGTAAAGTATGAAATAAAAAGTGTACATGACAAATGCCACAAAAAACAAGCACAAGATTGGCTGTGTCGAATCTTATATAGCTACCCACCACCAAATCACCTATTACGAGGCGATCGTCAAAAAATATTGTACAATAATTTCTATATATCTGAAAAGCGGTATTTATAAGAATCTATATTTGTATCTTTCTTTAAGAACTGCGCTTTGTTTATATTTTTGCCGCGTGTAACATAAAGCCACTTACTTTACCACACAATAAATAATGAACCCAGGACTTTTTGATACATATTGATTTCGTCAAAATTCTTACCTCTTTATACTCTGTGGTTATTCTCGGAAGTGGAGTTTGCCCAATTATGGACCAACTTTCACAAAAGCCAATAGTATAATTTTTACATACTTATACCTGATCTGTGTAAAATTTCGGTTCGATATGGATGTTTATATAGTTTAATGAGTTTTTCGGAAATAGTCCTCATAACAGAGCTATGACCTATTATGAACCGTTCAGCATAAAATTATGTATGACGATTTATGTATGAATGTTTTAAGCGATTTTCCGAAGTGTACTTTATACGGGGGCTACGGTCAAATATGTACCGATCGTCATAAAATTGGGTAGAAATATTTCTAAAAGTGAATGCAATATTTGTGGTGAATACTAACTTGATAGTGGTTTTTGCAAGAGATTTATGTACATTTAAGTTATTTTCAGAAGTGGTCTTTATATGGGAGCTATTGAGTACGACAATTTAAATGTATATTTAAAATATTTTTGTTGAATTTCAACTTGATAGTAATTTTTATAAATGATATGGAATTTGGGCTTTATATGAGGCTATGTCAAAATATAGACCGATGCAAACAAAATATCGCTTTTAAAATTTCACTTAGCATGAAACTTATTTTTGCAGATGTTTGTATTGATACGGTTTTTCTATAGACATTTTGTGTACTATAAAGCCGTGTTCCGGGAAGACATTTGTATGGGGGTTGTATGACCATTTTCAACTAGGGTTATTCTTCTATAATAAAGTGTGTAAAATTTCATAATATTATCTGCATATATATGAAGGACGGACATGGCTATATCGTCTTAAAAAAAGGGGAATTTTGTGTCTAATCTTAATAAATTATCTACAGACTTGAAATTTTATATATCGATATATTAAAAAAAATTATAAAAAATATACATTTGGGAAAATCAAACTAAGGGGATAAAAACCTTATTTTTTGGTACCTTTTGTATCTGTTGTTTAAGGGCTTAAGCTTTTAAGTAAAGATTTATATAAGGGATCAAAAATGTTATAGTGCATTACATAGGTGTGGAAATTTAAGTTAAATAGACAAAATACTTAATAGTGTTGGTACTTCTTTAGTACCTTTAAATTTTAGTTTCTGTACAACAATAATATTTGGGGTTTGGCTTTGTATAATTTAAAAAATTTGCATGAGTAAGTTATATTTTTTATTTGCATTAGAGCATTACGTATATTAATATATAAATGCCATTCGACGTTGCATATTGATCAACTGAATATGAAAACAACCCGAAAAATATATATTAAGTAGAGCTTTCAGAGATGCTATTGTTAAATATTTTTTAACAGATTTTCGTTTTAAACAAATTTACAAATTTTACTCTAATTATGATCTTTAACAGCTGGTAAGTCCTGAAGACCTTAATGTTTTCTGAAGTTGGTCATATTTATGTAAAAGGAGCCAAAATATATAGACTTTATGGTTCTATGACTAATGTATTGCAGACGGAATAACAAACGTAATATTGTTGATGGTGGTGATAAAAATAGAACAAGCATAAGTAAGCAACCATTAAAATCTTAAAATAAGATGTTGACAATGTTTAGTAAAAAATTGAGGATAAAAATGTATAAAACCAACTAGCTAAAAAGAGTCACGGTCTCTTATATGCTACACTCAAATAGGCTTTCGTTGCTTGATCTGTAAAATACTAAAATAGTATTGGACAATTTTCGAAACTTTCAAATTTTTTGCTGGGCTTTTTAATAGTTTCTTCTAAATTTCTTCTTTACTTTCTCTGTTAGCAGTGATAGTTGTGTGCCATACATAATAATACTGTAATGCAAAAAGTACGTTCAAATTATTGTTCTTTAAACATACAATAACTGCAGACTTCATGCACTTACTCTCGCAGACTGACAGACATAAAGACAGACTTGTTATAGATGTTTCTAAAAGTGTTACAGCAGCTATTATACACATAAACAAAACAGACACCATTAACAATACAAAAGCGTCAACGTGTTATGACAGCAATATTAAAACTAAAAGCTTGCAATAGTATCTGTGTATATATTTGTAAACATTTGTTTACTCATTTACAAAAACAAACAAACCTACCAACACCTGAGTTTATTGTGTTGTTAATGTAGTGGTTTATTGTATTCATTGAAAATATTTTAATGTGCGAAAATATAAAAGAATATTATGTAGCTTTAGTAGGTACGTATTACAAAAGTTTTATAAAGAGTCATTTATGTTTAGGAATATTAAACTAAAATTGAAAGGTAGCTGTAAATTGTAAGAATATTGAGAATAATTGGGTTATTTTCAAACATAAAAATGAAGGGAATGGAATATCGGAAGAATAAAACAAGTAAAAAAGTATAGTTGGTCAAGTCTGACCAGATAATACCCTACACCCAGTATATGTATAAAACATTTTTTACTCCATACTCCACCTATTGTGGAC
The DNA here is from genome assembly GCA_950370525.1 of Bellardia bayeri. NCBI lineage: Eukaryota > Metazoa > Arthropoda > Insecta > Diptera > Calliphoridae > Bellardia > Bellardia bayeri. Next base: position 33,994,209 of record OX493264.1, on the reverse strand, counting down.
CGATCATCCAAAAATGTAGTGTCATGATGTCTGTAAATATAAGTACTATATGTGTTAAACTTTAACTCGATATAAATACTTTTAAATTACGGAGAGGGTCTTACATAGGAGTTGCGACTAATTATTATTATTTCTGTATAAAAGAAACCTATTTGTGTCAAATTTTTTTTGGATACCAAAATTTTTAAGAAAGTTATGTTACTGATCATAAGTGAATTTCAAAAGTGGGCCTTATATGGGAGCTACTGATCATTATAAAATTATATCGTATTGTTTGTTTACATATGAAATATATTTGGGGTCAGTATTATTTGTATACCAACATATTTGAGGGAAATATGTTCTGTAAAGTGATTTTCGGAAGTGGGCCTTTTATGGGAGCTACGACTAATTATGAACCGATCTGCAAAACATTTGTTGATGTGATTTGGCTTCATTTACCACTAATTTGTGATGAAATTTGTTTGGATACTTGCATAATTCAAACATTTATGATCGGTAAACCCCAATTTCAGGATAACATTTGTATGGGGGCCAGCTAAATGAAACTTAAATTTATTCAAATTAACTGGCTCATTGGCAGAAACTTGGTCCTTAGTTTGGACTGTAAACTCCTTCTCTGCAACGCTATTTTAATACCAATCTGATGGTATGATATTCAGCTATGGGGCACTGCCTCGGCCTCCAATTTAGAGAAAATTCAAAGGCGCCAAAACAAAAGTCTGCGAACTATCACGGTCGTCCCTTGGTATGTCAAATATGGTATGTCGAATATTTACAAAGACCTTATTCAAGAAAATATTTGAAAAGGCTTGAAAGCCACCCAAATACGCTGGGTCGTAAAATTCTAGATGAGGCTGGTCATATCCGACTAAGGAGAAGAGATACTGCAGCACTTATCCGAACAAAATAGCGCACGCCTCCAGTTTGAGACAAATCGTGATATTAACATCATATGTCCGGCAATGGTCGGTCATAAATATTTATTAGAATAAAATTTGACTACTTATTGTTATATATATATATATTATGTCCTGTGGTTCCTACTAGGAACAAAGAGCCATACTTATTGTTAGTTTATATTAATATATTCGATAAATAAAAAACGACAAAAAAATCTCTTTGAAACTTTATCAACTTAACAATATCACCTGGAATTCCTCTAGGAAGTTTACAATTTTCTTCTCTGAAAACCTACTTCATGTGGCACAATTTTTGTATACACTTAGTTTCTCATTAAATTCATTAAAATCTTTAGCTATTAATTCCATCATATCTAGCACAGTTTTAAAACCAACTTTAATCGATTAAAATCATTATAATTTCCAAAATGTTCAAAGCAAATCTAAAGTCAAATAAAATTTAATACGCAAACTCATGGCGAGGCGTGTGCAAGTTGAACAGTTCAAAAATAAATATTAATTAAAATTGCTACATTATCATAATGAAAATCTGATGGTAGACATTTGTTGTTGCTGTTGATTATTGAACATTTTTAATGTTCGTGTAGTTGACATTAAATTTATAATATTAGGGAGATAGCTAGGGAAATATCAACAAAATAGGATACTTTTTGTAGTTACAAAGGTTTTTTGTTTACTCTTTCTTGATTTCCTAAACATACCTGCATAAACGCATACAACTGTTAGAGTTGTTATACAACTTTTGTATAATCCAAGCTTTTTAATTTTATGTATCTAAGCTTTAAAGCACTTATTCTGCACAGATCTTGTTGTTTATAGATACTGCCCTAATTTTACAATATTTACTAAACCAGCCATTCGTATTCGTACATATGTAAATAATCTTTTCTGTCTGACTGATTTTAAAATCATAATTCATAATGAAAAACCTTTAATAATAATAATAAAAAAATAATTCATTACCATAATTATTCTTATCAAATAAGTTTGCACAAAATAATTGCATAATGGTGTTCTTGTTTATGTATTTACTTATGAATACACACAGAGAAAAAATATAGTTGTACATGTTTACACAACCATGTCAATATTTTTGCAAGTTTATCAACAATATTATGCTCACTGTAATTATTTCTCTGACTGCAGTAACCATAATATGGTTAAGCTACGATTCAGATGATTATATCATATATATATATACGATTGTAGTAACTATATATATTTTGATTGCAATCATGTTTATGATGAATCTATTTGTCATAATTTGTTGCTCTTTGCTTATGACAAAGAACAATATAATATGGTATAATTTTTCATCATAAAATTTATTACAATAAATATGACATAATTGCTATAATCATATATATGATTGCTACAATCATGTTAGTGGTAAATTTACCATATTATGATTGCAGAAATCATATAAATAATTACAGTGACCATAATATTTTAAAAAAATATTTAAATATGTTGAAATAACTAGTTGTGGTACACATGTACAACTATATTTTTGCTCTGCGTGTAGATATAGACTTAAACATTTAATTTCAGTTATATTAATTCTATACCCACATATTTATAATGCTCATACATACAGATGTTGATAGAAAAATTACAAATTAACCCTTATTAATGAAACAAATAGTAGCTATTTGGTTTGAATTTGAATTGAACGTAAACATTTGTTTACTTTGTTTACAGAGATTCTAAATTCTTTATAAATTAAGTTTTGTACCACATAACGTATGAATAATACTAATTGAATAAAAAGCCAGAAAAATTTAAATCTCTTAAAAAATTATAAAATTAAAATTTTTTTTATTATTATATATTTATGTTGAAGTGAATTTTTGAAGTGATTCTTATATGGAAGCTTTGACTAATAATTACCAATCGTTCTAAATTTAGGTGATATGATTTCTAATTCTTAATTCCATTCGTATTAATTTTAGTTTCCAAAAATCTTCTTTACCACAACACAATACATAATTAGCTTTAAGCTAACTTCCCCAGATTTCTGAAAGAATTCATCATTTCATTATAATAATTTGTCTACATGTAATCTGTCATTGCAATTAAATGTATTAAGTAGTAGTACTTGGCATTTATCTAAATCCCCACAAGTAAATCTCTTCTTATATATTATTACATGTTATTAATTTTGTTATTAAAATTGTTTGCCAACATTTAAAGCTCACGTAAAAATACAATAATGTAGAGGCAAAACCATAAAACATTTATAATTGTTTTCGGCTAAACACAATATTTTAATTTGAATTCTAAGAAAACCATCAAAAAGTAATGAGACTTTACAAATACACTGAAAAGGGAAAGACTTAATAAAGGAAATCATATAAAATGCCTGATAATTTACAAAAATAAATATTAAAAACTGGCTATAAAAAGAAAGAGAGAGAGAGAGATTGGCAGTTAGAAGACCGTGTAAAAGAAATATGCCCTTATTTATAAAACAATAATGTAGACCTCAAATGTACTTTAAGAAAATTTTGTATGAAAATTGTGTCTAAAAGCACACTTCAAACCTACTTTATTTTTTATGAATACGACAGATAGTATATAAATTTTAAAAAGTTTGTAATTTGCATTTATTCTTTCTGCTCTCTTGTTTTTGTTTGTTTGTAATAAATACATTCATTAAAAGTTTTAATTTTACTTTGCTGTTGGTGCATTTCATTATCTACCACTATTTCTACTTATTATAAATATGACTGACTACTGGCTGGCTGCAACGTGCAGATACTTAAAGAAACCAATTGTTGTTAATCTAAAGATTAGAAAAGTTTACAAGTTTTCATTGTATATTTTTTTATAATATTTCTTAAGAGTGATGAATAAATATTAGGTATATTGTAGGTGTTGGAAGCCAGTGCCAAAGTGCATAATTTAGTTATTTGCATAAATTTTTATTTGTTGCTTAAAAGTTTGTGTTACACACTGCTGCTTTTTATCGCTTTTGCTTGACAAGTTTAAATATTATTTAATATAATTTTTTTTCGGCTGATGACTTCGATTTTTGGTTAGAGCGAATATTGCCACTAATCGTGGTGAAAACAGATGGGTATTATATTCCCCGGGATATGATTTCTCCTTCTTAACCGATTATGAAAGTATATCTATTCGAAACTTCATAATCTTCACAATATTTACACGCTTACCTATTATCTGTCTTAATCTTTTAATTACAATTAGTTTATTCATCTTTATTTACCTGAAATTAGATAGAAATAAAATAAATATTTATTATTTGTTTGAATTATATTTGTCAAAACTAAATATATATGACACTGAACTTTAGCTACATAAGGAATTTTATTAACGAATTTTAAACAGAACTGCCGCTGACATCATTGGACCAAACTTTATCGAAAATGAGTCTGGTCAAGTAGTGACTTCTTTCTGTCTAAATTGTTAGAAATTTATGATATTTATGCAGCCTGTGAAATAATTCAGTTAGTGCATGAGACATTTCTTGACCGTTTAAAAATTTTATATAAATACAGTAAGCATCAAAATAAAGTCAACACCACATGTTATTATTTTCTATGAATCTCTTTAATGGGCGTAAATAAGTTAATTGCCTAAATTTTATCGAATAATTTAAAATTTTTACAAACAATTGACAGAAAAGTTAAACCAGAGACAAGAGCCAAAATCAGAAATAGGTTCCAGAAATCTTGATTAAAAGCCCGTAGTCCGAGAAAGATGCCTTTATTGAACAAACAGAATGTTAAAAATAGCTTGTGCTTTGCTAAGAAACATATTGTATATAAAATTGTGTTAATGTGCTTTAGTAAGATGATAAGATAATTATAAGATAATAATGGGGAAAAGGAGCAGGATAATAAACTTATATGCTGTGAGCGTCAAAATAAAGTTAAGAACTCATATTATTAAAAGAAAAGCTTAATTATATTAATACAAATAATATTATATGTATATGATGGAGTCGATCGGGTTTTAAATAAAATCGAAAATTAAAAACAAACTTTTTATTGTAAGATGTGATTAAAATGGAACGGTTTTATTTTCAAATTATTTCAAGTAAAAAAAATAATAAAGTTAAAGTTGTTTTTAAATATAAAAAATGCCATTGATTTTATCAGCGTCTTTTCTAATAATAAATAATTCGAATCTAATTGAAAACATACAACGAACAAATTTGAGGGATGCTTTAGACCCATTCAATATGCAGGTAACTAGGTTCAAAGAAGGTTTTCGTAGAAACAAGTTCGGGTTTATTTGTATTCTTCAAAAGATCAAACCACATGTGAAAACCAAATCGATACATTTGGCCATAGAGTTAGTAGTCACGCTAAGACTCCTTGCAGAAGACAGTTTTCAAATGTCGGTTGGAAATGACGTATCTATAGTCTTGCATAAAATTACGTTTTCAAAAGCATTGTCTAATATTATAGTCATATTAGAATAAGTACTGTGCCAACATTGTATTAAAGTGTCAGCCGACTTAAAATATGTGCAAAGGTCAAAGCAACATTTTTTTGAAAAGTTTAAAATTCCAGGTGTTATTGGTTGTATTGATGGCACCTACATTAGGATCGTGAGGCCTGGAAATTAGGACTATTTATACTATAGTGTAAATGCAATGATACAATAATATACAAAATTGTATTTAAAACATCTGTTGTGTTTTACTCATATATATTTTTAGATATGTGACTACAGCATGAATATTATTGCAGTGGACGCCACTAGACCTGACTCTAGTCATAATTCATTTCTATGGAATTTAAGTACGGTACGAGATTATTACATTGGCAGATATGAAAGTGGAGATCGGAATTCATGACTTCTAGCCGATTCTGGCTATGCGTTTAGAACCTTTTAGACAAGTGCAGGCTCAGCGCAACACAAATTTAATAATATATGAAATTTAATATTAAATTTTGTTTTTTTCTTTAAAACGTGCACAATTATCTTCTCAGTTTAAAAACAGTTTAAACAGTAAATTTACGTTTTTCATCACAAATGAAACATGAAATCAATTTCGTTCTTAAAAAGAAATCGAATTAAAAACAGAACGAAAGATAAGAGGTGTTGCCATCACATCTGTTTTCGTTTTCAGTTCGCTTTTGGAACGAAATCGATTTCCATTACATACCTGTATATTTAATTTTTATATAGTTATTTAAGAAGAATTAAATTGTTTAAAAAAGGACCCAGTAGCATAAGTAATTTTAGTTAGGCTCGAGTTCATTAAATTTAATTTTCATTAAATTATTTTTACTGAAGTTAGGAATTACAACTTGAAAATTTTATTATTAAAAATTTTGATAATTTTTCTTGATGTTTACATGTTGTACAAAAGTGTACAAAAAACATAATAAACAAAAACAAATGTATTCAAGTTTTCGAGACAAAGTCTTGACATGAATACGAAAAAACTGAAGGAAAAAGGAAAAAAACAACTACGAATAGAAATTAATAAAGAATGATAATTACAGCAAAAACTTCGAACTACCAGAACTAACACTGGTTAAAGGATTGATGTTTGTCTGTTGGCTGACCGGCACCGCAGTGGTGTAGGTGGTAGAACGCAAAGAATTCTGATGAGAGAAAGTGGGATTTCTAGAAACATATGTAAATTCAACAACCCAGGTTCGAATCCCAGTCAAGAAAAATTATCAAAATTTTTAATTTTTCAAGTTGTAATTCCTAACTTCAGTAAATATAATTTAATAAAAATTAATTTAATGAACTCGAGCCTAACTAAAATTATCAAGATGTAATAAAATGTTTATTTAATAATATAATGTAATGCAATTCTCAACAGGGTAAATAAGAAATATATGTAGGTTCTGCTTTCCGCTTTGTAAAATAGAATACATTTGAAAAAGGGTAGGAACAACAGAAAATTTTTAAAATTGTACATGGTTTTATATTATAATGATCTTAACTTTCAGAACAATATAAATTTGTCACATATTCTTAAATAAAGTTTATTTTTGTCAAAAATAAAAAACAAACGATTAGTATACCATACGTCACTACAGTGAGTTCATGATAAATTTAGCAGGCTGCGCTTTTATTTGCTAAAAGAAGTTCCTATGTCTAAAGAAATCTAGTCCCAAAAAGTAATTCTCACTCGCTGGGGTCAAATATAACTTATTCTATATACATGTACATATATACTTTTAAAAAGTTTTGTATACGTATCAGACTAAAAATTTCATTTATATAATTTACATTGCTTTACGTGCATTCATAAAAACAAGTAAATTACTGTCTATAAATCTTTTGCTTTGCTTTTCGCCAGATTTGAAATTATCAAATTTCTAAAAAACTTGTCAAAAAGTCTAATCATTGTCTTGTTAAAACTTATGAGAATTAAAATGTGGAAGACAACTGTTTTCGTTTTCAAGCACTCAATAACACAACAGAATGTCTAGTTATACATTTACTTAAATTTAAACTTAATTTACAACTTATTTTTCCAACTTATTACAGCCATAAACTAAACTCAGGTGTCTTATTATCAGACAATGTCATTCATTCATACATTTTCTTTTTTTACGATTTTGTTCAAAGTAACACAAACATTTAAGACAAGCAAAGTTTAAATTGAAAATACTTCAAAAATAAAACCCAAAAAAATAGACTCTTATTTTCCTTATAAGTTGAAATAACAACACCCAGCTAAATTATTGGTCTTATTTTTATCATTTTCAATTTAAAGTTTTTTTTTTAGCATTTTGTTGTTGTGAAGTGTAGATACGTACGTAGTCTTTTACAGTAAATGACCTGAGCCACAAAAGCCTCAGAAAATTTAGCACAATGTTAAGTAAGCATTTAAGATATACTCGTATTCAGGCTGTTTTCTTTTCTATGTTTTTTTTTTTTTTTTTTGTTGTTATTTGGCTTAGACAAGCATTTAATTTTTTTGTTAGATATTGTTTTTTGTTTTATTTTTCTTTTGTATTTTGAACTACCCTCTCTTCCAGGTAAAAACATCGTCAATCTTCTACTAAACCGCAAGGTAAAGTCATATTTCTTTATATATTTCAAGTAGTTTAGAGAAAAAGTACGGATAACTAAACTGAAAAATAGTGGTATGGTTACAAAAAATGTACAGTACACTCAATTTTACAACTGTAGTATGAACGACCTGCTCACATTTGCAATATTTTATAGAAATTTTTATGCGCAGCTTGCAAACGGAATTACAGAATTGTCGTTGTTAAATCCTTTCGTCAATGTACGAGCAGTTGTGGGCTTTAGCCTATGCCAAACTTTCCTCTGTTATGGTGTTAAATCACACGATCAGGAAATGTCTCAATGATCGAATTTAGACATTACTAACTTTGTTATAATGTCGCAATATCAATCATCACTAAATTTCACTACTTGGTCAGCTTTATTTTCGAAAAAAGGGCGGCTAATATACCTCCAGCCCAAATTTGATCCAAATAATAACATTTGCTTATTTATAATCTCATGTAAGTTCTCTGAACCTAAAATCGCATCTCGTTCACACTAATTTAGGCATAACGAGCTTTGTTATCATGTCTCTATAACGTGCATCAGTAACTGTCTTTGCTTTACTAGCCTCTTTCTGAAGAAGTACGGTTCAATAATGACTCCACCCCAAAATTCGTACCAAACATCGAACATTAGTGATGCATTTAATTCCTATAATCACATCACAAGTTTCTCTTAGCCCCAATTGCGGCCATTTTTTTTTTGGAATCTACAAAGCCATCAAGAGGAAAAAGTGCGTACTAGCTTAGGATAATAATCTCAATGATATATTTGTACTAACACTATACTATTAGTTGCCAAACTGTTGTTGTTCCTAGTACAAAGGACATAAAAATTACATACATTTGTGTTGAAAACCACACACCAGGGCAATCAATGAAAAATTAATTCAAAAATATTTTTTAATTAATTAAAGTGTTTTCTGTGCTCAATTCTTTGTTAATTTAAGACATAAAAAATATAAATTTTACAAGATTTCATACACCACGACGATATGAAAGTTCAACAAAATCTAACCACTTTTCGTAACATTCTAAACATTTATACATGCCATAAATTTACTACTTTCCTGCCTTCAATTCAATACCAATTCAACTGTAGCACTAATTCAAAAATAATCGTTTAATTTGTGTACGTTTTACCTAAAAAAATGTTAGCTTTATTAGATTTGAGTTCGTTTTTCCGGTTACTTTTAATTTTAATTTGAATAAATTTTTAAGCAAAGAAAGAAAAAACAACCTATACATGATTGGAAATTTAGATATAAAAATCAGACAACAGCTTTTCTCTTTAAGTTATAGGATACTTTTAGCAACCGAAATCACCTTTATCACCGGAAGTATATTACAAGGCCAACAAACCAAACCACTTTCAAAAGCAACAAATACAAAAAATATTCCTAACAAATCAGAAAAGCAGAAAAGAAAACCCTAACAAAACAAAAGAAAAGAAAAGAAACATTATTAAATATCTCTTTGGAAAAACTGCCAGCCAGCAAGAAGAGAAAAAACACAAACAAAAAGAAAGTAAAGAAAATATTCGTTTAAAAATAACAAGTCAGTGTGTTAGAAAATTTATTTCATCAATTTAAAAGTAAATTGCTTGGAGTTTTGTATTTCATCCTAACGTTTCACCGAAAGCATTTTAGCCAGCTCAAACAAACAAACATCACAAGCAAGAAATATTTACCCAGAAATTGCTAAAATGTTTCCTTCTTACATACTTTCTCTGTTATGTTATACTAAGAATCTGAAAAGAAAAATCTTACGAGTTTTAGCCATTAGCTAGTCTGTTTATTTTCCTACCACTTGCCCTAAGTTTTCCTCTAACAGGGGGTATGTATTGCCGCTTTTTTTTAAATATTTTTGAAAATCTATACCCACAATTGCTATTATTGAGGTTTTTGTTTTGTTAAAAAGGTGTTTTATTTGATTTTCTTATTTTTCATTATTGTTTTGTATTGTATTTTTCTATTACTTTCAATTTGTACACAAAAGTCGTCTAACAAGTTCGATTACCTAGAAAATAAAAATTGTCTTAAGGGACTAATTTCTTATATTTACTTTTCGGCATTATTTTTTTTTGAAGTGAATTTGCTAAATTTGTTTGATTTAATATTAAATAAAAGAATAAACAGTGAATTTTTATATTTTCCAAAATAGTTATACTTTAAAAAATCGTTTCTTATGTAAGATACTGTAATTTTTCGGAAATGTTATGAAACAAAATGGAATGTAATTTTTAATACCAAGAAAATTGCAGAAAAACTGAATGTAAAAATGCACATAATTCTCTTTTTTACACGGCAATTGGTTCCAGGAAAAGCCGTGTAAGAAAACATGGATCGTATGCAAAACAGGTGTTTGTTTCCTTATCTCGAAAACCTATTGAAATGAAAAAAACAAGGATTTTTTAAGAACAACTCTTCAGGTTTATAATATTAAATCACATACATATACAATTTGATTTTTTGGGCTATGCCGAATCCTAAATACCCTTCACCTAAATATAGAATATTATAGAACTAGAATATCCTTATTCACTGATTTTGTGAACTAATAGCTTATCATTTTATATATTGTTTGAAAAGCAATTTTACGAACAGCAAAATATATTTCAAATGTTTTTAAATTTTATCTAATTTTGACCATTTATAATTGATGTCATTACCGATTCTTACTACAATTTACAGAGTTTGTCTCATCTTCATAATAATCTTGAGTGTAATTAAACAATTTATAAAATTAAAAGAATATTTTTCCATATTCACAACAAGTCAGGAAATAGAGCATTAAAAAGGGTCATATTATAAGGTGAGGTGTTTTTGTTTGAATTTGATCTCAATAACTTTATTTACAAGAGATAGTAAAAATAGTAGAAACGGACCAATTATGAAGTAAAATCTTCTAAATCCAATAATGTGATTTGGTTGAAATTCATCTCAAGAGTTGTATGGTTGGTTTTTATATTCGGAAGTGGATTTAATTTGGGAGCTATTGCCTAATTTGGCCTGACAGCTACGTATATGTGAGCAATACCAAACCATGGGCTGATCTTCTTAAATTTCGCAATAGAGAATTTTATACATATGCAGATATCCCACGGTAAATTTCAATATAATAATAGTACATTTAAGATACATTAGTATTAGCACGAATTTCGGTAGTGGACCTTATATGGGGAAATGGTCAAATATTGGCCGATATTTTCAAAATCCAGCAGTTTCATTTTGGCATGTACTTATGTAAATTATCCGTGTAAAATTTTGGATCGGTATTGTTATTTATACGAGATTTATGAGTTTTGAAGTGGTCATATATGGACCGAAATTTATAACATAAATTCCGATATTTATAAGATAAATGACGTTTTCGAATGTGGTCCTTATATGGGAGCCATTATGAAGCGACCATCTTACAATTTAGTACAATAATTCATATATCTATAAGAATTATTTGTGCCAAATTTTAACTTGGTAACTATATTTGTATCAAATTTATACGTACTTAAATGAATTTAAGATGTGGACTTTATATTGGGCCTATGGTCAAATATGGACCGAACAAAAAAAAAAAAAACAGAAAATTCATTTTGCGATTTCTTTTTACATGACACATATTTTTAGCAAAATGTAAATTGTCAATTCCGACGACTGTAAGAAAATTGGCCCACAATTGTCACAAAATGAATTTATCTGTCAACTGAAATTGTCAGTTCACACGGTTGTCAAATTGTTGTGTGACAAAGATTGTCGAATTCGTTGTGAGTTATTGTGTGTTTGTTTAAAAATATTAACTATTCTCATGGAATAAAAAAGAGCAATTGAAACAATTTGATATGCATATGTCCTAGAGAGTAGCGAGGATGAAGACAAAATAATAATAAAAAAAAAAAAAGGATTGGGTGCTTCAGCGACAACTTGAATGAGGTGGGCATACAGAAGAAGGTAGCTGTATAGAATCTGACATCTCTTGCCATAAGATATCTTTGAGAAGTTTATATTCAACTCAACCACCTGTGCTGCAACTTCCTCGATAAGTTTGATAATACTTTCATGTGACCACACGGATTCTACCTTTGTGCAATAGGATTTTTGTTTCAGCCTTGATTTTTTGTTGCCTTCAGACTTTGTTGGCGACTGAATAGGACAATTCAATTCAATTGGCTCATGGCTGCACTCTATGAAACAGGATTCATCAATAGATACATATCTGGTTCTACATTTATTATTTTCTTTAAATGAATTCTTCAAGTTTCTTCCACTTTTTCCAAAACGTTATTAATGCACACTTTTGTTTGTTTATTTATTTATGAATATTTAGGAATAATTTTTCTGACAATGCTGCCATTGACAGATGCATAAACTTTGCACATATGACAATTAAAAGTGTTTGACAATTGTCTTAAAACAATCTTACAATGACAAACAAAAGTGTTTACACGATTGTTAGATGTCTGATAATATTTTGGTTTTGGCTTATAATGTACTGAAAATACTTTTTCTTTTCTTCGTTTTCTTACGGAAGACAAAAATTTCAAGTTCATATGGCTGTTAGATATTTTATGAACATTTTTCGGACAACATTGTAAGATCTGACAGTATCGTAAACTTATCGCAGATGCGCATCACTAATTAGTAATTTAAACGAAACGTAACAAATAATCCAAAGAATCAAACTTTACTTTTAAACAAGTGGTTTAACATACACATTAAGCAGCTCACTAAATTTAAAAAATATATATATTTGAAAAGTAACCCTCCCTGTTCAAGTATTGGGCTGATAAATCGCTTCTCTAACAAAGAGCACAAAATTAAGGCCCTAAAATGAATTGAATTTCATGCTAGAATTAACACTAAATTATAACTTTTTTGGTTGGTCAACAATAAAGCAAATTATAATTTTCTTTTCATAGTAATTGAAAAAACTGAAATACTTCTTTATTTAAAAAGATATACTAATATATACTATATAGCTGCTGAAATAAAAATTAAAGGAGAGAATAAGAATTAGGTTAAGAACCTTTTAACAATTTAAATGCAATTTAGTTGTTAAATTGGTTTTAAGTACTTTTCGTTTTAATTATTTTTGCTTTTCATTCCTTCATATTACAATAATTTGGTTGCTTCCTTAGATCGTTGTTTTTTTTTTGTTTTTCATGTTTGACGTTGAATGAATTGTGTGTGAGTTTGTCTTGTTTTTGGTTTGTGGCTGCCATAGTAAGGAAAATACCTTAATATAGCAATAAATATATACACACACATAGCTACTTATATACACATCAACAGCAAGGAAGTTTAAAATATTTAGATATAATTTTTGTCGGAATATTCCATTCAACTAAAAAAAATGTTGTTCTTTTTTTCCTCCAGTTTTTGTTTCTTTGTGGGTCGTTGTAACGTTGTGTCGGTGTTGTGTTTTCTTTACGTTTTTCCAGGTTTTTGTTTCGCTTTTCTTGTTTTCGGTGTTTAAAACATGAATTTATTTTAAGTGTGGGAAACTTTTTTTATGTTAACATTTGTAATTCCTTTAACATCAAGTATTTGTATCAATTTCAGTTGTGTGTTTTTATTTCGCTTTTGGTTTCTTCTTTTCTTTTTTAGTTAAATAAAACATTTTTTTGTACTATCGTTATTTTTTGTATATTTTTGTTAAATAACTGAAGACCCTCGCAGCTTATATGTGTATTTGAAAGAGAATTTATGTTGCTTAAGCTGAACTGTAAAATGTTGCATGTAGTGGCGTGATGTTGTGTATCTGTATATAGTATTAGTTGTAGTGGTAGTTGTACTACTGCTTGTCACTGTCATTGTACTACTACTTTGATGACGTTTGATATTTACACACTTACATACATGTAAAATTGTATTGAAATTATATATACATATATAAAAATACAGACACTTTCAAATGCTTAGAAAGAAGTACAAATAAATTTCATTCATTAAAATAACAGTAGAGCACAGTGACCCATGTAAGGAGAAAGTTAAGAAAAATCCTTAACTTTTAAGAGATTATTTTGCATTATTTGTAAGTCTGCTTTTCATTAAATCAATAAGTGACATTATGATACAATTTGCGCACAATGGAGCCAAGAAAATGTTTAAAATATATTTTAAAATAATCCGTTCTAAAACGAATATAAACCGAAACACTTCAGATTCTTTGATAATATCCAGGAGAGAAACTTAAACTGGAAATACATAGTTATTTAGAGCTATTTACACATTGTTTCTCAACCAGTTCCAAATTAAAATTCTAATACTATATTATCAATTTTTTTTGTTAAATAACGAAAATTCAAAGTAACAATAGAATATCTAATAATGGATTCAAGTACACATTTTTTAAATCATTAATATCCTTGTAAATATAATATAACAGCATCCTCAATCTCTGAATACCTATATTTCTCAATAAATGTTTTGAATAAAAAGTAAAATTTTCTTAAATTCTTTGTAAATATGCGTTTAAATAAAAAAAAAACTTCTCAAAATTAAAAATACTAAATCCTTGGAAATATCCTAAATCCTTTAGAAATATTCATTAAAAGGATAAAAGTATCTCAATCTGTGCTCAGTACTATTTTTAACTCCAAATAAGTTTTTAGAAAAGGGTCTCAATCTGTGATTAGCCATATTTTTGACTTCTGAAAATATTTTCTATTAAAAAATTGATTTATTCGGTAACTAATAGCAAAGTTTACTATATTGTGGCCATATTAATTTTCGCTTATATTAATTTTTGAACTTTTTCCCCACTGTTTATTAAAAAGCAAGTGTATTCTCTTTTTTATTTTTTTCTCACAAAAAACGTTTCATTTATTCTTTCATTAATTTTGCAATATAAATGTCTGTGTTTATCTCCTTTTTAAATTTAACCATGATTCTGCACATATGACACTTTTGATATTATCTGCTTGTTTGGAGAATTTTAACCACCAAAACCGTTTATACAGCTGATTTTATGTTAGTGTTGGTATATTAGACTGCATTTAAATTGTTAATTCTCTTTCTAATGGGCCTCTAAAATCATTTTATATAAATATATTCATTATTGAATTTTGTAATGAACAGATATTTCTTATACACATATATACAGGAAATGGAAAGTGTCCTAGAAAATTTAACCCTACCCACAATACAGTGATATTTTTGTTCCCATCACCAAACAGGTGACGGTATAATGGATAATCGAGCAATGTCCGTTCGTTTGTTTTAGACAAAAAGAGCTTTAAATTTTAAATTTTTTAAAATATAATGGTCACTGTAATTATTTATATGATTTCGGCAACCATAATATGGTTAAGTTACGATTCATATGATTATATCAATCATATACACGATTATAGCAATTGTGTAATGTTTATGTTAATCAGTTTTATGATTAAAGATTATACCATATTATGTTGTTCTCTATCACAATAAAAGCGCAACAAATTATGATAACATAAACATAATTGCAACAAATATATACATAGTTACTACAATCGTATATATGATTTTAGTAATCATATAAATCGTAACTTAGCCATATTATGATTACCGCAATCATATAAATAATTACAGTGACCATAATATTGTTAAAGACTTGTAAAATTTTTTTTTTTTTTTTTTTTTATAATACATTATATTTATTTATTGAATCTTCAGATATTGAAATGACAATAAGTTTTCGAATCTTAATACTAAAAGAAAATACTAAGTCCAGCCAGTGCTAGACAAAATATTATGATACTACAAAAAAATGTTGAAATTTTTGTGGTAAATATGTACAACTATTTTATTCTCCGTGTGTAGCAGGATGCAATTTTTATCAAATATTATTGGTTAGTCAAGAGCAAATATTTGAGACATTCACGACATTTACCAAAAATGTGTTGCTATTTTCTTTAAATATATTGCTAATTATATTATGAAATTTTGCATATATTATTTTTATTATAAAAGGCCCATGATTCCTAATACCTCAAATATAAATGTGTTTGCCGAATATGATTATGTATGGTAGTTAAATACCTACATGAAACCATATTAATACTAAAATAAGCAAAAACAAGTAAGAAAGTATAGCCGGTCAAGCCTGACCATATAATACCCTACACCCAGTATATGTATAAAACAGTTTTTCAGAAATGTGCGCTATATGGGAGATATGATCTATTACGGAACGATCATCCAAAAATTTAGTGTCATGATGTCTATGAATATAAATATTATGTATATTAAACTTTATCTCGATATAAATACTTTTAAAAGATTTATGGAGCTTAAAGTGAATTACGGAGAGAATCTTATATTGGAGCTTCGGCTAATTACCGACCGACCATTATAAAATTAGGTGTCATTATAAACTTATTTGTGTCAAATTTTATTTGAATACTAACATTTTTAAGAAATTTATGTTCGTTAAAGTGAATTTGGAAAGTGGGCCTTATATGGGAGCTACGAGTAATTATGGACCGATCTGCACAAAATTTATAGATGTGATATAGCTTCAATTTTTACCAGTTTCAATCCCATCCATCCTTGGGCCGACAAAATGTTATGTACCAAATTTTATCGGAATACCTTCGAAATTGCGACCTGTACTCTGCGCACAAGCTTTAAATGGACAGCCAGCCAGCCAGCCAGACGAACGGACAGACGAACATCGATAAATCGACTCTGAAAGTGATTCTGAGTCGATCGGTATACTTTAAGGTGGGTGCTGGACCAATATTTCTGGGCCTTACAAACAACAGCACAAATCCAATATACCCTCCCCACTATGGTGGTGTAGGGTATAAAAAGTTCATTTAAAGAGAACTTACAAAACCGGATTTTGTATGAATCAATCCATATTTGATCAAAACCTCATATAAAATTCACTTTATAAAAATCACTTGAACACGCATATCTCTGTTATAAAACAAATAAAGTATAGGCGATCAGGACCGACCCTACAACCTACAACCAGAATATGTGCAAAACTGTTCTTGTGACTTATTACCAGATCGATCATCCAAAAATTTAGTGACATGACGTCTGTTTATATTATTTAAATATTGTTTATGTTAAATTGTATCTCGTTATAAACAAAAGATTTGTACATGTTTAAGTAATTTTCAGAAAAGGTTTTATATGGGAGTTTTGAATAATAATGGACCGACATTTATAAAATTATGTGTCATGATGTGTGTATGTAGAACAGCTAATTTTAAAACGGTTGGGCCATAATTAATCGAAGCTCCCATTTACTAAGATCCCTTCCGTAAATCACTTTAAACATCCATAGATCTTCAAAAATGGTTATACAGAGCTAAAATTTAACACACAAAATATTTATATGCACAGAAGTCATTGACAGAGGCCATTGAGCCCTCATTTCTCACTTCTGAAAAACCATTACTGCACATATACTTGGTATAGGGTATTATATGGTCTATACTTTCTTATGCATATGACACGAAAAAAATCTCATCTTGTGTTAGTTGTGAGTTTTAATTACCAGAATTAGTATATTTAATTATGTAAATGTAAAATAAAATAAAGAAAATTGACAAAGAAATTGAATTTAGTGTAATAGTTTCGACAGATAGTGAACACTCATTCAGTGAAATTGCGGAGAAGTTAAAAGTGAGTTAAAGAAGTATAATTGTTGTAAAAAAACGACGAAAATGTAGCTTCTGTGTCGAATTCTGGAGGTCGTCCCAGACTATTTAAAGACTCAGACGTTCGATTAATAATACGCGAGCTGAAAATTAATGGTTTGAAAACACCTAAACAAGCTGCTTATGCTGTAAATAAAATCGTAAATGAATGGGCAGGAAGTAGAGCATTTCAAAGAATATAATATGCAGTTAAAAATAAAAAGCCACCTCTATCTAAGAAAAATATAAAAGCGCATCTTGGGTTCTGCAAAAAGCACAAGCATTGGACTGTAGATGATTGGAAAGCAGTCATTTGGTCGGACGAGACTAAAATTAAACGATTCCAATCTGATGTAAAGACATACTTCTAGAGCAGACCTCACGAAACTATGCAAAGACATTATGTGAAATAAAAAGTCAAATATGGAGCAGGTAGTTTGAGAGTTTGGGGTTGTTTCACTTGGTGGCATTTAGGGCCGATTATTAGAATAAACCGCAGCGCATATCCTGAAAACGAAATTATTTTCCAACAAAACGCAGACCCCAAACATACAGCGAAAATTGTTCAAAATTGGTTGTCTGGTTAAAAATTACAGCTGAAGCCATGGCTTCCGCAAACTTCAGATCACAACCTTATATATAATTCGTGGTCTATATTGAAGAGATTGGGACAACACAATCGAGCGCCAACCAGTATAGAGGATCTTTGGAACCATCTTAAGGTCGAGTGGGAAAATATTCCACTTTTTAATGGATTCTGGCAAACGTACAAAACTGAGTTAATTGAGTTGCTTTCTGTATTTATATTGAGTTTTTTTGTTTTTGTTACGTTATCGTTACTTTCCATATTAGATTTTTATATTTTTTTTGTAATACAATAAAGAGTAAATGGTAAAAATTTGCCAAAACTTCTTTCGTTATTTATCAATGTATTACCTTTTAAGTAAAATCATATTGAACATAAACTCAATTTTGCATGCCAGTCTATTTATATAGTTTGCTCTTGATAACATTCAAATGTATGAATCCAGAATCCAGGTGAAATTTACAAAAAATATTGAATTGGGTTTTCTGTAATAGGGGGCAGTCTAATGTATATTTAAGAACACAAAACACGCATGACGAATGCAGCAAAAACTTAATAAATATATATATACATGCATATATAAGAGTAAAGAATTGTTCACGTAAAATCCGGCCACAATGCATAAGCATTTTAAACCATTTTAAACAAGTTTTATTTTTTCAACAGGTTCAATAAGTTAAAGCTTGCAAAAGTATTGTAAATTATACTGTACAACGACACAAGCAGACCTTAGACACATTAAATATTTCTACAAGAAACAATTTCTTAAAAAGATAATGATTTTGCCAGTAACATCTTCAACTATAACTTCAAAATGGCCTCTGAAACGTTTGCTGTCTCTTTTTTAAGTTTTTTTCTCTGGCAATATTCGGAAGCAGCAATAATTGCTTCAAAAGAAAGTCAACGTAATAGACACAATATATTAACTCCCTAATTGTTCTTAGCAGCTGCCATTTAAACAATATTTATTTTCACAATAAAACACTATTGGACATTTGGGATAATTATGCAGCGCAGGTGCATAGAAATGTTGTGCAACAAATAATTCAATCCATCTAAACAAAAAACTCCAATTTGTATAAGAGAAAATTAAGTTGAGTGCCTTATTTTAGCTTTACTTAAATATTAATTATTAAATATCTATTTGTGGTTCAAAATTATTCAAAAGCTATTTTTGCTAAATAAACACTAAAAGGCCAGTAATATTGGACCGAAGTGAGTTGCATACTTCACGGCCGCCTGCTAACCTAAAGAAATAATGAAACATTTATGTGCATGGATTTTATGTTACCAATGCTGTATAATTTTACATAATCAATCTATATATATATTTTAAGCTCACTGCATATACTTACATATGTACATATGCATATAACTTTTTAAAATAGTCTCATATTCACAAAAGGATTGATAAAAAAAACTGCATTTAATCTTGTCACATAGAACTAGCACTTCTTTCTTATTATAAAATGTATACTAATATGCTAAATGCAAAGGAGAAGATGAAAACTTTCTATACTGGTTGTCTAAGTCAATGAATAGCTGACATTTTTCCTTAGAAAATGTTTAAGTTTTTTACATTTTCTTTATTATTTCTTTTTTTGTAAACACATTTTTTCTATAAAGCTGAAAACAGTAATTTAAGCTTAAACCGACATTATTATACCCTTAAGAAGAAGCCAAATATTTCTTGTATATGTATTTTATTTCATTCCAAAGAAATCAAAAGCCATACACGTTTGCCATAAAACGAAATAAAAATTCTTCATATTATAGAAGAAAATTTGCCTGGATTTAAAAAGTCATGTTTTATTAGATGATTTTTTATTATGAAAAGGGAGAACAATAGCAAAGAAACCAAAAAAAAAGAAAAAAAAAACGTATAAAACATACACAACAATATCAATATAAGTAAGCTAATGCTTTTATTAGGGATATATACAGTGTTGAAAAACATACAGTGACTTACATTCACAGTCGGGCAAGATGATTTTAAAAACTTACTTTTCTTATTATTATTTCCAACACTGTATATATTTACTCCCACATAAGCATACACACATATATAATTAGGTATGTGCGAGGATTACAGTATGCGTAAATACTTATATATATATATATGTGTATGTGTCCTTGCTTGAATGTGTTGGTTATAAAAAAAGGTAATCCTTAATAACGTGAGCTTTAATAGCTTTGATTTCATTTTTCATTTTCTCTTTCTTTTACTTATAGTAAAAGTATTTGCAAATTTATTTACACATACCTATACACACATTATACTTAACATCCACCTCAATCCTGGCTACAACATCATTTAAGCACTTAATAGAGGCATTTCCTAAATGAAAAGAAAAAACAAGAAAGGGAAGAACATAAATGTAACACCCAAATAAAAAAATAAAAACATTGTCATAAAAACGTTACTGATTGAAAACAGTTTACGGTGTACTAAATCAACACTTGAAGCAAGCATTTGGAGAATGGTTGTAAGTAAGAGGTTGAAATGAATTTGAAATACACTAAGCTTTTGTGTTTTATTACAGCTTAAAAGAAGGATAGATGTTGATTCTAGAGTACCATTGTCAATTTTAATTAAAATGTTATGAGAAATTTCCAAACTGAGTTATATTTACGGGTTATAATAATTATTATTTATATTTATTATCGCTATTTTGGATTCAAAATGTACTTTAGATTCGAATTACATTGGAAAACTTATTTTCAGATTCCACATTTTCAATAATGGCTTTAAATCGCAAACTTTGTTAATTTTTACTGTCATACTACTAATGATCTTATGCTGAATCTATACACGCAACATATTAGGATAAGATTTATGATTGTAGTCAAAACATATTATGATGAATAAAAGGTCCGTGAAATATCATATTATGATCAATTATCATCGCATTTTCTTGTTAATCATAATTTGATATTATAGCATCATATTATAACCTAATATAATGACAAAATTGTCATACATGATCATATTATGGCCCAAGGTAAACACATTATGGTTTAGAGAAATCACAATATGATCTACCGTAATCATATTATGATCTAAAAGTAATCATTTTATGATCGAAATTAATTATACTATGATCGAAATTAATCATATTATTATCTAAAGTATTAATAATATGATTTAAATTAATCGTATTATAATCTAAATTAAATATAATATGATCTGAATTAATCATATTATGATATATAATAATTATATTATGATATAAAGTAATCATATTATGATAGTACTTGATCATAATATATTAAATTAGTATCATTTTAGTTTTACTATTTATCATATTATGATTTTAGAAGCATCATAATATAAATTCAAAATTATGCAGTAGTATCAGTTGAAACATTATTTCTAATGAAGACACAATTATGTTAGTATTTTTTTATTGGCTATTATTTATATTTTATATAAAAATACATTTAAAATTTAGTTTACAAAGATAATATTCTCTTTTGTAAAACAAATACTTTAAAAACGAATTGTTGTTTTTCAATTATTGGAACATTTAAATTCAAATAATAAATCCAATATCATTTATATCAACTACTGAACTGATGCGAAAGCATTCTACAAATCGTAAAAACAAAAAATTATTAAAATTAAACATATTTTGTTTGCATTTTAAACATAATATGAGTACAAATATAAAAACTTACCATTTAAGGCTATTTTTAAGTTTAAATAGTTGTAAATAATATAATATGTTTGAATAGTTATCATTCAATAGTTGTAGTAAACATTTGTCAAAAATAATTATGTTTCAGTGAACAATATTCAATTTTATAATTTCGATAAATATAAAAATGTTTATAATAACTAAATTATTGTTAAAATCAAATTAAAATAAATTGTTTTTGTGTGTATACAGTGTAGTTGTCGTAAGCATGTCCAACCATGTTTTTTCTCTGCGTGTACTGATAAGCTATCTATGAATGGTCTTGGTCTTAAGCTAAATATAATGCATATGTGCTTTTGTTTTGCTAAGAATATATATATATTTTTCTAAATTATGAAAATGTGCTTTATTCAAATGAAACAAACTTAAATTTTTTTCTGATGGCAAAAACTTGGTTCTCGAAATCTATTTTTAAATAATGGTAAGTTAAAGTAGATCTTGGACAATAAACATTGCTGATGAACTTCATTCCAATGTGCAAATTGTCTTACAATGGTCTCTCAAGTCAAATAAAATTTCTCTGATAATTTTATATTTATATAAACAGTTGTGTCTCTAGTGCTAGAATAATCGTTTATCGACCCCTCCTATTTGTCTATTGTTATTATAACAAAGAAAGTGAAAACAATATTCTCAAGAAATCTCAGAATTTCTATTATTAATAAAATGTCTGAACTTTACATCATTAAAGCCAATTATGTTAATTCTATTATATCCCATCTTAAAATGCATGCTTTTTTTACATCTCGTCTATTTTAACGTATTAGAGTACTTTGAAATTTAAAATGATTTAAACTAAAGGCACACAACATCATGGGGACGTTGTCGTTGGATGTTGTATTCTCAATGTTTGGCAGCTGTCAGTATACATTCAATATATGATTCTTAATGTGTTTTTCAAACGCTTGGGGTTTATGATGATGATTATGATGATAATAGTAATAAAAAAAAAGTAAAGAAAAATTTTCAATTATTTTTGTTGTCTGACAAAAAAAATACTGAAAAGAGAAAATATACGACCAGCACCTGACTGCCAACAAGCTGGATTAAATGTTTATTGCCTGTCTGGTAACAGGCAGTCATACATGTACGTTTTAGTGCATGTATGGATTAAGCATCGGTTGTTGTTTTGTAGAGATTTCTAAGAAATGTGATGTTAAATAGACAAGTAGTGGCAAAAACGGCAAAGAATTAAGTTTATAAGAAATTTTTATTAATTTAAATTTGCAAGGTATTAAGCTCATAAAAGTGGCATACAATTATTTAAGACTAATCTCAGCATTTATTAAACGTTCATTATTTGTGAATTGTTTTCCATACATACGATATTTCTACCTATTTTACACGAGCAATATGATATACAACGAATTCTATTGTAAAATATATAGAAATCAAGTATGTGTGGAAAACCACACACGAGAGTATAGGTAAAAAACTTTTTTTTGAATCAACAGAAAGTCAAGAAAACGTTTAAAAAAACATTTTTAAAATGTATAAAAAATATTTATTTTTTGTGGTTTCGCACACAAGTTTCAATTGAAAGTTAAAAATTTTCATTTTGACGATTTTTTCAAAAATTCAAAAATTGCAAAGTGAAAGTGACGATTTTCTGAGTTATTAAAATTATCTATCATTTGTTTGTTTTATTAATGTTTTTGTTACAAAATTCTTTCTTTTGTTTTATGAGACAACAACTATATTTCTTATTTAATACCATAAATAATGAGAAAAACATGACATATTTCAAAAATAAAATTAGGTAAGTTTTTATAATTGTTGACAATTGTTAAGTTTAAGTATAATAATTCCAAATAATATCGAATCCCAGTCAAGAAAAATTATCAAAAAATTGTTAATTATAAAATTTTTCAAGTTGTAATTCCTAACTTCAGTAAAAATAATTTAATGATAATTAAATTTAATTAACTCAAGCCTGACTAAAATGATCAAGAAAGTAAAATTAACAGCTCAATTATGAAATAATAATTATTCTATAATATTGAGTAAACATATAAAGAAAATTTAAATGCTGAATTTCATGAATTTAAAATTTTTAGAGGAATTTCATTGGAGACATTCTACAAAAACTTTAAAACTTCTATTTAAAAAAAAACGTCGAAAGAATATTCATCCAAATAAATTTAAATAACAAAAGTACGGAACTCTTATACTTATTTATAAAATACGGTAAGTCTTGTTTCACACTCTTCAGTTTTAGCTGACCAGTTTTTGTTCAATTCTCTTTTAAACTTGCCATTTTATTTACACACGTCAATTAAATTTTTGTACTTTTTAATGCAAATCAACATGCATGAAAAAAAAGAAAATAAGAAAGTTGACTAGTACCGTCAAGGGGTACCTTTTGTTATCTTTTTTCTTTTCAACCAAAAATACTTGCCTTGACAATTCAGAAATGAAAAGTGTGAAAGCGGACTATGATACTATATAAAAATATTACACAAGTTGTGTTTAACATTATATTGTTTGTGATTTCTTATTTAAAAAGTTAAAATTTATATAGTTTGATATGTATTGTACAAGAGACTATAAAAACTCGAATTCGTATGTTTTCGTTTAAATAAAAACTTCAAATAGTAAATTTTTTTATAGCGGTTTTTTTGACGATTTTTAAAATTCGAAATGGCGATTTTTTTGTCGGGATTTTGAGGATTTTTTCCGAAAATCATGTGGTAGCTCTGCTTGCAAGTACTTTAGAATCAGCTTATTTCTTTTATTTCAAGCAGCTATGAGCTGGGAAACTATTACTCCATAATTTATTTTTGGAATTCAAAATAGACATTGCTGACAACATACACAAATTGTGCGTGTAACACGCAATAAACTTATGCAAAAATGTGGTCACTCAAGGCTAGACAATTGAGTAATTAACTTTTAAACTGAATCTTCAAACAAAAATAATTAAAAGTGATTTACATTTTAATTGTGAAATGTTGACACTACATTATTATACAATGTGCAACGACGTCATTGTCAACGTGTACAAGCAAAATGACAAAAAATTCAAAAGCCAAACAACCATTTATATATTGCAGAGTAAATTCAAATAAAAAGGAAAACGTTTGCACACATTTCCAACCTTTTGAATTTCCATTAAACTTTTTTCGAAATTTGAATTCTCTTACAAGTTTTAATTTTCCTTTTTACTCTTTATTCGTTTTAAACTTTAATAGACTAACTGCAAAAAAAAAAAGTGTATTTTAATTAAGAAAAATTATTAACAACAAATGTAGCAATTTTACAATTATATATGACAAGCTACAACATATACTAGCAGTTAAATACATTTATGTATCCAAACATAACAAAAAAACTATTTATTGTATAAACCCTGTATAAGACCATATGAAATTCTCTAATGTGCAAAAGTATAAATTTTCATTTTCCTTTACACATACAGACTTTTATCCAATGATTCATGGTGATATATTTGCTGCATATATGTATGTACGAGTACAAATAAGCATGAGAAGATATAAAACTGAATTTGGTTCCAGAGTATTGGTTGGTTATTACAAACACATGCAGATATATATGACTGCTTATAAGCACGTTAATATATGTTACGTATACTACATATACATATTTGATATTTTGTTTCATATTCTCTTATGATAAACAAACATAAAGCAAATTGTAAATCTGGTGTAGGGGAGGTTCTACATGGAAAATTTTCAGAACTATAATGATTTTACAAAATGAAAGTTTATGTTTTAGGTGATCAAACTATTAAAAGCTTATTATATAAATTTACAAACAGATAGTTAACATAATAACTATATGCATCTACAGAAGCCGCAAGTGAAAGCATGATGTCACTGTTTAAAACTGATTTTCGTCAGTTGACAGTTTGGACAAATCAGGCTGATCAAGCAGATACTCTTATTGCTGCTTCATATTTCGATGTGATAACAGCAAATTTAGAATTTTGTGCTTTACTTCTTTAACTTGAAATAAGTACAGCTACAGCACACCGATTGGTCACCAACGCTTATGATGTTTCATCGGTGCAGTTTAGAAGTGGTAATTTTGAAATGGTAGACAAAGACCACCCAGGCTAGCGACACAACTTTGAAGGCCACGAATTGCTGCCAACACTCCTTAAAAATTGTTGCTAAACTTAACAAGGGCTTGCAAAATTATCGGCAACTATTCAAGCAGCAATTTCATAATGTTTATTAGCAGCAGAATTCTTTCGAAAGTCGCAAAATATAAAAATAATATAAATTGTAGCCAAGATACCTTGAAAAATATTTTGCGTGTCCGCAAAATTCTGCTTAAAAGCTATTAAAGAAAACCATATGTACACCGAATCATTACTTGATATATATATATAATGGATCATTGCGATAACTCGTAGCATATATGAAGTCCGGCCAACCAGTGTTAGGCAATGTTTAATATTTGATCGGTCTAAAATGAAACCTTTACCGATTGCAACTGCTTCGTTTGAAGCGAGCATTGGACAAAAAACGTCCGCAATATTCGGTCAGATAGGAAAGTGTGATATTCCATAATTACAATCCTCGACTACATGTGGAAATACCTTTAAAAACTATTTAGAAAGAAGTATTTGGGAAGTCTTGTCTTAAATGTCTTATATTTCAGACCTTCTCTAGCTGACTACTATTTTTACAGCCGATGCAGAACGCCCTCTCTGGGATATGCTTCACTTAAGAACAGGGTATCCAAAATTAGCATTTTTCGTTATTGGCACATAATCTATATATTGTCAGGAATATGAAGAAAGATTATAGCTTATAATACTTTGAATAAATTGATATTACACAAATGTTTGAAAATAGAAGACGAAAGTTTAAAAAAAAATCCCGCACTAATCTCTTAAAAATATTGTCATCAGGTCGACACAACCTAATATAAACCTTTTTTTATACCCTGATGTCTGTAACGCCTATAAATATTTGTCCAACACCTACCTTAAATTATAGCTGTAGGTCGAATCGGAAGAACTTCCTAATTTAACGATGTCTGTCCGTACGTCTGTCCGACTAGCTGCCTGTCTGCCTGTTCATCTAAACTTTTGCGCAAAGTACAGGTCGGAATTTTAAAGATGTTTCGGTAAAATTAGGTACATATTATTTGTTCAGCCCAGGGATGGTTGGAATTGAAATTGGATGAAATCGGTCCATTATGTTAACTAGCTGCCATACAAATGTTCTCCCGACATACTGGTTTATCGGTCATAAATATTGGATTTAAACAATAATCCAAAAAAATTTGTTTACAAATGAAGCCTAAATACGTCCATAAATTCTGTGTACATCGGCCTATAATATACCATTACTCCCATATAAGGTCCACATCCGAAAGTCATTTCAATGACCACAAACCTGTTAAAAATTTTGGTATCCAAAAAAAAAAAAAAAAATTCAACACAAAAAATTGTTATACATATGACACCTGATTTTATAACGATCCGTCAATAATGAGTCAAAATAACTATATCTATAACCTACATCAATTGGCAGTATACTGCTGTAAACATTACAGTAGAAAAGCCAAATCATTTGGTCCGCTATCCTCCCATATGATATGCACAACTCTCCGTTATGAACATTGTTCCGGTTAACAATGCAAAGTTAACGGCCGAACAGTAGTCTAAAATGCAACGTAGGATTTTGCGAAAAGTGTTTCGCCAATTACCATACCAAACTATGATTTATATTTCATTATTTCAGTTCAACGACTAATCTATATTTTTTATATCCATTAATACATTCTTTTTTGTTTTTTTACTTATAATTGTCATAAAAATATTTTAAGCACCTTTGTTTCGTGATTAAAAAAAAACATATAAAAAACATGTTCTTTTTAATAAAAAAGCCGAACCAGGGATACCATAGGTTATTGCAAGTTTTTCGCATTTTCCGGAAAAGCACAACAATGTATTAAGAAACGGACTTCATTTTCGTGCTCCGGATGGCGAAATATATAAGTACACATATTTTTAACAAAATATAAGACAAAACAAAGTACACTCGGGAAAACGTCAACTAATTAAAACCGCGGGTGTTGACGTTTAACAAAATGTTGACGTTTACGAATGTAAAATTTTTAAATAAAAAACATATCGATAATGTGCTTTTAAACGTTTTTATTTATTATTAACTAAAATCAAACATAAACAATTTCAAAAAGGAACCAAAAAAGGCATTCAACCTGACTAGAACCATAGAAGACAACTAGAATCAAAAGAATACATTTTAAATGAGCTTCTATTTTTATATTATATGCCTTTAAAAAAAATCTGTTTTTTTCTGCTGTTTTTTTTTCTTTCGAACACTTGGAAGAGATCCTTCTCTCTTTTTATTTCATAAAATTTTAGAGTAGGTAATGTAAAAAAAAGGGTTGACGTTTTGGGATGTTGACGTAAACGAGCGTTGACGTTTTCCCGAGTGCACTGTACTGGGAAATACCGGATTAACGTGTATAAATATTTTTAAAGTGTTTATAAAGAGAAATAATTGAGCACAAAAAATATTTAGATATATACACAGAAGTCAAGCCACTATATTTTTTGGTGATCGGTGATAGCTCCCATATAGCGCCTATTTCTAAAAAACTGTTTTTCCAATTTTTTTTTTAATTTCACTTTTTCGACGCCGTGTCTTAAATCGAGTTTGATCATTAAAAATTTTTTAGATTTTTTTAAGGTTTATCAAAAATTTTACTTTTGATATGAATTCTTTTCAAATTTCTAATGATAATATTGACATACAATATAAAAACACATAATTTCTTAAACTATATGTTGCAAAAATGAAACAATTCCAAGTAATGTTTTCGCTTACGTTTTAGAAGACAATGCAATAATAACAATAATATTTCAATATTAACTAAACATGTAACGCCGAATTAATAAAATTCGTTACACATTTTGGAATGCTAAAAAATACTGCATATCTTTCATCAGCATACAAAACACCCCTTTTAAACAGTTTTTGTGTTGCATAGTTTTCGGCGAACAAATGTGTTACAGTATAGTTACATCGTGGGTGTGTTTGTGTGTAGTGTTTAGCACATGTGTTTTGTTTAATAAACAAACACACGCTGTTAAAACTGTTGTTGTTGTTGTTTTAGTTGTTATTGTAACTATATAGTATATTAGTTGGATATTCCGGCATTGGATATAAAACAACTATAAAGCCCAAGTCCCAAGTGTCCTATAAAAAATGTGTTGGTAAAAATGTTTTATATTTATATCTATATATATATATTATTTTTAAGTTTCCTTTTGTTTTTTTTTTACACAGTTTTTGCTTTTGTTTGTTATGTGGGTTGGTTGTGTTATATGTGTATATATTTCGTTCCTTATTTGAACATTTTTCATATGCTTCTTTCTTTTCTGTTATTATAACAATTTCTCTTGCAGTATACATATGTGAAAGCATTTGCTAGAGTTTGTTTTTCTTTACGTACAAAACATTAATGTTTCAAAAAGTTTCCAATTTTTTTCTGGATTTTTTTTACATTTTGATGTACATGCAGTACAGTGTATACGAGTATTTTTTTATATATAAATACTCATATATTTCTGTATATTTAGGTACATAAATACATATTTACATACATGTGCATTTATGTATTCATATACATCATTTGTAAAGGTTGTCAGTATTTTTGCTCTATATGCACATTTGTACAGATGTGTCACTTTGTTATGTTTTGCGACATTTGTGTCATGCTGTGGTTTTTAAGCTAATATTAAATAAAGTTTGTTTTTTATACTTTATGCGCTTTGTTTAATGTGAAGAAAAAAAATGCATTACCACATGAAATATTTCATGTGGACATTAGTTGCCACATATAGTGGTACTAGGGGAATTTTATTTGTTTTTTTTTTTTTTTTTCTTTCAATTGTATGAAAATGATTTATATGAGTTTTTGAACGCAAAATTTAAAAAGCTGTTGTTAAAAAAATAATTTTATCAATATATACCGTCTAGTAAATATATGACCTAAATGTTTGTTACAAATAAAAAAAGAAAATACAATATTTTTTTTACAAGTGATTGCATCAAAATTATTCGGTTAGAATATATTTGCACAAGTGCTAAGCAATAGAAAATCAAAACAGAAAATATTCAAAAATGTTTACAAATTTCTTGAACATTCAACAAAGTTGAGTGTAATGACTGCAAAGAAGCTGAAGCTTTCAAAAAGTTTTATTAATGATGTACTAAAACGATACAAACAAAAATTAGTCATAGACCGTAAGCAACAACAAAGCAATATATGAAAAAACCGGAACTTACAATAAAATCGCTGTCTTCAATAAAACAATGTCCGGGTCTTCTCTACAATGGACATTGTAAGTATTGTAAGAAAAATACGAAATCGTATTGAAAAGCCGAATGGGGTTGCTATAAACGGAATACGCATTTTTCAAAACAAAGTTTTAGCAAAATTATACAACTGGCTAATTTTGAATGATGTTAACATATGTTAAAATTAACTGTATCCTCCAATGAATGAGGGATGCCAACGAGAAATACAGATATTCCAAAATTTTGGTTTGTCAAGAAATTTACTGTTGTCATCTAAACAGCAACAATTTTAGCACCTTATCGGAAAAGTTTGCTAGCTCCTATTAGGCTTCAACACTGTTCAATAAATTCGTGTCCCGATTTAACTTCAAAATTTATAAGGCACTGCTTGTAAATGAAAGGCTTAATGCTTGTAAATGAAAGGTTCATAGAACACTATTGTAAAAGATGAATTTTTTTCATATATCACGAGTTACTATTTTTTTTTTTTTACAATTTGACACTACAACAATGTCTCCAAATTATTCATCTGTATGACGAAAATCAGGCTTTTGCGCGGAAAATGTTTTCGTGTACTTGTGTACTCATTTGATATTCTGAACCAGTCAATTAACCTCTAAGTCGTGTAATATCACACCAACAGATTTTTTTACTAATGAGCAATAACAAGTTTTGGTCGATAAGCCAGCTACGACACAACACTTGCAAACATAACTAGAGAATTCACGATTGCCGATTGCTAGTGTAATCAATAAATGCACAAAGATGATTTTATGGTTAAATTAAATTAAAATTTATTTAAATTTATTTACTTCATACAACCTACTTTGTCACAAATTATTAAATTGTTTTTATTATCTATTCTTAAATAAATTTTAAACTCATTTTAATTTAATTTTTGTTTAACAGTTACTTTTTGCCAACATACTTTTATATTTGTTCATTCTATTTGCTTCATCATGCTCATTCCTTTTCTTTTGTTAACTTAGGGCATTGTTTAGTGCTACCTTTCTTCATAACTTTTACTTTTTTCTATCATCTATTTACTGCGCTTTTCTGTAAAAACTGCCAAGTTCATTTTATTTAAATGAGAATTCCACCTTTCACTACTTGAGTTTCAAATTAGTTACACATTTAAAGAAAAACAGAAAAAAAAAAGTTTGTTGTGTTTTACTAACTGAGGTAGAAACCCCCAAACAAACAAACAAACAGAAAAATTTCAAGGCGAGTAAGGATGTTAAAGAAAAGGAAATGAGCATTGAAATTTTAATACATATGCAATTTTCTGAAATATAAATACATATGCTAGAAGAACACTTTTATAGAGAATAAGTAAGGTTTAATTTAAATGTGTTAATAATACTTTTCAGTGTTCATTTCTAACCTCCTAGCTGACAATTTTGTAGATAAATATTTGAATTTAATTATTTGCTAGTATCATGCTAGAATCGACACATACATTTGGAAAATTTCTCAAATCTGGTAAAATTTACTAACCCGTGCTCTAAGAAACCTTATATGAAAATTGTATGTCATCTATATAACCCCCTGTCTCCTGCAACCATTCCAAATTTGGAAAAAAAAAATTCCTTTTAATGTTTATACAGATAAATTATCGAATGGCTTAGCAATATATTTCAGTCTAAATAATTTTCAATGATTGAGATACTAAAGGTAAACTTAGGTGTTGTTCGGACACAGTTTTTTTTTCATATTAAGTTTGGCGTGTATCATTTTGAGAGAGAGAAAATATTTTTTACGAACAACTCTCAGCTTGAATTGGTTTAAACTCACTTAAACATTTTTCGTTCACTGTGTGTATTTTGAATTAAAAAACTACCATCTCCAACAGATATTAAAAATAAAAAAAAAAAAACTAGAAAACAAAATTTTCACTTTTCAGTTTTGAAAACAATTCCCTTTTTAATACCCCACATGCATCACAAACTTATAACAATTCTCTTTCAAAAAAATTTGTAAAATGTGCTCGTTTGTTCAAAAATTTACAACAATTTTTTTGTTTGACATGTTGATGGGGGGAAGATTTGCGTCGTTTCACAAAATAAAAAAACTTCATAACTATCTCTCCAGTTACCATTTTGAGATACAATATTTTAATATTTTATTTACCTTTGTTTAAAATCATCAACAATAAACTTTTTAAATTATAGTAAACTTAAATAAACTGTAGTTGTAGGTGGAATGGATAAAGCGGTAGAAACATAGAAATTTATCTAAAAGTTTTGAAAAACTTTTCAACGAATACTTGTGCTGTTGCGTGTGGCAATATTGAAAATAAAAAAACAACACCACACAACCTTAAGTAGAAATGAAGTGAGAAAAGTAAGAAAAAAAAAACAAACAGGAGCAGTGGACTCACAGTGTGTAATTGTAGAAAAAAGTGGATAAGCATAGAATTTTGTTTAACTATTATTTAAATTAAAACTTAGACGCTTAAATGTATGTACAAAAACAAAAACAAGAACTTCAAGCTAGCTCAATGATCAGCGTTAAAAGTGCTTTAATGATAAGATTTTTAAAATATGTTCTTGGAATTAAAATATGCAAGAATTTCATTTTTACAATACAAAAATATTCCAAACACATTTGGATAATATGCACAAGTGTTGTGAACTTTTGAGTGCTTAAAAATAAAACTAGTAAATAAAAATGATAAATGTTTTTATCATTTATTTTAGGTTTAATGTCAAACAGAATAATTTACAATAATTTTTGGGAAATGAACAATCTATACCTAAAAAGCTATCTTTTGAATTATTTGCACAAAAATATCAATATAAAATTTGTATATGTTTAATTGCAAGTGCTAAACACTTTTTGCAAATTATCAATACAAATTATATTAAATATTATAATAAATAATGAATAAAATGTGAGAAGCTATTGAGGCCAATATTTTAACAATGGCAAAAAGTAGCTATTCTACTTGTGTAATAGACAACAGCTTAAAGAAATTCAATCAGTGATCATAACAATCCAAAAAAAATCTTTCTATTTATTCCAAACCACAACTCAGAGCTCGAAAAATATATTGATATTATAACATAATTGAAAAAAGACAAGTGTTTTACGATTTTGGTTACATCTCATCAGTAAACAAATTAAGACACATATTGTCGATAAAAAAAGGTGAGATACGGTTAAAGATCTAATCAGTTAAGACGAATCCAAATTTAGTCGTTTTCAATCAGAAGGTAACCAATATTGCCGGCGCACAGTGGCTGAAAATCGTTTTTCATTGGCCAAAATTCTGTAACTTCTGAACCGATCAAAATATTGAAGTAATTTTTTTTAATGGATAGATATTTAGTTCAGCTTGACTCAGTTTTAATTACATTAAAATTGATTGATGACTTTTTAAGAACTTCTAGGTCAAAGTTGAACTTTTGATTTTTTTTAACTTTTGGAGTGAAATATGGGTTTATTTTTTTTTATTTACATATTAAAAATTTAATATTTGGAACTTAATAATAATTATAATTATTATATAATTATTATATCAAAAAAAAAATTTACACTCAAAAAAATGTTTACACTAAAAAAAATAATTAAATTAACTGGAGATTTTGCTGTTACTACAGAAAAATTTATTCTTTTTTGCTGTCAGATTTGATAATTTTAAAAAAACAAAAACTGCAATAGATTTTATTAGCATTTGTAACAATAAGGTTCTATTTATTATTATTTTTGACCAACTTCAAAAAGGAGGAGGTTATCAATTCGAATGGTATGTTGCTTTTGTTTATGTTTGTTCCACGATAACTCCGCCATTTCTGAACCAATTTTAAAAATTCTTTTTTTGTTTCAAAAAAAGAAGATCGGACGGACATACGGTTTTTTATTTACCTTTATCTATATTTTTGGCTGTGCTTCTTTTATAAATTGTTGAATAACTTCGTGATTTATGAATCAATTTTAAAAATATTTTTTTTTATTTGGAAGATATGGCTTGCAGAAAAATATATTTAAGGTAAAAAAAATGACAATTTCAGAAATTGATTTAGAGATATCGGGGATATATAGCACAAACCGATTTTTAAGAATATATCGAATATGGGTGTCAAAATTTAACTCTGGTAATGGGAAAGCATTATATATTTAGCATAAACCGATTTTTTAGAAGATTAACAAGATTTTCAAAATTCTTTCTTTCAATCAAAAAAGTGCAACAACATTAGTTCTATTAAACATTTTTGAAAATTAATCCAACATTTTATTTGCCCGAAATTTTGAAGTCGGTTTTTTTTAAAGAATTATTTACTAATACTATGTTTTTCGTACTTAAATAACAATGAAGGCAATTATAATTACTATTCATTTGAAAAAAATATTCTATATTTTGTTCTGCGCTATCTTATATGGGGGTTTTTTTTCTTTAGTGGTTTAATGTCGCGATTATTATTATAAAATTGTTTATGACTTTGGTTGACCCTAACAGTTGATAACAGGTGTATTGGAAAGAGACCCTATGTTTACTGTAGAACCTATTGTGATATTTTTATGACTTATTTTTTTGCTGATCAAAACAAAGCCATAAAACCCTTTCGCAGGTATTATATTTAATTATTTTATAGTATAATAGTATAATAGTATAATAATATAATAGTATAATAGTATAATAGTATAATAGTATAATAGTATAATAGTGTAATAGTATAATAGTATAATAGTATAATAGTATAATAGTATAATAGTATAATAGTATAATAGTATAATGGTATAATAGTGTAATAGTATAATAGTATAATAGTATAATAGTATAATAGTATAATAGTATAATAGTATAATAGTATAATAGTATAATAGTATAATAGTATAATAGTATAATAGTATAATAGTATAATAGTATAATAGTATAATAGTATAATAGTATAATAGTATAATAGTATAATAGTATAATAGTATAATAGTATAATAGTATAATAGTATAATAGTATAATAGTATAATAGTATAATAGTATAATAGTATAATAGTATAATAGTATAATAGTATAATAGTATAATAGTATAATAGTATAATAGTATAATAGTATAATAGTATAATAGTATAATAGTATAATAGTATAATAGTATAATGGTATAATAGTATAATAGTGTAATAGTATAATAGTATAATAGTATAATCGCACCGACATTGAAAGTACAATAAACTGGTGTGGTTATAAAACGGACGTGCCATTTTGATACAAAATTTTAACAAATTTATTCAAATTCATTATGAATGATAAAACATAAAAATAGATCTCAAACAGCTACCAGAACCAAAAAGACAAAAATGTATAGAGTTGTTATAAAAGACAATGTTTTGGTAAGCAATTTATATTCAGGGTCTCAACTTGTCACTTGCCGCCATTCTTCAATTATGATTTCAAATATTTATATTATAGTGAGCAGGCAGAAATGCTAGCCGCCTCTTCTAAGACGTTAATAATACCAACATATTCATAAATATGGTTCAAAAATGTATGCTCAAATTCATACATACTCTTCACAAATTATATTAAAGCATAGCTAACAATAAAAACAACAATTTATTCATACATTTTCTAAAACATAAGTAGATAAAACTGCTACTTTTTTAAACTTGTTATTCAAAAGTTTATATATTTTAATAATACATTTTTACTTCGAAATCACCATTGTACTTTGTCAAATAAAATACAAGCAACCATAATGTATTATATTCTTTAGGATAACAAATCAAAAAGACATTTTATAATAAAACGCATGTATAAATATATAACGGCCACAATAATAGCAACAATAAAGTTTTTAATAAAAAAAAAAAAAAAAAACAACGAACTAAAAAACACATCTAAGACTCCAATAACAAAACTATAAATAAAAGAAAAAAACATATGAATTTGCTTAAAATTAGTACAAAGTAGGTTATTATTAACAGCAAACTGTAAGGGCTTAGTAAATCTTAGGTGTATAGAGAACTAATAAAAAGTTTCTAATTTTATTTTTGAACAAAACAAACCAAACAATCAGCGTTAGTAACCAAACAAAAAAGGATAATTTCTTTAAACTAACAAAACAAACACAGGCACGAACAGAAACTCAAACATACAAAATACAAATAACCTTAACCTCTTACACAAATTAATATATTTATATTTATTTGTGTCAATATATGACTCTATTTGAACACTCATACAAACTTTATATAAATTATATCGATTATATCGATTTATACGATACTTTTTTTGCACGATTTTTTTGGTTTTCACTTACAACGAGGGATGTGAAAATTACCTCAATTTACACGATTTTTTATTTTAATAATTTTAGCAAATTAATTATGTTTTTTTAGAAAATAGTTGCTGCGTAACGATAAGACGTTTAAGAATTATTAAAAAAAATTATTTCAAATTAACGAATATTTCCAAATGTGTACATACTATACATATGTATATTTAATAATAATAATAGACGCAAAGCGGCATTTAAACAAAAAGGGATTGCCATTTAAGGTGCTTCCAGCAATTGACAATTGCTAGACATCCACAAGACTTGCAACATGAGAATGTGCAAGTTATATTTCTACCAAAAAATACGACTTTTTAATTTCAACTTTTAAAGCATTGTATATCAAGCAATCGTTTGATATATTTTAGATCAAATCGAAAATTATAAATCTAGGGTTAACAGTAATGAATGCATGGAAAAAATTTACAATATTAGATTGTGTAAAGCATGTTGCATTGATTTATACTGTATTCAAGCAATCAACTCTCAAAGACTATTGTAAAAATTTGTGGCCAAATGTAGGAGAAAATATTATACTACCTTGACAATCCTTGGAGCATGAAATGTCTGAGATAGTTCAGTTGGCCCATACAGTGGGAGGAGAAGGTTTTGAGGACTTTTGTGCAGAAGATGTTGAAGAATTGACGATAAATAAAGAATTAAATGTTGAAGATTTAGTAAATATGGTGGTCGAAACAAACGACAACGATCCCGATGAAGGAGTTACGGAATCAGTAGCACTGACAACAAAAAATATTCGTCAAGGGCTTGGCTTAGGCCGAAAATTGGGAAATAATTTTTTAAAAAATGACTCAAATATTGAAAGACCCCTTGCATTCCAGCGATACATTTCACAGGGCTTAGCCCAATATCGGGATCTATATAAGGACTCTAATTTAGCAACTATCGAAATTTAAATTTGTTCGTATTTGGGTCTTTTCTTTTCTCATACAAACATTTTTTATTTCTACTTATACGATTTTTTCAGGAACGCATCTATCGTGTAAATCGAGGGACAGATGTATCTTTTCCAAACAAATTAAGTTTTTCATACAATGATTAATAGTAAACTTAAAAGTTTAGATTCACCATAACTTACATAATTATTAAAATTGAAATTTTTCTTTTTGGCATAATTGAAACTGAAGAAGCCGTTCTTAAAATTTATTTCCAACATTGTATATGTATGGCTACAGTTAAATCAAACATCTGTTACTACTCATCGTATATGTAGTTGTTTATTACAAAATGACAAAAAAACGAAACTTACATCTATTACTTTTTTGTTGGCCTGTTTATATTTTAACAAGGTTTCATTGTTAATAGTTTTTTTTTTCTTATGCTAGTCCTTTGCCATTTTTTTTTTTAGTTTTGTTATCACTACAAAGTTCATAACATCAAGCATAAAGAAAATCTTGTGAAAAAATTGTTCTAAGAAAAGAAAAATGTAGTGACTATATATACACACATATGTTTTTTATGGCATTGGTATGTGTTAACTATATATTTGTATATATTTGTGTTATTTATTTATATGAGGAAAATCAAATATTTTGGAGAATGGTTGAAACTTTCTGTGAGAGCTATGATCAATTATTGACTAATCCAATACTCTCGAAATTTGGTGGTATGATTTATTTTCATATAAAACTTATTTGTGGTGATGACCGATAAAGTACTATTACTGGAGGATATTTTAATAGAGGCTACATTTTGGACCGAAGAAAAAGCACAGACGAAAACTCATAGCAATATCTTACAAATTGTGACTTTGACTTTGCACACAAGGTTAACAATTTTAGACGGATAGTCGGACGAACAGTACCAAATAAACTCCTGTTCTGTAAAGGATGTGCTTACATTGTAAGCAAAACAAATGCAATAATATCATTAAAAGAATACATGAACTTACAGAGAAAATACGACGTTCAATAAAACAAAATACGCAAATACCGCAAGAAGAATACTAGCAACCAGGTTTTCTAAACTAACGCACAATTAAATATCAAAATTGTAGTAAAAAAACATTTTTTACGACAAAGTTTTAAAAAAATTAAGCAGCTGCCTCATTATGGCTGATGAAACATACATATTTATGTAAAAATAATTATCTATGCCAAGATTTCATACAGCAGCGAGCTGAAGGATATTAAATAAATGGGCAGTTTTAGCATGTTTACATGTATTCTTTTACAACTACAAAATTACGTTCGTGTTATAAGAAAAAACATATTTTTGCCAAAATTCATTAAAAAATTTGATATTCCTCATATGTGGCTCGTAGACAAGTTTGTCACTCATATTTCATAACAAAAATAAACAAAAGTTATAAAAAATGGGGAAAAAAGTTTAACATAATACTATTTCAGAGTCTATGAACATAATATGAAAAATAAGTAAAATTTTTTTAAGTATTAACCCAGACGAGAGCAAAATTTTTAATCAAAGATGAATGTATATGAAAATAGTAGAAAATAGTAGTATATAGGAAATTGTTGCTATTCTTAACCTCCCCTAAAAAATGGGTTAATTTCTCTACACTACAACTTTTGCTACCTACAAATATATAAAATGGAATTGCAAATGACTTTTGTAACAAACAATAAATTTTCTGTAAGAATTGTATAGAGTATTTGCTTAGAAGTAAGAGGCCCTGCTTGAGTAAATGGTTGATATTTGTCATTAGAATATTTGCTATTGTTGTTCTTACTTTTGTTATAAATTGTTGTAATAATTTTTTGTTGTGTCAATACACGTACACTTTATGTGCTGCTATAACTCCCTTTAATATGATTTTATTTTGATTTCTGTTACTTAACTTTATGTACGAGTATGTTTATTTACATTTATATGCGTTACACATATTTTATGTGATTTTATATGCGTGTGAATATGGCTGTGTTTGGCTTAAAATATTATGATGAGCTGTTTTCCTTTGAATACCATATTTTGTATAAAAAAAATAAGAATATTTCAACTGTTTTGTATTCGAATAAAACATAAATATAGAACTATTATAAAGTGTGTGTATGTACACACATATGTATATGTACCAATGGGAATTCAAACAATAGGTTGGTCCAGATTCTATAAATTAAAAAATAAATGAAGGTAAAACTCGTATGGTTTAAGACAATTGCAACACAGAAATTAACTAATTGGGTAAAACTATTGAAGGAATCGTTATATTCTTTCTGTATACATTCTTTAAAGAATACCTAAGATACACAACATATTCATGTGTTTCGAGAAGCTAACTTTTAAGGAAATATGTTATATGAAAAATAAATTCAAAATTTGTTTACCGAGTCATTCATAATGACTCAAGTCAAATCAATCTCAAATCGCATAGTGATATCCAAAAATAAAAACACTCGATTTAATATGGCCTAATATATTTTTAATTATTCTGTAAATGGTTTTAATAAACCCGACCGACCCTGGAATAGGCAATACGTATAAGATATTAAATTTTTGGATTCTTCAAAACTTTTTTGGGAATTGTATTGTTCAGTATTTTGCACAAAACCTAAAAAAAATCATTAAAATATTTTATTAAATAAAATTATTATTATTAAATAAAATTTTTATTAAGTTGAAACATTTTTTGTTTCAGCAAAATACACATCATGATGTAACTATACAAGGTGAGTGCAGTATCACAGCTGACTGACTTTGCTTACAACTTACTTATGTGAAAAGTAATACTTTTTCAAGTGTTTTTTAAAAGTACACAAACAAACTGCCTGTTGTTTCTGTGTTGTATTGTATTGTTGCCGATTTGTACTCACCTTGTATAATTACACCATGATACACATGATAATAAAAAGATTTTGCCTTGTTTTCTAAAAAAGACTTTTTATATATTTAAAAAAATAGACACAATTTCCTATCCTAATATATGGAAATTGTTTACAAACTCAAGAAGAACATGAAAAAGCATTGGGAGCTACTCAAGCAGCAGGATTCATGCAAAAGCAGAAAAATGGGGTACCATACATGAAAGCATTATATTTAGACATGACAACGCTTTAACACTTAGAAAAAGGGAATCTGTTGCCACGAAGATGATAAAAAAAATCATAGCTAACAATGGCTAAAACATTGAATAATATTATATTATCAAAATGCTTTAAATTTGCTATTAATTTAAAAAAAAATCCAGCATTTTATATTTATACACTCAATAATATCTAATATATGCATATTAAGGTGGGTCAATTTATTTGAGTAAGAAAAAACGTGACAGGCGTATACAAAAACCGAAATCTACATAAAATTCTAAGAAAATTTGTATAGGTCTAACATGAAAACCTAGCTCCCGCTGGTTTTATTCGTCCTTCTGGTATATGCGTACAAAAAAATATACAGCCATGTCACAAAAATTAATTCCGTTCGGAAGTGGAATTGATTCCGTTTTTTGCTTCTATAGAAAAAGCAAAACCAAAAATTTTTAAGAATGAAACCACTTTTAATTTTCTATGTGGAATTGTAATTTTAAGAATTTCTAGGTTTCATTCCGAAAAAATTCTTCGTTTTACCTTTTCTATAAAAGCAAAAAACGGAATCAATTCCACTTCTGAACGGAATTAAATTCTGTGACATGGCTGATAGTTGCTGTTTTTGGACCTTTTTATTTGCTCAAGCAAAACATTGACTGGTCTTGCATCGATATTATGTTTTAATTTCTATACGAGTTACGAAGCCATAAACAGAGAATTAGTTTTTTTAATCTCCGCTCTTCTCTTTTAAAAATTATAATTTAGTAATCTGCTATGGAAGTTATTAATATAGAGTAAGAAGAGTTCAATATTATTAATCACCCCTATCGTGAATAAAAATTCCACATGAAATTCCACAAGACTTGTTCCCTTTTCACATTTTTCCTATTGAAACTCAATGTTAAAAAAATAAAAGGGAACAAATTTCATGTGGAATTTTTATTCACGATAGGGGTGCATAGCTCTAGTCATTATAAGAATTTGCCGTTAATGCTTTTTTATAAAAATGTGGCGTTAGTCAACGAGTTACTGGAAAAAATCGTAATGGTGACTTGAGAAAATCGAACTTAAATACACCGAATGGATTACAAAAAAATTCGGGTTCTGTTGTCTGAATTACAGAATAAAACATTAATTAAAAAAATGTTGTGCCAACATTACAAACTTAATTGTATTAGGTAAATTTTCTGAATAAAGGCGTGGAAAATATGGCTTGCAGATGGACGGACAGACAAAGAAGTCTCAGTAGTAAGGTTCCGTTTTCACCTTTTGAGTATGGAATGGGAATGGAATGTGGTATTTTTTGCATAACACAGTATTTTAGTATCATTACCTTTTATTTGGAACCATTTTCCAAGATTCCATTATGTCTCTCAGCGGGAGCTAAGTTTTGATTATAGGCAAATACTTTCTTAGTCATGTTTTCTTAAAATTTATTGTAGATTACGTTTTTGTTATACGCCTACTTACAAAAGAAATTGATTCACCCTAATGTACATATATATTTAAGTACGAGGCATATTGATATGATTTTTAAATCAGTATCTAGAATTACTAATTTTTGTTATTATAGTTTACGTTTTTTATTAATATTTTAGTAATTGTTCAAGCTAAAGGTTTTATTAAAAGAAGACCTAAAGCTTGAACAATTACTAAAATATTAGAATTACTGATTATTTTTACACAAAAGATGATGACTATACATATATCATCTTAAAGGCTTCCTAATATTAAGAATTGTTATAAAA
Organism: Bellardia bayeri; assembly: GCA_950370525.1. Classification (NCBI taxonomy): domain Eukaryota; kingdom Metazoa; phylum Arthropoda; class Insecta; order Diptera; family Calliphoridae; genus Bellardia; species Bellardia bayeri. The sequence goes on along the minus strand of OX493264.1, from coordinate 33,952,027 downwards.
GCATTTAAAGTATCCTCTTTTGAAATATGTACATTCGATTAAACATTTTTTATAATTTATGTCACTTTAAAAATTTGTAGCCATACTATGGAGCAGCTTTTTTGTGAAAATAAAATAAGAATTTTTACTTATATTTCATCATTCGGCACGAACCTAATACATAAGTATGTCTATGTATTACTCTGCGCTTCCCCCTTGCTACATGAGTGAGTGTGCACATTTGTACTTATTTTTTTATGTTTATTGTTATTTACACACACGAAACTTTTGAATACCAATTTACATGACTGTTTGTAAGAATATATTTTGCCTTAAATTATTTTCTTTTTTTTGCTATATATCCTTTTCTTTACGCGTTTATATTATTTACACAAAGCCACCAAAAATTAAAATTGTATGTATGTATATTTGTTATTGTATTTTTTCCATACATTCAGCAATTTTTGCAATCCGTATTTTTCGTTTATTTATTTATTTATATATGTATATTTACACATTCAGGCAAGCTCCTTATTGTTTACATACAGTTTTGGAAAAAATAATACGAACGATTCTACTAGGATCCTTCCAAAGATATTAAATAAGGTTTAAGTTCCGGGAATGTAACGGCCTTACTATTACTTGAACTTAGTTTTGCTTAAACCAAGACTTAAATGGTTTGATTGTGTGCTTGGGATCATTGTTCTACATGAGAACCTATATGAGCAATATTTATTTGGCATCTTTCCATATTGCTAATAAAATTGACCGATATTAGACGAACCCGATATCATTAGCGAACTTCCTTCATACTTTTTGGCAATAACTTAGGTCGAAGTCTTTATTTTGTGGCCTTCAAACGAAGGTTTTGGACGTCAAAGGCAAACAAATTTATTTTTGTTTCATCTGAGCAAAGCATATTTCCCTAATTTTCCCGCTGTAGAAGACGTGATTTTAGTCCTCCTATATCATAAGAACATATGCACGCACATAAATCAATTTTGTCCTTTAACTTATTAGGCACTGATCAATTTTTCACTCCTTGCCTCTTGTATACTTTTCTCTGAATTATTAGAAAAACGTTAGTAAGTTCCATTACAATTGCTATTTCATTCATACTTTTCATATTTTCGTAGCTTTAAAATAATTTATTTTTCAGCTGAAGTACCATTATTAACATTTGCTGAACTAAAGGCAAATAAAAACATAAGCGAAAATAGACAAATGATTTTATAGAATAATTATTAATTTCATAATCGAACTGTTAATTTTTACTTATGATTTTAGTTATTGCTGCTTTTGATTTCCTGTTGAAGTAATATTTAGTAATGTCTTAAATTCAAAATTAAAAATATCGTTCTCATTCCTGTTTTATATGCTTCAGTTTTAGCTGACCAGTTTTTTTCAATTCTCTTTAGAAGTTGCTATTTCATTTAATTTACCATATAATAAGACTTTATATATGTATAATGGAAATTGGCGCTATATGAGAGTTATGACCTATTATGGACCGATCATCCAAAAATTTATTGCCACAGCTTGATAGTGAATAAAAATATTGTGTATCTTAAACTTTATCTCGATATAAATACTTTTAAAATATTTATGGAGGTTAAAGTGACGGGAGGGTCTTATATGTGAGTTTTGACTAATTATGAACGGACCATTATAAAATTAGGTGTCATCTTTTCTATATAAACGAAACTTATTTTTGTTGATTTTTTTGGATACCAACATTTTTAAGAGATTTATGATCGTTAAAGAGATTTTCGAAAGTTGACCTTATGTGGGAGCTACGACTTAATATAGACCGATCATTATAAAATTCTACGACATTATTTGTATGTACACGAAGCATATTTCTGTTCAATATTATTTGAATATTAATATTTTTAATAGAGTTATACTCACGTATCTACTGAATTTTATTGAAATATCTTCAAAATTGCGACCTGTACTCTGCGCCAAGCTTAACATGGACAGCCAGCCAGATGGACGGACGGACGGATATCTATTATTTGTCGTTACAAACATCAACACAAATCCACTATACCATTATTGTGGTGTAGGGTATAAAAATTGACTACTACCGTCAGTTTTGAACCCCTTTTATTCTTTTTTGCCTTCTCAATGCCTAGACGAGTCAAAATTGGTGATTTCGAAAGCCGACTTATTATTTTTTCCTAGAAAATAAAATATGTTCAAAGAAATTTATGCAGAAAAAGCTTATCAGTAGAGATTCACCATACGAGCATTAGTAGTATGTTGGTAAGAATTAACAGACTTATTCGTTTCTAAGTTTTTCTTTCTCGCATCTTGGAAAATGAAGAAGCCGTTATTATTATTTTGTCCAACACTGTATGCATGTAAGTATGAATTGGTATAAAGAATATGTGATGTACGTTTGGCTCTATACATACATACAATCTGAATTGTACATTTAATAACATTAACGACATTGCCAAGGCGAAATTTTAAGTATACATACATACATTCCAATACAATCATTTATGCCACCATGGTATTTCAACGTGTATTGTGACGCTTTTGTTTGTGGCATGATGGCATTGTATTGAGTATGTGGTTGAAAGGATATCAATATTTACAGTTTTGTATTCACATAATTTTAATTATCTTTCCAAAAAACAAAAATTTAAATAAATCGAAAAACATAATAAAAACTTGATGCTGATGAAGAAGTAGCAAGAAGGAATATTTATATAGACGAATACGATTTTTGAGGCATAAATAAGGCCAACTGTAATTGTAATTTTGTCTGGTGTTGTAAATTCGTAAAGAAATGTTCATGTTCTTTTTATATTTATTTCAGATTTAATGGAAATGTGTAAATAAGTGAATTAAAGTAAATTTTATTCGCATGAAATTATTTGTTATTTTTCTCATGAAAAGAATAATATGCTGTTGAGTAATCTCATTCAGCTTTAAAAAATTTATGAAGTTTTAATTAAATTTTTGAATATAAAAAGGTGAACAATAAAGGTTTTCTTTATATCAAACTCATTACATTAATTGGTTTTCCCTTCTACCTAAGTTCATCAATAAAAATCATTTATATTCTCATCAAGTCTGCTAAATGCAATTTATTTTGCAATAATATTTACATTTTTCTAAAAAAGAAAAAAATAATACAAAACCAAACAAACAGCCAGACAAACAAAAAAATTCCTAAAATACCAGCATAAAATATTCATTGTGACAATTATTTGTGAATTTAGCAACAAAATGCTGTTAAATGAACTTTTGATATCTCACTTTTTTTGCTGTGTTTAGCACAGATAACTCTCAATATTTACTTAATCAGTTTTGAATTTAATGTGGCATTTAGAAAAGAAGCTAAAAAAATAACACAAAAATCGTTTCAAATAATCACCTTTAAACCTATGGCTGCTTGTTGTACAAAATCATATTAACAAATCACTGTATTGCGTGATTATATGAAAATGTAATTGACAAAATTTGTTAGAAAAGAAAAACTAAATTATACATTAAACATCAGTCTTTAAATCAACAATAATCAGAATTAAGATTTTTGTTATTTTTTTACTTTTTTTTTTTGGAATGGAGTGAAAAAACTGATTGAGTGAATGAATTAAACAAATATGTATATAGGCAAAGCAAACAGTATATATAAAATGACATGATAAATAAATATAAATGAATGGATATTTTTTTAGTTTTTTTTTTTTGAAAAGCCTAGAACAATATGTTGACAGTTTATAATATAAACTAAAAAAAAATCTTTAAATAGTGGTAAAATAAAAGAAATAATTTTATATGAAAGAGTTTGGTGGAGTCATTTCATATTTGAGGGCAAGTCTTGGGGCCAAATTACCGCATTCGATTCGAGTAAAATTTATAGTAATTTTCTGATTTGAGATTATTGCATTCGATATCGTGCAAGAAATTTAGTACATTTTATTATAATTTTGATATTGAAATCAGTTTTCGATACGATAGCTCATTCAATCACGAATGCGGTAATTTGGCTCCAGGATTGTACTACATACATATCTATGTATGCATCTACATATATCATGATAATGAAACAAATACCAGATAACGAAATTTAATTTACATTCACATTTATAAATAGCGATATAGACATATACAGTGACTCACATTCAAAGTCGGGCAAGATGATTTTAAAAATTTACTTTCACTGAACACTTGTGGACTATATCTATCAGCACTTTAAAAATGTACAGGTTCTTTTCACGGACAAAAGCAAATTCAATTTATTTGGGTCCGATGTCCCGTGTTATGCGTGTCGCATACCTAATAAGAAGTTGTGCCGTGAAAATACTAAGAAAAGCTGGCATAATGGATAAAAACTTGTAAATTAATATTTCAAAGGCAAATATTAAACAAAGTGTTCATAAATTGAAGATTGCCAATAAATTAAAATTTGCCTAGGAGAATGACCTGAAGCACACATCGCTGATAGCGAAGAAATGGTTGTTGTATACTTGTCTTAAAGTTCTCAAAACACCTGAGCAAAGTCCAGACCTTAACGTAATCGAGCATTTATGGGATGAGCTCGGAAGTTGGATGCAAATAATATTATGTACCAGTAAATACCAGAGTTGCGATACTGAAAAAATTAAAACAAATGATGCCTGCAAAAAACTGGTTGAATCGATTATAAAAAGACTTTAAGCTGTCAAGTATCAAAAAGGATACACAAGAAAATACTAAATATCTTATAAATAATTGAGTTCAATGACTTGACCGACTTTCAGTGTGATCATACTATTAAGGTTTTTTGATTATTTTGCTTTTGTTTCTGTTATATTAATGGTAAAATACCATATCTATTTATTTTTGTATTTAATAATAAATAATTTATTTCATTTTGCAAAACTTTTTAAAAAATTCTAGACTCTCTTTTTTTAAGTAGGGTATAATATTTTTTCAAACAGTTTGCCCGACTTTCATTGTGAGCCACTGTATGTAGTAGTTCCCCAAAAATTATGGTTTACGTTGTATTCTCACCCACAAAAGTTCTAAACAAGCATATGAGTAGGTGAGATGCAAAACTCTTTCGTTACAAAAATTCAAAAAATCTAAGTAGATAACCATTGACTATGGCAGTCCTTTAGCAACAAAACTTGTTCACATTAGTCATTTTTAAAACTCTCTCGTTACATATTCCGTAGCAAAACTCTCTGATTCAATGTTTAAATCAGTCTATTTGAAGTACGCTAATTTCTAAATTAAAAAGATTTTAATAACTGAACTTTTCCTACTGGGTCGAGTCGAATTAACGACCATTTAGTTGTATCATAAAAGGTTTATGTATCTGATCGTGGTAGCCAATTGCTACATTTAGTGGAGGCACCAATACACTCCAACTTCATATGTGATATTTCAGTTAGATTATTAAAGTATCATTATCCTAGAGACATACTCGTATTACGTAAAACGTTGATTGCCGGACATTAACATAGAAGATGAGAGACAGTTTCCATTCCTTCCTGCTTCTGCAAAATTCGTTGTTATAGCGAAATAGATGGTCTACGTCTTTATTTGGTAGCATAGCGTCTTTCTTTGCCAGATCAGCAGCAATACATTTGTCTATTATGTCTTCATGTACGCAGTCATATGAGTGAATCTGTTGAATGTCTCGATATCTTATTTAAGCATGTCCAATATTCCTAGACCAAGATTCATGTAGTAACTACATACACCTGTTAGCCAGCTTGGCACAGTATACATATATGCGTATATCCGTTTCCGATATTCTGTTATAACTGATTCAGTTAGCTACTCTTTTCGTAGCCGATATTTTAGACTGAAGAATACTACATCTATTTGGAATCCTGAAAGTTTTGGAAATAAACACCGCTGACAACTCTTTCCCCTTGTTTGGAGCCGTATATATGGATGGACCCGTAGTGTGCAAGGGAAGACTTTCCATTGACTTCATATTATTTGGAATAGAGACATCAAAGTATAGAAGGTTCTAGGAGTATTCGGGAAGACCCTATACTCTTTCAAAGATACTGGCTTGTCCGTAATGTTTTCACAGGCAGTTTTCTGTCCACTAGGTCCACTGGTATCCAGCTAAGCATTGTAAAAAGCGACGTAGTCCATCTAAGTACTACATACGGCTCCTGTTATCAGGATCGCAGTTCTATTTAATATCATCTCAAATATTAAACAAATCGAAGTCTTGTAAATTGCTATCCACCAGACCGAGAACCCGCAAAATAATATCGGTTTTATAACCGCCTCAAAGAGCCAGTTTGCGCATCGAGGAAATGTAGGAATCTTTTATTTTCTCATGAATAATACCAGTTAAATTTTGCCTGCATTTACATTTAAACTACTAGCAGTGCCTTGTTTACTTAGTGCATCTTCCAATCTTTACGATATTGTGCTCAGAAGATATCCCAAAACTGCCACTGCTATGTCATCAGCATAAGTGACAGTTTTATATCCCGTGAGGTTCAGTTTCCTGAGCAGACTATTTATGGCCAAGTTCCACAGTAGTCGAGATAAAACTCTCATTTGAGGGTTGCCAATCTTTCAATTAGCTAAGAATTAAGAATTAAAAATTATATTTGTACCGAGCGTAGTTCCAAATTGGAGCATATTATGGTTGATATCCTTAGAGCAGAGCATTTAACATCTTCTGAAAATTCAGCAATGAGAACCAGATCAGATCGAAATACGTTTAGAATATGAAGGAAATCTTGATGTAACTAAATTGATTGTAGTTAGGAACTAAAGAATAGACTAGAGACATTTTTATTGGACGTAGTTATGGCGCGAGTAACGCCACTGCCCTGCCCTGCGACTATTTCCGCATTTCATCGGGACGGGGTTCTCCAGTATTATTCATACGTTCACTTGAGTTAGGAAATATCCCACATTGCCATGTTTTCGGAGTGAGCTAACTCTCTGTGACTGTGATTTCTGTAATTCTCTTCAGTTGTACTTCAATTTTAATGCTCTGGTAAATGTTGGGACGGTATATAGAAGTTTAGAATGCACTACACTGTTTACTAATTGCATTATTTGAGATTTAGGATCGCCAAAGTTTGGCATTGTTCTGACCAGCGAGTTTACTGTTCGCATGACTTTGTCACGAGTGTTCAAGTACGTGTTGTACAAAGCTGAGCTTGTCGTCCAATTATACACGTAGATAGCACAAGTTTTATTTAAATTGAATCTCACTATCTTCAAGTCGGATCTTCGGTATTTTAAAGTCTCCTCGATCTGTCGCAAGTTGTGCCTTTGTTTTTGGCACTGCTATCTGCAGTCCATTTCTCTACAATCACCTGTTACAGGGACATTGACTATCATTTACAATTATGTCGATCAGTTCGGCAGTTTCTTGGCTTATAGCGAGAGCGACAATTGTGATACTTTTGGTAGATAAAAGTTCAATTACCCATCGTACATCATATTTCAGATAAATGGTCCTAGTACGGAGCCCGGAGATACACCAGCTGTCATCTGGTATTCCTTCGTTAAAATTTCCATCTCTTATAATATAATTATATTGTCCAGATACTCTGCTACTATGTTGAAAATATAGTTGTCTACTCCCTTATTGTTGAATGCATCTAGCACCACTTTCCACTTTACTGTGTTAAAAGTGTTTTTCACAGCCACTGTTATTATTTACTAAACTAGAGACTAGACTAGAAACTGAGGTATTAAAAAGCTATAAATTAATATTTGCAAGATCTTTAACACATTCAAGTCAATACATTTAATAAATTTGATTAATACATTCTGTGCTGGCATTTCAAAATAAGTGGTTTAAACAAAATCTGCGCTAACTTCTATTTACAGTGGTACTATAGTAAGTATACTGCAGTAAGTAAAAGTACATTAAATTTTTCTTATGGCTAAATTCACAGTCTTTAGGTAGCTAATGAAAAAGGCTTAACTAATAATTCTTTTGCAATTAGTTAAACCCCCAAACGTCGTCGCTTAACTATTAGTCAAATAACAGCTGTTGCTATGAAAATAATGTTTACAATTGTTTTCAGCGATAAATTGTAAATATTGCTTACGATTTTGAATAATGGCTAAATTGACTGTCTTGATAGTAATAGTTAACTTTTAGTTAGTATTTTAGTTTAACAATGGGTAACTAATGATCGAGAATTTGGCCATTAATGTTCCTGAACATTTTAATAAACTTCAAAATTTACAATTTAAAATTATTTACAAATATCTAAAATATGAAACTCTCCTCAATAATCATATATACTTATTTTAATAATGTTTGTTGAACTCTACACAAAGGGACCCATGTTACTTTAGAAAATGCACTTAAACGATTATAATGTTACACCCACACTTAATACAACCATTATATAAAACATACACACTTATATACAAGCAAGTATATACGTAGATGTATGTATAAATAAATACTTAGAACTAAACACAAAAGTGCTCACGAGTCTAGTGTAATACAACAAAAAGCAACCATATAAGAATATAAAGGAGTACCATTATGATACAACCAGTATGTCTATGGTCTGAAAATATATACATACATACATATATAAGTATAATAAAACATTAGATTGACTAGTTGTTATACATATATTCTAAGTATTTTTTAGCACTATTTTTATATTAAGCAAAAATATGTGTATGTATGGCAAAAATAAAAAAAAATCCATTTTAAATAAACTAAACTAAATGATGGTAACTGTTATAGGAAACCTTTAAAGTACAAATAACCAACCATTGAATCATACTGACCAAAAACCGTACACTAGACCAAACTATCTTTTTGCATATAAAATAAATCCAAAACGAACACTCTTACATGCAATATTCCTCACATGTATGGATAATATAAAGTATTTTTTTGTTAACGTTTTGTGCACATTATGCAAACGATATTCTTTGCCATAATAAAACGCTACGGGGTTTTCAACGAAAACTTTGTTTATCAACAAACTTCTTAATAGCGAAAATGTCACGAAATTTACAAAATCTATCTTTTACAAAACCACAAGTAAAATGTCAAAACTCATATTTTATTCCCATATGTCTCTGTTCGAAAACAAAGTTAATATTGAAAGACCCTTGATTTGGCCACGTTCTTCTACAACAATGTTGGAACATACAATGTTATGAATACACTTATTTATGGATATTGTTGTCTTTATTCTAACAAAATTGAATTATTTTTATGTTTTTTTGTGCATTTCGATATTTTGGAGGGATAGCAAAATAGCCGGATCAGATATGGGTAGAAAGGTCATAATGGAAACTTTACTTTAACACTTTAGAATCACAATTATTTCAATCAAGTAACTAGGGACAAGAGTCTAGACTGGACAATAGACTATGGAGTAGATTAGAGGCTAGAGGGGAGACTTGACTGGAGAATAGACTCGATACTAGACTGAAGTCTAGACTGAACACCAGACTTGAGACTATACTGGATGCTAGACTGTAGACTAGACTGGAGAATATACACAAGACTAGACTAGATGCTATACTAGACTGGAGGCTAGACTGGAGACGAGAGTGCAGAATAGACTGGAGACTAGGGTGGGGACTATACTGGATAATAGGCTGACTAGACTAGAAATTATATTAGAGGATAGACTGGAAACTATACTGGATACTAGACTGTAGGCTGGACTGGAGACTAGATTAGAGACTAGACTAAAGACTAGATAAGAGGCTAGACTGGAGGCTAGACTGGAGGCTAGACTGGATACCAGATTGGAGACTAGATTGGAGACTAGACTGAAGACTAGACTGGAGTCTAGACTGGAGACTAGATTAGAGACTAGACTGGAGACTAGACTAGAGGATGGACTGGAGACTAGACTGGAGGCTAGACTGGAGTCGATACTGGAGACTAGACTCGAGACTAGAGTAGAGACTGTGAAAGGGAAAGCAATAATATACGAATGCAGTAAAACATCTATTTCTATGATAATTTCCTACAATTTTTGTGAAATTCGTAGATTAAAGAAATTCTGAAAAAGCTAAAACGAAGGACAACAGAATACTTAATACGTAATAAGTTTATATCATAATTTAGCTAAGTTTTCAGAAGATTTATAGGTCGACTTAGTAGCGAAAAAATACTGCCAAACCAAGAATCTTTTTCATTTCATAATAATGGGATAGATTTTGTTTGCATTGAATTTTAATCTTTAAAATAAATACAAAACAAGCATATGGTTTAAACAGTCAAACGCTATATTTTATGTTATTTATTTTCAAGTTTTTCTAACTCCTCAGCAAGAATTTATGGTCACTTATATCATAAATAAAAAACATTTTATATGTAAGCAGTTTAAAATAGTATATTTATAAATATATTTGTCTACAAATAAAATGTGAAAAATATATGTATGCAAAAATATCTCTGCGTATGTGTAATTTCACATATAAAATAAACATATATACATACGAATACCGACATAGAAATAAAATCTCCAGTGTCTGTATGCCCCAGTAAAATTTGTTGGAAAAACACACTTTGGCTTTTGTGTATTTTAAATGTTATAGGGGAAAAAGAGAGAAAACACCCCGTTAAATGCCATACTTTATGTTTATAATCATTACTAAATTTGCCATGAGTCTACTACTCCTTCGCTCATGTGTATTATATTGTATTGCTCTTACCACTTATTGCTCACTCCTTCCCTCACTGGTACATTGTTTTTTTCCTTTAATAATCGTTTATATGCAACAAATATTACTATCAATTGTTGGAAAATATTCCAAAACACCATGACACCATCGTGTCTGAGTGGGTATATGGGAATGTGTGTGGTTGTGTCTATTAGGTTTTGTAATGTATACTTTTAACCCCATGATATTTAATAATGTCAATATCTATTTAAAATGCTGACTCAAATTTAAGCACATACAAAATCAAAGGGGTAAGTGGTGTTATGTTGAGTGGAATATTTATTTTAAGACATACATATATGTTTGCAACGGGGGTAATGCATGTATTGCGGTTTAAATGGGAAAGATTTCAGTAAATTGTCAAACATTTTTAAAGTTGCTTAAGCATATTTGTTTGATTCATTTAAATAAAAAGTGGCCAAAGTGTTGAGGCTTTAATATATTTTGAATGAAATCTATAAGCTATAATGTCTGAGTAGAGATATCAAATTAATAAAAATAAAATTTTGTTGGTTAAATTTTTAACTTTTAATTGATTATTAGGTTTGATAAGATTTCATTTGAGATAGTACTAAACGTTAAACCAGATATATCAGAAAAACAACGACACGTTTTGATCAGTGTTTAATATGTAACAGCAAAAAACTCCATTTTGTTAATTTAAAGAGTTCAAAATTGATTTATGTGCAACTATTAAAGGAAGCTGGTTTAAAAGCCTAAACAGAATGTCAAAAAAAGATTTTGGTTTGCTAATAAACATCTACATTACGCAATTTGGACAACTGTGCTTTGTTCAAATGAAACCAATCTGTTTGTTTCTGATTGCAAAACCTTCGTTCTAAAGCATCAGCATAAAGTATTTGACTCCAGGTATAACCAAAAAAAGATTATTCCTAGAGTTGTTGTTAATTAATTAATTATTAATTAATGATATCTGGTTGTTTTTCTTCATTTGGTGACTTACCAATTTATTGGATAGCTTAAATATTGCAAAATCAAATTCCATCTTATGCCAGAGACGGAATGCAGAATTCATGCAAGTCAATGATGCCAAGCACACATTTACAGTATTTAAGTCTTGGTATAAGTAAAACAAAGTCCACGTAAAACTTGCAAAAGCTACAAAATTTGGGTCCCTCCGACAATGACCGAGCAAAAAAAAAAGAGCAGTGTAAGTACCACAAGAAGAATACATGTGGATGCTGCTTTTCAAAGCTGTAATGCAATTTAATATCCAAATCGTAGTGAAAATAAGAATAATGCTGCTCTATAATGGGCAGGCATTCTCCTTACGACAAAGTTTTAACAAAATTAGAAAACTGAAATGCACCTTAAGAAGCATTGATGTGTAATGAGGGGATGCCAATCAAAATATATATAAAAAATATAAATTAATTTGTAAAGAATGGTGTTGCTCTAAAACATGCATTCTATATGACAAAGTTTTAATAAAATTCAAGAACTGGCTTATTCTGGAAAAATATGTAAAAATGCACCTGAAGAAATATTGAAGAAAAACCAAAGTATAATTAAACAAATATAAAATAATGATTTGTCACACAATTTGCAGTTGTGATCTGAAAAATGTTGCTGCTTCTTGCAAGAAGTGTTCAGTCTTCAGTAAAGTTTGGGTCCGATTTCGTTCTCTGTCATTATTCAAAGTTGAAATGAATAAATTCGAATCGAAGTTGCACTGTGGCATTCTTTAAAAGCAGCAACGGATGTATATAAAAAAATCACGTTGACATAATAGACGAATATATAAACATCCCTAATCGTCTTTGGAATTGTCAAAAGTAAAGTTAAAGTAAAGTGATACTGTAGTTTTGACAATAAAATATACAGGTACGGACAAAAAGGTAGAGTCAGTTGAAATAATTTTGCATACGATGAAAAAAAAAACTTTTTGTTTAAATTTTTTACACGAATTTTTTTCTTTATTTCGTTTATTTATTTGTAATATGTCAGAACTAAAAATATATAGTACTTTACTTTTTAAACTAAAAAAATATCAAAAACTAGTTTCACTTATAATTTAGGGCGGACACAAAAATAGGTTCAATTAGAAAATATATTAAAAACTACAAAAAGGAAGAATTAAAATTACTTAAATTAATATTTGGTTGCAGTAGCCATTGTTCTTAATTACGGCCATGCATCTTTTTGGCATTGAATCCATCAGATGCTGGCAAGTTTTGGTGGAAATGCTATACAACGCCTGCTGAATATTATTTCACAATTCTTACTTATTTTTGGATTTTATTAGCCCAATCTTTTCTTTTACTATTTTCCAAATATTTTCTATCAGACACTTTTTCGCAAGACCCGAAATCTGCTTCGGGTCATTAACTTATTGGAAATACCACTTAAGGGGCATTTGCCATTCTGCATGAGGCACCATCACTTCGGCTAGGATATGGACATATATGTATGTGCTGGATGGAAATGCAATAGTTTATGCGATTTCTCAGATTTCTTTTAGTTTTGCTTAAATATTAATTAATGAGTAAAAATTTGTAATGCAAAACTCATTGTTTTTTAGCTCTACTTAGGTACTAATAAGCTAGTATATGTTTGTGATCCAAAACGAATCCAATGGCTTAAAATATCTGCTTGAAATAACAAGAGTACATCGATTTTTCATGTTTATTTTTCTTTAACAATTTAATATTGGGACGTATATTTATATCGTATCATTATAATTTTGTAATTAAAAACTTTACTTTTTTTTGCTTAAAATTGGGTAATACAACACTTTGCTATAATCAGAAAATATTTTAAATGTGTTAATTAACACCAGCTAAAAGGAATTAATAAATAAATTTGCAGAAATTCATATTACGATAATTTATTTAATGGCTAAATAATCGCTTATTACAGTGAAAAAATAATGATTTGAGATTGTAAGAGTAACACAAACCAACTTCAAGAAAAAACTTAGATTAATGTCTTAAATTCTTAGAATAAATCATAGAGGTATTTATTTACATAATGAAATACATAAAATCAAACATTTGTGAAACGCACAAAACTGGCACACTGGGCGTATAAGTGTTAAATGTTTTAATATAAAACAAAAATAAATCATACGCCATGAGTAATGTTTTTTTTTCTTTTTTTTTTCAAAAATATAAATATTTATGAATAATGTTTTCTTTTAAAAGAATTTAATTTATTCAAAATCAAACATTTATAGACATATCAATTTGTTTTACATGCTTGTAAAACAATATCAATCATACGCCCTAGTAGTCTGTATATAATGTCTGTACATCGCATGACTACACATGTATGTATGTGGTTTTTGTTTTATATATTTAAATTTATTAATTGCTGTTGAACAAGTTTAGAGTTTATTATCTGTTATCATTTAATGCATTTATAAATTTATATAAAAATACTTGAATGTACGTACTATAAATACGTGTAATAATAATATATTTATTTTGTATTGTTTATGTATTTTGTTATTTTGCATCTCATTTTTATTTATTATATACTCTGCATTTATAAACACTTATGTACATGCATACATACACATATAAAATATATATTATATACATACATATATGTTTAAACACATGTTTTAAGTGTATAATTGTACAAAATTTTTAATTAAATTATACTCCCTACAATACTTTATAAAATTGCAGTTGATGAACAACAAAAAAATATATATTACATATATATATATATTACAAGCCTTTTTCACAACCGCAGTTTTAATTAAAATAAAAACAATATTTTTATTTAATATGTTTGTATGTTGTATGTATGGTTCTATTGAAAATTTACAATAATAATTGAGTAAAATAAAAAAGTTTTAAATTTAGTGCAAATATTTCAGTGAAATTTGTAAATATAAAATATTTTCGAACACCTTTTAAACAAGTTATAATTAATTTTTAAACAAAGAAATATTTAAAGCTTTGCTCACATAGTCTAAAAAAACAACAACAACATATTTTTAAAAATTTAAAAATTATTACAATTATTTGAATTATTTATTAAAATGAAAAAATAAATTAATAAATTAATAAAATTTAATAAAATTTAAAAATTTATTAGTGCGAGTGCAGCTGGTTTCAATGATTGCAAAAAGCTAAAGCCTCCAAAAAGTGCTGTACATTTTGTTAAAAAAACTGTTGTGCTTTTATAACATCATTGACAAAGCTTGAAAATTAGTTGTGAACAAAACTAAAGAAAAATATTTTACATGATTGTTGAACAAATAATGGAACCATTTGTTCATTGATAGTTTTGGTTGGCAAGAGCAAACACCGGACGATTTCAATTAACAATATCGTTTCTAAAATTCATTTAGAAAGGCGAAATAACCTCATTTCCTTTGTCAGCTTAAAACTTACATCCTTTAATCTGAAATTTAATCTCTTCGTATTTGTTCCCTGACACAGTTTGCTTAAAATTGAATTTCCCAGGCAAGGACATTTTGATCAATAGTCATCAATAGAAGGCAGTGTGTTAAATTCCGCCAAAATCAATATTCCAAGAAAGTGCCTTAAGATCCCCTCATTTGAACAATATTTACGAATTTTGTGATTTGTGTGTGATAATAAAATCAAACATTTCTAAAAACAATTGCATTGGTAAGAAGCCACTGATCTCATTCAGCACTCTTTGAATTATATTCAACGGTTCTGCATTAGTTTTGGCTTATCTGGTTTGCTTGTATGTTATTTTTAATACAAACTAGAGATGCCAATACTGAAATTCCAAACCCGAAAATACCGGGATTTATCAAATCCCGAATTGTTTTTTGGTTTAAAAGTTAATTAAATATTAGTATTTGTATAAAAGATCCAGAGAAGTATAATTGTTTTTATCTGCTTTTTTGCATTTCTAATAAGAGTGTGACGTTTCTCTTTTTAAGAAAGAGAAAATATTCATATGAAAAAACTTTGTCCCATAAAATATTTTTTTCGGAACGAATAGATGACTTCACATTAAAATGATGTAAATTACCTTTTGTAAAGCAAGTCATTTAAAAAAGCCATTACAGGAACATTGGATTTTAAACCCTTTTAAAAAAGTTATTTTAATGATTGTAATACTTTAAAACAGCACACTAACCACTTTAACATTGCTTTATTAAAATATTAGATTTGTAGCATTATTTTAAATTTGTGTCTAACGAACCAAAACAATATCACATTGTAAACAAATACGATTTGAGCATGAAATAGACAATATTGTTGTGCATTAGTTTAAGAATTAGTCGTCTACTACATTTTTATAAGTAATTGGTGATTCAAGTAGAGATACCTTCTTCAACAGCCTTTTTTTGACAGATCAGTTGTGTGTCGTGTCATGCTTTCATGGTATTTTTTGTAATATTGTTTGACATTTCATAATGGAAAGATTTACGCTTGAACAACGTTTACAAATCGTTCAACTTTATTACGAAAATTCACGTTCTGTGAGGAATGTGTTTCGTCAATGTATGGTCAACATAATTGGGCTACTGAGCATACTATTCGCAATACCATCATCCATTTTGAGACCCATCATTCATTATAGGATAATGTTCGACCGAATAGACCACGTCCAGCATGCTGTGAAGAAAATATAGCGTCCGTAGCTGAGAGTGTACACGAAGACCATGGAGAGTCTATTAGGCGCCGTTCGCAGCAACTCGGAGTAACGTATGGCACTACTTGGCGCAATTTATCACACCGTTAGACTTTTTCCTGTGGGGATATGTAAAGTCTAAAGTTTATACGGGGAAACTCTTATCGATTCAGGCCTTGGAGGAAAACATCAAGAGTGTAAGTCGCCAGTTACCAGTCGAAATGCTCGAACGAATCATCGAAAATTGGACTCAACATATAGACCATCAGTGAAGTAGCAACAGCCAATATTTGATAGGCATAATCTTCAAAAAATAAATGCCAAAGAAAGTTCTTTCAAATGATAATAAACATTCCCCATTAAATTGAAATTTTCTTTGTTTTTTTTTTCTTTAAAAAATTAGGGAACTTCGAAATGTTACAAGTTACTTTAAACAACACGAAAGGACTTGTATTCAATCATTTTCAATATCACAGACTTACAAAAATGCAGCATTTAAAATGTTCTAGAAATGTACTTTTCAAGAAAGTACTTTATGAGAAATATAACTTATAGAAAAAAAAACAAACTTACCTGGCTTAAAACCATCCGTATGCTCATGTGTGTTGGAAAAATGCAGTATGGTGACTAGTAGACTAATGCTAATATAGTGATAAAAAGGCTCCATATTTTTTTAGTTTTAGGATTATTTCTAGGACGGGTTTTATTCGTTAAGTTTGTTTGACACTTTGTTTAATACAAATTTACTAATTTAGCTTTAAAATTTATTCAATTTTTCTACGTATTTGTTTTAATATATTTCTGCTATAATTTTTAAAATATTGCTCTTTTGTAAATTTGCTTTGATAATTTTATAAGCTTTGGCAACATTTAAAAAACGTTGTTGGCTTGCTGCTCATTTGGCTTGATATTTTTTCGCAGTAGTTTAGCAGTAGTAGCAATTGTGAGCAGTAGGAGCAGCTATATATGCATAACCTTGATGTTTTTTAGATGTATGAGTATGAAAGTTTTTTACGTTTTAGCTGAATTTACGAAAAGGAAACATTAAAAATTTGTTTTGATGTATTAATGCAAACGTTTGCAAATTGTTTGCGAATATGTAAATAACAGTGTTAGACATACATTTTTTTTTTGTTTCAAAAATCATTCGTTGTTGTTGATAGAAAATGCTGAAAACCTGCTAAATTTTGTTAAAAATTTCAGCACTATTAATCTTAGTTTCATAGTGGCAAGCAGTAAAACAAACTCATGCAAACAAGACACCGTCTATGGGTTAAAACACATTTTCTCGATGTTTTTAGTTGATTTTTATTTTCTATAATTTTGGTTCTCTTTGAAGAAATTTATGTTTTAAAATAATTTTTTGTTGCTTTAGATTTTAGCTTTGTAGTTGCTATTATTGCTTTAAATTTATAACGCCATAAGCAAATAAATAGAAACAAAACTCATAAAATAGTATTATTTATGAATTCTGTTTATTTATCCAGCAAAAACAATACACATGTACATACATATGTATATATTTTTCTCTTGCACAATTTAAGGCGTTTAGACGTTTTTCTTTTTTATTTTTTCTTATTTCTTTTATTTATTTATTTAATATTTGTTGCTGTTATTGTTGTGCTATTGCTCGCTAATGGCAACTTGAAAACACTTGTAGTTTGTTTGAGCCATTTAATAGGTATTAACTGTATTATTATTGCATAACATTTTTTCTCAGCATTTAATTTGTAACTGCAAAGAGAAGAAAGAAAAAAACATTATTAAAGAAATACAATTTTTCAAAAACTGATTGTCAAAGATAAAAGAGCTGGAAATATGTGTAAATGAAGAATATAAAAAAAGAGGTAGCAAACAAGTCAAGTACATATGTATTTACACAACATTGATGAGTGTATGTAGGTGTAAGTATTTGTATAATATTTCCATGTCAAACAAAAGGAATTTTATATTTGCCTTTTTAATTGAAAGAAAAATACATACATATGTATATATTTGTAGTCAAATGGCAGACTAGGTGGCAGACAGACCCTAAAGGTTAAAGAAAAGCAAGTCAAGCATTTTAGAGTTATGAAATAGCTCTACGTGGAAAAAGATGGATTTAATTATTTGCTAATTTTCTAAAACGAACTTAAAATGTTTCATGAGTAAAAATTACTTTCAAATTATAAAGGTTGTGAAAACAAAAACAGTTTTCAACCCTCATGCTATTCTCGTATGGAAAAGCACACAAAATATATTTGTCATATACATACATACATACATACATATGTACATATTTTTAAAAGAAATTTGTTAAGAAATGTTTCTATTTTACACTAGAAACAATATTTTCGGTTGTCAAATTTCTGTCAAAAAGGTGTTTTATTTAATTTCACTTTTATGCAAAATATTTGTATAAAATGTTTTGCAGATAAACTAGTTTGATGTACATAACGTTAATCGAAATATGTTATAATGATTAGGATTACAGAATAATATGCTGTGTTTGTTCTGAATATGTAGGCATATCGTAAACGTGGAATACAATATATGAGATTAAAAAACTTAGTAGTAGTTTTATTCTTTGTATTTTGAGATCTTGTGATATTAATTTAAATAGTTAGTTTTTCAAAAACATTTTTATTTTTCAATATAATCTCCTGAAACCTCAATACACTTAGTCCAATGATTATCTAGCAATTCTATCGCTTGATTAAAATAGTTTTCCTAAAGTCCTTCAAAATAGTGGTTTCCAACTGTAATTGCATCTTCATTTGAGGTTAAACGCTTGCCAACTAGGAAATATTTTAGATTTGAGAAAAATCACTGGGAACTAAATCAGGAGAATAAGTTGATAAATTCGTTGATTTTAGCTATTGTTAAAATACTCTTGGTGCATTGTCTTGGTGAAAAAATATTTGTTTGTGTTGTAAGCCAGAATATTTTTCTCAAATTTTTACACTAAATAGATTCAAAATGTTGCAATAGTACTCTGAATTTATTGTTTTAACCTTTTACAGGTAGTCACTCAATAAAATGCCTTTGAAGACCTAAAAATCAGTTGTCATAACCTTACCAGCCGATTGAATTGTTTTTGCCTTCCTCCAGCTTCAGTCCTTTGCTTGAATTGTATTTTTGTCTCTATAGAGTAGTGGTAGATCCATGTCTCATCAACATTTATGAAACGACACTTAAAATCAATTTTATTTTTCTCAAAACGATCCAAACAAGCTTGAGAAATGTTCACTCTTCTGCGTTTTTGGTCAACTGTTAGAAAATCCGGCACCCATCTTGCAGAAAACTCTGTAATTCTTCATGCAAAATTAAATGGACTTAATAATTATGCAGCGCAGGTGGATCGAAAAGGAAATGAATTCTTCATTCTCTGTTTAGCTTTTTTAGATATTTATAAATGACAAACAATTTAAGATGCAAAACTATTGACACGCTTTTTTGTTATACAAATATTGAGGCAATTGTGCAAGCAATTTTTTTACAGTGTTTCCATTTTAAAATTAACTTTAAAACTTTTCTAAAACTTTAACACAAATGCGTATCGGATTTTATACAGAATCTAACATAACTACCAAAAGCTGTAAAATAAATCATGACTTTTATAGTGCTTAGTTATACCGATAAAATTTCATATTTCCAATTATAATTAACAAAATCCCCCAAAAGTTAAGAAATTTTATTAGACAAAAATATTTAATATCATATATACATTAAGATCATAATCAAACAAATCCCAGTTAATTACAAATAACATACCAACAAGCAAACAAACTGAATAGAATAATAATTCTAATCAAAGGAGGCCACTTAATAAATTAATTATTTTATTTACTACACTTTTGTTTTATTATTCATATTGTTTTCAAAATACAAACAAAATAATTAAGTTAATAGAAATTATAGATATCAAACAATAAGAAAATAACACATTTACATTTACAAACATACATACGAGTATAAAGCAAAACAATCCTTTTTAGATTAAACCCTCACACAAACTTTTTATTCTTTAGTTTAATACAAAAACTTTTACATTTTACGAGTATTGGGGTAGCAAAAAAAATAATGGAAAATAAAATTAAGTATTTTTAGTCCACGCAACCAACCTAACAATATAATGAAAAGCAAGCTGTTGTTATTAAAAGGATTCAAAAATTTTAAAATATTTAAGTTTGTAGCTGTGTGTGTATTTACATGTGGAAAGAGTAAAGAATTTAGCAACCTTATTTGGTTGCTGTTAGACAAAAGTATTTCAATAAAATCGTTTGATGATTTGTGTTCTAATTTGTTTATATAAAATCTAATATTATTAAAAGCATTTGCTGTTTAGTGAAAGAAAATTTATGTTTGGTGTTGAGAAAAATGTAGGCAAAGAGGTTTCTTTGTTACACAAAACCCTTCAAAAAATTTTGTAATTTATATATTTAAAATTAATTTGTAAAGTAGGTTTTCATTAGAATTTTATGTTTAACATGTGTAGATTTTACTGCAGGCATTTACAATTTTAAATCAAGTAGTTTTATGGTTAAGTGTTTTGCAACAAAAAGCTTTATTCGTAGAAATGCTCATTTAAATTAATAATTTGTAAAGGGTTTTCAGGCGGTAAAATGACATGGGAAGAAAGGGGGAAAATTTAAGCAGAAAACAGCTAATAATATGAAATTGTTTATTCACATTTGGCCACTTTTATACTTTGAATTAAAATGGAACATAACTATCAAATATGCTAGTTGTTTTTTAAGCACGCTTACACTTTCACTCTACCCTTTTACAGCAGATATTATTTTTGTCTGGCAAGTTTATTCTGTACATATCTATCATTGCTTCCGTTTTCTTGTTGACAATTGATCGTTTTTATCTAATTTACACTACTACAGCTAATAACTTTTCACTTTTTTTCTTGAAGTCTATGAACATACATAGTCACAACTTTTTATATGGACTGTACTTATATTACCTATAATTACACTCGTCTCAAGATTGATGCTCATTCGCACATATGAATTTATTTCCCTTATGTAGTTTCTCATGTCCAAAAAGGGAGTTCTATTTTTTCCAAACCACAAATCAGAAGTAACAAAAAGCTATTAACGAACGTGGACTCATGTCTCTTGAAAAAGAGTGTTCTATAACAATAGGCAAACACGTTAGACGATGTACAGCAATATGAGCTCTACGCGATATTGGTTGCATTTCAAATGAAAACCTGCATTGTAGATAGGAAATGTTAAAGTTTGCCAGAGAGCACAGAAATTGTACAGTAGCTGAATGGAAACGTGTAACATGCTCAGATATATCAAAATTTAATTGATTAACAATACTGCTGAAGCAGAACAGCTCAGAGAATTCAAATACACTTTGTTAAGGGAACAATAAAGTACGGTGAGAGAAACGCCATGATGTGGGGTTGCTTTACATGGAAGCAACGTGGACCACTGCTCATAATCGAAAGAAAATGAGAAAAGAAAACTATCTGCTTGTATTGCAATTCAGCTTGCCTATTTTGTGTATGTAAAAACATAGTTAAACATGTTTACCACAACTATTTCAACATTTTTAAAAATTTTTTTAACTATTATGGCCACTGTAATTATTTATATGATTTTTGTAACCATAATATGGTTAACTTACCACTCACATGCTTATGGCGATCATATATTTGATTCTAGCAATTATGTTATGTTTATGATGATCAGTTTTATGATGAAAAATTAACCATATTTTGTTGTTCTCTATCATAATCAAAGAGCAACAAATTATTACAAATGGATTTATCATAAACATGATTGCAACAAATATATTCATAGTTACAACAAGCGTATATATGATTGTAGTAATCATCTGAATCGTAACTTAACCATATTATGGTTTACGCAATCATAAAAATAATTAATAGAGTGACCATAATATTGTTGAAAAACTTGTGAAAATATTAACATTGTTGTGATAAACATGTACAACTATATTTTTTTCCTCTGTGTAGCTATATGTATAAGTTTCTATCATATGAATAAAATTAATTTTCAGCTGGATGATGACCCAAAACACACATTTTGATACAGAGCCCAACAGAAAGTTCCGACTTCAATCTGATTGAAAATGTGTGGTCTATCGTGAAGAGACAGTTGGTATAATAGCGATTTGGCAGCGAAATCAGTGACAAATTGATTAATTAAAAATTTATGGAAATCACTTAAAAAGGGTCTTTGGAATAAATATTGAAAATACTTTTAATTCCTAAAGTTTTTGTATGAAAAAAATTGCGTACACTTAATACTTTTAGTTTTGAGTTAAAAACTATTTGTTAAATATTAAACATAAAATGTATGACAAATTTTAATTTTCTTTATTAGTTTTATTTTGATGCAATAAACTACTAACATATACTAATTTGTGCTCCCCACTGTATATTTTTAAACATTACTATTAAAGTAAATTCTCACTTTAATCATTATCATATGAGTTAAATTTTATATCTCTAGATTCCTTATTAAAGAGAGTAAAAAAGGTACTTTTTTATGTCACTCAGAAGAAGATAAACTAATAATTTATAAAAAAGTACCATCAAAACCAAAAAGTACCAATTACCTATTTCTTTGCTGTAGCCATGAAATTTAAATTTAAATATTTAATAAATTATTTTTAAGCTTGTTTCAAACTTCGATTGATATTTTTATATGCCACAAACTGAACAAATGCCCTTATACAAAAACTATAGAAATTTACAGTTTTTTTCTAACAAAAATTTTACAAACCCACAAAATTTAAACATTGCAATTTACTTAACTGACATGATTGTCAAAAAATTTTTTTTATGTTGATTCATGCTAAAAGTGCCCATGGAACCATAAATTTTATAAAAAAATTTTTCAACTAAACTAAATGAAAACAATAGTTTTACTGTATTTTTTGCTAAAAGCACCAAAATTGCGTTAAACTGTGATTGTTTTATATAGAATCTATAAGGGTCCACCACCATTTGCAAATTAAAACAATAGACTATCAGTGCGGCCAATGATTTTGTTAGTGGTTTGGCACACAAAAAAAATGTTATTGCACACAATCAAACTATAAAAAAATTTAACCAGTTACAGTTGGAATCTATTGTTTAAGCGAATGTGCAGGGAAATAATTAAAAAAAAGTGCAAATGTCCACCACAGATGAACGATAACAAATTTACATAAATACCCACATATCGGTATTTTGCACTTAAACAGTCAAGTACTTTTTTGTAGAAATATAAATACACCTAATTCTTTTAATACACGGTTATTGGTTCCAGGAAACTTCGTGTAAAAAAAGACATTGATCGTATACAAAATAGGTGATTGGTGCCTTATCTCTAAAACCTTTTGAAGTTAATGAAAGACAAGGATTTTTTAAGAACAACTATTCAGGTTTTTAATATCAAATCACATATACATACAATATAATCATATATGCTTGTGTAAAAGCACATTGTCTAGAGTACTTAGCATTATCTGGGGTATTATAAGTCACAAGTAGTGGTAACTGTGTCAAAAGTAAGTCAGTACAGTTTCAATATTGACAGTTATTAAAGGAAAAAGGATATGCACTCTAAGCTTAAAAGTTATGTAAAAAAATGTATGTAATACAAGTTCATTTGATTGTATCCCAGTAAAAGGGAATCCCACTAAATTTGTGCTATTTGTACAAAAAGGGAATTCTCCTAAATTTGTGATATGATCATATTTCGCAAAAATTAAATTTAACAAACAAATTTAAGCTCAAAAGATTTTGAATTGCGCTAAATGGAATAAAATCGTAAAAAAAAATTGAAATTTGTTTATTTTCAAACCGTGTGATATCAAAACCGTGTAAAAACAGAAATAGGTGTATATACAAAGCTTTTATCGGAAACTCTCAACCTTAAAAGTTTGAAGTTTAACGATTTTAACCCTAAAATTTTCAAACTGATATTATTCCTTGATTATCTATGGGAAGTACACCTGAACACCACCAATAGTTTAGTTTCTATTTAAAGGTGTTTACGGGAACGTTTGAAAAGTTCCGCTGGTGCCTTGTACTAAAATTTCAAGAAATCATTAATAAATGCACTTTCTTTAGGCTCATTTTATTGTTTGAACACATCACAAATATGTTCTTTGAATTTAAGTTACTTTTTAGATAGATCTTTAGACCTTATAAATTGTATAAGGGCAAATAATGACTAACTCATCTTAGGCTTAAATTGTTTTGGCCCAGTCAATGTTTTTTTTTATTTATTTAATCTTATTTCGCTTCGCACCAGAAACTAAGCCGTCCTCGATTTAATTAGTTTGTTGCTTACTTACTAAATTTATCAATAGTATTTCTATTTAAACAAAACTTAAAAATTTCAAAAGCTTATGCCCTACAAAAAACCAGCGAAATTTCAAAGTAAACCAGGTTAAAAAAATGGCCATATGCAAATATTTATTAAAAATATGTTTTAATGCCTGTTTTATTTTGTTTTGATTTGAATTGTAAATATTGAAATAGGAAGTTGACACTAAAAACGTGTATAAATATTCAAACATATTTTTCAAATTCCATTTGACATGCAAACATTAAAAAGCATAAAAAATAAAATAAATATAGACAAATACGATCAATATTTATACGAAATTTTATATTTTAGGAATTAGTTTAAATAGATTGTTAAATTTTATTAAATACATTTTCAAAACAAAATAAAACAAAGAATTTTTTTATGAAAACCATTAAAATTTTAATGTATTAAAGAAAAATAAGAGAAATAAACAATGTGCAGTGGGAAAATTGGATATTGTACTGAAAGAGAAAATGATCAAATGTTTTTAAAAAAGTGTTAATATTTTTTTTTGATATATTTATTTAGTTGAGTTCATTAAATTTAATTTTCATTAAATTAACTGAAGGTAGAATTGTTTTTACATTTTTTTCTTTTTTTGATTTTTTGGCAGGTGGAAAATCTGTAACCTATTACAGTTTCCCCAAAGATGAAGCTTTGTGTAACGTGTTTATTATTGACTTTATTTTTTAATGTACTATACTTAAGAATATCAAACCTGTTGACAAAGAAGACAACCTACTAAAAGACAATGACAAAATTGACCTGGAAAACCTGCAGCATGACGGCTTGCAACATAAAAAATACAAATGCTAGTACTGATGTTAAACATCTAGAGGACATGATATACTCATGGGTTAATCAGCTAAGCGAAGGTGATCTAAGTAAGCCCTAAAAATCGTTAATAGTTTAAGCGTTTCCATTAAGCGATGCCATTTTCATAAAGTTAAATGGATATAAGTTGTTACTGACAACTGGATATTTGCCAACACATACATATGATGAAAGCAAAGGATATCAAAGGAGCAGAAGAAATAAAAATATGCACTTTAGAATAAGGCACTTAATGTCGAAATTTCTCTGAATATTAATACAAGAAAAAGAAAATTTAATAAATTAATATATAAAACAAAAAATTATTATTCAAAAATTTAAATTGTCTCTTACAACAATTTTTTTTTAAATTTCACAGCTTGAATTATTAGGCAATAGGATTGAGTTTTGCGTGTCGTCAATTGTTCGACCTGCTCAGAAGTTTAAAATTTTGTGTTCGGGATGGCGTGATATAAATTTTTAAAATTCTTGGTGTTGAAATTAGACAAATATAAACGAAAAATATTATCAGACAGATCCAGAATACAGGTGCCGATTCTTATGAAAAACATTTTGGTAAAACGGTCTTAGAAGGGCGATTATGTTAACTGAAAATATCAAGAACTTTACGAAACGTAGCTTTTACAGAATCAACATTTGCATAGTTTTGCAGAAAGTAAAATGTCAAAATTTTTTTATTTTTCCAATATATACCCTCATTGGAAAACATAGTTTTTATTGAAAACATCTTTATCTAAAATTCTTTTAATTTACAAATGTTTATTAAACAACCAAACTGTATTTTTATATGAATTACAACCATCAAATGTAAATTATTTCCTGTTTTATACTTTAACCTCTTGCCTCTTTTCTTTCTCTAATGACAACATTCAACAATTTTTTTATCCCACTTTAAATTGTTCTAATCATAAAAAGGACTCATAAAAAAACTTTAATAATTTTGTCGTTTATTAAAATAAATTCAACCTATTTTTAATGGCTACCACAAACAAATTACGCAAATTTACATCGAATGGCCGTCTTTGTCTCACATTTTGTGTTAAAGCAAAAATATTTTTAAAAAAATATAAAATATTATACTCATATTTTATTTAGTACAATCAACTTCCGTTTAATTTAAATTTTTTTTGCTTTAATTTTTTTTTTATTTGCCACTAATTGACGTTATTTTCAACAACAATACTCATGTCTAATTTGCATAATTTTCTTTTAAATAGTACGCTGTTTAAAGGACAAAGAAACTGTTTGAAATCAGAAAAAGAAAATATACAAGACATCCATTCACTTTCTTCTTATAACTTCCAGCGAAAAACCACCCTTTTTAAAATAAACTATTCGATGCTATAAAATTTGCGTGTTCTTATGCATGTTATACTGCAAAGCCTTCATGGAAGACTTGCTGTAGCAAAAACAAGTTTTAAGAGAATTTTTATTATTTAAAAAACCAAGAATAACTTAAGAATTGTAAAATATAAAATAAGAAAAAACACTCAACGATACTTTTAATAACGTTTTAAGTATTCATGTAAACTATTCACATAAAATCTGGCCATATAAATGTTTTAATGTTGATGTACACCATACGTTTATATATTCACCACCAAAATGGGGGGGGGGGGTGGAGTATATTACGTTTGTCATCCGTTTAAAACACATCGAAATAAAGAGCCAAAAAGTCTACATATTCTGGGACCTTAGTCATGTCCGTCTGTTGAAATCACGATAGAACTTCGAAAAAAAAACATGGTTTACAAAAATATTTGGCATTGAAAATGGACAAAATCGGTCCAGTAGGATCTGAGTTATAGATCAAAGTTTAAGATTACCTCGATATTTTTCAGATATTTTTTGCTGGTTTCTTCATATAATGCAGATAATATCATGAAATTTTGCGCACTTTATTTTTATTACAGAAGGAAAAATCTTGTTGAAAATGTTTGGAATCGGTTCAGGATTTTTTATAGCCTACATACAAATGTTTTGCCGGAATAAAGCTTTATAGTACATAATTGTCTCTAGAAAAGCCGTATCATTACAAAATTCTGCAATACTAAGTTTCATACAAAGTGAAATCTCAAAACGATATTTTGTTTGCATATGTTCATATGTCCAAATCACTAACAAGTAGAAATTTAACACAAATAATCCGTAGACATATTTAAATTTGCGTACTAAGTTTCAGTATGATCGGTCCATATTGTATCATAGCTCTGCTATAAAGTCCACATCCAAAAATCACTTAAATACGCATCAGCAGCAAGTTCAAATTCAATAAAAAAAGTCAATACGTCTATATAAATATTCACAAAATTTAATGATGATCGGCCCATATTTGACCCTAGTAAAAAAAGGTGTCTGTATTGTGTCCGGATTTAATGTGAACAATTTTTTAAAGTAAGTAAGTTTAAGATATATTTAGTTGGTAGTCATACACAAACATTTGTTTTACTCAGGCAACCAACTTTTTTCAAACTGTTTATACCCTACACCACCATAGTGGAGAGCATGTATTGGATGTGTACTGATTTTTATAACGCCCAGAAATATTGGTCCAACACCCATCCTAATGTATACCGATCGACTCAGAATCACTTTCTGAGTCGATTTAACGATGTCCGTCCGGCCGTCCGTCTGGCTGGCTGGCTGGGTGTCCATGTAAAGCTTGTGCGCAGAGAACTGGTCGCAATTTTGAAGATATTTCAATAATATTTGTACGTGATATTTTTTCGGCCCAAGGATGGATAGGGTTGAAACTGGTGTAAATCGGTCCATTATTTCACCTGACCCCCATACAAATGTATTCCCGAAATTGGTTTACTGATCATAAATGCTTGAATTATGCAAGTATCCCAACAAATTTCATCACAAATGAGTGGTAAATGAAGACAAATCACATCTGCAATTTTTGTGCAGATCGGTCCATAAGTACTCGTAGCTCCCGTATAAGCCCCACTTCCGAAAATCACTTTAACGAACATAACTCTCTCAACAATGTTGGTATCCAAATCATATTGCACGAAAATATATTTCATATGTATGCAAATAATATGGTCTAATATTATTATAATCGGTGCATAATTAGTCGAAATTCCATATAAGACCCTCTCCGTAATTTACTTTAAGCTCCATAAATCTTTTAAAAGTTTTTATATCGACATAAAGTTTAACACATATAATAGATACTTATATTCACAGACATCATGACACTATGGATGATTGGTCCACAATAGGTTATATCTTCCATATAACGCCCATTTCTGAAATCTGTTTTATACTTATACTGGGTGTAGGGTATTATATGGTCGGGCTTGACCGACTATACTTTCTTACTTGTTTTTTTTTTTGGTTTGTTGTTTAATATTTTTAAGTTACAATTACTAGCACTTTTATATAAAGCTCATGAGCGTTAGTGCATACTTGTAGACGTCTAGCGACAACTACTCTAAAATATTAACCCTTATGTCTGCGGAAAAAAAGAAACAAATTCTAATGTGCTGCAAAGTACCTGGGAGAAAAAGCATTTTCGCACTAAATAAATTGTTGGAGCGTAGTTTGGAGATATTTTATATAATTTTTCTTAACGCCTTAAGGTTTGCAAGCTACTAAAAACTTCAAATAATATACTTGAAATGGCCGCTTTCTCATATAAAACACGTAAAGGTACCCGGTACCTTGATGCACATTAAAGGGTGTTAAAAGTAAATTGGTCTCGCAGGCAAATTACAAAAAAAGTCAAGGCGTACGGCTGCAAAAAAAAACTA
This sequence comes from Bellardia bayeri, assembly GCA_950370525.1. Classification (NCBI taxonomy): domain Eukaryota; kingdom Metazoa; phylum Arthropoda; class Insecta; order Diptera; family Calliphoridae; genus Bellardia; species Bellardia bayeri. The sequence continues at coordinate 33,922,881 of OX493264.1, read as the reverse complement.
AATTTTTTGATAGTTAGTAGTTCTCAAAAAGTTTCAGATATACAAGTTATCAATTTCAATGAAAAAACTTTGACTAAAAACGCCAAAGGTACCCGGGTACCTTGGTGTACACATAAGGGTTAACTAACTTACAACAACCATAATGTGCATTAATTTTTTTTTTTGTTTTACTTGTAAAACACGCATGTGTTTTCATAAGTAATATGAAAAAAAGTTTTCCCTCTTGCTAAATCTAATACAATACATAGCTGAGCTCCGTACACCGTCTTACTCGTAGAGGTGTTTAAAGGCGTTTTTTGTCTTTAGTCAAGCAAGGCAAAAATCGCCCAGACCAGCCCAAAAAGTTTGAAGACCAAGAATTAGAGCCAAAACTCTATACAAATGGTTTTCAAACGTAATCAGGGCGAAATGCACCAAATCATTACTTGCGATGAAATAGATAAACTAAATCATAATCGACACCAAAGCAAAGTATTCATGGCGCTAAGGTAATTCTGCATATGGTGGGACTAAAAGGATCCTATCTATTATTTGCTGCTGAAATCTGGTCAGAACATCACAGGGATCCGTTTGAGGCAAGCATTGGCCGAAAAATGCATCCATACATGAAAGCGTAATATTCCATCACGACAATGTTTGGCCACATGTTGCAATACTTGCCAAAGACTATTTAGAAATAAGTAGTTGGAATGTTTTGCCTCACCGTCTCGATCGATAGAGAAATCTCTCTCTGGTGTAATAAATCAAATATCTTTTTGTGCCAGGATCGCCATGTAATAAATCAAATATCTTTTTGTGGTGTGTCTGTCAAGTTTGCTTATAAGGCGAGCACGCCGATTTACATTTATGGCTAAAAAGCCGATGTGATGAGAATGCTTGGAGAAATAAAAATCAGCATCTAGCTGAGTTCAAGTCTAGTTTCATTCTGGTTTTATTTTCTAATTTCTCTTGCTTATATACTAATTACAAACTATTTTCTTATTACTATTTTCACACATGTTTTCCATATTCTTTCTACATGTTTGGGTGTTATTGAGTGTGCAGTTTTAATTGCATTTTTGTTTGTCAATTCAAACTCATATTTCTTCAAACTCAATAAGTGGATTTTTGGGTTATTCTTGTAACTTAAATCCACCATGTGTTTTGATTGTGTTTATGAGTTTGAGTCATAATTCATGGCATGACGTGCATCCATTACAATACATTACACTGGGATAAGGTTTATTTCAGAATAGAGTATCCAAAATTGCTTTTATTCGTTTTTGGTCCCAGGAGCTGAGAAATTCTATTGGTGCGGAATCTAATGTTGTCAGAAAAGATGAGAAAATATCATAGCTAACAATGGTCAATACTGTAAACAAATTTATATTGCAAAACTCTCAAAACAAACAAAAAAATCCGCATTTTTAAGTTATACACAAGAGTGGTTGGAAAAGTCACCTCCAAGAAGTAAAGATAATGTAAAAACAATTCCAAAAATAAATCTTTTATTTTTTTTTGCCACGCCTACATATACCGCTTTTTTTAGTATTTTGTTCACCGTGTCGCTATTTTGAGTCCCATCATAACATTTTGTATACCGGTGTTCATGGCTCTGCAAGGGCTAAATTTCTGTCAGTAATCATTTGTTACTACCACGTCAAATCGTGACTTTTAAAAATTCGTACATTAAAATTTTTAAAAGTCATGACTAGAGTGTACACTCAATAGGTAACTGAACATTGCGTCATTGATAGAAACTATCTGAACTAGAGCTGAATTATTGCTGGCACCAACATAACGGGTGATGCAAGTTGATATACTTTTTTCAATAGCCTTTTTTTTTGATAGATCACGTATGGGTCGTGTCATGCTGTCATGTTATTTTTGTTTAGTATTGTTTGGCACGTTTACAAATCGTTCAACTTTATTACGAAAATTCACGTTCTGTGAGGAATGTGTTTCGTCAATGTATGGTCAACATAATTGGGCTACTAAGCGTACTATTCGCAATACCATCATCCATTTTGAGACCCAGCATTCATTATAGGATAATGTTCGACCGAATAGACCACGTCCAGCATGCTGTGAAGAAAATATAGCGTCCGTAGCTGAGAGTGTACACGAAGACCATGGAGAGTCTATTAGGCGCCGTTCGCAGCAACTCGGAGTGACGTATGGAACTACTTGGCGCAATTTACGTCGAGATCTGAAATTAAAAGCGTAAAGACGGCGCCACTTCCCACACATCGCATTATTTAATGGCTTTATTGAGAGAACACTTCCTTTAGCACATAGTTTCATGTGATATCACACCGTTAGACTTTTTCCTGTGGGGATATGTAAAGTCTAAAGTTTATACGGAGAAATCCTTATCGATTCAGGCCTTGGAGGAAAACATCAAGAGTGTAAGTCGCCAGTTACCAGTCGAAATGCTCGAAAGAATCATCGAAAATTGGACTCAACGTATAGACCATCAGTGACATAGCAACGGCCAACACTTGATAGACATAATCTTCAAAAAATAAATGCCAAAGAAAGTTCTTTCAAATAATAAAAAACATTCCTCATTAAAATTGAAATTTCTGTTTTTTTTTTCTTTAAAAAAGTAGGGAACCTCACGCTTTTGTCATTATTATGACATTCCTATCCTAAAAACTAATTTCACAGAAAATATTTCCATTTTTAGAGAAATATTGAAAAATTAGCACACTTGAAAAATCTGGCCTAATTTTTATTAAATATTTGCTAAAGATCTGCGTAGCTTAGGCATTTGAGAGGTAATTATTGATCATTGACCTCAAAGTGCTCATGATATAATTCTCAAAAACACCATTACAGCTACTATTTACAAACATTAACCGTGTTGTTAGGTTTGAACAATTTTGGTCAGTTTTTGCTTTGTTTTTGGTTAGGCTAAGAAATGCTTCAACATACTAATTAAAAACGTTTGCTATTGGGGTATTTTTATATTTCATTACTACTGAATCATGGGTTTAGAACCATTTTGGTTCATTATTGTTTTTTATTTATTTATATAAAGGTAATTTAAAAATCCTCGATTTTCTATTGTTTTAGCAAAGTAAACAAGTTAGACACGGGATATAAACTGAAGCTTCTGAGACAAATTTAGTGCATCATATAAAGTATATTACGACATTATAACAGGTTTACTTCCAAAATTTGTACAATAATATGCAGACTTTTCTCAAAAATCGGCAGTTATTATAAATGTGTAATATTTTTGTTTGTTTTTAATATATTGTTCTTTATTTCAAAACAAATTGACAATTGGTCCCAAAGATATATGGAATGAAGCTATTCATTCCTTTGTAAACTATTTTAAAAGCAAAAAAATAAAAAAAATTTTTTTGTTCCCTTATAACAAAAAAGACTAATATGGACCAAAATGGTTCTATACCAAAGATTCGTAGGTTTTTTTTTTGCTAACAGCAGGGTTAACAGCGAGAAAGGACAGAAGACAACTCAACATCTTATCTATCATTTGCCGGCATATGTGAACTTTAATGTAGAATATTTGGTCAACAAATACTTGCTGCCACCAGAACTGTCTTTTTAAGGGTAATTGAAGTTGGATGCACAGCATCATAGGAACAATAAAATTAGTGAAGAACTGAAGCAGCCTAGAAACATAACATATTATTGTACCAAATCATGCAGCTGTCAATTAAATCTAACCTAAAAATTCATAAGCATGTTACTTATCGTCGTGGTGAATGCAATAGGCTGTATGTCACAAAATCATACTTTTGCAGGAGAAACAAAAAACTGAATATTTCTGAGAAAAATTGAAACATACTGAACATTCGTCATATTGCAAAACTGTTACAATACTACAATAAAACCAAATTCAATTTTTTTTTGACATACAGCCTTTTGCATTCACCACGACATTATGTTGTTGACGTAGACACTAATACAATTGGCTTCTTTAATATTGATTTTATTTGCTAAATGGCATTCATTCATTTATACATATTATAAGGAAATATAATTTCTATATTAAAATAAAAATATGTTTCATTTAATTTAATATATATACACATATTATATTCAACAAAGAATTGACGAAACGTTGTAATTAAATGTATTTTTAATTTACAATATAATAATTTAGGCCCAAGTAGCTTATACGGAAATAAATACCAAATACAACAAATTACAAAATATTGGCCAAAAATAAATAAATAAGAATATAATTTCGCAATTTTACAATATTAAATATGTTTTAATACCAAAACTAAACATACGCTATTTTAAAAATAATCACTTTATATGTTTAATATTTAATCGTAATATTTCTAAAAATTTATAATAATAACCAAGGATACACAGAATGTGTTTTATAAATATATTAATAAAAAAAGTATAAATTAATTTAGTTTCTGTTTCACGAAAAGACACATACACATACAATTTACTGTAATTGAAATTGACCAAATATCACGTTTTAATAAATTTTTACGGAAAAAAAATATATAAAAATGTATAAATACAAATCTCAATTAATTCGCGACATAAATACATTTGTTGGAATTTGAAATTATTAACAATTATTTTGCATTGTATTTGCCAAAGAGAAATCCGCTCAAAAAATACCTTTAAATTGTTATATTGTATAATTTTTTATGGATTCAGTTGAAAGGCAGATGTGGGAATTTTTAATTGGTAATAATGTTTCAAAAAAACATAAAGTTTTTGCAATATATGGATCATTAAATTCTTTTGCCCATCGTTTTATAAAGCCTAGTGTACATACTGCTTTATTTATTATCGTAGAAATATGTGGAACGAAGCTCAGTTTAGGGTCGAATAAAATGCCTAGGTGTAGAAAATTTTGAACCATTTTCACTTGGTAGTGTTTTAGAAAAAAATTTATTGAAATTGGATTGTGCCTTGCAAAGCGCATTACTTTGCATTTCTTTAAGTTAAGTTCATTCATTAGCACCATTCATAAAAAGAATCCAAGTCGGTTTGGAGACGTAAGTGATCAAAAGGTTGGTTATAGGCCAAGAAAATTTTTACGTCGTCTGCATACATTAAAATATTAAAGAATTTAATTATTTTAGGCAAGTCATTAATAAAAAGAGAAAATAACAGCGGATTATATGAACACGTGTTATTAAAACGAACGGTTTGTATTCTATTCGACAGATAAGATTGTATCCACTGTACGCTAAGATCTGTAAATCCCAATTTTTGCAGTTTCCGTAATAGAAGTAAATGATTTATTTTGTCAAATGCTTTACTGAAATCCGTATATATAACATCAGTTTGCATCCTTTGAATAAAGCCGCGATTGATGACTGTTGTTAGATGCAAAAGATTTGTAGTAGTAGAGCAAGATTTTTCAAAACCATGTTGAAATGAAGATAATAAATTTGAAACTTGATGGTTTAAATGATCGGTTATTAATTTTATCAAAAAGTTTCCGTATAATACTTAGTTTGTCTTGTGATCTACGAATACTTGAAACAAATTTGTGTTGATTGTTTTTTTTTTTTTTTATCAATAACGATGTTTGTACGAGTTATTTTATTTTTCGGATCCCTTATATGGTCGTAAAATATTTTACTGTATATTTTAGTCTTAAGGTGAATTGCATACCAATAGCGATATGTTCATCTCATTTTGATATATTTTAAAGTTCCTTGGATATTCCAGTTAATTTTGGCTATGGGATCAATAGCCAATTATGAACTGACTTTCAAAAAATCCAATTGCAACATTTTTAAATATGTATATATAATATTGATATTTGTAAGATATGTACGTAGGTTAATGTGTTCTTCAGAAATGGTTCTCATAACTCTCATGATTAATTACGAGCCGATAACTGTAAATTTGTTTACCCGCCTGGCCCACGATGTGGAACGATAACGTTCGCTCAGATAAGACTTAAGACACAAACTTTTTATCGTATCTATTTTTTACTCAATCAAGCTTGTTTATCCCACAATCAAGTTTGTGTCTTAATTCTTATCTAAGCGAACGTTATCGTGGGCCAGGGGGTACGATTAATTTTTAATTATACGTATATTATTTGTATCAAATTTCAACTTAACTCTTTGTATTACACATGCTTTGATTTTCCCATTCATTACGCATGAGGTCTGGCTAGACCCACTAAGTTTTTCATGTACTTATTTCCAAAAATAATATTTTTTGAATTAAATATAAATGATAATTGTATATACAATTATAATTTTTAAATAAATTATAAATTATGTTAAAAGGGGAATCACAGCTTAACCTTGTTTAATAAATATTAATAAATAATAATAGATATCCTGACAAAACTAATTAAAAAGAACTAGAAAAATAAAAAACCAGCATTTACAATACAAAATATAAATTACATGGGTCTGACCAGTGACATGTGTTACAAATGTGATGTGTGCAGTAAGATATTTGAATAAGTATCCTTATATATCCTTTCCAGGGAAATAAATTGTAGAAGGGTACCTGAAATTTCAAGTCTCTAACTAAGTGTAAAATATATTATAATAACATTTCAAATTGAAAAACGTCTGTTCAGACTCATTTGTAAGACGAAGGGTTAAGAATGATGTTTATAAATTATTTAGGTGATTTTCGTAAGTGGACTTTATTAGGGGACTATGCTCAAATAAAGGCTAATGCAAACAAAATATTCAGCCATGTCGCAGAACTAGATTCTGTTGGGAAGTGGAATTAATTCCGGTTTTTGTTTCTCAAAAAAATCAAAACGAAATTTTTTTCGATTTTAAGCATTTCTAGGTTTCATTCCGAAAAAAAATCGTTCGTTTTACTTTTAAATTATTAAATTCTGTAACTTGGCTGATTGTTTAATGATTTCCCTTAGCATTATTATTATGGAAAAAGAGGTTATGAGAAATCAGGGACCGATTCTTATGATTTTCTTGTAAACAAAGTATGCTAAATTTTATGAGCAAAAAACTATCTTAAAAACATCCATGTTGTCTGAAGCTTTGGTCTATAACTCGGTTCCTGTAGGAAGGATTTTGCCCATTTCCAAGACCAAAAATATGACTAAAAAATATAATGTTTTGGGAAAATGTATCGTGCCTTCAAAAGACAGACAGACAACAGAGAGACGACTGTGGTTAACTTGCCTTATAATTTAATAAGAAGAGAGCAGAATATATATACTTTTTGGTTCTACGACTAATATTTCGATGGGTTACAAAAAAAAAATGACAAACTTGATATATCCATCATGTTTTTAGTGGTGGTTATACAAATACAAAACTTTATTGTAACTAAAAATGTAAAAATGTAATGTAATTAAATAATTTCTTCCCATGTCTGCCAATTTCATATGTATGAATTGTGTTTTTTTTTTTAAATAACTTCATAAAAACGTTTTCTAGTTAAATATTTGTTAATATTTTCCATTTGTTCATATTTTTGTTTTTGTGTTATCACGAATATTTATGTCTATAAACAGTATCAACTGGCATAAATATGTTTTATTTCGTGTTTTTTATTTTAATTGAACAGCCCAACATGCAGGATATTTATTATACCAACAATGTAAAGAAAAAACATTTCAATGAAAAAATGTCCATAATTGAAAACTAAGCAACAGTTTATTATTTAGGCACTTGAATATTGTTTAATAAATCAACTAATTAAATAGTTTCTCAGATATTTATTTAATACGACCCCTGCAGGGAAGGCCAGACCGCTGGACCGATCTTACTAAAACTTTGACGGGATATAACTAAGACTCCGGCATGACTAAGAATACTTTTTTCGACCGCCTACTTTTTTTATAATTGAACAAAATCAATAAAATTACTCAAAATTAATTGAATATTTGTGTAATGCCTTTCTTTCAAATTAATTTTAATTTGTGGCGTAGTAACGCGCGCAAATGCCATCTAGTGTAATAATATTTCTTATTATAGTTTAATTGATCTTTTTTACTGTTATCAATATTTTAGTGATTGTTTAACCTTAAAGACTTTTTTTATATTTAAATTTTTAAAATTTTTATTTTCAATATTTCACTACGTCTTTTTTCTTGAAGAAGCTACACAAACACGTAGCGAAATATAGAAATTAAAAATTTGTTTAAAAAAGGACCTTAAGCTTGAACGATTTCTAAAATATTAATAGTAATAATATTTCCATCAATAGCCAAAATGTTCAAGTAACAAAACTGAGTCTTAACTTATTTTATCTATTCTTTCAATACCGTTCTCATAAACTTTATAATGGAAAAATTCAAACTGTAATCGAAATGCGTTTATGAGAGTTATTTGTAAACCGAAATAATACGAGAATTCAGATGTAGGCAACATGAGTGTAAGCAAAACTCATTCAAAATTGTTACAAAAATTAACAAATTTAAAGATTTTTGTTTAAACACACAATTCAAAATTGTATTTTATTTAACTAATTTAGCATGTTGTCTTTATGCCGTACACTGCTGCAGAGCACATCTAACCACAATAATAAAGCATTTTTAATATGCTTCAAAAACAACAAAATACAAACACACAAAAAAGTACACGGTTCACTGTTAAATAAAAATCCCAAAGGTCGAAAATTAAAAATTCTATTCAACAAAATAAAAGAGAACTTATTTAAAAATGTATGCACAAATAAATAAATAAATATAAAAAAAGGAAAACCCCATAAATAAAAAGCATTTATTTAAATTGAAGATTATAAACCAAAACTAAAATCATTCATTAAAATAATTAATTTTAAATGCATAAATTAAAACCCTCCATTTTTGTACATAATATTAATACAAACATACAAATGGAAATATAATGCCACACAAAAAAATTAAATAATATTTCATACAATAAATTATAAATTTACTTTACCACTACATTTTAAATTGTATGCATATAATTTTGTGTATATAAGGGGGAACTTCAGTTGAACTTTATTTAAATTTCTAAATAAATTTAAAGTTTTATGCTTAACCTCAAAAAACTTACTTTGTTTACCCTCATGTGTTGCTTTTCACACATACGGTATGTCTACATAAGTTGGTCTGGATTAGGTGAAACAATAAGCCAACATGTTAGTTAAATTATTACATGTATGTCCACCATGGTTCCCACTACTAGTAGTCTCACAGTAAGAATTAATATCATTGAACCGTTCTTTTTATTTTATCTAACACTGTATATGAACTGCGTAGTCCAGCTTTACAGACTTCAGTTTTAGCTGACCAGATTTTGTTTAATTATCTTTTGAAATTGCCATTTCATTTACACTCGTCAATTCAATTTTCTTAGTTTTAATACAAGTCAATATGCACGATAGAAAAAAAAAACAAAAGGAAATAAGAAATTTCACTAGTTTTTGTAACGGGTACATACATTCTCTTTCGCTTCTCAACCAAAAAAACATGAAGAGTCCGAATTGAAAAGTCTGAAAGCGGACTTATTGTTCACAAATTCGGCCAAGTGAACAATATTAGGCTATTGCCAAAGCTAAGTTAAATCCGAAAATAACAAATTTTAACAATTTGGAATAAGTTTGCGGCATAGGTGGATCGAGATGATGTGTAACAGTTTATGTCATTCATCAAAACAAAAGCACGGATTTAATGGCGTTTTTGTTTTATATTTTTTTTTGTTTTTGTTATATATTATATATTTAACAATTTATGTGACCTAATATTTCATATTTTAAGCATTCTTCTATTATTTTTATGTGTTTTCTGAATCTTGGAAAGAGTCCTGGCTGGCTTTATTTATGGAATTCAATTCATTAACACAATTTCTCTGATCTTAGTCCTTATACAATCACACACATATGTAGTTTAAAACATAAAAAAGTGTAAACGAAAATGCTGAATAGCAGGCAACAAACATCAACCTAATTTTCATATTTTTTTTTTTTTTCAAAATGTTATTTTCTTCCAATTTATTATTACAACGGAGCAAGGTTGCTGTAAGGTTGTTGGTTGGCTGTTCACCGTTTTTGGAAAAGGGTAGGCATTTTTGTTGGAAACTACAGAAAATGTGTATATATGATTTTAACAAAAGCAGCAGCAGTAGCAAATTTAAAAAACGCTTGAAAAAAATTATTATGAAAACAACCTTAACTAAAGAAAATTGTGAGAGGGGGGAAACAAAATAAACTCACACAGTCATTCATTTTAACACAAGAGATAATCATTTCATCGCCCCTTGTACAGCCACTAGGCAAATTGCCGACAAATTTTGGGCCACCTAGAATTAAGTGCATTAGGAAGCCAGCCTTATTTTTACTTAAAAACAAGCACACACCAGCTAACACTATACAAATACACATTACTTGTGTATGTAAAAATGAATGAAAATATGAATAAATGAATACAAAAAGCGAAATAAAAAAAATAACTTGGCAGTTAAGCTTGTCTTTAATACACACACATACATGAATGGCATATGCCTGCTTATGGTTAGTAAGGTTAATTTTTACCTGACTTACTATTTCCGGTTAATGGCAACCTACCTTTCGCTGTGTATTCACGTTACATCCGTTTTTTTTATACCCTTCATCAGCACAAGTGATGAATTAGGGGTATATTACGTTTACCATTCCGTGTGAATTTTTTTTTAATATTCATTTAAGAATCAACAAAGTATATATCTTCTTGATCCTTATGAAATTCTAAGTTGATTGAGCTATGGCCATCTATCTGTGAAATACTCACACGTCCAAAATACATAGCTCAACTTAACGAAATTTTTAGAAAAATATTTCTTGTTTTTACCTATAACTTTCTACGTTAAAAGTCAGCAAAACCGGTATAGTAGAACCAGAGTTATGTACCAAAATGTGAGGCAACCTCCATAAAAATTTGTTATTTTTTTTATAAATTTTTTACAATGTATTTAAATATAAAAAATATAAAAAACAAATAAATTCTGTACACGTTATTTCTATGATAAAAGAAGAAGGTGTAAGGGAAAATATTAAGAAACGGTCCATGATTTCTCATAGCCCCCATACAAATATCTTCCAGAAATAATGATACATAAATGCCAATAAAATCAGAATATCAATACAAAATTCTGCAGAAATAAAGTCCACTTCTAAAATTCACTTAAATACGTAAAAAACTGGTATAAATAATGTTAAAATTAGATATAAATAATCCTTACAGCTAAATAAATTGTTGTATCAAATTTTATGGTGATCGGCACATAATTGGTCAGAGCGTGCATATAAGAACCACATTCGAAAAATTCTTTATTCTGTTTGTACAGGGTGGCCCAAAATTACCGAAGGGGTTTGAATTGCTTATAACTTTTTTATTATAATTTTTTTTCTTTTCAGTATTTTGTAAAGAAGACTTGGGAAATTTGAAATGGAGCAGTAGTCAATTGAACAACGTACCCAAATTATTGAGCTTTATTTTTCAAATCAATCCATTGGTTTGAGTCAGCGTGCATATCGTCGTTATTTTAATGTGCGGGTTGTACCCTCAGAGACAACAATAAAACTTGATTTCGACAACAAGAGGCAGTAAGGAACCTTCCTGGTGTTGGCGGAAGACGAACGGTGCACACGGATGATAATATTGAACGAGTACAGACGTTCGACACAACTTGGCCTCTCACGAGCGTCGCTGCAGACAATTTTTTAAGGCCATCTTTGACGAACAATTTATTTCGCGTACAAGTGATTTTAACGGATTTAACCGCCCAGACTGTTTTCATTGGGGTTATTTAAAAGGAAAAGTCTACATTAATAAGCCTAGAACCATCTAGCAATTAAATGCAATATACGCAACGAAATAATCAACATAATACCTGAAGTTTTGCGAAAGGTTATGGAAAATGTGTTGGAAAGGGCACGAATTTGCGAAGCAGAAAATGGCCACCACTTGCGAGATATTATTTTTCACAATTAAACTAAAAATATTCCCTTCGTTAATTTTGGGCCACCCTGTATATCACACAAAAAACCGTTACCAACTCAAAACTTTACACAGATCATTTACATATACACAAAAAATATATTACAGAATTTTGTGATTTTCAGTTTATATTTGACTATATCCCCCGCATAAGGTCCACTTTCGATATTACCTTTAATACTAATATGTATCTTAACTATAAAATTATTATATTGAAATTCCATGTGAGATATCCTCATATGTATGCAATTCTTTGTTCCGAAATTTAAGACGATCGGCACATGATTTGTCATATGTGTCATATAAGGAACATTTAAGAAAAAAAATTAACCCACAAACATTTCTAATAACTAGCTATTCACTTCCAACCAACTTTTATGCACGGCAATTATGCCACTGGATTTTGTAGCTGTCAGTCAATAATTGACATTAGCTCCCCAATTAAGTTAAGAAGCCTATGATTTAGAAGCTATCAGCTCATAGTTGGTCCACTTCTACTATGCTAAAAATAAATCTATTCTAAATAATGTTATTTAGATAAAATTCAACCAAAACCCTTCTTTCTTTCTTTTATTTCTTTACTTGCGGTAAATATGGAAAATTGTTTGTTTATTTAAAATTTTATGAATTATTAAATTCACTCAAGATCGTTATAAGAATCAGACAAACTCTGTAAAATATGGTAAGAAGTTTGAATTCCATCAATTATAAATGGTCAAAATTAGATAAAATGTCAAAACATTTGAAATAAATTATGTTGTTCGTAAAATTGTCCATCAAACTATATATAAAATTCTAAAAGAATTTGCACTAAGACTGAATAAAAAACACTGAATAAGGATATTCTAGTCCTATAACCAGTGTAGTTTTTGTATTTCTTATTATATTTAGGTGGAGGGTATTTAAGATTCGGTTCAACCGAATATTGCACTCTAACTTGTTTTATTTGATTTTGCTTTCCTATATCTTTGTGTATTCTTTAAAACGCTTCATAAAGGAAATTTTAAATGAAAACGATATGGGCTGTTATTTTTTTCGCCTTCTCTTTATTTAATGTATGCTTTTTTTATGTTGTTTATGAATGTCAGAGTTTATGTATTGCACTTTCACTGCTTACAAGAGACAAAGAGAGCGCAAAAGGGATCATCATCATCATTGTAAGTAGCGCTAATTCCGGTACAAACATTTCAACACATTCCTATGCATTTTTACAGGTGTGAGTGTGAAAGAGGTGTGTTTTTGAGGTGTATTATGGAAAATTAATTTAAATAAGAGAAATTAACTTATAATAGTTGTTAGGTGTTACAGTTTACTTATAGTGAAGCCATGTCTTATAAACAGGAAATAGCGTTTTATGTTTTAGTATTTTATATGTCATTTTGAAGGGTACATATCTCTCATTTATTCACATTTAGCTATTAAACTTTATGAGTATACTGTAAAGAACACTTTTTTTTTTATTTCGAAAATATCGAATTTTGTGCCATCACAGCTCCATATGCAGGAAGGTTTGCTATACGTTTTTAATTTGAAAATAAGTGCCCCTGAATCACACTGATTGCTCACCGAAACTTATGGTGAATCAGTTTTAGCGGTTTGAATGTGAAATGGTTTGTGCGACTTCATAGTGGTTTTTTTTTTTGACATGAAAGGGAAATATCTTCCAGGCCAGCCAAAAAGAAATCCATGAAGACTATTGTCAAACTCAACAATAGCTTGCAAAATTATTGAAAGCTATTCAATCAGCAATTTCAAAGTGTTTGTAAGCAGCATAATGCATCCAAAAGTAATTGTTTACTATATGAATTGAAGCAGAGAGACCTAGAAAGACTATTTTGCATGACTGATATACAACTTGAATGCTATAAGAGAAAGTCACTTTTGAACCCGAAGCGTTAGACATCGTATGTGAAGTCCACTTAAACAGCCGAATCGACATTGAAGCCAAAATATCAAAAATCAAAGCAGAACGCTCTCTTTGGGACACGCTTCACTTTAGAATAGGGTATCGGAAATTGGCTTGATGCATTCTTGGCTTTAAAAGACGAGCAGTTCTTTAGGTGTGGATTACATGTTTTTCCCGAAAGATGGGAAAAACGCAGAGCTAACAATGGGCAATACTTAAAATAAAGTTAAATGTAAAAATTTCTCAAAATCAAAGCAAAAAAAATGAAAAAATCTCGAATTTTTAAACAATTTTTTTGGGATTTATTAAGGATATATAAAGGTATAAACCCGCATATAGCGCTGTTGGAGCCATAATTTAAATGAAAATAGTTTTTAAAAAAATTATAATAATAAATTTTAGATGCCAATATTTTAATATACGTCACTAAACATTTAGGTAAGGTTAGGTTCAATTTAAACATATATAAATGCCTAATATTACAACGAGAGTAAAAGGAGACACCATTTGCCTAAACATGCTCTTTATCAATCTTCATTAAAAAGTAAAACATTTTCAAAGGCTATGCTTCCCTTTTATTTATAATTTCAGTTAAATACACAATATATAATTGCACCCAAAAAAAAAAAATGACAAACCCGCCTCAATTTATACATTTATGTCAGCTTATGTATTAAAATCAACATGGTATTAATTTTAGTATTATAGAGGAAAGAAAGTATTACATTTGTAGGCGGTGAGAAAAGTAACCCAAAAAAGCAACGACAGCGTTGAAACATTAGGATTTGTTTAGGTGTGTATTTTAGGCCATATAGGTAATAATTTTTTTTTACTTGAGTACTTTTTCCCGTTTTTATTTTGATTGGGTTAGCCTTGAGCATTTTAATTCAAATGTACATTTAAAGCTTAAGATATTAAAGCTTCTTTAATGTTCAAAAAGAAATATAACAAAATATTTGGTGTGTTTTTTGTTTTTTTTTATAGGCCATCATAAAACCAAGAGTATATTAAAATAATTTCTATAAAACAGCGCAAAACATGGTTTTGCATACAATATGTCTTAAGCTTAAGTAGTCCACGCTATTTTATAATAATAAACCAGCATCTGAAGCAAATACTCACACTCCCATAGTGGCGATACGAATGTACAAACATATAACAAGTAAAAAAGTTAGTCGGTCAAGCCCGACCATATAATACTATACACCCAGTATATGTGATTATAAAACAGTTTTTCAGAAATGGGCGTTATATGGGAGATATCACTTATTTTGGACCGATCATCCAAAAATTAAATGTCATGATGTCTGTGAATATAAATATTATATGTGTTAAACTTCACCTAGATATAAATACTTTTAAAAGATTTATGGAGCTAAAAGTGAACTACGGAGGGGGTCTTATATGGGAGTTTCGACTAATTATGGACCGATCATAATAAAGTTGGAACGTAATATTTTTAGACATATGAAATATGTTTTCGTTCAATATGATTTGGATACCAACATTTTTGAGCGAGTTATGCTTTTTAAAGTGATTTTTGGAAGTGGGTCTTATATGAAAGCTACGACTAATTATTGACCGATCATAATAAAATTGGACTGTATTATTTTTAGATATATGAAATCTATTTTTGTTCAATATTATTTGGATACCAACATTTTTGAAAGAGTTATGCTTTTTTGGAAGTGGGACTTACATGGGAGCTACGAGTAATTATGGACCAATCTGCACAATATTTGTAGATGTGATTTGGCTTTATTTACCACTCATTTG
Source organism: Bellardia bayeri (assembly GCA_950370525.1). NCBI lineage: Eukaryota > Metazoa > Arthropoda > Insecta > Diptera > Calliphoridae > Bellardia > Bellardia bayeri. The sequence goes on along the minus strand of OX493264.1, from coordinate 33,907,318 downwards.
GATTGAAATTTTGTTTGGATACTTGCATAATTCAAACATTTATGACCGGTAAACCTCAATTTCGGGAGGACATTTGTATGGGGGCCAGGTGAAATAATGGTCGGATTTCCACCATTTTCACTCCCGTCCGTCCTTGGGTCGAAAAAATATCACGTACCAAACTTTATCGAATTATCATTAAAATTGCGACCTCTACTCTTCGCACAAGCTTTACATGGAAAGCCAGCCAGACAGACGGACGGACGAACGGCCATCGTTAAATCGACTCAGAAAATGATTCTGAGTCGATCCGTATACTTCAAGGTGGGTGTTGACCCAATACTTCTGGGCGTTATAAACATCAGCACAAATCTAATATACACTCCCAACTATGGTAGTGTAGGGTATAAAAATAAACAAACAAAAAAATGGCCAAACAAATAAACGGAAATATTTTGAACGGATGAGTTCTATACTAACGGAAATTGATGCAAATCCTTTTGGATGCCTATGTTTTATTTATATGTGTATAAACATTATACAAAAACATAGTTGTATGGTTGGAAACATTTAAACAGTGGCCAATAAAATAGAGCACATTTAAGTACGTAAGTATGTTTTCATTTTACATTGACAAAATTTAAATAATTTATAAAGTTTCATTATACCCTACACCACCATACTGGGGAGGGTATATTGGATTTGTGCTGATGTTTGTAACGCCCAGAAATACTGGTCCAACACCAACCTTAAAGAATACCGGTCGACTTAGAATCACTGTCTGAGTCGATTTAACGATGTCCGTCCGTTCGTCTGGCTGGCTGTCCATGTAAAGCTTGTGCGCAGAGTACAGGTCGCAATTTTGAAGATATTTCGATAAAAATTTGGTACGTAATATTTTTGCGGCCCAAGGATGGACAGAATTGAAACTGGTAAAAATCGGTCCATTATTTCACCTGGCTCCCATATAATTATCCTCCCGAAATTGGGGTTTACTGGTCATAAATGTTTGAATTATGCAAGTATCCAAACAAAATTTCATCGCAAATGAGTGGTAAATAAAGCTAAATCACATCTACAAATATTGTGCAGATTGGTCCATAATTACTCGTAGCTCCCATATAAGGCCCACTTTCGAAATTCACTTTAATGTTAATAAATTTCTTAAAAATTTTGGTATTTAAATTTGACACCAATAAGTTTCTTTTATACAGAAATAATGACACCTAATTTTATAATTGTCGGTCCATAATTAGTCGAAGATCCCATATAAGACTCTCTCAGTAATTCACTTTAAGCTCATAAATCTTTTAAAAGTATTTATATCGAGATAAAGTTTAACATACATAATATTTATATTCATAGACATCATGACACTAAATTTTTTGATGATCGGTCCGCAACAGATTATATCTCCCATATAACGCTCATTTCTGAAAAACAGTTTTATACATATACTGGATGTAGGGTATTTCACGGTCGGGCTTGACCGACTATACTTTCGAACTTGTTTTTTTATACTTATGATAAAAATCAGAAATTATCGATAAATTTTCTGAAAATTTTTTTAAACAATTTTTTTCTTTTCACACGAACGCCATTTTGTAATTTTTTAGACCGATTGTTAAGCAAACTCATGGTGTAACCATACAATGTAAGTACACAACACAGCTGACTGACTTTGTTTACAATTTATTTATGTCAAAAGTAACACTTTTTCAAGTGTTTTGAAAGCAGTATATTATTTTACACAAACAAAATGCCTGTTGTGTTTGTATTGTGTTGTATTTGTTGCCGATTTGCACTCACCTCATATAGTTACACCATGAGCAAACTAAAATATTTATTTTCATTTATTGCTATTAAAATTATATCATTTCTTAAACTCTTTAAAATATATAAGCGTGTGTTAAAATATTTATTATATCTTTAACAATTTTTAAAATATACTGAGAAAAAAATTACATTTTTTACCTGAACTCATTCATTCCTGCGTTATTCCTCAATATTGTCTTTGTGGAGATGACATCGCAAAAAGGAAAAAGACTGCAGCATGGAATGAAAAATTTCAAATTTTGCTTCTGCACAAAAAATTTCTTTCCGCAATCGTGGAACAGAATGAATAATTCAACCCAATAATTTTTCGGATCGGTCGAAAATTGCCCATAGCTTTCATATAATGACGACTTCCGAAAATCACTTTAACGAAAATTTATTTTATAAAAATATTGTTATCCCAATAGAATTCAAAAGCAATATGTTCCATATATAGGCAACACATGTCACATAATTTTATGATGATCGGTCCATAATCAGTCTTAGTTACCGTATAAGGTCTATTTACGAAAATCACTTTAACGAACATAAATATATTAAAAATGTCCATCAAAAACCATTAAAAAATCGTCTACCTTCGACCTATGCGGTTTTATTAAGAGCATTTCTTATACACACACACGAAACTTTCAAATTCTATTGATCGCTACTGTAAAACTGTTTGCATAAGTATGAGTGTAACTGAGTACTGTATAGATGGCTACACTTAATACTCGTTTTTAGCCTTAGTACATACGAGAGAGTTACTGAGAAAGGGATAGGAAGAGGAAGTGCATACAAAGCTGGACCTATTTTTCAATGTATGTTTGGGTACGTATGTATGTATGTACTTGTATAAAAATGAAGCTTTACGCTTAAACATAATGTTGGTATTGAATGGTTGGTTGGCTGGCTGGTTGGTCGTTCTGTCTGTCATTCGGTTAGTTGGTTTGGGTCTTTGCTTATTTGTTTTCAGTTTTTTTTTTGTATTATTTGTTTTGTTTGTTAGTGTTGGTAGTATTGAATAATGCATATAATCTGCTTTTGGGGTTAATAGTACTTGGAAATCATTTCACAGTGCGGTTGTTATTTTTTCCATCCCTCTCTTGTTAGTTTTTTGTTATAGAACCACGTTACTTGTTCATTTTTATATTTTGTTGCTGTATTGTTTTTATTATAAATTCTACAGCATTGCCCAGTTTATTAAAAATTTAATATTTAAAAGTTTGTTGGAAAAAAGTTTGTTTATTTGTAATTGAATATGTAAAAGCTTAAAACAAATAAAGTGGTGTTTCTTTTTTTGTATTGCGTTAGCATTAAAAACAAATCTTTTTGTGTTGTATTATATAAATTAACAGCAATTATTTAATAATCTTTGAAAAAATAGTTTAAAGATTGTATACTTTAGCGTTAAGTGAAAAACTGGAACGTTGTTGAAGATTAAATGGCTAAAAAGTTTGTTAAATTAGAGGATATTAAAAAATTATTAGAGAAACAAAGGGAAACTGTAGTAATAGTTAGAAAACTTGGAAGTGATTATAAGTTTATATATTAGTTACAGCTGGGTTTAAATAAGTTCAAAATGCATATATATTCTATTGCACGTTTAAGAAAAAAAAATGAAGGCATATCGAAATGTTGTGCAAGAATTAATGAGATACCACAAAATAGCACAGAGAAAATTAATGTTAGTTCTTCGGTCTTCTTTAGCTATGTCTAAATAATTATAAGTTAGTATCAATTTATTGCATTTTTTGTTACATAAATAGTTTATGCGACTGGATTTGATATCAACAGTGCTTTAACAAGTAAAATTATGCCTTTTGTATACTTATAAATTTGACCATTTGGAACAATGCACACTTGCTGCTGTTATAAGTAATTCTATGAATAGGCAGTGCGGTATTTCATGGCGGCTTTACGATAACCTCGACCATCTTTATTATGCGAAGGATATTTATCATCTCTACCACCACTACCCAGATATTTTAGCTAACATCCAAATTTGTCCTGGAACCCCACAGCAAAAGCTCATTAACAAGTTATCAACACTATAGAACTTAGAAACTATTATGGAGGCAGCATATTAACGATGTTGTGTTTTTTTTAATAGGGTACTTGAAAACATGGCTAAGCTGTAAACCTTAAACTGTATCGGAACCCGAAATCTAAATCCATGCCAAGATTTTGTAAACCGTTGTCAAATTCAAAAAACCAAAATATTCTGCATTTTCAACTGTGGAAGTGAAATTGCCAAAATCCGTTACAGCTGGAGCTACATACGAGTATACATTTCCACAAACTAAACTAGTAAAAACCTAATAACGATATTGCCAGACAATCCATAGAGTACAACTGTAAAGGTACTGGAAAAGATAAATTGAGAATGAGCTTTATACTGTATTTGTTTCGTGAAGTAAATTGAAACCTATGAAAAGCATTTGATGGAACATTGGCCCATAAGTTTCATCACGAGTTCTAGTCGTCTGATTTTTAAAACATATGAAAGGGTTAACACATTCAGTGGTCCACGGTAAGTATGAGTAATATTTTTCCAATTATTCCATTAATTTCAAATTATTTTTATACACACCAACAAAGAGACTAACAACACCACAACCCCCTCCCGCTCTTCCTACTGTACTATAGGTGATCTAGCTATGTCCCGCCGTCTGTCGGTTGAAGTTACGATACAGACCCTATGAACTTTTTCAGAGCAATGAAAATTTTCGCAAAGATTCTTTGTTTCACCGAAATATTTGGTATTCCAAATGAGCTAAATCGGTTTATAACTAGAACCAGAGTGATAAACCCATATTTCAGGTAACCACGATATTTTTCAAAAATGTTTTGCCATTTTCTTTAAATATAGTGCTAAAAACCTGTTAACCTTTTAAGGCCAAGAACGAACGTAGTCAATTTCGGATACCATGTATCCCAGAGAGCGTTCTGCATCGATCGAAACAAATAGTAGGGGTAAGGTCTTTCCTTATAAATAGTTTTTACAAGGTATTGCAATATGTGGCTGATCGTTAAATATTACGCTTCTACACGTTAAAAAAAAATCAGTTACATTCGGTACAGTTTCAGTTCAGCATCTCCTAATATATTTTACTATTTTGGTCCCACCAAATACAGAACATTAAAATAGCGCCATTTATATGTGACATTGGTGTATATGCGGCTGATTGGCCGGACTTCACATATGATCTCTTACACTTTAGATTTTCGTAATGGATCCATTTTTCATCGCAAGTAATGATTTGGTGCAAACACGATTTCCTTTAATAGCATTTAAGATAAATTTCTGACATGCAAAATCGTCTTTCAAAGTCTCTCGGCTGCAATTCACATGGTATCCAATTTCCCTGCTTTTGAATAAATCCTGCTGCACGCAAACATTTTGATATTTCTACCTTAATAGCTCCCAATGATTTTGCAAGCTCTTGTTGAGTTTCACAAAAATCTTAATAGAATAATGCCTCCAATTCCTAGTCTTCGAACTTTTTTGGCTGTCTTAGGTGTCTTAGGTATTAAAATCATCACCTCTGAACAGCACAAACCATGTCTCACATATTGAAGCGAATAGAGCATATTCACCATACCATAAGATTCAGTAAGAAGTAAAGTAAAATTCTCTCATATGACCCAAAAAATTCGACATTTTCGAAGCAAGATAAATATACATATAAGTTACTAAAGACAAAAAACTACGTTCAAAAGATACGCCATCTGTTATGAATCCACATTAACCTACATAAATATAAATATCTAAACCATTTTACACAGATCCGTTATACGTAGGCAGAAATAAAAGTATTTGATTTGGTAAATTAGTCCATGATTGGCCATAGTTCCCATTATTAAGGAGCTATGACGATATTTGAGAGATAAATATTATGATCCTGATCAAAATCAACAATAATAATCCTCAAAGACATAAAAAAGTCCGCACGTAATTTTATGATGCTCTCATATAAGAACCACTTCTGAAAAATACATAAATATATCATTCGTTATCAATTGGAAATGTTGCACAGATCAGTTATATAAATCATAATACTAGATGTTGTAAAGATCTGAACATAATTGGCGAGGCTCATTTCCAAGAGTAACTCGAATACCCATAAGAGTCTTATAGATGTCGTTATTGAGATGAAACTGCACCTAAATATAAATATAAATTTGTGACGATATTATATTGGTGTTGGGTATTTTGTTTTTTTTGCTTGTTTTTATTTGTTTTAACCCTGTAAACATAATTTATATAAATAAATTAGTACCCCTTTTATTTGAAAGATTAATATGCTTTTTATCTATCACCCAAATTAAAAGTAACTTAACCTACACTTGTATTTTCTTCATTTAAGTAAGTAACAGCTGTCTATAATTTTAATTTATTAAATTACAAACCATTATTGCTAAGTAATTATTAATTTTATATGCATACCTAAACTATAGGTATAAACAAATTTTTACACCCAGCTACAATATATACATTTATTATTTATTGGTATGTATACCATCTTTATTATCATATATTTTATAAGTATTTATATGGACGCAGTCAAAATGATTGTTTACTGTCTGCCAGACAACCATAAAATACAACAGCTACACAGATACTCACTGGCTGTTTTATTATTTTCATTATTGTTGTTATTATTATTATTATAATTATTAAATGGAACATAAAACAAAAATGTTTCGTGTTGTTCAATATCCATCAATCAAGGTGATTAAATGTTGTCGATTTTAATTAACAAAATATGTAAAAACAGATACAACAGCAACAACACAGCTATACACACATATACACACAAAATTAACATAAAAATTTACTTGAGCACACTGACATCATAAAAACGACAATATTTCACAGCGTAAACAGTCTTGGTTTTGGCAGATATAAAAAGCTATACATACGTACAGTGTACGTATATTTAAAAAGGAGGAGTAAAAAACATGTATTTAATGAGAAAATCAATGAATTTAATTTCAATTTAAGATTTCCATCATAAAAAAGTAAAAATAGAAATAGCTCCTCCACTATTTTAATTTAAGATCTCTATAGTAATCTTTAAAGGGGCCGTGTGACCTAAATCAGTTTAACAATAACCCTAAATATGCTAAAACTTGTTTCAAAATAACAAACAAATGTGCGAAATATTTTAAAATACTTTTTTGAAATAATTTTTTACAATTTCAGCTACACATGGTTAAGTCCCTATTTTTGTAAATCACTTGCGTCCAACGCATCACCTACGCTTTTGCAAACACATCACCAAAAATATAAAATTTCGTTTAGCGAAAGCAGAAATATTACGTTGTTACAATACTGTCAAATCATTGCGTGGTTAATGTTTACATTGTAAATGTTGATACTGAAATTTAAAATAAATATTTACATAAAGCTATACTTCTTTTGCAGTGGCAAATACATACCTATCAGCTGTTCAATAATTTTGTTTGGCTATTTATCAAGAAAATATTTTAAATTGTGAAGAAAGAAACTTTTAAAGCACATAACTATAAATAAAAAGTTACTAAGGGGTATAAAAAATGTTCGCACTTATGGATATGTCTTCTTGTTCGGATGATGACGATTCTTCAAGCATGCTATTGAAAAAACCCTACTATCAACATCATGAATTTAACGAATAATGAGTAAGTAAAATAACATTGTAGAGATTTACAATATTTTTAATTTACTTTTTAAAGATTTCAGATGAACTTTCGAATGAAGAAGAAAACGTTTTATATATTTCTATTACGTGAAATAGATCACTTTATAAAGGAACCTCATCGTGTGACAGCTATTTCAAAAGAAGCAAAACTTGCAATGCGAGAGTATCTGAAAGGAATTAAGAAATAGCTTATAACATCTCTTTCACAGTCCAAGGTTAGTGACGTCATTAATGAATGTTTGTCAGCTATGGAACAGTCGATTTTTTCCAAAATGTATAAAGATTTATAGATTTAATATTTTTACAAAATCCATATTTTTAAATAGTTGTATTAGCAACAAAGTATGAATCAGCTGCAACACAAAAAATCACTTGCTTGAACGCCACGATTTGCAAAATGTAATTTAACGCAACGCTTAGAAAATCTTTTTTTTAAATTTACTAGACAAACGTTCTCTAAGTTTTACTTAATCCGGCTTTTATTATCTATTTTGTGACTCTCAATTGAAGGGTTTGCAATCAGAACCACACAAATTTATTTTTGATCTATGAATCAATTTTTCAGGGTTAAATTTTCTTAGCCAAACACAACCTATTTTTTTAACATTCTGGTTGTTCTATAAATTTAACTTCCTTGGTTTAAGTTCTTTTAACACGTTTTCCTTGTAGAAAATTGTAATGCTAATGATTAGGATGATTCTAATCATTTAGCATTTACAGTGGGAAGCACTGTTTTGCATTAAGGAAGTAAGGTAATGAAAATAATATAAACATAGTTATATTATCATATACGATCGTTTATGTATTTTTTATTTAATTAAACCTTATTCTAAATTTTAAAGCACAAAAATCTCATAAATTTCACAAAAAAATATTAAAAAAAAAACAAAAAAAAATCAGTATTCGGACACTTTTGCACAGGACAAGTACGGTATTTGACCAGTTGGTGTTTATGTTTGTTGCAATCTCATTAACATTATTATTTGAACTGTGAAGTGATTAAAATGAGAAAAACACCAAATGATATGTGATAAATTTATTGCAAAATAATTATTCATGCCGTAAAATTGCTGAAAAATTAAATTTAAGTAAATCCATGGTAAATGATATCAAAAACGGTGTAATGGGTCGACCAACCCTGCTTTCTGATGGTGATGCCCGGCAAATGGAACGTTTGCTACATAATAAGGACATCAAGACTCCGAAAATTGCTGCAAAAAGTATTAGTAAGGATGTCAGTTTCTGGGCGATTAGATCTGCATTAAATAGAATTGGTTTAGTAGCCAGTGTGAAAAAGAAAATGCCAGCACTTTCCGATAGAAATGTGGAAAAACGCCTTAATTTCTGTAAAACCCACAAAGATTGGACAGTAGATGATTGAAAGCAGGGTATTTGGAGCGACGTAATGAAAGTCAAACGAGACCAGTCTGATGGAAAATAATACTAATGGCATAGGCCGCATAAGCGCATCCACAAGCACCATCCTTGATACAAAGCATCCGAACAGATTTGCTTCCCACTGTAGGTACTGCTTTTATAACTTTTAACTTTAAACAAATTGCCTCTATAGTAAATAATAATAATTGCCATTATAGTAAATAATAAACTACACTAAACAGTCTGATGGAAGAAAATTCGGGAATAAAACAAAACTGTGTACAATTAACAGCAAAGTCCAGCAATAAAAAACTACACTACTGACTGCACCATAGACGTAAATAGATTAGTTAATAAGAAAACTATAATTGAAAATGACAACTTTAATGAAAACCACTTGTAACAAACAACAATTAAACTACGTACAAATATGTATCTCTGTTTTTACCATTATACCACTGATATGATATATTAAAATCACAACTTTTGTTTTATTTTTTTGCATTATTTCTCGTACAAAAGACAAGCATATAAAATAAAAATGAAATTGAAAATAACAGAAGCAGCAGTAGCAGCAGCTATTGACAGAATTTGATTGATGGTTATTTTTGTAAAGTGTTGTATTATGTTTACTGACTGATTCCCTAGAAACTTTTAACCCAAACAGCTTGGGAATTGGTTGTTCTATAACAGTAACAAACTTTTTTCTCAGTCTCTCTGTTTGTTTTTTTTTTTTTTTTTTGTTGTTTGATATAAATGGAAATTTGTGTTTTTAGAATGTTAAAGTAACAACTTTTATTTTATGTTTGTTTTTTTTTTTAAGCCTACATTTCCCCCTATAGGCCAATATATTGTGGTTGCTTTAGCTCTTTTTCTCCTTCCCGCTCTATATTCTCCTGTCTTTTATTTCTATAGCAAGTAGTATAAATTTAAAAAGGGGTTATTCTAGGCCATTGCACATAACATGTTGTATACAGTGTGCTTTATAGAAAATAGAGGAGTAAACTCTATTGAATATAAAAAAAATCTCAGTAGTTCTTGCAGGAGTTTAAAAATAAAACAAAATGTATCTAGAAATATAAATAGACTAACAACCCATATATAATTTCTATAGCAGAGATATAGAAAAAAAAACACTTGCACAAAGCCAACCGCAATTTGTAGGAAACAACAGCTCATAGAAAAAGTATATGAAGGAGTATTAAATACAGATGAGGGTACATAATTAGCATAGTATGCGTTTATTCAATAGAAGGAAACAAAAAAAAAAAAAAAAAAAACTAGAATAAGACAGAATATATTTCTGCAGTTAAATTTAAATATAAAACAGTCATGCTGAAATTTCAAACCTAGTCGGGTTCAATGATTGAAATAAAGCTAAAGCTTTCAAAAAGTACTGTAAGGCAACCCTTAAGCTCGGTATGTAAATAAAAAGAATGCAAACATGTTATTAAGAGAAACCAGGAATATACTATGTTCAATAAAGCAAAATCTGGTCTCAGCAACAATGACCGTTGAAAACAATACAACACCTGTGTAAGTGCCTTCAGAAGAATACAAGTGGATGCTGGTCTTTAAAGTAGAATAGGAAGACAATCCAAAGAATTGCCTTTTTATGAATGAAATAAACCAAACTTTTATGTAACAGTGAAAGCAGGAGTTGTCGAACCAAAATATGCATACATATACAGAAATGTATGAATGTGCTAAAAAGTCAAAGGTTAGGCCATCAATTTTCAGTTGTTCCCTGAAGAGTATTCAAGAAAGAAAAACTTTAAAACAAATAACTTTGTTAGTTTTTACATACAAACTACATTACGGTGATTCTGTATTGATAAACTTTCTATGAATCTTAAGTTAAGTAGATAAAAAGTATTTTCGCACTAAATATATTGTTGGATCGTAGCTAACATATACATTAATATAATAAAATAATAAAACTAAAGGAGAAGTAGATAATCTGGATAAAGTATTAAGTGAATAGACGTGCAAACGGAGAATAAGTCGATGGCCGTGCTCACTACTTTTAGTGATCGTTGCAGAAAATTCTTAAATGATTTGATTTGTGTCAGGAAAATATTGAGCATCGGGCTAAAAATACAAAAAAAAAATTCACATTCATCGACATCATCTGCAATACAAAGTTTTTATATACCAAACTTTGAAACTGCAACATCTCCTTTACAAACAAAAGACACAAGCGGACTCAATCTAGTAGTAGGACATAGGTAAAGCTTGTACTGGCTGCTCCAAGCCAATCTGCAATCAATACTCGATTAGTCGAGTGTTCGATAAATTTGCAATAAATTTGCGCTAAAATTTTATTTCTCTTGTTTTCATTACTTATTGAATTTTGTGGCTTTTATGTTTCTGTTTCCAAATGATGTAAAAATTGTTTTTATTTATAATTTATACAGAGTTTTATTTATTCATGCAGAGCTACTAACAATTTTAAATAATATACTTGCAATGTCCGCTTTCTCATACGGGTATAAAACACATACAGGTAACCGGTTAATTTGATGTGCATTAAAGGGTGTTAAAAGTAAATTGATCTCTCAGCCAAATTACAAAAAAAAAAAAGTCAAGGCGTACTGTTGCAATAAAAATAAATTATTTGACAGTTAATAGTTCTCAAAAAGTTTTAGATATACAAGATATCAATTTCAATTAAAAAGCTTTGACAGAAAACGCCAAGGGCTACCCGGGTACCTTGGTGCACACATCAGGGACAATCTCTTTTTTCTTTACATAAATATTTAAAAATTTATGCAATCGGATCTTATGTAAAGGTCTACAATATTCCCTAGTAGGTACTAATTTGAAATTAATTTTAGTCTACTAAACTCAAATTAATAAAACTTACCTATCTTTATACACCCAACTGTAGCCTATAACACTGTTCGAACCATTTTCCATACAGTTGGTTTCTTGCACGAATAACGAATGGCAGCGATATTTTACTATAGTTTTTCTATGTACATAAACATGTGTTGTTGCTGGTGTTTATTAAAAAAAAACACACACATATAACAAAACCAACAATAAACAACATCAAAGTAATTTTGCCGTTACAAAATGTATGAAGTTTTGTTAAATATTAAAGCTAAAGCTAAAAACAAACTAGTGCTCCATAGAGCAAGAAGAATTAGATCTATGTAAGAGAAAAAGTGTAATGTTTTATTAAAACACCAACAATTTTACAATATAAATGTGAGAAAAAGCCCACACACACATGTTCAACATATTATATGGATAACTCATAGTTGGCTTTGTATGTGGAGTCTTAATACCTATAAATATGTACATATATGTAAGTATACAAAAAAAAATACCAACTAAAACACAAAAGAAGTACTAGTACGTAGCAGAAAGAGAAATCTAGTCTACATTGTAAGTGTGACATATCAACACAATCTGTCTTTGTGCCTTTTGTATTCTAATATCTTCGGGGTTAACAAACAGCAAATACTTAGTAAAATACAAATACCACAACAACAAAAAATGGAAGGTACAGAGCAAAAAAAAAAATTAAGAATTGGAAAAATATAAATTTGTTGTGTTCTTAAAGCAGAGCAGAGTTCTAAAGATACAGTTCTTTCTAACAGAGACTTTACTATGCAATGGTTATACAGTAAACCTAAACTATGCTACACATACACTTACCTTGATATAGCTTAAATATACTATAGTTGTTGCTGTTGTTGTTTTTGTTGCCTTGTGTTTATATAAAGATTGTTATAAATATCCCGAGGTTACTAAAAAAAAACATAATACTACCAAAACATTTACATAATGCAAAGGTAAGGTATATATATTTTAAAATGACATAAACCTATAGCAGCAAATAGAAAAAAGTCAAGATGTGAAAAAGATAAACTTTGAATACCAGGAACAAGATAAACTTGTAAAAAAATATTCTGTTGGTTTTTAATAGTATATGTAGCTTGTTTTTTAAGTAATACTTTAATAAAGACTTTTTCAAATTTAAGTTTTAAATGTTTAGGAAATTTGTTTACTACGAGTACAGTGTTGCAAAAATAATTAGAACAATACTTCACAATGTTTGTCTTCTACGTTTCATATATACCATAAGTTTTGAACATTTGTCGGTAGATTTGGAATTTCATTTTTTCTTGACTTTTTCCCACATACCATTTACTCTTGTTTAGAACTCATCAATGTTGTTTAAACCTTATGTGTACACCAAGGTACCCGGGTACCTTTGCTACAAAAGTATCAAAGTTTACTGTTTCAGACTTTAAAAAACATTAGTTTTATATTAATTTAATTGCTTGTAATAAACACTTTTGGCAAATTATACAACACAAATCAAATTATAATATATAATGAAGAAATTATAATAAATAATGAAAATACCGTGATCATCCGAGTCCATAAAGCATTCCATTATTATCAGACCAGAAATCAGAGGTCTTAAAAAGCTGTTAACGAATGTGAACACACGTCTCATGATAACACAAATAAAATGAGACTTGTACTTAACACCAAATGATGCTTTTATACCATGTTCAACCCTATTGTTAGGTCAAAAACACTTACAAATCTTAGGTATAGGACAATTTTGAACACGAAAAAAAAATTTTTTGTGTTTGCTTTTTATAATAGTGTACAAAGGAATGGAACTATTTTTTATATATCTTTGGGGCCAATTGTCAATTTTTTTTTTTGAAATAAAGAACAATATATTAAAAACAAATAAAAATATTAAATTATAATAACTGCCGATTTTTGAGAAAAGTCCATGATAGAAGAAATTTTATAAGTAAAAACACAAAAAAATTGACCAACATGGTCGAAACCTAACAGCTTGGTTAATATTAAATAAAGCATTAAATTCTAAGAAAAAACAAAGGAAACGAAACCAACCCGCATGTGCTCAATTTTGCACTATAGAACAACTTTAGGGAATGATAGTGTTTTTAATATTTAGTATAACACTTTTTACATATTTACATGTTTTCGTAAAACCCTTTTAACATGTTTGGGAATATTCTTCATAAATTTTTCATTTTCATTCATTTATTAAATTTATTTATTTGGCTTTACCTTCTCATTCGCACTAAACCCACAACCAGAGCTTTTTCGAATAGGTAGTAGTTAATCGGTATTATACCAACTGTATTTTTACGATTGACCATAAATTCCCAATCGCATTGAGGTCGGAACTATTTGCTGATCAAAAGGAAATTCTGCTCGCTAAGCCATTCTTACACTATTTCCGGTCATCTACATGAAAAGTAACTTCATCCACATGACATACGCTCTTATCTACAAAATCGGATAGATGAATTTACAAAATACGCAGATGGGCTTCTTTCCTCAATATTTCTTCGATTCTTTGTAGCGGTCCGAGTTTCCATCATGCAAACAAACACCAAAACCAAACAATGCTTGATTGTTTTCTTCTTTGAATTCTCTGGGCTGTACGGCGCCAGAAATATTATTTACAGTCGTATTGAAAAGGGTTAAAATTTATTCGTCCAAAGCGCTATTGCAGTCTATTGGCTAATGAGTTTGCTTATTGCTATAGAAGCATATTTTGGTGTTAAAAACTTGTTCCTTTTAATTCTTGTTATCATGAGACGTGCGTCTGCATTCGTTAATAGCTTTCTCTGATTTGTGTTTAGAGAACAGTAGAATACATTTTTTGGGTTCTTATTGACAGACTTAGTTTAATCTGTTTAGCTTAGAATAGTTACTCTTTGTAATGGCTAGAATGTTTTTCTCAATGGCTTTTGACAGTTTCTTCATTATTAATTATTATATGATATATAATTTGATTTGTGTTATGTAATTTGCAAAAAGTGTTAACCACATGCAATTAAATTAATTTTAACTAACATTATCTTTCTAATTAGCATACTTTAAAGTCATAAAAAAGCGAACAAACTCTGATATTTTTGTGAAAATATTTTAAAATTAAGTACCCAGCTGAGAAAAGATGCTGTAAAGTGGCCTTCTAGAAGTCCTTCTTTGGAAGTCACAAGTACTTCCAGTAGCATTGCCAAATCGTTTCAATTTGACATGACGTGTCATTGTTTGTCAAGGACTTGCCTAATCGCTACTGGTTACATGTCTTCTAGAAGGCCTACTTGAGAAGGACAATTATCTATCTACTAACTAATGCCTCATACAAGGCGTAATTAAATATCTGCTAATTTTATAATTTTATTGAAGAAAGCAAACGAAAAGGGTTTAAATAAAAGAAGGTTTTTAAATTAATTTTAATTTTAAATTATTTACACTAAAAAACTTTTATATAATAATATAATGTATAAACGATCTCTTTATTCGTTTTAATTACTCGTATAATAAAGTGAGTAAAATGTTTGTTGTTGTAGTGACGAAACACAGGAATATGTAAATGCAAAACCATTCGTGTTTGCTATTGAAAGCATGATTTGTAGAATGTGTATGAACGCCTTCTGGAAGACCTTCTGAGAGATGGCATAGTGGAATGAGTATCGAGTGGATAGTTCTTCTATAAGTTCTTTAAATGGAATTACTTGCAATTTTTCCCGCTGGGTACATGCTAGTTTTTTTTTTTTTATTAATTATTCATTTTCTATTGTATTGTAAAATATTATAAAACTAAAAGAAATGACAAAACTAATTTTAAATTTTCTTTATTAGTTTTATTTCTATGCAATAAAAAGTGCATAAGGCGCAAGCATTTATTCATTTGTGCTCCCCACTATTGTGCATTGTAAGCAATATATTAAAAACTATGCAGGCGTATGATTAATATGTAATACATATGAATATACACAATATTACTTCGACGTTAAATAATTGTGTCGTTTATGAATGAAATCTCAGCTTTAAACACTGTAATGGCAGTTATACTACATTTTTAAAACTATAAACACTTAGTTTTTGGCTTAGTTTCATTAATATCATTATACAAATATACCTGAAAAACTACATTATATTGATTTTTATTTCAAAATTAAATATTTAACAGCGTAATATGACAAAAGTTAAGTAACTCAATTTTATGGAAGCACACAATTTATTAATGTTATTACAAACTCCCTTAACGGTTCAACTAATTTTGTGAGTAAAAAGAAATACCAAAAAGGAATTAGTAAATGGTTAATAACATACATTTTTAATAAATAAAAATGTATTTTCCGAAGTTTATTACATCAAATTATGCACAAGTCTAATAAGCTGCTAATGAAAACTTAACATAAACAATTTTTGGAAAACAAAAATCCTAAATAAATAAGCATAAAAAAATGGCTACATATCGAAAAGAACACAAATGAGAGAACATTTTTTAATTTCCCAATAGACATTTGTACTTACTCTACTTTATATAACCAAACTGTACAAGTGGAAAATTTTACATATGTAGTACCAGTAACAAAAACATGACATACACATATAAACTTTTTTACTGACACATATTAGAAGGGACCATATCCATATACGAATGTTGGAAAACTGACTGTAATAAAAATGCACATACTGACATGCCTAAATAAATATCACAGACAAAGAAAAAATGGGTGATCTATTTAGATCTTTTTTTATTAGTTTTTTATTTTGGTTTCTTTTCACAGGTCACGCATGACTGGTATGGTGCTGTAATCTTATTTGTATTCAGAATTGTTTGACAATTCATCATGAACCGCAACAACGTCTATAAATTATTCAGCTGTATTACTAAAATCAGCATTCTGTGAGCAAAGTTTTTCGCTCAACATTTGGTTTGCATCATGAACCTTTTGACACCACTATTTCCAAAATAATTCATAAATTTAAGTCACAGTGTACGTTGTTGGACTATACGCGACCACATACAGCTTGTAGTAAGTCTAATATTACAGCTGTAGCTGAGAGTGTGAGTGAAGACCGTGATCAATCAATTCGACGCCTTGCGTAATATGTTGGCTTTTCATATGGAACAACTTGAAGAATTCGCTTTGATTGCTGTCAATTGGTTCTGTAACAGTTCACTGAAGATCCTCCATTTTTGCGCCGAATTTTATTCAGTACATATTCCGTACATATTTCTGGCTTAATAGATACATACGTAAATAAACAAAATTTATGCATTTCGGTTGATCCGCATTCCGCAAGGATTCTCAAACTACCGCTACATCTACAAAACTTCACTGTTTGGTGTGGTTTCTGGAATGGTAGAATATTTGATCCATATTTCTTTATAAATAATGCCGCACAAAATCATGATAATTGATTTCTTGTTGCCTTAAATTGAGGACCGTGTTGAAAACGGTGCTATGACAAATAATTTTGTTGATCAGCTAATTTTGAATTTCGGGCCTGTCAACTGGCGGCCAAGAGTGTGCAATATCACACACTAGGAATTTTTCTTTGGGGTTATGTGAAATGGAAAGTCTTCTTCGATAAGTCATCCATGATTCTACATTTGGAAGCTAATGCTTGGTTTTTCATACAATTGTCAACAATTTGGACAATTTGACAACAAATATGACATAGTGAAAACATAGTGAAAACGCGGCCTAACGTAACGTTGCTGGAAAGATTAATCGAAAACTGGACTTTTCGAATACACCACCGCGTAGTCGCGGCCAAAATTTATATGAAATTATTTCTAAAAAGTAAATGTCAAATATTGTTCTTTCGTTCCAGCACCAGTTCTGTTTTAAGAGATTAATTAAAAACTACAAAAGTACTGAATAAATCACCCTTCAAACAACGCAGTTGTATGACAGATATGTAGCATGTGCTAAGATAGCTGTAGTTAGAAATTAGTTTATGGAGGCAGTCTGAAAAGAGTTTTCAAATAAGTAAATTAAAAATAATACAAATACAGCAATGTTTCCATTAATTAATGAGACAAGTTCTTATAAATTTTTAATATTTTTTGAAGTTAAGCCCATTTGGGACCAGCCTTAGGTCCCGTTGTAATATCATAAGCTAAATTATTAAAGCTGTGTATTATTCCCAAATCACAGTATTTAGAAATGTCTTATTAGTGAGCGTTTGCTGAACGGAGAATTCTGATTCAAAATTAGTATTATATATAAAAGTATACAGTCTTAGAAAAATTAATATGAACGGCTTTATTTTATAATTTATAGTTTATCAATATTTTAGTAATTGTTCAAGCTTAAGGTTTACTATTATTTCTTTTTTAAAGAAAAATTAAAAGACCCTAAGCTTGAACAATTACTTAAATATTGATAATAAAAAAAGGTCAAGTGAACTATTATAAGAAATAATTTATATATTTGAAATTAACTTTATAAATTGCCTTCAGACGTGCGTCTTTTTTACTATTTTTACATTTTATTATTTAAATTGTCACATTAGGATGGCATTTGCCTATGAAATTACGTCTCTATGAATTTTTAATAAATTCATATTTAACTTATAGTTGGGAGATAACACACCCTTAAGTCATAAACTGTAAAACCGTTTAATGTGTTTTCTCTGCGCTTAAATGCATATTTTTTAACGTTGACATTATGCGTTACCTTAATTTAAATTTTATATTTTTATTAATATTGTTTAAATTTTATGAAGAGAAATTGCTATAAAGCTTTTTTATGTAGGAATTTAACCTTTTTTCTTTTTGTTTCAACGCTTCTATATTTCACTTTTATAGTAATAATAAATTTGGTTTAAAATGTTTTAGTTAACTTGATTTGTTAATATTAATATTAAGACATTTTTAGGAGGACAAAACAAAATAAAACGGTTTTGAGAAATGGAACTCAATTTATTAGAGAATTTTATAAAACTTATTTAAAATTTAAATTCTTTAAATTTTAGTGTTGAAGAGTATTGCTTTCCTCATTTAACTTTCCGGGCTTTTTTAAAAAAAGCTTGATTAGTAAATTTTGTAACTATAGAATCTGCAGTGTTAATTTGTTTGAACATCGTTTGCTGTTTTTCATTTAAATATGTGTATTTATATCTTAATATTCTAAAAACGTTTTATTAATGTCGAAATTGCATATAAGTGTCCTATTTCCATAATAAATATAAATGTGTTGTAAATATTTTCTTATAAAGCAATATTTTTGCTACTAGGAAATTTTTTTTGTAGCTCTTCAACTCATATAACTAAATGATGAAAGTAATTTTTTATTTTTGATTGTAGACTTTTCTTTATATTTTGATTTTTAATGCATTAAATGTTAACAAAATATGGAGAGGAAAAATTGCAAAAAATGTGTGATGATGGTGATGATGAGTATTAAATTATAAATTATGTTAAAAATGATATATAGGGTGTTTTTTTAGATGTATAGAGCTTTAAGTTGGCAAAGCTTTTTTAACTGGCGGCCATTTTGTGAGCTGTCAAGTGATTTATGTTTAGTTTGGTTTGGCATTTCAACATGAATAGCCTGAGGCCTGAACAATGCTTCAAAATTGGGCAAATTTATTTTTAAAATCACGGTTTAATGTTTTTTATGTGTACAGAACTATGGAATATGGAATTGATTTTGATTTTTTGATTTGATTTTTTTAAATTGACAATTTACTTTACTCGAAAGTTAATCTTCTGGCATTATAACTTAACTATAACTTCTGGCTTATGCATGGCGAGGACGTATGCATATCGCTTGGGGTTTATCGGCGTCCAATATAAACAACTAACAAAATTCCCGCCAGTTAAAAAATGTTGCCAATATTGAGTTCTATACATTTAAAAAAACACCCTATACAAAATCATATTATATAAAATATTAGATATGAAATAATATATTGCTCACACATACAGTGTGGGATAAAATTATAAAAACGACAATTCTCAATTGATTTTTGTTTTTAACTTTTGTTAATATTTTAATATTGTGGGTATAACTTAAAAATGTGAAATGTCTGAAACTGTTAAGCCGTAAATGTTTCAAATTTGTACAATATAAATTTATTCAAAGTATCGTTTATCTTTTGAGGCCAAACCTAACCAGACCAATTTCGTATACCCTGTACTATAGTGCAGTGTGTCCCAAAGAGAGCGTTCCTTATCGATCAATACAAATAATATTCGCAAGGGGCAACATCTTGACTATAGGTCGGGTGAGGCACATCTTTCCAACTTCTTTCCATACGCAGAAAAAAATATATTTCTGCATGTTTACCACAACTATTTCAATGTTTTTAAATTTTTTTTCAATATTATGATCGCTGCAAATATTTATATTATCTCGACAGGTTACGATTTTTTGATTAAATCAATCATGGTTATGATTATAGCAATTATGTAATATTTATGGTAATCAGTTTTATTATGAAAGATCATACCATATTATGTTGTTCTCTATCATATTAAATGAGCAAGAAATTATGATAAATAGATTGAACATGATTGACACAAATATATACATAGTTACTGCAATCGTATATATGATTGTAGTAATCATCTGAATCGCAACTTAACAATATTATGGTTACTGCAATCATATAAATAATAACAGTGACCATAACATTGTTAAAAAAAAACTTGTAAAAATGTTGAAATTTATGTGGTAAACATGTACAACTATATTTTTTCTCTGTGTGTTATTAGTTTTTAACAAGTATTATAACATGTGGCCGAGCTTTCATATCTGGCCGCATATTCTGGACCTAAAACGAATCAGTTGTATTTGGCCAAATTTTAGTGGTTCACAATAGATAGGAACCTTTTGGTTCCGTCAAATACATAGCTTTAACTTGGCGCCTAGGATATTTTATTATCGTAACGATTAAGCTTATCAGCCTAGTTTCACATACGATTTCTTATGCTTCGGGTTATAGCAATGAACCAACTTTGTGCAGCAAGTAATGATTTGGTGCAAAAATTATTTCCTTTAATAACATTAAAGCAGCATTTCGAACACGCAAAATCGTATTTTAAGGCTTCTTGGCTTTAATTTATAAGGCATCCTATACTTGCTTTTGGTTGAATTCTAATGCTCGGAAACTTTTCGAAATTTTTAGTAGCTCCAACTGATTTTACAAACTCTTGTTGAGTTCGAGAACAATCAATCTCCAATTCTTTTCCTTCAAACTTTTTTGGCTTTTTTGGATATAATCTTTGCATATTTTTGAAGCTTTAAAATAATTTATTTTTCAAATACAATACAGTGCTTTGCAAGGCCCATTTCTGGACTAAAGGTAATTTAAAATATAAGCAAACATAAAAAAATGGTCTGAACTATTAATTCTATTAATACAAAATTGAAAATAACATCGTAATATTTTTTTCCCAGCAAATTAACATTTTCCCTAAAACTTAGGCAATTAACCTATAACCATTAAAGATATTCAAAAAAAAAAAAAGCTTATTAGAAGTTAGACAGTAATAAATTATTAGTTATTAGTTTTCAGATTTTCTTCTTCGCATCGGTTATAATGAAGAAGCCATTCTTGTTATAATTTTCACTACTGTACACATAGACATTAAAAGCGTTTATACCACCATCATAAATAACTTAAGGGCAAAACGTTAATTCGTTTTTTATATATGTATGTATAAAATTTTATTGGCAGTTCCTTTAATGCTTATATATAATTTTTATTTTTCATTTTATAAGTTTATTATAAGCTTGATAATATGTAGGTAGCAGTGTATTTGAGAGTGAATAAGTGCAGATATAAATTTAATGTCGGCTTTTATACGATATCATCTGTTAACGCCAATAATCAAACAAAAGAAATAGATAAAAGTCTATTCGTTGTGTACTTAAAAATGCTGTCTGCTAAAAATATATTTTGTTTGTTCCAAAAACAATGTAAATAAATGAACAAAAATTAAGCCATATCATATTTGTTGTATTAAAAGTAATCATCTCATTTTGATTGTTAAGCTAAAAGTAAAATGTGTAAAAAAATATTATAAACTGTTACAGGGTTTTTATGCTGCTTTATTTATGGGGTGTACAAGGTGTGTAAATAATGGGGATGTCAATCCAGAAATACCGGTTACTTTATTATTTGTTTAAAAGATCCAGAGAAGTTAAATTGTTTTTATTTGCTTTTTTGGCATAAACAAATACAAAACATCTTCACTTATCATAAATCAATGCTTTTTTTTAGTATTTTTAATAAGAGAAAATAAAAGAGATCTAATGACAGATTCCACATTAAATCACTAATTGTAAAGGTCAAAAATATTTCAAAATTATTTTCAAGGTCACCAACAAAAATTAAAATTTTACAAAAGTATGTGAAAGAATAAAAATTATTTGATGTGTCTACAATTTCTGAAATTCATAGATTAAAGCTCCACAAATGTCAGATGAAGAATTTGTTTTACTTAAACAAATAGTTGTCATTTTAAATCCGGTTACAGTAACAGTGAAGGCGTTTGTCGCAGTGATATGAATCTCCAATGATGTTGCAGTTTTATTTCAGTTTAAAGACATATCAAAAAGTGATGGCATATTAAGTCACAAACCTGTGAAATCGAAAATCAAGAAAGAGGCATGAAGAATGAATTAATAAAATTCATTTCATTGATTGCTAAACGAAGGAAATAGTGAATGTAATTGAAATATGTAAAAGCCTACCACAACACCTTCAAATGTCTGTAATGATATGGAATCAAATATTGAATAAGAAATATGTATGTATAATTATTTGTTTCGGAGGGTGAGATATGCACTCAGCATAAAATAATTTGTTGACAATTTTGCCCACAAGTGTTGATTGTGAATGATTTTTTACATCAAGATTCTTTTTACTTTAGATGCCTTAATATTTATAAGAAGATTTTTTTTAAATCGAGCAATAAAATTATATTGAAATTAAAGGTGAAATGACATATTATTTTTGTCAATCTAACATTTCAATATAATATTATTATGTTTTATATTTATTAATGGTTTACAAACTTTTAGTTGATTTAAAAATTATAGCTATCAGGACAGAAAATGTTTGTTTTTTGTTTTCAAACATAGCTATGTCTAATACAAGTTACTTTTTTGATATAAATAGTTTTTTTTTATAAATAAACCAATTTGTTTTTATAAAAAGCAAAAATCCCGATATTAACATTTTTAAAATCATGTATCCCGGAACTTTCAAATCTAATCCCGTTTGGCATTCCCAGTAAATAAGTATATATGGCTAGTAAATAAGTATATATGGCTAAAAACTGTAATTTTAAATGAAATATGGAGGGAGAATAATATTTGATTGGGTATTATTAACAAATTATAAGTATATGGAATTTAACATTCCCATTAAGTAATAGAGATTTATTTAATTACTGCTCAAAATTTGAATAAGTGTGTTCATTACACCGCGTTACAAAACCGAGCTTTTGTTCTGTCCTATAAACCAAATATACTTTTTTTTGGAAAGGGGAGAACAAATAAAAATACACGTGTATAAAGTATAAAGCTCGTAGCGTCCGTCTGTCCGCCTGTGTGAAAGACTTTTGATCGAAAAAAAAGGAAAATCTGAGAATTGATAAAAATCTATTTTTTAAAAAATTTGACGTGATAGAGACATTTCCACGAGTCTGCCTAAAAAATTCAACTCGATTGGATCACGGAAAGAGAGTTAAAAATCGATCCAAAGTCTTTCATACTTTATATATGTATGTATAAAAAAAAACTTCTGACGTGTACATGAAAATCGCCGATACAGGTGTATTTTTAATTTTTCTCCCCTTTCCTAAAAAATATAAAGCTATATTTGGTTCATACGATAGAATATGTGTAACGCGGTGTTATAACAAAAACTTAACAATACTCGTACGTCCTGGAATAGTCAAAAAGATCCCCTAAAGAAAAATCTAGTAACATTTCAGTTATTGGATAGATTCCTAGATTTGCACACCAGAACATAATGGTTTTAGTGTATCACTAGAGTACTATGATACTGGCTAGCTGGTTTTATAACCAGCTAGTAGAATTGATCAAAACAAATTGCTACTAAATAGCTATTTTCCACAAAATAATTAGCATATTTACTGAAATCACTGAAATTTTAATGAAACTTCTGTTTCACAGCAGGCCAACCCAATCTGTCAAACTTTAATTAATGTAACTAAAGAAGCAGTTGATACGCTTGAAAGCATCCCAGCGGGAAAAATTGTAAGTGACCTAAATAAGTGAAAGATTGTAAGGCCTGTTTACACATTGTAAAAGATTAGATACTCATTTCACTATGCCTTCTCTCACACGGTATTCTAGAAGGCGTTTTATATACATTCAAATGTACATTTCAGAAGAATGTCAACAAAGCATGATTTCAATAGCAAACACGATTGGTTTTGCAATTATTCCCGTATATCGTCACTACAACAACGAATATTATTTTGCTAACTTTGTCGTACGAGTTATAAAAATGAATAAAGAGATCGTTTATAAATTTAGTCGTTTATGAAAGTTTGTGGTGTAGGTTACGCGTTAAGCAGTTCTTGATTTTTTAAATTAATTTAAAATTAATTTAAAATCTTCGTTCAATTTTGCTTTCTTCAATAAAATTATTAATTTAGTAGAAATTTAATTACGCCAGCTATGAGGCATTACTTATTAGACATTTAAATTGCCCTTCTCAAGTAGGCCTTCTATCAGGCATCTAACCAGTAGCACACAGACAAGGCTTTGAGTGACAATGACACGCCGCGTAAAATTGAAACGATTTTTCAATGCGACTGGAAGACCTTGTGAATGCAAAATAAGGCATCTTTTGTATGACTTACATGTATAATAAATAAAATAAATTTTGTACTACATTAAAAAGAGTAAGGTTTGACAATTATAAATTAAATCTAATAGCGGACAGTTGTCCATCATGACCACGCGTACAGTTGTAGATTCATTTATCAACATTTTCAATGACATTTTGGCTTCATTACTGTATTAAGGCTGTAAAATTTTCATTGTTTCAGTGGCCATATGTCAGTGATATCTATGTTATCAATAATATATCGAAATATGGTACTTGTCTAGACCACATAGTGCAACGTACAGTAACATTGCTCTTGCTAATTTTAAAAGAGATTTAAGAAGGACGAGAATGTGAACAGAAAATATTACGAATTTTACGAAATGTAACTTTTACAGATTATTTTCATAGTGAATTGTAAAAATGATCAAAGTTTCTATGTTCCTGATATTTGAATATGCCCCCGTTGGACTTTATGCATTAAGACTTTTTTTTGGAAATCGTGCATGTCTGGTGTCATACTTTAACCTTATTTTCTCTGAGAAATGTGAGAAATAAACAATGGCTTTATTCAAAAACCATTTTATTGAGCAGCTAATTACGAGTTCAGGACTTATTAACTGGCTGCCTAGAATAATATCAGAGCATAAAATTCTTATTCGCGAGCTACCGATAGCAGTGCTGAAAAGGGTCATAATTCGCGAGTAATCGGTAGCAATATTGAAAAAGGTTATGAAAAATTAGACCTTTCGATTCGTAATGTAGACGTGGTCAACATTTATATGAAATTGTCTTGTCAATGAGTAAATGAAAGCCATTGTTCTAACGGACAATAATAAAGATTCCAACATCCAGTTCTATGTTAAGTTTTCGTTTAAATCAAAAAAGGTCTAAATGAAGCTCTATATGGGTCAATTAAAAAAAAAACGCAATTTACACTACGCACTTTACACTACTATTTTAGGTAAAAAAAAAACAAAAATGTGAGAGTGATCAGCGAGGAATATGTAACAAAAAAACGTCAATCTCAAATTTGTATGTTTGTATTTTCGTTATTCAGAATGGAGTTTGTTTCTCCCTCTGACTGCTTCCATACAAAAGCATGTCTCCCCCGTTAGAATGTTTAGTAAACAAAATAAAATAAAATCAAGAAAAAAGTAAATATGCAACATTTATTAACAGTTTTCGTATTATTGCGTTTCTTTCTTGTGTTTTGATTTGTTATAGACGTCAAAACTTAATTAGTGCGAATTTGGCATTGCAAAGAAAGGTTGTCCCCACAATTTTCATTGAGCGTCACTTTTTTATAAATCAAGTAATATTACTAGTTTTCAATTTCAAGTTTAAATAAAGTAAATAACGTAATGAAAGTACAAACTTTAATTATTACAAAAGTGAAAAAGCGAAAAAAAAAATTTATTAAAAAAAGTGTGCATTTGCGTAGTTCTTGTGAACACCATGGCGCGATAACATTTATTGAGCGTCATGGTAATTTTTTTTGAAAGTGAATATATTAAATGTAAAAAATTGAAGTAATCATTGTTAACATGGTTTCAACTTATTTTTTTATAATTTGTGAATTTGAGAAATAAATTGCCTACGAAAAAAAAAAACAAAATAGGCAAAGATTTCATGAGCATCACTTTTGAAATATATTGCTTCATAGCTTAAAATGCTTAATTTTGATTTTATTTTTTAATTTTCAAGAGAAAAACAACATAATTAACGGCGGCTGAAAAAGCACGGCGATATCGAGGGAAAATAAAGCCCGATAAAGCGCGTAGTGACGAATATAAAAGAAAGTAGAAATAAAGGTATAATCGTGGAATATTTGAGTTTAAGTTTTATTGTTACTGACTGATTCTTTTTTTGCTACAAACTAATTTCGAAAGTGGTAAAAATGAATGAAAATAAAATGAAAACAAAAAAACAGATTCAGGATAAGAATTCGAATGAAAATTTATAAATTAAATTAAGTTAAGTTATTGTTTTGCGTCAAATATTTACACATGTGTATAAGTTTCTTCAAGAATTAATTCCTTTTTTCCATTTTTATTAAAGACAGCAAAGATAATGTACATGTTTAGTTTTGTATGAAAATTTTTGTTTTTTGAAGAATGTTTTTTTTATTTACTTTTTGTAAAAGAATAAACTTTTTTTCATTAAACTTTAATTTGGCATTATTTCTTGTTTACGTGCAACAAAATCTCTTGATCGTCACAAAATATCTTGAGCGTCACACTTAGTTGTTTTCCTTAAAAAGCTTATAATTGCAGTTTTTCTAAATACATTGTTACAAGCCTATTACTTTGCAAGTAATCTCTAAGTTCAAGTCTTTTTTAACAAACATTTACACATTTTTTAACTTAAAATTTTAAAATAACTAGTCACTTAAAAAAAAACGAAAAATCAAGTTGAATAGTGATTTTGTGTTTGTAATCGAAAAGGTGATTTTCGCAAAAGTTAATCTTGAGTAACAAAAGAACATCGTAGTAAGCTTGAATTTCAAATATTTTTGCATTTTTAGCGATTTTTTATATATATTTGGTGTATGACGCTAAAGATAGAAATCATAGAAAACCTAAAAAAAAATCCAAAAATATTGATTTTTTTGAGAGCCTAAATGTACCACCGGATTCTTCATCAACTTCTACATAAATTGGCCACTTTTACAGGCGAATTAACCCTAGATGGTTACTCATCATTTTTGTACATTAAGGTTACTCTTCGTTGAATCGACGAACAATTTTTACTACTACTATTATTACTACTACTATTTGTAGAAAATTAACAGAAATGCTACAGGTACCGAAATGCGATACTGAAAATTCCAAATCTGTTCTTTATACTCGTATGTTACAATAAATTAAACAAACTCACACGTCTGTAGTGAATATTATAAATATAGAAAAACAAAAAAACAAAAAAAAAAAACAGGAAAAATTACAACCAAAAGTAAATGCACAGTACAATTAGCAAATAAACGCCCCACAAATTACGCTTAATTTTTCTTCTCTTTTATAACAATTTGTATCTGTATTTATATACATATGTATATAAATGCAAAAATATAAATAAACAGTGGTTCAAAGCCAAACTTGTACACAAAAGGTATTTTATTTTAATCTTCAATATTCCTTCATTTTAGCATACATATGTATAGAATAATAAAATCTTTTTTATAATATCTTAAAGTTATATTCCAGATTTAAAAATATTGATAATATTACCAATTGCTAATTTGTAGTAGTTAAATATTTCATATTTTGGTAAGAGGTTAAGAGTAAATTCAATTTAAAACCACCCATTCGCTCTGAACAAAATATTTGTTTGCACAAAGTTTTTTTCATATGATGTTTTTGAGAAAGAGAAATATTTTTTACGAAGAACTCTCAGCTTGAATGGGTTTAATTTTATATTTTGTCTGGACTCAGTTGCCGATAGTTTAAATTTTTTTCATAAAAATAACCTTAAGTATTTCATGGCCATCAGCAAACGCGACTTTCTTTTATCATTCACCCAAAACAGAATAAATCAAATTTTCTTCGGACAAAATTTGTGTCCGAAACAAATGTGTGAATCCACCTTAAAGAATAGTAAATATTCGGTTATAGTGTCCATGAATCAAGTAATAAAGATTTCGCAAAGAATGTAAACAAAATTTATTCTCTCAGCGCATGACGTCACAATTCTAGAAATATGTAAACTATAGAAACTTATTGTACGAGTTTGGTTTACAACCACTGTATGTTAGTTCACAAACTTTTTTCCCTGCTCCTTAACTCTTCAATGAAATATAGAATTCGTTTAAACCATTTTTTTAACTGAATTTTATTTCTGGTATTTTTGGTGAATGATTCTGCACGTTCTTTTGTTTAATATCTATTCTTTAGCAATCATATGTAAAGATGTATGAAGGGATTTCATTCATTCATCCATACAAACAAGCATTGTTAAAGTCAAAGTGAAAAGGCATGAAAGAAAAATCTGAATTCCATGGTTTTATTTCACTTTTATATACCATAAATACGAGTACATGTGTATATACATGGATATACATATATATTTGTATGTTTATTTGGCTGACCGTCTTTTGATAGTGTATGTAGATGTATATACTCGTATATAAATATGTATGTTTGTTTGTTTAAAATAAAGGCTTGGCATGCAATCAGCTGGCATTTGTTACTGATTCGTTTAATTAAAGCTTGTTAAATGCTGCCATCAGCATATATACACATACATATAAAAAAGGCAATTTATTATACATATGCATATGTATACATACACATAAAAATATACACACTCACACTTATTTCAACGAGTAGATGTTTGCATAAACGTATGTATATAATATAAAAAGGCATGAGATATGTATGTACAGTGTTGAAAAAGATTATAAAAACAGCTTTTTCTTTTTCAAAGATGGAAAGAAGTACAACTTAAAAACGAAAAACTATTGATTATCTTATACAGAATCAAGACCATAAGTCACAATTTGAATAAGTGTGTTTATTATAATAAAACCTTATGAATTGTCATTATCAAGTATTACAAATTTCGTGGCCTTAAAATCAATGCTGGCTTAATGACAAAGTTATATCCATAATGTAGTAGAAACAAACTTTCTAGCGCGTTTACATATTGCATTGCTCAAAACGATTTTCCAAGATAAAACATAGGAATATAGCTGACTTCGAACTGTCATGGAAACTAACCATACTAAATTTAAAGGATACATGCGAGGGCATAAAATGTAGATATACACCTGGGTTCTACATTTGTAAAATGAACTGGAAGTGAAAATTTCATTAAATTTTTCTTCTAAATTTTGTGAAAATGATTTGAAAAGTATAATTTTATATTTGGTTTGGTTCGTCGTAGTATAAGTTTAACTCGTTTTCTATATGTGGAATTGAAAACGAATTCAGTTTCACATCGTAGTGAAATATGGAACATAGGCGATTGACAGTTTATGGAGCTGGGAAACTTCGATTAAGACTGCATTACGGAATATGTTTTTAACAGCAACTAACTATTACATTCCCACACCCTTCTTTGGCTGGCGATTATCTGTATGGATCATCTGAGCGATCATTTAATCTAGGCATAGACGGTGTGAATATCCAGATATGTATTGACAGTTGAAACACAAAAATCTGATGATGATCTTCTTGTAAATCTATATATCTGATGAACTTTTTATGAATGATTTTAGTGGTGATAAGTCAATTGCCTAAATTTTATTGAAAAATGTACTTTGCTCTGAAAAATTAATCGAAACTATATTTTCAAGTTCGTTTCTGTTTTACGGTGGATTCACCCATTTGTACTGAACAAAATATTTCTTCAGGGAAAGTTTTTTCATATGCAGTTTGACGTCTCTCTATTTGAGAAAATATTTTTTACGAACAACCTCAGCTTGGATTGTTTAAATTTTATATTTTGTTTGGAAAAAATTAACTGATAGGTTACATTTCTATCTGTGATGTGTGTGAAATGAAATTATTAATTTCTAAATAATTTTATTCTATTATTATGAATTTCTTTTATTCATTAACTGCCGTATTTATAAAAAAGTCTACTTTAAGAAAATTTAAGAAAAAAACAATTTATAGAATATTAAAAAAAAGGTCGATTAAAAAAACTAAAAAGAGAAATATACATAATATATTAAAATAATTTAATATTTGTTTTTTTGATACTTAAAAATCAAAGCAAAATAAATCGGACAATATTTTTGTTCGGAAAAATTGGCTGAAGGCACCTTAAGACATCATTGACTTTTAGTTCGACAAGAAAATAATATTGTGTGCTTAATTTAAAATCGTGGGATTCATAACAGATTCATAACATTTGAAAAGGGTTTTTGTCTAAAGTATTTTATAGGTCATTTTGAAGGGTACATATCTATAACTTATCCTCACTTACTTATTGAAGTTAAATTAAAATAAAAGGAAATACTTTTGCACACTTGTGATGAAAAATTCATCCAATAGAATAATACGAAGAGTAAAAGATTTTATATGAAGCCCGGACAACGAGCCGAATTGGCACCATGGATCTAAATTAATGCTTGGCTAGACCATGACAGGGAACCTTTGCCGAATGCAATTGATTCATTTGAAAGCGAACATTGGCCGAAAAACGATATACAGCCAGACATGAAAGCGTAGTATTCCATCATATTAACGAAATACAGTAATTCCTGTTAAAAACTATTTAGAAAGAAGTGGTTGGAAAGTTTTGTATCACTCGCCTTATAGTGCAGACCTTGTTGGCGATAAGTTAAAATGAGTAAAATTGATGGCTTGTTCCAAAACAAAGGGTTTTCAAGTAATGCACTGAAAATTAGAACCAGTGAGAAGAAGCAGGAAATAAAAAAGTACATGAAAATTAAACTTAGTTCAATCATCAAAGAGGACAGATCGGATTTATGTACATCTGCTTATCTGCTAATGTGCATCTGCATCACACAATAAGAAATAGGTTTCTGTAAGATGTATAAAAAAATCCGTAGTCTGGAGATGTCTTTATTGAGCCATTATAATGTTAAAAATTAGTTGTGTGTTGCTAAAAAAAACAACTACACGAGAAAAATTGGAAAAATGTGCTTTGGTCTGATGAAACGAAGATAAATTTATTTAATTCTGGTGGCAAAACCTTCTTACAAAGGCCGGAAAATTGCCCCAAATAAACTGGGAAAATGCAAAACTCTGCGCTAGATATTACTAAAAAATATTGCAAAATCAAATCAAATGCTACCTTATGCCTAAGAGAAAATGCTGCTCTGAGGGGAACACATACCAGACAATGATCAAGAGCACACATCCAAACTAGTTAAGTCCTGGTGACAATCCCCTGACTAAAAAACTGTTTATTGAAGTCAAATTACTTTTATGAATTTCATACTATTGAAATATTAACAAAAATTAAAAATCTTATTATTATTTCTAATACTGTATATATGTATAAATACATATATCCGTATACATATGTATATGATTTATTATACACATAAACATACATATACTATTTTAATGTATATAGAATTTTATATATTATTTATTGCTCTATAAACTATAAAACCACAAAAGTGTATACATACGTATGTATATGTATAAAGAAAATAAGAACATTTTCCTTACTTAATTTCATGCACTTACATGTCGGCTGTTTAAATACATTTATAGAGTTTTTTAAGAGAAAGGGATGAAAATGCAATAAAATATTAAAACTTGCATAAAAGTATGTGTACAAAGTGTAACATAAATAGTTAATAAATTACTTATTTGCTAAAAAAAAAAAATACAAAAAAGCATTTAAAATGAATAAAAAAAAATTTTTCAACTTTAACAATAGTATTGTCTAACTTCATCTGAAGTGTGATATTTTTACTTCGGATTAAATAGAAAAAACATCAGCATTATGGTGAATCGATTGAAATAAATTTTAAATTGAATGGAATATGAACTGACTTAGTCTGGTTAGACCAATATCTTTGTTAACCTGTTGATCATTAACGATCATGCTAAAATACAATTACAGTAGCTCACAACTTATTTTATGCAGTGCATTATTGTTTTCAAAGTTTCATAAAAAGAAAACTAATAGAAAATTATATTTTGCCAAGCTATAAGAGCACGCTCCTACAATTCATCCACGGATTTTGGAGTTGTTTTTTCAGCGAAAGTCTTCCGTTTTAAAACCGACCAGAGATGCTCGTTTAAATCTGGGTAATGGGGAGGCCAGTCGAACAGTTTGATTCCGCTATCCATTATAATGGGAAAAGCGTTGACAATCATTGTAAAGAGGAGTATCCTAGGTGATATACAAAATGGCATTTCTTACCGCTTCATCACCGGATCATCAATAAAATCAAGAAAGATAATGGTTTATTAGTACCACAAACACCGCAGTGATAACTAATGCAGTGCTAAGAGGGGCTCTATAGTCAACGACAGTAAAAGAGCGATCTGTAGATGCCTCAAAAATAATGGGCTTAAAGTAAGGACGATCATGAAAAAAAACATTCTTAAATGAACAGTATCCCTGACAGAATTAAAGCAGTAAAAAAAATCCCGTGGGGTCATACTAAATATTGATTTGGAAATGTCGCAGGTTTTCAAACAATGGACAAAAGTGTTCACAGTGAATTCATAGTCAAGTGTAGCTTTTCAGAATTAAATGAATTTTTTGAATTTTTTTATTGTTTTAGTTATAGTAGATTAATAATTTTCCAAATATATATATATTATTTTTTAAAATCTGTATATGGGTAAACAAATAAAAAATATTCTAATATGAAGGATTTTGCGTCTTCTGCTGTATGTAATGAAACTATGAAAAACAAAAAAAAATTCTTTTTTTCTCTATAAGCTGTGATTATTTTATGCAGGCACTGACACGACTTAATATTTGGTGTTATATAATTTATTATCTACAACAGATTTAAATCGATTTTGCATAGAGGCGATCATGCAGATGATGATTTCTAAAGTTGACCATACACTTTTAACAAGATTAATGTCTGGTGACTGTGATGGCGGTGTCATCAAATGTGAGCAATTATATATTAGCCACGTTTGCACAATACCCGCTTGGTGCTTTGAATCGTTATTCTAGTAAAATGGAAAATCTGATCTTATACACAGGTTCTCTGGGCTTTCCAACATGTTGTCCTAAAGAATCTGAAGTTACCCAAACTTGTCTATTGTTGCAGTGTTGTTAGTTTAGCCTTTTTGAAGCTAGATTTAGCCTTTTTATTTACCTTTTAGCCTTGAAATGTATTTTTGAGCTTCTGGGTTTTTTTCAAGTCTCTATTTTATTGTTTAAACACCCATTTAAATGGTATCTTTTATTTGATTTATTATTATGTATGATCTCATTAATCTGGCTTCGTTTGATTGTTAAAATAGTAATCCATTTCTTAAACAACCAACAGAACCATTTACTTTTACCATTGACACTAAATTGTCAACTTGAATTTTAACTCATTATCACCACCACTTTAAAAATATTTAATATAGTTGGCATATGAGAGATAAAATAAAAACTGGTACACAGAAAAAATTATTGGCCGATAAACTAAACTTTTAATTGAGTCTTAATTGATTTTTATTTAAACTTTTAATCTTATCAATTTAATTTTTAATTGACAAACAATTTCCAATTAAATAATATAATATTTTTTTTAAGTAAAACTACTTTTAATTAAATTTTTACAAAATATTTTAATTTATACTACAAATTTCTTCATCGGTTCACTTTCAATTAAATGTTTAATGAAATATACGAATATTTTAATTGAAAATCAATTTTAATTTTTTCTGTGTAAAAGTCTAAGTTTTGTTAATAAAACTAATGATAGAACAATAGAACACTTCCAAGATTTGACTATTAATCCATTGATAATTCACTAAAAATTGTAAAGCCAAATACATATCTTCTCTCACAATGAAAATTAAATTTTTTTCTATACTGCTGATAAAAGAACCATGTTTGAAGCTCAATGGTTAAACCTTTAAACAAACGTTCTGCAAGAAAAACCATTTGCTGAGTTGCTGCATTTAGTAATTAACTTTTAAGTACTGCGTTTTAGCAATGAAGAGGTATTTAATACTATTAAAATTAGTAAAGCAAAACAAAGTAATCGAATTAAAGTTAGAATGCTCAATGTATTATAAAATTAACGTTGTCTGAAATTTCTGATAATCTCAAAACTCGTGATATTTATTTAAATTCTAGTTGCGTTTCTTCTAAGGATGAATCATAATAAATGTTTAAAAAACTAAAAAATATTTCAATGTACATAAGAGTGGTTCGCCATTCATACAGAAATATTTTTTTTATTTTTTTGCCACTCCTACAAATAACGCTTTTTTAGTAGTTTGTTCACTGTGTCGCTGTATCCGATTATAACATTTTGTATGCCGGTGTTCATGGCTCTGTAAGGACTACATTGCTATCCTTAATCAGTTTTTTTGTGGATCTTATTTATTTTATTTTTATTTTATTCATGAAAATAAAGGCCAATTGATTCAAGTACAAAGTTTAATTTTTATTTAATTTTTTGGTACCTTAACCGAATCAATGCAAAATTTTAAGCTTTTGGAATGACGAGATTCAATGTCAGAAACCAATTTCAAATAATTAAAATATTTAAACAACTCAATATTTTTGAAATCCTCAAAATTTTTTTAAAGATTTAATTAAAAAGTAACATAATTAATGAAAAAATTGGAAAATGTCTATTGTTTCCAAATTTCATCAGATTGGCCTTAATTTTAAGTCAGTAAGTTATAGATTCTATGAAATCAAGTTAGACTTAACCGCTGAAAATATACACTTGTACTCATGTGTATATATTATTTTTCATGTACATATGCACAAAAAATATATATTTACTAATGAAAAACTTATTTCTCTGTAAGCAGGTATTAACAAGAAATATTACATGTATTATAATTGAAATTCTTTTTAGTTTTATTACTTTTCAATTGAAAAACCAGAAAATGGTTTATTTGGCCCTTTTTTAACTTTTTCTTGCTTTCTTTTTTAACCCTATTTAGCTTGTTTTTTTTTGCATGGTTGTTTCAGCAAATGTTAAATTCCCAGTATCAGCAGTTGACATACAGGCCCAAACCATGAAACTGCCACCACCATGCTTCACTGTTTCCTTTAGGTTTCCTTTGTTGAGTTCTATATTTAATTTCTGCCAAACATACGACATGCCAACTGAACCGAATATGATAAACTTAGATTCATTGGCGAAGCTGACCGAATTCCAAAATACAGATTCTTTGCAAACATGTTCCTTGGCGAAATTTAGCCTACACTGTTTTGCGAATTTACAAACGGTTTATTGCGTGCAACTCGATCATTTAAATCATGTTGTTGCAAGACACGTCGAACAGTTTCAACACAACATTGTTTGCTTAGGTCAGTTTTAAGCTAAGGCACTTATTAGAACTTATTTTTCTTAAAATTTGTTGCTCATCATGCTCATTGAAAATTTCATTTGGTGACTTTTTGTCTTTGTTATGGACCCGATTTTCACACATGAATTATTTAATGATTCGACTGTGAAAACTTTAATGTTAACCATTTCTGCGAATTTTCGCTGTGATTGGTCATTTTGAAAATGCTTCAAAACCAATTCTCGATGTTCTATCTTTGTACGCAAACTTTAAATTAAATTTTATTGACGTTACAGAATAAGACTGACAATTCAACAGAAATAAATATTGATAGAAGTAGAAAGAAAGAAAAACAAAAAACCAACAACGCTGTATTCAGTTTTCGAGACAGTAGAAATTAACTGCATAAAATAAGCTGTGACGCGATTTACATTTTTGCAATAAATATTTTCTGTTTGTTAACGCATGGTCACACATGACAAATATTTACTTAAACATGCGTAACCACTTGTTTAAGCACAAATTTGTTTGACGTTGTTTATTCTTACAAGAGTTTTTTAAGATCAAACAGCATCAAATAAAAAAGACTAAATGTTTGTTGTGTCTTGTTCTCAAAAAACACAGTTTTTTTTTAATAAATAAAAAATAGACTATAACTTTAGACTATAACATTTTTGCTTTTAACTAACACGATTTTCTTTTTTAATTTCCTGTTTGTTTTTTTTTATGGAACATTGAAAGCCAAAAATGCACATCATAAAATAAGCTGTAAGTCACTGTATGTCATTAATAAATCTATATTAGAATGAAGAAATACCTGTTTTTATTTAATTAAATTACTTCAAGAGAAAATATCTTAGAAAGTATATATAAATATATAATATAGGTTTCAAATAACTGCTCAGAAAGAAGAGACTGAAGAAATAATGGTGGCATAACTTTGTAATAAAGATTCATTTCCATGCTGTGATGATGATGAAAAATATTATGTTTCAGAAAAATATGCCAATCATAGATTACTAGTGCATAATATTCCAGTTCTAATGTTTTTGATGGGACCCCAAAGTGCGTGTTGAAACATTGTGTTTTTTCACAATTTTCAAACTGGCAAAACATCTTTCACTTGCTAGTGCTGTACGCATCAATATTTACTACAAAAACCAACATTTATAAAACGATATTTATATAAAATTGGAAAGTAGAATTCAACAACAAACAAAAACCGAATCCGGTGAAGAAACCGTGCTGACGCCTTATACATACTTAGAACATGGTAAAGAAGATAAATAATCTAATATTTTTGATAATTGCCTAAAGCAGTAATATTAGAAAATTAAAATATCCAAATTTGTGAGAATCTTCTTAAGAGGATAAAATCAAATAAACTCGTTTATCAGTGCATATATGTGAGTGTCGTATGCTTGTAGCTTTAAAGGAGACCTACAAATAATCACAACAATCACCGTTTGCTTGTGTAAGAACATATTGTATATATACATACATACGTATGTATGTGATTTAATATTATATACCTGAATAGTTGTTCAAAAAAAGGTCCTTATTTTGCACTATTTTCAATAGGTTTGAAAGATAAGGAACCACTCACCTGTTTTTCATACGATCAGTGTTTTTTATACTGTGTTTCAAGGGTTTTCCTGGAACCAATTACCGTGTAAAAACAGAATTAGGTGTAAGTGGGAATGATAATAGCATAGTACATATATGTATTACACTCTAGCTCATTACCATCAATAACTAAAAACAGAACAGAAAATAAAACCTCTGAAAAACTGAAACATTTTATAAGCTTCTACCAATGACCTGTGATAGCAAATGTATTAAAACATCAAAGAGTGTTGGATGCTACCTTAGGCACTATATGTCCAAGACTTAAATGATTTTACTACTTAAAAAGCATTGCAACCATACAGTCTGAAATGATTTATGAAGCATTTCAATATAATGAAACAAATATTTTTTATTTACAAAGTTACACAAAGTTACAAAGTTATTCTTGTGCATATAGATCCCAAAGATTTTGCTGAAAAAATCAACTAAAAATGCTTAAAACTCTTTTGTCAAGCAATCGTAATTGTTTTCAACAGAAAACACATCAATTTATTACTAATTGCTATATAATTTTCTTTTCACCAGAAAATAAGATTTTAAAATCATATCCAGCAAATAACTCAACAGACAGTTTATACTTAAGTTCATCTGCTTCTCTCCCCACAAAAATTAATAAATACTTTGTTATATTGCATCACACTAATCTGCTCAGAAAACAAAAACCAACAAGAAAAATCGCAACAAACTCTTAAAAT
Organism: Bellardia bayeri; assembly: GCA_950370525.1. Classification (NCBI taxonomy): domain Eukaryota; kingdom Metazoa; phylum Arthropoda; class Insecta; order Diptera; family Calliphoridae; genus Bellardia; species Bellardia bayeri. Next base: position 33,869,587 of record OX493264.1, on the reverse strand, counting down.
ACCAAAAACCTATTGCAACCCAAGGTTTAAAATGATTCAACCTAAAATATATTTATACTGACAGCAACAAAAAACAAAAACTAAAAAAAAAAGAAATGTGTCAAAGTAAGAGAGTGATGAAAATAAGGGCTATTGTGCAATGCAGATACTCTGTTTTATTTTATAGATTTTTTTTGTTACACTTTTGCAAACATATTGGCATATACCAAAGCAAATAGAAAAGGACACATGAATCAAAGGGATATCCATAATATATTGTGTATAAAAAAATTCGAAATCCTAAAAAAGCAAAAAAAAAAAAAAAAAATTACACATACAAACTGACATAAAAGCTTTTCTTATCTACACAAACGTTTACGGAATTCTATAGACAAAATTGTAATTCAAAAATTCATGAAAAAAAGTGCAAGTACAGATACTATATATTTTGTGATACATATCTACATATGTACGTATGTGTTCAAAAAAACATTGGTGTTTGAGAATTGTTCTAAAAGAAAGAATGAACGTTTGATAACAATGGCAAGCGGAAAAGGGTGTCAGTGTAAAAAGAAAGCAAAACAAAAACCTGAAAACGAAGAGCTCTTAATAACAAAAAATTTTTTATTTTTTGTTGCTGCTTTATCCTTTTTTAATGTTTTTGTTGTTGTTGTTGTTGTTGTTGTTGTCGTTGTTATTGCTGTTATTTTTCTATTTTATAACAATAATGGTAGCTGAAATTGTTTTTTATGCGGCAAAAACTGTAAGTACTCGTATATACAACAAAGTAGGGGCTGAAACAAAGTCTGAAATTGTTTAAATGTGAACTGTGGTACTATGGGCTTGATATCTTAGGTAAAATTGTCCAGTATTTATAAGTAATTAATGTAGTTCAAATATAAGTTATAAGCAACAACATAATTTGTTTTAATTTTTAAAATATTTTTTACTCACATAAATTCTTTCCCACATTAATAAGTTTCGCAGAATTCATAATCATAATTCTTAAATCAGCCTTATACTTTTTGGTGAATTGCTCTGTAATATGTACGCACAACTTTTTGATACTTATCCGTGTTTACGCCGGCTTTGTATATTTCCCAATTGTAACCATTTAGGTTCACCTCTCAATTGTAATTCATCATAGACCAATTGCAAAATAAATGAAAATAATTGTAGAAGTTATAAATTTTTGAGTCAAACCTTTATAAATTTGAATAAATAATGGAGATTTAGAATATTTTTTTGTAAAAAATATCAATGCTAATGACAGTGATTCAAAAAAGTGTAGGTTGAGTCTATCCTGAATACTTTGATCTAAAAGACAGTGAAACGTAACGAATTAATGACTTTTTAATAGCTTGGTTGGTACCAAGATAGGATTGTTTTAGATCAGGGCCCTGTGGTTTTCGAAGGATTAGTAATGGCTCGGTTTGAGGCTAAGGCACACACACAGAAAAAATATAGTTGTACATGTTTACCACAAAACTTGAAAAAATTTTACAAGTTTTTTAACAATGTTATGGTTACTGTAATTACTAATATGACTGCGGTAGCCATAATATGGTTAAGTTACGATTTAGATGATTTCGACAGTGACATATGTATGTATATATTTGTAACAACATAATATGATATAATCTTTCATCATAAAACTGATTACCATAAACATTAAATAATTGCTATAATCATATATACGATTGATATGATCATATGAATCGTAACCTAACCATATTATAGTTGCCGATATCATATAAATAGTTACAGTGACCATAACATTAAAAAAAAATGTTTAAAAATATTGAAATAGTTGGGTAAACATGCACAACTAAATATTTTCTCTGCGTGCAGGACTCTGTAATTTTACAATAAACATACATATTTAAAGGTATGGTCACACAAATATTTGACGAAAAACACGTAACCACTAAATAAAATTAGTTATAATTCTTGTGTTTATTTGGGACACTTTATTTCCAAATCACAATAGAAGTTTAGTTTTATTTCATTTGATGATGTTTACTCTTACAAAAACATTTTGAAGGTTTTTAACATAGCCACTAACGTTTTCATTCGACTTGTTTAAGACACCAATTGGAGTTAATGAAACCCAAATTATTTAGTTCTATAACCAGAAACAGGTTGATGTCCTAAACAAATTTATTTTATTTAAATGAAGTAAATTAAAAGCTTATGTCAAGTTATTTTCCTCAAAATAAAATTTCTTCTACCGGAATATCAAGATATTTGTCTAATCGCATCTGGCAACTTGTAAGCGAAGCCGGTGTTGGAAATATAATCCTGCACTGCACCCATAGTGTACTGTACTTCAAATAAAAGGTGATGCAATTTAAACGTGATGCCGGTGCAAACAATTGTTTTGAATTCCTTTCTTTTTTTTTTTGGTTTGTTGTATATTCTCAGCTGAAAGATTAATTAAGTTTATTTTCGTGTAAAACAAAAGTTCTCATATCGCTTCAAATGGCACAGGCATGCACACATAAACACATAAACACTTACACAGAAGAGCTCACAACATGCATTGACCTTTTACCCGTAATAAACGAAAAATTCAACTTTTTCGCGATTCTGTTATTATTTTTTGTTTTATTCCACTGAGCATGTATGTATGTGCATATGCATGTTATCATGTATGACAAATGCATGTTTGTTTGTTCTTTTGATGTGTTACATGCACACATGTCTCTGCCCCTTTTATTGTTTCTGGCTCTAGCTCTTCCTCTAACGCGTTGATATTCCTAGTACCTATCGAATCATAAATATTTTATGTAGAAGTAGAAGTAAGCATGTTAGTGTCTGTGCTATATGTATGTCTATGATTGTAAATGTAAAATGTGCATGTATTATTGGTATGTTTTCGCTAGCTGTACGATCAAAAAACAACAAGAAGTTAATTAAAACAAAACATTTTCAATTATAACACTTTTGCACCCGCTAGGGTTTCAAATGTATAAAATGTTTATATGTGTAAATATATATATATACATTAAGGTGGTCACTATTTTGACAATTTTTTGATTTTCGGTGCTCTTAAATTCTAAACCTAAAAAGGGCCTAGATGGGGTTTTTTATATTTTTATGGATTTAGATTAGAAATCTTATCAATTTCTAACTCTTTCCCAATATCAGAATCATCGTCTTTATTTCCATCAACCGCATTCTAAATTTCGTTTTCTATATAATTGGCAATTGCTTCTGCCAACATATCATAATAGTTAAGGTCAGATTGTGAAACTGTTTCAAGGAATATGTCTACTTCAGTACTCACTGTAACACTATTCACTTGTTAACTGCCAACATAACAATAAAAAACTAATTTCTGAAACGTACAAGCACATTGATTCTGCTTTTTAAATAAAACACAAAATATATAGTTATTAATTAATTGGTTTAGTCTCTTTCTCTTATGTTTTGATTGTATTTGCTGCTTCTCTAAATAATAATACAATTTTTTTATTTATACATATCAACAATTTTAAGTTTATTTTAAATTTTTTTGTACAAAACACCTTCATTGAGGAATTCATAAAAAGCTAATGGGCTCCGCCGAAGACATCTAAGAAAGAAACTATGAAAATGTTCAAAAATGTCTAGCCAGGCCCTGGTGTTCGCTTAAATGTTAAAAAAACATTATGTTGAAAAACTCCAATCCGAAAATTGGCAATAAGTTTTTAAGCACTAAGTTGACCTTTTATTCTGGTTCGTTGATATTGGGACGATATTGGAAGAGATTTGGCACCTATAGACCAGTTGTTTGTGAATGTTCTTCAATATATAGAGTTATCCATTCATTTGTTTATCATATGACTCGTATCATACAAAGCAACAATATTCTACAAACTATTCAGCTGTATTTCGAAAATCAGCTTTCTATAATAAATGTGAGAAATAAACAATGTCTTTATTAAGAAATCATTTTGCTCAGCAATGCTGAAAAGAGTGCTCGAAAATAAGACCTTTCGAAGGGACAAACAACATCCTAGTGACGGTCAATATTTGAGTGAAATTTTGTTTATAAACTAAAGGTGAATTCAGTGGATTGTTTCGAAAAAAAATTTTGTGCGGAGAAAACTCTTTTTACTGAGAGCTTTTTGCAGCACGATTCACCCATTTCGAACGATTTTTGTGGGAAATGAAAGCTATCATATGTAAACAAAATCTATTAGTTTTACAAATGCTTATACAGCAGCCATTTATTTATTTTTCTTTGGTTTTTAAGCGTCATAAAACATAAAAAAATTATTTTAAAATATTGTTTATTCAAACTGAATGAAAAAAGAAAGTTGCTTTTGCTGATGGCAATGGAAATACATAAGGCATTATTATTTGTATGAAGAAATATAACCTATTGACAACTCAGTTCACCTTTGTCCAGACAAAACACAAAATAAAACCAATTCAAGCTAAGGGTTGTTTACAAAAAATATTTTCTCTCTCTCTCTCTCAAAAAAAAAACGACATCAAACTTTGTCCGAACAAATATTTTGCTCAGAACAAATGGATAAATCGACCTGAAAAGCCAAAGATTGTTCTTTAAGTAAAAAACCGAAATTCGGCAACAAAATTATCTTTAAATAGGACTATTTTTTTTAATACGATCAAACGCTTTGGAAATAATTTTTTTTTGGGCTGATTTCTGATAAGCTATCAAACTGAACATAAATAGAAAGTTTTGTGATTGTGAGAGAAATTTTATTTGGCTTGAGTTAATTAATTTAATAATTCAAAGAATACCATTGTAAACTAATATTATCTATTTCTCAATAATAGTGTTTAAATAGTTGATATTTACAAGTAGGTCTTGGACAACAAACATTGCGGATGACGCCCATTGTGCTAAATATCTAAAAATATTACTTTGCAATGTTATTCTTTGCATTAATAAATTTATGAGCTCAAGCCTAATAAAATTTCTCTAATAGAAAATATATTTATTAATGTTTATTGTTATACGTAGCGAACTGTGTCAGTTCTAATAAGCGCTATTAACTTTTGAATTACTCATTATATTGATAACCTTTATTCATTATTATGGGCAGGTTTTATTTGCATCATCTTCTAGTACTCCCTCATCAGAAATCTTCTGCTTATTATATTAATAAGCATTGGCATCTTCTCTGTAACATAATCCTAGTCATTAGCATTACAGCATGGAAATGAATGGTTCATGTTCATCATCGATATTATGAAGATGTGTTATCAATATCTCTTCTGCCTCTTCTAGATTGTATATTATTATGGTCCTTCTTGTGATACTTTCACTTGCAGAAGCTAGTTTTTAATTAAATATAAATTTTAATTCCTGCACTATGAATGTCGGCTAATTAATGAAATAATTGTGTAAACTACGTTTTATATTACATAAAGAATTATGTTGGTATGATCTTGCATGAACAGGTATTTAGAGATCATGTTTACGAAGAGTTAAAACGTGGTGCTCTAGGACAGACTAAGAGAAATTTGTATTTCCCTGAAATCAGCGATTTTTAATTGGCTGCTCACGCTAACTTCTATTAGGAACAACTGTATATATGTATATTAAAATTTGAGTTTTTAATCCCATTCATCATTTATTAGAACCTAAAATATTGTTTTCAATTTTTTAAATTTCGTTAAAAAAAAATGTTAAATTTGGGATTTACGATACATACGTATGAAATTTTTTTTATCGGTTATAATTGATGTCAGAAAATGTTGATATTATATATTTTAATATCTATGGTTAAATAGAATAAAAAAAAACAATTTTCAATTGGCTATTTTGATCCAAGCATTCAAAACTTTAAATAAAGTATGCAACTTCTAAGCAAATATTTTTAGTATTTGGTTTTTAGATGATGGTGAATATTGTTATCTTGAGAACATAGAATATCTCTAAACCGCAAAATATGTGCCACCTTAATATACCCATTCATATATAGGGTGGCTATAGGTTTAAATATGTTATTCCGCATACATGCACATACAAGAAGAATTGCATAAAAGAATAAACTGCCAGGAAAAACCAGTTGAAAATTGATAAAAAAACAATTATCAACGAACTAAAAATTAAGGTGCATTTTATATTAGAATTTTGTAAGTACAAAAAATTCCCATATAAGAGTACAAGGCTAATAAAGGAGGTATTGGGCCGCGAGCGGCAATGAGCTGTTCCTTTTGCATGGCAAATGAATGCGGCATATTTAGAGCGGTAAATGTTAAAATATTATATTGATTTGTTTATCACATAAAAATTGTACAACATTTGTACAACAATTTGTATTTCTTTTTTTCTGAAATTAATTTTTCTTCGTAGATTTTGTCCATTTTAATTCTATTCAAGTAAACTATACTCTGTCACAAATTATGTGCATGTGTATGGCAACTTCATTTTAAATTTAAATAAAATTCAACTTTGCCGCATGGCCGCTTCCCACAACAGCCAGATTAAGTGAATTGCGCTACTTTAAACTTTATGTATGAAAAATTTTGTGAACAAACAAAATATTCAATCACGGGTAATACTGTTGCCGCTCGTGGCCGCATGCCGCTTAAATTGGCCTTCCACTATAAAGTGTCTCCTGACATTTCCACCATGCAAATTTTTTTTACTTACTTTCAAAGCATTTTAAAAATTGTTTAAATTTGACATTTAATGCTTGTATTTTATTCATGGAATAATGTTAATAAAATCATAATTTCACTCAACAAATGACAATCTCTGATCTAGTTTAATTACTTACAGTCCTTTTTTAAACAATTAAATTTTCCTAGCCTTAATTTTTATATAAAATTTCATATATTTTTACTACCAAAATATATATATTGAATAACTTTCCAAATGTTTGTTTTTATCTTTTATTATTTATATGTTATTTGTTATATTTCCAACAATTGCCAGAGATTTGTTAATATTTGTGTTACATTTTTTATTAAAAAAAAAAAACTATTTCAATTTAAAAATTTTTCTATTAAAACAAGTGGGTGTATCAACAAAAAATATTCTGTTATTAATTTGTTTAAAAAATTCTAAATCGGGCTTATTAAGGTCATGTATTCTAGGCAAATAAAAGATTATTTCATAATTTATTTTTCCGACGTTTCGTTGGAGATTCCTAACATCATCAGGGATTCTTGTTCTGGGTATAAATATTTGCCAGCAATATTTTATATGTACATTTTAACAAAACTAAATTTTTTATTTGAACGCCTTTTTATTAAAATTAAAAATCAAGTTTTAATAAAAAAATTTTAAAATAGAAAATTGAATTTTAATTACAAAAGTTAAATCTATGTCACATTATTTGGGGAATTTCCAATAAATCATTTTGTTGTTACACATAGTGAGCATAGTGGAGTCATGGATGGTTTTAAATTTAATTTAATTTAATATTATAATTTTTGGTAAAACCAGCATACATATATGTATTTGTATTTATTATTTATTAATAAAAATAAATAACACAGAAAAAATTATTACCCGACAAAATTTAATTAAATTTTAATTGAGTCTTAATTACTTTTTAATTAAACTTTTAATCATATCAAATAAATTTATATTTGAAAAACAATTTTCAATTAAATAATATAATATTTTTTTTAATTAAAACTACTTTTAATTAAATTTTTACAAAATATTTTAATTGATACTACAAATTCCTTCATCGGTCCACTTTCAATTAAATATTTAATTTAATATACGAATATTTTAATTGAAAATCAATTTTAATTTTTTCTGTGTAACAATGGAACATTATTAATGTAAGAAGTTAAAGGAAAAGTAGAAGCCCAAATAACACAAATGGGATTTAGTTATTGAAAAAAAAATTCGATTTCGAAAGGTATCCTAAACTCGTTTTCAGACAAAATGCGGCACAATAACAAACTAAAGTCTGGACAGCAGACTCAACTACAGATTGTACGGGCCAGACTACAGAGCAGACTGATCAGACTAATAAGACTACACAGTAGACTGATCACACTACAGAGCAGACTGATCAGACTACACAGCCGGCTGACCAGACTTCAGAGCAGACTGATCAGACTACAGAGCATACTCATGAGACTAGACTAAAAGGCCTTAATGAAATAATTTAAGTCCTTCGAATACATATAATAAAACCTTTTTCCTTTTATTAGATTAGGTTACAATTTATTTAAAAAAAAAAATCAATTAACATCAAACAAAAATTTTCATATCTTAAATAAATTCTTCGTAAATTTGATTAAAAAAATTCGGAAAGCAGCATTAACGTCTTAAACACAAATTTGAATACATCAAGTTAACTTCTTGAAATTCTTAAGTTTAGTGTTTTGATTTGTAACCCTGAAGCAATTAAATTTATTTCAAAGTACCACAACCAACGTGATGTAGGTTATGCAAATATAGATGCTTCACAAATAAAGAAGAAAAAAAGAAACGCAAACAAACATTCTACTTCCTATGCATGACATGTGTTAATACCAATACTTTCAATGAACTGTAATCTCTTGTTTTTTTCTTTTGATGCAATTGCAGTTGCAAAATCCATTTAAAATGCACACACATTTACAATCACGTAATACTAAACTACAGCTGGTTGCAGCATTTAAAACTGCATCTGCAGTATGTCTGACACAACTGAGTCAGACTCCCATATAATACAGAATTTAATATACATAAATATGTATGCACGAATGTGTGAGGTGACAGAATGAAAATCTATATTTATAAAATATTTATATATTTGTAAAACACTAAAAGATACCGAAGAGGAGAAGAGGGGGGCAATGAACAGTGTTGCCAGAAAATGAATTTCAAAATATGCTAAAACTTGAAAAACTAAGTGCTAAAATGTTTTACAGAAGAAAAAAAAGTGCTAAATTTTTTCAATGTAACAATACAATTTTTATTTCAAATATCACAAACATAAATTATGGTTTTCTCTAATTTTGTTCATAACAATTGTTGACTTGCTTTAATAGATTACATTTCATATACTAATTCAAAATTTTCCTTGTTCAAAGTTATTTTTTATCTCTCCGAAAGTATTTTTTGAAGTAAAATAGTAAAAATTTTTTCAAGAAAAAAATTTTTTTTTTCAAGCAAATTATGCTAAAAAGCATTTAGCATTATTTTTAAAAATTTCAGTGCATTTGCGAGAAACAAAATGCTAAATCTTGCACTGAAAGTGCTAAAATGGCAACACTGACAATGAATCAAATACCCCTAAAGTTAGGCAGTGAGTGTGAGAGCATATAAATTGTGATTTAACGCATTGAGCAGAGTAAAATATATATAAAAAAGAGGATTTCATTTTGGTTTTCCTTTTTTTCATTACTATGCTTTTTTTTTTTGAATGAAATCAAAATAAAAGGAAATAAATTTAAAATACTGCAGTTGATTGTAGCAGACATGTTTCAATAGTAAAACAATAAACGATAAGCATTGATGACAATGTATTTGTAATATATACATATGTATATACGCACACACTTAGTTACTTGAAAAAACATTTGATTGGAATTGTTACAGAAAGGAAAACGGAAATGAAGGGAATAGACAAGAGGAAATACTTGAAAATAAGTAATCATAAATAAAATCACGTAACATGTAACTAGAAATATAAAAGTGCGATTTCGATAGAAAAAAAAATAAAAAATATAGACAGTCATATAAACAAATAGTTCACAAAAGGTATAGAAAGAAACAAACAATATTTAGCTAGAAATTCTTGGGGTATGTAAATCTACATATACATATGTAGGTTTTCCTAACAGGTGAACAGGAGTAAAGCATTTGTTTACGTACATGTATGCCCTACAAGGAGTGACTAATAAAGAATGAAGGCATATAATGGAAAAACTGTATTGTAATACGGGTTTTTTTATTATTAAAATAACACATTGTATATAAGAAAATTGTACTCAATTCTGAAGGAAGGGGGCTTTAGCTTCATATGCAGTCTCTTGGTTTCTATAGCGTGTTATATTTAGAACTTTTTTAATTTAAAATAAAAAACTTAAAATAAAATTGAATGTGGCAATTTTTATTATTGTTCAAAAGGATAATCTTTAAAATTTACTTATTATAAATAATTTCATTAAAATACTGGCAGCGACTACACTGTTTTTTCTCCATTAAGAAGGATTCGATTAATCTTTTCAGCATTGTTGACAATATATCGCAAATTGCGATTTTGACTGCACATATGCACAAAAACGTTTCTCACACAACTTTGACTTTCGTAATACAACTGAATAATTTAAAGACGTTGTTGCGAATGAATTTTCAAACAATACTGAATAAAAATAAGATGGCAGTATGACACCAGTCAACTGGAAAAAAAGACAGTTTAAAAAACTGATAAAAAAAAATTTAAATTATTGATCAAATTGATCAAATAGATGACATTTACTGATAGCAAGTCTGCCGTTACTAGTATAGCAGGTCTCTACTCGACTTTAAAGTTACCCATAGAATGACACACGGTCTTTGAATAAGATAACGACATATTCTAGGATAATTTTATATGGGCTCCTTTACACAGTACCATCCAGCTGACGAACTAGCCAGCAGGCGTGCAATGATGACCGATGGGCAACCCACTTGTGCTACTGCGAGGTCAATATGGCCCTACGGTTCAATCATTATAATTAGTTTGAGACAGTATATCACCTACTCTTCTAATGTCCAGCCCTGTCATCTAAGGTGTCACTTTTCTAGCGTACTTGGAAGAGCTATCCAGGATGAATCGTAGACACATCTATTCATTCGCCAAAGAATCTAGGTGGTTCAAAATGAAAACAACATGTGTTGATGGATCGACCAGTTGTTTACATACCAGGTAACTAGTGGACCCAAGTGAACTATTTTTATAATGGCTTCCCATGGAATCTAACCTAATATTCATTAATAATGCCATCTATCCTAGTGAGTACCAAAATAACTAATAGAAAACGTGCTAAATCATAAAAATCTAATAAGAGACTAGTCTCTAGTCTAGATTCCAGTCTAGTCTCTAGTATAGTCTCTAGCCTAGTCTCTATTCTAGTCTCTAGTCTAGGGTATCCCGATAGACTAGGCGAAAGTGTACCGGACTATCAGTCGGAGGGTCGCGGGTTTAATTCCCGCCAAAGACTTTGGGTGTTTTCTGCAGATAAGCCAAAGGCTTTTCAGTTTGTGTTTGTTAATTAATCTTTGTTAATTTAATATTTGTTAGTCTCTATGCTAGTCTATAGTCTAGTCTAAACTCTAGTCCCCAAGCTAATATCGGTTCTATGTTCTGGTACAGTTTCTCAACTGAAATTCTAAATTTGTTTTAAAAACCATCATATAGAGTACTGAAAATTCGCTGCAAATGATTGTTTAACAAGAAATACCATTTTCCAATATTTACCCAGACCTCATGAAATCAACAATATGATGACGCTGTTCTTATCAGCTCTTCTTTCGTATTCTCACTGATTGTAATTGTATTGTGTGTGCTTATTCATATACAACTATATGTGTATAAATGTCTGTCTCTCCTTCATACTTATATTTCCTGTATTGCAGGTAATGTACAATAAGAATATATTTGCTGCAATGATTTTCATAGCCTGAATTCTACATAGCTCGTTACGTTTTTCTTGTATGCTTTCAGGCTGTTGCTTTATAATTTTTAGCATTTTTATTTTGCCTCTTACAAATATGTATGCTATACTTTTTGTTATTTTATTTCCATATTTAAGCAAACGAGACGACAAATAATTTTTTTTGTTTTTGTGTGTGTTTGTTTTGATATTGATAATAATAATGTGCAGGAAATTGCTGCTTTTGTGTGCCATAATGATATACAGTAAAAGCTCCCATAGGCGGACACCGACCGTCGAGGCATTTTTGTCCGCCTAGAGGAGATGTCCGTCCAAGGTATAGTTCGTTAAAATACTTCGGGATAAAATTAATAAATACATATTTACCTGTTTATTATTTAGTGACTACGATAACTGTGATCAAAAAAAAATTTCAAAAATATTTTCATTAAACTTTTATTTTTCCCCTATTCATATACAACATACATACATACATATGTATGTTTGTACATACTTTTATTTATATTCAGAGTAGCTAATTAAATTACGTACAAAGGCAAGAAATATTATATATATTTTAAATAAGGCTGACCTATCTAAAATTTGAAATAAACAAACCTTTTTGCAATGGCACGAACTGAAAGTTTTTCATTTTCTGCAGTATCAATTGCAGACACTTTTTCTTTTAATGAAAGAGAATTTTATGGAGCCATCGTAACATCTTGCGATTTTTAAACACACTAACTTTTAACTTTGACATCATATTTAATGACCATCCATCAATTATTATATAAACCAGAATAAAAAAGGGGAATCACAATTTAGATTTTGTTTATGAACATCTCATCAAAATACATACATAAAACAATAAATCGGGGAATTACCACACTACGCAATGTTAATCTGATTAAGTTTAACAATACACACTCAATAAAGTCAAATGTAATCTCTTTCCTTAAATATGTTTTCTTTGCTCATTCTATGCGATGAACCAAAATATAAAAATTTAATCAGCTTTGCCTTTCGTAATATATGCACATATATGTGTCACTCTATGGGAGATGTTTTTGGAAAAACAGGTGTCCGCGTCCGTCCAAGGGAGCGTCCGTCTAGGGGAGATGAATTTGTTCTAAAAATACGACCTTATTCACGAGACCTAGAAAATCGTCCGTCTAGCGGAGATGTCCACCTATTAGAGCTGTCCGCCAGTGGAGCTTTCACTGTAGATGTTTTTGGTGCTTTGTTATAATTCTAAGTGTTTGTTTGTAAGTTGAAGAGTGTTATTTTTTTTTTGTTGCATTACTTTGAAGTGTGTAAGGGCTATCAGTCTATCGAAAAAGAGATATATACTTTTCTAATGTTTCTTGAGATCTATTGTAATTGCGCAAACAAATCATGATTGTAGTTGGACATAAGAAATGATTTTATTTTGAAAGAAATTTTATTTTATTTTTAAATATATTGTGTTACAAATTGTTCTATATGTAAACTTTTATAACAAACATTTTAAAGTGGTCAAAAGTACAAACAGTACTAGCGCCTGGATTTTTGTTTGTGAAAAAATTAACTTTAACTAATATGTATGTATATGTTCGTATTTCTTAAAGCTGTTTAATGTACTTAATTAGTTCCAAATATATATTTGCAACGAATTTTTCATTATTTTTACCCGCTTGATTGCTTTTCTTGAACAAACAATTTCCATACTTCAAATGCCTTGCAGTTATTGACAGTTGAATGCGATTGTAGAACAAAGATTTTTCATATTTTCTTCTCTTAAATTCATATCATTAAGACCACAACCTCAATTTTAAGGTGGTTTTTATATAATTGAAATTTGTCACTGTCATATATACATATGTATATGTACGTATTTATTAATACACGTTCATTTTTTTATATTTAATTTTACATTCGTTTTTTTCTTACTTTTCTTAATGCTGGGCTTTAAAATAATTACATTAAAGCGCTTTTAATTAAAAACACGCAGTCGTCTATAGGTAGTCGACAATAAAAACGATTGCAGCAGCGACAATAAAAAGCAAAAGTTATACATATGTAAATATATACTTGTATATATGTGGTTTGTACAGGGTGTTTTTAAAATATGAGAAATTAAAATTTTGAAATAGCTATGTATTTGAATATGAATATAAGATTTCATTTGCATTAAGTGGCTTAAAATAGCATAAACATGTTTTACAAAATTCGTAAAACAGTGCGAGTACTTAATAAAAAACATATAATTCATACCAAAAATTACTAATACCACTCGTAAGACAAACTATGATTTTTGTGTTTATTTGTTATATGACACGTATGAGTAATTTTAAATTGATGCGATAAACTTAAAGTTATTATTAGAAAAAAAAATTTTTTTTTGAGATTAAATAACAGCAAAATATGCACTTTCTTATAATTCTAAGAGATTCAAAAAAGATTTTCCAACATTATTTGTATTTGCTATTTATTTAATAATTGATGACTCTTTTTGTGCGACCCTTTAAAGTTTAAGTACATTTTGTACTTTTTTCTATGTACACTCATACAAATTCTATGTGTACTCATAAATATGTAGGATTCTGTATGTTAATACTATGTGTTTTTGATATTGTATGCAAAGCAATAATATAAAAAGTATATATAAATGTTTGTTCATAAGAATGTTTTATGTTTCAAGGCAATTATGTGAAAAAATATAGTAGAAATTTTGAATAGTAAAAGTAATGTATATAATTTATTTTATATTAAGCTTAAATATCACTGATTAACATATATATATTTTTGATTTGATATTTCAATGTGTTATCATTTTTTTTTTGTTTTTATTACAAATTTGTCAAACGAATACGATATTTATATTTAGTTTAAAGAATAGGCTTCTTTAGAAAATTCTTAATAAAACAGTGCTAAAATTAGCATTTCTGCTTTAAAATATATTTATACTCTTACTACCATGTATGGCTCTCATGATATTCATTTAAAACTGAAATACAAAAACCGCCACACACTTCTATATGAAGTGGCACAAAACAGAAAAAATCATTTTATGAATGTAATGAAGAAAAAACCACAAGTTTATGTACAACGATAACGTTGACGTTGACGTTGATGTCGAAAAGGGAATTAAAACCAAAAAAGAAAAATGTCACCCTATATATGTCTGTCTGTCTGCCTTTGTATGTGTGTTTGTATGAGTGTACGAGTATATCCTCAAAATGCTTTATTGTGATACAATATCCAGCTACCAGCATTAAATACATCAGTAGAGCTGTTTCGTTATTATATATTTCTACTGATTGCAGACGGAAATTAGTGTACATTAAAATGAATAAAAGAAGAAAGACAGATGGAACTAAACATAGTAAATGAATGGCAAAAAAGAAACAATACATTGACATTTGAAAATCAAAATGAAAATGAAAAGGGAAAGAGAATCAGCGAAAATAAAAGTGAATTAAGGAGTAATAATTATTTAACCTCAAATGACGTTTTTTATATGTTTGGGTTTTTTTTTTTTTTGTTAGCAAATAATTGCGTGTGTGTATTAATTTTAAATAACAATGTATAGATATATAATTTAGTAAATTAGTATTTAGTGTTACTTTTTTTCTCCTAAAAAAATACAACTTGTTTTCAGCCTGTAATTAGTGGGAGAGTAGTGCGTCGGAAACCTTGAAATACTGTTTAAAATTAAAATTAATTATTTGATGAATTTATCGCTCTATCATTAGACGTTGTAGTGAGTTTTTGAGCTTTCTTATATTTAGAAGCACAAAAATTAAATATTTTCTTATATTTGTAACAAGGTATACCTAACGTAGAACATTGGGCGAATTTGGAAAAAGCGAAATAATTCAGTAATTTCTAAATGGTAAATACGATTGTAACAAAATTACATATTGCAACATAGGAAGAGCTTTTGAGTATAAATTATGACTTTGGACCTCATAAACTTTACAATTCTTTGTTTGTAGTTCGATTTCAAAGATTATATTATATATGAAATCTAATATTTGAATGCTAACTAACCTTTCTCATAGCTATATATTGTCGTCAAAAATCCAAAAGTACGTATGATAAAAAAACACATTCGAGTTTTTGATTGATTATTATTTTTTAGGTTATCTTACGGTTCTTTAGCAATTTTTAGATTTTTGCGACCAAAAATAACGTTTTTATATCGTAATTCATAATTGCATAACGTATTAACATGTGCATTATTTTCTCATGTCAAATGAACGTATCTATAAACTTGGGGTAAAAAATGAAAATATTTGAATTTTTAATTAACAAAGCAAATTTATGATGATACGTCATTTTGTGTCAGAAAACACAAATACATACAAACTTAACAAATATAACTTAAAAAATATTGCGAAAAATATAGTTTTTTTCGCTTGAATTATTTTATTTGTTCTGCTTTAGTTCCATATTCCATCAATTGTTTCTATACCTGAAGAATTTTTTTTATAAAATTTGTTGCTTCTCCTGTAAAAGTGATGTTGTCTTTTACAGTTTACGAGATATTTGCATATGAAAATAAAATTTTTATCTTTTTAGCCTAGTTTTTTGCTAATAGCGGAAATATTTTCCGATTTTTTCATATATCTTTCTGTGCTAAACTTTTTATTAACTTATTAACAAATAATTGTTTAAAAATCATGACAGGGCCAAAAGTTATACAAATTTAAAAAAAAATTATATGTTATGTTATTTTTCGCCATTTTTTACATAAAAAGGTACTTCTTTTCTTTTTACATTATTCAAGAAATTTCCAATAAGACTTATTAGCGTATTTATATTTTTCTGAAAGCTAACTCTATATATAGAATATGTAGTATGAAAAAAAAAATTAAAAAACTTTGTTACTGAGGGGACAGGAATCATACAAAATATAGATATGAAAAATTCATTTTTATGGCAAATCACATAGTCGATATTTCAAAATGATAACCGAATTTCTATTGTCCAATATATTCATAATTATTCTGCAAAGAGTTTCTATAACTACGCCCCTGGTATAGACACAAAATCTAAAAAATTTAATTTTTGGGATTTTTAATTTTTTTTGGAAATTTATAAATAATTTTAAATTATGTTTTCACTTTAGCGTTTTGACAAAAATTTCTTAATAAATGCAACATTTTATTAAAAATTATTAATAAATAAAATTTTTATTTCAGTTTAAACAATTTTTGTATCCCCAAAAAAGTTAAGATAACTTATTTTGTTTTCCATAAAAGTCTTTCATTAAATTCGTATTTCTTGAAATTGTTATATATTTTTAATAAGTATAAACAATTTCCTATTTATTATAATATGTCTTGCTTACCTTTCCCACGTATCAACTTAACTTGGAAATGTTTAACAACTCTTCTTGTGGTAGGTAAATATAGGAAAGAAAAAAACAAAATTTGATACAGGAAAAGATATGTCTATATTAAAGATATAACATAAATAAATTTTTGACAAATAAGAAATTCCTGGAAGCCTTTTTGGAATATAATACAAAAATTATTTATTTTGTTTTTTTTTTTGCGGAAATAAATAAATTTTTAAGACTTTGAAAGACGATTTTACATGTCCAAAATTTTGCTGAAATGCTACAAAAAGAAATCATACATGTATTGAAAATCGAATTCATTAAGATAAACTGAAGTATAAGAGATTGTATGTGTAACCTTGCCAACACCAAAGCCAAATATGCAAGGCGCTAAGGTAACTTGGTGGTACCAAAAGGATGTGATATGAGCTGTTAAATCTAGCCAGACCGTCACAGAGAACCTGTATCAAATGCAAATGATTCGTTTCAAGCGTGCATTGAGCGAAAAATGTCGAGAATATGCGGCCAGACATGAAAGCTTAACATTCCATAATGAAAACGTTTGACACATGTTGTAATACTTTTAAAAAACTATTTAGAAAGAAATGGTTGCTTAGTTTTGTTTCACCCACTTTATATTTCAGACCTTGAGCCATCTATTTATTTCGTTCAGTGCTTTCGCTTCAGAACGGGTTATCCTAAATTGGCTTTATTCGTTCTTGGCCTCAACAGTTTATTGGACGAGGAATACATAGGCTATCAGAACTATGGGAAAAGGTCATAACAATTGCCAAAACTTTAAATAAATTTATATTTGTACAAATGTTTCAAACTAAAAGCCAAAAATATGGAAAAATTCCGCAATTTATAAATTTGGTGAAACAGCAATGGCTTGGCATCCAATTTGCAGTTGTGGCCTGAAAAGCATCGCTTTTGTTACATCTTCAAATATGACTTATAACATTTATACAAATGAATGCTCATCTCAACTGAACTTACAAATAAATCTGGTAGACTCAATAAACAATTTATGAATCACTTAATTGTCTTCAGCATCCCTCAGTTGAACAGTTTAAGGCTATTGCCAAAGGAATTTTAAAGCGGACTGGTACCGTAGTTCTTGGCAATAAACAAATATTAAGGATTTGTCATGGTACATTGATGTGGACAAGTACAAACTGCAAGTGTATCCAACAGTTAAGGCAATCCATCAAAACGAAACCGCCAATATTTTTAATTTCTTCCTTTAGCTTTACTGAAGTATTAATATACAAGCATCAATTTGTGATTAAAAAAGTATTTCATCGCTCTTTTTTTTTTTTGCATGAATATTAAAACATTTATTGTTACATATTTTAAATCATTTTTCATAATAAAAATTACCCTACTCAAAATTAAATTATATGAAAGAATCAAAACTCATATCAATTCAGTTTAATGTGTGTTAATAATTTGCTCAATAAAATTAAAACCCATTTCAAAACTATAGCCATATTGAAAAAAAACTTAAATTGTCATAAAAAGTATACTGATACTGTAATAAAATAAAAATTATAATAAATTGAGTATAAAAACATGATTTACGTTTGCTTAATAGACAAAACACTTACCATGTTTTAAGTATAAAAATATAAATATACCTAGTATATAGAACAAAATCTATAACCATAAATATTAAATGAAAAAAAAGGAAAAAAGTAAAAAATGTGTATAAACAAGTAAGAGTTTATATCCAGCTGTACCGAATCATATGTACCCAACACCAAATTAAAGTAGTGTAATCTATAAATACTAGAAACTAATTTTTGTTACATTTTGTATCGGCAACGATAATTATATTGTTTTTTTTTTATTTTCCGGATCCCTTAAATGAGTGCTAGTATCTATTATTTGAATTTTATGTATGTTATTTTAATTTTATCTCAATTACAACATGTACAAGAATTTTATGAATTTTCCAATTATTCCACAAAGTATGCGAAGATGTCCTTCATTCCGAATTGAACTTTGTTTTTATTTTTGTAGTGTCTAACGAATTACTTTGAAACTTCAAAATTGTCACTTCTGTATACTATGTGGTTATTCTTGAAAGTGGAGCTTGTATGGGAGCTATGATCAATTATGGGCCAAATTTTATAAAAGCCCATAATATAATTTTTATATAGTTATAACTGATCTGTGTAAAATTTCGGTTCTATATGGATGTTTATGTAGTTTAATGCATGCAATTATAAACAACGATTTATAAGTATAAGTATTTTATTTGTTGCAACTTGATAGTGATGTTGGCGCTGCGACTAATGCCCCCAAAGAAATAAACCAAAAATGGCCCAAATTTTAGGGTTACATTTCATTATGAATTTTAGTCATATTTTTTTATGAAAACATACACCAAAGGTTTTTATTATTAAAATTTTTTTGATAATTTTCTTGGCTGGGATTCGAACCTGGGTTGTTGAATTTACATATGTAAATTAAAAAAAAACTGAAGAAAAGGAGGCAACATGAAAATAGAAATTAATAAATAAAAAACTGATAATTACAGCAAATTTCGAACCACCAAAGGTAACACTGGTTAAAAGATTGATGTTTGTCTGTTGGCTAGCAGGCACCGCAGTGGTGCAGAGGGTTAGAACGCAAAGAATTCTGATGAGAGAAAGTGGTGTTTCTCGAAACATATGTAAATTCAATAACCCAGGTTCGAATCCCAGCCAAGAAAATTATCAAAAAAATTTTAATAATAAAAATTTTTCAAGTTGTAAAACAATTCCTAGCTTTAGTAAAAATAATTTAATGAAAATTAAATTTAATGAACGCGAGCCTAACTTAAATAAATATCAAACATTTTTTATGAAATATTCCTAAATAGTAATAATGAAAACCACCAAAATTTTTGGGGTAATTAATGACTTTTATATATTTAATATATTTTAAAATACTAACGAATGAAATTTAGCCTAACAGTACAATATCAAAATTATTTTAAATTTAACGATTTGTTGTAATTTTTTTCCTCTACAAATGCAAAATTACCCAAAAAAAAAAAAGTTAAATTTAAACCCAATAAAAATGGAAAATGGCCCAAAAATTTCGTGTTTTTGTAAGCAATGTATTTTTTGGACTACTCTTCGTTTTTTTTTTTTGGCCATTTTTCTTAGAGCCATTAGCCGCAACGCCAGTGATGTTTACAAGGGACTGTATATACATATGTGCCAGTGATGTTTACAAGGGACTGTATATACATATGTATTAGTTGTGTTGAATTTTAACTTAATAGTAATCTTTATAAGATATTTATGCTCATTCAAATGAATTTCGGAAGTGGACTTTGTATGAGGCTATGTGAATATATGTACCGATGTATACAAAATATCATTTTAAGATTTCAAACTGCATGAAACTTATTTTTGCAGAATTTTTGTATGGATACTGCTTTTTTATACAGATTTATGTACTATAAAGCCATATTCCGGGCTATAAGTCGTGCACCGATTATTACCATTTTCAACAAGACAAAAGTCCTTCTAAAATAAAAATAAAATGTGCAATATTTCATGATTATATCTGTATTAGATATATTTGAAAAAAATTTTAAAAAATATCTAAAAAAAATATAGAGGTTATCTAAAACTTTTTTCTATTTTATTATTTTGTACTATGTCTCTGTTATGCCTTTAACAAACGGACGCACATGAATCGTCTTTGGATCTTATGAGGAACCAGAATATATAGACTTTTTGGTTATACAAGCAGAATTTATATGTCTTACAAACCCAATGCCAAATTGAATATACCCACCAAGGTGTTGGGTATAAAAAATATAACAGCAAAGCAATACAAAAGGGAAATATTAAGTTTCGATATAAACAATATTATGGTTAATAAATCTATTTAACAGACAAAAAATATAGATCAATGCACACATAAACTTATACGTAAACACATACAAATATACAAATGTACATTTGAAGAAAAAGCATATCCTTCATATAATAACCTACACATGTTTGTTATTATTTTTGCGTCTATACTTAAACAACAAAAAATACTTATACACAAAATTAAAGCTACATACATAGTATAACATAAACACACTTTTAAAAAGCACCAGCAAGAAAATATACATACATATATAAAAAAAAAACACTTCATACTCACACATGTTATAAATTTCTATCTAGATATATGTATAAGTATTTGTATGTTTTTATAGTGATAGTCATTAAGAATGTCCTTGCCAGTTATGTATACAACAAAAAAGAAACAAAAAACAGAAAAACAAAACTAGAAATACTATATATACGTTTACACAAACAAAATCACATAAAATACCTAAACATGCATACAGTGTCATTTAAACGTTTATTCTAAAATATCAAAATAATATTTAGTTATTTTTTCTCTCGTTTTCTAACTCTCTCTCTACATGTATAGCGTTTTTCGTTACTCATAAACATTCAACCGCAAGAGAAACTGGAAAAATAAATAGTAACAAAAACTAAAAAAGTTTACATGTTTAGCCGACACTTTAGCACGCATATATTAATAGTATGAGGGTAGTTTCATATTGTGGAAGAATGTATTCATATTTTAGCAAGCAAATGTGTCAAGTTCAGTTTTTTTTTTTTTTTTTTGAAAATTGGGATTTGAATACCAAATGTTATAACAAGTGAAAATATTTGTCGAATTTTATGCCAACCTTCTGGTTATTTGCAGGAATTTTTGTGTTACTTCTTTAATTTGAAAACAAGTATCGCTGAAGTACACAGATTGCTCAACGAAGTTAATGGTAAAGGTATTACAACGATTTTAGCGTGTAGGATATATTTTGTGCTGTTCTGAAAAAGTTTAAAGACCAAGAATTCGAAGCATTATTATAGGAATGGATTGTTGTCAAACTTAATTCAAAATGATTATGAGCTACAATTACAAAATGTTTGCGAGCAGAAGGATTCATACAAAAGCAGGGAAATTGAGTCCATATTTAGTATGATTTTTTTAATATCCACGGCGCTAATGTTATAATCTGTATTTATTGGCAACAATAGGCTACATCTCTTATAAGTTGCTGAAATCTGGCCACCATTCGTTTAAAGCGATCATTGACCGCAAATCGTACAGCATATGTGGCAAGTTATGACAACACTCGGCTACATGTTGCAATAAAAGAAGAGGTTGTCAAGCTTAGCTTCATCCGCCTTGTAGTCCAGACATGCATAACGCTATCTCAAAGACACATTAACTTTAGAACAGTGTAGCCGAAATTGGCTTGATTTGCTCTTGGGCCCAAAAGATAAGCAGTTCTTTTTGCACAAGATCCAAAGGCAAGAGGTTCTAGATAGATAACAATCTTTATAAAAATTTTAATTTGCAATTTAGCTTTGAAAAAATCTTGCCCTGTATGTGTTTCATATTTTAAGCCATAAGCAATAATATAATTATTGTTTTACTATATTTAATGTCTTAATTTTAACATATAGCCAAAAATACACTATTGCCACAATACAAAAGTCTTCACTATTCTTAGGAAATTTATAAAAAATACTTTAATTTTCTTTATGTAAAATCGTTTTCTATTTGATATCTAATGCTTATGAAAATATACGTAAAATGTGATTTCAAAAAAGTAAAAGAAAAAACACAAAACAAAATAAAATAAAATCTTACTAAGACAAACAGATAATACTTATGATAGGTACTATGTTGTATTTTTATTCTTATATATCTATGTATCTACAAATGTATATGCACAACAAACTATTAAAGATACTTATATAGATAAGTACAGGAAAAGGGAAATGAAAACAAAAAAACTTTATGTATTTACATATACATACATACATATACTAAGGTACATATGTACATATGTATTATAAATGACTTTGTATATGTTTAAGTATGTTTGAGTATTTTCATGAATGTCACTATACATACATATTTGTGTTGGCAAGATGTTAAAAAACTTATTCGTTTGTAATTTTGCAAAACATTGCGTGACTTTTGTCTATAGTTTTGTATTCTTTCAATGTCTCCTACTTATTATTCTTCTGTTTTAATGTTTGTCATACATATTCTTCGCTTTTGTGTTTAGCTTTCCGTTTCCGTTATGGTGATAGTTTTTCAGTTGAAAGAAATAACAGTAAATGCCATTAAAACCAAATGCAATTATGATATTTAAATAAAACCAGTTTTTGTTTTAATGTGTGCTATAAGTTTTGTGTTTTCTGTTATTTTTGCTTTTACTTTTTTGTGGCATAATTACACAATATGAAAATGATAATCGCAGACGTTAAACATGAAATAAAAAAAAAGTTAAATGGGGTGTGTTTATGCGAAATTGAAAACAATTTTGAAAATCAGACACTGAGAGAAATAATAAAAAGTTAGAGTGCAATATTCGGCTGTCCCGTAACCTAAACGTAATAAGAAATACAAAAACACTGGTTTTAGGACACGAATATCTTATTCTTTGGTTTCCATTCAGTCTTAGTGCAAATATTATTAGTATTTTATATATTGTTTAAAAGAAAATTTTACGACCAACATAGTTTATTTTAAATGTTTTTAAATTTTATCTAATTTTGACCATTTATAATTGATATAATTACCAATTCTTACCATAATTTACACAGTTTGCTTGATTTTCATAATACTCTTGAGTGTAATTTAACAATTTGTACAATTAAAAGAACATTTTTCCATATTCACATATTCACAAGTTATGAAACAGACTATAAAACAAAATATACAAAAGGGTAAAATTCAAGGTATGGATTTTTTGATTGAATTTGATCCTAATAACATTATTTACAAGAGATTTATGGATGTCATAGTAGAAGTGGACCAATTATGGACTGATAGCTTCTAAATTCAGTACACACTAAAGTGATTTCTATATGTTTTAGGCTTAGTTTGGTTGCATTTCATCTCAATAACGTTATTTACAAGAATTGTATGGTTCGTTGGGTATGCTGGGAAGTGGATTTAATTCCGCAGCTATTGCCAATTATGGGCTGACAATTACAAAATCCAGTAGCACAATTGCCGTATAACCGATATACATTTTTGTGGGTTAAATTGTTTTTCGGAAATAGTTCTTATATGGCAGCTACGACAAATTATGGGCTGAACATATTGAAACAAAGATTTTTATGCATATAAGGATATCTCATGTCGAATTTCAATATAATAACGGTATATTTAAGATACATATTAGTATTAGAGTGAATTTCGGGAGTGGACCTTATATGGGGTATATAGTCAAATATTGACCGATATTCTCAAAATCCAGTAGTTGGATGCTGGCATGTATGTAAATGATCCGTGTAAAATTTTGGATCGGTACCATTATTTATAAGAGATTTAAAAAAAAATTTTGTGAATTGATTTTTGTTTATATTTAAATAATATATGTAAAGTTTTGAGTCGGTACCGACATTTATAAGATATATATGTATAAAGATGAATGGATTTTTCGGATGTGGTCCTTATATGAGAGCAATGGCCAATTATGGGCCGTCCATCATAAAACTTATTACAACAATTTACATATCTACGAGAATTATTTATGCCGAATTTTAACCTGGTAACTATATTTATACCAGATTTATACGTATTTAAGTGACTTTTAATGGGGTCTATGGTCAAACATGGATCGAACAAACCAAAATTTCGTTTTGCGATTTCTTTTGACACTTACTTTTGCCGAATTTTGTATTTACAGGCATTTATTTATCATTAAGATAAAGATATTTGTATGGAGGCTATCAGTAATCATACACCGATTTTTACTATTTTTCTCATACTGTCTTCTTTTATCAAAAAAATAAAGTGTATAAAATTTTAAAAAATTGAAAGAAACATGTTCAAAAATATCAAATTTTTATGGAGGTTGTCTAAAATTTTGGTCCATAACTCTGGTTGTACTATACCGATTACGCTGATTTTCAATACCAAACTGCTTAGAAGAATTACAAACGGGTTTTTGGGAACCCTGTTTATTTTGGTTGTCTCCTTTCGACGTGAGAGTGTTTTACAGAGACAGACAGACAGACAGACGGACATAGCTTAATCGACTTAGAATTCCATAACGATCAAGAATATATATACTTTGTTGAATATCAGATGAATATTTCTCAGTGTTACACACGGAATGACAAACTTATATATAGCCTCATTCATTACTCATGGTGATCTATAGATTTAAAGGGTTCAAGAACGTTGTTTTCTAATAGGGGTATATTGCTATATACTCTAACGCTATGTACATGGTTTTAACTATTATTAGCTGCTGAAATCTGGACAGACCATCATAAGAAAGCCTATACCGCATACAACTGATTATGCAGCGTAATATTCCATCGTTGTGAAGTTTTACCTCAACCGCCATATAAGCCAGTCCTTTCCCCGTCCGACTACTATTTGTTTCGATTGCTGCTAAATGCTCTCTCTCTCTGGAAAACGCTTCATTTTAGAACAGGGTATCCGAAATTAAGTTGATTTGTTCTTGGCCTCAAATAATGTGGCGCAGAATCCAAATTCAAGCTGGTAAATTAAAAGAGTTGATGGTAATTATCCTGATCAACTGCAGTGACTGCACTCATTTGCCAAAGAAGGCTGAACTAAATCCTACAAATTATGTGTTCTTTTCTAATTTTTTAATATACTCAAACTCTTCTTTAAGTGTTCATATGATTTTCTTTTTCAAAAACAATATTAAAACTAATATTGTTTTATTATTATTTTCCTGCTTTTCTGTACATTTTTGTTTGCATGAGCATGTTTAGTAGGTGTGTGCTTAAATATGGCTGGAAATGTTACTGATAATTTTTATATTGTTTGTGTCTTAGATTATGTATTAATAAAAACATTAGTACACAAAACTCTTAAAACTCTTTAGTAACTAAAATGCAAAAGTTTTACCCACACCACAGTTTAGCAAACCATAAAATTGACTAAGTCATGCTCTTATCGTAGACACAAACTCTTGGCACAAATAAAAGAAGGAATAATCAAACAAAAAAAAACAAACTTTCGTTTAAACATTTAACTGAAAAGACAAACAAAGAATACGCATACAGGAATAAATATAAACCATTTCCAGGTGGCAAAAAATCACACAAACTCAAATAAAGTGAAAAAATATTTTAAAAGCAATTATTAAATTCATTATAGTATAAAATGCATACTTTATTATTTAATAATTTATAGAAAAACTTTTAACTACTTCAGTTCCATAAAAAGTAGCAGGAAACTCCTGAAACGACAATGAGTTTATTAGAAGAAATACGTAATGAACATGAACATGATTATAAACGTTTCAATTTGCCGTTCGAAAATAAAATATTGACATATACGTACGTACACATGCACACCCACTGTAACACAAATTGTGCTTCCAGAAATAATGGTTGCTGTTGCAAGAAAATCCTGGGCTAAGCAGCAACCATGAAAAGTTAAAAGAGAAACGTGACTTTAGTAGTTGTTAATAAAATATATAGCACAGAAAAACAATAACGAATGAGGCAAAATCGATTGCCATTACAATAACTAACAGCAAAAACAGAATAAGAAAAACAACAATAAAATATAAAATATGTAACAAGTTAGGAAAATCTTTAGAGCTACACTGCACGAGATTTGAATATGTTAAAGACAACGAATAAAAAATGCCAAAGAACATGGCAAACCTAAAAACTTATGAAACATTATCTAACAAAATGTTTGTCTTGCTGCAAAACATTGTTCATATTAAATCCGGATGCATAAATATTTTAATATTTAAAAAGCGATTGAATACCTTTTAACCGCACAAAATTGTTATTGATTTATTAGTATTAAAAAAAGCTAAAAAAAAAGGAAACAAAAACTAATTTGCTCTTAAAAAATCCTTGTTTTCACTTAAATGAATCTCATTAAATGTTGTGATCTTTATTATTTTTTTTTTATTTTCAAAAACTGCAGTACCAGTTCGCTTTAACTTTACTTGGACAATAGCCCAATATTGTTTATTTGGCAGAATTTGGGAACAATTAGAAATAGCATTTAGATAGTTTTAATTTTAAATAAAACACCGTCTTTCCGGCAATTATACAAAATTCGTGCCCAAAAGAACAAACAATCTTTGACATTTATTTTTTAAAAATTATTTTATTGAAATGTTGGCCCCGACTACGCTGTTTATTGTTCATTCGGAATACTGAATTTTCTATCACTTTCTTCAGCATTGCTACTAGTATCTAGCGGTGTACGCCTCTTTCTATAATTGCTATCTATTGCTATAAATAATTACAAGGTGGCGCAAAAGTAAACTTCCTAATCAGGCGATCTTGCTGGCCAGTGCAAATCGCCAAAACAGGGAGATTAGGCGCCCGGGAAATGCATCCTTCAGCATATCGGTTGTGGCACGTGCAGTGTGTGCCGTAGCACCGTCCTGTTGGAACCACATGTTTTCCAAGCCCAATTCATCAAGTTGCGCAAAATTTATAGCATTTTCTGGTAGGAGGATTACTTTTCCGCCACCTTGTACTTTAAATACACATAACCTTCGAGAAAAAGCACATCTGTATAGACCAGAACCCAAAATTTGCTGCTTATCAATATTAGACTTTGTTGCCTTTCCATGATGAATTGTCAAACAATACTAAATAAAAACAAGTATGAGTTTATATTCGGCTGCGCCAAATCCTATATACACCGCACAAATATATCAGTAGTGTGATTTATTTATACTTGAAACTAATTTTGTATCGATAACGATATCTGTACAAGTTGTATTATATCTGAAAAATATCGAGGTTGTCTGAAACTTTTTTCTATAACTCAGATCCTACTAAACCGATTTTGCCCATTTTCAATACTAACATTTTGTTGAAACAAAGAATGTACGGTAAAAATGTCAGTGTTCAAAGTAGTGCCTTCAATAGGCGGACAGAAAGACGTACATAGCTAAATCGTCTTAAAATCTCATAAGGGCCCAGAATATATAAACTTGTTGGTTCTACGACCAATATTTCGATGTGTTACAAACAGAATGACAAACTAAATATACCCCCAACTTGTTGGTGGTGAGTATAATAATATGGCAATATTACATCAGTCACAAGTGATCTGTGAAAAAAAAACAAATGAAAAAGGTACAAATATATCGCCCTGATTTAGATGCTTTTGAATAATGAGATCAACGTAGCAAAACTTTATTGAAGAATGGTGAGCTCTAATAAAAAGCAATTAACTTTTCTGCTGATATTCTTTTATATAGATATTCGAAGTTGGCGAGATGACAAGTGGGGTCCCTTTCAGACCACAAATCCAATATACTTAATACAAGCTTAGATGAGTACTTGGAATCATTACTTCTCTGGTTTGGAAAAACATTTGATTTTTAATACTTTTAATAAAAAGCGCACAGTTTTCAGTCTTTACTATAAGTTTGACCGATGCCATATGAAGAAAAGCAGCCCTATATCACTAATGAATCTACGCTATACTTCAGGAATTTCTGGGTATACCAGAAACACTTTATTTTGTAACCTTCGAATAAATATTTTTCCATCAGAATTTAATTTTGTTTAATCTGAGCAAAACATATTTCCCAAATTTTTCCAGTTTGTACGTTTCCCAGCAAAACACATTTTACATTCTATGTGCTCAATTAAAGAACCTTTCATGGACTACGGGCTTTTAGTACAGCATCTTGAACTCTATTTCTAATTGTGCGACTAAATCAAATTGGCAAATAAATCAATTTTGTGCTCTTCAGACGATCACAATCGGTTTATTGAGCTTGGCACTGATAAAGCAATGTCGTTGGTATCAAGATACTTTTTGTTTATTTGGAGTTTGTAATTTTTGTTCCAAATATATATTAAATAAACATTGAAAAAAAAGCAATGTCGTTGGTTTTCGCTTAAAGCTTCGGGTTTTACTTTTCTCTGAGTTACTTGAAAACCTTTGTCTTGCAACAATCCATTCTTTTTTTTTTAAACTTCAGTCATACATTTTACTTGTTTTCGCAGCTGAAAACACTTTTCTGAACTGAAGGCAATACAAAATGTTTGAAATAAAATTACATTTTTCTGAACAAATTCATTGGATTAAATTCTTTCTATGCATCATTGTAACTGAAGAAGGGGCTTCTTGTTACATTTACAAGAATGTATGTTTAAAAATAAATTACTGAAAAAATCGAAAGTCCTGATGACAGATTTTAACAAAAAGCTACTGTTATTGGCTGGAATTCATGTTAACAATATACTAATTAAAATTGCTCTACTCCCCTAACGCTGTATATAAATATGTATATATCAAGATTTTGCGTCTTAATTTAAAAATTTTTATTCTTTTATATAATGATAAGTAAAACATGCTTCCTTTTTATAAAATACACAATGACAAACTGTAGACAAACATTTACTTATATATCTGACTATTTTTAACTTTACTCTTAAACAAAACAATATTTAAATGCGAAATCAGGCTTAATTTACAATTAGTTTTTTATACCCACCACCATAAAGATGGAAGGTAAATATACAGATTTTGTCATTTAGTTTGCAACACGCTGAAATAGTAGTCGTAGAACCATTCTTTAGAAGAGTGGAATTTGTCCCAAGCAGTCTTTGTTTAACTGAAATGTTTGATATTGAAAATGAGCAAAAGCGGTCACAATATTTTGCTTGTATTATTTATTTTATAAAAGGACAAATCCTACTGAAAATGATAAAAATTTCTACATGATTTCTCCTAGTTCACATACAAATGTCTCTTTGGAGTATGACTGTATGAAACAAATTTCAAATTCAGCAATAGTAAGTTTCATGTTAAGGGAAATCACAAACCGATATTTTTTTGTATCGGTCTGTATCTTGTCGGTATATTGGATTCGGCGCAGCCAAATATATTGTTCTAACTTGTTATTGTGGAATATTGTAAAGCTAGAAATAAATGTTAAATTAATAAGTAGTTACATATTTAAAACCAATCAAATCATGTAAGAGTTTATATTGGGTTATGTCGAATCTTATGTTCCCACCATTAAATCACCTTCTATGGTGTGATCATCATATAATATTGTACCGTAATTTATTATACCCTACACCACCATGGTGGGGAAAATATATTTGATTTGTGGTGATGTTTGTAACGCCCAGAAATATTGGTCTAACACCCACCTTAAATTATACCGATCGACTCAGAATCACCTTCTGAGTCGATTTAACGATGTCGGTCCATCCGTCCGTCCGTCTGGATGGCTGGCTGGCTGTCCATGTAAAGCTTATGCGCTTATGAAGATATTTTAAAAAAATTTGGTAAGTGATATTTTTTCGACCCAATGATGGATAGGATGGGATTTTTGCAGCTTATAATATAAAGCGATGCCAAAAAGCCCTAGAAAACTGTTTTTGGCCTTTTAAAACGTCAAAATTGTCACCTGTGTAAACTCTGTGGTTAATCTCGGAAGTCGACGCTGTATGGAAGACCATGGACAATTATGATCTGACTTTGATAAAAGTTAATAACATAATTTTTACATACTTATAACTGATTTGTGTAAAATTTCGGTTCGATATAGATGTTTATGTAGTTTAATAAGTTTTTCAGAAGTAGTTCTCATGTCTAATTTTGATGAACCATTCTGCATGAAATTATCTACAACGATTTATATGTGTAAGTATGTGAATAATTTATGTTGAATTTCAACTTGATAGTTATGTTGGCCCCAAAGAAAAAAACGAAAAAAGACCAAATTTTAGGGTCACTTTTCATTATGAAATTTAGTCCTAATTTTTATATGAAAAATTATACCAAGTTTAAAATTTCATAGCGTAAAATTGCCCAAATATGTAAATTAATTTTCATCCCAAATTTTGTAATTTTTATAAAATATTTTTAAATACTAATAAAGAAAATCCCAAAGATTTCCATGAGATTTTTGGTGTAATTTTTCATTTTTATCTTTATATTTAAAAATATTAACGATAGGCATTTAGGCCTACAGTACAAAAACTTTTATTTAATTTTACGATTTTGTGAACATTTTTCATTCTCTAAAAATACGAAATTACCCCAACGAAAAAGTGCATTATAACCCCAATAAAAATGAAAAAAGGTCCAAAAATTTCGTGTTTTTGGAATTATTTTTTGTTTTTTTTTTTTGGGCCTTTAATAATTATCGGAATTGGACTATATATGGGGGCTACGGTCAAATATGGAACGATCATTATGAAAATTAGTATGACGATTTATATATATACATGGATTATTTATGTTGAATGTTAACTTAATAGTAATTTTTAGAAGATATTGATGCGCATTGATTGTGATTTTCGAAAGTGTCTTTGTATGAGGCTATGTCAACATTTTGAGATTTCCCGTTGCATGTAAAACTTACTTTTGCTGAGTTTTGTATGGATACGACTTTTCTATAGCCATTTTTCGGGAGGGCATTTTTATGAGAGCTATGAGAAAACGTGGACCGATTCCTACCATTCTCAATAGGACTTGTCCTTCTATAATAAAAATGGTGTGTGCAAAATTTAATGATTAATATCTGAAAAATGTCGTGGTCGTCTGATACTTTGGTCTATAACTCAGATTCTACTGGACCGATTTTGGCTATTTTCAATACCAAATATTTTGGTGGATTAAATAATGTTTGGTAAGTATTTCATTATTCCATGACCTTTTTTCTAAGTTCTATCGTGATTTCAACAGACGGACTGACCTACAGACGGGCGAACATATCTAAATCGTCTTAGAAACTTATTAGAACCCAGAATATATAGACCTTTTGGTTATACGACAAACGTCATGACAAACCTAATATACCCCACAACTTTTTGGTGGTGGGTATAAAAATACACATTGATCATATTACAAATAAATGGGTTTTTAAAAAGGTTTTTTTTAACTTGTTTTAAAATTTTAAATTTTCTCTAAGACTTTATAATTTTTGTTCTTTTTCTTAAATTATAGGCCACAAGTCTTGTGTGTGTAACATGACCAATTCTTTACTCATTTCTTTGCTGTATATTGTGGTTTTGTGTTTTATTTCTATACTTCCAGCTTAAAAACTCTCACACACAGGTCACACACTTATTCAAACACAGACTTAAGCAACTACAACTACAACTACGTTAAGGTTTAAAGTTTACCTTGAATAATAACTACAAACACGTGTGTTATAGTTATGCTACGAAGGCAAAGCAATGTTCACATAAAATTCGGCAGTATAAATTTTTTTCATACTCATTTATTAATATTTAGAAAAAGCTAAAACGTTATTAAAAAATTAATTTGCTCTTATAAATATCCGGCCATTAACTGTATGGTATACTTCTCGCAGTTCTTACATTGTTGTTGTATTTTCATGTGAGCTCATTGTCGGGTAGACCAATATTTTGCTTTATTATTAGTAGTATTTTCTTTGTAAGTTCCTGGTTTCATTTAATAACATTGTACATAAGGTTTGATTCTATTATGATTTATTGCGTTCATCGAATCCGAAAACGTCGTATTTTGCAGGAATTAGTGCATTTTCTACTTTAATTCCAGCACTCCTACAAATATATTCTGACTGATTAAACATTAGACAGAATAATGGTAATCACTTAAAAAAAAACTTAAGTCTTATGACCATTTTATTGTGACGGATTTTATGTGCACAATAATGTGTGGATGTGAGTTTATGCGCTGGTGTTGGTGTATGACTTTTTCTGTTTTGGATTGCGCACGTGTTTGTGTGTATTCTTACATTTGTTTTATAATTTTCTTAGTTATCCCCCATAGTTAAAGTCAAATAAAATAAAGAAAATACGTTTCAATTGTTTTTTCCTGTGTATATGCCAGATTATACTTTGTTGTACGTAGACGAAGAAAAAGAAATTGTACGTGCCTGTGTTAATATTTTCCTTGCGGGAAATTGATGACAACGCACAATCTAAAATCCAAAGCAAATGTAGGAATTTATTATTTAAATGAATTTGGAATTTAAGAATAACCTAGTTAAGGTTTTTCGGTTTAAGAAGTTAGTTTGAAAAAAGAATTTCAAAGAAAGTAAAGGAAATTTATTGTACTGTGATTGATTGCTACTTTAAATCTGGAGCTTAAGTGTAACAAGTTTGTTTTAATAAATTTTCAAATTTCACAAAGAAAATTATTTGGTTTATCAGCTGAGTTGTACGACAAAATAAGTTCAAATGTTAATTCTCTGTATTGAAATGTCGTTGTCAGAAATTGCTTTGGCATACAGTGGTTTAGAGACATGTTTTTTTTTTTTTGAAAAATTAAATTTAAAATTTAATCCAAATCCAAGAGTTTCTAAATTTATTTTGTATTTATATAAATAGGAATAAGAGCTTGAAAGCTGCTTAGAAGTTGATATGCCACTAAATTCGAAACATGCAAAATATAAAAATATCTTCTCAAACAAGTCTTCATATTAATTCTCTTACAGAAAATTTTTTCCTCGGACTTATATACATTTTGTTTTTGTTTCCAAAAGGAAACTTAACAAAAGTGAATGTAAAGTACATTGACGTTTTTATTCCTGTAAAAGCATGAACCATTTTGAACAAACATTTCAGATTTATTTACGATTTGTCACAAAAAATATTTAATCTATATAAGTTAGACATTTTATAACGTTTTCTTTATACTTTCAAGTTGTATACTAACACGAATTAGGAATTTTTCTTCATGATAAATGTTTTTCTAAAAACCGAAAATATATTTATACCCTCCACCACGAAGAATGGTGAATGAGGGCATACATCGTTTGTCATTTCGTTGGAAACTTTGTTAATATTCATCTGAGACCGAACAGATTATATATATTCTTGATCCTTATAAAATTCCACATCGATTAAGTCATATCCGTATGTCCGTTTGTGTAAAAAACTCTCACGTCCAAAATAAACAACGTAACTTCACAGAATTTCCAGAAAACTGTTTTTTATTTTCTTGGGCAGTTTGGTATTGAATATCAGCAATTTGCAAGATTTTGCAAATTTTTTAAATATATTGCAGATAATGCCATCAATATTTGTCCATGTTATTTTTATGATAAATGAAGAAAATGTGAGGAAAATAGTACGAATCGGTCCATGATTTCTCATAGCCCCATACAAAAATCTTCCCAAAATATGACTCAATGATACATAAATGACTATAAAATAGAAATATCAATAAAAATTTAGCAAAAATAAGTGTCATGCAAAAACAAATCGCAAAATGAAATTTTTTTTAGTTCGGTCAATGTTTGACCATAGACCCCATATAAAGTCCACTTCCCAAAATTCACTTAAATACATATAAAACTAGTATAAATAATGTTAAAAGGTTCAAATTTGACATGAGTAATCCTTATAGGTAAATAAATTATTGTACTAAATTTTATGGTAGTCGGCCCATAATTGGTCATAGCTCTCATACAAGGGCCACATCCGAAAAAGTCATTTATCTTTATATATATTGTATAAATATCGGTACCGACTCAAAACTTTGTATAGATCATTTACATACACACAAAAATCATTCTGCAGAGTTTTGTGAATTTCGCTCCATATTTTACCGTATCCCCCATATAAAGACCTCTTCCGAAAATCACTTTAATTAATATGGATCATTTGCATTCATGTCAAAATCTCTCAAAATATTCTCAAAAATTTTGAGAATATCGGGCCATATTTGCCTATATCAGCATATAAGGTCCACTTCCAAATTCACTTTAATACTAATATGTATCTTAAATATATCGTTATTATGTTGAAATCCAACGTTAGATATTATCATATACATAAAATCATATGTTCTGAAATTTAAAAAGATCGGTCCACCATAGCTGTCATATATAGACCATTTACGAAAAACAATTTAGCCCACATAACTGTCTAATAAATATCAAATTCGAACCAACTTTTATACAGATCAGAAATTTTTATACAGAAATTATACTAATATCAGTTATAAGGCAATTATGCTACTGGAGTTTGTAGCTCATAGTCAATAATTAACAATAGCTCTTGTATCAAGTCCACTTTCGAGTGAAACAACCGACCTTATACTCTTTCAAATAACGCTATTCAGATGAAATTCAACACAAATAAGCCTAAAATACATAGAAATAATATTAGTGGATAATAAATTTAGAAGCTTTCCATATTTGGTCTACAACTACTATGACTCCCATAAATCTTTTGTAAATAATGTTATTGAGATCAAATTCAACCAAAAGAATCCTCACCTTATAATCTTACCTTTTTTCATACTCTGTTTCGTAACTTGTAGTGAATATGGAAAATTGCTTTTTTTAATTATTAGATTGTTATGAAAATAAGACAAATTCTATCGTAAATACTACAAAATTTCCACTAATACTGCATAAAAAAAGACTAATGCCCTTATTTACAAAAAATTAAAAATTTTATCTAAAAGCACACTTCAAACCTACTTTATTTTTTATGAATACGGCAGTAAAGCTATTCTAGTCCTATAGCCAGTGTAGTTTTTGTATTTCTTATTATGTTTTGTATTTCTTATTATGTTTATGCGGAGGGTATTTAAGATTCGGCACAGCCGAACATTGCACTCTAACTTGGGTTTTCTTTTGAAATATTAATAGCAAACTTCTAAAAGTTTCTTTAGTACCAAATACTTGTAAATAGGAGATATGTCTGTCCTTTAGCTGTCTCAGAAACCTTTGAGTTTTCTTAAATTTTAAACGTTTTTAGCAGATATATACTTCATTGTACAGTCAGTAAAAGTAGGCTATATTTAACAATTGCCTAAAGCCGCTGTTTTCCACATTCGGCCAAAATCGCTGTTTGAAACAATTAGATAAAATTCCTATTTGTAGCAACCGTCGAATGAACGTTTTGGTTTAAAAACTGCTGGTTTATTCGATTGTTCTATACTGAAATTTAGATCGAATGCGCAATACAGCGACTGTGAAATTAAGTTACCTTGATCTATAATGTTAATTATTGCATAATTGAGGCTTCAAAGGATTATTAAAGACTCGAATTTAGGCTAATTGTTCCAAACTGCGATTTTGATCAAATGCACTGAACGGTAGACCGAAACTACTGAGAATTCTCTGTAGTAAATAGTGAAAACGAAAAACTGTATTTGAAAGTCGAACAGTATTACAGAGTTTGCCATTTCATATACTTAATCATATGCGCAGTATTAAACGGTACACCTCGGACGATGTTGGTCTATTGACCAATTAACACTTGACTGAAAATCATGTTTTAAATCTGTAGTATATTTACAGACAGCTTCAAAAGTGTGTAAGATTATGAAAAGCATTATAGTTCAACTTAAATTTTTTTTTTCATAACCGAATCTATTATTCAACCATTTATCCAACACAACGAAACTTTTAAATTTCAATCGATGGATAGATTTTAGGATTTTTATTATCTTAAAAAAATCATATAATTTGTTGTGTTTACTCACTTTTGAGGCTCATAGTATATATATAAATCGTTCCTTCAAAATACTGTAGCAAATATTGTGGTAAAACAACTTATTATTATAAATATGAAAACAACAACAAATAGACACCGTGGTTTGACAAGTTTTAATAGGGAATATTCATGTACTAGAGAACTCAAGAATTATACATATTTTTTACTCTTTAAGTAACGCTCAACCAGCAAAGTCATATTTGTAATTTGATTAAATAAATTTGTATTTTATTAAAATAAACTCCAAGTTTTATTTGAGTTTATTACAAAACCGATGACTAATAATCTTGATGTATTAAACTCTTCGTCAAAGTCGCTGTATTGAACACGTAGTACCTGTATTGAACAATGAACAGAATTCGATGTATTGAACTGTTGAAATTTTAAAGTACCGACCTACATAATTCATTGTATGTAAAGATGTCTTTAACTGTCTATCGAATTCGTTGAGCAGTAAACCAGTCTTTTAAAGAATTGTCAAACACCATTACATTGAACTTAAGTTGTGAAATTTTGGCATTTCTAAAGACATAATCTGTCATTAAGCTTCTTGATATAATAGATCCTAGGATTATATAAACTCGTTTTCTTTTCAATATATCTGACGAGCTGTTATGCAATTGGAAATACCAAATTTCTGTATCAGCTGTATTATTTTTATTTTCAATTATATTTTCTTATATAAATATATACCAAACTCCTAGAAGAATGAAAATTGTAATGTTTCCATTTCTAAACCACTACTGTCATGAACATAAGATTCTATTTAAATAATTCTTAGGTAAATTTTAAGATATCTAAAAAATATATATTCATCTTTGGCGTGTTTTTCACAATGAATGTTTATGAGATAATTCTTGCATACACAAATACGTTCATATAATACAAAATTTTGTTTGAAACTTTTGAAATAAATTTCAAAAAAGTGTTTACAATAATACGAGGACGCTTCGAAAACAGGTAAAAGTTAAGTGCTTTGGAAGCTTCCATCATGTTAAATTCATTTTTTATTTGACAACTCCTTCATATAGAGGTGTTCAAAAAAAGATGCATCCGCGATTTTTTTTTCAATGGAAAAATTAGAAATTCGTGGTGTCATTAAATATTTAAATAAAACAGGTTTATCGGAAAAAGAAATTCATAATTATATGTCGAATGTATTAAGGGAAAGTACTCCTTTATATGCAACAAAAAAAATTGAGTTGCTGAATTTAAACGTGGTCGTACAAGCATTGAGGATGAACCACGTAATGAACGTAGTTGAAACAAATGGATTTTAAGCGTCGTTGCATCACTGTTGATGAGACTTGGATCCAGCACTATACTCCAGCGAAACCAATCCAAGCAATGGACTAAAGCTAAGGAAAGTAAACCAAAGAAGCCAAAAAAAAGTTCAATCGGCTAATAAGCTTATGACAGCGGTTTTTTTTTGGGATTTTAAAGATATTTGATTTATTGACTATCTACAAAATGGTAAAAAAATAAATTCAGAGTACTATTGCAACATTTTGGATCAAATAAATGTAAAAACTCCAGAAAAACGTCCTGGCTTACAACAAAAAAAAAAAAAAAGTGTTTTCACACTGGCTAAAATCAACGCACTCAAGTATGACTTGCTTGACAACCCACTTTATTCTCCAGATTTAGTTCCCAGTGACTTTTACCTGTTTACCCAAGTCTAAAAGAACTCCCAGCTGGCAAGCGTTTTATCTGAAATGAAGATGCAATTACAGTTGTAAACCACTATTTTGAAGGCCTTGAGGAAAACTATTTAAATCAAGGGATAAAATTGCTAGATAAGCGTTGGACTAAGTTTCAGGATATCATATTGAAAAATAAAAATGTTTTTGAAAAACTAACTATTCTCTTTCTGTGCTAGGCTAAGAAATTTTCGAACTGTCCTCGTAGAATTACAAAATTCGTTTGTGGTTTTGCACTAAATTATTTCTATATTCATGAAGCATGTAAGTAAATTTTTTAAATAGCTGCAAAATACTGTTTTTTACATACCAACCTATGTAATTCATATTGTTCATAATAAATCAAACAATGTGATATTTACCGCAATACTTTTATGGTTTATTTGAAGGAAGTGGTTAATAAAAGTTATTAACAATAATAGTTTGTAAGCATAACATATATGTGTGTACTATATATATATATATATAGAAATATGTTTTTAAAACTCCATTAAATTACAATGACAGAAAAATATTTTATAAACTTACCGTCAGCTGGAATGAAAGAGAAAAAGTATACAATTAATTGATTGTTTTATAAATTATAAGAATTTCCTAAAATATATTATTTTAAATTAATCAAAGATTTTAATTTCTACAATTAACATAATCTTATGTAGATAAGATCAATATATCTTAATAAACCATGGAATTAATTTTACATAGGTTTTACAATTTTCACATAACACAATCAGCCCCCCGCTGCTTGATTGTTATTAAAATGCCAATAATATTTACTTAAAGTAATATATCACCAATTATTTCGAACAATTTTGATTATTAAAATAATTTTAATACAGAAAAATGTATATATTTTCTTATATAAATCAAAGTCTCATGATAGTTACATTGAGCCTTATGTAACCAGAGAAACATAAATGTTGTAGTAAACTTGCGAGTTTTGTTAACGCCCAAATAACTCGTTAACTATGCATGATATGTTTAAGTATATATTTTTATGTTTGAATATTTTAACAAAAAAAATCCATTGAAATTGAAACAAATGTCTGCAATTCAGATTGAAATGAATTTAACAACATTTACAATTCACTTTAAAGTCAAAGCAAATAATTGTATTAATATTTCAAATAAACAACAATAAAAGAAAATGTACAAGAAAAAACATAACATTGCAAACATGCAATAAATTTTAGGTAATTGTTGTATATATAAGAAAATATGTACGACTTGTAAAGAATTTTTGGTCTTTATATATAAAAGTAAGTAGTTATGCAAATAATCATGTATTAAGCTATGTACAGAAGGTTGTCAGATCATACAATGTTGTCAGATCTGGCAATGTGCTTGCAATAAACTGACATTGAAAGCAAAAGGTAAGAAAACCTTAAAATTTCATTGCCACACAATTGTAACACATGAAATTTATTTGTCAACAGAAATTGTCAGTTCACACAGTTGTCAGATTGTTGTATGACAAAAATTGTATATTCTGATGTTTGAATAAAATTGGACAAATCAGATCATAAATGTGGTAATTTTTTCACTCCTACCCCTTACGTCAACAGCTGCATACTTGGGTATGTATATGAAAACAAGTGAAAAAAATTAATATTACATGTTTATTTCATAAAATATAAGAGTTTTTAATAAAGTAAAAAATAAAAATAATAATAATATGTAGCAAAATAATATAAAATAAATTAAAATTAAAACAATTAATAGCAGATAACATGTTAAAATTGTATTTATTGAATAATTTTTAAATGCAATTTTTGCATTGCGGAATTTCTGTGGAATGTGCGGCACATACGGGTTTTTTGCATAATGAGCAAGATTTCCTGCTTGGTCGATGTTTACTACATATGTAGCAGTTACCTTTGGTTTTAATTCTTCCGTTGTTGTCTCTTTCTACCACACCTTCTACTGGTTCTGCAACGCCCAAAGAACCACCATTTATGGCTTCAATTGCATTCCGTGTAGAGAATACTCTGGTAATATAGCTATTCTTGGCTCTTTTTTTCTATTTCAGGCTTCGCCAGTTGTTCACTGAGATTGTGCAGGAATATCCTACGACGACTTGTAGAAGTCTTCCAGTGTGGATTATTCTCAATATAAATTATATACGCTGCAAAGCCTGTCACATCTAGGATATTGTAGAAGAACGCCAAAGGCCATCTTTCGTCGCTTTGTAGAATATTCCGCCAAGGATTTATCCATGTTACAGACGCCACCTTTATATTTATTGTAGTCCAATATCATAAATGGCTTCTTCTTTGGACCTTCTGCTTCGCTTGTATTATGGGTTGTAGAAAGGACTACAACTGAATTATTTTTCTTTGGGATGTAGGAACATATGGAAATATTGTGGCTGTAACCAACAATAGTTGATTCTACTTCACGTTCTTTTGGAAAAACTAACTGCGGTGATACAAAAACACGTCGTTTATTTACCGTACCTAACATCAATAAATTACTGTCCAACATTAAACTTTTCGCTAAATTGTAGCTGGTAAAGAAATTATCGCAAACAATATTTCGTTCACTTCCACGAAAAAGATTGATGCACAAATCCTTTACTATTCTTTCGCCTACGTTTTTCTCTTTTTCACCGGATGCCGACAGACCAGTATAAATTTGTCCTTTAATTGGATAAGATGAGACGGAGTCACATACCCAACATACTTATATTCCATACTTGGCGGGTTTTGATTTTGATATTGAGTAAAACACGTTCCACCTTGGAAAGGATACAATTGTTCATCAACTGTTATATTGGCTCCTGCTACGTAATTTCTATGCAGATTATCGTTCAGCATTAAAAATATATCCATTATGGCGGCTTTGTCGGTTTCTTTACGCCGTTGGCGTGTATTTCCTTTGTCGAAACGTATAAAATGGCTTATTGCCCAAAATCGGCGTACACTGATAGAAGCATGATATAACGGATGTGAGGTTGTCTTCCATAAGTCTTTAATATGTACGTAGCCAGGGTGTGTCACGCCGCTCAGCAAAAGGAGACCCAAATATGCATCAAATTCAATTATTGATAGTGCTTTCCATGGATGCTGCTCCCTTGTTGCATTTTGCGCATTTTCATGTTCATAGGATTCAGCAACTAACAAGTATTTGCCCTTTATTGTAAATATTCGTACATGAAGACAAAGACAAAATTTAAGTATTCATGCATAAAAACAATTCAAAATCCAAAATCCAAATAAAACATATAAAAACAGAAATATATTTAGAAATGTGTGAATTCCCATACAAAATGTGCTTGCATACCCGGGTATGATTGCTGTTGACGTAAGTATAATTTTTCTGCTGTTGACATAAAGGTTAAAAATTTTAAATATTGTCAGAAAACAAAACAGAGCAATTCAAAAATTTTAGCTGCAAAAATTTTTTTTTTTTTGGAATTTCGAAACGCATACCCTCTAATTGTTTTTACATACAAAATTATATCTAAATATGAAATTTTATTGTTCTTCATCTGCAGTAATAAGTCCGTGAAAATCTTCCGCTAATTTGAAATACTTTGCTCTTATTTGAAACAAAACTATCGAGTATTTTAGCTGAAATAAAGAAAGG
Organism: Bellardia bayeri; assembly: GCA_950370525.1. Classification (NCBI taxonomy): domain Eukaryota; kingdom Metazoa; phylum Arthropoda; class Insecta; order Diptera; family Calliphoridae; genus Bellardia; species Bellardia bayeri. The sequence goes on along the minus strand of OX493264.1, from coordinate 33,827,969 downwards.
TTATAATAAAAGTCTATATATAAATACACAGTGTTAATTTTTCAAAAAATATAATTTAACACAAAGATTTGTTTTAAAAATAAATGTGACTCACCAAACAACCATTCTGACATTTCATCGGTCGTTGGAATATTTCGTTTGTTAAAATCCGATATTTTTCCTCTGTTTAAGTTAATAAGCATATTTGGTTTTGTATCATCATCCACTTCGTCATCAAAATGTGATAAAATGACTGCCTCTCCACTTAAATACCATAAATGCTTACAAAACTTACTTACAGCAGCATTCGAAATTGTTTCGTCTATTTCATTATAGTCTTTGACTGCTTTCAAAAAACCCAAATCCTGATTAGGTATTTTTACAGCTTTCGTACACTCAAGCCATGACTTTATGTAAATTATCGCAAGAAATAAGCAAATGTCCCGCAGAGTACTTTTATAGTTTGCATCTATGTTGTCCTGGGACTGGAGCAAACATATTTTTAATGAATAAATCGCTCTGGCCATCCATCGTGCTTGGTGTTAGGCACCTGGGGGCTTGATTTTTATTTTCTTTTCTGGATCGCAATTCAGAAGCACAACACAAAAGATTTTTTCACTGCTGTTTTATAAAACCTTAAGATGGATAAAATTTGTTCATCATGAAGATGCATGGTTCAATCATATTTGAATCGATATTTTACCAATTGTCTCTAATTTTTTAAAAATTGGTATTTCTGGAGATCGAACATTTTGCTTAATCTCGGCTTCAAATACATTTTTAAGAACTAGTTCATAAATATGATGACGACAAGCGAAAAGTGCCTAAACTTTGCTCCAAAAGCGCACAGGCACCATTAAAACGGCCGGTGGTCTTTGATGTTGTATCACAACAGATTATTTGCACCTTGTCAATGTGATTTCAGTCATATAGGGCTGTTTTAATAGCTTTTTCTTGGTATTTACCAGATCAACTCTCCAATTTTGGTACTGCAATAAGTTGTTCTTCGTAGCTATAAGAAATTGTAATTGGCAGACGCTATTCCTTTGAACTTCTTATATCTAAGTAGGGTAAAAGTTTGACACCCCAATGGACGGTTACGACATCAGATACGTTGTTCTTAAAGTCCCTTTTTATAGTTTCTGCTCGGAATTTTCTCATATGTCTACGAATTCGTTGAATTGAAGATTTATTAATTGAAAATTCATCGCATCTTAAATCCAGTATAGCCTCTAGGATAGCCTGAATAATATACACGGAATCACTATACTTTGGTGACAGCTATCTAAAACTGCGACTACTTTGGGTGCTATCAGATTTTTTCTTCCTCTTTTTGAACTGTCACTCTGCGAACTTGCACTTGTCTGGGCAGGATTTCATCATCGTGGAAATATTGCGGATCTTCGGTATGAGAATTAAATAATTCGTCCTCGTCTGAAACTTGCCTGTATTCAACATTTAATGTAGAAATCGATGCAACTGCCGTAAATTCTTGTTGCCTTAATTTTCTTTTTTCTTCATGTAATACTCTTTTTCTGCATCTTTCTTCTTTGTCTGGCAACTTTTTGTTTATGGCAGCTCTCTCTGTAGGTTCAAAAATCCTTTATCCTCTTCTATCTTTATAATTTCAAGGGCATCAACATGAGCAATATCAAATAAGTTATCAAGATCACTTTCAAAATCATTTTCACGGGTCCTATAAATATCGAGACTTTTCTTACAATTCTTTTGAAACTTTTTCCAAAGTGTATATTTTATCTAAAAGTTTCTTGAAACAGTTTGGAATTGCCTTTGTAGGAATTCTTGCTTTCTCTAAAAAAAAAAGTACACATTCTCTAATTACTAGATTTGCACGTTCTCTAATATCGAGCTTGACTTCACGAATATTGTAAAAAAGCACAGCGAGAATTTGTCTATCAGATGGTAGCTTAGCACCATTTTGATGACAAGGCATTCCGATGAGAAAAATTTTTTGTTTTCCTCTTCGTAATTCGACGGACATTTTTTAATTGAGGCACCGCACTTTATAAAAAACACTATTGAAATGGCAAACTGCCATTGAAAACAAGACATTAATTTAGCAATTGAGCAGAAAGGGGAAGCACCTTCTTAGATAGGAATAGCTATACATATAACATATATGAAAGCTCATTTTTTTTTAAAGGAATGTAAACGAAAGCTTTCTTCTGTGAAATTACAAAGAGTCTCACTTGATGAGTTTATATCATGATGACTGTCAAATTAATTCATATCATCAGTTGGAGACTAAATTCATTAATATTAAATCAGCATCATGATCTAATAATCAAAGCTCTCGTAACAATATTATATCAGGATATGAAACGTCACTTTTATAAAATTTCAAATAAAATATAAATAATCATTACTAAAAATTACTAAACTAATAAAACAAAACAGTAAATAATAAAAAAAAATATTGAAAACTAAATAAAATATGTACAAATTGTAATAACTTATACCAATATTGAACAAAAATTGCACATAATTATAACACTGAACTAAATCTAAAACTATATCAAAGTAAAATTTTTTCTGGTGGCTTCTTAGATTATTTCGAAACTTTTTAGCGAATATGAGCAAAAAAAAATGACGTCCAAAAATAAGGGACACCCTAATACATATGTACTAAAAAGTAGATGGATGAAGACAAAATAAAAAAAAATCGCTCAAAAGTTTGGGTGATTTAATTTAATGGAAGCTGTAACTTCTTGACATTAAATATCTTTGAGAAGTTTTTAAACAAAGCAACTAGCAGAAGTTTGATAACACTTTCATATGACCACAAGGATTCTAGCTTTTTGTGGTAGCCTTTTTGTTTCGGTCTTGATTTTTTGTCGCCTTCAGAGGCTGTTGGCATCTGAATAGGAAAATCTAATACACTTGGCTCATAGCTGCAGACTATGACGCAGGATTCATTAATTTAAATGTTGCTATTCATTTATTATTTTCTTTAATTTAATCCTTCAGTTTTCTGTCACTTTCTTTCAAATATTATTGATACACACCATGGTGTAACTATGATGAATGCTTTCCAGATATTCAACTCAATAAAGGTGAAACTGATGAAATTTGGTAAGAGAATATCAAGCCAATATTAACATTTTCATTCAACGAATCAGTGGGCGACTGTGGCGAAATTGTAAATGACGAATCTCCGCTTAGGGTTTTCCAAAGATTTTTTCATGAAGACATATTGAATTTATTAATTTTTCCAAAAATAAAAAATAATGACACCAAACCATTAACAAGAAAGCAAACTAAATTAATTATCCCAAGAAATAGCGAAAAATTAATTGCTTAAATTTCTGGTCTTGTGCTGGCTGGCTTCAAGGTCAGAAGAGAAAACCATCTATAAAACAAATATTTTCCAAAAATAAATTACATTTCCAACCAGTTTATGCAGCTGTGATGTCTGGCAGACGATTCCAACAAATCCTGAGATGTTTTAGCTGTCAGGGGCAAGTGAAATTGACAGGAAGGCTGGAAAAAGTTATACCGCTGCTTCACATAGTTTTGAGAAAATTAAAAAAACTTTACATTTGATATCGATTTGTCCTTTTTAAAATAAGGTTAGACATTGAGCTCTTATTTTTATCAGAGTGTATACACATACATTTGTATACACACACGTAATACGAATAAGAGATTAGCACGAATTGCTAGTACAATAAAGTGTGTACTCGTCTTATCTTCCCCTCACCACGACGTCTAAAAGGTAATCAGCTTAGCTTAAGAATTGCTTCGTGTAAATTGGGACTTATTTCTTCGACATGCTTTTATACAATTTAAGTTTTTGTTAATGACTTTGTTAACAAATGCTAGATTCGGGATTTACATAAATACTGGAAAATACCGGTATTTTAGGGGTCTGGATTAAAAGACTGTCATCCCTACTGCTTACAGACATACATAAATATACATATGTATGCCGCATTTAATAATCAATTGTTTAAAACATATTCTTGTGGTATTTTCATTACTTTGTACATATTCAATTAAATAGAAAATGTTTTGTTTGCTTATTTGTGAAGTATTTATGAAACCAAATATTTATATAAGCCACAGAAAATTTAATAATAATAAAATGTATCAAAATAGTCTACTTATTATTATAAATATTCGACTGTATATGAAAAGGTTTAGGCATAATATATTTGCTTATAATTTAAATTTATAATTAATTAAATTTTATTAAATCGATTGATTTAATTGGTAATAAATATCCATGAATATATCTATTTTTTTTTTGTAATATTTCTATTTATTTAAACTATTAAACATACTATTTTCATTTAATTGTGTAAAGTTTAAAGAGATAGTTTTCGAAATAACTATAAATACAGGAAAATCTTTTAGTTTGGTAAAATTTTGCTAGCGCATGTTTGTGAATATTTTATTTCATGTGTGCATTCAAATAAACTTACAGCAATTTCAATTATTGTGAAGTTGTGAAATGTTATTCTTCAAATAAAGGGTTTTACATAACTCTAGTTATACTTAAATTTGACTTATACATTTTACTTTAACATGAGCCTCTTAAAATATTTAGATTCTGGTTACTAGCATACATACAGTAGAAGGCAAAACTGTTCACAAAAAGCTTTATACTAGAACATTTTTTATTTGTTTATCCATATACAGATATAATAAAAGTAATAAATATATTCGGAAGAGTAATAATCTATTATAACTAAAACAATAAGAAAATTCAAAAAACTAAAATTAATCTTACTCTGAAAAAAACAACACTTTAATATGAATTCGCTGTGATCACTTTTGTCCCTTGTTTGAAAACAGCGAAATTTTAAATTTAGAATTTGCCAAACTATATAATTTGGAGGATTCTTATCTACCAAGTTCGGATATATTCGGCCTCGAATATCGACAAGGCCACACACACTGTGGCCGTGTAGTGTATTTAATGGCCATAAATCAAGGAGGTTGCAAAGTTTCATGAAATTTTGCACACATTTATTTTAAATTTTTTAAAAATGCAACTTAATAGAAAATGTGGCATAACTTCCATGATTTTAGATATATGAACTCAATTTTCATAAAATATTAATATTATACTTGTAGAATGCGCTCCTGAAAATATGAACTTAATCCGCCCATTTGTACGCCCACCTCCCATACAACTCCAATACAAAAATTTCGTCAGTTTAACTCTATTTAATTTATTAGCAACTTTTTCACATCTTTGTGATAATCTAATTTTTTAAGCTTTAATTTCGTTCTAAATTTAAGTTTTTTCTATATAGCACACATGCAATGAAATTTTCGTATTTCTCGCTTCCAAATTGGCACCGGCTACGTGTACAAGTAGCAACGAAAGAAGGAATGCGCACTTGTTTTTGCACGCGTAAAATAACGCATGTCGCATGTTTTTTACTGTAATTTTTTGGTTTTTCATTTGTTTCATTTGGTATAGGACTCCATGTGTCGCACTGCTTCGCACACAACTAAAAGTCTAATGGAAAATCATAAATGTTTATTTTTTTGCCTCAAAATATATTGTCAAAGGAAATTTTTTTTTTAATTTTTTTCTTAATTTACATAATGCTTAATGTATATTCTAATGAAAAAATACTTAAAAGGTACATTCGGTGTATAGTTAATAAGTAGCAAGCTTTTGAATATTACATAGAATACTATCACTTTTGAAACTTGTTCGCATACTTCAACTTTGCGCTGCTCGGCACAGAAAACCAATGGAGATATTTACATGAACACAGTGTGTGACATATTTATGCAGAATAATAATCCGAAGCACACAGCAAATATAGCGAAAAAATAGTTCTTGGATAGATGAATGAAACTGCTCGAATGGCCTCCCCAGTGCCCAAATGTAAACCATATCGACCATCTTTGGTCGGTTTTGTGGAAGCATTCTCTTATAGTTTGGCAAAATATTAGTACACAGATTTTGAAAAATCTTGTCAAGAGTATGCCTGACAGAATTAAAGGAGTCAAATAATTCCACGGGGGCCATACCAAATATTGATTTGGAAAATTCGCAGTTTTTTAAAACAAGAGACAAAAGTGTTCACAGTGAATTCATATTAAAGTGTAGTTTTTCAGAGTTAAATTAATTTTAATTTTAGAAAATTTTTCTTGTTTTAGTTAAAGTAGATTAAAACTCTTGCAAATATATGTATTAATTTTTTTTATATCTGTATATGGATAAAAAAAATAAAAAATATTCTAATATAAAGCTTTTTGTGAACAGTTTTGTCTTCTACTGTATGTCAACTTAATTGAACAAAATTAGTAGGCATATTGCCTAATAACAATAACTAGTAACAAATTATTGCTACTGCCAAGTGTCGTTTCCTTCATGATAGCTTTGTATTTATATGCCAACCATATTATTATTTCTTTTAAATACTCAATCATATTTAAAATATATTTTAAAAATAATAAAACCATTTATTTTACTTTGGCTTATTTACATTCAAAAACATAAGCAGTATATACATAATTTTTACTCTGCAAACAAATCAATTCAATGTAATAAATTATCAGAAAGTCAAATGGTTTATAGACAAACCATCAATACATCTTAGAGATAAACTGAAAAAAAATATACATATCTTCTTAAAAGACACTGACAATGAGACAATTTCCTTAAATAATGTCAAAAAAAAAGGAGTCAGCTAAACAGCAAGAAAAATTATAATTTTTATAAAATATATAAAAAAGGAACAAAAAAAGCACAATCAAAATATTTCTTATAAATAAATATACAAATGAAAATAACTTTGTTTTATTTTGTTATTTTTTATTAGAAATATACAAATAAAAACAATACATCAATTGTATGTGTTGCAAACAAAAAACTCAATAAATTATAAATAATTGTTAAATACATAAACACATCAAATCAAATGATTTTTACAAGAATTGGTAGGATTTTTGTGTATTTCAAATATTATGTTTATTTTTTGTTTTGAAAACTTTTGTACTTTTGTCATAAATAAATACTGGCAAATATTTTATGAATATATTTAAAAAAGCATATCTAGACTTATTATCCTAAAGGTTATTTAAGATAAATGTTTGAAACTAAATTTGTTTTACTTTTTTGGTTTTAATAAAGATATCAATAATAATAATAGAGAATAATAAATAAAACAGAAAGGACAAACATATTTTGTTAGAAAACATAAAATCATTGGTCAAGGTTAATAAAACTTGTAGCATAGTAAATGAAAATTTCAGTTACTTAAGGGTGGTTATAGTAGAAAATTGCTACATAATAAGTTGGAACAAAGTATCAAAATGAAGCCAAGCTCATTAAAAAGCTCATAATAGCTTCCAATTCGATATTTAGTAGATTAAAGAAATCATCAAATTTGCTCTCAAATCTCTCAAGATATTCTCAACTCCGCAGCTAACACCAAAATCAGTGTATCATCACATTGGCTGCCCAATAGACTAGGCGATATTGTGCCAGACTATAAGTCAGAGGGTTGCGGTTTCGATTCCCGCCAAAGACTCTGGGTGTTTTCTGCAGATAAGCCAAAAACCTTTGCAGTTTGTGTTTGTTAATTATTTGTGTACTTCACAGTCACACAGCAGTTCAGAGTTATTTAGCTGGTAATTAGGGATGCCAAACGGGACTGGTTTTTAAAATCCCAGAATTCGACATTTAAAAAATGTAAAATCTTGGGATGCCGGGAACATCAATCGCTCTCAGACTGTAATTTAAATGTTTCCTGAAACTGTAAAAGAGTAGTAAAGCAAAGCATGTTCATTTAAAATAGTTTTTGTGTGCATTCAAATAAAAAAAAACTCGTTATATTTCTCTTCAAACTACTTGACGCTTTTAGTTTGGAGTTAAAAGAAATCTGATTTATGTAAAGTAAATAATCCACCGTTTTTAAAAGGCAAAAACGTAAAAATATGTTTGAAAACATTTTCTGTCCTCATAGCTATTATTTTTAAATTAACTAAAGGTTTATAAAGCTTTTGTATTTTATAAACAAAATTTTATAAACCATTAATAATGTAAGTAATAGTGTAAGATTACATTGAAATTTAGATAATTATACATATTCGTTATTTAAAATTTGATTCCATATCATTACAGATATTACAAGGGACGTTTTGACATGTCTCAGTTACATGAATTATTTATTTGCTTCGCAATCAGCGTTTTTAATTAATTTCGATCTATTCCTTTATGAAAGTCTGTCTTCAATTTTGGATTTTTTTTTTATAAATTTTAAAGTTTTGAGTAAATCATTGTTGATTTCTGGTTTCACCAGTTCATCGCTTAATATACAATCACTTTCTTATAAATCTTTGAGCTTTAATAATAGTGCAACATCGGCAGAGATTCATATCATTGCGGCAAACTGCCTTCACTGTGGCTTTAACTGGATTTAAAATGACAACTATTTCTTTAAGTTAAACAACTATTTGTTTAAATAAAAGATATAGTGAATTCCAAAATTAATTTTTATACTCTCACCTTCATTTCTTCAATGTTTGTTGACGACTTTGTAAATAATTTTGAAACGTTCCTGACCTTTTCAATTTGTGATGTAATGTAGAATCTGTTTATTTTCTCTAAAAAAAAACATTTATTTACGTTAAGTGAAGATGTTTTGTATTTGAGTATGCCAAAAAATCAGATAAAACCAATTCTACACAAGTACTAATTTTCGGGATTTGACAAATTAGGATTTCTGTATTGGCATCCGTGGTAACGTTGCAACTATTAAAACATCACTTATTAAACAGCACTTCAGTTCTTTTTAAAGTTTTATAGGAATTGGAGTTGCTCACACTATAAGAATAATAATAACTATAGCTGTTAAAAGACCTACGATTTACGTTATACTATAAATATATTCAAACCTACGATTAAGACTAACTTTGTTTGTAAAAAGACCTACCGCTAGCTATATTTGTAAGAAGACTTACAAACGAAGCTAAACTATGACTTCTAAAGACCTAAGATGTAAGTAAAACTGTAGCTTAATTGGTTAGCGCATTTGATCATTAAGCATGAGTTGGTATTTGTAGCCCGGGTTCGATTCTCATTCTCATATTAATTTTCTATCCTATAATAACTAATATTTATCACAGCGTCCTCCTTCGGTGGTATAGCATTGAAACGCCACCGAAGTAAAATAATTAAATAAAGGCTATTAACCCTTTCGGCTTTTGTGCGCGAATTCCCGTCATTCCCTGTTGTCTAATTAAACTAATGACGGGAATTCGTGTCATTCACTTGTCTTTAATTAAACTAATGACGGGAACTCCCGCCATTCACTTGTGTCTAATTAAACTAATGACGGGAATTCCCGCTGATATTCAAACAAGTTTTTAACTGTTACAGCTGATTTGTGTTACTCTAACAAACAAAACTCATTTCAACGCATTTTCATTGGGAATTCTTGTCATTTGATAAACACTAAAAATTCATGAAAAACTATGTGATGCTCTTGGTAGTTACAGCTAAATTCAAGTGCGGCCGAACGGTTTAATAAAAAAATTTTGTGATGCTCTTGGTAGTCACAGCTAAATTCAAGTGCGGCCAAAAGGGTTAAATCAAGCTTTAACATTAATGGGCCTACTCACCACCAGAGGCGCTGCAATTCTGCACTAAAAACAAACATAATGCGCAATTGCAGAGTTGTGATATAAAAAAGCTTTCGCCTTCTTGCACCACCTTTACTTCTTTAACCAATCCCCTTTCCAAAGAAAGTACCACTATATGTAGGCATATTAATTACCTGAGTGCCAAATATTGGAGCTAAACTAAGACTGCAAAAAGGCCAACTATTTCAACTGAGATGTGTGATTGTATATATACCTACGATTGAAGCTAAAGTATGACTGTATTCTAGTATTAAAGATAAACTATAATTAATAAATACCTGAAATTAAAGCAAAAATATAACTTTTAATTCTTACGCAATAGCGTTGTAATCTAGCTGTAGTCATCAAATCGTTTTTCGATAAGCATTGAAAAGTTGACTTGATTAGTATTTGATCGTTATTTAATAATCGACAGAATAAATCCATACGTTGAATATTCGGCAAAAGTATTAATTAGACAAACAAAATTACTCTTAGGAATATAATATAAAATAAGCAGACAAATATTTGGGCTTGTGAAAATATCGCCAAACTTTTGACAGAATTTGATATAATGAACTGTCAGTGTTCAGAATATTGAACGCGCTACATTGTACAGTTAACCAAAAATGCTACAGATTAAATTGGCTGTATTGCAGATTTAAGAGAAAGAAATCACTGTATAGAAGAGTCGAAATAATCTGCTGTATTTTATCAATCAAATTGAATAAAAAAAAAAGTTCAAAAAAGTCATTGTGTTGAAAAGTTGAACAAAGCTGCTGTATTTAGAAGGCATACTGTTGAAATCGCTACATTCAACTGTAGGCCAAAGCTGCTGAGATTTTAAAGCAAAGAGATAAAGCAAAGTCGCTTTTTTGAACATTCACATACAGCTTATCAACAGTGCTGAAAACTATAATGTATTTTTGTTACAAACAATATAAAAATTTTAAAATTTTCATTAATTTCCATTAAAAATTTACCTTATAAATTCTCCAACATTAATATCGCACGCACTTTAAGAATTTTTAATTTAAATGCATTTTATATGTATTTTTTCTCCCATCCCAATAATTTTTATGCGCAACTATTTTGAAAAATGTTTGCTTAAATAGAATGAGTAAAGGGAAGTACTCTTGAAAACAACAACCTTTTGTAATACATAATTTTTGTTTTATTTTGTTTTCTGAACAACATCTGAGCAACTGAACTATTTAATTTTATTAAATATTTTTTTTATTATTTTTTTCCAACGACAAAGTTTTTCTGATGTTGTTTTTTCTGTAATATTATTTTCATTTTATTATGTTTTTTCTTTATTTTTTGCTTGCCTAGCAGTTTTACAGTAGTGAAAAATCAACTGAAAAAACAAAATTCTTTTTTTTTTAAAGAATGAATGAAAGAATAAAATACAGAAAAAATTGAGAGCCAGGTCAGTTTTTAGAACAATACTGAACTACTTACTTACTCAAGCATCAGTTTCTAGCAGTTTAATGTACAATAACAAAAAATTCTTTAGACGAGTAATTCCACTTTGTTTTTTTTTCGATTCTGTTGTTAAATTTTTATTAAGGATTTTTATGTTTTATATTATTTTCTTTTGCTCTAAAGAGGTGCTTTAAATATATATAGATATGTATATAGAAAAGTTCATGTATAGTAAATACTATTTTATAATGACAAACAATTTTATTTTTATAAGAATAATTTCTACTTAATAAGCTCGATATACGACATTGAATTGGTATTTCTTGACCTTCTTTAAACCATGTATCTATAGTGAAATTTTCCTTTCAAAATAGCTAAACTATCAGCAATTGCACAGAGTTTAATTCCGTTCGAAATTGGAATTAATTCAGTTTTTTGCTTCTATAGAAAAAGCAAAACGAAAAATTTTTTCAGAATAAAACCATCTTTAAGAGAAAAGTTTTTTATTCAGGCTAATAGTACTGGAACAATTTGCAAATCGGAATGCCTTTTCTACCCTGCCAAAGGCGTCATCAGCAATCTTCATTGTCCATGCTATGTGGAATTGTAATTTTAAGCATTTCCAGGTCATTCCAAAAAAATTTCTTTCTATACAAGCAAAACGCAGAATTAATTCCACTTCCCAAAGGAATAAAATTCTGTGAGATGGTTGCACAATTTAATCAGTAATAAAAGCTTGTTTACTGTAAGATATTCCATATATCTTTTGTAGGGTACCTATCAATTAGTAGACTGTTTGTGTACATTTGACTTTTAGTTAATGATTAATACTTAATAAAATTTAATCTGCTGGTTAAATAATTACAATGATTCTTAAAGCTATATTTACCATCAATATTTAGACCAAAAAATTTCCAATTGCTTACAGTTTGAATATTTAGGTTATCAAGAGTAGTACTTATATCATTACAATTGCGTTTTTTGCAGGCATGCAAATGACATGTTTTTTATTTAATTTTCAAACAGTACTACAAAATGCTTACATCTTGGTATGCTAACTAAAACAACGTTCACGTAAAACTTTGTACACATAAAATTCGTCCACTCTACAGAAGCTTTTTGAAAAATCTGATAGCAACATAGTCGTCATACAGGTCTATGAGTGCTAAACAATGGAAATATAAAACAGAAAGAAACTCCAACACAGGTTAATTAGAAATCCGATATTGTAAGGTCCAATAAGAAGAAAAAAGATAAGTTTCCAAAAAGTACAGCAAATAATGTTGTAAAAAGATTCATGCAAACTTATCGTGAACAAAACGAAAGCAATAAGTTACCAAACTCAATACCGCAAAATCTGGGGCTATCCTATCTTATCTATCCTAATCGTAGTGAAGAGCAGAATGGCGTTATAAAATTTCAAATATAACAATTGCATACACAACGCAGTTGTAAGTTGTCAACGTGTAGAAAAGTAAAGCAATGAGTGTGCTTGTTGTTAAATCACCATATTTTTGCTATAATTTCCGAAATGAAAAAACACAATTTAAGGAAACTTTTAATAACTATCTCTCGTTATAATTCAGCCATATCCAGGACGGAAATAGAGACGTCGAAGTGTGTAGTACAAGTTTTTACAAGACGTAACTTCCAACTGAGCTGCAGTCCTCAAAGGGTCTTCATCATATACAGATACGAACTTTTGGCAAAACTTTTACTTTTATACAACATTCGAAAATTATAAATAAAAATGTCATGAGTGTTGTATTAAACATTTATATAGAAATTACCATGGTGTACCTAAATATAAGGTGAGTGCAGTAGCACAGCTGACTGACTTTGTTTACAATTTACTTGTATCAAAAGTAGTAATTTTTCAAGTGTTTTTGACAGAAGTACATTATTTTACACAAACAAAATGCCTGTTGTTTCTGGATTGTACTGTATTTGTTGCCAATTTGCACTCACCTGGTATAGTTACACCATGCAAATTACTATAAACATTTGTACTAACTACTATTGTAATTTCAGACGACTTAATCTCGTACAACAATACAACATTTGTAATGAATTGAGCAATAGAATCGGTATATTAAGATCTTCTTTGTAGACCGGTGTAGTTAAAATTAGTTTCGACTGATTTTATAAAGAATTACGTCATGATGCAGTTGCTATTATTAACAGGAGTTAGCTGATTTTAATTTTTTCCATGCTCAACATAACATCAAGAAAATTCCAAATTAATATATTTTTTTTTTAGAAAATGGTTTATTGCTATTGTGTATGTTATATATTTTCTTTGTCATAAAGATCAGATTGTTTCGTTTTGTATTCAAATTTCACAAAAGCTACTTGACTAATTTGAATAATAAATAACGCTATTTACTATTATAATATTTCAAATTATTTGATAAGAAAATTCCCGATTAAAGCCCTAGAATACGTAACTATACTTTTCAACAATTGTTTAAATAATGGTTATTTTCCTAATGTTTGGAAAATAGCAAAAATTGTTCCAATTCCGAAAAATAAAGATAATAACGATATAAATAATTTTAGACCAATTTCATTACTTTCTAATCTGAGAAAGCTATTGGAGAGAATCATACGAAATAAAATGAATATAGGCTTAAATGAAGAGTATATTCCTCAAAGTCAGTTTGGCTTTAAGAAGGGTAATTCTACTGTACATGCTCTTTTAAAATTCCATACTGATGTAGTACAACATTTGAGAAATGATCAGTGCACTGTCGCGGTTTCGCTTGACATTGAAAAAGCATTTGATAAAAACGGCATACTATACAAAATGATTCAGATCGGTTTTGATGCGTCAATAGTTAAACTTTTTCAAAGCTTTTTCGATGGCAGGAGATTCTGCGTCCAGGTTGACAATGTTTCATCCTCTCATAGTGATGTTTTTTGTGGTGTTCCGCAGAGCTCTGTATTGGCACCTCATTTATATTCCAATTCCAAAGGTATACTTTATGCTGACGACTCTTTACTTTATGCTCACAATGAGTCACCAAAAATTGCTCTACAAAATGTTTCTGCACATCTTAAATATGTCGGTGAATATTATTCTCATTGGGGAATAAAAATAAACGCCTCGAAGAGTAATGCTATATGCTTAAGAAATGCTTCCGGAAAGTGTAAATATACTGTTGTTCCGGAGAGCAAAAATCTGAAATTAAAATTAAATGGTTCTGAAATCATATTTAAGGACAATATAAAATACCTAAAGTTCAACAAGCATGTTATATATAATTTGGAGAAGGCTAATCGGGTTAAAGGTGCCTTTTCAGAACTATTTAATAGTAGAACTTTGCCAATTACGACTAAATTACTTTTATATAAAGTAAGTATTAGACCAATACTTTTATATGCATTTCCAATATGGTTTAGCATTTCAAAAACAATGATGAGGAAAATGGAAATATTTGAACGCCACATTTTAAGAAAATGCATAGAGAAAAATTTTAAAACTTATAATAAAAGGTTTTCAAATAAATTTATTTATGAGAAGGCCAAAATATCTCCAATTTCCTTTTATGCTCTACATTTGATGAAATGTTTTGTTGATAGACTGTCTTTCTTCGAAGGCAATATAATGCAAGATATTTTGTCAAACGAGCAAGGAATTAGTTGGTCAAACACTAATTACCTTTCCGCGGTTGGAATTTTATATGAACAACACAATAATTTTCCTGGTGAAAACTTTTACTCATGTACAACTCCTGGAATACACAGGGGGTAAATTTGTTATTTTTATTTAGTTTTATTATTTTTAGTTTAAATTAATTTTAAGATTTAGTTTTAAGTGTTTTTTAGTTTTAAGTTTACTAAGGTACATATAACTCTGCAAGTTTAGCTAAATGTCGGGAGCAAACATTGTTACATTCAATTTATTAACTACAAATTAATTTTCATATAATTAAGTTTTCTTTACTTTTGATAAGCCTGTCGCATAACCAAATTAATATTTATGTAATTAAAATAATACGCTATAGTTTTAAGTTTTCTTATAATTAATGTTTGTAAATCTTAAATTATGAAAAAAAAGAAGTCTCAATAAAGTTAACTAACTAACTATTTACTATTAAACAATTCGCCTCACCATATGCTATAGAAAAACACATTTTTTAGTAAGCTCTTGTAATTATTACGTATACTTACTATTACTTGCGGGTAATTAATTTGATCACTCATACGCGATGGTGATGGTAATATTGGCATTTACAACGTAATTTAAGTTTTTTAATAGCAAATCAGTTAAAATTGCATATGTTAACATATTGGCAATTTTTTAAAAATTTTCCACTAGTTATCGAATTTTCTTATAACATAATTTGTAATAAAATACAGATTTTTAAAGAGTGTTCTAGAGACAAAAAAAAAAAATTGAAAAAATGAGATAACAATGGATGCTGATAGTACTTTTGCTACTTTATAAGGATAAATATACTGATTGTATCAATTCATAACCTTTCTTATGTTTTTTTATATACTAAAATTGCACTTCGTAGCAAAACTGTTTCTCCTATTAAAAATCATTATCAAAACTGTCTCGTTGCATATTTCGTAGTAAAACTCGTTGGCTCCCTGTTTGAAGTAAGCCAAAGTACCAAATTATTGTGATCCAACAGCAATTAAAATAGTCATATAACTTTATTATAGAATGAGTTCCTGCGACTCTGAATCATTCTTGAGGCGAGCAAATAAAATCAAAGATATTATTCCGAAATTGGAGACAAAACAAAATCTTGTAAGTTTATGTTTCGATTTTGGACAATGACAATGCTGATCATGACTTGAAAGAAAACAACGAGGAGTATACTGAATAAGAAGTACTTTCTTTTTCTGTTTAAAAATTTTATTTTAAATTTTTAAAAAGTTTCCTTAGTTTTAATAAACTAATATAACTTTTATAATAAACATAGTAAAGCTAAATAATTTATTTTACTGGTGGGTTATTGTAAGTTGCAAAACTCGCTCGTTGGAATGGAATGTAGCAACACGTATTTTTTTCGAATGTGCGTAGCAAAACTTCCAAACCTAATTTTTCTGTATTGATTTTGTAAATTTTAAGGTTTAAATAAAAAATATTCTAATATTAAAAAATTAGTAGCTTGCAACTTATATGGCTCATTTACTGAGCTGTAGCAAGTTTTTAGCTTTTTACCACAATTTATTAGCTTTTTACCACAATTTTTTAAACATGAAATGAACGAGTTTTGCTTCTAACCTCCTCTTATGAAAAATTTGGATGAACATTAGAAGTGTTTTAAAATTTTCAATCGTTTTATTCATCAGTGTAAAAAAATGTAAACAAACATATTCTTTATGACAAAGTTTAGCAAAATTCAACAACTGTATTGTTACGAGCGACGAGAGGCAAAGTCGGCCCAAAATTTATATATACCAACAATTTATAAATTTGGTAAAATTTGCTCTTGTTGTATGGCCAGCATTTGTTGCATCTAATTAGATGTTAGCAGCTCCCTTTCAGCATTGAAAAGCTACAATGGATTTATATCGCAGAAATCAGATCGAAGTTTTAGAAAAGTATATGGACGACTAATTGTCCCCATCTTCGGCCAATTGAGCAATAAAGGGCAATTGTCAAAGGAGAATTAAAGTGAAGTGGTATAGTAGTTCTTCACAATAAAAAAAGTAAACAATTAATTAATCGAAGGCAGTTGAATTTAAATATTGTAATTCAATGTAATGTAATTCTCAGAAAATACGAATTTTATAAACAGGAAATTCATTTTAAGTTTAGAAATATTTTTACATTTTCTTAAAAATTAAGCAAAAGTATTTAATCCTTTTTTCTTTTGTTACAAAAATATTAAAGCATTTATGCAACTAGTTGTTATTGGAACAATACTTTAGGTCTGAGTATTATATTTATTTAGGTCGATTATTTGAATATATATATATTCTTTTACGTTTTATTTCTATAAACTACATATGTAAAATAAAAAATAAATTCAAAACTTAAACAACAACTGAAACTAGATGTATAATGTAATAAATTTAATAAAAAACTTTGCTTAAATTTAAAAATTCCCCCGAAGAACCCAATTTAAACAACACATATAAAAATTTGTTTACCAAAGAATTTAGTTTGAAATAAATTCTAAACATAAATGGCCAAAATGCCATAAATTACCATTTAATGGTCAGTTAAGAAAAAACTGCCTATAATTTAATGTAATTTTATTTTTTGCTTTGCAAAAAACGAAGAAAAAACAACAACCTTGCAGTTATGTCTATTATATTTTTTAGCTATTCAATGAGGTTTTTGCCTAACACTGTAAAAATAAAGAGCTAACTCAACAAAAAAAAAGAAAAGAAAAGAAAATGTCTAAATTTGGTTTCCATAATAAACTCATTGAATTGTTTTTGCAAAAATTTACTCTATTTTTTATTTGATTTTATAACGTTGCTTAAACTGTTTTGGCTTATAAGCTTATTCTTAATATATTCCAACTTTTTGCCATTAGAACAATATATTCGGTCATGTGATTTATGTGGTAGACTACTTTTTTTATAACCACCATTATCATTAATGATGGTGCTGTACACAAAATTAGTTTGACTTGACGTTTGTTATTTGGGCAATAAATATTTAAAAGAGTGATAAGCTGAGGTAAAGTCAGCAACAAAAATCAATTTAGTAAATATTTTGAGAACAAGCTAACAATATTTGCTTTGAATGTTTAAATTTAGGAATATACATACATATGTATGTATACATATTTAAGGTCATAGAAAGTGGAAATGTTGTTTGGTAGGAATAAATTTCCTCGTTGGGCCTAAAACATATGTAAGGTTTAATAATTAATGTAATGTAGTATCATAATATAAACAATAACAAAACATAAACATAAAATATTTACAAAATTAATCAGCCTAATTTTGTAGAAAACTTTTTTTTTTTAATTTTAAATATAATATATTGAGCTTGAGGTAAGATTTACAAGGTTTTTAAACTTGTATTTTATTTCCAATATTTCGAAGCACCATAATAACAGCAGGGAAAGAATGTGATGAAGTAGCAGAAAAGTTCTAATAACTGATATACGCAGAAGATTCTAAAATAGTTGAGCAAACTGGTATGATTTCCTATAATGAAGCCGATATATAAATCAATATATTTATTGATTGAAGAAGGTATTAAATGTTTGAAGAGGATTGATAACAAAACTTCAACTCGTATTTTTACGTATAGTGAAGTTTACAATGAAACCTTAGAAACCAGTGTGCATACTGGAGCAGAATCAAAATTTTCTAGAAAGAATAATAATAAAATAAAGCTGGTCCGATCTACAAACATTTTTATTTGGTAGTAGCCAATGAGTATTTTCTTTTACATCCTTCAGGGCTGGAGGTGGAGGGTTCAAATCATTTATTTGGTTTAAACAGTCATTAGCAAATATTTATTATCACGTTTATATTTGTGTTGGTTAAACAGCAGAGAGCTTTTTGTATGAAACAAAATTATAAATTAAAAAAAATGCCTACCTAGATCTTCTTGCTTCCACTAGTGCTAAACAGCTGATTGAAGTTTTATTTCTGAGATCACAACAAAATAACAAATACACCAATACAATTTCAACAATTAGATACAATATATCTCCTAGCAATATCTTTTCCAGGTCAAAAAAAAAAATAAAAGATTCTCTATTTAATAGTTAAAAAAATAGTCGATTTTTAATTTTTTTTTGAAAAAAAGTGCTCCAGCTCTTTTTTTTATTACAAAAAAGACTTTCTTTAAGAATATATGATAAATTTATAATTTACTGACAGTAATCTTTACAAAGATAAAGTATGTAAGAAAGTATAGTCGTTCAAGCCCGCCATATAATACTCTACACCTAGTATATGTATGTAAATATAAAAAAAGTTTTTCAGAAATGGGCGTAATTTGCGAGATATCACCTATTTTGGATCAAAATTCAGTGTCATGATTTCTGTGAATATAAATATTATATGTGTTAAACTTTATCTCGATATAAATACTTTTGAAAGACTTATGGAAATTAAAGTGAATTACGGAGAGGGCCTTATATGGGAGTTTCGACTAATTATGAACCGATCACAATAAAATTGTACCGTATTATTTGTATATATATTAAATATATTGGTGTTAAATTTTATTTGGATAGCAACATTTTTGAGTGAGTTATGCTCTTTAAGATGATTTCCGGAAGTGGGACCTACGACTAATTATCGACCGATCACAATAAAATTGTACCGTACTATTTGTATATATATTAAATATATTTGTGTTCAATATTATTTGGCTACCAACATATTTAAGAGAGTTATGCTCTTTTAAGTGATTTTCGGAAGTGGGCCTTATATGGAAGCTACGACTAATTATGGACTGTATGTATCAAATATGATGCAAAGAAATAATTGAGAATTTTTTTTAAGGCTCGATCTACGGTTAAAGAATGAGCAATGATGAACATGTGAGGAACTAGCTGAACACTACAATAGCCAAAATCACCAATCTGAATCTACAGTCCGTATAACAACCGTCATTCTAAGGGGATAGACAGTCAAAAGAATACAGATTACAGGATATGCTCTACCAATATAGGACATGAATTAACGAGTTAAGTGAATATAGAGAGTTGAAGGTTTATCAGGAACGTATTGTTATATCCAACGAAACGATCTATAAAGACTATGTCAAACTTGAAATATTTTAGGAATACTAATAGGAAATCATTATATCAGGGGCCTATACTTTAAATGAAAAGGCTTATAAATATGACAAACAAAACTTTCCTAATAGCACAGATGGGTATAAGCTATATACCATTGTATGCTCTAAAGAAGCTTCATAATTTATCTTATTAACTTTTTATTCTATTTCTGATTTATTTAAAATTAGAAAATAATTTATTGTAAATTCAATTTGTTGTTTTCTTCTTATTTTGTTTGACCAAATCCAAGCCTTCTTCATTTATTTAGGCTATATGTATGTATATGTAAATGTAAGAGAGTGTTTGTAGCTATACATAATAATTTTGTAATGAGTTTTCACTCAGACAGGAAAATAATTTTCATCAGCAAATTTAAATTCAAAAATGTCTGAGGCATAAATTACTGTGGATGTAAAATGTATTTCATTGTTGGTTGTTTGGTTGGCTTTTGTGTGTGTTATGGTTTAGAAAACAATTTTAAAATTTGGTAGGATTTTATTAAGGTAAGAAGAATTTCAATATATGCTAAATATGTGAATATTGTTTTAAAGTGTCATTAAAATTTATTTAAATTAAAATTTATTTTGAATATATTATTTATTAAAAAGTCTTTTTAAGTGAAATTTAAATTTTTTAAATAAAAATATTTAGTAACTTTTGAAAAGGTTTCTGGTTTATTTTTTTCGTGTTTTTATTTAAAAAAAAAAAATTAGCAGCTGGTTAACTGGAAACCCCGGAGTTTTTGCACGCATTATAATCAATTTTAATCAACACAAGTCATGTTTTTTTATGGCAAGCCTAAAGAAATATTTTGTGGCGAGATGAAATATGCCTCAGCGAGAGTATTGTTGGCGTGTGACATGAAAACAAGACGTTGGAAAATACCGCAAGGACATAATCTGTAAAAGTTAAATAAAGTCCAGGCTAAAATGGATTTTTCTTTTACACTGCTGCAAGTGTATTGAAAATGTTTGGAAAAGTTATTATTTCCATGAAAATGGTTAAATGATTTTGAATTGTTGCAAGTTAAATCAAATTTTTTGGAGAATCGCTGAAACTGCATTCAAATAGCCATGTTGGGTTACGTGTTTATTTTTATAGCATTTTTTAATCAGCATGAGATTTTTAGCTGTCATTTATGCTCCCTTAGTTATTGAACGTTATAGGTTAAACAATAAAGTTTTTGTTTGGATCTAAAATGTCAAATTCAATGCCAACAAAGCATCGCATGTACAAATTTTTGCTTTACTCAATTACTTGTTTTGAAAAAAAGTGTCGCTACAGCACAGCATTCTATCGTTTCCAATATGCGATATACGGTTTATGCAATTTCGAAGTAGAGACCTTGACACCATAGCGCTAAAGTAATACTTGGTGTTTAGTGGTTCTATCTATTATAGAATGCTCAAATGTGGCCAAACCATTACAGGAAACTTATACCGAATGCATCTGATTCGTTTGAGGCGAGTATTGGCAGATATAAATGTAGTTTAATCCGTTTTGCGTCGGCTTTGAAAGTTTGTATCAATTTACTTTGTGTCGTTTTGCTTCCAATTTGCATCGCTTTGGTATATCACCATTCCATAATTACATGTGAATATGTTGCCTACTTGCGTATAAAAAAGAGAATTCCCATTTTATTCACACTTACCATATGAAGTAACGTGGTATTGAATTAATTTTGGTCATGCTTTTATGTATGTAAGTATGTAATTTGATTTTTTCTCCTTAAATATTTTTTTATTCCTTGTTTAAAAATATATTTTCAATTATTGCTTTATAATAACTACAAAGGCCTGTTGAAATAAATATAATCAAACGTACCATTAGACGTTTTTAAATAAAAATTTGATTTTGCTTGCAAAATTTTTAAATTTTGGACCTATTTAACAAAAAGTCAGTACATTTGTATAGAAAAAAGTGATTCGATTTGCGTCGTTTCGGTTTGAGTCGCATTTCTCCTGTCCCTATTAATAACGCAAATCGGGGCTCTAGTGTATTCCTTTATGACAAGGCTCTTCCACATGATGCAATACTTGCAAAAACTATTTAAAACTAAGTGTTTAAAAAGTTTTGCTTGACCCGCCTTATAATCCAGAAATTACCCCGTCCGCCCACCATAAGTTTCGATGGCTCTATATCGAATACGATTCACTTCAGCTTGATTCGTTTCTGGCATTTTTTTTTAATAATTTAAACAAACGGCAAATTATGCAGGCAATTCCCATTTTTTTGCATACATTTCATTTTAAATGTATTCCAAAATCTGTATAAATGAATTTCAATTAAGCACAGTAAAAAACAATAACCATAACATGATAGATTTAAAGTATAGAATATTTTAAACATTATTCTTTAGAAAATGCCCCTGTTTTCTGTGCTTAAATAAATACTTGTTTTTGTTTAACATTTGCTTTATACTTATTGTCTTGTTTGTTTTCGTTTCGTATGACCCCAATTGCCTAAATGGCTAAATAAACTACTCTTTAGACCTTTAGTTTATACACACAGAAGTATAAAAAAAATGGAAAATATGAATATAATTCCTCTATAGCAGAGTAGCAGAGCAGCAAAGAAAAAAAAAGAGAGTGAAAAGAAAATAAACTTTAACCATCAACATCCACTTTTAAACAAGGTTAACAACAACTAAAATATAATGGTCCCCAAGGAACACTTTAAATAAGAGCAAGAAACTCTACTGTATTCTCCGCTTGCAAATAATTCAAGCAACCAACCATGCCAACCCAAACAATTACATACTATGTACATTTACTCATACTTATATATGTATATACATATAGTATGTCATGTACATATACATGTATGGCTTAGCACAAATACATACACACTTACTCACACTTAAATTTTGAATGCTGTTCTATTTTCACTTTATATTAAAACTCTATCTAGAAGTTGTTTAAACAATAAGTAAAACTTTAAGTTAAATTTATTTTTAACCTAAAAACCAAAAGAGAAAATAAAATAAGAAAAACATCAAGAAAATCTTAAGAAAGTAAAATGAAAATTTTGCAATTTTATATACCACTGACTGACTGTCTGACTGCGCTTCTATAAATACCAGACATTTTTTTACTTGTTGGGTTAGATTTTTTCCTTCCTATTTTCCCACGCATTTGCGTTTTATTTAAACAAAAACAAACCATAAATCAATATACACTTTTAGTGGTATGTAGTAGTATAAACAAAAACAGAAACACCGCAATAATATATATAAAATTCCATGAATGGCCTTAAAGATCTGTTTTCACTATAAAATAAAACTATATAAACACTAGTGCTGCGGCTGACGGCTGATGTTTTAAGTACAAGTCTGCAATTGCATTTTCCATCAGAACAAAATCACACACATTTAAGGCAATTGTACAATTATAGCAAAGAATCTGCACTAAATTAATAACTCATTAAATCCGATAACAAAACATTTTTTTTAATCTGGTAGCATATTTTCTTTTTTTCCAGTGATTTGTTTTTAATTCTGTCAACCACCATTAAAATTCTTAGTGTTATTTATGGTTTTCAAAGTTCAGGTTTATTTTGGCACCACCAAGTGCGTTTAAGTCATATGAAAATGTGTTAAATAGCTCAAAAAATTTACATTTGGTATAATTTTTCCAACAAAACTCTTAAAATATAAGTTTTAAAACAATCTCGAAAATATGAAATTAAGTTCGAAATATTGCATTTTTAGATGGTTTTTGTATATGAAAAGCAATAAATAATGTTTCTGCACAATTTTCAAAATTTGAAAATAATTTAAAAATTTTCGATAATTCGAAAATGGCTAAAATAACTTTGGTATATAAAACAAAATCAAACGAACTACTACATTTTTATAATTGATTACAAAGCCCAACACGAAAACAATTTCTAAAATAATCATGTGTAAAGTTATCATCCCGAGCTGTAGTGAAGAACTTAACAATCTAACTTCTGAGGTTATTCTCAATGCGGACGAAACTCGTAACAACTGAAAAATGATACCAGATAAAACAACATTGACAATTATATAAAGTTATTAGGAATGACTCTTGTCTAAAGCAAAAAAAAACACATAGCTTTAATCAAATAAATATACGAGGTATGATTTACAAAAGAATCAGGACTGAAGTTATCATTCCGAACTGATTTAGTGAAGCTTTTCAAAAGAGTTTTGAAAATAATTATAGTTGATCTTAATTTAACTTAGCAATTAGAATAAAAATGGTGTCAATTGGAAAAGTAACTAACATTGCAAATTATATTAATTTATTAAGAATTCTTCCCGACCAATAAAAAAAATATATCATAAAGTTAATTGAAGCTTTAAAAATCAAAGGTATAGAAATACAAAAAGGTTTCTAAAAGAATCAAAATCAACTTCATTGGTTCATGAGATTATTTGCTGAAAATTACAGTTGTTATTTTTAATTCAAACAATAGTGGTCTCTATAGAAAGATACTACATTTTATGCTTGTCAGCGCTAGAGAAACTAATGTCTTAGGAAGACAGTTATCAAAGGATAGAAGAATAATTTTTATAGTTTTATAACAAAGAGTTGCTTGTAAATTATCTTCATTCGAATAAAATGTAATTTTGTGTAATTGTTAAATCATTTTTATATCCGAAATCTCGTATAAAGAAGTCTTTATTATTTACTGAAAATGACCCAAGTCAACATCTACATTTTTTTATATTTGGATGATCATTTAAAGGATAGTTAGGCCGTCACAGTTCCTAAAACTTATTCGAAGAGAAATCTGGAACTAACGAATCTAATCTTTGAATTTAACGAATGGAATTTTCTTGATAGCAATATTTGTCTCTACTGTGAACTGTATAAAGTGTACTTATGTACATATTAAACTGCAAAATATTTCTTAAAGATCTTCTTAAGGATCCAACTTAAGAAGTGCAGCAACAATTTTGGGAAATTCCATCCGTCTTTTCTTGATACAATAGTGTTTAAATGCAATAAAATTAATAATGACCTTGTGGAATTTTAAGCTAAAAATGATTACTTAAATCAACCGTCTACTCGGTCCTCAGTGTAGCCAAACATATTTAGAATTGTATATACTCGTACATTACAATCTTGTACATATTTTTTTGTCTTATTTACAAATAAAATGTCTGTAGTATTTACTTACTAACAGTTATGAGTTGTTTCAAAAAAAAAATAGAGAAAAAATAAAAAATAAAATATATATAAAAAAAAATGTACATGTATAACCAAAGAAAGACCTTGGTTGTTAAACAATGCTAGTCTTTGTGTTTTATATTTAAGATAAACTATATCTTTAAAGCAGCCGCAGCTACAGAAAGAATCCTAAGCAACGAAATAAAAAATATAAAAACAAGAAAACTAAGAAAAATAAATGTATGAATTATATGAAATAGAACAAAAAACAAAAGAGAAACATCTTATAAACTTGGCCGTAAAAATAAGAAAAATACTACTTACATTCATTTATTTTTTACAAAGCTTTTCTGTTGCTTTTTTTTCGTCCCTAATACTTGTGTTTTTAAAGGAAATGTACATTCATTACTTAAAACGGAAATGTATTTTCTTATTCTTCTATTCTGCTCCTTTTATAAGTATTGCTAACGTACATATGTTACTTTAGTTGAATGTGAGAAAAATTAACTGTAACAATCCAGTTAAATTTTTACTTGCCATGAATATGTATTTCTTGTTTTTATTTTTTTAAATTTATTTTAGTTTTATTTTATTTAAGAACGAGTTAAAGTTCTGAGATTAAATTGTTAAACTTAGAGTAAAATGCTTTTCAAAAGAAACAATTTTATTTTATATATGGTCAGTAGCATTTGAAATGTAAGTGTATGGTGTATGGTGTGTGTGTGTGTTTTATTGAGATTGCTTGAAATAAAATCTAGATTAAAATTTATTTAAAATACATTATGCCTTGTGCACAGAAAGAAAAGTTGAAAGGACTTTATTATACAAGTAACAAAATAAGTTGTTTAAGTTTATTAAAATCTAAAGTTAGCAGCAGTAAGGCAACATAAATGCATATTTTATATATTGCCTTTTTATTGCAATAAATTTTAAATCTAAAATACAGTGGTAAAGAATGTTTCATAATGTTTGATAATGATTAAATTTAGTTTTAAGATTACTTTTTTAGTATGTTTTCCATCAGTTTCAACGTGCTAGAGATGGTTTGTGTACTTCAGAAGTGATGATTTTGTTACGGAAGACAAAGAACGCTAAAGCCAGCACAAGTAGTTTGATGACCAAGAATTGGAGGCATTACTCCATTGTCAAAATCAATTAGAAATTGCAAAACTATTAAAAGCTATTTAATCAGCAATATCAAAATGTTTGCCAGTAGCAGGATTCATAAAAATGCAAGGAAATTGGATACGACATGAATTGAAGCCAAGTTACCATGAGAAATACAATTTTGAATATCCGAAATGCTGCTTAGCTAGAACAACCAAACGAATCGACACCAATGTTAAATATGCATGGCGCTAAAGTAAAGCTCTGTATTTTGTGGGAAGAAAAGGTTCCTATCCATTATGAGTTGCTGAAATCTGGCCCAAACATCACAGCCAACTATTAACGAATACACTTAAATTTTGACTTTTATGTGAATCATGTTATTTCTAGAATTAATTTTGTCCTCAAACGTTTATATGATATTGGTTCATATTTACCTGCTGAAGTAAAAAGGTGAGTAGCTATGGCATTTTGTCTTCCTATGTTATTATATGGTTTGGAGATATGTACATTCGGGTATATCACGGAATGGTATCAGAAAACTTTAACAATACTTTAATAGAGTAGCTCGTTATATCTTTGGATTTAAATTTGGTTCTTATATACATATGACGTCTTTTATTATTAATCATCTGCAATGTGATTTTGAAAATTTTATTGACCTTAGAATATTGTGCAATTTTATAAGAATATGAAATTTGGGAAACCTATGTTCCTTTTTAACAGATTTAATTTTGGCTTGTCTACTAAAGCTATGTCATAAATTATGCTTAGATATTCTTTCCAGATTATGAATATATCATTTGTCGTCCGAGTTTCAAGATTATGGAAGTCTATTGTAATTTATAGAGGACGTATTCAATATCGTAATTTAAAATTTGTTTTGGAAAATTCAACTTGTTTTTTTTTTATTTCTTTTAGTATTCAACATTTGTGCAATAGGGGGGGGTCAAAATTATATATACAGAATTTGTTGATTTTTTATATATTAAATTATACTTTTGCATTTACCATATGAATTATCAGAATTAATTAGGCCATAAGGGCTTACAAGAATTTAATAATTCCTTGAAAGCGATCATTGAACGTAAAACTTTCTAATATGCAGCCAGCGTAATTTTCCATCATGACAATGCTTGGCCACATGTTGTAATAGCTGTTGAAAACTATTTAAAAAAAAGTGATGGGGAAGCTTTATAGTCCAGGCCTTGTCTCGTCGCACTACTATTTTTTCGATCGGTGCAAAAATCTCTCTCTGGGGTACGCTTCACTTCAGAACAGTGTAGCCCAAATTGGCTTGATTCATTATTGGCCTCAAAAGACGATACTGTACGTGTGTACCTGAATTGTCCTACCTTAATGCAGCGTTGTCAACTTGGTGCATTTCGCACCATTTTTGATGCTTTTTTATTTTTTTTTTATGCCAAAAATTCCTTAGTTGGTGCGCGGTGCAGTTTTTTTTGTTAATTTCGGTGCGTTTTTTTAATTTGTGGTGGCAAATTTCGCACAACTTTTTATTTCAGTGTGCGAAAAAAATTTTATACAATAAAATATACCTGCTTCAATATCATTTCATTCAACAGTGCAACATTTTTTTACAATAAATTTTACAGACCACAATTAGATCAACAAATAATGATGTTTAAGATGTATCAAATCATATGCACAAAGTAAAACGGTCTTGTCGTTGTAGATATTTTATATTATGTGAAGAATAAAAATATTTCATTATAATATTTAGTTCGTTTATTTGACCTTTTTTTAATATTTAATAGTTTCTTTTTACAAGCAATAAGGTCACTTGAATTTTATATAAAAATATTTAATTTATTTATATATATTTATTTCCAATATTTCGCTATCACAATGGATAGCTTCTTCGGGGATAATATAAGTTTTGAATTATAATAAAATAATAATTGAAGTATGTATAAAAATGAAAAAATTTTTAACAGAAAATGAAAAGCTTATAATTATGATATACAATTATGATATATATATGTATATAAAACTTGTTTGGAATAATAAATGAAAAATTATATATGTAATATTTTTAGTTTCTAAACTTATTCTTATAAATTAAATGTCTGTAATTTTGAGCTACATTGTCTGTATCTGTTTTAAAATTAATTCGCTTTTCTATCGGTACATTAATAATCTGTAACATTTCTAACATAAATCGTCTTTTATAATTTGTTTCTGTATTTAATATAGTGGTATTTTCAAAATCTGGATAATGATCTAAATTGTAAAAATGTGATGTTAATGCAGTTTTTTGAGAAGAAGTATGTTTGTGTTTTTGGTCAGATTTATGACCAGCTTATCTAGTTTTCAATTTGTTTTTAGTTGTACCTTCATATATTTTATTACATTTTTCATTATTTTTACCCTTACACGGTATTTTATAAACAATATTGGATTTATCTAATTTTACTGTTTTATCTTTTATTTTACTGTATAATCTATTTAATGTGTTATAAGTTTTATAGGCTATCCTATAATTATACCTATCATAAAATTTTGAATTTTCTAATCGTCCAGAAATTAATGGAATATAAGTTAGAGATTTATATATTTTAGGTTCATTACCAATCACGAAAAAAGAATTTCCAGTTCTTAGGATGATAGCAGCAGGAGAAGATTTCATACAGACTATAAAACAGAAAGAGGAACAATAAATAACAAGGACTAGACTAACTACTATAATAGATAATAGTATCAATAAAATAAAATTATCTAATAGAGATAAATTCATCCTTAATAATGTTAAAAAAAACAGAACATTTTCTTAAAACTAACAAAAATATTTTAATTTTAAATGCAGATAAAGGTAACATTACAGTTGCTATGAATAAATCTGATTATATTTCAAGAATGAATAATATTCTTAATGATCAGTCAACATATCAAATATTAAATAAAGATCCGACAAATAAATTACAACAGACAAATAACAATATAGTAGAAAAACTTAGCAAATTAGAAATTATTACAATGATGGAAAAGAAAAATTTTAAAATAACTTCAGCTATAGCTCCGAAATTATATGGAGTTCCTAAAATCCATAAGGAAACATTTCCATTAAGACCTATTTGTTCATGTATAAATTCTCCATCACATGAACTTAGTAAATATTTAACAAAAATTCTTAAAAACATAACTGAAAATTAAATATATAATATAAAGGACAATTTAAAGATAGAATTAAACAAATAAAAATAGAAAATGATGAAAAAATCATTTCTTTAGATGTAATTTCATTATTTCCTATACCTATGATTTAGCATTAAATATTATAGAAAAGAAATGGAATATAATTAGAGAATATACATCTATGGAGAAAGAATTGTTTTTAGAAATTGTAAAATTTTGCATACAGGATAACAGATACTTTCAATATAACAACAAAATATATTCTCAGCATAAAGGCCTACCTATGGGTTCTCCAGCAGATATAATTATGGAAGAACTACTTAATACTTGTATTAACAAATTGTCTATTAAACCAAAAATTATAACAAAATATGTAGATGATTTATTTTGTATTATTTCAGATTATGAAATAATAAATATATTAAACATATTCAATTCTGTTCACCAAAATATTAAATTTACAATTGAAAAAGCATCTGATAATAAACTTGCATATTTAGATACAATAGTAATTAGAAATGAAGATAAATTACTAATAGATTGGTATCAAAACCCGATTTCATCAGGAAGAATTATTAATTATTATTCTAAACATCCATAGAGAGTTATTATAAATACGGCTAAAAACTTAATACATAAAGTTCTAAATATTAGTGACAAAATATTTCATAAAAATAATAAAATAAAAATCAAACAAATTTTAAAAGATAATAGTTTTCCAAATGAACTAATTTATAAATTAATAAGACAATATAAAAGACCAAAAAATAATAATACAAATATAAATTCTGCACCTAAAATATATAAATCTCTAACTTATATTCCATTAATTTCTGAACGACTAGAAAATTCAAAATTTTATGACAGGAATAATTATAAGATAGCCCATAAAACTTATAATACATTAAATAGATTATATAGTAAAATAAAAGATAAAACAGTAAAATTAGATAAATATAATACTGTTTATAAAATACCGTGTAAGGGTAAAAATAATGAAAAATGTAATAAAATATATGTAGGTACAACTAAAAACAAATTGAAAACTAGATTAGCTGGACATAAATCTGACCAAAAACACAAACATACTTCTTCTCAAAAAACTGCATTAACATCACATTGTTACAATTTAGATCATTATCCAGATTTTGAAAATATCACTATATTAAATACAGAAACAAATTATAAAAGACGATTTATGTTAGAAATGTTACAGATTATTAGTGTACCGATAGAAAAGCGAATTAATTTTAAAACAGATACAGACAATGTAGCTCAAAATTACAGACATTTAATTTATAAGAATAAGTTTAGAAACTAAAAATATTACATATATAATTTTTCATTTATTATTCCAAACAAGTTTTATATACATATATATATCATAATTGTATATCATAATTATAAGCTTTTCATTTTCTGTTAAAAATTTTTTCATTTTTATACATACTTCAATTATTATTTTATTATAATTCAAAACTTATATTATCCCCGAAGAAGCTATCCATTGTGATAGCGAAATATTGGAAATAAATATATATAAATAAATTAAATATTTTTATATAAAATTCAAGTGACCTTATTGCTTGTAAAAAGAAACTATTAAATATTTCATTATATGAATTTTATGATTTTCATAATAATTGTTTTTGTAGTAAAAGTTGCTGTCAAGCCATTGTTCGTTTTTTCTCAAAATGCATTGTGTGGTGTAAAATGAGTGTGAAATATTTATATAAAGTTCTGTAAAAATAAAAGTAATAAAACTTCTGTTTATTAGAAGTAATATTTAAAGTTACTTATTTATTTTCAATAAAAAAAATCTAAACTTGGTGCGTTTTTTGAGTCGCGCGTTTTTTTTCTCCATTTTGGTGCTTGGAAAAAAGATTAGATGAGTTTTTTAAACTATCACCGGAAATAAATAGAGCTATTTTGGCGTCGTGTTATCAGCCTGGATATAAGATGCGTTGGCTGCCAGAAAACATCACGACAGAAGAAAGGCAAAGAATCCAAAATCTTGCAATTTTTACTCTGGAGGAAAATTACAGAAAACTCAAAATGACACCTGGAAATATCAGAAGTAGAAACAGCAATAAAGAAGACGATGATTTTGTTGTTTTCGTAGATATTGATGATGGTGAATCTAGGACATCAAATTTGGAGTTGGAATTTGTCAGTTTCCTCAGTGATAAGAGCAAAGACATTATCACTCTTGACAGGTTTCCAAATATAAAAAGAGTATTCATAGAATTTCTTACAAGTTTGTGCTCATCAGGTTATTTTCTTCAGCAGGTTTTATTTATTCTCCAAAAAGATACTGTTTGTCTGATGCTACATTCAAAAATCTGATATTTATGAAATGAAACAATTGTTTTGTTAATTAGTTTTATGTAATGTATTTTTTGGGTTGAATAAAAATGGTGTATTTTGTATTTGAAATACATACAATAAATGGAAGTATTTTGTATTTTAAATACATGACCAGCAAGTATTGTGTATTTTAAATACCGCAAACCATGTATTTTGCCCAACACTGGATGTAACATTTCTTTTATGATCACTTTTTACCCAAAATTTGGTTAACCTTACTATTTTGTTAGCGTTTCACATCAATAATTACATATTCTGATAAATAGAGAAGTATACTAAAATACAATACAAAATTATAACTGTTTTTTATACTTATTGAGCAATTTTCAAGTGATTTTGAAATAAGGGTAATTTAATTTTATATAAAAAGTGTCTTAAGTTTTCGAGCAATTGCCAAAAAAATATACTGGTCACATATTGTAGTAATACATTTCATTTTTATTACACTTATAAAAATTTGAGCAAAATTTAGTTTTTTGTTGTAGTGACGATATGCGGGCATAATTGCAAAACCATTCGTTTTTGCTCTTTAAATCATGAATTCTTAATCATATTCTAAATTCAATTTTGAATGTGTATGACACACCTTCTAGAACACATTCTGCGAGAAGGCATAGTGGAATAAGTATTAGGCCTTCAAATGGAAGCCTTAACAAGTTTTATAGCTGGGTATATTTACTAACAAAATACTTACTTATTTGTAAGTAGTCGTTAACAGCAACACTGCTACATGTTTAATACCTTATGTACTTTTAAATTTTACTACTTTATGTTAATTTTACTTTTAATTTGAACAGCCAGAAAATTCGAATTAAAATTTTGTTATCATTTTTTTTAACTTCATTATTAAATCGATTTAACTTTTTTTTGGCTTTTTTGGGGATTTTAAAGCCCATTTAGCTTATATTCAACGCGAGGAAATAAAAAAAACAAGTTTTTAACACAAAAAGATACGAACCCGTTAGTCGATGGACAGCTCTTCGAGATATTTGCTACATCTCAGCAGTAAAA
The DNA here is from genome assembly GCA_950370525.1 of Bellardia bayeri. Taxonomy (NCBI): domain Eukaryota; kingdom Metazoa; phylum Arthropoda; class Insecta; order Diptera; family Calliphoridae; genus Bellardia; species Bellardia bayeri. Next base: position 33,795,454 of record OX493264.1, on the reverse strand, counting down.
ATATTAAAAACGTAATTGACAATGCAATTAAATATGTTATGGCGTAGTTTATGTTTGCTAGAGAGCATAGAAATTGGACTGTAGATGACTGGAAACGTTCAATCTGATCAGACGAATCTAAATTTAGTAATTTGCAGTCCGAAGATACACAATATTGTTGACGATGAACAGCCCAGAGAACTTAAATTCATCATGTAAAGGAAACAATGAAGCACGGTGGGTGTAACTCCATGACATGGATTTGATTTACATGGCAAGACAGACAAACTTTGCAACTCATCTTCACGAGGTTGCCTAACATGTGGATGAAAGTACTTTTCAGATGGATAATCCATTCAAATAATCGAAAAATTTTTACGAATAATTATTCGCAGCATTTCAAAATCACTTTATTCCAATGACGAAAATTTATGAAGAATAATCGAATAATATATGTTTAAGTAAATATTGTATGTCGTTTCTGTTTAAAAAAATTTCATAATTTTATAATTAACCCTTATGTGTGTGGTAAAAAAAAAAGCCTTCTAATGTGCCGCAAGGTTACCCAGGTACCTTTCTGAAAGTTAGTTAGAGAAAAAGCATCACTTTCAATGAAAAACTTTTGACTGAAAATGCCAAAGGTACCCGGGAAACTTGATGCACACATAAGTGTGCAAAATGTTATAAAAAAGTCATAATTTCACACAATTTTATTTTGATTTATTTAGGCATCTTTTATAATAAACAGTATGTATATAAATTAAATTATTATTCTTTATTATTTAAAGATATTTTTTGATGGTGACATTTTTGAATACCAGAAGTGTAAATTATAAGTAGAATTTTTATTATAAACGAAAATTAAATAAAGTTACATATGCATGTATGCAGATGAGTGGTTTCGTTAGCTCCTTATACAAAAATATATCAATGTTATTGCAACAATTTATTATTCTTAAAATAAATTTGATATTTAGCAAAAAATGTATTACAAAAGAGTCCACATTTTGGCGAAATATTATATTAACTACGCTGTATATGTAAGTATGTATTTTTCTCTTATTAATAGCTCGAAAAAGTAATATAGAAAGTAATTGTATACAAAATTCTGTATAATAAGATATAAATCAATTGTCAAATACAGAAGAATATTACAAAAAAAAAAATATATATCAATACATCGAATTAAAATACTTATAATATAAAAGAAACATAATAAATAATATAAATTATAATCGACCGCTTTATTTGTAATATACAGTGGTTATTATTGGAACCAGTATTATTAATACAACCAAATCTAAGTTGAGTGATGAATATGTGAAATAAATTGATATTGAAATGTATATAATATTACTAAAGGTGTTTTGAGACGATACTACTTTCTGTAGGAGTTGTTGCAGTAAAAAACTTGTTATTATTTAAAAATTTTTGAATTATTTGAAAAATTCGATTAATTTTTACCCTTATGTGAAATTTAAGTAGAGAAAAAGCATTTTCGCACTATATATTATTCTGGAGCGTAGTTAACAGACATTCTATATAATTTTCTTAACGCCTTAAGGCTTGCAACACATACTTTAATGTTTACGTAAGTTTTAATATAAAATTTAAACTAAAAATTTAATCGTCGTCGAAAATTCATTAATGATCTGAGCATTGGTTTGTTTCAGGAAAATGCTGAGCATCGGACTAAAAATACAAAAATAAATTCGTCATCATCTGCCATACAAATTTTGTATATACCAAACTTTGAAACTGCAACATCAACTTTACAAACAAAAGACACAAGCGGACGCATTCCAGTAGTAGGAAGTTGTTACGAGTGCTCCAAGCTATGTATGAAGCACAGAAAGACTCGTAAAGCTGTACTGGCTGCACCAAGCCAATCTGCAATCAACAATTGATTAGTCGACCAACTAGTCGATAAATTTGCGCTTAATTTTTATTTCTCTTGTTTTCATTACTTATTGAATTTTGCGGATGTTATGTTTCTGTTTCGAAATAAGATGTAATAACTTCTGTTTTTGTTTCTAATTTATACAGACCTTTACTTATTCATGCAAATCTACTAACAACTTCAAATAATAAACTTTTAATTGCCGCTTTCTCATATAAGCCTTAAATGCATGATTTTTTATTTTGGATCAAAATAAATCTTTTCTTATAAAAACTTATGGCCGAATTCTCGGTCATTAGTTAACCATTGGTAAACTAAAATACTAACTATTGTTTAACTATTACTTGTTATTCTTATGGCAAACTAAGCATTGCGAATAAAGAATCATTAGTTAAGCCTTTGTCATTAACTAACTAAAGACTGTGAAATCGGCCATTAGTCGTAGATTACGTAACAAATAATAAAAAAAATTTAATTAGAGTTTTATGCATTTATTTTGAAAAAAAAATGGTATGTAGACTTTTGGCAACCAAACGCATAGGTACTTAAATTACAGAGGCATAAACAATAGCCGTATACATATTTATAGAACATATTGGTGTTTAGAAAATGATTTTTAATTATGAAACACAAAACAACTTTACATTTAGTGCACTCAGTCCTTGAAAATCCGTTGCAGGCTGGAAGCTTGCACCTGTTTTTTGTGGAACACCTATTCTTCCTCTTTTGGATTCATCATACGTTTTGTATGAGCACAACGTTTCCGCTAGATCTGATTTAAAGTCAGCCAATGAAATGTTAGAGTTTTTTCTTTAATAGAGTACCCATGAATTTATTACAGCCATATCTATTAAATGGTAAAATAATCGTATGTGCCACTTTCGACTTATGTTTGCCCAGAAAACTATCCATAAGGTCAACACCTCCCATATGGACATTTTAATCTTTTACTATTTTTGAACAATCTATAGAAATGAGTTTGTTAGCGTTTTATCGTACCTATTGATAGTTTCAGCTGGTTAGGTGCCTACATAATTAGAATCCAACGTTGCCGGCTTATTGTCCTTCCAGCATGTCACAGATAACAACCCATTGCGACGACTTTTTCAGAATTTCTTTTGTGGCAGATAACTTGCAGTTATTTCAAAGCCTATTTCTCTGAATTGTACCCAACGAGTATATTCCCTGGGTCCATAGATAATACATTACAGGAACAGAGGTATAATAATTGCTAAAATATATTACGTGGTTCATTTTACGGGGAATTGAACGGCACAATCTAGTCACTGTGTTACCTACTACACCCATGTCAGACTCATCCGGTGAGTTTTCAGCATCTTGTTTTCCAGAATAGATTTCAAAACTGTATGCGTACCCAGATAATGAGCATAATACAAATAACTTGAAACCTCATTTATGCGGTTTCTTAGGTAGATATTGTTTCATAAAATGTGATACCTTCATGGAACACATTTGTTCATCTAAAGGTAGCCTTTGCTCAAATGGTGCACTGTTTAAAAATACTTTATTTAGACGATCAATTAAAGGTCTTATTTTGTGCAAATGATCATGGTTTGGATCACCTCGAGGCGCGTCTATTTTTTTTCAAATCTATATAATGCCATCGTCTGATTTATGTAACAGAAGCCATATTTACCCCAGTAAGACCTGACATTTGGATAGTGGTATACAGACATAAATATTATAATACCACGAAATTTCCGAATTTCTGATGCATTTACAGGTATACGGTTAGAAACATTTTTTTGTGTGAGGTATAAATTTGTTTGAGCAACAATACTTGTTAGTATATCCTCATTCATAAATTCAGAAAAAACTAAATGGAGTATCAATATACAAAAATCTTTCGGAAAGATTTGTATTACCCATAAAACCTATGCGATATTCATTATATTCATAATTACTTTTTTTTCCAAATAGAAGGTCTTTTTCGTTGCTTCCAGGCTGCAGTACCAGGAATACTTGAAGTAATCGGAGCTGGATTAACTAACTGTTCCTCATTCAACAATTGCTCTTCTAAAACTAAGTCTTCATTATCTAGCTCCTTGTCATCATCATTAATGTCTTCCAATTCTTTCAATAGTTCTTTGTCTGGAAAATAGTTAATATCGTTTTTGTCACCAATATCCACTTCATCTTCAGAAATATCGCCATCCCCAAGAAGAGATAGAAAATCTTCTATATCTTTCACTTCTAATCTTCTAGGCATTTTAAAATCAGAATAAATAAACTAGAAAAGAAAAACAAGTTCTAACCGTCAAATAATATTAACATCATAAACGCATGTTGTAGACATTTGGCAACATATACATAACAAGTATATTCGAAAAATATTCCATTTATTCAATAATATTATTAAATTAAAAATCATCAGGTCATACCTTACCTATCAGCAGATGCAAAATTATTTTTTTTCAATTTGATAACTCATAATTCACTGAAAACACAAAAACTCAAAAGTTGATTTTAACTTAAACACTGATCTCTATCACCGGCCGCAGAAAAATACGAACTAAATTTAAATCAAAGCAACTAGAAATAAACTAATGGTATTTTTTTGTTCATACTTCTTGTGTGTGCTTAGCAACGAGCTTCTATGATTGTACATACATAGGAGCATAAAGAAAGTTAACTGGAACTCGTATGTAGACAATTGGCAACAGTATGTATTTAAAGGATAAAACACATACAGGTGCCCGGGTACCTTGATGCGTATTAAAGGGTATTAAAAGTAAATTGGTCTGTCAGGCAAATTACAAAAAAAAGGCTGCAAAAAAATAAATTATTTGCAAGTTAGTAGTTCTCAAAAGGTTTTAGATATACAAGTTATCAATTTTAAAGAAAAAACTTTAACTGAACACGCCAAAAATACCCGTAATCGAGTTACACGAATAGGTAAAAATGCCTTATTCGAATTATTTGTTTTAATAGAACATGGTGACAATCAATCGTGAATTGGCAGTTGGTACAATAGCGATTAACTCCAACTAAATTGAATGAGTTTTGGCAGTGGGTTCAGCACCAAATAAATTGATTGAAAAATTGATGAAGAGTATGCTGAAACATGTAAAAAGAGGCATTGGAATAAATATTGAAAATACTATCATTCCCTAAAGTGTTTGTATGGTACAAAATTGAGTGCATGCAATTTGTTTCGTTGCGTTAGTATTTATTCTTAAAACTTAATATTTTTAGTTTTGATTTATAAATTATTTTGTTAAATTAAACATAAAATAAATGACAAAAAACATTTTGTAATTTTCTTTATTAGTTTTATTTTTATTTAGAGCACAAAGTAGTAACAGGTACTTATTTGTGCTCCCTACTGTATATTTATTTTTTTAATATTTTTCTTTTTTTAAACTTTTAACGTAAAATAATTTTTAGGCAGCTCTTCAGATCCCTTGAAATGTTCACAATCAGAAGATTATATTCAAATTTTTGTTCAGTATTCATTAAATTTTTAATTTTTTAAGCTAGACGACTCCACAGTTGCTATTCATTTTGCAATATTATGTTAATATATGAAATACACATTTAAAATCGGTCATAATGAATATGCAATGATACATGTCAGTTCCTTATCTAAAAATCTGTGAGAAATGTATTTTTTTAAGACATTTTTAAAATAGGTGTTTTTTTTTTGATTTTCTATATTGCCATATGTTAAAAAATAACAAAAAGTTTTATTTTAAACAATTATATTGCAAATTTTAAGGAGACTAAAAGCAGCAAATTCTTTAATTTTAAGGTTTATTAAACAAACAATATAGTTTTCTTTCTTTTGCTTTTTTCGAATAGAGCTCATATGTACTTGACAATGACCATTGTTGATTCTTGTCAATATGTTTTAAAATAAAAGTATTTTGAAAGTTTATCATAAAAAAGGAAATTGGTATAAAGTTCTTCTGATGTTCTTTTATAACTAAACTAGCTGTACCCTGCGCGCATTGCTACGCTACCAATTAAAATAAATTTGAAAGAAAGACATTTCACAAATATTAAATTCATTTTGAGTAATTTTATTGGTTTTTCTCATTTTAGAAAAAAGAAGGCGGGCGTTAGAGTAGGCGTGGTCGTTCCAACTCAGAAACCTTCCCGGTCTCATGCACAACAACTTTGTCGAAGATCATCACATGAGCAGATGCATAGCTTAGGTGTCTATAAAGGACATACATACATACATACAAACATTTATTTTTTTATATGTAATATATAGATTAATTTTTTTTTGGCTTGAGTCCATTTTAATTAATTAATATTTCAAAAAAAATTCTGCTTGTAAACATCATCTATTTAACTTATTGAGAAATAGATTACGGGAAATAATCATATTTGTTTTACATGTTATGAGTTCTAACGAAATTTACATACGTTTAAAAGTATGTGTGTTCCTCTTATTATTATTACAAATTTTTTGCTGTTTTTATTGCTGCCTCTACCGTTGGTTGACAATATCAGCATGTTATTGTGGTCTTTCTCCTTTATGTTAGAGTCTGTAGATTCAACTACTAAACACCGGATATGGGATGACACCATGCCTTGAGTGTGTTTTTTTACAAATATTATACACCGGTCATATATATTTTAAAGATTTAAATATTTATTTAATATTTTCCCATCGAACTCAGATTCTTTTTTTATTCTTTATAAACATTTTGTAACATTTGTATTTCGTGTGAAATTTTGTTTAAGTCCTCTTTCTTAAAAATAATTTTGTATTATTTTTAACGTCTTACACATTAGTCTGGCCGGAACTTGTTATATTTAAAATATTATTATAATATATTTAACACTTAGTTAGAGACTTGAGATAGGATCCCTTCTACAATTTTGTTCGTTATAAATACTTAAGAACGAAATCCTGTAAAGGATATAGAAGGTCACTTATTCGAATATTATACTGAACACATCACATTTGTATCACATGGGTCTAGTCAGGCCCATATAAATTATGTATTCCAAATGCAGTTTTATATTTTTCTTTCGGTTTTTAATTATTTTTTGTCCAGTTATCTATTATTATTTATTTATATCTATTAAACAAGGTTAGGTTATATTAATTAGGGAAAAAACCAATAAACATATTAACAAGTAACTCCATCTAGTTAATTTATAAAGTACTAATTTTATTGAAACTGTCATTACACTTTTCACCACTCGCCCTTATGTTTGTGTTGACGATAATGAAAGTTGTGAATCCCCTTTTAACATATGAATATTTAAAAATTATTAATTATATAAATTATTAACATTTAATTAAATAAATTGTTTTTTTTTTTATTTAATTAAAAATAATAGACTGATGCGTTAAGAGTGTGAAAATCAAAACATGTGTAAGAAGTAGGGTTAAATATTAAACGTTTGTGGTAGAACCAAAAATATATAGAAACCAGTACAACATAATAAATTTTTCTTTGCTTTAATTTAATACATTTACATTTAATTTGTTTATATTTTTTATATTTCTGAAATTAGTTGGAAATCAGTATCACAAATTCTTTTAAATACTATCAAATTAATATTTCGTATTTTTTATGGCTTCTGAGCAATTTCGACAAGGGAAAATCATATTAATATTTTTTCATTTACGTATTAAATGTTTCTTTTTTATATACAATAATTTTTTAATTCGCATGTATCATATTCTGAGAATTCTTTACAAGAAAGTGTTCCTCTATCTCACAGTTCAACAATTAAAACAGAGTGAGTTCACACGCTGCGACTTTTACCTGCGACTTTTCTCCTGCGACTCGAGTTTATAAATGAAATACGTACTGGAAAGTACAAATGGGTAGCTAGTGTCGCAGGTTTTGTGAAAGAAAGCGATACATTTGACATTTATTTTTTTCTTTTGTATTATTTTTATTTTATTTGCCAGCTGTTTTGCCAAGATGAAATTTCATTTTATGGGATTACAGAAACATTTTGGCAATACCGCGAATAAATAACTGTCATTTAAAAAGGAAACAAATTGTTGTTTGTTGTTAAAAAAAAAACTTTAACAGAAAACTTAATAGTGAAATATCAGAACCTGTAATGTAACTAGAAATCCACATCAACACATCTGCGAATGATCGAAATAGGAACAGACGATGAATCTAGAAAGACCACCAAAAGAAAACGTCAGCAGAGTCACGGCGACAAATCGCAGCGTGTGAACCCACTCTAAGTATCAGAGCAAAATAAAAGCTTTTTTAACGTTAATAGTTATATTTTCATTTTGCAGAATCATTTTCGTATGGTATATTGCTAGCCAGGAACGTTTTGGAAAATAGTTTCCAATCGAAAAATGAAGGATATTACCCTGATAACCACCTATAAGATATTTTACAAACTCTTGCAGTATTATTTTACAGCATTTGAAATCTACCAAAAGAAAGCTAAAATTTACTTTTGACTTTTATTAACACACTGTCTATTAGAAAATTGAATTGATTTGTTTATTTTCATAAATTAATATTTGAAGAGAAAAACATTCCATTTTTGTTCGCTATTATTTGTCAATAAAAATAACTTACCTTTTTTCTTCATGAATTCGTTTATTAAATATTTTTCCCTGGAATTTGTTTTCTTCGTTTTGATATTTATCCTTTTTTGTTATTGTTGTTTGTTAGCCATAAGAATAATCAGGTTAATTTATGCTGAGTTATACGATTACACATTTTTTCAGCACTTTTGCTTATATACTTTTGAAACAATTTAACATTTTTATGTTGATATTTAAGTGTAGTTTTTTTCAGTTATTTTTGAAAAAACCAAAAACAAAAAACTCTTCATTTGATTTTTATGGCTTTAAGGTAAGAAAAGAATCAATGAGTAACTGCTATAACAACAATAGCAGCAGTGTTAGCTGTAGAGTGGTGATTTTAATATATTAAATTTATTTTAAAAATAAAATTTGTTTCTTGTTTAGGGTTTATAGGTGTTTTTGTTAGCTGTTTTTATTTTAAAAGGTTTTATTTATAGAGCCATAAAAAGGCTGGAGCCAAGAGTGTGGTCGAGTAAAACAAACAGTAAGTTTAAAACCTAACGGCCAACAAACATTTAAGTCTTATGTGTGTTAAGGTAAAATGTATGATCAGTTATTATATTATGCTGCGACAACACTTAATTTATGGCTGGATGCACATATTTATTTTCAATTACATTTTTATTTTTTTGTTAGTAACAATATTTTGTAACAAACTTTTTAAACACTTGACATGGAAACTTCTCAGTATATTTTGCTCAATCTGTTGTTGGTTTTATTAACCTGCAAAATTTTATACTTCATTAGTTTAAACACTTTTTCAATGACACTATTTACTTTGCTTGAAACTTGAACTTTTTTTTATTTCTTTTAACTTTGTAAAGATTTTTTATTATTATTATTATTACTTTCCTGTCACACTTTTCGTTTTTTCTACTCCCGTTAGCCGGAAATGCTTAATTTTGCGTAAAACTGGCAAATTTAATGGCGCAAAGCCATATTAAAATCATTGTCTTTCGCCAAGCAGGCAACTAAAACAAAAACGTAAAAAACACCAAGAACTCGCAAAAATAAACATTAAATGATTTTCACAAAACCACACGAATTTGGGTTACACCACACACCGTTGTTATCCTTTATTATACAGCACTAAGGAAATTGTATGTGCAGATATTTTGATATTTTATCAACAGAATTCACAAATTTTTGCTTTAATTTTAATTTCACATATGAAAATTTTGATATTTCATTTCTGATTTCATTTTACAATAATTTATGATTGATATTAGTTTTTCTATTCTTTCAAAAACTCAAAGAAAAACTGAAAACGTTACTTCGTTTAACCGTCGCTCGTTTTTCTTTATTTTTTTTTTAATTTTCAACATATAGAAGCGTTTTAATGTAAGAACGACGAACCTTACAAAACCACGACCTTTTCAATACTAAAGGATTTTTCATTCATTTTCAGCCATCGTTTCCGCACGAAGTTCGAAAGTTTTTTTTTTCAGTGCTGCTTCTTTAATACAAAGCGTTTATACTGAACTGAGTGTATTTGTTTGAGGGAGCAAAATCGAGCAGTAAAATACAACTGAATTGCTCATTTGTAACGGTTAAGGCTGTTTAACGAATATTTAACGAAACATTTTCTATTCAAAAGAAACAAAACATGTACCCATCACATAAAACAGGGTAAACCGAATGTAAGCAAATACAAATAGTAACTTTATCAAAAGAGCGAGAGAAAGAGAGAGTAACAACAAGCAGAAGAGTTTGTTTTCAAAAACAGTTAATGCTCTTTATAACTAACAAATTAAATCATGCTATCTTTAAGCCACAACATATAATAACAAAAAAGAATTTTAAATGAGACAATCTTTCACGAAGTTCCATTAAAAAGAGAGAGTAGAATCTCAAATATATTGTAATATATTTCATATCACTATTAAAATCAAAATGCCAACAAGGTACATACATATCTATGTACATATACACGAATAAGAAAAAAATGTGGAAAACAAATATGCATACAAACACTCTCAAGAACGTAAAACCCCTTCACATGAACGAATTGTTGAATATTCAATCAAAGTAATATACAATCATTGATGGTTCAGGTCAATGAATTAATGTGTCAAACTTTGAATCTTTTTACATGAAGGTAGTTAAATCACAAAATACAAAAAACTAAATGAAATGAGTATCTTCAAGATAAAAAAGGTGAACAAATAAAATTCAATAAATTGAATCAATCATACAGAAAGGGTATAATCTTTGGAAGATATTACAAAAGGAATATATACATATATGCTTGCGAAAAGCGCTACTAGATTTATATTTATGTATATTTGTATTTGTATTCCATAAATACAAATCTAAGATTCATTTAAAGCATAGAAATCAACTAGAACACTTGAAATGAAATTAATTTAGAAATTTAATTTATGCAGGCACGTATGAGTCTCGAAAACTTGAAATTGAACCTGGCAATGAATATTTGTGTGTCTTCTATTATTTATAATAGATTTGAGGCGATTTGGCACAGATGCGACCAGTACTTGGTTAATATTCGACCATTCTATCAGTAGCGCTTTTCTAAATTGTTTTGTTAGAAATTTTGTGTTCTCTTATGCTGATTCCTAAAATTAACTATACATTTTGGATACCATTAAGGTCTAACGACTGTGGTGGGTGGGTCACCAAATGTTGACAGTTCTGTATTAGTCACGTTTGCACAATACCCGATTTGTGCTTTGGATTGTTATCCCGGTAAAATCGAAAATCTGATGTTATACCCAGGTTCTCTGCGCTTTCCAGCAGGTTGTCCTTCAGAATATTAAGTCACTTAAACGTATTCATGGTTGTTTCAACAAATGTTAAATTCTCAGTATCAGCAGTTGACATACAAGCCCACCTTGCTTTACTGTTGCGTAGACGACCGAATTACAAACTGCAGATTCTTTGCAAAGATATTGCTTGACGAAATTTAGCCTGCACAGTTTTGAACTGTGGAAGTTTTAATGTTAACTATTTCTGCGATTTCGCTATGAGTGGCCATATGGAAATGTTTTAAAACCAATATTCTTTGTTTCATCGTTCTATGCGGACTCATTTGAACTATTTTAAATTGACACTTGACGTTACAAAATCGGACTCACAATTCAACAGAAATATTGATAGAATTAGAATATGTCAAATTTATTTTCACCGGCAAAACAAATTCCTTGCATAAATGTCCTTTGGCGATATTTCTCCTGCACAGACTGTTTTCACAAGATACGTTAGTGCAACACACAGCGATAATTTTCAACGTAACATTATTTTCCCAGGTCAGCTTCAACTTCGGAGGCAATTTCTGCAGCTGATAGCCTTGAATTTGCCTTTATCTTTCTTAAAATATTTCGCTCTGTGTTCTCTTTTGCCTTTGTTGTGTATCCGATTTTCATTGATGAAGCGCTCAATGACCTTGTCGACTGATGATTTAATGTTAACCACTTCTGCTATATTTCGCTGTGTGGGCCATTTTCGAAATGGTTTAAAAACAGTTATCGTTTTTGTTTCATTTTAACAGGCCTTATTTAAAATATGTATGTTAAATTGACACTTGACGTTACAAAATCCGACTCAGAATTCAACATAAAATATTCATAGAATTAGAAAAAAACGATAGACGCTGAATCGGTGCACAAGAAGTTGAATGCATAAAATAAGCTGTGGCGTGAAAACAACAATTTTTTTTTTTGTTTTTTTTTTAGTTTAAAAAAATATACATTTTTCAATAAATGTTTTTCGTTTTTGGACTATATCTACATTTTTTATTTGACACCAATAAGTTTCTTTTAGTTTTCTTTTTATGGAGCTTTGAAAACAAAAAATGCACTGCACTGTAAACTAAACTTATACCTTGCATTTAGTGAAAGTGGAATGAACAATTTTCAGGAGCAAACAACATTTTATCTGGAATACGACAAGTATAATTAAGCCTATCTGATAGCCAAGTCAAAAGTGTTGGACAAAAAAATAAAAAAGTAATAGGAAAAAGAAAACCTTAAAAACAAATAACTTTGCTAATTTTGCTCTCAATTGGCGACTTATTAAATAATACTAAGCCATAGCCAAATGACAGTTAAACAAGATTTGAAATAAATTTCGATTTAAAATAAATATCTTGAATAGGCGATAACAATGCTTTAAAGAATAATTTAAAATTGTTTCGGTCAAAATTTGAATGAAATTATTTTCAAAAGCAAATATCAAAAATTGTTCTTTCGGGCAATATAAATAATACTAATAATAATACAGTATTTCATTGAAAATTAAAAAATGTCTATATGAATCACACTATATTTAAGACATTTATGAAAACAAAATTATTTTTCCTTGACTGTTCATGCTGATTTAAATGTGGATGTGTAATTTATTATTTTCGAACATTAAAAACATCAGCTTAAATGCATTACATCTTCCCAGCCTAGCTGATGTTAGCTTTGAATATTAAATAATTTACAATAACAAACAGTATCCATTTGTAATCTTTAATAATAAATAAATCTAAGTAATTTCATTTAAATAAATCCCCTCTGTATATATTTTCTCTTATTAAGAGAACAGAAAACGTAAAATGAACAAATTTTTCTACACATAATTAATTGCTTTGAAAATCTTATTTGTTTAATATTGTAGCTAAAAACATGTACTTGAAAGGTTTTATTTTTTTTTTTTGCTTTTCTGACAGATTTAACATGTGTATATAAAATTCAGCTGATAGTGTTATTATGTTATTGAATTATGATTGATTTTATGGCTTATTGTATGATTTACCCATCAGTGCACAGATTCTATCGATATTAAAACAAAACATACAAACAAAACAGAACAACAACGACTATGAACATATTACTCATCCGCATAGATTCAACAAATTAAGAAAATATAACAGTTAAAGTCTCTTTACTATTACAAAAAAGAGTTGCTCTAGCTTTCAGCTATTTCTGCTCTCTGCTGCTGTGTTTTCTCTCTTATTTTTTTTTTGTAACGGCATTGTTGCATTGTTTTCTTATTTTTCTTTAGACAAATATAGTTTGTTGTTATTGTTCAAATCTCTCTTTTATTTTGTGTGTGAGAGAGAGAGAACGAGATTGGAAGTGTGTGTGTTCGTGTGTGCTCCTTCTCATAGCGATGGTAGTATCACACATTTATACAATGCATGCTCAATGTTTAACGCGACCTTACCCAAATAAAACGACCATATTTGTATACATTTTATCAAAGTGATTACGATTGTTTGGCTGAGTAAAAACGAAAACACCAACATTAACGGCAAGAGCAACAACAATAGAAACAGAAACAACGTTAAGGAAGTACATATTCGTATATAATATGTATGTATGTATGTACATACATATGTTTGTGTAGTTGGAATATATTGTGTTTACTACCTTTCATCAAAATTAGGTTAAATAAAATAAATTTTTTAATTCAAATTAGCAAAACCTAAAACCTTTTTGTATAACTAAAAGCCAAGCTGGCCAAAGCAAGCTAATAATTTGAAAGAAAATAAATTTCTAAATATATTTTCTTGGCTTTATGTTAAACAAAACCGCCCGTAAAATATGTATATGACTTTACCTAAAGCTCCTATGAAAATATTAAAACTTTTCTTTAATAAATCTTTGCTTTTTAATAGTTTATTTTCTTTGCATTCCTTAAGTAATAAAGAAAAACTTTAAATTAACTTGTTTTCTTATTTGCCAAGAAAGACCTTCACAATAATAAGAGTTTAAACGAAATGTGTGTATAGGAGAAAAGCAGTTATTAGATAGGTATATAGTTCGTAATTCGAATACTATATATACTATAAGTTTCGCTGATAGAAAATTTGACAATAATAAAGTTGCAAAAACTCTCACTTCTCTATTATTTCGATGAGTTGATGACTTACTCTTTGTTCCTTAAATTCTCTTAATGTTCCCTAGAAACATTTTTCTCTGAGTTGTATTATTCACTTAGCATTTAGTTTGTTTTAGTATAACAGTTATTTCGTTTAACACTCAACTTGAGTGATTTTATAACATGAAAGCTTTTTGGATTTATCATCGGGAAAAAGAGCTTTTGCTGTAAAAATATAACATAATGTTGGAAGATGTTATATTAGTTATGATTTAGTGGTTTAAATTTAAATTGTATCAAATAATACAGTTTGTCAAAGCTGCAGGGCGTTAGCATAATTGATTCGCAGAATTTTAAGACATATTTTAAAGGTTTTCTAACGACACATTTAATATTTTTGTAATTTTTTCTATCAGTCTAAAAACTTTGTTTCATATCTATATCAATGTATTATTAAATTTAAGGTTTTGGTTAACATAAATTATAATATAATTGCATTATTGAGAGATCATGGTTTACGTGAAATTGTTTATCATTTTTTATTTATTATTATTATATTCTAGCAAATCTATGTGTGCTTTTCAAATTAACCCTGAGATTGGCCTTAAGCTGTTAATTACCAAACAGGGCGATATGGGGTAAGATTTGTTCTATAAGTATTGTTAAGGAAAATTGTTCGTGTATATTATATATATTAGTATAATGTGAAACTAATTCGATATAATTATAAAAGAAGCATTGTTAAGTCTAAAAAAATTAACTCAAGTTAACTCAAGAGCCTTTTTATTTATATTTTAGCCACGAAGTTTATGTTTTAGTTGCTTTTTTAAGTTTTAAAACAGCCTTTTAAATATTATTTTTTATTTTAAGTTAAAAAATATTTTACTAACAATTATGTATGCATGCCACGAGCATTATTAAAATAGCAAACCATTTCTAGAATAACCAACAGTTAATGGTTCTAAATGGTTTGTTACTAAACTGTTAACTTGAATTTTAACTTATTATCATCCCCAGTTGAAACATTTTTAACATCATGGGCACAGTTTTCATATAAAGTTAAATAATATATAAGAGATAAAATAGAAAAAAAACTGAATAATATGTAAAATTTCTGAAAAACAGTACACCAGATGTGTCAAGTTTTTTAACAAAGCTAATATAACAATTGAGGTAAAGATTACCAGAAAATTTGAATACACTTCTGAAAATTTACTTTTTACTAGTTGATAATTTACTAAAAATAGTAACACCAAATATATGCTCTCATATTGAAAATAATGTGATCGAGATAGCTACTCCGCTAATGAAATGAACATGATTGAAGCTCAATTGAGAAGCCTTGTAAATTATAAATATACAAACATGGACTCAACAGCTGACTTTTGGGCGGAGCTATGAGAGTTTAACAATGCCTTGCAAGAAAATCCATTTACTGAGTTACTACATTTACTGACGTATTTATAAAAAATAAAGTAGGCTTAAAGTGTGCTTTGAAACAAAATTTACATACAAAATTTTCTTAAAGTACACTTGAAGTCTACTTTAATTTTTTTAAATACGGCAGTTAGTGTTTATCTTTTTAATGCTGCCTTTTAGCAATGCGTAATATAAAAATGGTTAAAACGAAACAAAAAAATAACGAATTAAACTTAAAATGCTAAAGGCATCATTAAGTCATAAAGCTTTTAGGTGTGATATTTATGCAAATCCTAGTTCCGATTCTTTTGTAAATTTAGTCCTTTAAAAAATTAAAAAGAATTTGTAGTAATAACAAGAAGAATACAGACACAAGGTAAACGTATGTAAATTTCGTTCTAACTCATAACCAATAATAAGAAATATGATTAATTCCCGATATATATTTCTCAATAACGGTGAGTTAAATAGATGATGTTTACAAGTAGATCTTGGACAATGAATGAACTTTGAACAATGTGCAAATTGTTTAAAATATTATTTTTTAATGGTATTCTTTGAATTGTAAAATTAATGAACTTAAGACAAATACATTTCTTTAATAATAAATAAAAAATATTTAAATGTACATTTCAAACTTTTAAAAATCAAAATTTTTATGTGAATCTTATTTTATTACTTTGCTTCTATAAGGAATCAATGCAAAATTTTAAGCTTATCGAATCATAAACTGATTTAAAGTTATTAAGTTAGTTAATCAAGAAATTTTGTTTGACAAATTCAAAATTTACTATTTAAATCCTTTTAATACATTTATTTAAAATATAATATTTTTAAAGAAATCAAGAAAATTATACAATATACAAGTATACAATATACTCTATTTCATAACTATAGCATTATCGATTGACTTAAATTTTAAGTCATTGAGTTGTAATACCAAGCACAAAATAATAAATTAAATATAGTATAATAAAAAATGACCCAATTGATGAAAATCCAAACTTCATATGTTTTTCTTTTATATAAACAAAATAACATAATATAAAAAAATATATTTTTTTACTAACAAAATACTTATTTATCAGAAAGTAATCATTAAAAGTAACACTGTTAAATGTTTTATACTTGAAGTACTCTTTAATTGTATTACACTAAGTTAGTTTTAATTCAAAAAACAAGAAAATTAGAACTAAAATTGCGTTAACTTGTTTAGCCATTATTTGAAGGATTTAACATTTTCTGGCATTTAGCTTCTTTTTTCCAAGCTCCTGGCAATGCTACTCAAGACGGATTTTTTTTATCTACACTGGCAGAAAAATCTTAATAAATACAAAGATTATTACGTTATATTTATGAATTTCTATTTCATAAAAATTATTAAAAATGTCAGTGATAACGATTGTAATTTCAAGATGATGGAAATTCTAATTTTTCAAACTATAGCTTTTCCTAATAACCGGGCTGACACAAATGCTCTGTTTGTCTGAACGATGTCAGAAAGCGTGAGAAAAACTTTACAAATATTTCATATATTTTGTCAGTTTAAACTTGTGAAAATTGAATCCTGAAACACTGCACATCTGAAATAACAACTTCTTTACATTTTCTATATTCTCACAAGTTTATAGCAAGCAATGATATATATAAAAGATTTTTAGAAGTAAATATTTGATTTTAATGTTTATTTCAATTCATAGAGAATAGGAACAGGAGCATTATGTGCTAGTTAATTATGAGTTGTATGACGTTCGGGCTCTATTTAGATATTATGTTAAATTTTTTTCAGCAAGTTTTATCACAAATCTTCAGACGCATTGGCATCTTTCTCTAGAACATAATCTTTTTCCTCATTATCACAGCATACAAATGGTTCGTGTTTAACATCACTGTTACAAAGATATGCACCTTTATTGCCTCTCCAGGCACTTCTTTTTCATCAGTTATTTAAAATGTTCATATATATATGCTAATTCCTGAGACAATTAACCTTGAAGTAGCCTAAAGTTAAATAAAATTAAAAAATTATGTTTAACAAATGCTGCTGGTTTTTTACGCAAAAATGTTAATTCCGATTGCTTTTTTTCAGATCTGGATGTAAAATATAATAAAATTTGTTTTTGTCTCTCCAATTTTTTTTTACTAAAAGTTTACAATATAATTTATTTTCTTTTTCAATCAGCTGTTTTTATTATGGAAATGAAATCCAACAATATGTCAAAAAGTAGTAGTGTAAACGCCAAAAATTTTCTTTAAGATTTTAATTAAAATCTAATAGATTTTGCGTAGGTGTAAATGTAGTATTAAAATACATTATTTTGTGTATCATGATGCGCATAAAAATAAATAAACTAAAGAAATTCTTAAAAATTGTGAGACTTGAACTAAAATTATTTTCAAACATTCATTGATTTTTTATGACATCAGATTGTAATTGTAACTGCCAATCACAATGAAAAATTGATATAGAAAGAAGTAATCCTGCACAAATTTCATAAAAATCTGACATTGTCTGGTTTAATGACTGCAAAAAAGCTAAAGCTTTTAAAAAGTTCACTACTAGTGAACAACATATAAAAGTAGCTACTAAAATTCTTTGCCAGCTATAGAAATCAATTTTTTTTCTTTTGTTGGCTAGCATTAACTGTTACACAACATTTTAGTTCACCTGGGTTGCAGACTTTTCCAAATCATTAACCTTTTCAACTTTTCTTTATCAATAGCCCAAATATTGTTCAATAGGTCGATCTGACGTTTTCGATTTGAATAATATCAGGAAACTTAGTCGGGCCAAAACTTTTCTTTTTATAAATATAAATATCTGAAGTTACAGTTGAAGAGGTTGTAAAAAATGTCAAAGAGGTGCCAAATCATTGCCTTTTTATATCTCATATTTAGATTTGATGGGAACAGATGATTGTCCAATTAGAATTTCTGTACTAATAATTTTTAAATCCAAATGTATAGTGATACATTTAGACCTTTTTCATAACGAGAAACGTGACTGTCTGATTGAGTGACTGATTCATCCATAATTTTATAACCCAAACTGCTACAGCTAGAGACTTGAAATTCGGGTATTGGATTCTTTTTACATCAAATAGATTCATCAGTCAATTTTCAGTACACATATTTTAATACTTTTTCCAAATTCATTGTTGTTTCGCTAACCCAGGTGTTTGATATATAGTGTTTATATACCCTACACCACCATAGTGGGGAATATGTATTGAATTCGTGGTGATGTTTTTAACGTCCATAATTATTAGTCCAACAGCTACTTTAAAATATACCGATCGACTCAGAATCACTGCCTAAAGATATGGTCCCATAAAAATGTCCTCCCGAAATAGGGGTTTAACGAGTATATGCACTATGCAAGTAGCCAAACAAATTTCACTGCAAATGAGTGACAAACGAAGCCAAATCATATCTACA
Source organism: Bellardia bayeri (assembly GCA_950370525.1). Lineage (NCBI taxonomy): Eukaryota > Metazoa > Arthropoda > Insecta > Diptera > Calliphoridae > Bellardia > Bellardia bayeri. The sequence continues at coordinate 33,776,339 of OX493264.1, read as the reverse complement.
AATTTTGTGCAGATCGGTCCATAATTGATCATAGCTCCTACATAAGACCATCTTCGCAATTCACTTTAACGAACATAAATTTCTTAAAAATGTAGGTATTCAAATACAATTTGACACAAATAAGTTTATAATGACACCTAATTTTATAATGGTCGGTCCATAATTAGCCGAAGCTCCAATATAAGACTCTCTCCGTAATACATTTTAAGCTCCATAAATCTTTTAAAAGTATTTATATCGAGATAAAGTTCAACATACATAATATTTTTATTCACAGAAGTCATAGCACTAAATTTGCTAATTTCTGCAAAAGTCTTTTATATATATTACCAATTATAGGCCGATTTTTGTAAAATAAAATCACTAAATCTATTACTTTGATTTTTAATTATATTCAGAGTATGCTTTAAAAATTCGAGATTCATAACGGTTGACATTTCTTTTGAAAGCGGTTTCGGTCTTTAGTTACTTAAAGATGATTTAAAAGGATACATAAGTTCTTGCTTCTGACTTTACTGAACGTTATATTTTAAACAACATGGTTTTTTTTTTTTTGCTCCGAAAATTCGAAGTTTGTACGTCATATACGGGAAGTTTTACTACAACTTTTTATTTGAAAAAAGTGCAGTTGAAGTATATCGATTGCTCACCGAAGCTAATGGTAAATGTGATGGAACAAATGGAAATTTGTTTAAGCGTACGAGGGATGGTTTTTGCGTTTTATTCCTAAAACTGAACTAATCAAGTGGTCTCCCAAATATTGGGGAATAAGAGATCATTTAGAATACTCCTGCAAAATGTTGCACGTTTTATTTAGCTTTGTCCGTTTGTGTAAAATATTCATGCGCCAAAAATACACAACTAAAATCAATAAGATTGTCACAAAATAATTAACCATAATGACCACATAACTGTGGTAAAATCGGTCCAGTAAAACTAGAGTTAAGAACCAAAATGTAGAACTTGCACAAAAAAAAGTTGTTTTGTTTTAACCAAGGGAATTTTGCAAACGAATATCATAGAATAATATGGCATACTGCAGAAAAATTTCTGTAAAAATTGGTATGTGATTTGAATAAGAGCTAATGGAGAAATAATGGCCCGTTGCTGACCTTATTCAATAGTATACACCGTTTAGTTCTACCGCCAGTGCGTCGATGTATTTCAAACGCAATGACAAACTTAATATACCTAAAGGTAGATAAATTGCAATCTAATCCACCAAAATGCTTTCTACTTTTATAAGTAACTGCTATTGTATTTATTACAAACAAACAGGGTGTAGGGTATAATATGATCAGAATTAACCGACTGTTTTTTATTTCCAAGTTTATTTTATTTTTTTTTCAAAAAAAAAAATTCACTCAATTCACCATTCCCAATGACCTTCATGTGACGTATTTAATAATATGTGTGTTTTTATTATTTTTTTTATTATTAAAATAAAGTTAATTGTGTCCTTTATCAGCGTATAGATTTTATGATAATGAATTATTATAAAATTTTAAATATATTCATCACTCTTTCTGAATTCTAATACTGAAGGCGTTTAATTTTGTCATATTTTGTACTTTTTAAAGTAGGAATGTAGATTTCAACAAGTTGAGTCATCAAAAATTGTATCAGCGAATTGTTACGAGTTTTATAGCAATCTTAGCTTAGCCAACATATTTTTCTCACAGACAAATGTGCCATCCTAATATGTATATTTTACACATTACTTTAAAGGTATTACTTAAAATTTGTTGGTTTATAAAAGCAACCACGCATTAAATTTGTGGGCGGATAATTAGGATTTATAAGCATAAATATGTATTTCTAAAACATCAATGGTTTGTACATGTGTAACAAAATCTTCTTTTATCGGCGGTTAAATATTTCTATATATACAGAAATTTATTTAGGTTTATTTATGGTTTTTCGTGATTTTTAATAACAAAATGTAAACTTCAAAAATGTTAAACTTTTCCCGTTTAAAGAAATTTTATTTGCATAAAATGAAGTTATTAGGAGAACAAAAATTTAATTAATTTAAAATCGTGCCAGGCAACGGAAAATTTAATTTATATGTAAAAGAATCTTTAAAAATTAAATTAGCAATGATATGAATAGAATTTTGTATACCAGAAACTTAAATTTTTTTTTTCAAAATCCTAAATATTAAATACGTATCTCATCTTCAATTTAACGTACAGAAAACCAAATACACAATTTGTTTGTCATCAACTAAAAATATGTAACAAGTGACTGCAGCCTTTAAAAAATGTTAACAAACATGTATGTATATTTACACGCATTTTACCCCAAACGCTTTAAAAATAAAGACTTGTGTTCAAAATGTCAAAAGCTGACGATGAAAAAACATAAGATGACTTCTTTGATTGACATCTAGGCTCATCACAATTGCATTGTAAGTTAATATGTTTAAAAACAAAAACACCCCAACACTAACCTCGATAATAATTTCCTCATGATTTTTTTTTTATATCACTCACTTTCATGTCCCACATCACAATCGTAATCTTTTCTCATGAAATTAATATTCTAAATTGTTTATTAAAGAACAACAACAACTGAACGATGCTATGTATTATTACACAAGAATTATTTAAATTCTCCTTGTGTCAGTTCAAACCATTCAGTTTGAAAAGAAAAATAATCAAAGAAAAAAAAAACAATTTGATAACTTTTTTTAAGTTGAAGTTGCTAAATATCATTTTATTTGACGTCAAAGAAAAATTATGAGGAATTTTATAGTAAAGTGAAGTGAAGTCGAAAAATTAATAGGAATACCTTGGTGTAGTTAAAACTTAGGAATTATTTAATTGTTTCACGGCGTATAAGTAACCTTGAACTTTTGTTTGTGTTTTATGAATCATACGCAGTGGTTAATTAGGTAAATAATTCTAAATCTGGGGGCTAATTCTGGCAGTCGTGATCGAAATTGTTTTCTAATCGAAATTTATTTCGACAGTGCAACATTTTCTAATGATGGTAAAAGCGAAATTTTTTAAAGAAATTATTTTAAATTAAAAATGGATAAAATTATGTTTTTTTACTCATCGTCTTTTGATTCTGACGAGATTGAAAACATTAAAGACATAAGAAAACAAATAAGAAACACCTTCGACCCCTTCAGATTGACAAACAATGAGTAAGTATACATACATACATATGTATTAACGTATGTATGTGTTTTTCTAGACTCAAAAGACTTTCTAGACTCACAAAGCAAGCATAGTTGTTGATATTTTTGACCTAAAAGTAATAAAATTATTAATATTATGATATTTTTTAAAGTAAGTAACAAATTTTTACTAACATTTTCTTTTTTTTTTTTCTTCTGTTTGCTAAAAATAAAAACGCTGTTTTGACTGCTTCTTTGCTTACGAGTAAAAACTCGCAAGTTTGCGTTCGAATAATCGTTCTTTATCGAATGCCATTATTAGAAATTTTGGTACATTTTATTCGCTAACGAATGAGAGAATCCCACATGTTAAAAAATTCGAACGTTCGAATGAAAATTTATTCGCATACGAATGCGAGAATTAGCCCCCTGTTTAGAAAGATTTTGAGCTGAATGAGTTGCGAAATTTTCAGAATTAAACACTAAACTATACAAGCAAGCAACTGCAGCGATATTCTGGCACATAGGATACAAAGTTCTTCGGTATCTAACGTTCCTTGTGAAAATATTAAAATTTCCTCAAACCTGAAATATGTGAAGTTTGGTGCTCTCCAGATTACGCAAAGAAGCACGAATATAGCTAATAAAGCTTAATGCCTAAAGAAAATTATAATCTCAAAAAGAAATGCACTGTATAATTTATGCATGCCATTGAGAATACCAGCAAGGCTTGCTGACTACTGGTCATAATTTTAATGTTAATACTGATTGATACTGATGATTGCCATAAGAACAATTCCAAGGAATCGGTCCGTAGATAGACAGTCTCTAAAATCAATAGAAATATAGCATTAGTATTATTCCAAATATTGGCCACAGAAATTATGTGAATGCAATTAAAAACCATGCAGCTCTTCACAAATCTTTAATTCTCAACATTCCTAGAATAATTGTAAGAAACATTGAGCGATTACTGTTAGAAGCTTTCAAGAAGGAAGGGCTGTAGTATATCTGAGTATTCATCAACGAATTGTCCAATACATTGAAATTGTTGATCTATTTAGATATTTTTTTCGTGACTAGTGTTACGATCACCTTATGTTTATTCAGTATATATGCATCGCAACAATAACTCCAAACGTTTTTGATGCCTATTAGCTTTATTGAGAAATCTTTTTGTTAAGCAGCTAATTTTGCATTCCGAGCCTGTGATCTGGTCGCCCAGATATTATGATACACTTTTACCTTTTTTCTTTGGAGTTATGTGCAGTCAATGATGAATTCTCGTAATTTACAAGAAATTGATAATAATATAAGACCTTTTGAAGAAGTCCTTCGCTCACTAATCCGGTATCCGATATCCAGTTATATATAAAGAGTTTTCTTTAAAATTAAAAAAAGTCCTAAATAAATCACATTATACTTAAAACATTAAGTATGAATAAAAAGAAAGAAACTACACCTGTCCCTCGATTTACAGGATAGATGCGTTCCTGAAAAAATCGTGTAAATCGAGAAAAGAACCAAATACGAACAAATTTAAAATTGTATCTAGAAGATTCAATTATTTTAAAGTAAATTAAATTATGTATATAAAAAATATTTAAAATCAATACATAAATTGTGCATACATATGTATTTACATTGCATTAATAAAACAAAATAAATGGAAATATTACATGTCAGTATGTAGGTAGACTAAAAAAAATTATTAGAAATATATTAGATATACATATTTATATGTAGTATGTTTATGTATCAGTCATGTCTTTCAAATAATTTTTCATCACTGTCTTCCACTTTTTCTTCCACGACATATCACTTTCGTCTCTAGATAATATTTCATGCCAGTCTAATTCGATACTTGATAAATTAGAGATAACACCAGTTCGTAGAGATTTGGAAGTATAATTTGTAATTAAAACTTGTGTTGAATTATTGTTTAAGTCATTATATACCTCTCGGGCTAAGCCCTGTGAAATGTATCGCTGTAACGCAAGGGCTCTTTAAACATTTGGGTAATTTTTTAAAAAATGATTTCCCAATTTTCGGCCTAATACAAGCCCTTCACGAATATTTTTTGTTGTCAGTGCTAATGATTCCGTAACTCCTTCATCGGAATCGTTGGCGTTTGTTTCGATCACCATATTTACTAAATCTTTAACATCTAATTCTTTATTTATCATCAATTCTTCAACATCATCTGCACAAAAGTCACCAAAACCTTCTCCTCCCACTGTATGGGCCAACTGAACTATCTCAGATATTTCATGCTCCAAGGATTGACAAGGTTGTATAATATTTTTTCCTACATCTGGCCACAAATTTTTCTAACAGCCTTTGAGCGTTGATTGCTTTAGTGCAGTATAAATCAATGCAACATGCTTTATTCGTTAATTTGAAATAATGTGTAGAAGCTTCATAATTCTTAAACGTATATCTTATCATTACTGAACAACTATTTTCTAAAAAAAAAAAAAAAATAATAAAATTATTAAAAATAAAAAATCGTGTAAATTGAGGTGATTTCCACATCCCTCGTTGTAAATGAAAACCAAAAAATTCGTGTAAAAGTGAAATCGTGCAAAAAAAAAAAAGTATCGTATAAATCGAGGGATAGGTGTATGGTATTCAGAGTTCAGATGGTGGCGTTATTATCGTTTCTTTTTTTCTAATTTTTTTCAATCCTCCCAAATTTATTTGTATTTCTTTGCTGCTTTGTGATGCAGACAAACATTTAGAGAGCATTCCAGTTTTGTTTTTATTTTGGCCTGGGCAGCCATCACAAAACAGCTGTATTTCCGCAAAGTCTGACAAGTCTTTATTTTTAGGTGATAGTATAAAATGTAAACGATCTTTGATCTCTTATATCTTTTGTTATTGCTCCATGTATATAAATACATGATTGATTATTAAAATACGATTTTAATGGTTGTTGTATTTCTAACAGATCACAATACCGATCTTATTAATTGAACAGTTTTGAAAATGATTGTTAATTGATTTATCCTTATAAAGTAGCAAAAGAACTATCAGCATCCATTGTTACCTCATTTTTTAAATTTTTGGAACGAACGAGTTTTGAAACTCACACGCTCACATATTTCGGAAAAATTACATAAACTTTTAACACATTATTTAACAAGTTAAGCTTGTCTGACCAAATCTATATGGATTATGACTTTCAAAATAAATGAAAATTTGAATGGTTTATTTTATAAGTTTAACATTTTAAAATAAATAATTTACATAAATTAATGTTTAAAGTACATTTTCCTTTCCATTTTTTTTTCTCTTTCTCTCTTTGTGTTACAGAAGAAAATATTTATCATCTTATCCACCTGCTAAACATCTTTAACATCAAAGCTTAACGTGCAATAACCATTAGAGCAAATGCAGCAAGTACGTGGGGCCATCAACTTGAAAATAGAACATCATCAGTCTGTTGAAGCACTATGGAAAGTATGAAAAAAACAGAAAATGTTCAAAAAGCTGATATAAAAAAAATAAAACACGAAACACAGGATGTGATGCAATAACACAAAATATTGTAAACACACAAATTTACAAACACACATAAAGCAGCATAAACACTAACACTGTTACCCAGCATACCATTCTCGGAGCGCTCCGAAAAATGAGTCAGAAAAGAGTACAACTAAAAAGCATTTTCGGAGCGAAAGAAAAATTTGCTTAAAAAATTATTTTTTTTTTCATATTTATATATTTTATTTAAATGAATTCCATTTGATTTTTTTTACTGTAAATACAATTTTTTTAATTTTTTTTTCATTTCTAATTTATTTGTGAATGAATTCCCTTTTTGTTTAAGTAAAAACAATTAAAAAAAATAATAAATGTGAACTTTTAATTTTTTGTATTTAAAATTGCAATGACTATTTTTTGACATGATGTAAAAGCTCTTTCAGAGCCCAAAAAAAAACCCTCATAAATGACCCTCTTTTCTGCAGGTTTCCGGAGCAATAATGACTGTTTTTTGGGTTAACAAAGAGCATGAACGCTCATGGCTTGCTGGGTACTTACACGTTCATGTCACTACAAACTTACACACACTTACAAGTTCATACACAGCTACATAAATTCAAATATACATATGTTTCGTATTAGTGTTGCAGAGTAAAAGTGTAAGTGAATGTGTGTTCAAAAAATTTTACTGAGACAAAGTTATTTTAAAATCCACAAGACTAATAACACACTATGCATGCCAAAAAGCCAAAAATTATGTGACTGACTGAGTGACTGTCAGGTTGAGTGACAAGATTATAAGACAACTATGTAGCAGCAACATCAAAAACAACAACACTAACTCTACTTTACAATACAATATAATACTCTACTTTCCTTTGCTGTTGTTGTTATTATATTATTATTATTATTGTTGCTGTTGTTATTTCTCATTTCTTCTGTATTTTACATCTTCTTTTATAACAAGATATTTTCCTATGTACTCGTATAGGTATTACATTTTTCACATACATGCTAATCCTGTATGCATACACAAACTGTAGCTAATACACACAGATACATAGATATAAAAAACATACACACTGACTATATGAAATAGTCAGGCATACACAAATTTCTTTTTTACTGGCAAGGGGTTGAGTTATATTATTTAGAACCAATTTACACGAAGCAATTCTTTAAGCTAAACTGATTACATTTTAGACAACGGGATGAGGGGAGGACGCATATACACTTGATTGTACGAGCAATTCGTGTTACTCTATTATTTTTATTACATATGTGTATACAAATGTGTATATACTCAAATAAAAATACGAGCGATTTAAGCAATAAGTATTGTGCTATGTGAACACCGAAGAAATTTCAAGAAAAAAATTATATCAATCTTCTCAATAAAAATTGCTTCGTTTAAATTGGAATTTAGGGTGTGTATGTGCTTGGGTGTATTTAACACTTGTATACATTTTAAATTATTGGTAAATTTATTGTTTTTAGAAAAAAATTCAAAATTTTTCAAAACAAAAGGCCGTAAATACAAAAAATTCAAAATTGATTTTTTGATTGATTACTACATACATATGTTACAAACAAAAATACATCTTTCTTTAAAATTATACTCTCATACGCCGAAAAATGTCAATTTTATTAATACATTTCAAAAGGCCGCAACTACAATGTTAATAACTGTATAGACCAAAAAGTCGTAGCTACACTTTTAATTTAACCCTCATCCTGTAAAGAAAAAAAAGGAACGTATCTTGTATTTTGGGCAAATTTTGCCCAATACAATTTTACTAGTTTTATTACTTTTTGTTACAAGTATTACATATTATTTCTACATGGGAATGATTTTTGCACACAAATAAGTTACAATTCATACATTTTGTATTATATTTAGTATTGTTAGACTTATTTTCACAGAAGTGACAACGGCCTCTCTTTGTATTTTTCTCTTTTTGCGGGTGATGTAGATTCCTTGCGACAGTACCATACGGCTGTGTCTTACGCTGCTGGTTTTCATTCTCCAAAAGATCAAATCCCAGTTCTTCCAAAAAAAGCCTGCGACGAAAATGCTTTGATTTGTTCCACTCGGGATTAATTGCTCTCCAAATAACGAAAGCATTGCATGCCGATACATCAAGCATATTTGCAAATAGAAACACAGGCCTGTTAGCAAAATTCAAATTGTCGGTTCAGAGGACTATAAGAAAACCTTACAAGTTCATTGGCACGCACTTGTCACACAATATAATGATCTGTCAATAGAAATTATCAGTTCCCACGGTTGTCAGATTGTTGTACGGCAAAAATTGTCATATTTTTTATCAAACATTGCCAGACTTGTGTGGTTCAATATTGTGATGGAACAAAAAAGAGAAATTTAAACTATTTTTGCTACATAAATATGTATGTACTAGAAAAAATCCACAAAGTTTAGTAGAAAGAATTTTGATATAAAATATTTTTGGGAAGTTTTTAATCAACGCAACCAACTTCGCTGTGCCAAATTGTGAATGGGAAAAATCGGTCCAATAGGACCCGAGTTATAGCAAAAATTTTCACTATCTCGATATTTTTTAGATATTTTTTACTATTTTCTACAAATAGATAATAGCAGATAATATCAAGTAATTTTTAATTATATAATTTTGCACACCTTATTTTTATTAAAGAAGGACAAGTCTTGTTGAAAAGGGTAAGAATCAGTCCATGTTTTCTCATAGACCCATGCAAATGTCTTACCGGAATATGTAATATACGATTATTTATTCTGTTACAATTTGTTTATGATGTTGTTACATATTTTTTTCTTATCAACATATGCATTTTTTTGGTGATAACTTTGAAATTATTCATTAAATTTTTTTTAAAATATTTTGATTATTTGGTTGAAAATGTATCTCGCTTAAAAAATTGTTAGTATATCTAAATATGTGTTTTAAATTTAACAGTAATGTTTTTGTGAATGAGATTTTAGCTCACACTGTTGCATTTAACATTATCCATCTGACGCATAAGAACGCACTAAAACGCATAGAAACGCATACTCAAATCTGCGATGATTTTAATATTTTCCGAACACTTTCATAAACCCAAGCGTGGTTTGTCTTTATAAAAACTTATTTCCGTCTTTTCTAACTTGAACTTCAATCCAGAAACATCAAACAAAGTTAAATATAATTTAGTTGAAATCTTTTAAATGTGTGTGTAATTATATTAACTAGATCTTTTTATATTACAATTCAAACTGATAAATCCATTCAAGGTAATTTGCTAAATAAATAATTTTAAAAAAGTTGATCATTAGCTAAATTATACATTTCATCACATTTTATTAGTAATTGCTAAACGCTATGAAAATTATGCACTAATAGAATTCTGGAAGAGTAAATTGTTGACGAGAATCTAACATAAAAGAAAAGGTAACATGATCACAAGGTTAATTTTGACAAAATCTAATAAAATATTTTCCAACAGTAACATTTTATTAACTTTAATATACAGTGGTGGACTTATTCCCCAAGCCACCACTTTACCATTTCTATTGCAACCCAAAAAATTTACAAAACGAAATATGCAAATATGAGTAGTACACAAGTAGAAAAATAGGAAGACAGAATAGAAAACACATATCGTCATTAAGCAAAGATCAATTTCTAGAGCATCAGATTTATTTTGCAATAATTTATAAATAGAGACATACATAAAGAAGTACATAAAAATCCATGTCTTAAGACTATAATATATATAACGAGAAGATAAAATGTCCATTTAAAAACCTACTTTCAATCAAAAAATAACCGAGAATCATCAAATGAATTGGAAAGTTAAATACTAAACGTAAATGAATCCACCATATTGTTCATAAATCTGCCTAATATCAAAGGCATCTAAGATTAAACCAATTAAAGTTATAATAATTAATAAGTAAGTGATAAGTGTTTTCAAATCATAGTTTGATATTTAAAAAAATTTGGCAATAAATATCTTAAAATAACAACAAATATAAAATGATTCAAATCTAAAATATAATAAATAAGTTAAAATGTCCAGATCTTAAAACCTAAAATTCATTAAAATATGTTAAAACAAATACTCCAAATTAATCTTAAATCTATTCAAAATTCTAAAAAAAAATTTATAAATTAAAACAAAACAAAACATGATTTGGAAACCTTAACTTATATTGCACATTATATCACAGTTCAAAAACACCATTATAATAAGTTTTTATTTAAGCTAATTAGGTTTAATCACCGCTATGGAATTAATTTGTACATGCAAAACAAAACTTTAACTTTCAACATAATTTGTCTAAGAACTCTGTAGCGGATTGTCGAGGCCTCAACATTCAACAGCTCCAGATACCCTAAATTGGTGAATGAATTTTATACTTTTTGATATTTTTTTTGTTTTGCATATATTTCAATTTAAATTGTTAGTAAAAAGCAACAACAACAATGATATAGTTATTCACTTAAAATGTTACTAATTAATAGATATTCAATAAACGCCGTCATTCGAGGGTTAGGTATTACATAAACATGCTTTTAGTAAAGCAATAAAATAATATATTCTGTTATTCTTCTTTTGTGCGACCTTCTTCCTATTTTCAAAGATCTTTTTATTCTGAATGATCATTAAGCAATGCATTTATTGATCTTGTTTTTTTATTTGTTATTTATTTACACTATAATTAAGAAATATTAGTACAGAACTAAAGAATTTATTAAAATTTTTTATATTGTTACCCATTTATTAAATTCTTCTTTATTGTTATAAAATTTGTATTGTGCATAATTGAAATTTAATTGTTACTCTATATTGAAGTATATTCCTGAACGGATTTGGAATGAGTTTGTTTTAAGAATAATTCTTTTAATATTAAATAATAATAATATAAAATTTAAAGTTAGTATTTGAATAAAATGAGAAATATAATTATGGAACTATAAATAGTTTGTTGAAATTTTCGTGATGTGAGAAAGTGAGTGAACAGAGTTAGGGATCTTATCCCAATTTTGCCCAATAAGATCAATGGAAGGGTGAGTTAAGAGGCATTCTGCCTACATACCATCTAGGAGATCGGTCATACAGTTGTGGTCAAATTTATACACTATTAGGTTGACGAAATATCGGGTCAAGCTATCATCATCGTTTGTTTTAAATCAACCGGATTTTACTACATTTTTTTTGTAGTTTAGGGAGTCTATAACAAATATTTGTGAATGTCAAATTTTAAATAGGACCTAGGACAACACGAACAAGAACCCCGTCGCCCGACTGACCGCTAGTGGCATATCAATGGCTCCCGCTAGTTCGTATGTTTTATCTAATTTTTGTTCTTCCTATTTAACCTGAACACTTGATAATTAAAAAAACCTCTTATTTATCTTGTATTTTGATTTTGTAGAAATATTCATGCTATACCCCAAGGATTCATATGTTCAGTCCATTGTACATTACAAATATGGCTTTATTGTAGAAAAGCCGCGCACGTACAAAATTCTGCAATAATAATTTTTAAGCGAAATGAAATCTCAACACAGTATTTTTTTTGCATCGATCCATAATTTAACATAGCCCCGTACAATGACCACTTCCTAAAATCAATTAAATGTGCATTAAGCTCTTATAAAAATCACTAAGAAGTCGAAATTCGCTACAAGTAATCCGTAGATACATACAAATCGGTGAAGTAAATCTTATAACAGTCGGTCCATATTTTACCGTAGCCCCCATATAAAGTTTACTTCTGGAATCACTTAAATGCTCATAAATCTCTTATAAAAATCACTAAGATGTCGTAATTCTACACAAGTAAGGCGTATAAACATCTAAATTATCGCACTAAATTTCATGATAATCGGTGCATATTTGACTATAGCCACCATATAAATTCGACTTCCGGAAATGACTTAAATGCGCATAATTCTCCTTAGAGAATCAGTAGCAAGTTTAAATTCCACAGAAATAGTCCATACATATTTAGAAATATTTATACCCAATTTTATGATGGTCAAGCCATATTTGACCGCAGTCCACATATAAAGTTCACTTCGAAAAATCTGTTAAATGCGCATAAATATTTTGTAAAAATCATTATTACCTTGATAGTCAACACAAATTATATATATAAATCATCGTACACAATTTCATGATGATTGGCACGTAATAGGTCATAGTTCCCTTATGAGAACTACTCCCGAAATCTCAGTATTTTGTACTACAAGGTACCCGGGTACCTTCTTACAAATCTCATAGAAAACTACATTTTTTCCAAACAAATTTATTAAAGTTACATATATTTATATATGTACTTGGGGATTTCTATGTTTTTTTTAGGATTTGGTCATAGACATAGGTCATAGGCCGTGTTTTATGTAGTATTGTGATTCCCCGTACTAGCAAAAATACATACATATGTACATTCGTTGGCAAAATATTTCTCACTATTTTCATTTTACTTTTTTATTCACAAAGTTTTCAAATAAATTATAAAATGAGTTCAAGTGCAAGAGTCCGTAATAAAAGATTTGGCTCTACAGATATATGTAAATTAATTATTGTGTGAAAGCGATTGCAGTGAGGATAATTTTATTTGTTCAGATGATGAGGATGAGTACACTCCAGCAGAGTATGAAATGGTAATAGAAGCTTCAGATGCTGAATCGACAGGAATTATAGAAACAGATGAGGATTCCTACGCCTCAAATGAAACCAACGCGAGTTTAGAAATAGAAACAGGAAATCAATTGTTGGGCAAAGATGGTAATTGTTAGCTACTACAGCCCTTTCCTCAAACACAGACTAAGAATAAAAATGTTTTAAGACAACGCGGAGGAGTACCCCAAATATATATATATATATATTGTGCACACCAAAACAAATATTTGAAATTATTACGTCAAATGAAATTTCTGACATTATATAGCAAGAAACCATTAGAAAAATTAAAAAAAAAATTGCTATAAACAACAATGCACACATGGGTAGAAAAATCGTAACCGCGAAAAACAATAGATTTAAACCTTTCGACGTAGATGAATTAAATGCATTTTGTGGTATTTTGGTATATGCTGGTTCAAACAGAGAGCATTTATCTGAGTTGTGGAGACCTATTAAAACTAAAGGAGGATAACATGGATAAGTTATTGGGCGAGTATATTTGTAAGTGCAGAACAAGTCCATGGCCGCTGTCCTTATTTTTTAACGCTTTAGATGTAGCAGCATTGGCATCATACATTAGTTATATGGAACACAATGCACAATTCACTTCCACTGACTACCGTAGAAAATATTTGAAAGATCTGAGTTTGCAATTGTGTATTGAAAACAAAAAGCAGCGTTCCTAAAATTCTAAGGTGAGAACTTTAACTTAAAAGTATTTGACAATTATCTTACAATAATCTCATAACGGCAAAAATGTGTTCATATGATTGTTAGATGTCTGACAATATTTTTGTCTTACAATATACTGAAAATCTTTTTTCTGATAAAGCTGGAAGACAAAAATTGTAATCTCTCGCGATTGTTAGACATTTTCTTAACATTTCTGTACACAGCTTAAGATTAGTATCAGTTGATGAGAATTTTATATACCCTGTAAACTATACATCAAATAATTCGATCACACATTTTAAATTATTTGAATTATTGTAATTTTTTTAATAAAGTAAGATAGGGTGTGCTGGACTATCAGTCAGAGGGTTCGATTCCCGCCAAAGACTCTGGGTGTTTTCTGCAGATAAGCCAAAAGCTGCACAGTTTGTGTTTGTTAGTTATATTTAAAAAAAAAATGAAAAAAAATTCAGTTTTTTCTTCGTCAGATCGTAATTTACATATTTTCGTTTAAAATAAAATTTTCAAATAAATTTGCAGATAATAGAAAAACAAAGGTTTCTGAAGCTATTCACAGAAAAGTTGAATCAAAGACAAGAGGCAAGAAGATAAAAACAAGGACATTGTTTGATCAGTGTCCAATGTAATCTGCAAAAACAAAAAAAAAACCTATTTTTGACATTTGAAGAGCTCAAATATTTATTTATGTGCTGTGTTTCTATTCGCACAATTAGAAATAGGACGATATCTTTTCTGTGCAAACAAAATGTTGACAAGTAGCTAAGAGTTTATATATATTATAATTCCACCACATGTATACTAGCACTGTGATTTATTTATACTTGAAACTAATTTGTGTTACATTTTGTTTCGATGACGATATTTAACCCATTCCTGCCTAATGGGTATTTAAATACCCAAGAAAGTGTTGACACATAAAAAAATTTTGCGCGGTCCAGGTGAGAGATATCGCGGTATTTTTTTTTTTAAGTAAAGAAGAAAGATTGGACTAAATTAAAACATTTAGCAGGATTTTCCTTTATTTTGTTTTCCTTTTGTTTTTCACAGACAAAAATCGATGTTTTTTCTTTGTCGGAAAATGCTCAGGAAAAGTGCTGCTAAACATAGGAAAATCGGAAAAATTAAAAATTTCGACTTTTATCAGATAGCTTAACTTGTCCACTATGCAATGGAAAAAAATTCGGAAGTGATATGTCAACACACCTGGCCTTCAGATACGGTCAAATGAAAATGGGTATTTAAATACCCGACAGTCCATTGTGTGTCCTAAAAATGCCTATTTTTTCTATATAAAATAAAAAGCATTTTTAAATCGAGTACTTTGTACTTTTATTCAGAAAACATGATACTTAAATGTTTAAATCATTTAGCCTTTATAATCTTCTTCTGATCTGGTGCAACACCGTTGTGATAATCCAAGAAGCAAGGAGCAGGATGCAAATTCACCTTGCACTTCAAACAGCCATACTCAGTTTTCCCACCGCATTGCGGACAACGATGACGAGTATTGAGTTTTCCTATAAAATGATCCATGCGGTCGTAATGCATTTCCAATTGTGCCCCAGAAGCCGACTTTCTACCAGGATGATGATAGTTCGACCTAATCATAATGGATTCGCACACCTCCACTCGAAAGTCGAATTGTGGCATTGCTGGCTTGTTTTCATACTTCCGGCAAAAGCAATGTAGTTTCCACGCGTTTACCATAGCCGCGTCGAACGCATTTGTTATCAATGGCCAGTACCACTTTTTTCCCCGGATCCGAATTCTGTAATTATTCATTGCGTTGTCAAAAAGGTCAACCCCACCCATGCGCTGATTGTATTGGTTGACCAAATGGGGCTGCTCAATTGCAACTATTTTTCGTTGCTTTCTATCATACCGTTTTGCGCGGACCATTGGTGTATGGCTAAGGAAATTTGATAATAAGGTAACGACCTGAAAAATAAGAGTTAATTAAGACCATATCAATGATGGAGGTAAAGCGAAGAATGAACCTATTGACATAATAGATTGTTGTGAATAACTTACCGCATTATCATTCCAACGCACCGCGAGTATAAAATTATTCTTATCGAAACGAAAGTCAGACGTCCCGCGAGGCTTCTTTTTCATTTCCTTGATGACCATTAAGTCGGCATGATTGGTCCGATTATCACGAACAGTTCCTAAAGCAAAATATCCATCGTTTGACAAACGAGTCATTAGTTTGTGACTTGTAAAAAAATTGTCAAATGTAACCGTGTGCTTGGCGCGATCTTCCACATGTGACAGCAGCGATAGGACTACTCTTTCTCCCAACCCGAAACCTGGGTCCACCTATTCTGATGCACCAGCATATGGAATAAGCTGATACAAATAACCTTCAACCGAAGCCAAACACCAATACTTGTATCCAAAACGAATTGGTTTACCCTTGATAAACATTTTGCACGAATGCCGGCCGTAGTATGCAATCATTTGTTCATCAATCGAAAGGTGGTGAGAGAATACACCGAATTGAAGAAATTTTTTGTTCAATAAATCATTCAATGGTGCGACTTTTGCAAATTTGTTTTTCGGATCCAATGCTGAGTTGTCGCACACATGAAAGAATTGTTTGATTCGTTTGAATCTGTCCCTTGAAATACATTCTTTTATTAGCGCACATCCCAATGATTCTCGATTTGACCAATAACTATGCATTTGCGGCAAAGTGTGGTAGCCTGTGATGTACAACAAGCCCAAA
This sequence comes from Bellardia bayeri, assembly GCA_950370525.1. Classification (NCBI taxonomy): domain Eukaryota; kingdom Metazoa; phylum Arthropoda; class Insecta; order Diptera; family Calliphoridae; genus Bellardia; species Bellardia bayeri. The sequence goes on along the minus strand of OX493264.1, from coordinate 33,759,633 downwards.
AATGTTTTCATTTCGCTAGTTGATGTTATGAATGGTGGACAATTGTTGGTCGCAGCGTATTGGTTGGTTGAATTGACCAACAGATTTAAAACCTCCTCATCGATAAACATCTCCCAAAGCTGCATCATGGCACCAATTCGTTCATACAACGCTTTGTATGAATTAGCCGTATCATCAAATGGAGTCTTATGTGACCGAGACCATTTTGGTTTGATTCCTTCATCGATTCTGGGTCGCTTCGGTGCCTCATTAGGCAGCTCCGGCTCATCGCGCAACAATTGAACATTGTCGTCCAATTCTTCATTGTCACTAAGATTATCGACATCATCGGGAGGCGTAATGATGATATCAACGGCGTCTGCGTTTTGGATAAAGTTCTCTTCTCCATCACTGTCCTCATCAAAACAACTATCAAAAAGGGCTTGCAATTCGTTAACAGTTAGAATTTTCTGTCGACGAATCATTTTGAATCCAAAAATTTAGTATTAGATTGCGATAATCTAAAAATTTTATTATTTTTTATATTTATTTATAATTATACAATAAAAATATTTGTAAAACGTAATGAAAAAAATTATGTATACTTACAATTGTTTATCGGCATAAATTGTTTATAGGTAAATACATATAACGGTTTATCATTTTTTTTTTAACATTTTTCGAATGTCAACCAACAATAATGAAAATGTCAACAAAATAGTGTTGGGTGTTTTTTTGCCAGATATGGTAAAGTGAAAGTAAATCACACCAATGCCTGTCGGGTATTTAAATACCCATGTCATATCTCAGGTCGGAGCTGAGGTAAAAAAAAAATTTTTTTTTCTATCAACTTCTATGGTCTTCCGGGCACATATTTCCAAATTTCATCAAAATCGTACGAGCCGATCTATGGGCAGGCAGTAATGGGTTAAAAGAGTTATTTTATTTATCGGATCCCTCACACGGAAGCAATCACCTATTATGGGGCGATACTTACAAAATATTTGGTTAAGTTTCATCATAATAACGAGATTTTCAAGATTTTTATGGGTATTTCCATAAAGTTATTCTCGAAAGTGGATCTTATATGGGGGCTATGTCCTATTATGGATTAACCTTCAGAAAATTCAATACTATAGTTTTTGCATAAATATAACTGATCTGTGTAAAATTTCGATTCGGTATCGATATTTATAAAATATTAATTTAGGTTATTCAGTTTTTCGAATGTAGACTTAAATATCTTATTTGCCAATCATCATGAAATTTGGTATCACGGTTTATATTTATATGTTGGTAAGTTCTGGCAAATTTTAACGTGATTGTGATGTATACAAGAGATTTATGCACATTTAAGGGATTTTCTGAAGTCTACTTTATTTGCATGCTATCGTCAAATATTGCCCGCTCGTCATGAAATTGTTATGTCACAATCTGTGTTCCATTTTAATTTGATAGCAAAGTTTGTAAAAGGTTTATGCATTTTTGAATAATTTTTCGCAAGTGGACTTTACATGGGTGATATATTCAAATATGGCCTAATGCAAACAAAATATTATTTTGAGATTTCACTTTTCATGAAACTTATTTTTTCTAAGGTGCTTTTATTTAGACACTTATGTACCATAAAGCCAAATTACGGTAAGACATTTGTATGGGTGCTATGAGAAATCGTGAACCGATTCTTACTATTTCAACAGAACTTGTCCTTCTATATTGAAAATAAAGTTTACATAATTTCATGATATTATCTGCATTATTTTTAAACAAATTTTTTTTTTATAACTTTTAAACAAAATAGCAAAAAATTATCTGAAAAATATCAAGGTTGTCGGAAACTTTGTTGTATGACTCAGATACTACTGGATCGCTGTAGACCATTTTCAATATCAAACATTTCGATGAAACAAAGAATGTTCGGTAAAAATTGTTCCCAAGGTACGGCCATACTTGGCAAATATTTGCCGAAAAAGACGTAACCACTAAATAACATGAAATTAAAAAGAAACTTTTCTCATTTAGGCCAAAGCACAAAAAGTATTTAAAATTCAGTTTATGCTGTTTGATCTTGCAAAACTCTTGTAAGAGTAAACAAGGTCAAACAAATTTGTGCTAAAACAAGTGGTTACGCTTTTTTGAGTAAATATTTGCCAAATGTGACCGTACCTTAAGCCTATTTTTTTGAAATGGCTAGATCGTCTTAGAATCTCATAAGGACCCATAATATATAGACTTCGTGTATCAACGAACAATATGTTGATGGTATTTTTGATGGTGGGTATAAAAATAGGTTGTGTACATGTTTGTGCCTTTTGCAAATTTTATTGTATGAAAGTAAAACTAATAATGAAAACATAAAAATATTTTCTGTCATTTATTTTAGGTTTAATGCTAAAATACAACACAAAATCGAAAATAATAATTTTAGGCAAATAAACAATTCTTACAAGAAAACTTGCATGTACTACATGTTACACAAGAGTGTCTTTTGAAATATTTGGACAGAAATATCAAAGTTTATCATTATATTTGTATGTTTTTGTATTGTTTATGATTTAAAACAAAAACATTAGTTCCATCTTAATTTAATCACATACGGTAAACACTTTTTGCAAATTATCCAACACAAATCACATTATAATGCAAAATATAATAAGTGATTAAGAAACTGTCAAGTGTTATTGATGAAATAAAAGAATGATAGTAATGATAAAATATAGCTGTTCTACGTGACTGATAGCTAAACAGCCTAAAGTACATTGTTACATTGTACTCAAATCACAAATCAGAGGTAGCAAAGGGATATTAACAAATGCGGACCCACATCATATGATAATACAAATGAAAATAGTTAAATTTCAGTAGTAAAAAATGTAAAATCTGTACTGTCGATATAAAATATTAAGGCACGGTTAAAGTAAGTTTGCCAGAGAAATTGGACAGTGGACAGTATATTACTGGAAACATGTAATCTGGTCAGATGAATGAAAATTTTATCGTTTTCAGTCCTACGGCAGACAGCCCAGAGAATTCAAGGAAACAATGTGTTAAGGAAACAATGAAGCATGGTGTTGGGAACGTCATGATATGGAGTTGCTTTACATGGTAACACCTCCGACCTCTGCAAAGAAGTATAGGAAGTTGTAAATAATTCTAAAGAAAATATATTGTTTTGTTTATTTGGTTACGTTTTTCTTTTGCCAGACTGAAGTGCTTCTCATAAAAAAATGTTAATTACAAGTAGCGTTCTTAATTGTTTGTCATCACTTTTTATGGCGGAAAGAACAAAACAAAAAGTTTTCGAAATATATTTCTTAACAAACTGATGCGAATGTTAAACTCTAAAATATATATACTAATGCATATGCACATATAAAAATTTTAGAATAATATTTAAAAATTAAAAATCAAACTAAGTTTTATCTCTTAATATGTCACAATTTGTTGACTAAATAGTATTACAGCACAAATAGGATACAAAACTTACAAACATATAATGTGATGTATAGTTAGTTGGTCGAGAAAATAAAAACAAATTTTATTTATTTATAATTTTTTGTTTATTCTACAGTTTCTTGTTGCTGTTATTCTATATACTTGCAATAAGATAAAGTTTTTTCTCTTTGTTACCAACTTAACCGAGCAGCTAAGTTTCACTTTGTCTTCGTACTTTATCTTGTGGCACTTAAGGTGGTTTTTCTCGTATTTGTATTGACTTGGTTGCACACACAACCAAGTAACACAGCAGTAACATTTACAAAAACAACACTAACAACAGCAACAACTATGACATTAAAAACATCATCAGCAGTAGCAAAATAAGAAAATAACTAAAAGAAAACTAAAATTTGGTGGCTTTGGCCAAAAAGGGAATATCATTGCAAAGTTTTAGTTGCATTTGCTGCTCATTGCTGATACCGTTGCTGTTGCTATTGCTGCATAAAAGTGGCGAATGTCCGCTTTTCGTGCTTACTAAAATATTAAACACATATCCTTGACAACTTTTTCATACCAACCAAAGGGATATACGAGTACACAGAGATAGAGACACGCAGGGAGTGTGTGTTTTAACAATAACAAAATTAGAAAACTAACCAACATACAGAGCAACTTTAAAAAACTATATAGCGACTATATCGCTTGAATAAATGGGCTTCAGCACAAAGCAAAAGTTGTTGTAGCCATTCAACATGATGCCAAATACCGTGAACAGTAACGAAAAACGTAACGTAACGAAACTAAACTAAACTAAAAAGCTTTGCGAAAAAGTTCTAAAAAAAATAGAAACTTTTTAGTCCACAAGTTTGGCCAGCAAAACATGAAACCAAGAGTAAAAGCGATGTTTTCTACATACAACTAGAGATTTAACTTATTGTAGTAAAACTTGTTGGAGGAAAAACATTTTCTGAACTATTTCAATGTAATAAATAAATTTAAACGAATGTGTGTGTCAACATTAAGCAGAGCTTTAAAGAACTAGAGTAAAATGGCTATTTAATTTAATTTATATTTTTTTTAGCAAATGGGTGTTATTAATATAAGGGAGTTCGAAAATATATTTTAATAATTTTAAGAGTTAACTGATGTTTCTAAAGTGTGATTCATTTCAAGGTTCCCTACTTTTTTAAAGAAAAAAAAAAAAAACACATAGAAAATTCAAATTTAATGGGGAATGCTTATTATCATTTGAAAGAATATTCTTTGGCATTTATTTTCTAAAGATTATGTCTATCAAATGTTGGCCGTTGCTACGTCGCAGATGGTATATCCATTAAATATAATTTTCAATGACTCGTTCGAGCATTTCGACTGGTAACTGGCAAATGACACGCGTGATGTTTTCCTCCAAGGCCTGAAACGAAACAAGTTTATCCGCAGTGCTACACACGGAATGACAAACTTATATATACCCTCATTTACCACTTATGGTGGTGGAGGATATAAAAAGATACCATTCCTTACTCTTAAACAATTAACCCATTAATTGCCGCTACCTTAAAGCGCAGGAATTTGTTCAAACTCTGGCAGAGGGATTCTTTTGTTTTCGGCAATACCATTTAGCATTTGCCATTGGTTGAACTGTGGAAATTTTGGTGACAATATTAACAACCGAATTGTCGTTCCAATGCACTAATATTATTTCTTGCTGATCATCGAGCAAATTCTGTTTTCTTTTTGTGCTCCACAGAAGGTGGTGAAAAAAAATTGTCAAACAAAACTATATTCCAACGTTAGTCAATAAATCCGAAGCAGTTTGAGCCCCAAGACCAATGTAATAAGTATCCACTCTCAGAGCACAAGCACCACGATTTAAATCCAAAATTTATTAAATATTTTGCAATAGTGCTGCTCAAAATAGGTAGGAATCTGCTTATCAATTGATAAAATATGTGTGAAAATGCCAAATAGTTTAAAATTCCTATTGAGAGCATCAGCAAGACTTTCGGCCAGTAGTCGATTTTTCGACCACTAAAGTTTATGGAAATTTAAAGGCAGTAAATCTTATAATTCAGAAATTGCTTTTCTTCGATTCTGAAAATACATCTTATACATCATATAAAAAGTTCAAATACTTCTCAATGGTCAACATATAACCACAATTACAAGAACCCGTTAGGAACAAAAGCCATCTTTGCGAATAAATGCTCCAAAAGAATGACATCTGCAATAATTCTACTCAGAATTAGACACTGCAAATTCCTAAACAAGTACTAAATACGCTCCGCGTTGCTCAGACTGTAACACATGTCACATCCTAGACGAATGCCCCCTTTACAACAGCCACAGGAAAAATATCATTGGATCGCAACTACCTACAGATTTCTTGAAAAATATTTGTGATAAAAATATAAAATTAATCTCAAAATTTTTTGCTGAAACTAAACTTATTTCGGAGGCGATAGCCGTAGCAGCTCGTACTCTCCCACTCTACATATTAATTACCTACTATAATTTAATTATGTAATTAGTACTAAATAAATAAAAAATAAAAATATATATGTATAAAAACAAAATATTGTAAAACAAAGAGAAACACAAACTTTAAAGAAGAACATTTAAATACAAACTCTGTCTTACTTTCTCAAATTTACGGTCATACGTATGTATCTATAAGAAAGTTTAACAATACGTTAAATTTAAAGATGAAAGTGCAAATAAAACACAAACATATAATATGTTTAGACAAATGTTAGCACGCAAAATCATTATATTACATGACAAAAGGTCGCGAGATTTATATGATTCGTATAAGCAAAATTGCGTAATTTCAAACTTATACACGTACGAGTATACAAGAAATAAAGCCGCTGTTGGCTTACTGTAAAAATGTTGGTTAAATCAAAGTTATACAAAAAGTTTAACTATTATCCATTATAAAGCAAAACGTTATACAATAGCATATCGAGGATATGGCGTTTGTGCCAGTCTTTAATCAGAAATGTTCACGACTATTTTGCATAAATATGTGTGTGAATTTTCTTGATTAAGTTAAGTGATTAAGTATTTATTGGAATATACCATTAACTTCAAATACACAAATTGAAATATAATTCAATGCTGCTAATTCTTATGATCTAGGAAGTTAATTGAGATCTACGAAAAGGAAAGTACTTCACCAGAAAATGCTTTATGCATTAAATGTATTGTTCTAAATATTTGGCCCCATTGTGTTGAGACCACATGTCGCTCGCATAAATATCAATAAATTTAAGCCGACAGAAGTAGAGGAATCTAGCATCATTTTTAGAGTCTCCATATTCTCCATGTCTAGCTACCAAAATCCACACCAAATACTGAGAGCTTCTTGAAATTTGTAATTGTTTAAAATGTCGAATTAGATTTCCAAGCTGTGATTCAAATAGCTTTTTTGATTTAGTACCAACCTTATAAACAAAATGTAATTTTTAGACACCATTTTTCATATTTATTAAACAACTACGAGTATAGGGTGTTTTTGTTTTAGATATTTAGAACTTTACGTTGTTTAATTTAAGTTTTTTTATCTGGCGGCCAGTTTGTCAGTTATTTCTGTTTAGTTAGGTTTGGCATTTCAACATATATAGAATGACGCCTGAAAACACTTCCAAAATGTGCAGATTTATTTTGAAAATCATGGGTATGTGTTTTTTTACATTTATAGAACTCTTAACTGGAATAAATAAAGATGATTGTTTTTCACATGAAATTTACTTTATTCGAAAGATAATCTTCTGGCATTATAATTTAAATATAACTTCTAGCATATGACCGCCACGGCTGGCTCGGACGTAGCCTAATCTGGATTTCCAATGTTCGATGCCTTTTTCCAACATTTGTGGCTGTATATCGGCAAAAAAGCGGCCTCTAAGTGATCAATCGTTACGGGCGACTTTAAATATAAATCACTTGATAGCTAAAAAAATATCCGCTAGTCAAAAACGTAACCACAAACGTATATAAAAATTCAAAGTGTTCAGTTTTCCCCTTTATTTGAATGTGAGTATTTATTTAAATATACCCAGCGGGAAAAAGAAATAGTAAAGAGGCTTTTCTAAAGACCTGATTTTGCGCACACAAGTTGCATTGCCCAGTCGAATTGCAAAAACGTTTTAAATTTAAACTTCTAGATGGTTCGGAGCTAAGATAGTAGAATGTTAGTGTCTAGAATGTTTAGCCACAATATGTTATCAACAATGTTTGTAAATAGAAACTGCAACAAATGCAAATGTTGCTAAATAAGTTGTATATTGTTAAATATTCCGTATGATGATAAACATGCTGTATGTTGATACCAGCTGTTAAATTAAAGTTTAAATAAAATTTCGTAACAATACGAGGACAGTTCGGAAACTTCTTAGCCAAGCACAGAAAGAGAATAGTTAGTTTTTCAAAAACATTTTTATTTTATCTTATCTAGCAATTATAACCCTTAATTAAAATAGTTTTCCTCAAAGCCTTCAAAATAGTGGTTTACGACTGTAATTGCATCTTCATTTGAGGTAAAACGCTTACCAGCTAGGAATTTTTTTTTTAGATTTGGGAAGAAGTAAAAGTCACTCAAAAGCAACTCGTACTTAAGTTTGTTGATTTTAGTCATTGTTAAAACACTCTTGTGCGCTGCTGCGTTGTCTTGATGAAAAATTATTTTTTTGTGCTGTTAGCCAGGACGTTTTTCTCGAACTTTTACATTTAATTGATCCAAAATGTTGCAATAGTACTCTGAGTTTATTGTTTTACCCTTTTGCAGATAGTCAATTAATAAAATACCTTTAAAGCTCAAAAAAAACCCTTGCCATAACCTTACCAACCGGTTGAATTGTTTTTGCCTTCTTTGGGGTACATCCTGCAGCTTCAGTCCTTTGCTTGCATTATTCTTTTGTCTCTGGTGGATCACTGTCTCATCAACAGTTATGAAACGATGCTTAACATCCATTTTATTTTTCTTAAAACGATCAAAACAAGAAATTTTAATTCTTATGCGTTTTTGGTCGACTGTTAACAAATGCGGCACCCATCTGGCAGAAAGTTTTTCATGCAAAATTAAATGGACTCGATCATCTGCGATGATCATGGGCTATTTACGTACTTTTATTCGTCGATCATTTAATACCATATCATGAACTTTAGCTACAAATTCTGTTGTTGTTGCTGTTTTTGGATGTCCACTGGAAAAGTAATTTAACAAGTGTTTATAGCAGATAGGAAAGTTTCCAAAACACTTAACTGTTTATACCGCACTTTCTAGACTAAGTAGTTTCGGAATCGCCCTCGTATATTCATGCAACCTTCGTTTGTATTTTTAAAAAACAGTCTAACTGCTAAAGATTCTGCAATTCTTATTAACTAAATTTTAAACCTTCGTAATTGGAATCAGCTTCAAAATCAATTAATGTGAAATAATAGTTCTGATTGTCATTGTTCAAAATTTAATCAAAAACTTCTTGTCGTAATAACCATCTTTTAGATGCATATTTAAAAATCATTTGGATATGAATTATAAAATGTGTTTATGAGATTAAATAAAATCACCTCTTCGGCTTGCAGAATTACACAAATATTTATAATAATTCGTGACTAACTAGAATCTTAAGTGTCATTTGCTCTAATACCTTGTAAACCATGCTCAGTCGGGTTTTAAACAATCACGCCTTCTTCAAGGACATCGGGAAGAATTTCTAGAACAAACTGTTAATTTAAGTAAAATAATTAGCACTGATAAATCTTTCTGCAACTTGTTAATTTCAGACATAAAGTATGAAATAATATGAAAATTATTTTTATAATTTATTTCCTATAACAATGGAATTTTGTATAACTTAATTGGTACTAAAAACATAATAGAACTTATGCTTAAAAACTATGTTGATTTTTTCATATGTTGCTATTGAAACTTTTGTTAAACCATATCATATTATACATTTTTAAATAATTAAATATAAACCCAAAAATGTTAAACAAACATTGCGAAAACGTAAGATAACTAGCAAAAATTTTCAAGGAAATAATAACAACAAATAAATACCTGTTAAGTACTAAAAACAACAACGTTTTTATCCAATGTTACACAATAAGCAAATAACAACAATAGAATTAACAACGAACAAAAAAGACAGAAAACTGAAAATAAAATAAATGAATTCAACATTAAAAAAACCCCAAAACTTTATTTCGCTGGTGCACAAGGAAGCTTAAGCGCTAAGAGTTGTGCAATTTATTATAAGATTTTATTTAAGTGAACGCACGTAGCATACAAAAACATCAAGTATACAGACAGAGACAAACAATATACCCAACAGTTCTTGCAGACTGTTGCGAAATAGGAATTTAAACTGTAGTTATGGTAAAACAACTAATAGAAACTAAAAGGTTAAAGTGACTACATACTAGACTACCTAGAGACACTAAAGTGGCAATTCAGTTCACGCTGTCAAGTATTAAATAACCAAATAACTTACCTTTGTACACCAAAGAGTACATACTTATCAAGGATATATGAAGTGAAGTCAGTCAAGTGATCAGGCTTTAGTGAAAATTTCTGTCTATAAGGGATACGAGTACATTGACTACTTTAACAGCTGGGTAGCAATTGCAATATGAATGGCAACACCAACAACAACTTCTTGTTGTACCACTACTAAAGCAGAACTAATATTGTAGAGATGTTTACTAAAAATTATACCAAAACATATATAAATTCATGCATTTACTGTTATTCACTTTCTCTCTCTCTCTCGCCCTCATTTCCTCACTACAGTAAATAGGGATGAGAAATGGATGTTGTAAATTGTACCAAAACACTGCTAAATATTATAAAAGTCTTGACATTTTATATTTAGGTCTATAATTGAAAGAACATGGCAATTTTCGCAGATATTTCAGTTTCAAATTTATTAATTTTCAATATTATAAGTTCCATAAGTCCTTTAATTTTACTCTAACAATAAAGTTACAAAGAGAAACTAAATTTTATGTGCTCTTATAAAAAGTCGTGTTTATGTTTTCGTTTCATCAACTTGATACTTTAAAAAACACATTGCAGCATTTGTTGTAAAGTTGTGAGCGCCAAAATAAAATTTTACTTGAAAAGATTTTTTAAATTTTCTTTGCCATCAGAACATTTCCATGCAATTTTATATGCAATTATTGTTTTGTCCACCCTATCTAATGCAATTAATTTCAATTCCATATCAACAACATAACGATAATTTTTGTTATAAAGCGTGATCCAATTCGAGGTTCCCTACTTTAACCAAGTTAGAAAAGTATATTCGGCTTTGCCGAATCTTTAATACCCTCCACATAAACGTACTAAGAAATAGAAAAACTACACTGGTTATAGGACTAGAATATTCTTATTCTGTGTTTTCTATTCAGTCTTAGTGCAAATTTTATTAGAATTTGATATATTGTTTGAAAGACAATTTTACAATCAACATAATTTATGTTAAATATTTTGAAATTTTTTAATTTCGACCATTTACAGTTGATGTAATTACCGATTCTTACTGTAATTTACAGAGTTCGTCTGATTTTCATACTAATCTTGAGTTTAATTTAACAATTTATAAAACTAAAAGAACATTTTTCCATATTCACAACAAGTTAAGAAACAGAGTATACAAAAAGATAAGATATAAGATGAGGCTTTTTTTGTTTTATATTGATATCAATAACATTATTTACAAAAGATTTATGGGTGGCATAAGAGAAATGGACCAATTATGGACTGATACCTTCTAAATCTAGTATCCACTAATGTAATTTCTATGTATTTTAGGATTATATTGGTTGAATTTCATCTCAATAGCGTTATTTACATGAGTTGTATGGTTGGTTGTTATGCTCGGAAGTGGACTTAATTCAGGAGCTATTATTGACTGATAAATGCAAATTCAAGTAGCTTAATTGCCGTATAACCGATACTAATATGAAATCTGCATTAAAATTTCTGATCCATATAAAAGTTGGTTCGATATCGATATTTATTAGAGATTTTTGTGGGTTTATTTGTTTTTTTTTTTTTTGAAAATGGTTCTTATATGGCTGCTATGACAAATTATGGGCCGATATTCTTATATTTAGAAACAGTTATTTTCATGCATATGAGGATATTTCACGTCGAATTTCAACATAATAACGGTATATTTAAGATATATATTAGTATTAACGTGGATTTCGGAAGTGGACCTTATTTGTGGGACATAGTCAAATATGAACCGATATTCTCAAAATCCTGCAGTTTGATTTAGGCATGTATGTAAATGATCCGTGTAAAATTTTGTATTGGTACCCTTATTTATAAGAGATTTATGAGTATTAACGTGATTTTCGGAAGAGGGCTTTATATGGAGCATACGGTTAAAAATAGACCGAAATTCACAAAATTTTGTGGTATGATTTTTGTATATATGTAAATGATCTGTGCAACGTTTTGAGTCGGTACCGATATTTATACAATATATATAGGGATAAATGTCTTTTTCAGGTGTGGTCCTTGCATGGTAGCTATGATCAATTCTGGACCAAACACCATAAAATTTAGTACAACAATTTATTTGCCTATAATGATTATTTATGTCAAAGTTTTGCCGTTTAACAATTTGTATATCTGTTTTATACGTATTTAAGTGAACTTTGGAAGTGAACTTTATATGGGGTCTATGGTCAAACATGGATGGAACTAAAACAAATTTCGTTTTGCCATTCATTTTTGCATAAAACTTATCTTTGCTGAATTTTGTCTTGATATTCCAATTTTATATTCATTTGTGTATAATTGAGCAATATTTCGGGAAGATTTTTGTATGGGGAATATGAGAAATCATGGACAGATTCTTACTATTTTCCGCACACTTTCTTATTTTATCATACAAACAACGTATGCAAAATTTCATGGTATTATCTGCAATATACTTCAAAGTATTGTAATAAAATGGACAAAAAATATCAAATTTGTATGGAGGTTGTCTCACATATTGGTCCATAACTCTGGTTGGCCTAAACCGATTTTGCTGATTTTCAATACCAATGTTACCTGCAAAATAAGAAATATTTTTCTGGAAATTTCGTTTAGTTAAGTTGTAGTTTGTAGTAGTTTGGACGTGAGAGTGTTTTACACAGACAGACGGATATGGCTAAATCGACTTAGAATTTCATAAGGATCAAGAAAATATATACTTTGTTGGGTCTCAAATGAATATTAAAAAATTTTCACACGGAATGACAAACGTAATATACCCTCATTCACAACTCTTGGTGGTGGAGGGTAGAAAAAAGCAGAGAAAATTCAAGTTAATTGGGGAATGTTTATTATCATTTGAAAGAACATTGTTTGGCATTTATTTTTTGAAGATTATGTCTATCTAATATTGGCTGTTGTTATGTCGCAGATGGTCTATCCGTTGAGTCCAATTTTCGATGACTCGTTCGAGAATTTCGACTGGAAAAACTATAATAGTCTGATATCACATGATCTTGGTGGCTAATCGACCGGCCCAGTACGAAGTGGTCTCTCAATAAAACCATTGATTTATGCGATCTGTGGGAAGTATCGCCGTGTTGCTGAAATCATATGTCGCCGAGATCACGAGATTCAATTGCAAGAATCCAATAGTTGTCATGGCACGATAACGGTCGCCATTAACGGTTGCGTTCGCACCAGCATCATTTTTAAAGAAAAATGGACCTATGATTCCACCGGTCCACAAACTACACTAAACCGTTGTTTTTTCCGGATGAAGTGGCAGCTCTTGAATCTATTCAGATTGCTGTTCATCCCAAATGCGGCAATTTAGTTTGTTTACATACCCACTGAGCCAGACTTGGGCCTTATCGCTGGACAAGATTTGCGTCGAGAACGTCGGCTCTTTTTACAACTTTTCAAGCGCCCATAGACCGAAGCGTTGTCGCTTGGGAACTTCGAGAAGCTTCAGTTGTTACACAAGCTGTATTTTGTACGCTTTCAATTTAATATATCAACGTAAAATGCGATTCGGCGCCGAATCGACTCTCCACGGTCTTCGTATACACTCTCTGCTACGGCCGCTATATTTTCTTCACAGCGTGCTGGACATCGCCTATTCGGTCGAAGTTCATCCAATAATGAATGCTTGGTCTCAAAATGGGTAATACTGTTGAGAATAGTACGCTCAGTAGGCCGATTATGTTGACCATAAGTTGAGCGAAGTGAACGAAACACATTCCTCACGTTTTTCAGGCGTAAGTATTTTCATTATGAAATTCCAAACAATACTAAACAAAAATAACTATTCACACGTGATTTGTCAAAAAAAAAAAAAAAAGGCTATTGAAAAAATATCTCTACTTGAATCACCCAGTACGTATTTTTTGCCTTCACAATATCAAGCAACTGTCTAATTTTGTGGCGTTTACGTCTTTTTTCTTTAAAAAAGGTGGTTTTTGTTCTGTTCTTTAATTATTTTAACTGATTTGTACTTAAACAAGTAAAAGCTAAATTTTTAAGATTAAATTCATTGTTTTGCACAAAAATAAAATAAACTAAAAATTACAAATTCAATTTCATAAATTTTTGAATTGGTTTATCAAGACTATGAAACACATAAACAAAATGAATTTAAATTAATTATTTATAATTATGATCATTATAAAAATAAAATCTATTAAGGGTTCTCTTCTTTATGGATTGTCTAAGGAAGACAATCATCAACAGACTCATCGCATAGTAAATTTAGAAAGTCATTGTGAAACATTTCAGGTATTGTGTTTCTATAGCAAAGTGTTTTTAGATCTTTGTAACTTTTGAATGAAATTTTCAATTGATTTTTATATAAAGGAAACAGCCCATTTGTTACTATAGCAGTGATGCCTCTTGTCCTTGCAATCGAGTCCATATAATATTTCTTAATTTCGAAATTGTCAAAATATCAATATTTAAGTTTAGTAATATGATTTTGTATTCAAATGATACTAAGCATAAAGTTGAAAACAAATTTTTTTTTTCGAAATAAGTACATGCAAAACTGAGTGGGTCTGGTTAGACTCATGCGTTACGAATGTAAAAATCAAAACATGTGTAAGACTGAAGGATATATATACTGAAGGATACATAAGTAAATATGAATCTATAATAATATAGTATAGTAAATTAATGTCTATAGCAAACATAAGTTTCATGCAAGGAAAAATCACAAAGCGGTCCTTATATGATCATAGCTCCAATATAAAATGCACTTCCGAGATATGTAAGTCACTCGAACAAATTTAAATCCTTAAGTAAGAAATTATACCAAAAACTGCCAAATAGTACTAAATTCTGTATCCCTGTATCCAGCACTTTCAAATTTATATTGTTATTGTTATTTCTAAATAAAGTAAATTCTACTGCTACTGCTATTGTTGTTATTATTGCTGTTACTGTCAACTATTATTATTGTAGTTGCTAGTGCATACTGTAGCATCTTCTACAGCGACAGCTTTTATTTTGTTCCTGTTGCTGTTTCTATCGCATAAACTTATGTTGACCACAAGCACGTTAATGTGCGTTTTGTAGCGTAAAGAAATGCAACTGAATTAAAATGTGGTTGCATAGTGTGGATTAGTTGATGAGGATTTTGGTCATGCTACATACACACACATTTACTTAAATGCACATGTATGTACAAGTGCACACATATAAATAAACTTGTACATTCAAGTATAAATTCAATACAATAAAATGTTTGTTAGTATAGAGAGTCTGTACATATTTTAAACAATTTTATTACATCTTTAAATTCGAAGACAGGTGGAAGAGGTTCTTAGAAACAAGAGATGTCGTTTATCTGGGTTAGCGCATTAGGATCAATAAATGTTTAATAAATAACATAAACATAGGGTCAGCTAAATATATGATGAGGATTGCTTAAAATCCATAAAATCCACGACTGTGCCGTATCTTATACATATATATTCACCATTATTATAATACGGTTTGCATTTTATATAAAACAATTTATTTGGGTTAGTGCTAAATTTCACCTACATAGATTCTAGCTTCAAACAGTGAAGTTTTATCGAGAGCAAATCTCGACTTGCAAATATTACTGCATCTTCATAAGAGGATTATTGATGTCAAATTGAACGTTTATAACGATTATAAAAGATTTATGCGTACTTAAGTGATTTTCGAAAGGGGTCTATATATGAGAACAGCGGCCATTTATGGACCGATCGTCATAAACTTTTGTAAGACGGTTTTTGCATACATGAGGATTATTTATTTCGAGTTTAATGCATATTTCGTGATTCTCGGAAGTGCATTTTATATTGGAGCTATGATCATATAAGGACCGCTTTGTGATTTTTCCTTGCATGAAACTTATTTTTGCTATAGACATTAATTTACTATACTATATTATTATAGATTCAGATTTACCTATTCTTACCATTTGCAAAATTTTTTTAAATAAATTGTTACCTAAATATCAAACATTACAGTGATGGGAAAAATATTAACAACTGCTTCTTAATGTTTAATGATTCGAAGTAAAAGTTTTTTAAATCTATTAACTTTATTGATACATACTTTCAAGATATAGATGATCTATACCGAATTTCTTTAACGTATATGTGTGCGGCACCTATATGAAAGTTAAATAGATAAAAGGTATTGTCGGAATTTAATACGCAACATCGTCGTCGAAAATTCTTAAAAGATCAAAGCATTGTTTTGTGTCAGGAAGATATTGAGCATCGGACTAAAAATAAATTCGACATCATCTGCAACACAATTTTTTTATATACCAAACTTTGAAACTGCAATATCTCCTTTACAAACAAAGAACACAAGCGGACACTTTCTAGTAGTAGGACATACGTGAAGTTTGTACTGGCTGATCCAAGCGAATCTGCAATCAACACTCGATTAGTCAGCCAATATGTGCAAGCTAGTCGATAAATTTGCGCTAAAATTTTATTTCTCTTGTTTTCATTACATATTGAATTTTGCGAATTTTATGTTTCTGTTTCCAAAGAAGACGTAATAAATTATTTTTGTTTATAATTCATACAGACTTTTATTTATTCCTGCAAAGCTACTAACAATTTTAAATAATATACTTGCAATGGCCGCTTTATCATATAAAACACGTACAAGTACCTTGATGCGCATTAAAGGGTGTTAAAAGTAAATTGGTCTCCTAGGCAAATTACCAAGAAATTCAAGGCCAAAAAAATAAATTATTTAAAAGGTATCAGATATCTTGTATATCAATTTGACTGAAATCGCCAAAGGTACACTTGTACCTTGGTGCACACACAAGGGTTAATAGCAAAATAATAAGATTGATAGTTAAGCTGTTATTCTATGTTCGCTTATGTTTCAAATTGTCGGCAATCCAGTAAAGTGTTAATAATGGCTAATGCATATCACTGCACTTTATCTTTATTTATTTATTTTTTATTTGTTTATTGCAAACACTTGTGTTCAGAAAACACCCAGAGTCTTTGGCGGGAATCGAGCCTGCAAATCTCTGACTGATTGTCCAGCACACTATTGCCTAGTCTATCGGGGCACCCTAAAACATTTGTAAAACAAAATATTTTGATGCTTTGAAACAAGTAAAAAAAACAAAACTTGTTTTGTTATTATTAATAGAAAAATAAAACCTGAAACAACAGACAGGATGCGGGAAGCGCTAAACAACGTCCTGTTTTCATCACTGTTTAATACTTGAGCTAAAGAGCTCTAAAATTATTTATGTACTGTATCTGTCACTAATTGCACAATTAGAAATTGGCTTTACGAAACTGGACAAAACGCCTATAATACAAGCATGGAGACCTTATTGAGTGTTGGAAATAGTATGAGTTTTGCTAAGAAACATCATAGCTCGAAAATTAGGATATACGTACTTCAGAAGAAACGAACATAAATTTGTCTGGTTGTTATGGTAAAATATTCATTCGAGGGTCACAAAATAGAGAATTTTTCTCCAGGTATACCCAAAAAACCATAAAGCATGTGCAAGTTTCGTTATCGATATGGAGTTGTTTTTCTGCTTCCAATTTATTGGATAGGCAAAAAATATGCGCTGTGAATTGCGTAGAAATATTACAATTAATAAAACTGAAGCAACATAAAAATTCTCGTTTTTTCACTTCACAGCTTGTTTTATAAAGGCTCGTATGGGTTTCGAAAACTTAAAATTAAAGCTGGCAATTACACGATTTAATTTTTGTGCGTGATAACCTTTATTATGTACAAGAGAATTTAGGTTACCAGTTTTTGGGTAATACTCGGCGAAATATTCAACCACTCCGTCAGTAACGCATTTTTTAAATTATATTTGTTAGAAATTTTATGTTTCCTTATGATGATTTCTAAAATTCACCATAAATTTTCGTTAACATTAAGGGCGAGTGTGATAGCGGTGTTCTCAAATGTGTGTTCTCGATTTGTGCTCTGGATCGTTATCCTGGTAAAATCGCAAATCTGATCTTATACCTAGGTTATGTGCGCTTTCCTACAAGTTGTCTCTCAGAATCTGAAGGCACTAAGCTTGTCCATGGTGGTCTCAATAACTGTAAAATTCTCATGTACCTGCAGCTGATATACAGGCCCAAAAAATAACACTTTCACCACCATGATTTACTGTTGCCTTTAGGTGTTCTTTTTTGAGTCCCGTATTTGGTTTCCGCCAAACATACGACATGCCATCTAAACCGAAAATGTTAAACTTAGCTTATCGGCGAATATAACCAAACTTCAAAATGAAGATTCCTTGCAAACATTTTCTTTGTCGAAATTTAGCCTGCAAAGTCAGCTTTTTGGGTTTCTTGCGTGCAACTCGGCCATGAAAAACATGTTGGCGCAAGACGCGACTAACAGTTTCAACGCAATATTGTTTGCCGAGGACAGCTTCAACTCAGCAGGCCAGTTGTGAAGCTTATTGTCTGGGATTTGCCTTTATTTTTCTTAAAATCCCTCATGATGTCACTCATCATGCACATTTAAAATTTTTCTTGATGCCTTTCTGCCTTTGTTATGAACCCGTCTTCCATATATGACCAATGATTTTTTTGGAGTGTGGAAGCTTTAGTGTCAAACATTCCTTCTATTTTTTCACTGTGGGTGGCTAATTTTGGAAATGATTTAAAACCAATTCTAATTGTACGGGGACTCTTTTCAACTGTTTTAAATTGACACTTGATGTTACAAATTCGGACTCACAATTCAATAGAAAATATTGATAGAAGTAGAAAAAAGAAAAAGGAAAAAAGCTGTAATTAGCTATCGGTGTAATAGAAATTGGCTGTTTAAAATAAGCTGTGAGTGAAAGTATACATATTATTTTTTTTAGTTTTTATACCCTTCACGTTCATGAGAAGGGTATATATAAGTTTGTCATTCCGTTTGTAACTTCCCCAATATAATTTTCCAACCCTATAAAGTATATATATTCTGGATCCTTATAGATAGCGGAGTCTATTAAGCCATGTCCGTCTGTCTGTTGAAATCAATTTTCTGAAGTCCCCAGATATCTTCGGGATCCAAATCTTCAATAATTCTGTCAGACATGCTTTCGAGAAGTTTGCTATATAAAATCCGCAAAATCTGTCCATAAATAAGGGAGATATGAGCAAAAATCCGAGACAACCTCTGAAAATTTCATCAAAAAAACTATTAAACAAAGTGTATTAATCTAGTATAAATATGTATGTATATAATATAATTATGCATTCACAAAAAAGGTAAAGGTAAGATTCGGCATAGCCGAATAAAGCACTCTTGTTATACATATATTAAAATGTGAATGATTTTGTTTGTTTGTTAGACTATAACATTTTTTTGCTTTAAATGATAGCAATTTATTTTTTAAGTTCCTAATAGTTTTCTTTTTATGGAGCTTTGAAAACAAGCTGTGAGCCACTGTATATACCTTTTGTATTACTGCAATATTAAAGGAACTTAAAAACAAAAATTAACTAAGAAATATCGTTCTTATTATTTTGCTTCAACACTTAATATGCCATGCGAACTAATGCATAAAGATTCGTATTGGGAGAACTATAAAAGTATATAATCACGGACATGGACATAATTTTGAACTGTTTTGTGCCTTTGTCTATGGAAAATTCTAGATATAAATGTATCCTTATTAATTTGGCGCAAAAAATCTTTCGAGTTTGTCCTCCAATAGTCACTCTTATATACATACATATAATACAAATATACTTGTATTCATGTAAACTCTACCATTTTCGTATTTATTTCTACAAACATATATACAAGTACATATATATAGTATATGTATATATATAAATATATATATATATCTATGAATTTATTTGTGTTGGCATGTATACGAAGTGCTAGATAATAGAATAAAAAAATTCCTTAAATGTTTATCAGATAACTTTAATTATAGTTGGAATGCTGATGAGAGTGTTTTATCCAGCTCTATTTGTAATTAATCAATATGACAATCTCTTAAAAACAAAAATACACGCACACAGCATATAACTGGCTGCTGAAAAGTTGTATTATTAAGGTCATTTATATACGATTAATCGATTAAAGAGAGTCATTTATATAAATATTTAATTATGTATATGGTTGTTAGTACGAGTTCATTCTGTTATGTTCTATTTTGTTAATTGCTTAAATAAAGGAACAAATAGTAAATGTTATTTAAATGCAAACTAAAAGAAAATTAAAACAATTAATAAATTGTTATGCATTTGAAAATGTAGAAAATTTATTAAAAAGCATACCTGTAAGAATGCAAAGAAAAATGCTAATTATTGCAAATAACTGCTCCGATCTGTTAAAATTATTTGATGTTTTTAAGCTGTATTAGAAGACAAACTGAGAAGCTATGAAATATTACAGTTAAGCAAGCAAATTCATAAGTACATAACGAGTGACAACATGCAGATTTAGCAGTTTCATAAAATTGTCTGCAATCTCCTACAAAGGATCTATTATTCACCTATAATTATTAACTTCCTGTCATATTCTTACTTATTTTTCTTCAGATGTTCAGTTGTGCTTAACATTTTGTTACCTAGCAATTTCCCACATATTTAATATTAAAAAATATTGTTCAATGGAAAAAAATATTTCTACAAAAATCTCATAAAAATACTACTTACAATTTTCCAACCAAATAAAATGCATACACTTATACACATAAAGGCAACATTTTAATGTGTGTTTAAGTTTGTAAGTGGTATACTGTGAGGGACAAATCTAATCAATATAATCAAAATTGTTTAAAAATTATTCTAATAAAATAACCAGGCTGGCTGGTTCTAGTGTATCAATTCTTCTAAGGCATCTCATCTAAAAGCGGAAATGATGAAAAATACCTTGAAGTATTTGCTCCCATTGAGTATTGTGGAAACATTAAGATAACTATGGATTTTACAATTTCGTATCTGCCAAGAAGCATCTATTATTATAATTAAGAGTATTGATGTCATATAAAACATTGGTCACATAAAATCCGACCACACTACAGATTTTTTTTTTCAAGAACTACAGTAGCACTTCGCTTTAACTTACCTTTGATAATTGCCCAATATTTTTCAATTTACGGACGCTGTCTGCAATTAGCTTGGTTTATGTATTTTTCTATAATGTCGATCTGATTTATTTCCATGCCAATATGTTTAAGATTTTGAAAAATTACTGAAAGCAATAGTGGTTCAAATCTGCACCGAATAATGATGACGTCTCTTATGAGTCAGCAAACGCATAGACAGGCATTCTTGTGTATAAATATTGGAATTTATAGTAAAAGAGGTGACAAAATGGTTGTTCTTCATGCCAAAATTACTAATTTCTAGCCAAACAATTGCTTTATTTACCCAATAAAAAAATATAAAATTTCGTATATTTATTTTTCTCGTTAAGCTGCAACGCAATTTTGGTTCTGGTAGCTGTTCTATTTAAACTATTTTAACATACTGTGAGCGTCAATATAAAGAAAATACTTAACATTATTTAAAAAAATGTTGCAATATATACATACACTACAAGTACAAATTTAAAACAAAATATATTGCATAATTCATAAGTTACTTAAAGAAAATACATAATAAATTGATGAGCTCACGGAAATTGAAGATGAGGTTCGTAACTTAGCTGAAAACTGTTGTTGTGGTAACCTATTCCATTTCATCAAAGTGCAACCGGTCTCAGAAAAGAGTATCAACGCATATATATCCACATATTTGCGAATACAAAATTTGGCAATATATTTGTTTTACGCTCCTATAAGAAATAAAACACTTTTAATTGTAGACGACAAGCATCAAAGCATATATTTTGTTGAATTCTAATCTGCGACTTCTTCTTTGCTCCGCTGTCGTTAACTGCAGCTGTTTTATGCATTGGGCTTATTAATATAATTGCTTTGTTTTTGTGGCTGACATATGTTGACATCAATGTTGCAATGTCCCAGAAAGCAAACGTAGATTTGTATAATGGGAGTTGTTTTACATTCAGCAACTTTGGGATTTGAATGTTTTATTTTGGTACACTGTGCCTACATACATAAGTTTCACTTCAAGTATTTTTTTTTTACTAAATCACAAGGGGAAAAGAAATTGTCTGTATGAACGTTATTTGCACCAAATGGTTTCTTAATACAGCATTCGCATATTTTTTTAATCTAACAGCAGAGTTAATAAAATAAGACTTTTCTTTTAATAATATGTGGTGTTGATTTTATTTTGGCGCTCACAGTATGTTTGCTAATTCATAATAAGTCAGTTGTTTAATGTTGTTAAAACTTTTCCGTAAAGAAGGCGTACCTGTTTTTTAGCAACAGAATTCTAATTTTAACTACAATTTTTATATATAGTAATTTCAAGATATAATCGAAAACAACCATACACATGCATTAATTTTGCGTACTTACCCTGGTGTTTTATTTCTTTGCATGTTCATTGTCATTTATCTCATTATTCATTTATTTAGGTCATTTATTCTAATATAGAACATGATAATAATTATATATTATGAAATATATATATATTTTTTTCTGAATGCGGCTAATTGGGAAACTGATTGGTGAGATCGTTAGTGCACTTAACCGGCATCAAAATACGATCTCTAATTTTCTCAACGATTAAAAAATTTACGGTAAAAATAAACGCAGTGGATGGATTTCAACCATAGACACCAAGAGTAAGCGGCGAATTCGACTTTTAGCAGCATATGAAAACACGAGCTGCAGTTAAATAAATAAGAACTCGACCTCAGCGTATATATCAATTGCTAAAAGAGGATATTGGTCTTTAATATGAAAACAAAATAGGAAACCTGTAGCTAACTCAGCGCCATAAAAAAAAAACCGTGTATTGGTTTGCTAAAAAATTAATATTTTGGGATAAAGAATTTGAAACGTTTATATTCAGCAACAAAAAAGTTATTTTGGTTAGTCCTGACAATCATCACAACAATTGGCGTGATACAAGACGCCCACATGAGACGCGTTTTAAGCGAAACCACGGTTGTGGCTCTCTTATGCTGTGGGCTGCATTTGGGGCTCGAGGAAAGTCCATAAAGCAACAAGCAAAATATAACATAATTTAATAGAGTTTGCAGTTGACTTGTATGGCGCACTCCAACAAGATAAATCTCCGATTCGTGCCACGAGTAAAACAAACATTTTTTTAACAGCCATAACTAGTACACCAGTATTAAAGTGATCAGTCGTAAGTCCCGATGTCATTCCAACATAAGACCTTTTGCGACAACGTGTTTTCAAAGGTAAAGCAATATACAACTTTGAAAGATAAAAAATGTTCAAGATTACATTTTTACATTACAGAATGTAATAAAATTTATATAACAGATTTAAAAAACTTGGCAGGATCAATGCCTCGTAGGCTGCAACAAATTTTAATACAAAAAGGAATACTATCGTATTAATATTATAAATATTTTTTAAATAGAAATCATCATTGATTTTTTATCTGATATAGTAAAGTATGGTGTGCTTATTATGTTAAAGTCAATATTTCCATACCTGGTAATTTTCCAGCCCAATTTGACCAATTATTTTCATGGGTGTTATTGAACGTAACACCACGTCATTTGTAACTGGTTGAGTACATTTATACTTCGATAATTTTAAATTCTAATGGCGAATTTGTTACAATATGGAACTGAAATTTGCTTACATCTCTTTTCTGAGTAGATCTATATTTTTATACCCACCACCACCGTTTGTCATTCCCTTTGTAACATATTGAAATAATGGTTGTAGAACCAAAAAGTCTATATATTCTAAGTCCTTATAAGATTCTAAGACAATATCCGTCTGTTATTGGTATGAAAAAAAGACATAGAAAAAAGAAAATTGTACCAAACATTCTTTGTTTTACCGAAATGTTTGGTATTGCAAATGGGCAAAATCGGTCCAGTAGGATCTAAGTTATAGATGAAATTTGCATATAGCACGAACAAGTCCTGTTGAAAATGACAGGAATCGGTCCACGATTTCTCATAGCCCTCTTTTCCTACCGAAATATGGCTTTATGGTACATAGATGTCTATAGAAAAGCCGTAGCTAAACAAAATTCTGCAATAATAAGTTTCATGCAAAGTGAAATCTCAAAACAATATTTTGTTTGCATCGGTCCATAATTTTGACATAGCACCATTCAAAGACTACTTCCAAAATTCACTTAAATGAACATAAATCTTCGGTCTTTTTTTCAAGATGAAATTCGACAAGCATAATCAAAATAATTTCATTTGATGATCGGTCCATATTTGACCGTAGCCAACATATAAATCCTACTTCCGGGAATCACTTAACTACACATAAATCTACCTCAAATCTCCATAATAGTTGATATAATGGATTCGGCACAGGCGAATATAAACTCTTACTTGTTTAAATTTAAGTAGTTATTTTCCTCTGACACTGATTAATTTGAAGTGGACATTGAAAACCAACAAAATCAGATTAAAAACAGCTTCGGCCAGTTTATTCATATCTAACGAGTGCTTTTGTCTGATTTTGATTTCATTAACTACTTTTTATCTATTTCTCTCCCTCTCTCTCTTTATCTTCAGTAATCTTTTTATTATAATGCTTTTGTTTTATCATTCACTGTTAGCTAGTGCGTTTAAGTGTATGATTATTTGTTATACCTTGCGTCACATCAGAAACTATGTGAACAACTTTACTTTAGATTTTTATTATTATTATTTTAAAGCTTTCTGTAAACGCATACATGTTTGCATGCATTTATACATGTTTGTTTAATATACTTGTATAGTTACATATGAACACTTTACTAACACATACTTATTTGCACAGAGCCAAAAAAAAAAATAAAGAAAATAACAAAAAGACAAAAAACTCAAAGAAAAATGCCTTGATGCACTTAAGCGTTTATTGAAAATTCCTTAAGTCAACCAAAAGGAAACATATTTTAATATTGCATAGAAACACAAGGACACAACAACGCATACCTACAGACATAAGATCTTTAAACATATACAAGTTTGTAGCTTGTGTGTCTTTATATTGTGTTTGTACTTTTGTCAAGAATTTCACGGTGTTATTTCTACTTGCGACTCATAATATTCAACGCCCCATTAGTATTCGAATTTGTTTCATACCACAACAATAATGCAAGAAAACAACAGCAGTAACGCTATTAAACCAACAACAGAAACAACAAAATAATAAAACGACAACTGCAACTACAAGGAGAACTGTTTATTTTAAAAACCGCCATCGCGTAGTATATAAAAACTGATGATTGTCAAAGTGTTGTTACGTTGTATTGTCCTTATTGCATATTACACTCAGTAGTTGACATATGTTAGTACAAGTAAGAATGTTTGTATGAATTTCTTAGCTTGTTCTTGCTTTTAATACTATTTGGAAAGTGTATTTGAAATCATGATGTATCTACAATGTTCCTTACAAGTATGTATGTCTGTATGTAAGTTTATGTATGCATGTGAGATATTCGTAAATATTTTTGCAAATTTATTTACACTACAATTGTACAAGAATTTTTGGTTGACATTGCGGCAACAAACGTGTTCAATTTGGGGTAATTGGGAATTAAATATTTTCCTTGAAAAACACAATTGATTGTACGTACGTACGTATTTAGCATTTATGCAATTTTATAGACATTGTTAGTTAAGTGAATTATTTGATGGGTATTTAAATGAAAAGTTTAAGGTTTTGGTGTAAATATTTTTAAGAGTTTATTGATTTTACATCACAGAGCTAGTAATATTGAAGGTTAATATTTCAGTATATATGTATATACACATATGCCTAAAATGAACTTGAACTTCATTTAACGAAAAACTTTTTTAAGAAAAATACATACATAGATATTTTCTCTTCAAAAATTATAGTAAGCAACAACGTTTTTCTCTAGAACAATGGACATCTTTGTTCTCTGTACTTAAATATTTTTGCAGACGATAGCTTTTGCTATTGAAAAATGGCTGGCGTTAACTTTATTCTAAAAACTTTGCGGGCATCAACTTGTTTGCAAAAAAGTATTTCGGCCATAAATTTTATTAACATTGGAATATTTAAACAGTAACACACTTTTAATCTCAAGCGTATACGCAATATTTAGTATTGAATAGTGTGTAAAAGTTCTAATTATTGCTAATTATTTCTTTACACTAAAAAAAAAATATACAGCAAAAGTAAAAATATGCTAAATCTTTTTGCAAATGCAATGATGCAATACCTTTTGCACAAGATTGTTAATTGCGCTATTATATATTTTTTAATCGTGCAATGTTTTTTTTTTATTTAACTAATGGTTCGATCTTTATTTCCAAAGCGTGATCCATTTCGAGGTTCCCCACTTAAAAAATCAAATTTAATGGTGAATGTTTATTATCATTTGAAAGAGAATTCTTTTGCATTTGTTTTTTGGGGATTATGTCTATCAAATGTTGGCCGTTACTACGTCTCAGAGTCTAATTTTCGATGACTCGTTTGAACATTTCGACTGGTAACTAACGAATGACACGCGTGATGATTTCTTCCAAGTAGTGCTGGCAAAGTATTGAGTAATGGATACAGCGTATCGAGTATTTGCCCCGTTTTTGGATACACAATACTCAA
Organism: Bellardia bayeri; assembly: GCA_950370525.1. NCBI lineage: Eukaryota > Metazoa > Arthropoda > Insecta > Diptera > Calliphoridae > Bellardia > Bellardia bayeri. The sequence continues at coordinate 33,733,078 of OX493264.1, read as the reverse complement.
AAGTAGTTACTCGATACTTTCTGAGTTGTATTTTTAAGCAAGTTTAGTGGGTAAAATATTGCATAAAAATACATCACTGTATAAAAAGACAACAATGTGTAAGCTACAAAATTTTTTTAATTATTTCTTAAGTTGTTGTTAACATTGAATTAAAAGTTAGCTTTACATTTATTTTTGATTTAATAATAAAAGACATATAAAACCAATAATAGTTGAAGATCTATTTTTATTTTTTGAAGAAACTACTTCAATTTGCAGATAAAAACTATGCGTTACAATTTTAAAAAATCCGTTTAAAGTATCGAGTAGTATTGAGTACCCAAATGAAAAGTATTGAATATTATTGAGTAATGGAAAGCAGTAGAATTTGCCAGCACTCCCTCCAAGGCCTCAAATGAAACATGTTTATCCGCATAAACTTTAGACTTTACATATGCCCACAGGGAAAAGTCTAACGGTGGGATATCACACGATCTTGGTGGCCAATCGACCGGCCCAATACGTGAAATTATGTGTTCACCGAAGTGTTCTCTCAATAAATCCTTTGGTTGATGCATTGTGTGTGAAGTGGCGTTGCTGCATTTAAACGTGTTCGTACAAGCATCGAGGATGATGAATCACATAGTGGACGTCTAAAAACAGCAACAACAACAGAAATCGAGCCAAAGTTCATAATATGGTATGAAATGATCGACGAATAAAAGTGCGTGAAATAGCTAATATCATGGGCATCCCTTTAATTTTGCATGAAGAACTACAGATGAAGAAGCTTTCTGTCAGATGGATGCCGTATTTGTTAACAGTTGACCAAAAACGCATAAGAATGAAAATTTCTCAAGCTTGTTTAGATCATTTTAAGAAAAATAAAATGTTTTTTAAGCGTCGTTTCATAACAGTGGATGAGACATGGATTCACCACTATACTCCAGAGACAAAAGAACAATCCAAGCAATGGATTGTAGCTGGAGGAAGTGCTCCAAAGAAGGCAAAAACATATAAAAAGTGTTTCACGCAATAACGGGCTTTGTACTAAATACTAAAAATACTGACATTTACCAAGTTCATGTATGGTTCAAAATTGAGTTTATGCGAGTTATTTTAGTTTTGTTTGTTTTTTTTTTTAGAACTTAATACTTTCAGTTTAACTGCCGTATTTATAAAAAATTAAAGTAGACTTCAAGTGTACTTTAAAAACATTTTGTATGGAAATTTTGTCTTAAAGCACACTTCAAGCCTACTTTATTTTTTATAAATACGGCAGTTAATGTATAAATTACTTTGTTAAATATTATACATTTAATTTTTTTTTTATTTTTTTTTTTTTTTTTTACTTATCAGTCAATATAATACAACAAGAAAATATCTTATATTAAAGTATTGGGTAGAAAAATTGGCATAAGGAAGAATACAATATAAATAATAATCATAAATATTACATGCATACATACATAATTTAACATTACAATAATATTTATTAGTCACAAAATTGTTCAAATATGGCAGTTTTAAAATGACTTGCATTGCGTATAATTTGAATATAAGAGGGTAGTTGGCTGCATAAGCGAATAGAATTTATGAAAAATTGCTGCGATGAGATAGCTCTTGTAAATTTTATATTGTTGATCTTTTTACCTCTGTTGGATCTAGAAAATATTAATCTTCTGAATAGATAATTTGGTTGTCTGTCATAGATAATCTTGTGCAAAAAGATAAGTGTTCGGCATTTTAATAAATTATCTAGGGTAAGATTATATATTTGCTTAGCTAATAGTGTGATGCTACTGTTCCTTTTCACGCCAAATACATATCTAGCAATATTATTAAATGCCACATTTAGCTTTCGCCTACTTTCAGCATCACAACTTGCAAATAACTCACAGCCATATAAGAGGGTTGGTAGCAGATAAGTTTTTGCAAGCAGCATTCGGATGTGTATTGGTGTAAAATACTGCGATATCCACAGATTTCGCAATATGTAAAATGTTTTCCGGCAGTTTGCTCTGATGTGATCTGACAATAAGCTGTTAAATATAACGCCAAGATTTTTTGCATTTTCTACAACATTAATCGGCGCATTATTTAAATGTAGTGGTGGAATACTCGGAATATTAGTCCTTGGTGATCTAATTAATAAGCACACTGATTTTCTTGGATTAAGGCTTATACCATTTGCAAATGCCCATAAAAATATTCTTCGTAAATCTTGGTTTATTAGCCCAACAGAATTTGACGCATCTGATTTGTTGCAACTTGTATACAATTGGACATCATCAGCATACATTTGTATTTTACAATGTGTAACCTGCAACGGGAGATCATTGGCGTAAATGGAGTATAAAAGCGGTTCAAGTATAGGGCCCTGTGGGACACCTCTTGGCATTAAGCAGCACTTTGACTTCTATTACTTAAATATGATAATAAAATTTTTAACGCAGTTTTAGAAAAATTGTACATTCTTTTCAACTTTAGGCAACGCTGTCAAAAGCCTTAGAATGATCAAGTAGAATAAGGAAAGATATTATTTGAGGTTTATCTATTTGGCATCTTATTTCCTCGGCAACATCAATAAGAGAAGTCAAACAGCTATGTTTTGGCCTAAAACCAGATAGCCGTTCCTTTAACAAAGAGTGATTATTAAAATAACAACTTATTTGTGCATGTACTAATTTCTCCAACACTTTTGACAGAAAAGACAATATTGCAATTGGGCGGTATGTGTTATCGGGCTTTTTTACTGGTATTATTTTAGCATGCTTCCACATAGTTGGGAATTTCGAGGTAGTTATTATGGTGTTGAACAAATAGGTGAAGTGACATAAGGTGTAAGGTAGAGTCAGCTTAATAAACTTTGGAAGTAGGTAGTCAAAACCAGTTGCGTTTGATTTAAAACTTAGAAATGATTTAAGTACTTCTTCTTGTGTAAAATGCATAAAATTAAATTCAACAGTTGCATTATTATTCACACCATCATAATAGTCAGTATCGATTTGTGGCATTGGCATGTTGGCAAATTGCTGGTTAAGCTGGTTCACGTCAATTGGATGCTCATCACTATTGTCCTGAGAAACAAGGCCCATTTTCCGAATTTCAACCCACTTTTTACGTGAATCAATAAGTGTTTTAAATTTATTTTGGTAAAACTGTATTTTCTTCATCCTTATTTGTAAATTTACTGCGGTCCTTGCAGATTTAAAAGTAACATAAAACTCTGGTATTTTAAACCGTTTCCATCTCGCATATGCATGGTTTCTTTCTTCAATAAGTGATTTTATATCTGGTGTAAACCAAGGTTTATTGTACCAAATGACTTTTGTTTTCACAGGCACATATTTTTCTTGAAGATAGTAAAGTTTGTTTTGTAAAAATTGCAGCTGTTCATCAACGGACGACATTAAGTAAATTTGATTCCAATTAATGCTACATATTTCAGGAACAAGAAATTGATAGTTTATATTCTCGAAGTTCCTGTATTTCAATATTTGCGGCTTATTGTTATTTACAAGCTTAAAGTTATAAATCATGGCGGGAGAATACAGGCGCAGAAAGCTGTTGAAATAGTTGTAAATGAGAGTAGTTGTTTATAAAACAGAGATCAAGCAAGGTACTGGAAGTAGATGTGAAGTGAGTTGGCATTGTTAACTAAGTCAAGCCCAATTGAATTCATTTCATTTTCTAATGTGTTATCTTCCAAGATATTTGCATTAAAATCACCAATGAATATAATATGATCATATCCAAGTGTAGAAGAACTGAGTTGTTCAAGAAACGTGTCCATACAAATAGATCTATTAGGTCTGTACACTGCGCCAATTAGAAGCTTTTCATTTTTGTTTAAAATTTCAACCAATATGTATTCGATGAAGTCAACACTGTCATTTTTGTATTTTTCTTTGGCAATTGCATTATTAATTTAGATTTTACGCAACAACAAATACTGAAAGTGCATATGTGTATGCTCTTCCGTATAGGTGTACAATAGGGTATCCATTCTAATAATATTCGTTCGAATAATCAAACAATTTTTTTTAATTTCTGAGGTCTAACAATGCCATCTAAAGCACTTACAATAGGAAATTAAATTATTTATATTCACTTGTTTCTGTAATTTGAAAAATTACTCCAAGAAGTTAAATTCTTAAATCAAACTGTCACCTGTTTGGAAAGTGCGAACATATGTTGGTGAAATATTGTACGAGTTGCAATTATATGTTAACCACGTTATATATTTAACCTTTATAAAAAGTAGATGGATTTTGACCGACTATACTTTCTTAATTATTTTATATATCGTGAATGTTTTTGGTTTTTTTGTATATCATAATATTTAATAAACAATTCCAAAGCCGTAAATTTTTAATTTTTTACAAGCAAAACCGTAGTTGTTAATATTGTCTGTTATTTTCAAACTAAAGACATATACATATATTTAAAAATTATATTCTCTAAATTATTTCAAATTAAGAGTTCTTTAAAACTGCATCATTACTTTTTTTCATTTCAATATAGTTTTAAAAAATTATAAAGCGCTATTTAGGAAATTTAGGAAAAAAGTTATGAAAAATTATTATGTAGGGTAAATGAGAAAAAACCTTATAGTCTTTGCACACAAAAATAAAGCTTAGACATTTTTATTTTAAATTGCTTCCTCAAAAGTAACGAATATCGTGGTTTTTGAAAAAGTTATGAAGAACTCTAAAAAAACGGTGGGTAAATCCGAAAGCCGAATTTTTCTTTATTGAACGTGATTTTTTAAGTTTAGTAACTAAAGATTTGTTTGTATAATTTTATAACATTATTTACAGTAGTCTTTAGAGACATAAGTTTTTTGCAATCATTTGTGCACTATTTTTTCTGGATTCTTGTCGGCATCTGGAAAATGAAGGCTTTAAAGTTACATATTTGTCTGTTAAGCAAAACGGATCAAACAATCCTGGTTTCAGTGATGATGGTAAATAATGAAATCGGAGTAATTCTGCCTGTAAAGGAGATTGGTAAAATATGCAGAAAGCATAATATATTTTTCCATACAGATGCAGCTTAAAGCTTTGGAAAAGTTCCAATTGATGTTAATGAGATGTGCATTAATCTTATGAGTCTCTCTAGCCACAAAATTTATGGACCTATGGAAATAGGCACATACAAATTTGGTTTATTGTGATAAATACTTTAACGCTGGTATATTCTTATAATTATCCGTCTTTTATTCTGTTACATGTAAGTAGTATAAATAGTTTTAAATTTCTGTTCATTCAACAACTATATTTCCAAAATCTTCAAAAACTTTAAATTTCATTTACACGAAAAATCTGTTTTTTTTTTTTTTTTTGTTATTCAACAGCAAACATATCCCTGCGGAAAATTTATGACAATTGTTGCAAGTGAAATGAGGACATATCATCAATGATGGCAAAAAGCTGACAATCAATGAATTCGGTTTTGTAACTTAACTTGTCACTGAGTGCGAATTAACCCCTTCCTAATAGCGCTATGAGGCCCCCGTTAGTTCCCCTTTATATAAAGTGTTAGAATTAGTTTAGGTGCCTTTCACAATGGAATGTATTAGTTCCGTTCCTATTGGGATTTTAAGCAATAGCCTGCTGTTTTGTTTAGAGGATTTCTAGTACGTATTACTTTTCTAGAACATGTATTAAACAACGTTTTTTTTCTATTGTTTTGGTTTGTTGAATTTTTTAAGCCAACAGCTTATCTGGAGGAGTTGTATTTATATGCATGCATATTTTCACAGAAGCTCAAACGCATATACATATAAAACATGTGTACCCAGCGGGTAAAATTACTAGGTCTTCACTTTTTAGGCCCTTTAAAATCTACACCCAGAAGATGTTACAGAAGGACTTTATTTATCCTTTTAAAAAAAGACATTATTTAAAAATACAAAATTAATGGTATTGCAATTATTATACAAATTATTCTACTCTCTTCGTAATACGAGTATAAAAATTAATAAATAAAAAAATTATAAAAGTACAACCGTTTTAGTTTTTATGCTGAATTTATTAAGAATCTCTTGAAAGGCTTGATTCAGCAGTCCTTTAATTAAGCTTTTTTTGCAGACATTTTAATAACAATATCTAGTAATATTTAGTTTTTCAACTTGCCAACTCGCAAGATATTCAAATAGCATTTCTCAAGTACAGTGGGAAGCAAAACTGTCCGGATGTTTTGCATTAACCCTAGTGCACTGCAAGGTACCTGGGTACGTACATATATGAAAAAGCATTTTCGCACTAAATACATTGTTGGAGCGTAGTTAAGAGATATTTTATATAATTTTTCTTAACGCCTTAAGGTTTGCAAGCTACTAACAACTTCAAATAATATACTTGCATTGGCCGCTTTCTCATATAAAACACGTACAGGTACCTGCATCAAAGTAGCGCATTAAATGGTGTTAAAAGTAAATTGGTCTCTCAGGCAAATTACAAAAAAAAAGTCAAGACGTACGTATGCAAAAAAACTAAATTATTTGAAAGTAAGTAGTTCTCAAAAAGTTTCAGATATACAAGTTATCAATTTCAATGAAAAAACTTTGACTAAAAACCTTGGTACATTGGTGCACACATAAGGGTTAAGGATGGTATCGTTGACTTTCGTTTTGTCGTTCCAAATAAACGTTTGCAGTCATCTACTGTCCAATTTTTATGGGGTTTACAGAAATAAAGGCGTTTTTCACATTTCTATTGGAAAGTGTTGGCTTTTTTTATTTCACATTGGCTACTAAACCAATTCTATTTAATGCACATCTAATCGTCCCGAAACTGACATCCTTACCAATACTATTTGCAGCATTTCTCGAGCTCTTGATGTTCTCTTTATGTAGCAAACGTTCAATCTGCCGGGCACCACCATCAGAAAGCAGTCTTGGTCGGCCCCCTTGGTTATTATTGCAAGCTACATTATGCCGTTTTTTTGTACCATTTACCGTGGATTTACTTACATTTAGTTTTTCAGCAATTTTACGGCATGAATAATTATTTTGCAATAAAGTTATCACATTGTTTTCAATAGCAGTTGGCGTTTTTCTCATTTTTAAAGATCTTTTAATTTTTTATTTAAAAATCAAGTTAATTACTCACAGGTCGAACATTAATGCATAAATAGATAACAAACAAAAAAACTAACGGGTCAAATAACTTTACATTTTAACAGAGCAATATCGTGATAATGTTTATTTTATGTACTATGCAAAAGTGTCCGAATAGTGAATTTTTTTGTTTTTTTTTTAATTTTTTTATTTTTTTTTTTTTAAATTTATGTGATTTTTTGTGCTTTATAATTTAGAATTAAGTTCAATTATATATTTGTATTATTTTCATTGCCTTACTTCCGTAATGCAAAACATCCAGGTAGTTTTGCTTCCCACTGTAGGTCTGCCATCAGTCATGTAAATAGTAGAGTGTAGGCAAGACCTTGACTACCAATGACACGTTTCAAACGATTTTGCAATGCTGCTGGGTGCACTTGTATCTGTAAGATAAGGCCTCTTTGTTACATATTTTTCCCGCTTGGCATTCATGTATTAAACATTTAGTATATGTAGTCAAATATGTTGCCTTCGTGGCATTCTACATGGTGAACATTGTTCATTTAAGGAAATTGTATTTGAAATTGAAAAATTGCTTTGGCAAACAGCGAAATACAAAACAATTTAACATAAACGAACTAGAACAACAAAAAAATCTAAATAACGTTTCGAGTATAAGGGGTCAGTTTAGAAAGTAAAATGCGAGTAAAACTTGTTGTAATGTTTTTGTTTTTATCTTAGATTTATAAGGGGTTTTTCATCAAAAACTTTGCTTTTCAACAGCATTAAATTAATAACATTATAGTTTTGATAATTTAATTGTTGACATATTTGTAGTAGAAGATTTGACGCTTGTTAACATAAATTCAATTCGCTCGCAAAATTTACATTTCGTAAAATTAAAAATCCGTGCAGTGATTACGAAAATGAAGCCATCAATTTGAAAAGACGTGATTAAAACTTTTCATAAAATAATCTACATTGATTTTTCTAATACAATATACATTGGAATAATTTTCCTGTACATTTTCATACATTTTGTTTTGATAAACAAAGTTGAAAACCCCTTCCTTTCTGGAGCATTGTACAGTAAAGCTTAACTTATTAAGTCCACCCAGTTGTTTGGAAAAGTTTAACAAATTTTAAAACTAACAAAACCATGCGTACATTTATTGTTTATATATTCCATTTGGTTTTATTTTATTTTATTTTTTAACTACAACTATCTCACTCATATGCATAAATATATATTTCATTTCAATTTACTAAAACCAAAACAATATCACGGTAAATGTCAGTTAAATACAGATAGAAAAAAACTAAAAGAGCAAATATATAAAACGTGAAAAAAAATAAACAGAAATAATAGTACTAAAAAGATAAGTTATTTATGGTTTATGCAAACAATGCTATAAAAAAGGCTAAAGCAACATAAATAGCATAATACGAGTTAACAAAATAAAGTAGACTCAATATCTGCCTTGCTAAGGATATCAATGTAGTATCAGTCAGAGGGTTGCGGGTTCGATTCCTGCCAAAGACTCTGGGTGTTTTCTGCAGATAAGCCAAAAAGCTTCGCAGTTTGTGTTTGTTAATCATATTAAAAAAAAATAAAAATATCGGACAATGACAGAGAAGGTATTATATTGTCTCCTCTACTTCGTTGTCGTTATAGCACCTCGAAAGTCGTGTTCTATTTGACATATAGCTAAATTTTTATGAAAATTGACTTATTCTCTCTTCCAGTTGTTTGCCAATTAAGAGAGGGAAATTAACATCCAAGGTTGTGCCATTATTCAAAACTTTCCAGCAAAGTCCCCATGTCTCGCTACCTACTCGGTGTGATATATAGGGTGTTTTTTTAAATGTATATAACTTTGAAATTGAATAAAAAAAACTAAGATAATTTTTTTAAATTTACTTTATTCGAAAGATAATCTTTTGGCATTATAATTTAAATATGACTTCTAGCATATGACTGGGGGTCCAACTTATAGCGCTGAAAATGTAAGTAAAAAGTAACATTATTGTAAAATAAATTAAACTTCAAATAAATACTTTTATTTAAAAGGGAAAAACATAAAAATCAGCGACAAGAGGAAGCAATTTTAAAGTTTATGCAGGATCATCTAGATATAGCCAAAGGTTTCACAAAAGGTGACAGAATCGAATGTGAAAAATTGTGGGAAAATCTTACTAAGGCTTTAAATAGTTTGGGTCCACCGTTTAAAGATACCGGCGGCCGGAAAAAAGTCAGTATTAATATGACTTCATATATTGCGCATCTGACAATTTGTATTTTTTTAAGATCTGGTGTGATTGGAAAGCGTCCGTTAAAAAGAATATAGCAATAAATAAAAGAGAAGCTAAAGCGACAGGAGGTGGACCCTACAATCAACTTTATATTTCCAATAAACAAGAAGTTGTGTCAAATTTATAAGACGTGGACAAATTCTTCTTTCCATAACACATAGTAACTTTGAAAACCACTTTGAAAAAGTAGTACGATACATTAAAATATGCACATCATTTCCGACGGATCTTTGAAAACTGCCTTCAGCTAAAAAAAAATTTAAATTAGCTGCAAGTTGCAAAGTTAGGGGGATCAATGTGTCTGTCCAGTAGTTTCCAATAAAATTTAAAATAATTACAAAGCCATCTTTATTTACGCCAGAACACTGAATAAAGCTAAAATAAAAAATACAATTACAATAAAGGTATTTATATCCGTAAATGTGAAAATTATTAACTTACATGTTATCTGGTAAGCTCAAAGGACCAGAGTCATCCCTTAAACGTTTTCTTTTTATATTTTCAATACTTTTTTCATCTTTTAATAAAATTAATGAACGTGCTAAAATAAAAGCCATTTTTACTTATTTTTAAATTCTTGCAACTTTCGTTTTTTCATTTATTATCAGGATTATATTTTTAGATTCGTTGTATTTTCATACTAATTAAACGGAATAGAACGAAAAGTGGAATATGAAATCGATCGATTTTCATCACACCAAACTCGTTTTCAGGAATCGATTTACTTTTGAAATCGAATGAAATTCATCACATACCTGAATTATTTATAGTTTTATTTGAAACCCTGAATTTCTGTTGTTATATTCGCAATTATATCAAATTGTTCAATTGACAAAAAATATGATTGCAACAAATTTTTTTCTCTGTACCGGTACCCAAAAAAGCACAACGCACTGTAACAATTTTACTGTACATTTCTAAAGATTTAATAGCCTACTTTTATAGCCATAATTTTGCTTGCATTACGATATCGTAATATGAAAACGTAATAAATATTTATTTCCTGTTCCAATTCTTTGACGTTGATCAGTCAGTGAATATTTGGTTAAAACTAGCGAAAATGTCATTGTCGTTGTTAAATCTATTCGCTATGGTCGTCAGAAAACCTGAAATGATGCAATTTCAGGTATTATATAGTCAATAGATAGATCTATATTTCCATAGATAGTTCAAAATGTCTGATAGTCACCTATTAGGGATAGTGGAAGGGCCTTAGATGGTGTAGTTTCAGACTCACCTTTTTTTATAATAGTCACCGTTCTTATAATACCTTCAAACTACAAAACCCCAGCCCCAAAGTGTGCAATTGCATGATATGAAATCGTATAGCCGGTATACGTTTTAAGGCTTGGAATATAAATCTTTGGTTCAGCCGAGAGACCTTGAACGACGATTTTGCATATCCAAAATGCTGCTTAAATACCATAAAAGAAAGTAATTTATTCATCAACTAATTAGAATATTGCAATATTTATTAAACACTGTTTAAAAAGAATAGTTTAACCTTGCTCCGTCCGACTTTTGAATGTTTCGATTGGTGAAGAACGTTTTCAGAACAGATAATCCGAAATTGGCTTGATTCGTTCTTGGCCGACAGGTATAGTAGACCATCGTTGCCATTTTTACCCTATTTTGAGTATTTAGCTTCCATGACAATTGAGAGTCCAGTATGATGCCTAGATATTTTGCATTATTTGAAAGGGAAATTTCGCAGTTTTTCAACCTTGGAAGTTTGAAGCTTGGAATCTTGGTCTTCGTCGTGAAAAGTACAAGTTCCGTTTTGCTTGGGTTTGCCCCAATACCATTAACCGTGGCCCAGTTGTCGAGCAACATCAAAGCAGTGGACATAATCTCACTGATCACGTCCGGAAACAGACCTGGTACGAGTATCACCACATCGTCCGCATAAGCGACAACTTTTATCCCTTTCTGTCTAGAATCGAGTTAATAACGATAAGCCACAGTAGTGGAGAGATTACTCCTCCCTGTGGAGTGCCTCTCTCAACTTGCTTGGACTTAACGGTATTACCAAGATTTGCTGTGACTATTCTTGAATTCAACATGGTAACTAACCAGTTATTTATATATTCTTCAACGTCTAGGTTAGTAAGAGCTTGCTTAATTGGAAGAGTAGTTATATTATTGAAAGCACCCTCTATATCCAGAAAGGCTGCCATTGTATATTGTTTAAATTGGAGAGATCTCTCTATAACTCTTACAACCTCATGCAGAGCTGTCTCTGTAGAGCGACCCTTAAGGTAGGCATGCTGACTGTTTGAGAGCCATGTTGAACCCTCTAGGCGCTTATTAATGTGTCAATGAGTCTTTCCAACGTCTTAAGCTGGAAAGATGAAAAACTAATTGGACGAAAGTACTTCGCCTTCTCATGGCTTCTCTTCTCAATTTTGGGAATAAAAACGACCTTGACTCTCCTCCAGTTAACCGGAACATGGTTGAGGCAGAGACAGAGCGTAAAAATTCTATGAAGCCAGGGATATGCCTTTTTGCACTTTGTAGCATCTTTGGCAAAATACCATCCAGCCCAGGTGACTTGAATGGTGCAAAACTGTCAATCGCCCATGATATCCTGTCATAGGAGATGATGTTACTATCGACATTGGATAGAGTCCTACCTACATTCTCAATATCCATATCCATAGCAAAATCCCTACAGCCTGGAAAATGAGTATTCAATAGTATGTCAAGTGAATCTGCTGAGGATTCGGACCAGGAGTCATCCTTTCTTTTGTTATAGGTACGATTGGATGGTCCCTTGGCTAGATAGCTTCATATCTGTGAGCAGAGTCGCGAGTAGTCAAAACTTATTTTTAGGCGCTAAAAAACAAAAAAGAACAAAAATAAGTTGTTGGCCTCAGGTGCCCAAAATTGTTAAATCACATTGCTACTGAACGATCAAAATTCTAAAAAGGCTTTGGCAGCCAACGTGTTAAAAGGTAAAAATGTAACAATATAATTAAAAATACTTTGCCAAGTGTTGCCACAAGATATCCAGGGTCCGGATTTTATACGAACAATTGTTAAGAATGTAATCTCTGGTGAATATTTATTAGTTGCATTTTGAATTCAAACCTGGTATAATACGATTTCAGTAACATAATTTGTGTTTCAAACATCTCTCAAGTAATTCAATTCTGTAACCTATTCTAGAATATCGCAGTGTATTTGCACCACACACAGAAATGGCAAAATCTAAATATTGTTTTTAAATACTTAGATTTAATGGAAAACAAATGAAATAAAAACCCACACACAATTACTTTTATCGCATACTGGAAACAATCTATGTATGTGAATAAACATATATGCAAGTGTTTTAAAATCTTTTTTAACGTTTATTGCTAAATATATAATATTTAAGCGTTATTTTTAATATAAAAACAAATATTTAACCATTACATATACAATGTACATACATACTCGTCGAACATACATATATATATGTACATATGTTCATGTAACCATATTTACAAACAAACATTCGTATCAATATGAAAACAAATTGAATTTAATTATAAAAAAAATTTAAATTGATTTCCATAATGTAAAGCATTTCCATTAGGTCTACATACACACAAACTCAGTTTACAAAACAAAAACTTTAGAACTTTTAGCTACAAATTAATATTGTAATGTTGGTACGTGCCCCTTTAAATATGCTAATAATTTTTCTCTTTATTACATTAACATTCTTTTTCACCAGCACCCCTTCATGGCATGGAACTGTGAATCTGTTCATGATGTATTGTTTTTACTTGTTTTTTTTTCTTTCCCATTATATTACTGGCAGGTTTTGGTTTTAGGCTTTAACTTTTGTTGTGAAAAAACATTGTATTTTATTTGGTTGTTGTTTTTATATGTAAATAAAAGACGCAATTAATTTTGATGCGCTTTAACGCTTTTTGGCATTGATGAGTGTCAGTTTAATATCACAAAAACAGCGCCTAATAAGACCACATTTAACATATGTCAGTGTATCACTTTGTTTTTCAATTCATTGTTATTGTTGTTGCTGTTTTGATACCGCTGTTTTTCCATTGTGTATGGATTTGTTATTGTTTATAAAGTAAAGAGTTATTGGTGTTTGTGTGAATGCAGACAAAAAGTACAGTGAGGGAGAAAACCATTATTGGCTAAAATTAAGTAGAACACTCTCAATAAATTTTGGAAAACCCAAAATTGTTTGTAACAAATAAATAATTTGATAAAACAGACGCATCTTGAAGCAGCTCAAGCCTCCTAAGGCAAATATCGACAAATTCTAACCAAAGAACACTCTCCAAAAGTGGTAAAACGGTAAACTAATAATAATAGAATTGTGTTCTAAAACATACAAATATAATTCAAATTCAATTTAGAGTGCTATTATCGAATTTAAAACAAGTAAGAAAGTATAGTCGGTCAAGCCCGACCATGTAATACCCTACATCCAGTATATGTATAAAACTGTTTTTCAGAAATGGGCGTTATATAGGAGATATAACCTATTGTGGACCGTTTATCCAAAAATTTTGTGTCATAATGCCTGTGAATATTAGCATTATATGTGTTAAACTTTATTTCGATATAAATGCTTTTAAACGATTTATGGAGCTTAAAGTGAATTACGGAGAGGGTCTTATATGAGAGTTTCATAATAAATCATAATAAAATTGGACCGTATTATTTCTAGACATATGTATATGAAATATATTTTCGTTCAATATTATTTCAATAATAAAATTTTTGAGAGAGTTATGCGCTTTATATTGATTTTCGGAAGTGGGCCTTATATGGGAGCTACGACTAATTATGGATCGATCTGCACAAAATTCGTAGATGTGATTTGGCTTTATTTACCACTCATTTGTGATTAGCTTTGTTTGCATACTTGCAAAATTCAAACATTTATGATCAGTAAACCCCAAGTTCGTTAGGACATTTGTATGAGAGTCAGGTGTAATAATGGACCGATTTCCACCAGTTTCAATCCCATCCATCCTTGGGCTAAAAAAAATATCAGACACCAAATTCTTTCGAAATATCTTCAAAATTGCAACCTGTACTCTGCGCACAAGATTTACATGGACAGCCAGCCAGCATGACGGATATCTTTAAATGGACTCGGAAAGTGATTCTGAGTCGATCGGTATACTTTAAGGTGGGTGGTGGACCAATATTTCTAGTCGTTACAAACATCAGCACAAATATAAAAATCTTATACACTTTACACACTCTGCAAAGCATAATTTTATGTACTTATCAGATGTATAACTTAAACATGCGCTTATGAATATGAATAGAAGCCCACCGATTATTCACCAAAGCTTAGGGTGGTTGTGTTCCAACCAAAGACCGAAAATAACTCGTCCCATATGATTAAAATACAAAATACATATTTAGATTTTGTTTTAAAAAATAAATCACTTAAATTAACTGTAGAAAAATAATTTTTGTTTACATGGTTTGGTATAACCTTCTTTAATTTTTGTTGTTTGTTAATGCATTAGTGAGAGACAAACTATTATGGTTAATAAATTTTTAGTAAAATTTTAAATTTTACATAGAATTGTTTATAGTTTTTATTTTCAGGAACCATTAAATTGCATCAAATTAACTTTTGCCGAAAATAAAAGTTATAATCATTCACTTTGGTTACTTCTGTTATTTTCTACTCAGTTTCTTTCAACTACTAACCTAAATGTTCTCTTATAAATCACTGTTTTTGTGATATAAACCAAAAAACTTATTTTAAGTGGTAAATGATGCCAACTAACCAATTAAATTAAAGTGAACCCGTTATTTTCGTTCTCTGGTTCCAGCGTGCGAGTGATGGTTTATGCGGTTCAAAGGTGGTGATTTTAACCCGAGAGACAAAGATTGTCCACACCAACCACTAATTATAGGCAGTACTCCATAAATATTGTTTTCAAAGTCAACAAGAGCTTGTAAAACCATTGAAAGGTTTTCAAGCAGAAATTTCAGGCCGTTTGCGAGCACCAGGATTCGTCCAAAAGCAGGCTAATTGGGTACTCATTCGTTCATATTCATTAAAGCCGAGAGATCTTAAAAAACGATTTTCCATAATTGAAATGCTGTTTAAACTTTCAATTAAAAATTGATCATGGCGATAACCCCAACCGTAAGATATCTTATGTAAAGCTCGACCAACCAGCCGAATCCACAACAAAGCCAAATATCCATGACGCTAAGGTAATGCTCCGAATTTGGTGGCATCAAAAGGGTTGTATCTATTATGAGCAATTGAAGTCAGGAAAGATCATCACATGAAACCTGTACCAAATTTATCTTATCCGTTTGAAGGGATATTTGGCCGAAAAACGCCCAGAATATAATTCCAGACATGAAAGTGTAATATTTCATCATGACAACGTTAGGCCACATGCTGTAATATCTGTTAAAAACTATTCGTTGGAAAGTTTTGCCTTATATACCTTATTGTCCAGTCCCTGTCCCTTCCGACTACTATTTGCTCCGATCGACGCATAACGCTTACTCGGAGATATGCTACACTTCAGAAAAGAGTATTCGAAATTGCCGTGATTCGTTATGGGCCATAAAAGATCAGCAGTACTTTTGACGCAGAATTCATATTTTGCTAGAAAGATGAAAGTTTATAGCTAGCAACTGACAATATTTTGAATACATTTACAAATATTGTACAAATATTTTAGAGGAAAAGCTAAAAATTTTCTAAATAATTCAGAAATTTCCCTGTTGAAGATCAAACTGGTGCTTCACTAGAATTGGCCTAGTATATACTTTTCTATACGATATGCAGTATCGTCATATAATGACATGACCATATGGTGTTCTTCACACTGAGTTGGCGAACGGCCAGCCAACGCATTGCATACCTTGCAAGGACACACAATTCAAAACTTCTCATACAACAATTGTACAGATCACTGTACAAACCCCTTGTTAGAGAGTTCGGGCTATCATATCCCTGCCATCCATTGTTTATTCAACTAACTAAGGCCAAGACAATTATTAAACACGCAGCAATCGCTACAGCTGTAAACTGGTATAGTGCTGCACTGATCAACCGCTCTGACAAGGACGAGAAATTACAGCGACCTATTCTAAAACCGCTCTTGTCCAGGACGAATTGTCAGCACAAATGCCACCACACCAATACGTTTCCTAGTACATAGCTAATTGTCACCACTATTGACAAATGGCTCTGTTGATTCGGCAATAACACCTACAGATAATTTGGTGGTACGAAATTTGCCATTACCACAAACATCAGTCTTTTTACCAACTATCTTCTTCCTGAAATTTTAGGTTTAAACTACAACCTGCAACCAATTATCTGTTAAGGGACGAATTCCCAGGCTTCGAACTGATCCCGTGGTGCTAGAAAAGTCTCTAGTAAGCTTCGAGTTTCATGGGGTGATACAATCAACTCTTCCCAGTTTCGAGCTCCGTGCTGCTAATGGCACCAGTTTCGCCATCTCTACCCCAGCATTGTTTCGGTAGGGTTTTTTAGATAGATAGATATATATGTTAATGTGTTATGTGGGAGCTATGAACAATAATATGAATAATATGATTTGGGACTTATAATCAAATATGAACCGATGAAAGCGATTTATATTCGTTCCATCCTTTGACTAAAATTCAAAAAAATCTCATAAAGTTCTTACAATCTTTTTCGCACATACTGTTTAATTTTGTAAAAGTTTATGTGTGTTTTTGTATCCTGCGTCTGCTTATTATGTTTGAATTTTTGGTTTTTTCTTCTGACGTAATTAAAATTATTGTTATTTATATGCCAGATTTTTTACATACATACATACATATACATTTTTTCTCTTTTGATAATAATATGTATTGTAGTTGTTGTTTTTATTATTCCACACAATTACAATAACAAACATCAGCCCTTCTATAAACAAAAGCAGTAAAAAGGATACAACATCATTATATGTCAGTCAATATTCAAAATTAATTTTTGTCTGTATCCAGTCTATCTGTGCGTTATAATAACAGTTGCCTTATTTTGCAAACAACCAGTATGTGTGTGTAAGTTAATATATATAACACGCACATAACTATATATAGGAACATATGAGTATGAGTATATGTACAATGAACATTCATAAAAACTTACATTCTTATATAAAAATACAAACAAAAATAACAGCCGATTGTGATGTTGCATAAAATCAAATAATAAGCATCACTAATTGCGTAAATTGTAACTGACCAATGCGACATTATGTGGTTATTTAACAAAAGTCATACGCATTGCATTCTGTTTTAGGTTGCTGATGCGAAAATATTGCTGAAATATATATTAGACACACATGTAGCTGGTATGTATAGGATTTTTCACATAAAATATCGTCATAATACAAAAAGTTTTTTATTTAAACTTGATGATTAGGCTTTCATTTTTTCCAGCGATTTGTCAATATATTAGATCAGTCGTCTTATATTTTTAAGAGTGTTGACCAATAGGATATTTAAATTTAAAGAAATTCCCGGAAAATTTGACATAGTCGACAGGATTACAACTTAAAGTTGCTGCGAAACGAGGTGATGCCGAATTATTCTTGCTCGAAATAACAATATTTGATACTTATTTTTTTAAAAATAATTTCATTCACATATTGGCCGGGACTACGCTGTAGATGTTGCATTCGGAAGGTCCAATTTTCTATTACTCTTTCCAGCATTGCTACCGGTATCTCGCTAATGACAACGTGTAACTTCACATGACATCAAAGAAAACAATAAAGAAAATATAGTAGGTCAAGCCCGACTAAATAATACCATACACCCAGTATATTTGTAAAAACAGTTTTTCACAAATGGCCACTACATGGGCGTTATGACCTCTTGCATATATCGATATAAGCACTTTTAAAAGATTTATATTTATATGTGAGTTTTGGCTAATTATGGTTATTAGGTGTCTTAATTTATATTTATATAAAATTTATTTCTATGTTATATTATTTGGCTACCACCATTTTGAAGATAGTTATGCTCTTTAAAGTGATTTTCGGAAGTTTGCTTTATATGGGAGCTATGACTAATTATAGACCGATCATCATAAAATGTTTCTGAATGATTTATGTTCGAGGGAGGTTCGGAAACTTCTTCGCCTAGAACAGTAAGCGCGGTATAAAGAGAAAAATGTTAAGTGTTTTGCCAACTTCCGTCTGTGTTATGAACACATGTTAAATTTCTTTTCAAGCTGGCTACTCTTTTATATAGAAACAAGTGTTCAAAAACGACGCATCCACGATTTTTTTTGCAATGGAAAAATTAAAAATTCGTGGTGTCATTAAATATTTAAATAAAATAGTTTTATCGGGATAAGAAATTCATAATGATATTGTGAATGTGTTAGGTGAAAGTGCTCCTTCATATACAACAGTAAAACAATTGGGTTGGTGAATTTTAACGTGATCGTACAAGCATTGGGGATGATCCACGTAGTGGACGTCCAAAAACAGCAACAACTACAGAAATTGTAGCCAAAGTTGATCGACGACTAAAAGGGCGTGAAATAGCTAATATCATGGGCATCTCAAATGATCGAGTCCATTTAATTTTGGTTGAAGAACTACAGATGAAAAACCTTTCTGCAAGATATGTGCGGCATTTGTTAACAGTTGACCAAAAACGCATAAGAATGAAAATTTCTTGGATCGTTTTAAGAAAAATAAAATGGATTTTAAGCATCGTTTCAGAACTGTTGATGAGACAGTGATCCACTAGAGACAAAAGAACAATGCAAGCATTCGACTGAAGCTGGAGGAATTGTCAAAAGAACTGTTTATCCTTTGACCCCAAGAGTGGATCAGTCCAATATCGTATACCCTTTTCTACAGTGAAATGCGTCTGTATCGTAAAAAGAAATAGCAGTAGGACGGGACCAGATCTGGAGGCAAAACTTGTCAACCATATCTTTCTAATTAGTTATTAATATGTATTGCAAAATGTCGTCGGGTGTTTTCATGAATATGAAGAATATGAAGTTGTCATGTCTGTCCGCATATTCTGGGCATTTTGCGTTCAATGCTCAATCAAATCAGTTGCATTCTATATGGCTATATTTCAGCAGCTCAAATTAGATAAGAATCTTTTGGTCCATTTGATTACCAAGTATTAGTTTTTCTTTGCAAGCGATTCGGTTCAATAACTATTAATTTTTGTATCGTTTAAGCAGCATTTAGAAAATGCAAAATCATTTTTTAAGGTCTCTCGGCTTTAATTCATATGACACCCAATTTTTCTGCTTTTGAATGAATCCTGCTGCTTGCAAAAGTTTTTAAATTACTGCTGGAATAGTTTCCAATTAGTTTGTAAGCTCTTCTTAACTTTGTTATTCATAGGATAATGCCTCCAATTATAAGTCTTTAAACTTTTTGGCTGACCTGGGCGATATTTGTACTGCCTGTCAATATCTACACTTCTGAATAGCAGAAACCATCTCTTACACGTTGACAGCGATGCGAGACTGATGTGTGACACTGATGCGACGCATATGTCGCATCGTTCGCAAAAAATTGACATTTTTCAAGCAAAAAAAAAATGGTTTTTTACACTATAATACTAAATAGCCAAAGAATATTAGTTGAAAATTTCATCCCCATACGTCCTACCATCAGGCTCTAACGTACCTTCAATTTTTTTTTTTTTTTTCATTTTTAAAACCATCTTTATTTACAGGTTTTTTTTATATACTATTTACATTTTTCGAGATTTTATCTAAATATTACAACGACTTATATTTTATTGACTGATGTTGATAATTACTGTCTACTTTATAATTTTATTTAAAGGAAAAAATAGGAAAACCTTTATATGAACGGTGCATTTGACAGACTGAGGGACATAACTAGACTTTCCTAGAATTTAATAAGAATCCCTAAAAGAACTCTTTAAATATATCTTTCTTATATCAGCTGACCATTAATTCGGCTTTCCTTCTTTGGCAATTTAATAGGAGTTCCTATGTAGTCATTCTATGATTTATAACTTGAAATATATCTTTACAAGTCTTTACTGGACAGCATTCAAAAAGTCTCGATCAAGTGGGTCTTATATCAGCCATGTAAAAAGAATGCCTTCACTAACAACGTTATGCAAAACTGAAAAAATGTTGCAATGTGGCTTTAATCCACTTGGCGCAACCGTCCTTTTAAAAGGACGGTTTTCTTATCACAATTGAGGGGAAAGCCCCGTCATGCATGTGTATTTCTATGCATATTTTTTTCTTATTATTATTGTTTATGCTTTGTTATGTAGCTTCACGGCTCGAAATCATTAGTTGATGAAACCAGATCCGCGTGTTTTTACTTTTTATTAAGTGCTGCGCAAAAGTGTTTTAGTTAATAGTGTGCGATGGAAAAAAACATGTAAGAAAATCACTTACATCTAGATAATTGCTATTTTTTGTAATATATAAATAATAACAACATCTTAGCTAATTAACAAATAAATGAAAAGCGTGTGTAATGCTTTATTGCAGCGCAAAGTGTGCTGTCCTTTTAAAAGTACAGTGACTATAAATACTATCTACTTTTGTAATTTTCATTACATATTATTTATGTATTTTTGCAGTAAGTTAAACCGAAAGACATTGAAGCTTAATTAAATCTTCGAAGTACTGAGTCAATGAATGATGAAGTTTTTGGCACCATTAACATCGCACCTCCCGTCAACGCTATCGGTAATACAACGAATGAAGACAGTGACGATGAAGATAATGTATGCCTATATACAAATTGCCAATCAGCTATGTGCAGACACAGACATTAGGCATAGTAATAGACTATGAGGTAGCGTACCTAGTAAAGAATAAAAGCGTTGCAGAGCCAAAAGCGACTAAAAAGAAATCTGTAAATAAATGGCAGCAAAGGGATATGGTACCTAGCCTACCACAATGGAAGGTACTTTCAGAATGCCATCAAAATCCAGATCCTATGGAAATTTTTATAAAACTGTTTCACGATAGTTCTTTAATTTGCTTGTCGAATTCACAAATATTTATGCAAATAGCCATAATCGCTTTTGTGATGTGACACAAAATGAAATGCGTTGTTTCGTTGGAGTTTTGCTAATGAGCTCATCTCTCAGTGTATAGAAATGGCTCAACAAAATAGCTGGTTATAATATCGTTCGCATGGCGGAACAATGGACCATTTAGTCTTTAATTGCAAATGGATTAGTGGAATCTTTTAAAAGATCCCCGAAGAGGGGTTCAAGCAAGTCCAGCGCCAACCTTCATATGTACTTGCGATTTGATGGACAAGGCCACTTAGTACAACACAAGCAACATCAAACCCGTTACACATATTGTAATAAGAAGGCTGCACCCAATAGAATGCTCCTTACGTATCATACTCTAATTTAAAACATAATCGTTTTTTCAAAAAGAAAAAAAATAAGTAGTGTATTTAGCTAATGTCCTTTTAAAAGGACACCCAATTCCAGGAAAACTATAGGTTTTAAGACAAAATATAATAAAAAATTTAAAAAAACCTATGAAAATTTTAGATAAAATAAAAATTGAAGTTAAAAAAAAAAAAAAATGCCGGCACTATCTGGGTTAATGCAATGTGGCGGGATAACCTTGTGTACGAAATAAAGCCTTTAGGCCTCTTTACTGCATCATTTTCCCCTTTAGGGTCATTTGCACTCAACTGCACAAATTCACACACACGCACTCAATGAAACAAATTAAAAAATCCGGAAGTAAAAAATCGTATAAAAAATAAAAAAAGTATTTTTATTATTATTTAAATAAAATATATGAATTAATAAATGAATGAACGAATGTGTAAATGCACAAATGTAAATGTATGTGTATGCTATGTCATTAAAAACAATAAATGCAAAGAATAAATAAATATACAAAAACAACAAAATAACAAGAATGCAAACCAATAATAAAAAAACCAAACTAAAGCAATTATCAATATTAACAAAATACAAATGGAGACTCCAACTGATACACAGTGGTGGTGATAGGAACAGGAATTACTAATAAATCAATTGCTGTTTTGGTTGTTAACAAGAATTCCGAGTAGGTACATATTCTTTGTACAGATACCAGATGTAAACAAAAGTTGTCAAAAACTTATTAAATTCTTTTAGAAAATTTATAAATTTTATAATTTGTTATTCCGAGCATTTGTTGTTACTTTCTTTCATTATACATCACAGTTGGCGGTACATAAATCATAAACAACTAACCATACCTATACATTATGGTAAATAAATAAAATTATAGCACTAAAGAAGAGAGTAGGAGTAAACGGGAGAGTTGCGTATAAAAATAAAAATAAAAACGAATTATTGAAATCAATTTATACATAGTTAACCATATACGTGTGAGTATTTTATGCAAATTAATAAATGTGCAAATGTGTATATCAATGCATTCGTTTATAGATGTGTAAATAAATTGTATCTTAACACACAAACACACACACACAAACATCAACATATTTACCCCAGCAAGCCATATGAAACCGAAAAGAGTCATTTTTGACACCTTTTTCGGAGCGTTAACGCTCTTTATGAGCCCAAAAACAATAATAATTGCTCCGAAAACCTTCAGAAAACAGGGTCATTACGTTCGAAAATGGTCCGTCAGAAAGAGCTCTTAGAAAATGTCAGAAAAGAGTCTTTTATGAGGTTTTTTTGGGCTCTGTGTAATCTTGTTTTGATCATTCTTGTGTGGTACAGCTATGTTTTTTTTTTTTTTTTTTGTTCGAAGCACAAATAACAGGACAACAACGCTTTGGTACAGACATAATTAAGTGGAATTTCCGAGTCATACTGCGTGCCGACTCAGGACAGTAACAAGCAAATTTTTCTTTTGCTCCGAAAATGCTCCTTAGTTGGACTCTTTTCTGACTCCTTTTTCGGAGCGCTCCTAGAATGGTATGCTGGGACTTATATGCACATGAAGGTAAATATACACACAACCACACTAAACCAAACTTGTCCCAGCAATACTGGTAACTAAAAAACTAATTTTGAATTACCAGCTACGTGACTATATATACATAGATATTAACATGATAGGATGAATTGATCCTACATAGCTTACAAAGAGACTTTCTTATATATGGTCCAAAATATAAAAAAAATTGTGATCAAATTCTTTGACACTATATACTGTAATATACTAAAGACAACATACTGGTCATCTATTATTAACAGCCACATAAACAGTTAATATGGCCTATCAGACTATGTAAACTGTAGTTAACATTCTACTCTTTACATCAAATGCAAAAGCCATAAGCATAAGCTAAATGACGAGGATATCGCCCAAATACATCAACCAGGCGAAGAAACTGAAGAAACGAGATGACTGCTTGGCTGATCCTGACTTAGCTCTGCATTTTTATAAGTTTCTAAAGTGTGTTTGGAAGATGAAAACGATCACGATATTGTTTCTTATCTTGAAAAAGAACCAAAACTTTCCAGTACCAATATTCTAAATTCGATAAGTCCAACCAAACAATGACTAAAGCCTGCAAAAAGAACATTGCAGTGATAAAAGATGAAGCTTAACCTCAATGCACAGCAGCTCGCTTTCACTAGCAACGAATTGTTGAGTTTTGATATATTAGATCTCGAAACTCTTATAAAGTTCTGCACTAATTTCCAAAGGAACTTATAAAGAAAATTTCTGAAGAGACAAATCTGTATTTGATACAAAAAGATCCCAACAATAATTTTAATGTATCTGAATTGGAAATCCAAACATTTATATATAGGTAATGCTTACATAATGTCACTGATTCCACTGCCGAGAGTAACCAATGGAGTTCCGGTTTTGGTATTCCGCCTATTGAACACACTATGCCCTGCTAATAAATTTGAAATGATAAGCGAGTATCTGCACTTATCAAATATCAAATGTCTTCCAAGAAACAAACCCGACTCTGATAGAATCTTGAAAATTCGACCCGTAGTTAATGCTTTGTATGAAGAATATACAAAAGTACCGCTAGAATCACGACTTTGTTTAGGTGACCAAATATGTTTCACGAAAGCGCAAATTTCGTTGAAAAAATATACAAATTTGCATGTACATTTTTTATATCTTTATACAGTTTTTTTTTGACATTGTAACCTATTGTTGCCTACAATTCCTTTTTATGAAATTGTTTCTTTTTATGCAACAAATTATAAAATTTTAAAACGTACATGTTTTATTATTTATCAGAATTTATTTAAATTCATAGAAAAATTGTTACTTGAAGTTCTTGAGTTATAGAGGGTTAAGATTTTTAGCTGCAATATAAAATGTTGCCTTTTCAGGTTGATTTTTACAAACTGTGAGCGTCAACTCCACATATTATTGAAAAATATGCTTAATTATATTTATATAAATAGTATTATATTAGAAAATTATATAACATTATTTTTATATATGTACATATTAATTTAGTAGAATTTATTAAAAAAAAAAGAAACAAAAGTTTAATTGATTTATGGTTAAAATAAACCAAATTTTATGAAGGAAATAAAGTAAATAAAGTCATTACAAATGTACTGGCAATTCTTTAAATTTTGCTTTGTGTGAAAGTATAACCGTAAAGCACCGTTCACAATATTTGCAAGTTCCATAATTTATCATTAAAAGAGCTTAAGTTGTGGCATTAAGTATTAAAAATATGTATAATGTGAAGGCAAGCATCAATTGCGACTCGGCAAATCATAATATACTTACATAGAAAAGTTAAATCCCTGCGTGAAATAGGCAAAATCGTTGGAAGGCATCAGTGTACCATAAAAAACAATAAACAAAATACAATGCCGTAGAAAATTTGGCTGGTACAAAACGATTAAAGTGTCATACAAAAGC
Source organism: Bellardia bayeri (assembly GCA_950370525.1). Lineage (NCBI taxonomy): Eukaryota > Metazoa > Arthropoda > Insecta > Diptera > Calliphoridae > Bellardia > Bellardia bayeri. Next base: position 33,707,849 of record OX493264.1, on the reverse strand, counting down.
TGAAGTAAGAGCTTGAAGTAAAAGCAAACCCAACATCTCGTGCTTTCAAAATAGCTGAAAATGTTAAAAAAAAATTTCTGAAAAACCTGTAAGCGCGGGTATGATTAGAAATTCTTTGAATAAAAATGACCTGCATGTTAGAGTGCATTATAAGAAGCCCTTTATATTAACCCATTATTGGCCGCTACCCTAAAACGCAGGCATTTTTTTTAAATGTTAAGTAAATAAAAAAAATTATTTTTCTTATTTTTCTTATAAAATCGTTTGGTACTCATCAAAACAGTTTGTATGTAATGTAATAAAGCTCCAATATTTATTTTTAGCACTTCTAATAATTGAGTGTACATTTTTGTTGGCCCTGGAATGATTTATGAACGAATTAATATCCTCACTATTGATATCCATATCATATTTTAGCAAACGTGTTCTTACTTCCGAACGAAAATCTCTTTGTGAAAGGAGTTTTGCCTTTTGGAGCTTTGCCAATATATAGTGCATCTTCCATGCATTGACCATTGCGTTACCTAAAGCATTAGTCTATATTGGCCACCACCACTTCTTTTGCTTAATTCAGATGCGGTAATTGACCACGGCATTGGCATGGAGGTCAATACCTCCCATTCCGTTGTTATACTCTTGGATTACTTTTGGTTGTGGAATATTTATAATCTTCTTTTGTTTTTGGCAATACCATTTAGCATTTGCCATAGATTCCTCTGTGGAATTATTAGTGATAACATTAACAAGCGAATTATCGTCCCAACACACTAATATTATTTCTTACTGATCATTGAGCAACTGATCAAATTCTCAGAGCTTGCTTCTTTTGAGATTTTTTAACAGAATTTTCGACATTCTGAACAAAAATTGTCAAAAAAAAAAAACTAAATAAAGTAAAATAATGGGCGACACATAAAAAACCTTAAAACTCAAAAAGTTTTCTGAATGCGACTGTATGAGTTCCTTCCAGTGGTCGATTTTTCGACCACTGAAGTTTGTGGAAATTAAAAAGTAAGAAATCTTTTAATTCACAAATTGGTTTTTTCCATTCTTAAAATATATTATTTAGGCTTAAAAAGAAATGACAAATAAAAAACAAAATTTTCGGAATTATCATATATTTCTAACGGGTGGTTAAATTTCTAGGGCCGATGCTGATTTTGAATAAAACACAAACTATTTAGGAAAGTATTCTAATTTTATTTTATTGTGATATATTGGTATTACTCAATTATGTATGGAACAAAACCACGGCGGCACACCTCCATCCGATGGTCCAAATTTTCGACGACCCTGAGGCATAATGGAGGTTCTATGCCGTTAATATGCCGAATTATCTCATCCGGTGTCAACTCACATGATCTTGGCGGCCAATTGACATCGCCATTACGTGAGATAACACGGCCATTGAATTTGTTGCGCAAAAGAGCCATTGTTTCGTTAGCTGTGTGGCAAGTGGCACCGTTCTGCTGAAACCACATATCGTCCACATCCATATCTTCCAATTCGGGCCATAAAAAGTTCGTTATCATCTCACGATAGCGAACACCATTCACAGTAACTGCCTGACCGGCCTCATTTTGGAAAAAATACGGCCCGATGATGCCGCCAGCCCATAAACCGCATCAAACAGTCACTCTTTGTGGGTGCATTGGTTTCTCGACAATCACTCTTGGATTCTCATTCGCCCAAATGCGGCAATTCTGTTTATTGACGAATTCACTGAGGTGAAAATGTGCCTCATCACTGAAGATGATTTTCTTCGAAAATTGATCATCCACTGTTGCCATTTCTTGCCACCATTCTGCCCATTCACGATGTTTGGAATGGTCAAGAGGCTTTTGTTCTTGAGCCAATTGCACCTTGTAAGCGTGTAAATGCAAGTCTTTATGCATAATGTTCATCAACGACGAGCGTGAGAGGTGCAATTGTTGGGCACGACGACGAGTTGAGGTGGACGGCTCTTCAGCCACACTATCGCGAACAGCAGCAATATTTTCTGCAGTACGAGCTGTACGACAATTTTTTAAACAGCTGTTTACTTTATATGGACGCTCACAGTCTGTTCTATTCATGCGGTTGTTGAATTTACTTTGTTTTAAATAAATTTGTGTCAGTCAATTGATCACATATTAGTGAAAATGACTATCCATAAGGGATATATTGACTACTTGTAAAACTACTGGGTTTTTCCCATTGCATTCACTCATGCATCTGTGTATGTTTACGCACATATTTGTTTGTTGTTTACATTTTTAAATATACAAACAAAAAAAAAAAAACATTGCCTACTCTTGCGGTGTCCAATAAGCGGGTGTTAATTGCTGAAATTAATTTTATTTAAAAGTCGTTAAATCTTACTCAACTTATTATTTCTCTGTTATATTTCTGCACCGTTATGTTTTTGGCGCTTTTGCTTTGCCAATGAAAAATATAATTATATTTGCATTATCAATAATAAAAAAAATCACTATTATAAATAAAATAAAATAAAATAAAATAAAAACATTCAAAATAAATATGGTAATATTTTTAATGCAAACAGAAAGCGAAGTGAAAAATAACAATAAAAAATACTTGTATCAGCCAATAATTGGTTGGCAGTAATGTGGAAGATATAAAATAAAATTAATTTAAATACAAGATAATTCTGACTTAAATTGTAAATAATGTTAAGTATATAATAAATATTAATAAAACGTTAAAATAATAAGAGTATTTAGAGTAGCACAGTCGGTTGTGAATTGTATACAATGAAAACTAATAGGTTGGTACTGGTGGGCAAATAGCGACTTTAATCAACTGTATAAAATGTATATGATAATTTATTTATAATTTATAAAGATAATGGACGCGTAAGGTTAAATTATAAAAATAGAAATTACCATGGCATGTTAAAATCTTATTTTGAATGTATACCTAAAAATGCGTATTTCTTTCAAATATTTAACTCCGTTTTGAAATTTTGTGCAATATAAATTTATTAAAAGTCTTGGCCATTGTAAACTATGAACTTTCTCCATCTTCATGGCAACATATGAATTCCGCGATAAAAGAATTGCTCATCTTTTGAGGCCAAGTACAAATCAAGCCAATTTCGGATGGACTGTTCAGAAGTGAAGGGTATCTCAGAGACAGCGTTCTGCATCGATCCAAACAAATAATGGTGAGAAGGGTAAGATCTCTACTATAAGATGGGGTATTAAAAATTTGCAAACACTTTTTATAAATAGTTTTTAAAAGATATTAAAACATGTAGCCAAGCATTCATTAGAACGGAATCTTTATTGCATGTCTGGCAAAAGATTCTGGGCATTTTACGGCCAATGCTGGCTGCAAGCGCGTCAGTTTCAATTGGCACAGGTTCCCTAAAATGGTCTGGTCAGATTTCAGCAGCTTATAGTAGTTTTTTTGTACCACCAAACACTGAGAATTACCTGAGTGTTATAGATATTTGACTTTGGTGTCGATGCGACTTGCTGGCCCGGCTTCAGATACCATCTCTTACTCATCGGGTTAATGTAGTGGATCCCTTTCATCGCAAGTAATAATTCAGCGCAAAACTGATTTCTTTTTGTAGCTTTAAAGCAACATTTCAGACATGCATACTAGGCTTTTAAGCTTAACCCATTATTGCCCAACCAATAATTTTACTTACCGGTTCCTTAAACAGCTGTAAAGTAAAAATATGTAAGAAAATAAACTTTTTATTAAGCTATACAAGATTTTAAAGTATTTTGCGAAAACAAATTAAAGGATTTGTATACATTATTATTCACGAGCTTTTAGCTAACGTTTTCGCAAACCTCCAAAAATGGACATGTTACGAAACTTGTATAAAAATAATCTAAGAAATGAAATTGTCTAATAGCTATTTGTTTATAACCAATAATCCATGGAGCTTTTATCACATATAAAAAACAATTTGATTTAGTTTCAGTAAAAGCTTGAAATATTATTACTTTTTCGTGTGGTAATTTTACTTACCAATGGACAGAAACGTATAGCAAATCAGGCAACATTTCATAAAATCGCTAGAGGAAACAACATAACCGTAAAACAGCCACGATGCACAAAAAAGCTTCTACCATTTGATAAAACGCCAGTAAACATTGAAGAAGACCGCATCCGTGACGTTATGGAAATTCTAAGTGAAAAATCTCCAATTGAACTATTTTATCTCTTTTTTGATGATGCAATGTTCTATTTGATAGTTGAAAAAATCAAATTTATATGCCTCTTAGTGCAAATCTACCTTTGTTCTTTACGGGCTATTACAAATTACCAGAATGAACACTAGAATGGTCAAAGGATCCATTCTTTGGCATTAAAAATATATCTAATGCTTTTCCAAGAAATCGTGCTGAATTGATCAAACGATTCATTCGTTTATCTGACAATAACAACATTGATCGAACGGACAGATTCGATAAAGCGAGTCCATTAGTAGACTTTTGTAACAAGCGTTTTAGCCAATTTATAGTATTTGCCCACAATTTATCCATTGACGAGGAAATGATTCCGTACTTCGGTAGACATTCCAGTAAAAAATTTATTAAAGGGAAGCCCATTTGTTTCGCCATGGATATCTTTATATTATAAAACTGTATGGCGGTTCTTCAACTAACTACGTTAAATATATTGGACTAGGAGCTAATACTGTGTTCAGTTTGTCGAAGAACGTCGAATCCGCATCCACTCATTGTATTTATTTTGATAAATTCTTCACTTTGTACAATCTAATGTGTCTTCTAAACACAAACAACTTTTTTGCTACAGGTAATAATGTGTTTTCTAACATTTTACGTACTTTGGTTCTACAGGAACTGTCCGAGAATATGACAAAAGTGCATATCTGTTTGATCGGATAAGTCAGGTGTTTTCCTGAAACTTCACTACACTTAGTACAACTCTTATCTAACAATTCTATCCCTTGATTAAAATAGTTTTCCTGAAGTCCTTCAACAATTGTCATTGCATCTTCATTTGAGGTATAACACTTGCCAGCTAGGAATCTTTTTAGATTTGGGAACAGATAAAAGTCACTGGGAGCAAAATCAGGAGAATAAGGTGGCTGATTTTAGCCATTATTAAAACACTCTTGTGCGCTGGTGTATTGTCTTGATGAAAACTTATTTTTTGTGTTGTAAGCCAGGACGTTTTTCTCGCACTTTTACATTTAATTTATCCAAAATATTGCAATAGTACTTTAAATTTATTGTTTTACCCTTTTGCTGATAGTCAATCAATAAAATACCTTTGAAGTTCAAAAAAACCGTTGTCGTAACCTTACCAGCCGATTGAATTGTATTTGCCTTCTTTGGGGCACTTTATCCAGCTTCAGTCCATTGCTTGAATTGTACTGCTGTCTCTGGACTATAGTGGTGGATCCACGTCTCATCCACTGTTACGAAACGACGCTTCAAATCCATTTTATTTTTCTTTATTTGGCTACAATTTCTGTTCTTTTTGCTGTTTTTGGACGTCCACTACGTGGATCATCCCCAATGCTTGTACGAACGCGTTTAAATTCACCAACCCAATTGTTTACTGTTGTATATGAAGGAGCACTCTCACCTAAGACATTCACCTTATCATTATGAATTTCTTGTACCGATAAACCTTTTTTTATTTAAATATTTAATGACACCAGGAATTTCTAATTTTTCCATTGTAAAAATATCGTGGATGCGTCTTTTTTAAACACCTGTTTCTATATGAAGGAATTTTCAGATCGAAAAGACATTTAACATGTGTTCATAGCACAGATGGAAGTTTCCAAAACACTTAACTTTATATACTTGAGCCTCAAAAGTGAGTAAACACAGCAAATTATTTGATTTTTTTAAAATAATGAAAATCCTAAAATCTATCCATCGCACTATGGTTTCTTTTTGGATTTTTTTGGCATAAATTAAATTTTTTTTTTGTTAAGTATTTTAAAATTTTGTTGATTTTCAATTTTTAAGCACCCTAGTTAGATAAAAACATATTTAACTTTAACATGTGGAGCAACACTATTCTGTTTGCGTGCTGTTAAAATCAGCTGATTATGTACCAGACGTTTTGTGTGAAATTGGCGGGGAAAATTTTGCAACTTTGATTGTTTGTTCTGGCGAAAGTTTACACAAAAGTGAAAAGGATTAATATGGAAAACGATTGTCCAGGTATGTAAACCTATAGTTTACTAATGTTTGTGTAGTTTTTAAGTGTTTTTGTCCAATTGTACCGTGTTTTGTTTATGTGCATTTTTAGAATGAGTGTAGTTGTGTTTCGTGGATCAGTACTTTTTTTGTTTTTGTGGAAGAAATATTCTTAGTATATATATATGATGATATTTATATCAAAGCAAAGCGTTGCAAAACGCTGTTAATAAGAAGTTATTAACCAAAGTGTGCAGATTAATAAGAAACTAATCTTTTTTGTCCGCATCCACACGTTTTCGAAAAAATCAAATTTTTCTAGTACAATATGTGTTTAGTCGTGCTGAGCTGGTAGACATTTGCAGCAACAACAATCGCTCAGGAGACGCCGTACAACAGCACATATTAGAAAGCATTGCTAAGAAGCATTTAAATAACGAGAACATTAAGTCAGTAAATGAAAAAGTGAAAGCCTTCGTCAATTATATAAATAAACACTTGCCGAAGTGTAATTTAACTCTGGAATAATTTAAGGAAAAGCACTTAAAATGGCTTGCCAAAAGCATATTCATAGAAATCACTGGTAATTATGCGTTAGAAAATAAAGTGGGTCGCCAAAATGTGATTACAAAAGCGCTGGTCCTCGCCTGAGAAGAAAATTAGCCGCGGAACTCTCAGAGCAGAATAACAACTTAGCTCCCTTACTCATACATGCTGCCACAATAGGAGATGAATACTGAAATTTGAATTTGTATAATTATTATTTTTTTCTTTTCATCAAATACAATAGAAAATTTAAAAAAATATTTTTAATGGAAACGTCATGTGCATGTTGGCCGGATTGGCTATATGAAATAGTGCACCAAATCATATGAAACTTGGTAGGTCATCTTGGAAGCATAAAAATGTACACAAACAAAATTTCATTTCAATAGCTTTAAAATTAGAGTTTATGCCAAAATAAACGAAAAAAAACATAGTGCATCGATTGAAATTTAAAAGTTTCGTTTTGTTGGATATTTGGTTGAATAATAGATTCGGTTATGAAAAAAAAAATTTAAGTTGAACTATAATGCTTTTCATAATCTTAAAAAAATCAAAAAATTCACTGGTGCTTACACACTTTTGAAGCTGTGTGTATAATGTACAATAACTAAATAGGAATAAATGACAGATATATAGGCTTCAAAATTACATGCAAGTTACTGAAAACAAAAGCTGCATTCCAGAAAAATACCCAATATATATCCGGCTAGTAATTTTACTAATTTTCTCCACACAAGAATCAGAGACTGCCGGTTTGTGAGCTCAGGATGTTGCTCATAGACCTTCAACATGAGAAAATGTTGCACACAAACTTAAATAATTCACTAATGCTAATTGTCTGTCTTGCAAATGCAGCCAAGGCAAGGGAATGTTTTGTATAAAAATAAATTATGAGCATCGGTTCATATGAATGAATCTATAATCGAGTGGAAATTTACACAAAATATTGATGTTGGGTATATAATATTCTGCACAGGCGAATATAACACTCTTACTTGTTAGTTTACAATACTTTTGAGTTAATACTATATCGAGTAGTGTGATTTAATCTATCCTCTTTTTTAGTAATTTATTTTTTATATTTTTTTTTTAAATTTTTGTTTGATTTATGATATTACTACAAATATGAAAAATAAGTGTAAGTAAACACTAATAATATACAAGAATGTGTGACTTTAAACACAAGCTCCCAATTGCTATATCGCATTTTTATGCATGGACATTTAATTTAAAAGACAGCATGCACTCGCAACCCCACCTCTAACTCCAACATTCGCTATATTGAACTATTAGCACTCTATAGAAAATGTAATTTAGCATCATTTATATAATGTTGGTTAAATAATGATAATAAGCTCAAATTGTTTGATTGTGCGTAATTTGATATAGAAAATTTTCTGTGGTTTAGCACAAATTTTCAAATAGAAAATGGAAAACTAAAAATACGCCAAATTATTGTTAAACCAGCGCTGTCTGACCAACGTACAGAAAGATGGCTATAAATAGACAAACACACACACACACATAGCCTTGTACAATTAGACAAAAACATAGAATATTCCCAGCATACCATTTTAGGAGCGCTCCGAAAAGGAAGTCAGAAAAGAGTCCAACTAAAGAGCATTCTAGGAGTGCTTCGAAAAAGGAGTCAGAAAAGATTTGAACAAAAGAGCATTTTCGGAGCGAAAGAAAAATTTGCTAGTTACTGTCCTGAGTCCTGAGACTCAGAAATTTCACTTAATTATGTCTGTACCAAAGCGTTGTTGTCCTGTTATTTGTGCTTTGAACAAAAAAAAAACATAGCTGTACCACACAAGAATGATAAAAACAAGATTACACAGAGCCCAAAAAAAAACATCATAAAAGACGCGTTTCTGACATTATCTAAGAGCTCTTTCTGACGGACCATTTTCGAATGTAATGACCCTCTTTTCTGAAGGTTTTCGGAGCAATTATGATTGTGTTTTGGGCTCATAAAGAGCGTTAACGCTCCGAAAAAGGTGTCAGAAAATACCCTTTTCGGACTCATATGGCTTGCGGGGTTGTGTGTTTGAGTGTGCATGTATGTAGGAAATGAAACCAACTACATATACAGATATTTATGAATTCTCCTCCATTTAACTATTCAACTAGAGTTAATGTGTCTGTGGGTTTCTGCCTTTATATGATTATATTAGAGTGTGTTAAACTTCATAGGAGTAAATGTGTGTGTGTAAGTGTGTGTGCCAATATACGTGTGTATGTATGTATAAAACTGAAAATGATTGGCTTTAGAAATTATATATTCATGTACAATGTATGCATAATTGTGGCTATGAACAACATAAATGAATTTAACAATGAATTTAAATTATATTCTATTATACTACATACAACTGTTGGACAGCCAAAGCTGGCCAACAATTATTGCCAGCCAGTTTAAATGTAGAATAAATAATGACGGAACTAAATGTTTGGCATAAAAATAAAATATCGAACAGACATTTTCATCAATTTCAGTTGTAATTTAACTCTTACTTTAACTCTTTTTTTTATCAAACGCAGTTACAATTGAACTGATTGAATAAAAACAGCTATAGCACAAGCTTTAATGTTTGAAGTTGTACACATAAAATGTCGACGAAAGTGGACAACAAACATAATAAACAAATGTATTCAGGATTTCGAGACGAAGTCTTGACATGAATACGAAAAAACTGAAGAAAAGGAGGCAACATGAAAATAGAAATTAATAAATAAAAAAATGATAATTACAGCAAATTTCGAACCACCAGAGGTAACACTGGTTAAAAGATTGATGTTTGTCTGTTGGCTAGCAGGCACCGCAGTGGTGCAGAGGGTTAGAACGCAAAGAATTCTGATGAGAGAAAGTGGTGTTTCTCTAAACATATGTAAATTCAACAACCCAGGTTCGAATTCCAGCCTAGAAAATTATCAAAAACATTTTAATAATAAAAATTGTTCAAATTGTAAAACAATTCCTACCTTCAGTAAAAAAAAAACTCGAGCCTAACTAAAATAAATATCAAAAAAATTACTTATTGAATAATTTTAACAGAAAAGTTGAAGTTAAATTTAACTTTAGTTAAGTTTTTTTGTCGGCACAAATAATAAATAGTCTACATAGATATTCTATGTAGAAATTCCCTGGCAAGGTCGATATTGTCATATTTTAATTGTTTGATTATTAGAACAAAATATAAGCTTAATAATGTATAATGTTGTTAACATGTTGTTCAAATAGTACAAGTAGAGAGTTACACCTACTGAAGCTATTAATCGAATCCAATAAAATCAAGAGATGAATTTATTAAAATGTTAACGGGAGCAAACTGGTGTGAATGATGAGTGCAGAAAAACAAAGGTTTTTTTTCGCTTCGAAAATATTGAATTTAGTGCCAGCAAGTGTCAGTGATACGCTGAATATTTGACTTTCTTAATTTAAAAATAATTATACTGAAGTACATTGAGTTTTATGGTTTGACATGCAAGATAAAGATCGCCCCAGAAGGCACAAAAGTAAACCTAAGTTTGTCAAATCACTGGCAGCAACTCCAACAGCACTTTCAAAATGCAGCAAGATTTATCCAAACGCAAGGTAATTGGGTATCATATTGAAGAGACCTTGAACAGTGATTTTACATTTCCGAAATGCTGCAGAATGCAACTGGTACGTTTGAATATGCGGTCAGTCATGAACGTGTAATATTTCATCATAATAGACCTTGGTCCATTTAAATACTATTTTCTTTAATCGATACAGAACTCTCTTTCTGTGATACGCTTCACTTTAGCACAAGTTATCCGAAACTGGCTTGATCGTTCTTGGCCTCATACAAACAAATTTACCATCCGTCACATTCGTAGCGAGTGAGTCTAGTCAGACCCACTCAGTTTTTCAAGTTTTTAAATTTTTTTTAACTAAATGTGAATAATATACGAGGGCGGTTCAGAAACTTCTTAGCCTAGAACAGAAAGCGTGGTATAAACAGAAAAAAGTTCAGTGTTTGGAAACTTCCATCTGTGCTATGAAAATATGTTAAATTTCTTTTCGATCTGAGAATTCCTTCATATAGAAACAGGTGTTTAAAAAGACGCATCCGCGATTTTTTTACAATGGAAATATTAGAAATTCCTGGTGTCATTAAATATTTAAATAAAAAAAGGTTTATCGGTATAAGAAATTCATAATGATAAGGTGAATGTGTTAGGTGAGAGTGCTAATTCATATACAACAGTAAACAATTGGGTTGGTGAATTTAAACGCGTTCGTACAAGCATTGGTGGACGTCCAAAAACAGCAAAAAGAACAGAAATTGTAGCCAAATAAAGAAAAATAAAATGGATTTGAAGCGTCGTTTCGTAACAGTGGATGAGACGTGGATCCACCACTGTACTCCAGAGATAGCAGTACAATCCAAGCAATTGGACTGAAGCTGGATAAAGTGCCCCAAAGAAGGCAAAAACAATTCAATCGGCTGGTAAGGTTACGACAACGGTTTTTTTGAACTTCAAAGGTATTTTATTGATTGACTATCAGCAAAAGGGTAAAACAATTCAAAGTACTATTGCAATATTTTGGATCAATTAAATGTAAAAGTGCGAGAAAAACGTCCTGGCTTACAACACAAAAAACAAGTTTTCATCAAGACAATACACCAGCGCACAAGAGTGTTTTAACAATGGCTAAAATCAGCGAATTTAAGTACGAGTTACTTGACCGGCCACCTTATTCTCCTTATTTTGCTCCCAGTGACTTTTATCTGTTCCCAAATCTAAAAAGATTCCTAGCTGGCAAGTGTTTTACCTCAAATGAAGATGCAATTACAGTTGTTGAAGGACTTGAGGAAAACTATTTGAATCAAGGGGAAGAATTGCTATAATTGTACTAAGTGTAGTGAAGTTTCAGGAGATTGTATTAAAAAATAAAAAGGTTATATTGAAAAACTAAGTATTCTCTTTCTGTGCTAGGCTAAGAAGTTTTCCTCGTACATATATGTATGTATATGTATTATAGTTTTTAAATAAATTATTAATAATTATTCATATGTGAAAAGGGGAATCACCACTTTCATTATCATCAACACAAATATAAAGAAGCTGTGGTGAAAAGTGTAACGACAGTATTATGAATTAACTAGATGGAGTTACTTGTAAGTATGTTCTAATAGATATAAATAAATAAGAATATACATATATGTATCTGAACAAAAATAATTAATAACAACAAGAACAATATAAAATATAATACAGCATTTTCAATTCAAAATATATATGGGCCTGACCAGACCCATGTGTTGTGTAAGTGTGTAAGGTTCCTTCTATATCCTTCCCAGCATTTTTTTTTTTAATATTTATAACTAAATTGTAGAAGGTACCTAAAAGTCTCCAACTAAGCGTTAAATACACCTAATTGCGTTTTTATACGGTTTCGATTTAACACGTTTTGAAAATAAACAAATCATTTTTTTTTTGCGCGATTTTATTTCATTTAGTACGATTTTTTTTTTTTTTTTGTTAAATTTAGTTTTTGCAAAATATTTTCTTAACACAATTTTAGGAGAATTCCATTTTAGTGCATGCAATGCATTTTTTTACATTACTTTAAAGCTTATGCATTAAACACATTCACAACAGCAGGCTACACGAACACACGACCGCAAATGCTGCTAGCTGGAATTGTGGTCGTGTAGTTAACTAATGAATTATTTTGATGACGGCAGCTACAAAGTAAACAGCTGATCCCAAGTTTGATGTTTTATAATAAAACTTTTATTAAATATAAAAATCATTAATTTTGTGCGTGCCAAAAGCGACTTGCTCCATCCTCTTGCAACGCTTATAAGAGTCACGGAGCACTTTCCAGCGTTTTTTGCATTCGCTTTCTATTAAAGAAGGTACAATATAAATTAAAAGGGTTTATCTCACAGTCTATGTGTTTACCATTCATATTTACTTTGGCTGCAACTTCCCTCCAGGCATACTCCTACTTTTTAAAATTTTTGTAATCTGAGTGGCCCAGATCACATAAAATTTTACGGCTGCGTACTTCTTCTATTCATATCGATATTTTTGTCTACAATATACATTAACAGTAAATAATCATTTAAATTAATAATAAAATACTTACCAACTACAATAAACTCAAACCAAAACAATAATGAACAATTGAAAAAATTGAATTGAATTGTTCGTTGTAGATGTCTACATTTCAGTGGTGCCACTTACAAATATTTCACTTCTTTAAAATTATAATCGCTTATTCGAAATATATATACTTATATCTTGAAACGATTTAAAAACAAATCAATTTATTTTTTATAGCTCTTTATTGATATTGCATTTTTAATACATACTTGTTTTTGATGTTCTTTTCTTTTGAATAAAATAAAATATTTCTACACGCTAATTTGCTTAACATGCTTTGTAATATTGTCAACACTGTTTTTGTTTTGTAACCAACAAATATAGAAATTAGTTTAATTCGACTGCAACGACAAAAGTAGCAGGGACAACAACCTGCAGTCATGTTGCCTTGCCGTTGTGAAAATAATCGTGTTCATATAAATGTGTGTATTTTATTCTTGACACATTGTAGCCTGCTAGTAGCCTGGTGAATGTGTTTAATGCTTTAGAGTGAATATCTTTTTTTATTTAATAACTATGCCTGTGTTAAAAAAAAAATTTATACATATGTGATTTAATATAAGAAATATGAATAGTTGTGCTTGAAAAATCCTTGTTTTTCACTAATTTCAACAGGTTTTAAAGATAAGGAACCAATCATCTATTTTTCATACGATCAATGTCTTTTTTACACTTTTTTTTACACGAAGTTCCCCGGAACCAATTACCGTGTAAAAACAGAATTAGGTGTATATTATAATAATATTTCAAATTGCAAAATGTCTGGCCAGACTCATGTGTAAGACGAAGGGTTAATGATTTGAAAATATGAGCAGTTCTTTTAGTGCGGAATCTATGTGTAGCCAGGACGAAGGGATAAGATCATCACTAACAATGGCTAAAACTTAATTTATATTGCAAAAATGTTTCAAAATAACGTTAAGAATTTAAAAAAAATTCCGCATTTTTAAGTCAAACGAACAATATTAACCCTTTATGTCCGAGAAGTCTTTATTGTATAAAATTAAAAAAAGTATCGAATTCGAATCTTAATCCTAAGACGAACTTAACGTAATAATTTTTTTTTATCGTGATCCTGCTGTATCCAAGAAGGACTGTCGCCATATGGCAACGCCAGGCATTATCCCACTTCTCAAAATATAATAATATAATTAGTTTTTTACTTATATATTTTATTAAAAAACGAACATGTAAATAAAGTAAATTATTTTTTTTTAATTTAGTAACATATTTGAATAAATACATAATTCTATGTATATTTTACGAAGACTTTTTGTGGTAGTCAGCAAAACACTTAATGCAAAGACCAATATCGCATTTTCTATAGGCCGTGCGACCAGTGGTTTTATATGATTCTCCAGCACAACGGCGGTTTTTATTATTGGTATGACAAGATGATCGTTGCCATCATAGCGCAGAGCATTTTCTGCAGAATCTTCATCATGTAGCCTTTTGCGAGCAGAAATCATTCCAATTTGCTTTCTGGATTCTCCAAAGTGTTTACAATAGTAAATGGCAATCTGTCTTTTAAATTCATGCTGTCCCATTTTACTTTTCTCAGTTCTTTGAAGCTGCCAAGCATTTTGAACGCTTACGTCTACCAGCCAAGTGAATATTGAACTCCACCATTTTTTCCGCGGTATCCAATGCGATATACTTGCTATATTCTGCTACAGCGCAAGGTCTTTGAGTACTTACTTTCTTTTTCTCCTCTTTAGAGTATCTCGTAATCTTTGAAAATGGAACGGAATCGAAGGCAGTAGACGCAAGCAAAACAACGGAATTATCCAACCATTCCGTTAGGTTTATTGCAGCTTCATTTTCTCCGACGTAGTCAGAATAGCCCCGCTCTTCTCGCTTCATAATATCTGTCTTCTTGGATATTGGACAGTCTTTCGGAACACGATTTTCGCGGATTGTCCCGGTTAAACAATAGCCTCTAGTTGTAAGAGGAAAATGACAAACGTCATCTGGGATACCGGCTTCTTCTTATGGAGCGTCATCTTCACCACTTATATAGCCATCATTATCAGGTGGTTCAATAAAAATCTTTACAACTTCTGCTTCGGATTCACTATCAAGCTGCTCCAAGAAATCTAAGCTGAAGGTTAACTTTCTGTAAAATTTAAAATGTTTTTCAAAAATCTAAAAATGTTACATATTCACTATTCTCAACATGGAACACCATATAGTGGCTGCCGTTGCCATATGGCGACGTTTATATATAAATTAAAATATATATCTGATATCAACATTTGATATATATAATATTTATACAAAATCAAAAATACACTTCTAACAAATATAATAAATTAAAAAAACTTTGAAAAAAACAATGAGTCTTTAAAAATATTAACTTACTTTTTCCTGAAATCCATTTTTACACAATTTTACAATTTATTTTTTTGCACTTTCAAAACACAGCCTATCAACAAGATGCTTCAAACAAAACTGACTTTCTCTTACTTTAAATAGTAAAAAGCACCTATAAGGATTCTTAAATATTCACTCATTTATTTTTTTTACCCTTACACACTCTTAGCAACAGTAGGACATAACGGGTTAAAAACAGGAAATTTAATTCAGTTTTAAATGTTGGAAAAATCCTCAATATTTCTTTATAAATGCTGCATTATATATGTAACAAAAGAAGGATGCGACAATGTCGGTTCTCAGCAGACTTGAAAAACTGTTTGACGCAGTAAAAGTTATTTTTAAAAGCAAAACACGGAAAAAACCATATGGTTGCCACCAATTCAAAAAATAAATCTTGTGTATCCTTAAATTTCAAATTATGGCTCAAATACTCTGCCTATTTTTCTTAAAATACGAACAGGATTTAATTTTTCTTTTTTTTCCTAAATGTCTCGTTTTATTGCTGTTTTTCTTCTTTAATTTTGTATTTGGTTTCGCTAAAATAATTCTCTAATTTAGATTGAGGTTTAAATAAAATGAAAACAGCATAAACTTTTTAACATCGCTGTTGCTCACTTTTAGATTTCTCCCCCTCTTTTATTGTTTTTGTAAATGTATATTTGTTTGTACTTTTTTTTTTGTTTTTTTTTTGTTCATGGCAAAACTTTTCACATCAACAATTTAGAAAACATTAAATTATACTTCTGTGTTCAACCACTGGCTGTTGCTCTGTTGTTATTGCTATTTGTATGAGCCTTGTATGAAATTTGTCAAGTAAAAAGGGAGAGAGTAAACGGTTGAAAAATATAAATAAAACTGAAAGAAATAAAAACATCTTTTAGTTGTAATTTAAATGCTCATGATGTCATCATAATAATCATGACTCTGGCCAGTCACCACCCTTTGGGGTCTTAGAGTTTAGCCGTGCTGCACAAAGAGTTTCGTCTAGCAGCAGTGTCAGACTTTTACTGGCATTATAAAAGGTTAAAACAAATGTAACAATTACTATTGCACGCACACTCTTATGTATTTTGTAGTAAGGAATAACATTTATGTATTTATACACAGACATTAGATTTGTTTCTTTGAGTTGCAATAGAATTGAAAATAAAATATAATGACCATCACAAGCAAACAACTTTGTCCTTTTTTGTTGCTATTCTCATGTTCTTTTTTTCTACTTTTTGTTTCCTTTAGTTAATTGTTGTTCTTGTTGTAGCTTTTCGTTTTATTTTGTTTGTGCCAGCAATTAAAATCAACAATAATTTTAATTGCTTTCAGCTCACCCGGCAAATGTGTCAACAAAAATGTAGAAAAAAAATAATAATATTTATGTACCAAGCAACAACCAAGTTTTCCATTGAATTAACGTAAGTACATATGTATGTATATATTTTTATACATACATATGTAAACATACTACAAATCCATTCATATACATATGTTTTTGTAAAAGAGATTCATCTTTTTAACGCCTTTTTCGAGGATGTGAAATTAAGAAAGATGAAGAATTTATAAGCTGTAGCTGAATACAAGACAAACTTTTTACAATTTTAAATAATGTTTGTTGCTGAAATTTGTAAAGCTGTGCAATTATAATTATTATTATGTTAAAGCATATTCATTTGGTGCTTAAAATTTATAAGAAGGAAAACTAAATACACAAATTTATGACTATTATTATTATTACAAATCATTAACTATAAAGAGTTAAAACTTTCCAAACTATTTCTAAAGTTCTACTCACCAATTGATTTTTTTTCCTCATAAGTTTAAAAACTTTAGTATCTTTTTAGACAGCAGTAGCCTGCCTATACGTCAGACTTATTTGATTGTCTTTTTCTTTCTATAACTTAAGGTATGATCAAACATGGCAAATATTTATTTAAAAAAGCGTAACCACTTGCTTAAGTACAAATTTGTTTGACGTTGTTTACTGTTACAAGAATTTTGCAAGATCAAACATCATCAAAAAATATGACTAAATATTTGTTGTGTCTTGTCCTAAATAAACGAAGTTTTTTTTAGATAAATAAACTAGTTCCAAAATATCTTACGTACTCGTCCACTTGTCGGTAGCTTGCCTGAGAATACACTAGTTATATGCAACTACGCCATTAATGTCTGGCCGCATGTTCTTGGCATTTTTTGTCCAAGGCTCGTTTTAATTGAATCACTTGCATTCGGTACGGGGTTCCTAGATGGTCCTTCTAGATTTCAGCGACTCTAAATAGATAGGACCATTTTGGTCCTTTGATATCGATTAGGTGGGTTGACAGGTCTTCTCTTATGATTCGGTTATTATTTTCTATTTAGATTCTAAGCAGCATGTTTGGCATGCAAAATTGGTTTCCCCTCTATAAAATTCTGTTAGCACAACATTCGACATTTTCTAAGCAAAAAAAAAAAAAAAACTTTGTTATTTACACAAAATGTTCAACAACTAAGTAAGAATAAATGTTAGATATAAGCCCTAAAAATGCCATATAAGTTACAATAGCCAAAAACCGCGTTCAATATACATATACGTCATCTGTTATGAATTCCGCATTTTTAAGTTATACACCCAATGGAATAACATATGATAGTATATTGCTTTTTTGAAGAATTACTAAAAATGAGATATTGGATATACCGAGTTCTCTTGTATCTAACGATTTTTTTATAAACATTTTCTAAGTCTTACTTGCTGCTTACATGTTCAAGTTTTGCCTTTAAATTTTTAATAGATTCGCACTTTTTCACTAATGCATTCATACTTTAAAAACTTGCTACGAGATTGCTTTCAATTTCTCGGTACATTCTGTGTTTTAATTTACAGTCAAGAAACAGCACATTGCAATTTATTAAACAAATTTGTTGTTTTTTATTTATACATGTTCTGGCGTCATAATATTTGTGTTTTGTTGTTTCTTCTTTATAAATTTTATAAATAATATAATAATCCACCAAATTAAAAAGAACTAATTAAAGTGTAATAAATATGTTTGCAAATAAAAGTAACAAGTACGAGTATAATGATGTGTTGCGATTTATAGAGCTATAGATGCCTTATTATTAACAATTGCTTTACCCAATATTTCTTTATTCCTCTGTTTTTTTTTTTTCTTTTTTTTATTATTTTATTAATTTCCTCCAATACTTTTATTGAACCAATCATTTTTAATTGTTTTTTTGACTACATACATGTTATAACTTTAAATTTTTGAGAATTTTGACAAGCAGTATGTTTAAAAAACTTGAAAGCAAAACTTGACCGTGTAACTGTAGGGTTATTCAACAAAATTGTAATTTAATAAAATGGATATTATTGAGGGATAAATTATGACAACATTATCATCATTATTTTGACGCAGATAATTCCAAAAATAATGACCCTACAATATGATTTAGAAGAGAAAATTGTGCAACATTTGAAGCTGAAATTGAAGTGCATAAAGACCAAAGTTTGAAGGTACAACTTAACGTACGTTTGAAGCTGAATTAAAATACGTTAGATGCTAATACTGTGCTAAATAAATCTCTTGGTTTGAAGCTATAACTAGCATATGATTGATGTGAAAATTTAATAACATTAATACGTACGTTTAAACGTACTAAACTAAATAAAAACTTGCAATTGAAGCTAAAGTCCAGCTACGGTTGAAGCTAAAATTAAACTACAAAAAGATCTTCGTTTGAGTTAAAACTCAACTGCGATTGAAGCTAAAATTAAACTACGATTTAAGCTAAGATTTGCCTATATAAAGATCTTAGTTTGAAGCGGAAGTTGGCATGCGATAGAAGCTAAAATTGACCTACATAAAGACCTACTAGCGGAAAAATAGCAGATAAAATTCAACTTTATAGAGATCTATGTTTGCTGCTAAAATTCAACTCAATAAATAACTACTTTTAAAACTAAAACCCAATTATAATTGAAACTTAAATGTAACTACATTTACGATTTACTTTCGAAGCAAAAATTGATAAGTGACTGCAGCTAAAATTTAAATACATAAAGATCTACATTTGAAGAAAGACTATGAATTTAAGAACTATGATTGAATTATAAGATTAACCCATAAAAATTAAACAAAAGACGGACGTATGATTGAAGTTAAAATTACATATAAAGACCAACTATTGAAGCTGTTATGAAAGCGTGGGACAAATGGTTTCCCAAAATTCAAGCAAGATTGAATTTTTTTTACAATTTTTAAAACCTTTGTTGCATTAAAACTGACAGTTTATGATTAGACCAAATAAAGCGCTAAGTGATAACAACTAAATTTCATTATTGAACAATCATTATTGAAAGTTTAAAGACCACAGTTTGAAAATTTCGTACAAAATAAGATTAGCATATGGCTTTAACTGTGGCAACTGAATCAAAAAAACAATTGAAAAATCAGTCGAATTGGATCAATTTGTGAGGCTAAAGTGACAAAGTGAAGGTATGGTGGGAAATCAAAGAACATCAGTTCTGCATCTTGGCTATTCCATTAGTTCGTTGAATGAAATAGCCAAGATGCCAAGATATTCGATGTGCATGAAAGTGAGAATTTATTTGATAATTTACACGTGTGTGATTTAAAAGCTACAGAGATTAATTAAAATTGATGTTTTGATATAACATGGTGTAAGCTTGTTTATGCTTAACTGAAAATCCCACAAATACTTTGATGAGAAAAAGTAAAATTGCAAAATTTTTATGCCCATAATAAGTCAGTTTGTTTATGACCATCAGATAAAATAGATGCAACAAAAAAAAGAGAAAGATTTTATCTTGGCATGTAATTTACACTTACATGTGAAAAAGTATAAACCAAAAATAAACATAAAGTCCTTAATTTTGTAAAAAAAAACAATAACCATAAAAGTGGCTTAAGTTTACTCTGTTGAAACATCACATTTTAAGGAAGGAAGGATGTAACAACGTTACGCCAGCTTTAGTAATTATATAAATACATGTATTTAATTTTATTATGCTTAAATGTTTTTTGCATGACAAATTTTTTTGTTGAATACAATATTCCTGTTTCACTTCCTAACTTTATCTTACAAGAAAACTCAAAAAAAGAAAAACATTAAGAATAAAATAAAAAAAATAAGCAAGTCATTATTTAAAATAGCTTTTATTTATTTTTTGTTAATTTGTTTTCCGTTTGTGTCTTATTTGTTGCTACCGTAAAAGTTTTCTATATTTGGTTTTCTTGTTTATTTAAATCAGTACTGGCACCCATACCCCCAGGGTATGCTTCAGTTTTTGTCTAGCACAAATTTAAATTGCTGATCAACAAAAACAACAAAACAACAGAACTGAGGTGTATTTTTTTTTTTTTGCAAAATTTGCTGCAAGTGATTGTTGCAAAAATTGTTTACAATTTATATTTAATTATACACCCAAAATTAGTCACACAAAAAAAGAGTATATAAATGTAGGCAAAAACTGAGCAGTTTACTGGCAAGACCAAAAAAACAAAATAACTTTACAGTGAAAGAAATTTTTCAAAGAATGTATTATTGATATATTATTGCTATACGAATTGCAAAAAGTATGCAACGCAGTTTGAAGGAAATATTGTGCGCTGATTTATGTTATATCATAAATTTTCCCAGTGTATTTTACCGTTTAGCTAAAAAACTTACTTTTAAGTTATTTTTCTTACATATACATATATGTATATATTTTTTATTCGTTCTGGGAATTTACTATGTATGTGGCATATGACAACATGGAGAATTTGTACAGTATTGCTTTTTTGCCAAGTGTTTTATTCTGTTTGTCGTGTCAGAGTAGTTTGAGATTCGGAAAGTTGCTATTGCTATTGCTGCTGCTGTTTTTGTTATTTTAGTGTAAAAAACATGCGATTTTCATTTGTTTTGTTTACTTTTTGAGTGTTGTTTTGTGTTTTTTTTTTAGAGCCGTAGGGCGTATACGCAATATTGTAGTCGTTCGTTTTGTAGGTGTAAGAAACAGATTATTTATTAACCTTGTTGTTTTAAAACCGAAGTGTTTTGCTTTTGTTGTTGTTTTTTATTTTTTTTTGTTCTACTGATTGCTTTAATTTTACACTGTTATTATTTAATTGAATTTGTTTGCTTTTCTTATGTTGGTGTATTTGAAAAAAACAAGAAGGTGTAACAATTTGAAATATTACTAAAGTTTGCAGTTGTTTTGAGACTGCTGGAAACTGTTTCAATAAAACTTGTAATTATGAGAACTTTATTTGACAGTTACGATAAAAATACATGATATTGGTCAGTGCATTATTTGCAGAAGGAATGCTTTTAATTAAAAGTGTAGAGGAAATTTGAAGAGATTTGCATAATATTTTAGTAAAAACTGCAAATGATCTTAATATTGTTTTTCTTATTGAGCAAATTGTAGCATATGTTAAATTATAATTCGGAAAAATTATAAAGCTTTTCTAAAATTTACAGAAATGATCAGTAAGGATATACAAAAAATTGAGGGAAATAAATGTCCATAACATTTATTATTGACTACCCTATAGCTAATTTGACGCTATAAATTTAACCCATCAACAGTGAATTGAAATTATATTATTTAGATTCCTAGGAAGATCTGGTCTATAATAGACAGTATGTGAGGAGAATTTGAGACAAGTAATAGTCAAGCTCTTTTTCCATTTTCGAAAATGTATAATCTTTTCAAAATCCATACCAAGTCGTCACACTTCTGGACAATCAAAATGTTGATTATTACCAAAGTCATTAAAGTGATTGTGGTCGAAAAATCAGAATGAACTTGATTTTTATTGCTTGGTATATAATATCATTCTTGTACACTTTTTCTTTGTGGTTATGTGCAGTCAAAGTTGTAGTTCTCGAGATACCGCTAGCAATGCTGTAAGGTGTAATTAAAAATTGTAAGTTTAAATTGTTTTATTTAAATTTGAAAAAAAAAATTTCTAAAGGAATCCCATTTTTTTTAATGAATATATATATATACTAATGCAGAAATTCCCATTTTTTGTGCTTTCTCAAAAACAACAAAAAATTCAACAACATTAAAAGTGACAATTTTACATTTATTGTTTGCACATTGTTTAACTTCTAACATAAAAAATCGTAAATTATCATTTTAAAATGTGTCTGTGTTTAAATACAGCAATACTCACTCACTCATTCTCACACACATTTATATGCACACATACAATGACATGTGCTTCGGTGTTTGTATATACTTATATGTATTTGTGAATGACTGTGTAGTATCATCTGTTTTATGATAATAAAATAGGAGAAGGGTAAATAATGAATTAGCAGAAAAAAGTTATCAAATAAAACACAGATTTAAATTAAAATGGAATGTTTACATATATGAAAATGACACGGGGGTACAAATAAACGGTGGGATAAAATATATGTTTAAATTGTTCTTTGGTAAAGAGTCCCAAATAAGGTTATAATGGAAAAAATTCTATAAACAGATCACAACTTATTTAAGCAATGCATTTTTTGCTTTCAAAGTTCCATAAAAAGGAAACTAACAGGAACTTAAAAATTAAATTGGTTTGTTTAAAAAAACAATGTCTAACAAACATAAAATTTATTGCAAAAATGTACATTTTAATATATTAAAAATGATAAACAAAAAAAATGCTAGTTTTTTCACATCACAGCTTATTTTATGCAGTCTAATTTACTGTATTCTACCCTATAGTTAAATACAACGTTGTTGGTTGTTGGTTTTTCGTTTTGTGTTTGCTACTCCTATTAATATTTTCTGTTGAATTGCGAGT
Organism: Bellardia bayeri; assembly: GCA_950370525.1. Taxonomy (NCBI): domain Eukaryota; kingdom Metazoa; phylum Arthropoda; class Insecta; order Diptera; family Calliphoridae; genus Bellardia; species Bellardia bayeri. The sequence goes on along the minus strand of OX493264.1, from coordinate 33,684,847 downwards.
CCGATTTTGTAGCGTCAAGTGTCAATTTAAAATAGTTTTATCGTGTATAACGATAAAACAAAGAGAATTTGGATAATGCTTTACTTTTTATGTTAACAAATAAGCTGTTTTGATTTCGTCACAAATACCATTTTACTTAATGGTATTCTCTGCACAACTTGATTTTCAATCCGAATAGAAAGCAAGGACTCCATTTCGATCATCAAATCGCTTCTTGAACATGCCATCGTTTTAGCATCTAATGATGTTGCAGATTTTCCAAAAATTTCAAAAAGAAAAAATAAAGACTCGAACCCAAAACAACGCAACCTCGAAATCTAACGACGCACAGTGAAAATTAGTACTAATCAAGCAACGACGCAACTTCAAAAAAATGCGAAACGAAACGACGCAAAGCGAGCTATTAGTGTATTCCTATAAATTCCTATGCAAAAGGTGTAGTGTTTCGCTTTAATACGATGATCGTTGAAAAGATATTAGTATACATTTAATATTCACTTGTTTTGTCAAGTTTTGATACAGTGTGAAAATTTGGTCGATTGTTAGTGTGTTGAAGTTCTTAAAAAAATCCCGCAATACTTTGGTTTTTTTTTCACTGATACAAAGAAATGGGGGCTGTATTGAGTTTGGCAATTCGCTTGTTACACATCGAAATGTTGGTCACAGAAACAAGAAGTACATATGTTTTAGAAAGACGTTGGGATATAAAATGTTCACCAAATATTCTTTGTTACTCAGGGCTGTTTGGTATAGAAAATGGGATAAGAAGTCATTTTACTAGATTTTATGATAATTAGTCCATAATAGGTCAAAGCTTTCATATAATGGCATTTTCAGAAAAACTATATTTGCTCAAATACTAGTCGTGTGTGGTTTCTTACTTGGTTCTTATTATGAATACAAAAAAATTGGTACAAAAAGTGCAATTTTTTGAATATTGCTTCAGCTGTAAGTATTTTTGTTTGTCTCGTCCCTGTTAGAAAGAAGGTAGAAGGGGAGATAAGAACCACAATATTTATATTTTTTTCTTTCCAGAGAACTAATTTTGAAAAATTTATAAACATTAATGTAAGTGAGGGTGTGCGTATGTGTAAATGCATTCATGTATGTAGTAGTTTATGCCAAGTCATTAAATATTTATAATTCATAATATAAACACAGCAACTTACAGCAACTACATCTTTACATAAACATAAACACATACACACACACACATACTTACATCTACACTTACAATCAGTGTTGCCAGGACCAGAAGTGAAAAAAAGGCTAAATGGGCTTTAAAAAAAGGCTAGAAAAGGCTAAAAAAATTCAAAAAGGGCTAAGAAAAAGGCTAGATTATTTCAATTCAAATTTCATTTATTTATTAACAAATATGTACATATAAAAATAAAGGCTAAACTTAAAATATAACTTTTATTTAAGTAACAATAAACTTCACCGTTAATTATGTTTTATAAGAAAAAACATTTTTTATTAAAAACAAAAATTATTTTAAAAAAATAATGTAAATGTTTATGAAATGTAATAGCTGCCGGTATTGACCCTGCATTTGAACTACCTACGATTGTTGGTGATAGTTCTTATTCCAACAGCTATTGGATTTCATTAACACCTGAATCTTTTTTTTTTTAATTTAAATAAGGCTAAATATATACATATAGAGCAAACTATATATATGTACATTTTTTTAATGTAAAAAATTCAAGTTTTTTGAATGACTTAAAATATATATAGAAAATAATATAATTAGGATTGATATTCTTTACTTTTATTTCATTTATGTATATCAAAAATATTGTCATGATTTAAAAATCAACCACGATCTACTAAAACTATTGATAATTAATTCATTCAGATGAGGAAATAACTATGCCCATTTCCATGGTATCTGAATCAGAAATATCATTACAATATATATCGCGAGAGTCTAAAAGTTTTAGGAGATCGTCTTTAATTTCATAGTCATGATAACATTTTTGTAATTTTTTCATTGAGCAACGAATACACAACAAAGAATTAAGCATTTTTATGTTAATTTTATTTCTTTGTTTATTTTTAATTAACTTTATGGTGCTAAAAAGCCTCTCAACTTCAGCATTGCTGAAAGGTAATATCAAATATGAGAAAACTAAATTCACTAAATCATTAAACGGATTTTCTTGCAGAGCGTCTTTAAAGTGCCGAACCTCAATCCAAAACTCAACAGTGGATTCTACGTTTGTCCAACTATAATTGAGGAGTTTTCGCCATTGCATTTCAATACGCGTTATTTCATCGGCCGTATATTTAATTTTTTCATTGCCGATATGGGAAAAAATATCGGGTTTCACAATTTTTAAAGAATTATCCACAGATAAAAAGGCTAAAATGAAATTGAAAAAAGGCTAAAAAAAGGCTAGAGGCTAAAAAGAAAAATTTGAGGCTAAGTGACGAAAAAAAACGCTAGATCTAGCCTCAAAAAGGCTAAAATGGCAACACTGCTTACAATTAAGTGTATGTTATCCACACACATCCATATATACATATTTATAATGTATGTATGATTAGGTATGTAAAGAGAGAGAGAGAGAGAGAAAATTGTAGTAGTACAAGCATTTTTCAACGTTTAAAAATGTTTCGTAATGTTTTATGCATGTATTTATGCTGCGAACTGATGTCGAAGGACGGTTGTGGGGTTATTTAAAAAATAAAAAATATGGTTGAGTTTTTTAAAATGTAGAAGGCCGTGATGAAAAAATGTGTAAAATATGTATGTATGTATGCTGCTTTATGGCTTACCTGACTGTTGGTGTAAATAATATTAACCGTAATTATTGTAGTGTTAAGCCAAAAACAAAATGACAGAAGGAAAACAAATTATAACCACATTAACAACAAGAAAACACAGGAACCATTTTAAAATATTAGAAATAGAAAACATTAACCCACATATTACAAGAAGTCTTCAAATATACAGTAACGGGCAAATATGTGGCAGTTATTATACGGTATATGCTTTGACAAGACATCGTTCTGTGTGAACATGAACAAACTATTGGCTGAATTACACACACAAATTTATTCTTGTTCTTCTGTGTGGGGAACATGTGTTGATGTTCAAATTTATTTCGTTTCACTTCATTCATATGTAGTTATCTTAAATGGCGATCTTTTTGTGAGAATATTACAATTGATGGCAAAAATATAACACCGACATGAGTTGTGTTCTTAAGATAAATTCATGTACGTACAAGAAATTGTTCACTGAGTAAACACAATTAATGGTTTGGCTAGACATTTGCAAAATATTGTGACAGAAAATATTTTCCAAGCCCCGCACATCCTTAAATAGGATAGCCAGACACTCAATAGTTTCACTCGTATGGGTGCGTGGACATGGAGACACAATTAGAAACCTTGTTGCTGATAAAGAATGGTTCCATACTACCTGATGATGACATTGATCATCTATGCGGTATTTCGCTATTAGCGTGCAAGCAATTTTACTATGAGCTTGCTCAGACCAGGTGGGCAAATGGACACACCTACTTAATAACACGACTTATCTGGCCTAGGCTAAATAGAGAACGAACGTTGTACATGCTAAAACTATAACGATCACAATTAGCGACTTAGTGTAAGTGGTTACTGGACACTGCAAATTCGGCAAACATGCCAGAAGATTAGCTCTGCCCTATAATGATTTCTGCAGGCGCTGTAAAGATGAAGAAGAGGAGGAAACAATCTCTCATCTTCTCAGTCATTGCAAAGCAATGTGTACCTTGCGTAACACCTTCTTGGGACGACCATCCTTCAATAATCTATCTGAAATATCCGACTTGAAATTACAGCGTATCAATGCCTTCATTAGGAATAGCCATTGGGTATCATGATTTTGGATCCAATCCCTTCGCTTACTGTAGCTTAATGATCAGTAGCATTAAGCGGCTCGGAGTATTTACTCCGTCTTTTCTTCTAAACTTTCCGGACCCGATATCTTCTTCTTCTCTTGACATCTTCTTCTCCTACCTATACACATCTGTACAAATATTTTTGGTATCGCACTTAATTTACAAATTTCTCTATAAGTAGCAATATCAGATTTATTGCCACTATGAGCTTGCTTCGGGAAAATAGCAAAATTTTAACGAAATGTTGAATAAAATAGTTAATATTTTGGTAATTTTTATAAAAATTTAAATTGTATTTTATTATTTCGCTACTCTTTGAGTAGCTTCTTCAGGAAAAAAAAAATTATAATTTAATTAAAATTAAATGAGAATCATCCTCTTGCGAGTATTAGAAGTAATTTTTGCTGATGTTTGTAATAAATATTGGTCCAACACCAGATCAACTTAGAATCACTTCCTGAGTTTATTTAACTCTGTTAGTCAATCCGTCCATCCGTCTGAATGGCTGGCTGTCCATGTAAAGCTTTTGCGCAGAGTACATGTCGCAATTTTGAAGATATTTCAATAAAATTTGGTACATGATATTTTTCGGCCTAAGGAATCCCATCAGTCCTGGTGGAAGTCGGTCCATTATTTCACCTGGCCCCCATACAAATGTCCTGCCGAAATTGCGGTTTAACGATCATAAATGTTTGAGTTATGCAAGTATCCAAACAAATTTCACCACAAATTAGTAGTAAATGAAGCCAAATCACATATAAAAATTAGATCGGCCCATAATTGATCATAACTCCCATATAAAGCCCGCTTCTGAAAATCACTTTAAAAAGCATAACTCTTTTAAAAATGTTGGTATTTAAATCATATTGTACACAAATATGTTTTGTACACGTACAAATAACATGGCAGAATTTTATGATGATCCCCATATAAGGTCCACTTCTGAAAATCACTTTAACGATCATAAATATCTTAAAAATATTGGTATCCAAATGAAATTCAACACAAACAAGTTTCATATATACATAAATGATGACACCTAATTTAATAATGGTCGGTCCATAATTAGTCCAAACTCTTATATAAGAGAGGGTCCCCGTAATTCACTAACCTCCATAAATCTTTTAAAATATTTATATCGAGATAAAGTTTAACATACATAATATATATATTCCCAAATTCATGGCACTAAATTTTTGGACGATCGGTCCATAATAGGTAATATCTCCCATATAGCGCCCATTTCTGAAAAACTGTTTGTAGGTAATGTACTGATAAGTATAGCTATTATTAGCATTGTAGCTACTGTACTCATTAAAAATCCGACATTGTTTGGATCAATGTTTGTAAAAAGCCTAAGCTTTCAAAAGTGCAAGTACGCAATTGCCTTATTGTGAAAAATGAACTTCAAGTCGCTCTCGGGGCCAGCATTTTATGTTGCCGCGAAACTAAGCAATGATGGACCAAGCTATAAATATACAATACTGTAAAAAACTGGTAAATAGGCAATGATTAGCATTCAGTATGCAGTTATGAGCAGCAGAATACTTTCTGAAAAACGCAGCGTCTTCAAATCGCATACAGTTTTAAAAACGCAAAACGTTTTGCCATTTTTCGAAGTTATGTTCGAACAATAAAAACAGATATTTTGTCATGAAATAACGCAAACAAATAAATAAATTTCAAATTAAAATGCAGATCAAGAAGATCAAGTTGATCAGCTGTTTGCCCAAATCGTTAGTTCAAAAGTTAAAAATTGAAACAGACAATTGATTAAAGAAAGTTTTTAAATTGCATATTTTTAATTAAAAGCATGGAAAAATGTTACAAGCTTTTGCTTAAATAAAAAGAAAACATATTAAATTTAAATTGTGCATCATTTCATTTTGTGTTAAAAGTGCAGTTTCAATAAAATCAGCCAGATCGCTTCAGTATACACTAACGGTTTGAAAACGCCAAATTTCTAGCGTTTTCGTTTGTGAGAATACCTTTTTGGGGTTTTAAGCGTTTTGCGTTTTTCGGAACATGGGCGATAAATTTAAAAAAATTGCCTGTAGAAACGTTTGTCGCTCCTTATTAGATCTAACCCTTAAAAAGTAAAGTTTTACCACGATTTAGCTTACTGGCAGTTTTCAAAACCTGCTCTCCAGCTTAAAGGAATAGAACAATATTGGGCTACTGTTAAAGAAAAGTTAAAGATCCAATGTGAAACTGTAGTTCATGACATAAACAACTTTACTGAAATCAGGACACGTTGAACCTTTTACAACTTAGTCCAAATTCAAATGTTTAAACTTTCATAACATTTATATTGACAATAACAACATATACGGTTTCTGTACTGTAAGTCAGAAAAAAATAGTATGTGAATTCCTCACAACAATTTCTACGCAATAGAGAGTAAATACATATTATGTTTTTATATTGTGTTTTTATTTTGCCTGGAATGACTTACATGCAATAAAATTCTACATCCATTTTCTACTCACGATTCAAAATTAGCATCATCGTTGCTTAAACCGATTTAATTACAGATAAAAATAAAAAGAAATATTTTTTAATACATTATTTTTTAGATACAGAAATTTTAACAATACGAACACAACAAACAACTTAACACTTTACAATGTGTTAATGTTTATGCGTATGTAAGATACACCATGCATGAAAGTATGTACTGATTCCTGTTAAAAATATATGTATTTGGCAGTGCCGAATCTTATACACCCACCACCAATATTCAAGAGTTTAGATTCAATCTAAAAGTTTTTTTATCAATTCAGCCGATACACAAAACATAAAAGATCTTATGTGAAGCTCGGCCAACCAGCGCAATCGACACCATGGTGGGACACAAATAGTCCTATATATTAAGAGCTACTGTAACCTGGATAGACCATCTCAGGCAACATGATCAGTGGCCGAAAAGAGCTCGGAATATTTCAATATTTTATTCATGAAAGCGCATGGAAATTATAAAGAAGTCGTTGGGAATATTTTCCTTACCTGTCTTATAGTCCAGACATTAATCCAACCAATTACTCTATATTTCGAAGGATGCAGAGTGCTGTCTCTAGGATACACTTTAGAACAGTGTATCCCAAATTAGATTTATTCAGTTTTATTGTCGCAATATCCAGAATGATGGAACAATGTCATAACTAAGAATGGCCCACAATGTGGGTAAAATTATATTGTGCAAATGTTCCAAAATAAAAGCAAAAACTTTGAAAACATTCTGTCTTTTTTAAGCTAAACACTCCAATATATTTAAAGATTTTAACAAATATCAGGGTTGTCTTACGGACAGACTGACAGACATAGCTACATAGTCCTCGAAATCCATAGGGACCCAAAATATAAATACCTATGGTGTTGCAAACTAAATGACAAACTTAGAATATTATCTGGCGTGGGTATAAAAACAAAAAAGGAATGACATTAAAATGTACTTTTTAGATGTCATAAGTCGTTTACATGAATTTGCACCTTATAGCGTTACAACAATAACAAATAAAAAACATTAACAACACGTATGAAGGAACCAAACATAAACTCGAACTTAACATAAACATCATCATCATATGCATATTACAATAGAATATTCTCAAATATACACACACTCTCTCTCTCTTATTTACTTACATACAAAACTCCAGACTTAAACTAGAGAATTACAAAGAAAAAAAGGAAAAACGAATAACAAATACATTCATATTAAATACATATGTATATGTATGTAAGTGTTTATGTGTGTAAGTAAGTGTTGATGTACTACTTCTAGGTGAACAAAAGTACCATATACATAAGCATTTAAGTACACAAGCAACAAAATAATAGGAATGTGTGAGGAAGTACTAGAAGAGGGGAATTCTTTTTAATAGAAAACTCAGCAACAATACATTTATTTTTTTTAAACGTAGTTCAACACTATTTGGAAAAATAGCAGAAAAGTTTGTTAACAATTTATATGAAAGCTAAAAATGTGGCCAACTTTTATTTGGAAAAATAGACTAATAATACTTTAAAAAGTCATATAAAAAATTTAAAAATCTCAAATCCTTAATATCTTTGTAAAACTGAATAAAATCTTATCTTTTAGATGGAACTCAATGCGTAAAATTTAATAATAAATACTCCTTGTTCACCAACGGCCTTCCAAAAGTTTTAAATTTTTTTAAAATTCTAATGTATTCTGATGATGTTTTAATATTTTTGAGCTTCTCTTAATTTGTGGATCATTTATATCTCCAATCCGATCTCAACTATTTCTTTTTGTGGTGCAGTCAAAATTTACTGGAATTAAATTTAAAAAAATGTAAACTTATGCGCTTTTCAAGAAGTAATTACGAGCAAGAATGATAAAATAAAGATTACGCCATGCGCATGATTTCCCGTTATGTGACGTAGAAGTTCCATTCTAAGGGTTACCAAGAATGTTTCATGTGCTAGAAATAAAATTTCTTGCGAAAAAGGTATGATAGTTGGCAACCCTGCAGTTGAAATCACTTGGAGAGTTCTAAAAAATATTACATAAATAAATTTGGCATTGCGGTTGGTGATAAATTATATTTAATTAATTAAAAACGTTCATTGTCGTGTAAAAAAGTGCAAAAAAGGCTGTTTAAAAAAGAAAAACAAACAAAAAAAAACAACAACAAATATAAACATGAAGTGTGCAGAAGGTGTGACGTCACAGTTTCAACATGCGCAGAACATTTTAAAATTTTATGAGCGTTGGCGTAATCTTTATTTTATCATTTTTGATTACGAGTATATTCCTACCAATTATACTTTGGGTGATTACCGGCTTAAAGTTGTTGAACATTTTCTTGATCTGGGAATTTTACTAGACAACAAATTAAACTTTGTTTCGCACATTAACATGACGATAAATAAAGCTAGAGGTGTACTTGCATTTATAAAGCGATGGGCTAAGCAATTTTATGATCCCTATGTCACAAAACAACTTTACATTTCCTTAGTAAAAACTATATTGGAATATGGCTGTATTATCCGGGACACTTATTATAATATTCATATTCAGCGTATAGAGTCTGCTCTATTGTCTATGTGATTTATCTTGGGATCCTGATTTTAACCTTCCATCATACATTGATAGACTTAAATTGATAAAACTACTAACTCTATATAGTAGAAGAACTATGCTTAATGTAATATTTATGACCAATATAATTAATTGTGAAATCTGTTACTTTTAATGTTCCTCAATGATTTTCACGCCATTTCAAGCCACTGTATGTCAAACATGTTTGAACTAATTATGCCCAAGCTGACCCATTAATAAGAATATATTGGGAATTTAACAATCTATATGAAATAATTGATTTTTTTCTTGCAACAAATGTAATTAAACATAAAAAATTAGAATTTTATAAAGGTCAGTTCACAATTGGCAACCCAAAAAAAAACTGTAAAATATATCGTTATGGAGATGAAAATAATGCTATGGAAATGAAATTCACAAAGGATATGAAAAACCCTACGTCTTTTAGACGTATCGTTATATGTAACGCACAAAATAATAACGTTATCTTTCTAGGGTTAAGACATCAATTTTAAGACATTTGTTTTATTGCAACAGAAAAAAATAACGGTTTTTCATACAAGTCTCAGACAAGTAAAGCCCGAAACAAGAGGCAGGAAGCAGAAACAAGGACAGTTTGATCAGTGTTTAATTTCAAAGAAACCCATTTTGGTCTTCTTAAATACCCAAAGATTTAACGATGTGCAATTTCGGTTATTTTTGATCATCTGTTGTCGGTTCTATATATTCTTGGGTCCTTTCTACTCATGACATGGTCACATTAACACATTATATGTGCTGCTGTCTCTTTATGTATGTTAATGGTGTAAGTCTATTGGCTAAAATACAATTATTTAACTTACTTCAGGGTTAACAGCAAATTATATTTGAGTTGAAAAATACTTTCATACACATAAAAAGAACAATCTGAACATTCAGAATCAAAAACGAAAAAAAAAAAAAAACAAAACATAAATAAAATTTACAGTTTATGTGTTTTTCCACAACAGTTTTCATTGCTCTAAAGAAGAATATTAATGGAGTTTTCATGTTTATAATCTCATTAGTAGAAAGGATGAAAAAATGCTTGTAATGTTATGATTTTTAACTAATACGTTTTTTTTATTGTCATCTGTTTGTGTGTGTTTGTTTACGTGAGTATGATTTTGGTAGATGTAACTATTATTGTTGTTATGTGTTGGTTAACAAAACGCACACATTATCATTGTATAAACATAAATATTCATATACATGTGATGTTATATAAGTATCTAGTTGTTTTATTACAAACATCAACATGATTTTTGTGTCATTTTTATAACCACCACCAAAATCATGGTGGGGGAGGGGTATATTAAGTTTGTCATTCTATTTGTGACACATTGAAATATTAGTCGTTAATCCAAAAAATATATATGTATGTATATACTAGAGATGCCAAACGGGATTGGTTTTTCAAATTCCGGGACTCGGGATTTCATGAATGAATCCCGGGATTAGGATTCGTTTTGCAATCAACGTTCTTAATTAATTTCTAATAACAAACATTTCTATATCATTATCAAGTTCACTCTTCAATTTTGGTTTTTGCGTTGAGTAGATCATACTTCTTTTTTTGGTTTCTTTTAAAGAGAAATTTCACCAGATCAATTTTTGATATCTCTCTGAGCATAAATAAAAGGGCAACATGAACAGAGATTCATATCACTGCCAGTCAGATTTTTTTTTTACCTACTTCGTCAAAACAGTTGACAGAAATCGCCAAAATTAAAAAAAATTTAAAAAAATGTCGCCAGAGCCAAATTTCTAAAATTAACATTTAATTTCTATTTATGAAAATTATAAATAATATTTATTTTTACTTTTTCAGTCAGTTTATTAACATATAATAAACATAAAATTTAGGTCAATACAGATATGATATCTATGTATGTATGTACATATGTATGTAATTTTAATCACACACATATATTTATAAGGTCGTAAACCTGTTTTTCACACACTTCATCTGTATCATTTTTATCATTGTACATTATATTAGCATTAAATATTTTTAAAATATTTTGTGTAGATCCCAGTAAAAACTTTACTTACATTCTTAATTTTATTGACTTGCAGAATTCATTATTTCGTAGCTTTATTCGCCACTTTTTGTATTACTAATTATATATAAAAGAATTACTTTATATGTGTCTTACGATATCAAAAAATTTTAGTTTAAATAAATAGATTTTAAGAAGTTAGTCTGCTTTCACACGTTCTAATTCAGACTCTTCAGGGCAAGTATTTTTGGGGGAGAAGGGAAAAGAAAATAAAAGGTATACATACTTGATGATACTAACCAATTTTCTTATTTCCATTTGTTTTCTTCTTTTATTTTCTCCGTCTTATTCTACGCGAAGTTGATTGCATAAGAAAATAAAAACTTGACGGTAAAGAGTACGAAAATTTAAGATATGCGTGTGAACGAAATGGCAAGTTCAAAAAAGAATTGAACAAAAACTGATCAGCTAAAACTGAAACGTGTGAAACAGCACTTATTTGATTATAAATCTGAATTAATATAATTTTGCAATAAGTTTCCTTAATATTTTGTTTTTATCATTCTACAACTACATGTTTTATAAACCTTTTAAGTATAAAAATAAGTTGTTAATTTTTTGGTGATAAGTGGCAAAATTATAACGGATTACTTTTGCAACATTGCGAACAAAAATAAGTACTTTTTGTAGTAGATTTGTAAGCAGTCTGGTCGACAATTTCCTATTACATTTTAACTTACTCCCTAGCCTACGATGTCGAACGATAACGTTCGCTTAGATAAGACTTCGACATCGTGGGCCAGGGGGTTAATTTGTAAGTGAAGTTTGTGCTGGGGTACAAATAAGTTGCAACAAAGTTTTAGTACAATTCATAATTGAAAACACCCTTTCAATCGTTGCTAGTCGGAATGATGAACATATTAAGAACTGTCAAACCAATATATTTAACATGAAATGTTCCCGCTGAATCGCTGTAGTTGTAAGTTTACAAGCCAGAAATCTATTAAGTGTGTTTGCATTACTACTTCAAAATACTACTTCTAATTAAACTCGCCTACAGACACTTTGAGACCTTAAAAGCAAACACCAAATAAACGAACTCCAGGGCCTAGCTGAACTTTTTATATTTTTCATGGATTTAAATTAAACATATTCATTTTCATTATCAACTTCTAACTCGCTCCCAATATCACAATCATCGTTTTCATCCATCAACCTCATTCTGAATTTCTTTTTCTATATCATTGGCAATTGCCTCTGCTAATTTGTCATATTTGTTAGGGTCAGATTGTTTAACTGTTGCAAAGGCTTTGTCTACTTCAGTACTCCTTGTAACAGTTATTAACCGCCAACACAACACTAAAAAAACTAATTTCTGAAACGTACAAGTACTTTTTATATAAAACACAAAATATAAAGTTATAAATTATTTTAACCTCTTTATACCCTACACCACCATAGTGGGGAGGGTATATTGGATTTGTGCTGATGTTTGTAACGCACAGAAACATTGGTCCAACACCCATTTTAAAGTATACGGATCGGCTCAGAATCACTTTCTGAATCGATTTAACGATGTTGGTCTGAAGATATTTCGATAAAATTTGGTACGTGATATTTTTTTAGCGTAAGGACAGACGGGACTGAAACTGGTAAAAATCGTTCCATTATTTCACCTAGCCCCGATACAAATGTCCTCCCGAAATTGAGGTTTACCGATCATAAATGTTTGAATTATGCAAGTATCCCAACAAATTTCACCACAAATAAGTGGTAAATAAAGCCAAATCACATCTCGAAATTTTGTGCAGATCGGTCCATAATTACACGTAGCTCCCATATAAGCCCCACTTCCGAAAATCCCTTTAAAGAGCATAAATCTCTCAAAAATGTTGGTATCCAAATAATATTTAACACAAATATATTTCATATGTATACAAGCAAGACAATGCAGTTTTATTGTGAACGGTCCATAACAATTCGAAAATCCCTTATAAGACCCTCTTCGTAATTCACTTTAACCTTCATAAATCTTTTAAAAATATTTATATCGAAACAAAGTTTAACACATATAATATTCATATTCACAGAAAACATGACACAAAATTTTTGGATGATCGTTGCACAATGGATTATATATCTCCTATAAAACGCCAATTTCTGAAAAACTGTTTTATACATATATTGAGTGTAGGGTATTATATGATCGGGCTTGACAACTATACTTTCTTACTTCTTTTCTTTTGTTTCGATTTTATGTGCGGCATTCTCTTCTGGTGTTACAAACATGTTGAGAGTAATTACCACGTCCAGAGATACAAAATTTTAAGTTAAAAATGTTGCATCAATTAAAACTTAGCCTGTGTCAACGGATTTCCACATTTTAATATTGAAAATTCTCCATATACTTCAACATTATTTTAAAAATCTCTTGAGATATACAAATATGTAACGGCTGGTTAAATTTCAAGGGCCGATGTTGATTTTGAATAAAACACAAACTATTTAGGAAATTATTGTAATTTTATTTTATTATGATATATTGGTATTACTCAATTATGTGTGGAACAAAATATCGGCCAAATAGGCGCCGCGACCACGGCGGCACACCTCCATCCGATGGTCCAAATTTTCGATGACCCTGAGGCATAATGGAGGTTCTATGCTGTTAATGTGCCGAATTATCTCATCCTTTAGCTCTTGAATTGTTGCTGGCTTATCGACGTACACATTTTCTTTCAAATAACCACAAAGAAAAAAGTCCAACGGTGTCAAATCACATGATCTTGGCGGCCAATTGACATCGCCATTACGTGAGATAACACGGCCATTGAATTTGTTGCGCAAAAGAGCCATTGTTTCGTTAGCTGTGTGGCAAGTGGCACCGTCCTGCTGAAACCACATATCGTCCACATCCATATCTTCCAATTCGGGCCATAAAAAGTTCGTTATCATCTCACGATAGCGAACACCATTCACAGTAACTGCCTGACCGGCCTCATTTTGGAAAAAATACGGCCCGATGATGCCGCCAGCCCATAAATCGCACCAAACAGTCACTCTTTGTGGGTGCATTGGTTTTTCGACAATCACTCTTGGATTCTCATTCGCCCAAATGCGGCAATTCTGTTTATTGACGAATCCACTGAGGTGAAAATGTGCCTCATCACTGAAGATGATTTTCTTCGAAAATTGATCATCCACTGTTGCCATTTCTTGCCACCATTCTGCCCATTCACGACGTTTGGAATGGTCAAGAGGCTTTAGTTCGTGAGCCAATTGCACCTTGTAAGGGTGTAAATGCAAGTCTTTATGCATAATATTCATCAACGACGAGCGTGAGAGGTGCAATTGTTGGGCACGACGACGAGTTGAGGTTTACGGCTCTTCAGCCACACTATCGCGAACAGCAGCAATATTTTCTGCAGTACGAGCTGTACGAGCATGCACTGGTGTTCTCACATCTTCTACAGACCCGGTTTGGCTCGAATTTTTCCACGATTTTTGCGATTGTACGCACATTTGGACGATCAAATTGACCAAAAAAATCACGAAGTGCACGATATGCATTTTGATTTGAACGCCCATTTTCATAATAAGTCTGGATAACTTTAACACGTTGTTGGATTGTGTATCTCTCCATGGTTCAAATTGATTAAGTCTGAAATATAGAAATGACAAATAAAATTCGGAAAAAAGCTTGGCGTTTAGGTGTGGTTCACATTCAACATCGGCCTTTACAATTTAATTAGTCCATTTCCATAAGTATTTTGTTTACTTAAGTTTCAAACTCAGCTCCACAATCAATTGCATCTGATGAAAGAAATGAATCGGCTAAATTGCTAGATGATTTTAAAACAGATCAACATTCAATGTTGCATGTATTTTTTTGTTGACGTTAAATGTGGTAGTCACCACAAAGTTAAAGTTAGTACCCAGTATATATGTTATTATGTTATTCTAAGCATGTCCGTTTGTATGTTCGTAAATCGAATTTGAACTCTTCAGATTACCAAAGTTATTCTTTTTCACATCATTGAAAATTAAGAAGCTGCATTTTTGCCAACACTTAATATTTAAAAAGCATAGTACTGAACAAATTTAAGTATGGCTAAAAAACTTGCTATTAAAGGAAAAAAAGCTTCTGTAGCCCCTTTCTGTATTATAAAATTTTTCGCATCGTAAAATTTTTCACATACAACGAGTCAAAAAGAATAGGAGTGGAAGGATGTGAGAAAAACTGTTTCTGTAACAATATTTTACGAAGAGTTTCTCACAAGAACTATAAAAATAATTCACGTTTAAAATTGATGCGAAAAACACACAATTCAAAATATTGTTACGTTTTTATCTTTTAAAAACAGTGGTTTATTTCCTTTAAATAAACCGGATTACTTTTAGTTGCAAAATAAAAGTGTCAAGTGTCAAATTTGAATAAAATATAACCACCAGTCTTTATATATTTAAATTTAAAACAAACGAAAGCACGACGAATAAAATATTTCATTCGTTCAAAAGAAATATACATATGTATGTATAAGAAACAGAAAAATTTTGAAAATTTGGAAATTGAAACTAAAAAAGGTAAATATACACAAACAATTATGTGCTTATTTATGTAAAAGCAATGTATAATAATGATGAAAACATATTTTTTTATTATTTAATATAATTTTTCAAAAATACACAAATATGCAAAAAATTTGGTTTGTTTATAATGTATATCCAGCTGTTTATTTTTTTGCCCTTAGTAGGGTAGCCATTGTTTATAGTAAATTAAAATATTCAATATAAACTAAAGTAAACAAAACAAACAAATATATTTACATATTGGCAATACTATGATTTGACACATTGTTAATTTATACGTCCATAACGCAAATTAAGACGAATAGAAAGAAAGCGCGTTACATAAACGCAAATTGTTACGTTATCGTTGACATTACGTTCAATTTCGTTTAACTTCTAACGTGTAACATAAGCAGGCTGTTAGTCTATTTATACACCAATCATCATTTGTGGATAGTTCGAAGCTAAGATACTAGAATGTTCATGACCACTAAAAACTTAATGCTGTCATATTGCTCAGCTATGTGCAAAACAGGGTGTTATCAATGGGCCATAACCATAGACAAACACTAAATTCGGTTCTATTTGAAAACAACTTTAAACTTAAAACCTACTTTTAATTATTTTGTAACTATAGTCAAAATTTAAGGTCGTTTTAAGTTAAACCGACTTTAACTGGGTGCCACCTCATATGTAGAAAATTATTTCATAAAGACTGCACAGAAAAATACGCAAGTGGCAGCTTTAAATAGCTGTCATTGAAAATTGAAAAGAAAAACAAAATCGGCAAAATAATAAAATTAAGCGGAAAAATTTAAATTTTGCGGTGAAAAAATGTAGAAAGTAAGATTAATATCATAATTAGGATATTTTGGCGTTGATTTTTTAATAACTCTTTACAGGAACAAAAAAAAAACAAAGAGAAAGAGACGCGAATTTGGCTACTGCAGAAAGAGAATATTTGCGAGAATATTGCACCTGGATATTGTCGCACACAAAGGCAGCGACACTTCTATGATTCTTTAAAAAACACATAGAAAATAATCCGGGCTGCTATGGCTTCCGCAGGCTATGATCGTGAAATTATATTATATTTTTATACACATCCAGTTTTTGTTCTTTGCATTAACAGACAGCTGGTTGATTTTAAAGTGATGTTAAATTATTTAAAAGCAACTTCATTCAACTGGTTTTAAATTAAAAGTAGGTTTTAGCGGTTAAAGTATAGTTTTACGTGTCTATAGTTAAAGTAAAATGTACTTTTAAAAAAAGTCAACTTTTTAACTATTAAAGTACACTTTTTTTGTGACCAATAATATGTATAAATTGAAACTTCTACAAATGCAAATGTTGCTAAACAAGTTGTATGTTGATAAACATGCCGTATGTTGATAATGATGTTGTATGTTGATAAACATGCTGTCTGTTGATACCGGCCGTTAAATTTAAATTAAAATACAATCTCGTAACAATATATAGATAAGGTAAGTAGCAAAAAGTTTAAATAAAATAATTATATGTTATTTTTATTTTTTTTATTCTTATAGAAAATAGAAACATTTCTAAACAATAACTAGTAAGAAACTATAGTCGGTCAAGCCCTACACCCAGTATATGTATATGATCTATTATGGACCGGTCATCCAAAAATTTAGTGTCATGATTTCTGTGAATATAAGTATTATGTATGTTAAACATTATCTCGATATAAATACTTTTAAAAGATTTATGGATGTTAAAGTTGATTACGATCTATTATATGGGAGTTTCGACTAATTACGGACCGACCATTATAAAATTAGGTGTCATCATTTCTGTATATTATTTGTGTCGAATTTTATTTGATTACCAAAATTCTTAAGAAATTTATGATCGTTAAAGTGATTTTGTGAAGTGGGCCATTTATGGGAGCACGACTAATTATGGAACGATCATAATAAAATTCTAACGTATTGCTTGTATACATATGAAATGCGTTCAATATTATTTCGATACCAACATGTTTGAGTGATTTACGCTCTTTAAAGTGATTTTCGGAAGTGCGCTAATTATGGACAGATCACAATGAAATTGTACCGTATTGTTGGTATGAGACATATTTATGTAAATTATTATGTGGATAACGACATTTTTGAGTGAGTTATGCTATTTAAAGTGATTTGCGGAAGTGGGCCTTATATGGGAGCTACGACTAATTACGGACCGTAATTTGTAGAGCACATAATTTGTAGATGTGATTTGTCTTTAGGTACAACTCATTCTTGATGAAATTTGTGTGGATACTTGAATAATTCAAACATTTATGATCGGTAAACCCCAATTTCGGGTGGACTTTTGTATGGGAGCCAGGTGAAATAATGGACCGATTGCCACCAGTTTCAATCCCATCCGTCCTTGGGCCTAAAAAATATTGTGTACCAAATTTTATGGAAATATCTTCAAAATTGCGACCTGTACTCTGCGCACAAGCTTTACATGGACAGCCAGCCAGACGGACGGACGGACGGATGGACATCGTTAGATCGACTCAGAAAGTGAGTCTGAGCTGATCGGTATACTTTAAGGTGGTGTTGGAGCAATATTTCTGTGCGTTACAAACATCAGCACAAATCCAATATACCCTCCCCACTATTGTGGTGTAGGGTATAAAAAACAGAAGTTAGTGGAGCGCATGTCCTCTATTCTAATGGGTTGTGGTATAAAAGTTTTTTTCACATGTAGGGACGTCATGTAGGGACTGACATATATCATTGAACAGAACAAGAGGTGTGTGTCTGCTTAAACGATATAGATCTCTAAATCACTGATCCGGTATTTTGCATGGGTCAGTTGCATCCCTTACAGCCATACCTTAATACCGATGGAAAGCGGAACGTATTTTTACGCTGAGCTTTAGCGCTAAAACCCCATGCCTAAACAAAAGCGGAACGTTATATCATAAAAATAAAAACAGGGTTATCAAACAAATAAATAAAACGATCCTGTTTATTGTAACTGCTGGACATTGTTGTTTTATTTCTCTTTTTTTTCGTTTTGTTTTCTTTTGCAACTAAATTCACTGTGAAACGCCTTGTCGAAACCCGATTTTCCAATAGAAAAGCGTTACATGTATGAGCATGAGATATGTTGACATTTAAAAAACGTTTTCCATCGGTATTTAGGTATGGCTGTTAGTTGTTGGCGATAAAGCGCCAACATGTTTCACCGATCACGCTGTTCAGCGCCAGTTAGCGTCATACTATAAATTTGTTTTTTTGTTTTTATTTATTTAAATAATTTTATGATTATTTTTTATTTTATTTAAATAATAAAACACAATTGTTGTATTTTAATTTGTTTAGCCTTTTACCGTTTTTTTCTTTGTTAATGTTTGGCTTGCATATGACACTTACTGACTGGAAATATTCCAATAACAACGTAATCAGCATTGTCTCTTTTCGCACTTAAGTACAGAAACACTTTTTTCTCACAAAATGAGAAACAATGGCATTTTTTGTTTCGCATTTCATGTGAGGAGTTTAACATTGCGCGAAATCCAGAAAGGAGTTACTGAATTGTAATCGTATTCATTTTACTCATTCTAAATTAACTTAATGGAAAATATTACGTACATGTACATATAAATATATGTAAATAATTTCTTAATTTTAAAACACACATCATTTTAATACAAATTTATACATATTTCCCAAAAAAAAACTTCAAAGTTCATCATAACATAAATGAACTTTGAAGTGAGAAAAGAATAAATGTGTTACTATTACAACTTGAAAACAGACAACAATGTAATACACAGTCGCAAGTAAATATAAATTATTTATGTTTTTTATATGTATGTATGCAGGTACTTTAATAGCGAGTTTTTATTGAAATAAAACCGCATAAAATTATTAAAAAGCTTAACCTAAAGACATTAATAAAACATCCTTGCAATCACGCTTACTGGCTGTGTGTCTGGTTGTATTAAAGGTGTAAGAAGGATGATTTTCAGCAACAACTCAGACAAATTCAAATGTTAATTTACACAAAACGAATGGAAGCAGAAAAAAGCTGATTTTACAAATGGAAACTAAAAGAAACGATAGAAAAATACAACATCTAGCATCAAGTAATTTGCACATTTCTTTTACTACAATACACAGCCATTCTAGACGATGTCTGCTGACATTTACCTTTTCATGCAAATCTTTACAAAACCATAACAGCCGCCACGTCACCACAGCAATACAAAGTATAAGAAATACAAAATTTTTAAAAAGCATACAGGAAACAGAGTGTGAGATGTTGTTGCTGTTGTGCGCCTTTCTTCATATTAATGTAAATTATGAGCTGAGTTGTGTTAAACATTTATGAATGTTTTTTAAACCTTTTAATCTGTGTACACATCTTAAGACTCTATGGTTGGATGATTAAATGAATAGTTGATGCGTTTACTGTGTTAATGCTGCATACTGTGGCTATACGTAGTATTCCTTTGCCATTTCCGTTGCCTCTTTTCGTTTCAAGCGAAAATACATAAGGGTCATTTAATGTCTAAACCACAATTTATAATGTGAATGTAAGTAGATGATGAACAAGTTGAAGAGCAGAAGAGTAAAAGCAGAAGAAATGAATATGAACAATTTTGTAGAAAGTAAGTTGTGCAAAGTAAAGTACACTCTACCATAAAATGTGACATCAATTTATTATAGTTAGAAAGTTTGCCTTTAATAAAAGTTTTCTGATCAGTTGAGTTAAAGTTTGTCGGTGGAAGTTTCAAAATATAATCCCCTTAAATGCATTTATTAATTATGAAGACAATTTCAGAAATCTTTATTGCATTTAAATAAAATAGTAACAATTTCTCAGCACCATATGCACCCTTCAATTTATAAATCCTCTCTACAAGTCGACCTTGACCATTCACAGATAGAACTACAAGTTATTTAAAATTTAATAAAATGCATAAACTACCATGAGTTCAAATGCAAGTGGTTAACAAAAAATTTAACAAACATTTTACCTGCAGTTCATATACAAAAAAAAACCAGGTATTTATAGCTTTTAAGTCCTCCCACAAAAACAAAAAAAAAAAATGGAGAACACCCCTCAACTTCATTATGTATAGTACAATATTTGCATAATATTCAGCAAAGGAACAAATATATGAAAATTAAAAAAAAAACACACACACACAAAGTATGAAAAGAAAATAAGTTATAAATATGTCTACGCTCTTAATGGTTCCATAGTAAAAATTAAAAGTACCTCAAAAATTGCATCTACCTGCGAAAGGGTGGCAGCAGAAAACACATTGGCAGTTGTGTTTATATGTTAACATGAGTGAGCGCATAAAATATACACATTTATTTATATGCATAGAACTATGCGAAACCAAGCTTTCCATAAATTAATATGAATATAAAAATTCATTTTAAATACAACCTGCTGCTACCGGTGCTGTGGCTGTTTCTGCTTAGATTTAAGGTAGAATAAAACTAAATGCAGTTAATGAATTCATGAACCCTATTCACTTTTATACTGAAAAACGATGACAACGAAATATAATGGGTTTTTTTACACAAAGAACAAAACAACACAAACGCAGTATCAAATATCCATATAAAAACAAAAACTCATATAAAATTAGAAACTTTTGCTCTTGAATCTTGGCTTAGTTGCAGGAAGAAAACGGAGCACACATTAAATTTACCTAAAGTTACATATGCTTCAACATCCTCAACAGACAAGGCAACGTGTCATACTTTTCGGAACAGTGTTTTTAGATGGAAAATATTGTTACACTTAGAAACTATGAAATTTTTTGAACAGTTCAGAAAAATAGTTGTCGCTTGACAAAAAACAAAACTAGAATTGCATAATATATAGGTAATTATTCTATTCAGAGGCAAATCATGATTATTTAAATTAATTAAGACGTACTTGGTATTTGCGTTACAGAAATCATTCTAAAAATATATCAAGCCAAATGGAATGGAAAGTCTACAAATGTACGTTGGAAAGCACAATTTTTTTATTACTTTTATTTAATTATTTTAGCTTTATTAAAGACGAACTAACAACAAGTCCCAATTTACACGACGGTTTAGGTATCATATTGAAGGCTTAATACAAGGAGGCGCACAAGTAATCCTCTTATCAGAAAATGCTATAAATTTTGCGATTGGCCCCTAATGTCAGTTCTGTTTTGACATTTGTGTAGTAAACACATGCGAAATACACGTTAATAAAAAATGTTACGCTACACTGTTTCAGAACGCGGAATATTGCTGACTATTTATTTGACCAATAATCGGTCGGTGACTTTTTCAAAAATAATCATGAGTGATGAGGCCCATTTCTATCTTAGCGGGTACGTAAATAAGCAAAATTTACGCTTCTAGGGCACTGAAAATCCGCGTGTAACCCACGAAGAGCCATTACACCCGCTCAAAGTCACTGTATGGTGTGCTGTTTTCGCTGAAGGAGTCATTGGACCTTTTTTCCTCGAAGACGTCGCGGGCCAAACGGTTACTGTGAATGGTGAGCGCTACAGAGCAATGATCATCGAGTTCTTTTTGCCGCAACTTGATGAATTGGGTAGGAAAACATGTGGTTCCAACAGGACAGTGGAATGGCACACACTGCACGTGCCACAACCGATATGCTGAAGGATGCATTTCCCGGGCGCCCAATCTTCCGTTTTAGCGATTTGCAAATCGCCTGATTTGACCACTCCTGACTTCTTTTTGTGGGGCTTTTTAAAGTCGCAGGTTTATGTCAACAAGCCTCAGACTCTTGCAGCTCTTAAAGACAATATCCGTCAATGTGAGGACCTATCGCCGGAAGTTTTGGCCAAAGTGATGGAAGATGCCATAAAAAGGGCTCAAATGGTAATAAACTGTGGCGGCGGCCATTTACATGACATCATATTCTCGACTTGATGTAAAAAAAATTAAAAGACCAAATAAAAATAATCTACAAAAAGAATCAAAGTTTTTCATTTTTTGTTTAATTACAGCCAAAAAACATCGGAAGTTTACTTTTGCGCCACCTTGTATAACATGAAAAATAAGAAGTATATTTCTATTGCCATCCGGGGTAGCTCTTGTTAATGATTTTGTCAATACCAGGTGCTTTCTTGGAGTTTAAATCAATAATAGCCTTTTCGATCTCTCGAATCTCAAAATGTAGGGGTACAGCTGCTACTAAATGGCGTGTACCTGGTGGCAAGTCAATTATTTCATTTGATGTGTTTGCCATAAATACTTTTTTTAAAACATTAAAAAATTGATTCCCTTCAGTGTCATTTCTTACCTAACGCAAGGGGGCTTATAAAAGGTCCGCCATCTAACTTTTTTTTTAACTAGTGCTTATTTCGTGAATTGTAACACTTAGTTCATGTCTGATTTGACAGATAATTAGTTTTATCCTTCCGCTGACAGTTTTTTTAAGATTTTTAGTTTCTCGGCATAATCAGTAATCTAATTGCAGAGTTGCGTCCAGACATTCTAAATATTTATTTAGCGATTCTGTTTTCCGATATTCGGGACGATTCCTCTTTTATATTTTATCATTTAAAAGCCGTTCGACATCTGCAAAATAATTATAATAATTATATTTGAATTGTCGGAAAGTTTCGGCAGCAAGTTGAGCAGCCAGTTAGGAGCTCAATTGCGTACATGTTCTTACTTTGTGCACTTGTTATTGCGTTAAAATTAAAATAGTAAAGAAAATTAAAAAATTACTTTTGTAATTTATTTTATGTTTAATATTTAACAAAATAAATTTTAAATTAAAACTAAGAACAAAACATACATAACTAAAACAACTCGCATGTACTCATTTTGTACTCTCCAACGATTTTTTAATTAATTAATTTGGAATACTCTCTTATTCGCTCTGAACCAGCTTGAAACTCTGAAAATTTGTCTAAAAATAGTTGGAGTTAATAGATATATTCAAACTGTCTATTCACGATTGGCCACAAATTTTGAATCGAATTGAAGGGGGGACTTCAATGCTCGCTAAGCCATTCTGTCACGATTTTGAATGCGTGATTTGAGTCACCATGCAGCTGAAAACTATAAAGTCGGGAAGATGAGTTTGCAAAATATGCATATAATCTTATTTTCTTCGGTTCTTTGCAGTGGTCCGATTTGCCACCATGTTAAGAAACCCCATATCAAGACGTTTCTTCCATTGTGCTTCATTTCATTTACATAGTGTCTTTAAATTATTTGGGTTGTTCGGCGAAGCAAATCTTATTCACCTTCAGATTCAAAATGATTAAATTTGGATTCGTCTGACCATATAAGATGTTTTTAATCATCTACTGTCTAATCTGAGTACTTAGAGTTAAATCTTTTGTTGTTCGTAAGTTATCTCTTTTCATTTGTGTCATGATAAGTGCATCCACATATGTTGATAACATTTTGCGACCTGTGATTTGTGGTTTGGGAACAATATAGCGCCCACACTTTTGTCGTTGCTAGAATATTATCATCAATGACTTTTGACATTTTCTTTATTATTCATTATAATTTGATTGTTATTGGATAATTTGCAAAAAGTGTTTACCACATGCAATTAAGTTAATATCAAACTAATGTTTTTTTCAAGTTCTAAACAAATCTAAGCACACCAAAAACATACAAATCTTACTGGAAACTTTGATAATTTTGTGCAAATATTTAAAAAAACACTCTGGTGCAATATTAAGTAAATGAAAGTTTTTTGTACTTAGTGTTTATATGCCGAATATTAATATTATTTTCGATTAAACCAAAAATAAATGACAAAAAACAATTATTAAATTTTATTTATAGTTTTAATTTTATGCAATGCAAAGTGCATAGTAAACAAACATATACTCACTTGAGCTCCGCAATATATATGAGAAATAAATATATCTTTGACAATGAACATAATAGATGCAATGAAACGAAGACCTGTTTCAAAGTCTTTCAAACACAAACAGGACTTATTTGAAAGGAGGATATCATCGTTGGTAAAAACGGCTTTCAGAAATTTATTTTCTCGTTTTTTCATTCATTTGTTCCGAACAAAAATTTTGAGCGGAGAAAAATTTGTTTGCTGAGAGTTTTTTGCAGCATTTCGAACGATTTTTCGGGAAAATCAAAACTGTCAAACAAAATCTATTAGTTTTAAAAGTGGTAATACTGCGGTCATTGCTTTATTTTGCGTTAGTTTTTGTGTGTCAAAAAATAAATACTAAATTATATTAAAATATTGTGTATAGTTTTCAAAAAGAATTTACAAAAATTTTAATGAATAAATGAAACGAATAATATAATTTCACAAACACTATACATAGATAGCAAACACCATATTGATAACTCAGTTCATTTTTGTCTAGCCAAATTATAATATTATACCAAAGAGTTGCTCGTAAAAGATATTCTATCTATCTCTCTCAACTTCAGATGAAAAAAACCTTGTCCGAATAAACAATTTGTTCAGAACAAAAAAATTTCATCGAATAATTGAAGACTCATGCTTTTGCCATTTCCTTCTATATAATAACACTTAGTTTTCAATATATGTCCCCGCTTCACCACGGTTTTACATTGCACACAATTTTCTGCAAATGCTGTGAGCCGCCTATGCTTACAAACAAGCAGTAACATTATTGTCAACAACTTTATATAAACACATGAAAAAAAAACCGAAAACAAAAGAATAAAATTCACGTACAGTCCTTACACACACGCAGCCACCCATACAGAAAATATCGTAAACTTAACGAGCAACACACCGACTGTGCAACATTATAATAAACGTAACGCATCATAAATCTCTAGTAATTATACACATTTTTTGCTAGTTTAATAGTATGTTTATATTGCATACACTTAGGCTGTATGCAAATGTATGCATACATAAACTTCAGCATACCCTGGCATACAACGTACGCATGTATGCATGTATGTATGTGGTGCTTGCAGTTTGGTACGCTGTTTACTTGTGTAGGAAGTTATATGTACGTATATACATACATAAATAGTGTGCGTGGTAGGGAACAGCTAAAATGCAATGTTTAAGTTGAACTTTTTTTCTTTTGTTTTTCAGACCAAATTTTAAAAACAACAAAAGAAAGGTTGAAATGTGAAAAAATAAGTTGCTCGCTTACAAGTTCACAGATTTTAGAAAAGGAAATCAAATCACAACCATATTGTGTAGAGAGTGGAAAGAAAGTTTTGTCATTACCAAAATAAATTCCGATGTTATTATGATTACTTATAGTAGCTTAAAGGTATAGGTGAATGTCAGCACCGTATCAGAGCGTAGGAAGATATGGTGTAAAAAATAAGTTTTGAAATAAACCTTTTCCAAAATATTATATTATTGTTGGTTTTGCATTTTAATTTGATCTGGTTATAATTATGAATTTTAAGAGTAGAAAAAAGGTTTTCTTTGTATCCAATTGATACACAGTAAGTATTTCGGTAGCTATAGTTGAGATTGAGTAAAAATTTCAGAAAAAAAGCAAATTAACTTAACCCTAATCGTACTGACAACTTTTTATACGTTGACTACTGATAAGGATAGCCGGTACCTGTTTACGTTAATTTTTTAGTAACTGTTTAAATATCTATACAATCCCTCGCATTGTAATTCCGGGTACCCCAAAATTCATATTTTAATGAAAAATACAAATTTTTTGTATGTGTACGTAGTTTTGGCATTCTCAACCAGAAAAATGCAGCAGATTTACCAGCTTTAAAAGTGGAGCCTCGAAGTTTCATTTGATTTCATTAGAAGAGTTAGATGCATTTATAGGAATTTTATTGGTGATGGGTTTAAATGACGCCCGCGATGATCCTCCTTTAGCTCTTTGGGAAAACTACGCTTCTCCACGATATAAAGCGTCATTAAGTCGAAACAGATTTCAACAAATAATTCGTGTAATATGTTTTAACAATGCTGCTTCTATTTCTGATATTTAAAATATCCTAACTAAGAACCTACAAATAAAAACTATAATCCTATTATTATTATATATTAAATTTCCATTTCGTGGCCGTACCGGATTCACACAATATATTTCAAACCAGCTACATACGGAATTAAACTATTTTGCTCTCCTTTGAATGCAATTATTTATTCAGGTAAGCCATCTGTGTGGCAAAATATTGTTTTAGCTTTGTTAGATTTTTACAAAGAATCCGGAGCAACTTATAATTTTTTACGTCACTTTCTTAAGCTAATCGACTTCAAATGAGTGTAAAAAGTCTTGATGGTACTATTCGTCGAAGCAAAGCGTGTATTGCGCAGGAGCTACTCCCAAGCCCAACGGATAATGTAGGAACGACACGATATGGTTTTAGTAAGAGCTTTTGGGGACCGCTCGAGGGGACCGGCTGTTAATGGAAAGGAAGAAATAAATTATGTTACAATAAAAACAAAAGGCGGGGTAGATGTTATCGACCAAGTGATGTCGAAATATTGCTCTTAACGTAAAACAAATGGATGACTCTTGGCTCTTTTTTTAGTATGGTTGACGTGACTGCTTTGGGTGCATTTTGTAGCATTTCTCTAGCCTGAATCCAAAGCTCGAAGCTCCCGTTGTGGTTTGACATAACTTAGCGTAGAATTGGCAACTGAAAATATGAAAAAGCACCAATAATAATCATTAGTGTGACCATACACTAGTCAAATATATGCCGAAAAAGACGTAACCACTAAATAGAATATATTTATTTATTTAAAAAAAACTTTGATAATTTAGGACGAGACACAACAAATATTTAGTTTTATTTTATTTGATGCTGTTTGATCTTGCAAAACTCTTGTAAGAGTAAACAACGTCAAACAAATTTGTACTTAAACAAGTGGTTACGCTTTTTTTGACTAAATATTTGTCATATGTGACCATGTGTGATACCGTCAAAGTTAGATAAAAACAATTTTATTAATTCTATATATACAGGGCACCGGCCGTATTAGGAGGGTAAGGGATGTTTGACTTTCAGTAGCTCCACAGCCGACCAAAACACACCAGGAATACTTAAAATGCTGAAAAACTTTAGAAAATGATTAGCTTAAGAAACTTGTGGAACCTCAACTTTGTATCTTTTATTATTTAAGAGATATTTTAATTTATATAACTAAACCTTTAATGAGATATTTGTAATGAAGTTAATTAAAAACGCTAATAATAAATAATAAAACATTACAAGTTTACTTATCCATTTCAATAATCTGTATTTTAATCATTACAATGCATATAAAGTAAATTACAATTAATTGAATCAAAGCTTTTAATTGTTTTAAATTAATTTCATTAATTATTTATTCATTTCATAATAACTGTGCTTACATATTAAACATACATATATAATTAAATTCAAATATATTAATAACACTTAAATAAATATTAATCATACGCATCGTATATCTTTAATGTACAGCCATTCAAGTGTGATAAATATTATGAATAAAAAATATTACAAATGTAAGGCCGCTTTTTCACTATGTCATTTTTGTTGTCAAATTGTTGGCAATTGTATGAAAACGGGTTGTCATATGGCGTCATCTATGTTTGCAGTCATGAAAATCATGATATGACAACCCGTTTTCATACAATTGCGAACAATTTGACAACAAAAATGAAAACCAAGCATAAGAAAAATATAATATTATACTCGTACATATGTATGTGTATACTAGGGTATCCATTCAAATAATGAACGTTCGAGTAAATGAAAATTTTTTTACAAATAATTATTCGAAGAAATTCAAAATTACCGTTTTCGAATAACGAATAATTCGATTAGATGTAAAATAATCGAATAAAACGAAAAAATTTTATCATATTAACAATAGGTCAAAAGCGTGTTGTTAATATCCCTGGATAGTGTAACCGTAACTATTTTTCTAATTGAATTTTAATAGAAAATGGCAAAACACGCTTCTAGATCACACAGTGGTCCGCACAGTTATCATTTATCATGCAAAAGTTTCTCAACAATTGCTGTTGGTTTTTTAGATACGAAAATTCGGCAATTTTGTCAACAATTTCTAAATAACGTTCTCAGAATGACAGAAAATATCACGAATTTTCGAGCAAAATCGCATAAAAGTTCTTTTAAAAAGCCCGTTAATTTTAAAAAAATTTAGTTTTTAATTTTATATAACGTTGCTCTGTTTTAGACCAATCAGAAAATTTTTATCAAAAATTAAATTTAGGACTGAAATAAGAAATATTCATCTGAGACCCAACAAAGTATATATTATTGATCCTTATGAAATTCTAAGTCGATATAGCTATGCCCGTAAAAAACGTCTAAAATTTTACAAAAAACCTTTTATAGTCTCACAATAATTTAACAACATGCCGTTTCAAATTTATTTACAATTTAATACATGCTCAATAAATAGATATTTCTTTATATAAATTTCATTAATATTATTTTTAATAAATTCAATTGTATATTTTGATGATGGTATTTTTGAGTTTCAAAATAGAAACAATTTTTAATATAAACGTAAGTTAAATATTCAGCCATGTCACAGGAATATAATTCCTTTCGCAAGTAGAATTAATTCCGTATTTTGCTTGTATAGAAAAGTAAAACCAACAAAATTTTTCGGAACGGAAGCACTTTTTATTTTTAATGTGCAATTGTAGTTTGAAGCATTTCGAAAAAAAATTTTCGTTTTACTATAGAAGCAAAAAACGGAATTAGTTTCACTTCCCAACCGAATTAAATTCTGTTACGAAAACATATTTCATTTTGCTTTTTCTATAGAAGCAAAAAACGGAATTAATTTCACTTCCGAACGGAATTAAATTCTGTGACATGACTGTATAAGTAAGAAGAGTATACGTATATTGTAAACGTATGTATGTAGATTTCGTTCTGACTCAGAGCATGTAAAAAGAAACATGATTAATTCCCGAAATCTATTTTTCAATAATGTTGGGTTAAAGAAATAATGGCGCATATTCAGAAATGATATCTAAGTTTAAACTCTTTTAAGTACCAACTTAAGTTATTCTTAGTTGATTACTTTCAGCACAAAAAGTTACAACTTGATTATGGGTAAAGCTGTAACAAAATGTCGACTAACAAATACATTCAAAGAACAGCTGATTGATTTTATTTCTTGTCGTCGATGATGTTAACATTTTTGGCCACCAATTCCTTAAATGTATTTTTTTCATCTGGCGACCAATTTGAGTCTCTGAAATACACAAAGCAATAAATACATATTTTTTCTAACAATAATAATAAACTTACCTTATTTTCTTTGCTAATTGTGTCCATTTTGACCAAAAAAAAAATCCCAAAAAATTAAAACAAACTAGAGATGTGTTTTTTGTTAACAAAAATCAACTAAATGCAGTGTTGCATTTCTTTCAACAGCTGAAAGCAGTTGCTAAGTTAGTTATGATTTGTGAATAAGATCTTAAACTATTTATGAACTCTTTTTTAGTTTCTGTTTAATAAGTTTCGACTTTAGTTACGATTTCTGAATATGCGCCAATGTTTACAAGTAGATCTTGGTCAACAAACATTGCATTTATTCATTAAAAGGAACTAGTGCCAAATAAAAATTTCTCTAATATTAATTTCAAACAAAATAGTTATGTGTTGAAAAAAAAGTCAAATGTTGTAAGAAACTTTTGGAAATACGATGATATTGCTAAAGTATATTCAATCATAGAATATAAATTCCTAAAAAAACACAATAAATTATGGAAAAGAAATCATAATGAACCACTTTGGTCTTTATAATCACCGATCATACGGTCATACGTAGAACTTAATCTAAAATGGTGGTGAATGAGATGTTGTGATGATGATAACTTTGAAAAGACAAAGAACATAATTACTAAAATTATATATTTGATATATTAAAGATTGATGAAGGAAAACCATTTTCAGTTAATTTTAATTCAAAAATTGTAATTATTCGAATAATTAGCTTTATTTTAAATATTGATCGAATTAATCAAACAAGTTAAAATCTCTTATTCGAATTATTCATTTTATTCGCATAATAGAAAAAACGAATAATTTGGATACCCTAGTATATATCTCACAATTTTTACTTTCTTTTGTATGTGTTTTTCTTTTTGTGTTTTCCCTTTATTTGCTACTGTTAAACAATGACACTTTTAGATATTGATATCATGTATCCTGTCTAGACAAACCCATTTTATTATTAAAGCAAATATAGAAAAGTGTTGACAACAAGTTTAAAACATTTATTTAATGAAGCTAAAAAAATTGTTTATAAATTCGTTCTATTTCTTTTATGAATGAAGGTTATGGGGCCACTATTTAAGTCTTCAAAAAAAAAAAAAAAAAAAAAACATATAAATTTTTCAATAATACTGTTGCTGCTGGCTGACATTTAAAGTGAGCCTTATTTCATTTTGCTTTCAAATATTTATTACTATTATATATTTTCATAAAAACAGTTTTATTATTTTAATCTTTCCATGGAATAAACATTAGTTAATGTATAATGAAAAGCTTAACTACTTTATGTATATGGTTATTCCCTTAATCCCAAAACAATATCAAATATTCTAACTAACAAATGTCCTGGGTATCTATTGTATGTATGTTTGTATCTATTTAGCACATGGTATCTATTGTTAAGTGCGTTTGCCATTTTTTTTCCTAGTGCAAAGTATCACTATTATTATAGTTCAACAGAGTACGATTGGGCCTTAAATCAACGTAATTATAATGGACAAACAAACTGACTTTTGGGGGAAGGCACGTGCGTTAAAGAAATTGACAAAAGTGACTTTTTAACAAAATTTCTAAATTACTCAGAAATCCTTTTGTAGACATTAATTTTTCGAATTCAAAAATATATACAGAAAAATATTCTGAAATAAAAAAATATATTAATTGGACTTTTCAATATCAAGCCATTGCAGCTGAGCTAGTGCAGGATGCTAAATAGGTCCAACACTTTACTGAAGAGTGGTGAGTTCTAATTAAAGGCAACAAACACTTCTGCAGGCACTTGTTTTCTATATACATTGTTAGCTTGGCATACCTTCCCTTCTTGAAATGAAAATAAAAACCTGACAAAGAATGACAACGGTGGACAACTTACAAAGTGAAAAGTCATTAAAAGTAAGCAAACTATTATTATAACATTAATTTCTTGCTAGTTTACCACAGCAACAAACACGCTACCACATAAAAACTGACGTTTAACAAACAAAGTGAACAAATGTCAAATACATAGTAACTGCCGCAGCAGTAAATGGACACAGTAGCAACAAAAAAAACAGTTAAAGTAACAGTAAGGATATTTCGCAAAAGTAAAGAAACGATAGAAAGCCCTTAAACAGCAATAGACAATTCAAATAAGATCTACATGTTTAACAGCAATCATACCACCAATAACAATATTTAAGTCTCATACTCACAAGCTTACTCATTTGACATAAAATACAGTGGGTTTAATTGGCAACTTTTGCAGCCTTGTAGGCGTCTTTGTTGTAGTACATAAGCTTTTGTTGCTTTGGATGTCCTTTTTTGCTATGTGGCATAAGAATACATATTGCTCTAATAAATCTAAATATTTTAGGACAGAATCCTTGTCAGACAAGTCGAAAAAATTGTTAGGTAGTGGCGACATTTTCATTAGCAGTTCGATCCAGGAACCTAATCACCGCATTCGACATCGTATTAACTATCGTATCCAACTATATTTCGAACGTGTCGAGTAAGCAAATCACCACATTCGATACGTATGGAATCGTAATTTTTAGTAAATTGTAATAGATTTCAAACATATGTTTTTGAATGTCAACAAAAAAGGATGTACATTTTTATATTCAATACGAAAGATTAGTGTAAAATTTTGTTAAATTTGAATTAATATTAATTGATTAAATAAAAAAATTAATCCTTCTGTTATCCTCATCAGACTCCGAGGAAGAAAGTTGTGTTGTGCGCATTAGAAGAGAAATAAGAGATAAAAGTGATCCATTATATTTGTCGGCAACCGCACAAGATAAATATATGTAAATCTAAATTTTAATTATTTTTTTTTTTTTGTTATTCTTGATTTTAACTTTCAATTTTAAAACTAGATTTAGATTGTCGAAGGAAGCGTTTAATTACATGCTACAATTAGCGGCCACACTTTCACTTTTGGCAAGTGGCAGTTTTCAATATACGGTGGGGAATGATTAATTAGTAGGATTAGGACAAAGCACAGTATCTAAAATTGTTACCCACGTTATAAATGAAATTGAAGGAAAACTTTGCCACAACTTTGGTTATGTACTTTCCTTTTTGATTGGTGGGCCACCCATATTAAATTTGTTGGTCAATTGATCCCATAGCCTATTTGATACCTATTCTTTCTAGGCCACAATTGGGTAAAATATTTTTAGCTCACTGAGGGTGCTCGGCCTTAAATTCTGCTATAATTTATTTTTGGTGTGCATTTATTTTGTTTATGTTTATCATGTCAAAACAAAAGAAACTTAAAATTTAAATTTTGGGTCTTGAAATTTTTTATTTTACTGTATACGATTGCCGCCAACGTATCGAATGACAGATCGAGTGATGGAACTAATTTGGTTACTCGATATCGAATGCTATCATCTCAAGTTACTATACTTTTCATTCTATATCTAATGTCCTAATGTCAAAATAAAAAATTCCGATCAAGTTTGCTCGATATCGAATGCGGTGATTAGACCCCAGAGTTATTACTAATAAAAAATTTTCTGTGACATTAATATTATTGAAGACACTAAAACATTATTTACAAAAAAGCCAGTTGCAAAATTGTTTTAATAATTATATAACACCAAAAATCGATAGATTGATTTCTTTTAAAAAAATTGATACATTTTTTTTTTGTTAAGAACTCAATACCTCTTCTCTATTTGTATTAAATATATTTGATAATATTTTTTAATATACAAAACTGTTATAAAAATTCTGCTAATATATAATATAATGCATTTCATGTTTGAAAGATCCCGGAAATCACTAATTTGTGGCGCTTTACTGGTGACTGGGTAGTCAAAACTTGAGTTTGAATAATGCACATACTTCGGTTTCTTCTGTTAAAAATGTCCTAATAAGTGTCTTTAAATTCTCAGAATTACTCTTCATCCCACAGTGCATATCAAAACCTGCAACACATTTCGTTTTTTCTTCTTTTTTTCTCCTAACTAAGCCAAGTATAATTAGAAGAAAACAAATTTAAGAATATTACTATTAAGAAAACAAAGAAACAATAGAGAAAGAACAAAACAGAAAAAAAGTTATAACTCCCATATGGCAAGTAAATATTACGAGACCTTAAAAAGTAACCAACCAACCGGTAAAGTTTTCGCCATAGCTTAGAGGTAAATGTAATAACAAGAGAAAATATAAAAAAAACTAAAGAAAAACGAAAAAAGTAGCAACAACTGTAACTACAACAATTATAATGATGATGGCTAGCTGTGAAAGTTCGCTGGCTAAAACAATAAAAATAATGCCAAGAAGCAAGCACAATAACAACAGCAAACACAATAGTAATGAATAGACATTGACACCGAAATGAAACAATGACGATGTCAACAAGAACGACAAGTTTTTCTATGTGTGTGATGTTATTCATGTTGTCACACTATACATTTGCACAGAAATACATGAACACATAAACACATTCACATGCATTTATTGTTGGCAAAGTAGTAGCAGTAGTAGTGGTAGCTGTAGTTGTAGTATAAAGTTCTGTAGTAATCATGTGTTGTAATTACATGACACTTGACGCAAAGCAATTTGTTACTAACTTTACACTTAGGTACAAAACATAAATATACACATACACATATACACATACTAGCATTTATAATAGAACATTTGTATGAACAAATATATTTATGTACGTGTCACTATATGCAGTAGGTGACAAAACATTGTTAGGACTCATATAATAGGGTAACCAATTTTTATGCAGTTTGTTTGAGTTTCATTTTAATTACAATATTTACGAAAGCTTTATTGATATTCCAGTTGTGCTCAGAAGTGGATATTATATGGGAGCTACAGCCAATTAACAATAACAAATACCAATGGAATCGATCAATTATGGTTCGATCAACAAACAATTCCGGACTGTCTTTTTATGTGATATTTTTGTATATTTAAATAATTTTTGGAAGTGACCCTACTATGGTGAGTATGATCAAATATGTACTGATATTTACAAAATCCAATGCTTTGATTTCTGCCTACATATAAGTGGTAGTTGTAACATTTTTGTTCGATATAAATTTTCCTAAACTGCATTAATCTATAATGTGTTTGTTGAAATATTACTAAAATGCAGTACGATGATTTATTATACAGTATTGTAAAAAATAATAACAACGATACTCCTCAATTAATTTTTGTATATACTTTAATAACAAAAAATGTATTATAGCAAATTAAATCAGTGTAGTAAAGTAAAAACATAACCAACATCATTACATTACCACTTTTTTTAGCAAAGATGCTGGAAAAAATAATAAGAGAAATATATTTGCTTAAGAATTATCCTACCAATCTATCTTAACGTCTTAATTATATCAGCATTTAGTTGATTTTTCACACCTCTTCGCACCTATGATTCATAGATCACAAAAGTTTTAAAGATATTTCGACAAAAATAGCATTATATTCCTCCTTGAATTGTTTTCGAAGCTTTAAAATAAAGACTAATTTTTAACACTTTTCTGGCAATAAAAACTAAGTTTTCCGTCTTCTTATCATTGGAAATTAAGAATCCGTTCTTGGTATTTTTTTTCAAGCCCTGAATATGGCGGTTATTCGCCTGGAATTTCAACATAATAGTGAAGTGTATAGATTTTCGGATGTCGATTTTATATTAAATTATGTAAATTATGTTGATCATTGCATTCAAATATGGACTGATCCAAAAAATATCGTTTTTTAATTCCTCTTTACATGGCATTTATTTTACCACAGCGTTTTATGTACCAAAGAGACTTATTTTAAGAAAACATTTATAAGAGGGCTAAAGGAAATAATTGACCAATTTGCACGATTTTCAGCAGAACTTGTGCTTTTTTAATTAAAATAACAAAATGTTTTGCAAAAATATAAAAATAATAACAAAAAAAAAATTACAAAATCACTATTCTCGTCACGTTGTCAACTTGGTGCATTTCGCACCATTTTTTGATGCTTTTTTAATTTTTTTTGTGCCAAAAATTCCTTAGTTGATGCGCGGTGCGCTTTTTTTTAATTTCGGTGTGTTTTTTAATTTTTCCGAAAATGTGATGAACTCTTTCTTGATACTAATTTTTAATTGCAGTTTTTTTTAAATTAATATCCTGAAATCTATATTTTGAAAAAGGACCCCAATAATTATATTTTAAATACGAATGTATGAAAAATTAATACAAATTCGCTATATCTAAACGTGAATGGGATGAAAAACTTTATTAAAATTTTTTTAACATTAACATTTTAAACATGGAAATAAAAATTCTTGCATAGCCTGATAGTTTTAACTGTAGAAAAATAACCAGGGTTAGAGTCCCAGTAGAGCCACAACAAATTTTATTGAAAGAATTTAAATAAAAGTACTTGAAATAGAAAACAAAAAAATTTAAAAAAAGAGTACTAAATATGTACTGAAATTAGCCCGTCATTACCAATTAGTACTTCAGTTCCAAATACCATATTGTGAGTTAAGTTGTGTGTGGTTAAATGCTTATTTTATATTTATAAGCTCGTTTATTAAAAAGAAGGCTTTTAATATTACGACTTTTAGTATTAATCGTTGATCTCGTTTTAAAAAGTTGGAAATAGAATTCATGAAATTAAAAAATGTAAAATCAAGTTTTAAACAAAAAATAAATTCCAAACATGGTGCGTTTTCTTAAATGACATGCTTTTTCGCTATTTTGGTGCGCTTTGAAATTCAAAAGTTGACAACGCTGATTCTCATATTCAATGTTTTACACACGTATACTTGCTATTTAAAATCAGTATCTCTGCTTATCACTCATACGTTAAGTGTTACACTTAATAATTAGCCAAAAAGTATGCTCTTAATTTTAACTTTAAATTAAGAATTTATAATACGTACTGGTGTATCAAGCACGATA
The DNA here is from genome assembly GCA_950370525.1 of Bellardia bayeri. NCBI lineage: Eukaryota > Metazoa > Arthropoda > Insecta > Diptera > Calliphoridae > Bellardia > Bellardia bayeri. Next base: position 33,648,187 of record OX493264.1, on the reverse strand, counting down.
CAAAATAGTGAATATTTAAAAAAACTAACTGGTAATTTGTATTTATATTTTTAACTGTTGGTGCTATCAAAAAAACAATGTGAATGAAAATTGTAGAGTAGGATTTAAGCTTTAATAAATTTGAATTGGTTAACTTCTTGTTAGAATACAGGGGAAACAACTATAGTTTATCAAACTTAACTTTTGAACAACATTAACTGATTTCATAGAAATTGAAGTATGTTCTAAAAAGATAATGAGATAAGAGAAACAAAGAGCATACAACTAACAGCATTTAAACAGCAGTTTATATAACATTGTTCTTCCATATTTAGTAAAATGCGACCTTCTTCTAAAAATCTTTATAGAAAAGCATAACAAAAATGTCTTAAACTCTTAATCGAGAAACAAAACCTTGTTTTGTTTGCCACTATAAAAATTAACTAAATATTTGCTGCTGCATGTATTTTAACTTTTTTGTGTTTTTTTTTTTTGTTTCTTACCAACTGTTGTCAAATATCACTTTCTATTTAAAGCAGACAAAATTCAGGCAGAGAGAGAGTGCAAGGCAAACAATCAAACTATTTAACACCACAATCAAATGAATATAAATGAAAGTCCAAAACAATTGGTGGACTATAAATTCTTTTTTTGGTTGTTATTTACCTGGTGATTTTTGGCATAAACTCGCTTCTGCAATTATTTGCCGCATGGCCTAGAACTAGAAACTTGTAAATGTTTTCTGAAACAAATGTGGTTTATTTTGCAAATTCAAACTAGTTGTTATTAGCTTTGTTTTACCAATTGAATACGTTTTTGAAAACAACTTTAACTATTTTAAAATGTGGTACAATAATAACATGCGTTGGCTTTAGCTAACATCGATATTTTAGCAAGGTCATACTTGGTTAGATAAAGTATAACGTATAATTTTAAGCTAATTGAAAAAAGGGAAATAACAAAGTTCAAATGCAACAAATTTAAAAACGGTAAAAAATGAATAATTTTTTAAACATTTTATATTGACTTTTTATATTGACTTTTTGTATTGAAATTGATTTAAAAACTTAAACCTTTTCAAGTTTTATTAAACTTTTCCATTTCATTGCTTCACTTTACTTTCTAACACTACTGATTTATTTGACATCATTTTAATGTCAAGCTGATGACACTTACACTTGCAACAAAAAAAAAAACTAAACCATGCCATATTTACTAAACAATATATTATTGTGCAGTAGTTTAAAAACAAACTAATGTTTAACACCCACAAAATTTAACGAGACAAGTAGAAGAACAAAAGTAGTAGTAGTTTCACTTATACCCAACTATGACCGCGCAATCATGATACATCGTCTATTAATTCAAAGTGTAATTTCTTGCAATGACAACAATCATGTTGGTTTACAACCCCAAAACATCAAACTATCAAAAAACCTTATACAAAAAAAAATTAACTGAAAACCCATAAATTGTGTTGGGTTTCTAAACTCAAGAGCAAATGGTCATGAAAAAATGCAAGGACAATGTTTCATTAGTTTTATTTTAAATGAAATGCAGCAGTAGTAGTGTTTTAAAGAAAGGTAGTATCGATTAAGGTGATATAGATTTCATTGCTTGAAAATAATCAACTACTAAAACATTCCAACCACTTCTTTTTCAATAGTTTTTTAAAAGGTAGTGCAACACTTGGTCCAGCGCTGTTAAGATGGAATAAAACGCTTTCATGTCTGGACGTATATTCCGGGTGTTTTCTGATCGCTTCAAATGATTCAGTTATATTTGGCACAGGTTTCCTGTGATGTTCTGATCGGATTTTATGTTATTATTTAAATTATTATATTGAATCGGTTTAATACTGACTTTTTTGTAGGACTTGAAAATTGCCTTTCAACGACCATATTTACTTTAGACAAAATTCAGTTATTTTGATTTCAAAACCACAAATTGTCAGCTTTTTTTCTGACATGACTTGTTTTTCTCTCTAAGTAATATAATTATAAATAAAAAGGGTTGTGACTCAGCACTTAATCACTTCATTTGTATCTAAAATGATGCAATGGACTGTAGTGTGCCTAGGAAATTTAGGAAAACTTACAATAAAACATTTCTTCAAAACAGTGTTATCGTTAAAATTGGCTATGTTGCAGGGATGTTATGTCTATTAAGAATTCAAAATTTTTAATTCTACAATTAACTAGGAGATTGAAAAGTTTAAAAACGTTCCAATGAATCACTTACTTTCCACGTTAGGCAAAGTAACTAAACCTTTTATTTTAATAAAAAAATTTTAAGGAAGAAGTTGAAAAATATTCCGATTTTGAAGCAGGCTTCTCTACTACTGAAGAAAAGACTCAACTGTTAGCTTGTATATTTTCATTTTATTTTATTTATTTTATTTATACATAATATTTACAATTGCAGTTAAAATTGTTAATTCAATTTTCGATTTTTCTTTTTCAATTTAATTATATTTAACAATATTTAACAAAATGTCTATGACAATCATTTATGTTCTTTTAATACTCGTAACTTAGCCATAGAAAATCTTGTGAAATATTGTATTCATGAGTTCGACAATAACTTTACTGAAACTGACAATTTTTCAGCATCGTAGTGAAAAATCTCAGCTTTAATGGAAACTCTGAAACCTGGTAAATAAGTGATATAGGTGTTATAAATAATAGTGGTCTGATAGTTTTATAAAAAAAATCTGTAAAGTTGACTATTCCTATTAATAGCTATCTCAAGCTAGACTACTTTCCAGAAGAATTTAAGCCGACTATAGTCATTGCCATAAAAAGACACAGAAATACCTGGATTCTTCAATTTCTTACCACCCCATTAGTTTTTTGTCATCCATCTCGAAAAAGTCATTAAAGGCATAACTACAGATTTTTTAGACGAAAATATCATTTTACCACCAGAGCAGTTTTCCGTTTGTTGTTAACTCAAAACTATAAATCCATTAGTTCAAAGAAGAAACATCGTAAAATTTAATCTTCAAAAACAGAATAGTACTATTAGTACTAGCTGGATTATGGCTTAATTTATAAATTAATAGAGTTTAATTTTCCTTCGTCCATAGTTAAAACAAGTAAGAAAGTATAGTGGGTCAATCCCGACCATATAGTACCCTTTTTTTAACAAACACAAACTGCAAAGCTTTTTGGCTTATCTGCAGAAAACAGCCAGAGTCTTTGGCAGGAATCGAACCAGCAACTGAAAGTCCGGCACACTATTGCCTAGTCTATCGGGGCACCCTACACTCCGTATTTTTTCCAGAAATTGGCACTATCAATCAAAAACTTCGGTGCATATATATATTTTTTGTGTTAAATTTAATAAATAAATTTTTTTTAAAGATTTATATATGTTAAAGTGATTTTAGAAAGGGCGTAATATGGGAGCTTTGACTAATTATGAACCTACTGTTATAATATTCGTATATTTGTATATATGAAACTTATTTGCGTTAAATATAATTTGAATACTAAAGCTAGATTTACACGATTGAAATTTTCTTCAAAATTGCTCTCCAAAATGCTTTATTTAATAGTTATTAATAGTTATTATATAAATAAATTCTATGTTCTATATATTATATTGTCAATTATTACCCGATATGCAAAACATTTGTAGATGTGATTAGGCTTCGCATATAACTTAATTGAGGTGAAACTTGTTTGGATATATACATAAATCAGTTCTATGGGGGCTAGGTGAAATATTGAACCGACTTCAACCAAATCAAATCACAATCGTCCTTCTCCCAAAGAAATATTATGTGCCAAATTTTATAGAAACACCTTCGAAATTGCACACAAAATTTGCATGTACAACCATATAGCCGGCCTACCGGCCTGCCATTCAGCGGATATCATTAATCGACTCAGAAATTGGAATATTGGAATATAGCATCAGCACAAATCCAGGGTACATTGGCGGTAAAGCATATAAAAAGTATTTTTAACCACCAAGACTTGTAGAGTTCATATTGGTAACTAATCTTCAGACGTTTTTAAATAAATGCTATTAATAAATATGTATATTATTATATCCTGCTGCTATCAAACGTTTTTAAATTGGCACTTGAGTAGTTCCCAATAATTTTTAGTTTGATAACAATCTTCATCGAGTAATGTTTCCAATTCTTGGCCTTCAAACTATTTTGTCTGGCATTGGCGATCTTTGCCTTGCGTATAAAAATTATCACCTCTAAAACGCACAATTCAACTCTTGCATTAAAATAGATTGAAAATATTCATTATTAGCTTCGGTTAGCAATTGGTGTGCTTCGGCGGCACTTTTATCAAATTAATGGGGAAAGGCAAAACAGTAAATTAGAGAACTTAAGCTTAACTTCCAGTATATTACATATTACGCATTATTGATACAAAATTCGACATTCTTGAAGCAACAAAAACTTTGTTGTTTACACTAAAATGTTCAGTAACTACGTGAGATTAACGACATATACATAAGTTGTTGAAAGCAAAAAATCGCTATCAAAAGATACGCCATCTGTTATGAGAACCGCAGTTTTTAGTATCCTTGTTTAGATATGGATTTCATTTCCTTGAATTAGCCAGTTTTACAGCACACGTTTTCAATAAACGAATTGTTGGTGTTTTTTTATCCTCTGAAGTTCCTTCAGAATCAGCTCAAATCTTACTAACTAACTCTAGCCGTTCACAAAGTACCGAATGATGTCCTACTAATTTGATAATATGTAATGTTTTCTTATCTTAACCCGGCTAATTCAAGATTACAGATTTTGAAAAAAGGTAGTTTTTATCTAAAAACATTATTCTGTTAATACAAAACGGAGCCCTCCTAATGCACATGTATACTCTTAAAAATCAACATATATATTTGTTCTCCTATACATAATAATCCTCGCAACACATACGTATATACTTTGTCATTTTTTTTTGTTGTTGTTTCGCCTCATACGCATTCCAAATGACTGACTTCTAAATTGCGTTGGAAAAGGAGTTCAGGAGTAAGTGACATCCTTCACACGCTTTATTTCAAGTTCTATCATTTACCAAATGCTGATACACTCAAACAGCAATAGACAGACTCTAAACCGAATGCAGACAGACCCTTGCAATATATGATATAAAGCATTGTTCATATAAAATCCGGACACTCTACAGAAATTTCTGGTTACAAAAGCTTTGTGTTTTCAGAGATTTATATTTTTAACAGCTTCAACGAATTGAATAATATTGGGCTGTTGTTAAAGAATATTTAAAGTTAATAGTATTTGTGATTTATTAGGCAACAATACATCCTTTAATGCTTTACATACTCATGCCAGGAAATGTTTTTTTTTCCATTTGAATGTGTTTTCTTTAATTTTCTTAAACCTTATGTGTGTACCAAGGTACCCGGGTACCGTTGGCGTTTTCAGTCATAGTTTTTTCATTGAAATTTATAACTTTTATACCTGAAACTTTTTGAGAACTACTAACTTTCAAATAATTTAGTTTTTTTGCAGCCGTACGCCTTGACTTTTTTTTTGTAATTTGCCTGAGAGACCAATTTACTTTTAACTCCCTTTAATGTACATCAAGCTACCCGGGTAGCTTTACGTGTTTTATATGAGAAAGCGGCCATTGAAGTTGTTAGTAGCTTGCAAACCTTAAGTCGTTAAGAACAATTATATAAAATATCTCTTAGCTACGCTCCAACAATGTATTTAGTGCGAAAATGCTTTTTCTCTACTTAACTCTCATATAGGTATCCAGGTACCTTGCAGCACATTAGAAGGTGTTTTTTGTTTTGCCGCACACATAAGGGTTAAGTATCAGTTCATGTGTATAAATTTGTGGTAAAAACTCATTCAATCTCTTTTTTTTTACAAATACTAAAACATATATGCGACTGAATTTTATGTGAACTGTGCTTTAGTAAACCCCTTTAAACTGTTTTTACAGTCATATGAAGCAAAATTGCAATTTCTTCATTTATTTTGACCAAAATACTTACAAACGCACACACTTTTTTAGCTAGTGCTGATGTCATTGTCATTGCTGCTAGTGTTTTTGTAGCGGCTTTGTTTTTTTTTTGTTTTGTTATTGCTCACGAGTTTCTATCTGTCAAATACTGATTGCGATGGTGTTATTTTGTTTTGTATTGTTGCTTTACGGTTTGTCTTTTCTCTTACACATGTTAGTGTTTTAGTGCTGTATATTTATATGTATGTATGTGTATTATGTACTGCATACGTGTGGCATCAGCATAAATACATTGTATTAACCTTGATTGCTAGCTTGTAATTGTGATGTATGCGATGGTGTTATTATGGTGGAAAATTGTCACAATTTACTGGTCTAAATGACAGTAAGAATTTTTGAATTAGTTAATCTTCTAACTTCACGTGTATGTGCCATTGAAGATAACTTTAGTGTTTTTCAAGGTTAGTACGAAATTACCAAAATATGTTTTATTAAATAAATAATAAGTTCAGTGGTATTTGGTATGAAGTGTAATTAACTAAATGAGACAACTTGTGCAGTATATTGCATAGCAGAAGTTTGTTGCAATTAAGTGGGAGATATAAAGAGGGTTGATAATGTTTTGCAAGCAATAGAATGAAAGAATATATGCATTTAACTGAAAACTATACAATACAATTGTTTAAACTATATGGGCCCACAAACAACTTACCGAATTTTAACTTTGCACTTCTCAAATTTCATTTTTTTTTTTTTGGAAAAGTGTTAAGTGCTTCTGTTCCACAATATTCTTTGTAAATCTCACTTTTCACTAAGGAAATTTTTGCAAAGAGTGCAAAGTGAGTGTGCAAGGTCTTACACAAAACATTTAATCATCTTTGCATTCTTGTTTTATCACTTTTCACTTTGCATTGCTAAATATAACTTGATAAAATGGGCCAAAAAATTAATATGTAAAAAAACTTGCAGCGTTATTTTTGATTAAAGACAAAAATAGATATATCTTATTTGCAAGATTTGAAAAAAAAATATTGAAAATATTTATAACATATTAAAGTTGGCATTGTATGTAATTTAATTTCATTTAGATACAGAAATCTTTCTTTAAGTATGCCAAAACTATTTTCAAATACGCGCCGTTTATTTGTGGCATAGATTGAAACTATTTCAGCAGCGTTTTCGTGATTTTGGAGTAAAACCACCATTCAACAAGTTTTTTTTAATCCGTAACCATAATCACCCCAAAACAATAGACTCCATCCATTGTCAAATCTTTGACTTACAGCCAATAGTAAATAGTATTTCTTCCTTAGATTCTACTTTATTTTATTCGCATTAATGGTTTAATTTTATTTAAGATCTGTGCTTAATTTTTACTTGTCTCGTTTTAAAACATTTTTGTTATAATTGAAAAAGACATAGTCGGCACTTTAAGAAAGTTTTGCATGATTTCCTTGATCTATTTAGACTTTTTTGATATTTATTTTTTAAAACAATAAAATATTTTAACGTCACTTTAAAGTAGGTATGTAGCGGCTTTATATTTGTTAATTTTTATCATCGCTTTACAAGACGTGTGTTAAGCTGAAAGTTGTTTTTGCATGATAATTTAAAGAATTTTACTTAACAGAGGTTTGCCAGCCTCTTTTAATTTTTTTTGCATAAGTCTGTAATTGTTTTATTTAAATTTACAAATATTATGAGAATCAGAATATCAGTTTAAAAATAAATTTTTCGTTCGAATTTTTATATTTAGTCCTTGAAAAAAAAACTCTTAATTATATGACTTAATATTTAGTTTTGAAAACTTAACTTAAATTGTTGTTATCTCAAAACCTGTAGAGTTTAGATAATGGGTCGATTTAAACTCCTTAGTAAGTCTAATGTTTACAATACTTCCGAAAATATTCATCATAATTTTTTTAGGCTGCTTAACAAATTGTTTCATCATAAATTATGATTTTCGAAAGTATAACATAATAAACAGCAACATTTTGCCACCAGCTTCCATTTCTTAATGCTGATTTATGTTTGATTTGGCTCATTTTTCGGTTTGCAACATTCGTTATGTACACAAAAGTGAAAATAGAAAAAAATATTAATATTATATTAAATAACAATAAAAATAATAAAATAATGATAATGTTAAAGATAAAAGCATTAAAACCACTCAGCAACAAAAACTCTCACATGTGTAGCAATGAATGTCATGCACATACAAACATACCAGAGCTAATGCGAGCTAAGTAGCAAAGGGATACAGTATGTGGAAAATGCGTATGTTTTGTATTTTATTGTATATGTTTTGTAAGTTGAATTTGATGGCATTACAAATGTCTAAATGATCATTTATAATGATTTTTGTAACGAATAGTAACAGCAGCAGCATCAGTAGCAAACCAAAATAACAGATACGAGTTTGAACTTACACACAGTAAAGTAGGCTTAATGCTAACAAAACATGAACAAAATAACTATAATACTTTTACCACCACTCTTCTTTATATTTACACACACACACACATACACATGTAACAGGAGAGGAATTAACAGAATAATATCTCTTATTTTTACCAAAAATAAGCTGAAACAAATATGTACATATATAAAAATAAAAAAAAAACATAAAACTAAAATAAGCAGCAAAAAAGGCTTATCATCAATCACTGTATGTATCGGGTTTTCCAATAGCTACTTGACAACTCTGAATTTAAATTGTGAACGCACTATTTCACTGATCATCTAATTGTTGCTTTCTTTTTTTTCAGTAAACTTAACATTTTCGTTATGGTAAAGTACACGAAGGAACAACGTTTGGAAATTATAAAAATGTACTACCGAAATTCGGAGTCGGTGACCGCAACTTTAAGAGCGTTAACTCCAATTTTCGGTCGTAATTATCGCCCTAGTAGACAAGCAATAACAAGTTTAGTGCAAAAATTTGAGTCTACATATTCATTGTGTGATGCTGTCGTGCCAGTGAGACAACGGCCTGGTCGAAGTTCCGAAAATATCGCTGCCGTTCAGGCGTCCGTAGCAAACGATTCAAATCAGTCGATTCCGCGGCGTTCTCAAGAACTGGGCATCCCCAAGACCACTTTATGGCGAATTTTGCGTAAGGATCTGGGTTTACACCCATACAAGATTAAGCTGACTCAAGAATTGAAGCCGATGGACCATTTGAGTCGACGTACGTTCTCCGATTGGGCTCTGGAGAAGATGCACCAAGATGATGAATTTCATCGCAAAATCATCTTCAGTGACGAAGCTCATTTTTGGCTCAATGGGTTCGTCAATAAGCAAAATATGCGTTATTGGTCTGCTGAAAATCCACATGTGCTTCACGAATCACCACTTCATCCACAAAAAATTACTGTTTGGTGCGCTTTGCATGCCGGCGGCGTCATTGGGCCATATTTTTTCGTCGACAATAACGATCGTCACGTTACTGTGAATGGCGATCGTTATCGCGCAATGATTAGCGATTATTTTTGGCCCGAATTGGAACACATGGACTTGGATGACATGTGGTTTCAACAAGACGGTGCCACAAGCCACACAGCACACGTTACAATCGATTTACTGAAGAGTAAGTTTGACGAGCGTGTTATCTCAAGAAATGGACCAGTCAATTGGCCGCCTCGTTCTTGCGATTTAACGCCTCTAGATTTTTTTCTTTGGGGCTACGTCAAATCATTGGTCTATGCCAACAAGCCGACAACGTTGGAAGAACTTAGAGCCAACATTGAACGCGAAATAGCGGCCATTCCGGCCGAAATGTGTGACCGAGTCATCCAAAATTGGGTCCAACGAATCGACCACTGTCGACGTGGCCGCGGTGCCCATATGAACGAAGTCGAGTTCCATTCATAAATGTTTTGAATGTATTTCAAGTCGGTAATAAAGTTTTGGAAATATCTCAAACGGTTTGCGTTTTATTTAAAAAAAAAGTTGTCAAGTCCTTATTGGAAAACCCTTTAGAATGTAATGTTAGTATGTGTACATGAATGAATGTAGTAGTTATACTAAAGTATAAATAACTATGTACACATTTAAGTGTATATGTATATATTTGTGTGTGTGTGTATGTGTACACGATTTACTACAACTACAATAAGATAATATTTTATGCCATACAAGAGGGCTTATTGAATATCTGATGTATATGAATGTATTGTATCTGTTGTATTTAAAGTATGCATTAAATCACTATGGGACCGTATGCCTTATATTGAATGATTATTTTTTTGCGTAGCCAGAATGCGCTGCATCTTCACCAATTTTATCTATTATATACCCCAGATGATTTGCTGCTTTATTCTTTGGAGTGGTATTCTGACTTTGAATTGCAAAATAACATATCAAACAAGTAAGAGTTTATATTTGGCTGTGCAGAATCTTATTTACCCACCATCAAATATCAGTAGTGTGATTGTGAAACCAATTTTAATTAAATTGCATCGATAACGTTAATTATAAGGACTATTTGATTTTTTGCAATCCCTTACATGAGAGTTATCACCTCTTATGGGCCAATCATAATGAAATTCTCTACGATGATTTATATGTATATATATATACTATATCTTTATATGTGTATGTATATTTTTGCACTTGTTATAAATTATTTTAATATTTTGTTATGTTAAAAATTTTCATATACTTTTTCATATGACAAATAATTTGAAATTTATAAAATAAACAAGTAAGACAGTATCGTCGGTAAAGCCCTACTACATCCAGTATATGTGTCAGTCTTTTCAGAAATGGGCGCTTATGGTTATCCAAAAATTTTGTGTGATGACTTTTGTGAATATAAATATTATGTATGTTTAACGATATAAATACTTTTAAAAAAATTATGGAGGAATTACAGAGAGGGCCTTATATGGGAGTTTAAACTAATTATGGACCGACCATTATAAAATGATGTATATATGAAACTTATTTGTGTTGAATTTTATTTGGGTACCAAAATTTTTAAGAGATTTATGATTGTTAAAGTGACTTTCGAAAGTGGAATTTATATGGAAGCTACGACTAAAATTATAGACCCATCAGCACATTATTTGAATATATACAAAACATATTTGTGTTCAATATTATTTGGATACCAACATTTTTAAGGGAGTTATGCTCATTAAAGCGATTTTCGGAAGTGGACCTTATATGGGAGCTGCGACTAAATTTGTAACGATCACCACAAAATTATATCACATTATTTGAATATATACAAAACATAAATGTGGTAACTATTATTTGGAGACCAACATTTTGAAGAGAGTTATGGTTTTTAAAGTGATTTTTAGAAGTGGGCCTTATATGGCTATGAACAATTATGGACCAATCTGCACAAAATTTATAGATGTGATTTGGCTTAATTTACCACTTATTTGTGATGAAATTTGTATGGGTACTTGCATAATAAGGCCACATGTATGATCATTAAATCCCTATTTCGGGAGGGCTTTTGAATTTGGCCAGATAAAATAATGAACCGATTTCCACCAGTTTCAGTCCCATCCGTCCTTGAGCCAAAAGAATATCACGTACCAGCTTTACATGGACAGCCAGCGAGCCAGACGGACCGACGGACATTGTTAAATCGACTCAGAAAGTGATTCTGAGTCGATTGGTATACTTTAAGGTGGGTGTTGAACCAAGTGGCGTTAGAAACATGAGCACTATTCCAATATACCTTTCCCACTATGGTGGTGTAGAATATAAAAATGATGCAATAGTAGTAGTGTACGACTAATGTCAAAGCTTACATATATAAAAAAAAAACAAAGCCTTTATTCCATGTTTATTATAAGCACTTAGAACGACCAATTTTTTTTTTTTTTGGAATTTGAAGCAGAAAAATGCCAACGTGCCAAACAAAAGTGCCATAGTGTTGCATAAAATATTTGTACATAGTTTCTAGCTCTTCATACTGCTGGTACGACTAAGTATATTTCATCATGTGATACAATACGATTTTCTAACAGTTGACTTTTGATGGTTTTCGATACTTGTTATTTTCTTATTGCTAAAGTTATTTGTAATTTTTTTTATACATATTCTGCAGTATTATATATTTTTATTCTCTCTACTCTAGGCTTAGATATGTGAGTGTTTCTGTGAATATACAGTGATAGACAATCGTTCGTATGCATCATGTTTTCACTTGTTTTTACAGAAACTTTGAGGATTTTTGGATACATTTTGATTTGCCCCAACATATATGTTCAATTCACAAGTGATGTTGTACTGCCCTAGGTGTTGTACGTCATCTAATTTTAGAATAGTTGTACAAATCTTGTTGGTAATTTCTATGAAAATATAGGTAATGCCAAAAGTTAAAATATGTATCTTAATATTAAAACTACTTCTTTTAAATTAAACCGGTAACACTCAAATCATTAATTGATTGACAAATTTAAAATAATAAAATAAAATTAATGAACAAAAAATTTTTTAATTTTAGAAATTATTCATATTATATATACATATATTTTTTCACATGGTGTAATTAACAAGGTGAGTGCAAATCGGCAACAAATACAACACAATACAGAAACAACAGGAATTTTGTTTGTATCAAATAGTGTACTACTGTCAAAAGCACTTGACAAAATATTACTTTTGACATAATTAAATTGTAAACAAGGTATGTGTGCTTCTACACTCACCTTGTTAATTACACCATGGTTTTGTATATTTATATTTAAAATAGTTTGCTTTTGTCATTTTGAAGGTTTGACAATTTGACAACATAAACATATGTACATACGTCTACAACATACAACGTTACTTGGGAATTGAACAATTGAAAATCTTTTAACAATCCCGAAAGATATTTAATGAGGTTAAAGTACACCGATTGTATCAGCCATAAAATTGACTTCTTGTTTTGCTGTAACCAAGATTTAACTTGTTTAGATGTGCGCTTGGGATTATTGTCCTGCTTGCATTCCAGTAGGAACGGCATTTTATCTCTTGCAAAGGGTAGCATTTAATTTTGCAATATTTCTAAAGGCATGGTCACACATGGCAAATATTTATTGAAAAAAGCTTAACGACTTGTTTTAGCACAAATTTGTTAGACGTTGTTTACTCTTACAAGAGTTTTGCCAGATCCAACACCATCAAATAAAATAATTGCGTCTAGTAATGAATAAATGATTTTTTTAATAAATTTTTCGGCAAATATTTGAGAAGAGTGACCGTACATATTTTCAACCAATCCAACAAATTCGACGGAATGATGGAAACCAATCCCATATCATTAACGTTTTCTGTTTATACCTGATGTTAAATTCTTTAATTCTTGGTTTTTGAATAAAGTTTTTGCCATAAGAATCAAACAAAATATTTCCTTGTTTCATCTGTGCAAAGCACATTTTGCCATTTTGTGTAGATATTCCTTGGTTACACACTATATATTTATACCCTACACCGCCATAGTGGGGAGGGTATATTGAATTTGGACATATGTTTGAAACGCCCAGAAATATTGTTCCAACAGCCACCTTAAAGAATACCAATCGACTCATATAGCGCACATTTCTGAAAAACTGTTTTATACATATACTGGGTATAGGGTATTATATGGTCGGACTTGACCGACTATACTTTCTTACTTGTTTTTTCATTGTGTTTGCTTAATATCGGTAACTTCCTTGCATAATGGGCTTTTAATCCAGCTTTTAAAACTTATTTATAATTTTACCACTAACTGACCAAAATTATGTTGTTTTTACGTACTAAAAGAAGCATGTCGTTAGTTTTCGCTTTCGGCCATTTGTCTTTTGTTTAGTAGAAAGTAAGTCAACTTTTACATATTTACATGAACATTTCCATAGTTGAAAAGCATGTACATATATAATAATGTACACATACATTTTATAATTTACAAAACAGTATCAAGTATTCCTTCAGTAGCATTTTAAGTTTCGGAAGATTTGAATTCAATCTCGGAAATAGAGGAGAATTCGCAATGTATCGATGATTTACTTTGTTTTGCACCTAACGAAGACTCAGCCAGTACACCATCAACTTCCAGAAAAAGGACAAATGAGCAAGGTCGTGATGATCCATTAACTAAAAAGATATGTGAGCTAATAACACAGTTTACAAAATACACACAAAGACGGCAACCAGTAACAAATAAACATGAACCCTTTTTTAAATTATTAGAACAAAAATTCCTGAACAATACGTAGAACAGATAAAATTAAATATTATAAACTATGTTTTTATATAATTATGTACATATATAATTGCGAAATCCAACTGAATAGAAAAAGGTGCTCCTCAAACTCAGTATCCATTTTTTTTACTTTTATTTATGTAAATAAATCAATTTAATTTTTTGACATTTGACGCTTTAAATATGCCGCGCACATTTGCCTACCTATAAAAGTATAAGCGGCAAAAAGAAGAGCTATTTGCCACCCGCATCCGCATGCCGTTTACATTGGCCTTCCACTATAATACTTCTGTGAATTTATTGAAACACCTTTTTTGTGCATGTTTTCCTTGTTATCGAAGCTTTTTTCAAATTAAGTGCAGTGCTTTGTAAGACCATTTATTAATACTTTTCTCGACTTAAGTTAATTGAACATAGTACAATTATTTTACCTATTGATTCTATTATTTTCCAGTTTAAATAAAATTCAATGATGGCATAATACATTTTCCATAAAACTAAGCCAATTAACTTATGACCATTATAGTGGAAGGCCAATGTAAGCGGAATGCGGCAGCGGACGGCAACAGCATTAGCAGTGAATAAAAGTTTTGTTTGTTTAAAAAATGAATTCATATAAGCTTTTTTCGATCAGAGAACATCTGATTGCCGCAAGTGGGAGCATGCGTCTTACATTCGCCTTCCACTATAAAAGGATATATAGAAAGCTTATAAGTATAGATTTACCAAAAGATTATCAGTAGTTTGACATCATTAACTTTAAGTCTCCTGACACGGAAACCCCGATAACCGAACGAACTTTAAAGTAAAATATCTCTTAAACAATAAAAGATACAAAGTTCGTGTTCCGCAAGTTCCTTTAGCTAATCATTTTCTAAAGATTTTTATCATTTTAAGCTTTCCTGGTTTTTTTGGGTTGGTTGTGGAGCTACTGAAAGTCAAATATGTCTTACCCTCCTGATAAGGGTACCCGTATATAAGTTAAAGCATTTTATTAAGAAAAAGTAAAGGGAAGCGTAGTTTTTAAGAAACAGCTAAGAAACACAACCATACGCATCAACAGCAAACAAGAAAACTACGTACACATACAAAAAATTGGTATTTTACATTAAAATAAGAATTTAGGGATCCCCCTTAATTACAATTCAAGGCATTCAATATATATTTAAACCGTAATGAACAAATTAACGAACCCTTATCAGGAGTCAGCGTATAAAAAAGTTGTCAGTATGGTTGGAGTTCAAAATCATCAATAAAATTAGTAACTATTTTACATAAAATTGTATATTTTTTAAGCAAGTTAATAGAAACGAATAATCAAATCATAATAATAAACAAATTAGAGAAATTTTCCTAAAACATTTTCTGTGCGTACTATCGATTATTGGTCACTGTAAGTGTATGCCTGTTTATGAATGTTCAGGGAATTTGAGGTCATGTTGATGAATTGTAACATCATGTAAATTAATTTCCTTTTCATATGAAAATCTTAAGCTTAATGATTGCTTTAATAAAAATTGCCATGTTAAAAATTTGTGTTTTTGTGTAGTGTAGGATTTTGTAGATAATGTGTATTAATGTTTTGGTATGCAGTATGTGTTAATAAATATGTATTGATATGTATAGATAAATAGTATGTAACCAGCAACAAAGGGCTTCACTTTGTAGGTCTTCTAAGTGAAATATTTAAATATTCTAAAAAGATACGATACTTGTTCCACACAGCCTTCTCGTAGAAGGTATTAAATATGGACTTTAAAAAAAAATCATTATTCAAAAAAACATACATGAATGATTTTGCCATTACTCCAATATATGTCTTTTTATCTCTAAAAGAATAAATTTTTTGATCTATAACATGTGCAAAAAATATTACTAAATAGATCTAGAAGAACCATTGGTAAAGGATGAATTCAGCTACAAACCCACCCGAATCCGCTTGCTAGAATTCTAGCTCAGAGCCAGACAGAGTCGAGGCTTCGTAGAGCTTAACAGCCAATAAGAAATTAATGCTCTGTTAGAGAGTAATTAGATTTATTTTAGATTTAAGATTTGAATACTTATTGTTAGGCCTAAGGAAATAAGGCAGATTTAATAAATAATAAAAAAAAGTATAAAAAACAAAAATAGATCGTTGCATAAAACCAGAGGGAAGTACAAAATCATAGTGAAGTGTTTAAAAAAATACATCCCTTAAAGTTTTATGCTAAATTTATTAAGATTAAAACTCTTGAAAGGCTTGATTCAGCAGACCTTGAATTACGCTTTCTTTTTCAAGCATTTCAACACAAGTACCTAAGTAGTCATTCTATGAGGCATTAATTGGTATGTCATCTTACATGTGTTCAACGAAAGACATTCAAATATAGGTCTCCTATCAGCCAGGCCAGGACTTAAATATCACGTCTTGTAAAATTTAAATTTATCTTGCAAATAAAGTCTTTAGGAAGGCCTCCTTACTGCATCTTTTCCCCGCTATGTATGAATGAAGAGAGTAGTAAATTATGCATGTGCTTTGTTAATTAAATGTATGATGTGAGTGCCTAACATTTATAGATGTATTTATACATACATATGTACATAGGTATACGCATAGAGTAGTGATTAAACATTACTGATGTATTAATTGATTTAATTTCTTCTTTTTTTTTTGACTTTAATTGAATTTATAGCAATTGATGATATTTTTATTATTTTCTTAAAGTATTTTTCTTCACAACTATTAAAGCAAATAGTTAATTAATTTCAATGAACTTGATGAATTTAATTTTATCTGTACCTGAAAAAAATCATTTCATTTAGTATGTTTTGTCAGAATATTAGAAGGAAAAAAGATTTCCCCTAGGACGTTACAAAATTGCTAAAACATCGTATATTGGAATATGTCTGCTAGTATATAAGTGAATAGTACAGAGTAGATTACTTTAAGTAAACAGTGCTTTAAACAAATCTAATTGCAAGACTGCATAAACTTTTAAATATGGATGATATGTCCGTCACCTTGGCATCATTCCAATGCCGGCGTAGAGATGGCGACACCGGTGCAATCAACACGGGTTCGAAACTGGATAGAGTCGCTTTTGATTAATACCCAAATGAAACTTGAAGCTGACTAGAGTCTCTATCTAGTACTATGGGATCAGTTAAAATCCTGTGGACTTTCGCCTAACTTAACTATTGCGATGCTTGTCTCCTAACTTATAATTGGTTGAGATCCCTTCGGGGTCACATAGTACCTGTTGGTTAAAAGACCGATGTTTGTCAGAGCAAGCAAATTTTGGCCAACCAAATTGTCCTAGGTGCTGTTGCTGAACAAGATTAAAGACAATCTCGCATTTTTTTAGTTATACACCTAATATTTCACTTTATTCTGAAGACAAATATTTTCTAAAAAGAAAAGGGTTAGAAATACCAATCCAGACCATTACCTTTGCTTGAACTTCATCCTGTTAAATAAAATTGCTAAAAAATTAAAGTTATTTATTATTGTAACAAATTTCGATTTAAGGCACTTTGGTACAATTTTATAATTCCAGATAAAAAGTGATTTTGGGTGTAAAAATGTTAAGATCACTTTAAAAGGATGTATCTAGTGTTTATTTCAGATTAAAATTGATTTTTGGGAGGAAATATAAGAGAATTTGTGCATTATTTTCCATTTAGATTATTATTAAAGGATCTAGAGCCTGCTTTTGAATTAATTATAGAAAATGGTTTACTTTGTTTCGAATTTAATAGGATTATCCTTTTTTTTTTAAATTACTTAACTAACCGAAATCTTTTAAGAAGTTAGTTATGCTTAAAAAAACACGTCATATTTTGAGTAATGGAGTAGTTTTAAAATTCTCCTGAAAAAATCTTACATTTTATATATAATTGTATTCAAACTGTTTCACATTTTCATAATAGTGTTCAAAATCTCATTTGTCACCCTGTTCAAATTCACCCAAAATTCCAATATTTTTTTTTGTTTGCTGACTTAAAGGCCATGGTTATATATATGTTTATTTTGAATTAAAGCCATTTATCACACGTGTTATGTCTTATAAGCTTATTATTAAATGTTTTTATAGTTCCCTATCGCTGCCAAACAAAGAAGTTATAAAACGTTGCCAGCAAACAACAACACAAAAGGAAAAACGGAGAAAACATTAATAAAAGAAGAGCAATTGAATTGAATGAATTGTTCAAGTGTTTACATTTATTAAGGGGTGGTGTGGTGGTGGCTATTATATTCATTTAATATGTGTATAAATGTGTTTGAGTGCTGTTGAGTTTTGTTTGAAGTCTGTGAGAGAAATAAATATAAGCCAAAGGGCCACTAAACAGTTGTAATGTTAAAAAATAAATAAACACTAACATTTGACACATCGTTTTGACCTTTTTGTTTCCACGCTAACACTGGTAGTGGCATTATCACTAGTACTTGCAGTTGTAGTTGTAGTTGTAAAGCGTAACATACAGTAGCAATATTATTTAACAATATAACACTTGTATTTTCCGTTTGTAAGTGTGATAAGATATAAAACAAACAAATACTTATATTTCTTTATTTATTTGTGTATAATAAATGAATGAAGGGTAAAATTCATACATGCATTCATACATTAGGGCAGCACTTATTATGCAGTTTTCCGATTTTCCATGTTGCCAAGGACATATCAGTCATTTGAAAACCAAATGATTGAAATTTAAGATTACATATTTTATTTGAAGTTTTGGAGAAGCAATTTATAAAAAAAATTAATAAAATATTGCTCTTAGATGACTGACATAACAGCTACCCTAATTTACATACACATACAAAATATGCGAAAGGAATTGTTTTTAACAAAACATGGGCTATTTACTATCTCATACAAAGGAAGATCGATTGTAAATAAAATTTTGTTTTTTTTTCTCAAATTTCTGTTAGAAAAATTCCTTTATTTATTAAACATTCATGTTATTAATGATGGTTGAGGTATTTTTATACTCTACTTAATAGCATTAATATTGTTAAAATACACATACATATATAGAAAAGCGAATTTGTTGTTCGTTGAAAAAGTTTCAATATACAGAGTTAAATATGTGTTGTGAGTTGAAACAAAAGTATGTTGGGGTGAGTAGATTGCAAAATGCTGTACATACGAAGACAGGAGCGTTTAGGAAATAAAATGATCCCCAGTATTTTGGGATCATTTTCAATACTTTGGATATTGAATGACCAGTGACCATGTTGTGTAACTCCCGCGTCGACAAACTTTTAGATTAAAATGTGTGAAATGACACAGATTTGAAATGAAATCTCTATGTTGTAAAACAATTCCTTCAGGAAAAATAATTTAATGAAAATTAAGTTTAATGAACTCGAGCCCGACTAAATAAATATCAAAAATTTAAAATCAACAGTTCGAATAAAAAATAATAAACAGATTTAAAATTTGTTGATTTAAATAAAGGGTGGTTAAATTGTAAGGGCCGATGTTGAATGTAAACCACACCTAAACGCCAAGATTTTTTCCGAATTTTATTTGACATTTCTCTATTTCAGACTTACTCAATTTGAACCATGGAGAGATACACAATCCAACAACGTGTTAAAGTTATCCAGACTTATTATGAAAATGGGCGTTCAAATCAAAATGCATATCGTGCACTTCGCGATTTTTTTGGTCAATTTGATCATCCATATGTGCGTACAATCGCAAAAATCGTGGAAAAATTCAAGCAAACCGGGTCTGTAGAAGATGCGAGAACACCAGTGGATGCTCGTACAGCTCGTACTGCAGAAAATATTGCTGCTGTTCGCGTTAGTGTGGCTGAAGAGCCGTCCACCTCAACTCGTCGTCGTGCCCAACAATTGCACCTCTCACGCTCGTCGTTGATGAACATTATGCATAAAGACTTGCATTTACACGCTTACAAGGTGCAATTGGCTCAAGAACTAAAGCCTCTTGACCATTCCAAACGTCGTGAATGGGCAGAATGGTGGCAAGAAATGGCAACAGTGGATGATCAATTTTCGAAAAAAATCATCTTCAGTGATGAGGCACATTTTCACCTCAGTGGATTCGTCAATAAACAAAATTGCCGCATTTGGGCGAATGAAAATCCAAGAGTGATTGTCGAAAACCCAATGCACTCACAAAGAGTGACTGTTTGGTGCGGTTTATGGGCTGGCGGCATCATCGGGCCGTATTTTTTCCAAAATGAGGCCGGTCAGGCAGTTACTGTGAATGGTGTTCGCTATCGTGAGATGATAACGAACTTTTTATGGCCCGAATTGGAAGATATGGATGTGGACGATATGTGGTTTCAGCAGGACGGTGCCACTTGCCACACAGCTAACGAAACAATGGCTCTTTTGCGCAACAAATTCAATGGCCGTGTAATCTCACGTAATGGCGATGTCAATTGGCCGCCAAGATCATGTGATTTGACACCGTTGGACTTTTTTCTTTGTGGTTATTTGAAAGAAAATGTGTACGTCGATAAGCCAGCAACAATTCAAGAGCTAAAGGATGAGATAATTCGGCACATTAACGGCATAGAACCTCCATTATGCCTCAGGGTCATCGAAAATTTGGACCATCGGATGGAGGTGTGCCGCCGTGGTCGCGGCGCCTATTTGGCCGATATTTTGTTCCATACATAATTGAGTAATACCAATATATCATAATAAAATAAAATTACAATAATTTTCTAAATAGTTTGTGTTTTATTCAAAATCAACATCGGCCCTTGAAATTTAACCACCCGTTACTAATGCAATGCAACGAGTTAAAGTTAAAGTTCACCTTAGGTACGAAAACCTTTTAAGAACTTGTACAACTTTTTGATTTTTTGTTAATATCTGCTAAAATTCCTTTCAATGCTTCACTATCATTTATACTGATAACTTAGTAGTGCATCTTGCGACAATATGATACATATTATGTACTTACAGTTTAGGTACTTTTTGAAAACAAATCATAAAAAACATTCGTTTGAGGAAATGCAAAAGCACAACTATTTTACACATTCTCTTATATAATTAATTTCAAGTTTTTATTGATTTTCATGAAAAAAAAAATAATTTAGAAAAATTACACATAGTGTTGTTGAACTGTTCGGACGTGTTATTTTTAGTGCGGCTGAATTTTCGGTGAAAAAATCGTAATAGGTGAAAAAGTGTAATAGGTCGAAATAAAACAAAAAAGTTAAAAAATAATTCGTAATAGGTAAAAATACCTACGGTTAAAAAAAAAAAAAAAAAAACATTAAAAAATAAAAAACATTAAAAAAAAAATAATAATAAAAAACATTAAAAATCGCATAAAAACTGTATGAGTGTTCCTCTCAGATGTAATTCTGAGAAAGAGCTTAGCTCGACTAGAAAATCTTTATGGATCTCTGAGGAAAAATCCTTAAAAAAATCTGTGGAGAATCTTCTCACTACAAGAGCCGTAGAACGGCGCCGTTCCTGTTCGCCCAATATAGTGATTTCATCAGATGATAAAACATCAATATCTTCTACATCAAATAGTGCAGTCAAACCTAGAAAACAAGTAGGTATGGATAAATACGTCACAGTTCTTAAGCGACAGAGGAGCCCGACATCTGCTCAAATGTCATCAAATTCAAAAGCTCCCAAGACCGTGAGTATTGACAATCCAAATGATCAAAACAGGTTTGCTCTCCTCCAGACGGATGATCCAGAACTTCCTAAAAAGACGTTTAAGCCCCCACCAATTTATCTGAGAGAGCCCACTTCCAGTAAATTGGTACAAGGAATTGTTTCGGTAATAGGTGAAAATATGTTTAGCGTAACCTCAATTAAACATGGAAATATCAGCGAAACCAAAATTCAAGTGAAAAAGGAAGATGACTTTCGAAAATTGTTCAACCAGTTGGAGAGGGAGAGTAGGGATTTCTATACCTACCAGCTGAAAAGCGCAAAAGGACTCCAAGTCGTTCTAAAGGGTATAGACCCAGATGTTGATCCTGACGAGATAAAGACTAGTTTAATGGAAAATGGCTTCAAAATTAAAAGCATAACGAATATTAGAAACCGTGAAAAGATTCCTCAGCCTATGTTCAGGGTGGAATTGGAACCCGGAGATATAGTCTTAAAGAAAAACGAGTCCCATCCCATCTACAATCTGATTTACCTTCTGCATCGTAGAATCACCGTGGAAGAACCGCATAAGCGTCAGGGACCCGTCCAGTGTCTTAATTGTCAAGAATTTGGTCACACTAAAGCGTATTGTAAATTGCCGTCAGTTTGTGTTGCGTGTGGGGAACTACATACAACTGCTCAATGTGATAAGTCGAAAACCGACTCAAAAATCAAAAAATGCAGTAACTGCGGAGGTAATCATACCGCAAATTATAGAGGTTGTCCAGTTTACACTCATTTGAAAGGCATAAGGACCAACAAGACGTCAGTATTACCTGATCATCCTCAACAGCCTAATTTTGCATCGAGTAACAATTTTCCTCAATTGTTACGGCCCACTAGTCAAGAAAACGCGCCTAGTTCTAGACAAGTTTCTTACGCTAACGTGATTAAATCTAATATGCCAGGTTTGGAGCAGGAACCTAAATCTCAATATTACGAGCCTAATATTAACACTCTAGAGACTACTTTGCAGACACTTGTCCAAACTATGAACACTTTTACGACCACTATGAGATCCATGATGCAGGAAATGCTGAAAATGCAATCCACTATCTTACAAGCAATTTTAAAGAAATGATTTGTTTAAAAATTTGTTTTTGGAACGCGAACGGCCTCCGCCAACATAAAAACGAACTGGAACACTTCCTGATGGATAAGCAGATTGATGTCATGATGATTGCTGAAACTCACTTGACGGCGACAGGGTACTTCAAAATTAATGGCTACGTGTTGTATGATACTAAAGATCCCCGCGGAAGAGCATGTGGAGGTTCGGCAATTCTTATAAAGAACAGAATAAAACATTACCTAATGAATAACATAAGTGAGGATTACCTACAAGCAACAAACATTTGTATTGAATTCTGTCAATACAACTTTGTTTTATCATCAATTTATTCGCCGCCTCGATTTTCAATAAAAGAACATCAATACTACAGCTTCTTCAATTCCCTTGGAGCTAGATTTTTGGTTGCTGGTGACTTTAACGCCAAACACACATTTTGGGGTTCACGTCTAGTGACCCCGAAGGGTCGTGAACTCTTCAACACCATTGCCAAAATGGGCTTAGATGTACTCTCAAGCGGGCATCCCACCTACTGGCCGACGGACCGACGGAAGATTCCCGATATTATTGACTTCGGAGTAGTGAAAAATATCCCTGTAGAATCGATACAAGTGGAGCCTTCATTAGACTTGTCTTCAGATCACTCTCCTTCTATTATTTCAATGCGTTTCCTTCAAGGGTATGGCTCTCCATTTCAGGACATGTCTAAATCCAGAGTAAGTTGGATAAAGTATAAAAAGTATTTAAGTTCCCACTGCACGGAAAATGTAGTGTTGAGAACTACCGAGGATATTGATGGGTCGATTGGCAAGTTTACTGAGGACATACGAAGAGCTGTGCATCACGCTTCCACATATGACGTTGAATGCAGAAATAGGACAAACAGAACTTATTTCGCTGAACTCGAACATCTCCTGATAGAAAAAAGAAGAGTTAGAAAAGAGTGGCAAATTCACAGGTCTCCTCAACTGAAAGCTAGGCTACGGGAATGCAGAGATATACTAAGAAATGTCTTAGAAACCCTAAGAATGGCTTCACTTAAATCATACTTGGAGGGAATTGACAGTTCCCCACAATCTGACTATTCGTTATGGAAGGCGGCACGAGGTTTAAAAAGACCAGTTAGAGGAAAGCCTCCTTTGCGAAATCCGACTGGTGACTGGGCTAGAAACGATTCCGAGAAGGGGACTTTATTTGTTAACCATTTGAGAAATGTGTTTACTATAAACAACTCAAATAATGCAACTGATTTGCCACCACTCGTTATTAGACCTCCTGTACCTCTAAGACTTAGCTTTAATGATATTCAAAGCGCTATTGGTACTCTGAACCTTAAAAAAGCTCCAGGTATGGATAAAATCAGCAACAAAATGCTTGTGGAGTTACCTCGTGTAGCTAGAAGAATTATTCTCTTTATCTTCAATGCTATTTTACGCCTAGAATACTATCCTGCAGATTGGAAGGTATCTATGATTACCATGATTCCTAAGCCAGGGAAGGACCTCACCAAAGTAGAGTCATATAGGCCAATTAGCCTACTGCCGACAATTTCAAAACTGTTTGAAAAATTGTTAATGGCTAAGTTGATTCCAATTCTGAACGACACTCAATGTATTCCAAATCATCAATTCGGGTTCAGAGCTAAACACAGTACCATCGAACAAACACACAGATTAGTAAATGTGATAAGACGGTCGTTTGAAGAGAAAAAATACTGTTCCGCGCTTTTCATTGATGTTTCCCAAGCGTTCGACAAAGTCTGGCATGAAGGTTTAATGCACAAAATAAAATTAGCTCTGCCTGATAACACCCACAAACTTATGAAAAGTTATTTATATGGTCGCAAATTTACAATCAAAGAAGGCGATTTTTTAAGCCCCGCTCAGCCAATTGAAGCAGGAGTACCCCAGGGTAGCATACTGGGTCCTACTTTATATTTGATTTATGCATCCGATATGCCGTCAGACCCCAATATACATACTTCAACTTTTGCTGACGATACAGCCTTTATTAGCGTTCATAAGGACCATCAAATAGCATCACAGAATTATATTTATAAACTAGAGAATTGGCTTGAGCTTTGGAAAATCAGGGTTAACGAACAGAAATGTATTCATATAACTTTCACATTGCGAAAAGATACCTGCTCGTCCATCAGAATAAATAACCAAATTATTCCGCAACACAATGAAGTCAAATACCTCGGAATCCACCTCGATCGTCGTTTAACCTGGAAGTCTCATATTGACGCCAAACTTATACAGATGAGATTAAAAGCAGTGCAACTTAATTGGCTAATCGGCAGAAATTCTACATTAAAGTTGGATTGTAAACTTTTGTTGTACAATGCAATTCTAAGGCCAATATGGTGTTATGGAATTCAATTATGGGGTACTGCCTCAGCATCCAACATTGAAAAAATTCAAAGAGGTCAAAATAAAATTCTACGTATAATTACTGCAGCTCCATGGTACGTTAAAAATTCTCGAATTCACAAAGATCTAGGCATTCCTTTGGTGAAAGACGAATTTACAAAATACGCCTCAAAATATGTCAGCAAACTTGAACACCATCCAAACCCACTTGCACGAGACATCCTTAACTTTAGTGGCCATGTTCGGTTGAGAAGGAGGGATACCCTTGCTTTAACTCAAACGCAAAACAGATGACTGGATCAGTGGATGTAAATTTTTTTGTAGTATCATAATATTTTGTCTAGCACTGGCTGGACTTATTATTTTCTTTTAGTATTAAGATTCGAAAACTTATTGTCATTTCAATATCTGAAGATTCAATAAATAAATATAATGTATTATAAAAAAAAAAAAGAAAAATGTTAATTTAATAATTAAAACATTCAAAATACTACTTAAATTCTCATTAACTTAGAACGTGTGTGTATATGAATTGTTTAATGAAGATAACGTACTTTTTCCCATTTTTGTTAGTCTACTCCAATTAGGTTTCCAGTGCCCATGTTTTATAACTTCAGCGTCGAGAAACCTTTCGATTAAAATGTGTGGAATAAAACAGAAATGCCATAATTTAAAACAAACAGCTGTTTTTGTCTCAAAACTATGTCTGTAATTTTTTTGGCGACTAATCGCTGTCACGAATGAAAATTACTGGCCAGTTTACAGAAAAAGTGTTTCTGTAAAATTTTTGTAAGAAACGTTCCCGCTTTGTACTGTTAAATATAGGTACTCACAAGTAGAAATGCGCCGAGATCGTAATGAATAATAAAACATTACTATACTCGTATATTTTATTCATTATATTTTATTTTCCACTTTAAAAATTTTCTTTTAGCAAAACAAATTTTTCTTTTAACACCACGAAACTATTTTTATTTTAAACATATTACTTTGTAAGCAACAAAGTCGTTCTATAAATTATTTTCTATAACCGAAATTTTTCAATTTTGGTAAGTTTTGTTCGCCGTCAAAGTTAGCAGTTTCAAACACTGAAATTTAAGAGCGGCTTTGAGTTGTATATAATGACATTACTAACGTAACGATAAAATCCCTTTTCATAGTTTTCGACATGAGTTACAGACTGCAATTTCCAATCTTTTGTGTAAAATATAGCACCTATATTTCTACTAGATACATAAATTTAGAAATATAAAAATATAAAATATTACTTCGACAGTCAGAATCATCGCCAGTTCCAATAGTGGGTGTATAACTGATTTTGTCTTTAGTGTAAACAAGAACAAAAATTTTGTTTGCTTCGAAAATGTCGAATTTTGTGCAACAAAGCATCATAAGCAGGAAGTTTTGGTTTGTGCGGTTCAGAAATGGTGACTTTGATACGCAAGACAAAGATTGCCCAGTTCACCAACAAAGTTTAAAAACTAGGAACTGGAGGTCTTACTCCATGTAGTTGGTTCTTAAACTCAACAAAAGCTTGCAAAATCATGGAGAGCTACTATAGCGGCAATATCAAAACGCTTGCGCGCAGCAGAATTCATGCAAAATATTAATTAAAACCGAAAGATCTTAAAAAACTGCATGGCCGAAATGCTGCTTAAACGGTATAAAACTGAATATGTACTTGCCATTAAAAATTTATCCATCACTTAATAACCGAAGCGAAAGAGCTTGTATATGAAGCCCTGCCAATCAACCGAATAGAACGGGAAGAAAAGTGGTCTTATGTATTATGAGCTGCTGATATCTGGCCAGACCATCACAAAGAAACTGTACCGAAGCAACTGAGCGTTAACCGATAAACGCTCAGAAAATATTGCCAGACATGAGGACGTAATATTTTATCATGGCATGGTACGAGAGGGTGGCGGTTAAATTATAAAAAGGAAAATAAATGAATTTGATTAGAATAAAATTTGACCCCATAAATCGGTGGCAGAGACCACCAAAGTGGCGCACCTCGGCTATGTGAGAAACTAAATACTATACTAATTCTTCGTTTGAAACGCGATTTCAAAGATTGTACTATATATGCCAAATTAATTAGGGAATAGTAAACAACACTTGTGGTTTAGTAAAGTTTCATGTAGACATAATTTGAAAAAAAAATAAAAGTTGGCAGATTTATTATGAGTTGTTTAATGTTCCGTAATTAATTTGTAGAAATATTTTTTTAAAAATATATAAAACTATTGGCAAATAAAAAATTCGTGAAGCGCTCGTAAACTATAAGAGATAATATATAGCTATGACAAAGTTTTTTTTAGTACGGGAATAGTAGATTTCCAAAATTGTATGTTCTTCGAAATCGGACCACAAACGAAGAATTAGTTTTGTTTTTAATTTCCCTCGCACCAGAGGTGCCCCACTTTGGGGGTCTCTGGCATCGTCTGTGGTAGGCTTATGAGGTCAAAATTCAAAACTTGAACTTGACAATAGAAATGTGAAATTTTTTTGCAATAGGACTTACCGTTTAGAAATTAGAGATTAACTAATTTATTTTTTTTTTAATTACCCCACTGTGCAACGCTCGTCCACATGTTGCAATATCTATTTAAAACTATGTAGAAAAAGTGTTTGGGAAACTTTGCTTTACCCATCTCATAGTACAGGCCTTGCCCCGTCTGACTACTATTTGTTTCGACCACTTAAGTACGGGTTTTCCGAAATCGTTCCTGATACTTTCTTGGCCTTAAAAGATGAGCATTTCTTATGGCGCGGAATCCATAATTAAAGAAAAATGGTAGAAGGTTATAGCGAAAAATGTCTAATACCTACTTTGAATAAATTTATAATCAAAAAATTTAAAAAAAAACTTGCATTTTTAATACGTTATCCTGATTTCGTCCATATCAATCAAATGCAGCTTTCGAATAATGACAGTAGGCCAACTAGGTTCAAAACTTCAATAAAGAAGAATGAAATCTAAGAGGAGTCAGTAAGTGTTTCTGTTGCAATATTTTATATTTAGACCACAACTGAAAATTGCTTGCCAAACCATTGTCTTTCCATCAAATTTATTATTTGTGTATATTCACAACATAAAATGTTGGTGCCTGTAGCTGTTTAATGCTCATTTCTAAATACGTTTCATCGACAATAAGGCAGTTGTAAAATCTTATTGAAACTTAATCGTATTTATTTTTGTACTTTTATTTATTTATTTTATCTTCATTAAAAACGTGCTAACAATAACTTTTCCAAATCTAATGTATACTTTCTTCTTAGTCGAATACGGCCACTGTTATTTAATATTTTGCGGGCTAATGGATTTGGGTGTACTTGTAGATTTTGAAGTATTTTGGTGCATTTTTTGGATCTCAGTCTTTAGCAAAGGCACTTATGGGTCTTTATGAATATTCGAATTTTTTATATACCAGGGGGCAATTGTGATCATTCGTAGCAATTTGTTTTGCCGTCTTTGAATTCTGTCTACATATGAAGCTGATGCTGTTCCCGATAGCTGTATTCCATAACACCATATAGGTTTTATGATGGAGTTGTAAATGCAATTTAAACTTACTTAGAGTTTCTTCCAATGAGCCAGTTAATTTGGAATAATTTCAATTTCATTTTAGTCAATTTTTCATCTATGTCTGATTTTCATGTAAGATCGAGGTGTAAACCGAGGTATTTAACTTCTTAACTTATGTGTTTGCATTTCTGTTCATTAACTTTTATCCTCCATTGATGTGTGCGTACATCAAGTATAAGAAGGGTCCCAGGATACTTCCTGGAGGTACTCCTGCTTCAATAGGTTGTGCGGAGCTTAAGAAATCTCCTTCTTTAAGCTTAAACGTTGGACCAGTTAAGTAGCTTTCCAATATATTATGTGAGTTTACGGGTAAGTTTAGTTTCAACTTGTATATTAGACCATCATGCCACACTTTATCAAACACTTGAGAAATGTCAATAAAAATAGCAGAACAGTATTTTTTTTTCTTCAGATGTTTTTTTTACAATATTTACCAGTCTATGGGTTTGCTCGATAGTACCGTGTTTTCTTCAAAAATCAAATTGATGATTCGAAATAAAATAATTTTCAATTAAATTCGGGTATAACTTGCTCATGAGTATATTCTCGACTAGCTTCGCTATAGTCGACAATATAATCCTAACCATTGAACCCGGTAAAGTGGAATTTTGATGTTTTATTCTCTTACAAATATATTCAGACAGTCTAAATTTGTTAATAGCAAAAAAAGGGGTTTAAAAATATATTCTGCAGGGTGGCCGAATTTATTATGAATAACACTTTACATTTACCTTATCCATTCTGTGTATACCCCACTATGTTTTGTCGCGAAAATTTAAAACCATACCCAAATATATAAACAATTTCTCAAGCACTTCAACTTCCTTTCATTTTTCATTTTGCTTCACAATTTTCTTAAAAAACTTTCACCAGGTGTTTATTTGAAATGAGAAACCAAAAATCTTTTCACTGAAAACTATTAATATTCATTAACACAAAGCAAAGGGTCTATTAAAAACAACTCAACTATAATGAAATATGAGATAAATTTTAGATAGATAGAAAAAGTTTAACCCCTTGCTATGCCTACATAAGTAATAAATATTTAAAAGCAGCAAATATAAATACTACGAGTAGTAGACAAAGAATTTACCATTTATCATTTTCTTAATTTTTCCCTTTTTACATTTGATTGCAAAAAATATTTATATTTACTTACATGTCTGTATTAAAACATCTACACCCATATGTGTATGTATGTACTTTGTACATATATATTAAACACTTGTTTTTAAATTATGTAAGTTTTAGCAGCAACAGAATAAATAAATAAAATGAAATCTTGATCACAGGATTTTATTTATTAAGTAGTAAATAAATTTGTGATGTTTTTTCTGTCTTTTTTTTAACTTTTGGTTTTTCAATTCAAAGCATTTTGTTAAACAGTCATGCATGAGTTTATCCTAATGTTTATGTATAACGATCGTATCTGTGTGTGTTTTATCTCTGTCTTTTAAACCTTAAACGTTAAGCTTTTACACGAACGAATATAAACGTTTATATCTGAAGAATTTGACAGATTTATGACAGCTTTAAATAAATGTGTGTAGAAATTAAAAACAAAATAAAGCAGCAAATATTACAAAAGGTAAATAATATTAAGGTAAACCTCGACAGAGTTATGTGCTACAGCAAATGTGATTTTCCAATGAAATTTTTTTTTTTTGAATTTAGTGGTTTTCAAAATAGATGCTAAGATGTAACGACTTCTAATCGAAGCACCTGTTATGTTTAGTGAACAAAATTAATCAATCATTCTTATACTCTAGACACACATTCAAATTAATTTTTTATATCGACTGAATAGTAAAATTCAAAGTAGTTCCGAGCTGAAATATAGTGGAAAATTCAACCATTTATAAGCCAAGGAGTAAATTTCATATCAACTTTGGATATATGTCATAGGCCGTGATATAAAATATTAATTTACAATGAAAGATAAGGTTCAGGTGGTCAACTTACTGTGACATCAATAAGAAGTGTATATTCACTATTCTAGAACTCATCTCTAGATAGTTCTAAAGGTAGGAAAAATTAAATGGTTAAGACTCTGTTATTATATCATCATATAGCTATATCAAACAGCCAGATTTTCGAAGAATTATAGCCCAATCAGGTCTGAATATGCTCACTAAACACTAGCATTTGATTTTCTACATAGTGAATTCTCGGTACCCTAATTGCAGTAAAGTGTTCGGGTTTTCAGTGCCACTTAACACGAACCCATTTTTTAATCTAACCTGATTACGTGGTGAGAAAAAGATAAGATGAGTAGATACATACTTGGTTGTACTAGCAATTCGTGTTACTTTCTTATTCATCACATCACATATGCGTATACAAGTGTGTGTATGATTTCAAATGAAAATACGAGGGATTTAAGCAATACGAATTGTGCCGTGTGAACACTAAAGAAATTTCAACGAAAATTGTGTGCCAAAATTTTCAATAAAAATTGCTTCGTGTAAATTGGTAGAATATAATACTCTTAAGCAACCAAGCCAAATATTCACATTAATTTGCTTCCATTGTGAAGAGAAACAGAACATCCACATCAAATTTGTCATTTATAAGTAAACCACTTATTCGTTATCGTAAAATATTCGATATAAATTCAATGTTTGAATATTCAAGTTTAACTTTAAATGTACCACAAAAACAAAAATCAAAGTGCAATCAAATTCATCTCCAAGTCTATATTCGAATTTCAAATAAAAAATAATATTTCTTCTTAATTCCACTAAATTCTAATTAAAACTGGTATTATTGTACAATTATACTTTTGCTTGTAACTTCCAAAATTATTTAAACTCTCCTTAAAGTATGCTCAGTGGTCAAGATATTAAGGGTACTCTTAAAATTTAAATTTGTGCAAATAGGCAAACTTGCAAGACTTGCTTCATGAAGCCCCTTTTGAAGTTGTGTGCAATCTAACAACGTTCGTTTGTAAGAAACGTCAATTCAAAGATACGAGTAAACAAGATAGATATTTATTTTTAAAAATGCCTAAAGAAAGCCAAAAGACTAAATTACTCAGATTATTTGAAGAAATTACCGTTTGTGGTACATGTTAACACTTGAATTGTTTGGTAAAACTGATGGTAAGCATAAATGCTTTTAGTGTATGCCACTTTACTACTTTTCTTTTTCGGTTGTCTATAGATAATCAACGTAAGGCGGAAGAAGAAATTTTGGAAGATTTCACATATGTTCTTGCAGCTGGAGAATATTTTCGCTATGCAATGCCATTTCTTCATCATTCAGTTCAGAAATCAAACAATATTCTTTCTTAAATGTCTTATTTTCCAAAGTAAATAAAAATCAGCTGTTGAGTTAAATGTACAATTGAACAAATTTACGAAGTATGTGTAAATAATATTTCATGTGATTTTTGACATTTCATTTACGACGGCGTAAAAATTAACACTTTGCACAGTTTGCGCGCTTTTAAACGGTAGCATGAGGACTCTTATTAACAATTTCTGAATTATATAAGTATACACAATTCGATTTCAGTACTTCACTGAAAATCATGACTTTAATATGCTCATTTGATTACGAAACTCAAAATGTACTATAGAAAAAGTATAACGAACGTTTTCTGCCCAAAACACCGTATAGTTGTATTTAATAGTCATACCTAATGCAAATGCAGTAGCTCACATGAGGATTACTAATCTATTTTCACCACCAATGGTTTCATATCGTAAAACTGCTGTTGTTTTTCAGATTTTTAGCTTTTATTTTGAATCTTGCCCTTTTTCTATATTTCTGACAATATACAGGATTTAACGCCAAAAGAACTGATTTTAATACTATACGAGTATATCGTCCCTTCAATATAACAATAGCGTATAATCTTTTTAGGATTTTAAGAAAATAGAGTTTAAAGTTTTTGTCAAATCGGATGTCTAATCAAACCTCAATATCGTGGTAAATAAAAATGCTTCATATTGGATATTTCGGCGAATACATAATACCGTTTCTTGTCTTTAAATTGGCCAATTTGTTTTATTCTACGCATCCTTTAAGACCATAATTCTGTCATTCATATAGGCTATTTTATTTTTTAAGGAACTCGTATTATCTCAAAAATATCAATTTGTAACATTATAAAACAGTGATTAAATCTTAGTTTTGTTAATATTCATTACTATGAGCACATACGCTATTGTTATATTGAGGGGACGATATAATGTTTAATAACAAAGTGAGAATAAATGGCAGATATCTACTTTTGAAAATATTATATAAGTTACTAAAAACGAAAGCAAAAATGCGCCAATAATTTTAAAAATACATAATTCAAATGTATAAAGATTAAAGCACACATTCTACTATAGCCTAATGGTTTCGATTCCATATTCAAATTAGAGAAGATAAAAATAAAATAAAAGTACATACTATAAAATATGGAAAAATTACTTTTGATGAAAAGTACCAAAGAGTGTATACCGGAGTTTAACCTCTTTTAATCCATTTGTATTTAAATTCCAAATAGCGTTCAGCAGTGTGATCATTTTATAATTTTTGCGGCTAAATTTAGCTTATTTTATTTTAATTTAGCTGAAAAATTTGACATTTAGCATTTGGTATTTTCTTTAGCATTTTTTAGCCTTTTAAAATTTTAACAATACTAATGTAATAATGTAAAATAAAATAAAGATAAAGATATAAACATTTTAAAGAATAATGACAAATTTATCAACAGATGAAATTACAACTCTTGCAAATGCCAAAAATTAATTTCATATGAGTTTGAAAAGCAAA
This sequence comes from Bellardia bayeri, assembly GCA_950370525.1. Taxonomy (NCBI): domain Eukaryota; kingdom Metazoa; phylum Arthropoda; class Insecta; order Diptera; family Calliphoridae; genus Bellardia; species Bellardia bayeri. The sequence continues at coordinate 33,614,600 of OX493264.1, read as the reverse complement.
ATTCAACTGTGGAATTTTGTATGCAAATTTATCTTTTGTTATGAATTGAAACATCCATTTATCTTTTGTAATGAATATGTTTTGCCATTTAGCAATTCAGAAGTTAAAGGTATATTTAGTGCAATGAATTCTATAAAAACCAAGTAAGAAAGTATAGTCGGTCTGTTATGGACCGATCACTAAAAATTATAATTTCTGCGAATATAAATATAGTTTGTGTTAAATTAGATTTCGATAAAAACACCTTATAAATAATGTATGCATGTTAAAGTGATTTTCAGAAATGAGTCTTATATGGGAGCTATTACCAATTATGGGCCAATCATTATAAAATTAAATGTCATGATGTTATTTGTGTTGAATGATATTTCGATATCAAAATTGGTAGGAAATTTATGGTAAGTAATTTTTGGATTTGGACCTTATATCGAAGATATGACTAATTATGAATCGATTAATATAAAATTGAACTGAATGAATTTAGTATTTATTAAACTTATTTGTGTTAAATATTATTTGGATACCAACAATTTTTAGAGAGTTATGCCTGTTAAAGTAATTTTTAAAAGTGGACCTTTAATGGAAGCTATGACTAATTATGAACCGATTTACACAAAGTTTTGTGGGTGTGATTTATTCGTGGAAAATTTGTTTGGATACGTTTATAAACCAGACATTTATGACCGATAAAACCTTATTTCGGCAGGACATTTGTTATGGGGGCTAGGTGAAATAATAGACTGATTACCCAGGATTCTGTACTTTATATTAGATGCGAATTAGAAATATGTTTTTAAATTACAGAAGACTAAGGCCTGATTCATTAGAGCATTTGTCTAAAAAAAAACTTGTATGAAAATCCCTAAAAAAAATATTTAAACATCTTTACGGTTGGATTCCTAAAGGGAACCTTGAATGGTTTTGTTCTTAAGTTCAAAATTTTATTATTAATACAAAAAAGTTGGTTTTTTAATCATGTTTAGTTTAAATTGTTAAAAATTACTTCAAAAAAGTATTTTAAAAAAATTAGCACATCTTTTGTCATTTTAAAACAAATTTTGGCATATTTTAGCATCTTTCTAAACAGATTTAGCCGCTAAGATTTTTGAGATCTGTGGCATTCTGTGTCGCTAGCTCGTTTATTTTATCTTTCTTCGTTATTTAATGTTAAATAATATATAATTTTTGGCCACGGTTTTTTGACTTTTAGAAAATTGTCATAGTAATCATTTGTAAGACCTGGAACTAGAGAATGAAAAATACCTATTTTCGAAAAAATAAGATCTGAACAAAAAGATTTATAATTTCAAAAAAGTACCAAAAAGATTTTTGCACTTCATTGATTTAGAGCGGATAAAGTTTAGAATTTATTTCCAAGTTTATTTATTTAGGTATGTAGGTACCATTTTTGGCTACATTTTTGACTTTCCAAAAAGTACCACAAACCTATCCCTTTATGTTCTGCCGTTGTGGGTGGTGCAGGCAATTAAAATTATATTTCTAGGTTTATTACTTCTAAAGACATAACGGTATAGGTTCGAATTTCCAAAAACTTTTCCTGGTCGATCTATATGATAAAAAGAAGCATTTACCCGAATCTGAATTTTCTAGCTTTAGCGTATTGGACGTACTGATTAACGTTACACTACTCTTATATATGTGTATATAGATTTAATGTTATCAATCACACTACTACGCGACATATTTTATCTACTGTTAAAATTACCTTTACACCATTGAGTAGTTATCGCCCTCGCTATTTATTACCATTATTCTTTTTTAAAAATGTTTTCCCCATCTTTCGTAAACACTTAATGATAGAATTGGAAATGAGACGCAGTGCAATGGAGGTAACAAAAAATCTAAATCAAATTTTGCTTTTATGATTTTTTGTTCCAAATAATTTAACACTTGACATGACTCTGAAGGGATAAATACCGAACAGAATTCAATGCATTTAATATTTAACGTCATGCTCTGGGTTTTTCTTCTTTTTTTTTTTTTGCTTTCATCATTCAGTTTTGCCATGGTTTTCCATGTTTTTCTTAATTTTTTTTTGGGAGGGTGGGGGGAGAGGTTCCTTCATCATTCACTTCTTTCATCTTCTAACGTATTTTGCTGAATAAACGATTTAACATTGATAGAAGATTCAGAGCCCACAAAATAAACACAGGCTCTCACACTAATGCCATAACGTACGCACTAGACTATCACGCTAACGTTCTATAAACGACAGCAAACAAATGTATGGGAATACACCAATGAAAATAAAATTTCCAAAATAAAAATGAAATGTTTGAAAAATGTGGTGGGGACGAGAAAGGTGAAGAAGAAAAACTGTTCAAAAGGATATTTTACGCCTTATACATCAGGACGAAATAATAAATCATGTGGTTTTACTTTGATTGATGACAAATACAGCACAATACAATATATACAACGAAACTAATACATACATGTACAGCATACACAACAAAAACATATGTATATATAAATACAGAGTTTTGGGAAAAATAATAAGAGCAGTTTATTTATGTTTAATTATTTTAATTAACCTTGTTAATGTGACTTGAATCTTTTTTCCTAAGATCGGAAATTATTTTATCTGAGTAAAATAAAAGAAAAAGTTTACAAAAAATATTCCTCATACTTGCAAACTTATCCCAATTAGGATACAAATAGGGTTTTTTTTAGAAATTCAACATATATGCAATATGTAAATATTAAAAAACAAAGGTAATCTAGGAATTCTTCAAAAATTTAAAGAAAATTCCAAAAACTCGACTTTTTACAAATTAGATCACAAGGTAAAGGTAAATTTATAAAAATAATGATAAAATCCTTTTTATACCCTCCATAACCATAAGTGGTGAATAAGGGTATATATAAGTTTGTCATTCCCTATGTAACACTGAGAAATATTCATCTGAGACCCAACAAAGTATATATATTCTTGATCCCTATAGAATTCTAAGTCGATTGAGCTATGTCCGTCTGTCTGTATGTCTATGTAAAACACTCTCACATCCAAAAGACACAACCGAAATCAACAGAGTTTAAAAACACCATTTATAATTCCCATAAGGTGTTGAAAATCAGCAAAATCGGTATGGTAGAACCAGGATTATGGACCAAAATGTGTGACAACCTCCATATAATTTTGATATTTTTAAATATTTTTCTTGCAATTTTTGTAATTTATTTTTTTGATATAAGAAGAAAGTGTGAAAAAAATAATAAGAAGCGGTCCATAATTTCTCATAGCCCTCAAATATCTTCCCGAAATATGGCTTAAGGATAAATAAATGCCTATAAAATTGGAATATCAATACAAAATGCAGCAAAAATAAGTGCCATGTAAAAAGAAATCTCAAAACGATGCTTTGTTTTGTTCAGTACACGTTTGATCTTAGACCCCATATTAAGTCCACATCTAAAATTCACTTAAATGCGTATAAATATGATAGAAATATAGTTACAAGGTTAAAATTTGACACAAATAATTCTTATAGATATATAAATTGGTGTACTAAATTTTTTGATGGTCGGTCCATAATTGGTCATATAAGAACCACATCCGAAAAAGCCATTTATCTTTATATATATATATCCTATATATATCGGTATTAACTCAAAACTTTACACAGAAAATTTACATATACACAAGAATTATTCTACAGAAATTTTCAAATTTCGGTCCATATTTGATTATATTTGCCAGATGCTTTGGAGTGTTTAATAAACGCTGATAATATGTTCTATTATTTGTTATTTCAGGTTCAAATAAGGCAATTCTGGCTGCTACACTATTATAATAATTGCTCGCATATACGTAACACCTCCGAAAATCAAGATAACCCTCAATAATGTCAAATAAATATCGATATAGAATCAACATTTTATACAGATCAGAAATTGTAATCTAGAAATCATACTAATATCGGTTATAATGCAACTATGCTACTAAATTTTGTAGCATTCAGTCCATATTTAGCAATAGCTCCAAAATTAATTCTACTTCCGAGTACAACAACCAAACATAAAACTCTTGTTAATAACGTTATTGAGATTATTACTGGATACTAGATTTAGAAGCTTTAAGTCCATAATTTATCCGTTTCTACTATGCCACCCACATAGCTCTTGTAAATAAAATTATTTAGATCAATTAAAATTCGTTAAATTTATAAAATTGTGTTTCAAACAAAATGTATTAAATGCTAAGCTACTAGTTTTAAAAACACTGAATAAGGATATTCTAGTCCTTTAACCAGTATAGTTTTTGTATTTCTCATTATATTTAGGTGAAGGGTATTTTAGATTCGGCATAGCCGAATATTGCACTCTAACTTGCTTTTCTTCATGTATTTATTTATTGTATCTTCATTAAAAATTAACTAACAATAAGTTTTCAAATCTTATATCTAAAAAAATTTCAATTATTAGTCTATCTAGTGCCGGACGAAAATTGTTTGATCATTATTTATTTTATTTATTAATTTGGCATTCTTCCTTCTTGTCTTCGGCTCAGATCCGCTGTATCACTTCTTCTTAGTCGAATATAGCCACTATTATTTAATATGTTGCGGGCTAATGGGTTTGGGTGTACTTCAAGCTTTTTTAAGTTCTTATCTGCATTTTTTATTTTGGATCTCAGTTTTTACCAAAAGCACGTTTTGGTCTTTATGGATATTCGAATTTTTTATATACCAGGGGGCAATTGTGATCATTCGTAGCAATTTGTTTTGGCGTCTTTGAAAAACTTTTAAATGGTATAGTTACTTGAAGAATTTATTATTGACTATTTTTGAATAACGAAAAATTCGAATAATTTTGTGAAGAATAATCGAATAAAATCAATTAATGTATTTATTTTTTTTTATTTATTTCTCGTTTTTTGCTGTTATATTTTTTAAGAGACTTTTAAATTTCAGAAGTCTAGTGAAACTACAGTATGATAGTCAAAGAAAGGTTGTTTATTCCTACAGATGAGTGCACCGATAGCTCTTTTTACAAAAATATAAATCTGCAATCACTTATTTTTCTACAAAGCAATTTTAGTTATTTAGTAAAAGACAAGACTTTAGAATGGAAATAGAAATTGTAAGTTCTACATATGGCTGGCGGCCATAATGTGAAAATATGATGGAGAAATATTGGTAAAATCGCAATTATGTAATAACATCGATATTTTAATTTTCTGTTATTAATACCCTATCTGTTAGAATACTTACTAAAATATATCAATACATTGAATTATTATAATAATGGATCGCTTTCCTAATTGAATCAGTGGCATCTTTATGAACTAAGTTGAATGAAGAACATCCACGATGGTGATGACGTTGACAGAGACAAAGCAATTTATTTTAAAATTGATATAAGGGATGTTGCTAAATATTTATCTAGACGATTCTTCTTTACGTCTGACTTGCTGAAGAGAAAAACTTTTATTTCACTTTGTTTAGAGCATTTAAATTATTCGAATAATTAAATTTTAAATGTGTAATCGAATTATTCGAACCAATCACAATCTCGTATTCATGTTATTCGAATAAAGGAAAAATCGAATAATTTGGATACCCTAACAAATAAAGATGTATGTATGAAGGCGGTTCGGAAACTTCCTAGCCTAGAACAGAAAGCGCCGTATAAACAGAAAAAGTTAATTAAGTGTTTTGAAAACGTCCATGCACATATCGTCGTTCATAATTTATTGTGTTCTATACCACAAAATTTAAAAAATGAGATAAGGGCGGTTTTATAATAAACTTTTGGAGATCAACCGATATGTGTAATCGATTGTCTAATATCACTTATAGTTTTCGAGATACGAGAAACCAACTTTATTTCATACAACATTTAACTGATACTTACGAACCAAGTTATTATGTTCCATGTTCAAAAAATTATGCATATAGAACAAAAATGAAGGATAAATACTTAATAAAAAAAAATTGCCTATAATGTTCTATATGCAATGAATAGTGGGGAGTGTATACGCCCAGTAATATTGGTCCAACACCCACCTTAAAGTATACCGATCGACTCAGAATATCTTCACGGGCCTTTAGATTTAGTTGAATTGCTTAAAACTTATAAATTACCAAAAGTTATTCTTATAGTGCTGGAAATGACACGTAGAGATTTTTACATGTATTCAAAAAAATCAAAATTACTTGACTTCAAAAACGTACCTTTTGCACAAATTAAATCATTGCAGTATCAAAATAGTAATCTATTTACAATATATCATAAAACGTCTTTATCGCAAAAAGAATATATGAAAACTGATATTAAGAAAAAAGGTTGAAAAAATGTTTTTTCGACACCCGTAGATTTATTTAAGGAAACACCACAAAATTCACATCCCAAAAAAATATCATAACTTTCTTCCATTAGATGCAGTGGCGTATTATAATCATTTGTTTCAAATAAATTAATATATAGTACATGTAGATTGTTTTCTTATTGAAATAATTAACCTAGAATTTCCTTTTTTGAGTTTAAAGTTATCTTGTTTTAATAAATTTAAAACATATTTATAAAATTAACTATAAAACTTAATATGAAATAAAGATTTTGTTATATTAAAATATAATCTTGCTTACATATCTACATACATACATATATATGTATGTATGTTAATGGATTTTTATTCCTTGCAATATTTTCTAGCATTTTGTTCTATATGCTAAGAAATGAGAATAATGTCGTAAATACGTGCATATAGAACAAAGCACTTTATTTGAAAACGCTAGTTGCTTCTATCCACTCTTCTAAAAACAAACAAATACATTGTAAAATGAAATACAAAGTTTTTATCTTTTCCCAGTAAGAATATCATGGTATTTTTTTCGGTTCATTTTTTGTAATTGACATCTGAACTTTAACATCGATTTTCTCAAAACTGATTTTTGGCATATAGAACACAATAATTTACAACCGACGACATGTTACATTTATTTTCGATCTAGCAACTCCTGCATATAGAAACAGGTATTCAAAAACAAAAATACGCAATTTTTTTACAATGGAAAAATTTGAAATTCGTGGCGTCACTAAATATTAAAAAAAAAGCTTTATCGGGGCAAGAAATTCATAATATTATGTTAAATGTGTTAGGTGAGAGTGCTCATTCATATGCAATAGTAAACAATTGTGTTGGTGAATTTAAACGTGGTCGTACAATCATTGGGGTTGACCTCCAAAACAGCAACAACAACAGAAATTGTAGCCAAAGTGCATAATATGGTATTAAATGATCGACGAATAAACATATCTTCGAGTCCATTTAATTTTGCATGAAGAACTACAGATGATAACCAATTCTGCAAGATGGGTGCCGCATTTGTTAACAGTCGACCAAAAACGCATAAGAATGAAAATTTCTCAAGCTTGTTTGTATTTGAACCGTCGTTTCATAAATAGTGATAAGACATGGATCCACCACTACACTCCAGAGACAAAAGAACAATCCAAGCAATGCACTGTAGCTGCCCCAAAGAAGGCAAAAATAACTCAATCGGCTGGTAATGTTATAGCAACGGTTTTTTGGGACTTCAAAGGTATTTTATTGATTGACTATCTGCAAAAGGGTAAAACAATAAATTCAGAGTACTACTGCAACATATTGGATTAATTAAATGTAAAAGTGCGAGAAAAATGTCTTGGCTTACAGCACAAAAAAAAATAATTTTTCATCAAGGCAACGCACCAGCGCACAAGAGTGTTTTACCACCCACCTTATTCTCCTGATTTAGCTCACAGTGGCTGTTATATGTTCCCAAATCTAAAAAGATTCCTAGCTGGCAAGTGTTTTACCTCAAATAAAGATGCAATTACAGTTGTTGAAGTACTTGAGGAAAACTATTTTAATCAAGGGATACAATTGCTAGATAATCATTGGACTAAGTGTAGTGAAGTTTCAGGGGATTATATTGAAATATAAAAATGTTTTTGAAAAACTAACAATTCTCTTTCTGTGCTGGGGTGAGAATTTTCCGAACCGCCCTCGTATGTATGTTTTGAAACTGCTTTTCGTTTTGTAATCCTAGCAACATATTTGGAATATATATTTTTAATGAAAAAATTAAATAAACGAGACAATTTTTTATTAAAAAAAAAAAAATTGGATTTAGAAAAGATATTGCTTTCAAATACGTTTGCACTTGTTTGAAAATTTCCGTAAAGCTCAGAAACTATAAGATACTCTAAGTTGCAGAACTATCAGCCATGTCACAGAATTTAATTTCGTTCGGAAGTGGAATTAATTCATATTTTGCTTCTATAGAAAAAGTACAAGGGATTCTTTTTTTTGGAATAATACTACTTTTAATTTGCTATGTGGAATTGTAATTTTAAGCACTTCTAGGTTTCATTCTGATAAAATTTTTGCTTGTACTATAGAAAATAGAAGCAAAATACGAATTAATTCCATTTTGGAACGGAATTAAATTCTGTGACATGGCTGTATAAATACATAAAACTTTTATCAAATTTTTTAAGTTAAAGATATAGTAACACACTTCAAAATTTATGAATGTGCAACAAACAAAATAGCAAATATTATTTAAGAAAACAAATTATTATTTGTATGCCCAGCAGCAAAAATATGGGGTTATATCAAGTTTTTAATTCCATTTTAGCACATCGAAATATTGGTCATAGAACCAAAAAGTAGATATATTCTGAGTTTTTTTTATATTGAGATGATTTAGCCATGTCCGTCCATCTGCTAAAGGCAAGATAAAGCATCGAGAAGATCGAATCCAGAATCATTTGTTCCGAACAAAAATTTTGTCCAGAGAAAAAAGGTTTTTGGCAGCACGATTCACCCATTGCGAACGATTATTCTGTAAAACCTAGGAAAATCTGGTAGCTTTACAAGTGATAATACTGCGGCCCTTGATTAATTCTGCTTTGCATTTTAAGTGCCAAAGAACAAATATTAAATTATTGTAAAATATTGTGTATTCAATATAAATAAAACAAGAAAGATGCTTTTACTGATAGCCATGGAAATATATAATGTTTGTGTGAAAAAATGTAACCTATAGGCAACTCAGTTCATCTTTGTCCAGACAAAATATAAAATTAAACCAATCCATGCTGAGAGTTGTTCGTAAAAAATATTTTCACTCTCTCAAAAAAGAGACGTCAAACTTTATATCAAGTTGAAATTCGAAAGGAATATTCCACATACATATGTATGTATATCTATAAATCATAGTAATAAACTTTATGGTGATCGGCGCATAATTGGTCATAGCTACCATATACGCAGCACTTCCGACAAATGCATTAATATTATTCGTAAATATCTTATAAATATTGATATCGAAGTGAAAATTTTCACCAACCAGTTATATGTAAGTAAAAATTTTACTTTAGAGTTTTGTAAAGGTCAAACCATTTCCATTTTCGAGAATATCTGGAATACCCGTAAAGAACTATATAATATATTTTCTATTGAGATGAATTTCACCATAAGACTAATATACAGAAAAATCTTTTATAACGATGGTCACATAAGTTGTTATAGATGCGATTTCGTTATCGATACAAAATGTTACACAAATGTCTACCAGGCATGAATAGATTACACTACAGATATTAGGTGGGTGGGCATATAAGATTAGGCACAGCCGAATATAAACTATTAATTAAGAAATAACCTTCTTATTATTTTCTCCAAAACTGTATTTACGCCAACTTATCATTACGCATACATGTTTAGAATTGTATATGTTTTATATAAATGTGAGTTTTTTTTTTTGATTTAAAGGAAAAACAAACATATATTGAAATATGTAATAAATTGTTACCGGAATTAGAGCATTACACAACAATTGAATTTAAACGTTAGTGGGAGTTTTACGACTTGAAATACCCCTCAATTTACTGTAATTTCATAGAAGTTGATAGAAGAAAAAAACTTTATTTTACACATTTGAAATTTATGTCATGTTTTATAATGAACTTTAGATCTTTCAATTGCTGCCATGATAAACTTTTGCTCGTTTGTTCAATTGCTAATTAAATAACTCATTTGCATTATCTAGGTTATTCAATACATTTTAAAATACAAATCGTTTTTATATTTTGCTGTAAACTTAGATAGAACTTAGGTAGAAACAAACAAAAATAAATTGACTTATTATGTATAGATTGTAGTCATTTCCTTATTAATCCTGGGTACATAATTAACCTACTAAAGGTACGGCCACACTTGGAAAAGATTTGCCGAAAATGATGTAACTACTAAATAAAAGATATTTTAACTCGTTTATTTATTAACCTTTATGTGCTCGGAAGTCTACATTTGTAGTAATTTTGATTGGATTAGCGAATAAAAATTAAAAACGTTAGTAAAACAATTTGAGGATTTTAGTGGCTTCCTAAAATATTGTTTTTAGCAGATTTAAACGTTAGTGATGAAAAAATAAATATTTCGTAGGTGCTAAAGAGACGTTTTTTAAAATGATCATCTCGTGGCCGGTAGTCTAAATTTGTAGTCACTATGTGGTTTCTATGCAAAGAAGCTTTATTTGTTGCTTATTACATTTGCACACATTGTTTTGCTTTTATTTTTGCTAAAAAAAAAGAATTCTTTGCATCACCTGTATGCTGATAGCGCATCAAAGTAATAACATTTCATCAAAAACAATAGAGCAAAGACAAAGTGTACTTTACTTTATCCGCTCAGAACTGAAATCTACGTAGGAAAGATCCCGAATACAAGTCGATCTGCAAATGTTGGAGAGAATGTAGTAAAACAACTGGTTTCTAACTGGGAAAATACCGGAAAAACAATAGTTTGTGACAATTTTTTCACATCGTTAAATTTGGGTAAATATTTATTGTCCAAAGGCCTTGCAATTCTTGGTACAGTTCGTCAAAATAAAACCTTTCTACCCAACAAAATGAAAGCTGACCGTAAAAGTGCAGAATATTCATCAGTTTTTGGTTTTTTGGACTATTATCTTATGTGCCAAAAAAGGGAAAGGCAGTTGTTATATTATCAAGTACAACCTTGAATAATGATATTGTGGCAGAGAAAAAAAATAAGCCGCAGTATATAGTTGACTATAACGTCAGCAAAGAAGGCGTCGATGCAATGGACAAAATGCTGTCAGCATATTCCACAAAACTCAAAACATTTCGATGGCCATTGACAATGTTTTTCAACGTGCTAGATATATCTGCCTTAGCTACTTATATCATCTGTAATGAAAATAATAGACATATTCAGCAAACAGACAAACACAGAAAGTTATTGAGAAGTTTGGCAAAACGGATGTTTATGGCAGCAATTATAGAACGGTCAAAAATTCCAAGGGTAATAGGCTACACTCCAACACGCCTCGCTATCGAAATGGCGCTAGGGCACTTGCCAAACTCAGCTTCTTCCGCTTCAGCTTCATCCGATACATCTGAGGATAAGCTGCCAAAACATCCTGTACGATGTCAGACATGTGAAATTGGAAATTAGAACACACAAGTTGGTGTAAGAAACCGGTGTGCGATGCACATTCCACAACTTACGTATTTGGAAAATGCTGCTCTATAAATAAAACTTAAATGTAGAAAATTGGTTTGTTCAAGTTATCCTATACCTACATGTACCTACATAAATAATATATAAATAAAATAAAATAAATACAATAATTCTTTTTTCTTTTATATAAGGACACTGTAGTGCAAAAATAATGTTACTACAAATGTAGTCTTCCGAGCGCCCACGTAAGTTTTCGATCCCGAGCACATAAAGGTTAAAAAAAACTTCGTTTATCCTGTGGTAAGGATACACAAATATTTAGTTTTATTTTATTTAACGCTGTTTGATCTTGCACAACTCTTGTAAGAGTAATCAACGTGAAACAAATTTGTGCTAAATCAGGTGGTTTTGCTTTTATGAGTAAATATTTGCCATGTGTGACCATACCTTAACGTTGCTTTTTAATGACAGTTGTTTTTCCCAAAACAAATGTTTATGACGAGAAATCGAGTGGCAGAAGAGTTTTACCACAAAAGGTTTTTCAAAAAGAACATGTTTATACCATACACAAGAGCATATTGGATTTGCGCTGATGTTTGTAAAGCTCAAAAATATTATTCCAACAGCCACCATAAAGTATACCGATCTACTGAGAATCATTTTCTGAGTCGATTTAACGATGTCTGTCCGTCCGTCCGTCTGGCTGGCTGTCCATGTAAAGCTTGTGCGCAGAGGTCGCAATTTTGAAGATATTGCGATAAAATTTAGTACGTGATATTTTTGGCCCAAGGATGGATGGGATTGAAACTGGTGGAAATCGGTACATTATTTCACCTGGCCCCCATAAATCTTTGAATTATTCAAGTATGCCAACAAATTTAACCACAAATGAGTAATAACTGAAGCTAAATCACATCTACAAATTTCGGGAAGATCGGTCCATAATTAGTCGTAGGCCCACTTCCGTAAATCACTTAAAAGAGCATAACTTTTTTAAAAATGCCATTCTCCAAATAATATTGAACACAAATATGTTTCATATATATACATATAATATGGTAGAATTTTATGATGATCGGTCCATAATTAGTCCCACTTCCCGAAATCACCATAAATCTCTTAAAAATGTTGTTATCCGAATAAAATTTAACAAAAATGAGTTTCTTATGTACAAATAAGATGACAACTAATTTTATAATAGCCACTTCATAAATAGTGAAAACTCCCATTCTCCCTCTTCGTAATTCACTTTAACCACCATGACTATTTTAAATATTTTGAATATTTATATTCGCAGACATCATGGCACTAAATTTTTGGATGATCGGTCCATAATAGCGCCCGCATCTGAAAAACTGTTTTATTGATATACTGGGTGTAGTGTATTATATGGTCGGGCTTGACCGACTATACTTTCTTACTTGTTTTTATTCGTATTCGTTATGTCAAACTTTTTTTGCTTTTGTGCTTTCAAAAATAAACAAAAAATTTTAACAGAAAAAATAAAAATTACAAAAATTAAAATATAAATAGATACAAACTACTTAAAAATAAATATTTATAATGAAATATTGCAAGATATGCAAAAAATACAAAGGTCTGGAAATGAAAGTTTCTTCTGCATTTGCAATGAAGACCGCGGGCTTAAGTGGAGCATGGACGGAATTGAGTCCACCGAAAATGATAATGTCACGATAACCAGTCGAACGTAAAGTTGCTGCCGATGTTTCTAATGGCCAAAATATCTGATTCGACCGATAGTTCACGTACCTTAATATCAATAACCTTAATTTAATGAAAACTCACGAATATACAATAAATAAAGACCAGAAAAATTAAATAAAGATATGTACTTATATGTATGTAAATAAACCTTTGTATGACGAATGGATAATGAAAACGATGACAATGGAAAAAGTAAAGAAAGCCCCATGGTGCAACTATATGTATAGTATATTTTCCCAATAACGAAATACATGCATGTTTAAAAACATTCTCATGATTTTATTTTTAAGTTATGCCATTTTATTTTCTGGAAACAAAGTCTGATCATAGTTAGTTAATTAGTTTAGAAGGTAGTGTATAAAGTACACATCCAATGAGTCCATTCTGAATCCCTTCAGAAATGAATTAACAAATTTATATGATGATGTAGAGGTTAAGAAAATAAAAATTATATGCACAGAGTACAACAAATAATCACAAAAGAACAGCTTTCAAAATCTGTTATAATTACCATAAAGCCACCCCAATGATGTAATAAAATCAAACATGTCATCTGGCCTATATATCCTTATATCTTCCAATTCCTTTTGAATTTGATGACCTCACAAATAATATGCTCCACTGTTTCCAACTTTTCTTTTTCTTTCAAATTCTGCCGTTTTGTCTGCCCCTTTTTGAAAACTTTATAAATTAGTTTTATTTTCATCTTGAAATTAAAAACTTGTATGTATTTATTTTTACTGCAAGAATGTTTGTAAAAAATAGTCAGTTGTTCTTGACATTACAAACATGAAAACAAAAACAAAAATACCCTGTTGTTTCTGTTGCTTTTGCATTGTTGTAATTTTGATATCACCTTGTAAAGTAATTTCACCATGATATTGTGTATATTTTTCAGCAACAATTTACAAAATTTTTAATGAATAAATGAAATGAATAATTTAGTTTCACACAGATAGAAATGTTAGCTATTGGCAACTCAGTTCATTTTTGTCCAGACAAAATATAAAATCAAACCAATTCAAGCTGAGAATCGGTTGTAAAAAATATTTTCTCGCTTTCATATGAAAAAAACTTTGTCCGAACAAATACAAATGTTCAGAACGAATGGGTGAATCGACCTTTAAAAAAATAAAAATATAATGTAGTTATTATATACAGTAACTTATTTATTTTAAGCCGCAATATTTTGGTTAATTAAATTTTCATTTTTCATTCACTTCAATTCGTTTTTTATTATTATGCAGTTGTTAGAAAATTGTCACAATCATAATATATGTGGCTACCTATGTGTATGTAAACAATAAATACTAAAGGGAAACACATTATCGCTACAAATGTTAATACATATTTGCATATTTAATGTCCATTAAGCATTTATTACTTTGACACAACCTCAAAACGTTAACCGAATTTGCACAAACTTTCAGATGAGTCTAAACAATTGGTCGCATAAAAAACTTTTTGCGCAACAACGATATATTTTACATTTCTTTTCATTATTTTTAGCAACATTTTATTTATGTTAATACGTCGTACTTTAATTTTTATTCATTTCCTTTTCTTTTTTTTTTTTGCTCTGATCCATGTTAACCTTTTTTTCTGTTGCTTTAACCATCTTGTTTTTGCACCGGTTTGTCTTAATTTTCTTGCGGGTTGTCTGGATTGTTGTAAAGGAAATTATTTTTCTTACTTAATTTTCTCTACATATGTATCACGGTAGATGGTTACCTGGCACCCTTGTTAGCCAGCCAGCAAATGTAAGTAAATGTTGGTGTTAACAACATGTAACAATGCTACTGTTGTAATATATTCTCTGTGTATTTTAAAAGGGGTAAAATCCTTGGGGATGTCGACCAGAATAAATAAAAAGGAAAATAACAAGAAGCATACAATTTACGCATGTTAGAATTGCACACAAAAAAACACCAGCGAATTGGTGTGCACAAGAAGTAACAGAATACAGGAGAAAGAAAAAACAATTTATATTCCAGTCAAGCTTTATTTTTTTTTCTTCTTATAAAACACCATTTGACAATATTTATAATCAAGACAGTTTTGTATTTTTTTCAAGTTTTCTTCAAATATTTTGTGCGAGTATTCATATGTATTTTGTGAAACTTCGTTACAGGAGAATAAAAGTAGAATATTCGTGTGGTTATTTTTATTAACCCATGTTTTGCCACTGGTCGATTTTTCGACCACCCTTTTTCTTGTCGTTTATTTCCAAAGTTAACTATGATTTTTTTTTAGATTGGTTTGGTGTTTAAAATACTTGTATTGAATTGATTTTCTGCAGAATTTGCATAATAAGAGTAAAAAAAAGCTATTTTTCACACTATTTTCCAATTTAAAAATATATGATAAATTCGAAAATTTTTTATTTTTCATTTCTTTTAAAGCCTAAATAATATATTTTATGAATCGAAGAAAAGTAATTACTGAATTATAAGATTTCCTACCTTTAAATTTTCAGAAACTTTAGAGGTCGAAAAATTGACCACTGACCGGAAGTCTTGTTGATGCTCTTAATACACATTTTAAAAAATTTGGCGCTTTCAGCCATATTTTATCAATTGATAAGCAGATTATTTCCTGTTTCGGGCGGCACTATTGCAAAATGTTTATTAAGGGAAAACCAATCCGTTTTGGATTGAAATCATGGTGCTTGCGGTCTGAGAGTAATTATTTACATATTTCATAGTATTTTATATGGTTGGGGCTCAAACTGTTCAGGATTTATTAGCTAACGTGTCAGTTACCGATTGTCATATAGTCTTGTTTGACAATTTTTTTCACCACCTTATGTTGAGCGCAAAAAGAAAACAGTATATCTAAAAATTCTTTAGAAATGCTAAAAAAGCAAGCGCGTAGAATTTAATCAGTTGCTCGATGTTCAGTAAGAAATAATGTTAGTGCGTTGGAACCACAATTCGGTTGTTAATAGTTCCATAGTTTAACCAATGGCAAATGCTAAGCGGTATTGCCAAAAGAAGATTATCAATATTCCACAACCAAAAGTAATCTCTTCGATTATATATATATATATATATTGACGAAATGGGAATTGGATATAACGACGGAATGGGAGGTGTTGTAATGGAGGTGTTGATGTAGATGGCCTAAATAATTTAGGTAACGCAATCGTCAACACATGGAAGATGAACTGTATATTGACAAAGCTCCAAAAGGCAAAATCACTTTCACAAACAGATTTTCATTCGGAAGTAACAACACATTTGTTAAAATATGATATGGAGATCAACAGTAAGGATATTAATTCATTCATAAATCATTCCAGGACCAACAAAACTATACACTCAATTATTAGAAGTGCTGAAGATAAATATTGGAGCTGAAAATTGTGCAAAAAAACTACCATTTTTACCTGCAAGAAGTGTAATATATACTTACAAACAAACTGTGTTGATGAGTACCATAAAGATTTATAAGAAAAATTTATGAAAATATTTCTTTTACTGTGTTATTTTTTTTTTGACTGCTTTTGGTTAATGGTCGATATTTCGACCAGCCCATATTTAGAAAACTACATATCTGGAAGGAAAATTTTGTGAAAAATATCCTTAATCTTGAAAGCAACCATCTGCTAGCGTTTAAAAAAATTCCTGCGCTTTAGGGTAGCGGTCAATAATGGTTTAATATTTAAAGATATAAAATGATCATTTTCGCTATAAAGGAAGCATGTAGCAAAGTAATTTTGAATAAAAAGTAGCAACATTTTAGAATAGTAGTTTAACGCAGGTTAGCTAAAAAAATAGCATGAAGGGTAAAATTTCAAAATTTAAAGTTTAGCTTTTATCTTGAGTTTAGCTACATATTTTATTTAACAAAATTGATTTTGTACGTTTTAGGATAAGATAAATTCTGAATTACCCAAAAATAGTTTTGTCAAATTTGACTATTTATGTAGTTAGGCCATAAAATCTTTTAACTGGAGTCTAATAGATAAATTTCAAATGATGAGCAGAAGACAGACTAAAAATCGAATAACCTCGTTTATTATTGCGACATTAGGGCATTGATTTTTTTTAAATAAATCTGACATTTTTCCAAGAGCAAAGGTGTGGGAGCTCAAAGTAGGGCACCCTGAAAGTAGAAAGTAGATGTTTAAAAACATGCTTTCGTGTATTATTAATTTCATATGGTTTTCAAGATTTCAACATTTAAATTAAAAAAAATTTCTGGTCCGTTTTTTTAAATATCAGGCATGACAAAAATAAAAAAGTTTTTTTTATAAAAATAAAAAAAAAATTTAAATGAGAATTTTTCCTCTTGCGAGTATTAATTTATTAAAAGTTAACTTTTAAAGTACGTCCACCCCTACTTTAAACCTAAAGTAAAATACCATTTTTCTTCAGCTGAAGCAGTGTCGATAATTCCCAAGTATTTACTACATGTTGATTTGCTGCCATTCTTTTATTATTATAAAAAACATTACTGTTTTTTTTTGATGCATAGAAAACTGTCGTAATACAAAAAATTATTTCAAACAAAAAGTTGTAAATGCAATTAAGACGCATAACATTTATATACTTACAGACATCCCTAAATACCGACGTATTTTTACACTGAGCAAAAGCGGCATCGTTATGTCAAAACGATAAAAACAGGGTTATCAAACAAATAAATAAAACGACCCTGTTTATAGTAACAGATGGATATTGTTGTTTTATTTCTCGTTTTTTTTTTCTTTTGCAACTAACTTCACTGTGAAACGCCATGCTAAAATAGGATTTTCCAACAGCAAAGCGTTGCCGATGCGTTGTTTCGGTATGCTCCATACAAAATGTATGAGCATGAGAAATTTTGACATTTAAAAAACGCTTTCCATAGGGATGGCTGTTACATAAAAACAATATGTACATAAATAAATACATATGAGTAAATAAAAATGTACATATGTATGCATTCATATAAATTCATGCAATCTTGATGAAATATATTGTATCAAAATAGTATAGTGATGTGCAGAAAACATTAACAAAAAAGAAGGTTACCGAGTTGTTTTTTTCGTCTCTTTGGTTTTTCGTAGTGCGTGTCAATAAATACATGTACATTAGGGTGGCCCCAAAATAAAGTTGCGGATGTTCCCGACTAATATGAAAATTTGATTAACCATTTGGGTTAAATTGCATGATGTTTATAATCAAGAAATTTCAACTATTTATTTAAGTAAATTCTATGAAAAAATAAAAAAAATAAAATTTTGTCTGAAATTTTCAAAATTTTTAAATTTAAAATGTTTGTTTTTAATTTTTGATAAAACATTGAATGCGCCTCTCAAAGACCTTTCATATGACACCAAATTTACATATACACTGTCTCAAACAATTGTCCGTACCCCATACAACTGAAAATATATTTGAGTACCCGATTCGAGTGACGTAAATTTTTTTTAAAGTCCAACAAGTTGTTATAAAAATTGCCAATTATAGTAAACTAAAAAAAAATATTCACCTTTGTTTTTAACAAAAAACTTAAAAATAGTTTAAAATATTAACTCAAAAAATTGTCCGTACCCTATAAAAAAATTTACATATGTATTTATAAAATGTATATTATTTTGATGTATGATGTCCTTAATATTTAGTGTGGTATCCTTTAGCAGCGATTACGTCTCTTAAGCGATTTTTCATCGATAAAGACAGTTTTTCTGTGGTTTCTGCACCAATATTCCGCCATTCTTGAACGATGACATCTTTCAGCATTTGCTTATTAATTATTTTATGCTGGCGATTTTTTTTTTCTAAAATACCCCATAGATGTTCTATGGGATTTAAATCTGGGCTCTGGGGAGGATGAGGCACCACTTCCTTAACGTTGTAACGTTAAGCAGCCATTCTCGCACAACCATGGAGATGTGCTTTGGGTCGTTATCGTGCAAGAAACAATAATCGTCTTGTATTCCCAAATTAGTGGCGCTAGCTTTTAAATTTTCTTTTAAAATATTCAAATAACTAAATGTGTCCATTGTGATTTCCACAAACATGAGATTTCCCACACCTCCAGCTGCCATTGCACCCCACACCATCACCGAGCCACCACCGTGTTTGACTGTTGCTTTTATATGCTCTAACTGCAAGGCTATGTTTCCTTTTCGCCACACAAAATGTCTTCCATCCGACCCAAAAATATTGAATATTTAAATGATCGAAGTAAATTTACTTCAATATTGTTGACTAAATAAACAGTTGGTTTAAAAAAGTGGTATACATCGAAATGGTCGGTCATAGGTGTTGATTAAATTCAATTTTTTTTTCAATTAAGTTTTTAAATATGAGACCAGGAGAAAACTTGTTCAAGTAACATGTGTTGGAAACTTCATGGCTAATAATTCTTTCTTACATTGTTTTGTTGTAATATTTCTAGCCTTTTCGTAACATTACTTCAAAATAAGATTTTCTGTAAAAGTATGATTTTTCCGAAATTTGAGCGGGCTTGCGGCACGTCTTAACCCCAAGCTATTGAAATTTTTTCAGTATAAAAAATTTCCCATATAGCTAAGGGCCACCCTAGGGAACAAGCTGCTCCGAAAACATTCTTTCGTTATATATTTTATAAGAATCTAAGGCCATTACGTCATTCATGTTGTAAAAAAGTGCCAAGGTCCATCGATTTATTCTACGTTTAGTTGAATATTTTTCAAGCATTTGGTCCATAACGTCGAAGCCTGATTTGCTTTGTTTATAATGCATGATTGCCTCAGTAGTTGTATCGTAATGAACGGTTGACAATAATATAACGGCCTTATTTTTCTTCGGAACATAAGAGAATATCCGAATTCCGACAAAAGTAAACATTTAAAATTGTAATTTTGACAAAAGTTAATTTTACACAGTGTTGAACAAAAAAAAATTGCAACTTTACACATTCTAAAAAATTTATTTACACAGTTGACATACATATGAAATTAGAAAATTTACAAATAACAACTTCACTTTACAGAGTGTAAAGTTTAGTAAAGTTAACTTTACAGAGTGTAAAAAGGACCAAACTACATTTAAAAGTGTAAAATTGACAAAAGGAAGCTATGCAAAGTGTAAAATTCATAGAAGTGGACTGAGTGTAAATTGATAACAAACAACTTGTCAGCAGTGTAAATTAACAAAAACCATATTTTATATAATGTATAATTTACAACAATTTAACTAACACAGAGTAAAGCTGACTAAAGTAAAATTTACACAAATTTTCACTACTACATTTTGGTACATAACTTTTAAACCTTTAAATTTCGCAGGCGTACATAATATACAAGGCTCTGCATTCAAATGTTAACAATTTGAACTAAAGTAAAATCATGTAAATTTTTATCATTAAATTAGAGTTTCGCCAAAATTTAATTGTTTTAAGTCAATATTTCCTATTATAGTTTATTCGACCTTTTTCATAAATTTTCCAATAATTGTTTAAGCTTAAAAAAATTGTTCCTGAAGATGTTACACAAAGAAGTGGAGAAAAATTGAGAACAAAGATCTTATTTAAAAAAGACCTTAAGCTTAAACAATTATTGGAATAGTTTCAAGTCAATAAAACCTTTTTATTTTCCATAAAAAATAAATTATATAAATAAGTTTTTTTTCACCTTTTTGCTAAACCCACTTATATGCATAAAAAACTTTACAATCGAAGGGCGAATTAAAACTGTAAAACCTAAACGCTGCCGTTGACACTTTCTAAACTCTAAATTTATATTTATACGCGATATTTGAAACATTAAAAGCTTTTAAACGCACCAAAATGCTACAACATAGCAAGGCCCGCTTTCAAAAAACTTTAACATATTGTTTTTAAGTAACATTTAACAGCTCTTACAAAGCATAATAAAAGTTTTCCTTCCTGTTTATTAATGTGACATAAAGTTTTCAATTGACAGTATTTGAATGTTGATGCTATATTAATCTTTTTTTCCACCATCCCTCTAGAAATATTCAATTGTGATTTTGAATAATATTTAACAATTTTGTTAAAGTTTTAATTTAAAACCGGAAAAAAACGGTTTTTTTTTTCAACAGACACTCCTCTCTTAAACAATTTAATCAATATTTGTTGTAAGCAAGGACTTTTTTTGTTGTTGTTGGAAAGTGTGCGCGTATGCTTGTGTGTATATTACAAAAGCAATGCTAACTTGACTCTAATTAATAATGCAAAACATAACATAAAACTTCAACAGCCTGAAAATACCACCTATTTTCTGCTCACTCAATTACAGCTTTAGATTTTCTAGATATTTTTTCATCGTAAAATTTCTGTGTGTGTTTGCCTTTAATACAAAACAACACTGCAAAAAAATGAGAAAATAATTAAGAAAACTGGTAAAAACCACATAAATCAATTTCTCAAACTTTTATAAAAATATAGAAAAAATGTTACACTCAGCTTCCAACTTTTGCCACCTTTTTTTCGCCTGTACGTGGTAGCTGTATGTTTTTATGTGATAAAAAAAAGAACTCACACATGGGCTAAGTGGTTAAAAGGAATGAATTCATGAATCTTGTAATAAAACACAATTTCATGAATTGAGGAGTTCTAAGCTGTTTGAGAAAAAACATAATTCCTTGATTTGAAATTATTTTGGTTATTTTAACAATGTTTTAATTTTCCTGTAACATAACGATAAAAAAAAACTAAATTGCCATTTGTTAAGCTTTTTTAAAAAAAACATTAATTCAGTTAATTTAATGAAAATTAAATTTAATGAACTCATGCCTAACTAAATAAATATATCAAAACCATTAATTTTTTAAAAAATTTTATCAGTTATGAAAATTTACTTTGTCTGTAAAAATCTTTTAATTTCTATAAAAGAATGGGAGTTTATAAATAAGTAGCATTTGAGACGGATCAGATCTTTACAAAGTATTTCGTTTAGTCAGGAGCTAAATTTTTAATAACTGAAGCACTGACTGATGAAACAAATCATAAACCTGATGGCAAAACTTTTGTTTTTTTTTTCAGAGATTTTCTTTTAAACTTAACTAGCGTTATTCTGCCATAAATTATAGTCATAAAGCACGATGGCCACGTTTCAAACTGATTTGACAAACTCAGTTTTTTTTTTTTGATTGTGTTAGTGAAAAAAATCTCACACGTATATGTTGATTGATGTGAGTTTGACGAAAATCAAAACATTTTACCGCCTGGCCCACGATGTCGAACTATAACGTTCGCTTAGATAAGACTTAAGACACAATCTTTTTATCGTATCTATTTTTTACTCAATCAATTTTGTTTATTCCACAATCAAGTTTGTGTCTTAAGTCTTATGTAAGCGAACGTTATCGTTCGACATCGTGGACCAGGGGGTTAGATTTTCACTGCCGCTGCTACTATGATTTGAAGCGAATTTGATGTGTTGCTGCGAAAAACGTCAAATGACATTTTTATTCAGTTTTCGCAGCGACAACATCATATCTCACCTGTTCAACAAAAAGGTAGTAACTTAAAATTTTCTATTTTTCAGTAGAGGCAAAAACTGTTTATGTTAATGTTAAAGGTATATTATACAAAAAAAAACTATAACGGTATTTTTTGACGAAAGAGTAGACAAAATAATGGGAGATTTTTACAGTGGGTAGAGTAGATCATTATGTATAGTTTTTTAATAAAAAGTGAAAATTTAAAAATTTTGAGTTAATACCCTTTGATATATGGTGCGATATGGTGAAAATTTGTGATTAAATAAAAAATGGAGGAAAAACATTTTATACTGGAATTTATTGAAGTATACCATGGTTTGCCTGCTTTATGGCAGGTTAAGTCCAAGGAATACAGGAACAGAGATGAGAAAAAATGTCAGTATGAAATGATACAATGGTGCTCTTTAGATATATAATTTACATATATTTATTTATTTAGTTTCTTTCTTTTTTCCTGCATATGCCAGATCAATAGCTATGCAAAAATTTTCAATGTCATTCATATTTCTAAAAGAAAAAATAAATTTCTAAAAATTAAAAATATTTTCCAACCAAATAAACCACACGTTCTTACCTTTAAAAAACAGCTTCGAAATGAAATTTGATGGTTTGAGTTTGATACGTTGCTGTGTTAAGCAAAACAAAATATTACCAATACATGCATATTATTTGTCAAATCAGTTTGAACGTAGCCATCGTGCTTAATATATTTATACGAGTGCTGTGAAATTTAAAATAAAAAAAAGGCATACTGTCGTAATCTTTATTATTGCCGGAAAGGACAATCTTTTGACATTTACCCTTTATAACATTGTTACCGGTATCCCACAAATTACACGAATAATGTTTTCATTTAAGTGTTGAATCAAAACCGGCTTATCGGCGAAGACTTTTGACTTCATATAACCCCAGTTATGTCAGTTGACAAGTCCAACACAGGAAATTAGTTGCGCACCATAATTATTTCGCAATAAAGCAACGTCTTTCTGCAACCAAATGTTGCTTAAATTTCAGGCTACAAGAATTTCGTTATTATGGTGCCGTAATTTTTACAGAAATACGAACCGATGCTTCCACCTGTCCATAAATAATACTAAACAGTTTATATTTCTGGTTGTTACATTAGTTTTAGAAGTCATTTGAGCTGCTCAGCAGCCTAAATGCTTCAATTTCGTTTATTTACGTATCATTTGACAAAAAATGTGCTTCGTCACTGAACAAAATTCGGCTAGAAAATAAGGGATCTGTATAGAGCTGTTGCACGCAATTTCAACTCTGGCGACTTCAGTACTTTAATGAATTGGATTTTGTAACCCAGTAAAAAAAAAATCGTGTTTTTTGAAGCACTTAAGAGAAAAAGCGCTCTTTTGGAGCAATAAATATTTATGAATAAAATATACAAAAAAATGTTTTTTTAGTGCTGACAACGAAGACGGTTTTAAAACGAAAAAACAAAAATTAAATTATAGCCTACGCATTTACGTATGACAACGAAAATCAATTACAAAACGAATATCGCGCTTCTCAATTACTATGAATTGTTCTTAAGCAAAAATATTCAGATAGATTTGTTCTTTGATTAGTGTGCGCGAAGTGGTGTAAAACACTTTAGGAAAGTGCTTTATTTGCATGTTTGCAGAAAGTAGTCCTCCAAACCGGGAACACCTCATACAAAAATCATGCATCCCATCAGCAGGTTTGAAGCGATTTGAGGTATGAATTCATACATAAAACCTTTTCCTTTTGGAGCACATTTGTTACTGGGAAGCTTTTAAGCCAAGAATTATGTGTGTTCGTTTTGAGAGGCCAACACGTCGTCGAATCGATCTACCACGGTCTTCACGAGTGTTGACAGGAGAAGAAAAAAGAAGCCAAATGGGCTTGAAAAAAGCCAGAAAATGTTAAATCTTTTATAAAAAAAGACTGAAAAATGCCAACATAATTTAATTTCCAATTTTCTGTTTTTTTTCAAAATAAAGGAAAAAGTAACATAAACTAATGAAATTAAAAAGTACTTCATTTATATAATATGTTCCAGTGTTACTATTAACGACTTTATACCTACAGTTAAACAAGTGTTTTCTTAGTACAAAAATATATGCTCAAGCTCAATTTGAAAGCTTATAGAGTAAAGTATTTTTAAGCTTTTTTTTAGAATTTTCGGAAAAGTTTTTTGAGTTTACTTGTTGTTAAAAACCACAATTTTCTTTACTTTTGAGGAAACAATTTAACAAAAATTTCCAAGCTTTACTTTTGTGCAAAAACTATAAGTTTTGGCAATGAATTTGCTCATTTAGGCAACGTACATTACCTTTTTTCATAATTTTTCCATAAATTTCATAAGTAACGCTTTATAACTTTTAAATTTTATATGAAAAAAACTAATGATGCAGTTTGAAAGACCTATTAATTCTAAATAATTTAGGGCATATCATTTTACCGTTCCACAGTTATAACATTTTTAAAGTTTGTTTGTAATCGATGAATATTAAATGTTCAAATTTTAATTTTTTTTGCTTTGTAATATTCTTGCACGACATGAAAAGCTTGTTCGGAAAAAAGCTCAACCTTAAGCAAAATCTGAAGAACAAACAGAGTTCTTAAAACCGAATCGGAATTTGGTTTATAAACGGTGGTTAGATTGTAAGGGCCGATGTTGAATGTGAACCACACCTAAACGCCAACCTTTTTTCCGAATTTTATTTGACATTTCTCTATTTCAGACTTACTCAATTTGAACCATGGAGAGATACACAATCCAACAACGTGTTAAAGTTATCCAGACTTATTATGAAAATGGGCGTTCAAATCAAACTGCATATCGTGCACTTCGTGATTTTTTTGGTCAATTTGATCGTCCAAATGTGCGTACAATCGCAAAAATCGTAGAAAAATTCGAGCAAACCAGGTCTATAGGAGATGTGAGAACACCAGTGCATGCTCGTACAGCTCATACTGCAGAAAATATTGCTGCTGTTCGCGATAGTGTGGCTGAAGAGCCGTCCACCTCAACTCGTCGTCGTGCCCAACAATTACACCTCTCACGCTCGTCGTTGATGAATACAGACTTGAATTTACACGCTTACAAGGTGCAATTGGCTCAAGAACTAAAGCCTCTTGACCATTGCAAACGTCGTGAATGGGCAGAATGGTGGCAAGAAATGGCAACAGTGGACAATCAATTTTCGAAGAAAATCATCTTCAGTGATGAGGCACATTTTCACCTCAGTGGATTCGTCAATAAACAGAATTGCCGCATTTGGGCAAATGAGAATCCAAGAGTGATTGTCGAAAAACCAATGCACCCACAAAGAGTGACTGTTTGGTGCGGTTTATGGGCTGGCGGCATCATCGGGCCGTATTTTTTCCAAAATGAGGCCGGTCAGGCAGTTACTGTGAATGGTGTTCGCTATCGTGAGATGATAACGAACTTTTTATGGCCCGAATTGGAAGATATGGATGTGGACGATATGTGGTTTCAGCAGGACGGTGCCACTTGCCACACAACTAACGAAACAATGGCTCTTTTGCGCAACAAATTCAATGGCCGTGTTATCTCACGTAATGGCGATGTCAATTGGCCGCCAAGATCATGTGATTTGACACCGTTGGACTTTTTTCTTTGAGGTTATTTGAAAGAAAAGGTGTACGTCGATAAGCCAGCAACAATTCAAGAGCTAAAGGATGAGATAATTCGGCACATTAACGGCATAGAACCTCCATTATGCCTCAGGGTCATCGAAAATTTGGACCATCGGATGGAGGTGTGCCGCCGTGGTCGCGGCGCACATTTGGCCCATACTTTGTTCAATACATAATTGAGTAATTCCAATATATCATAATAAAATAAAATTACAATAATTTCCTAAATAGTTCGTGTTTTATTCAAAATCAACATCGGCCCTTGAAATTTAACCACCCGTTATTTTCAACGTTTGGGTTTTATTTTGTTCTTTAGTATCTATAACGCACTGACCGAAAGTTAAAAGTCAATCTGATGATGATGATAGTTATAAAGTATGGCAACAATTATATTCTTCTGATTTTTTTTATAAATATTGTTATTTTTTAAATGAATCTTTTAAAAGGATTTACGAGTATATGGCAAATTTTTAATATATCAAAAAAAGTTTGTTGTTTAACAAATTTAATAATTTGCAGTCGATTTCTGGCATTGAATCTCGTCATCCGATAAGCTATAAATTATATTCTAAATAATGAAATAAGATCCAGCCAACAAATCAGTTTTTTAAGACTTAGTAATGTACATTAAAATATCTTCTAGTTTTTAAAACATCTATTATTATAGAATAGGTATAATAATGTTTTTCATTCTTAGAGGAATTGGAACTGGGATTTGCAAAAATCTCATGCATATCTATGAACTTTATGAGAATATCAGATATTTAAAATTTGTTAAAGAACATATAATTTCTTTGTTTTGTTTTAATAATTTTAAAAGTACTAAATAACCATCACATTGCTAAAGCGTAGTACTAAAAAGTTAAATGTAGCAACTCAGCAAAAGGATTTTCTTGCAGAGCATTTTCAAAATCTCATACCTCCACCTAAAAGTCAACTGTTGATTTTACGTTTGTTCAATTACAATTTGAAAGATTTTTTTTTTTCATTTTAACCCTTAAATGCACAAGGCCACCGATCTTGACCGAAAAAAATATATTTTATGTAAATTTTAGTAAAAGTAAAACTGCGTTGTTGGATAAAAAAAATTCTTTTTTAAAAGTTATTTTAAAAATAGTGGTTGTATCTTAAATTCCTATAAAAAAAAATATATTAAAATAAAAGAAATGTATTATGAAATTTTTATTAATTCATTTATTTTCAAAAGTTAAAACTAGTTTAATACATTTTTATTAAAAATATGTACACTGAAAAAATAAAATGATAAACAAAAACATAAATAAAATAAAAGTAATACATACATATTTTGTAAATTTATTCATTGGCATATATAGTATAATAGCAAATAATACAATAAATTACATTTTTAAGAATTGTGATAATTTTCTGCAGTTAAACATAAATTTACTTTACATCCTTGTTTGTCCGGAGCAGTTTGGAAATTTGCATCTACCCTTCTCATCAAAGAAAACAAAAGTGTGTCTAAAAGATACCAAAAACTCACAAAGAAATTTCTCAGACCCAGTTTACACAAACCAATTTTCATTGAGAAGATTGATACAATTTTTGCTTTGGAATTACTTCGGTGTTCACACAGCACAATTCTTATTGCTTCGTATTTTTATATGAGAGAATACACACTTTTTTATATATTTGTATACACAAATGTAATACGAATAAGAGAGTAACAAGAATTGCTAGAACCATCATCTTCCTCCTACCACGATCTCTAAAAGGTAATCAGCTTAGCTTAAAGAATTGCTTAGTGTAAGTTGGGACTAAGTATAATAAATTTAAAGCTGGTTCTCTCTTCTACACTTGTGTAACTTCGAATAATTATATAAAAATATGCATAAATTATATAAAAATATGTTCTAAACATTTTTAGCGAATTGGGGTAAGTACAAAGCACTAACGGATGCGACCCTTTAAAATAAAAACAAGGACTTTATACGAGAAAATTAAATTTAGTTTCTTCTTTTAACTTTTCGTTTTGGCAAGACCGTTTTTGTCAGCTCAGTTGTTTTCATGTAAGTTTGGTCTATAATTTACCCATGAATCGATTTACAAAGGAACAACGCTTGCAGTTAATTGAAAATTCATACTCGGTTAAGAAAGAAATTCCATTGTGCACTTTTTATCTGAAAATTGTCTTTAGCGCCGAAGCTAATTTAAGGTTGAATATTAATGTAAACAAGCAAAACTGTCGTTATTGGGCTGAAGAGCAGCCAGAATTATAGCAAGAGCTTGCTAATGCATCCCAAGAAATTCACTGTTTAGTGTGGATTATTGGACCGGTAGCATCAATGGCCCGTACATTGTAGAACCGTTACTGTGAATAGCGAACGCTACCGTGCGATTATTACAATTGTTTGTAGCCTAGATCCTGCGACTTAACGCCCGCAACAGTTAACGCAATGGCAGCGACAGATAGCGATCGATATGTTGGAGAGAGTATGCTAAAATTGGACTCAGAGTATGAATCATTTCAGGCGTACTACTGGTCAACATTTATATGAAATCGTTGTTATATAAATTGTTCTATTGACTCAAATAAAGATTTCATATATTTCTCTAAATTTTATTTGCTTTTGTTTAAATAAAAAACAAAAGCTCTAAAAAGATCAAAATAAGCGAAATCAATTTAAGACATCAGTATTATATATTTGTTTAATAATTACATTCTTTTAAAATCTAACTTTATCTTGATATAAGAAAAAAAATATATATGGGCAACTTCCAAAATTTACGGCACTTGGAATTTTTTTTTAAATTTTTTTTTTTTTTTTGTCTGACATCAATGTTGATTTGCGTGTGTATAAACCGATATTTGAGCATGTGAAATCCATTCGTGTTAATCATTTTTTACTGCGGTTTTAAGTTAAAAATTAAAAAAATATATAAAAATTACAGTTTTTGAGGTTAGAAAAAATGTTTTTCCTCCATAAAATTTTAAATCTTGAAATTTTTTTCGTGCATTTTCAATTTTAGTATCAAGCTCAGTAAAGTCTCATATTCGATGTACGTTTCAAAGCAATTGATACAGCGCATTACTTTTCACATTTTATCAGTTGAGTCCGTCGCGAAGAATCTATTTAGATAGCTAAACATGTTCCCATGCCATGTTTTGATATAAAAAAAGCTTAAAAAAATTGTTTTTTTTTTTGCAAACATTTTCAAAAGTTCATAAAATTTTTTTTCGGAGGTATCCTTTATGAAGTTACTCACATCACGCAATACACTACCCAATTTAAAAGACAATTCAGATTGTCAGACGCAAAAAAGATACATTTTTACAAAATTTACGCTAATTTATTTTAAGTTTGTGATCTCCGTGATACGTAGTTGGTTCGCTGACACCAACTTGATATATGTACCTCAAACTTTATAAAATTACGCAGTTTTTTTAATTCTGCGCTTAAACTCATTTTTATTAAACGGCGCAAAAACCCTATGTAAAATCTTCAAAAAGTTCAAAATTCGGAAAATTTTCGTTTCACTTGTAAACCACATGCAACTTTTCACCCAACAGTGACTATATTTTGCATTGGTTTGGATCTGAAAGCTAAAAACGATTACAAAAAAAACGGAATGGATGAAAAAACTCTTGCAAGTTCAAGTCGTTTTTTTTAATTTTTCGAATTTTAGATGACCACAAATTCTTAAGGTGAAGACTTTTCAAAGTAAAACTTTGCACGTCATATCCTTTAAGTATAGTCATTCAAACCCTGTACAACGTTTTTTATCAATTCATAAAACTTAACGGAATAAGAGCCATAGTATGTCGGTTTCAGCAGGTGCACAAAAAATTTGAAATACCCCATATGTATGTATGTAGACATTTTTTATATACAAAATTTATATGTTGTATATAAAAAACAAGTAAGAGATTATATTCGGCTGTGCCGAATCTAATATACCCAACACCAAATCACGTATCACTATGGGGCTATTGTTATAAAATATTATAACATAATTT
Source organism: Bellardia bayeri (assembly GCA_950370525.1). NCBI lineage: Eukaryota > Metazoa > Arthropoda > Insecta > Diptera > Calliphoridae > Bellardia > Bellardia bayeri. The sequence continues at coordinate 33,584,314 of OX493264.1, read as the reverse complement.
CTATTTATTTTAGGTTTATTTTTGTGGAATTTCTTCTCAATAACAATATTTATAAAAATTTTATGCTTATATTTTTACACCATGCAACATAAAGCAATTTACTTTAACACACAATGAAATTTTTTAAATGTTAAAATGTTCACTTCTGTGGCCATTCTTGGAAGTGGAGCTTGTATGAGAGATATGGCCAATTATGGATCAACTTTCACAAAAGCCAATAGTATAATTTTTAGATACATATAACTGAACTGTGTAAAATCTTGGTTCGATTTTGATAAAATATTGAACAATGTAAACAAAATATCGTTTTGAGATTTCACTTTGCATAAAATTTATTTTTGCAGAATTTTGTATGGATTCGGCATTTTAATATACATTTATGTACCATAAAGCAATATTCGTATAGGGGCTATGGCAGATCGTGAACCGATTCCTACCATTCTCAACAACACTTGTCCTTTATAAATGTCGAGTTTGTCTAAAACTTTGGTCCATAACTCGGATTCTACTGCACTGATTTTGTCTATTCTAGATAACAAACAATTCTGTGGATCAAAGAACGTTTGGTAAGAATGACATTTTTCTTAGTTTTTTTTTTAAGCTCTATCGTGCTTTCAATAGACGGATAGACGGACCGGCAGACTAGATCGTCTTAAAATCTCATAATGACCCAAAATATATAGAGTTTTTGGTTTTACCACCTATAGTTCAATGTGTTATAAACGGAATGACAAACTTAATATACTCCATCATCTTTTCGTGGTTGGTGGGTATAAAATGTTATAGTTAAAAATATATACAAACATACATACTTGCCTCGAAAAGCACCTGTAAACTTTGTTGGCGAGTTTGTTTTAATCTCGCTTTAACAATTTTCTTTTCCAATTTTTTTTTCCTAAAAGTATCAAACAGTTTTTTTCATTATTCAACCTTTTAATACACTACGTAGTGAGAAACCAAGAGTTACAAATATAAGTTTATAAAATGTACATACAAGTAAATAATAACTCGTTATAAAATACAATGTAATAAGTTTGTTTAGTAGAAATAAAATTGTTTTTTATCTCAAGACATTGTTCACATAAAATACTGTCGCAGAAATGTTTTTTATAACAACTAACAAAAAGCGGTTGAATAATTTTTGAACCATAAATTTATACTAATTGATTAATATTAAAGAAAATATGAATGCCAAATCACTCTGTATTAAATTTCCTTTGTCAATAGTTCATACATATATACGTCTGTTGGCTGATATTAGAGATTTTCTTTTACATAGACCTGATTTCTACGATACCCATTCATTGCAGCTCTGTAATAATGACAAAGAACGAAATCGGTCTGAAACTACAGCCAATCTTTTATATAAATATCCGAAGTCATAGTTGAAGTTTAACAAAACATGTGACAAAAAAAGGCTGTAATAAAATAAAAGTTTTTACAAATGTTTTATTATTCACCATAAAGCATCTATTGAATTTTGTTAGCAGTTTGTCCTAAATGCTTACCCAAAAAATGCTTTAACTTTACAATCCGACTATGTCTAATTTTTAAGGACGTTTAGAACAATTTTCCTTCTTGTTTAATTTTCGAATGCACTCGCAAAATTATATTTCGACTGATTGATTTGTCAAGATACCATTCGTTATATTTAAAACACATTACTGAAAAACAAAACTATTGCTATTAGGTTTTGAAAACGAAGTCCTGTTTCACACTTTTCAGTTTTAGCTGAGCCGTTTTTGTTCTATTCTCTTTTGAACTTGCCATTTCATTCACATACGTCAATTCAATTTCCTTACTTTTTCATGCAAAATAATAATAAAATATGGAAATAATAAAATTGACTAGTTTTGTCAAGCTTGTACCTCTTTTATTCTCTTTTCCCTTCCCACCAAAAAATACTTGCCTTGAAGAGTCAGAATTGAAGAGTGTTAAAGCAGACAGAATTCTGAATTAATTGTTATAACAAGAAATTTGCATGTGGAATTCCATAATTAGAATTGCTTAATTTCTAATTCTATTTATTTGACTTAAGCAATTTTACCTTTTAAATATTGATACATGCACTTGTTGTTACGTTTTTTTTTTTTTTTTCATATTGATTGAAAACTTTTTACACAAGTATTTGAAATGTAAAGAGAAAAATGTAAATTATTTAACTTTCCACCGCCACCACCACGAAGAGTTATGTCAAAGTTTTAATTTATATTAAGCTTTTGTTTTTGGTAGCATGAATTTCCTAAATTTATAACTATAATATATAAACTTCTATATATACACGCAGAGAAAAAACATGGTTGCACATGGTTACAACAACTACACTGTATTTTTGGTAACAATGTGTTGTTGTGATACACAAATAACTGCTATTTTAATTTGATTTTAACGATAATTTAATTACTATAAACATTTTTATGTTTATCGCAATTATTAAATTGAATACGGTTCACTGAAACATAATTATTTTTAAAAAATGTTTACCATAACCATTGAATGATAACTATTCAAACATAATATATTATTTACAATGATTTAAACTTACAAATAACCATTAAATGATATGTTTCTATATTTGTATTCATATTATGTTTAAAAGGCAAACAAAATATGTTTAATTTTAAAAGTGTTTTTACCATTTGTAGAATGCTGTTGGATCAAGTTAGTAGTTTGTCGGCGCGATATCTGATTATTTATTTGGATTTAAATGTGTCAATAATTGAAACAAAAGAATTTGTGTTTAAAATATTACTACAAAATACAAAAATATAAAAGAAGTATAAAAGACCTAAATAAAGTGTACATAAAAGAAATAATCTTAACTATCACAAAATAAAGTTCTATGGCTAAAAATAAATGTACATTTTTTATATACGTTGAAAGTGCATAAATATTTATTTCTAGTTACAAAATTATCATAATACGATTACCTTAGATCATATTATAATTACTTTAGATCATAATACGATTAATTCAGATTATAATATGATTAATTTAGATTATAATATGATTAATTTAGATTATAATATGATTAATTTAGATCATATTGTGATCACTTTAAACTATAATATGGTTACATTGGGTCATAATATGATCATGTACGACAATATTATGATTATATTAGGTTATAATATGATTTTATAATATCCAGTTATGATTAACAAGAAAATATTATGATGAAATATTGCGATGATAATTGATCATAATATATTTCATGACACTAATATTCATCATAATATGTTTTGCCTATAATCATAAATCGTATCATAATATGTTGCTCTTAGATTATTTTTACCACAACCATGTTTTTGCGAGTATATATAGTAATTGAATATGAACCAGACCTAAAGGTCAAGTTTTTTTCAGCATTTCATTTGACATTTCTCAATTTCAGACTAACTCAATTTGAACCATGGAAACATACACAAGCGAGCAACGCATTTAATTTATTAAGGCTTATTAAATGGGCGTTCAAATCAAAATGCATATCATGCAATTCGTGATTTTTTCTGTCAATTTACAATTGGGAAAAATCGTGGAAAATTTTTTAAAGGAGCACCAACAAGAGGCTTAAAACAAGCTTAGATGGTGATAATAAACCTTCTATAAAGCTTGATGCCATCAATATTAAGATCTGGGGCCAAATTACCGCATTCGATATCGAGTAAAATTGATCGTAATTTTCTTATTTGAGATTATGGCATTCGATATCGAGCAAGAAATTTAGTACATTTTATCATAATATCGAAATCATATTTCGCTACGATAGCTCATTCAATCACGAATGCGGTAGTTTGTCCCCTGTATGTCATGTTTGTAAGTTATTCAAACCAACTTCTTTCCAAATAAAAAGTGTTTGCATAAATTTTAAAATTTAAAACTTGTTGATCCTCCAAAGAATTTTTTACTTACTCTCGTTAATTTTAACATTTCATTATATGCTGGCAAAAACTTTACACTTCAACTGCCATTTTATTTAAATTTATATGCGCTAAATTTCTTGTCAAGGTACTTTCATATACATATGTATGTGTGTGCAAGCAAGTACAAGCAAAGAAAAATAAATATTTAGAAAGTAAAACTTTTCCCAACAATTTTCCACAATGTCCCAGCAACTAGAACAAGCTAAAACAAATATTTTCTTTACTTTAAGCGAATATTAATGTAAAAATGTTAAATAAAACATTAGACATATTTAAATGCATATACGTAAAAATTTATCTACTACTGTATACTCTTGATGGCTAAAGGTTTAGCTGGGCAGCCAACATTAAAATTCTAATATCGGTGTCATCACAAATGACAGGCTAACAGAAAAAAACCAACCATTTAAAGGAGGGGAACCATAACAAACGGCAATTGGCAAAATGAAAACACATTTGCGCTAATTTTACACAATAAAAGCGATGCATGAGTTCATATATCCTTCTACATATTAGAATACAATGACATTCAAAACGTTTTCATGTTAATTGCTTTAAATTAATGCCGCCTGTGTGTGAGAGGGATAGTTTTGCAGATGAAATAAATAAATATCAAGCAAAATTCAACAAAATAGTAGAAAAAAGAAAGTCGTCATGGAAGATGTCGGAAAGTTCTACAGTTTTATTGTAGTTTACAAAGCATTGATCACATAAAATTCAGCTAATCTACAGAAGTTTTTTTTTTTTTGGAACCAGGTGGCATTCTTATCTATTATATTCAAATATCATGCATATAATATCATAAAATGCTATTTTTATAACAGATAAAATGTAACAAGTCCTGTTGAAAATGATAAGAATCGGTATACGATTTCTTATAGCTGTTTGGTACATAAATGTCTATTGAAAAGCAGAATTCATACTAAATTCCCGAAAAAAATATGTTTCTTGACAAGAAAAATCATAAAATGATTTTTGGTTTGCATTAGTAAATAGATATTTGACCATTGGCTCCACAGTTCACTTCCGAAAAGCCATTTGTGTACCGATTATCCCGATTTTAAATAGCATCTGAACTAATAAAAAGTGATTACCGATTTTTTGCAGCTTCAGTTCTAGGGCCTCTATTTACAGAGAAAAATTGACTTATATATATTCTCACAAAATAGAAGAACTTAAGGAAATAAATGTGATCACCAATGTTTGCATTTTTGGCTTTAGAGCCTCTGTATATCCAGAAAATTAACTTTTATATTTTTACTCAAATATATGAATCTTAGGAAATAAAAGTGATCATAAATTTTTGCCGTTTAGGCTCTAGGGCCTCCATTTGCCGTGGAAATATTTACTCAAAATATACGATTTTTTTAATAAAAGTAATCATCGTTTTTTGCCCTGTAGACTTTATGGCCTCTGATCTTTATATTTTCACTCAAGACAAATAAATTTTATAAGTGAAAGTGATCACCGATTTTACCCTTTAAGCTCAAGGGCCTCTCTTTACCGAGCAAAATAGACTTTTATATAATCATTCAAAATAGAAGAATTGTTGAAATGATCACCGATTTTTCCCATGGAAGGATTTTTTTAATTTCCCTTAAAATACATGAATTTTCCAAAATAAAATGATCGCCGATTTTTTTGTCTCTAGGCTCTAGGTCTTCTATTTACCGTGGAAATGGACTTTTATATTTTTTATAATCACTTAAAATTGACATAAAATGCGCCAAGTCGTTCAATACGTCAGTCCGAGTTGCTGCGAACGGCGCCGAATCGACTCTCCACGGTAGGCCGATTATCTTGACCATAAGTTAAGCGAAGTGCACGAAACACATTCCTCACAGAACATAAATTTTCGTAATAAAGTTGAACGATTTGTAAACGTTGTTCAGGCGTAGGTCTTTCCACTATGAAATGCCAAACAATACTAAACAAAAATAACATGACAACATGACACGACTCACACGTGATCTGTCAAAAAAAGCTATTGAAAAAAGTATCTCTGCTTGCATTACCCATTACCATTAGTGTTTTCATTAAATACATACCAGCATTTCGAATCGTATATTAAATGACATGCAAAATTTACAGCTTTCCAAAGAATATTATAAAGCTGTGGGGCATGATCATTCGCACTGAGCTGGTGTTTTTCCAACATTGAAACTGTACTTTCAATTACACATATTTCATACCACTGCTTTGAACTTTATTTTATTTGCCATGGATGCAACGATTTTTACTGTTGCTTCTGCTACCGTTGCAGCAAGAGTGGTCATTAGTTTTTAAAGCAAAAAAAAAAAAAAAAAAAACATAAGCAAAAATTGGTATCGTTTAAAACACTAAATAAGCTGCGCTGATACTATAAAATGGCATTAAAGTTTACAGGGTGTAGCGAAAACAATTTCTAAGTCTTGATAATCAAAAGTTAAATTTGGATGGCAATCAATAGTTCATTAGAATTTTACTCTCGGATATCTTAAACTTCGAAAATATTCATAACATTTTGTATAAAAGTGTTTCAGTTTCACTGACAGTAGTGGACAATTAAATGACTACAAAGAAACTTGATGTGTGATTGATAAATTTAGCCAAATATGTTCAATTCGATTGGATAACACACGGCCAGTAAATGTAGTAATTTCGTAGTAAATTACACATATATCGGAATCCGATCGATTTTGTTTATTCGCAAAAAAACTTTTAAATCTCGACTTTTAACTTAAATACGTTAACGTTGTGTACACCACAATAAAAACACATGATATAAAAAGTATAACAAAAGCGAACAAAACAATTGCTAACAAAGAAATTTTAATATACTACAGGCAATATACTGGTCATCTCTTATTAACAGCCACAGTAACAGTTACTGTGGCCTATCAGACTATGTCAATTGTAGTTAACATTCTGTTATTTGCAAACCATAAGCTGGATGCTTATCGGTGACAGTAGGGTATCCAACTCTATTGATTTATGGAGCATCGTAGCAATGTGGGTTGTATTTCACTGTTCTATCAATACTATAATGGAATGTGTTCTGCTGAAATCAGAAAACTTGTTCCTGAAACACGTAGTTTTTTACGAAATACACGTTCTTCAGTCAGAGCTCACCCATTTGTGGTCGAGTGGACTGTGGAGCGCACAACACACTACAGGGAAAATTCATTCTTTACTGTCCATATGTGGACATTCTCTGCCACTTTCAATATAGGCAAATTCAAGTCAAATGTTCATAAACCTATTCCCTCTATCTTCCCACCCATAACCGATTTTTCTAGCTCCAACACAATGCATTGTATATGTAAGTAGTGATCGTCCTCTGAGTGCTGGTCCAAGAAAAAAAAGCGCTGTACAATAACTGAAGTAAGAGCTATAGTATGAGAAGTAGAAGCAAATCCAACATGTAGTGCTGTAAAAATAGCTGAAAATGATACAAAAACTTTTGGAAAACCTATAAGCTCGAGTACGATTAGAAGATCTTGGTAGAGTGCCACGTAAAAAGTCACTTATATCAAAGAAGAACAAAACCAAAGGTTTATATATTTTTGTGCAAAATATATAAACGAGCCTCAATTTTGGCATAATATTTTTTTCACCAATGAAAGTAAGCCTTATATATTTGGCGTCAAAAAAACCCCAAAAAAATATGGTGCACCATGAACGAAGCCTTTAGTAATAAATATGTTACCAAGAATCAAGGTTTGGTTAATTTACATTTGTGGAATCTACACTGAAAAAGGGAGATTATCTCGATAAACTAAAAAACAATGTAACCACTAGTGTAGAGAAATTGGAATTACCGCAGAACTGGATTTTACAACAAGACAATGATGCTCCTAAATTGTGAAAGAGTGGTATTTGCTCAATCATTGTTTCTCCTCCGCTGTCCCCAGACCACAATCTAATTGAATACCTCTACGAATATCTGTGCAAAAAAATAGGCAAGAATAATCTAATGGCAGTAATACAGGATGAATGCCACTGAATTTCGCCTGTTAGTTGTAATAAAAGCAACTGCAAACTACAAACGAAATATTAAATACAATGTTGTATTTATTGTGTCCACATATTTCTAGACTTAGCTGTAATCATGACACTATAGCAAGATTTGTTTTAAGTCGTTTACCAACAAAAAGGTAGAAAAACAAAGCTCTAGCCTTTACAGGTATTTTAAAATTGTTAAACCGCGCAGCACCATATTATCAATTTACCCATTACCAAAACGTTTAATTGCCGCCGTAGTGTTACTATGTATGGTACAATGACAGAGTCATGTGTCAAGTGGTAACTTTAAATAATTTTTTTTAATTATGCTTGCTCATCTCTCAGGGCAATAAAGTGTAAAAGAGTTTTTGACATTATGGCAATGGTACAACTAAACTTTGACATTTTTGTAGGTTTTGATGGTGGTTGTGGCAGAACGTTGAAATATCTGTGAATAGTGTGTTGGATGCTGGTCGTTGTAGGTTCTTTATATATAAAAGATATAAACACAGTTACATATATACATACATAGACAAGTCCGCACAGAGCCTGGTAACTTTAGGTTTTTTGTTGTGCAAAAAAAAAAATTAACTTTGAAAAACTTTATGCTAATGTCATATTTTTGCTTGTTTGCCCACATAACCACTTTCCATCATCATCGCCACCATCATTGTCATCATTGTCATTGCAGATACTATATTCGTACTCCAAAATAAACATTATTGTGATTTACAGTGAAAAGAAAATCATTGAAGGTTGTATCAAATAAGGTGCTAATTATATACAAGTTAAGGAATGGGTTAAATAAATATTTATTTTACTTTTTGCTGCTCTTCTCTTCATTCATATGTTCAATTATTTGTTTGCTACAAGGTAGAAATACCACCTAATTGTGTTTTTTACCATGTAAAACTGTTTCATTGTTTTTGATTTTCTCTTCATTCATATTTTCATTATTGTTTGTAGTGTTTTGTTACCATGTAAATCTGTTAGATTGTTTTTGATTTTCTATTCATTGGTATTCGTTTACTATTTTTTGTTGTGTTAAAAGATAATAAAACAATTCTTTGACTGATATTTTTGATTTGATGAAAAATATAGTCAGTCGGTCACAGACCACGCGCAGGAAGAGATGTCGCAGTGAAATACGAAAATGTAGAAATTACAACATGTAAGAAAGTATAGTCGGTCAAGCCCGACCATATAATACTCTACACCCAATATATGTATAAAACAGTTTTTCAGAAATGTGCGCTATATGGGAGATATGACCTATTATGGACCGACCATCGAAAAATTTAGTGTCATGATTTCTGTGAATATAAATATTGTGTATGTTAAACTTTATCTCGATGTAAATACTTTTAAAAGATTTACGGAGGTTAAAGTGGATTACGAGGATGGTCTTATATGGGAGTTTCGACTAATTACGGACCGACCATTACAAAATTAGGTGTCATCATTTCTGTATATTATTTGTGTCGAATTTTATTTGATTACCAACATTCTTACGAAATTTATGATCGTTAAAGTGATTTTCGGAAGTGGGCCTTATATGGGAGCTATGACCAATTATGGACCGAACACCATAAACTTCTATCATATTATATGTATATAGACGAAATATATTTGTGTTCAATATTATTGGGATATCAAAATTTTTAAGAGAGTTTTGCTATTTTACGTGATTTTCGCAAGTGGGCCTTATATGGGAGCTACAAATAATTATGGACCGATCATCATACACTTCTACCATATTATATGTATATAGACGAAATATATTTGTGTTCAATATTATTTGGATACCAACATTTTTAAAAGAGTTATGCTCTTTTAAGTGATTTTTGGAAGTGGGCCTTATATGGGAGCTACGACTAATTATGGACCGATCTTCACGAAATTTGTAGATGTGCTTTAGCTTCATTTACTACTTATCTGTGGTAAATTTTTTTTGCATACTTGCATAATTCAAAGATTTATGACTGGTAAACCCCAATTTCGGGAGGGCATTTGTATGGGGGCAAGGTGAATTAATGAACCGATTTCCACTAGTTTCAATCCCATCAATCCTTGAGCCGAAAAAATATCACGTACCAAATTTTGTCGAAATATCTTCAAAATTGCGATCTGTACTTTGCGCGCAAGATTTACATGGACAGCCAGCCAGCCAGACGGACGGACGGACATCGTTAAATCGACTCGGAAAGTGAGTCTGAGCCGATCGGTATACTTTAAGCTGGGTGTTGGACCAATATTTCTGGGCGTTACAAACATCAGCACAAATCCTATATACCCTCCCCACTATTGTGGTGTAGGGTATAACTACTTTTTGAGTTCTTATTCTCTTTCTGAAATTTTTTTGTTTAGCTATTAAAAAAATTTTCATCAAAATGGCAACAACACGAATTTAAACACTGAACTGAACTTATCTATATCAACTAAAGAGTAATGACTCAAAATTAAAACACAACTTATGCAAACTGATGGCAGTTGAAAACAACGACAACTCGAAATTTCGCTCTTTGTATGAAAAAACTTTGATCTGTTTTGTCAAGCACTTGCAACCTACTTAAAATGTCTTCTTTTAATTGAGACTAAAGTAAATATTCTAAAAATACAAAAAGAGTCATAAGGTTTTTTTTCACGAAAGAGAAGACAAATCAAAAGGGAGATTTTTACAGTGGGTAGATATGACCTCTGTGGTTTGGTTTTTTGCAAAAAGTGAAAACTTGATAATTTTGAGATGTTACGCTTTTGAGGAACACGTGCGATATATTAAGTATACGTAGAATTCACCTACAAAAATGCCCTAAAAAGTATACTACTAAATTGTTTTGTATTTGCATTTTGGTGGTGGCGTATACGTTATATTTTGAATTTGTAAAATAAATATCGCAAAAAATGATAATAACCGGGTTTCGGGATTTTCAAAATGTAAATTACAGGATAGCTATAATTTTTAAATTTACTAAGAGTTTATAAAGCAAATATTGTACTTTATAAACCATTAATACTTTAAAAAAAAACATAATAACATGAACACAATAACATTATATTTAGAATTAGATAGAGAAAAATAATATGTCATTTCGCCTTTAATTTCTTTATTAATTTAAGATCAATTCGATTTAAAAAGAGCTTCTGAAAGATATTAAGGCATCTAAAATAAAGAGAATATTGATTTAATTTTGTTACCAATATATGATGCTGACAAAAACCATTGTGAACAATGTGGTTACTTGTGGTTAAAATTGTTAACAAATTATTTCAAATAATTATATATATTTCTTATTCAATATTTGATTCCATATCATTGCAGACATTATTGTGGACTTTTTTCAAAAAATTTAAAAGTTTTGAGTAAATTACCCTTCGTTTTTTTTTCTAGTTTAAGCACTTCATTGCTCAATATGCAATCACTTTTTAAAATCTCTTTGAGCTTAAATAAAAGTGCAACATCACCAGAGATTCATAGCAAACGCCTTCACTGTTACTTTTACTGGATTTAAAATAACAACGATTTGTTTTAATAAAATAAAATCTGCATGTCATCTGTTGAGCTTTAAAATCAATTAAGGCAAACAAAGGGTGTGTTTTTTAAATATATAGAACTTTAAGTTGACAACACTTTTTTAACTGGCGGCCATTTTGTCAGCTGTCAAGTTATTTATATATAGTTCGGTTTGGCATTTCAACATGACTAGATTGACGTCTAAACAATGCTTCCAATTTGTGCAAATTTGAAACTTATAGTTCTGATCGAAATACTAACGATACACACTACGTCTATAACGATGAGCTCACGGTTGGTTGAATGGATACGTCAATAAACAAAACCGCCGTATTTGGAGTGATGATAATCCTCATGTGTGTGTTGAGACATCGTTACATCCAGAAAAACTGACTGGTTGGTGAGCTTTATAGGCTGGTGGAACAATTGGTACGTACTTTTTTAAAAACGAAACTGCCCGTCACTGATGACCGCTATAGGGCCATGATTACCGACTTTTTCTCTCATCAATTAAACTATCATGATGTGCAGGAGTTGCGGTTTCAACAAGACGGCGCAACATGTCACACAGCTCGTGACACAATTTATTGATTGAATGAAGTGTTTGGTAAGCGCATCGTTTCACGTTCCGGACGCATGAATTGGCCTCCTAGATCGTGCGATTTAACACCGCTTGGCTACTTTTTTTGTATTTTTTCAAAGAGAAGTAACACTCAGGCAATTAATATGCCTGCACATAATTGCGTTACTTTCCTTGGAAAGGGGATAGATTGAAGAAGTAAAGGTGGTGAAAGTAGAAGAAAGCTCTGCAATTGCAATTGCGCATTATGTTTGTTTTAGTGCAGCATTTCAGCGCCTCTGGTGGTGAGTAGGCGCATTATTTTGAAAGCTTGATTTTATAGCCTTTATTTAATTATTTTACTTCGGTGGCGTTTGAATGCTATACCACCGAAGGAGGGCTCTGTGATAAATATTAGTTATGATGGATAAAAATAAAACTAATAATTATCAGAAACTGATGTTGTTTGAGTGGCAGCGGCTGGGAATCGAGCCCGGGCTACAAATACCAACTCATGCTTAATGATCAAATGCGCCAACCAATTAAGCTACAGCACCCTCTAAGTCGCTAGTCTACACTGATAAGCACGAAACAATTTACCACTTGGAAGACAACATTCGCCGCGTTTTTGGTAATATACGGCCACAACTGTTGGAAGATGGGACCTTCAGATTAGACTACGTTCCTCTCCGTAAAACACTTTAGCCACTTTAACACACATAATATTTATATTCCTAGGAGTCATGGCACTAAAATGTTAGATGATTTAGATAGGTCATGGGATATATGATAGCGCTAATTGTATAAAAACTGTTTTATATATGTATATACTGGATGTAGGGTACTTTATGGTCGTACTTGACCGACTATACTTTCTTACTTGTTAATCATTGTGAAAACCCGTTTCACTTAACTAAAATACAACTTGCCTTTACTACAAAAAATTATAAATACTACCACTTTTACACTTCACTGCACGACAAATTCCATTCGCTATGAGAAGCATGTACTTCTACCATACGACTACTCGAATAAGTTGTTAGTTTTTCGAAATAACCATTATTGAAAGTTATGATAAAATAACTTTATATAAATGTAAATAACATACATAAATACATATATACATACCTAAATAACTATGTACATACATATATGTATATAAATATTGGTATATATTTTTACATATTTTTTTTGTCAACTAAACTGTACTGCGGTAGAAGCATTTAAAGATATTTTTTGCGCAAGCAAAAGTTTATTTTTTTTTTAATTTATGTTTTGTTTATATTTAAAGAAGCAGAAATTATTATGACACACACAATTTTCGAAACCAAAAAATAGGATATTAAATACTTTGAAGAGTAATTTAAATACATACATATTTTCATAATTACACTTAAGTTTTACAATTAATGACCATGTTATTTATAATAAAGTGAAAAAAAATTAATGACGCTTTTAGTTGTAATTAATAATTAGACAGTCTTTCTATTGAAATTTCAAATATGTGTTTATTTATTACTTAATGGAATCCAAATGTAAAAGGAATTTTTGATTAACCGTAGGTGTGATGAAATATTGTTTGCATTTTGAACTAGGCTGCAATAAACGGAATTACTTTTAAACCGCATTATGGTTTATATAATAAACAGCTATTTAATTCTTAAAACAGATTTTAATGATTGGAACTTTAATCCTCTTCTAGCAATGGAATTGTATAAAAGAAATCAGTTCGACGTAATATAAACATATATGAACACGCCTAACTATTCCTAGCTTCGAAAAATTGTGCAGCATGAGGTCTTGGCAACAAAGTTTTTTTATTTTATTATTTTTGAAATAACTACGCAGAGCAGGTAGTCTGAAATGTTGATCTATTGTATATGAATTTAACTTGCCTTTTTGTGTATCAAAAGTATTTATTTGGTTTTGTTAGTAGCATTAATATTTAAGCATTTATTTGCCTGAATTTTTATTATTTAAAGCTTAATAAACATATTTAAATAATCGGGGCTTTAATTCTCTTCCATATTCACCTTAAAATCTTGCATGCGTTTAAATGCTTTTACAAACTTTATTTGGTTCAAATTTTTTTCTTTGCAATATTAATGTTTTTTTTTTCGATTTTCTATATATATGTACTCGTATATCTAACTCAACTAAGTCAAACTCATAAATAGCTTTTAATATTCATATGAAAAGTTTCCATATTATTATTCAAATACAAAAACAAAAAAAAAAGAAGTAAAAACTAAACTGTTTTTTATTTTTTGGAAAATAATAGAAATATGAAAACTCTTGTATTTAATAAACTCTGGTTTGTAGGAATACTTTGAGTTTGAGTTAAGTAAAGTTTATCCATTCACAACTTAACTCTTGATGTGTACCTGAAGGAAATATAATAATCAAATTGTTGCCGTCTTCGTTTGCCATCAAGTGCTCGTTCATATGTAGACAAGGAAAGACAACAACAACAACAACAACAACAACAACAACAGCAACAAAACAACTTACAACTATAATGGAAAACAGTTTATAAAAAAATATATGAAAATTTGCTTAAGACTTTAAGGCAAAATAAGATCTAAATGACTCATACTATCATATGTAAATTTTAAAAATATATGTATGTATTTTCAGCTTATAAATATATGTCTGTATATATTTATAAACATCTACATATAAAAAAAGTATATTTCCATATACGAAATTTGTGCTATTACCGACATGAGTTTCTACTTAAAGAAAATAAAGTTATTGAAAGTTTTCTTTTAGTTTCTTTGGGAATATTGTAAAAATCTTAAATTCAAGTTTAGCACATCCATAAAGAGTCACATCAGAAAATAACTAAATCTTAAAGAATAAATTTGGCACTAACAATGAATTAGCATAAAACATTCCAGCATGAAAAATATGATGTCAAAAGGCTTTACAAAGAGTCTTATTTTGCAGTCACCGCATTGCAATCAAGGCCTAGCCTATTCACTGCTGATTAGATGCCTGATAATTGGGCAATTAAAAGGTCTACCAAGTAATGCCTCATAACAAGAAGAGAAGAGTTTAAAAAAGGCTTTTAAATTTAAAGATTTTACGAGTACTTTACCCTAACAGCCTCATGCAAATTTATGGAATCCACAACGTTTCCCATCTTTTTCTCTTTTCTTTTCTTTCTATCTTTTTCAGGCAACAAGTGAGCTGTGCACTTCATGGCTGCCTGTCAAAATAACCTAACCTAACAGCCTCATGCAAAAAAAAAATCTTACTTAGGGCTTGAAGTCAAAAACCGAATACCCGGGTAACTTTTTCAACTTAAAAGTGCTCGTAATTCTTTAATAATTAAAATATGGCCATGAAACTTTAAATCGTCGCAATTAGGGTCTTAATAGACATTAAAAAAGAAAAAATAAATTAATTAATAGATAAATCTACGCGATACCACGGCCATTGTATCCCTACAAGTTTTATTTGTTTTTTATTAAAATTTACCACAGTTCCTTTATTTTTGATTGTAAATAAAATTTAAACAATTTTTGTAACAACTTTTTTACTTTTATAATTTATTTTTTAATATAAATTTTTCATTATATATGTAGATACATAAGTTATTAATAGATACTTATTTACACTCAAAACATTTTGAAATATTAGTGGTATGCTGGTCGCATATCGGTTTGAGACACATGTTGCATGCTTTTCTGCTTTTTGTTCGCCTTTTTTCTGGTAGTGAAAGGCATAAGAAACATGAACGAACAATGGGCTTTATTCCGGGAATTCGGCCAGAGGTCGACGGTTGCTTATATGTCCAATTGACATTGACAGATCTTGACGAAAAGTGGCGAGTAAGTTGGCTATTGGCAGCTCATTCTTTAATAAGAGGCATACAAGGCTCCTCGCTGAGCGCCTGCAAAAAATATTTCCTTTGTGTATTTCTATATGGTATTGTTTTCAAAATATATAATATATTTATATTTATATTGTAAAAGAGTGACAAAGGCCATCTTTTTGTTTGGCGCTGTATATTGGCCCAGCATTTGATCCTTGACATCTACACCACCTTTAGTTTGGTTATAAAATGTTATATCTGGCTTTCCATTGCTAATAATGCTTTCGTTGTCGTGCATTGTGGATAACGCAATAACAGAATTTGATTTTCTTTGCGCATATGAATACATAGTGACATTTCCCCGGAAGGCAAATTTGGAGGATCCAATAGTTTGTTTTTTATCCTCCATTATATCAAGTGTTTAAGGCTTATTTTTGCGCAACGTTCCCATCATTGTCAATTTGAATGATAGCAAATGTTCCGCCAAATCAAGGGTGGTAAAAAAATATCCATTGTGATGTTGCGCCCACTACCATGGAAAAGACCTGTAAGCTCTTTCTTCTTTTGCGAATCTCACGACCCGTTGCTAATTTTCCAGTATATAGTTGGCCTTCGAGCGGGTAGGAATTTTTGGCATCAAAAATCCACCAAACTTTAATCCCATATTTTGCTGGCTTTGAGGATATATATTGTGTGAACTTAGTTCTGCCGCGGTATGGGAAGAGCTGTTCGTCTATTGTGAGATATTTGCTGGGTTTGTAATGCGCTGAAAGGTTTGCATTGACCATTACCAGCCTTATCCATAAGTATTCTTTTAGCTCTGGTGTTTGCATCATCAAAGCGTATAAAACGTAATAGTGACCAGAATCTGTTAATGCCCATTGTTGCTCGGTATAGAAGATAAGATGTGATGGCCCTTAAATCTTTTGTATTATAATTACATGAATGATTTGCACCTGCCATTATTAAAATGCCACTGTTACTGTTACATCGTTCCAATTAAGCAGTGCCATGGGCTTTTTTGTTTGTATGATGCACTATTATGTTCACCATTTCTACGCACAAAATAAATATTTAACAGAATTTCTGTTGATTTTGTTGCCCACAACGTTGGCGTAGAATATTAAAGCTTGATGCGAAACGTACCTTTCATTCGTGTCATTGACTTCGTCATCACTTTCATCTGAAGACTCGCCGTAAACATCAGCATTAGGCAGATCAACATTCGTGTGACATCCTGGGACATCTTCAGTGTCTGACATTTCCACATTTCCCGTAAATAATGTTTCTTCGTCTTCTCTTTCAGACAACTGTTTATCATCCACAATATCGTCGAAAATAGATGAGATATATTTAAATTTGTCTTCACTTTAAGCGACATTCTTACTTGAAACAAGTGCTACAAAATGTTCTGCTTCACTCATTTCGCTAAATAGGTGAATTCCCGTCAATCACTTTTTCTTAAATAAGTTTGTGAGGGGAATTACCGCTAAAGTTATGAGACTTAAAACAAAACATTTAGAAATTTGCTTATCCTACATAACAAAATATAGATCTTATAATTAGAGTGAAGGAATTATATTTGTTTAAAACATAAATAGATTACCACAATTTAGTATTAAAAAAAAAAAGAACTAAAAATTATTTATAAAAATATGAAATGAAATAAAAAAAAATTAATTTAAAATTAATTTTAATATAATTAAAAATAAATGAATCTAAGTTAAAGTAAAATAATATAAAATATTATTCGACATAATTTTTTTTATATAATCCATATATTTGAATTTGAAACCATAATATTTAATATAAAAGTGCGAAAATTTACAAAGGGGTACCGGGGTACCGGGGTACGTGGTTATTGACTAACGCATATTTTGTTGGTTATTGACCGTAGGGTTAATGCCAACACATCTACACTGCCGGACAAAATAAAGTGCGGTTTTGTAACTTTCATCATTCCTTTTTGATATTTTTCTTCTACATGTATGATTTACTACTATTTATTCACAGTCCCCTTATTTGTTGCAGTATCTGAGTTATTTACATAAACATTGCAATTTTATAAAGTCGCTCATTTATATTTCTCATGTAAATATATTGAAGTACACAGCGAAGTAATAAAGTGTGGTTTGCTGTTAACCTGTTAAGAGTTTTACTCCTGATTTTTTTTTTTGGAAAAATTTGTGGTAAGTTTTTAAAAAATAATTAATTATAGTGAAGTACTTATTTGTAAGTGCTTTTTGGCAGACTCTTTTGAAATGAGGACTTTAACCGAAAAGGAAAAATATTTGTTGGTACTAGAACGTGAAAATGGGATGAAAAAGAAACCTTTGAGTTCTAGATATAAAATATCGGAAACTGCGGCCAGAAAAATAATTGCTTGGTATAAAATAAGAAAGTCAAACAAAAGCCTAAAGAACTTATGTGGCAAAAAACGTAAGACGAAGAAGATAAACGCTCATCGTATTGGAATTCTAGCAAAAAGAAATTCTTTTACGACACCAGATATAACAGAGATATAAAGGAGGAACTAGAATTAAATAATTCGACTTAAACTGTCCAAAGAAGACCTAACGAAAGCGATCTAAAAAGTACGTGCGCTAAGAAAAAGATTCATCTATGAGCTGCAAATATAAAAAAACGGTTACACTTTGCAAATAAGTACATAAATATTCGATAAAATAGTAACTGAATTAAAAATAAAACTATAATTTATAATTATTAGAAAATTATTAATGCACTCTCTTTTGTCTTTTTATAGATAGTTAACGATGCAAAACAACGATTATTAGATTTTCTTTATTCGGATAGTCGGATTTCTTAAAATGTTTTGTATATTTTGTATATTTGAATATAAAATGAAAATTTTTTCTTATTTCTTCACTCTTTCCATGATAAAATGGTATTTACATGTGAAGTGGTCATCTGGAGGAGAGAAGCCATCAATGCTTTCTTTATAAATTCTGGCCCGATTCCGTTTCTATGTTCTGGTCATTAAATTCAAAGAATTAATTTTTATATAAAAATATATACAATATAACAAGTTTTGTTAACGCAATGAATATTAATTTCTTATTATGAAAATCCGTATTTTTTTATTTGATAGATGTATTAAATATTGGGCAACATTTTGATCCACCTCTACTGCATACTTATTTAAAATCGAAAACATTTTTTTATTGTAATGCCCCCCGCATTAACTTTCTATTGACGATAACCCAATATTATTCAATGGGCCGAAGTTCTGGGCAATTAGAGGGCTCAAAGGCTGCTAAATTGCGACAAAAATTGTGTGAATATGTTGACGACTAATAAGTGGCAGCAAATGTTTCTCCAGGCATTTCTGTGAAGAGCAGAGAAAAGCAAACACCTTTTTATCAAATCTATCAATTTATTTATTTTTTTTCTTGGATCGTCATTTTGTCGTTTCTTTACAACATAAAACATTGGTCCTGGTGGTTTCTCAAAGTCCATTTTTATATATTTTTCTTTATCCATAACATGCCGGTTGTTTAATTTGTTAAAAATTTGCAATAAAAAATGCGTAGCTGTTTTTAACAGCACCATTTTGCTACAATGAACGAGTTGGTACTAGAGGTATTACCTATTGCTATATTAGCAGACTCTGGAATAATTACAGTTAGTCTAGAAGGTGTTGTAGGGACCATGAGGGAAGCAGAGTAATATATGAGAAATGAAAACATTCATAGAGACTTGGAAGTGTCATTGATTAAAGATGAAGTTGGACAATTTAGAGAGAGATACTTCTCGAAAATGCTACACCATCCGAACTGTCTTGCAAGACTACTTACTAGAACTCAAACACGAACAAGGCTTCGTACAGCCGATCTAACACTCTATTAATCGGAGGTCCATTTTTTATAGAGAAGACCCGGAATTTGCTTAATTTAAAGTAGTAGTTGTCGTTTAAGTTCCTGTTTTATTTTAATAATATATGTGCTTTCTTTTCATTTACGATATGTGCTATGGTTTGCATGTATAATTTTATGCCATCTTTGCAGTACGTTTGAGAACATTTAGCTTTTAGTAAGCATATAACCTGACAGTGTCGGATTTTTAAGAAGCACGACATTTTTTATTTTAATTTTCCATTTCTTAGCATTTATGCAAATACATATGTTCCATCTGATTCAATCTTTTGACAGACTAATGGTAGCTACGTTTGAAAAATAAATCATTGAAAAAGACGAAAATCTTGCCACCAGGTTTTTCAAAAGGCTTCTGTTAAGTTAAATTTATCCATTCGAACAAATATTTTGTTCAGACATTTTTTTTTCTTATGAAGTTTTACAACTCCCTTTTTGAGAGAGAGAAAATAGTTTTTACGAAAAACTATCAGTTTGAATTGGTTTAATTTTATATTTTGTCTAAACAAAAATGAACTGAGTTGCCTATAGGTTACATTTTTTTCATACAAATAATAATGCCTTATGTATATCCATGGCCATCAGCAAAAGCAACTTTATTTTTTCATTCATTTTGAATGCACATTGTTTTAAAATAATTTAATATTTGTTTTTTGACACTTAAAACCCAAAGCAAAATAAATCAATGGCCGCAATTGTAAAACTAAATCCCCGTTTACACAGGGAAACATTTGGAAGGGAAACATTTTGTTTGTAGAGAGGGACGGGTGGGGAAGAGAATATGAAATTTGTTTCCCTTTCTCGGATACACGCTTTGTGCTTTCATTCTTATTGTGTAATCAAAATCAAATGCAGTAGAAATTAAAAAAAAAACAACACTGCAATTAGACAAATATCACAAAAAACAAATATAAACTGGAATGTTTCCAAAACAATGTTTCCCTATATGACCGCGAAGGAAAATACAAAAGAGAATTCCAGATGTTTCCCTTTCCAAATATTTCCCTGTATAAACGGGGACTAATACATTTTGTTTGCATATGACAGCTTAGATTTTCCATCATTCGTAATGGGTGCTGCAAAAATCTCTCAGTAAAAAATTTTTTCTTCGGAACAAATGGGTGAATCCATCTTTGTATAAACGGATGTGAAAAATTAATTATGTAAGTATAAAATAATTTTTAATTTTTTGGTTTATTTGTTGCTGCTACGAGGACGGTTCGGAAGCTTCTTAGCATAGAACAGAAAACGCGATATAAACAGAAAAAGGTTAAGTGTTTTGGAAACGTTCATCAGTCATTAAACACATGTTAAATTTCTTTTCTATTTGTCAACTCCTTCATATAGAAACAGGTATTCAAAAAAAAAAAAACGCTTTCGCGATTTTTTTACAATGAAAAATTATAAATTCGTTGTATCATTAAATATTTAAATAAAAAAGTTTTATCGGCACAAGAACTTCAAATGATATGCTGAATATATTAGGTGAACGCGATTCTTCATATGCAACAGTCCACGTAGTTGACGTCCAAAAACAGCAACAACAACAGAAATTGTAGCCAAAGTGCATGATATGATCGACAAATAAAAGTGCGTGAAATAGCTAATATCATGGTCATCTCAAATGATCGAGTCCATTTAATTTTGCATGAAGAACTACAAATGAAAAAGCTTTCTTCAAGATGGGTGTCGAATTTGTTAACAGTTGACCAAAAACTCTAAAAATGCAAATTTCTCATGCTTTTTTCGATCGTTAAAAAAAATGGATTTTAAGCGCTGTTTCGTAACAGTAGATGACACTACTATAGTGCAGAGACAAAAGAACAATCCAAGCAATGGACTGAAGCTAGTGGAAGTGCTCCAAAAAAACGCAGAAATAATCGGCTGGTAAGGTTATGGTAACGGTTTTTTGGGACTTCAAAAGTATTTTATTGATTGACTATCTGCAAAAGGTTAAAACAACAAAATGTTGCAAAACTGTTGCAATATTCTGGATCAATTAAATGTTAAATGTCTTGGTTTACAACACAAAAGAATTATTTTTCACCACTAGCGCACAAGATTGTTTTAACAATGGCTAAAATCAACGAATTAAAGTACGAGTTGCTTGACCACCTACCTTATTCTCCTGATTTAACTGCCAGAAATATTTAGCTGTTCCCAAATCTAAAAAAATCCTAGCTGGCAAGGGTTTTACCTCAAATGAAGATACAATTACAGTCGTAAACCATTATTTAAAAGGCCTTGAGGAAAACCTTTTTAATCAAGGGATAGAATTGCTAGATAAGCGTTGGAGTAAGTGTATTGAAGATTCAGGACATGATGTTGAACAATAAAAATGTTTTTGGAAAACTAACTATTCTCTTTCTGTGCTGGGGTAAGAATTTTCCGAACCGCCCTCGTAATGTTATATATAATGTAATTCAGTCTTTCCAAAATCCTAGATAGTAGACCAATATTTTTATTTTTTCACATATATATATGACGATATAAATTTGTTTATATTTATTTCTTTTATTGTTTTAGAACACATAAAATACATACATATTAGCAAAAATATTTGACATTATGTCAAATAATGTGTCAAAATTTTTATACATTTTTATTACAACTACAACACCAAAGAACACAAAACATTTATTTATCCTTTTTTGTGCCTGTTTCAAAAAAAAAAAATAACCTGACACCAAGAAAACACACATTACTACAAAAAGA
Organism: Bellardia bayeri; assembly: GCA_950370525.1. Taxonomy (NCBI): domain Eukaryota; kingdom Metazoa; phylum Arthropoda; class Insecta; order Diptera; family Calliphoridae; genus Bellardia; species Bellardia bayeri. The sequence goes on along the minus strand of OX493264.1, from coordinate 33,561,912 downwards.
AGAAAAAACCTGAAGCTGAAATAAGAAAAAAACTTTGCCGGGGAAATGAAAATGAGAGCAAAAGAAACAGAAAATAATGTTTGTTGTCATGTTTAGGGTCATAAATGTTGGCAACTTTAATGGGTATAATTTACAGGCTTAGTTAGTATTTCTACATACATACTTATATGGCAACATGTATGTATGTGTGTTTGTTTGCAAGGGAGCTTGTGTAAGACTGGTCCTTTTTTTATTAGAGTATGTTTGTGTGCCTGTAAGATTGTGTATTTGTTTCCAAGTTGGTAAAGGTGGTTTTAGGAAAATGAAAACAAAAAACATTATGTTCAACAAAACCTCAAGAAAACATTGTGTAGACATGGAAAATAGTAAGTACAAACATTTACAAGAAGGAAAAGATTTTTCTCACATTTAAGTATTTTTTTTCTAACAAGAAAAGGTACTAACGTGTTTTTATTTTGCTCAATATAAATTGTAAGAATTCAGTTTATAATTTAATATTGGAGAAAATACATTTGGTTTGAGTTCATTTTACTGAATAATTCAAAGAATAACATTGCAAAGTAATATTTTGTAGACAATTGGCACATAGGAATATATTTTCTACCCTGCCGAGGGTGGCATCAGTAATGTTCATTGTCCAAGATCTACTTGTAAACATGATGTTTTTAACTCACCATTATTGGGAAATAAATTTCGGGTGTTGATCATATTTCTTTAACATTTATTATTTAGGCTAAAACTAGCAAAGATGCTGCAATTATTTTTCTAACAACTCTTTATTCCTGTGTTTTAATAAATTCTTAGGGCAAACCTTTTTAAGAAAACTTATAGTTTAAGAAATTATTTAAATATATACAAATTTTAAAAAAATTAAAAAAAAAAATTTCTAATACTCGCAAAAGGAATAATTCTGATTTAATTTTAAAAATAGTTAACTTTAAAATTTCTTTAACACTTTATTTCTTACAGCACCCTGTACACATTTTAGAACCACTCGAATAGTGTTGATTTTCTCACCATATTTTAACTAATCAATAACCATACTAACTTGCCCTATTTTCCATTTAATATACATTGCATCAAAAACGAATAAAAATAGAGTGAAATGAAAAAAAAATCAACTCAGGGTCATAATAAATAAGACATCTACATAATCTTATTGAATTTATAGTTGGATTAAATGGAATGGTACTGCATGTTGCTATACAGATACACCTTTCTATATGTTGCTGGATGCTACAGTTTGTTTGTTGGTGTGTTTATTTTAATGTCATCTAACATACTTAATGTCACTACTACCTGTTTCCTGTCAAGTTAAAAACTAAAGCGGATACAGTTTTCCTGAGATTTTGTAAGTTTTTTATTTTCTTTTCTTTTAAATTCTATTCTATGATTTTCTCTTTCTTTGCTTTCCTTTACGATTCTATCAACGCGATAAACTAATAAAAAGAAAGAAAAAAAAAACAGCAACAGCAAAAGCTCTACAGCCGTTTGTAGTAGCATCAGCAGCAGCTAGAAACGTCTTTAAGATATAAAGAGTTTAAGCTTAATTTAGTTTAGTGATTATATTTTCAAAATGTGAGTAAAAGTCTTAGGCATCAACATTGGAAAATGTCAAAATTTTTCCACGACACAAGTTTACGAAATCTTCGTATGAAATATAAAGTTTATTAAAATATAGCTACAGTACGAGTATATAGTATGGGTATACATACATACATAGTATGTTTAAGAGTTTTTGTGTATTTCTCGTTTTATAAGGCAAAACTTTTTTTAATGAATTTTTGGCGAAAATGTTAAAATGTTCCCTGTTTATATTAAATTTGATTTAATGTATGATTTTGAAAGTAACATACATTTTGATTTTTATGATTTTGTACATTTCTAAGAAAATTGGAAAAACTTTTGCTTAAACAGAATAATGTATTTGGTCATATAAAAATTATTGAGATTTGTTTTAGCATACCCTGCATACAATTGAGATGCCTGATTGTTTGTAATACGATTTGTGTTTCGCTTAGTTAGGCAACTTTAAAATCTATATTCCTGAGTTATCAGTTTTACTAATACGAGTTGAAAAATGTATTGTATACGTTTCTTACCATGCCGTATGTAAGTTTTATAAGTAGTATTGCTTAAAAGTTCCATACAGGACTATAAGTATATTGTCTTGAATGAAAATTAGCCACATTGCATGTGTTAATGTCTGTGTGAAATTAGAATAAAGACGTCTGCGTATTATACATTCTAAAGAATTTCGTTTAGTTTTCCCGCACTTCTTTCCAGAATTAACTAAATACTAGTTTTCTTTACAAAGTCTGAACTGTACGCAACTATAGATATCTGTGTATTGTTTTCCAGGTTCAAAAGTTCGAAGCTATACAACAAACCTTGTATTAAATAAGTTAGAGCACTATATGCGGCTGTGCCGAATCTTAAACACCCTCCACATAAATTTATTGAGAGTTACAAAAACTGCGCTATTTTTAGGACCAGATCACCATTATTCAGTATTTCTTATTCACTTATAGCGCAAATTTTATTAGTATTTTATATAATTAGTATTTTATAAATACCTAATTTATTTCAAATGTTTTTAAATTTTGTCTAATTTTAACCACTTGCCAATATAATTGATGTTATGGCAAACCTTACCATTATTTACAGAGCTTGTATATTTGTCATAACAATCTTGTATATAACACAGTACAACACATGATTTCGGGACTCAATTCTGATAATTGTTTATGAAAGTAGCCCCAAAAAGAAGAACTTCTGCATCATGCGTTTGGTAATGTTACATCAAATAATAATTTAAAAACTAATTTGAAGTTAGTAGTATCGTATAGGGAATTTTTCACGTTTTAAGCTCTTTTGTTTGTCATAACTCGCGAACCACTAGTCCGAATAAGCTGAAACAAGTAATATACTTGTAATATAAAAAAATTATAAATTTGTTGAAAAGATTTCTTTTGGCAAGCAATTTGCAATTGTGGTCTGAAGAGCTTCTGATATTTTCATTAAAGCTTGATATTTACATAAAACTACTGCTGTCACTTATTATTACCCTACAACGAGTATACAGAAACAGAATTTTTTGGAACTGAGCCTAATATTGGAGCTAGGGCTAATTATAGACCGATCATTATAAAATTTGTTACCATGATTTATGTATTTATATAACTAATTTGTGTTCAGTTTTATTTTGATGCCTATATTTATAAGTAAAAGTGATTTCCGAAAGTGGACTTTATGAAGAGGCTATGACGTACATCGTTAAAACAACTAAGGAAGCGATTCTTAATCGATCGGTGTACTTTAAGATTTGGGCGTTAAAAACATCATCAATAGTGATTTTTATAAAAGATTTATGGCCATTTAAGTGATTTTTCAAAGTGAACTTTATATGGGGACTACGGTCAAATATAGACCGATCATTAGTAAATTGGGTACGAATATTATTATATATGTACGCTTGCTGCTGATGCTAATATGAGATTTATGCGCACTTAAGATTTTCTGAAGACTTTATAAGGAAGCTATGACAAAATACCGACCGATTATTATAAAATTTGGTACGACGATTTATATGCACATATATACGTGAGAGAATTTCGACTTATTAGTGATTTTGTAAGAGATTTATGCGCATTTAAGTTATTTTCGAAAGTGGACTTTATAAGGAAGCTATGACTAATTATGAGCCGAATTACGGATATCATTAAATCCACTTATTAAGTGATGCTTAGTCGATCGTTGTACTTTAAGATGGGTATTAGGCTAATATATTTGGGCTTTAAAAACATCGTCAAAAGTGATATATAGAAATTTATATCCCATAATAATATGAATATGACCTATATTCCGGGAAGCCATTTGTATGGGGGCTATGTGAAATCTTGGACCGATTGCTACCAATTTCAACACGACTTGCCCTTCTATAATAAAAATAAAGTGTGCAAAAGTTCATGATACATATTATCTACATTATAAGAAAACAGCAAAAAATATCTGAAAAATATCGAGGTAGTAGCAAAAAAAAAATCTAAGCTAATACAAAATACTCCTTCAAGTCCAGTTCTACTTCTCCTTCTTATATATGGATTGTCGTCTTTTAAATTTTTATTGTAGTTAGCTACCTATAAGCTACCCACGTATCACAGAACAATTTAATGTCATAATCATTTATAGTTGACTACCTACCAAACATTTATTATTTAACAAAAATCTATTATCTTATTCTGTTTGGCTTAAAGGACATCGATGACAGTGTAAAACGCATAAAGTAATTTCCGGCTTCAACAACCTCATACCCATGTTTCTACTACTAGCAATTGGTAAAACGTGCGTCGGAAGTTATATAATATGTATTATTTTTCTTGTGTATTGAAATATACAGTGGCTTCTAAAACTTTTCATTTTTTTTATAATATAGTTAATATTTCTCTTTATGATTAATTCTTTTCTCTTATTTTTTTTTTATATTTGTTGTTAAGTATCACTTTTAGACACGGATGGCTCCAAAATAGGAGAGAGTGTCGGCGGCGGGGTCTACATTCAGGAATTTGTAATCAGGATGTCTTTCAGAATTCCAAACGGATGTAGCATCCTTCAGTCTGAAATATCAGCAATAAAACGAGCTGCTAATTGGATCAGTTATTACAGAATATCGGGAAGAGATATACGTATATACACTGACAGTTAAGCCACAATAAAGTCTCTGACAGGTGTACATACTACATAAATCCTAGGCCGGGAATGCCGGACATCCTTAAACAGGATGGCGAGACATTTAACAGTCACACTCATATGGGTGCGCGTACATGGAGACATTATAGGTAACTGTATCGCAGATGACTTGGCAAAGAAAGGTGCCATGTTACCTGACAATAACATTGACCATCTCAGCGTGTCCTGATAATAGGACACTGCAATTTGGCAATCATGCAAAACGACTGGGTTTACCCTATAATGATTTTTGCAGGAGTTGCAATAATAAAGAAGAGGAGGAAGCGGTCGCTCAACTTTTATGTCAATGCCCAGCAATAAGTGGATCTCGTAGCATTCTTCTGGGGCAACCATCCTTCGACGATTTATCTGAATTCTCAGTTCTGAAGTTGGAGAATATTGACGCTTTTATTAGGAGCAGTAATTGGCTGCAGTAGCCTAATCTATCTATATGGGTATCTGCGCTTTCAAATTTTGGTCTACACATTTTTCAAATCTTTCACATTTTTCACATTCTCCACACCCCCCAATAGGACCAGCAATATGAACCTAAGTGGGCCGTGATATGCGGCCGCCTGCCAACCTAACCTAACCTAAGCATCAGTTTTTTATTTAGTATTATTTATAAAAACAAAACTTTTGCTCTCCTATTATAACTCACGTTATTTTTGAATTTATATGAACAATTTTGTAACTTGAGTTGCATTGTTTAATTGTCACCATGTGTGCTTCTAGAAAATTAAAACAGATTTTGAAAAGTCTTAAAAGGAAACATTGACTTTTCAAAAGTATTTTATTAAATTTTAAGTACATTAATGCAAGTGTTAATGCAATTTTTATAGAAATAATGATCACGAAAGTTATTTCAACTGCCATTAAAAAAACGTTCAAAGTGATATTTTAGATAGGATGTCCGTTCGTGAAACTTCAAAAGAATATAATAGGTCTGTTGGATTTGTATTAAAGCGCCGAAATACTCTTTATGGTGTCACTCATCAAGCCAAGGGAATAATGAAAGCAGAACACTTTCGATCTACCAAGCTTGAAAGTCGTTGGGTGTGAACCGGGTGATACCTTATTTATGCAAGATAAAGAAACATAAGGTCAAGAAAACCATGAAATATCTGAAAGACCATAAAATGAAATCACCGGATCTCAATCCAATAGAGAAATTATGGAATATACTGAATAAAAGAATTATTACTAACAATTCAGTTTCAAAAACAATTGTAGATCTTTGGGCTGTGGTAAACTAAAGCTAGATTTACACGATTGAAATTTTCTTCAAAATTGCTCTTCAAAATGCTTCAAACTCGTGTAAACAGCAAAATTTCTTCAAAATTTATTTATTTAATAACTATTAACAACTATTAAACAAATAAATTTTGAAAAATTGTTGCGTTTACATGAGTTTGAAGCATTTTGAAGAGCAATTTTGAAGAAAATTTCAATCGTGTAAATCTAGGTTAAGAGGGCGTAAAACTTATTTTAGAAAATTTAATTGGCAGCATGCAAAAGAGACTTCAGCTTGTGATTAAGGCTAAAATGGTCATATTAAATACTGATACACATCTTTAGAAATTGGATTCCATTGGAATATCTTCAGGGTTACAATAGTGTTCACAAAAGCAGTTTGATTTTAATTTGTTTGAACATTAATATATTTATGTTTGTTTTGTAATTATTTATATACGTAATAACATGTAATAATTTAATTTTTAAGAGAAAAATTGAATGTATTTTTTTAATAAAATATTATTAAAAAAAATATAAACAGCTGCTTTTATGAACGGTTGTGGAAGCCATTGTATCGGGTGCCCCGATAGACTAGGCGATAATGTGCCGGACTATCAGTCAGAGGGTTTCGGGTTCGATTTCCGCCAAAGACTCTGGGTGTTTTCTGCAGACAAGCCAAAAGGCTTCGCAGTTTGTGTTTGTTTAAAAAAAAATATCATTGTGAGTATGTAACTAAAGAAAATGTTACATTGATAATATGTACACTGTACAGTCTGTATGTATGTAAGACTATTTGTCTTTATTGCCTGCATACATTATGACATGATACTTTAACATATCAACAACATGTGTAAAGTACAGTGTATGAAGATTTTTACATAAGTTTTCGATTTTATGCTACTTTTTGCAGTTTTCAATAATTTCTTTTTATGCCAGACAAATAAAAAGTCTGAATTGGTACTTAAAATGTAAGTATTTGTAAAACTCATACTTAAATGTATATTTAAAAAGGCAAATAGTGTGTATATGAGGAAGTAGAATAAATGCTCAGCATGGATTTTTTGAAATATGTCTTTCTTTCAGGCTACATGGCATTAAACACTCATACGCATCCATACTCTTGAGTACAAGTGTGTGTGTGTTTGTGTACAGTAAAATTCACACTTTTACATATCATATCCCTGTAAAAACATTGTTTTAAGCCAAAGCAACAGACAAAGATTTCGACAAAGTTAAACAAAGTATAAGAACGAGAAAGAAAAAAAACGTACAACTTTTATTTTACATTTTTGGTCAAATTGAATAAGAAGTTTATAAGAAAAAAAAACTAAAATAAATTGAAAATAAGTTACTCATATAAACTTACATGTATGCAGATTTGCTGAGATTCTTTTCTTTATGGTGAAATCACAGCATTTGTGAAAGTATGGGTAACATCCGGTTTTCTTTTCCTTTCAAGTTGTTTGCAGTAGTTGCCGAAAAAAACAGCATTTTGTTGTCATTACAAAAAGAATAATAAATGCAAATACTTATACTTAAAAAGGGCATTTCATACGCGTAATTCAATGTCAAAAAAGTAAATATTTTTTTTAGGAAATTCTTTAGAAACACACTTTTTTCAAACCTTGAATGAAGGCTTTTTAATTTGTTTAATTTTTTAATATTTATTAATTAAGACTGAGTGTGAAACTGCCCTCATGTTACACTCACTACAAGTTGAAATAAATATACTTGAAAAGAAACTTGCAAATTTATGCAAAATATATAGAAAATTTAACTAAAATAAAAGCAGTAAAATTGTTCGTTAAGTATGTTTAGCGTATTTTTTTGTTTGTTTTGTTTTCTGCCTCTTTACTCTTTTCATTTTGTTCTTTTTAAAAAAATTTACCCTGTTATACTTTAGCTGTCTCTCAGCACACATCTCTACAGAAAAAAAAACCTTGTTAAGTATACAATTTGAATACTTCTTCTGGAGGAGAAAACCTAAAAATTGCTTGAAAAAATAATAAATATTTTAGCAAAAAAGTTTTGTTGCAAAAATTGATTGAAAATATTTATTTAAATTTTCCAATGAATTATAATTATTATTTTATGGGTTTCTATGGAAATTGTTTCCTTCAATTTTATTTGTTTGTTTTTTTCTTTTTCAAACAACAACAACAGCAAATAACTAAATTTATGCAGCAACATTGATTCATTGTTTAAAGGTAATTTGTATGTGTAGATGTGCATTCAAAATATGCTCTATTTGTTATAGATTAAAAACTTTAATCTAAAAAAGTTTATTGCATCCTCCTTATTCTAGATGCATTTTTTGCAAAATGTGTTAGTTAAGTTACTTTTAAAGAAAAATGTTTCTTCCTTGCTGTTATATTTTGTGTTTGTACAGTTTGTGCTGTGTATCAATGTAAACAGGATATAACATTCAGATAAAGCATGTTTAATATCATATGTGTTTTTGTGTTACCCCTCTTAGAGAAAGAACATTTTTCTGAGATACTGGTTATTATATACATATACATGAGATTTAAGTGAAGGTATCCTAGCAGTACTCGCGCTAGAATGAAATTATTTAGTTTTTATATTTATGAGGTACTGGATTCAATTAGTACTTAATTAATTAATTATTTACACAGCTTTTTAAAATATGTGTTCAATAGTTTATCGGTTAAAAAAAAAAACTGAAACTACCTTGTGTCACTTTGGCTCCTTTACTTCACTGAAAAACAAAAGTGCACTTAAAAAATTCTCTCTTTAAGGTTTCTCTATATATAGGTAATTCTGCGTTCAGATCCAGTTATTGACAGCTCATTTCTGCGCACGGTTATCAAAGATACACATTTTAACTTGAACAGCACTTCATTAACCCTTTCAGACCGTGATCTATGATAGTGAGTTTTGGTTTCAATATTTTTACTTCTGTTAATCCATTTTGAAATAGACTGTAAGGCATCGATTGTGCTAATTGTTTTTTTATATTTGCTTCTGACATTTCTCTTCTGTTTGATTTACCATTACTTGAATTTTTGCGAAATTCTTCAGTCACATTTCAGTTTTAGCAAAATGAGCAGTGAAAAGTGAATTACAAAAGTATTAATTATTTACAAATAATGAAGTGCACATATATTAACTAAAACAAGTAATAAAGTATAGTCGGTCAAGCCCGACCATATAATACCCTACACCCAGTATATGTATAAAACAGTTTTCCAGAAATGGGCGTTATATGGGATATATAACCTATTGTGAACCGATGATCCAAAAATTTAGTCATGATGTCTGTGAGTATAAGTATTATATGTGTTAAACTTTATCTCGATATAAATACTTTCAAAAGACTTTTGGAGCTTAAAGTGAATTACGGAGAGGGTCTTATATGGGAGCTATGAGTAATTATGGACCAATCTGCATAAAATTTGTAGATGTGATTTGGCTTTATTTACCACTAATTTTTGATGAAATTTGTGTGGATGCTTACATAATTCAAGCATTAATTATCGGTAAACCCCAATTTTGGGAGGATATTTGTATGGGGGCAAAGTGAAATAATGGACCGATTTCCACCAGTTTTTATCTTATCCATCCTTGGATTTACCAAATTTTATAGAAATATCTTCCAAATTGCAACCTGTACTCCGCGCACAAGCTTTACATTAACAGACAGCCAGCCAGACAGACGGACATCGTTAAATCGACTCAGAAAGTGATTCTGAGCCGATCGATATACATTAAGGTGGGTGTTGAACCAATATTTCTGGGCGTTACAAACATCAGCACAAATCCAATATACCCTCCCCACTATGGTGTGTAAGGTATAATTATCAAATTATTATTAGCAACAGCTAAAAATATCAGAATTGTGTACCATTGGTCCATAACAATGCTGTCAAACCTTGAATTTCAATGATTAATATTACACTTTGTGAATATAACCTCCTTTAAAAAATCCTGTAAATATAATTGCACCGGTAAATGCAGGCATATATTGGGTGTATACTTTAAAAATTCAGGTTTCATAACAGATGGTTTTTATTTTGAAGACGGATTTTGAAATTCGTAACATTGAGTAAGTAACAAAGTTTTTTTGCTTCGAAAATGTCGAATATTGTGCCAACAAAGCGTCGTATGCTTACTAATTTAAAAAAAAAATTGCTACTAAAGCGCAGCGATTGCTTACCGAAGCTTATAGTGAACGTGTTCCAATGTGTGATAGATGACGTGCTTTTTTTACGAAAGCAAAGATCGACCAGACCAGCCAAATAAGTTTGAAGACCAAAAATTAGAGGCAACAAGAGCTTACACAATAATTGGGAGCTGATCAAGCATGTGTTTGAGTACCACATGAATTTTGAATGTATGTATATGTGTCGGCCACATGTTGCAATACCTGTTAAGAACTATTTACAAACTATTTACATTTTAGAAATAACAGCATTTTTAAGTTATACACCAAATATATATCCGATGTCATCCTACAAACTTATTAAATTTGTTGACCGAAGGTGTTAAAAAACCTTTGGTAGATTGTCCGTATGAACAATACTTTATATTTAGTCTACAATACAAAAAAATTTTGAGTTTTTGCACAATTGATTTTAACCTTCCCTTATTTCAAGTGGCGACGCGTCGCCGACTTTTGCATTATTTGCATTGTATATATAAATGATTAGAGCTTTCTGACAGTGAAGATTTAGACCTGGTTTAAATGAATAAATTTTGAGCAAAGAGGTAAATAAAAAGAGAACTAAAATGTGCGTATAATTTTCTTAAATTTGACTTAAAGCGATATTTTAAGTATAGTAATATTTCAGAGGGCAAAATTATAATAATTTTAATTTAAAAGTCAGTTGAACAGGAAAACTTTCTTAAGATATCTTAGTGTAAACTTCTATCATTTATGTTAAATTATTGTTTGCCCTTTTAAGGAATCATTCCTTTCCATTTGTAATACATGCACGCACACATATTCACCATTGCCACTATTTATTTTTCGCTTTACCCGTCTACAAGTATGTTTACCAATACCTTTAGCAAAAAGATATGGAAAACAAAAACAAAAATAATAATAAAAGAAAGCACTGTGTGTTATCATTATAATGCATACAATATTGTCTTATGTTATTTACTTGTTTCTTTTTCGTTCTTTTACCTTATTTTATACTTACTCGTACAGACACAAAATAAACTAAAACAAAATAAAATATTAAAATATGTAATAAAAAAAATGTGCGAAAAAAACTTTGTGTAAAAAATACAAAAATACAAAAATACAAAAAAAAAAAAGAATGAGGAGAAAAAGCTTTACATTTGAAACTGTTGTAAACTCACTTTCACATACTTACCAATATATATACATACATATTTGAATGTATGTATGTATGTACAGCGTTGGAACTAATAATACGAACTTTACTTCTTAACCCTGCTGTTAGATTAAAAAAAATATGCGAATCCTGTATTGAGAGACCAATTGGTCCAAATTACGTACATACAAATTTAATCCTATTTTCACATGCAATATGTTTAAATATTTAATTAATGAAGTATATCGGTATGTACATTCTTATTTCATTTATTTAGTATCATAATTTTATGTAAAATTTGTACATGATATTGGAAAAAATTAAGATTTTCGTGGCCTATTTGATAAAAATTTTGGTCGCCCAATTTTCCGTGCAATAATGTCTGAAGGTACTTTCCACATAATGGCAAGTGCGCTCCGCTTTGATAATATTGCAAGTCGACAATAAATGTGAAGTAACGACAAGTTTGCTCCTATTCGTCTAGTGTGGGAGCGTTAGCTTGTCCTTCTCCAAATGTTTTACAATTGTAATGAGAATATCACAATTGACGATACATAATATCACAACTGAAAATACAGCCATTTCTTGGAAAAGCTAAAAATGCAAAGCCTAAACAGAACCAAGGGCAACGAGTTGTGTTGGAGCTAACGAAAGGATTAAAGAGGCAAAATATAACAGGCGACAATTTATTTACCTCTTTTAATTTCGTGAAAAAATTACGTGAAAGGAAACTTACGTATATAGGCACAGTGCACCGAAATAAACATTTATACCCCCACAGCTACTGAATGTAAAACAACTCCCACTATACAAATCTACATTTGCTTTCTGTTACATTGCAACATTGGTCATATGTCAGCCACGAAAACAAAGCAAATATATTAATAAGCTCAATGTATAAAATAGCTGCAGTTAGCGACAGTGGAGCAAAGAAGAAGCCTCAGGTAGACTTTGACGCTTGTCGTCTACAGATTCTGATGTTTTATTTCTTATAAGAGGAGTACATACTGCTGACCAATGATTTTTTGTTTCGGAAAAATTTGTGGTAACTTTTTAAAAAATAATAAATTTTAGTTAAGTACATATATATTTAATTTTAATATTTCTTAAATATACACAAAATAAGGCTATATCCAGACTTTTTCGAAATGTGAACTTTAACCGAAAAGGAAAACGATTTTTTATACTATATCGTGAAAATGGGATGAAACAGAAAGCTTTAAAAAATATTTTTTTTTTTATAAAATAACCCAGTAAAAAAATAAAAAAATTCGTGTTTTTTGAAGCACTTAAAAAAGCGCATAATCGAGCGCTTCAATAAAAGCGTTCTTTTGAAGCAGTAAATGTTTACAAATAAAATATACACAAAAGACGCTTTTTTAGTGCTGACAACGAAGAACGTTTTAAAGCGAAAAAACAAAAATGAAATTATAGCCCACAGATTTACGTATGACAACGCAAGTCAATTACTATGAATTTTTCTTAAGCAAAAACATTCAGATAGAATTTATTCTTTGAATGGTGTGCGCGAAGTGACGTAAAACACTTAAGGAAAGTACTTTATTTGCATGTTGAATTAAGTTAAAATAAGCGCTTATTGTCAGCAGAAAGTAGTCCTCCAAACCGGGAACACCTCATACAAAAATCATGCATCCCATCGGCAGGTTTGAAGCGATTTGCGGTATGAATGTATACATAAAACTTGCTCCTTTTGAAGCACATTTTTTACTGGGAAGAAAGTCAAACAAAATTATAAAGAACTTATGTGACAGAAAACGTAAGACCACGAAACTAGACGGTGATAACATTGCAATTCTAGCAAAAAGAAATTCTTTTACGATACCAGATATAACAGAGATATAAAGAAGGAACTAGAATTAAATATTTCCACTTAAGGTGTCCAAAGAATCGTTAGGTCTAAAAAGTACGTTCGCTAAGAAAAAGATTCATCTATGAGCTGCAAATATAAAAAAGCAGTTAAACTTTGCAAATAAGTACATAAATATTAGAAAAAATAGTAACTGAATTAAAAATAAAAAAATAATTTATAATTATTAGAAAATAATAAATACATGATTTAATGAAAAAGTAAATATTTGAAACCACGCTTTATTTTGCCCGACAGTGTATGTACAAAAACAGTTTTTCAGAAATCGGCGATATATGGGAGCTATGAACTACAAAAATTTAGTGGCATGACTACTTTGCATAAAAATATTTTGTGTGTTTAAGTTTTTCTCGATAGAAGATTTATGGAGGGTCTTTTACGTGAGTTTCGACTAATTATGAACCGATTGTTATAAAATTAGATGTCACGAGTAGATTATTTTAATTGAAGTTTATGTTTATATCCACATCTTTTTTTTAGAGATTTATAGTCGTTAAAGTGATGTTCGGACTTCTGTGAATATAAATATTATTATGTTATACTTTATGTCGATAAGATTTATGGAGTTTTAAGTGAATTACGGAGAGAGTCTTATATTGGAGTTTCGACTAATTATGGACCAACCATTATAAAATTAGGTGTCATTATTTCTGTATATAAGAAACTTATTTGTGTCGAATTTTATTTGATTACCAACATTTTTAAGAAATTTATGACCGTTAAAAATATCGGAAGTGGGCCTTATATAGAAGCTATGATTAACTATGGATCGATCATCACAAAATTAGGTTGACTAATTTGTGTAAAATATTATTTGAGTACCAACATTTTCAAGAGAGTTATGCTCTATAAAGTGTTTTTCGGAAGTCATGCTTATATGGCAGCTTTAGTCAATTTTGCATAAAATTTGTAAATAGCTTATTTGCGGAGAAATTTGTTTGGATACGTACATAAATATAACATTTATGATCGATAAACCCATATTTTGGGAAGACATTTCAACCGATTCCAACTCTCACCGTCCATGCACCAAATTTTATAAAATCTCCAACATTGCGACCTGTACTCTGCGCACAAGCTTACATGGGTACTTAGCAAGCGAGTCAGCCAGAGATAAAATTTGACACAAAAAATATTTGCAGTGGGAAACAAAACTGTTCGCATGTTTTGCATTAAGGAAGGCGCTTTTGGATGCGCTCATGCGGCCTATGCCAATAGTATTCTTTTCCATCAGACTGGTCTCCGTTAACTTTCGTTTCGTCGCTCCAAATAACCGTTTTCAGTCATCTACTGTCTAATTTTTGAGGTTTTTACAGAAATGAAGGCGCTTTTTTAAAATTTCTATCGGAAAGTGTTGACGTTGCTTTTTCACACTGGCTACTAAACATATTATATTTAATACGTGTCTCACCGTCCAGGAACTGGCATCTTTACAATATATCAGTTGGCGTTTTTCTCATTTTTAAAGATCTTTTAATTCTTTATTAATCATGTTTATCACTTTATCGGTCAAACAATGATGCACAAATAGATAACAAACAAAAAAAACCAACGGGTTATTTGACCCTTTTACATTTTAACAGCCCAATATCGTGATAATTTTTGTGCAAAAGTGTCCGAATAGTGAATTTTTTGTTTTTTTTATTTTTTGAGCGATTTATATGAGTTTTTGTGCGTTATAATTCAGAATAAGGTTCATTAAATAAAAAACTACGTATATATGATGCACACAAGTCATGCGACTAAATTTTTGGATGATCAGTCATACCTTCCATATAGCGCCCATTTCTGAATTTTTTTTTACATATACCCAGGGTATTATATGGTCGGACATGACCGACTATACCAATACTTTCTTACTTGTTTTAACCTTCAGTTTGCTCAACAAACGTTCCGTATTCGGGTTAATTCGGTTTAAGGTAACTTATGACCAATAAAAATAGTTATAGAAAGCTTATCAGACCATAAGATCACCAACAGTGTCACAGTAAATATGAATAAAGTTATTAGTTCTTAAGTAAAGAAGCTGCTTGTAATATTTTTAGCACGACTGTTTGTATTTGAACAAATACATACACGTGTTTGTTAAATCACAAAGCATGGGAGTAGTAACCCAGCATACCATTCTAGGAGCGCTCCGAAAAAGTAGTTAGAAAAGAGTCCAACTAAAGAGAATTTTTGGAGCGAAAGAAAAATTTGCTTAAAAAATTTATTTTTTTTCCATTTTTATACATTTTATTTAAATGAATTCCATTTTATTTTTTTACTGTAAATACAATTTATTTAATTTTTTTCCATTTCTAATTTAGTTTATTGGTAAATGAATTAAATGTGAACTTCTAATTTTTTGTATTTAAAATTGCAATGATGTAAGAGCTCTTCCTGAGCCCAAAAACCCTCATAAAAGACTCTTTTCTGACATTATCTAAGAGCTCTTTCTGACGGACCATTTTCGAGGATCATTACCCTCTTTTCTGAAGGTTTTCGGAACAATAATGATTGTTTTTTTGGCTCATGAATGCTCCGGAAAAGGTGTCAGAAAAGACACTATCACATTTAGAGTAGAGCCTTGTTTTCTTTTGGCTGTTTTACTTTTTGTTGTCTTTCGCATTTAAACACACACAAACACAAACTAAACTTTTTTACTTTTTATTTTAGTATTCATAAATAGCATATATGGATATATGTGTGTGCTTGTCATATAGCATGTGTGTGTGTGTGTGTGTTTTAATGTTTATTTTAAACGTGTGAAAGAAGGCGCATGTTGGTTACATAAAAATTCATTTAAGACCAAAAATTACAACAAACAGGAGGAATATTTAAATAAAAAAAAATGTAAAATAACGAGAAAAAAGTTTTCTTAAGAATTGTTGCTTGAATGTGTTGTTTTTATAGTTTTTATACTAAATTGTTCATATTATTGGTAACAGCCAGGCTGGGTTTAGTTTTTCCCACAAACGATATTTGAAGTACAGATCAATAGTTTGAATTTTTCATAAGCCTTTACAAATAACTTTCCAATTGCTGTCTTTACTTTCATTACAACTAATCGATCATACTATGTCTACTCTTAACTACTTTCAATGATTGATGATTTTCAAAAATCTTAATCGATTTAATAAAAAATAGTGTCCAAATTACACCTAGAGTATGTTTTATATTCCCTACAAACTTTTCTTAAAAAATACCTTAAGGAACGTTCACACTTTGCAAATATATGCCGATAAAGACGAAACCACTATATAAAATATATTTGAACTTGTTTATTTATTTCAAAAAACTTTTCTCATTTAGGACAGGACACAATAAATATTTTGTTTTTTATTATTTAATGCTGTTTGCTCTTGCAAAACTCTTGTACGAGTAAACAACGTCAAACAAGTTTGTTCTAAAATAAGTGGTTACGCTTTTCGCAGTAAATATTTGCCAAGTGTGACCAAGTGTGACCAACATTTTGTTATAATGAACTACAAACACACATTCTCGAAATGAAAAACGAAACGAATTGTGTGGTTAATACAATGATCAGTAGTTAGGAAATATGTATATGCCTGCCTATTTCTATACAAGTACTCGCGTATACATACATTGTATATACATATTTACGTATATTAGGCAGCCCCATAGTTTATAAATATAATTTCACTTTTTTTAATTTATTTTTAAAATTGTTTGGTATACTGCTAGCTGTTGGTGATTTTGATTTCTTTTATACTTGTTCCAAAGACCCATTTTATTAAAAAAAAATTTGTAAATTTTGAAATAGACTTTTAACCCTTCATTAATAGTTTTTACAAGTTATTGCAATATGCGACCGACAGTTGGCAGCACTTCTGAACAACACAAACTATCCCTTGCACGTTGAAAGCTATGCAACACAATTACCCTAAACTTTAATGAGTAATTGGTATTCTTCAGCGGCACTGTTTTTCAAATTCAAATAACACGCTTTGCTGGCAAAAAATTCGACATTTTCGAAATTTCTGCATGCTTAAATGTTGTACTCAGCAAACGGATTTTCTTGCACAGCATTTTCTCTGCCCAAAAATCAACTGTTGATTCTACGTTTGTTCATTTACACTTTGCAAGGTTTCACATGATGGTTATGGCATTTGTTAACAGTTTGGATCGTTTGCAGAAAAATAAAAGGGATTTTTAGCGTCGTTTCACAACTGTAGACATGGACACAGCGCACTATACTCCAGAGACAAAAGAACAATCCAAGCAATGGACTGAAGCTGGAGGAAGTGCCCCAAAGACGGCAAAAACTATTCAATCGGCTGGTAACGTTATACCCAGCAAAAACTTTTCTTACAAATTAAGTTAAAAAGTAATAGGAAATTGTCGACCAGACTACTCGCAAATCTACCAGAAAAAGTACTTATTTTTGTTTGCAATGTCCCAAAACTAATCCGTTATAATTTTGCGACTTTTAACCAAAAAATTAAGAACTTTTTTTTATACTTAAAAGGTTTCTAAAAAATTTTTAATAATAAATTTTTCAAGTTATAATTCCTAACTTCAGTAAAAATAATTTAATGAAAGTTAAATTTAATGAACTCGAGCCTAACTAAAAATGATCAAAAAGTAAAAATTAACAGTTCGATTATGAAATAATAATTATTCCAAAATATGTAGTTGTAGAATGATAAAAACAAATTGTTACGAAATAAATAAACAAACTTAATAAGTATGAAAGCAACTTATTGCAAAATTATATTAATTCAGATTTATAGTCGAATAAGTGCTGTTTCACACATTTCAGTTTTAGCTGACCAGTTTTTGTTCAGTTCTTTTTTGAACCTGCCATTTCGTTCACATATATATCTTCAATTTTCGTACTCTTTACCGTTAAGTTTTTACTTTATCATGCAAACATTTTCGCGTAGAATAAGACGGAGAAAATAAAAGAAGAAAACAAAAGGAAATAAGAAAATTGATTAGTACCATCAAGTATGTATACATTTTATTTTCTTTTCTCTTCTCAACCAAAAATACTTGCCCTGAAGAGTCTGAATTAGAACGTGTGAAAATATATTTATTTAAAGTAAAATTTTTTGATATCGTAATTATCCCCTTTGTAAGACACATATAAAGTAATTTTTTAAGTAATACAAAAAGTGGCGAATAAAGCTACGAAAGAATGAATTCTGGAAGTCATTAAAATTAAGACTGTAAGAAAAGTTGTTGCTGGTATTTTATTGATTGACTATCTGCAAGAGGGTTAAGCAATAAATTCGGAGTACTATCTGTAACATTTTGGATCAATTAAATGTAAAAATTCGAGAAAAACGTTTTGACAACACAACAAAATAATTTTTCATCAAGACAACGCACAAGAGTGTTTTAACAATTGTTAAATCAACGAAATAAAGTACGAGTTGCTTGACCACCCACCTTATTTTCCTGATTTAGCTCCCAGTGGAGCTAAAAATCCTAGCTGGCAAGCGTTTTACCTGAAATAAAGATGCAATTACAGTTGTAAATCACTATTTAAAAGGCCTTGAGGAAAACCTTTTTAATCAACGGATAGAATTGCTAGATAAGCGCTGGACTAAGTGTATTGAAGTTTCAGCAGATTATGTTGAAAAATAAAAACCTTTTTGAAAAACTAACTATTCTTTTTCTGTGCTAGGCTAAAAAGTTTCGGAACCGTCCCGGTATTTCTTTTATTTCTCTTATGGCCGAATTCTCAGTTATTAGTTAACCATTGGTAAACTAAAATACTAACTATTTTTTAACTATTACTTGTTATTCTTATGGCAAACTAAGCATTGCGAATAAAGAATAATTAGTTAAGCGTTTGTCATTAGCTAAGTAAAGACTGTCATTGTCATGTCGGTCATTATTCATTTAAAAAAAATACACATTTATGTGAGCTAAAATTCCCAGAATTTTGGTACCCCACAATAAAAATATTGCCAGATAAGAAAAGCAAACATACGAACTAGTTAAGTTAAATCGTGGTTTAAGCAAAGTAAACTCCATGTTGCTCTTTTCATTTCTTTTGTTTCTGATTAATGTTTTTATTTTATATTATATTATTATTGAGGTTTTTGTTTTTCCTCACGGGCTATTTTGATCAATAATTCTTTCTTTTTCTTCCAACAAATGTAAATAAACAACATTTAAGGTTTTTTATATATTCGGCTTTTTCGAACTTCATCAGGGATACTTTTATTTCCATAATAATCTAGTAATAAATAGATAACAATTATAATTAAATCTAGAACTTTTATAAAATCATAGTTTAACTTACGAATTAATGTTTACATTTGTATTATACTTTTCAATTACTTAATTTAATTAATTTTAATGTTATTGAACAGCTTTTGGGGATTCCAAAAATCTGATATAAACCTAAAAACAAAAACGATATTCGAAAAAAAACTCAGCTGAATTGAGAATCGCTCTTAACATTTTCTCCGACACTGTATTTATATAAGTGCCTGTTCTTATGTTTATAAATATGTATATGTATGTCTGCATATAAATGTGTAAATAATACTCGTATTTAAAAGCTTTTTAATGTTTTTTTAAGTAAGTTTATTTTACATTTAACTTGCACATAAGAAAAAAACACGACAAGAAAAAACCTAAATTTTGTACTTTTTTTTAAACACAAAAAAAACACAAACATATTTATTAACACACTGAAATTTATATGTATTAAGTGAAAAATATGTACAATAATTTGAATATGATCAAGATTATATATTTCAGGTAAATGTCTAAGAAATGTTCCAGATATAAAGTTTAAAATTTAAATTATAGCATTTTCATGAGTAAGTCTGAACAGTAGCTGTTAAATAATGTTAAAAATATTACTCTTCATAATATTATAAAACTGATACAAAACATACTTTATATTTATGTTAATATTATTATCATAGATGTTTTACATTTTATATAACTATTGAACATTTTAATTTTTCATTCACCAATAAAACTTTGAATCGTTTAGAAACTTTTTCTTGTTTCTAATTCATTTTTAACAAATAATTTAATTGCCAAGAATGAAGGTTTAAATGATTTTAGGAAAAACTTAAAAATAGTTGTTTTATTACACATACATTCCAGCTAACTCCCCAGCAAAAACTTTACCTACATTCTTAATTTTAATATATATTTATATATATTTTAAATATATATATATATCCTAAAAAGATCATAAATATAAAATCTAAAAAATTTACTTCAAAGTTACTAGTCAATTTTCTAAACGGAATAGAACAAAAAGTGGGCAGCTAAAACTGAAATGTGTGAAAAAGCACTTAGTATATGATTATAAGTCTTTCCACAATATTTATTAAGTTTGTTTAATTATTTTATAATATTTTGTTCTAATAGGTCTACAACTACACATTTTTATAAAGCTTTTTGCTGTTTTTTGCTGTTGCTTTTAATGTTTATTTTTTAGTTTACAAATTTTTAATAACTTCAACTGAGTGTAACAATAATAAAAAGCTGCAACTATAACTAAAAACTAAAAGTTGTTGCAAATTGTTGTGCTTTTTTAGATATTTTTATAATTTTTTTTTTTTTTACTAAACTTTAGCGGTTAGTATAACAATTTGTTTATTAAAAGCAAACTGTTATTATTGCTATTGTTGTTGTCTCTCACTAACACTTTACAAAAACACAATAAGGCATACTATGGTACTATGTTGGTCTGCGCTAGTAACAAATGTGGCTAACAAAAACTTTATATTATAAAGTGTTTCAACAATCACAAAAACAAAGTCAATATGAATTCATATAACAGTGACGAATTGTAATAAATACATACGAGTATATTTTTTGGCAAAATGGAATTTGTAGAACACTTCTTTAGTTGCACAAGAATTTTTTTTAAAACTAACATCACAAGTAGTTAATGAGGGTATATATAAATTCATCATTTCTTGTGGTAGATTAAGAAATATTCAGCTAAGCTAAGGTTTTCCGTCATTATGTCTGTGTAAAACACTCTCACATTCAAAATATAGAACTAAAACCTACAAGGTTTACAAAAAACCATTTGCAATTCTCCTAAAGAGTATGGCATTGAAAATCAGTAAAATCGGTTTAGTAGAACTAGATTCATGAAGCAAAGTGTTTGACAACGTCCAAAAAATTTAATATTTTTAACAAAATATATAAAGTCAATATAAATTCATATAACAGTTACAAAATGTAATAAATTAATATATTTTTGGCAAAATGGAATTTGTAGAACACTTCTTAAGTTGGACAAGAAATTTTTTTGAAACCAACATCACAAGTGGTAAAATTTGTTATTCCTTGTGTAACATTGAGAAATATTCATCTAAGTACAGTACCACAGTTATGAATAAAAGTGTGTGACAACCTCCAACAAATTAATATTTTACTCAAAATGTACATTATTTTGTTCAAATGTATTCAAGATAATGTTTTGCAATTTTACACATGAAAATAAAACACTTTAAGCCATTTTGGACCGCATTAATTGTTTTCTGCAATTTTAAAACTAATTTATTTTCCCTTCTGTATTAATATGAATAGCTTTTGAAAGAATTGAAAAAAGGAAAAAGGGTGATTTTGGGCATGTTCCAATTTTGGAACACCGGACTCACAGAAACATTGAAGTGAACAAAATAAACCACTGAACATTCCAATTTCATGTTGTTCCATTATTGGAACACCGGGGAAAAATAAGTATGTTAAACTAGAACTGGATGTCCGAATCTTTATTACCGCCCTAAACAATCCAGCAGGAAAAAAATGCTTGTGCTTCCATTTGTAGAGCTTGTACAAGACCTATTTACGCATTCTAAAATATTCAATACTCGTTCTGTTATGCCTTCTCTCAGAAGATGTTCTAGCAGGAGTTTCATACACATTCAAAATTGCATTTCAAAAAAATATCTACATACATATGTATGATACATGTATCATAATTTATATAACAAACATGATTCGTTTTGCAACTATTTCTAAATATCGTCACTACAACAACAAACTTTAATTTGCTCATTTTATCATACGGGTAATAAATCTATAATTTTTTTTTCCTTTTTTCTCTTTTCTTTAAAGAAGTAACACTCAGGCAATCTCTCTTTGGAAATGAGATAGATTGTAGAAGTAAAATTGGTTTTAAAAGCTTGATTTTATAGCCTTTATTTAATTATTTTGCTTCGGTGTTGTGATAAATATTAGATAAAAAAAAAAAAAATTTTAAATTTATGGCGTTTTCTTTCATGGCAAAAATGTTACACTTTTTACCTTTTTTATATGGGAAATGGGTAAAAAGTGTAACATATATGTAACATTTTTGCCAGAAAAGAAAACGCCATTAGTATTTTATTATAGTTTGTTCTATAAAAATGAATGTGATTTTTAAAGACTTATGCTGAATTCATATAGACTATTCTCCTTAATAAAATAATTAATTTAGCAGACCTTTAATTACGCTTTCTATGATGCATTACTTGGCAGGCCTTTTGATTGCCCTTCCCAAGTAGGACTTCTATCAGGCATCTAACTAGTAGCGAATAGGCAATGCTTTGACTACCAATAACATGCCGTGTAGAACTATAATGATATTGCAACGGACTAAAAGTCCTTGAGTCTGCAAAATAAGGGCTTTTTACAACATATTTTTCCCGCTGGGAACAGTCTCTTGTATTTAATTTTGAAAAATATTTTCATTCAAATGTTGGTCGCGAATATGGGTTGTTTATACGGAAAATCCAATCTCTAGTATTGTTAGCGAAATCTCGGGAACATATTTTGTTCAAAGACACATAACATAATCGAATAAAACAAGCTAACAAAGATTTTCCTTTGTGGCTCCGACTAACGAACATTGCTAGATAGTCTAAAAATTTAATTAGGACCCATAATAAATATACTTTTTGATTTTGATTCTACTAACAATATTTGGATGTGTTATAAACGGAACGATTAACTTAATATACCTCCCATATTTTTGGTGGTGGTCGAAATGGATCACCTTATCACGTATGCAAAAGAAGAGAAACAGGAAAAGTCAGAGTTTAATATAAGCACCTGCAAATAAACTTCAATTAATAAGTTTAAGAAAAACAGCTAAAGTTAGATATATAAAATACTGCTATACATTTTATGATATTGTACATACTTTACCTTTGCTGAAAATGTAAACACTTTGAATAAAGTCAAATCGCAACTCACTTTCATCTAAAAAATATATTTTTTAATTTTTTTTTTTTTGCAATTTCTATCTTTGGTTTATATTTACCCCGTCAAAGGCAAAATATAGTGTCAAGGATTCTTTAAAAATGTTTATGAGATTTTAAGCAAATATTTAGGTACATTACAAACGAAATGATGAACTCTATACATGCTTTAGACTTTGAAGCAGGATATAAAAATAGCCACTAACTATGAACAGCAGTTTACAGAATGTTTTGAAAATGAAACTTTTCCTATTTTCTCTTTTTTTTTTATATTTTTGTTTTCGGCTACAAATACAAATACAGACACATTGGAAAACATATACTACATTCCCACACATAAATACACACTCATACTTGTAGGAAAAAATTCAAACTACAAAACTCGTCAAACCACGCACAATTGAAAATAACAAAAAAAAAAAAAATTACCCAAACACAGATCCAAATATATGTACATATGCTGATATACATTGTGCATATGTACTAGTATATTCTACACATACTAACATCACAGCTAAAAAATACAAGCCAAAAGAGTTAAATGATGATGTTGGTTGCAAAATATATAAAGAAAATTAAAGCCAAAGAAAAACTCTTTTGTCAAGCGTACTCCCAGTTATATTCTTTAAGCTAACTCAGTGACAAATATTCAAATAAAACATGAAAAATTTACCAAGAACAAAAATAGATGAATGACGACGACACATAAAATACTACAAATAACAGGCACACACATGCAAATATGCACACATACACAAACACCCATATATGTATATGCTAAAAAATAATAAAAGTATATAAAACACTTGCCGCATATTTGGTTAATACTACTTTCTACAACATGACAAGAAGCCACTACTGTGTAGTTTATTATCATTTTCGTTACATCCCACCCAAACATGTAGAAAAAGATCTTTTACATAAATGTAATACACACAAATACAGATATTAATATATATTTACATATGTATATATATATATATATATATATATATATTGTATACTCATATTATAGGCGATGTATATGTTTTAAATATTTACATGACACATACAAATTGCTAACTATATAGTTCATATACTATCTGCAACGCAAAAGTGTGATGTTCAATACGATCGGAATTGTGGTACTTTCGTGTCAGAAAAATGTACTTTAACATAGAATATAGTTGTATTCAGCTATGCCGAGTCTTATGTAAAAGTAATTATCTGGTTCAACCAATTCATGCATTTAAAAGTTATTGATAATAAAATATGTATAATGAAAATACCCAAAATATGTCATAACTTTTGATTTACCTGTTCAGTTTTACACCACCAAAAACATGGAGGTATATTTAGTTTTTAATATAAGTTTGTCTGTTTATAACACATCGAAATTCTGGTCGTACAATCGAAAAATTATATTAGATGTATAACTTAAAAATACGGAATTTGTTTAAATTGAAACTGTGCTGGAATATCAATTTATTCAAAGTATTGGCCAAACAACCTGCTCATATTTTGATGACGAGAACGACTCTAGCCAATTTCGGTTACCCTGGTATGAAGTGAAGCATATCTGCACCGCTGCAAACAAATAGCAATCGGAGTGAGGCAAAACTTCACAACCACTTCCTTCTAAATATGTTGTTTTAAATGTATAGAACTTTAAGTCTACAACACTTTTTTAAGTGGCGACAATTCTGACAGCTGTTAACTGTTTTGTGTTTAGTTTGGTTTGGCATTTCAACATGAATATACTGACGCCTCAACGAGAAATTTATATTGAAAATCGCTGTTCTGTTCGAAATATGTATCGAGGGTGTTTTTTTTTTTAGATGTATAGAACTTTTGAATTGAATAAAACAATTATGATGTTTTTAAATTGACATGAAAATTACTTCATTCAAAAGAAAATATTCTCGCATTATAATTTAAATATGACTTCTGGCATACGACCGCAACGGCTATCTTGGAAATTTTATTCAATTTTAAAGTTCTATACTTCAAAAAAAAAAACACTCTTTAGTTTTTAACAGATATTGCAACATGTGATCGACTGTTGTCATGATGAAATATTGTGCTTTCATGTCTGGTAGAGGCCTGACCAGATTTCAGCACCTCCAATAGGATCCTTTTGGTCTCAAAAAATAGATAGATAGCATTATCTTAGCGCCATGAATATTTGTCTTTGGAGTCGAGTCGTTTGGCTGGTCGGGCTTCATATATGATCTGTTACTATTCGGTTTATCGTAAGAGATTCATTTTTCATATAGCCAGTAATAATTCGCTGCAAAAATGTTTTTTTATTTATTGTTTTCCTTTTATTTCCTTTAATTGCTATTGGATGAATCCTTCTGCTTGCAAACCATCCGAAATTGCTGCTTGAGTAGCTCCCAATGTTTACGCAAGCCCTTGTTAAGTTTTAATTCTTACTGTTAAACTACTAATGATCTTTTAGTGTATCTATACTGAGTTTTTTAAATCTGTTTTGCTTAGATTTTATGGAAAAAGAACAATATAAAATGATTGAATTTTATTCTAACTGGAAAGTAATAAAATCAACAGTAAAAGCATTTCTCCCTGTTCGCTTATGTTTTCAATTGTCCTAAGTCCAGAAAAGTGTTAAGAATGAGTCTTGCCCTGGACTGCAATTGATTTGAAAAATTAATTATTTTAAAGCTGCGATAAGAATGAAAAAGTATGAATGAAATTGCAATACTGAAGAAAGGTTTTTCAAGTGATTCACATAAACCAGTAACCCAGAGGCAACAGACAGGAAGCGAAAAAAACGACACTAATTTAAGTGCTATCCGGAAGTAGGCTTTGTATGGGAGCTACAGTCAAATATGAACCGATCATGATCATACTGAGGTGGACGATTTTTTACATATGCATTGACCATTTCTATTAAATTTCGACTTGTCAGTGATTTTTATAAGAGAATTATGCTTATTTAAGTGATTTCCGGAAGTGGACTTTATATGGGGGCTACGGTAATATATGAACCAATCATTATGAAATTTGGTGCGACAATTTAAATGTATATTTGATTTATGCTTGTTCAATTCCAGCTTGATAGTGGTTTTTGTAAGGGATTTAAGCGCATTTAAGTGATTTTCGAAACTGGACTTTATATGGGGGCTATGTCAAAATTATGGACTGATGCAAACAAAATATTGTTTTAAGATTTCACTTTGCATAAAACTTATTATTGCATAATTTTGTTTAGATAAGGCTTTTCTGTAGATATTTATGTCCCATAAAGCCATATTGCGGGAAAGCATGTGTATGGGGGCTATTAGAAATCGTGGACCGATTCCTGCCATTTTTAACAGGACTTGTCCTTCTATAAAATAATAAATTGTGCAAAATTTCATGATATTATCTGCAGTATATTTGAAGAAAATATCTGTTTGGTAAATTTCATTGTGCTATGTTTCTTTTCGAAGCTCTATCGTGCCAACAACAGACGGACAGACAGACGTATATGGCTAGATCGTCTAGGACACAGAATATATAGACTTTGTGATGCTTTTTGATGCTTCAAGTCGCATAATTCCAAATAGGCTTCAGAAAGACGAATGAGAAGCCCTTAGTCCGCGAATGGTACCTTTATTAAGCTACCAGAATTTTAAAAATAGGTAATGTTTTGCTAAGAAGCATCTGCACAGGGAAATTTGGGAAAATATACTTTGGCCAGATGAAACAAAACTCTCGTTAGTATAACCAAAAAATACGAGGTATGGAGGATTTTTGTTAATGGTTTGAAGTGGAAAAAGTGCTAAAGTGTGTTAAAAATGTTTAAAGGTTTAACTAATTTTAATATTATGTTAGACATAAAGGTAGATTGGTAGGTGGAAACTCATAAATAATTCTTAAGAAAGCATCTTATGAATAAAATAAAAATGTTTCCTTAAGGACTGGTAACCAATAACATTGGTTATGTTATTTCTTTGCCAGGTTAAAGTGCTTTAATTTGATAGGCATATATGTACGTATCGTATGCATTGATTATTTTCCAAATATTAATAAAAATTGTCTTATTATTTTTCAACTCTGTATATCCCTAAAATATTTGTTTATTTTCTTAGTGAATGTAATAAATGTTTTTCTTCATTTTATCTTTCTATACACGTGGTATTTACATTGCCTTATGTGGAAATAGGCACTAAAGGTACGGTCATACTTGCCAAACATTTGCCGCAAAAGACTTAACCACTAAATAAAATATATTTGAAATCGTTTATTCATTTAAAAAAAACTTCGTTTATTTAGGACAAGACACAACAAATATTTGGTTTTATTTTCTTTAATGCTATTTGATCTTGCAAATCTCTTGTAAGAGTAAACATCGTCAAACAAATTTGTGCTAAAATAAGTGGTTACGCTTTTTTGAGTAAATATTTTCCAAGTGTGACCGTACCTTTTAGTTGCTATTGTAAACTTTACAACTCAATCATAAAATATACAGCTACCATAGCTCGGACTCAGCTTTAAATATAGATAAAATTTACAAACGCCAAATCAAATTGCAAAGGTATATAAAAAAAATCAAATAATTATAAGAATCTAAGCGGAAAAACTGAGATCTAAAAGTATGCCGAAAAAAATTTTAAAAACTTGAAGTATACCCAAGCGCCCAATATATTAGTTAATAGTGGCTATATTTGAGTAAGAAGAAGGACTACGGCGGATTTAAGCCAAAGACAAGAAGAAAGAATTCCAACGTAATACATATTAACAACAATTTTAGTCCGGTACTGTTTGGCCTAAATAATTAAAGTTAATTAGATATAATATTTGAAACACTTTTTCTTAGTTCGTTTTTAGTATAGAAGTAAAAAAACAAGTAAAAAAAGTATAGTCGACCAAGCTGCTATATTGTTACCTATTATGGACCGATCATTCAAAAATTTTGTGCCATGACTTCCGTGAATATTAGTAAATATTATATATGTTATACTTTGTCTCGATCAAAATACTTTTAAAAGATTAATGGAGGTTAAAGTGAATTATGGACAGGGTCTTATATGGGAGTTTTGACTAATTATGAACCGACCATTACAAAACTAGGTGTTATCATTTCAGTATATATGAAACATATTTATGTTCAATATTATTTGTATACCGACATTTTTAAGAGAGTTATGCACCTTAAAGTGATTTTCGAAGTGGGGCTTCTATGGGAGGTATGGTCAATTATAGACCGGTCTTCACAAAATTTGTAGATGTGATTACTACTCATTTGTGGTGAAACTTGTTTGGATAATTGCATAATTCAAACATGTATGACCGTTAAACTCCTATGGGGGTCAGGTGAATTAATGAACCGATTTCCACCAGTTTCAATCTCATCTGTTCTTGGGCGGAAAAATATCACATACCAAATTTTATTGAAATATCTTCAAAATTGCAATCTGTACTCTGCGCACAAGCTTCACATGGACAGCCAGTCAGACGGACGGACTTACGGACATCGTTAAATCGACTCAGGAAGTGATTCTGAGTCGATCGGTGGCTGTTGGACCAATATTTATAGGCGTTACAAACATCAGCACAAATCCAATATACCCTCCTGCAATGTATTTATTGATACTTTGCAACCCTTATTGCCAGTTGTCATTATTTCTTATATATTCATTATAGTATAAGTACATACATTATTATTCCTTTTTGTATCGCGCCGGTAACAGCATAACCTTTTAATGAAATAAAGAATTGAACTCATATTGTTATATTAATATTAATCAATTGCGTGTATTTATTTCAATATAACACCTCTCCACTATTGTGGTGTAGGGTATAATTATCCTTGCAAAAAGTAATAGGAGTTAAAGATATAAAAACTGCTATTCCTATTTACTGCAAAAATGCTTAAATATATTATATATTATTTATGTATACCAATATGTTTATAAGAGTATATTATGCACTTGACTATAATATTCCAAATGTTGCATAAAAATATTAAACGCAACATTTTACACTTATAAAAAATCCATAATCTTAGTTAAAGTGATCAAACATTAAGAAAATCGAATCTATTTGGTTCATATATACTTTTAATACACTCAATATTGCATATGATTTTACCCATCTCAGCTTAGAGTTACTGCAAATACGTAAACGGAAGTTAGGCTAAACAAAGAGAAAAAGTTTACACAATGTTGTTCATATTTGTTTAAGTGAAAAAATACACTGATGCCTAAACCAACTGAACTGAACTAAGTGTGTCATGAAAAAGCGGATATAACGTTTGCATATGAGTGAAGAGAACGAGAGAAAGTTTATATTGTAAAACGAAAAAAAAAACGTTGCAACCAAACACGGGCAAATACTACATGAGAGTATAAAACAATTTGTTTTAAAATAAGATGATGGGAAAAAACAGTGCAGTGAAAAATTTGCAGCTTAAATTTAAATAATAAAAAACTCTACACTAAGGGGGTTTTACTAAAAACTAGAAAATTTTTTGTTAAAAATTTTAATGAATCAAAAAACAATTGTTTCTAATTCAAACGCATTGAACAAAATCTCCAAATTCTTAATAGCTTTCAGGAAAACTATCTTTGACTATAGTCTTCTTTGAAGCTGATTTTTTTAACTACACTTTAAAATCGTTATTGATTATTACCCAACTCTTTCCTTATCCACTTCAAAATCCAGTCAGACACATAAATGTCACTCAATCAAAGCACAAGAACATGTTCTCTAAGCCATAAATCTCCATCACAATAGAGCCATATAAAAAAACAAAAGCGTCTCTAATGCCAGCATAAAAACTATTAAGTAATTCCTCTTGGAAAAAAATTTCCATATTTTTCTAAACACTTATAACACCGTGTAAACACTTATAAATTATATTTCCTTTTTTTGTTTATCCTCTTTTTTCATAGCATATTTTTTGGCGTATACAAAAATTGTTAACAAATAAAAAAAAAAGATAAACTACAACTACTATCATACAGTTCATTCAACAATGTGTTGGTATGAATGTTTTTTATGAGCCATTGTAAACATTTTTATCAAAAGTGTGTCTATTGACACTTGACATGTTTCTACGACATTTATTAGGGTCATTGCCATATCTTTTGCCAGAACAACTCAACATGGCAAAAATGTACTGAATTGCAAAAATTTATATATATATATATATATCTATATACATATATATGAAATAACAACTGGAAAAACACAGCAACATGCCATATGAACTAATATGTTGACAATATACGATATATATGTACAACCATACAAAGTGGAAAAATGTGGAGTAAAGAGGCCTTCTTAAAGGCCTGAAAAAAAGATCTGCTAATTCATAACTATAAATACATAAAACTTTTCTCAACTTTGTAAGTTAAGGAAAAAGTTTAACCTACATGTATGTGAAAGCAAAGAAAAAACAAATATTATATAAGGCAAAAAAATATTATTTTTATTGTACCTCTTAAAAAGTTATTAAGGAATAAATAAGTTGTAATGTTTAAAGATCTGTGTTGGCAGGGTTTATTATGTCGCCTTGTATTTGGACTGGCAAAGGATTCCCTGAATTCTTTATGTCGGTAGCCAGTGCTAACAAACGCCACTGGCCAAAGGATAAAGCCAGCTTTATATGCCGGTAGGCAGTTTGATATACCTGAGATCAAAGAATAATCAAAAAAGTTCTGTATTGTTCCGATATTTATTTGAAATTCTTACGGCTTATATACTAATAATGAAAATCTTATCAAATCTAGAAATTGAGAGAATCTTTAATATAACTCAATCTATGAACTAATATGATATTCTTACATACTGATTATTACTTAATCTATTGATAAGCTACTAAGTGAACATAAATTTCTTTAAGCTAAAAACATCTGTAAAATATAAATTGAGAATTTTTGCTCATTTCGTATATTTAAGAAATTATTGTCATTTCAGCATAATTGCAATAAATGCACGTTGAATCATGATCTATATTTGAAAATCTCCAATTGCTGATATTAATTAAAGTTTGTTCACTTACAAAAACTTGGATCATAACTGACCTGTCGCAACAAAACAAAATTCGATTGTTTAGTTTGTTTACAATTAACATTCCTCCTTTTACATTGTATTTAAGCTACAATGTTTTATGTATTCTTTTTGGCTATTTCTTTGATGTTCCATTAAATACACTACAAGTGTTTCATAACTATAAATACATTGAAATCAAAATAACTTAAAATATCAATATTCACAAAGTAATTAATAATGTGTTATACGTCCTTTTTTGGTATCAACTCATAAATTTTATAAGTCATTCTATTTACCAAATTAACTATTATATCTTCAGACACATATCTTCAAGTATTTATATATGCTAATATTCCACAAATATTCACAATGGGCATCTGATCTGGAGAACATTCGGAGACAACCATCCCTTTGTTTGACGACATATGTATATAGGTGCGTTGTTGTCTTGAAAAATATATTGTTATTTTACTTTTTTCTAAAAATGATACTTACCTCTTATCTTAATATTGTGTAATCAGAAGAATTAATTTTTGTGTTTGGAAACGCCAAGTCAAAGAGCCGCCTTTGAAATTTATTTTTGAAAATAGCCAGTGAAACAACCTGGATCATTGAGATTGAATTTTTCTCAGCAGAAAAAATCACCTTAAACAAATATATATTATCAGTTGGCCTGTTTCCAATTTGTTTGAAATTTTTTTTGCGAATTCAAGTCTAGCAGTTTTGTGGCAGATAAAATGATGGGACCTCATGCTTCTCTAATTCTGATATTGTAATGTATAGCAAAATTACGTATTTAAGAAAATGCTATTAATAATATGTAAAATAAATTTAAAGATTGCAATCCCTGTTTTAAATTTACAATAGAGAAATAATATGGACACTTCAAGTGTATTTTAAGAAAACTTTGTATGAAAATTTTGTCTTAAAGCACACTTCAAACCTACTTTATTTTTTATGAATACGGCAGTTAATATTTTACAATTTTATACATATTAAAATGTATAAAAAAGGGAAATAATATACATAAGTATATATATTTTTGTAATATATTTTACAATTTATTATTTTTGTTTGTTTCCGTTTGTGTTTTTTTTTTTTTGCCTCATCCTCCAGGAGTTGATTTAGTTTTCTTATTTGAAACGACATTCTCGATAGAAAAAAGTGTTTGAGCTTTAATATCCGTATTAATAATACTTGACTCATTTATATGCTTTTTAAAATCTCGTTGCAAATCAAGAGATTTTCACCATTCAAAGATTTAAATACAGCTTCCAGATTTTGAACTTGATACACAATTTCATCAGTACGCTTTGATAATCTACCATAAGCTATCTTAAACGCAAAACGTTTCACTTACCCATTTTTAGTCTCATATCTCCTTTTATATCATCTGCCTTAAAGTGTTCAATACAAACTCTTTGAGACCTTTTAATTTTTTTTCATCGAAGTGGCAAAATTGTGCCCCATGTTTTTTAATTTATTTCCATTAAGAAATCCAAAAAAAATTTAAATTTATGTTATTTTTTAACATTTACACAATTAAAAACGGCACACTTCACTATAAAACTTTTATTTGCATTAAAATTTATATTAAGCAAATATAAAAATATTTTTGACTTGTGACGTCACAAGAAGAAATATTGTTCTCAGTTTTACTCTCACAGTTTTTGGAAAATATAACAGACCAATGCGTTATCTTTATGATTTGATTCATGGTGCTTACTCTATACCATACTCTTAAACAATTGGAACGTTTTCAAAATCTGTTTTTAATTTTGCAATAAATAGCTAGCATTAAATGTAATTATAGTAATGCAACACAGTGTGCTCTTAATAAATACAGCATAATAAATTACTTCACGTGCACTTTGCAGCGTAAATATTTTATAAAATACTAAATTCAGAGAAGATTTCATGCACGTTTTATTTATTATTTTTCTTTTTCCTTGTGTTATAATAATATAGACACACATATTGGTATAAGTGCAAAACCATTCATGTCTGATATTTGAAACAATAACATTTTTTTCTATAAAAAACAAGTAATAAAGTATAGTCGGTCTAGCCCGACAATATAATACCCTACACCCAGTATATGTATAAAACAGTTTTTCAGAAATTGGCGTTATATGGGAGCTATAACGTATTGTGAACCGATCATCCAAAAATTTAGTGTCATGATGTCTGTGAATATAAGTATTATATGTGTTAAACTTTATCTCGATATAAATACTTTCAAAAGATTTATGGAGCTTAAAGACCTCCTCCGTAGTCGTATATGCAATTTCGACTAATTATGGACCGATCATAATAAAATTGTACCGTATAATTTGTATACATTTTAAATATATTGGTGTTCTATTTTATTTGGATACCAACATTTTTGAGAGAGTTATGCTCTTTAAAGTGATTTTCGGAAGTGGGCATTATATGGGAGCTACGACTAATTATGGACCGATCATCATAAAATTAGGCCATATTATTTTACACATATGAAATATATTTGCGTTAAATATTGTTTGGATACCAACATTTTTGAGAGAGTTATGCTTTTTAAAGTGGTTTTCGGAAGTGGGCCTTATATGGGAGCTACGAGTAATTATGGACCGATCTGCACAAAAATTGCAGATGTGATTTGGCTTCATTTACCACTCATTTGTGATGAAACTTGTTTCGATACCTGCATAATTCAAACATTTATGATCGGTAAACCCCAATTTCGGGAGGAAAGGACCGATATACACTAGTTTCAATCCCATCCTCGAAAAAATATCACGTACCAAATTTTATCGAAATATCTTCAAAATTGCGACCTATACTCTGCGCACAAGCTTTACATGGCCAGCCAGCCAGCTAGCCAGCTAGACGGACGGATATATGGACGGAGTCGATGGATATAGTTTAAGGTGGGTGTTAGACCAATATATCTGGGCGTTACAAACATCAGTACAAATCCAATATACCCACCCCACTATGGTGGTGTAGGTTATAAAAATCTATAAAAGGAGGTGGGGAATGAGTATGGAAGCTTTTAGAATGTGTAAACATATCTTTCAGAAGGCCTCCAAAGTGGTGCTCTAGCAATGTTTTCCTGTGGATTTTAACTACGCACACATAAGAAAACTTTTATATTGCTTGGTATTTGTAGTTTTTACTAATACAACAAAATAGTTTGGTTTCAGTAACCTTTTATGCTGTTGAAAAAAAAATATCCAAAATATTCATTGTATGTACAATATCACATAGTTATAAGAAATAGTTTGTCTGTTGGTAATTTGTAATATTTTATTACG
Organism: Bellardia bayeri; assembly: GCA_950370525.1. NCBI lineage: Eukaryota > Metazoa > Arthropoda > Insecta > Diptera > Calliphoridae > Bellardia > Bellardia bayeri. The sequence goes on along the minus strand of OX493264.1, from coordinate 33,527,300 downwards.
CTTTACTCTTACAGCTTTTAAAAACTGATATCAATAAATGTTGGCACTTTAATTTTATAATAGTCAGCGTTTGAAAAGCAACATTTGAAACAGAAGCTTCAACAATTTATTGCAAATATTTGCAAAGTTTTTGAATAGTTTTTTTGAAATTTCTAGTTTTCTCTACAATATAATTTACTAAAATAACAAAGAAGTATTTGTGGGAATTTCTTTGAAAACCTGACGAATAATTGTGCTTATAATATTTGTTTACCTGTTCAGCATATTTGGCAGTTTACGCACATTAATATTAGTAATAATTGTTTCTGACGAATCCTTTTAAGGTCTTCTCCTTCAATTATTTTTAAAGGTCATTTGGTACAAATTTTTTAGTTAAACCGATTTTGTAAACATAACTGTGCACAATTTTGTTACGATATCGAAGGTTTTAAGGATAGATGTGTATGAGAGTTACGGCCGAGCTATAATAGGCCGATCTTCAGAAAACTATTATTAGGTGTATAACTTAAAAATGGTGGAAGTGGCTGAACATTGTCATGATAGCCTATTACGCTTTCATTTCTGACCGCACATTCTGGACGTTTTTCAACCGATGCCAGTTTCAAACGAAACAACTACATTCGATATAAGCTAATGGTATGGTAAATTTTCAACAGCTCATAATATGTAGGATAGAATTATCATATATATTTATTTTTAATCAAAATAGTAGTTTAGAAGCTAAGCCTATATTTAATAAATATTATCAGCATTATACCTCTTTGCAATACTAAGTACCACTGGGCGTATGATTATTATTTAATTTTTATATAACGAAAATATTGCGTATACGTTGCATGCACAGACACTTATTGAAATATAAATGTTAATAAATATTAAACCTCTAAACTGTAATAGCGATTGCTACCAAACTTAGAATACCAATAGAAAAGGCTCTAAACTGTTAGAGAATTGTTAGTTAAGCTATTAGGTACCACTAAAAAAAGAGTTATAGGGTGCTAAATACGGCCTTCCAGAGTGAAAATATTTCATGAATTTTCAAAAGTATAAACAGATTTTAAAAATATTTACGGTCTTTAAAACAAAAGTATTATATTATCTTATTATTTATTCAGAAATTTAGATTTGGATAATTTTTTTTTTTTTTAATTTTAGCTTTGAAGCCTTTGTACAGTATTATTTATATTTTTTAATTCTTTATTAATTTATTAAAAATATTGTCCATTGGTAGCTATATAATCTGGTCCAAAATAACTCCAAACAACCTAATAGTAGTTGGACAGGGCAAGATCTCGAAAGTCGGGTGAGACAAAACTTCCCAACTACTTTTTTTTAATTAGTTTTTAACAGGCATTGCCAACAGTTGGATTCGCTAGACTTCTCTGAGATGGACTGGCTTAGATAGGACACTTTTGGTCCCATCAAATACAGAGCATTACCTTAGCGCCGTGGATATTTGGCTTTGGTGTCAATTTGGTTGGTTGGCCGGGCTTCACATACGATCGCTTCGAGTTCTCGAAATGGATTAATTTTTAGACAGCATTTCGGACATGCAAAATCGATGTCTTAAAGTTCCTCGGATTTAATTCATATATTACCTAATTTTCTTGCTTTATTATGAATCCTGCTGCTTACAAACATTTTGAAATTGGTGCTGAAATTGATCTCAATGATTACGTTGAGTTTAATAACAATATTTATGGTGAAAATGCTCTAATTTTAAAACTTTTTTGACTAGCCTTCTTCATTATCAAAATCACTACTTCTGGACTCACCAACCATCTCTCTCAAGTTCAGGCCGATCAAAAATATTTACCAAATGCTTCAGTGAGCAATCGGATTGATTGGGTGGTACTTTTTCAAATTAAGTTAAGTTTGGACCATTTTGGTAAATTTTTGTTTTTTTTTGCTTTGGCTAAGAAATGGTTCAACATATCAAATAAAAACGTTTGCTATTAGGGTTTTTTAGTTAATTACTCCTGAAAAACTTTCAACCATAAGTAATTAAATGGAAGTTAGAAAAATTAAAAATTACGAATCTTGGGTTCTGGACGATTTGCATCATTATTGTTTTTTATTTATTTATATGAAGGTAATTTGTTTGTTTGTATTTAAGTTACCTCATAAAGCCAACACCAATATACAACCTACGCCTAAAGGAAACCGTTCAGGAAGATCCACCGGCCTATACCTTCATATAGGAAACCGGACTTCTCGAACTCAACTCCTGAGTTTAACGGTCTCCACCGGTATCCAAAATTAGTTTTATTTGGTACTCTACCACGACAAACTTATAGGTTATATAACCAAAAACCTATAGCTGCGGTCCTCGAGAAACTGCAATGCGGTACAGTTATGCGACGCCAAACATTAACCAATGCGAGTGAGTCGTAAGACTCTGGAAGATAGCAAAACAAGGACGGCCTGATTAATTTAAATGTCAAATAATAAACTGGCATTGACAAGACAAAATAGGTGCTTCATACACATATATATTTTGACATCATAACAGGCTTACTTATAAAATAATTAACCCTTTATATACTCATAGATATATATTGTATTTAAAATATTGTTATTTATTTCAAAACAAATTGACAATTGGTCCCAAAGCAAAACAAAAAAAAAGCAAAAAAACTTTGTTCACTTCTTATAAAAAAAAACTAATATGGACCAAAATGTTTCTCTACCTAAGATTCGTAAGTTAAAAAAGGGTTAAAAAAGTAGTACATATGACGTTTTTTTTTTGGCATAATTCAACATTTTCGAAGCAGAAAAAAAACCTTGTTGTTTGCTCTATAATGTTCAATAACTATGTGAGCATAAATGAATGCTATGCACCCTTCAAAATGACAAATAATTTACTAAGAGCAAAAATACTCCATCTATTATAAATTCCGCACTATTAATTTATACACCCAATATATTAATAAGTGTTTTTTTATATGATTAATACCTGTTTGCTGTCAAGAGGAAATATTCGACCGCTTTTGTCAACTCAAAATTATGTAGTTTACAGTTTCATATGCATTCTTTAGCTAAGACAACTTAAAACATACAATGAATTTTACGAAATATAGCCAGCATTTGATAGATGTTTCGGGTAATTTGCACAGTTTTCAGAGTCGTTCCTACGTACTTTATCCATTACTCCTTTCAGACCTGACGCAAAACTACCAGGAATTTTTTTTATAATTTTTGAAACATGTGATCTCTACTGCGTATTAAAATATAAAGATTGATTAGGTTGTATCATTTTTATATGCTTCATGGATATTCAGGATACTCACACTTGATGCATCTCGTTCAATTTTCATTAATATTTTTAAATAAAACATAAAATGAATTCAATTATTTTGAAATATAAAAATTTATAATTTTTTTAGTTAATATATGTGCACTTGATACGAGTACTTTTGTAATTAAAGATACTTACTTGCTTTCATGGTTACTTTTGCTAAAACTAAAATGTCACTGAAGAATTTCGCAGTAATTCAAGTAACAGTAAATCAAATAAAAGAGAAATGTGAAAAGTAAATATAAAAAACAATCAGCACAATCGATGCCTGACAGTCTATTTCAAAATGAGTTAACAGAAGAAAACATATTGAAACCGAAACCCACCCACACACTCGATGCATCACGGTCTGAAAGGGTTATAAATATATACTTCATGCAAATGGCAGCCTAAAAATTCCTGCATTTACTAGTAAGTGATTGTGGTAATGTTTTCTAATTTTTCAAAGTACCTATAGGTATAAAAAAAAACTTTATATTTATACTCGTGTTTTACTTTTACCATATCATCAATGTAGTAGCATTATTTTAAACAAACTCCTTGCAAACCATGTATCAATTTATTTATTTATTTTTTTTGTAAACGTTTTGTTTGGTTTTCTATTTTTTTTTCTCAATATATATTGTTTGTCATAAAATTCCCCATGGTTTTGTAGCACTAAAACTAAGTTACATAGAAAAAAAGTTGTGTTCATTTTAGTGTGTAACAACTTGAATATAACATATTGTTCCATGTTTTAAACATATATTGTAATAAAATTGTATGAGTATATATAAGTATTATAGCCGTTGTCTATTGTACAGTACAGTACTGTGAGTGCAGTGAGTTTAGTTTAGTTTAGTATGTAAACAATAGTTTTCCCTAAAAAGTAATAGATATTTCAGTCAATTTCATGCATGGCTAACAACAGATCTTAAAATAAACCCTTACACTACAGTACAAGTGTTACTGGGGTAAAAGAGAAGTATAGATTTCTTTTTTGTATTTTACTATTACAAATATTTTGGTTTGCCTAAAGTGAAAGACAAAGTGGTCATTATTTTCATAGACATTCATGCTATTGTTTGGGTAGTGCTGCTGTTCCTGTTCATGAAACATGAAAAACATTTTGTATGAAAATATTTCACAATAAAATTTAAAAACCTTGGGGATTCTGTTAAGTATGATTTTAATTTTTTTCAGCACTATTTCCGTTAATAAATCAGGGAAATATTATATGTTTCTGGTAAAATGTAATTTAAAAGAAGTTAAATTCCTTGTAAATGTGAATTGTAATTGTAAGGTTTATTTTGCCAAATAGTAAACACAATTAAGTGTTTGCTGAAAAATAATTACTAAAGAATAAAGAAATTATGTGTCAAATATACTTTCTTAACCCTTCGTATTACACATGAGTCTGGCCAAACCTTTTTCAATTTGCCATGTTATTATAATATATTTAACACTTAGTTAGAGACTTGAAATTTCTGTAAGCCTTCTACAATTTAGTTCGTTATAGAAGCACACTTATTCAAATATTTTACTGCTCACATCACATTTGTAACACATCGGTCAGGTCACAGCCATATATATTTCGTATTGTAAATGCTGCTTTTTTATATTTTTCTTGCTGTTTTTAACTATTTTTTGTCTAGTTATCAAATATTATTTATTTCTATCTATTCAACAACAATACGTTAGGTTAATTCAGGGAAAACCCAATAAACGTACTAACTAGTAACTCCATCTAGTTAATTCATAGTATACAAATTTTTTTGAAACTGTCGTTACACTCTGCTTTATATTTGTGTTGATGACAATTTTAACATATTAATATTTATTCATTATTTATTTAAAAACAAGTTATAGTATAATGTTCGGCTGTGCCGAATCTTAAATACCCTAAACCTAAATATAATGAGAAATACAAATATGAGTATTAAGTGTAGTATACAGGACTAGAATATCCTTATTCAGTGTTTTTTTTTTCTACATTTATATATTGTTTGAGAGACAAATTTACGAACAACATAATTTATTTCAAATGTTTAAAAATTTTATCTAATTTTGACCATTTCAAACTTATGTAATTACCAATTCTCAACATTATTAACAGAGTTTGGCTGATATTCATAACAATCTTGAGTGTAATTTAACAATTTATACAATTAAAAAAACATTTTTCCATATACGTCACAAGTTAAGAAACAGTGTATAAAACAAGTTAGAATGCTATATTCGTGTTTGCCGAATCTTTAATACCCTCCACCTAAATGTAAAAAGAAATACAAAAACCACACTGGCTATAGGACAAATTTTAGTGCAAATTTTATTAGTATTTTACAATCAACATAATTTATGTTAAATATTTTAAAATTTTATATAATTTCGACCATTTATAATTGATGTAATTACCGATTCTTATTGTAATTTACAGAGTTCTTTTGATTTTCATAATAATCTTGAGTGTAATTTAACAATTAATAAAATTAAAAGAACATTTTTCCATATTCACACCAAGTTAAGAAACAGAGTACGAGTATAAAAAAAGTATAAGATATAAGGTGAGGCTTTTTTGTTCGAACTTGATCTCAATAATATTATTTACAAAAGATTTATGGGTAGCATAGTAGAAGTCGACTAGTTATGGACTGATAGCTTCTAAATACAGTGTCCACTAATGTGTTTTCTACGTACTAGAGGCTTATCTTGGTTGAACTTGATCCTAATAACGTTATTGTCAAGAGTTGTACGGTTGTTTAATATGCTCGGAAGTGGAGTTCATTCGGCAGCTATTGCCAATTTTTGACTGACAGCTACAAAATCCAGTAGCATAATCGCCGTATAACCGATATGAGTATGATTTCTGGAATAAATTTACTGATCTATATAAAAGTTGGTTCGATACCTATATTTATTAGACATTTTTGTGGATTAAATTATATTTCGGAAATAGTTCTTATATGGCAGCTATGATCTTTTTTAATTTTGGAACAGTGATTTTTATGGATATGAGGATATTTCACGTCAAATTTCAAAATAATAACCGTATGTTTATGATACAAATTAGTATTAACGTGAATTTCGGAAGTGGACCTTATATGGGGGACATAGTCAAATATGGACCGATATTCTCAAAATCCAGCAGTTTGATTAAGGCATGTATGTAAATGATCCGTGTAAAATTTTGGATTGTTACCCTTATTTATAAGAGATTTATGAGTATTAAAGTGATTTTCGGCAGAGGATATTGTTAAATATGGACCAAAATTCAGAAAATTCTGCAGTATGATTTGTGGGTATATGCAAATTATTTATACAAATTTTGGATCAGTACCGATATTTATAAGATATATATAAAGATTAATGGCTTTTTCGGATGTGGTAATTATATGGGAGCTATGACCAATTATGGGCCGACCACCATAAAATTTAGTAAAACAATTTTTTTACCTATAAAGATTATTTGTGTTGAATTTTAACCTTTTATCATTATTTATATCAGTTTTATACGCATTTAAGTAAATTTTGGAAGTGGACTTTATATGGGGTCTATGGTCAAACATGGACCGAACTAAAAAAAATCGATTTGCGATTTCTTTTTACATCAAACTTATTTTTGCTGAATTGATATTCCAACTTTATAGTCATTTATGTATAATTGCGCAATATTTGTGGGGGCTATGAGAAACAATAGACCGATTCTTACTATTTTCCTCAAGCTTTATTATTTTATCCTAAAAGTTATCTGCAATATATTTCAAAGTATTGCAATAAAATGAACAAAAAATATCAAATTTTTATGGAGGTTGTCTCACATATTGGTCCATAACTCTGGTTGACCTAAACCGATTTTGCTGATTTTCAATGCCAAAGTTATCTGCAAAACTGTAAAATTCAATTAGTTGAGTTGTATAGTTTGGACGTGAGACTGTTTTACAGAGACGTACAGATGGGCATGGCTCCATCGACTTAGAATTTTATAAGGATCAAGAAAATAAATGCTTTGTTGGGTCTCAGATGAATATTAAAGAAGTTGCACACGGAATGACAAACGCAATATACCCTCATTCACTACTCTTGGTGGTGGAGGGTATAAAAAGGACAAGATTATCAAGTGAGGCTTCTTTTGGTTGAATTTTATTTCAAAAGAGATATATGGGATTAATAGTAGAAACGTAGCAATTGTGGACTTAAAGCTTCTAAGCCAGTAATGTGATTTGGTTGAAATTCATCTCAATAACGTTACTTGGAATTAGACTTTATTTTGGTGCTATTTTCAAATATGGACTAACAGCTACAAGATTCGGTAGGATAGTTGCCCTATAACTGATTTCTGGATTACAGTTTCTGATCTGTATAAAATGTTGATTCGATACCAATATTTATTAGACATTATTGAGGGTTAACTTGTTTTTCAGAAGTGATACGTATATGTGAGCAATTACAAAACGTGGGCCGATCTTCCTAATTTTATACATAAGAGGATATCCCACGTTGAATTTCAATATAATAATAATACATTTAAGATACATATTAATATTAACGTGAATTTATATAGTGGACTTTAAATAGGGGATATGGAAAAATATGACAAATTTTTATAAAAAAGTTTTAAGGTTTTTGCAAAACCTCTTTTTGATGACAATGTCTAACATAATAAATGATATCAGACATTGAACAGCATGTGTAAGGAATGAATTTCATATATTGTGAGAATGACACAACTGGATGGCCACCTAACCAGAACATGTATGTAGTCTTTTAACTACCTCACTTCACTCTTCACCATAAAATAAAACACAGCAATCAAACTTATAATATGTATTTACACAATTAAAAACTTAAAACAAAATCCATTAATTCAATAGAACTTGAATGCGCGATCAACACCGTTCAACTCTTTGATATCAACTCCACGTCCATGAAATTAATGTTTTTCTGTCAGTCTATTACAAATCTTGTATAAAGCCATTCCAATACTGTCGCCCATTCTCATTCTGTCCACAGTCACTGTCCTTTCTCCTCTTACCCCTGCCATATGTCGTATACGGTCCCGTTATTAAATGTATTAGTAATCCACAAAACAAAGAAAACAAGCTAACACTTCTACCAAATGTTGGTTCTTAAAAACACCATGCACCAAATCGATGTTGTTGTTCCATCCTACTGGTTTGTCTTGAATCTATTAATAATTTGTTTATTCAATAAGATTCTTGTTTTGTTGCTCGAATTCGAAAAGAATCTAGTTAACAACAAGCAGCAACAGTAGAGTAGTGTCAGTTCAGTCTGATAGTCTTTACAAAAAGACATTTTTCAAAACGCTCACAATCATCTCTTTTCACAAACAAAGTGAAAAGAAAAACTGATTTTAGCAATAAAACTTTATAAAATATATATTTAATCGAATAAAATTAAGCATAAATTAAAAAATTTCTTTATTAGTTTATTTTATCTAATAACAAGTGGACGTATACGTAATATTTAATTCATACCAAGTTAATAATATCAGTCATACGTATGTTGAACTAAATTCATATAATATGCAAATTTTCATACAGAATATTTTCAAGTGAAATTGTTTAAATTTTTTAAACAAAATCTAACATATTGACCCAAAAATAATAATAAAAGAGAAAACCTATATTCGCACAAAACACACACATACACTTACCTTCATTGATATACATATATATTGAGGCAATAAAAACAACCGCAACATCAACATCACGTTATATCATCAAAAAATACACACATGGCACAGAAAACATACCGAAACCAAAAAGAGAAAATAAAAAAAACCAAATGAACAGAACAGTACCGAACAGAACAAAACAGAAAAGTACTGAAAACGCAGAAGAGAAGTAAAAATAAAATTGCACAATGTTAGTGCAAAATTAAAACAATATTGTTTTTAGATGCAGTAGTTGTAGAGTAAAACAACTTAAACATACTGAAATGCTATTTTAAACATTATACAGATATAGAGATGTAGAGAACGAGAGATCCAGTTACATTCATTTAAACGGTCACATTCAAACACACACCTTTTCAATGTTTGGCGAAAATTTCAATAAATATAGAGCACAACGCAATAAGCTCAACGGCATCATCATTGTCATCATTATTATTGTCATCTATGACTGTAGCAATACAGTAGCATTAAATTTGTAGTCATCGTTATCATCCAGCATAATTGCTGTTGTCGCTATTGACATCAGCAGTAGTAACACTGACGCAATTATATTACGGCAATGTAGCAGTAGATGTAGAAACAGTTAGTAACAAACGCATCATCATCATCGTCATCATCGCCATTATTATCATCTTTATAGGTCATCTCATCATCATCATTATCGTATGATCATAATAATTTCCTGTATAAACTAGCCTGGGCAACAAAGAGTTGAAACAATTGCACAATGGTTTACTAAAATTAAAAAATGTTTAAATTCTACACATTCGCTTTGATGACAAACAGTTTTTAAATCATGAACTTTGATAGATAGTTTTTTAAATTATATTTTATGTACACCTTAAAAATGTGATGACGTGCTATTTTCATATATGTACCATCTGTCATTTATTTTCACTTTCACCATCTGTCATTATTTTCACATAAATTTACAATAAAGTTTGTTTTTGCTTCAAAATTGTCAAAGTTTGTACCAACCAAGCGTCACATTGCTTTACTTCTTTTATTTGGTAAAGAAAGGGATAAAAATTTAAAACGTTATGCAAGCAGCAGGACTCATCCAAAAGCTGGAAAATTAGGTACCATATAAAAGACGATTTTGTATGTTCTAATTGCTGCTTAAACGCTACAAAAGGAAACCAGTTATGCGCCGCATCACTACCTATAATGAAAAGTGGATCCATTACGATCATCCAAAGCATAAGTTATGGTAGATATGTGAAGCCCGGCCAATCAGCCTAATCTACACCAAAGCCAAATATCCAGTACTCTTTATTTGATGGAACAGGATCCTCGTTATTATGTTCATCATCTACCGAATGCAACTGATTTATTGGAAGCGATCATTGGTCGGAAAACTCCCAGATTATGAGAAAAACGTGCAAGCATAATATTCAATTATGACAACACTATAACACATGTTGCAATATCTGTTGAAAACTACTTACAAATAACCATTTGGAAAGTTTTGCCTCACTCGCCATATATTTTTTGACCTTACACCGTCCGACTACTATTTGTTTCAATCAGAATGCAGAACGCTCTCTCTCTCTCTCTCTCTCGGATACGCTGGACTTTTGAACAGAGTATTCGAAATTGGCTGGATTCGTTGTTGAGTTGTTAAAAAATCATAGCTAACATGGCCAAGACTTTGAGTTAATTTATATAGTACAAATGTTTTAAAATAAAATGCAACAATTTGACAAAATCCCTCATTGTATTCAAAAGTATGCTAAATTCTAAGTCAATTTCTTACTCATATCCTATTGTGCACTCTACAAGAAAAATCCTTTATACACTTATACCATCAGCGCTTATACAAAAAAGTGCATACAAAATACGAGTAGTATTGATGATTGTTAAAGCCAAAGACAATACGACTGTGTCATTTTATTTGCAATTGTTTTCATAGTTTTTTGTTTTTTTTTCTGACGTGTTTTATTTTTTGGTTTCAAGCATTCAATGATAGCATTCTCTTTCTTTATTTCAACATTAGTATCTTTAATATCAATCAATTTGAAAGTCTTTAACCGTTTTTTTAGTATTTATAGAAGCAATCAAAAAAGGCCTTTTAAAAGTCTAAGAAATAAATAGTTTCAAATGTTGTGTTAAAACTGGCAGAACTTACGGCCAAGGTACAGATTGTAATTAAACTTTAAGTTACTTCAGCTAATAATAACTAACGAGATTTTTGAGAGAAATAAACATATTCACTGAAATTTTAAATAAAACATGATTATTTAAGTAATTCAATCATTATAAGTTTCAGGGATGATGTACGCACATCTAGACAGTTTGATTAAGGAAAGAATATTCAACTCTTATATTGTACCATTCAATAATCAATGCAATATAATTGAATGGCCACTTAACCCAGAACATGTAAATAATTTCAGTATTACATATATTTAAGATATATATTAGTATTAACGTGAATTTCGGAAGTAGACCTTATATGGGGGATATAGTCAAATATGGACCGATATTCTCAAAATCCTGCAGTTTGATTAAGGCATGTATGTAAATGATCCGTGTAAAATTTTGGATTGGTACCCTTATTTATAAGATATTTATGAGTATTAAAGTAATTTTCGGAAGAGGGCTTTATATGGGGCATACGGTTAAAAATATACCGAAATTCACAAAATTTTGTGGGATGATTTTTGTATATATGTAAATGATTTTTGCAAAGTTTTGAGTCGGTACTGATATTTATAAGATATATATAGAGATAAATGTATTTTCGGATGTGGTCCTTGTATGGGAGCTAGTTCAACAATTTATTTACCTATAAGGATTATTTATGGCAAATTTTAACCGTTTAACATTATTTATGTCAGTTTTATACTGATTTAGGTGAATTTTGGAAGTGGACTTTATAGGGGGTCTATGGACAAACATGGACCGAACAAAAAAAATTTCGTTTTACGATTTCGTTTTGCATGAAACTTGTTCCTGCAGAATTTTGTATTGATATTCCCATTATATTGGTATTTGTGTATAATTGAGCAACATTTCGGGAAGATTTTTGTATGGGGGCTATGAGAAATCATTGACAGATTCTTACTATTTTCCTCACGCTTTCTTCTTTTATCATGAAAACATCTTATAAAAAATGTAAGGGGAATATCTGCAATATATTTAAAAGAAATAGGATAAAAATGTTTAAAAATATCAATTTCTTATGAAGGTTGCCTCACATTTTGTTCAATAACACTGGTTCTACTGTACCGGTTTTTCTAATTTTCAATACCAAAATTAGGAGAACTATAAAACGATTTTTAATAAACTTTGTTGATTTCGGTTGTGTCCTTTGGACGTGAGAGTGTTTTGCACAGCAGACAGACATGCGAACATGGCTCAATTGACATAGAATTTCGTAAGGACCAAGCATATACATATATACTTTGTTAGGTCTCAGATGAGTATTTCTCAGTGTTACACACGGAATGACAAACGGTGGAGGGTATAAAAATACCCGGCTAGGTTGTTGTTGACATATACATACTAGTAGGTTAAGTTCCGAGTTTTCTACCAACAGTACCCATATCACAAATATATCCAATTCTTATGTTTAAAACATTATAAGTGGTTGTATGAGGTTTTTGGAGCTTTACAGATCCAGCAACATATAACTATCATCCATTGGATCTAGTTTAGATAACTTTGCCCTGATGTCATAAGAAGTCCGTCATCCAGATTGTAGATAAGACTCAACCCTTAATATACATCACTTTAACTAATAATACATTTGCAAATGACATGCTGTGAGAAAATATCCAAGCATATTTAAAGACCTTTCAAACAGTCATCGTGTCTATGAACTTATTTAAACATTTGTCTGTGTATGGATAGCTTACCGAATAACTGAATAACGTAGTCGTAGTGTGCCTGTATCTGTGTGTCTGCAGCTGTGTGTGTTGTTAATTTTTTGTGATTTTGCGTTTGTATAATCGTATACGTGTGTGTGTTTGTTCTTTTGCATTTCGTGTCTGATAAACACAGCCAAGTGTGATGAAAATTACCACTGAGCTATTGTGGTGTGCGCATTTAAAACTATTTTGCAAAATACAATAAACGTTCACTAACCACAAAATTGAAGTATTCAAGCCAACGAAAACAGCGAATGAGCTATTCGACTATTGAGTTGAGTTAAACAAACGTTCAAAATTATACCGGGAAATTTACAAAAATTGTTCAATATGTAAGTGTGTAAATATGTGGCTGTAAATATATATACATATATGTAGTTATATGTATGTATGTATATATAAAGTTACTCGTATATGTATAGGTAAATTGTATTCATATTTTTGTTTGTACCTATACAAAGAGGCAATCAATTTTGACAGGCATATGTATAAATGGATTGATTTTCCGTTTTGTTTTACTACTTTTTCTGTAGCTTTTGCCCCAGCGCTACAGAAATGAAGGTTTCCACATTTTATGTTTGGTTTTCTGTAATCCAAGGCAAAATGTATTGCATTGATTGTTTAAATTAAAATGGCTCAAAATCCTGTATATGTAGTTAAAAGTAAGAAATGCCAAATACAATTATGGCGCCAAAAAAATATTAAAGCTGCTTATAAATTAAATTCTATATTGAGTTTTTAGGCAATTTATAGATATGTATTAATGAATTTAAATTCATGCATAGAAAAGAGTTAGAAAATCTGATGCTAAATTTAAAGACAATCACACATGTTTTTTTTTAGTTTAGAAAAAACTGCTTTACAGATATATATCAGGGGTTCGCTAGTTGCAACTAGTTGCAGAATTTCTTAAACTAAAGTGTGATTTTTAAGCAACTTTCTTTATGGCAAGTCTGGTTTTGGCAGCTCCACTGTTTTCGAACTGTTAAACATGTTCAACTTGGTCTATAATTTAACCATGAATCAACTTACAAACGATGGCCAACGTTTGCATATTGTAGAATTTTATTACCAAAATTCATGCTCGTTTAAAAAAGTGAATAGTGTACGTTTTTATTTGAAAATTGTGTATAGTGTTAGACTCATATCTGTTTAAATGGATACCTAAACAAGAACAGTTGCCGTATATTTTGTTAAGTGTTGATTATGGGCCGGTGGCATCAATGAAGTCTACTTATGCAAAGACGACGAAGGCAGGAACATTACTGTTAATAACTAGTGCTATGAATTTGTTTTCTAGCAACTCTATGAAAGAGCTGGACTTGGCTGACATGTGGTTTCAACAAGACGGTGCCATATGTCGCACAGCACGCTTAAAAATGGTCCAATTGAGAATCGAGTTTGGAGATCAGTTTATTTCAGACTTGGGTCCGGTTAATTGACCGCCTAGATCTTGTGATTTAACGACTTTAGACTAGTTTTTGTAGAGCTATTTTAAGTCTAATATCGAGAGGTTAACTTGCTAGAAGCTAATATTGAAGAATTTTTCATCACAAACCGACCGAAATGTAAAAAGGTGTATGCCAAATTTGCACCCAGCGTATGAACTATTTGAGGCGTAGCCGCAGTCAGCATTTACATAGAGCGTTCTAGCGGATCAAATTCTATGTATTTTTTTAATGTAAAAGAAATAATCTTTACTGTTTTGTTAGGCATAACGATGCTCTCTAGCTATATCCCAGATATGAATCAATGATTATTTTAAAGTCTTTCAAGGCAAAAGCAAATAAGCTTACGAGAGCGGTTCGGAAAGTTCTTAGCCTAGAACAGAAAGCGCGGTATAAATAGAAAAAAATTAAGTGTGTTGGAAACTTCCATCTGTGCTATGAGCACATTTTAAATTTCTTTTCGAACTGGAAACTTCTTCATATAGAAACAGATGTTCAAAAAATAGGCATCCGCGATTTTTTTACAATGGAAAAATTAGAAATTCCTGGTGTCATTAAATATTTAAATAAAAAAGGTTTATCGGACAAGAAATTCGTAATGATATGGTGAATGTGTTAGGTGAAAGTGCTTCCTCATATGCAATAGTAAAAAATTGAGATGCTGAATTTAAACGTGCTCGTACAAGCATTGAGGATGAATCACGTAGTGGACGTCCTAAAACAGCAACAAAAACAGAAATTATAGCCAAAGTGTTATTAATGATCGACGAATAAAAGTTCGTGAAATAGCTAAATAGCTAATTATCGAGCCCATTTAATTTTGCATGAAGAACTACAGATAAAAAAGCTGTTTGCAAGATGCATTTGTTAACAGTCCACCAAAAATGCTTAATAATGAAAATTTCTCAAGCTTGTTTGGATCGTTTTAAGAAAAATAAAATGGATTTTAAGCGTCGTTTCATAAAATTGGATGAGACATGGATCCACCACTATACTGCAGAGACAAACGAACAATCGAAGCAATGGACTGAAGCTGATGGCAGTGCCCCAAAGAAGGCAAAAACAATTCAATCGGCTGGTAAGATTATGGCAACGGTTTTTTGGGACTTCAAAGGTATTTTATTGATTGACGATCTGCAAAAGGGTCAAGTAGTAAATTCAGAGTACTACTGCAATATTTTGGATTAATTAAATGTAAAAGTTTGAGAAAAACGTTCTGACAACCCAAAAAAATAATTTTTCATCAAGACAACGCTCACAACAGTGTTTTAACAATGGCTAAAATCAACAAATTAAAATATGACTTGCTTGACCATCCACTTTATTCTCCTGATTTAGGTCCCAGTGACTTTTACCAGTTCCCAAGTCTAAAAGAATTCCCAGCTGGCAAGCGTTTTACCCCAAATGAATATGCAAGTACAGTTGTAAACCACTATTTTGAAGACCTTGACGAAAACTAGTTTTTATCAAGGGATAGAGTTGCTAGATAAGCGCTGGACTAAGTGTATTAAAGTTTCAGGAGATTATATTGAAAAATATTTTTGAAAAACTAATTATTCTCTTTCTATGCTAGTCTAAGAAGTTTCGGAACCGCCCTCGAATATAGGGTGATCTATTCAGAACTTTTTTATTTGTTGTTTTTTTTTTTTATTTTTGGATCTTAGTATTGTTTGATAATTTATCATGATAAGGCTCACAGCACACAATGTCTCCAAATTATTCAACTGTATTATAAAACTTAGGTTTCCATGAAAAATGAAGGAAAAACACAATGACTTTTTGGAAAATAATTTTAGTAAGCAGCTAATTACGCGTTCCGCACCTGTCAACTGACCGTTTAGAACTTTTCTTTGGGATTATATGAAGTCACAATTTTCGGCTGCAATGCTAAAAAAAAATGTGTTACAATTCGCTGGTTAAAGTTGGCTGACAAGAGTAACGAAAATTAAACCTTTTAAATGGGCCAGCAACAACTTAAACGCGTCAAGTATTTGAGTGTTATTATTTTGAAAAAGTAAATATCAAAGATTTTTCTTTCAGGTAGTAATAAAGGTGCCGATATCTAGTTCTAGTTTAAGTCTTTTATTTAAACTAAAAAAAATCTATTGTAAGTAATATTACGTTTCATTGTCCTTTAAACTTTGTTTCATTTCATTTTAGAACTCTTGCAATTATCCACCAAAGATATGTCACGCAATTAGAACAGTAAACTATTTTGAAAAATCGCTACTATATATTTTTCTTTAGCACATATCCTGGCACAAAATTCCACATTTTGTGGCATTCAGCCATGTGTTATCAAATGAATTTAATTAGAAATTTTTTGTATCAACTAAAATTATGCGAATACGAAGATGAACAAACAACCAGCAAGAAAATCACACCACAGACACAAGAAAACTAACAAAAGTTGCTTAAAGAAAACAAGAAAGTAATATTCAACTAAAATCTGGCCACACTACAGAAGCTTTTTGTTAAAAAATTAGCAACAGTTTTGTTTATTTCAGTGATTTGTTTTTGAATAGTTCTATAAAAATTATAAGATCTGCATTAGTTTTGAAGATTTAAAGTGGTAGCTATACTTTTTAATCTAATAGAGACAATGTCTTTGATCTTTTTGGGTATGTTGAGAAATTGCTATATTTAATTAAAATAGTTTTGAAGATATTTAAAAATTTATATTAAAAATTTTTGATAAATAATAGCGTTTTTTAGAGATTCAACAAATTAATAAAATCTTTATTTGTTAACATAATGCAATGAAATTTTCAATGTAAATTAAATTTATAATTTTAAAAATAAAATTGTAAAAACTGTAAAAAATCCTGAAAATTCCAAAAATTGAGACTAAAATCCAAAAAGCGATTTTTTTAAAATTTTGCTCATAAGATCCATATTTCTATTGTTGCTATTAGAAGACCTTAAAGATAAATACAAAATATGTGGTGGTTTCCAAAACTACTTCATTTTCTATAATACCACGTAGGCTATTTTGGAAAATATGACATTTATTTCAAAAATAGCTGGAATTCGGAACGGCGCACAGTGATATATTTTTTTTTTTTTTTGGCAAAAATGCTATTTTTACAGTTATTTTTTAGAAATATAATGATGCACTTCTATAGATAAATGTTTCATTAGTGGAAAACCATGATTTGTTTTTGAAGAAAAATAAAATTTTTTAGAGAATACTTGAACTTTTTTATATTTATTATTAGAGAAAATTTTTCATTTGGCTTGAGTTCATTTTTATAATTAATAACTCGAAGAATATCAAAGAATTTGTATAAAAAAGAGTAAAGTAAAGTTATCTAAATATTATACAATGAAAACTGATGAAAATTTTACTACATTTCAGTTTTTTATACAATAAATATGGTTCAACTCCATTTATTTTAATAAAAATGCTCTTAAACTACATTTTTATTAAAATAAAGTATTTGCAATTTAATGGGAAAGAAAAAATATTTAAATTACATATATAGTTTAGGAGATCTGTGCAAATCAAAATGACTCCAAAAAATTGAGCATTTGCAGTTTCCATTAGAAAAAGAATAAGTTAGCTCTATACTGAAAATAATTTTTTTTTATATACTTTTAAAGAAGTTTTTGTTTTATGAACAAAAGAATTAAGACGTTTTTGCCCAAAAAAAAACACAAAAATATATTATTTTTTCATTTTTCAAATTGAAATGTGTTTTTTTAGACCTCAAAATACATTATTGGTACTCATGATATTGTTTAAAATTAGCTGTTGAGTTAAATGCACAATTAAACAATGTAATTTTACGAGCCAAAATTGTTGGGCAAATTTACGAAGTATGTGTAAATAATTTTTCATGTAATTTTTGACAATTCATTTACGTGGGCGCAAAAATGCACACTTTGCGAGACTTTTAAACGAATCATGAGGACCCTTATTGTGTTTGTTGAAATATTTTATTGTTTAACTAAGTCCCAATTTACACGAAGCAATTCTTATAGAAAATATTGATGCAATTATTTTCTTAGAATTTACTTGATGTTTACACAGCATAATATAATCGCTTTAATCACTCGTATTTAAATTCGAGGGAGAGTAGACACACATTTGTATACACATATGTGTTACTCTCTCATTCGTATGTAACAAGTACAAGAATTTCTAGTACAATCTCGTGCGTACTCGTCTTATCTTACCCTCACCCCGTTGTTTAAAAGGTAATCGAAATCGCTACGTGTAAATCTGAGGAAAATCTGTGAAAAAAAACTTGGCAAAATTTTGAAATTTCAGTTTTCAAATGCGAATAATTCGAGGCAAATAGCATACGACAGCATGTGTTTTTTACAGATCTAGAATATAAATTTCATAAAATATTAAACTCTTAAGCCCGTCACTCACGTACATGTCAGTTTCAACTGTTCAGCCTGTCTGTCTGTTAAAACTGTACGTATGTGAGAAATAACTGGCAGTTCAACTCAGATTAACTGAGAAATTTAAAATTTTCATATTTATAACTGACAGTTTCAGCTGAAGTGAACTAGTGTGGGGGTTCAACTGTACCGTTCTCAGTTCAATTTGTGTTGAGCAAGAGTGCGTATCATGTCGCGTAAACAGAACCAAGGGAAAGTTGATTTTATTCCAATATATAGACCTGAACTTTGCCTATGGCAAGTTAAATCTAGCGAGTACCATGATTGCGCCAAAAAAGATGCTGCCTACAACAAGCTGGCGAAGAAGTTGAACCTGACGCGGAATAGAAAACTGTTTAGTCAAAAAAAAAAAAAAAAAACAGCCTTCAAACAGCTGGCTGCTGTCTGCTGGAGCATCTGTATCTGCAGACAGCATTTACAAGCCGGTACTTTGGTACTACGACCAGCTTGATTTCCTACACGATCTAATGGTCTAATGGATCTAATAAAGTCTAAAAGTTCTTCACTTAATTTTTTTTAATATACTGTTTATTTTATTTTTTTCAATTACAAAAAGTACACCGAGAGCGGTCGTACCGTCCTATTCGTTCGAATCCATGTTAAAAACTGAAGTATTAAACTGCACGTGTGTGTACATCTCAGTTCACACTTAAGTTTTTCAGTTATAACTGAACAGTTGAAATTGACAATTAAAACTGCCGGCTTTAGGAATAGAATAAAGAACAAAAATAGTTGCACGCATGGTGCAACTATGCAACGTGAGTGCAGTAGCCCAGCTAACTGACTTTGTTTACAATTTACTGAGATGTAATACTTTGTCAAGTATTTTTGACAGTATGTAGTACATTATTTTACACCAACAAAATGCCTGTTGTTTCTGTCTTGTGTTGTATTTGTTGTCGATTTGCACTCACCTTGTATAGTTGCACCATGGTTGCACGCTTTTAAAAAGATTACATGTCAAAACTGCCCTATTTTTAGACCCTTCAAGATCACCCTTGGAAAGTCCGTGGGATCAATCTTGTAAACTTGGGCACGAATATAGATTACGCCCCTGTCAAATTTTATCTCAATCGGACGAGCTGTTTAGAAATACCAGATTTATTGCCAAATTTGGGTGTTTTGTTTGCAAATCTTAAAGTCAAAAATTTCTTATGCTTATGCAAATGGCAGATTTATAAATAAAAAAAAAGTAAAAGCTGTTTTCTTAACGTCTTGAAATGAGTATGGCCCGCAGATGCCTCAAAATGTTGTGCCTGTTGCACTATTGTGCAATTGTTAAAAACTAAAACACTGATTTTATAGGAGGAACTGAATTTTAGTCTCTTCTTTTAAGTTTTCTTTAATATTAAGAAATGATTAAAAATTTATTGCTTAAAAAATGTCAATAACTTTGTTGTTATATAAATATTAACCATTTATGCGACCGACTTTTATGTGTACAATTCTTTATAGGAAACTGGAATAAGAAATGTAAAGTCAATTTTATTTTTGTTTTTTTTTTCGAAAGATGAAACATGCATCTTGATTTTTTTTCTTCAGCATATTCTAGTATCATGTACATCCGTTCAAAATCTGCCAATAATTTTTTTTTTCTTTTCTTTTAACTCTACACCCAATAATTTTTTAGATTTTTTTTTGAGGTTTTTTCTTTTGCAAAAGTTAAAACGTGTCATTTTGTTGTACTGGTTTCGATTTAGTTCTTTTTTTTAAGTTTTAGTTTGAGTTCAGTTTCGTTTTTTTTCATCCTGTGACATGTTTTAGTTGGGTGATTTTACAAGTAGTTGTAGGAGAATGCCAACATTTAAAGTCGCATGCATGTAGGAAAGAAAGTTGGTGTTAGCCTCTCTCATCATAGCGAATAGTTCAATTGCTGCTAAGGAAGCAGGGGGAATAAATGGTTGGTGTAGTAGTGTACGCGTAGTTTGGAGCACGCTCTTAACTTGTGTTTTTTACTAGCATACGAATAATAAAACTTGTAAAACTTGCTTGTAAAACCGCAAAAAAAAATAGTTTTGAAAAATGTTGTTATTTCAAAGCCATAAACTGTTTATAGTTGTTTGGGAAACGTTAGCTAAGACTTACTTAAGTCTATACAAACGAAATAAAATGTATGGTTTTAGAGATTTGTTTTACTCTAAAAAAATATTCTCCTTTTCTTGGTAATTTTTTTAAATTGTAGCTCATTTCAAATTCGTTGTTGCTTTAACTAACACCATTCTATAAAATGTCTTTATATTTTTTAGCCAAATAAAATCTTTTAGTTTTTGCTTTAGTTTTTACTCTTTCATCCAAATATTAAATACCACAGAAACAAATCTAAACTGTGTGTGTGTGTGCACGTTTAAATGAGAAAAAATTCTATAATGAAAACAAATTTTAAGAATCTAAAAACATTGAAACATTTAATGAGGGAAGTTAGCCAAGTAGCACAGCTTAGAAAAGTGAGTAAAAGTTCTCTGAAGGACTTATGGCCGAATTCTCGGTCAATAGTTCACCATTGGCAAACAAAACTACTAACTGTTGTTTAACTATTACTTGTTATTCTTATGGCAAACTAAGCATTGCGAATAAAGAATCATTAGCTAACTAAAGACTGTGAATTTAGCCATTAGAGATTTTTCAATATACTTGACTGTCTAAACTCGCCACATCAATAAATACTCTATCGCAGCCACAAGATTAAGTGAGACAATAGACCACATTTTTTTTTGGTGTAATTTTTTTCAAAAAGTTTTGAGTGTACAACATTAAAATTCGGGATCTTTTTTAAATTTTTAGCTTTTATTTTAAAAAATTTGTACATATATGTTATTTTTTTTTTTAGCTATAACATGTTCTTTCTGTCAGCAAGTCGATTTCATGCTCATCTTTTGAGTTCACGAACAAGTCAAGACAATTCTGGATACTATTGTGTGAAGTAAAGTGTATCTGCATTGATCGAAACAAATAGTAGTCGAACGGGACAAATTCTGGACTACCTTTAGGTGAAGCCGAACTTTAAAACCACTTATTTTTAAATACGACTTAACAGGTTTTGCAACATGTAACCGAGCGTAGTCATGACGGCATATTACTTGCTCGGCTAATCGAACAAATCG
This sequence comes from Bellardia bayeri, assembly GCA_950370525.1. Lineage (NCBI taxonomy): Eukaryota > Metazoa > Arthropoda > Insecta > Diptera > Calliphoridae > Bellardia > Bellardia bayeri. The sequence continues at coordinate 33,505,494 of OX493264.1, read as the reverse complement.
GTTGCATTCGGTATAGATTCTCTGTGATGATCATAATAAATAGGACCATAATTGCCAGATTTGACGATTTATCGTCATTTTGACGATTTTGAATTGTATTCTATACTCAAAATTAATAAATTAAATTGTTTTGACATTGTTGTTATTTAACCTGAAGTAATAAAATATGCTAAATGCAGTTATTTATTTATAAAATACTGTAAGTCTTGTTTCACACTCTCCAATTTTAGCTGACCAGTTTTTGTTCAATTCTCATTTGAATTTGCCATTTCATTTATACACGTCAATTAAATTGCCCTACTTTTTAACGCAAATCAAAACAAAAGGAAATAAGAAAATTGACTGGTACCGTTAAGTTTGTACCCCTTTTGTTCTCTTTTTCCCTCTCATCCATAAATACTTGCCTTAACTAGCTCGACTTGAAAAATGTGAAAGTGGAAAATATTACACAAGTTGCATTTAACATTATATTTTTTGTGACTTATTATTTAAAAAGTTAAAATTTATGTATTTTTATATGCCATTGTATAAGAGACTATAAAAATAAAAATTTCAAAATACAACTAGAAATATGTAGTGACTTTCTATTTATTCCGATTTTTTGGCGATTTTTAAAATTCAAACTAACGAATTTTTTTCTTTTTTATCGAGATTTTGACAATCTTACACTTTGGGTTATCATATTGGATCCATTTTCTTGCAAGTAATTAATTGGTGCATGAATTATTTTCTTTTATAGTGTTTTACTGTGTTTTAAAGTCTTTCGGCTTCAATTCATATGGTATCCAATTTCCCTGAATCCTAATATTAGCAAACGTTTGGTAATGGCTGCATGAGTTGCTGCCAATTATTTTGCAAGCTCTTAATGAGTTTTTTAACAATCTTTATTTTTGTTTAATTCTTCATGAATCTTTAATACTCGGTATTCAAGCATTTTTGGCTGGCCTGGGCGATCTTTGCCTTTCGTGCCAAAGTCAGCACTTCTGAACCGCAGAAACCACCTCACGAACGTTAAAACCCATGGAGTCATTTAAGTCCAATAAAAATGGTAACAATCCACCAATATTAAATAATTAGATTATCGGTGTTTTGAAAAATTTTAAAGAGCCATGATATGTAAATAGGCAGCAAAGTACATTTTTTTTTATTTAAAAATTAAAAATTTATTAAAGCAACGACCTTCAGCTTGAACAATTATTAAAATATTAATAAAAAAAAAGGTCAAATAGCAAAAATTATCTGCAAGAATATTATTTAAAACTCAAATATAAAGGAAGATATATAAATGCCAAAATAAACTCAGCATTACTCATTGTCACTAAAAATCTATCGACAATAGCGCAGTGTTGTTTAATTGACCGAAACTGAAGACAATTAGTGCTGTTTCACACGTTTCCGTTTTAGCTGAACCTGTTATTACGCATTTTCGTGCTCTTTACCATAAATTTTCTATTTGTTAAAACGGACAAAACAAAACAAACTAAGAATATTGGCTAGTACCGTCAAGTATGTCAAGAGTTAGAACTTAAACGTGTGACAGCATACTTACGCAGTTAATACAAGGTGGCGCAAAAGTAAACTTCCAATCAGGCGATCTTGCTGGCCAGTGCAAATCGCCAAAACGAGAGATTAGGCGCCCGGGAAATGCATCTTTCAGCATATCGGTTGTGGCACGTGCAGTGTGTGCCGTTGCACTGTCCTGTTAGAATCACATGTTTTCCAATCCCAATTCATCAAGTTGTGCAAAATTTATAGCATTTTCTGATAAGAGGATTACTTTTGCGCTACCTTGTATTTTCATACTTTCATATTTAGTTGATCTAATTTCTTCATAACTAAGCAATCCATTGTAGCTTTCGACTATTTACAGGGAACTAAATCAGATCAAAGTATTATTTAACAGTGGCGACGTCTAATAAGAGACAGCTAACGTATCTGAGGGCATTATTTTATATAAATAATTGCAGTCATTATTGAAGAGTTGACAAATAATATGCTCTTCAGACCACAACTGAAAATTGCTTTTCAAACCACATCCTTTTTACCTGATCAATTGTTGGTGTTGTTTTTCGTTTAATAACTATTTTGGCTTTGATTTTGTTTATAATCTTTGTTTTAGGTTTGATTGTATCCTTGTATAACATTTTTTTTTTTTTATTTTTTGCCCTTATTGAACACGACATTGCTAGATTTTCTTTATTTCAACGAGTAAAAAAGTATAATCGCTCAAGCCTAATACCCAAAAACGAGTATATGAACAAAAACCTATTTTAAAAAATTGTTGTTATATGGAACCGATCATTATTCAACTTTAAATTTTTAACTTTCATTATTCAACTTTAAATTTTCATTTCAGTGGACATATCGGCATTTCGTTTTCGGATTTCGAAGATTAAAGATTAATAAAAATGAAATCTTACTAAAACCCTTAAGAATCTCAATAGAAACCAAATATCTGAGAGACATTTTAAAACAGTTTCAACTGAAAGCAAAAAAAAGTAAAGATTTTATTATTAATAACCAGGATTTCGGACTTAAACTTTCTGCATTAAAGATTGAGTGGTAATTTCTAAAAGAAGCCGAATTTCTGGCTTAAATTATTTTTATAATGATAACTTACGACTAAACTTTAAAAGAGCAGATTTTTGAGACAATATTTTTTAAAAAGCAGTGTAAAGTGTTTTTTTGGTACTATTTAAAAGGGATTTCAGGCTGACATTTTGTTTACGAGTATTTTATAAACGTACAATTAGTCTTTAAAAGTTGCAGTATTTCAGACTTAAATATTCTTTATCAAGGAGTCACTATTAATGTTAAAAAAAAGAATGGAATTTAGACTTAAATATTTTTCATAAAAGACTCACGCTTAATGTGTAAAGGAAAAGAGATTGCACAAAATATTTGCATTGAATTTTATATCGATTGTAAAAGATTTAGTCATATTAGATAGATTTTTTAAAGGGGATCTTTTATGAGAGCTATTGTGTTTAATTTGGATGCCAACATATTTATTAGATATATGCACAGAAAAAAATAAAAATGAGTTTCAATTAAAATATTTGTGGAATCAATTAAAAATTTAATTGAAATCGGACCTGTAAACAAAATGATAGTATCAATTAAAAAAAAGTGTGAGATTTAATTGAAAATATCAGAAAAAGTAATTGAATCAATTAAAATTTTAATTGAAAATTATTTTAAAATCAATTAAAGGTTTAATTGAAAAAAAACATGATTTTTTTTCTGTGTGGACGTTAAAGTGGTATACAGATGTGTGCCTTATAAGAGAGCTAAAACTAATTATGGACCGATCACTAAAAATTAGGCCGAATTAGCTATGTACATGTATATGACACATATTTTTGTTGAATTTCCTTTGGATACCATAATTTTATAGATATTTCTGCTCGTTAAAATGATTTTCAGAAGTGGGCCTTATATTTGTTTTATGATCATCTATAAATCATTTACAAAATGATTTGGTTTTATATAAAAATTATTTGTGACAGAACTTGTTTAAATACGTGTTCAAATCAAATATTTATGACCGATAAAGTAAAATTTCGGCAGGACATTTATATGGAGGCTAGGTGAAATAATGAATCGATGAATGTCAATAACAATCGTCCTTGGACCGAAAAAAATTAATGTACTAAATATTTATTATCTGATCTGTGCTTAGCACACAAAGTTTACTTGGATGACAAATGAACAGCTATTATATATTATAGGCTTTATTATGGATACTGGATATTTGGATATTTTTGATTGTTCTTAATATATACCCACTATGGTGTTGTAAGGTATGAAAAAACGATTTGAAAGTTCTGAATAAAGTAATAGCAGTTTGTTGCGGGGACTCTGCTGACGTTCTCTTTTGGTGTCCCTTCTAAATTTATCGTCTGTTCATATAATGAAACATTTGTTGCACCATTCCTGCGACATTTTTAGATTAAATTTTTCAGTTTTCCTATTTCGCTCATTTGCAGATATGTTGCCATATAGGTACTAGTTACATTACAAGTATATTATACCGGCATTTCTGATATTTCACTATTAAATTTTTGATTAAAGTTTTTCACTACACTAGTATTTATTTATTTAAAATTATAACAAAAATTTGTTTTCTATATAATTTACAGTTATTTATTCGCAGTGTTGTCTGTAATCCCATAAAATGAAATGTCATCGTGGCAGCACTGTTGGTAAATAAAAAAAATAGAAATAAAGAGACAAGAAGTAATGTCAAAGTTCTTGCTTCGTTTCAGAAAACCTGCAACACTAGCTACCCCGTACTCTTCACTATGTATTACATCTATAAACTCGAGTCGCTGGAGAAAAGTCGCAGGTAAACGTAGCAGCGTGTGAATTCGCTCTAACTAAAACACAAATCTGCGAATCAAGCGATACCATAGAAAATATTGACATTTCAATGTCCTTATTTTCTCTAAACGCAAATCGCTGTAAATTCTATTTCTTTCTGATGGCACAGCTTGAATTACTGCAATAAATTTGGACATACGTCTGTAATACTTGTATGACTAAAACTTTAGATTTCAAATAAATTAGCCTCCATTCCCATTTTAAATTGTATCAATTCAAGAAAAAAATTTCATATTTTATTCTTATGGAATTTCTTTCTATAGCTGTTTGTTATTTTATTCTTGCAGCTTTTTGTCATTCATTCAATACACTAATGAACAATGTGAAGTTTTTAGTTTTTGGCTGTTTTAGTTTTGCTAAAAGTCCGTTCCTAACCCAGGCCACCCTCAAATCTCTAGGGGCAGATACAAAGAAACAAATATGAGTTACAGTTTACACAATAATAATGAAATGTATGAAATGTCTGTAGCTATATAAGCAAGTAGTTTATACCAAACTGTAAGTAATGCTCTCTTAAAAATCATGTAGCCAATGTTTTCAAAAAAAAAAAAAAATGGCAAAAAAAACTAAAGAAAAAAAGTTGAATACAAGTTGCAGTTTTTTTGCTTTTGTTTTTGATTTAAAGTTTTCTTCTGTGCCTAGCTTAGAGTAATTGAAACGTGTCTGGATATTTGAGAAAATAACACTGATAGATTTTGATATAAGTTTTGTAAGTACGTGGGAAAATAAATCAAAACAGAGTAGCGAAGATGCTTTAAAAATTAGTAATAACAAATTTAAGAGCTTACAAGTCAAATGCAGAATCCTTTTTATTTTGCATTTTATTAATATTCAATGCAAATTTCACAAAATCCCCAATGATCCTTAAACCCTTAAATTTGTACGAGTACTACAGTACAATTTTCAACTTTCACTACAATATCTATAGGCTAATACGCCTTTTTCACATTTGATACTTGCAATTGTATAATATTTTTATTATATCTAGGATTTGATTTTTTTTTTATTTTTTTTTTTTTTTTTTTGTTTTGTTCACAAAAATCCACATAAATTGCTTTATTTGTTTTCTGTGCTGTTAAATAAATCCTATTTTCAAATAAATACATATTATGTTTGATTTGTGCAAAACAGCATCACACTCACCCTCTCTTTTAACCTTCATTCAGTTACATAAATCCTTTACTAATCTGTTGTCAAACAGATTTTAAAATAAAATACAACGAAAAAAATATATCTAACACTTCAAAAAGTTCAGCTAAAAATATACAAAAATTCAAATTGAAAAAAAGGAACAACAAAATGTGAAATAAAAATTGATTCTAAACTAATACTCGAAACTCACACATGTGTGCCTGTGAAGCTGCAGCTAACAAGCCAAAAACAGGAAAAAAGTACAAAATTGTATAAATCTGATTGGAGTTTTTATGCTGGTATTTTCTGAGATTTTTTATTTCAGTACTCGTGTATCATGGATAAATTTACATTTGTTTTGTAGCTTTATCAGCAGCGTTGTCAACTTGGTGCGTTTCGCACCATTTTTTGGTGCTTTTTTAAAAGGACCCCATACAAAGGTATGATAAATTAATACACACTATCAAATTCGTCAAATGAAGGTTAGTGCTTAAGGTGAATAGGGTGAAGAAAATCATTGTTTGAAAATAAAATTAACAGTTTAAATATGGAGAAGAAAATTATTGAATAACCTGATGGTTTGGTCTACTACAAAAATAATTTTAAAAAAAGTGCCAAATATGTACCGAAATTAGCCCTTTTTACCAATTAGTACTTCAGTTCCGAATAGCATATTATGAGTTAAATTTTGTGTTGTTAGATGCTTATTTTCCGCCTGGCCCACCATGTCGAACGATAACGTTCGCTTAGATAAGACTTAAGACACAAACTTTTTATCGTATCTATTTTTTACTCAATCAAGTTTGTTTATTCCACAATCAAGTTTGTGTCTTAAGTCTTATCTAAGTGAACATTATCGTTCGACATCGCGGGCCAGGGGGTTAATCTTTATTAGCTCGCTTATTTTAAAAAAAGCATTTTACTATTATTAATTTTACTATTAATCGTTAATCTCTTTTTAAAATGTTTCATATAGAATTTATGAAATTAAAAAAAAGGAATAATTAATATTTTAACAAAAAAGAAATTCTAAACTTGGTGCGTTATTTTCATTTTGATGAGTTTTGAAATTTCAAATGTGACAACGCTGTTTATCAGCAATAAGAAAGTGGTTTATACTTTTGCAGATCTCTTAAAACAAATATCTAAAATGGATTGCAGAATATCGTTTAATTATTACATATTTAAGGTAAAATTTGATTCATCTACAAATTATATTTATTAGGATTACCCAAACATAAGGGAAAGCTTTGTAAAATTAAAAGAAAAGTCAATGTCATATTTAACTCATTTTTCACCGACCGGTGATTATAATTACCAGTACAAGAAGGTTTAACTGCTTAATGAGAATTTTTTTATTTCAAATTATTTCTTCAATTAATTATTTAGGACCTTAAATATGTTTATTAAAATAGGATGAGTTAATGTAAAAGCTTAGATATTGCTCATTTTTAAAAGATGTCAAAAATGCCATTTATATATTCGAATACTTAAATACTTGATATTACGATTTCGTACAATTTTGTATATAATATTAAGATTTATTAATTAATTTTTTTTTTAAATATTCCTTCATAATTACCACTTCAGTATTCAATATAGTGGTAATAGAAGTGTGCTTCATAAGCATACTATATATCAGTCAGTATAATTACTAGTGCTAATTTTTTGAAGTAAAGTGATATAATAGAAAAAAGGTACGGCTCGTACACACAGTTTACCACAACAATGTCAACATATTTACAAGTTTTTCAATAATGTTATGGTCACTATAATTATTTATTTGATTGCGGTAACAATAATATGCTTAAGTTACGATTCAGTTAATTACTACAATCATTTAAACGATTGTAGTAACTAAATATATATTTGTTCCAATCATGTTTATGATGTATCCTGTAGCTCTTTGATTATGATAGAGAACAACATAATATGGTATAACCTTTCATCAAAAAACGAATCACCAGAAACATCACATAATTGCTATAATCATATGTATGATGGCTATAATCATGTAAATGGTTACTTAACCATATCATGATTGCAGAAATCATATAAATAATTACAGTGACTATAATATTATAAAAAATGTTTAAAAATTTTGAAATACTTGTGGTAAACATGCACAACTATATTTTTCTCTGCGTGTAGGTATTAATGTGAAAAAATATAGTAACAGGTGGCGCAAAAGTAATCCTCCTATCAGAAAATGCTATAAATTTTGCGAAACTTGATGAATTGGGATTGGAAAACATGTGGTTCCAACAGGATGGTGCAACGGCGCACACTGCACGTGCCGCAACCGATATGCTGAAGGATGCATTTCCCGGGCGCCTAATCTCCCGTTTTGGCGATTTGCACTGGCCTACAAGATCGCCTAATTGGAAGTTTACTTTTGCGCCACCTTGTATTTTAGTAATGCGAAATAATATAGTAACAGGTGGCGCAAAAGTAGTCCTCCTATCAGAAAATGCTATAAATTTTGCGAAACTTGATGAATTGGGATTGGCAAACATGTGGTGCAATGGCACACACTGTTAAAATAAAAACTTTATGTAGTTTTGGGAGTCAAGCGTGCTTTAACGATGACGGAAATTATCGGTGTGCTGGAACCAGAAAATACGCAGTCGCAATAACGCTCACAATATTGATGAAGCAAACGTTGGTGGTCAAGAAAATAATCCAGTGGAGGAAACTACTGGAGAATTGAAGCTAGAGCTTGTGGATTGAGATAAAGATATTAATGCGCCCAGTTAGCTCAATATCTTAGAACTGTCGCAGCCTATTCAAAACAAATTCAGATTATAATCTTCCTTTTCTTCATCAAAATGAAGAATCAATGAAACTTCAATCAAAAGTGGAGAATGTACTCCATGAATATTTTTTTAGTATTCATACTTTTTTAGGAATTAATTTAGACGGAAAATCTTTCTGGACAACATGTGTCAGTATAATTTCTGAACCGTTTTATCGGATTTATAATACTTACGGAAATTGCTAGAGGTCTGCTTGTTTTAAAAGATAAAGACCAAACAGAAACAGAAGCCAGCCAGCCGGTCACACACGCGGTCCTTGATCTAATTGTCGACAACTGTTGGGATTCGTCCAATATTTTTTAACTTTTGCGCGTTTAGAATATAGGGTAAACACCGTATTTAGTTTTTTTCGATTCTTTTAATTTTTTTTTTATTTCGCCATTTTGACTCGTAAAATAATTAAGATGTAATAAATTGTAATAAACAAACGCTCCCTTCAAAAAATCATCGCTTACTTAAAAAACAATAAAAAATACTAAAGTGCCTTTATATCAGTGAACTAAAAAATAGGACTTTTTGTTATAAATTGCTTAAAAAAGTACCTTTTTTATATCTCATATAAAATTCTACAATCGGTTGAAAATTGCAAAAGATACAGGCTTCTGAATATAGAATCCTTAGTGCCTGTAAATAAGTGAACCGGAGTGTATTTGCTAAAATTCCTTTTCCATGGTTCACTACCATTCATTCTGATAACTTAGTAGTGCATCTTGCAACCATATGATACATATATGTATATATATTAAATACTTTTTGAGAAAAAAATATCTTAAAAAACTTCCATTTGAGGAAACGCAAAAGCACAAATATTTTACACATTGTCTTGTCTAATAAATTTCAAGTTTTTATTGATTTCAATGAAAAAAAAATAATTTAGAAAAATTTTAAATTAACAATTACAAGAAAGAATAAATATCATTATGTCCATCTTTGTGTTTCTATAATACACTTTTCAACAAATATGTCCTAATTTATTTTCGTAACAAATAGATTAATGGCCGAATTCACAGTCTTTAGTTCGCTAATGACAAAGGCTTAACTAATGATTCTTTATTCGCAATGCTTAGTTTGTCATAAGAATAACAAGTAATAGTTAAACAATAGTTAGTATTTTAGTTTACCAATGGTTAACTAATGACTGAGAACTCGGCCATAAAAAACATTTAAAGTACAAAGAACGAATAAACGTAGAACGAATATAAATTATTTGATGAAGAAAATTTACTTTTTCCCATTTTTAGTAAGTCTACTTCAATTAGGGTTCCAGGCATCAAATTACATGTTCTTAGGTTTATTGATTGAAAAGAGTTCAAACGTAACGTTGCAGAGAAAAGTGTGTATAAGTCATTTTTTGTAAATTATTTACCACATCATATCTCCATTTATAAATTTCTACTTTATTAATCCTATATCAGAATTGTGGTGGTGGGAGAGAACGCAAGAATAACAATTTATTACATAAAATTAATGACGCAGTGTTTTTTAGTATTTGTTTGTATACCCTACACCACCATAGTGGGGATGGTTTACTGAATGTGTGCTGATGTTTGTAACGCCCAGAAATAGTGGTCCGACACCCACCTTAAAGTATACCGATCGACTCAGAATCACTTCCGAGTCGATTTAACGATTTCCGTCCGTCCATCCGTCCGTCTGGCTGACTGGCTGTCCATGTAAAGTTTGTGCGCAGAGTACAGGTCGCAATTTTGAAGATATTTCGATAAAATTTGGTACGTGAAATTTGTTCGGCCCAAGGACGAATGGGATTGAAACTGGTGGAAATCTGTCCATTATTTCACCTAGCCCCCATACAAATGTCTTCCTGAAATTAGGGTTTAAGGTCTACTCCCGAAAAGCACTTTAAAGATCATAACTTTTTTAAAAATGTTGATATCCAAATAATATTGAACACAAATATATCTCATATATATACAAATAGTACGGTACAATTTATTGATGATCGGTCCCTAATTAGTCATAGCTTCCATATAAGGCCCACTCCCGAAAATCACTTTAAAGAGCGTAAAAGTGTCGCTATCTAAATAATATTGAACACAAATATGTTTCTTATATATAAAAATAATATGGTACAATTTTATAATGATCGGTCCATAATTAGTCATAGCTTCCATATAAGGCCCACTTCCGAAAATCACTTTAACGACCATAAATTCCATAAAAATGTTGATATCCAAATAAAATTCAACACAAACAAGTTTGATATATATAGAAATGATGACACCTAATTTTATAATGATCGGTCCATAATTAGTTGAATCTCCCATATAAGACCCTTCCCGTAATCAACTTTAACCTTCATAAATCTTTTAAAAGTATTTATATCGAGACAAAGTTTAACATACACAATATTTGTATTCACAGAAATCATGACAAAAATTTTTGGATGATCGGTTCATAATAGGTTATATCTCCCATATAGCTCCTATTTCTGAAAAACTTTTTGTATACATATATACTAGGTGTAGGGTATTATTATTACTTGTTTCTTTATTAAAAACTTGTTTAATAACTAAAAACTTACATTGGCATTTAGCATGAAAAACTTGCACTTTGGTTTATTTATTTCTTTTTTTAAGAAAATAACTTGAACTTATTGAAATCTATTTTAGCAAAGGTGAAAAGTTTCTTTGGCAATTTTCTTAATTTTTATTTTAAATTTATATAAAGGTGCCGGTTCTGGTGATGAAAATTAAAAAAAAAATTGCACAAAAGAAAATTCAGAACTAACACAAGATTACAAATTGTAAGAGAAAGTTTTAAGAGAGAGAGAGAGAGAGCGAGAGAGATATGTATAAAGGTCAATTTATTATCATTAAAGACAAGATACCATACTAAGAAAACCCGTTTTTAACGGTTTCTAGAAAACGAGCAAAACTGAGTTAATTGAACGCAGTGGAAATATTTCAGAGAAAGCAGACCTCTGAAGAACCTGGACAGACTAGGCATATCCCGGCTGGGTAAAGAAACTGCATCACAAATTACTTGTTATTACAATCATTATTGTATTTTTGCTAATACAATAAAGAGTAAGTGGTAAAAATTTAACAAAACTTCTTTCATTATTTATCATTTTATGACCCTTTAAGTAAAATCATATTGAACATGATAGTCGTAATTCAGCTCTGGGTGGAGAAAGAACTCGCGCGTCATTGACATTATCGCTTAAGGGCAATGAGGCTGTCGTTTTTTCACTGCCTACGAGAGATTTTCGTCTCACTCTTGGATTGGTAAATGCTCGAAGTTGTGCATTAGTCACATGCTAGAAATTTCTTTAATATAAGATTTAAGCGTTCCATCTTCCTATATGAAGATATAGATCGACTTGGGACTTACTTAAATCTATCATGAGATAACCTAAATAAAAATATATTGAACATGCACTCGGCTAGTATATATAAACAAGAATTGAATAATGCTATTTAAAGTTCCACACAGCTAAATTATATATTAACAATTATTTTAATTAAATGCTTTTAATTTTTCCCACCATAATAAACCACTTTATCGAGGATTATAATATTTACTTGCAAACGAATTTAAATAAGAGTCTTTTTCCCATAAAAAAAATCTAATTTTAAAAGCTTACATTTAATTAATTTCCAATAATAAACCACGCGACAAATGTCTGTAAATATTTTTGTATGTGTATGTATAAAATCTATTGAGTTTTTGACATTATAAATCTTTTTCCTTACCAACTGACAAATAAAGTGAAGAAATACTTTCTTAATTGACCTGTTCAACAGCCGCAGTCCCACCGGTAATAAAAACCCAAAAATTCAGCCACAAGCTAAATATTAAAAAAAAATTATTTTCAATATTAAATATTCTTTATTTTTTTTGCTGCAAAAAAAAAGACTTCGAAATACTTTCAATCATATGGACAATGAAACATATTGAAAGTACAAGCAGCAGCAGATGATGAAAAATGAAAAATGAAAAAAAAAAAAATTACGAATAAACAGCAATGCCAATCAACCTCCTCTGTCTACCACAGTCTGGGAGCATTTTATTAATGTGGCTGAAATGTTTACGAGTATATTCGTAATGATGATGGAATTGTATTGTGAATGTATAAAATATGACAATATTAATGATGAAGGCTGTTTGATAATATTACAGTTCACCTAAATCTTTGCGATTATAGACCATTAAGGGGAGGTTCAGTTTTTTTCTTTTCTTTTATTGTTAAATAAGGTTCGTCCTTGTCATTAAAGCATGATGAGTTTACAGAAATGAAGGGAAAAACTTAAACTTAAATTGAGAGTTTAAATTGTGTTTAACAAAGCTGTAACGCTTTTTGAGTACTTGTAATTTTTTTTTTTATTGAAATAGAAATATAACAATAATTTGGTTTTTCAATATGATAATGGTTATTTATCTTCGGCTAATATGGTCTAATAATGAAATGATTTATGAATGTAAAATAAATAGAGCATAAGCTACTTTTAATAAAAATTCCTTAAAAGTATAGCAAATCAATTAGAAATAGAAACATAAAGAAAATAAAGAAAAACATAAATAATGCTACAGCATGAGAAAAATCTTAAACATTTAAATAACCAAATCGCGGAGGGTGACGTTACTGGGTTGAAGTTGAAGTTGAGGAGATGGCACAGATGGCAATAGATTTTAATTTGTGTTAAGTGTAAATAAAATGATTTTTTATCATTTCGAATTTGTCTCGCTTTTTTATTTATTCAATATTCTAACGAGTTCTTTGAAATTTATTAGCTGTTTATTGCATAGTTTTTAATCAAATTTATAAATTGATATGGATTTAAATGGTGTTTTATTTGTTTTAGTTGTGTGATTTAAAAAGATATACAGACATACATACATATATATGTAGATAATGACATTTTTATTTTTTAAATTAAATTTGGGAAAAAAATGTAATATACAGCTAACAATGTACTTAGATTTATATGAAAAGATTACGAATGAGATAATAAAAAAAAACTTTTAACACTGAGAGAAATTTTGACATGGCTCTCTTTATTTATTGAAAATATATCAAAAAGAAACATTAGCAATAAGAAATCACTTAAAAATACAGAAATGTATGGGCATAGTTGATAATATCAGCCTGAAGCTGGTATGTATAAACGCAATATCGAAACACTATTTGCTCGAACAAATATTAGAAAATGAAAACCTTAATTTATTATTGGTTTATATTTTATCCTAACCTTCACACACATTTCTTCCCCGAATTTGGCCTCAAGTTACATGAATGTCTATAAAAATAAAAGAGGAAAGAAACTTAAAAGCAGTATCCGTATCAAATTCAGCGAAAATAAGAGTCATGTGAAATGAAATAATAAAACTACACAATTGATTGATAACAAGAACCTCATCAGAAATTCAGGATTGATATATAAATTTAAGAATGAATATAATCAACAAACGAAATTACTTCTCTACTAAGCATTAATACAAATTAACATAAATGATTTATTAATAATATATGGAAGTAAAAATAGCACTGAATTTACAAAACAGAGCATTGTAAGTTATTTACAATCTGCCTTTACTATACTCAACAATATCGTTATATAAAAATGTTGCTAAACCAATTTTGCATATTATTGGAAATGTAAATAATTTTAATACCAGAAACTCCTCAATTCTTAGAGTTGTGAGCTACAGACTGTACACTACGAAACAGAAAATCGAATACATAGGTCCTCTTGAATTTAATAATCTACCACCAGATTTAAAAAACATTCAAAGAATTTCAATTTTCAAAATAACTTTAATATATTTTTGTAATCTAACTTTATATTATTAATATTATTATTATTAATTTATTATAATATAATATCATATGCCAATTCGTTCCAATTATGTCTTTGGATGCTGATGCAACTTGAATTATTTTGATGAAATAATAGTTAATAAATTAATAAATATAAAAAAAATCACCTAAATACGCATAAATTTCTCAAATTGAATTTCAACATCTGTCTATATATATTTACATATGTAGGTATAGTGCTGAAAAAAAGAAAAAAACCGCATCTTAATTTTCAATGAAGCGAAGAATAAAAACATATAAACTAATAACTTTGTTAATTTTTACAGTCAAATAAGGTGAATCTGGGAATCTGTTTAATGGTCAATAGTAAATTGTTTAAAATTTATAAAAAAAAAATTAATTTGCTCAGAAAAATAATAAGAATGATATTTTCCCTTTTATATTTAAAGCATAATTTAATTTTCTTTACTTTAGGGAATTACAATTATAGAGAAAATAGAAAAATGATTTTAATTATTGATTGAATTATTTTCCTTTTGAAAAAAATTTTGCGATTTATTAAATACAAATAAATAAAATTCTAAAGGTACGGTCACACTTGGCAAATATTTATTCAAAAAACCATAGCACAAATTTGTTTGACGTTGTTTACAAGAGTTTTGCAAGATCAAATAGAATCAAGTAAAATAAGACTTGTCCTAAATAAACGAAGTATTTTTTAATAAATAAAAGAGTTCAAATATATTTAATTTAATGGTTACGTCTTTTTCGGCAAATATTTGCCAAGTGTGACCGTAACTTAAGTTTTAGAATCTACAACGATCCATCTACATATGACAGGAGCGGACTGCTCTCCTATCTGTTGAAGGTCTAAAGGAAAGAAACTTAAAGTGATAAACATTTCCCCAAATATGTTGTGTTGAACTGGTAAAGAGTTTTCTATAAAAATAAGGTGATTAAAAGGGTGTTCCAGTGTCAGTGTCATAACGCCATCTTGTTTTATTCAATACTGTTTGCAAATTCATCATGGAAATGCTCACACCTCAAAAAACGTTTGAAAATTATTCACGTTCTGTAAGAAATATGTGAAATTGGAAAATAATTTTAGTGAGAAAATTATTTCGCAGTCCGCTCTTTGAATAAAACAAAGATGATTTTTTTAAATTAACATGAAATTTACTTTATTCGAAAGATAATCTTCTGGCATTATAATTTAAATATGACTTCTAGGATATGAACGCCAAGGCTAGCTCGGAGGTAGTCTGTAGGTCCAATTTTCGATAACTTTTTTCAACATCGGCCAATAAGGCAGCGAATGTTGTCCTCCAATTGGTCAGTCGTTTCGGGCTTATTATGGTTTCAACATTGCTTGCAACATGTCAAACAGTTTGTGTCACAATTGAGTTATTGAAGACAACGCACAGTGGCGCCATTTGAGTTTTTTCGTTGCAAAAATCATATCTTTTGAATAAGAATAAGATAATTGAACAGTTTAAACAGCATATGATAGATAACTGTTCAGCCTATGAAATGAGCGTTTGGAAAGCTTGCTACGCTTTGTAGGGGCCTACTTATGGGTTATCAAGTTAAAATTAGTAGAAAAATCAATTTTATGGTAACTAAAAAAAGTTTTTTTACATTTTTAGATTTTTTTTATTTTTTTTTCTTTATGTTTTAAATTATTACCCAAGAAATTAAAATAAAAATAATTTTTTTTTTAAATTTATTTTTTCAATTTTCTGTAAAATATTCATCACAATTCGTAAGAGAAGGTATATGTCGAAAAGACAAATGGTTAGTCTAAACTATAATTATTTTCTAACTCTTTTCGTTACTTCACATATGCCGCAGGGAAGAAGATGCTGCCAACATGTTGAAGAGGTCCTCATTTTGCATTACCCTTGATGCTTTGAATGTGTTCTGTAATCTATATTTTGTATAAAATTTGTTGTGCTTCTTCAGAAAGCTCTCCAATTGGCAAAGACTGGTACTCAATTATATCTTGGCCATGCGCCAATATTTTATGGACGGTCGGGTTCAACTTCTTCTGTGGATACATTTTTGCTAAAAGAGATGCAGTTTTTGACGCATATTCTCCATATTTCGTAGAATTGACATTTTCTTTACAGTTTAAAACATCCAAGATCGTTTCGTGAAAAGATACGATTTGATTGTCAATTCCAGAGATTCTAATTACTGCCTAATCATTTTCAAAAAATCTCCGTATCCGTGCTTGGGACAGTCTACTTTTAGTCCAACTTGTTTAAAAAAATCATCCTGTATTTGCTTCTTTCTGATCTTTTCCTTATCCTTTATTGATGTATTTTTATCGAAGTTTTCCTCCTCTTGTTTTATAATTTCACTTCTCTCAATACTTCCGTATAAGCTATTGAGTTCTTCTAAAGCAGCTTCCGTGAAAAACTTTGGTGTGGTTGACTTTCTAAACGGTTCAAATAATTTTAAATTGTTCAACGCCATGTTTTCAGTACTTAAATTGTTTAATGGTTTTAGTAATTGTTGCGCAAACTTTCAGTCGTAGACTAATCCAGACATTATGCTTATTTTGCAATATATAGGCTTATGCTACCATGCCTAAAAATTTACTACTAAAAAAAATTTTAAACAAAAATTTACTACTAAAACAAACTACTGTCAGTCAAAACATATAAGGGATGGACGCCATACAAATTCTGCAACCATGTCTTTTTAAACTTTTTTACCTCTAGAAGCCAAACGGGCACGTACGGGCAGATAAAACCTTTTGAATTATGTAAAGAAATAATCAAAGGACAGGTTTTGCAAATATGGCAAATATACAATTTTTTTATTTTCCGTCAAAGTTGAAAAATAGTGAAAAAACGGATAGTTTTTAAATAGTGATTTACCAGGAGAAACAGAAAGCAAACGGGTAATTTTTTTATCATTATGTATTTAATAAATACATCAATCAATACAAACAAAAAATATGGCGATTCGTTACCTATTTTTTGTGATATTACACCTGAAATCGCAATAAATTGACTAAAAATTGTGTGTTTTTTTGAAAACCGAAAGTCGGTCAACTTTGAACGGTTATATCTTCTAAACTAAATATGTGATATTATTATGAGTGGCATATTTGAAATCGTTGAAAGGTTTCCTATAACATGAGTTTATTCAGAACTTCGTCGGCGCTCATGAAAATTTTGATTTTTGCAACCTCGTTTGCTTTACGGGCGCCACTGTGCAACGTTTGGTAATCGCATACTTTCACGTTTCGGACCAATGAATTGGCCTCCAAGATCATGCGATTTAACGCCGCTTGACTATTTTCTCTGGGGATATGAGAAGTCAATAGTTTACGCCGATAAGCCCGAAACGATTGATCACTTGGAGGACAACATTCGCCGCGTTATTGCCGATATACTGCCACAAATTTTGAAAAAAGTCATCGAAACTTGGACATCCAGATTAGAATACGTCTGAACCAGCCGTGGCGTTCATATTCCAGAAGTTATACTTAAATTATAATGACAGAATATTATTTATCAAATAAGGTAAATTTAATATTGATTTAAAAAAATCATCTTTGTTTTATTTTTCAATTTAAAACTTCTATACATCTAAAAAATCACTTCTATACATCCAAAAAATCACAGAAATCGATAACCGTGTTGTTATGTTGTTGGGTATATAAGATTCTGCACAGACAATAACAACAATATCACCTGTTAAATTATCATTGAAAAATCTAACTTTTTGATGATAATACAAAAATAAATCTGTTAATCAGCTGTATTGTAATCATTTAGAGTCATTGCATTTAATTTACATACATACATACATATATTTAAATTATAAAGCTAAAATTTAATTAGTTCGAAGTGGGTTTGTTTTCGCATTGAATTGAAATTTCATCTGCTGTATCGGCTTTCAACCAAACCAACCACCAACCGTTTATTATGCTTTTTTAGATTTGCCATTATTCCGTTTATGCTGGTTATAAATGTTTGAGTTTACAACTGTTTATGTAAAAGACTGTGTGTCTTCGTTTGTGTGTTTTTTGAATGTTTTGGGTATATTTGCATGTATGCGGTAGATCCTTTTTCCACGTCATGTACATTTATAAACATATAAGTAAGTTGTGTGTGTATACCCAGCAACCCATATGAGGTCGAAAAGAGTCTTTTCTGTCACCTTTTTCGGAGCGTTAACGCTCTTTATGAGCCCAAAAAACAATCATAATTGCTCCGAAAACCTTCAAAAAAGAGGGTCATTACGTTCGAAAATGGTCCGTCAGAAAGAGCTCTTAGATAATGTCAGAAAAGAGTCCTTTATGAGGGTTTTTTTGGGCTTTAAAAGAGCTCTTAGATAATGTCAGTAAAGAGTCTTTTATGAGGGTTTTTTTTGGGCTCTGTGTAATCTTGTTTTTATGATTCTTGTGTGGTACAGCTATGTTTTTTTTTGTTCAAAGCACAAATAACAGGACAACAATGCTTTGGTACACACATAATTAAGTGGAATTTCTGAGTCATACTACGTGCCGACTCAGGACAGTAACAAGCAAATTTTTCTTTCGCTCCGAGAATGCTCTTTGGTTGAAGTCTTTTCTTACTCCTTTTTTCGGAGCGCTCCAAAAATGCTCTTTTGTTGGACTCTTTTCTGACTCCTTTTTCGGAGCGCTCCTAGAATGGTCTGCTGGGTATCTACATATTTATGTACGAGTATGTATGGGGTTGGATATGTATTACAATTTTTGAAATGTTTGCAGATTTCTTTTTTTTTCATCTTCCTCTCTTTGTATAATTTTTGTTCTGCATTTGTTGGTAGTTGTTGTATATTTTTGTTTTTGCACAAACAAATACATAGACATTTAGTTTGTTTAATGGTTAATGCTAATTAAAACTCACTGACCGTGTTTAAAATACTTAAACAACATTGAGCGCCATAATGTGCATGAGCAAATGAATGAATGACTGACTGACTAAATGGCTAACTGACTCAATGAATGAATAAGTGCACGAATGAATGAGTGAGTGAGAGTTTAGAATTAAATCGGTATTAGTTGAATAGATTTTAAGAAAAAATCATCGCTATAATAACATGCATTTGAACAGAAGAATTGGCGTAAATAGCACCGCTATACCAAAAATATTGATTGACAAAATTCCACTTATTTTTAAAGAAACTGTGCTGATTGTTAGATACATTTTTCTAAGACCACATTATTATTAAAAGCAAACAGCAAAAACAAATAATAAAATTATAATAATTAATAAATTAGAGCAATTTTATAAAAATATTTTATGTGCATTTAAACGAGAGTCGATCACTATATATTTAAAATGTCTGCTTTAGCAATATTTCTTATACTTCATTATATTAAATAATTTAGCAAAATCTTTTCTGCTATTTTCCTGTCCTTTGCTTTACTAATGCCAATTATATATACATACATATATTTATTATTTTGTTGCTTTTTAATCTGTAAAACTCATTGCGAATTATAAGTGTATTAACTAAATAATGTACTTGGATCTAACAAATAGTTTTCTATGGGCTTATACTTATATGATTATGGACAAAAACCGCATTTAAATTATAATTACTCATAGGATTTAATGTGAAAAATTATGTACATATGTATGTATGTATGTACACACAAACACATATGTATGTACTTCAGCTCAATTGTAAAACTTTTGGATTTTACAATACACTGATATTTTATTTCTGGCCGCTGATCATTTAACATTGTTGGAATCTGTTTCAATAATAACACTCAAACGAAGCATATTTGATCTGTAAAGTGGCAGTTAATTTTGTAGAAGAAAAAAGAACATTCATGCCACTCATAATTTATACCAACATAATTTATTTTAAATGTTTTGAAATTTTATCTAATTTGGGGCATTTATAATTGATTTAATTACCAATTCTTAGCATTATTTACAGAGTTTGTCTGATATTCATAATCTTAACCACAAGTTAAGAAATAGAGTATAAAAAGGGTAAGAATATAAGGTAAGGCTTTTTTGTTTACATTTGATCGCAACAACATTATTTACAAGAGATTTACAGGTGGCATAGTAGAAGTGGACCAGTTATGGATTGATAGCTTCTGAATCCAGTATCCACTAATGTAGTTTCTACGTATTTGAGGCTTATTTTTTTCAACTTCATCTCAATAACGTTACTTACAAAAGATGTATGGTTGGATGTTATGCTCAGAAGTGCACTTAACTCAGTAGCCATTTTTGACTGACAGCTAGAAAATCCAATAGCATAATTGCCGTAAACCGATATTAGTATGATTTCTGGATTAAAATTTCTGATCCATATAAAAGTTGGTTCGATATCGATATTTATTAGAACTTTTTGTGGGTTAAATTGTTTTTCGGTAATGGTCCTTGTATGGTAGCTAAGACAAATCGTGGGCCGATCTTCTTAAATATTGGAATAGTAAATGTTATGCATATGAGGATATTTCACGTCGAATTTCCACATAATAACGGTATATTTAAGATATATATTAGTACTAACGTGGATTTTGGAAGTGGACCTTATATGGGGGACATAGTCAAATATGGACCGATATTCTCAAAATCCTGCAGTTTGATTAAGGCATGTATGTAAATGATCCGTGTAAAATTTTGGATTGGTACCCTATTTATAAGATATTTATGAGTATTAAAGTAATTTTCGTAAGAGGGCTTTATATGGGGCATACGGTTAAAAATAGACCGAAATTCACAAAATTTTGTGGGATGATTTTTGTAAATGATCTGTGCAAAGTTTTGAGTTGCTACCGATATTTATAAGATATATATAAAGATAAATGACTTTTTCGTGGTGGTCCCTATATGACCAATGACCAATTGTAGGCCGACAATCATAAAATTTAATACTACAATTATTATTTCTATAAGAAATATGTGTGTCGATCTAAAAGTATTTGGGTAGATGGCATTAGTAAGCCATAAATTAAAATTTATTTATATATTTTAAAATTAAAACAAAGCCTCGATAAAGAGAAGTAAATAAACCAAACATTAATATTTTATTAAGCATTTTTTTTCTTCGTTGTTTGGTGTGCATCAAATATGATACAAAGAAAGAATTGTGAATTTTTTCAAGGCTCGATCTACGGTTAAAGGCCCCTTTTATTTAGTTTTTTTTCTCTGGAAGACTACTGTTTATATAAATAAATATGGGCAACATTAAAAAACATAATTGTCATCAATGCTTACCAGCGCTGCAGCGAGAGATCGAAATTCCTGTACAAACAAATCTCTTTAAAAAAATATATAAAAATATCATCTCTGAAAACTTTATTTAAATATTTTTCTCGAATTTTTTAGTGATTAATTTAGAAGTTGTTTTCATTGGTTTTTTTTTGCAGATCACACGTGACTATTGTCATACTCTCACTTTATTTTTATTCAGTTTTCGCTATGGAAAGACTCACACTGCATCAACATGTACAATTATTCAGTATTACGAAAATCATAATTAGCAATGTGTTGTCGTGCACTTTTACCAACGTATGGTTTGAATCAATGACTTTCCGATAATATTGTTTAGTTTAAGTCTCTGTGAACGTCATTGGAAGATACGCACCTGAATAGATCTGTCTTCCAGTCTTCATCGACTTCAATAATGTAGATTCTGACAGTTTTTTATGGGTTTTATTTAAAAGTCTAAATTAATTACCATATATTGAAATACTAAAAACACTAATTTTGTCTCTATAATTTTTTTACTATATAAGCTACTAAAAACTCCCTTATTTTAATTGAATTTCCAAACCTATGTAATAGACTATAAAGCTTTTGTTACCTTAAATAAAAATATACTAAAAATCTTATGCACTTAATCATCCTTGAAGGTTGACTATCTAAAAATAACTTTCTAATAAATATTTTTCTGATTACAAAGAACGACAGCATAAATTTTGTGACTTTAGCAGAAAATTTAAAATTTTTACCAGTTTTCCCCTTTTTATTCCTTCCTGACACTTTCAAGTATGGATCTATCACATACCAAGTGTTTGGGATTGATTGTTTAAGAAACAAAGGCACCAACTTTGCCGATTTTTTATATAGCCTATTGACGCTTCCAAAGATAGATCTGTCGAATTTCTTTAAAATCGAATGACGTTTCGAATTTCTTTAAAATCACTTTAGCCGTTTAGGCGTGATTGCGAAACAAACAAAAAAAAACAAACTTACAAAGAGGTTTATAATATATTTATCATATGTTTGTATGTATGTACGAGTATATGGATACTATTTTTTGTCTTTGCCATATTACTTCTTGTCCCCTTCTGAAAGCTAAACTGTTTAAACAATTGTCATCAAAAAATAAAATACTGTTTTATAAAAAAAAAACAACCAAGAATTCCCATATATCTTAAAATCAAACTTTTTCCGTTTGTTTTACACGATAAACCAATAAAAAACCATTGTGACAATTTGTGTAATTAATGTAAGCAATAATTTTTAGTTGTTTTCACTTCTTTCATTTTTGTTTTGTCAAATAAAAACTTTTTTTATTAAAAACTTGTAAATATTGGTTGGGTAAAGAAATCGACAAGAGTTACTTGCTTACTGACCAATGGTTTATGAAAAGTATGATAAACTGAAAATGAAATACTAATTAGTGGCTTAAATGTAAAACAAGATGAATCATCAAATAAATACTATGTTGCATTACTATAATTACACTTGATGTTTGCAATTTGTTGTAAAGTTATAAACAGTTTTTTAAAACGTGCAACATACGAGTATTTTAAGAGTATCGGTAAAGTGAGAAATTGTGCATTAGTATTTTACTAAAGTTTTACATTTTAAAATAAACAAAGAAGAATACTAGAAAAACAAAAGTATAACTGTTCAATTTTCAACAATTTGCTATAAAATGCCGCATGGTTAATACTTTAGTCATTTTTAAAAGTTAAAGTTTCAGTTCATATAAAAAGTAGATAGAATTTTCGATAAATTGCCAAAAAAAAATAATAACCGGTCACATGTTTTATAGGGTTATTCAAGTAGAGATACTTCTTCAATAGCCTTTTTTTGCTAGATCACATGTGAGTCGTGTCATGCTGTCATGTTATTTTTGTTTAGTATTGTTTGTCATTTCATAATGGAAAGACTTACGCCTGAACAACGTTTTCCAATCGTTCAACTTTATTACGAAAATTCTCGTTCTGTGAGGAATGTGTTTCGTTCACTTCGCTCAACTTATGGTCAACATAATCGGCCAACTGAGCATAATATTCGCAACACCATTACTCATTTTGAGACCCAGCATTCATTATTGTATAATATTCCACCGAATACCCACGTCTATTGATTCCATATTTCCATATTTCTTTATAAATGATGCCGGTGCCAACGTAACCGTCAATGGCGACAATTATCGTGCCATGATAACCGAGTATTTGATGCCTTAAATTGAAGCTCGTGATCTCGGCGACATTTAGTTTCAGCAAAACGGCGCCACTTCCCACACATCGCATCAATCAATGGATTTTTTGATATTTTGGTGAGTACATAACTTCATCTTTTGTGCCGGACGATTGGCCACCAAGATCGTGTGATATCACACCGTTAGACTTTTTCCTGTGGGGATATGTAAAGTCTAAAGTATATGCGGACAAACCCACTTCGATTCAGGCCTTGAATGAAAACATCATGCGTGTCATTCGCCAATTACCAGTCGAAATGCTCGAACCAGTCATCGAAAATTGGACTCAATGGATATACCATCTGCAACGTAGCAATGGCCAACAATTTATAGACATAATCTTCAAAATATAAATGCCAAAAAATGTTCTTTCAACTGATAATAAACACTCCCCATTAAATTTAAAGTTCCTGTCTTTATTTTCTTTAAAAAAGAAGGGAACCTCGAAATGGATCACGCTTTAGTAACAAATTTTGCAAATAATTCGGTTTATTATGACCAAAATAAAAGTGGCGTCCCCAAAAAAAAGCTTTCTGAACATGACAATCGCAGAATTATAAACTGTGTCAGCAACACAATGAAGAATCTTGGTCAGATTATTACTGCATGTGAGGTAATTGTTTCCGAATCAATCAAAAGTAAACTGCTAAAAAAAATCACAGACTATTACTTGACAAAATCTCTTGTATTTACCAAGTCTAATACTCCGCCATACAACTGCTAGACTTGAATTCGCAAAAAAAAAATAACTTATAAAATTACTGGTGGCGGAAGATTTTTTCCGATGAGAAGAAATTTAATCTTGATAGTCCAGATTGTTTCAAAATGAAATTTCGGAGTTAGTTCTTTAATAGTTTCGGCAACTTTTTGTAAAGATAATGAATGCACCTGTACATGTAAGTCTTCAAACAAAATGTTGATTCCCTTCGAAAAATATTACTGTACTTGAATGGCCCGCATGTTCTCCAGTTAAGAACTCCTGAGTATATTTGGGAAAAATGAAGACGTAGAATTCATGCCGAAAACGGACAATATGAAAGCATATATCGCCTACAAGAAGCTTAAATCTTCTGATTTAAAAAAAGGAGGCCTAACACGTTACTTATGTCTAAATTTTTTGTAAGTTTTGGTGTTTTAATTTACTTAACTTTCAGTGTCTTTATAGTTATGAAACTAATTAATTTATTAATACATTTTTAAGAGGTAAAATAAAAAATTATGATTTTTGTTTGTTAAATAATATCAGTTGTTTGTTTGTTTGTTTGTTTATTTTACGTGCATGTAACCTAGTGTTTTACTTTTTCTTTAACTTACAAAATTGAGAAAAGGATTATGTATTTATATGTATTTACTGTGTATTAGTTATAAGTTTATCCACCAATATTTCTCTTACTTGCAGCCTTTACTTTAGCTTGATAATCTGAATAGATTGTGATATCGCTCGCTTATACATCGCTTTCAGTATTATAACTCTTGCTGTTGCAAATATTTTGGCCTTAAAAATGCTAATATGTTATACCCAACTTTCCACAGAAAGAAAGAAAAGAAAAAATAATGGGACTGCCTGTCGCATTATTTTTCTTTGAATTATTCATGTATACTTCTTTAGCCTCCAGATTTCCATTAAAGATCTGGCAGATATGTATCTCGATGTTATGATAAATACGATCTCCTTATTACAACAAATTCTAAATATTTGGTAGTCAGTTCCAATGTCGTAATAATGAGTGTCCGGCTTTACAGATCTATCATTATCCATTCAAACTAGAGGTGTGATTTCACATGATCTATGCGGCCAGCTGAGGTTCAGGGAAAGAAACAATGCAAAACGGCTGGGTAATGCTATTATACTGATGCTAAACTCATTTCAGTTCTATTAGTATCTCATGCAAAACATGATTCTACAATATTGGTAAATAAACACTTCCCTTAAAGAGAAGAAAGTTATTTTGCTCTCCACCAACTTTAAACAAGTAACAACCGCTAGTTGTTATTTTGTTCTGTTATATTTCTGTTGTTACCCAAAAAAAAATGGTCATAAGTTATAGAGAAGCAAGAAAATGAAAAATAAAAATTTCTCACATATCCCCAGCTAAATAACGAGAAAGATAAAAACAATTACGGTATTTAAAAGCTAAAAACATAACAAATGTAATGATTTGTCTTAAGTATATGGCCGAAAGCATGCACATGTATGTATGTTGGATTGCCTTGATCGTTGGTTGAATGGCTGACTGGTAGCACTTACTACAGTAGGGGGTTGCCCTTATATACTTTATAGTCAGAAAGCAGCAGGAGCATAAAATATTTCCTAACAAATATGTGAAAGAACATTAAAAATATATGTATGTTAATGCATATGTTTAAACACATGTGTGTTACTAAACACATGCTTTTACATGTATACACACGCACGCACACACACACACACACTCCCATGTACAGTAACATACATATGTGTGAATATGTTTGTGTTAATACTTTTAAAAGTATTTTTTAATGGATTTTAAGCAGTAATTTTTCCTTGTTGCTATTGTATTTTTTATTTTGGTTTCCTAAGGCTGCCACCAGTAAATTGAAAATACAAGAGAGAGAGAGAGCGAGAAAATGCTTATAAACAGAAGATTTTTGTTAGATAAAATTGTAAAGTGTAAAACTATAAATTTTGGAAAACTTGACAGATATTTTACTAATTTTAAGTGCCGTTTAATGGCTTTGTTTTTTGTTACACTTTTCTTTGAAGCTAAAATAGAAAAACTAAAAGTGATTTTTAAATAAAAGCATTTACACCATAGCACTTTTTTTTAAATTAAAATACGAGGGCTCATTAATAGAAAAGAAAGTTCGATGCCTAATATGTATTTGTACTAAATCAACTCGAGTATGTGAAAAATTTAAAACTATTCCAACTCTTTGTTAGTGATTTGTTAGCAATTATTGTACCATAAAAAGCTTCTACCAGTCAAGCAGTAAAAAACACATCGTCGTAGCTTTCTTAACCCTTATGTGATAATACTACGTATTTTGTACTACAAGGTTACCCGGGTACCTTCATACAAATCTCATAGAAAACTACATTTTTTGCAAACAAATTTATTTATGTCTTTGGGGATTTCCATATTTTATTAGGACTTGGTCATAGACATAGGTCATAGGCCGTGTTTTATGTAGGAGGTTATTCCCCGTACTAGCAAAAATACATACATATGTACATTCGCTAGCAAAATATGTATTTCTTCATTATTTTCATTTTACTTTTTATCCACGCAGTGAAGTTTATTCGGTTTATTATTTTCCAATAAATTATAAAATGGGTATAAGTGCAAGAGTCCTTAATAATATAAATAATACACACCAAAACAAATATTTGAAAGTATTATGTCAAATGAAATTTGTGACATTATCTTGCGAGAAACAAATAGAAAAATGAGAAAATTGCTATAAACAACAATTCACACACGGGTAAGAAAATCGTAACCGCTAAAAACAATAGATTTAAATCTTTCGGCGTAGATGAATTAAATGCAATTTTTGTATATTCATATATGCTGGTGTTCATAAGTCAAACAGAGAGCATTTATCTGAGTTGTGGAAACCTATTAAAACTAAAGGAGGATAACATGGATTAGTTATTGGGCAAGTATACTTGTAAGCGCAGAACAAGTCGATGGCCGCTGTCCTTATTTTTTAACGCTTTAGATGTAGCAGCAGTATATATGGAACACAATGCACAATTCACTTCCACTGACCCCCGTAGAAAATATTTGAAAGATCTTAGTTTTAAATTGTGTATTGAAAACATAAAGCAGCGTTCCCAAAAGCAAACACTCAAACAGCAATAGAGATGATAGTGGGAAAGGAGTATGAAGCCCGTGTAAGGCCAAATACCTCAAATATACACCTTATTGCAGTAGCAGGAAGTTGTAAGATCTGTTCGAAACTTCGTAAAACACATAAAACTTGTAGCAATTTTCCACACCAATTTGCAATTTGCATTCGGTCAATCGACCAATATGCACAAATTGTTTAGAGGACGATCAATAAAAATAAATTTATAATCATACAAACATATTTATAATACATTTATATGAACGTCAATATGTATTTGTATGCTTACATGTTTTTGTTATATACTTGCAAATATGTAAATAAATTTCGATTTTTAGTTTTAGTCTTGCAAACATAAGAATATATAAATGAATTTTCATTATTTTTGCCAACATTCAGCCATATTATGAGTGTCGTTTTCGTTTAACGACAACGACTGTTTCGTAATAGATTAAAGAAACAGATTTAATTTTATATTTAATCTATTACGAAACAGTCGTTGTCGTTAAACGAAAACGACACTCATAATAAGGCTGATTATTTATAATAAAAAAAAACAATTTATTGCATGAGCATTTTTTTCATAGAAACGCATTAAGGTACTCGGTTACTTGTAGTACAGTTAAGGGTGTTGGAAGAAAGTCTTCATATTACGCTTATATGAATTTATTAATATAAGATGTGAACATGAATAAAGTATCAAAGCTAGGAGCTCTCAAGAAGTTTTATGTAAGATAGTTATTAACTTCTACAAAAAAAATTTATTTCAAAACGCAATAGGTACCCGGGTACCTTGACAGTCACATAAGGGTTGTTGCGAGATAAGGCCAAAATAGCATGTTTATGTGAGAGACTGGATAGTGGAGGCATGTTATTGTGGTCATCCGGCTATCTTCAGTCTGGCTGGGTTCTTTCTATCCAGAATTCACTCGCTACACAACAATAGAAAATAAATATCTTCATGCCTCATTGAGTTAACATTTGCCAGGAAAAAAATTGTCTTACTATGTGGAGAATAGAACACTAGTTGCATTACGATAGGGTCCTGTAGGTGACTTGAACCCAGGAGCACAAAAAGTTCCCGCCCATATTTTACATTCAAACGCCTATGGCAATTCCTGTGCTCAGAATTTAAATGAATTGCCCCTTTTATAAACCGTTTACATTAACTTAACCACATGATATTTGTTTTAACATTCCTCAATTTATTAACACTAGCAATTCATAATATTTTTTCTTTTAATTATAATTCAGAAACATAGTATATATTATAACGAATAAAGTAAAAAAAAGTAATAATTGAAGTTAAAGAGTTAATGAATTGTTAAATCATCATAAATTTAAATAGTTGTTTGTTTAATTAAATGTAAATAAGTAAAGGGAGGTATAGGTGTAAACAAGGTTTTATGTAAAACATATGAATTAAGTATATAGCAAAAGTGAAAAGAATTTTATATAGTCATTGAACTCACTTGAATTAAAAATTAACAAAAAGAAAAGAGATAGAGTATATTCTTTGAATTCGCCGCGATATTATTTTGTTTTTGTAGGAATAATGTTAAGAAAACCAAAATATTGCAGATCAATGTTTATAATTTATAATAAATATGAGATGCATTAATGAATGAATGTAATAAATAAAAAAAATGTCGTGAAAAACTTACAATTTTGTGTGATATCAATTCCATTCCATACAGCTGTCGTAAAAAGGCCTTTTTGGACTGCAACTGGAGTGTTATGGTGTGGTTTATAAATTGTAAAAATTTTTACACTTAAGATAAAATATACAATACATATATAGTTACTTAGTCACTTTTGCTAATATTATGTTTACACTGATTTATTTTTATTTTTCTTTAATTACTTATTTAATTTTTAATTTAACTTAGTTATTTATATAATTAATGCAAAAAGTTCTTAACGACAAGAACGACAAAAGAAAACTAATGAACAGCTTCGGACAGACAATGACTTACAATATGTTTGATGCAAATAATAGGTAATTCAGCAATTTGTAAATTATAAGTAAGAAAGAGATAGGTATTTAAAGACAAAGACAAAGATGTATATAAATTACAAGTAAATATAATGATAAAGAAAATAAAGAAATAAGTAAAAAGTAAAAACTAAATTATGAATGAATGATATTTTTTAATGAAAGGAAATTTTAAAATGATGAATGAATAAATTTAAGTTTTAGATAATGTATAACTAGTATATATATAAGTGTAAAAAGTGTCTGTAACTACAGAATTGTTAGAAATAATAGGTATATAGTTTAGGGCAATTTTATAATTTTGGTATATTGGTAAAAAAAAACTTTGCAGAAATGTAGCTTATATATATATGATTGATTGGGACTTTATGCAATTATGAAAATCCATCTGCTAAGCAAAGTTAGTAATATAAATGTTGACCCTTAAATTATTATTGTGATGATGTTCATCAAATATTTTCCAAGAAAAGAATAAGTGCAGCTGCACATGAACTGAAAATTTATTTGTAAAAATTAAGAAGGGTTCTTTTGAAACTTAGGTTTTTAACATTCTTACCCAAATTCGTTCTGCTCACCGCCAAATAATAAAATTTACAATAAATAAAATCCACAAATTAATTGAATATTAATAATAGAAAATTATTCACGATATATTCACGTTGACTGATCTTTAATAAAAGAACGGAAATTAGTGAAACAAACTGATTTAAACGTGTCTATCTATAAGAAGTTAACGAGTAATTGAATACTAGTTATCGACAAACAAAATACAATATACCCCCAGCGAAGTATATTTGTTTCAAAAACGTCAGTGTTGGGTTTACTTCGAGATGAAAATAAATAATGACGTGTAAAATTATTAAAATCGTTACAAACCTGCTTCGCTTATAGCAATTACCGAGAAGCGAACAGGAAGATTTTACGCTATGCTGAAACTTAGCGTTCAAGGTGTGGCACGACCCACAAAGCCGGGCAGTTATGGCCGAATATCTGATGCATGATATGTTCCAGATTTCTTGCCATTCATATCCTCCAACAAATAGAGAGAATTTCCTAGCTTCTTTAATACTCTGCATTTCACAAATTTCGGTAAAAACTTCGAATTTATAGCGTTTATAGCTTTGCTTTGAGAATAATTTTTCCTGTAAACAATTTTTCCTGGTTCATAACTTATATTTCGTGCACGTAAATTGTATGATTTTGCTGACTTTTCATGTGCCAGTTTAATTTTTTCTGAAATTTTTGTTCGTATTTTATTCAATTTATCTGAATTTTCCTGAAAATCTACAGTATCATCACGTAAACATCCTAATTTTTCCAATATCGTATAGGAAGAGCCATGTTGAACCATGTTTTGACCGAATAAGGCATAATAAGGCGAGCATCCTATTGATGTGTGGTAATCGCTTCTTAATACAGCCAAAATCATAGGTATTTCACGATCCCAGTTCCTATGATTCACTTCAGTTCTCAAAAAATTGCGAATTTTAGCAACTACTTCTCTGTTACAACGTTCGGAGGCATTTGCCTGAGGAGAATATAAACCAGTTTGTATGTGTTGAATACCAAACTTTTGCAATAATTCTTTGAAATCTTTTGAAACAAATTGCTTTCCGTTGTCGCTATGTATAAATTGAGGTACACCATATGTGGGAAAGAAATCATTACGGAAAAAGTTAATCACACTTAATGAAGTGGCTGCACGAAGTGGTTTCAAAAACAAAAATTTGGTCATGTGATCGAGGGCTATAAAAAGGCTTGTATTTTGATACTTTGAACGGGGATATGGTCCAAGAAAATCACAGTAGATTCTTTGGAATGGTCTAGAAGTAATAAATGCATTACCCATCAGTGGTCTTAATGAAATGTTAGAAGGTTTAATGGTCTTGCAGGTGTCACAATTATCAACGTACAGTTTCACATCTTTTGCCATTGAGGGCCAATAAAACTTTTGACGCACACGTTGAAGTGTTTTTGCGTAACCCCCATGGCATGAGTCACTACTATGCGCTTTTTCAATAACGTCAGTAACCAAGCCTTGAGGCAGCCAAAGTCTCCAAAGAGAATCTTCCTCATCTTCTACACCATTTCTAAATTTAACACGTTTATAGATTTTTTTATCGTTAACAACGATATCTGGTAAAGAGCTGTGATTTTTTGAAACTGTCTCCAATAAAGCTATATATTCCTCAGACTTGAACTCAGAATTATTCAAATCCACATCAAACAGCTTATCTGGTTTATCTAAGGAATCAACATCGAACCTTGAGAGAGTATCTGGCACCACGTTCAAAGATCCCTTACGATGTTCGATTTTAAAATCAAAACCTTGCAACTTTAGACTCCATCTTGCTAGCCTACCATTAAGGTCTTTCTGGTTCATAAGCCAGCGGAGACTTGCATGGTCAGTAATTACCTTAAAAGGAAGGCCCTCAATATAAGGTCTAAATTTCTTTATACAAATAACAGCTGCCATGCATTCTAATTCAGTCACCGTGTAGTTTTGTTGACATTTGTTTAATTTTTGTGACACAAAGGCGATCGGATGTTCTTGCCCGTTGTCATCTATTTGGTACAATACGCCTCCTACACCTATTTTAGAAGCATCACACTGAATTATAAACTCACGTGAAAAATCTGGTTGAGCCAGAACTGGGGCAGATGAAAGAGCTTCTTTCAACTTATTAAAAGAATCTATAGCTTCTGGTGACATTTTGAATGGTATATGACGCTTTTTTAAACAGTCTGTTAATGGACCAGATAATTCAGCAAAATTTTTTAAGAAACATCTGTACCAATTGCACATCCCTATAAAGCGTCTTATTTGTCGAGGAGTTTTGGGTATTGGAAAGTCCTTAATTGCGCTAACCTTCTCTTCGTTTACCTTAAGGCAGCCATGACCAATAACGTAACCTAGATATTTAATTTCACGTTGACAGAATTTACTTTTTTCAACGTTTATGGTAAGATTGGCTTTCTTTAGACAAATAGCAACTTCTTTTAACATGCCCAAATGTGTTTCAAAGTCCGCACTGCATACCAACAGATCGTCCAAATATATAAAAACGTTTTCTCTTAGACGAGATGGTATAACCTTATCCATTAGACGACTCATAGATTGTGGACCGTTACAAAGTCCAAAGGGCATTACTCGATATTGATATAAGGGTTTACCTGGGACAGCGAACGCGGTTTTTTCCTTTGAGTCTTCTGATAATTTTATCTGAAAGAAAGCATCTTTTAGATCTATGCCACTGATGAAATGAGTATCCTTTAAACGAGAAAGCAAACCTCCAATATGGGGTAATGGATATGAATCCTTCTTAGTTACGAGATTCAGTTTACGTGAATCTAAGCAAAGTCGAACTTTATTGCCAGGTTTTTTCACCAAGACAACGGGACTACACCACGGAGAATTCGATTCTTCTATGACATTCAGACTTAAGAGTCTATCGATTTCAGCATAAGCTTCTGCTTGACGGGGTGGTGATAAAGGAAAATGTTTCGACTTAATTGGGGTAGCATCTCCGGTGACAATGTGGTGTTCAAGCAATGGCGTACATCCTAGTCCAAGTTTAGAAAATGAAGGAAACTCTAAAATAACTTTATCAAGTTCCAATTTTTGTTCAGGTGTGAGTATATGAAAATTGCTATCATCTGTCGTTATTTCATTAATGGTGGGAATAATATCAGGGGCTAAAGCAAATGTCCTCCAAAAATTAACACCTAAGTAAGCAGTTTGTTTCAGTGTAGGAACTATATAAAAATCAATATTTTTGCAAACGTTTTTGAAAGAGACCGGTAAAGTGCAATAACCTAATATAGCTTGTTGCGATCCATCGGCTGTAGATACAGTGTAATGAAACGGTTTTATTTCAACTGAATGTTTGTTAAGAAAATTTATGCAATCTCTGCCCAAAACGGATATACTAGCACCAGAGTCTAGTAAGCCGTGAACAGTCTCATTAAATATCATAATTTTTGCGTAAGGTCTATCGTCTCCGTCATGACATAAACGAACAGACTCAATAACTTTACGGAATTGTTTACGTTTTTGAAATCGTAGTCTACATTTTAATATTCGTTGAGAAATTGATCTTAGTTTTAAATTTTTACTAAAAGAAGAGCTTATTTCGGGACTTAATGGCCCGAACGAGAGTCCCCGATTGTAAACTCGCTCGGTTTGGCATTTTCCGTATGCCTGTTGGGACATTTAGGGGTAGTTACACCCTTGTGACCGCATTTGAAGCAGAATAAATTACGTTTTTCTTCGGGACAATATATATAAGAATGACCAAAAGAAGAACAATTCCAGCAAAGTATGCTAGAATAATCAGGTCTGCGTTTTACCTGTAGAGCCTCGATTTGAGGATCTACATCCAATTCATCGGTATTTTCTTCAATTTCAATCTCATTCACCACATGTCGTTGGTTGGGCAATAAAAGAAACTGGTTTTTGTTTTCCCATAAAAGCTTCTCAGCTTTACGGGCAGCTTCGCGAAAATCTTCTAAATTTCCATGATTTGAATTGAATAAGATATACCTTAAACCAGGATTTAAATTCTTTTTCAAAATATCAATTAATTGAGAATCAGACATTGGGTTACCTAATCGTGAATTCATAGCAATGATCGAGGAATGAAATTCGTCATAAGATTCCCTAGGTCCTTGTTTTTTCAAAGATATTTTAATAACAATGTCATGGTCTTTCTCAAGTGTTCCAAATTCTTTGGTAATAGAAAATTTTAAGAAATTATAATTTGCTGTAGGGTTCTGTTTTATGAATAACCAATACCATGTTTCAGCTCTACCGGAAAGAAAAATGTGGAAATTATCCATCAATTGTTGATGGGAACATTTGTTTCTAATACACAGCGTATCAAGTTTAAATAAAAAGTCTGATACACTGCCTACTCCATCGTATATAACTTTCCATTCCTTAAAATGTACTGGTGGACTTACAAATGAGATGTTTGGATTTTGTGTGCTGCTATTCGCATTATTATTAGGTGACAAAATCACACGTTCTGAGTTATTTACATAGGGGTTTGAGGTTACGCACAATGTATCAATAGTACCTTTCATGGAAGTAAGTTCACGCCTAAACT
The DNA here is from genome assembly GCA_950370525.1 of Bellardia bayeri. Taxonomy (NCBI): domain Eukaryota; kingdom Metazoa; phylum Arthropoda; class Insecta; order Diptera; family Calliphoridae; genus Bellardia; species Bellardia bayeri. The sequence goes on along the minus strand of OX493264.1, from coordinate 33,471,000 downwards.
CTTCTTGTGTTGAAACAATCGTTCTTTGTAGCAATTCAATAACTTGCATAATATCCGGCTGATCACTCGGATTAATAGCGTTAGGCGGTGAAGAATTTCTCGGAATATGTTGAGAGTGGTTCAAAGTACCTGTAGGCAGAACTGGTGGTTCAACTGTTTGTGATGTTAAAGGTGGGTGCATATGAGCAGAAAAATGTTCACCCTCAGGTGCCATATTTGTTTGTTTTGAAGTTTCCCTGGGATTCATGTCACTACAAAAATTCAGATCAATTGATTCAGATTCAGACTCAAATCTTAAATCAGTATATGAAAGATCCAGAGGATTGCGATTAGGTGTGTAAAGTGGTAATTGGCTATGGTGAGGTGACTTAGAATTATTTGAACTTCGTGTTACTATTTGTTCAGAAAGTTTTGGGGGTGTTCTGGCCAAACTTGACCTGGGCTTAAAAGGTGTATCACTAGAATCTATAGATGTATTCTTGGAAGGAGTTCTACCACGACCGCGAACAGAAGAAGATCTATGGTTTGTTTTACTTGATTTGCTACTTGGTTTAGAAAGTCGAGTTATCATACTTTTGAAATCAAATATATATGAAAAAAGTAGGGTTGGCATATATGTATGTATATTAAAAGGGATTGATAAAAAAATTACAAAAGGTAGAGGAATGTTATAAGCAAAATAACCAAATATGGTAAGTTAAGCAAACGATTTTTTAATAAAAAAATAAAAAAAAATAAAAAACGTGCAGGGTTTATAATATATTCAATATATGTATATAATTCCGACAAACGTTAATTAGATTCTGATCACATATTTTTAAAAGTTATGATCACATAGTCTTGCATTGACTCATCCTATAGTTTCAAAATTGGTCTTCGTGTAAGCTATTAAAACAATTCATTAGAATCTAAACAAAATACTACTAAAATTTTTAGTATAAATCTTAGGACATTTCACTTGAAAATTCATCTTTTGTTTTTTGAATAATAAAATTTTGCAACACTATTTAACAATATTTTTGTACAATATTAAAAGTGGACTCAAATTTTATAGTTCATCATAGAATAGATCTTTAAGGAGAATCGGATTCATAGCTTGCATACTCTTAATATTAGGCAACTAACGCAAAATCGCGCATACAGGTTGAAACTAAAACGCTCAAAACTTAGACTTCGATATTTGACATTATTTGCGTGATGGTGATTATATAGGAAAAAAAAGAATTGGTAAATGCAACTTAGCGTTCATATGACCAAAAATGGCCATGTCGTTGGGCGCCATTCTATGTTGCGAGATAAGGCCAAAATAGCATGTTTATGTGAGAGACTGGATAGTGGAGGCATGTTATTGTGGTCATCCGGCTATCTTCAGTCTGGCTGGGTTCTTTCTATCCAGAATTCACTCGCTACACAACAATAGAAAATAAATATCTTCATGCCTCATTGAGTTAACATTTGCCAGGAAAAAAATTGTCTTACTATGTGGAGAATAGAACACTAGTTGCATTACGATAGGGTCCTGTAGGTGACTTGAACCCAGGAGCACAAAAAGTTCCCGCCCATATTTTACATTCAAACGCCTATGGCAATTCCTGTGCTCAGAATTTAAATGAATTGCCCCTTTTATAAACCGTTTACATTAACTTAACCACATGATATTTGTTTTAACATTCCTCAATTTATTAACACTAGCAATTCATAATATTTTTTCTTTTAATTATAATTCAGAAACATAGTATATATTATAACGAATAAAGTAAAAAAAAGTAATAATTGAAGTTAAAGAGTTAATGAATTGTTAAATCATCATAAATTTAAATAGTTGTTTGTTTAATTAAATGTAAATAAGTAAAGGGAGGTATAGGTGTAAACAAGGTTTTATGTAAAACATATGAATTAAGTATATAGCAAAAGTGAAAAGAATTTTATATAGTCATTGAACTCACTTGAATTAAAAATTAACAAAAAGAAAAGAGATAGAGTATATTCTTTGAATTCGCCGCGATATTATTTTGTTTTTGTAGGAATAATGTTAAGAAAACCAAAATATTGCAGATCAATGTTTATAATTTATAATAAATATGAGATGCATTAATGAATGAATGTAATAAATAAAAAAAATGTCGTGAAAAACTTACAATTTTGTGTGATATCAATTCCATTCCATACAGCTGTCGTAAAAAGGCCTTTTTGGACTGCAACTGGAGTGTTATGGTGTGGTTTATAAATTGTAAAAATTTTTACACTTAAGATAAAATATACAATACATATATAGTTACTTAGTCACTTTTGCTAATATTATGTTTACACTGATTTATTTTTATTTTTCTTTAATTACTTATTTAATTTTTAATTTAACTTAGTTATTTATATAATTAATGCAAAAAGTTCTTAACGACAAGAACGACAAAAGAAAACTAATGAACAGCTTCGGACAGACAATGACTTACAATATGTTTGATGCAAATAATAGGTAATTCAGCAATTTGTAAATTATAAGTAAGAAAGAGATAGGTATTTAAAGACAAAGACAAAGATGTATATAAATTACAAGTAAATATAATGATAAAGAAAATAAAGAAATAAGTAAAAAGTAAAAACTAAATTATGAATGAATGATATTTTTTAATGAAAGGAAATTTTAAAATGATGAATGAATAAATTTAAGTTTTAGATAATGTATAACTAGTATATATATAAGTGTAAAAAGTGTCTGTAACTACAGAATTGTTAGAAATAATAGGTATATAGTTTAGGGCAATTTTATAATTTTGGTATATTGGTAAAAAAAAACTTTGCAGAAATGTAGCTTATATATATATGATTGATTGGGACTTTATGCAATTATGAAAATCCATCTGCTAAGCAAAGTTAGTAATATAAATGTTGACCCTTAAATTATTATTGTGATGATGTTCATCAAATATTTTCCAAGAAAAGAATAAGTGCAGCTGCACATGAACTGAAAATTTATTTGTAAAAATTAAGAAGGGTTCTTTTGAAACTTAGGTTTTTAACATTCTTACCCAAATTCGTTCTGCTCACCGCCAAATAATAAAATTTACAATAAATAAAATCCACAAATTAATTGAATATTAATAATAGAAAATTATTCACGATATATTCACGTTGACTGATCTTTAATAAAAGAACGGAAATTAGTGAAACAAACTGATTTAAACGTGTCTATCTATAAGAAGTTAACGAGTAATTGAATACTAGTTATCGACAAACAAAATACAATATACCCCCAGCGAAGTATATTTGTTTCAAAAACGTCAGTGTTGGGTTTACTTCGAGATGAAAATAAATAATGACGTGTAAAATTATTAAAATCGTTACAGGGTTAATAAAAATAAAATTTTTAACAGCACATCAAAATATTCCCGAATTTTCCTACAGATTTTTTTTTGTAACTTAACAACACTTTTGTAAACCTATTAAAAAACTAATTGTTTTAAAATCATTACGCGATCATATGTTACAGTAGGGAGCACAAATCAGTACATAAAAATAAAACTAATAAAGAAAATTAAAAGATGTTTTCTGTCATTTATTGTATGTTTAATAGTTCTAATAATTTCTTATAGTTCTAAGAAAAAAACAAACAAAACTAAAACAACTCGCATGTACTAAATTTTGCACCATAAAAAAACTTTAGGGAATGATAGTATTTGTGTCGAATTTCAACTTGATATTTAAATGATTTTCGGATTTAGGGGCTATGGTCAAATATGGATTGATGCAAATAAAATATTTTATGAGTTTTCTTTGCTTGGAACTTAGTTTTACTGAATTTTGTATGACTGCTTTTCTACAGGTATTTATGAACCATTTTTCATATTCCGCAAAGATATTTGTGTGGTATAAGAAATCGCGGACCAATTCTTACCATTTACTACAGGAATTGTCCTTTTATGGTAAAAATAAAGTGTGCAAAATTTCATGATATTATCTGCATTAGTTATGTTTGAAGGAAATAGCAAAAAATATCTAGGTTGTCTTTTGGTCTATAACTGAAATCCGACAGAATTGATTTTGCCAATTTCCAATATAAAACATTTCGGTGAAACAAAGAATGCTTGGAAAAAAAATGTCATTGCTCTAAGTTTCTTTTTTTTTTAACTCTATCGTGGTTTCAACAGACAGACAGTACTAGATCATCTTAGAATTTTATAAGGATCTAGAATATATGGACATAATGTGTATTACAAATATAAAAATCAGTCTTTATCCGGAATAGGAAACTAAACTGTTGCCAGTTTATATATCAAAATGTTTTCTTCACTGACAATATTTCTCGCATTAACTCAACATGAAAATATTATTTAGAAATGATATTCAAAGCTTTTTATTTTAATTTTCTATTGCTCAGCACTCGTACAAATATATTTTGGTGCATTAGATTTTATTAATAAAAAAACATTTCACTGAAAAATTATTTTTGTAGAGTGTCCAGATTTAATGTAAACAATGCTTGCCATTAAAAAAAATGCTAGTTTCAAAGTAACTACTCGTAATGTGGGCATTATCCCCCATTCTAAACCTTTATTTCATCGTTTATTGTTATAACATTTCCATTTTAATAATTGAAATATTTCAACAACAATTTAACCCAACAATTCACGCTTACCTACCTAGCACTTTAAAACAATTTCGCCCCTTTTTTTCTAAAATGCCAAACGCCAACTCGTACTTGTATTTCAGCTACAAAACAAACAACCATTAATAAATATTTTACTTTACAAAATAAGAAGTGAAAAAACGCAAAAAAAAAACAATTAAAAACCTAAATTTATAGAGATTTGTAAAATGGTTTCCTTTGTGCATCTTCCACCAAGTTGGCAACATATGAGTAGAATACAAACGTACACTTTCATAAATAAGAATTTGAAGTACGTATAACCTCTAGGCTTTAACAATAGTCATTGTAATTTTTTTTCTTTCATATTTTTTCTTTTCACTTAAAGCAAGTATTTTTCCCTTTTCCATATATAAGAGTACATATATATTTTTTAAATTTAACATGCAAAATAAGAATAACAAGCTAAATCAACATACAGTCATATAAAAACTGGGTAAATGCTGGTAAAAAAAAATAATAGAGTAAAACGAAAAAGAGTTGTCATCATAAGCTACATTGCAACATGCTTTGATATCTTTGTCTTTTAATTCTTTTTTATATTTGTCTCCAGTTTTTTTATGCATTCTTTTTTATGTATCTAAAAAATTTTAAAAATATTGTCTTTTAGCAATATTTGTATGTTCATGTTCAGTTGCAAACTTTGCATATCATATTGTTATAAGGATATTTTATTTTTTCTTTTATTTTTAACTTGTCAGTTGCTGTTGCATGTGTGCACTTGTACTTTTTCAATTTTTATCTGATTTTGTATTTTTCTTTTCAGTGCCCCGCATTGCTTAATGTTGCAACAGCACTTATTATAAGTTTTTTTATCTGATCATTTGAGAACACAAAAAGTTTTATACATAGTTTTTGTTTGACCAGCATATGATTGAGGACTGCTTTGATCCAAAATATTGGATTTGTGCTGATGTTTGTAAAGCCCATAAATATCAATCAACCACCCACCTTAAAGTATACCGATCGACTCAGAATCACTTCCTGAGTCGATCATAAGTGTTTACTTCATAAACATATTCAAACAACTTTCGCCACAAATAAGTTGTATTTGAAACTTAATCACACCTACAAAATAAGCCTCTAAGACGTAGGAACCACATTAGTGGATACTGGATTTAGAAGCTATCAGTCCATAATTGGTCCACTTCTACTACTATGGGTGGCATCATAAATCTTTTGTAAATAATATTATTGAGATCAAGTTCGAACAAAAAAGCCTCACCTTATATCTTTATACTCGTACTCTGTTTCTTAACTTGGTGTGAATATGGAAAAATGTTCATTTAATTTTATAAATTGTTAAATTACATTCAAGATTATTATGAAAATCAGACGAACTCTGTAAATTGCAGTAAGAATCGGTAATTACATCAATTATAAATGGTCAAAATTAGATAAAATTTCAAAATATTTAACATAAATTATGTTGGTCGTAAAATTGTCTTTCAAACAATATATAAATGTAGAAAAAACACTGAATAAAGATATTCTAGTCCTATAACCAGTATAGTTTTAATTTCTTCGTACGTTTAGGTGGAGGGTATTTAAGATTCGGTACAGCCGAATATTGCACTCTAACTTGTTTTTATTAAAAATTGTATTAAAATTTTTGTTGTAGTTATTTGTCTGTAAACTAACAAAAAAAATCGAGTTAGGATTTTTTTATATTAAGCCATCAGTATGCAGGAATCATGACATCTAATTTTATGACGGTCGGTCTATAATTAGTCGAAAATTACATATAAGACCCTCTTCGAAAATCACTTTAATATGTGTAAATCTTTTAAAAGTGTTTATATCAAAATAATATTTAACACAAACAATTTATAAAGGGTGTTTTTTTTTACATTTTTTAAATGGCATAAAACCCAACGATGAATTGGATTGAAAGTGGTGGAAATCGGCCTATTATTTCACCTAGCCCCCATACAAATGTCCTCCCGAAATAGGCGTTTAACGATCATAAATGTTTGAATTGTACAAGTAGCCAAACAAATTTCACCACAAATGAGTAGTAAATGAAGTCAAATCAAATTTACAAATTTTGTGAAGATCGGTCCATAACTGACCATAGCTCCCATATAATGCCCACTTCGTAAAATCACTTTAACGAACATAAATCTCTTGAAAAATTTAGTTTTCAAATCAAATTCAACAAAAATAAGTTGCATATATACAGAAATAATGACCACTAACTGCTGTATTAAAATTTTTCAAAAATATCTTCTAGTTAGGCTCAAAGTATCGGTTCTTTTTAGCCTCTGGTGACCATCGAACTGAAGCAGACCCCGAGCGAGGTAATTAGGGTACGCCATTAGTTTATCGATGTAGCTAGTTGAATATTTTTTAATTTCCTCCTGGATAGTGGGAACGTTGAGATCTCTGTGGATAATATCATTACGTATATACCATGGGGCGCAGACAATTTTTCGTAATATTCTAGACTGTCTTCTTTGAAGCTTTTGATGCAATTACCAAGGAACTACATTTGATTTTTATTTATATAGATAAAGAAAATGATCAAAACAAAACAGAAGAATCGATAGTGCATAAAAAAATTGCAAATTGCCGTAATTGAAAATTGTTCAATTAAACTTGAACTTTTCCAGTTTTTCTTTCCATATAAACCTTTTTCAGACTATTACACACATTTCAAAAAAATAGCGAAATCGGTCAAGCTGCTCTAAAGTTATGCGCTTAGCAATGGACAGAATTTCATTTTTAAATTTTATTTCTTTATTTATTTATTTATTTATTTATATGCGAACAATCCCGTAATAGAAAAGAATAATATGTCATTTCGCCTATAATTTCTATATTAATTTAAAATTAATAGAATATTATCGTGGGATTTAAAAAAAAAGCTTCATAAAAATATTAAGGCATCTAAAGTAAAGAGAATCTTCATTTAATTTTGTTTAATTTTGTCAATATATGACTCTGTCGGAAAACATCGTTCACAATCAACGCTTGTCGATCCCATTTTTAAAATCCCGATCGAGATAAAATTTAACACAAAAATATCTATATACGCAGAAGTCATGTCACATAATTTTTGGATAATCGGTCATAGCGGTCATTTCTGAAAAACTGTTTTTTCACTTATACTGGCTATAGAGTATTATATCATCGGACTTGAGCGACTATGCTTTCTGACTTGATTAATTTTCAAATTTATAAAATTATATATCCTTCTCCAAAAATTTAACATTATTCATTTTAATCTTTAAGCAAAATAACGAATTAATATTTAATTATTTATTTAAAATATTAAAATGACAACATATTTGCAAATGATTGCGCAAAAAATTAATGCAATTGTTTGTTCATATAACTTTTTTAGAAAAAAATACAAAAAAATATATTACTGATAAGTTTAGTTTAATAAAAATTCAAAATAGAATTTATATATTTAAATAAACTAACAAATGCACATATTTTTAATTTGTAAATCTATGTAAATCTACAACACATTAGCATATTTAATGAGCAATCAATAACAATCAATAACAAAAATTAATGAAATATTAAAATAAATTAACAGGTTTTAAACAGTGTGACAGTGAATTACACATACAATTGATATTAAATAACTACCAACATTATTGGTTAATATATGTAAATGTAATACGAAATGCAATTTATAATCGTACTTGTTGAATGTATAATTGACAAAAATAAAAATTAAGTTCAATATCATTCAAATCAAAAATATCATTATGTAATGCATCAATTAAATAGTTATAAGAATTAAATTTTTTAAACAATAAATAAAAATTTAATTTTTTTGTTTATGGAAGTTTAAATAAAATATCCTTAAAGAAACATTTCTTCCGAATTCAACGTAATTTGCATTTTCCCGTAATGATTTTTTTTTGATTTTGAAATATACTGTTTATTTTGCAGCCTTAAATATTATTAAAAAATCTTCCAGAAAATCAAATTCTGTAAAAAGTACAAAGAAATATGACATTCTGTATTCAAAAAAAATCTTTAAATTATGTAACCTATTGAATTTACATTTAAAGTAAAATGTTCATCAAATCACAATTATGGTTTCAATCATTCAATTATGGTTTTGTATGCTCAAGTCCATCATCAATTATTTCAGCCATTCTTAAGGAGAGCTAAAATTAAGATTTTTTGACTTGATGAATCCGTACTTGAATCAAGTATTTTGTACTCGGTATAAGAAAATACGTACTTACCCTACTATTGACATCGCTACGGATTGATTTAAGTACGGATTACTCAATTTTTTTTTTTTTTTTTTAGTGAATGATAATTCCTTATAAAGTCCTAATTTGTCTTTAACCGTAGTTCTTTTTAAGTTGTAGACAAATTTTACATGAGTGTAAATTAGACCTCCAAATTAGACTACGTCCGAGCCAGTCTTATGCCGGAAGTCATAATCTTAAATATAATGCCAGAAGATTATGTTTTGAATAAAGCAAATTTCATGTCAATTTAAAAAAAAAATATTTTTGTTTTATTCAATTACAAAATTCTATCTATACATCTAAAAAAACGCCCTCGATAAATATTTGGAACATAACCATGGTTTCCTGAATAAATTGGCAGAATTTGGAAGCATTATTCAGGCGTCAGTCAATTAAAGTAAATATGTATAAATCACTTAACAGCTAACAAAATGGCCGCCAATTAAAAAAGTATTGCGAACTTAAGCATATGTATTCTTAAAAAAAGTTTTTAAAGGGTGGTTAAATTGTAAGGGCCAATGTTGAATGTGAACTGCACCTAAACGCCAAGCTTTTTTCCGAATTTTATTTGACATTTCTCTATTTCAGACTTACTCAATTTGATCCACGGAGAGATACACAATCCAACAATGTGTTAAAGTTATCCAGACTTATTATGAAAATGGGCGTTCAAATCAATATGCATATCGTGCACTTCGTGATTTTTTTGGTCAATTTGATCTTCCAAATGTGCGTACAATCGCAAAAATCTTGGAAAAATTCGAGCAAACCGGGTCTGTAGAAGATGTGAGAACACCAGTACATGCTCGTACAGCTCGTACTGCAGATGAACATTATGCATAAAGACTTGCAGTTACACACTTACAAGGTGCAATTGGCTCAAGAACTAAAGCCTCTTGACCATTCCAAACGTCGTGAATGGGCAGAATGGTGGCAAGAAATGGCAACAGTGGATAATCAATTTTCGAAGAAAATCATCTTCAGTGATGAGGCACATTTTCACCTCAGTGGATTCGTCAATAAACAGAATTGCGAAAAACCAATGTACCCACAAAGAGTGACTGTTTGGTGCGGTCTATGGACTGGCGGCATCATCGGGCCGTATTTTTTCCAAAATGAGGCCGGTCAGGCAGTTACTGTGAATGGTGTTCGCTATCGTGAGATGATAACGAAGTTTTTATGGCCCGAATTGGAAGATATGGATGTGGACGATATGTGGTTTCAGCAGGACGGTGCCACTTGCCACACAGCTAACGAAACAATGGTTCTTTTGCGCAACAAATTCAATGTTATCAGTGTTATCTCACGTAATGGCGATGTCAATTGGCCGCCAAGATCATGTGATTTGACACCGTTGGACTTTTTTCTTTGGGGTTATTTGAAAGAAAAGGTGTACGTCAATAAGCCAGCAACAATTCAAGAGCTAAAAGATGAGATAATTCGGCACATTAACGGCATAGAACCTCCATTATGCCTCAGGGTCATCGAAAATTTGGACCATCGGATGGAGGTGTGCCGCCGTGGTCGCCGCGCCCATTTGGCCGATATTTTGTTCCATACATAATTGAGTAATACCAATATATCATAATAAAATAAAATTACAATAATTTCCTAAATAGTTTGTGTTTTATTCAAAATCAACATCGGCCCTTGAAATTTAACCACCCGTTATTTAATAAAAAATAAAGCGTTAAAGCACTTTCTTGCCCATAAAACTTCGAAACTGAAAATCGTTTATTGTTGAAACTGGATAATATAGTTTAACTAACACAGCAAATTTCAAGTCAAAAATTTAAAAAACTGCTCGATATTTGCAAAAAAAACAGAGCAGCGTTTGGCCAAATTTTGAATTTACAATTTTACATGCGTATGACTAGCAAATCATAATATAGCATATACAAGCTGCGCTCATGTAGAATTTTATTTAAATCTTATAAATACAAGACTTTTTTCCAATAAAATTTAATTTTGCCCCACGGTGTAGAGCTAGATTTAGCTTAAAAAATTGTGTTTTATGAGGTAAAAATCTAGTAACGTTTTTCATACACAGTGTGGCCCAAAATTACCGAATGGGTTTGAATTGCTTATAACTTTTTTATTATAATTTTTTTGTTTCTTTTCTCTTCAGTATTTTGTAAAGAAGACGTGCGGAATTTAAAATGAAGTGGTACTCAATTGAACAATGTGCCCAAATTGTTGAGCTTTATTTTTCAAATCAACGATCCATTCTTTTGACTCAGCGTGCATATCGTCGTTATTTTAATGTGCGGGTTGAACCGGTAAACCCCAATTTCGGGTGGACATTTGTATGGGGGCCAGGTGAAATAATGGATCGATTTTTACCAGTGGGTTAAAATTTCTGATCCATATAAAAGTTGCTTCGATATCGATATTTATTGGACATTTTTGTGGGTTTATTTGTTTTTTGGAAATGATTCTTATATGACAGGTATTGCAAATTATGGGCCGATCTTCTTAAATTTTGGAACAGTTATTTTCATGCATATGAGGATATTTCACGTCGAATTTCAACATAATAGCGGTATATTTAAGTTCTATATTAGAGCATACGGTTAAAAATGGACCGAAATTCACAAAATTTTGTGGGATGATTTTTGTATATATGTAAATGATGTGTGCAAAGTTTTGAGTCGGTACCGATATTTATACATTATATATAGGGATAAATGTCTTTTTCAGATGTGGTCCATGTATGGACGCTAGGACCAGTTCTGGGCCGACCACCATAAAATTTAGTACAACAATTTATTTGCCTATAAAGATTATTCATGTCAAATTTTAGCCGTTTAACATTATTTATATCTGTTTTATACAAATTTAAGTGAATTTTGGAAGCGGACTTTATATGGGGTCTATGGTTAAACATGAACCGATTTAAAAAAAATCGTTTTGCGATTTCTTTTTGCATAAAACTTATTTTTGCTGAATTTTGTCTTGATATTCCAATTTTATTTGCATTTGTGTATAATTGAGCAATAAAATGGACAAAAAAAATAACTCTGGTTAGCCTCAACCGATTTTGCTGATTTTCAATACCAGAGTTTCCTGCAAAATAAGAAATATTTTTCTGGAAATTTCGTTTAGTTAAGTTCTATAGTTTGGACGTGAGAGTGTTTTACAAAGACGGACAGTCGGACGGATAGACAGACAGACGGACATGGCTAAATCGACTTAGAATTTCATAAGGAGCAAGAAAATATATACTTTGTTGGGACTCAGATGAATATTAAAAAAGTTTCACACGGAATGACAAACGTAATATACCTTCATTCACCACTCTTGGTGGTGGAGGGTAGAAAAAGACGGTGCCACATGCCATACAGCATGCGAAATAATGGTCCAATTGAGAGGCGAGTTCGGTAAATAGTTTATTTCAAGCCGGTCAATTGGCCGCTTAGATCCTGCGTTTTAACGCCTTTAGACTATTTGTGGGGCTTTGTTAAGTTTCATATATATAGGGACAAGCTCTCAATGATTAACTTACTGAATGATAATATTGAATAATTTATTCGTGAGATACCGACCTATATGTTAGAGAGAGTAAGACAAAATTTGACCCAGCTAATACACCTAAAATGGCTCCCTCTTCGAATCGTTCCATTGTCACAAATAAAGATTTAATACTTCTCTATATTTATGTGTTTTAAATCAAATCCGAAAGCTCTTAAAAAATCACGCTTAACGAGCATATTTTATTGAAATAAATAAATATTGAGCAAATCATTTTTCATAATAATTTGCACAAATTACTAATTATAATTTTGATTTATAATTACACTCGCCTTTTTTATTTGTCTATACTTTTTGTATATTTCCCAAACAAACAAATAAAATCGCCTTCATTCAATCCAATGCGGCATATAATTCTGTTATATAATTTATACAAATTAGCAATAATTAATAATAATTTTTGTGGCATTCAGTAAAAGTGATTATGTAAATTTAATGATCAATTTGTTATAGAAATTTCGAATAAATAATGAAAACCAAGGAAAAAAATCCATGTAATTATATGCCTTTGAAATGCTATAACAAATAAAAATAATAAAATATAAAATTGTTGCAATATATTTGCAATTGAATAACTATAAGCCGAAAATTTAATTAACATATTTTAAATTATAATTTCGAAAATAATGAGTGCAAGTACAAACATTCATACGAACATACATGCAAATAAAAACGCATTTTTAGGTATATAGATTTCATTGTAAAACTAAAATTGTTCATTAAATATTTAGAGCAGGTATTTATTTAAAATCAGCTAAAGATTTAAAGCAAATATATCACTTTAATACACACTTTGTATAGAAAAATATTTTTGGAATGATTGAAGAAATATCTTTCTAAAGTCCTTTGGACAATTTTTGATAGGACCAATAGGTAAAAAGTTACACTCATTTTAAAAAAAACCCTGTCTGACCAAAATGTCCAACTTTGACCCCCTCTAACTCTGGCAGTTCTTGACTGATAGTGCAAATTTCATCCAAAACGAAACACATCGATTTTAAAAGTTGGTTCACTTGACACGAAATTTCCTCTATATCTATATATATAAAAATGAATGTACGTATGTATGTATGTAAAGTATGGACTCCAAAACGGCTGAACCGATTTTGATGAAATTTTCACAGCATGTTACTGTGACTCTGGAAGGAATAATAGGCTATATGAAGTTTCGATTGTACAAACGGGGGTGGCACCGCCCATATAACCCAAAAATTTAAATCGCCATATTTTGGACATTTTTTGACCTACGTCGATGATATTTCACATATATGGTATTGGCATAATTAGGAATACGTACCAGGAGAAAAGTGGTTGGTACCACGCCCACTGAACCGATCGTCATTAAATTTTCACAATAGGATATTCTTACGAAATAATAAGTTCTTAACTATATAAAGTTGTGAGTGGACAAAGGGGCGTGGCCTCGCCCATAAACCCTAAATTTGAAATCGTCATATCTTGGGCATTTTTTGACCAACGGCGGCAGTACTTGCTATACGAGTATATGTATTGGCATGAATAGAAATATGTACCAAAAGAAAAGTGGGCAGAGCACGCCCTGTTAATCGATCTTAAATTTTCAAAGAGTGCAGCTTTGATTCAGGAATACTTATTACATGATAATATTTTTGACCATGCACACTTCTTCACCGAATTTTTAATAAGAGTAATCTTTTTAAAAAATGTTGTGTGTGTAGTTTTTTAAGTTTTTATATTTTTATAAGTTTATAAACATTTCTTTTCGATAGCCAAATATGTAATGAATAATTTCTACAAAATTAAATATAATAAAATAATATGACTTAAGTTAACGATAAAGACTGGTTTTAGAAAATGTAACAAATAACGAATAAAACTAAGAATTAAGCATAAAAACTAGTAAAAGATAAATTTTGAAGATTATTAAATAAAGATAAAGTTATATAAAATATTTTGAAGAGAAAATAAAACAATATATAAATAAGTAATAAAGTAAGGATATTCAAATACATACTTATATTAATATGTAAGTAAAAGGCACCGGGTTCTACTATACCGAAATATTAATAACTATTAAATAAATAAATTTTGAAGAATTTTTGCTGTTTACACAAGTTTGAAGCATTTTGAATAGCAATTTTGAAGAAAATTTCAATCGTGTAAATCTGGCTTTAGTATCTTAAATATATCAAATACTTAAAGAAGAAAAAACTTCTAAAACGATACTTTTAAAATTCGCAATGAAAAGAAAATATAAAATTTATAATCTATTTACTATTTTTTAATTATTACATCCTACAGACAAAATATAAGCTTCGCGGAATTGGAATAAGGATAAATGTAAATCCATATCAATTTTATAATAAGGAATTAAATAACCTAAAAATAAAGTTCTTTGTAATGTGTAAATCCATCACAAATCGTTGTTCTTTATAAGTTTACAAGTTCAGCTTCAATCGTAGTTATTTGTGAAGTGCAAATCTCGCTTCCATCGTAATTCTTTATGAGGTACAAAATCTGCTTCAATCTTAGTTTTTTGTGCTGTTCAAATATATTAGTTAACTTCAATATTAGTTCTTTATAAGATACAGAATATATTTCAATGGTAGTTCTTTGTAAATCCAGCTTCATTCGTTGTTCTTTATAAGGCACGATCATAAATCGTTGGCCTTTATAAGTTTGCAAATTTAGCTTCAATCGTAGTTCTTTGTGTAGTGCATACCTAGCTTCAATCGTAATTCTTCAATATTAGTTCTTTGTCCTGTTCAAATACAGCTTTAATATTAGTTCTTTATAAGATACAAAATCTGCTTTAATCGTAGTTCTTTGAAAACACAAACACAGCTTACGGCGTTATTCTTTATAGGAATGAAATTCATCTTCAAATAGTTTTTTATAACCTAAATAATTCTAGCTTAACTCCAATCGTATCTCTTTATGAAATTATAAACTAAATAGTAACTCCAATGATTGATTCAATGGAAACTCTTTATGAAGCAAACAATAATTGAAGTCGTAGCTCCAATGACAGCTTCAACCGAAATTCTTCATGAGCCAAATTATAATATAATCCGTAGCACCAATAATAGCTTCAGTGATACCTCGTTGTGAGGCTAACAATAATTCAAATAACGTGGCTCCAATTATAACCTTTGGTAAGTCCAATGATGCCTTTAATTGTGCTAAACGACATATATTTTGTTTGTAGCTGTTTGAAAAATAAATTTGAAAAAATATAATTCGAAATTATTATCACGGCAAGGAGCAAAACACAATGCTTTATTTACATATATTAAATTGAAATAGAAAATAATTTTGTTAGGCCAAGTGCCTTATATATGAAATGTTATTAACAATTACTTTTTTTCCTACTCGTAACTGGCAACAAGGACACACCAGTAAACATACAGCCTGAAACGCAACAATAAATTTATAGCGACAATTTGGTTTAGAAATCAACAGCCTTGCTGGGCACGAAATCGCCTTGCTGGAATTTATTAAATTTTCTTGTCGGGTTTTCCACTTTGAAGTTATTTTGTGAAATATTTTCTTTAAGCAAAACTGCAATTGATTGAACATATTTACATTAGAGTGGCCCCAAAATATAGTTGCGGATGTTCCCGACTAGTATGAAAATTTGATTAATTTTAAGACTACGTTTCTCAATTTCTTTATCCTGGGGTCAATATTTGGTGAGCTGGAGCAAAGGATAAAAAGGTCCTTTTTAGAGGTTTTTTGATTTTTTTCATATTTATTCCAAAGGAACTGTATGTAAATTTGGTATCATATGAAAGGTATTTAAGAGGTAGTTTCTTTGGAAGAAATGAGAAAAAAATCAAAAAACATCTAAAAAGGACATTTTATCCTTTGATCCAGCTCACCAAATATTGACCCCAGGATAAAGAAATTGAGAAACGTAGTCTTAAAATTAATCAAATTTTCATATTAGTCGGGAACATCGATACCTTAATATTTCTCCAACCGGGGCACCCTAATGTACATATATATTATTGTGTTAAATTCCATAGTATACATTTAGGGGCCTAAATCTATATACGAGCTCTGATCAAAAAATAACCGTTATTTGCAAATTTCGTGAGTTACGTGTGTTCGATTTTCGCCTTTTTTCTGTTATGTTGGTACGCATATTAGTTATATATGTTGGTAATATCAGCCTTTTTGGATTGTCAGTTTGTTTTTGACAGATAAAAAGGTTAGTCGTGTTTTGGTGTGCTCTTCGATTTTGTACTATTCGAAAAAATGTATCAAAGAAACTATATTATTTTTTTTTTTAATAGATATAAATGCGCAAGGACATTTTAAATATTGACTGTGGCGTTTGGCGAGTCTACTATGAGCAGAACACAAGTTCAATTGTGGTGTAACCGGTAAATGTCGATGCTCGTCCTGGTCTTGAAGAAAATGACTTTAGATAATCGTCGATGTGTGCATATCGGTCGGGTTATGCCAAGCAATTTTTACGGATGTTTTAGGCATGAAACGAGCGGCAGCAAAAATTCTTCCAAAATGGCTAAATTTTGAACAAAAACAACGTTGCATTGGCATTGCTCAGGAGCTGTGACACATCCTCAACAACGATCAAGATTTCCTCGAAAAGGTAATAACTAGTGACGAATCATCAAAAACAAAACTGTAAAATTCCTCAACCACCGTATTCACGGGACTTGGACCCCGCTGACTTTTTCCTCTTCCCAAAACTGGCACCGATGAAAGGAAAACGTTTTGCTACGATTGAGGAGATACAAGAAAAATCGAAACAGGAGCTGTTGGCGATACCAAAAAGCGCGTTTCAGAAGTGTATTATATCTGAGGAGGATTACTTTGAAGGGGACAAGATAGTTATTGATGAATAAATAAATACTTTTTGAAAAAATTGAAAATAACGGTTAGTTTTTGATCAGACCTCATATATATAAATAAGTTGTCCTATGTTCGTGATTTTATAACTCGAGAGCCATTCAACCGATTTTCAAACGAGTACAAGCGTTGGAAAAGTCTACTTTCACTGGTGGTTTGTAAAAAAAAAAAACAACGAATAATTTCTACGAATATACGCGCACTTTTATGATGGTGTGTTTTCCCCATATAAAATATATTTTTTATGAGAATTACAGTTTGTCGGCTAGCTGCTAGCTGGCATTATTTGACTTATTTAATTTCTGTGTGGATGTTGATCGGCATTTAAGTTTACAGTGCGAGCATTGACTTTATTTAATTATTGATTTGTAATTAATTATTCAGTTAAAATTAAAATCTTGCATCAAAAAAAAAAAATCAAAAAATTATTCAACAATTCCGCGACGAAAACGTTCAGAATTTGGCCGACACACCACAGCAGTCATATACGTTTTAATAGATATAATCAGGATGAACAAGAGCGATTAGAAAGTAATGAATTATCAAGGCAACCAATACAACGATCAAGATCAAATCAAAATCAAAAACAAAGAGAAGAACGTATATTAATATATTTTTATTCAAATGAAAATTCTAACCAATTTGTTGAATATTAATTAAAGATTCAGGATCAGGTGTACCGTAAAATTTGTTCGTTATTGTCATTCGATAACCAGAGTATTCTACAAATTTATTTCATGGAAAATGGAGATGAAGAAGTTTATCAGCGTTATTCAATGAATCCGAAATTAAGCAAACCAATATTAATATCTGAATTGAAAACCACATTATTTACCTTAAAAGTTGCCATAAATCTATCACGAACAATGTGTTGTGCTCCAAATGATGTCATTTGAAAGTATTTATTTTGTTAAATTACATAGTATACATTTAAAGTTGGTCTAATAAATACGGCGTGAGTTTAACAATTTTCATACGAACGGAAGAAATTAAATTAATATTCAGAACAAATGTTTATTATATTGTATAAAATAGTCCATTTTTTTATTAAAAACACAGTTATTAAACTTTTTAAACGCTCTATTACAAATAATTTATTATGTTAAGTTTCTTAGTATAAATTTAGGGGCAGTATTGCATATTGGCAAAATAAATAAAGTTGTTATAATAAAATGGAATAAGTTAAACAATTTTCATATGAACTGAAAAAATTAAATATGCATTCTAAAAAAAATAGAAAACGTGAACCGTCAGTTTTAGATTATGTATAAAACAAGATGATGCCAAGTTTTATGTGTACAGAAAAACTTTTTTATTTAATGGTTATTTTACAATATATATTTTTCATTTTTAACTATACCTCAGAATGGAAACATCATTAACTAGAAATTACTAATTTAATAATAATACAATTAAGTCGTTAACCTATATTTATTGATAAACAAATTTAAATCCTAACTTTTTGAACAAATCACTTCAAATTCTGCAACAAATTCTATGTATTTCATAGCTGGCAACCGACTTTCTATTTAAAATTGTTAGTTAAACTGCAACAAAATATTTTATTTATGATATCGAACAGACGACATCTAATCTCATCCAATTCAATTTATTCAAAGTTTAAACTTTTTAAAGTAAATAAGTCATTTAGCGGCAGGCGCTATGATTAAGTTACTTTCCAGCTTAAGGCAGCGACAAAAAAGGTACAAAGTAAAATATAAATATAAAATATTAGTGTAGAAATTGTAAAAACATACAATTTACTACACGTACAATTTACAAGATTGCTTGTGTCTACAAACATGTTTTCTTTGCATGTAATATTTTGCAGGCTTTTCAAGTTGGCACCCTATAAATGTTTAAAGGAATGCCTACCTATGTTACAAGGTTGGTAGATATAGCACAAGTTAACACATTAATAGAATACCAAGATAGAGTAGCGTAGTAGAAGAAACTTGATATACTAAAGGTACGGTCACACTTGGCAAATATTTACTCAAAAACACGTAACCACTTATTTTAGCACAAATTTGTTTGACGTTGCAAGATCAAACAGCATCAAATAAAATAAAACCTAATATTTGTAATGTCTTGTACTAAATAAATGGAGTTTTTTAACTACATAAACGAGTTTAAATATATTTTATTTATTTGTTACGTATTTTTCTGCAAATATTTGCCAAGTGTGACTGTACCTTAAGCATCAATTTACTAATTACTGCAAGTCAAGCTAAAAATGGTGATCTTAAAAATAAAATTATATTAGATTTATTTTATTATTTTCCTTTGTTGTTATAAATGTACTTACATATATGTAGTTGTTGTACACAAATAGTTACAGGGTATTTGTTATTCGTACAATATTGTTCTTTATACATGCTTCTCTCTTACCATTTAATCTTACCTGTTCCTATATTTTTTAAGCTTAAAGGCATAATAATAGCAACAGCTATAAACGAATCAACCAAAACTTAAACACACTCAAAAACACATTGGGTAAGTAAGTTAGAGTAGGTACTAAGAAAACACTCTGTTATACTCATGCATTTACTACCTAAAATACATGGCGTATTACGAGAAAGTATGTTTGTAATCATGTTAGGAAAGTTAAATATTAACTTAACAAAATATGGCAATTGAACACGTTTTTAAGGATTTGTTAATGGGAACGAACCAACGACTGAACAAGCCCACATTTAGCAACCAGCAACAGAAAAAGCCACAAAAGACTTAAATACAATTTGGGACTGTGATTTAAAATTACTTGTTTATTGTATGATTTAATAACAATAGCACAGATATCTTCATATGCTTATATACAGTGTTGGAAAAAATAATAAAGACGACATTTATTGTTCAGTTTTTCGTAATTTTTATTTACATACATATATGTATGTATATAAAATTAAATAAAGTACTTGAGTAGGACTAGCAAAAAGCAATATAAAATTTATTGTATTCCATTAGTTCAAAATAAAAAAGTTGAATTCCAAAAAACAGCCTGGAAAAAATAATAGAAACGATTTAGTTTTTTTTATAATTTTTTAATTTTGTTACATAAATTACCTTCGTATTTCATATTGGTAGATGCTCCCTTCATTTTTATTACCTCCTTGCATCTGCGTTCAATAGATCCAACAAGTTTAGCACAGGTTTCCGGAGATAGGGAATACCACGCTTTCTTAATTGTTTGCCACAAATACTCTTTGTTTTTAGCCTTATGTGCCTCTATTTTGGGATTTAAGTTCGGAAATTCGGAAGGCTAATCTAGGACACGCCCATTATTCTCCAGAAACCATGTCTTGGCAAGTCTAGAGGAGTTCTTAGGGTCGTTATCCTGCATAAAAGTAAGTGACAGTTCTTCCTCAGCAAATGGTAACATTTAATTCTTAAGTATGTCTACGTAATCTACATTTTATCTTTTATCCAAAAAATTTGTCCGACCCCAAATGGTGGAACCGCCACCATGTTTGACATTTTACCGTCAGAGTCAAACAAATTTATCTTTGTTTCATCCGACCACAATAAACAACCGTTAGATTCTCTATCATTTTACAGTATCGACCAATAATATTGATCTTTTATGTGAATCATAAAACAAAATAAATAAGTTTAAGGTTTACGTCCCTATTATTTTTTCCAACACTGTATGTACGAGTATGTACATTAAACCTGATGTTGGTTGAGAGGACAATTTCATTGGTAACAATTTTTTGTAAAAATTATTAGACTTTGTTTTAACTTGATATTTATCATTTCCAACACTGCTAATTAAGCAAAGAAGCATATATTTTGATATATATATATATATACCCCTCTTAACTTGGACATCAGCAAGTGGAATAGAATATGCAGTTAGGAACACAAATAAGTACATGTTGCTAGTTTTAGCAGTTTTTATTGCATAAAAATAAAACTAACAAGTAAAAAAGTATAGTCGATCAAGCCTGACCATATAATACTCTACACCCAGTATATGTATAAAACCGATCATCCAAAAATTTAATGTCATGACTTCTGCGAATATAAATATTATTATGTTATACTTTATCTCGATATGATTTATGGTGGTTAAAGCGAATTACGGAGAGGGTCTTATTTAGGAGTTCTGACTAATTATGAGCCGACCATTTATAAAATTAGGTGTTATAATTTATGTATATGTATATAAAACTTATTTTTTTTGAATTTTATTTGGATACCAGCATTTTTAAGAGACCATATGGGAGATACGACTAGATATGGACCCGTCATCATAAAATTCCACCATATTATTTGTATGTATACGAAACATATTTGTGTTCAATATTATTTATATACCAACATTTTTAAGAGAGTTATCCACTTTAAAGTGATTTTCGGAAGTGGGGCTTATATGAGAGCTATGATCAATTAAGGACCGATCTTCACAGAATGCTTAGATGTGCTTAGGCTTTATTTACTACTCATTTGGGGTGAAATTTGTTTGTATACTTGCATATTTCAAACATTTATAATCGTTAAACTCCTATTTCGGAAGAACATTTGTATGTGGGTCAGGTGAAATAATGGACCGATTTTCACCAGCTTCAAGCCGTCTTTGGGGTCGACGGAATGTTACGTAAAAACTTTATTGAAATATCTTCAAAATTGCGACCTGTACTCTGCGCACAAGCCAGCCAGCCAGCCAGACGGATGTATATCGTTAAATCGACTGAGGAAGTGATTCTGAGTCGATCCTTATATTTATGGGCGTTACAAATATTAGCACAAATCCAATATACCCTCCCCAAGATTATGGTGTAGAAAATTAGAAAAAGTTTTTTGTCATTTATTTTATGTTTAATATCTAACAAAATAATTTATAAATCAAAAAAAAAAAAAAGTATTAAAATCTACGAAGAGAGACAAACGGAAATCAACCACATGTACACAATTCAGCACTATACAAAAACTTTAGGGAATGATAGTGTTTTTAATATTTAGTCCAAAGCCCGTTTTTTTCCTAAAACACTATTTACATGTTTTGTTATACTCTCCAGCAAATTTTCAATTAATTTAATTTAAATACTCTCACATTAGCGCTGCACACATTGCCAAAGCTCGTTTATAAGAATTTTCCCAACTGCCTCTTTACAATTAATCACAAATTCTAAATTGAGATCGGCAATTTTCGCTGGCCAATGTATCAATGTATTCTGTTCGCTAAGCCATTCTTTGACGATTTTGAAATGTGACTTCATCCACATTAAAGACGCTGTTATCTACAAAATCAGGAAGATGAGTTTGCAAAGTACGAGTTTCTCATTATTCCATTTATTCTTTGCAGTAGTAAGAATTGCCACCACTTAATGCCACCTCTTATCATGAAGTTCCTTCCAACGTGTTTCATTATTTTCTTTACATGGTGTCTTTGAATTCTTTGAGTTATTCGCCGCCATCAAAAATTTGGATTCGTTTGACTAGATTACATATTTCCAGTCATCTATTGTCCAGCTTCTGTGATATCTTGCAAACTTTAGCCATGTCTTACACACTTGTATATCGACAATGCAGATTTTATTCTTTTTATCTGCTGAGATGTAACTCATATCGCGAAGGACTCGTCTGCTGTCCTTCGATTAACGGTTTTGGTTTTTTACGAGCTTGTTTACGAGTAACTTTTTATCTAAAGTTTGGAAGATCACTTCATCAATTTTAGAGAGAAACTGTGCACTAATATTTTGTTAGTGTTTTATAACTATAATTACATTTGATGATAAACAAAGAAGAATATTATTATTATTATGCAATTTTATAGAATTTGCGGCACAGTTTCGCGTGGTTCGTACCTTAGTGATTTTTAAAAAGGGTGACTTTCGAACAACTGGCAAAAAAGTAAACTAATCACATGTTGTAATAAAATATTTTGTAAATTCTCCGGATTATTATGTCCAAACTAAAAGTGGCGGCCAGAAAAAAGTTTCTTAACGAGACAATCGTTAATTATAAACTATGCCAGCAATACAATGAAGAGTCTTGGTCAGACTATTAATTAATGTAAGATAAAAGTATCAAAATCAAACTCGACAAAAGCTATTGTTTGTACCAAGGCTATCACTCCGCCACAAAACTGCTAGACTTGAAATCTGACCGGAAACAGGTACGACGATAGTCTTTGTTAAAATTTTCACTATTTCAAAATATATTTGTTTAAGGTGATTTTTTCCGATGAGAAAAAAATTCAATATTCAACAGCTATTAGAGAGACCTAAGGAGGGAACCACGACATTTCTCAAAAAAGATTTCGAAGGCTGTTCTTTGAAAAATAAATTAGTGCCATTATTAAAAAAACTTGTAATGAAAAAAATTAATTAACCATCAAATGTTAATGTCAATACGAAAGCATGTATTACCTAAAAGAAGCTATTATAGATGCTTGGAGATGTCTGTAGAAATAAAGCTAAATCTGATGACTGATCGAATTTTTGAATTGATTCAAAAAAAGAAGGCCTAAAGTCTACAGTTTTTTATGAATATTGGCATTTTAAGTTATTTTTATTTCATTGTATTTATAGTTATGAAACACTAATTTATTTTTTTTTAATTTTTATTAGGTGAAATAAAAAATAATTATTTTTTTGTTAAATTTTATTAGTTTTTTGTTTGTAGTTTAAACTGTTTTAATTTTTCTTTAACTTTCAAAATTGAGAAAAGTTTTCTGTTTTTATAGTGGTGGACTTACTTTAAACTGTTAAGCTATTACTCGTGTAGAATAGCTAGTTTTTATCACTGCTAGATGGCTCGCGTCATTATTTATTATAACTTGTATTATAATTTAAATTTTAGTTAGATAATTTGCGAAAGGTGTTTACCACATGCAAATGTTTTTGTTAAGTCATAAACAAAGGAAACACCTACAAAATTAACTGTAAGCTTTTATATATTTGTGCAAATATTTGAAAAGACACACTTGTGTAAAAGTTTTCTTTGTACTAATTGCTTATTTACCGAAAATTTTTATTTTCCATTTTGTATTGCAAACAATTTTGTTTTGCATTTAACTTAAAATAAATGACCAAAAACATTTTTATATATACTTTATTAGTTTTATTTTGATTTAAAACACCTTCTAAGAAGTGCACATGACACAAACTGGTACTCACTTGTGCTCACCACTGTAAATATAGAGTCATAGATGTTGGATTTATATACCTATTCAAACAAATTCTGCCACAAATAATTAAACATATAATCAGATAAGATAAATACATTTTTTGGCTATGTCTAATATTCATAAATTTGAACATATTCATATCGGAATCAATTGATTTGTGTGTGTGCATTTTTTTTAAAGATTTTAATATTATTTTTATGTTGTATACATTTTATGTTTTGGTAAATATTTATTTTTAGAATTATTCTTGAGTTTTATTAAAACATAATCGTATAAAATTGGCTGCATCACTTGGGATATACTCGTACATATGTATGTTTATTCAATAAAAACAGTGGATAAAGATAAAAGATGAACAATGTATGTAAGCAAAAAAAAGTCTTTAAATATGTAAAAAGTATAAACAAATTATCTATACATTTGAATAATAGTATTTATTTATATTTGAATAAGTAAAATTTGTAACCTCGAATTTGAGTTATTTCAAACTTAAAGATCTGTTAATTAACATGCAATTGTTATACAAATTATAACTGCCATTTTAAATGACAACCACTTAAATCCTTTTCTTTAGTATAGTTTCGAAATGCAAAACATATTCGCTAGTGTGTGTATTGTTAACTTTATTTTTTCGCTGATTCAATTATATAACATTAAATTAACTAAAATAAAAAAACATTCACACACACACACACACAAACACAGTAGCTAAAAATATAAAATAAATACTTTATGAATGAAGAATGATAAAAAAAAACGAAAACGTTGGTGAGCTGAAAAATAAAATTAAATAATAAAGAAATTAATGGATGAGAGAGTGAGTACATTCACACAAAAGTACATGAATGAATGAATGAATAAACGAAAGCGTGCGTGAATGTATGCATAACCGGGTTTCAACAAGAACTTTGTTTTTCAACAGGGCCATATTGGAATAACATTAAAGTTTTCACATTACACTGATTGACATATATGTAAGTAGTAAAGTTTAATTGTTTACAATGAATACAATTTCGTTTGATAATTCCCTATAAAAATGGTAGATCTGTAAAAGCTATATTTCATAAAATTCTTATTATTTTTTTTATATTTAAAAGCCAACTTCTCATCTCAAAACCCTTTATATACAATCACACAAAGCACACATGCAAAAAAAAAAGTTGAAAATGAAATCAAAGAAAAATTGCGAAAAAAAAACGAGGTGTGTTGAATACTAAAAAAACACATGAAGCATGCATATTTATAGGAAGGAGTGCGTGCGAATGTACGAGTATGTGTGAATGTACTCGTACAGGAAACGAAGTGTTTATTTAACTGTATAAGTTAAATATGTTTGCATATGTATGTAACTATGTATGTATGCATGTATATATGTAAACTACATTTTTAAGCAGCATAAGAACGCACGAAAAAAATAAAAGATATGTAAAAAAAGCGAAAATAAAAAAAAACTTGCAATGAAAACTAAAAAATATATATAAATTATATAATAAAGTATTCTTCAACAACATAACAACAATAAACAAATGGAAAATATATTTAGTGAATCTACTGCATACCAACCACTTGTATTATTTATGTTTAATTTTATATAAAAAGTAAAATATTGAAAGGTTATGTTTTGTTCAAAATATACTTTATTTCAATCATTTGAAAAACTAGTGAGGCGACCAGTTGTAAATTAGATTGCAAAAAGCTCAGACGTTTTTTTTTCAATTTGCTTATTAACCCTTATGTGTGCAGCAAAAAAAACACCTTCTAATGCGCTGCAAGGTACCCTATAAAAATGGTATCTATATGAAAGTTAAGTAGAGAAAAACATTTTCGAACTAAATATATTGTTGGAGCGTAGTTAACAGATGTCATAAAATAATAAAACTAAAAGAGGAGTAGATCATATGGATAAACTATTCACCTACACGTGCAAACGAAGAACATATTGATGGCAGTTGTCACTATTTTGATTAATAAATATAATGAAGTTATAGATTATATTAAGAGCACTTCAAAGTACGAAAGCCACTACAGTCGTCGACATACAAATCAATTATATTTCGAACGTGGTCTTAACTTGGCAACATTATACCGGTTATATACTGAAAAATACTCTGATTGCGTATCGGAATCAAAATATAGAGATATATTTAGTACCCTAGATATTAAGTTCAAGAAACCTCAGCTTGATCTGTGTAATACATGCGAACTCTTTAAATCCAAAATAAGAAACTCTATCGACGAAGATGAAAAAAAAATTGCTTAAGTTAGAACAAAGAAAAGAAACATCATGACGATGCAGATTTTTCGTCTGAATACATGAAAAAAGATAAGGAACTGGCAATAAATTACGAATATATAAAAATGTTTACATTTGACTTACAACAATATCTTCCAACTACTTATTTACGTGCTGCTTTGTTTTTTTTCCAAGAGACCATTGTGAACTTTTAACTTAACCGAAAAAAGCCTTGTGCTATATATGGAACGAAACCATTGCAATGCTTGGTGCAAACGATACTGGGTCTTGCATATTTAACTGTCTGTTGGATTTACCAAATTCAGTTCGTCATATTGTTTTATATAGTGATTCCTGTCCTGGTCAGAATCGCAACTCATATCTTTGCGCAATGTTTGGGAAAGTTTTGGAAGATCACACAAGTATTCAACTTATTGATCATAAATTTCTTGTCGTGGGTCATACGCATCTTCAATGTGATACTGTACATGCACAAAGAAAAAAGAAAATATTTCTTCGGGTCTATTAAATATTCACACGATTGGACAAACTTAATATCGGCGACCAATAAAAATTATATTGTCCATGAATTAACACAAGAGGATTTCTTCGATTTTCTTGCACTACTAAAGGACAAATATACATGGAGGTCACATAGCATTTCAGGTAGAATTTTAAATACCTACATTCTTTTCAACACAATATTATTTTGTTAATCTTCTGATTTTTAGGTGAAAAGTTGGAGTGGAAAAATGTTCGATGGCTAAAATACGAAAACAGCAAGCCAGGAGTTTTGCAGTACAAATTTTCATTACAACCAAAAGAGTCATTTCAGATGCTAGATATAAACTCGCATCGCCGTAAAAAACCATCTGCCCAATTGGCCACAAGCTACAATTCCCCTTTGCCTGTATCACAAAATAAAAAGAAAGATTTGTTAGATAGGCTGCCATTAATTGGTACAAATTACCACAGGTGGAAGGTGATATCCCCATTGAAGTTCACCCAGACCTTGACGAAGATGAATATTGTCTAATTGAATTCAAGTATTTATGTTACATTAAATACATATAAAAATATTTTTTATAATAACCTATTTCTACTTTTTTTATTAGTTTCATTTCAACAAAAAAACTTGACTTGAGATAAGTGCAAAATATGAATCACGCTTTTGTTTAAAACAATTTTAACAAAAAAAAAAACTTGTGTAATGTAAGTTAATTTTTTTGTTGAAAACAATTTCGGCAACACATCCTATCTTTTTATTCTTAATTTTTCTGAAACTCTGTTGGCATTAGAATAGAATTATTGATATCTTCACTTTAATTTAGTATTTAAATTTAACACTAAGCTCTCACCTTTTCACTAAATATTTCAATATCAAAGTTGTTAAATATTTTAACAGTTTTTTTTCGTTCTCCTGTAGAATTACAGTTTTTGAAAGAGGTTGTTTTGTCAAAAGTCCACAGAAATGATGTTGTACACAAATATATCTAATATATATACAAATCATTTGGTAAAATTTTATGATGATCGGTCCATAATTATTCGTAGAAAATCACTTTAACGACCATAAATCTCTAAAAATGTTGATATTGCAATTTCAAAATAAGGTGTAGGGTATTGTATGGTCGGGCTCGACCGAATTTTATTTTCTAATTTGTTTTTAACTGTAGGTGTTTAAAGTTTTGCAGAAACCTATATTTTGATACGGTGCAGCTTAATCAAAAAAAAAGTTGATTTCGAATTTCAGAAGCGAATACACAATAAATATGGTTTTACAGTGGGAATAATTTTTCTCACTATATTACAAAGTCACTACATACATACATATATATTCCAATCAGGTTATAGCTGGCCACCTTTAGGAAATTGTTTTTTTTTTCACAAAATTCATACATGTTCATTTTAAGTACATAGTCACATATTTTAACATTTTATCCACTTAACGTTATTATATACACAAATATTCATACACGCACATACAAATCAAGCACTATTGCAACGTTGTAGTAGTAGTCATATAAACGAATTCTATATAAGGTTGAGTAAATGAAATTAACTGTAGAAAAGAAGAAAAAATTGTATTTTATTCGCATAAAAATAATAAAATTTTGCAGTTCTATGGAATAAAATAAAAAATAAATAAAATAGGTAAATGTAATAAATTTTGTGTATGCTTTATGCACAGTTCATAACAACAAGTAGATATGTATATAAACTTACACACTCATACATACAAGAGTATAAAACACACACACTCGCAACACTCACACTCATACGCATGTAATGAAAATTCCGACAAATACTTTTACACTCACTCCCCCAGAAAGAAAGATAATGTCATTTATAGTAAATGTAAAAATGAAGTTGTTATTCAATTTAATACCAATAAAGAAATATCAATTTTAAAATTAAAATTTTATCATTACAATATCTGTGTAAATAAATGCACTTTATATGTATGAGTGAAATGTGTAGTAAAAAATAAATATTATAAATAAATTAATAACAATTAAATGTAGCCAAATATATTCAATGATTGCCAATGATTTTTAAGAGAGTTGAGGGAAAAACATGTGTATTTTTTGCAACTATACTGTTTTGTGGATTTTATTGAAATTGTTTTAAATGGCTTAAATTTTCACATTAAGCTTTTTGTTTGCTGAAATGGTAGAGCGAAAAAAAGAGGTCATCCTACATCCATTCGTTAAACTACCTCCCTAAAATATTCAATCATTTATTTAAAACTTCTTGTTGGGTTTCTGTTTACTTCTTTTTTTTTTTTTTTGTCGTTGTAGTCGTTTCTGTTATGTTGCCTGCATTCAAATAGAGGGAGTTTAGTCTACCAATTTTTCACTTCATGCGCCAATTAATTTTGAACGTAAAGCGTCCGTCATATTAGGTTGGCAGTTAATTTGGTCGGAAAAAGTATTTAGAAATATTTTTGTATGATCACTTCCGTTGATTCTAAAGTCCATGTAACATTTTTGAATAAACTTGTCAACCAAGTTTTGGATGCCAGAAAATAAGGGAAAAGTCTAAAATATGTTTTACAGAAACCTTTTAATATGAACAGTTGAGTAGCCTAGAGAAAGGATTAGGTTTGTTTATAATAATGTAGTAAGTTCTTAAGCTCTTAAGAATGAGATTTTGCTTATAGGTAAAATTATTTAAGACAATGCACAGTGGGACAGAAACTAAATTCTTTGGAAATAAATCTAGCATTTCCAAACAGCTGCTACGATTTATAAAAACTTTACATAGACGGGTTGAAGTTATGAAGATAGATCCCACAAAACCACCAAGTGCGGTGCTATGAGGTCTCAAATTAAGGTAACTTGTGCATTTTATTTATAATAATAATAATAATAATAATAATAATAATAATAATAATAATAATAATAATAATAATAATAATAATATTTTTTTTTTTTATTGTTTAATTTTGTTCAATCCAGGTCCGATTTTTATAAAATATAGATCAAAATTGTTGACCATTTTAAAAAATAAAATTTCTCATTAGACGCAAAATATTACTATGTAAAAATGTCTTATACATGAGGATTTTACAATTAATTTAGATTAGTCGTTGATTAGCCAGTGCAGTCTCATATGGACATGATCAGACTGTGGAATATTCACGTTGCTAAGTTAAACAGATTTGCAATTTCTTTTACTAAGCGTAAACGTAACGTGTTTACTTTTGTTTCTTTTACACGTATTCTTCAGTTTTCTAGATGCCATACTTGAGTCGAAATGTCAGCTAAAATATAGCAAATATAGAAATGGTTAAATTTTCTCTCGTTTGTAAATCAGACGATATCAAGTAAATCCGAGAACACATATCTGTGGAACTCTAGCTCTGATTTCGTAGTGACAAAATGTCGAACAAATCGTCATATGTACATAAATTTATTTCCAGATCAAAATTCTTAATTATTCTTTTAAAAAAAGTTTGTCTCCACCCTACTATGCAAAGTCCCTACACAATCACACTTAAATATCTACTTCATTCATGCATTCATGTATCGACATTGCTACCAAAAAAAAAAAAACAGCATCTACAACGAGGACGAAAAAAAAACTTTATTATGCAGTTTGTTTATTACTTTGTTCAGTTCTGTGCTGTTTTGTGCTCTTTTTTGTTTTTATTTCTTCTCTGTTAATTTTTATTAACATTTTTAAATTTTTTTTTCTGTATTCTCTGCTGATACATTTTTTATCTTAACTCAAGTATATTTGCATGTTGCTCAAATAACATTTAACAAAAATGGTGAAAAAAAAGAAAACAAACAAAATGTTTTAATCTAAAAAAAGTATGTATATAAAATTAAAACAAATACAACTAAATAAAATAAAAAAACTAACAAATTTGCTGACATTTAACAAGTTTTCAGTTCTGTTTATAAAATGAAATAAATTTCAATTTTATTTTTTTGTATGCTGCTTGTATACGGTTTCAATATTCGTTGCACAAGTAAATTATCTGTACGGAAATGAAAATATATTTTAACATTTTGATTTGTATGCAATAGTAGATTTAATTTGATAAAATATTAATAATTATCAAAGTTTATAATCGATCGATATGGGTGAAATTAAATCTAATAATACACATACATATGTACATATAAATTTCTCAAATATCATTGTAACTAAAACAAGTAAGAAAGTATATTCACTCAAGCCCGACCAGGGTGCCGCGATAGAGTAGGCGATAGTGTGTCGCACTATCAGTCAGAAGGTTGCGGGATCGATTGCCGCCAAAGACTCTGGGTGTTTTCTGCAGATAAAGCAAAAAGCTTCGCAGTTTGTGTTTGTAATTTATATAAAAAAAAATGCTCCGAATATAAAAAAGGCACACAAGTTAAACAGTTTTTCATAAATGGGCGGTATATGGGAGATATTACCTATTATGGACCGATCATCTAAAAATTTAGTGCCATGACTTCGGTGAATATAAGTATTATGAATGTTATACTTTATCTCGACATAAATAGTTTTAAAAGACTTATGGAGGTTAAAGTGAATTACGGAAAGGGTGTCATCATTTATGTTCATATGAAACTCCTTTTTGTTAAATTTTATTCGGATAACAACATTTTGAAGAGATTTATAGTCGTTAAAGTGATTTTCTGAAGTGGTCCTTATATAGGAGCTACGACTAATTATGGACCGATCATCATAAAATTCTACCATATTATATGTATATGTTCGAAACATATTTGTCTTCAATATTATTTGGATACCAACATTTTTAAAAGAGTTATGCTATTTAAAGTGATTTTCGGAAGTGGTTCTTATATTGGAGCTACTCCTAATTATGGACCGATAATTATAAAATTTGTAGATGTGATTTTTTTTTTCGTGGACCAGCACTCAGGGGATGACCCCTACTTATGCAATGCATTGTGTTGGAACTAGTCAAATAGGTTATGGGAGGGAGCTAGACCTAGTGTTTTTTAACATTTGACTTGAATTTTCCAATATTGAAAGTGGCAGGGAATACTTCTGCTGGTAGTTTGTTCCACATACGGACAGTACGGCTAAAGAACGAATTTAGCGATTCACTGTCCAGTCGACCACAAATGGATGAGCCCTGACTGAAGAACGTGTATTACGTAAAAAACTGCGCGTTTCAGGAACAAGTTTCCTGATTTCAGCAGAACACATACCATTATAGTATCGATAGAACAGTGAAACACAACCCACATAGCGACGATGCTCCAATGAATCAATAGAGTTGGATACCCTACTGTCACCGATAAGCATCTTCCCCCTCTCCTGTACGCGGTCGAGTAACTTCAAAATAGACTTCGAAGCACCGGCCCATACATGAGAGTTGTATTCCATTTTCGGTCGAATATAGGTGGTGTAAATAGTAAGAAGATCAGATGGAGTGAAGTATTTTCTACACCGTTTTAAATAACCAAGGCACTTGAGCGCTTCGACACTTGAAAAATGTGTTTGGTCCAGCGGACATCACACTGGATTCTCATGCCTAGAACGTCAAGAGCGTCTGATTCCTTAATATTTACACCGCCCATAAAAACAGATGAAGCAACATTATCTGTTGTGCGTTTGTGCGTTAATAAACAACACTGAGTCTTACGTGCGTTAAAATCGACTCTATTCGCACAACCCCATTCCGAGATTGTTTCAAGATCTCGGTTCAGCGTATCATTCATAATTTGTCTCATTTCCCCAATCTCCACCCGTAGAGCGTCCTCTACGGAAGCCGTACTGGCGGCCGCTAAGTAAATTGTTGGACTCTAGATATTTTACAAGATGGTAATTTACCATACTTTCCATGACTTTGGAAAGTGCAGAACAGATTGCAATTGGGCGATAATTTTCAGGGTTTGTAGCCTCTGCCTTTTTAGGAATTTTGACAATTAACTTATGAACATTAAAACGATTCATAGAAAGATTAGATTTACCATAAGATCTTCAATAGTTTGACTGTCAGAACTAGCAAACTTTTTAAGTTGTTCTCATTTGCATCATTAACAATTAAGAAGCCGTTCTTATTACTTTATCCAACACTGTTTGTAACTTTTGTGCTAAAGTCCAATAGTATTAAAGCATTTGCAGTTTGGCAACATCACTACTAACACTCGTACTATTTTAATCAAAAATTTTAGCTATATTTTAGGGAGAGTGTAAGAAATGCATTAGGATTTTTTAGTTTTAAATTGCAGTTCTCTAAATTTCTAGGCTTTTCAATGCAGATCAAAACTTTTAGGATGTTTTTTAACTGCTGAACTTAAATTAACTAAAAACTAAATGAAGCAATCTGACTTAAAATAAAATGAAAAACACGAACGTAAATTCATTCCATCCATCATATTCATACATTAATAAAATAATATTTGTACCTTTTAGCTGTAAATAAATACAAAAAAATATTTATTAAAATATATTTTTTTTACCTTTTTGTTCACATTAAATTTTCTAGTTACAGAATACAGAATTTCCAGTCATAAGTACAGAGAAGAGCAGAATTATTTAGAGAATTTCTTAAAATATATTTGCTGTCTCTTATTAGTAAAGTAATGGAGCTATTTTCAAAAACTGTAATGGGTTAGTAGGGAATAAACCATAATTGCACCCAGCTTCAATCAGTTAAACAATAAAATTTAAAGTTTTGTTTTACTATAGTTCTTGACAATAACAAATGTTAGCGATTTGGAAAAAGTCAGCGCAACGGAGGTTAATCGAAATGTTGTACTGCCAATAATGCGATCCATCAACACAATTTTAGTTTAGTTTTATTATCCTTATTTAATAAATGAAAACTTTTCCTCTTGCGAGTATTAATTGTAAAAAAAAATTTTAAAAAACCAGAAGTAAACTTCGAATAAATTTTTTAAAAAATCCTTATTGAATGTTAATAAATAAGCATACATTTTTGATTCAAATGTATTAATTGAATTCCTATTTCGGTTATACAAATATTAAAACATTTATGTGACTTGATTTTATGTGAACAATTTTGGTCACATAAATATCGCTTAATTTCCCTATTCTTTTCTGTGTGCCCTAATTAATTATGTCAACTTATTGAAATATGTAATTGCCATTACCATAATTCTACTAAGTGACGTAAGGTACAATCACATTTGGCAAATATTTACTCAAAAAAGCGTAACCACTTGTTTTAGCAAAAATATGTTTAACGTTGTTTACTCTTGCAAGAGTTGTGCAAGATCAAACTGTATCAAATAAAATAAAACTAAATATTTGTTGTGCTTTGGCCTTTTTAAATATATTTTATATAGTGGTGATGTCTTATTCGGCAAATATTTGCCAAAAAATGTATGCGTTCCTATCAAACCCCTGATCATTCTTTGCAGACAGTTTTAATTAAAAGAATACCTTAATTACTAAAATATTATTTATCAATTTACATTCACAAAATGATATTTTATATTGCATATTTTATGCAAATGCTAATATTCTGCTCTACACTGTGCTTTGGCTGTGCACTTTAGTAAATGTTAAAAGCTTAATGAATTTTTTGTTTTTAGCTAAATCTAATAAATGCATCAGTGCTTTAGCATTTTTTATTTCGTTATTTTCATATTTGTGCCATTTTTCTGCTGAACAAATTTATAGTAAATAAAAGTAGGAAAGTATAGTCGGTCAAGCCCGACCATATAATACCCTATACCCAGTATATGTATGAAACAGTTTTTCAGAAATTGGCGTTGTATGGGATATATAACCTATTGTGGACCGATCATCGAAAAATTTAGTGTCATGATGTCTGTGAATATACTATACTTTTAAATGATTTATGGAGGTTAAAGTGAATTAGGGTCTTCTATGGGAGCTACGATTAATTATGGACCGATCATAATAAAATTGTACCGTATTATTTGTATATATATGAAATATATTTGCGTAAAATATTATTTGGATGACAACATTTTTGAGAGAGTTGTTCTCTTTAAAGTGATTTTCGGAAGTGGGTCTTATATGGGAGCTACGAGTACTTATGGACCGATCTGCACAAAATTCGTCGATGTGATTTGGCTTTATTTACCACTCATTTGTGATAAAATTTGTTTGGATACTTGTATAATTTAAGCATTTAAGATCAGTAAACCCTAATTTCGGGAGGACATTTGTTTGGGGGCCAGGTGAAATAATGGACCGATTTCCATCAGTTTCAACCCCATTCATCCTTGGGCCGAAAAAATATTACGTACCAATTTTTATCGAAATATCTGCAAAATTGCGATCTGTAGTCTGCGCACAGGCTTACTGATTCTGAGTCGGTCGGTATACTTTAAGGTGGGTGTTGGACCAATATTTCTGGGCGTTACAGACATCAGCACAAATCCAATATACCCTACCCACTATGGTGGTATAGGGTATAATAAAGAACACTAAATACAGATTATAGGAAAACTACAGTCAGTTTAAAGTGAGGCTGGTAATTTAAAAGGGAGCAACATATATTAAAAAAAAAACCTGCACAAGCTATTTTGTGATTCTGTGTATTCTGTGTAACACTTTTAAATATTCAGCTAAGCCCATATAAAGTCTTGATACTAATTTGGTAATATTTAAGAACAAATTAAAATTTATTTTCTCAAATCTCTAACATATTTTTATTGTCCAGAACTATACTCATAGTTAAACAGGTAACCCTCTATAACATATAATAGACTACAGGCAATACACTGGTCATCTCTTATTAACAGCCTTAGTAACAGTTACTATACTATATGACGACATTATTTCTTATTCTGAAAACGAATCAACACCTTCCAGTTTCAATATTCCAAATTCAATAAGTCCAACCGAAAACCGACAAAAGCCTGAAAAAGGACATTGCAGTGGAAAAAGATGAACCTTAACCTCAATGCACAGCAGCTTACTTTCACTGGTAACGATTTGTTGAGTTCTGATATATTAGATCTCGAAAATTTCTGAAGACACAAGTCTGTATTTGAAACAAAAAGCTACCAACAATAATTTTAATGTATGTATCTTAATTGGAAATCCAAAAATTTATACATATATGTATATATTTATACATAATGTCACTGATTCAACTGCCGACAGTAACCAACCATTGCAGTTCCGTTCTTGGTACTCCGCTTCTCCAACAGACTATGATCGCTCATAAATTTGAAAAGACAGTAAGACAGTATCTGCACTTCAATGACAACAGCAAATGTCTTCCAAGAAACTATTCCGACTCTGACAGAATCTTGAAAATTCGTCCCGTAATTGATGCTTTATATGCAAAATATTCAAAAGTTTCACTAGAACCACGACTTTGTGTAGGTGGGTAAATATGTTTCACAAAAGCGCAAATTACGTTGAAAATATATAAAAATTTTGATGATATTTTTTATATCTTTATGAAGTTTTTTTTTAGCATTTTAACCTATTGTTGCTTATAAGTTACAATCCCTTTTAATGAAACAAATTTTAAAATTTAAAGTTTTATTATTCATCAGAATCTATTTGTTATTTGAAGTTCTTGAGTTGGGTTAACAAAGAAAAGCGTTCTATTCTGACTAAATGTGAAAACTACTTGCCAAACCATTGTCTTTTTGCTAAAATTATCCATTTTTATTTAAATCAATGCTGGAATGTCGTTATAGGATTTTCCATTAAATCTAGAGCTTGGATACAACCTTTTGGTAATCATGGACTTGCTGATGGATTTTAATATTACAACCCCGAAGATGAAGATATGATGATATTTTCATATCATCCACTATGAGGTTTAGGCGGAACTAAAGGCCTTGTCCAGCCAAGCGCTTAACTCTATTGAGGAGCAGTAAGGGGGCCCTATGTAGTCTAGTGAATCAATACATTATTATGTTATGCTATGGTCGCGGACAAATTTGCAAGACAAATCTCTGAGCTAAGTTTAAAAATTAAGAAAATGAACGTAAAACAAAAAATATGTTACTATTCTAGGGTAATATCAGAGTCACTTAAGTGTTACCAACTATTCACAGGATAACAGAATGGACTTTAAAGGATATTCATGTTCATGATGAAAAAGCCTAAAATTGGTAAATGCGATAATGGAACTGTGGTCTTTTGTAGGACGTTCATGGGCATCTAGGAGATTGAGAGGATGTATATATTATCTGTCACTTCCCTAAACTGCAAATTGATTAAAATACTTGGAAGGCGATTCTACAAAGAAATAAAACATATGACTGGTTGTAAACTATGTGTGGTATGATCTACTGCATTATATTAGGCTTCATGTCATTTTCATCTTGATTTTTTGTTATTCCCGAAGGTAATAGAAAACAATACACTTAGGGACCTACAATTGGTTGTGTATACCCCGTATACACAACAACACTATATTGAAAATATAGTACCACCCTAA
Source organism: Bellardia bayeri (assembly GCA_950370525.1). Classification (NCBI taxonomy): domain Eukaryota; kingdom Metazoa; phylum Arthropoda; class Insecta; order Diptera; family Calliphoridae; genus Bellardia; species Bellardia bayeri. Next base: position 33,433,503 of record OX493264.1, on the reverse strand, counting down.
TCTTTTAGCGTTCATACATTTACTATCGACAAGTTTTTCTTTAAAAAATGCATAACAACTTCACAATAAAAAATCATTTCACCGTATCACATTTTTTTTATACATATATGTAGGTACAATCTAAATAAAAGTCACAAACAATGTGGTTTCATATAATATGAACATTAGAGGGCCCCGTTTGTTTAAACAAAAACCTAGTCAATGTTTAATTTATAACAAAACAAAAATTCTCGAAAATTGTTTGTCCTAGCACTAAGCGTAGGTGAGCTGGATCACAGGATAAATATTGTTTATCGTACAAGAAATCTCTTAGTGCTAGGAAACTGAAAATTTTAATGTAAATTGCACTACATTTTTTGGACTCCCCTAATTTACATGTATTTGTGCCAGATGAAGATTATTACATAGTTTTTAGTCATCAGCGAACGAGAAATTTGAAATTCTCAAATAAAAAATTCTACCAAGCAACTCAGAATTACTTACCAGAGTCCACGTAGCGACATCCTTTCGATCATCTGACTATAGATATAAAAATTTTATGTTTTTGAGGCGTTTAATAAATAGGAGAATTTACATTATTTCAAAACTAAGCCCAATACTCTTATGATCACCAGCAAAATATTTTTGCATAGTCAAGAAAATATTTTTTCGGTTACAAACGCATATTGTAAGGTAGTATAGGTAGTACCTAAAACACTGCAAATACTAGTTTCGAATTAGAACTTTTTGTACGTAAATATTTTGCAGCCCTTAAACAAACTCCCAATTAACAATTTAACCCTTAAGCAAACAACAAATTGTGTTCACATAAGCGAACCCCAGGGCCTAGCTGGGACTTTTTATAATTTGTATGGCTTTAAATTAAAAATCTTCAATTTAATTATCAATTTCTAACTCGTTCCCAATATCAGAAGCAATGTCTTGATTTCCATCAACCTCATTCTGAATTTCGTTTTCTATATCATTGGCAATTGCCTCTGCCAATCTGTCATAATATAGGGTCAGATTTTGAAACTGTTTCCATTTAGTACTCATTGTAACACTATAAACACTTGTTAACTGCCAACACAAAAATAAAAAAACTAATTTCTGAAACGTACATTGATTCTGCTTTTTATACAAAACACAAAATATATAGTTATAAATCGGTTTAATCTCATTCTCTTTTGTTTTGATTTAATTTGCTGCATTTTCTACATAATAGGACCCTGGTGTTACAAACATGTTGAGAGTAATTACCACGCCTAGAGATAAAAAATTTTAAGTTTTTTTTAATTTTTTTTTTTTTTGTACAAAACACCTCTATTGAGGAATTCATAAAAAGTTAAGTGGCTCCGCCTAAGTTATCTAAGTAAAAAACTATAAAAATGTTCAAAAATGCCTGGCCAGGCCCTGGTGTTCGCTTAAGGGTTAAGGTTTATCTGCAATTATATTGCTAAACAACTGCAAATTTATTACAATCTAGAATTGTTAAATGTAAAAGCACTACACATTATTCATACAATAAATAATGAAGTAATTTTATGTAAGTTAACAAACAATTTTGTTTTTGCTTTGTTAAAATATTTCGTCATTCTTTTTGTAGCCAACTTTAAATCCACAATTGCGGCTCATGTTTCAGGTATTTCTAATTATAATTATAAGCAAAATTAAAAATTGTCAAATAAGCGAATTATTAACATTATAGATAAAGTCGTAGTCAAGTACTCGAAGAATAAAACATAAAGTGTTTTAATTTGTATAAACTTTTGAACAATTAATAAATAGGTAAAACTCAGCCTGCGAAAAATTGTACTCACCACATCCGTGTATGAAATGATTCAAAACGTTGTTAATATAGGATGATCCATGTACACCTAACTGCCATTATTCATCTTATTTTTCAGCTGGGCGTTCAGAATCAAATTAAGTAAAGTAAGTGCGCTTTCACACTCTTCAATTCTGACTCGCCAAGTGTGAGGCATTGTACCATTGCCATTGAAAACAAAAGTTTATGAATATTGTCTAAGTAGCTATGAAATTAAAAGCATACAAAATGTTAGAAATTTACATTTGAAGAATTGAAAGTGAGTGAACTGAATTTATTAATTTTAAAAAAGAATATTATATTTATATGTATAAAGGAAGACTAGAAAAAAAATCAAGAAGAAAAGGTTCTGCCAAGGGGTTTATAAAGGACATTATTATTTTAACTTAATTACGGAATTTTATAATTTTTATGGTAAGATCAAATTTATAGGGAAATATGTAGTTTTCGTGTAAATTCATATTACAAAGAAAATTTTTCTTTCGATTTCAAAAATTTGTTCTCCAAAATACCTTTGTTCCAGTTTGGAACAAAGGATAAACATCAAGAGTCAAAAATCAAAATATATTAAAAGTTCTGCAAGATAAATATTTATAATTGTATGACGCTATAATCTAAAATTACTTCCAGTAACTCTAAATATTCTTTTATGTCGTTCTTCAACAAGAAAATTCCCTAAACCGTGACCGTAACTATAACAAAAGGCCATCATAAGAGTGCTTTTTAAACTAAATTTGTCTATCAATTATCTGATATTTCTTAATTTAACCATTATCTAAAATATTATAATCCTTAAACTAATTTCTTTAACTAACTATTAACTAAAGTAAAAACTGTATTCTTAAATTAACGAACCAGTTTTAATACTAACTGCTAACTAAAAAACTAATGTTTACTTAATTAACTACTTAAAACGTAACATCTTTAAAATTTAAAACTATTATCAAAATATGTAAACTTTGATCTCATTAATTTTTAATTTACATTATTTATGGCATGTTTCTAGATAACTAGTGTATTCTCATGCGAACGAGTGGTAACCGAACGAGTACGTAAACAAATGAGTTTCTATAATATACTCGTCTGACTTACGTTAGTTCCCTTGGTAATATTGAGTTGTTATATTGCATTATTGCCAAACTATTTAATTAGATATTCAGCCTTATTACGGTTCTCGTATTCGAGCTTTAAAAATCTCGTTTGTACACTATGGTACTACGATTCTCGAAAGCCATAAAAATACACGCCTTTTTATAATTCTTTTACAATTTGTTGTACTACAATTCTCGAATTCGAATGTCAAAAGCTCAAAAAATAGTCATGGATTTTATTTCATTCGACAAAAAAGAAAATCTAATTAATTAATATAATAATAAATAAATAAATAAAAGTTATGAAATCATCAAAAGAGTAACCTCCTTATTCAAAAATGATTATTAAATTTAACAAACGCTTATTAAGACAGATTTGCATATAAAATTTTGCTTAATAAACGTTTGTTAAATTTAATAATCGTTTTTGAATAAGGGGGTAAGTATTTTTATTGATAATCTGTTAATAAACTGTTTTTATCTAATGAAAATAATTTTAGATTGAAAATAACCACACGGAAGCAGTTCGAAAAAATGGTGGAGTTGCTCGAATCAAAGCCAGAATTGGCGCAATCATATCACAGTGGCCTACACAAAGTGGATACAAAGGCAGAATGGGTAGAAATATCGAATAAGCTTAACACATTAGGACCACCTTCACGTACAGGGCCTCAATGGATGAAAGTATGGGCCGACTATAAGTGTAATTTAAAAAAAAAAACTTATTCAAAACAAAGCTAAATGTCGAGCAACGAGTGGAGGTTCAAACAGCCAAAATATGTATGCTAACACCGATAGAAGAAGCTGCTTCATCTTTGTTGCAATTGAACAGTATTATAAGTCCCGATGGCGAGGAAATAGGTATTAATTCTTCTAAAGATTTGGGAAATATTTCTGTTGAAATTAATGAAAGTGACGAAATATGTGGCCCAAGTACGTCAAGAAATATTCGAAGAAAAACTACCAAAAACGTTTCCGCTAAACAAGATATAATCGAACAACAGTTGATAGTTCAAACAAACTTATATAATGAGGTGAAAGATTCTCTAAAACAAATTGAAAGATATGCTCGCAAACAACATAAAATACAGGAGGAAAATCTTAGCCTTTATAAAGGTGAACTAAAAGTAAATAAAGAAAAGTATGAAGAAAATTAAGAAAAAGAACGAATACAGAAGTTTAATGCTACAATTGAGAACAGATGAAATCGACATTAAAAAACAAAGAATTGAACTGGAGGAATACAAAAGTCGTTTTAACCAGTAGGTTTTACATTTTTTAAATATTTACTATTTTCAAAAACAAATGACATATGTAAGAAATTTTAGTATTGATTTTTATATTAAACTATTTTATCTTTTTTATGTAATTTTTAGTATATTCTAATATTTAATACATAAATTTTATGTACCTATAATCGATGAAACTTTTAACTTTTTTTAACGGAAGATTATTTTTAAATGAAATGCAATTTTAGTTATTTTAGACACAATACAAAATAAATTAATAAATTTAAATTTAATTTAATAAATTTAAAACTTTCATAAATCAGAAATGTATTTTTATATTTAAATATTAACAGTTCATAGACTGCATTATTTTTATTCTAATATATGAAGCTGTTAAATATTCAGTTGTTTCAAAATTAAAACTTTGTCCAATATCATTTTCAATATCTATTTCTGGGAGATCCAGTTTTTAATAAATACAAATATTGTGTAAGGCTGCACAAACATTTGTAATTTTTGCTGCTATACTTGGTGGGTAGTGTAACTGTCTGGCTCCTAATATGCACCGAAACCTATTTTTGAGTACGCCTATTGTACGCTCTACAACATTTCTGGTTTGGGAGTGTATATGATTAAATCGGCTTTTTGGAGTACCCAGTCCTGCTGATCTAAATGGTGTTATTAAGAATGGCTCCATAGTATAGCCTGCATCACCTTTAAAAAAATATGCATAAATTCTTTGTTTTATTATTTTACTCAAATAGTATATTGGTATTACCTAATATCCACTCAATTTTATCGCCATTATTATAATTGCTTTTTAGAAACTGCTTTAATTCGCTTGCGTTCCATATCAATGAATCGTGAGCTGATCCTGGATAGTGAGATGATACATATCTGATTTGCATCTTATGATCACAAACCTGTAACAAATTTTGTAAATATAACTATTCTTTAACATAATTTAAATTTAATACACACCACTGTTGCATTTAGACTGTAAAAACCTTTTCTGTTGTAATACTTAAAACGTTCCTGAGTTCTAGGCGCTAAAATTTTAATGTGTGTGCTATCAATGCCACCTATGACACCGGGGAAACCAGTTTTATTATAGAAATGTTCCTTAATTTAAAATTTTTAATTTTCACTCATCTGAAAAAAAAAATTCACAATGACACTAGTGTTATAGAACCCCAAAACTAATTTTTGTACTCATTTGGGCGAAAAATTTGAGTCACTCGTTATTTAGAATCATGCCATTAGAATTGTAATTGTATTTTTTTTTTAAACATAATCAATTTAGTAGTTTATATTTGAGTGAAAATTATATTTATATACACTAAATAGTTTATAAATCTTCGATCATAATATTTTAAAGACATCCTCGAACTTCAGGCCTGAATTCATCGTGCAACATTAAAAATTGGTGAGTGTTAAAACTTAAAAAATTGAAATTTTCACTCTTTTAATATACAAAACAACCCCTATTTGTAAAGGGTGGTTAAATTGTAAGGGCCGATATTGAATATGAACCACACCTAAACGCCAAGCTTTTTTCCGAATTTTATTTGACATTTCTCTATTTCAGACTTGCTCAATTTGAACCATTGAAAGATACACAATCCAACAACGTGTTAAAGTTATCCAGACTTATTATGAAAATGGGCGTTCAAATCTAAATGCATATCGTGCACTTCGTGATTTTTTTGGTCAATTTGATCGTCAAAATGTGCGTACAATCGCAAAAATCGTGGAAAAATTCGAGCAAACCGGGTCTGTAGAAGATATGAAGAGCCGTCCACCTCAACTCGTCGTCGTGCCCAACAATTGCACCTCTCACGCTGTTCGTTGATGAACATTATGCATAAAGACTTGCATTTACACGCTTACAAGGTGCAATTGGCTCAAGAACTAAAGCCTCTTGACCATTCCAAACGTCGTGAATGGGCAGAATGGTGGCAAGAAATGGCAACAGTGGATGATCAATTTTCGAAGAAAATCATCTTCAGTGATGAGGCATATTTTCACCTCAGTGGATTCGTCAATAAACAGAATTGCCGCATTTGGGCGAATGAGAATCCAAGAGTGATTGTCGAAAAACCAATGCACCCACAAAGAGTGACTGTTTGGTGCGGTTTATGGGCTGGCGCGTTCATCGGGCCGTATTTTTTCCAAAATGAGGCCGGTCAGGCAGTTACTGTGAATGGTGTTCGCTATCGTGAGATGATAACGAACTTTTTATGGCCCGAATTGGAAGATATGGATGTGGACGATATGTGGTTTCAGCAGGACGGTGCCACTTGCCACACAGCTAACGAAAAAATGGCTCTTTTGCGCAACAAATTCAATGGCCGTGTTATCTCACGTAATGGCGATGTCAATTGGAAGCCAAGATCATGTGATTTGACACCGTTGGACTTTTTTCTTTGGGGTTATTTGAAAGAAAAGGTGTACGTCGATAAGCCAGCAACAATTCAAGAGCTAAAGGATGAGATAATTCGGCACATTAACGGCATAGAACCTCCATTATGCCTCAAGGTCATCGAAAATTTGGACCATCGGATGGAGGAGTGCCGCCGTGGTCGCGGCGCACATTTGGCCGATATTTTGTTCCATGCATAATTGAGTAATACCAATATATCATAATAAAATAAAATTACAATAATTTCCTAAATAGTTTGTGTTTTATTCAAAATCAACATCGGCCCTTGAAATTTAACCACCCGTTATATTTGTTCAATATTCAGAATTTGAGTATAAAAAACTATTTGAGTGTTTTAATTTGAGAGTTTGAATTTTGAGTAAATATACATACTTATATTAACATATCCTCACAAACATTAAAAAAAAAGAAAAGAAAATAATACTAAGTAATGTAAATATGTAGGTAATGATTTATTAGTTATATTTATTTGTTTTATTTAAATATAAATATTATTTGATGTTAAATTTAAAAATGAAATTATTAGCATAAATTTGTTATTTTATTCCATGAACGGTTAACGGCGGTAGGTCAAGTAGTTTATAATAGGGCATTTACAAAAGATAAATAAAATAGCATGGTAGGGTGGGTACAGATCTTTGAAGATCTGTCTCTTCCTTTTAGTTTTCCAATTCATTTTTTTTAGTTTTTTAGTCGTTATTCTGTTTGTCGGTTGTGGAAATATTGCTAACTTTTTAAATTAAATAAATTTTGTATCGAATCTAAAACCGATTAGATAAAGACAAAAACTATCCCAATTTCCCTGAGCACGGCCGGAACAACAGGTAGCATAGTCTTTAGATAATATTTATGGATGAGAAGGCGAAAGAGACTAATGGCCGAATGACTGAGAAGTCATTAGTTAACCATTGGTAAACTAAAATACTAACTATTGTTTAACTATTACTTGTTATTCTTATGGCAAACTAAGCAGTGGAATAAAGAATCATTAGTTAAGCCTTTGTCATTAGCTAACTAAAGACTGTGTCCATAAAAGAGGTAAAAAAGAGGTAAAAACTTGACGGTACTAGCCAAATTTCTTATTTCCTTTCTCTTTCATGCATGTGTATTTCCTGTAAAAAGTACGAAAATTGAATTGACGTGTGTGAATGAAATGGCAAGTTCAAAAAAGAATTGAAAAGAACAGGCACCAAATTACCGCAGTCGTGATCAAATGAGCTATCGTATCGAAAAATGATTAGGATATCTAAATTAAAATAAAATCTACTAAATTTATTGCTCGATATCGAATACCATAATCTCAAATAAGAAAATTACGATAAATTTTACTCGATATCGAATGCGGTAATTTGGCCCCTGGTCAGTTTAACAGTTTCGTTATTGTTTTATTTTTTATATAAAAATAATAACACTTTTGTTTATTTTAATTTTTTTATTAATATTTTTTATTTATATTTAAAAAGTTTTAATTATATGTTTTTACTATTAATATGTTATTATTTCTATTTTAAGTCTAAATCAATACTGACATGTATTTTCTTTTAGACTTCCTCTTTATAGGTTTCTAAAATACTACAGTTCATGATGCACATGATAACTTCGCAACAATGAATTTATTAATAACAAATTAAAGCGTATTATATTTAAGCATGCAGAATCATGATCACCCTTAGCAACAATTAAATAATTAATACGAAATAACAGCGCATTAAATTTGGGCATGCAGAATCATGATCACTTATATTTACATCTACATTGTGTGTTTCTAAAAAAAGAATCAAGATTGTACATGCTCAACTATACTTGGTAACACAAAAACAAAAACCAAAGAACTGATCATTACTAATTATCAATACTTATGTATGTATGTATCTTATGTACACAATATGTGTATGTATGTAAGAAAGTAATTATGTTTGAACGCACAAGTTGTAACTAAGCAAGAAGTAATTGATAATATAAATGCAATGTGCATACATATGTAGGTAATTAAATCGATCGACAGTATCTACTACTGGGCATTCATAAATGTTATTAATGTTTGTTGTTGTGATGATCTATAATAATTAGGGGTATTCATATGTGAAAGCATATAACTCTTAACCTGAAGACTGACAAAATACTAAAAACATAAAATTGAGTAAATTTAAATTTGTTAGACCGTCTGTTTGGCAGGCTTGTCATGTTAACTTGAATCTTGTTCGGTTTTAGATCGACTGATATTCAAATTAGTTAAAATCGTTTTATTATTTCCCCTAGTCCCCATAAAAACGTTCTCACGGAATATGATGTGATCGCTCGTAAATGTTAAATTAGTGGAATATATACAGACATCATGCCACACAATTTTATAACTATCGGTCTATATTTATGAATGTCGGTCCATAAAACTACGTTAAACAAGAACATGAATTAATTACATATCTTTGAAATCAAGAAACAAACACAGATCAGTTCATCCCAAATGCATTATTAATCACGCAACAAGTAAGAGTTTATATTCGACTGTGCCGAATCTTTTATACCCACCACCAAATCGCCTATTATGGAGATTTATTAGTGATATCCGGAAGTAGTGAAATATGGACCGATCATCATGAATTTTGGTATTTCAACTTGAGAGTTATTTTTAAAAAAGATTTATGTTCATTTAAGTGATTTTCGTAGTAGTCTGAAACTTTGATTTATAACTTAGATCCTGCTGGACCGATTTTGTGCATTTGCAATACCAAATATTTCGGTTTATTAAAGAATGTTTGATAAAAAGTTCATTGTTCTATGTCTTGTTTTTGAAGCTCTATCGTGCCAACAACAGACGGACAGATATGGCTAAATTGTCTTAGAATCGTATAAGGACCCAGAATATATAGACTTTTTGGTTCTACGACCATTATTTCGATGGGTTACAAATGGAATGACAAACGCAATATACCCCCATCTTTTTGGTGGCAGGTATAAAAAAGCCAAAACATCGACATATGTAGATGACCACCACATAGTTCGATTTGAGAAAGGTTTCCATTCTGCTTTATCAAACAAAATAAAAATTTTATTAAAAATTTCTTTGCGACATTTTAATTGAGTGCCCTCAGTTTGTGTCAATACAAATTTTGTAGATTTACGACTAATATTTCCATGTATTACAAACGCAATGGCAAACCCCCATATTTATACCCTACACCACAATAGTGGGGATGGTATATTAGATTTGTGCATATGTTTGTAACGCCCAGAAATATTGGTCCAACACCCACCTTAAAGTATACCGAAAGTGATTATGAGTCGATTTAACGATGTCCGTCGGTCCGTCGGTCCGTGCGTTTGGCTGCCTGGGCTGTCCATGTAAAGCTTGTGCGCAGAGTACAGGTCGCAATTTTGAGGATATTTCGATAAGATTTGGTACGTGATATTTTTCAACCCAAGGATGGATGGGATTGAAACTGGCGGAAATCGTTCCTTTATTTCACTTGGCCCCCATACAAATGTCCTCCCGAAATTGGGGTTTACCGATCATAAATCTTTGAATTATGCAAGTATGCAAACAAATTTCACCAAAAATGAGTACTAAATGAAGCTAAACCACATCTACAAATTTCGTGAAGATCGGTTCATAATTCGTCGTATCTCCCATATAAGGCCCATTTCCGAAAATCACTTAAAAGCGCATAACTCTTTTAAAAATTTTGTTATCCAAATAATATTGAACACAAATATGTTTCGTACATATACATATAATATGGTAGAATTTTATGATCGCCCATAACTAGTCGTAGCTATGGAAGCTATGGCCCATTTCCCGAAATCACTTTAAGGACCATAAATCTCCTAAAAATATTGTTATTAAAAAAATAAAATACTAAAACCTGCAACCCTCTAAATGATAGTCCGCAACACTATCGCCCAGTCTATCGGGGCACACAATTGAAAAATATAATTATTTAACAATAACCATTATGACAATGCTGCTGACAATGGCGCCAAACATTCATCAAAATAGTAGACAAAATTGGTAACTTGGAGACACTTGTCCCCAGGCTTCTTACAGGTTGTTGTTAAGTTGATATATTTAAAACACATCTAATTATTATTAAAAAATGGTACCACCCTAATATCTACACTCACTAAAATTCTTCTTGAGAATTTCTAGTTGACCTTACGTTATTGCCTTACAACAACACTTTGTGTTTGTTATCTTCATGTGTTGCTAAAATCCAGGTCCTGAGACACACAGGCGAACTTTTTATTTCTCTAAATTGAAAAAATTACAAAATACCCATAAACATAAATATGTACCCACAGCATAAACTAATAAAGCAGGTAGAAAAGGACACAACAAGAGAAAAATCCTAGAACTCGATAGATACTTTGACACTTAGGTAGAAAATATTAATAATGTGTTGCTTAGAAAAAATTAATTTAGTGTGTTTAAAATACTCGTAGTGAATGGTTCGTTAAGAAGAAAACAAAAATGAAGTGCTTGAAAATATTGAAATTTATTCAAAATGTGTGCGTGTTAAAAGTGAAATTTAGAAGAAGTCTTAAGTACTCTTTTCATTATTTAAAAAAATTGCTAAAATAACACTGTCGTCAAGTAATTTGTAGTGACTTATTTACTACAGCACAAATATGCATATTCAAGTATTTATTTATTTAAAAAAGTTTATTGAAAATTATTTTAATAAAAATCATCAAATTAGAATTGAAAATTACCATGAGGTGTCTTTAATAAAATGTGACTGAAAATAACACTTTTCAAAAATACAAACATGAAGATCTCATAAAACATATTTGGTATCTTCTGTTAAATTTGTTAAAAGATGACTTTTTCTTTTTAAATTCAGAATAACAAAGATATACAAAAAGTTAACGAAAAATACAAACTAGTTACAGGGTGCCACACATAATTGAAGCAAGATGTGAATAATTTTTACAACATTTAATTTAAATGTAAAAATCAAAGGAATATGCGAGTTGTCAACAAAAACTAATGTAAGTATTTCATAATATTTAAATATTTTTATTTATCTATTTTTCTGAATATTGGTATTTTTATATAAATTTAAGATATTGATGATTCTTTAAATTTTCAATCATTGTTCTTGTAGTGCTCATAAAGGTCCTTAAATTTGTTTGTATGCAAACAAAAATTCTTGAAAAACTGTTTTAAATCTAGAAAGTATTCAAAAATTACATTTATATACAGAGAATATATATTCGTTATGGGAACTGCGGTTTCTACCAATCGAATTATTTCCTAGCACAGAAACGAATACACCAATACCTCACTTTGCGTCGGGATTACATTCCAAACAAACACTACGTAAAGTGAATTAAGATTTTCTATAGCAAACCATGTAAAAATCAAAGATAGGTTCTAGTGTTACGAAAATTCTAAGTCGTCGGCTTTCTTTCACAAAAACTTGGTCCAATGTTTGTTGAGCATCATTTTATTCAACGTAAAATAAATTTATTTGTATCAATTGTCTGTATTACTACCATTAGCATTAGCTTAGAATAATGCTTTACATTTTATGTCATCAGATAAGTATTTTGCTTTTGTCTGAAATACCATTTTACTTCATGGTATTTTCTGTGCAACTTGATTTTCTATCCAAATAGAAATCAAGGACTCCATTTTAATCATCATAGCACTTATTGTACGGGTCATCGTTTTAGCATCTAATGATATTGCAGATTTTGCGAACATTTGAAAAAAATTAAAGACTCGAACTTAAAACAACGCAACTCCGAAAATCTAGCTACTGCAAGCTTTTAATTACTGTAATACAATAACTGATATACAAATTTCAAACTTAAATGGTTTGTTTGTTTATCAAATATACAAATGATTTCGGTTTTTGTATATCGCGCTTAATTTTAATCAAAAAACTATTGTTTCGAGTTAAATAGTTTAGAACGCAGCTTGAAAGTATTTCAAATTTACTTAAATACATTTTATCTAAATCGCGCAAGTCACGTTTTTAGTGAAACGAAGTTGTTCTTTTTTTTATCTCTTAAATTCAACTGTATATTGAATTTATTTCTTAATCTTAAACTGATTTCTAAAATTTTATTTTTATGGCCGAGCAAAACTGATCGTAAAGATTGTTTGTATCGATTTTGCTTGGTCATTGAAAATTTGATTTAAGTTGTTCAACGACAATTACATATACAAGTTTGAATTTATTCGGTTAGAACGCAAAGAATTCTGATGAGAGAATGTGGTGATTCTCGAAACATGTAAATTCAACCCAGGTTCGATCCCCAGCTCAGCCAAGAAAATTATCAATTAAAATTTTAATAAAAATTTCATGTTGTAAAACAATTCCTACCTTCAGTTAATTTAATGAAAATTAAATTTAATGAACTCATGCCTAACTAAATAAATTGTATATCAATTTTGTATTTTTTAATTGCCATTTTGATAATAATAAAAACATTTTAAGAAACGAAAGAGGAGTCAACTTCCTCAAATCAATTGAAAGAATAACGCCAATAACACCTTCGTAATTTATGCCGGAAAGTAAAACATATTTGTGTTCAATATTATTTGGATACCAACAGTTTTAAAAGAGTTATGCGCTTTTAAGTGATTTTCGGAAGTGGGCCTTATATGGGAGCTACGACTAATTATGGACCGATCTGCACAAAATTTGTAGATGTGATTTGGCTTCATTTACCACTTATTTGTGATGAAATTTGTTTGTTTCCTTGCATAATTCAAACATTTATGAGCGGTAAACCCCAATTTCGGGAGGACTTTTGTATGGGGACCAGGTGAAATAATAGACCGATGTCCACCAGTTTCAATCCCATCCATCCTTGGGTCGAAAATATATCACTTACCAAATTTTATCAAAATATCTTCAAAATTGCGACCTGTACTCTGCGCACAAGCTTTACATGGACAGGCAGCCAGACGGACGGACGGTCGTACGGACGGTATGATTCTGAGTCGATCGGTATACTTTAAGGTGGGTGTTGGACCAATATTTCTGGGCGTTACAAACATCAGCACAAATCCATTATACCCTCCCCACTATGGTGGTGTAGGGTATAAAAACAACAAAAAATATAAACATGAAGTGTGTAGTGGGCAAATGTAAGTAAAACAACAGTAAAAAACAAATGAGGAAAAATTTCATTTTTGGATATTTTTAATGAAACTAAAGCTAGATTTACACGATTGAAATTTTCTTCAAAATTTCTCTTCAAAATGCTTCAAACTCGTGTAAACAGCAAAAATTCTTCAAAATTTATTTATTTAATAGTTATTAACAGTTATTAAATAAACAAATTTTAAAGGAATTTTGCTGTTTACACGAATTTGAAGCATTTTGAAGAGAAATTTTGAAGAAAATTTCAATCGTGCAAATCTAGCTTAATATAGTGTTTGCTATAGATGTATCGTTTTACAATTTTCCCAAAGATGCAGGACAAAGGAAGCTTTGGGTTATGTTTTGCAATCGATGCAAACCCATAGATATTTAAAAGGATAAAATTTTTGCCTTACATTTCAAACAGGAGGATTTTGAAAGAAATTTGATATTTGAAATGAGCAAGTCAACATGTATTTAATTGTTACAGTTCATTGCTTCATAATTATGAATAGGATTTAGCAATCGGCGTGCACCAAAGTTGAAACCGGGAGCATTTCGGACCATAGACAGCACTATTGAAAATTAAATTCCAACTCAATTTGAAATTCAATATTAGATTGCAAATCAAATTGAAATTCCAAACACTCCAAAGACGACTGACATTAAGGAAGATAGTCAAGAACAGGGGGGTTACTACGTATTTCGATTCGAAAGCAAAAGCTTTCGGAATACAATGTAAAAAGTATACAAATTCGAATGATTTTCTTTTCGAATCGAAGTGCACAGTAACCCCCCAGTACATAAATACTTTGGAAAGGAAAATGTATGTATGTTTTAAAAAAAAGTAAACAAATACTTATTTAAAATCTTTTCTAGAGATGCATTGCGCCAGGAGAATAGCATCCTTAAAACTGCGCAAAGTCAATCTGCGATTACAATAAAAAAATTGTCTCGTAAAGTTCAGAGAGAAAATGAAAAAAATAACACGTAAAGAAAAATGTCCTGTATTTTTTTTTTGAAAATGTTAATACATAATTTTTATTAAATGAAATAAATTTAAATAAAATATAAATCAAATTTGAAGATCATATATAATTTACCAAAACAATTTCCTATATTGGAACTACATAGAATGTCTCGCCAAAGAACTATTCAAACATTTATAAATGATATGACACTGACATTTAATAATAAATACAGTAGATCAAATTTTGCACTTTTAAGTAGTTTGCGAAACACTGACTAATTGATTCTATTCATGCTGGTGTAGATTCAATTAATTTGTGATTTAGAAAAAAAAAACTTTTCAAAACTATACATTTGTGATATTTTATATATTTTTCCTATACAGTGGAATATTTTTGTAAAAAGCTATTTTAATTATATAAATCTTGAATTTATTTGTTCTAATATCTTGATGTTAGTAACTCAAAATTGTTTAGAAATAAGAAACCAATTTTAATTTGCAATAGTAAAATAAATAAATAAAAACAAAACAATTGACTTGCGAAACAGCTGGTTGCAGGTACTTTGTCAGATGAAAATAGAACATGTTCTAATTCAAAATTTTACACCGTAAATGCAGGCTGACATTTGCAGAAGCACGACGTGTATGCATTTTGCAGTGGAAAATTTGACAAGTAAACTGAAAAATACATACCGTCTATAGGGAGCTTAATTTGGCTTTTCCATAGTTATATTTGTATGTATGCGGCTTGTATCGTCATTCTGCACGAAGCCTGGTGTTGTATTTGTGGTTTATTTTATTTAAATTCTAAATAATCTGTTTCAATAATATGGTTGTAACAAAGAAAGAAATGTTTTTTCAAAAAAAAAAATTGTAGAGTCTAATCCAAACGTAATGTACCACCCTAATATCTACACTCACTAAAATTCTTCTTGAGAATTTCTAGTTGATCTTACGTTATTGCCTTACAACAACACTTTGTGTTTGTTATCTTCATGTGTTGCTAAAATCCAGGTCCTGAGACACACAGGCGAACTTTTTATTTCTCTAAATTGAAAAAATTACAAAATACCCATAAACATAAATATGTACCCACAGCATAAACTAATAAAGCAGGTAGAAAAGGACACAACAAGAGAAAAATCCTAGAACTCGATAGATACTTTGACACTTAGGTAGAAAATATTAATAATGTGTTGCTTAGAAAAAATTAATTTAGTGTGTTTAAAATACTCGTAGTGAATGGTTCGTTAAGAAGAAAACAAAAATGAAGTGCTTGAAAATATTAAAATTTATTCAAAATGTGTGCGTGTTAAAAGTGAAATTTAGAAGAAGTCTTAAGTACTCTTTTCATTATTTAAAAAAATTGCTAAAATAACATTGTCGTCAAGTAATTTGTACTGACTTATTTACTGCAACACAAATATGCATATTCAAGTATTTATTTATTTAAAAAAGTTTATTGAAAATTATTTTAATAAAAATCATCAAATTAGAATTGAAAATTACCATGAGGTGTCTTTAATAAAATGTGACTGAAAATAACACTTTTCAAATCTACAAACATGAAGATCTCATAAAACATATTTGGTATCTTCTGTTAAATTTGTTAAAAGATGACTTTTTCTTTTTAAATTCAGAATAACAAAGATATACAAAAAGTTAACGAAAAATACAAACTAGTTACAGGGTGCCACACATACATAACCTGCCTATTCAAGAGGGATTATCTATCTTTCGATAATTGAAGCAAGATGTGAATAATTTTTACAACATTTAATTTAAATGTAAAAATCAAAGGAATATGCGAGTTGTCAACAAAAACTAATGTAAGTATTTCATAATATTTAAATATTTTTATTTATCTATTTTTCTGAATATTGGTATTTTTATATAAATTTAAGATATTGATGATTCTTTAAATTTTCAATCATTGTTCTTGTAGTGCTCATAAAGGTCCTTAAATTTGTTTGTATGCAAACAAAAATTCTTGAAAAACTGTTTTAAATCTAGAAAGTATTCAAAAATTACATTTATATACAGAGAATATATATTCGTTATGGGAACTGCGGTTTCTACCAATCGAATTATTTCCTACCACAGAAACGAATACACCAATACCTCACTTTGCGTCGGGATTACGTTCCAAACAAACACTACGTAAAGTGAATTAAGATTTTCTATAGCAAACCATGTAAAAAGTCAACTTCTAGTGTTACGAAAATTCTAAGTCGTCGGCTTTCTTTCACAAAAACTTGGTCCAATTTATTTGTATCAATTGTCTATATTACTACCATTAGCATTAGCTTTGAATAATGCTTTACATTTTATGTCATCAGATAAGTATTTTGCTTTTGTCTGAAATACCATTCTACTTAATGGTATTTTCTGCGCAACTTGATTTTCTATCCAAATAGAAA
The DNA here is from genome assembly GCA_950370525.1 of Bellardia bayeri. NCBI lineage: Eukaryota > Metazoa > Arthropoda > Insecta > Diptera > Calliphoridae > Bellardia > Bellardia bayeri. The sequence continues at coordinate 33,416,446 of OX493264.1, read as the reverse complement.
TCAAGGACTCCATTTTGAGCATCAAATCGTCAAACACTTCTTGTATCGTTTTAGCATCGAATGATGTTGCAAACTTCGCAAAAATTTCAAAAAAAAAAACAAAAAAAAAAATAGAGACCCAAACAACGCAATCTCGAAAATCTAACGAGGCACAGTGAAAATTAGTACTAATTAAGCAGCGACGCAACTTCGAAAAAAAAAAAAACGCAAAACGAAATGATGCAAAGCGGTGTATGTACATAATGTACATATGTATGTACTTTCCCAATCAATGTTAATGTCTCCTGATACAATTATATCTGTATTTTTCCCATTTAATTCTTTTATTGTTTCTTCAAATACATCATAGAATTCTAATTTTTGACTGATAGATGATCGATACCCAGCAGCTGTGTATCAATGAGATTTGTTGGTATTTGCTGTTATTTTCCCTACATTGGTTTGTATTAATTGTACTTGCCATTCTTTTGTGAAATATATGGTTAATCTCTTATATATGGTTCTCTTCAAGTTTTATAATATTGCAATTACTAACTGTATTTCCCATTCATCAAGTCTATCTGTTAGATAAGTTTCCATTAATAATATAAAATTTAGTTTTTCGATACTTGAGATTACTTCCAACTGTGCAAAGTTATTAGTAAAGCCATTTATGTTTGTATTAATTCCATGTATACTCTTTAGTTGTTAATCCATTAACCCTATCCTTTTCATTTTTTAGATTTAGTTTATTTCAATACAATGTACATTCTTTACTTATGGTTGCATGATTCTCATCAAGTCTCAAATTCAGTCTCTTATTTCTCTTCTCTTATACAGATACTTGATGTTTTTCCATTACATTTTCCATTACAATAAAAATATACTTCTTCATTTCTACAATCTACAGATTTCTGGTTAAAAGCTTTACATTTAAACCTTTGCAATATTTTCGTTCCATCAAAAACTCTACATTTTTCCCATCCGATAATATTTTCGAGTATGTTTCATTATCAACTTTAAATATTGCGTTAAATACCATCCTATGGTTTCTTTCAATTTCATATAATTTGATAATTTCAATTTTACTGTTTTCCAAAATCTTATTTTTATTTAAATTGCCTTGCCCTAGGCCCTTTCCTCTAGGCGCAATCGTTATTTGAACAAACAACTAATATAAAATTATGATTAATAAGAAAATATTATGATGAAATAATATTGACACTTATATTCATCATAATACGTTTTGACTACAATCATAAATCTTATCATAATATGTTGCTCTTAGATTATGTTTACCATAATACAACCATGTTATTTCTCTGCGTGTAGGTAAATAGTATTTGTATTTTATAAGAACCGAACATGTCAATGGCCAATATTTTGATGTTCAAAAGAAACACAAGTTCTACATGAAAAATCGGATTAAAGTTTGCTTGAGTCTCAATTAAAATATGAAAATATAATAAGAAAACGCCCTTAGGTTTTGTTTGGTGTTTACTTATTACAAATATTATTAGCAAACATTTTTAATTCTATATGTATTTAAATTTGATTTTATTTTATTTGTAATTAAAGCACGTACTTTACTCTACTTAAAAAAATGTCATAGCAAAAATACCTACAAACATCTCAAAGACAAATAATACATTGAAAATATATCGGTCTTAAGGGCGTCATGAGCACTGCACATTGTCGACGACATGCCTGCAGGTGTCATTCTATTACTGCGAGACCACATGAACCTACGATGCGAGATAATAGATATCTCTTAACATGACTTGAGTGCTAATTATAGCGGTTTCTTTCATCCCTATAATGCTCCACTCTAGAAGCCTAATAACTGATTCCCTAGACCATACTCCTCTCCATAATAAAGTAATTACACCGAAGTGCAATTGGTCGCGTCCGTATTTTTCAGTCGCCAACCTAATAAAGCCATGTGTGTTGTATTTCTTTTCTCTGTGCATTTTAGACAAATCACAACCATCCATCCAGCTCATAGATCTTTTCCATCGATTTTAACATCGATTCTCAACTATCACTGAATAGACTCCTATCTAAATACTTGACTACACTATCGTGTCTATTTGTCATATCCCTTTTAGTTTTATAACAGCTCTGAACTATATGATTTCATGTCTCTTAAACTTCACAGCCTGCAGGGCATCTCCGATCAGAAGTTCTACCACGGGAACATCTCGATCACGATGCAAGTGCATTAATGCGCAATTTAACACTATTCGCAAAGTCCCTACCAGACAAAAGCCTGGTAGGTTCTCTGAGTCATCGGTGGGCCTGTTTGTGATCTGAACAATTCGTTGAACACGCCCATCTACAGATTTGTGCAGGCGATCAGCCCAAAAGATTTTTAAAGATTCCTTTACTCAGGATCCTAAACTATCCTGCTTCTAATCGTCTCTCTACTTTGGCGACCTGTGAAGCGACGAAATTATCTGCAGATACAATATCACTTCGAAGTGGCAATTGTAGTTTCCTCAGACGATTAAGTCTCAACAGCGGTGCCTGCCACCTGAATGCGAATATTCCCAATCCGCCATCCTCTACAGAGGAATCAAAGAAAACGATCGGGACATCGTCTGGCAAGCTGAGCAATTTGCGTACGTATTTCCTAATAGTCCTATCAAGTCCATTTAAATAACATATCATGACATTCTCTAGGCTCAGTACATGATAAATTTGTAGCATTAAAACTACTTTCGATGCATACAATCTTTGTTGTGGCTTCAGAGGTGCTCTTGTGAGCAGCTTCTCAATAAGGTTCGCTTTCATATTCATTGACACTTCCATTCCTTTAATTATTATTTCCTTTAAAATGTTGATATTGGAAATATTTAATATATTTTTTTCAATTTCTATTTATTTTTAGTGAAACCTTAAAACCTGAGTCCGGTAATTTGCAGCTTGACAATGCAGTAACCATGCTGTGATTTCAGCTCAATATGTGAACAGCTGGCAAACTTGGAAACATGCTACAATCCTCAAGAGCTTGTAAATCGAAATCTGAAGGTGATATTATTTTGAAAACTTTTACAAAAATGGAGTTCTAGATGGATAAAAATTTTCAAAACGGATTTCTATAATAATGTTCTCAGCTTCCACTTAAAGGGTAATTAGCTCTAAGTATTTATAATTACAAATAATAAGAAATATATAAAATTGGTGTTAATTGTTATTTTCAATCTGATAAATTTTTATGTATTTAAAGGACAAACTTTTCAAATATTTAAATTTCCTGTTCAAATGACCCAGATAATTTGCTTTTCATTTAAACTTTACAATTTAGCAATGTAAATGTTGCTTTTTGACTAAAACATTTGACAGATCTGACGAAAGTTTATCAATCAAATATTAGCTCGATAATACCCATTGTATTTGCAATACCCTCGAATTTTATCAAAAAACAGCTTGATGATATAAACGAGGTATAATTTTTGTATCTATAATTATGATTATTGGTGTTAGCATAATAGTAAATATTAACCAACCAATGTAATCATCATGTAATTTTTTACAAATCCTGAACGTTCATTGTTTTAGAAGTGAAAAAATATTTCTTAATGATATTAAATTCTCCACTTGCTGTTGGTTTGTGTTTACAATATTGTTAACAATACGTAATAAACAAACAGCAATAATTGAAAGTATCGAAAATACCAAAACGTTAATCAACAGTATATAAAATAATTTCATTTTAAAAGATTTCTATTTTACTTTAATACATTTAATTAGAATTTATTATTATTATTTTATTATTTTTTTTTTTAAATTTATTTTACAGAAATGTTCTATAATTTGTTCTAGTTCGCTTATTCGTATCCAATATGCTGACGCTAATTCCCAAGATGGTGGTGGTGATGCATTTACAATACGTTTAAGATTTGCTAGCTCCCTTATTCTGTTGACGAGGTAGCCGCCTCTTCGTTTCGGTGGTTTTACCTTTGGAATTTCCAATGGTTTTTCTTTTGGAACAGGTTTGTTCCTTTTTTATACTCTTCTATAGTCAGTGGTTTCGGACCGACTGATCTATATTCCATATTTTAAAAAATTTGAACACGGCCGAAGACGTCTCCTCATTTGAGAGCACTCTATATATTTTTGATTTTTTTTTTAATTTAAATTGTTTTTGTTGGATTTTCTTCTTTTGGGGTTTCTTCTAGTCCTATTTTTGCTTGGCTGTTCTGGCTGCTTCCTCGGCTCGGTTGCCTGATTGTCTATTTGCCAGACAATTACTTCCATCCAATTCCTGGTTACATATGCTCAATCTAGGAGCTCTGTAATATTTTCTATTTTTCCCTGAAAGCTGCAGGATCGCCATGTAATATTAAATTATGAGGCGTAATTCTTTTGGTTTTGAGTTCTGATGTTAAACTCTTGCTTTATTCAAAAATGTTCTTTCTTATAAACCCAACATGCAAAGAATTTACTTAATCTAAAACTGAGTTACTTTCTAAACTCCTCATAACTTAAAATACTTAGTAATCCAATATTTACATAATATTTACACTTTACATTTATTTCTATGCATCTTGTATCAATGTCCCATAAATTTTAGTAAGTTAATCGAACCATTGTTTTGGAAATAAAGTGAAATATAAACCTTATTTCTTATGCGAGTGTTAAAAAGTCATACGTGAACTGTTTTGCCCTTTAAACAAAAACACTTGGTAATTCAAATTCTATTTGTGACAGTGAAACAAAATGCATATGGTTTGCTTATCATATTTCATGAATACTTAATAATATGCCTTAACCAATTACACACGCATGCTATGGGTGCAAGATATACACGATGACGAATTTAATATGTTTATGTTTAGTTTTAATTTGTTTATCTTTTGACACCCAGATGCGTTATGAAAATTAAGTCCTATTAGGCTGATGTTGGTATCTGTCATATGCTGAACCTCATTTTTAAGATGATTTATGTCTTCAACGTTATTAATCATAGTGGAGTCAAAAGGCTTCATTAGTTTGGATTGTATTTTTTCCCGATCCAGCATCCACGAAGATGCTTGAATTACTGATCTAATTACGGACCCTACTCTCTTTAAAGCTGTCATGGATATACCTTCGTATGTTGCTGTACAACCAAATGATAATTCCAGTATCCACTTCATTGGTAATGTTATCCAACTTCGATTACCTTGACCGCAATCGACCGTTAAAAACATGCCATCTAAAACCGTAAAAAATTGCAATTCCTTTTTTTTTGCAATCTTTTTTATTTTTTAGCTGTTATGAAAAGGACCACTCTGAAAAAAAACAACAAATTCATTTGTAATTTTACTTAGCTAATTTATCTTTTTAAAAGTCAATAAATAAGAAGAATAGCCTTCTTTTTTATCTATTATATTTAACAATTATTTGAGTTTGTGTTTTTTTCTATTTAAAAGTAAATAAAGTAAAGATAATTTTTATTTTGTTTTATTAAATATTTTGACGAAAGTAATAGTACGATTCAATTAATTTTAGTACCATATCCTTCCGGAAGTGAAATATTGAGCACCTGCATTTGTCTGGACTTTCTGCACAGCTTGGCTCAGACCAAAGGCAACTCTTAAAATGACTTCCATTATCCCCATCTTTGTCATCTATTACTCCATGGTCTGCATTTTGTTGCAACGTGAATGAGTCTAAATTATTAAATGCTAAGTGTGAAGTGGATGTTAAAATTTCAATGATTTCCAATTTCTCATCATGTTTGTTATGAATGGCTTCTAGCATTCTATCGTGTATGTTCCTGAATGTTATATTATTTATATTCACCTTATTACTATAACTAACTAGCCTAGTTCCTGATACTGTTTGATTATCTATAATATTTGTTCCATCCAAGAGGATGAATCCTTCTTCTATTTGCAATAGTTTAGGGTTATATTCTTGTATCGTTTTACATTTAGCCTTTCTATTTTCCAATACTGATCTAATACAATTATCCTGCTCATTATTTATCATACATATATTTTTGCTTAAGTAATTCTTGCAATTTTTTGTTCTTATATATTCTTTGTTACAAAGTGCAATATTTTCATCAGTTGAAATCTTACCATGTCCAATGTTGAGTGGCGTGAATTTAAATAATTTGCAATGTTTATTTATAACTGGGTATTTGTAAATTGTGATAAATAGTTCATTCGTTCTTGCAACGTAGACGTTGGAATATTCCAGTACATTAATAATTGGTACAGAGTTTATTTCGTGAAGAACTATTTCTTTAATATCATCTAGATCGAGTGATTCCGTTAAGTATTCATTATTATTGGCAGCATTTATTGTCCTAACTAGAAGAAGTAATTGATCATGTATTTCGGCAAGAAAAACGTGATTCATAATTACTTGATCGTTCATGGAGTTTAATAATTTCTCAAATCTTGAGTTCATTATTTTTTGTTTCTCGTTATTTATGATTAATTTATTTATTGTTGATTCAATTTTAACTGCTTCATCATGATCGGGTATACCAGTGATAAATTTTAGTGCCGATCCTAGGAAGTTTAATCCTCGTTTGTGTCGATGTTCTGCGAGTTGCTCTAATAGTGCTTTACTCTTTTTCATCCAAATTGATTCTTCTACAGTTGCATTGTGATAATTATAAAATTTCTCTTTATATGGTATATATATTTTCGTTATATTTGTGATATGAAATAAGAATTCATATTCATTAAATAAAAATACATCATCTGTCCTTGTTAAAATGTATTTTTTACCCTCTATGTTTTCGATTTGAGTTGTTGCTTCTGGTGTCTGAAATGACGTTGCCAGCACGGCTAATATCAGGTATATTTGTATCATGTTCCTTAATTGTGATGTTCTTAATATTATTTTTATGAACAGTCTTTCCTCCTCGGGTTAAGATCGTGTCTCCACGGTCTTTTTCTACAACTTCCTTTTTGTATCCAGGCTGATTTTTTTTTCTGATTCCTGTAATTTTCACTAGGATTTGTATGCCTTTTTCGAATGTTCGATGTCGGGATTTTTTGTTCAACCTTTCCAATACTTTATTTGAGGCTTGGCGTAATTTCCTTATGATTTCTTCTTTGCTATAATTTATAGTGCCAAAATATATTTCCCTTGGTCTAAATCCTGTTACAGTATGTATTGAGTTGTTTAATTCTTTAATAGCTCTGAATATATCTTCTTTTACTGTAGAGGAGTTTTGTATTTTGAAAATGCGTGTTAGTTCACTGATAGAGTTATGAGCTCTTTCTACTTGTCCGTTTGCTTTCGATCGATGCACTGGTGTTTCTATCTTATGTATGCTATGTTTTATACACATTTGTTTAAATGCTGGTGTAACGAAACTTGCCTCGTTATCAGTCATGAGTCGTTTGCATTCAGGGAAATTATTGATTATTATTTCTTCAATTTTATCTTCTATTTTTGCTTTTGTATTTATCTCCTGGGCGACTACGTATTTGGAGAATTTATCTATAGTCACAAGATACGTATTATTATCATTAAAGTAAATATCCGCATGTATGTATTCTCTTGGTTGTGTTGGTATATCTGATTCTCTGAGAGGCTCATTAGTTGGGTTTCTCTCATAGCGCCCAAATAAACATGCAGGACAGTGATTATTAAATTGTTTGCTATCTTTTTTTATGGTTGGACAGTAATATTTTGCTAAAATTTCCTTTGTTATATTAACGTAGCTTCTATGAGCTCTTAAATGTGTTTCTTCTATAATTCGAAGTTGATCATTCCTATCAGTTACATCTTTTAATTTTTTTGGTGTATGTACAAATTTTGTACCTAAAAATGTTTCCTTAATTAATACTGCGTATTGGTACAAATCTTCTATATTCATATGTATAGCTACGATTCGGTTTGGAACCAATATCTTTTTTAATTCACTTATCAGGTCGTTATTATTTGCAAAATTAATAGTGTGGCGTACTTTACCATGAAAAATAGTGCGTGTTCGTGTTTCGGTCAAATTTGGGGTAGGTACGAGCTCTAATTGTATACCATATGTATTAAATGACTGTGTAACCGTTTTTATTATATCACTTGCGGAACTTTCGGCTGAGTGTTCCGTGTCTATAGAAGATGTATTAATAATTTGTCGTGATAGCGCATCCGCTACAACATTTTCAGTACCTGGTTTGTATTTAATTTTAGCACCATAGTCCTCTATTATGGCTTTCCAACGTTTCAATTTAGGGTTGGGATTTTTTTCGGAGATAGCATATGTTAGTGATTGGTGGTCCGTAAAAATGGTGAGATCTGCTATTCCATATATATAGTTTCGGAGTTTTTGTAAGGCCCAGATTATAGCTAACAGCTCTTTTTCATTCGTGCTGTAGTTTTGTTCTGTTGTACTAAGTGTGCGGGATAGAAAATAAATCGGCTTTTTATTTTGACTTAACACTGCTCTAATGGCTATGTTGGACGCATCTGTGGTAAGTTCTAAAGGTTTGTCAAAATTGGGTTGAAATAATTCAACCTGTTCCTTTAATTTCAATAAGTTTCAATAGATTTACAGCTTCTATGGCTGCTTTGTCTAAATTAATCTTCGTATTACTACTCTTGTTCTTGCCTACATGAGCATTTTCTCCCTTTAAATGGACTGTTAATGGTTTCGTGATTTGGGCGTAATTCCGTACGAAACGTCTATAATAACCGGTTAATCCTAGAAAGCCCCTCAAGTCTTTGAGTGTGGTAGGAATTGGAAAATTCTCAATAGCCATTATTTTTTCTGGGTCCGTTGTTATTTTATTATGTTTAATAACATGACCTAAGTATTCAACCTCGGTCATGAAGAATTTGGATTTTTCGTCCGAAACATTCAAGGTAGCTTTATTTAAAGCTTCAAACACTGTGTGTATATGTTCTAAATGTTCCTCATGAGAGGATGAAAAAATTAAAACATCGTCTATGTAAACGTATACGAATTTACCTATGAATACTCTAAGTATGTCGTCTACACATCTTTGAAAGATCGATGGTGCATTTTTCAATCCAAAAGGCATACGTTTAAATTCATATTTGCCTCCATTCACACAAAATGCTGGTTTTTCTCTATCTTCCCTTTTTATCTTTATCTGGTGGAATCCAGATTCTAAATCCAATGTTGTAAAGTATTTAGCGCTTCCTAAATTCTGTAAAGTGATGTTAACATCAGGTAAAATGTATCTGTCAGTTATAGTATGTTCATTAAGTTTCCTAAAGTCTATGACCATTCGTCGTTTTGGTTTCCCGTTCTCATCCAATCCCTTTTTATGGACTGTTAACATTGGGGAATTATAAGGACTATAACTTTTCTGTATTTTATCCTGTTTCAATAACTTTTTTATTTCCTTATTCACGAATTCTGTGTCATTAAAATTACTTGGATATTGTTTTGTCCAGATTGGTTCATTTGTCGTAGTTCTAATACTAGCTTCTGTGGTCGTCGTAAATGGTAGTGGGCCTATATTATTATTCTCATTCATTAGTTGTTCTATTTCCAATGCAAATTTTTGATCACCTATGGAATAATTTATCTTCTGTATTTTCTCAGGGACAATAAACAATTTCTCTCTAATGTCTATGACAGTGTCTAATTGTGTTAAGCCCTCAACTCCTAACATCAGATCATAATCATTATCATTCTCAAGTTCATAAAATTCCAATTCCTTATTAAACAGTTTTATCCTTTGTTTGAATTCTAATATTGATTCACCATGTATAGAGATTATTCTCAAAGGTTTTGTCCTAATTCTTTTACCCATTATTAACTTTTTGTTTATGTAGTTGTGGGTTGCACCACAGTCTATGAAAATTTTATATTCTTTATCTTCCTCATCCTTCAAAAAAATATAGTACAACCCGTCTATTAGTTTAAATTCTTAATACTAGACTTATTTCTATAGCACTTACTACTTTTCTCCGTGGTGGTACTAATGTTGTCTTCTTCTTGAGTTTTTATTTGATTGTGCTTCTGAACTTTGGGTGCCTGTTGAAAGTTTCCACTTTGTTCACGAATTCTTTTCCAGGGTTGGCTGTGGAATCCCTGTTGGTTGTACTGCTGTCTAGCATTGTTGAAATTCCTGGTGTTTCCTGAAGAGGTGTCCATTGGCTCTGGTTTTGGAAAGTTGTTTTGTTGTTGATGTAGTTGGAATAAAATCTTTGAGGTTCTTTTTACATTCTAGGTGCAACCAAATTGTCGCACTCTAGCTTTATTGACAGTTGAAGTAAAAATCAAGTCTCTTAATACTAAATACATTCTACTTATATACTACTTATGAGAATTTACTAGACGACTAATTCTTAAACTATTGCATGGGAATATTTTGGGTAATTTGATTTGACTTAAAGCAAACCAGACATTCCCATGCATATGGTTGTAGCTAAACGTGTGCATCCACTTCAAGTGCCCTAAAGGTTCGACACTTGCAATAGTGTCACTTTACACCATGCCGTCAATGGGCACTCAGTTGTATTTACTTATTTTATTCAAGTGTAATTTGTTTTGTTTAAGTGTAACAGAACACTTGTTTTGGTCAGACACTTGAAATGGTGCAATCATGCTACATTGGTGTTGTTGATGTTGTTTAGGATAGTATGATGGTCTTCTAGTATGTTGGTTTTTATAGCTCTGTTGGGTACATTCTTTGTCTTTCCAGCCAATAGTATTTTTATATAGTAAATTTTTATGATTATATCATGTTCGATGGTTTAAGCTATTGCATATGCATGCTCCAAGTCTTTGACGGGGTTTCCGTATAATGTTGACCGAATAAATTCGTTATTTATCCCATTTTTAAACGTTCTCACTGCGTCTTCCATAGCATGAGAAGTCATGCATTTTATTGAGTCTGGTGGGTCTCCAGACATGGATAATTTTGAAGTTAACACTGTTAATGCCTTACTAACCTCATCATGAAATTCTGACAATGATAATTTCCCTTGGGTTATTTTAGTTAATTCGTCCTTCAGGACGTATAATGGGCGCTGGTCACAATAAGTGTAATCCAATCGATTAAGAATTGCCTCGAAATTGAATATTGTGTTATGGTTTAACAATATGTTGGCTGCTGCACCAGTTATTTTGGATTTCACAATGGTAAGGGCTTCAACGTACCTATTTGAATTTGAATGTTGACTTATGCTATTCATTAAACGAGTGGCGTCTTCCCGCCATAGTCTGTAATTATTCTTCGCTCCATCAAATGTAGGTAGTGATTTAAAAATTTCCAAATTTATTTCATTTGGATTGTTGTATACTGCATCTCTAGTCTCTAGGTTTTCCACTTGGGGATTATTTACTGCAGGATTTATTGGTATCTGTTCCAATCTAGTCCTTAGCTCACGGTTCTCTTGTTGGACCGCCTGTAAAGCCGTATGTAGACTTGCCATTTGTTGGATGAGCTGTTCCATGTTGATTTGGGCCATTTCTCTGTTGTTGTTAAATACCCTCTGTCTTTTACCTCGTTGTTTTATTAATTTATTAAATTCGCTCTCCACTTTTCTAAACATAAAATTTTTTTATCTTCTATATGAAGAGTTGGTAAGAAATTTATATAAAAAATTGTTTGAATCCTTGCTGCGACAAGGATATATCGGTCCGCTTCTAGAGCAACAAAATATATGTTGCTCCTGGCAGGATCGCCAATTAAAAAACACTTTTGTTGTTTTTTTTTTTTTTGATTAAAGACAACTGACGTCTATGCGTTTTTTTTAGTTAATCGTTAATGCTGCTCTTTATTAATTTTCCTTTGCTTAAATACTAAATTTCTGCCTTAAACATATATTTTATCTTAAAGTAATCATCTCGTATTTTGCTATCTTATTATTGTTTGTTTACAATATTCTAGTCGACCTTTTTTATCAGAAAGTCGTTTCCAATAATATTCTATTTATCTTCTATTTTGTTATCTTAAAGTAATTATCTTCTATTTTGTTATCTTAAGGTAATTATTTTGTTATTGTTTGTTTACAATATTTCTATTTCAGATATTTCTTATCTGAAATGTGATTTGGGATTATAGTTAACTTAACTTGCGAGTGTTAAAAAGTGCATACGTGAACTGTTTTGCCCTTTAAACAAAAACACTTGTTAATTCAAATTCTATTTGTGACAGTGAAACAAAATGCATATGGTTTGCTTATCATATTTCATGAATACTTAATAATATGCCTTTACCAATTACACACGCATGCTATGGGTGCAAGATATACACGATGACGAATTTAATATGTTTATGTTTAGTTTTAATTTGTTTATGTTTTGACACCCAGATGCGTTCTGAAAATTAAGTCCTATTAGGCTGATGTTGGTATCTGTCATATGCTGAACCTCATTTTTAAGATGATTTATGTCTTCAACGTTATTAATCATAGTGGAGTCAAAAGGCTTCATTAGTTTGGATTGTATTTTTTCCCAATCCAGCATCCACGAAGATGCTTGAATTACTGATCTAATTACGAACCCTACTCTCTTTGATGCTGTCATGGATATACCTTCGTATGTTGCTGTACAACCAAATGATAATTCCAGTATCCCCTTCATTGGTAATGTTATTCAACTTCGATTACCTTGACCGCAATCGACCGTTAAAAACATGCCATCTAAAACCGTAAAAAATTGCAATTCCTTTTTTTTGCAATCTTTTTTATTTTTTAGCTGTTATGAAAAGGACCACTCTGAAAAAAAACAACAAATTCATTTGTAATTTTACTTAGCTAATTTATCTTTTTAAAAGTCAATAAATAAGAAGAATAGCCTTCTTTTTGATTTATTTGCTTTTTCATTTATTATATTTAACAATTATTTGAGTTTGTGTTTTTTTCTATTTAAAAGTAAATAAAGTAAAGATAATTTTTATTTTGTTTTATTAAATATTTTGACGAAAGTAATAGTACGATTCAATTAATTTTAGTACCATATCCTTCCGGAAGTGAAATATTGAGCACCTGCATTTGTCTGGACTTTCTGCACAGCTTGGCTTAGACCAAAGGCAACTCTTAAAATGACTTCCATTATCCCCATCTTTGTCATCTATTACTCCATGGTCTGAATTTTGTTGCAACATGGATACAAACAAGTTGAGCGTCTCCCGGTGCTCGTATAATAATGAGACTTCAAAATGAATTAAAAACTTTTTAACGATCTCTCTTATTTGACTCATTTTATATTTTTTTACAACTTATTTTATTGAGGTTCTAATTGTTAATATTAGTTTATTAAAATTATCGGTTATTAACTACATATTTCAGAATCTTTTACATTAATTTTTTTTTTATTTCCGAATAATATAGTTTTCTTTGTTACTCCATTCAAAAACAGTATCCCAAAGGTTTTCATTATGAATTTTTTTATTCATGAATTTATATTAGTTTTTAATTTAACTAAATATTAAGAAATTGAATAAAGATATAAGGCTTTAGATTTTCAATATAGGATATTGACCATTTGGAATAAAATCAACCATTACATCAAATGTGTCTAAGCGCCAGCCTCGTTCTCCTTCTCTCAGGTATATTCCGTACCTGATGACAGCTCAGTCATCTCTTCATCGGATAATGAATTGATCGGTTCGGAAAAAACATTATATTTTCTTCCAGCTCAATTTGAATGGTTGGGCCATATTTTGTTGTCATCATTTTTGCATTTACGACTGCATACTTTTTGTTAATTTCCAAATCCTTAATATGAATAAGGGTTTAGTTGGAAAAGCTGTTGAATTTTTTAATTAAATTTTTAGCTGAAACCATGTTTCTCCTTTATCACCCCGATTTAAACATTTTTGTAGTTATGTTCCAGGGCCACAATATCGATATCCTGGAAGATGTAGTTCAATAGGTAGAGAAATTATTATTTTATATACTAAACCTTCACTGATGACTGATCTTTTATAATTAATGTCTTTGTTATAGTGTATAACCATCTTATTTTATTCTATAAAAAATATTAATTATATATTATTCGTATCAGTTATGACTAAGTACAACTTTATGTAATTTTTGGGTATATAATTGATGCGCTTTGGATCTAAATAAGTACATTTCGTGTGTCAAAATTTTTTGTTCAAATAAACAATCTTTATAGTCATTTATCGAGAATTTTTGAATAACGGACTTTTTTACACCCTTTGATTTCTTTACATCGTCAGAATTAAGACTTGAAAGGGAGTTCATTTTGGAACGTAAACCTACAAATTCAGTCATTACATTTCCATTGTTCTCATCTTTCATCATTCCTAATACCTTTTTGTTTAAATTAGGGAAATTGAAATGATTATCTTTTTTATATTCTGATGTATCGAAATTCATTTCAATGTCATTTCGAATGTCGTCATAAAAATCATTAGTTTGAATTGAATAAATAAATGAATCTGTATTCATATAATTAAGGGAGAGTTTTTCACCAAATTTTCGTTTCATATAATTATAATGAAAGTTGTACATCTTCCATTTGGATAATTCTAAAACTGTGAAACCTATATATATATATATGGGTTTGTCATAACAGGAGTCCATTTTTTCAATTCGACTGCATACATATCGTCACTAAACTTACATAAACTTTGAAAATTTGGTTTAGAGATCAAAGATCTTAGACCCAAATGAGTTTTATTTGTATTTTCCCATTTAGTTGCAATACGTATGTCTTTTCTTTTATCAACACTTGCCATGGTTTTCCCATAAACAGCTTAAAAAAGTCTTTTTCAAATACATTTTTAGCATTTGTTCTATGAAATGTATTAAGCTGAATACTTTTCAAGCCATGGAGACTGTTTGAATTTTAAAATTCTATGTACGTTTTTCAATACAAGACCATGAGAAACACACTGTTTTAAAACTCTGTAGTGAATAGTGTATTTATTTTGAAATGCGAGATCAGCTATTATTTTTTTACATTTCGATTTACCAGCATGTGAAAAGCAAAATAACATACGTGCATACTTTTGTATGGGTCGACACAAAAATATTGACTCATTTTATTTATGTCAAACTTATTTAAGAATTCCAAAACATTGAACTTTAAACATACTACAACTTAGTAAGTATTTGTATCTACTATTTTTAAATGATTTTGGAGTATAATGAACAGATTACTGAAACCATTTTTGATATGTCGTATTATTGGTTTAACAAAAAAATTTATTTTTGTTATCCTTTTCTTTATCAAGGATATTTCACGAATAATATTTATTAAAAAAAAATTATATTTGTTTTTTTCTCATTTATAAAAATGTAACCAACTTTAGTAATGTCACTGGAATTAAGGTTTTCACCTTTAAATAAAATAAAAAAATATATTTTAATCTTCCTTAATTTATTATATTTTCTTAATATTATTGTAATTAAAGACTATGCGACGTCTATGCGTCTGTGTTACTTATTTTTAACTCCTCTTCATTTTACATTTCATTTGCTTAAATACTAAATTTTCTTTACATCAACATGTTTGTATTCTTTCTTATCAATATGTGTGTATTGTTTCTTATCAATATGTGTGTATTGTTTCTTATCAATATGTTTGTATTGTTTCTTATCAACATGTTTGTATTCTTTCTTATCAATATGTTTGTATTGTTTCTTATCAATATGTTTGTATTGTTTCTTATCAATATGTTTGTATTGTTTCTTATCAATATGTTTGTATTGTTTCTTATCAATATGTTTGTATTGTTTCTTATCAATATGTTTGTATTGTTTCTTATCAATATGTTTGTATTGTTTCTTATCTTTGTACTTAAGCTAGGGTTTAAACAACATGTTTGTGTTCTCCTTATCAATATTTTTATATCCCTTCTTATCTTTAAGCTAGGGTTATTTGTTTACAAATATAAAATTTTCTTTATCTTGTTTTCTACTAAAAAAAAGGGATGTTTTATAAAAAGTATGTTTTGAGTGTCGTCAACTTTCGCGAATTAAATTTTCCACCTTTAAGAAATTTACAAACATATATTTTATTTGACGCGATGCGTCTTTCTTTATTTGTAATATTTCCTTAAATTAATGGTTGGATTAAAAACAATGCGACGTCTATGCGTCTATGTTACTTATTTTTAACTTTGGGCTTAATGATAAATTCTTAATCTAGGATTTAAAGAATATGTTTATTTTGTTTATCTTATTTTATACTAAACAAAAAGGGAAAATGTGTTCATGCGAGTGTTGTTAACTCCCGTTCTTCAATTGTGGCAGTGGTGGTACTATCTTTATACGATTGCTGCTGTTGTGGCAAATTGGTTTGATTTTATTACTGTTTAAAAGAAAATTGCAATTCCTTTTTTTATTTTATTACCGATAATTAATTCTTTATTACCGATGTAGTGCTGCCCTATCGCCCAATATAATTTTATGCAGCTGTAGGGGAACAGCTTAATGATTAGGCGTTCTCACGAACTGCCAGATTAGGGATTAAATATTAATAAACAAGGCAACTATGTGCCACTTTCAGTTTTTAAATATAGAATCCTTCTTTATTTGTGGGCTGCTGCCCATTTTATACTAATTTCTACATTTATTTGTATATTCTATATATAAGGTAAATAATTATAATTATAACTAATATTATTGATGTGTCTAATTTGATGATGGTCATATTCATCTCTTGTTGGTTGCTACTGTTTCCTATATTTATATTTTCATTTACGGTTGTCGACTTCTGTTCTTTGGATTCTTGGCCTCCCATTGTTATTTCTCTAGTTGTTTCATCTGGATATAAAATTTCCTTTTTTGTGCTCCGAAGCTTAGTCCCATCAACCGTAGTAGTTCTCCCTTTTTCTTCTTTAAGTTCCTCTGACTTCCACCTCGTTTAGGTTTGTGTTTCTTTTGACTTGTTTCTTCTTTTTGCTTTTGGTTTATTGTTCTTCTCTTATATTCCTCTATTTTTTTTTGGTGTTAATAATTTAGAGCGTGTACAACTGGGGTACGGACCTTGTGTTCAAATAAAGTGAGAATAAAAGAAATATAACCTGGCTAATTTTACAAGGAGGGATAAAGCACTCGAAGGATACTGGCCTCCTAGGAAAACGTTTCAATTAGCCAGGTAATCTTTTATTTTATACCTATGTTTTTACATCAACTCTAATAATAAAGAAAAAAAGAGAAATAACCAACAAAAGATGAAAATAGGGAAGTGTAAGGAGTGTTGGAAAACTTATGGTGGTGAATTAGGCCTGTAAAACATTACATACCCGTTTGTTAAGCAACACATTTTCAAAATAAACAAAACAATATAATATAAGGTGCGCCTAAAAACACGCCTACAAAACAAAGTCTCTAAATCAAAATTAAAAAAAAACCAAGGCTTTCCAAAACAACAAAATAGAAGAAAAAGAAACAGTTTAGTATAGTTTAAGAATTATTTATTGTTATTATTTATTCATATATTAATATTTATCCATTTATAGTTATTTAAGTGTTGTTGTGAATAACTAATGTGTCCCTCGATAGTGTGGTAATATATATAAATGTAAATTGAATTTTTTTGAGACCAAAAGAACAAAACAATATCTGAAAAAAAAAAAAGTAAAAATTAAATTTAAAATTAGCAAAATTAGGTACTCCCTACTAGACATAGGAAATTAAATTAGTGGCATAACAAATATAAAAAAACGTCATTAGGGAGGTCCTTCATGAGTAGGATTTTTTTTCTTGTTATCGCACATCCGGAATAGATGTAAGTATTTAACAGAACTACAGATACACATGTATATATAAAAAAAGGAAAGGAAAAAAGTGAATTGTTTTTTTTAAGGACAATAGAAAATTTAAGATTAATTATATTATAAAATTTATTAGAGTTAATTATGTGATTTAGTTTAAGGTTTTTTTTATACATAAGAAAGTAGTATAGAGGAAATTATGAATAAAGAGATTATGTATTGAAATATGAGAAAATTTGAGTAAGATATAATTTTTTTGGGGGATTGTTGAAGTAGATAGGGCGACGAAAGACGGGCATGAGGGACTGTGAAAATGCGAATTGGATTCGTCACAGTTATGGATGGGAAAAGAGCGATTGGGGGTCAACATCTACCTCCCTATTCGATGATATGGCCGAAGAAATGTAAGTGTTTTTTTTTTTGTGTTTAAAATTCCCTTGAAGAATTTTTTTCGTGTTGCGATCCGGCCAAAGGGTTGAGAACTCCTCCCACGAGGTGATGCCGTTGAGCTGGCAGGGTAATCATTGGCCAGAGGTAGTTGGTTTTGGTCCACAATCTTTTGGGGTTGGTACGTAAGCTGGACAGGATTCACCGCTTTGACCCTCTGGCTTGTATTCTTCAGTTTCTATATTGTACTTAGCGAAGATTGCTTCAATTTCCTTTTCTGAAGGAATCGAATCAATTACATCAATCGGAAAGAGTGGCATTTAAGATTATAATAAGACAGTAAAAAAAATTGTAATTTCCAAAGGTGTAGTGTGTTTGTTGTGTACTAAGTGAATTTTCTAAAAGAAATTTTGCCCTGTTGTAATATTTTTCGAATTTTTTTTTTCAATCAAGTCTAAAAATTCTCTTTTTAACAATTCTATTTCCTCTAACTTAATAAGTATTGTTGAAGCTGTGTAGCCTTTAAAACCTGATTTTTTTAAAATTTATTAGAATTCTTTCTATACTATGAAATACTTTTTCCATTGACAATTTATTATTTCATTACATTTATTCTATGTTTAGACTTGTACTACAGCCTTTTTGTTAACATAATCTTTGAAATATCTATTCAATTTTAAAATTAAGTATATAACAATTAATAAGCAAATTAAAATGAAAGTATCTATCTTTATATGACTACCTAGCTCCATGTTTTGGTTATTACTTATAGCGCCACCGTTGATGTTTTCATTGATGGTTATCGTCTCTTGTTCTTTGGACTGTTGCTTGCCCATTATTCAATTTTTTGCGGAGTTCTTGGTATACTCTTCTTTTCTCTTCTCTAGAGACTAATCCCATCAGGCGTCTAATCTCCTTTTTGTCCTTCTTCAAACGCAGTTTTTTGCCTCCACGTTTCGTCTTCTTCGGGATGTTTGTAACCTCTTGTGCTGGTTTGTAGTAATTCCTCTTCCTTTATTCTTCTATAGTTATTGGTTTGGGAGACCGATATTCGTCGGTATTGGCTTATATTTAAGGTAATCTTTTTTACCTCCTTCTGGTACGTATTGTTCCGAGTATTTAGAAAAAATTTTGTTTATCTCTTCTTGGGATGGAAATATTTCAAACGACATCGAAAACGTTATTTGAAGGTTGTCAAGGATGTTAGAACTATTCTATCAAACTTTAAGTTTTGTCGGGATATTAGTATTAGTATCGATGTTGGCAGGATCGCCATATAATGTAAGTCAAGATCTGTCAGTTGTTGATGTTAGGATTTGACAATGCTGCACCTAACTGCAGACACGTTTTAATTCTTCTCAGAACCTCTAGTGTGCTAATGTAGAATAATGAGAAAGCCTAGTTATCTTGTTCAGATCAAATAGTATTCTAAATTTTTATTTTAAATAAGTCTTTTATTTATACCAAATTATATAATCCATAATTCTTAATTCTATCTTACTTTCTACTCTCTCTAACCTATGCAGTGGTTTATTGAGTCAAAATACTTGATCTTGATTGGTCAGTATCTAACCCAATTTTCACTCAATCTTTTTACATTCATTTTCATTCATTCATATGGAATATTATCCCATGTACTAGTTCCTAGTTTCCTAAATGTTTGCATTTGTGTTTATGAAATTTTATCCATCGTAATATTTCTTATACAATGCATTTGCTGTTTACTTGTATTGACATATTTGGGTATTTTAAGTGTGGTGTCTTTTATTACAATTTATTTATTATTTTATGTGTTATCTTATTAAAGTGTGTCAGTAGTGTCAAATAGCTGAGTTAATATAAACAAATAATTTTGTGTTATTGTTGTTGGGTAGTTGTGGTAGTTCTGATGTGTATACTATACACTACACTTACTTATTCTAACTTATTGTATTAATTACTTAAATCTATTCTTCTTTGTCAGTGGCATGCAATCATCAAGGTTTTACATGCATATTACTCTAACCAATCAGAATGTAAGAGTGAGGAATGCACTCATTAACATTTGACACTCATAAGTATTGTCACTCACATTCTGATTGACCTAAATATTTTACTATTGCAGACTTATATTTAAACATATTGAATCACTGGATAAGTTCCGGTTTTTTATCTTTTATTTGTGGCATTTACACTACCATTATTGGGGTGGTATGTATATGTTTTAGAGTGGTTATTTGGTAAGCAGTGGACACTAAAAGGGTACACTACACCGAATTCTATTCGAGCCCTGATAGTCTGTCCGTCGAATTGTGGCAAGACTAATATTATGATTGGAGTGTTGGAAAGTCCTAATGGTTTGAAATTTGAGAACAGCTAAAACCGTAAAAAATTGCAATTCCTTTTTTTTTGCAATCTTTTTTATTTTTTAGCTGTTATGAAAAGGACCACTCTGAAAAAAAACAACAAATTCATTTGTAATTTTACTTAGCTAATTTATCTTTTTAAAAGTCAATAAATAAGAAGAATAGCCTTCTTTTTGATTTATTTGCTTTTTCATTTATTATATTTAACAATTATTTGAGTTTGTGTTTTTTTCTATTTAAAAGTAAATAAAGTAAAGATAATTTTTATTTTGTTTTATTAGATATTTTGACGAAAGTAATAGTACCATATCCTTCCGGACATGAAATATTCAGACACTTGGACTTTCTGCACAGCTTGGCTCAGACCAAAGGCAACTCTTAAAATGACTTCCATTATCCCCATCTTTGTCATCTATTACTCCATGGTCTGCATTTTGTTGCAACATGGATACAAACAAGTTGAGCGTCTCCCGGTGCTCGTATAATAATGAGACTTCAAAATCAATTAAAAACTTTTCAACGATCTCTCTTATTTGACTCATTTTATATTTTTTTTTTACAACTTATTGTATTAAGGTTCTAATTGTTATTATTAGTTTATTAAAATTATCGGTCATTAACTACATATTTCAGAATCTTTTACATTAATTTTTTTTTATTTCCGAATAATATAGTTTTCTTTGTTACTCCATTCAAAAACAGTATCCCAACGTTTTCATTATGGATTTATATTAGTTTTTAATTTAACTAAATATTAAGAAATTGAATAAAGATATGTAGGCTTTAGATTTTCAATACAGGATATTGACCATTTGGAATAAAATCAACCATTATATCAAATGTGTCTAAGCGCAAGCCTCGTTCTCCTTCTCTTTGGATACGGATATTGATCGGTTCAGAAAAAACATTATATTTTCTTCCAGCTCAATTTGAATGGTTGGCCCATATTTTGTTGTCATCCTTTTTGCATTTAAGACTGCATACTTTTTGTTAATTTCCAAATCCTTAATATGAATTGTAATGTACAATTGAACATATCATGTTCAACGCTATATGAGGTTGTATATTTGGAATTAAAATTTAAATGAACGACGGGAGCCATTAATTGCCACTAGCGGTCAGTCGGAGGGTGGATTCTTGTTCATGTTAAAATTTTCTCTCACATAGGGATTATTATACATAAATAATTTATTATAGACTCCCTGACTGAAATTACTAATTGAAAAACTCTTTTATTATCATCCCAAGATGTTGTTTGGGATAATCGCCTCTAAACCCTCCCATCCAATGATCTTATTGGCGAATATGACACTAAGATCCCTACTTAAATCCACACTTACTTGTTCATCTCATTGCGAAAACATTAAAAATAACTTAGAAATTCATAATTCACTTAAAATTTTATTCAACAAAATTGATGAAAACCATTATGTAGGTATGTAGGTAATAAAAAAAACATTCAACAAAATTTAAATATAAATTGGGTTTAAAGTAGCAAAAGAAAAAAAACATTATTCTAATATTTAAGCAAAAAAAAACTAATGATGTAAACTCAAATTTTAAAGAAAAAGAATGCCTAGTAATTAACTATAGATAATTATACTTATAATATTTTATAATGAAATAATCGGTTATCTTAAGTTGCTAGATTTTTGTGACTATACTGTAGTAAAATAGAATAATCAAATCAGAGTATGCAATGTGTATCTTGTAATGATCATTTACAATGTTAAATGATCATTGTTTAACTTTGTTTTTTTTTGTTTGTTGTTTTATGATTTTTGATTTTGATGCGTTTTGCTTTTACATATCAATTTATGAACTACTTGTGTCAACAAAAAAAACGTGAGTAACCAAAGAATGTATTTTATTACTTGTTCTCTTTTTTTTATTGCTTTGCTACTGATACAGTACTCCCTAGCAAATTAAGGAATATGTAAAAGCAAATCTCAAAGATTTGATTATTGTTTTTAAATTACAGAAATTCTGATTTTGTTATTAAATTTACTAATAATGAATGCGAAACAAATTGTGCTAATTAATAAGATATTTAAAACAGAGAAAAAACTCACCAACTTAATTCTGGAAACGCTGAATGATGAGGCCTCGTCAGACTGCTTTTGTTGGATGTTTAGTTTGTTGTTACAGATATCTTATTTAGTTTGCCTGCCATTAATTATATTACACATATAATAAAAAGAACTTAATTAATAACTAATTCAACTGTGATAATTTATGTGCCATAAGTTAAATTTCTTTTTACCCTTAAGCCTGTTAAACTTTTGGTTTTTAACTTCTGATATATTTATATTTAAATCGCATTTAAGTTCGGGGATTTAAATACACGTATACAATTTGTTAAGAAACAAAGGTAGTTTTATTTCTTAAAAGGTAATTTAAATGGTTTGCACCATTTTGATTCTAGAAACAATATAGGGGAAAAAAATTTAACCAAGCACAATCTTACGTAAAATTTTAATAATTTTTAGACTCAAATTCTTCAATTCTTATGAAGAACTTAGATGGCTTTTGGAGGTTTTCCTAGTCGATGCCTGCGTCCCTGTTTTGGAAGCTGGCAGGTGTTTTAGAGCTCTTCTGAGACTGCTTAATATATGTTTGTTGTTTTGTTATTTCTTTTTGGCTGATACGAAATAGCGAAGAACTTGACTTTAGGTGTTGTCTTGCCGGTGGATTTAAAATAATGATGATAAGCGGTAAACACAATTCTTGTGAGAGTGGTTTTTAGGTGTTATTAAATGTGAATTAAGTGCATACAGTGGTGGCTAACTAAACACCCCCGTACCTTGTGGATAGAAATTAGCTTGTGTGTTCGAGACTTTTTATAGGGTTTTTCCACAATTTATCAACCTGTCTTCCACTAACCTCAAAGATTATGAAGGATGCAGGTTATGTCGAACCTTAAGATTTAGCAATAAGCTAATTTCTCCTTCGTTGTCTATTAGAAAAATTATAATATGTTAATTAATTACCTAGAAATCTTAAGTTTACTATATGTACCTTTATGAACTTTTAAATTAATTTTATATAAAATACAGTGTGTCCACTACAAAGGATATTATATATCTTTACCGATCGATGTGTTCACCTTGAGGTATAAAAATCAAAAGAATGTTAACACATTTGGTTACGAAAAACCATGCTTTAATATTCGTTAATATTCGGAATTGTTAATGGCGTTTATAGGCGTTGATATTCGTTATAATACCTTGCCATATGTCAAAACACTTTGGCTGTTTTCAATGTGGCTAACTTGATTCTTTAAAGTAAATACAACAATGTGAGGTGAAATACAACTTACAAAGCCTTACTGTTAAAATTCAAAACGAAATTTTCAAAAAAATGAATTGAAGCAAAATTTTAATTTGAGTGAAAACAAAAATACAAAAATATTTATGTGTTACAACATAAAATCTGACCATTTAAAATTAAAATCTTTTTAAAAATAGTCGTCCATTACAGAATAAGGGTTTTGTTGGAAAAGCTGTTGAATTTTTTAATTAAATTTTTAGCTGAAACCATTTTTCTCCTTCATCACCCCGATTTAAACATTTTTGTAGTTTTGTTCCAGGGCCACAAAACCTTCCCCGATGACTGTTCTTTTATAATTAATCTCTTTATTATAGTGTATAACCATCTTATTTTATTCTATAAAAAAATATTAATTATATATTATTCGTGTCAGTTATAAAGATGCGCTTAATTAATCAACATAAAAATACTTCCATTCGCAATATTGATTCTTCTGTGAATGCCAATTCAAAAATAAGACACAGTTCTTTATTACCAAATTCTATTCGAGCCCTGATAGTCGGTCCGTCGAATTGTGGCAAGACTAATATTATGATTGGATTGTTGGAAAGTCCTAATGGTTTGAAATTTGAGAAAATCGAAAACCGCAAAAATTGCAATTCCTTTTTTTTGCAATCTTTTTTATTTTTTAGCTGTTATGAAAAGGACCACTCTGAAAAAAAACAACAAATTCATTTGTAAGTTTACTTCGCTAATTTATCTTTTTAAAAGTCAATAAATAAGAAGAATAGCCTTCTTTTTGATTTATTTGCTTTTTCATTTATTATATTTAACAATTATTTGAGTTTGTGTTTTTTTCTATTTAAAAGTAAATAAAGTAAAGATAATTTTTATTTTGTTTTATTAGATATTTTGACGAAAGTAATAGTACGATTCAATTAATTTTAGTACCATATCCTTCCGGACATGAAATATTGAGCACCTGCAAGTGTCTGGACTTTCTGCACAGCTTGGCTCAGACCAAAGGCAACTCTTAAAATGACTTCCATTATCCCACCTGCAAGTGTCTGGACTTTCTGCACAGCTTGGCTCAGACCAAAGGCAACTCTTAAAATGACTTCCATTATGACTTCCCCATCTTTGTCATCTATTACTCCATGGTCTTCATTTTGTTGCAACATGGATACAAACAAGTTGAGCGTCTCCCGGTGCTCGTATAATAATGAGACTTCAAAATGAATTAAAAACTTTTTAACGATCTCTCTTATTTGACTCATTTTATATTTTTTTTTTACAACTTATTGTATTAAGGTTCTAATTGTTATTATTAGTTTATTAAAATTATCGGTCATTAACTACATATTTCAGAATCTTTTACATTAATTTTCTTTTATTTCCGAATAATATAGTTTTCTTTGTTACTTCATTCAAAAACAGTATCCCAAACTTTTTCATTATGAATTTTTTTATTCATGAATTTATATTAGTTTTTAATTTAACTAAATATTAAGAAATTAAATAAAGATATAAGGCTTTAGATTTTCAATATAGGATATTGACCATTTGGAATAAAATCAACCATTACATCAAATGTGTCTAAGCGCCAGCCTCGTTCTCCTTCTCTCAGGTATATTCCGTACCTGATGACAGCTCAGTCATCTCTTCATCGGATAATGAATTGATCGGTTCGGAAAAAACATTATATTTTCTTCCAGCTCAATTTGAATGGTTGGGCCATATTTTGTTGTCATCATTTTTGCATTTACGACTGCATACTTTTTGTTAATTTCCAAATCCTTAATATGAATAAGGGTTTAGTTGGAAAAGCTGTTGAATTTTTTAATTAAATTTTTAGCTGAAACCATGTTTCTCCTTTATCACCCCGATTTAAACATTTTTGTAGTTATGTTCCAGGGCCACAATATCGATATCCTGGAAGATGTAGTTCAATAGGTAGAGAAATTATTATTTTATATACTAAACCTTCACCGATGACTGATCTTTTATAATTAATGTCTTTGTTATAGTGTATAACCATCTTATTTTATTCTATAAAAAATATTAATTATATATTATTCGTATCAGTTATGACTAAGTACAACTTTATGTAATATGTAGTTTGAATTGAATAAATAAATGACTCTGTATTCAAATAATTAAGGGAGAGTTTTTCACCAAATTTTCGTTTCATATAATTATAATGAAAGTTGTACATCTTCCATTTGGATAATTCTAAAACTGTGAAACCTATATATATATATGGGTTTGTCATAACAGGAGTCCATTTTTTCAATTCGACTGCATACATATCGTCACTAAACTTACATAAACTTTGAAAATTTGGTTTAGAGATCAAAGATCTTAGACCCAAATGAGTTTTATTTGTATTTTCCCATTTAGTTGCAATACGTATATCTTTTCTTTTATCAACACTTGCCATGGTTTTCCCATAAACAGCTTAAAAAAGTCTTTTTCAAATACATTTTTAGCATTTGTTCTATGAAATGTATTAAGCTGAATACTTTTCAAGCCATGGAGACTGTTTGAATTTTAAAATTCTATGTACGTTTTTTAATACAAGACCATGAGAAACACACTGTTTTAAAACTCTGTAGTGAATAGTGTATTTATTTTGAAATGCGAGATCAGCTATTATTTTTTTACATTTCGATTTACCAGTAATTTTATTTTGTGGGCAAAAGTGTAGATCATTCAGTGTAGGCAGGATCGAATTTTGCAGGATCGAAATTGGTAGGATCCAAACTTGCAGGATCGCCATATAATGTATGTGTAACCTATAATTTAAGAGTGTATTTGGTCTTGAGATGTTTGCAAGAATTTTTGAATGTTGCATGTTGAGTGCTCGGGTAGAATATTGAGAAAACAAGTTAATTTGTTAAGTTAAAAAAGTATTCTGATTTGTATTAAATAATTCTCTGTTATTTATACTAATTTTTCTATTTACAATTTCTAAATCTTATTTTAGTTTTTCTCTTTCTATTGCATTGTTTGACGTACTTAAATTAATACACTTGGATTTCATTGGTCAGTATTTGACTCAAATGTTACTCAATACTTTGTCTGATTTGTTATTGAGTAGCATATGGAATTGTATGCATTGTAATCTTTCAAGTGCTTTGATCCTTGTCAATTCACACTGTTTGTGTGGTATCGAAAAATATTACAAGTGCCGTTAAATGTGTCATTGATTTGAAAAAATATTTAAAGTGTGTCACTATTGTGTTTAAGGTTTTATGTTACAAAGAAAAAATATAATTTGTGTTCAATTGTTTTCATTCATTTTGGGTAGTTGGCATGTGTTGTGACAAACACACTACAATTGCATAAGACCACTCCTTATTCCATTTTGCATGAACATGTACATATCACTATCAGTGAATAAATCTAATCTAATTTCAGTGGTCTTTAACATTGCATCCCAAGATAATCCTGGGGCAGTGTAATAGTGACACGGATCCAGATTATAAATACTCTTACATATTTTCCGAAATTTTTCAAATATATCAGCAAGAAGTAAAACATCTGTTTTTAAATAAAGTTCTGTGTAATCCAGAAGAGTCTTACAATTGAACTCATTCAACACTTTTTGTGCATGCTTATATTATTCTGCAGACACTCCTCATTATTTAGAATATTAACAAATTTGTCTGTACTTGGAAGCTCTGTTTCTGAAAACCTTGCTAACGATTCCATATATGAGTATGGAAACACTCCCTTTCTTCTTACTAAATTAAACTGATTTTCATTGGTGAATCTTTCACGAACTGTATGAAAATCGCAAATGTCAAGGTTTTTAGCTAAACTGTCTAGGCTAGTGATGTCCGTGATTTCTGTCTAATTTAATATAAACTGAAAGTGAAATATATCGCTCTTTATTTAATGGGATAACTTTAATACTAGCATTCTGAATAAATGACAATTCTTTGAAAAAAAAGGTGCATGTCATAAGCGGAAAGGTTGTGGAAAACAACTGGAATAAACTTTGGAGTTTTATATTTTAAACTACACTCATTATGAGGAGCGCCTCGATAAGTACCATTGAGATGGCAGTGGTCTCTAACTTTGACATTATATAAAAGTTTATGGCAAATGTGGCATATTTCTGACCTTTTATACAAATCTAGTTCAGCTGGTTTCATCACCATTTGTTGTACTTTACATAAATGGTTGATATAAATCTCGGTTGCATCCTATACAATTTTATCTACAAAAATGCGTCTTCACCGAAATAATACCTATGCCTATCATTCTCTTTCTTAAAATTACACTTAATGAAATAACCGATAGCACACGCAATGTGTTTTTGTACATTACATGTGCTGCTGCTCCCCTGTTCATCAGTTTTTTTAAAAAATTGATTAAAAATCTGCATATATTACAAATGGTACATTTAATGGCTTTTAATAGTTCTTAAACATCATAAATGCATTCTCCAGTTTGGGCATTAGGGTAATTTTTCTACCACATACTTATTGTGATTATTGTGGATTTGCTCATCATGAGTGTAAAAAAGACATGTCTTGCATATAAAAACTTTGCCTCTATGCGATGTAATGATTTATCGTAAAAGCCTAAAGAAAAAAAATATAAATTAAAATTAATATTTTAATGTGATAGGGAAATAACTTACTTGGAGATATCATTGATGTGTACGTAGTAAAATTTTTCACCGGAATGTAGTAGAAGTAAATTAATATGTTTCTCCTTCTCCTCACATGTGACGTAGTAGGGTCCAATGATGGATTTTCCATTGTACCCAAACACATCCATGCTAACAAATTGCATCCCCTCAAAATTAAGCTCCATCTCTCCCAAAACAATTCGTGCACTTTCTATTTTACTTATATTGTAAATATTACAATTTCTTCTTTGTCGGAAATTAAGACTTATACAAAGCTGCAATGAGACACCATTTTAAGCAGAAAACATCTTTGTTTTCAATATTGATGAGGGCTTTTGTGAAAACACTACTTTTAGTTAATGGGATGAAGCTTGATCCTCTTATTACTGAAGTTTTATTTATATTAATTTTAAGGGTTATTATTGAAATTAGTGTCCTTCCACTATCCCTTTCCTGAAACTTCCACATTTTTCTGCAAACTTCATTCGCATGCTTCTCGTAAATCTCTTTAATGTCATCTGCTTTTGTTATCAGGCTCATTTTTGAAATATGTCCAATTGGAGCAATCTTAAAATCATCATCGATTACCTTCCTATATTCGCATAGTAGCTCCAAATTAAATTTAAATGTAGTATGTTTCTTCTTTTGCACTATTGAAGAATTCTTCCGGGAATAGAATTTCTTTTCTTTTATTTATAAATGAATATGTTGCAATTCTGCCTTCGAAATCACTTGTTCTCACCGTCAACTTATCATTTAAACTAACATTCTCACATTTGTTTTTGTGATTGGTTGTCCTTATGTGAGTTAGGTATGAGGATGTTGAATTCATTACATTACAATCCTTGCAATGTTTATATGAGACATTAGGATTAATATGCGGTGGTAATGCAGTATTATGGGCTTCCCTATGTTCATTAAGTTTTTCTGTACTCATGAAAAACTTTTTGCAAATCTGGAGTAAAGCTTCTTACGAAAATTTTTTTAGAGATTGAAGTATTGGATATGGGACATATTTCAAAATTTGTAGCATCGTGAGTATTCGTCAATATGGTGGTGCTATGCATATCCATATGCTCCTTCAGTTTTATGTATTTTTTATTAAAATATAATGATAACTCTCCCCATTCACTCTCCAACAACATTAGATTTATGTGAATATTCTTCTCAATATTTGTAATATAATAAGGTCCGATTGTAGTTTTCAGTTTCTTATCATATCCAAAGATATTTATACTAATATCGGTATTATTTTTTTCGAATAATTTCAATTCCTTAATATCTGCTGGAAAGTTCATTGCCGAGAAATTCAACACTCTTCCACATCTCAATATTCTAATATTATCGGAAATATTTTTTATATGTTGAAGTTCGGAATGTGTTGATACTATTTCCATTATAAAGTGCTGCTTTTATACACCATTTAAAACAAAAGACATCGTTGTTTTTATATTAATACATGCTTTCTTGTGTATTAGTTCCTTAGGAGTTGGAATATAAGATGATCCCTTCAGTGGAGATGATTTGTTGATAATTTAATGTCCAACCATTTATTCAAATAAGAATCCAACCTGAATCTCTTTTTTGAAATTCTGACATTTTAGATTTAATATTATCAATTTAAATATTTAGAGTATCATTAATATCGTCTACTCTGGTTAATCGCGTCATCTCGGTTATGTGATACATATCCGTTTCCGGTTTCAGTGGATGTGCTGGTGATTTGTAGGCTCCTGTTAGCTTTAAATTAAATTTTATTATAATGTGGTCCGCTAAGCTGTTATTAAGAAGTTTTTTAAACAATTGATGCGCATCCTCTAAATATTTATCTATATTTAAATTTTGATTTCCTTTAGGAAAACGGTATGTTGATAACCGAGATTTAAACGTACTTTTCAATAGGGTAACTCGTCTTCCAATCGATTTGTTCATATTATTTTTTGTGTGTCTCTTTTGAGCAATGGGAAAACTATCTTTCGGGTTGTAGTTCCATATTACAATCCTCACATTTTATTAACCGCATGTGCTTTATAGATATTAAACTTGAAGGATTCAAATTGCTAGCTGCTGCTGAAGTAGTTAGTTCTTTAATAATCCTTTAATTTGTCACTATTAGGGATGTGTTTATGATGTTTTCTTTCCATCGACGATAGAAATACATGACCACACTTAATACAAGGATCACGTATTTCCATATGTTTTTTTTTTTAAATTTGTTTGAATGGTGTACTCGTTTTTACAAATATTGCAGACAAACATTTTTAAAGATACTTTAACACTTGCTCTAATCACGATAGACTAAACTTGTTTAGTAAAACAAAATCAAGATAAGCAATCCTTATCAACTAATCACGAAAGACTCAATATTATTTCAATATGAATGAATGATTTATATTACCGTATGTAATATAACTCAAATAATCATGATTATGTTATTCTAAAATGCATAATGTTGAAATTTGATCTGTGTCTTCTTTTTCACCAAACTTCATTAGTACTTTATAATAAAGGTTTCTCACTTCTGAGAACCTTTCCGAAAAAGCATTTCTATCTTCATCTTCCAATTTTTCTAACTTGTAATTGAGCTTTTTATATTCTTCATTTAACTCCATCTTCACTATCTCCAAAACCGATTTGTTTTGTCCTTGAATTTCACTTGTGGCTGCTATCAATCGAGCTATTAAATTTACCATGTCACGATTAAACCACGAAATTTTTTCAGTATTTTTTATACGGTTGTTTTTAAATAACACAGTTTTTTTCCTGGGGGACTCCTTCTAATGAACCACCTTCCGCCCTGCTAATTTCGCTGATGGATTCTTCTAGCTGTTGACTTGGGTTTATATGTTGCTACTTTTCTTGAACATATTTTTTACTTCTTTAAAGTAATTTACTTCAAAATAATGTTCCTTCTTATACCCGCTATCTACCAATTTATTATGATTTTCTTGGAACTCCACCCATTTCAATTCCACTCTCTTTTGAGTTTCTTCGACTTGAACGTGGCGTATTGCTTCAGTTTCCAGTTTTTCCAGGATAATCAGCAAATCTTCACCAATGACCTTTTGTCGTTCTAACAACTTCATTTTTTGAGCCATCATATTTTATTAAAACCGTACCGATCTTCTTTTTTTTGAAAGATTATGTTTTTAATAATTTATTTTCTTCACTAGTTCTTTTTTCGAAGGACCAAATGTTTTCTATTTATGAAATAAATACTAAACCCGTTGAGCATTTGTATTATACTCGCATTTTATTTTAAAATCAAACAGTAAGAACTACTTTAGAAAATCTTAAAACTAACTAAAACTAATCCGTCTACTGTGTTTATTACACTGTGTGATAAAAACATTTTAGGAATATCCTTATTAACAACTTAAAATTTCATGTTCATATTTGAACACAAAAAGTAGACGTTAATAAAATTTAATCCAACAAACCTTTACCCCATAAAAAAAGACAACAATTTTTTTAATATATTATTTATTTTATTTCATTAATTTTTAATTATATAAACTTAAATCAATATTTAAAATAATGTTATCTCCCTCCTCATCATACCAAAAATCATCTATATAATTAAACATTACATTGTCACCCTCAACATCATTATGAAAGTTATCTATTACATTATTATTATTATAATTATTAAAATAATAATTAAGCTGGTAAATAAAAATTTTCAGGATTATCAGTAAAATTAAACGGACTTAATTCTATAATTCTATTAATAGAATTATTTAAACTCTCTAGCAAGCTATCCCACTCCGGTAAAGGTTCACAGCTTCTACTGCATTCCTCCTCCTCATCCTCCTCTATATACTCTCCCACCACCATTCCGCCTTCATCAATCTTTCTCTCTCTCATGAAAATCAATGTGGTCACTAGGCTTCATTAAAATGGTTGAAAAGAGTAGAAACGAAATGTGAATCCTATGCTGATTCACGAAGGCATATTCTCTTTTATGCTCCTTTCCGCAAACGTTGCACTTTAAACTATTTTTTAATATGTTTTTTTTTTTAATTTTGAATAGCAAATTCATGAGTTGATAACTTTACGTGTACACGAATCAAATGTATATGACGAAAAGAATTTATTGAATTTATAAATAGGAAAATATGAAAATTTTCAAAATAATACTTTTTAAATTATTTAAAGTAACTGCTGGAATTATCTAAAATATTAGTATGAGTTTCAAACATGAAGAATTATTTTCCCATCTGTATTAAAGCCTTATCATCCATAAAAAGATACTTGTAGAATTATAAAAAAAAAACTATATCAATTCTCTAGAGTGACGTTAACACTTTCTAATTAACCATAAACTAAGTAAACATGTGTTTAACAAAACAACATACAAATGCTCTTCAACAAAACAATGCTTATCAATGTGAATTTCCAAATACACCTGATCATTACATCAGACTTAAAAAAAAGATACAACAACGATGTTCTACATTTCTGACCTTCAGTGACCGCTCTACTATTACTTTTCTATGATGCATTTAACCGTCTTCACTCCATAAAAAACAGATGTACAACAATTTTATTTTTTTTTTAATTATATTATTTATTTTATACAATTAATTTTTAATTATGTCCATTTAGATAAATATTTAGAATAATATTATCTCCCTCCTTAAAATACCAAAGTTCGTCTCTATAATTTAATATTATAATATCACCCTCAACATTATTATGCAAATGATCTATTGTTATTACTAAAATAGTAACCAAGCTGGTTATTTGTTAAATAAAAATGTTCGGTATTATTACTAAAGTTATTATTTAATTCTATTAATAGAATTATTTAAAACTTCTATTAAGTTATCCCACTGCTGTAAAGGTTCAAAACATCTTCTGAATTCCTCCTACTCCTCGTTCATAACCTCCTCCACTACCATTTCACTCGTAAAAAGCAATCACCCCTATCGTGAATAAAAATTCCCCATGAAATTTGTTCCCTTTTTATATTTTTCCTTTTAAAATTCAATGTTAAAAGAATAGAAGGGAACAAATTTCATGTGGAATTTTTATTCTCGATAGGGGTGAATATGATTTGGTAGATCACTATGTTTCATTAAAATCCTTGAATATATTGTACACGGAATGTGAATCTTCTGATAACTGATGAAGGTACATTGCCTTTTATACTGCTTTCCGCAAACATTATACTTTAAAATTGCTGTCATTTTTAAAATTTTGAATAAACAAATTGGCAACATTATTTCAATTGTTGACAAGTATACGAATGAAATGTATTTGAAGAGAAGAATTTATTGAATTCACAAATATGAAAATTCTTAAACACATACTTCATAAATTATTTCAAAAAAAATGGATTTGACTGTCGAAAATAAATATACAACCTTTCGTTTTAAACATCTACATAAATATGAACTAAATTCCTTGTTATTTACAAATCTCAAACAAGCCTAAATAATAATACATTCGTTGAGTGCTTTCTGAGCTGCAGCTGCTGTAGATGGTCTTATTTTCATATTTTTCCTGGATGTATTGCTATTCCTTCATTATTGGAGATGTGTTAATGTTGATTTTTTCCATTGATATTAGAAATACATGATTGCACTTAATGCAAAATTTTAAAAAATTTATAAAGATGAAAAGCAGCTATATTTGTTTTTCTTTGTTATTTATTTTTTCTACTAAATGTTGTGGCTTAAATTATAATATGATTGTATTAATTTTAATATTTTATGTTTTTGAAAATGTAAGAAAACTTACAGGTGTCTGGATATTCTTTGCAACTAGCATCATACCAAGGGCAACTCCTAAAATGACTTTCAATATCGGCATCTTCGCCAACTATCACTCCCTAGTCTTCATTTTGTTCCAACTTGGATACAAACAAATTAAGAGTTTCACAGTGCTCATACAATAATGAATCTCCGAAATCAATAAAAAAAATTCGCTGATGTCTCTTACTTGACTCATTTTTGTGTTCCTTTTTTATTTAATTCATTTTATTGTATTGCAGTACTAATTGTTACTATTAGTTGTTTAAAATTTTTGCTTATTAACTAGATTTTTCAGAACCTTTTACATTCATTACAAAATAGTATTCTCTAAATTTCACCTATTACACATTTTAGTGCTTAGTTTTTTCAATAATTATATTTAATATATTCCACTACCTTCAAAAACGGAATCAAAGGTATAACCACCTAAATGTCTTTCTTTTGTAAAAAAAAATTCAAAATTCTTGAAAAAAATTAAAGATCAATAATGGAAAATTCGTTCAAGTGAATTAATTATTAAATATAATTTTTCTGTTGCGAGTGGTTGTATTCACTGGGTGAATGCTTGTAAGACACTAAATTTTATTTACAAATTAAAACCTTAATAACTAAAATACAAATCTTAAATCTAAACTAGTAATAGGTTAAGACCCCTTGTGCTATTGATGACATTTAATATTCCCATCACTACGCTACAGATTTTTTTTTTAATTATTTCAATTATCACACCACACATTATATATATATACATATATTTCAATATATTATAGCTTTTTTATATATTTATATAGTTTTTTTTTTTAATTTTTATAATTTTGTTCTACACAGGGGGTCAACCAATGTATACGACAATGAGAAACTCATCTCCGTTTTATTGTAGTTTTTTTTTTTAACTTGTAGAGACTACTGTTTTTTCATAGTGAAAAATGGTTGAACTTTTATACTAATTATTAGAGAAGATTTCTTATTATTTTGGCTTGTAAAGTTATATTTTTGTAGACAATTGGCAAAATGGAATGCATTTTCTACTACTCTATGTGATGAGTGTGTACAGTTCTGATTTAAAGTATACATCGGTCCGGGTTGCTTAATTAATGAAGCGGCGAGCACGCCAATGTGTAGGATGGCTAAAGAGCTTGCAGTATATGTATCAGCAATTATAATTAATGTTAGCTTTCTAGTCAATAGGACAAGGGTTTACTTTATATATTTTTTCAACCTATTTTTATGAATTGATTTTATATTATTTTTTTAATAAAAAAACAAAATGTTTCTTGTGAGAAACTCTTCGCAAAATATTGTTACAGAAACACTTTTTCTCACATCCTTCCAATAATTGCTGGAAATTTATTTAAATGACAGATAATTCTCGCAAAGTAAAGATGCCGAAACACTTGTGTGAGAAAAAAGCGTTTTTTTTTTCTTAATTTTATGCTGTTTTTGTTGCAGTTCACTCGTTTCAGCGGAAAATTTTACGCTGCAAAAAATACAGAAACGGGCACAGAAACTGATCGCACATTTTTCAAACATTCAATAACCATCTGTCACTCTCTCTCTGAAGTGGAAATCTTAAAACAGAGTAAAAAAATATTAATATATCTTAATTGCTCTCTTGCTAAGTGTAGAGATGCGGAATAGACATTTCGTTTCCTTGTTTAATTGCAGTTGAGAATACCATAAAAAGGTTTAAGTTCCTTGTTCTGCACATGGAATTTATATTTTTAATAAGCCATATATAATATAAAATAATAGTTCACAATTTGAACTATATTTTCTTTCCTCTTGATTTGGCTTTTATTTTATTTTTCTGACACCTATTACACATTATACTAAATCTTCAAGTCTCTAAATTTGCTAATAATAGATCATGTGTTGTCTAAAAAGGAAGGCACTTCTCGAGCATTTGCAAGATATATAAGTAATACGTACATTAATTTTACATAAATAAATGCAAACATTTGAAAGGAAATTTTAAAAGTATTTTTTAAAAATTTGTCCTTGTTATAAAAGCATTTCTCTGAATCTTTTGAACCATTTATAAGAAAACTCATTAAACAAACTTTATATTCTCATTAAGCTAGTTTATAAAATATTTTAAATAAATAATTACGATATATCGGCAAATAAAGTAAAACTTATTTTCAATACTGGCCTCGAGCTTGAGACAAAAGCATTTTTATTTATTAATTACGATATATCTTAAATACAATTGAAATTGTTAAATTAATGAAAATATATTTCTTAAATTTAAGTATCTTCTACAATTAAAGTAAAATACTTTATAATCAAAATATTGTTTAAATAAATCTTAAAGAAATTTTGTAAACTTTTTGTTGAATTAAAACTAAAGATATTGTGTTTGTTTTAAGAAAATTTTGTAATAAAAATAAATTGTATTTAAAAAGTAAGTGGATATTAACAGAATTTAATAACAAACTAGAAAATGTAAGTAATAGGTAACCATATATCAAATATAAGTAATGGGTTTTTTCAACAAGAACATAAAGAATAATTTCAATAATAATTTTTAAATATTATTTGTTGGAATATCAGTGTAAAAGCTACATTTAGTAAAATTTTCTTTTTCACACTGGCTACTAAACCAATTCTATTTAGTGCGCATCTAACCATTCAGGAACTAACATCTTTACCAATACTTTTTGCAGCATTTTTCCTGGTCTTGATGTCCTTATTATGTAGCAAACGTTCAATCTGCCGGTCATCCCCTTTAGGAAGCAGTCTTGGTCGACCACCGTGATTATTATTGCAAGCCACACTACGCCATTTTTTATATCAGTTGCCGTGGATTTACTTAAATTTAATTTTTCAGCAATTTTACGGCATGAATAATTATTTTGCAACAAATCTATCACATTGTTTTCAACATCAGTAGGCGTTTTTCTCATTTTTAAAGATTTTTAATTGTTTATTTAAAAATCAAGCTGTTGCATACGGCTCTTGCACAAAAACAAAAGCCACACAGATGCATTCAAAGTCATCCTAATGCCTTGAGTTCACCCTAGCAATCCTAACCCCGTATATCGGGCAATCCTCAGACAATATCAAATGGTCTGCAGGATGACCCATTAATGCACAATTCCGACAGCGATCACCATTTGGTCAGCGCTTAGACACATGCCCAGCCTGCACGCAATGGCGACAAACCTCCTCCTTCGCCTTACATGTAATCAAATCCCATTTCGTATAAACGAAAATGTCACACGGCCCTTCGTGGAAACCTCCCATCTCCTCTGCCACCTATCCACAATACAATTGTCCAATAGGAAGGAAATGCCTTTGGGTGCTACCCCTTACCAACCATTCGCTGATTTCATAGAAGTTCGAGAAATTTAAAAATAATTTCAGTGGTATGCCACCCGCAAGTAGTAACACCGAATGCATATAGCCCAAATACGGCTCCAATGGCGCTAATTAAGTTTTTTCCTTTTTAATATATAAAAAAGTATATTTTTTTCGACGCGATGCGTGTTTCTTTATTTAAAATATTTTCTTAATTTTAAAAGGTTTGGATTAAAAATAATACGACGTCTATGCGTCTTCGTTACTTATTTTTAACTGGCTTACCATTTATATTTCATTTGCTTAAATACTACATTTTCTTAATCATTAAACAAACAATATGTTTGTGTTTTCCTTAATTACTAAACAAACAATATGTTCGGGTTTTTCCTTATCTTGGGGTGTTCCCTTTATCCTCTTGTTTATTATTATTGTACTTAAGCTAGAGTTAAATTGTTTTTCTTACAAATGACAATTTAATTATTTTTCCTAAGAATCGTTATCATATGAAAACATCCGACCTTGGTTTTTATTTTTGTGCTTAATGATAATGTTTATTTTATATATCTTATCCTATACTAAAGATAAGATACATACCTACAAATCACACTAAACTACAAAAACCGCCCTCAGCAGAAAGCCGCACCCAGGCTCCGAATAACCTGGTCCAGCTCACACATAACCACGTATGCCCTCTGGCAGTTAATCTGCAATAGTCTGAATTTAGTATTCACCAATTCCATCCTAATGTCTCGAATTTACCCTAGCAAATCTAGCTCCATGCAACATGAAATGGTCAGCTGGATGTCCTCTCAATGCGCAATTGCGGCAGCTCACACCAGACGTGCAGCGTTTAGCGACATGCCCAGCCTGTCCGCAATGGCGACAAACCTCCTCCTTCACCTTGCATTCCCTGGATCTGTGGTCAAAACCCATGCACATGTATAGCACACAGACACCGGACAGACACCTCACCCTCAGTGCATGGCCCGTGCACTACCATACAAGATGAAGGTAACAAGCCCGTCACTCACCTTCCATGGGCCCGAAACCTGCCGCACATTTCCACCATAATCCTCCCTCGAAATCAAGACCATAAAGGTCCGAAATAAAGTATTCCACAGACACCTCTGCAGGAACCTTCTGTACCACCACCCTAAGCCCCAATTTCTCCCTCACACTCAAACCGACCTCACCGAACCTTGCGTTCTCCATCACCTTCTGCCTCTCCGCAACAGAGGAAACAGGTCGTGCACTCGCACACCCAGTGTCGGTCCAACTTCCCCTCTGACCTTCTCGATTACATCCTTATTGGTAACCCCCTTCCCACCGCTCACAACCACCGACCAAGTCTCAGTAGCCTAGGGAACCGGTAAAGGGGCCCTCTAACTACATAAACTAACCGATACCCGTTCTACGATATCACATGAATCGACGATGCGAGATTACACTACCTATCATCACTCTTGTAGTACCTAAAGTGTCCATTTTTCCTAACATGCCCAATTCAAAAAGCCTATTTACATAATCCCAAACCCAAACTCCTCTCCAAGATAAAGTAATTGCACCGAAGTGCAATTGGTCACGTCCGTATTTGTTCTTAGCCGCCCTTATGAATCCCTGAGTACTATACTTCCCTACCTTTCTCCCTGTGCATTTCAGACATATCACGACCATATGTGAAAACCCATTACCCCTAAGACTTCACCCTTCAAAATTAACTACACTATCATTTCTTTTCGTCTTAGTTCTATAACAGCCCTGCACTATATGATTTAAAGTTTCCTGAGCTTCGCAACCTGCACGACATATCCGATCTAAGGTTCTACCATGGGAACATCTCGATCACGATGGAAAAGCATTGATTCGCAATCTAATGCAATTGACAAAATCCCTACCTTGACCCAGAAGATCTTTCAATTTTCCCTGCTCATGATCCTACGCTCTCCTGTTTTTAAACGTTTTTCTACTTTGGTGACCTCTGAAGCGACGAATGTATCTACGGTCACAATCCCATTTGGGAGTGATAATTGTAAAGCCCTCAGACAATTCAATATTAACAGTGATACCTGCCACCTGAGCGCGACTATTCCCAACCCGCCATCTTCCACTGACGCATGAAAGAAAACGACCGGGACATCATCTGGCAGACTAATCCATTTGCGTACGTATTTCTTAATAGTCCTATCAATCCCATTTAAAAAACCTATCATGACGTTCCCTTGGGTCAGTACATGATAGAGTTCTGGGATTAAAACTACTCTTAGTGCATACAGCCTCTGTTGTGGCTTTAGGGGTGCTCTAGTGAGCAGATCTAGCTTTTCAATAAGGTTCGCGTTCAGATCCACCTTGGTGCTTCCCTCAGCGGTGAAATTCACACCCAGTTACTTCCATTTTTTAGATCTCTTAAGAGCCCTTATAGCATGACTGCAATCGTGAACTCTTGTTGAACAACTACAGATTTTGTCTGCTTAGGTTGTCCTTTAATAGAAACAGATAAACACTTGGAGCTATTCAACGAGAGTCCACAAGACTGGAGGAATTTACTTGCTATATCGAGCAATTTTTGAAAACCTTTGGGAGTGGAAGCCTAGATGACCAGGTCGTCAGCAAAAGCAGCAATATTTGTTATATAATTTCCAATCCTACAGCCCAATTCGGGCGGAACTTTACGGATCAGTCTTTCAACTACTAAGTTGAACAGTACTGGAGACAATGGGTCTCCCTGCTTAACTCCTCTACCGGGTAAAAGCAGTTGATCCGACTCCCATGTATCGCCTGAGAGTCGTATACGGGAAGTGGAATACACGTGCTTGACGTATTCGACCAACTCCTGCAGTAGGCCGTAACATCCAAGAGTCCCATAAATAGTATTATAGGAAACTGAATCGAATGCTTTGCTGACATCTAGGACCGCTATATAGCAAGAACCAAATTTCTGATGGTGATCCTTGAGAAGCAGGTTGATCATGGTCGTGTTATCAGCACGCCCATCAGTGGGCACAACACCTTTCTGTCTGCGTTCAAAATCAATGCAATGAGATATTCTCCAGGCCAGTATGGAATGGAACCACCTAAGAAGAATTGACGACAGGCTATCATGGTCGTGTTACCAGCACACCCATCAGTGGGCACAAAACCTTTCTGTCTGCGTTCCAAATCAATGCAATGAGAATTTCTCCTGGCCAGTATGGAATGGAACCACCTAAAAAAAATTGATGACAGGGCTATCGTTCTGAAATCTTCAGGAAT
The DNA here is from genome assembly GCA_950370525.1 of Bellardia bayeri. Classification (NCBI taxonomy): domain Eukaryota; kingdom Metazoa; phylum Arthropoda; class Insecta; order Diptera; family Calliphoridae; genus Bellardia; species Bellardia bayeri. The sequence goes on along the minus strand of OX493264.1, from coordinate 33,375,885 downwards.
CGAGGGCTTCTGCTTCTTCGGAATGAAGATCGTTTTAGCCATTCGGAATCTTCTCGGTATCTTACCACACCACATCTTCGGATTGAATACCCTTACCAAAATTCCCAAGGGTACTGCTTTGAATTGCCTCGATGTGATCCCGTCTTCGCCGGGCGAAGTGGTAAGGATAGGCAGAGGCATATGCCAGGCATAGGCATATATGTACCTTTCGAGATTTTCCTGAGGTGGCCCCGATGTTTCCTGATGTTCAACTACTTGTCTCCAATAAGGCTCTTGTGCTGGCTGGGGGCAACTCTCAATGCCGTCTAAAATCGACTTAATACATCTGTGCTTTTACCAGTTCCTTTGGACCGTGGCATACTCATGTGTACGCCGCCTACGTCTATTAGTAAAGATAGGTGGTGGTGAGGTCCGTGAAATAAAGAAATCAGAGTCCATGTATTAACTTATTTTTAAATGCATATTGTACATATGTATTTATTCTCTTTTTTCATATACAATGTATAAAAATCATTATTGATTCGTTTTCGTTTTAACATTCACCACTAACCAACTAACTGTTGGTTACTTTTAAAGCTATCGAATGTACTGTTCTAATATTAACTTGTAAATATATTACATTATACGGTGTCTCCGTTATTTTATATCCTGGAGGGACAACAAGTGTAAACTATATACATATATGATCATCTAATAACATATCAATATATTAGTATTGTACTTATTTTCGTAATTTTTATAGTTTTATCAAAATAATGGTATTTAGCCTGTTTTAAAATTCTTTTAATAAAATCCAACAACGAACCGACTGATCGTTTCTTATACAAATATATTGGATCTTTAGAGCTTCTTATATATTGCACAAATCTATTTTAAATTTAATGAAAATAGTTTTGTTGCTTTCGAATGTTTGTAAGACAGAAAGTTGTTAGAAATACAATTGTCTCAATGCTAAAACTATCTTTTTTGCCTCCTCGCTAGGAAGATTACTTTGGGAAATATCGCTAAAAGAATCGTAGCATGAAGCAATTTCACTCCCTAATCTTTTCTGATTTTGTATTTGATCATATCTATTTCAATAAATTCAAAATAGCATGTTTCTTTGAAGGTTTGTAAGACATTTTTGAATGTTTGTAAGACACTCGGTGAATGCTTGCAAGACACTAAATTTTTGTTTACAAATTAAAACCTAAATAACTAAAATACTAATCTTAAAACTAAGCTAGTACTTTGTACTTTTGTGTATAGTCAATCTTATCTATTTAATATTCCCATTACTCCATGTGGTAACCAACACACGAGTGATAAGAATATCTCTTTTAAACGCATGTGTGAGGTGACATGGGTCTTATTACTTATCTAGCGAATGCAGACATGTGTTTTAGTGTAAAAAGATATGTTAACAATAACAAATATTGAACTAGAAGTACACTTTCTACAAAATATAAAACATCTTGAATATTAGAATTATTAGAACAGTGTTATTGAAATGGGGTCCATTTGTGTTGAAAATATGCACAAGTTTTTTAATAACAAATTCAATTATTTATTTCTTATAATATTACGTTAAAATTCCTGAAATTTACTCTGTTAGTATTCACTTCAAAAGCAATAATTACAAGATTACTCACTTTTTCGTATGAAAACCAAGAGTTAAACCTCTTTATGGTTTTTCGAATACGAATACGTCGTATTTTTTCCAAAAAAATGGCTTTTTATACGGAAAAAATGAACTTATATTAATATAAAAATATAAATAAAAATCCAAATACATATGAAACTTAGGCGATAAGTTATATTAAAAATTATAATAACGATTATCGATAACTAGTATTGTAGCGATTAAGCTGTGGCGCCTAATACATATATAAATTTTCTAAATCATTACTTAAATCTAAAATTTTGGTAATGGATTTATTTAAAATGTTTGCTATATTTTCTGACACCGGTAGGGTTCCTTCCACCTTCATATCTGCAAAACTACTTTTTGACTCCTGCTCCTCTATAACATTTATAGAACCTTTCACCTCCATTTCACCTTCCTCCTTCTTTATTAGCTTCTCTTGCAAAGCGATATGCAATGGCAGATCACTATAGCGCAATTCACAATCTTGTGCAAATGTTATATATTTCATTATTATCATAGTGGCCATCTAGTATGAATCCTCCAATGTTTTTTTAAACTGCTTTCCGCAAACACTTTAAAACATGGGACATTTATATAAAACCTTTCGTTTGAAACACCTAAATATGAACTGAATTCCTTTTTATTTACAAATCTATCAAATGTTTATAGAAAACCTATGTACTTTATTTACAAAATTTACCTATTACTATAATATTTGGTAAAACTCTATTTAAGTCACTTTTCCAATATAAAATTGATGGATAATTGTGACATGAGTCTCATTCAATATCTATCCAATGCAATGCACACATGCATTTAATAAAATCACAAAACTTTACATAAAAACTACAATTAAAAATATTCTCGTTCTTGGAATTCTTTGTTGTTTTGTTGTATATTTTTGGTGTTCTTGTTGGCCCATCAACAAAAGATCCACCCACCGACACTTTAGAGGTCACAACCCCCGCTGATGCCACAGCCGGAGAAGGAGCAGGTGCAGGAGTAGGCATCATCCCATTCCCACCAGCCAACCCCTCAAAGCACTAATTTGACTCCTGAGATGCTCCCTTTCGAGCATCGACTCAATCAAAACTAATCCCTCAAATCTGTCCACTATCCCGCGCGCACCCAACACCACCTCCGCGGCGACACCCTTCCCTTTCAGATATTCAACCAGCTCACTGGTGATCCTCCTCATCCTAACACTAATGTTAGCACCCTTCCTACCTCCCACAGTCCCCTCCATATCTTCCTTTCCAACCTCACCAACTTTTGCTCCTGCTGCTCTATAACATTTATAGAACCTTTCACCTCCATTTCACCTTCCTCCTTCTTTATTAGCTTCTCTTGCAAAGCGATATGCAATGGCAGATCACTATAGCGCAATTCACAATCTTGTGCAAATGTTATATATTTCATTATTATCATAGTGGCCATCTAGTATGAATCCTCCAATGTTTTTTTAAACTGCTTTCCGCAAACACTTTAAAACATGGGACATTTATATAAAACCTTTCGTTTGAAACACCTAAATATGAACTGAATTCCTTTTTATTTACAAATCTATCAAATGTTTATAGAAAACCTATGTACTTTATTTACAAAATTTACCTATTACTATAATATTTGGTAAAACTCTATTTAAGTCACTTTTCCAATATAAAATTGATGGATAATTGTGACATGAGTCTCATTCAATATCTATCCAATGCAATGCACACATGCATTTAATAAAATCACAAAACTTTACATAAAAACTGCAATTAAAAATATTCTCGTTCTTGGAATTCTTTGTTGTTTTGTTGTATATTTTTGGTGTTCTTGTTGGAAATTATGTTTTTAAAATTGTAAATATTGTAAATTTATTTCACCTTCGTTTGAAAAGTGTTCACCTCTATCAGTGTGGTTTCCAAATCAGCCAAATTAAACTGAGCATAGGGTTCTATATTGAACATTGGTGCATTGTTTATTTTTAAAAATGTATCTAATTCCCGCGTTTGATTATTCATAAATAAAATTTTAAATGAACTGATTATTTTGTTGCTTTGGACAAACGCCAAAACCAATATAAAACTTAAGTTTACGACTTATATTTTTAGTCGAAACATACGCCATGCAACAGTCTGTGACCCGTAGCTCATATCTGTATTTCTCGTATTGTAAAATTCTCACATGTACTGTGAACAAAAAATTCCATCGTTTCTCGATTTGTGAGAAAAAAGTGTTTCTGTACTTGAATGCGAAAACAGACAAGGCTGATTCTGCATTTATTGCAGGAACTTTCTCTATTACCACCCTAGGCCACAATTTCTCCTTCACACTAACCTTCAGTCCCACCTCGCTGAACTTCGCATTTGATACGACCCTCTGCCTCTCTCTGCAACAGATGGGGTCCGCAGAACCGCCCCCAGGTCGTGCACCCGAACACCCAATGTCGGTCCAACCTCCCCTCTCACCTTCTGCATTACCTCCTTAGAGGTAACCCCCTTTCCACCTCTCACCACTACCGACCAAGTCTCAGTCACCTTGGTAGCAGGCAGTGGTGCCATCACCTTAGCAACGGGCACTGGCCCATCAACAAAAGATCCACCCACCGACACTTTGCAGGTCACAACCGCCGCTGATGCCACAGCTACAGCCGGAGAAGGAGCAGGTGCAGGAGTAGGCATCATCCCATTCCCACCAGCCAACCCACTCAAAGCACTAATTTGACCCCTGAGATGCTCCTTTTCGAGCATCGACTCAACCAATAATCCCTCAAATCTGTCCAGTATCCCGCGCGCACTCAACACCACCTCCGCCGCGACACCCTTCCCTTTCAGATATTCAACCAGCTCACTGGTGATCCCCTCATCCTAACACTAATGTTAGCACCCTTCCTACCTCCCGCAGTCCCCTCCATATCTTCCTTTCCAACCTCACCAACTTTCCCATCCTCCACAACTTTCCCTTCCACCTCATCACCTCCCTTAACACTCTTCTTCCTCTTCCTCCTTCTCTTTTTCTCCACCAAGGACTCCTCTGTAGTGTCCATGGCCGAAGCCTCGGATACCACCACCTCTACAGGCGAAGCAACCCTGGGGCGCTTGAAAACGTCCTCCCCCAGCACACTGACAGTTACACCGTCAGCACCACCCGAATCCGTCACGGATCCCACACTACTCCCTTTACGCTTCGTCACGGACGACATCAGTCCTAATTACCGCAATAACCCAAAAAACCCACCAGCTGCAACTGCACCTGCACACAACAGTATACCTGCACACAACAACAGGGGCCATCCCTATAATAATGTTTTAACAACATAAAGTTTTTTATACAACTAAAAAAAACAACACTTTCAATTTTTGAATTATTATTTTTTATTTTATTGAACCTTTTTCAACTGGTTCTTTCAACAAATTTCTTAAGACAGAAATAACTTAAACAATAATTGAACATAAAATATAAGTCGGATTTACAATAGTGATGATCGTATGATTTAACGGTAAAAACTTGTTTTAGTAAAAAAGGAATAATTGATAATTTTTAGTTAGAAGAAATGTATGATGAACTTAAGTAAAAGGAAATTATTAAGAGTAAATTATAATAAAGAGAGTATGTAATATATAAAGGAAAATAGGGCTATTCGCAGAATACTTGTACTTTCAAATTATAGTTTGATAATCTTTTAAAAATTTTTTCCAATGACGATATGTGTTCCTTAAGAGAGGTTGAAAATACTAAAATGTCATCTAAATAAACTATGCAGATATTATTAATATAATCTTGCAGCACTTCATTCATCATTCTCTGGAATGAGGCTGGGGCATTTCTTAAGCCAAAAGGCATTCTGGTAAATTCATAGTGCCCAGTTGAACTTGAGAATGCTGTCTTATGTCTGTCCTCGGCATTCTGGTAAATTCATAGTGCCCAGTTGAACTTGAGAATGCTGTCTTATCTCTGTCCTCGGGAGAAATTGGTATCTGGTGGAATCCATTTGCCAAATCTATAGTACTGAAATACTGGGAATTCCCTAGTTTACAAAAAAGATCCTCCATATTGGGTATAGGAAACTTATCTTCTATAGTCACATCATTTAATTTCCTGTAGTCGATAACTACTCTCCATTTTTCCTTTCCAGAATTGTCCATCTTTTTAGGAACAACCCAGACCGGTGCGTTATAGGGGCTACAAGATTTCGTAATTATTCCTGATTGCAGCATTTCATCTATCTGTTTTTCTACTTCCTGCTTATGCATCTCCGGAAAGCGATAAGCCCTAGCAAATACTGGAATTTCATTTTTTGTTTGTATTTTGTGTCTATATTTAACAACAGCCGATAAATTTTCTCCTTCCATATAAAAAACATTTTTAAATTTTCTGATAAGCCTTGTTAATTCTCTAATTTCTTCACCATTTAAATTATTTTTTTTAATTTCTCATTCAAATATTCTACTTTTGGTGCATTAAAGTTTATGTCTATTACTATTTTCTTGAGATATATATTGTCATCTTCATTATATTCTTGTACAGAATCCTCATAAATTAATGGAATTTTTGCATTTGAAGTAATTAAAAAATTTTCTTTTAAATCAATTTTTGCTCCTAATGGTTTCAAAATATTGCATCCTATAATGCCATCGAAGTCGCTAAAAATTTCAGTTTCCAACATTTCAATTTTTGAATTAGGAGAGTTAAATTCTTTAAAAAGTGGAATTGTTATTTTAGAAGTAGTGATAGTTTTGGATGAAATAGTGTTCAATATTATTGGATTTTCTAGCTCACTCCTGAAAGAACTATGAAAAAGGCCTGTTCTTACAAGTGTGGTCCCTGATCCGGTATCTATTAGTAGCTTAATAGGAACTGTCCTAGTCTTCACTATTATACAGGGTAGAGATCTTCGGCCACTAACTGAAAATTTTCAACTTGAGTGCTATCCACTTCCATTATACTAGAATTATTACCATTATTTACACCAAATTGTTGAGATTCATAATAATTGTGCATACTATTACTGAAATTTCCAGAATTATTAGCATTGTTATTTCTAAACTTAAAGGAATTGTTTCGTCCATTTTCTGAAAATAGTGATGATCGTATGATTTAACGGTAAAAACTTGTTTTAGTAAAAAAAAAATAATTGATAATTTTTAGTTAGAAGAAATGTATGATGAACTTAAGTAAAAGGAAATTATTAAGAGTAAATTATAATAAAGAGAGTATGTAATATATAAAGGAAAATAGGGCTATTCGCAGAATACATAACTCTATCCTAATTAAATCCTCAGTAAATGGAAATCCCACACTACAATATATAAATATAATAAAACTTCACTCACCAATAAAACTTCACTCACCAATAAACTGCAACTCCGCTTCAAACCAACAGCTGCTCACACGCAGGTAGGCAATGTGCAAACCCTATGCACACACCCACTCGCTCAGTAGGTAATGTGCAACCTTATGCACACCCTCTCTTCGCATTCTCATCCAGGCAATGTGCAATCCTTATACACACCCTCACACTTTAGCTACATGTGTGACACCAGTAAAGGACAACACGAAGAACCAAAGACAACAATAAACAACAGTCACCCTCACGGGTAGACTCAAGGTCATCAGAATGACGCAGCAACCAACCCAAGAACGAGGAAACCAATCGAAGCCGTTAACAAAGCCATGTCGAGTATCAGGTCAAGAACAACCAACCTCCCATCACAGTCCGTCCCAGCCAGCCCGCACTACAGCGCCAAGATACTTGCCAGCCAGAATTAAGGTTTTGTACGTCTTTTGGCCAACAAGGAAATCAGCTCTACGCTGAGCTAGATCTGGGGCATCGTCATGCCGTGCCCTCTGGAAGCGCCTTCTTAGCCGCCTGATCCTACTCCGTTCCACATCTAGCTCACGTGTCCACCACTTGGCTTTGCTCGGCCTTGTCGTACGACACCGACCAAGCAATTCGTCATTGACATCGCACATCCACGAGTCAATCCTTACAGCCACGTCATCTAAAGGTATTTCCCTAAGGTAATCCATCGATTGCACAGATGACCGAGCCCTAATCATCTCCCCATAATGACCCCAGTCAACTCCGTTAAGTCGCCACCTCCGAGAAGGTAAAGCAGTCCCTACACGAGTATTATAAGTGACCTTAATCTCCATGAGATTATGATCACTTACCCCCCAAACATCCCTAACAGTCCATCTAAAGGTGAGATCTGTCATTGCCGCATCATTCACGACCGTAACGTCAATGTCACTAGCACCGTTTGGACCATCAAAAGTATACAAATCACTAGCCTCGTTTAACACCGAAGCACCTTTTGTGACCAGCCATTCACTAGCCATTTTGCTGAACCACGCAGGAGAGCATGCGTTTGCGTCGACGCCTAGGATAAGCGGATTACTACTCGCATGGAGTAGTACCATATCCATATATCCCAAGTACACGCATACCCCCCGGTAGTCCATCTACACGACCATCCGAAGTGTATGGCTCCTACACTAAGGCAATACGAGCACCAAGTCGCCGCATCGCCTGTCCCAACTCACAAATAACCGCGTAACACCCCTGACAGTTAAACTGAAGGATCGTTGTCCCTTCCATCTTAATGTCTTGCGTTCACCCTAGCAGCCATAGCCGTGTACACGGGACAAGCAGCAGACATCATGAGATGAGCTGCTGGCCACCCCTTGAACGCACAGTCGCGGCACCTCAACTCATTAGGGCATTCAGATACCCAATGACCCGGGGTACCACACCTAAGACAGACGTTCTCCTTGTACTTGCACTCCCGGACCATGTGGCCATAGCCGCGGCAGCGGTAGCACGCAGATACAACATCCTGTACCCTCACTTGAAACCGGAACCACTTAACATACACCCCAGTTGCCCTCAGGTGATCCGTCACAGTCTGTGTGCATTCAAGCACAACATTCACCTGTCCACCGTCCCCTGTTTTCCAGGGGGCACTAGCCAAGCGAACGCTCCTGCCAAAGGCCTCACGCGACAATATCTCCTTTAGGTTCAAGAAGAATAACTCGTCCATGAACTCATCGGGAGACACCTCCGCGTGAACCCTCTGTACTACTACCTTTGGTCCCAGTTTTTCAATAACCTTAAAGTTCATCCTCTCTCCCATCACCAACCCCAGATATCTGACCACAGTCACATACCTAAGATTTACACCACCAAGAGCTATACCTGGTGGCCGAGTACTCGCCAATCTACCCTTCAATAACATAATCACCGACTTATCCCTAGAGACAGCAACACCTACACTATGACCCCATTCCTCAACCATCCTCATGGCCTGCCCACCCTTGGTCTCGAGGTCAACACGAGATTGACCCTCGATCAGAATGAGCAGATCATCGGCATATGCACAAACCTTGTGAGATATCGCCAGAGACCTCAACAGAGTGTCCATCATGAGGTTCCAAATAAATGGACCACATATGGACCCCTCCGGACAGCCCCTCACAATATCCCGCCAAACCGTACCAATACCACCTACTACACAGGCCTTTTTATTCCGAAAATAGCTGCGCCAGATGCCGATCTCCCGACAGCCAAGCGCGTCCAGTCTATTTAGGATAGTCTCCCACTGTAGAAAGTCGAAAGCACCCCTAAAATCGACAAATATGCCTAACACATATTTCGATGTAGAAGCGCCAACGCTATCTCTAATAAAAAACAACGCGTCCTCAACACCTCTTCCTTCCCTAAACCCATATTGATGCTCAGAAATACCCGCATTATCGAGCTGCGTAAGTCGTGACACCATAATCCTTTCCAGCACTTTTCCAAGTACTGGAAGCAAACTGATGCCCCGATAGGACTCCGGATTACTCCTGATCCTATCGACAGACTTAAGCAGCACCACAACGCGAGCCGTTTTCCAAGCATCAGGAAAATAACCCTCATCTATACACCTCCTAAACAAAACCTCCAGATACTCAGGTATGGCCTTCCAGATGCTCTTACACATCTCTCCAGTCATACCATCCATACCAGGAGACCTCCTACTCTTTATGCGCTGAATGCCCTGATTGACCTCATCTATCTCCAAAGCCGGCGGAGTAGTGTCACGCAGAGGAACCTGCGGTGACTCATCCTTCGACCCCGGAAAGAATTTTGTCATCAATGCATCCATGCATTCCTTCCATGTGGATAGAACACTTCCATCCGCACTAAGGGAAGCAACCTCACCACTATGTCTACCCCTACAAATACTATAGACCCCTCCCCAAGGGTCATCTCTATTTTCCCTAACAAATTCCCTCCACTCAGCCTCCTTAACCCTAACCAGAGCCTCCTTATAAGCCCTAAGTTCAGCACTGTAAGCGGCTTTTCTCTGAGCCAGGTCCTCCGCTCCGGAGTGTCGGCCTCTCTAATAGGATGATCTAAGACGACGGACCTTCCGGCGCAGAGCCCTCAGCTCGCTGTTCCACCACTTCACCTTACTAAACCTAGGCTTACGCTGGCGACCAAGAATGGTATCATTGACATACACCATCCACTCATCAACCTGTCCATCCAAATACAGATTAGAAAAGTCCACCAAGGATGTCTCAGTCACCATCGCCCTAAAAAACCTAGCATAGTTATCCCAACTAACACTAGGTCGTCCCTAACGACGAAGCCCATCATCTTCCTCTCTACGACCAGAATGACCAACCATAATCTCAATGAGATTATGATCACTCACCCCCCAATCACAACTTATAAACCAACGGAATTCAAATCCTGCTCTGGCCGCACCATTAGCAAGCGTGATATCAATATCACTACTCCCACACGGTCCATCAAAAGTATACTGGTCACTCGGCTCATTCAAAACATGAGCACCATTCGTAACCAGCCACTCACTGAGCACCACACCCCGGGTATAGTTCTGATAGGCAGTCGCATTCCTACCCATCTTACTATACCACATATGGAAGCAGGCATTCGCATCCAGGCCAAATACCAGCAGAGTACTACCCGCAAGGAGTAGCATCGACTGCATATAGCCCAGATACGGCTCCAACGGCGCGCCAAACCTACAATGCTACACAAGAAAATCCTACCAAAATCACCCTTAGCAGAAACGCATACCCCTCTCCGCTTATTCTCTCTCCTCAGGCTCAGCTCTCTCCTCACACAGCTCTCTAAAAACAAGCGCAATGCAATTACGCTCTCCGCAAATTCGTAATGAAAATTACGTTTTAAATTCCGCTCTCACACACAAAATTAAATCAAATTTAATCTTAAAAATGTTTCCGCTCACACAACCGCTCGCTTCAACGCTCAATGAATGAATGGTAATGGTTAATCCATTAAAGCGCATCTCTAATTAGATGGCGAGGCATTTGGCTTTTTTTTTTTTTTTTTTTCGAACGGCCCACCAAACACACACCCACTCCCCCCCGATCCAGGGAGTGACGTGCCCCACGTACGAAGGGCGATGCCCGTACAGACTTAGCCCGTACTAAGCCGGCTGTCCTAAAAAAAGATTAAGCCTGTTTTCCGCAGACTGCACGTATTAAAAAATTTTACTTTAAGTTTCAATCAAGTAAAAACTTACCTGCAGATATCTTGAGAATCGTTATACTATGAATAAGTTCGGTCCCGAAGGATGTCATAAGCATTGCAAACTTTCCAAAAGATAACTGCAGGCGTCAGAATTTATACCGACACACTAAACTAACCGACACCGGTCCTATCTACGCTAGAACACATGAACCTACGATGCGAGATTATGCTACCTAACATGGCCCTAGTACTAATCAAAGCGGAGTCCTTATTCCCTATCATATTCCATATCAATAAGCTAACAATTGATTCCCTACACCAAATTCCTCTCCAATTCAAAGTAACTGCACCAAAGTGCATTTGGTCGCGTCCGTATTTGTCCTTTAATGCCCTTTTCATGCCCTCTGTATTATCCTTTTCTACCTTTTTCCTGTGCATGTCAGACAGATTTCTACCATCAGTGACGATCTGTGCATCGAGCACATAGATCTCTTCCCCTTTAATAGCCACTATATCAGGTTTCCTGACACCATCGATTGTTTGCATTCTATCCTCTATTTCTACTCTAAACCCCCTTGCCCTAAGACTTCTCCCTACATATTTAACTACGCTATCATGACGTTTTGTCCGATCCCTTTTCGTTTTATAGCATCCCTGAACTATGTGATTTGAAGTTTCCTGAGATTCACAACCTGCTCTACATCTCCGATCTGATGTTCTACCACGAGAACATCTAGATCGCGATGAGAGCGCGTTAATCCGAAGTTTAACGCAATTCACGAAGTCCTTACCAGACAAAAGTCTAGATGGTTCCGTGATCCATCGGTGGGCTGCTCTATGGTTCTGACTATCTGCGAGACCATGCCCATCTACAGATGCGATCAGCCCAGTACTTGTTTAAATCTTCCCGACTCAGGATCCTAACTTCTCCTGTATCTAAACGTTTCTCTACTTTGGCGACCTCTGAAGCAACGAAAGTGTCTGCGGTTACAATCCCACTCGGGAGTGGCAATTGTAAATTCCTCAAACGCTTAAGTCTTAACAGGGGTGCCTGCCACCTGAGTGCGACTAACCCCAATCCACCATCTTCCACTGATGCATGGAAGAAGGCGACCGGGATATCATCTGGCAGACTAAGCCATTTTCGTACGTAAGCCCTGATTGTCCGCTCAATTCCATTTAAACAACCAATCATGACGTTCCCTAGGGTCAGTACATGATATAGTTGAGGAATTACAACTACTCTTAATGCAAACAATCTTTGTTGTGGCTTAAGGGGTGCTCTTGTGAGCAGATCTAATTTCACAGAAAGATCGTTTTTCAGATCAACCTTAGTCCTGCCATCTGCGGTAAATTTTACACCTAGGTAGTTCCACTCTTCAGATCGCTTTAAAGCTCGAATGATACGACCCTCAATCGTGAATTCTTCTTGAACAACTACCGTTCTTTTCTGTTTAGGTTGTCCCTTGATGGACAAAGATAAACATTTTGAGCTGTTCAATTTCAGGCCGCACGAAGAGAGGAAATCGCTTGTAATATCAAGCAGCTTTTGAAGACCTTTAGGAGTGGAGGCCCAGATTACAAGATCGTCAGTAAATGCAGCAACATTGGAATGAGAATTACCAATCCTACATCCGATCTCGGACGGGAGTTTACGGATCAGTCTGTCCACAACTAGATTGAACAGTACGGGAGATAGTGGATCTCCTTGCTTTACTCCTCTACCGGGTAATAGCGTTTGTTCCGAAACCCATGAGTCGCCCGTGAGTCTAATGCAGGCAGTTGAATATAAATTTTTAATGTATTCTATCAACTCGAGTGGTAATCCGTATGATTCAAGTGTCCCATAAATTGCTTTATGAGATACTGAGTCAAATGCCTTACTGACATCAAGTATCGCTATATAGCAGGAAGCGTATCTCTGATGGTGATCTCTGATCAGAAGATCGATCATGGTGGTATTATCAGCACAACCATCGGTGGGCATAAATCCTTTTTGCTTGCGTTCAAAATTAATGCACCGAAATATTCTCTTAGCCAGAATGGAATGGAGCCATCTAATGAGAATAGAAGACAAGGTGATCGGTCTATAATCTTCAGGAAGTGAGGCATTATTCTTTTTTGGAATGAAGATTGTTTTCGCCACTCGAAAACGCCTTGGTATTTTTCCACACCACATCATCAGGTTGAATATCCTTACCATTACTCGCAGAGGTACCGCTCTGAGCTGCCTCGATGTGATTAAAGAAGCATCCACATATTTTCGGATCTGCTCGATGTGCTCAACAAACACTTCCAATTCTTCAGGTTTGCCATCAAAAATTGGAACACCTTCCAAAAGACTAAATGCGTTGACTGCCATGATGATGATGAATAATAATGCTGACCAATATATTTACTTGCCTTTAGTTGACTTATTGTTGTAGTTCTTTTTTTTTAATGTTTTTGTTGTTGTTGCGAGAATAATGATGATAATTAAGTAATTATTGTTTTTCTTTTTTTTTATCTCCAACAGGTTTCTTAAGTTATTTTTATATTTTAGTTGTTGGTTATTTTATTTTCTCTAAATTTTCAATATGCAAATATAAAAATTTGTTGTTTTAATTTTTTCTTTTCTTTTTTTTAGTTTTTGAAGTCAAAGACTTTTTAACAAAATTTTCGTTCTTTTGAATTTATTAATGATAATATTAACAATTTGTCATATTCTATATAAAACAATCTTATGTTTTATATTTTTAGAATAAAATTATTCTAAAATTTGTCACAAAAAAAAAAATATTATATTCATTTTTTAATATTTCTTTAACAAAATATTTTTTTTTTAGTGTTTAATATAAAACTTTTCTTTTTATATTAAACTATAGTCCGTAAACCGACTGCGCCAATAATGTTTTAACAACATAAAGTTTTTATTCAACTAAAAAAAACAACACTTTCAATTTTTGAATTATTATTTTTTATTTTATTGAACCTTTTTCAACTGGTTCTTTCAACAAATTTCTTAAGACTGAAATAACTTAAACAATAATTGAACATAAAATATAAGTCGGATTTACAATAGTGATGATCGTATGATTTAACGGTAAAAACTTGTTTTAGTAAAAAAAAAATAATTGATAATTTTTAGTTAGAAGAAATGTATGATGAACTTAAGTAAAAGGAAATTATTAAGAGTAAATTATAATAAAGAGAGTATGTAATATATAAAGGAAAATAGGGCTATTCGCAGAATACATAACTCTATCCTAATTAAACCCTCAGTAAATGGAAATCCCACACTACAATATATAAATATAATAAAACTTCACTCACCAATAAAACTACACTCACCAATAAACTGCAACTCCGCTTCAAACCAACAGCTGCTCACACGCAGGTAGGCAATGTGCAAACCCTATGCACACACCCTCTCGCTCAGTAGGTAATGTGCAACCTTATGCACACCCGCTCTTCGCATTCTCGTCCAGGTAGGCAATGTGCAATCCTTATACACACCCTCACACTTTGGCTACATGTGTGACACCAGTAAAGGACAACACGAAGAACCAAAGACAACAATAAACAACAGTCACCCTCACGGGTAGACTCAAGGTCATCAGAATGACGCAGCAACCAAACCAAGAACGAGGAAACCAATCGAAGCCGTTAACAAAGCCATGTCGAGTATCAGGTCAAGAACAACCAACCTCCCACCACAGTCCGTCCCAGCCAGCCCGCACTACAGCGCCAAGATACTTGCCAGCCAGAATTAAGGTTTTGTACGTCTTTTGGCCAGCAAGGAAATCAGCTCTACGCTGAGCTAGATCTGGGGCATCGTCATGCCGTGCCCTCTGGAAGCGCCTTCTTAGCCGCCTGATCCTACTCCGTTCCACAACTAGCTCACGTGTCCACCACTTGACTTTGCTCGGCCTTGTCGTACGACACCGACCAAGCAATTCGTCATTGACATCGCACATCCACGAGTCAATCCTTACAGCCACGTCCCTAAGGTAATCCATCGATTGCACAGATGACCAAGCCCTAATCATCTCCCCATAATGACCCCAGTCAACTCCGTTAAGTCGCCACCTCCGAGAAGGTAAAGCAGTCCCTACACGAGTATTATAAGTGACCTTAATCTCCATGAGATTATGATCACTTACCCCTCAAACATCCCTAACAGTCCATCTAAAGGTGAGATCTGTCATTGCCGCATCATTCACGACCGTAACGTCAATGTCACTAGCACCGTTTGGACCATCAAAAGTATACAAATCACTAGCCTCGTTTAACACCGAAGCACCTTTTGTGACCAGCCATTCACTAGCCATTTTGCTGAACCACGCAGGAGAGCATGCGTTTGCGTCGACGCCTAGGATAAGCGGATTACTACTCGCATGGAGTAGTACCATATCCATATATTCCAAGTGCGGTTCCAAATCAGCACTAAACCTACAATATACACTGGCAAGCAGTATCCTACCAAAATCCCCTTCTGCCGCAATGCAGACTCCCCAAGGCCCTGAGCTAATAACTGTACAGTTAATGTCATCTCCGTCCACAACTATTGCAGAGTCCTTATTAGCGTCCGTAAAGACACGCATACCCCCCGGCAGTCCATCTACACGACCATCCGAAGTGTATGGCTCCTACACTAAGGCAATACGAGTACCAAGTCGCCGCATCGCCTGTCCCAACTCACAAACAACCGCGTAACACCCCTGACAGTTAAACTGAAGGATCGTTGTCCCTTCCATCTTAATGTCTTGCGTTCACCCTAGCAGCCATAGCCGTGTACACGGGACAAGCAGCAGACATCATGAGATGAGCTGCTGGCCACCCCTTGAACGCACAGTCGCGGCACCTGAACTCATTAGGGCATCCAGATACCCAATGACCCGGGGTACCACACCTAAGACAGACGTTCTCCTTGTACTTGCACTCCCGGACCATGTGGCCATAGCCGCGGCAGCGGTAGCACGCAGATACAACATCCTGTACCCTCACTTGAAACCGGAACCACTTAACATACACCCCAGTTGCCCTCAGGTGATCCGTCACAGTCTGTGTGCATTCAAGCACAACATTCACCTGTCCACCGTCCCCTGTTTTCCAGGGGGCACTGGCCAAGCGAACGCTCCTGCCAAAGGCCTCACGCGACAATATCTCCTTTAGGTTCAAGAAGAATAACTCGTCCATGAACTCATCGGGAGACACCTCCGCGTGAACCCTCTGTACTACTACCTTTGGTCCCAGTTTTTCAATAACCTTAAAGTTCATCCTCTCTCCCATCACCAACCCCAGATATCTGACCTCAGTCACATACCTAAGATTTACACCACCAAGAGCTATACCTGGTGGCCGAGTACTCGCCAATCTACCCTTCAATAACATAATCACCGACTTATCCCTAGAGACAGCAACACCTACACTATGACCCCATTCCTCAACCATCCTCATGGCCTGCCCACCCTTGGTCTCGAGGTCAACACGAGATTGACCCTCGATCAGAATGAGCAGATCATCGGCATATGCACAAACCTTGTGAGATATCGCCAGAGACCTCAACAGAGTGTCCATCATGAGGTTCCAAATAAATGGACCACATATGGACCCCTGCGGACAGCCCCTCACAATATGCCGCCAAACCGTGCCAATACCACCTACTACACAGGCCTTTTTATTCCGAAAATAGCTGCGCCAGATGCCGATCTCCCGACAGCCAAGCGCGTCCTAACACATATTTCGATGTAGAAGCGCCAACGCTATCTCTAATAAAAAACAACGCGTCCTCAACACCTCCTCCTTCCCTAAACCCATATTGATGCTCAGAAATACCCGCATTATCGAGCTGCGTAAGTCGTGACACCATAATCCTTTCCAGCACTTTTCCAAGTACTGGAAGCAAACTGATGCCCCGATAGGACTCCGGATTACTCCTGATCCTATCGACAGACTTAAGCAGCACCACAACGCGAGCCGTTTTCCAAGCATCAGGAAAATAACCCTCATCTATACACCTCCTAAACAAAACCTCCAGATACTCAGGTATGGCCTTCCAGATGCTCTTACACATCTCTCCAGTCATACCATCCATACCAGGAGACCTCCTACTCTTTATGCGCTGAATGCCCTGATTGACCTCATCTATCTCCAAAGCCGGCGGAGTAGTGTCACGCAGAGGAACCTGCGGTGACTCATCCTTCGACCCCGGAAAGAATTTTGTCATCAATGCATCCATGCATTCCTTCCATGTGGATAGAACACTTCCATCCGCACTAAGGGAAGCAACCTCACCACTATGTCTACCCCTACAAATACTATAGACCCCTCCCCAAGGGTCATCTCTATTTTCCCTAACAAATTCCCTCCACTCAGCCTCCTTAACCCTAACCAGAGCCTCCTTATAAGCCCTAAGTTCAGCATGATGATCTAAGACGACGGACCTTCCGGCGCAGAGCCCTCAGCTCGCTGTTCCACCACTTCACCTTACTAAACCTAGGCTTACGCTGGCGACCAAGAATGGTATCATTGACATACACCATCCACTCATCAACCTGTCCATCCAAATACAGATTAGAAAAGTCCACCAAGGATGTCTCAGTCACCATCGCCCTAAAAAACCTAGCATAGTTATCCCAACTAACACTAGGTCGTCCCTAACGACGAAGCCCATCATCTTCCTCTCTACGACCAGAATGACCAACCATAATCTCAATGAGATTATGATCACTCACCCCCCAATCACAACTTATAAACCAACGGAATTCAAATCCTGCTCTGGCCGCACCATTAGCAAGCGTGATATCAATATCACTACTCCCACACGGTCCATCAAAAGTATACTGGTCACTCGGCTCATTCAAAACATGAGCACCATTCGTAACCAGCCACTCACTGAGCACCACACCCCGGGTATAGTTCTGATAGGCAGTCGCATTCCTACCCATCTTACTATACCACATATGGAAGCAGGCATTCGCATCCAGGCCAAATACCAGCAGAGTACTACCCGGAAGGAGTAGCATCGACTGCATATAGCCCAGATACGGCTCCAACGGCGCGCCAAACCTACAATGCTACACAAGAAAATCCTACCAAAATCACCCTTAGCAGAAACGCATACCCCTCTCCGCTTATTCTCTCTCCTCAGGCTCAGCTCTCTCCTCACACAGCTCTCCAAAAACAAGCGCAATGCAATTACGCTCTCCGCAAATTCGTAATGAAAATTACGTTTTAAATTCCGCTCTCACACACAAAATTAAATCAAATTTAATCTTAAAAATGTTTCCGCTCACACAACCGCTCGCTTCAACTCTCAATGAATGAATGGTAATGGTTAATCCATTAAAGCGCATCTCTAATTAGATGGCGAGGCATTTGGCTACCTTAAGAAAGTCATAGTTAATCCCGCCGTTTTTTTTTTTTTGAATTTCTACAGTTTGATATTCAGAGCACTGGGCAGAAATCACGAAAATTATACAAAAAAATAAGCATTTGCAAATGAAATAAAGAAATCAGAGTCCATGTATTAACTTATTTTTAAATGCATATTGTACATATGTATTTATTCTCTTTTTTCATATACAATGTATAAAAATCATTATTGATTCGTTTTCGTTTTAACATTCACCACTAACCAACTAACTGTTGGTTACTTTTAAAGCTATCGAATGTACTGTTCTAATATTAACTTGTAAATATATTACATTATACGGTGTCTCCGTTATTTTATATCCTGGAGGGACAACAAGTAAAAACTATATACATATATGATCCTCTAATAACATATCAATAAATTAGTATTGTATTTATTTTCGTAATTTTTATAGTTTTATCAAAATAATGGTATTTAGCCTGTTTTAAAATTCTTTTAATAGATTCCAACAACGAACCGACTGATTGTTTCTTATAAAAATATATTGCATCTTTATACCTTCTTATATATTAGAACTGCATGTGTACTTACTCGATGTATATTTAAAAATAATGTTCATATTTTTGAGTACAATAAATTACCGAATATGTATATGCTGTAACTCGGCTTTATGTTTACGAGTTACGTACAGGTTTATTTTACGCTCTCCTCTCACCATACATGAAGAGAATATAGAGAATCTCGCGACAACAAAACTTCACGTGGTACTACTTGAAGTTTTGCAAATAAAATTAAAGCTTAAGTGGTTTAAGTGACTTCTTTCAAATCACTATCAAACTTTTATCACTAATAGAATTTTAAATTCTGATTAAAATAAAAAAAAATTGGGGCGTGACCTATTTTCGAGTGGGCGGGGCTCCAAAGTTTGTAATATATTTAGCTATATCTTGAAAACTACATTTTTTATTGGACGATATATATATCAAATGATAGGTATTTTAAAGACATTTCCAACGATATGTGACATAATCTATTTATATGGACAACCTATTGATAAATTTCGCAAAATTATTTTTTGATCAGAAATTTTTTTAAAAAATCTAAAAAATCCGTGAAAAAGGTCTATATGAGTAAGTAGTATAAATTACAATATTTTCAAGTCAAGAAATTAAGCTTTAATTTAAGGTATAACATGACCATGTAGGTAATATAAATCCGAAGATATTAAAGAAAGATTATGACATTTCACCATAAAAAATACAATTTGTATAATGCGAAGCCGGAAGAAATCCTATTCTATATACAAAATTTTGAAAAAATGTGTTTTTTAATCTTTCAGATCTTATAATTCTATGATTATAGTACCTACAGTATTTGCTATTGATATTTAATTTTATTAGATACTAAAAAAAAATTCGGGTCAAAAAATATTCTTTTCGGATTTTTCGGATATTTTATAATCATGATATATATCGTTGGAGAGGTGTTTTTATTAAATATTAATGCCCTTATTCGTAAAACTTAAGGTGCATATACACTACGTGTTTTTTACATTGTTGTTGCGATTTCTTTTTCTTGAAAGAATATTTATTGTTACAATTTTAATCTCAACTTCATATTTGCATTTATCTAATTTTGAATAATGTTGATAAGGGTTCATCATCAGTTTCTAGCATGATAGCAAATTCTTTGCCAGTATAATTGCATTCACTCAGTTGCCCTCTCAACTCAAGACAAATTATGTGACCATATATGGTAATGATTTTGTGATCGCAATTTTGTTTTATGACCCTTACTACTGATATTTTTGTCTTCTTTTCGCTGCAGATCAATTAATAATATTGCCTTTCTTCTTTTTTTTTCTCATTGAGAATCTAGAATGATCTAACTACGCTTTTTGGAATACGCACCACCATACGTGATTTTTGATCAGACCATTGTTACTAGTGTAATATAGTTAATATTTAAATTAGTTTAAAAAAAAGTACAAAGTGTAAAGTATAGTACATCGTTTATACAAATAAAAGAAAAAGCTAACATTAATAAAGCTGACAAGATTAATTTAATAATTAGATTTTATATATAAAAAAAAAAGAAACCCATCTACAATTTCCGTGAATAATTATATTCAAAGGTAAGGTTATTGCGAATCACATGTATTCAAACGTTATTATACATGGCGTTATTTTCTTTCAAGGAAAGTGTCCCACTCGGGCATTAATTCTCTAACGCCATATTCTAAAAGGCCTCAAGTCTATATTTTTCGAATTTTTAATCCCACGTGGCAAGACGTTTCCACGTGTGGAACCATCACCCTGACAAGATAAATAATAAAAAATGTACATATATAAAAATAAGTTAATTTGCTTAAAACTATTTAAAATCAAACAAGAATATGTAAATTATATTCACAAAGTACTTTTAAAACGCTAAAAGAATTTTAAATTCTTAATTGGTAATTGGTAAAAGAACAAAAAAAAACTATAAATATTATCTTTATAATAATATTTAACCTAATTATATTCTATTTCTTACCATTAGTTTTCTGAAAATTGTGACTAAAACTTAATATAATTATATACTCGTACTATTAACTAATGTTTAATTAATATCATTAATCTATTTTCCTAATGTTATATTTTTGAATATTTCTAACATAATCCATTTTTATATACATACGATATATACCTACATATATTGAATTAAAATGTGCTCAATAAATTAAAATCTTGTAAAAGAACTAATATTATATACCTATATTGAATTAAAACTTATATATGAATTGGTTTCAAAAAAAAAAATGTTATACATAATCTGAAATATAAATTCTAATTTAAACTTTAAATCTTATTATGATTATATAAATCAATTTTATATTAAGAATTGATTTTGGTAAAAATATAATTTCTTAAACTAGTTTTTTTTTTGAAAAGAAATAATACTGGATTTAAATAATTATTTTATTTTAAAGTTTATTGTGCATTAAATAATAAGTAACTAAATTAAAGTCATTTGTACGAATAATTTTTGATATGACTTTAAATTAAATATCATTACCGCCTGGCCCACGATGTCGAACGATAACGTTCGCTTAGATAAGATTTAAGACACATATTACCAATTCTTTTAGTTAGTTAGATTTATTGGAAGTGTAGATTTGCATACAACAACTACTATGTATAATGTAGCTTTTAAAGTACCGTTATCCTGGTATAAAAGGGATACCAAAATCAATAAACAAATCATTATCTATCAGCCTCTAATCTTGGCAATTTTATTTGTGGCATATATACATACCTGCCAGTATAAAAAATAGAACTGGGCATATAAAACTGCCCTTACAAAAATCTTTACCAGTGGCGTTAATTAGCGCCGGTAAATTAGACAAATAAACACACTCACTCACACACACACTCACTCACACACACACACCCCTAACATTACATGGCGATGCTGCCAAACATCTCTACTTTGGAGATAAACAAAAAGGTTTCTAGAAACCTAGCGTGACAGCAACCACAACCCATTACGATAAAGGAGTAAAGAAGACAAGCTTACCAGAATTCCGAAAGTACACCTGCCACGACATCGAAGGGGCGGCAAATTAGTTAAGCTGCGTCGCAAATTGGCTGCGCTGAGAGCTGTGCTAAATGCTGATCCACCGCCATCCTGGCAAACAGCATCTGAAGTTTGGCAACATATTGGAGCTCTGGAAACCCAAATAGAGCAGTATAAGGCAAAAAAAAATGAACTGAATTCACATTTATGTTTTAATAAAAACAAAAAAAAATAATACAGAAAATGTTAGTTTATATTTTATAAAAAAAAAGAAACACAATAATGCTTGATTTGTAAGAAAATTTTTTTTTGGAAATGTCAGAATTGAATTAGTGCTGCCAAGTCTACATATAAATTAGTACTGCAAAACACAGCTGCTTAGTAATACCTGTTAAGAGTTGCCAGATTACAATATTTTATTTTTTGTAAGAGAGAACATCTCTTTTAAACGCAGGTGTGAAATGCCTTGGGTCTCATTCCTTATCTTCCCAATAAACAGATGCGTTTTAGTGAAAAGTATATGTAAACAATACAAAATAGTGAACAACAAAAGAACGCTTTCATAAAATATAAAAAAAAAATATTAAATATTAGAAATATAATAAAGACCAAGGGTAAACCAAGCATAAAGAAATATATAAAATATAAATGTTAAAAAATCATGTTCAGGTCATCTTGAAAATTCTGTAATTATTTTAATTATCACACCACACAATATTATATACATACATATATATATATATGTATATATATAAATATATTATATATTACTTTATATATATATATATATTCGACAATAAAAAGCTCATCTCATTTTGATTGTAGTTTTTTTAAAAATTTTTTCCGCGACGTTACCGATTTTTTTTTTGCATTATTATATAATTATGTATAACAACCTTTCGTTTTAAACATCTAGGAGAAATTGAGTAGCAGTAAATTTACATGGTGTCTAAAATCGTTAATGCTAACATTTTTTTTTTAAATAATTTAATTTGCTTCAATTCTAGATTTATCTTTTTCAAAAGAATTTTTATGCTGCTTATATTGTAAATATTAAAAATTTTTATAGAATAATTATTATTTCATAATCGAACTGTTAATTTTTACTTTTTGATAATTTTAGTTAGGCTCGAGTTCATTAAATTTAATTTTCATTAAATTATTTTTACTGAAGTTAGGAATTACAACTTGAAAAATTTATTATTAAAAATTTGAACTCGAGCCTAACTAAAATTATCAAAAAATTAAAAATTTTCTTTGTACGGTATTAAGATTTTCATCCGAAAATCAGAAAACGTCTTTGTTTTCAACATTGGTGAGATATTTTGTGATAGAAATGCTTTTAGGTAATATTTATTTCAGGGGATATTATTGAATTTACTGTCCATCCACTATCTGTTTCCTGCAACTCCTCCATTTTTATGCAAATTTCATTCGCATGCTTCTCGTAAATCTCTTTAATGTCATCTGCTTTTGTTATCAGGCTCATTTTTCAAATATGTATGTCCAATTAAAGCATATTTAAAGTCATCATCAATTACCTTCATATATTCGCATAGTAGCTCAAAATTAAATTTAAATGTAGTATGTTTAAGACTACATTCTTTCAGATTACATTCCAATTGTTTCACAATAACTTTTTTTGCACTATTGAAGAATTCTTCCGAGAATAGAATTTCTTCTTTTTTATTTATAAATGAATATGTTGCAATTCTCCTTTCGAAATCACTTGTTCTCACCGTCAACTTATCATTTGAACTAACCTTCTCACATTTGTGTTTGTGATGTTGAATTCATTATATTACAATCCTTGCAATGTTTATATGAGACATTAGGATTAATATGCGGTGATGATGCAGTATTATGGGCTTTCCTATGTTCATTAAGTTTTCCTGTACTCATGAAAAACTTTTTGCAAATCTGGAATGAAGCTTCTTACGGACATTCATCATTTTTTAGAGATTGAAGTATTAGATATGGGACATATTTTCTTAAAATTTGTAGCATCGTGAGTATTCCTTAATGTGGTGGTGCTATGCATATCCATATGCTCCTTCAGTTTGAATTTGGTCATAAACAATTTCTTACAAATGTTGCAATATAAATTGTTATATACCGCGTGGAAATATAAAATAAAAATCCAAATACATATGAAACTTAGGCGATAAGTTATATTAAAAATTATAATAACGATTATCGATAACTAGTATTGTAGCGATTAAGCTGTGGCGCCTAATACATATATAAATTTTCTAAATCATTACTTAAATCTAAAATTTTGGTAATGGATTTATTTAAAATGTTTGCTATATTTTCTGACACCGGTAGGGTTCCTTCCACCTTCATATCTGCAAAACTACTTTTTGACTCCTGCTCCTCTATAACATTTATAGAACCTTTCACCTCCATTTCACCTTCCTCCTTCTTTATTAGCTTCTCTTGCAAAGCGATATGCAATGGCAGATCACTATAGCGCAATTCACAATCTTGTGCAAATGTTATATATTTCATTATTATCATAGTGGCCATCTAGTATGAATCCTCCAATGTTTTTTTAAACTGCTTTCCGCAAACACTTTAAAACATGGGACATTTATATAAAACCTTTCGTTTGAAACACCTAAATATGAACCGAATTCCTTTTTATTTACAAATCTATCAAATGTTTATAGAAAACCTATGTACTTTATTTACAAAATTTACCTATTAGTATAATATTTGGTAAAACTCTATTTAAGTCACTTTTCCAATATAAAATTGATGGATAATTGTGACATGAGTCTCATTCAATATCTATCCAATGCAATGCACACATGCATTTAATAAAATCACAAAACTTTACATAAAAACTACAATTAAAAATATTCTCGTTCTTGGAATTCTTTGTTGTTTTGTTGTATATTTTTGGTGTTCTTGTTGAAAATTATGTTTTTAAAATTGTAAATATTGTAAATTTATTTCACCTTCGTTTGAAATGTGTTCACCTCTATCAGTGTGGTTTCCAAATCAGCCAAAGTAAACTGAGCATAGGGTTCTATATTGAACATTGGTGCATTGTTTATTTTTAAAAATGTATCTAATTCCCGCGTTTGATTATTCATAAATAAAATTTTAAATGAACTGATTATTTTGTTGCTTTGGACAAACGCCAAAACCAATATAAAACTTAAGTTTACGACTTATATTTTTAGTCGAAACATACGCCATGCAACAGTCTGTGACCCGTAGCTCATATCTGTATTTCTCGTATTGTAAAATTCTCACATGAATTGTGAAACAAAAAATCCATCGTTTCTCGATTTGTGAGAAAAAAGTGTTTCTGTGCTTGAATGCGAAAACAGACAACGCTGAATCTATATTTATTGCAGGAATTTTCTCTATTACCACCCTAGGCCCCAATTTCTCCTTCACACTAACCTTCAGCCCCACCTCGCTGAATTTCGCATTTGATACGACCCTCTGCCTCTCTGCAACAGATGGGGTCCGCCGAACCGCCCCCCCCCCATCACGCAGAGGAAACAGGTCGTGCACCCGAACACCCGATGTCGGTCCAACCTCCCCTCTGACCTTCTGCATTACCTCCTTAGAGGTAACCCCCTTTCCACCTCTCACCACTACCGACCAAGTCTCAGTCACCTTGGTAGCAGGCAGTGGTGCCATCACCTTAGCAACGGGCACTGGCCCATCAACAAAAGATCCACCCACCGACACTTTGGAGGTCACAACCCCCGCTGATGCCACAGCTACAGCCGGAGAAGGAGCAGGTGCAGGAGTAGGCATCATCCCATTCCCACCAGCCAACCCCCTCAAAGTACTAATTTGACTCCTGAGATGCTCCCTTTCGAGCATCGACTCAACCAATAATCCCTCAAATCTGTCCACTATCCCGCGCGCACCCAACACCACCTCCGCGGCGACATCCTTCCCTTTCAGATATTCAACCAGCTCACTGGTGATCCCCCTCATCCTAACACTAATGTTAGCACCCTTCCTACCTCCCGCAGTCCCCTCCATATCTTCCTTTCCAATCTCACCAACTTTCCCATCCTCCACAACTTTCCCTTCCACCTCATCACCTCCCTTAACACTCTTCTTCCTCTTCCTCCTTTTCTTTTTCTCCACCAAGGACTCCTCTGTAGTGTCCATGGCCGAAGCCTCGGACACCACCACCTCTACAGGCGAAGCAACCCTGGGGCGCTTGAAAACGTCCTCCGCCAGCACACTGACAGTTACACCATCAGCACCACCCGAATCCGTCACGGATCCCACACTACTCCCTTTACGCTTCGTCACGGACGACATCAGTCCTAATTACCGCAATAACCCAAAAACCCCACCAGCTGCAACTGCACCTGCACACAACAGTATACCTGCACACAACAACAGATGGCCCCTACCCTAATAAAACCCTCAGCAAATGGAAATCCCACGCTACAATATATAAATATATACAGAGCAATAAAACTTCACTCACCAATAAACTCCGCTTCAAACCAACAGCTGCTCACACGCAGGTAGGCAATCTGCAAACCCTATGCACACCCCCTCATCGCCCTCTTGCTCAGTAGGTAATGTGCAACCTTATGCACACCCGCTCTTCGCCTTCTCGTCCAGGTAGGCAATGTGCAATCCTTATACACACCCTCCTCTCCGCAGGCTCAGCTCTCCAAAAACAAGCGCAATGCAATTACGCTCTCCGCAAATTCGTAATGAAAATTACGTTTTAAATTCCGCTCTCACACACAAAATTAAATCAAATTTAATTTTAAAAATGTTTCCGCTCACACAACCGCTCGCTTCAACGTTCAACGAATGAATCCGGTAAATTTGCTGATTTATATCAGGACAAAGAGCTCAATGACTGAATGGTAATGGTTAATCCATTAATGCGCACCTCTAATTAGATGACGAGGCATTTGCCTATTTTTTTTTTTGAACGAACGGCCCACCAAACTCATACCCACTCCCCCCCGATCCAGGGAGTGAACTTGCCCCACGTACGAAGGGCGATGACCGTACTGACTTAGCCCGTACCAAGCCGTTCCTATTCAAATTAAACCTGTTATCCGCAGGCTGCACGTCTGTAACTCTAAAAAAAAATTTTAAAGCAAAATGCCTGCAGACACCTCGAAGACAATTAATACATTAAACAAATCGGCCTCAAATGGCGTCATAAGTAATGTATATTGTCAACGACATGCCTGCAGGCGTCAAAAAGTGAAGCGACAAACTAACTTAATCTAACCGATACCCGTACGAGACCACATGAACCTACGATGCGAGATTATACTTGCTATCATAACTCTAGTACTAACCAAAGCGGTATCTATCTTCCCTAACATTCCCCAATCAAGGAGCCTATTCACTGAGTCCCTATCCCAAATTCCTCTCCAAGATAATGTAATTGCACCAAAGTGCAATTGGTCACGTCCGTACTTGTCCTTGACCGCCCTAATGAATGCCTGATTATTATATTTCCTCACCTTCTCCCTGTGCATTTCAGACAAATCACGACCATCTGTTACAACCTGTGCATCAAGCACATAGATCTCTTCACCCTTTAGAACCACTATATCAGGTTTCCTGATATCATCTGTTGTATGCACCCTATCCTCTACTACTACTGAGAACCCCCTGCCCCTAAGACTACGCCCTACAAAACTAACTACACTATCGTGCCTACTCGTCCTTTCCCTTTTCGTTTTGTAACATCCCTGCACTATGTGATTTAAGGTCTCCTGCGCTTCGCAACCTGCACGACATCTCCGATCTGAGTTCCTACCACGGGAACATCTCGATCGCGATGGAAGAGCATTGATACGCAATCGAATGCAATTAACAAAGTCCCTACCCGACAACAGCCTGGTAGGTTCTCTGATCCATCGGTGGGCCTGCTTGTGGTCTGAACTATTAGTTAGACCACGCCCATCTACAGAATTGTGCAAACGCTCAGCCCAGAAGATTCTTAAATCTTCCCTGCTCAGGATCCTACGCTCTCCTGTTTTTAACCGTCTTTCAACTTTGGCGACCTCTGTTGCGACGAACGTATCTGCGGTCACAATTCCACCCGAAAGTGGCAATTGTAAAGACCTCAGCCTATTCAATCTCAACAGGGGTGCCTGCCACCTGAGCGCGACTAACCCCAACCCGCCATCTTCCACTGACGCATGAAAGAAGGCGACCGGGATATCATCTGGCAGACTAAGCCATTTTCGTACGTATTTCCTTATAGTTTTGTCTATCCCATTTAAACAACCTATCATGACGTTCCCTAGAGTCAGTGCATGATACAGTTGTGGGATCAATACTATTCTACCTTAAGAAAGTCATAGTTAATCCCGCCGTTTTTTTTTTTTTTTTTTTTTTTTTGAATTTCTACAGTTTGACATTCAGAGCACTGGGCAGAAATCACGAAAATTATACAAAAAAAATAAGTAATTGCAAATGAAATAAAGAAATCAGAGTCCATGTATTAACTTATTTTTAAATGCATATTGTACATATGTATTTATTCTCTTTTTTCATATACAATGTATAAAAATCATTATTGATTCGTTTTCGTTTTAACATTCACCACTAACCAACTAACTGTTGGTTACTTTTAAAGCTATCGAATGTACTGTTCTAATATTAACTTGTAAATATATTACATTATACGGTGTCTCCGTTATTTTATATCCTGGAGGGACAACAAGTGTAAACTATATACATATATGATCATCTAATAACATATCAATATATTAGTATTGTACTTATTTTCGTAATTTTTATAGTTTTATCAAAATAATGGTATTTAGCCTGTTTTAAAATTCTTTTAATAGATTCCAACAACGAACCGACTGATCGTTTCTTATACAAATATATTGGATCTTTAGAGCTTCTTATATATTGCACAAATCTATTTTAAATTTAATGAAAATAGTTTTGTTGCTTTCGAATGTTTGTAAGACAGAAAGTTGTTAGAAATACAATTGTCTCAATGCTAAAACTATCTTTTTTGCCTCCTCGCTAGGAAGATTACTTTGGGAAATATCGCTAAAAGAATCGTAGCATGAAGCAATTTCACTCCCTAATCTTTTCTGATTTTGTATTTGATCATATCTACTTCAATAAATTCAAAATAGCATGTTTCTTTGAAGGTTTGTAAGACATTTTTGAATGTTTGTAAGACAGTCGGTGAATGCTTGCAAGACACTAAATTTTTGTTTACAAATTAAAACCTAAATAACTAAAATACTAATCTTAAAACTAAGCTAGTACTTTGTACTTTTGTGTATAGTCAATCTTATCTATTTAATATTCCCATTACTCCATGTGGTAACCAACACACGAGTGATAAGAATATCTCTTTTAAACGCATGTGTGAGGTGACATGGGTCTTATTACTTACCTAGCGAATGCAGACGTGTGTTTTAGTGTAAAAAGATATGTAAACAATAACAAATATTAAACTAGAAGTACACTTTCTACAAAATATAAAACATCTTGAATATTAGAATTATTAGAACAGTGTTATTGAAATGGGGTCCATTTGTGTTGAAAATATGCACAAGTTTTTTAATAACAAATTCAATTATTTATTTCTTATAATATTACGTTAAAATTCCTGAAATTTACTCTGTTAGTATTCACTTCAAAAGCAATAATTACAAGATTACTCACTTTTTCGTATGAAAACCAAGAGTTAAACCTCTTTATGGTTTTTCGAATACGAATACGTCGTATTTTTTCCAAAAAAATGGCTTTTTATACAAAAAAAATGAACTTATATTAATATACCGCGTGGAAATATAGAATAAAAATCCAAATACATATGAAACTTAGGCGATAAGTTATATTAAAAATTATAATAACGATTATCGATAACTAGTATTGTAGCGATTAAGCTGTGGCGCCTTATATATACATATAAATTTTCTAAATCATTACTTAAATCTAAAATTTTGGTAATGGATTTATTTAAAATTTTTGCTATATTTTCTGACACCGGTAGCGTTCCTTCCACCTTCATATCTGCAAAACTACTTTTTGACTCCTGCTCCTCTATAACATTTATAGAACCTTTCACCTCCATTTCACCTTCCTCCTTCTTTATTAGCTTCTCTTGCAAAGCGATATGCAGTGGCAGATCACTATAGCGCAATTCACAATCTTGTGCAAATGTTATATATTTCATTATTATCATAGTGGCCATCTAGTATGAATCCTCCAATGTTTTTTTAAACTGCTTTCCGCAAACACTTTAAAACATGGGACATTTATATAAAACCTTTCGTTTGAAACACCTAAATATGAACCGAATTCCTTTTTATTTACAAATCTATCAAATGTTTATAGAAAACCTATGTACTTTATTTACAAAATTTACCTATTACTATAATATTTGGTAAAACTCTATTTAAGTCACTTTTCCAATATAAAATTGATGGATAATTGTGACATGAGTCTCATTCAATATCTATCCAATGCAATGCACACATGCATTTAATAAAATCACAAAACTTTACATAAAAACTACAATTAAAAATATTCTCGTTCTTGGAATTCTTTGTTGTTTTGTTGTATATTTTTGGTGTTCTTGTTGAAAATTATGTTTTTAAAATTGTAAATATTGTAAATTTATTTCACCTTCGTTTGAAATGTGTTCACCTCTATCAGTGTGGTTTCCAAATCAGCCAAATTAAACTGAGCATAGGGTTCTATATTGAACATTGGTGCATTGTTTATTTTTAAAAATGTATCTAATTCCCGCGTTTGATTATTCATAAATAAAATATTAAATGAATTGATTATTTTGTTGCTTTGGATAAACGCCAAAAGTTTTGTCCCTGTTGTTCCTATATGGCGCATTTCATGTCAAGTGACCCAATTTTAAAATCGATGTCTTCCGATTTAGATGGAAGTTGCACCAAGGTTAGTACTATTGGATAGTAGGCCAGACACAAATTGTTAGCTCTATCATTCAAGAACTGCCGGAGTTAGAGGGGGTCAAAGTTGGACATTTTTTAAATGAGTGTAACTTTTTACCTATTGATCCTAGCAAAAATTGTCCAAAGGACTTTAGATAGCTATTTCTTCAATCATTCCAAAAATATTTTTTTTTTAATTTTAAAAAAATGTTTTTTTTAATTTTTTTTAAATTTTTTTTCAATTTCGGCCCTTTTTTTCTGAAAAGAAAGTTTATAGAATTTACTTTAAGGTCCCATAATGGGATGCGAGTGGGATATCTATCAAAAAAATTATTTTTTAACTCAAGAATAGGATTTTTCAATATTTAGCGCATGTATAATTTTCATTTTCCCCCATTTTTTTATTTTTTTTTTTCAAAATGGAGTTTTTTTTTATTTTTCCTCAACAGAAACTTTATACGATTTCCTTTAAGAGCTTTGTAATCACTTAATGGGATGCAAGTGGGGTATCTATAAAAAAAATTTGCAACTCAAAGAAGAAATTATTTAAATTTTTACCATATGCACTATTTTCATTTTATTTCCTATTTATTACTTATAATACTAAATTACAATAATAATAATAAATAATTTAATAAAATTAGTATATAAATTTTTAAATTACCAATCTTTCTTCCTTCTTATTTATTGCCTTTATTTTTAGCTTTTTTTGCCAATCCTTTCTTGGAGTTACTAGGTTCAGCTGCTGATTTTGCTGATGCTGTCTTTTTGGCTTTAGAAAGAAATCGCAGATGAGATGTGCCATCAATTGTTACAGCAGCGTCGAATCTGCACTTCAATATTTTTAATGTTTCGTCATGATCAGCTTTGCTACTAAAAACTACTTCAGTTTCTTTACAATGCTTCTTTGCCCATCGGAATAAAGCGTTCGCATCGAAGATGCGATCTTGATGAGAGCACTGCAGGCTATACCTCGCTGCATTTCTTTTGATATTTGCTCCAATGCCATCACATGCTCCTTTGCCATGGGCAGTTGGATGAAAATGCCATTCAGCTGGAATTCCAAAATCTTTTTCGTGAGCTATAAGATTTGCGAAGCTATTTTTGTTTTTAAAATGTTGACGAGCTCCATCCGAAACGTAGTATACCTTCTCCACTATAAATTTGGATTTTAGATAATTTAGAATTATCTTCTGGTATTCATAAACTGTAGCCATACTTTTGTGTTCCAGTTTTTCATCTTCTATGTAGTAAATAACAACTGTGAATATAGTTGCTTGGTCATTATTGAAGTGGAATCCTTGTATGGCATCATGAATAACATATTTATAGTTCTCTGCGAAATCATATGAAATCACGAATTCACCAGACTTTAAATTTGTCTTCAAATCATTCACAAATGACCATTGCTGTTTGACTAAAAAGTCATGGGTTCTCAAATGTAGCAAACCTTTGCATATTTCTTCCACAAAATCATCCACATTTAAAATTACTGTTTTTAAGGTACATCTTTCAGTCTGAAGCCAAGATTCAAATTTTATCTCATCAATACATGCTCGATCAAAAGGGTTCATTAAATTCTCCTTAATGAATGTGGTATCCGGGCAATTTGAACATTCGCCCAAGTGGCAACAAGATGTTACATAAGGACATATAGTTAATTTAAGGCAACCACGGTAATCGTGCAAATCTTCTGAGGAATCATCTGTCAAATACTTTAAGTTGATTTCCTTCAACATTAGTTTAACATTTTCATGGTAAATGCAAACACATACTGTGTGTGTTCCGCTGCTTCCTGCCAAAACGCAATGGTTTGGCCTCAGTTGGGTAAATTTTGTAAATCCAATTTTGACGTCCTTGTGTTCAGATTGAAATGTTGCATATAACTCGTTCAGGTTACAGAGAACCATCCTCTTCTGCATTTGGACTTTCTGGCCATCAATTCGAACAGACACCCAGTCTTTCATTCCTGGCATCATTCGACTCATATCATCTCGCTGATAAAATTGAGTTACTAGAGCTTCAGTTTCGCACGCTAAAGGTTTTCCCTTCTTCTCGTTTGGAAGTGCTCAGCAACCAAGTTTTTAACAATTCTTGC
Source organism: Bellardia bayeri (assembly GCA_950370525.1). NCBI lineage: Eukaryota > Metazoa > Arthropoda > Insecta > Diptera > Calliphoridae > Bellardia > Bellardia bayeri. The sequence continues at coordinate 33,342,837 of OX493264.1, read as the reverse complement.
TTTTCGTTGAGACGTCCAAACTCGGTCATTATTTTTGAACAACTCCATGACGATGGGACAAGAGTAAGAAATTGAATTCTTTCAGATGTACTCTGTGACGATTTGTACTTCTTTTTTATTTGTTCAAAAACTTCTACTGCATTCTTATGATGTCGATTTTGGCACTAATTATTAGGTCTTATAAGTTTGTCTGAAAAGTTAGAACAACCATCATCTCCTGCAGAACTGTCATCATTTTCAAAATTGATTTTGTTCTCATCTGGAATAACCGGTAATGTGTCCAACTTTCCCATCATTTTCCTGCACGATCCACAAATTAGCAAACGTTTTGAAAGCCTTGGGAATTTTTTCAATAAGTTGTCGGAAATATATCGCATATCTGATGATCTGTGCTTCTGTTTGTTTAAGGGATTACAACAAAAAGAAGTAATCATTTCCTTTTTGGAAGAGGAAGCCATTGTAAGGATTAATTATGTAAGTAATTAGTAAATAAGGCACGTCCAAACTTTAACACTGCTTGTAAAAAACTAATTTCCTAATGTCCTTAGAATGCAAATAAATACTTTTTTAAGATCATTTAGGTAGTACGTTTTTATGAGTCTAAAGTCTAAATCCTTTATTAGGGCCTATAATGATTTAATAATCGTTTTTGAATAAGGGGGTATGTGTTTAACTTTATCTCGATATAAATACGTTTAAAAGATTCATGGAGGTTAAAGTGAATTACGAAGAGGGTCTTATATAGGAGTTATGCTCTTTTAAGTGATTTTCGGAAGTGGGCCTTATGGACCTACGAATAATTATGGACCGATCTTCACAAAATTGGTTGATGTGATTTATCTTCATTTATTACTCATATGTGGTGAAATTTGTTTGCATATTTACATAATTCATGATTTATGATCGGTAACCCCCAATTTCGGGAGGACATTTGTATGGGGGTCAGGTGAAATAAAGAACCGATTTCCACCAGTTTCAATCCCATCCATCACGTACCAAATTTTATCGAAATATCTTCAAAATTGCGACCTGTACTCTGCGCACAAGCTTTACATGGACAGACAGCCAGACGGACGGACGGACATCATTAAATCGACTCAGGAAGTGATTCTGCAAATAACACTAGCTTTGCAAAGATTATTTAAAACCAGCTCTTCGAACCCGGCAACGTCTGATTTTAAAGGAATTTGGAATTTGTACACTATTACCTTTCCATTTTAATATTCCATTGCTCAGCATTCATACAAATGTATTCCGACTGAATGAATTGTTTAACATAAAAACTAATGTTTTTCTACCAGATTTTTAATAAGCTGCCATAGTGTGACCGGATTTTATGTGAACAATAATTTATTTTAAAAGAAATAAATGTAAATATTTAGAAATAATTTAAATTAAATGATTCAAAAATATCCAAAAACTCAGGACAAATTTCCATTAATATTGAGAATAAAGCTAAATCTATAAATGAACTAAAGAAATAAACAAAATTCTTGATCTTCTTCTTGTGACTATTGTAGTTTCAAGCGTTACAACTTTAAACGAAATTATCTAGTGAATGAGCTAGTTCTAGAACTGTTTCTTAAGGAACGGTCACACATGGCAAATATTTGCTCAAAAAAGCATAACCACTTGTTTTGTTTACTGTTACAGGAGTTTTGCAAGATCAAATCAAATAAAACTAAATGTTTGTTATGTCTTGTTTGAAATAAACGAAGTTTTTTTTTAAATTAATAAACGTTTGAAGTCATTTATTTAGTGGTTACGTATTTTTTGCCAAATATTTGTCAAATGTGTGTTTGTTTCGTTCTAGAAAAGCTAGAACTAGTTAAATTAAACTACAAATAATTGATAAAAAAAAATGGTATCAAATTTTTTTCATTTAACCCAAGTTAACTCTGTAAAGATTCTTAGATCCAGCTCAATAGGAGAGATTTCTAAACAAAAATCATTGCTATATGCTGGCAATCTAGAACTAGTTGTAGAATTAGCCCTGGGCAGTATTTTTTTAATACATGGTGTCATTATCACCATAACAAACCTCAAAGTGGCCAGATTGTCGACTGCGCTGATATGCTTGCTTATGCCGGGCTGAGGCTCGCCGCATGGGGCGGTTCTTGTCAGCAATTCCGCGCCATTTACACACAATGCTGATAAAATCATACCAGCTTTGGTAATAAATAAAAAGGAATAAAACAGGGTCGGAACAAAAATACCTGACATTCTTTATCGGTTTGGATGTCCGAAATACTACCCTGCAAATGTTTTACTATATTAAATAATAACAATTATATGTATATTTCATTTTAAAAATGTTATAAAGTAAATTTCCACCATATTTCTTTTTTATTATTCATATTACAAATACCATGTTAGTTTCATAAATTCATTCAAATGTATTTGACCGAGTATTCCGGAAATGTATTCCTACATACCAATTAAATTATATAGGCCAATGTCACAGAGCTGAAGGTAAAATAGATTTACATATATAATAAAAACTTATATATACCCTTCTCATGAAGGTAAAGGGTATCAAAAGTATTGAATAACGAGTTACATAATTGATATTACTTGGTTTTTCTTTTCAAATTCAGATAAAAAATGTTTGCAGGTCTGCCGTAATAAAAATAATATAATAAAAAATTATTATTTCCACTGCACTATCCGGACTAAATCACCCTACATCGAACGCTACCTAGGTTTGAGCTCAATCCTAAACACGCGCACTCTAAACTCTAAATAACCTAGAGGACTGGAGTATTACGTTAGGGTAAATTTTTCTCTAACCAAACATTATAAATTTAATGAAAAAATAGGCCGTATGTCGTTATGTCAGAAAGTCTAGATTTCTGAAGTAATTCCTAGTTGGAAGTGACGTTTAGGTTATTAATGCAGTGGCGCGGTTCGCAGGAGATGATAGGTAGTTATAGATAGTTAATGCCTCTTTTTATACCCTACACCACCATAGTGGGGAGGGTATATTGGATTTGTGCTGATGTTTGTAACGCCCAGAAATATTGATCCAACACCCTAAAGTATACCGATCGACTCATAATCACTTCCTGTGTCGATTTAACGCTGTCCTTCCGTCCGTCTGGCTGGCTGGCTGTCCATGTAAAGTTTGTGCTCAGACTACAGGTCGCAATTTTGAAGATATTTGAATTAAATTTGGTACATAATATTTTTCAGCTCAACGACGGCTGGGATTGAAACTGGTGGAAATCGGTCTGTTATTTCACCTGTCCCCCATACAAATGCCCTCCCGAAATTGGGGTTTACCGCTCATAAATGTTTGAATTATGCAAGTATCCAAACAAATTTCACCACAAATTAGTAGTAAATGGTGCTAAATCACATCTAAAAAATTTGTGAAGATCGGTCTATAATTAGTCGTAGCTCCCATATAAGGCCCACTTCCGAAAATCACTTTAAAGTGCATAACTAACTCAGAAATATTTGTATGTAAATAATATTTAAGACAAATATATTTTATATATATTTGTGATCGGTTCGTAATTAGTCGTAGCTTCCATATAAGTCTCACTTCTTTGCAACGCTAAATTCGCACTAATTAAATTTTGACGACTATAACACATCAAAACACAAGAAAGAAACGCAATAATTCGAAACTACTAAAAATTCTAACGCGGGACACATGCTTTTGTATGGAAGCAGTCAGAGGTGGAAACAAAACACCATTCTGAATAAACAAAAAAACAAACATACAAATTTGAGAATTACGTTTTTTTGCTACATATTCCTCGCTGATCACTCTCATATTTTTGTTTTTTTACCTAAAATAGTAGTGTAAAGTGCGGGGAACAGAAATTGTGTTTTTTTCCAAATTGACCCATATATGTGTAATGTCTATTATTAAACCACTGTCTAAAAACATCAAAAGGGTGCATGTATAATGTTCAATATAATTTGTCTTAAATTATATTTAATAAAGCTTTGCATTTATTTGTATTATGCTTGCAAAAAAGTAAATTTCTAATAAAACAACAACTAGCTCTGGCAAAATCAATATACATTTTAATAACAAATTCTTTAAGTAGACTTTTTGGTGGTTTTCATTTAATTTGTTGTAAATTGCAGCCACGCGAAATTATTGGCCAAAGTTTGATAGACTTTCTGATACTTTTTAAACTTTAACAAATATGTCACAGATGGCCTCAGTAGTTCAGAAGTTTTGTTTACATACTATTTATTTTACAGTATTGCTTTTTATAGACATTACTATGTAATTTATCACTATAAAAAAAAATGGCGTAAAAACTTTTTCCACCAGCCAATACATTTCTACCAAAAGTATAGCATATGTGCGGGCGGATGTATGCATGCAGGTTCAACAACAAATAAGTGTGTATGTTTTTTATGCAAATAACGCAACACAACTATTAATTGCACCTCTGGGAAACTAAAATTCATTTCGATTTATTTTTACTTTATTTTATAATATTTTAGTTAGTTTACTTTAATGTTTTTTTTATTATTTGTGTGTGTTTATTTTACTTCTTTTAATACTACCATACAAAAAAATTATATTATTATAGAAAGAGTACATTTAGTATGTATGTATGTATTTTTAAATATAAATAACGATAAATAAATAACAGCTAAATAAACTTCAAATATGTTGGAAAAATATTTTTATAAAATAAATCTATTTTTAACCAAAAATCTTTTAAGTTAATAAATGTTTCGCAAACAGAATTAAATCTTTAATTAAATAAATTTTGCAATTTCTTTTTCTCAAACCCGAATTTTATTTTTATTATTTTATTACTGCCAATAATTGCCAGAAAACTAAAACAAATTGCTAGAGAAAAATAAAATTGAGCCATGAGAAATAAAAATTGCAATTATTACTTTAGGTTTTTTTTAGCAATCCACCCATAACAGTTAAAGTCAAAATTATAGCATGTTTTTGCTTTGATGGATCCCATTAACGTTGCACAACATATTTCAGACTCTTCTGGTGACTAATCAGCACCAAAATAAAAAAGTTACTACCAGGGTTTTTAAAAATGTGACCAGATTTTATGCGAACAATGATTTAGTTTGTTTTTTAACGTTTCTTCTTTACCTTTTTTTATTGTTTATTTCACCTTTTTTATTTATATTTCAATATTTTTTGCAGCTTAAGATATTTTTTAAATAAAATCTAGATTGTTGTGTAGCATCTTCAGTAAAAATTTTTATACCCTAAACCACCATAGCGGAGATCGACCTTGAATCACCTCCTGAGTCGATTTAACGATTACCGTCCGTCCGTTCGAGCTTGTGCGCAGAGTACAGGTCGAAATTTTGAAGATAAAGGTAAAATTTGGTACATTAAATTTTTTCGGTCCAATTCCGGATGGGATTGAAACTGGTGGAGATCGGTGCACTATTACACCTGGTCCCCATACAAATGTCCTCCCGAAATAGGGGTTTACCGATCATAAATGTTTCAATTAAGCAAGTATCCACACAAATTTCACCCCAAATGAGAGGAAAATAAAGATTAATCCATCTACAAGTTTTATGCAGATTCGTCTATAATTGATCACAGCTCCCATGTAAGACTCTCATCCGAAATTCAATTTAAAGAGCACAACTCTCTTAAAAATGTACATAGGTATCCAACTAATATCAAACAAAAATATGTATAATTTTATGAAGATCGTTTTATAATTAGGTGTGGCTCCCACATAAGTCCCAGTTCCGAAAATTACTTTAAGAGCATAACTCTTTTAAAAATGTTGGCATCCAAATAATATTGAACACAAACATATTTGTGTATATACATATAATATGGTAAAATTTTATGATGATTGGTCCATAATTAGTCGTAGCTTCCGAAAATCACTTAAAAAAGCATAACTGGTATCGAAATAATATTGAACACAAATATGTTTTGTATTTATTCTAATAATATGTTATAATTTTATGGTGATCGGTCCAAATTTAGTCGTAGCTCCCCTATAAGGTCCACATCCTTTAAAGAGCATAACTCTCTTGAAAATGTTAGTATCCAAATGACATTGAACACAAATATGTTTCAGATACATACAAATAATATGGTACAATTTTATGAACAGCGGTCCATAATTAGGCATAGCTCCCATATAAGGCCCACTTCCGAAAATCACTTTAACGACCATAAATCCCTTAAAAATTTTGGTATCCAAATAAAATTCAACAGAAATAAGTTTCAGATATACAGAAATAAGAACACCTACTTTTATAATGGTCGGTACATAATTAGTCGAAACTCTCATATAATTCACTCTGTAATTCCTCCATTAATTTTTTAAAAGTATTTGCAGAAGTCATGGCACTAAATTCTTAATGACCATATAGCGCCCATTTCTGAACTTGACCGATTATACTTTCTTGCTTGTTTATTATATAAATTTCAAATTATTTGTCATGTGAAAAATTTTATGAAAATTTTTATCATAACAAAATATTAAAATAATTTCTAACAAGTGAGAGAATATTACTAATTATGTACATAATATTTATGTGGTAAGTTGTGTTATTTTTTATGTACTAAATGTCTACTTTAATGTTAATGCTTTTAGTTCTTTAGAATAAAGATTTTATTTAAAAAGGAACTTAAGCTTAAACAAGTAAGAGTGCTATATTCGGATATGCCGAATCTTATATACCCTTCAGCTTTGTTGTGGATGCATAATTATATTGTATACATACATATAAATATATATTATATTAATACACTTTGTTTGATAGTTTTTATGATGAAATTTTAAGAGGTTGTCTCGGAATTTTTCTCATACCTCCGTTATTTATGGACGGATTTTACTGATTTCAAATAGCAAACTTCTCGAAAGCATTATTTAAGATTTGGATCCCGAAGATATCTGGGGACTTCAGAAAATTGATTTCAAGAGACACAGAGATAGACAGACAGACGGACATGGCTTAATAGACTCCGCTATCTATAAGGATCCAGAATATATATACATTATAGGGTCGGAAAATTATATTGTGGAAATTACAAACTGAATGACAAACTTATATACATATATCCTTCTCATGAAGGTGAAGGGCGTAAAAATTATTGATATGTTTCTTTTTTACATTAGTATTCGTTTGAACTCTCCCAATTGAACTTTATCTTCTTTCTATTAGTATAATTTTATCAGTGACTGTACTTACATTCATGCCACATCACTACATGAGATTTGTTTTTTTTTTGTTTGCCTTGTTATAATTTTTCTTGTTGTAGTTGTTGCTGCTGCTGTTGTTTATTACAATCATAATTATGTTGTTACATCTAACCAATTTCTTTCTATATGAATTTTAGTTTTCAATTTCTTTTTTTAATCCCTTCACTCTATTAAGATTTTCTGGCTGGTATATTCAGTTTGTCGAGTAATATGCAACACACACTGTATACTATTGACACTAGAAGGTAAAAGGAAAGGAAAACAGAGCCAGAGAAAAAGTCATAATAAGAGAAACACAAAGTAATCGTTATTTAGTGTGTTTTTTGTTTAGAATTTATTGTTGTCTGTTTGGCATAAAACTGCAAGATTGAAAATTAGAGAGAGATATGCGAAGAAATTTGTATGGGGGCTATGAGAAATCACTCACCGATTCTTACTCTTTCCATAAAAGTTTTTCCTTTTATCATATAAATAACTTGTGCAATATTTAATGAAACAAAATATCAAAATAATTTAGAAAATATTTACTTTTTTGAAAATTGTCTCACACTATTGATTGACATAATTAAGGTTCTTTTTAACCACTTTTACTTATTTTCAATACCAAACTGTTTAAGAGAATTATAAACGTTTTTTTTTGTTAACTTAATTAATTTTTCTTGTGTAATTTGGACGTGAGAGTGTTTTATATAGACAGACAGTCATTGTTCAATTGACTTATAATTGTGCAATTCTAATTAAGTACAAAGTATACATTAATTTGTCGGATATCAGATGAATAATTCTCTATGTTACACTTATATATACCACATTCACCACTTGTGATGGTAGAGGATATAAAATTACTGTTTTTCTTAATATACTCGTTCTAGAGTATTATATGCTGGGGCTCGACTTTCTTTCTTGTTAAAGCCTACATCACCATAGTGGGGAAGGTAAAAATGTTAATAACGCCTATTAGTCTTAAAGTATACTGATTAATTCAGCTGCCACATAGGGCCACTTTTCTGAAAACAGTTTTTCTCATATACTTGGGTATTATATAGTCCGACTTCACAGACTATTTTTATACCCATCACCAAAAAGAGGAGTGTCATTCCGTTTGTCACACATCGAAATATTGTTCGAAGAACCAAAAAGCAAAAAGACGATCTAACCATGTCCGTACGTCTGGTCCGTCTGGTGAAGACCATAAAGAGCTTAAAAAAGGCTTAGAACAATGAAATTTTTTTACCGAAACCTTTGGTATTGAAAATGTGAAAAATCGGTATAGTAGGATCCAAGAGTTTCAGACAACATCGATATTTTCCAGATAGTTTGCAATTTGCTCTAAATATAGTGCAGACAAAATCATGACATTTTGCTCAAGTCCTGTTTAAAATGTTAAAAATCAGTCCACGATTTTTCATTTCAAAAATAAGTTTCATGCTAAGAAAAATCTTAAAACGATATTTTATTTGCCCGTATAAAGTCGACTTCCAAAAATCAATTACATGAGCATACATCTTTTATAAACACCAATATCAAGTTGAAATTCGCTAGAAATAATTTATATATACATATGTGGAAATGCTCGTACCGAATTTCATAATGATCGGTCCATATTTGACCATATATTCCATATAAAGCTCACTTCCGAAAATCATTTAAAAACTCATAAGCCTCTTATAAACATTAAATCAAGTTGAAATTCGACACAATATATATATATATATATATATATATACATACATATATAAATTAAAATTATTGTACCAAATTTCATGACAATCGGTCCATATTTGACCAAAGCACTCATACTAAGAAAGCTTCCGAAAATTCCTTAAATGTGTAAAACATTGACATTCGCCACATATATATGAAGAAAACGTCATACCAAATTTCATTGTGATCGGTCCATAATAGGTCATAGCTATCATACGAGTATAAGAACTACTTCCGAAATACATATTAACCTAAGTAGATATCTTATAAGTACCGATATCAAAACGAAATTTTACACAGATCAGCGTGATCAAGAGTGGTCTTTTAAGAGCAATCGGATTTGATTAAAAACAACCACATAAAATTTAGAGAACTGTATGAAATCTTCATTTGAGCCAATAGAAATATCTATATAATTCAATATTTAAAGATGATTTTATGTAAATATTGACCGCTGCTACGCCTCAAATGGTTCATAAGCTGGATGCAATTTTAGCATACTCTCTCCAACATATCGGCCGGTATCTCACGAATAAATTCTTTAATATACGCTTCTAGTGCGTCAACCGTTGCGGGCTTGTTGTTTGATATGAGCCTAAACATTCTCCCACCAAAAATGGTTTAAAGTCCTTAAATCGCACGATATAGAATGCCATTGACAGTTACTGCAATGCTTCTGGCTGCTCTTCACACCAATTACGACAATTTTGCTTGTTTAAGTAGCCATTCAACGAGAAATGAACTTTATCGCTGAACACATGAACTTTCTTAACCGAAATTGATTTTTGTTTGAGGTTGTTCGTTTGTGTACTCGTAATTCGATTCATGGTTAAATTATAGACCAAACTAAATATATTTAACACTAACATGTTACACGAAAACTGAAAAGTGAGCTGAAAAAAACAATATTGCCAAAGTGAAAGTCACCCTTTATGTATGCAAAAACTATACAATTTAATTTGGCCATAGCTCCCATATAAGATCCACCTCTGAGAGTAACTTGAATACCCATGAAATTCTTGTAAATATCCTTCTTGAGATGAAATTCATCCAAACAAAATAAGTTTCAAATACAATATTCTAGGGGATCCGAAAAAAAAATAACTCATATAAATATCGTTATCGATACAAAACGTAACACAAATTAGAGTCAATCACACTACCGATATACACAAAGATGGTGGGAGTACAAGATTCGGGTCGAATATAAACTCTTACTTGCCCTGATTTGTTTTCTATAAATATGTTCGTGGAATTGTCATGTTTTAATATATTTGTTATATATGTGCATTTATAAAAATAATGCTCTTTTCCGCGTTAAAAAAATCTTGAAATTTGCTTAACACTAGTTTTTAAGTAGTTTCGCCCCAATGTGCATTGTCAGTTTATGTTGTTGTTGTTGTTGTTGTTGTAGCAGCTAAAACATTTTTTAAATTTAAATTGCAGTTAAACTGTAACATGGAAATCACCAGAGGTCGACGGACTGTAATCGATGGTGTTAGCGGCGTCGGTTGTTGTTGTTGCGGCTGTTGCTGTTATGATTGCGTAGGTGAGGGTGGAGGTGAGGCGTAGGTCGCGGACGATTTGGATGGCGCCGATAAGCTACGTCACTGACAAAAAAGTGCTACGCAGTTCGTTCACTCCCTTTCGTGTGTTAGTCCGGAACAATTCCTGAGGTGACACTAGCCCAAATAAAAATTGCAAATTAATAGAGTCGACATCTGGAAAACTGAACAGAATCATAGTCTTAAATTTTGCTCAACTCCGGCTCGGACCAATAAGATTCGAAGCAGCAATGCCGGAAGATGCGGCTACGAGATTAAAAATTCTAAAGTTGTTGTTGCTGGGTTGACAGACATTGGTCGAAAAGTTTCGGGTCATTCCGGCTGTAGCGGGAATGATTCTAAGCTTATAATAATTATTCATTGACATTTTAGAGTGTTTTCCAGACCGCTATGCTACACTTTAAAAATTTTCTTGTTATAGACTCTTTAAAATTCGTTGCAAATTAGCAATCATAAATTCTTGCACTAAGCTTGTGTTAGTTTATGAACTTTCATTAAAAAATCACATGCACGCACATACATACATACACATACTTGCACAAATTTAGATTGCATGATGTTATTTGCTAAAAGTTGTTATTGTAATTGTATCATTGCAATGGTGTGTGGTGTTATAGTATTCATAACAATTGAAAATCTGTTTTAAGGGGCTGTGTGTAATAAAGAGGAAGTGAAAGGGAAAGAGCTTGAATACTATTGGCATTGTTCTTGTTTTTGCTGTTGTTGCCATTATTGTGATATGATTGTGCTATTTAGAATAGATGAAATAAGAGCAGAGTTTTTTATTGCCATTGATTGCATACAATAAGCATAGCTTTTTTCACTTTTTTTTTTTTTTTTGTTTGTTTTGTAATGAATGACTAAAATATGGTTTTTCTAGATTTCTGTTTAATTCTCGGTTTTCTGTTCTTGCATTTTAGCTCTAACATTTCAATATCCATATTTCTATGAATATTGCGGTTGTTAATATTCGCGTGTTTTAACATTTTCAACCAACTTTCCTCTCTCTCTCTCTCTTTTACTATTTTACTATAAATGCTGAATAATTACTGAAATAAAATGTGTGCATGTGTATGTGTGTGTTTAAAAAGTGGATTTTTATAAACGTTTCATAATAAAACCTACAACTACACATACAATTAAGTAAATAATTGCATGTATACACTCTCATTCAAGCTTAAGAATGAAGAGAAATATATACCATACATAGATCTATTCATATATGTATATAAACCAACTTGCACTGGCATGCAAATTTAGCTGCAGAATCGTTTAAAAATACACAAAATATTTCTTAAATTAGTTTGTTTTTCATTTTATAACTTTATAGAAATTCCTCGTTTTCATTAGAATTGTTTAAGATAAAATACAATGAATTACTTGTTAATTGGAATAGTATTGTGTTTTCGTTTTTTTTTTCTTTTGTTTTTTGGTGAGCTGTGTATTTCGGAATTTAAACAATTTTGTTGTTTATTAGAGTGAGATTTAAAAGAACTACCACACATGATGTAGTATTAGTGTGATATTTGTGGTTGTAGCAGTATCACTCATACGACTTGTTGTTGAAATAGAAAATATTTAAAATTTTAGTTTTAAACATTTTTTTTTAGCTCTTTTATGTACAGTATTGGAAATACTAATATGAACGATACTTCCGTATATTGCCATTTTATAAGTATTTGTGTACAAATGAGCCATACTTCGGAAAATATTTGTATGCGGGCTAGAAGATTTCAGGATCCAATTCTTTCTATTTTCATCACAGTTTGTGCTTTTATCATAGGAATAACGTGTGCAGAATGTTATACAATATATATAAACAAAGTAGCAAAATATTTTCGAAAAATATAAAATTTGTTAAAGGTTGACTCAGATTGTTTTTTTTTTATTTTTTATTTATGTATTTATTATTAAGTCAATGGATTAAATCCTTACAGACTATTAAAAAAAGTATATTGAAAATTACAATTAATTTACAAAAGATTAATTATTTAACCCTCCGTTACTATCGTATATTTAACTTACTTCGTTACTATCATTGGGTGGAATCTAGTCAAGTTAAGTGCCTGCGTTTTCTAACTGCAAAATTCAAATACATGTAATTTTTTAAAATAATGAGCACTATAATAACGAACAAATTTGGCTTTATTCATACGTATATCTATTATGTTATTTCGAATTATATGCTGTTTATTTACATTCAAATAAATAAAAAATTATATTAAATGTATTATGTAAAATTAGTGATAACTAAGAAAATTTTTAAGCCAATCCTCTACGGGTAACTGATTTGGAAAGCAGAAAAGATGTAGAAAAAAAAGTTATTTAATAATGTTTTTTTGAACAAAGTAAAATTTTTCATAAAAATTGAGCTAAATACTAAGAAAATTTCGGCTACTCATTATATACATCAAACATATCATCATGATTTCCGTAATTTGTTTTCAATTCTGAGTTTGTGGATTGATAGCAATTAGTATGTAGTGGGTGGCTGTGACTTTTGCAAATAAAAATATCGCATTTTCAGCATATTGTTTTTGTTTTTCGATCCTTTTTATTACCGCATATCTGACAACGACTGTGTTTAGGTCTTTTGGCTGGTGGTGAATTGTTTTCTGAAATCATTCTGGTTTTCACAAAGTTGTTTAGTAAATTTTTGATATTATTTGGCAACGTCTTATTTTTGCCACGTTTCCCCACATGTGGTGCAATAAGCCTTAAAGCATGATCTTTGTTGAAAAGTGAACGCTTTTTGTATTTTAGTGGTGGATTTTGAGTGCACAACAAAACAATACGCACATTTATGGCAGCCACATTCAGCAAGAAATTGAATATTACCAGAGGCCAGCGATTACAATTTCTGGCTACGTTATATGTAGCACCTAACTGGTCAGTGGTATCGACTCCTCCTTTGGTTTTGTTATAAAACCCAATTATTTCTGGTAAACACTTTGGAGCATCTAGCAGCTTACCATCTCTATGCATGGTAGAGAACAACAGAACACACTTATTTTTTTTTTTGGAATGTACTATAAAATCGTACTTTTCTTTCTAAAACCAAAAACCGCCGAATAAATTAAACGATTTTTAGCTTGCGAGAACGAGGGTGGTAAGACTTTTCTGGCCTGTTGGGAATATACTGCCTAAAATTGTATCGTCCGCGAAAGCTTTCCTTCCAACTTTTCGTCAATCGTGATATAACTGCCACAAACAAAATTTTTTTCACAATTTTTATTGAAAGTTTCAAAAAGTTCACTTATTGGCGCAAGTTTGTCAAAACGAATGCAGCTCAATAAAAATTGGAACCGATTATAGGACATTGTTGCTGCAACTATTTCCAGTCCAGTTCCATCTGAAGCCCATGTATCTCGTACGTTAACAAGAGATGACTTATGCAAAACAGTAAAGCATTTATTTCATCCTTGTCTGTGATACGTACTTTTGTCGTGAAAACAAGTGCTTTTATTTATACTAGCGATCACAAAAAATGTAATGTACAAGGTTACTATCGATGGGTATAAAACACCAAAAAAAGCCAAACGCTATTACTAGGTGTAAACCACCCAAGCTCTTTTTAAAACAATATTTATGTAAATATAATCTCGGATTTATATAGTAAAATGCACTTCTAAACATAAAAAACTATTTAAAGGTAGATTACATTATAATAAAAGGGCGATTTTCATGAAAAATTATATACTTTACTTAAAAATTCAGGCTCCACATAGACGATAATGATGCAGGGTTAATAAACTATTTATTTTATGTTCAATTACATTTGTTTAAAGAGAAAAATCAATTATTTCATATAGATTGTTAAATTCACAAAATAATCTTCTTAATGGGTCAGCTTAAGCATAATTAGCACTAACATGTTTGACATACAGTGGCTTAAAATGGCATGGAAATCGTTGAGGAATATTAAAAGTAACATTGTTTACAAGGAACTCGGAGCAGACTTCATCATTAATTATATTGATCATAAATTCAGCATAGTCCTTCTATGGAAGGTTAATAACAGGATTCCAAGGTAACCCAAGTAGACAAAAGAGTAAGAATTGTTTCTGTACATACGCTATACACTGAATATGAATATTATAATAAGGCTCCCACATAATAGAGCCATATTCCAATATAGGTCTTACTAAGGAAATGTAATGTAATGTGCGAAACAAAGTTTAATTTGTTATCTAGTAAAATTCCTAGATCAAGAAAATTTTCAACAATTTCATGCCAGTAATCACCCAAAGTATAATTAGCAGGAATATAATTACTTGTTGAAAAACGCATAAGTTCACATGTTTTTAAATTTAATTCCATTAAGTTGAGACTGCACCACAAAAAGAAATTGTTGAGATCGGATTGGAGATATATATGCTCCAAAAATTTAGAGAAGCTCAAAAATATTTTAACATCATCAGCATACATTAGAATGTTACAAAAATTGAAAACATTTGAAAGGTCGTTGATGAACAAGGAGAAAAGAATTGGACCAAAGTGGCTGCCTTGAGGAACACCAGAAGTAACCAAAATATTTTTAGAGTATTTATTATTAAATTTTACGCATTGAGTTCTATCCAGAAGATAAGATTTTATCCAGTTTAGACTGCGAGATGTGAAACCAATAAGATCCAGTTTAATAAGAAGAAGTCTGTGATTTACTTTATCAAACGCTTTACTAAAGTCAGTATATACGGCATCAATTTGTTTTCCTTGTACACAGCCTTGGTTAACGTGGGTAGTAAGTTGAAGGACATTTGATATGGTAGAGCAACCTTTCGGAAATCCATGTTGAGAAGATGACAGAATTGATGACACATGTAATCAGTGATAAAGTGCAATACCTCTGTAATGGCATTATGAATGAAGACCTCCAAATTTTCGGAAAATATTTAATGGATGTGTTGAATAAAATAATTAATGGATATACCAAGGATTGAGCACAATTGTGTATAATTTTAAGTTTTTTTAAACTTTCCAATAAATTCTCAGCATCAATATTTGGAAACGATATAGTATAAAGTGTATTGGGATAACTATCCTAGCAATATTGCTTATCCAAATATGTACTGGAAAAAAAAATCAGCAAACATATTACTAATATTAATATCGCCGGAAGATTCATAATTGTTGAGTTTCAATACTGAAGGATATCCATTTGTTTTTCTTTTAGAGTTGACAAAGTTGTAAAATGCTTTAGTATTATATTTAAAATCATTTTTTATTTTTTGTAAATATGACTGATATAGGGAATTGTTGAGATTATTATATTCCGCACGAGCAACTGAGTATTTACTATAATTTTTATTCTTTAAATTATTTTTTGGTTTGCATTTATCCATGAAATAATATATTTTATTATAAAAAATACTAGTCATCTCATCCAAAGTAGAATTATTTATATAAAGGATACACAGTAGATCCTTCCAATCGTTACTTAATATTAAATTATTTAATTTCTCATTATTAATTTGAGTAGAGGATTCATAACTTGGGATTAAAAACGAAACCAAACTATTTAGAATAATTATAATATATTTTTATAATCTTGTAAATTTTGGTTGAGTATTTTGGTCTTGAGAGTGTTACACAGACAGATATATCAGATGAATATTTCTCAATGTTACACACGAAATAACAAACCAAAAGTATTTACCATTCCAATTTTCCAAGTCAGTCCACCAATTTTGAGCTCTTCAGATGATCAGATGATTAACTTTAATGCATTTGAAGTTGTTATTGTTCTTCGCTGCGATTTCCTGAAAAAAAAAACATTTTAATAAATCTTTTAACAAAAATTATAATACCTCCCAAAGGGTTTGGCAGATAAAATCCTAAAATATTGCATATATTATTTTTATAATAAAATAACAAGCTCTGTTGAAAATTTCTTCCCGAAATCTGACACTAAAGTAAATGAAATGACACTAAAGTATTGAAACAATATTTTATTTCGATCCGTCAATGAATAAGGTATACCAAAGGTATGAAAATACTAGGTGTGCAAAACTGGACTGGATTTGCAAATAACGGAATTCGGGATCCAAGGATTTTCCGGATTTTTTGGGATTTCGGAATTTTTGTTTCTTGTTGTGTGTGTGGTGTATAAAACGTTCAAAGTGGCCAGATTGTTGATTGCGCTGGTATGCTCGCTTATGCCGGGCTGAGGCTCGCCGGATGGGGTGGTTCTTTTCAACAATTCTGCGCCAGCTACACACAACACAAAAAAATCATACCAGCTTCGGTAATAAATAAAAATAAAACGGGGTCGAAGCAGAATTACCGGGAACTACACAACTTTAAAATATTACACACAATTTCTACTGGCAGATGTTGCGCCAGGAAAGTTTGCCCTCCCACTTGAGATTGAATCTCACCATGACATCCTTCATTGGTTTGGATGTCCCGAACACTACCCTGCAAAGATTTTACCTGTCCTCTACTTACCACCGACTATATTATTTAGCAGTCTATATTAAAAATAACGGGTAAATATTTAATTTTAAAACGTTATAAAATAAAGATTCGCGATCTTCTATTTTTATTGGATTTAAAACGTATTACATTTTTACTTCATAATTTCATTTAAATATTTTTGAACAGATATTTTGTAAATTTATTCATCCATATAAATGTTTAATACTGTATGCCACAGTCACTGAGCTAAAGGAAAAATAAATTTATATAATAAAATGAATTGAAGAATGAACTATATAATATAAATTACTTGGGTTTCTTTTTTTTAAATTTGAACAACAGGTATTTCACAGGTCTGCCGTTATCGTTTTCCGTTCGCACATATATTTCACTTTTAACAAGAAACCATTTTTTTATAGGGAAAACTACACTATACGGGTTTAATTACCCTACCGCGAACGCTTTCAAGCTTGAGCTCACCCCTAAACCGCGTACTCTAAGCTCTAAATAACATATTTCGTGAAAGTAAGTTATTTTCCCCTAACCAAAATTATAAATTTAAAGTAGAAGTCTATGCAGATACCTGTACACCTCAGAATAGATTGGGCGGGAAGATTTCCAGAGTAATCCCTCTGTTGTAATTGTCGATGAGAATCCCAATAAGTGGTGCGTTTACCCCTAAGATGTATTTATATATTTAATTTGTAGCTCCTCTCTTGTTTATTTGTTTGTTTTCTGTGTTTCTTTTGTTGTTGGTTTTATATTTTGTTTTTATGATAATAGAAGACTAATTTAAATAAAAAATTGTAAAACTTAAATTTTTTTATGCGGTTTTTTTATTTTTACTTCTTTTCTTTTGCAGCTTAAAAATCAAGTCTCCATTTTCAAAAAAAAAGGTTCCCAAGAAACCTCGGGACGCTTACGTTTTTACCTGCTCCTTTTTATTTTTCTACTCCTCTTCTACTTATACTGTTCATCACATATGACATACAATTTTCTGGGCTAAAAAAATATAAACAAAACCGCCTTATCGGCAATAAGGTGACCATAACATTCTTATTAAAACAAATTGGTTTATTAATAATAAAAATTATTTACTTCAAAAAAGTAACTTGTATTAAATGTAAATATGCTTGAAAACACACATTTTCTGTCCTCATAGCTAGAATTTTTAAACTTACTAAACGTATATAAAGCAATTTTTTTTATTTTATAAACTATTAATAATTTAAAAACATTATAACATTCGTACATTGAAAATTACATATAGAAAAATAATATGTCATTTCGCCTTAATTTCTATATTAATTTTAAATTAATAATATATTATCGTTCGATTTGAAAAAAGCTTCTTAAAAATATTAAGGCATCTAAAGTAAACAGAATCATGATTTAATTTTGTTACCAATATATGACGCTGACGAAACACATCCTTCACAATCAACGCTTATGGGCAAACTTGTTAGCAAATTATTGCATGCTGATTGCATTTCTCTCTCTGCAAAATAAATATTTCTTATTCAATATTTGATTCCATATTATTGCATATGTATATTGTTGTGGTGGGCTTTTACATATTTCAATTACATTTATTATTTCATTTGTTTGGCAATCAATGAAACGAATTTCATTAATTTCTCATAGCGAACATTTCCATTTCATTATCAAATTTAATCTTCAATTTTGGATTTTTTTCAAAAGATTTAAAAGTTTTGAGTGTATCATCCTTGATTTCTGGTTTCAACAGTTCATCGCTTAATATGCAATATGCAGAGATTCATATCACTGCGACAAACGCCTTCACTGTTACTTTGACCGGATTTAAAATGATAACTACAGTTAAGGACTTAAGTTTTCGTACATACTCAAGATTTCATATATTCGCCAATAAGAAAGTTCCAGAAAAAAACCAAAAAATTCAGTTCCATTTTAATTTATCTTTTCTTTAAAAATAACTGCAAATCTGAAAAAAAAACCTGAAATAAAGAGAGACAAAAGTGTTCATACACTACATTGTTTTCTGCCTTATGTATAATTTAGAAAGAGTTGCAGTTTAAGTGCCATTAGTTTTTTGCATTTCAGGAGTTTAGATGACTGCTGAATTACTTTTTAGCAGTTTGTTAGTCAAATAAGTTGTTACAAATTAACAAGATAATTACACGTAAACACGTTAGTGTAGATGTAAAAAGTCTTGTTATTCAAGATCACAAAAAGATAAAATCTTACCAAACAATCAGTAAACTTTTTAACACACATTTTGCTGCAGTTCAGAGAATTATAAAAAGCTCAAAAAAACTGACTCTGTAGAAAATAAGCCAATATCAGGACCCCCAAAGAAACTCTCCAGGTGAGATGTCAGTCTTATTTTAAGAGACGTGGCAAAAAAAAATATCTGAAAATAATTGAAGACTTCTGCTCGAAACTGCAAAAACACATTTAAATAAAGGCATTGATTTTTGGAAACGAGTTTTAGTTACTGATTATTCATGTAGTAATTAATATACAATTGAATTTTTAAACTTAATTTAAACTTAAGTAACTAACTGTATATGTTTAAGTAAAACGAATTCTTCATTTGTCATCCGTCGAGCTTTCAAATCAACTAAAGCTGTTTTATAGAAACGTCCAATGCCAAAAACCGTAGTCACATCAAATAGTGCAATCCAAAATTAATTTTTATTCTTTCACCTTTATTTCATCAACATACTTTTGTAACATTTAAATTTTTGTTGATGACTTTGTAAATAATTTTGAAATGTTTCTGACCTTTTAATCTGTGATTTAATGTGTATTAAATGCTAAAAAAGCACTGATTTATGTTAAGTGAAGATGTTTTCTATTTGTGTATGCCATAAAAGCAGATAAAAACAATTCTACTAATCTGTATCTTTTAGACAAATACTAATTTTCGGTATTTGTTAAGCCCAAATAATTTCGAAATTTTTTAAAAGATATATCCAAAATGGCCTAATTGTCGAGATCGAGATTGGCATCTCTAGTAAATACGCATAAATATCTTATAAATAACGTTATCCAGTTATAATTTAACATGAACAATCCTCATATATATAAAACTCACCATACCCAGACGTAATGATTATTGGCTTGCGATATTCGCTTGAACGCACAGAAATTATTTAAAAAAACATTGCTCTAATCTGTTTATTGTTATGATTCTATTATTTGTTTTAATAGTTTTTTTTCTGTGCGATTACTATTTCCCAAAGGAACAACAAACTTATGTATAGGAGTGTAGATGTAGGGCATAGAAATCGACAAAAAAATAATTTGTTCATAGAGTCATAATAAACTAACGTTCATGTGGAAAACTATATGTGTAAAAGAAACACATTTCAAAGTAAGTGCAAAGAAACCTGTTATAATAGTGTTAGATACGAGACTATAATTACACTGTCGCCTTATAGTTAAACTTATATTATCATTAGAATGTTTTTTTTTTATATACCGACAAGTTAACACAAATGCAAACACACATGCATATACTCTTTACCCATTATTTAGGTTAAAACAATAAATATAAGACCTAGAACTAGAGTTAAGAAAAATCAGCTAAAAGTATAAAAAAAAGCAAAGGTTTGAATAGAACTATTTTTAATGAGAATTTTTACTACACCCAAAAAAATTGAGTAATCCGTACTTAAATCAATCCGTAGCGGTGTCAATAGTAGGGTAAGTACGGATTTTCTTATACCGGGTACAAAATACTTGATTCAAGTACGAATTCATCAAGTCAAAAAATCTTAATTTTAGCTTTCCTTAAGAATGATTCAAGAATTATAAACTAGATTTAAGCACGAATTCGTACTTGATTTAATCTAAAAATGAGACTGATTTAAGTATGTCCAAATTTGAATTAATCTCAAAATGAGTTCGATTCAAGAATTTTGAACTAGATTTAAGCTCGAATTCATACTTGTTGTAATTCTAAAATTAAATTGATTTAGGAATACCCGAGATATAATTAATCCGAAAATGAGCTTGTTTCAAGGATTTTGAACTAGATTTAGGCATGAAGCTCGAATTCGTAAGCCAAACTAAGATTGATTTAGGAAAAACACATTATTTGTTATATATAATAAAATAATGCCCTTATTCACAAAACTTACAACAGGTTTATAAGAGGTTTATAAATCAAATTTTGTATGGAAATTTGCTTTATAAACCTGTTGTAAGTTTTTATGAATAAGGGGGAAAATTTTTAGTTTCTTTTAAAAATTTTATATTTAATAATAATAATAATAATTACATAAATAATACATACAATATAATAAAGATATATTTCACTTTAAGTATAATGAATACATAAGTAGGGAAAATACAAAAATAAGTAGAGCACATACAAAAAATGGATTCAAACTTTTATAATGTCTTCATCAATTATAATTGCAATATGAGATAAAAAAGAAATATATAATTTAACTATAGTATTACCTTGCCTAGCCAGTTGTCTACTTTGGACTGGACAGAAATTGTGTCGTCATCGATGCCAAACTATAGATTAAGATCATGATTTGTTAAATTATATTTGAAAAAATCAGTATTATTTACTTTCATACCTATAAGGCCTACTTTAGAAAATCACTTTAAAAACTACGTATAAATCTATTAACAATTTTACAACCATTTAATTCGAACTTCTTAACACAATTGAACAAGTAAATTAACTAAAGATAGTCGCCAAAGAATTTCTACGCCTAAAATAAATCACACAACAGGTACATATGTACATACATAGAATAACATACAACCACACATCTAAAAACAAAAATATGGAGAGAAAATTCAAGACGTCTTTGTTTGTATGTTAATGTGCATGTTTTTTTTGAAGTAAAAATTTGTTTCTAACCACTTTATATCTTAATATTAGTAACGACTCTGTGTACGTACATACATATGTATGTATGCAGGTATTTTTTATCACAAATTATTCAACGTTTGTTTGGGAAAAATGTCTTACATTTGTTCATACCAAAGAGTACAGTTACATTGGCAAAAATGCAACATACATTTATAGAAAAATACATACATATTTACAGAAAAAAATTAAAAAGAAGACACAAACTTTTATTTAATATTATAATAAGAAAAAATTGAAGTAAGATTTTAAGTAATAATTAAAAATTTCACTTACCTTTCAACTAATCGAACACATCCTCCAAATTAAATTCTTTGAGGAGCATCTGCAGACTCTTGTCATCCTCAGCTTCCGTCATTTTTTGTACTTTAAATTTCACAATTTTAACAAATTTATTTAATAGTTAATCTTAATTTTTTTTTTTTTCAAATTAATACTTTTACTACAATTATGATCGAACACACAATAGAGACAGATACAAAATGCATTTCATCGCTTGAAATACACTATTAGGTTACATTAAAAATATATTGAGAGCAACTGAGAGAGTAAATTTTACTGCTCCAATTTTTTTCTCAAAATATAAGTTTTTTTGTCTTAATTCAAGTAAAATAAGTCTTAGTTTTCGCTTTAAGAGTTATCTTCTTGATTTAAGAACAAATTGGACTTAATTTAAGACCTTTTTACTTAAATCAAGAACACCATTCTTGTTTTAAGAAAATCTGCGCTTGATTTGTCCAATCAATCTCGATTTTTACTTATTTTAAGTATGAACTAGTAAAAACGTACTTGAAAATTTCAGGCTAAAACTGAGAAAAATAAACTTAATTTTTGAATGCCATTTTTCTTTCTGTGTACCAGTTATATTTTGTTCTAAGAAGTATGAAGAAAATGTTGAATCACATTTAAAAACTAGCTGAAATTTACTTTGGTATTATGAAAGCTATAGAAAACGGATTTATATGGACATTTGGAATAGAACATGAAGTAAATTTGCTTTAGTTGGTTTGTTTATGTTGCTGTTTTAATTTTATTTAAAGTTTTCTCGCATAAGGTGAACAATTGAACTATGTACTAATCTGGCTCACATGCATTTTTGGTAAAGATATATTTAAGTCGTTGTTACATCAACATAGCTAGATATGTGAAATACACATGAAATATACCAAGGTACTCGGGTACCTTTGGCATTTTCAGTCAAAGTTTTTTAATTAAAATTGATAACTTGTATATCTGAAACTTTTTAAGAACTACTAACTTTTCAATAATTTAGTTTTTTTTGCAGCCGGACGCCTTGACTTTTTTTTTTGCTATTTGCCTGAGAGACCAATTTATTTTTAACACCCTATAAAGTGCATCAAGGTACCCGGCTTTGTATAAATAAATAAGATTTTGTATAAATTATACATAAAGTTATCAAGCAGTTTGTACATAATGGTCGATTGCAGATTGGCTTCGAGCAGCCACTACAAGCTTTACGAGTCTTTCTCTGCTTTATATGTAGCTGCGAGCACTCGGAACAACTTCCTACTGCTGGAATACGTCCGCTTCTGTTTTTGGTTTTTTAAAGAAGATGTTGCAATTACAAAGATTGGTACATATATAAAAAATTTATATTGCAGATGATTATGTCGATGACTGTGAAATTATTTTTGTATTTTTATTCCGATGCTCAATATTTTCCTGACAGAAACCAATGCTTAGATCTATTAAGAATTTTCGACAACGATCACTATATATATTATAGGATGCTAGTGCTGCTATGTCAATAACAGTAAAAAAATAGTTACAAAGGTCATCGACTTGTTCTCCATTTGCACGTGTATTTACCTAACAGTTCATTCATATTATCTACTCCTCCTTAAGTTTTATTATAATATATTATAATTTCCGGTTTTGTTAAAGTCTTGTGTTCCACATTAGGTTCAGCGTACATAGTAAATAACATAACAACTGCCGTTTTCTTTTTTGGCGCATAGGAACACAAAGTTGACTCTTTGCTGAAAGCAAAATTTGTAGAATATATTGATCTGAAATATATTTTAAATCATAATCAAAAATTTATAATTATATTACATCTATCAATCAATTATATGTGAAAAGTTGTATTCAAATATATTTAGAGTAATACTAAACTTTCCCTATGTGCCTGCATATTGGGTGGTAAAAACCTTTTGTTTTTTCGTACCGTACCGACAAGCGTTAAATTCCATGAGCTCAAAGCTCTCGCTAGTTCCGTGGACATAAAAAAATTATCTGTAATAATGTTTCTTTCTGAGTTTTTATACGGGAAAACCAAAGTCCCGGATTTCACTTTCCCATGGAAAAAACCCAATTCTTTTTGAGATGAAAAACCTCTGGAGCGGTACGCAATTCCAAAAGAGCTATGTATGGCTGTGGTGGAGAGTATGACCAAGAGATGTTCAGCTGTTATTAAAAACAAAAGATTTTCTACAAAATATTAGGATTTAAAAGAAGTTTTTTTTTTTTTTTTGAGAATACCATTTTTAATTAGTGCTAAAAGTTTTTTTTTTTTGATAGTTTTATTCTGTAAAGAAAACCACCGAAGTGCATCAAATTGATAAAACAAAATGATCTTAGGACGACATGTACCACGTTTGCAAAATAAAGGGTTTTAAAACATAACAAACAACTAAAAAAAATTCCCTTAAATGGCAGTGGATACCAATTGTGCCAACCTCATGTCCACAAGCGCATGCTATCCAATGTTAGCTTTGATAAGTTTCTGTGAGCTGACAGAGAACTATTTTGATGTTAAAATATCATATACATAGTTTTAATATTAAAATGAATTTAGCTTTAAATACTACTTCATCCCTTTTCTTTAACGCTTAAACTTTAATAAACTTCTACATTGAACCTTACAATCTGCAAAATTATTTACTTTCTTACTTTGCTTATTTTTATTACAATTTCCTGCTTATATAATATTATAAAGATTTCTTTTTGTGTTAGTGTTTTTTTTTGAATAGGTGTAATGTTAACTAAAAGTATAAAGTAAATGTTACTTAAAACACAAGCTAACTATGAACAAATGGATTATACGTAGTTATGCATGTTTCTATATGACCATTAACTGGAATTTATTTGAGTCATAACATTTTCTCTACAGGTTTAATAGCTTCAAACTGCTTAATATTATTGTATTTAACACTGTGAAAATGTACCTTAACATGAGTAAAATGAAATAGTTTTATTAGTTTTAAATCCTCTACTGTACGAGTACCATATAGTTGGTAATTTAGGAAATATTTTATGACTTCTATTCTTTACATGCCAACCATAACAGTTGTTTCAACTAGCCTATCTAATAGTGTTTTCACACCTAATGTTTTAACACAAAATAATACCTGGTTTTACCATACAAAATAATTTTGTTAAAAGCATCTTAAAATCTTTTTTGATTTGGTTTTAAGTAGGTTTTATGAAATACAACCATGTTTTAGTTGTACTAAATTCAGTGCCACCAAGTTAAAAATATTGAAAACAACTGATAATGACAATAAATATAAATTAAATTAAAAAACACGTTACGAGTGGAATATTAAATATTAAAATAAATTAAAAAAAAAATTAAAAATAATGGAAACAGCAGCAATAACCAATAAAAAAATTAAAAGAACACGAAGCTTTTGGACAAGGAACACAGAAAATGTTTTTGTGGAATTATGGGAGGAAAAAATGGACCAGTTAAGAGGAAAAAGGAAGAACTCCCATATATAAAGAAATGGCTGCTGAGCTTGCTAAGAATGGACCCGTTTTCGTTTTTTATATAGAACAATTTCATTTTCGAGTACTTCACTTCGTATAAGAAGTTCCATAATAATCTTCGTCCTTGGGCCGAAAAAATATCAGGTACTAAATCTTATAGTAATATCTTCAAAATTGCAACCTGTACATGGACAGCCAGCCAGACGGACAGACGGACGGACGGACGTCGTTTAATTGACTCAGGAATTGATTCCAAATCGATCCGTATGTTTTAAGATGTTGGACTAATGGGTGTTGTAAGCATCAGCAGAAATTTAATATACCCTTTCTACTATGGTGGTGTAGGGTATAAAATTATTAAAATGTTTGTGTTTCATTTGCCAGAATTCTATGATGCTGGCATTCTTAAGTCAGACCGAAAGTCAGTTCAATTGTAGGTTTGCGTATAAAAACGTTTAATTTCTTTGTGAAAGCAAAAATTTCATCATACGTATGTAGAAACACAAACTAACGTTTGAATGTACGCATTAAGATCTTTAAAAAAAACAATTGCATTCATTTTCTTACAATCGTTTCCCCAAGAATTTTTACAGTTGAATGCTTTTGTTACATAAACTAAACAAAGCCATATATAGTTTTGTGTTTAAAAAGTTAAATACTTAATAGTTTTCTTTTAAGTTTTTTTTAGCTTTTATAAAACTTTTCTAATTTAAATAATATTCTTATTTAAAATATTTACAATAATTGAGGAAAAAACTCATTCTAGTGTGGTCTTGCAGAAATTGTTGGCCTTTATGAAAACTTTAAATAACTAACAAAAACAATAACTAACACACATAGGAAATTTTATTTTTTTTTTATTTTAACGACTTTAATTTCATAGAAGAAAGCTTGTCTATAGACTCTGAAATCCAGGCTTATTTTATTATAATTTTTAAACATTTGTAAAAAAATTATGTTTCTTAAGTAATTCTACAGGATCATGTAGTAGTCACATAATAGTTAAAGACTAGTTCTAAAAACATAAAGTAGTTCCGACGAAAGTTTACTAAATATCGTGATATTTCTAGTATCACAATATTTATTGATATTTATTGAACGTGTAGCATGCAATATTGATGGATCGCGATCAATATCGCAGAATGGCCTGAAGTATGTAATCCAGATCACGGATCGTGGATCTCGTGATAAATATTGAACGTGTAGCATTTTCATGATATTAAATCAGTAAAAAGTAACAAATAAAAGAAATAAAATAATATAAAATACGCAGTGGAAAAAATTAAACAAAGAAAAGTAAAACAATTGACAAAAGCAAGCAAAATAGTTAAAGAGGCTTGCTTTTGGTATTCTCGCGACATTGATAAACGACCCGCACAGCACAAAAATAACATAAATACTGACGCGATAAATATTGAACATGTAGCATACGCTCGTGATCCATCAATAACGATATTTATTGAACGTGTAGCAGTGCCCAAATATATTTTTTTTATGTATTTACAGCCGTATTCATAAAAAATAAAGTAGGTTTGAAGTGTGCTTTTATACAAAATTTTCATACAAAATTTTCTTAAAGTACATTTGAAGTCTACATTAATTATACCCTACACCACCATAGTGGAGAGAGTATATTGGATTTGTGCATATGTATTGGTCCAACACCCACCTTAAATTATCCCGATCGACTCAGAATCACTTTCGGGTTCGATTCCCAGCCGCTGCCACTCAAACAACCTCAGTTTCTGATAAGTAATAGTTGTCTTCTATCTATCATAACTAATATTTATCACAGCGCCCTCCTTCAGTGGTATAGCATTGAAACGCCACCGAAGTAAAATAATTAAATAAAAGGCTATTAAATCAAGCTTTAAAATTAATGCGCCTACTCACCACCAGAGGCGCTGCAATTCTGTACTAAAAACAAACATAATACGCAATACCAGAGTTGTGATATAAAAAGCTTACTTCTTTCAACCACCTTTACTTCTTCAACTATCATTTTTCCAAAAAAAAGTAACGCAAGTATATATAGGCATATTAATTACCTAAGTGTTGTATCTCTTTTTAAAAGAAAAAAAAAACTTTAAATTTTTTAAATGATTGAGGTAAAACTAAAAAGTAATACACTTCCTTGCGGAACTCCATACTCAACCACACCTACCGAACTGCTTTCTATTATATAAATAACTTTTTAATACAGTAAGCGCTCGATCATCCACTTCATAATATGTAAGCTGCTCAATCAGAATTTTATGATCTACTGGATCAAACGACTTTAAAAAATCATAAAATATTAACGTCACACCGCCAAATTCTTCATCTAATCCTTTACATATGGTATTTATTACATAAACGACAGCTTCCTCTGTACCACATCCTTTTTTAAAATCATATTGTCACTCATATAGTAGCACGTTTTTGGTAAAATATGATGAGAGTTGTTTATAAAGTATTTTTTTCAATGATTTTGTCAATAATTGAAAGTACAGCTATTGGCCTAAAGTCTTCCACACTCACATTACTGCAGTTTTAGGTATTGGTAGAATTTTTGCAATCTTTAAATCTTCAGGATATGTAGCAGTAGTGATCATATTGTTGAATATTGTTGCAAGATGAGGAGATATAGTATCTTTATATTGAAACAAAATTTTCGGTGAAATCCCACCGTTCTTAAAGTCAAGTTCTGTAATGGTATCGATTATTTCAATCTCTGTTGTATAAGTAAAATTGAATACGCTTTGACAATGATTTAATGTTCTTAGACTATTACAGGAATCTCCAGGTAAATATAAAAATTTTATCTTTTAAAGTTTTTGGATTTTGAAGAAAATATATCGCTTTTTTGATAATCTGTAATAATCAGTAATGTTAATTTTCCGACCTAAATTGTCATTTAAAATTTTCCAACACTGCTGAATTTGATTTAAACTGTCATAATAGTAGTTATTCATTGGCATTCTAGAGGCTTTTCTTATAACTCGACTAACTCGTTTTAGTATATCTTTAATATATAGTTTTATAATCAAAATCTAATGTAAAAACAAAATTAAAAACTTTTTGTTATTTTTAAATATACGAGTACATATACTAATAACTGGACTAACGTATTGTATATTGTTAACTATTTTGAATAAACAATAACTAAAACTTAAAAATAAAATTGAGAATCTTGCAATGATTCGAAATAAGCATCTTAATGTCACCATATTATATGTAATCGAAAATGTGTAATACATATTTCATGAAATGAATGACATATATATGTATGTATGTATAAAATTATATTATGAAAAATGCCATCATATTTAGAAAAACAATTTTTGTCAAAAAATAATATAATAAAAATCATTTTTTTTTTGCTTTCTAAATAAAATAAAAATTAAAACAAAACTTTAGTTTACATAAACAGTAATAAATTTTGAAAAAATCAAATTTATGCATTTGACATCAATAATAAATCATAAAAAAGTCCCTTTTGCATCATATTTTTGTATAAGTTAAAATATACGTACATATGTACATATATAAAACAAGCTAAATATAGGAAAATACTCGTATGTTCATATGATAAAACTGCATAAAACAGTAAGACAAAGAAATAGGCAGACAAAAATTAAAAATTTATTAAAATTTTAAATAATTTTCAATAAACAAACACATTTACATGTTAAGATGATTATCGAAAGGTTGCTTATATGGCAGCTTTGAATAATTATAAACGGACTATTTTAAAAATTCAGCCGACTGATTTTTGCATATATGAAACATATTTGTGTTGAATATTATTTGGAAACCGAAATTTTTAAAAGAGTTATGCACTACAAAATTTGCATTTGGATAAATAATTAAATAAATCAAACTTTTATGACCGATAAACGCCTATTTCGGGAGGTTAGGAAATAATGGACCGTTTCAACCAATTTTAATTCCAACCGTTTTTGGGTCGAAAAAATATCATGTACCACATTTTATTGAAATTTCTATCAAAACTGCGATCTGTACTTTGCAACGTATACGCAACATTTTCTTAAAATAAAATAATAAATGAATAATAATCATACGCCAAGTGGAACTTTATATTGCAAAGAGGTACAAATATATGTGGGTAATTTCACGTCAAGTGACCCAATTTTTAAAATAGATGTCTTCTGATTCGAAATTTGGACCAAGGTTAGTGCTATTGGATAGTAGGCCATACACAACTTTTTAGCTCTATCGTTCAAGAACTGCCGGAGTTAAAAGGGGTCAAAGTTGGACATTTTGGTCATGCAGGGTTTTTTTTAAATGAGTGTAACTTTTCACCTATTGGTCCTAACAAAAATTGTCCAAAGAACTTTAAATAGCTATTTCTTCAATCATTACAAATATATTTTTTTTTTAATTTTTTTTAAATTACTTTTTTTAATTTTTTTTTTTCAATTTGGGCTCTTTTTTCCTCAAAAGAAAGCTTATACAATTTCCTTTAAGGCCTTTATAATCGCTTAATGGGATGCGAGTGGGATATCTATCAAAAAAATTATTTTTTAACTCAAGCATAGGATTTTTCAATATTTGGCACATGTATCATTTTCATTATCCCCATTTTTTTTATTATTTTTTTTCAAAAAGGAGTTTTTTTATTTTTCCTCAAAAGAAACTTTGTGCCTGGCCTACTATCCAATAGTACTAACTTTCGAGCAAATTTTATCCAAATCAGAAGACATCGATTTTAAAAACTGGGTCACTTGACACGAATTTGCCCATATGTATATTTCTGAAAAATGCTAATAAATAGCTATTTTTATTATAAACAACAAAATTTATAAAAAGACAATGTTTTGTCAAGCCATTTCCAATTTCTAAGATTAACCCTTACCAAAGTTGAGCCCCCTCAACTACGACTTCGGTTATTTATATTAAATAAAGCCTACAAAAAAGTCAGTAAAGTTGTTGCCCAATAAAGTTCACTGTCATCAAAAGCTGCAGTCTAGCAATACTAGTCGTAATTGGTAGAAATGCAGATATTAGTAGCAAAATGCTGAAAAAAAGTGATCGAAATTTGGACTAATTAAACTAATCTACAAAATTAGACCTTCCGAATGGACAAGCAACAGCGTGGTAGCGATTCTGACTTCTAGTTCTATTTTATGTGTTTTTTTTTTTTCTTCTAATTTTAAAAAAGATTTAATTGAAACACCCTATATTAAATATAAAAAATATACTGCTATTTACAGTAAATAAACTCTTACACATGCCTGCTATACATTCGGAATTGTTTTTGATTTCTTAGTTACTAGTTACGATCTACACATATTTTATTACTCTGCTTTGGTTTCTTTGGAAAAATGTAAAAAACATTACATTTCTGACATTTATGGCTATGAAAATCACTCAAAAAATATTTACAACCAATTTTCTAGTCAAACATTTTATCAGCTGTACTGAATCAGGTCTTAAACTTTTCTCATCAAATTGTCTTAATAAATTCTTGTCATTGTGTCAAAACCTACAATTTCTTTAAAAAATAAACTAAAACAAAAAGCAAATACAAATAGAAAACAAATATATATGTATATGTATATGAAAAACGTAAAAATGTCGATATGTGGCAAAAACAAAAGATATCATAAATATGGCAGAAAGTATAAACAATATCAAATGTCAATGCCAACAACTAACTACAGCCAACAAAACTAACAGCAGTAGAATGAATAATAAAAAATAAATAAACTAAAAGAAATATTGCCAACATATCAATAGAATACAATACAAGCTAAACAATGCCACTGCCACATGCAAATAGACATACATACATGCATACACTATACATGAATATATGTCTGTAAGTGCGGCTGTATGTGAATGTACTGATAATAGAAAGTACAGTGTAAATAGAATTTTATACACAATCACATATACATATATAAATTTCAATATTGTAAGTATCTGTAGTATGCTGTTGGTATTAGAATCAACACGAACAAAATACAATACAAAAAAAAGCAAATACTTTTCAATCAGTATGACAAACAAAACCAACAATCAAATAAACAACAGCTACAACACCAACCATGACAAAAAACCTTAATGCTTCTAAAAGATGATGACTACAATAAAAAAGCTAAAAAAATCTATCACACACTTATGCTCACACACTCATTGATATTAACAATTTTAACAACAACTACAATACCAGCTGCAGAAAATGTAACAAAAACAAATTGTAAAAACAATAACAGTGGCAATTACAATAACAAAAAACCAACAGCAGCACCTACAGAATATTTGTAAAAAAAAAAACGAAACAACAACACACGAAAAAAATCGAACTACAACAATAAGCATTTCGGCAACCATGCTCGTAATAGTTAAAAACAATATGGCAGCTACAACAACATAAAAAACAAAAACGATTCCATGTAACGCATACATACATACATACTTAAACATAAACACTGAAATGCTAACTGGCATATTGACATTAGGGTGGCCCTTATTTGGTAATTTTTATTATCTCCACACACCAAAAGTGGTGAACGGGGGTATACTGTGAGCGTTAAAATAAAGTCAACACCGCATATTATTAACAGAAAAGCTTAATTATAATTACAGTAACTCCAAGCGAAACAAGTACAGCAAGATTTTTTATATTTGTAGTATAATTTCAATAAATACATTAATAGTTTATTCGTGGGATTAATAGCGAAACCAACACTTCATTTGAACCAAATAGCAAATTAACCTAAAACCAATAACATGTAATTAACGGAAATGAAATTACATACTCTAAGTTTGGGTCAAAAGCATTGTAAAAATTGTGTGTATTATAGGCCGGAGGCATCATTGGATCGTACTTTTCCAAAGACGACAAAGGCAGGAATGTTAATCGCGTACGGTAGAGCGATAATTACAAATTTGTTGTACACCAAAATTGAGCTGGCTGATATGTGCTTTCTACAAAACGTCACACAGCTTATGGAACAATGGACCAACTGAGAGGAGAGTCTTACAAACAATATATAAAATACTAATAAAATTTGCTCCAAACCAGAATATAAAACACTGATTATGAATATTATAGTATTAATATTAGTGTTGTATCTGTAATTCTCATTACATTTAGCTGGAGAATATTTAAGATTTGGCTTATGCAAAATAAGGGCAACACTATTGTACATATATGTATGTACATATGTATTCTAAGAGAATATGAGTGTGAATTTTGTCGCAAAATTTGTCTTTATTTACAAAAGCTTTGAGCATAAAAATTCTAAAAGCAAAAGCAACGTACAAAATTGAAAACCACAACCAATACACTTAAAAATAGACACAAACATACACTGTAGAATAAAAAATATGCAAATAAAAATACTGTTCGCGATAATCAATATTCGTGAGAAAAGATTACCAAAAAAATATTGAAAATCTGGCAAAATAATTTAGAGGCAACGTAAATAGTATATGTAGAGGAAATATAAAGGGAAAAAGTGTTGAAGCCAAAAGCAGCAAATAAAAATTCAAATTTATACAAAAAAGCTTAAATTAAAAAACTAAGCATGAAGTCAATCAATATGTATTTGAGAAAATTTTAATAAAAACCTTGAATATAAACAATGCAGTGATTTAAGTAAAAATAAAAATGAAATTTCATTCTATAAAAAGAAATTAAATTTTTTTTTACCCCAATATTTGATCTTCCAATTTAGTTAGTTTTACCTCAACAATTTAAGAAAATACTTGTTAATAACTAAACTTATATTATAAACAAAGTATTTTGTTATCTATAATTTTTTTAAGCTACAATTATAGTTACAATATTCAGAATAAGCTGTTATGTTATGGCTTTTATCCCAAAAAACTAGAGCGAAGATAAATTACTACACTTCGAAAAATAGATTGACAGATACTTTAAGGGAAAGTAATTTTAATTAACTCCAAAAATGTAAGCTTTTATTAAAAAAAATTATCAACACAATAGATTAGGTCAAGTATTAACAAGTCCCGGTTTACATTATAAAATTTTTGTCGCTACGATTCTTGCTTTGTAGGCGAGTCGTATTACACATATGCATGTACTTGTGAGACACGGTTTGTTTCCTCATTCGTTGTTTTATTATTTCATACATGTATGTATGTATGTATGTGATAGCTACAAAAAATATATACATCTACAAAAAATCTCTGCAACAAAAATCTCACAATGTAGACGCAAATACAATTTTAAAGAAAATACGACAAGAATCGCAGCGACAATAATTTCATAATGTAAACCGGGACCAACTTAAGTCATTCAAAACAATAAATATTAATGTTTCAATAACAACAAAATACAATAACTTTTATGAAAAAAGCTATTCAGTGAATATCACAACAAAGTGTTTCAAAAACATTCCTTACTTTGATTTAAAGAAATTTCTTAATAGTATAAATTGTGCCAAGTTAAAGCATTATACTCGTATGAGGCAATTTTTTGTTAACACACAAAATTCCTACAATGGCATTAACACAAAGAAACCCGACAAAGCAATGATGCCAAATGAATTTTTCTTAACAAATAAAGAAGAAAAACTTGAACAATTAAAACAAAATTTAACAAAAATCCAACATTATTCTGGTTTTATATATAATACACACAGTAGCAGAATTTGTAAAGTTTAAAACACAAACTAAAAGCAAAATATATTTGAACTACTTTTGTTGTCTTATATTATTTTACTTTAAATAAATAACAAGTTTTAAACCGGATATTCAATGATATTTATAAGTTTGTTTTCTCAATATTTTTCATTATCTTTTCTCATTCAACCATTTAATTTCAATAAAACTATGACTATTTGTCTTTGTAAAATATTATATTATTTGAAAATTGGAACACATTTAAATATCATATACTATTGCACAGTAGTTCAGAAACGAAATTTTTTGAAAATAAATCTGGCCCTTATCAAACGACTGCTCCGATCGACATAAAATTTAACGTGCATATAGTAAAGGAATACTTGAGTTTATGTTTTGAAAATGGATTTCACAAATTCTCTATATTTTCAGTGAAATTTTAAACCCTCTATAATTTTGTAACTACTGCGTTTTGCTAGTCACGTATTAAGAGCTTAAATTTTTCAATACAATAAATTTTAATATTTCAATTATGTACTACAAAAAAATACATAACATGAAAAAAGCTATTCAATGAATATCACAACAAAGTGCTTTAAAAACAATCCTTACTTTTATTTAAAGAAATTGTGCTAAGTTAAAGCATTATATGATGCAATTTTTTGTTAACACACAAAATTCTTACAATGGCATTAATAAAAAGAAAGCAATGAAGCCAAATGAATTTGCTAAGCGAAACATGAACAATTACAAAAAAACAAAATTTTAAAAATATTTAAGATAATTCTGGTTTGTTGTTTTTATAATACACATTAGTAGAATTTTGTAAATATATTTGAAATACTTTTTGTATAAATTTTTTGGAAATAAACCTGTCCTTTAACAAACTGCTATTCCGATCAAAATAAAATCGTAAATGGGCATAGTCAAAGAGTACTCAAGTTTAAGTTTTGAAGATGTATTAAACAAATAATCCACAGGCGAAGCTGTGCGCACTCAAAATAGTGTGTCTTCAAAACTAATGCACATATCAACATTTTTAAACAAAATATGACATTTTAGCTTGCAGAAGAAATAAAAAAACATAAAAATTCCACAAGCTCATGTAATTTGTTTCATTTATTTAATTTAATGTTAGCTTTTGTTGAAAATTTCTTATATTAGTATAATCTTTGAAATCGGATCACAAAGGAAGAAATTAATTCGAAAATTAACCCCCTGGCCCACGATGTCGAACGATAACGTTCGCTTAGATAAGACTTAAGACACAAACTTGAATGTGGAATAAACAAACTTGATTGAGTAAAAAATAGATACGATAAAAAGTTTGTGTTTTAAGTCTTATCTAAGCGAACGTTATCGTTCGACATCGTGGGCCAGGGGTTAAAAAAAATATTTTACGTTATTTTATTATTTTATTATATTTTTGTAAATTTGATCAGAAGGAAAGTTTCTTGTATTGCAAACTATTATCGATAATGGGTTGAAATTTTTTTATAATATTGGTTTTATAGCATTCTTTAAGAAACACTATGCCATATTTCTGTACTCATTATATCTGGAATATAATAAGGTAGTCAGAATTTCAGAGGAATACAACTTTTGAAGATCAAAAGGGATTTTACTACCACCAGAAAGCTGAACCATACTTTAGCACCTGCCTGGACCCGTTTGTTGAGCACTTTGAATGAAATTACTCAAATTATTTTTAAATTTAACAAATGAAGATTTATTTAATATATTTTTGGTAACGTCGGATCCGTTTATCTCTACCATCGAAATCAATGGAAAATAGTACATCGGGACTTAGATAAAGAAGCAAAACTGCTGCTAGAATACAGAAACAATACAGACCTCAATATGGAATATTCGCAGGCAATTTTCCAACCGAATGAATAATAATTATACCCTACACCGCCATAGTGGGGAGGGTATATTGGATTTGTGCTGATCTTTGCAACGCCCAAAAATATTAGTCCAACGCCCAACTTAATCTATACCAATCGACTCAGAATCACTTTCACAAAATTTTCCTGGTGATTATTAATTTTTTTTATCTGCATGTGCCTTTTTTATAATAAAATTAGAATCAACACAACAAAAATCGCGCATTTTCATAGTAAATGCTGCAAAAAATCAAAAGTTCAATTTTGACCTTAAATTTCTCATCAACTACTGAACAGGAGAAAAATTTACTAAAATATCTTTATCGGTTCAAAAGTTGCAGATTTTTTGGCCGATAAAAAACGTTTCTGAGCCTTTTTGCGGCCTCCTCCATTACAACTCATGGTACCACTTGACGTATGATTATTATTTAATTTTCTGCATGATATAAATATTACGTATACGTTAATTAGTTATTAAAGCCAATTATTAAATGAAACATTTTTAAACATGTCTAACTTCTAAACTCATACACCTATCTCTACAAAACTTGAAACATTAAGTGAAAAGGGGATAAACTTTCAGTATATTGTAAGCACAGTTATCAAACTAAACTGAATAATAAGTCACAGTCTGCAAAAATTGTGAAAATATTTATGCAGTTGTTTTTTTTTAATTTATTCTTGCTTAATTATGTGGTTCACTGTTCCTTTTACAAAACTTAGAATGAAATCTGCAAATGTTGCACAATCTTTTAATTAACCTTATTTTTAAAAGAGAATTTGAGATAAATTCAACCAATACTTCTAAAATTAAGAAGATTTCAATTTAAGTAATTATAGTTGAGTATGCCTGATGTTATGATATTTAAACTATAGGTAATATAAATTATGCACATTATGCTCACATCTATTTGTAATTTGCGTTCACCGGAAAGAGATTGTCTTAATCATGGTATGTACGTCTGAACTGTGTAAAGGATTGAGATATCAAAGAAAAAATTAATAATGAAAAGAAATCTTTGTGAATGAAAAAACGTACAATATTGATTATTCTGACTTTTAAAGTTATTATTAATAAGATTTTAACCAAAACGTCATTATATAGTGGTTTGGTCATTTACAGCGTTATCAACTTGGTGCGTTTCGCACCATTTTTAATGCCTTTTTAAATTTTTGTGCAAGAATTTCCTTAGTTTTTCCGCTTTTTTTTAAATTTCGGTGCGTTTTTTTAATTTTTGGTGGCACCAAAGCAAATACAACACAACTTTTTTTCAGTCTGAGCAAAAATCTTTGTATAATAAAATACACAATATTTTTTCATTCAACAGTGCAAAATTTTTTTTACAATCAATTTTACAGATCACAATAGAAACAACAAATAATGATGTTTAAGACGTACCAAATCATAGCCCTGTTTCACACTCTTCAGTTTTAGCTGACCAGTTTTTATTCAATTCTCTTTTGAACTTGTCATTTCATTCATATACGTCAATATAATGTTCGTACTTTTGCATGCAAATTAACATGCATAAAATAAAGAACACAAAAGTTAATAAGAAAATTGACTGTAGGATCAAGTCTCAACCCCATTTATTCTCTTCTTTTCCTTTCTCACCCAAACATACTTGCCTTGACGAGAATTGAAGAGCGGAGATATGAACAGAGCAAAACAGTTGCTGTAGATATTTTGTAATATGTGAAGAAAACGAAATGTTTCATTACATGAAATGTGCTGTCCCTTTTTGATTTTCATTGTTATTGTTTTTGTAGTAAAAGTTGCTATCGAATCATTGTTCGTTTTTTATCAAATGCATTGGGTGGTGTAAAAAAAAGTGTAAAAGTGTAAAAAAAAGTGCTGTAAAACTAAAAGTAATAAAACTTCTGTTTATTAAGAGAAATATTTAAAGTTACTTATTCATTAAAAAAAATCTAAACTTGGTGCGTTTTTTTGATAACGCGTTTTTTCTCCATTTTGGTGCGTTTTGAAATTCTAAAATTGACAACACTGGTCATTTGTTTAATACAATTTTCTCTTTTAAATTTGTTTTATTTTATTTTATTTTTATTTATTTACTTAGTCTATGGATAAAATCCTTACAGACCATTTACAAAATTTGACACTTTAGTAGAATTAATTATTTAAATTTAAGATAATGTTACGTTTTATGGTATTTACATTTAAAGAAAAGTCTATCAAGTTAAACATTTCGGTCAAACTACAACATAATTTTCCAAACAGATCTGCCACAGCAAGATTTGTTTGAAAAGTTTTAACATAAAGTGGATTGTTATAGAGGCGCAGTGGACGTTGGGGAACACTAAATAAAAATTTGTTTAATAGAAATTCCGAGCAGACATTTCCATTTATAAGATTTACTAAATTTTTAGTTTTTTTAATATGATTGGTTAAACAAACAGGTGGCGGTAAGTAGAGAAGAATTAGTTTTGCAGGACAAAAGTGTTTGGGACATCACAAAATGTAAATCCAGATATCACGCAGAGATGCAGTCTCATATGGGAGGGCAAATTCCTGGCATACCAGCAGCCAGACGAATTTGGATAGATCAGCGCCAATAACATTGAGTATTGTAGTTTCAGTTTTTCACTTCGATACCCCGTAAAATAAATAATTATAGCTGGTATGATTTTTTATTTATTGTGTGTTAATAGGTCCAGAGCGTTGGCAAGAACCACCCCCACCGGCGAGCTTTAGCCCGGCAAATGCGAGCATACCAGCGCTGCCGACAATCTGGCCACCTTAGACAGCTGGAAGAAATTTCCCTTTTGTTTACACACGCACACATAATAAAATGGCCACTTTGTAGCTCTTACTTTGTTTTCTCGATGCAAGAAGTCTTTAAAA
This sequence comes from Bellardia bayeri, assembly GCA_950370525.1. NCBI lineage: Eukaryota > Metazoa > Arthropoda > Insecta > Diptera > Calliphoridae > Bellardia > Bellardia bayeri. The sequence goes on along the minus strand of OX493264.1, from coordinate 33,304,012 downwards.
TTATGTGGTCAGATTGCTAGCTGTGCTGGCATGATGGCGTTTGCTACGGCTGGGCTCGCCGTCTTGGTGGGGTTCTTGCCAGCCAATCTGGTATCGAACATCTACATAAAAAAAATACATGCCAGCCTTTTTTTTTAAATACTTAAAATTTATGTTCGGACCCGAAATTGAATGTCCAAACAAAAAAAAACAACAGCCTATTATACTCTACGAACTTGCATCCATTTTTTACGTTATCAGCTCTCTATGCACCTCAAAACAGCTGGCCGGTGCTGTGCCCTCGCTCATAAAAATCCTATTAGAATCTTACCATGATGGCTTATGGCCGAATAATTTTTAATGCCATCCCTATTGCCAATGCCTCACCTTTTTACTCACCGTCCCATAGCTCTAAAAGAAACTTCACTCCATTTTAAATTGATCAATAAAGTCTTAAAAATTCTTTTCAAATAACTTAATAAAATAGTTGATTGTATTACTTAGGGAGATTTCCTAAATTATAAATAACTATAAAACCATTAACATTTAACCATCACAACAACAAAGAAGGAATTGTTTTTGAACAGATTTAATATGATCGGTATGTACAATATAATGCGGGTCTCATACAACGGAACCATACTCTAAAATCGGTCTTACTAGAGAAGTATATAAACATTTAGTGATGTGGGGATCATGGAATTATTTTGTACATCCATAATATATATACGAGCTTTATTAACAGTCATCGTTATATGTTGTACAAAATTTAACTTTGCATTTAACAAAAATCCCAAGAACCATAATTGAGTTTACCAACTCTAGTTTATGATCACTTAACATGTAAGAATTGACAGCAGGATAATTTCTTGAAAAGTGCATATGTTTGCATTTCTTCAGGTTTAATTCTAATAAATTAAAGTCAAACCAGTTATTAAAATAATCCAAATCATACTGCAGATTAATATAATCTGCTGAATTTTTAAAACTATATTATATTTTCACATCATCCGCAAACATCAATATATTTGAGTATTTGATTGCTTCAGGCATGTCGTTTACAGACAGCTAAAACAAAATAGGGACGAGATGACTTCCTTGCGGGACGCCGGACTTTACCAATATCTTTTTGGAAATTGCACCATTAAATTTTACGGACTGTATTCTATTTAATATATTTGTTTTTAACCAGTTTAAACAAATGTTGTTCAAACCCACAACATCTAATTTTTACTAAAATCTGTGTAAAGTTGAGTTGTAAAGTACGTTGACCGTTGACCAAGCCATCATTGACTAAAGATGTTACAGCAAAATATTAGTCATAGCTGATGATCTTTTGTAAAAACTATGTTGAAAAGGTGTTAGTAACGAAGAAACTTGGTGTGAAAGACAATTAGTGGTGCATTTTTCAAATAGTTTTGGGATTTCACTAAGTTTAGCTATGCCTCTATAATTCGTTATGTTTGATTTATTACCAAATTTAAATAGAGTAATAATATATGATTCTTTCCAAATATTGGGAAAGTAGCCATTATTTCTCACTAACTAATCGCTATACATTTTATTGTTGAGCAAGTTATATTTTGCACGCAATACAGAATATTTCATGTAGTTTTGATGACTGCCAGATTTTTTATATTTTCTGTAGTATGTATTCTTTACCGAAGAAATTAGTTTTGAATTCCAGGGTTACAATATTATTTAAAAATTTATTAATTATATAGTTTGTTTAAAAATAAGAGACAACATGTTTGATACATTTGATAAAAAGACAATGGTTTGGTAAGCAATCTGCCATTCTATTCTGAAGAGCACTCTTTATGTAACCTTAATATCAAATACAACTAAATTCAAATATGACATTGATAAGTAATTTTCCATTCCACACTTTATGCAACCTCTTCAAATATGACTTTGGATATTAAAAAAAAAAAAAAAAAAATTTCGTCAGAAACGTTTCTATTCCTTGCTAGACTTCATACCTATTAAGTAAACTTTTGTTCCAATTAAGAACTCTGTTATCTGTTGAAAACCTGCAATTGATTGGTATCATGCAAATCTGGTAGATGAAATTAATAATTTTCTGAATCTCTCTAATTGTTGTTAAATATTATTAAATGAGTAACAATTTTTGCTTCAAAAGAATCCAATTATTGTAGTGTGTTACATATGTATGTTAATATTTAAAAATTTTTGCGATGGAATTTTATGTCATAAAACGTAAATTCCATTATCAGCGTTGTCAACTTTGAAATTTTAAAACGCACCAAAATGGAGAAAAAACGCTCCATTTGAAAAAAATCTCACCAAGTTTAGATTTTCTTTTTTATTTAAAATGTTTATTGAATTTATTTTACATAAAACATATAATATTTTTGTATTATAAATATAACATAAAAACAGTATTCAGCAGTTCAGTGTTTTAAGAAAAAATAAAAAGTAAACTAAACAAATTTGTTTGTATTCCTTTGTACTAGATATGTAATTCATTTATTCCTTTTTTAACTTTTTAAAAAAAGATCAACTATTAATAGTAAAAGTAATAATAGTAAAAACCTTTATTTTAATCAACAAGTTAATAAAAATCAAATAAGCAATTAACCACTCAAAATTTAACTCACAATATGATATTCGGAATTAATTGGTAAAAAAAGGGCTGATTTCAGTACATATGTATATTTTAAATAATTTTAAATATTTTTGTTTTCTATTTTAAGTACTTCGTTGACCCTATTCAATAAAATTTGTAGGGCTTCACTGACCCTATTCAATAAAATTTGTTAGGGCTTCACTGGGACTCTAACCCTGGTTGTTCGCCTACAGTTCTGTAGACCAATCCGGTTACACAAGAATTTTTATTTTCATGTTCAAATTATTAATTTTATTTTCAAACAAAAATGTTCATCCTATTCAGCTTTAGCAATAAACTTCATGTGACGAATGTTTGATTATCATACATTCGTATATAAAATGCATTTTCCTTTTTCATCGTATAGATTGCATGATAATGAGTTATTAAAAAACGGTTTTAGTGACTTTTTTGAAATCACTATCAAAATTTTATCACTAATAAAATTTTAAATTCTAATTAAAATAAAAAAATTGGGGCGGTCACGCCTATTTTCGAGTGGGCGGGGCTCCAAAGTTTGTAATATATTTAGCTATATATTGAAAACTACATTATTTTATTAGACGATATGGTTTCCCGGTTTAATGTATACTCAATTTAACGAATTCGCGATTTAACAAACAATCAATTCTTATATTACGAACAAATGAAAATATCATGTACTCGGTTTAACGAATTTTTGCAAAAAAGTTAAAAAAAATAAATGAAATCAAAAGAGAGTCATTGCAATTACATTTGTACAATGCTATAAGAGAAGCTTTACGAAAAAATGGATTAAGAGAAAAATGTATTTGTATGCAAAGAAATTTTTCGCTCACCAAAATCAAATTTTATACGTTACAAAGTAATTTTTTGGTTTTGTTTGAACTAATTATTTAATTGAGTCTGATATGAACTAATTATTATTTTTTTTTTGTTTTTGTTATGAATTATAATAAATAAACATGATTTTTTATTTAATAACACATATTTAAAAAACTGTCGGATTTAACGAATTTTTCGATATAACAAATGAGCCTGAGAATATATAATTCGTTAAACCGGAAAACCACAGTATATCAAATGATAGATATTTTAAAGGCCTTTCCAACGGTATGTAACATGACCTATTTATATTTACCACCTATTGATAAATTTTTTTATTTTTTATTTTTTGATCCGAAATTTTTTTTTTAAAAATTCTAAAAAATCCGGGAAAAAGGTCTATATGAGAAAATAGATAAATTAGAATATTACCAAGTCAAGAAATTAAGCTTTAATTCAAGGTATAACATGACCATGTAGGTAATATAAATCCGACGATATTAAAGAAAGATTATGACATTTCACCATAAAAAATATACAGATTGTACTATGCGAAGCCGGTGTTCTGAATAACATGGAGAATAAAATCCTTCCGCAATACAGGGAATCTGTAATATGCGAAGCCGGTGTTCTGAATAACATGGAGAAGAAAATCCTTCCGCAATACAGGGAGTCTGTACTATGCGAAGCCGGTGTTCTGTATACCATGGAGGAGAAACACCTTCCGCCCGGCCATAGGCCGGCAAAGAAGAAATTTGTACAATGCGAAGTCGGTATTCTGTATACCATAAAGAAAAAAAATCCTATCCTGCATACAAAGTTTTGAAAAAATGTGTTTTTTTAATTTTTCAGATCATATAATTCTATGACACATATTATACTTTAAACTAAAGCTTATTGTCTTGGCTATTAATATTAATAAACTAAAATAACACTTATATAGATATTTATTTAAATTTTTTTAGATATTAAAAAAAAATTCGGCTCAAAAAATATTCTTTTCGGATTTAACAAATATTGATATATATCGTTGGAAAGGAATTTTTAATACCTTTTATTTAATGTATTACAAATTATCAGACACCCAGTAGTTCCCGAGATATAGGCCTATATATTTTCAATTTTACCTGCCCGCCCCCACGAAAATAGGCGTGACCGCCAACAAATTTTTTTTTCTGGCATCTCCTTTAAAAGCCCTATTTGATGAATTTTTTTTTTTAGCAAAGTCACTAAATAAAGTGAAAATAAAGATTTCATCACATTTTCGGAAAAATTAAAAAACGCACCGAAATTAAAAGAAAAGCGCACCGCGCACCAACTAAGAAATTGTTCGCACCAAAAATTTAAAAAGCACCAAAAATGGTGCAAAACGCACCAAGTTGACAACGCTGCCAATTATTTAAAACAGATTGCATTAAACAATTTTTTTCACATTATGATTTGAGAAAAAGCTCAAAATTACAGCGAATTTATGATGAACTATCTCATGTACATGTATCAAATTTCTGTGTATGGTATCTAAAATGCTTTTATTCAGAGACAATTTTGTTTATTTTTCAAATAAAATATTATATTATAGTAAAACTACTTATTATACAAAATGTGTAAACATATTTATATGTATATGTATATACATAATTTACATAATTTTGTAATATCTTTTGATATAATTTACTCATATTTTAATATTTTTTTGCGTGTTAAAAATAACAACTATAAAAACATTATACTAACAATGAAATAATTATAATTGCAATAACAATAACAATAAGAGACAATGACATTAACAATAACATCAACATAATAAAAACAACCATATAAATGTCATTTACAAACATGTTTACTTTACATATTTTTATGTGTTTACAATTTTGTAGTAATGTGTTTTTTTTTTTCAAAAAAGACCACTGTTTGAAGACCACATTTATTAAATCATGATTAGTATTATGACCAGTTTTATGCGTTCTTTATTGCTATAGGGCATGAGAAGGTAAATAAAATGAATAAGTTTTTCATTGAGCTCGCAACATACTGCAAAAATTAATTATAAGGGAAGGTAGTAAAATTTTATTTGCAGTATAATTTTCTCTTGCTGTGTCTCGTATAAACATATGAGTTAATTATTTTTAGGGTATACATTTGAATAATTGAAAAATATGTTGAAAATTACTATTAACTTAAAATTAAATAGAATGTTGTTTTCGAGTATTTAAACGTTTGAAATAAATTTAAATGAAATTGTGACTAAACTTGTCTTTTAAACAATATAAATATATAAAATAGCGACATTATTGTCTTAACACCTGTGTAGTTTCTGTAATTATCATTATATTTATGAGGAGGCTCTTTAATTCAACACAACCGACTCTAACTTGTTTTTTAATTTTATAAAAATGGAAACGTTAATTAAATAGTGAAAATAAATTTTTGTTTGTGAAACATTCAATTTCGTATTTAAAGGTTTTTGCTTGATTATTATGTAATTAACCAAAATACATCTTTCTTTAAAATTTTACTCTTATTTGCCGAAAAACGTCGTTTTTATTAACACATTTCAAAAGCCTGCAACTACAATGTTTTAGTGTTTTCACACCTAAGGTTTTAACACAAAATTTAGTTTTAACATTAAACCAAACAATAATACCTGGTTTTACCATACAAAATAATTTTGTTAAAAGCATCTTAAAATCTTTTTTGATTTGGTTTTAAGTAGGTTTTATGAAATACAACCATGTTTTAGTTGTACTAAATTCAGTGCCACCAAGTTAAAAATATTGAAAACAACTGATAATGACAATAAATATAAATTAAATTAAAAAACACGTTACGAGTGGAATATTAAATATTAAAAAAAATTAAAAATAATGGAAACAGCAGCAACAACCAATAAAAAAATTAAAAGAAAACGAAGCTTTTGGACAGTGCACACAGAAAATGTTTTTGTGGAATTATGGGAGGAAAAAGGAAGAACTCCCATATATAAAGAAATGGCTGCTGAGCTTGCCAAGAATGGACCCGTTTTCGTTTTTTATATAGAACAATTTCATTTCCGAGTACTTCACTTCGTATAAGAAGTTCCATAATTTTAAAATATTCACTAACAAAATAAAAAATAATTTCTATTTTGGAACGCATTGCCAAAATTTTTTTACTTTTTCATCCAAAGGAGAACTGAAAAATATTGCTTTAAGAAATACACTTATTTCCTCAAAAAATAAATTTGATTGTCAGTGAGTTAAAATCTGGTTTTATTAAAATTGTAGTGTGAACGCAAAATCAGCTGTTAATAGTTTTAATGTTAAAACCAGGTTTTAACTTTAGTTCACACCTAAATTATTAATAACCCAAAAAGTCGTAACTACACTTTTAATTAAAACAAAAAAGAACGAAGTATATTAAAACAGAGTTGGAATTTTTTTCATTGTTAAGGTACGGTCACATTTGGCAAATATTTGACGAAAACTCGTTTGAATTCGTTTATTTATTAAAAAGGAAACTCTTCTTATTTAGGCCAAAGCACAACAAATATTTAATTTTAATTTATTTGATGCTGTTTGATCTTGCAAACTCTTGTAAGAGTAAACACCGTCAAACAAATTTGTGCTAAAACAAGTGGTTACGCTTTTTTGAGTAAATATTTGCCGAATGTGACCGTATCTTTAGTTGAAAATTGAATATGTTCAAATTAGTAAAAAAGTAACTGTGGATATTTTTGTCGAACCATTTCGGTTACATAAAGAAAAAATAAAAACCCCCAAAAAGAAATGGAGACATAAATGTTTACTTCTGGCTGCTTGCCACAGTTTTTACGATAATTTGCCATACTCAGATTAGATTTATAAACTTTACTACGCAATGTGAACTTCTTTCCTTTTCATGTATACAATAATGAATTTTAGTTTTTTAATTTTGTTTTCTTTTCTTAAATAAAGTACATTTTTTATCGAATCCATTTAACTCGTTGTAATGAGTTTTGTTTCTTTCATATTCAAAACACAGAAAACAAAAAGTAAAAAATGTTTAATAAGAGTGAAAAGCGGAAGTTTTTCATCCTAATTTTAACTTTTATTAAAAAAAATTTTATTGTTACGGCTTTTTGGTTTCAGAAAAAAACTATTCCAAAAGGCCTTAAGTACAATTACTAAAAAAAAAAACTACTATTTTTTTTATAATTTTTTTATTAATCCGCAATAGTTTTTTAAGGTTAATTCTGAAATTTGGCCAATAAGAATGAAATAGTCTTAAATTTATAAAGTTTTTCGCTTCTCCTGTAAAAAGGTAAAATGTATAGTTAAGTCCTTTTGGATTTTCGGTGACGATATACAATTATTTATTAATTGTTAGTTTTCTCCGAAAATTTTAAATAATAATAAAACTAAATCAATAAATTATTATTAAAATTTACTTCGTAATTTAAATATATAAAAAAATATATTCTTATTTATTTAGTCCTTTACATTAAATTATACATGAAAGTACCCATAATAAACTTATGTGAATTGAATTTAATTATAAGTCAACGAAAGTTTAGCAAAAAATTCAATTCATTTTCCTTATATTTTAATAAATTGAAAACAGTTGCAACAAGAAATTATATTCGGTTGTGCCGCATCTTATCCCACCACATATACGAGTTCTAATCAAAAAATAACCGTTATTTTAAATTTTTTTAAAAAAGTATTTATTTATTCATCAATAACTATATTGTCCCCTTCAAAGTAATCCCCCTCAGATATAATACACTCATGCCAGCGTTTTTTCCAATCTTCGAAATACTTCTGAAACGCGCTTTTTGGTATCGCCACAGCTCCTGTTTCGAATTTTCTTGTATCTCCTCAATCGTAGCAAAATGCTTTCCTTTCAATGGTGTCTTCAGTTTTGGGAAGAGGAAAAAGTCAGTGCGGGCCAAGTCCGATGAATAGGGTGGTTGAGGCATGATAACGGTTTTGTTTTTGGCCAAAAACTCACGCACAAGCATCGATGTGTGAGATGGTGCGTTTTCTTGGTGTAAAATCCATGATTGGTTTTTTGTGCGTTTCTGAGAAAAACTTTTACAATTGACCGAGCTTGACGTGCTTATTTCGGTCTTGGCTCTTCTGGACGTTTCCATTGGGCTGATTGGGCTTTGGTTTCAATGACATAGTCATACACCCATAATACGTCACCAGTTATGACCTTTTTGAGGAAATCTGGATCGTCGTTGGCGATGTTCAACAGCTTCTGAGCAATGTCCATGCGACGTTGTTTTTGCTCAAAATTTAGCAATTTTGAAAAAATCTTCGCTGCTGCATGTTTCATGCCTTAAACGTTCGTAAAAATTGCTTGGCATGAGCCCAACGATATGACAACATCAGCTACCTCTCTGATAGTGATTCAACGATAAGCCAAAATCATTTTCTTTACTACTTCAATGTTTTCATCGGTTGTTGGCGTGCTCGGGCAACCAAGACGAGCATCGTCATTGACATCTTCTCGGCCTTCCTTAAAACGTGAAGGCAATAATACGTCTCTTAAAAATATGATTGTAACTCATTCCTTGATAACATCCTCTGAAGATATCCACCATCCTACTATTGAAGTTGAAATTAATCCCCATTCTAATAAATTAACACCATCATCAAATAGAATCATAAATAAACCTAAAAAAAAATCGACTGCTTTTGTCGTACAGATTATTTGAAACTTAATTATTTACTTTCTAATGTCAACTGGAGTACCATGACTTCTGGAGATAATTTTGATAATATCGTTTCTAACTTTTACACTATACTTCATCAGTTCATTTCGGAAACTGTTCCTAAAACATTAAATTGTAATAAAAAAGGACCACCATGGAATAATGGTCTTTTAATTAATGAAAAAAATCGAAAAAATAAATTTTACAAGAAATATAAAAGGTCTAGCTCCATAGTTGATTTTAAAAACTATTGCATCGCACGTTCTGAATACAATACATAACATAAATAAACTGACATATAATAACTACATTGCTCGTGTGGGATCTACATTGAATTCTAACCCTAAATCGTTTTACAAATTTATCAACTCTAAGCGTCGAGCTTGCGATTACCCAAGTTATCTAAAGTTATTCTAAAACTACATACGATAGTAATTCTTCATACCCTGTTCTTCTTAAAAACTCATCGAATATACATTTTGCATTTATTCATTCTGAAACTGTGTTATCAAACTTAAAATCATTAAAACCTTCATTTTATCCAGGGCCTGATGGAATACCTAGCTGTCTTCTTAAATATTGTGCTGAAACTTTGTTCCTTCCGCTTACGGTTATTTTCAACAAATCTATTGATTTATGCTATTTATCAAGCGTATGGAAAACATCTTTTATAATTCCTTTGTTCAAAACCGGTAGCAAATTATCGTGGAATGGCTAAGCTGAATACAATTCCCAAGCTATTAGAGAAAATCTTAACCGACGACCTATTACATCAGGCATCTTCATTGCTGTCTACACGCCAACATGGCTTCTGTAAACATCGTTCCACAACAACAAATGTACTTGAACTCACCACTCTGATAAATGATGGTTTAATAAACAATATGCAAACAGACGTAATAGTTATATACTGATTTTTGCAAAGCATTTGACAAAGTAAACCATAATATATTCATATATAAATTATCACAAATGAGTTTTAGTTTTGGAGCTTTAAAGTGGTTCCTCTCCTACTTATCGAACAGAACACAACAAGTAAAATTCAGAGACGCTACTTCTAAAGTCATTTATGTCACCTCTGGTGTTCCGCAGGGGAGTCATTTGGGTCCAATACTATTTACTTTATTTATAAACGATCTTCCTACTGTTATCTTACATTCCAAAGTACTAATGTACACTGATGATGTAAAAATTCTAAATACTTTGGCAAATACTAATAGTCAACGCCTACTTCAATCTGATATTGATAAATTTTCTCAATGGTGTAAAACAAACTTAATGGTTTTAAATATTAAAAAGTGTAAGCACATGCAATTTTTCAGAATTCAAAAATTTGACTCCAACTATTTTATAAATGGAACTACTTTGGATAAAGTTTATAATATTATGGATCTTGGAATATTGTTAGATCACAAGCTAAACTTTCGTGATCCCATCGCGCTAACTATTAGTAAAGTAAATGGGGTTCTTGGATTTATGAAACGATGGTCCATCACAAATCAACTATATACAACATTGGTTCGCCCCATTCTTGAATATGGAGCAATTATTTGCGATCCTTGCTATAATATTTATATTAATAGTATTGAATCTGTAAAAAAGCAATTTTTAATATTTTGTTTACGAGGATGGCACTCACTCGTGCTACCGTCATATAAGAGTAGACTCAATCTAATTAAGTTACCTACCCTAAGAAGTCGTCGAGTAATGTTGTCGTATTTCATTTCTACTTGGGTTAATTCGTGGTGATGTTAATTCCGAGTTTCTGCTTGATAAAATTAATTTTAATGTACCAAATAGACCAACACGCAACTTTCAATTATTGAGAATAATGTACTACAGATCCGTTTATGCTAACAACGATCTTTTCGCCCTATATATGAAAACTTCAACAAATATTACCATAGTAATGATCAAGGTTCGGATTTTTATGCAAATGCATATTTGTTGTCGTCAGTCTGAGATCAGCATAAACTAAATATCTATGTAAATCAAGAAATTTTCAGTAAACTGGCATCGATTTGTTCGTGCATATTTTTGCATATTTTGCTTTGAATGCATATTTATGTTGAATATTTTGAAAAAAAGTGTTCTATTTGCTTTAATGACTTTTTCATTGCTTATACATACTAAATATTTTTTTATTTTGTAATGTATGCCTTAAAGTAAGTTGTGATGTAATTTTTTTATATCTATTGATGCAACGACAGACATCGAAGAGCGTTATGTTGCCAATGTTATTGCAGGAATTTTGGATGAGGATGAAGAAAAAAGCAAATAAAAATTTTTAATTAATACGGTTGAGTTGGAAAAAGCAAACCACGAAACAATTGGTCGTGTTTTTAATTTAGGTGAAAATTTCAATAAAACCCAAATACTGTTGTATGTGACTGATGCTGCGCCGTATACGATTAAGTCTGGAAAGGTTTTAAAAGTATTTTATCCAAAAATGATTCATCTTACATATTTAGCCCATGCGATGCACCGTGTTGCAGAAGAGATAAGAGACAACTGCGATGATATTTCTTATGGAAAAAATCTTTTATAAGGCACCTTCGCGTGTTGCCATATATAAAGAGAAGTACCCCGATTTATGTCTTCCTCCACAGCCTATAACAACTAGATGGGGAATGTCGTTGGCAGCAGTTATGTATTATGCTCAAAACTTTGACCAATTTAAGGATGTAGTAGAAGGATTCAGCGATGATGATGCAGTCTCAATAAAACGAATTTTAAATTTACCAAATGCAAAATTTTAAATTTACCAAATATAAAAGCTGAATTAGTGTTTGTGTCTTCCAATTATGGTTTTATCTCTGAAACTATTGTTAAACTAGAGGAATCTAATCCATTGAGTAATCAATTTAAAATAATTGATGATGCCATAAATAAAATCAGGTAGGGAAGTAACTTAAGTAAAAATATTCTTATCAAACTTGTTAAAGTTTTACAAACAAAATGAAGCATTGAAAAAAATAAAACAAATTGCTGATATATTTAAATTAAATTTTAACGAAAACAACGAAGTGGAAAACGAATATTCCACAAAGGAACTATCAGCATTTCAGAATGCACCAATCACTTCTGTTGACGTTGAATGGTCATTTTCCAGGTTTAAAAGCTTTTTAATGCCAAACAGACTCAATTTTATTTTTTAAAATATTAAAAAATATTTGTGTTCTATATAAACAAAATTTTTTTCTTATTCTTAATTCATTTTATAGGCAGGTTCAAATATGTATGTATGTGGACAAGTGGCTTAATTTAAGTGATTGGTTTACTTTAGTTTAACTTGTGCTTTTGAGTTTATTGTACTTTTCTTACGTTTATGAGACTGAATTGTTACTTTTTGATTTTAATGTTATTTTGGTTTTTTCTTTATCATTAATAAATGTTTTAATGCATATTTTTTTAATTTTAAGCGGATATTTTTCTAATTTTGGTACATATTTTATGCGCATAAAACGCGATTTTAACTGCATAAAAGTCCGGTACTGGTAATGATATTGTAAAAAGAAAATTTATTTTGTATTTAAATTCTTAAATATACTTTATTTAAGTTATTTGTATTAATTCATTTGTCTGAAAGGATTTATTTTAATCTATAGACCTAATAATATAAATAAATAAATAATGATATCCGAAGAATATTGAAATATTGGAAAAAATAGTTTAATAAATATAATATATATTTTTTACAAATAATTGGCCTCGAGCTCGAAAAAACTTTTTTATTTTCTCAAATATCCTAATATTTAAGATTTCAACTTATTTGGCTCGTTTGCTAAGCTGTAGCAAGTTTATAGCTTTTCACCAACATTTTGTAAACATGGAACGAACGAGTTTTGCTTCTCACCTCAATTTATGCATTCGGAATACTCTCCCATTCTCTATGAAACGGGTTGAAGTTAATCGGTATTGTATCAACTGTCTCTTTGTGATTGAACACAAATTCTCAATGGAATTGAGGTCGGTAGTTTTTGGTAACTCTTGGTGACTCAAAAACGCAGATAGTCTTATTTCCTCATTATTTCTTCAATTCATTGCAGTGGTTCGAGGTGCGACAATATAAACTGCTGAGATGTATCCCGAAAAGTGCGTCCACATACGTTTATAGCTTTTTGCGACCACAGCTCTTGTGGTTTGGAAACAATAGATCATTTTGTTTTTTTTTTTTTTTTTGGAATATGAAACCAAAAATAAATGACAAAAAACATTTTAAAATGTTCCTTATTAGTTTTATTTTTATACAATATAAAGTGCACAAGGCATATGTACCCGTTTGTGCTGCTTACTGTATATATGTATAATTTTGAAGCTTATATAACTGGCATTATTTTTGATTTAAAAAAAAATTCTGCTGAAGCACATTGATTGCTACCAAAACTTATAGTGAATGTGTTCTATCGGTATCAATATACGAGAGTTGGTTTGTGCGAATTTAACACGAAATAAATAGATCGCCCAGGTCACTTGAACAAAATTTAAAGATTTTGAGGCATAACTTTAAACTCAACAAGAGCTACTCAAAAGTAATCTCAAAACGTTTATGATCAACAGGATTTATCCAAATATGAAAAATTGCCTATCGTAAGAATTGAAAACTATTTTTATGTCTGAAATGCTGCTTTAACGTAATAGTTTTTGCACTGAATCATTTCCAAGTAATGTAAAATGTATATATTACAGTAATCCGAAGCGTAAGTGGTCGTAGAGGAAGCCCGGCTAATGAAGCGAATGCGAAATATCCATAGCGATAAGATAATGCTATGTATGCTAGATATTTTAGTGGGACCAAAAGGCTCCTATATATTATGAGTTGTTGAAATCTGTACAAATATTTCAAAATAAATGCTACAAATTTTAAAAAATTAAAAAAAAAGCTTCTGTGTGTGACCATTTTATTAAACTGAAATACTGAAATTTTATTTTTAAATATAAATAAAATTTGCAACATGTTCCTGCGCTTATGTGAAGACCTTTTTTGTGATGTCTTAATAATAAACAAAAACACATCCTTATGAGTTCAAATTCATACACATACATATACATATTTTTACAAACAATTGCAATTTATTCGACTACTTTATCATAGCCGTTTCCTGTTATAATTTCGTTAACTTTTTCACGGTTATATGCAACTTTATGCTCACATTGTTATTTTTGTTCTTCTTTTCTTATTCATTTTACACTCCTTGTTCTTTTGTTAGTTACTATTGTATATGAGTGCATAAGTGCTATGTTTTTGTTTATTGTTGGTTTGTGTCTATTTTAATATATTTCATTATAACATTGTTATTGCATTAACATTATAGTCAGCCCTATTTGGCTTGCTAGCTTGCTCGCTGTATTTGTATGCATGACTATAATGTGCATATTTACACGTTCACATTTTGTAAGTGCTGGCTACAGTTTTCTACTTCAAGTTTATATTTAACTTTTTTTAATAATCATAATAATAATGATAATAGAGCAGCAAAAGTTTAAGTGTTTTTACAACAAATTGTTTAAAGGTTGACTGACTGGTTGCCGGGCTCAATGAGCGTCTGGTGGACTGACTGAATGACTGCACAAACATTTTGCAGACAAAAGTTATGATGAATTTGCAATGCAAGTGATAAACCATTTAAAAAAGTGGTGGTTAAGTTAATTGTCTTGGTGTAGTTATTTAGGTAGTTATTAATAAAGTCAAGTAATTTTAATAATTTTCTTTAAGTTTACTTTTAAAAAATGCATAACGAATAAACTGTAAATTGTTATGTTTAACTATTAATTTATAAAACTAATAGTTTGTACGAATTTTCACACGAAAGCCAAAGATCGCCCAGGCCACCCAAACAAAATCTGAAGACCAAGAATTAGGGGCATATGTAACTCCATGAAAATTGTTGGCAAACTCAACAAGAGCTTGCAAAATCATTGAGAGCTACTCAAGCAGGTTTTATCCAAACGTTTGAAAATTGGATACCATAAGAATTGAAGACCTTGAAAAACGATTTGTATGCCTTAAAATCCTGCTTAAATGCTATAAAACCACTTAATCATCATACATGCAGAAAAAAAATATAGTTGTATATGTTTACTACAACAATGTTAATATTTATACAAATTTTTTAACACTGTACGTTCACTGTAATTATTTATATAACTGCGGTAACCATAATATGATTCTATAATCATATATATTTTGGTGGCAGCCATATATATATTTGTGGCAATCATATTTATGATGAATCCATTTATCATAATATGTTGCTCTTTGATAATAATACAGAACAGCATAATATGGTGTAATCTTTCATCATAAAACTGACCATCACAAACATGTTTTAAAAATTTTGAAATAGTTGTGGTCAGTGTGACCATGGTGGCATTTTTGCAGCTAGATTTAGCATTTTTTATTTTGATTTAGCTGCAAATTTTCGATTTAGCATTTGGTATTTTTTTTTTTAGCATTTTTTAATAATTTGTTTAGCATTTTCTAGCTTCAATTTATTTTTCATTTTTACCCCTGCTACAATTAAAATTAAAATATACCTACACCATATTTTAATTATGATTTTGAAAAGTTTTTGAAAACAAGAACAAATATAAATTTTGAGACTGAAAAAGAAATTAGAATAATATGTAGAAATTTCATAGCGGAGTTAATATGTCTACTAAGGCAAAGATTACCTAAAAACTTGTTAAGTTTAAAATATATTAACTTTTTTGCTGTTGACAATAGTTTAAAAATAAATAAAAGTAAATTATATGAAAATTTCAAAGAAGAAATGGTAAATTTTTCAAATGATGAAATTACAACTTTAGAATTACAATGGCAAACATTAACTTCATACGAGTGTCAAAATCAGAACTCAACTATTGAGTTTCGGATACAAGTTTATGAATACAGGAATGCTGTGAATGAAAATCCCTTCAAGGAATTGTCCGATTTTGTTATGAAATATTTAGTTTTGTCATTTAGTAATGCAGAAGTTGAACGTATGTATATTTAGCGGAATGAATCTTTTAAAAAATAAAATAAGAAAAAGAATGATATTGAATACAATGAATTCACTCCTCTACTATATATAAGATGAGGATTGAAAAGATTGAATAAATGCTGCCAAAGTTTTCAAATAACTAAAGAATTAATCAAAAAATTTTATACAAATACATATAATATTATAACAAGGCCCTCACAAAGTGAAGAACAAATACACTTTTGATGAAGTATTTAATATGTGGCCAAAAGTTGTTATTTTTGTTTAAACTAAATGCTATTAAATAGCAAATAGTTTTTTTCATAATTTTAATTTACGATTTTTTAAGAGAATAAACAATTTGTTTTGTTTTAGAGTTCGATGTTTATTTATATAATGAAACAAAAATAATTTGTAGAAACAGCGGTACAAATAGTGCAGAATTTTTTCATAATACAGTTGAACCTTGGTATAACGAATCTTAAGGGGATTAGAAAAAAAACGTTATATCGAATAATTCGTTACAATGAGGTTCGTTATATCGAGGTGAAGCTGCATTTCTATTCGTTATAACGAAGTAATAAAAAATTTTGTATGTATGTATATTAATCATCATCTGCTTACCATGTTATAGCAAATGATTTCCGCTAATAAATCAAAACACATTTGAAAGAAAACACTGTTCTTGGCAACAATCAATTTTTCTTCGAATATTTCAGCCGTTAGTCTAATGCATGCTGCTGTCGACTACGAATGTAGGTTTGCTGGATACGTTGTCACATATCAATTGATGGAAATCGTTATGAAAAGATTGCAAGTTGACAAAATTCTTTAAATAGAGGTAAATAATTCTTTCTATTTCGTTAGTATGCAGTGAATGAAAATTCTCTATAACGAGGTTATTGGCAAATGTATTCGTATTAGAGAGGTTAATTTTGTATTAAATCTTATGGAGCGTTGTAGGGGATTTCAAAAAATTCGTTAAATCGAGGAACTCGTTATAGTGAGAGTCGTTATATCGAGATTTGACTGTATTATTAGAAAAAATTTTTAGCATTTTTTTGGCATTTAAAAATCCATTTAGCATTTTTTTAGCATTATTTTGGATAGGATTTAGCTGCAAAAATGTTTGAGACCTGGTCACACTGGTTGTGGTAAACATGCACAACTATATTTTTTCTCTGGGTGTATAGTTTCTCCAAGATCACACAATTAAATTTTCAGATATTCTTTAGCTTATTGTCTAGTGTATCCACAATAAAATTACCAGATACTCAGTTAATAACCACTATATCGTTGGTCTCATGTAGAAAGGCCCTAACTCGCTATTTTTTCGAAATTAGTTTTTTTTTGCGATTCCAATGCATTTAACGCAAATACACCTCCTCACAAAAATTTCTTGCAATAGTGTAAAAAATAACGCTTTTATAAGCAGTTTTACAAAAAAAGTTACATGTTGAATATTACAGTTTCTATTATGTTTTTACCTTCTCCTCTAAAGTTTCAAATATGCGAGTTAGGGCCTTTCTACATGAGACCGTCGATATACAAGATTTATTCTAATGGCGTGAACTTCAAAAATGGTCCCAGAAAAAAATGGTCCCAAAGGAAAAAACAAAAAATGCCCAAATTGTAAACTCACATTTCATTACCAATTATAGTCCTATTTTTTTACGAAAAGTCACCCTAAATGTTATGAACATTTGCCCCAAGATTGAACTGAAAGGTGGCCCCAAATATGGGGGTAATTTTTCATAGCGAAAAATTGCACCAAATTTGTAAATGAAATTTCACCCAAATTTGTTTATAAATTCTGTTAAATATAAATGCCCTTATTCATAAAAAATTAAAGTAGACTTCAAATGTACTTTAAGAAAATTTTGTATTTTTTATTAAGTAATTTTTAAGCTTGAGGTCACTTTTTGTTTTTTATAAAAGATTTTTTTATTTCTATATATAGTTAACTCGATATTTCGATTTCCTTTGGAAATCTTCTTCAGGAGTAATTTTAATATTATATGTGTAACAAATATTTTGATATAAGTTTGAAAGGTGTTGACAAAATTGAAAAATATGTTCTACAGAAAAATAATTTTAAATTTTCGATAATAACATTGAACAGTAAATAATTTTTTCAGAAATATAGTAACATTATGAATAATAACATTTTGGAATGATAACATTTTTTAAATACATAAATTGTGTTAATTTCTCCTATTATTAATATTTATATTTTTGTTCAATAGGTGTCTGTAATTTTGAGCTAAGTTTTCTGTGTCTTTTTTAAAATTTATTCTTCTTTCTGATGGTACATTATTGATATGTAACATTTCTAACATGTATCTTCGTTTTTTATAATTTTCTGTGTCCAATATAATTTCCAATATTTCGCTATCACAATGGATAGCTTCTTCAGGGATAATATAAGTTTTGAATTACATTTAATATATTATGTATTATGTATTACAATTAATATATATAAATAAAATAAAATATTTGTATATAAAATGCAATTGACCTTATTGCTTGAGAGAAGAATAAACTATTAAATATTAAAAAAGGTTAAATAAACGAACTAAAGATTTATCATTATGTTTGTTTTGTTCTTTGTTTTAGTCTTATGTTTATCTTTGTCCATATATTTGCTGCAATCTATAACGCTTTCCAAGAACTTAACATCTCTCGACAATTCAACACTTTTTTATCTTTAATGTACACGCGATAACTTTCATCTCCATCATAACCAACAAGAAATCCTTTAATTGCTTTCTTATCTAATTTCTTACGTTTTTGACTCGGTATATGAATGAAACATGATGATCGGAAAATTCTGAGATGACTTATTCTAGGTTTCTTTCCATGCCAAAGTTTAAATGGACTAACATCTTTGACAGAACTCTTTCCTGTTCGATTTAGAATATAAATAGCTGACTTTGTAGATCACAGACTATCAGGGAAACTTAACATTCTTGTTCGAATATTTAAGTGTTCGCGCCATCTCTACGATTGTCCTATTTTCTCTCTCGGCCTTACCATTCTGCTGAGGGGTGTATGGAGCAGTTAGTTTATGATTAATACTAGTATCTTTAAAAATGTTCTTTATATCATTACTAATAAACTCTACACCATTATCACTGAGAACTGTTTTAATAGTGTGGCCCTGACTTTTTGCATTAGCCAACATTTCTAATATGGTATCCTTCACATCTGATTTATTTTTTATAATATATCCATACCTGTACTTTGTATAATCATCTTTATATACTACCATGTATCGGTATCCTTTAAATGAAGGAGGGAAGGGGCCACATACATCAGTAGAAATAAGTTCACCAGGAGTTGTTGCTGTCTCACGTCTTCCAAATGGTAACCTGCACGATTTCCCATATACACATGGTTCACAAACCTCATTATTATATTTAATTTTAACACCAAATTCTTTTTGTATTTTATTCATCACATGTTGCTTATTTTGGTGTCCCCATCTTTCATGGTATAATTGTAAAATCGAACTTTTATCAAGGACCATGTTCACTTCATTTGCTGTTGTTATACTTATTTTGTACAGCGATCCGCCTACTTCACGTTTACCAGTTAAAACTACTACATTATTTACTTTAAAATAACATTTTTGCGGAAACGATTTGAATTCACTTGAAGAACTTTTATCATGTGCTGCCAAAACCGAAAAAAGGTTCCTTGTAATTCCCAGAACATACCAAACATCTTCCAATTTAATCTTGATTTCCTTATTGTTGTTAATTTTTCCAACAGCATTAAGGGTTTCTTTACCAACAGCTTGAATAGAGTGTGGTTTTTTTAAGGTTTCATATTCAAGGAAAAATTCCGATGAATGTGTCACATGTTTCGTAGCACCATTATCTACCCACCAATCCACTTTAGAAGTCACATAATTTACTTCTTCTGATAGAGATAGGAGTACCACGTTGGAATGCTCAACTTTTTCTTTTTGAAACTTACTTGGTTTTCTATCTGAAATCCATTTGCGACATTCTTTCAACCAGTGTCCTTTCTTTTTGCAATAATGACAAATTTCCTCTTTCTTATTATGTGTCTTGAAATTCCTTTTACGATTGAAATCCTTTCTTTGGTTTACCATCAAAGCTTCTTCATTTTCACCATCAGTTTCAGTCTTATTCAAATTCCTTTCGAAAAGACACAACTGCATTATTAATTCATCAAGTGTCTTAGCTCCGTCTCGGGTAAGCATCATCCAACTTGATTTAAACATCTCAAATGAACTGGGTAAAACATACAGTATTTTGCACACTAATAACAAATCCGGCAACGCATTTTCATTTTTTAATCTCAAACCGTTATTTATTTCATTAAATAAATTCTTTAATTTTGAAATATCTGTAGAAACATCTTCTTTATTATTCCATTGAAATGATAAAAAGTTCAGTACACATTTTAAATAATTGGTCTTGCGATGTTGCCTTGTATTGTTGTTTCAAAGCTTTCCACATTTCAAAAGCACTTTCCTTATCCATCACTTTTTGATAAATTTCATCACTAATTGTGCTTGTGATGATGCTTTTTGCATAGCAATTTGCCTTTCTATAAAACTCACATTGTTTTTTATGTTTTCTTAGTTGAGCTTCCGTTGACTGACCTTCAAGGGACTGTGGCTTAACACCACATCTATTGCACCTTCATAAAATGCAAAAAGGTCTCTAACCGTTCTTTTCCATATAGGCCAATTGGACTTGCTTGATGTTTTTACTTTTTTTTATTAAGTAATTTTTAAACTTGAGGTCACTTTTTGTTTTTTATAAAAGATTTTTTTATTTTTATAGAATAATTATTAATTTCATAATCGAACTGTTAATTTTTACTTCTTGATAAATTTTAGTTAGGCTCGAGTTCATTAAATTTAATTTTCATTAAATTATTTTTACTGAAGTTAGGAATTACAACTTGAAAAATTTATTATTAAAAATGTTTGATAATTTTTCTTGACTAGGATTCGAACCTGGGTTGTTGAATTTACATATGTTTCGAGAAATCCCACTTTCTCTCATCAGAATTCTTTGCGTTCTACCACCTACACCACTGCGGTGCCGGTCAGCCAACAGACAAACATCAATCCTTTAACCAGTGTTAGTTCTGGTAGTTCGAAGTTTTTGCTGTAATTATCATTTGTTTATTTAATTTCTATTCATAGTTGTTTTTTTCCCCTTTTCTTCAGTTTTTTCGTATTCATGTCAAGACTTCGTCTCGAAAACTTGAATACATTTGTTTTTGTTTATTATGTTTTTGTCCACTTTCGTACAACATGTAAACATTATGGCTTGTGCCCTAGCTATTTTTATAGAATAATTATTAATTTCATAATCGAACTGTTAATTTTTACTTCTTGATAAATTTTAGTTAGGCTGGAGTTCATTAAATTTAATTTTCATTAAATTATTTTTACTGAAGTTAGGAATTACAACTTGAAAAATTTATTATTAAAAGTGGGATTTCTCGAAACATATGTAAATTCAACAACCCAGGTTCGAATCCTAGTCAAGAAAAATTATCAAACATTTTTAATAATAAATTTTTCAAGTTGTAATTCCTAACTTCAGTAAAAATAATTTAATGAAAATTAAATTTAATGAACTCGAGCCTAACTAAAATTTATCAAGAAGTAATTTTTTTATTTCTATATATAGTTAACTCGATATTTCGATTACCTTTGGAAATCTTCTTCAGGAGTAATTTTAATATTATATGTGTAACAAATATTTTGATATAAGTTTGAAAGGTGTTGACAAAATTGAAAAATATGTTCTACAGAAAAATAATTTTAAATTTTCGATAATAACATTGAACAGTAAATAATTTTTACAGAAATATAGTAACATTATGAATAATAACATTTTGGAATGATAACATTTTTTAAATACATAAATTGTGTTAATTTCTCCTATTATTAATATTTATATTTTTGTTCAATAGGTGTCTGTAATTTTGAGCTAAGTTTTCTGTGTCTTTTTTAAAATTTATTCTTCTTTCTGATGGTACATTATTGATATGTAACATTTCTAACATGTATCTTCGTTTTTTATAATTTTCTGTGTCCAATATAGATGTGTTATCAAAATCTGGATAGTGGTTCAAATCTCTACAATGGGTTGATAAATATCGAGTTAACTATATATAGAAATAAAAAAATCTTTTATAAAAAACAAAAAGTGACCTCAAGCTTAAAAATTACTTAATAAAAAATCATAAAAAAGGTCGAAGAAAATAGAATGAAATTATTTACAAAGAGAAGCTAAGCACGATGAATTATCAAGATTTCAAAAAATGTGAGGATAATAAGCAGTTAATAAACAGATTCAAGACAGTAAGAAGAAAGATAATCAAATGCAAGGCTACAATTACATTTTTGATCAAATGCCGAAATGAAGGAATTGTACCAAAATTTATAAAGAATTCAACAAAAAATATTTCCAACCTATTTCAAGAACATTCAAATCATACAATCAAGAAAGAAGTAGAAAAATATATTCAAAATATACAGAACAAAATTTTGAATTCATCTATAAAACAAAAACACTACATATTGAAAGATAGTGAAGATGAATTACAATATTTAACATACAATTTAAACCAGATTTTAGATAAAAAAACATTGGACAATTTTTTAAAATATGAGGACATAATAGCCGAAAAATTAATGAAAAAAGAAAAACAGGTACATATGAAAAAGTTTAATTGTTGTGTTGATTTGCAAATGAAAGAATTAGGAATAACATTTAACAAAAGATGGTTTATGAACAAAACAAACAAGGATATACCAGAAGATGTTAGGTGGATCTTATCATTAGGTGAAAAACACGCACTTCCCGAAAATAAAGAACATTTTCCAATGTTGAAAATTATATCAGAAGGAGAAGATTTTATAGAAACTATAGAGAATAAAGATGAAAGAGAAATTGCAAGGTCAAAATTTACAATGGTAATTGATAATCATTTAAACAAAGTTTCATTAAATAATAGAGATAGATTTACAATAAATAAAGTAAAAAATTGCCAAACATTTCTAAAGGAGAATAGAGATATAATGATTTTAAGAGCAGATAAAGGCAACACAACAGTAGCAATCAATAAAATAGATTACATATCTAGAATTGAAAACATTTTAAACGATAATGAGACTTTTCAAATTTTAAGAAAAGATCCAACAAACAGATTCCAAAAAATTAACAATAATTTAATAGATGAACTTTTTAAATTAAATATAATAACAGCAATAGAGAAAAATAAAATGAAGACTTCAATAGCTGTAGATCCCAGCTTATATGGATTACCTAAAATACACAAAGAAAATTTTCCACTAAGACCAATTTGTTCATCAATAAATTCACCGTCACATAATCTATGTAAATATATTGTTAAAATCCTTAAAAATTTAACAGAAAATTCAAAATATAATGCTAATAATTCAATACAATTTAAAGATAAATTAAAAAATATTTCAATCAAAAATAATGAAAAATTAATATCACTTGATGTTGTTTCATTATTCCCAAGTATTCCAGTTGACCTGGCAATAAAAATTATAGAAGAAAATTGGAACAAAATTTCCGAATTTACTGATATTAATAAAAATTTATTCTTACGAATCATAAAATTCTGTATAGTTGACAATAGGTATTTCCAATATGATGGTAAAATATATACACAAGAAAAGGGACTTCCAATGGGTTCACCGGCATCTCCAATAATAAAAGATATTGTAATGGAAAAATTATTAGACACATGTATTGAAAAATTATCAATTAAACCAAAAATACTAACAAAATATGTAGATGACTTATTTTGTATAATTGAAGATAATAAAATCGATATTTTATTATCAACATTCAACTCATTTGATCAGAATATAAAATTTACCATTGAAAAAGAATTAAATTCTTCAATTTCATATTTAGATATATTAGTTACAAGAAGGGGAAACAATTTAGTATTTGATTGGTATAAGAAACCAACTTCATCTGGAAGAATTTTAAATTATTCCTCAAAACACCCAAAAAGAATTATCATAAACACTGCTAAAAATCTTATAGATAGAAAATTAACAATTAGCGACATTAGATTTCATAAGAAAAATAAAGAAATAATTAGAAATATATTAAAAGATAATAGTTTTCCTAATGAACTCATTTGCGGATTAATAAATCAATTTAACACAAGAAAATCCTATATTAATAATGGAATTTCAGAACCAAAAATTTATAAGTCAATATCATATATACCTGGATTTTCAGAAAGAATAGAACATTTAAACATATATAACAAAACAACATACAAAATGGCACATAAGGTGAATAATAATGTAGGAAGATTATTCACAAAAACTAAAGATAGATTAGAAAAGACAGATATGTCAAATTTAGTATATAAAATTTCTTGTGGTGGTAATAGTAACGAGCAATGTAACAAAATATATATAGGAACAACAGGGACAAAACTTAAAACTAGATTAGCAGGACACAGACATGACCAGAAATATAGAAATTATAATTCAACACAAAAAACAGCTTTATCAACCCATTGTAGAGATTTTAACCACTATCCAGATTTTGATAACACATCTATATTGGACACAGAAAATTATAAAAAACGAAGATACATGAACAAAAAATGTAAATATTAATAATAGGAGAAATTAACACAATTTATGTATTTAAAAAATGTTATCATTCCAAAATGTTATTATTCATAATGTTACTATATTTCTGAAAAAATTATTTACTGTTCAATGTTATTATCGAAAATTTAAAATTATTATTTTTCTGTAGAACATATTTTTCAATTTTGTCAACACCTTTCAAACTTATATCAAAATAATTGTTACACATATAATATTAAAATTACTCCTGAAGAAGATTTCCAAAGGTAATCGAAATATCGAGTTAACTATATATAGAAATAAAAAAATCTTTTATAAAAAACAAAAAGTGACCTCAAGCTTAAAAATTACTTAATAAAAAATCATAAAAAAGGTCGAAGAAAATAGAATAAAATTATTGATGTTTTTACAGAATTCCATTTCTTTAGTCTTGATTTTTCTTGATCTTGAGTTTTCTTGTGTCTTGAAATATCTTGAGTCTTGAATAATATTTCTTATTATTGACACACAATTATTCTTCAATATTTAAAACAAAATTTCTTTCAATTTTATTTTTTTTTTTGTTTAATTTAAATTTCTTAGACTTCTGGGTTCATAACCTATTGTAAGCAGAGTTTTTATTGAAGTGAAAAATATTTGATTGAAAAATTATTACAATACCAAAAACTATTTGATCATAATAACAAACATACGTTTTGTTTAAACAAGTACAATACTATTATTAAAAACATAACTTTAACAATAATCAACAGCTTAAAGTAGCTATTACAAAAAGGAGGTGGGTTTACAGTAGAATTGTTAAGTAATCATTGACACTTTAAATCCTTTGTTAAGGAAATGTTTTGGTGTAATTTTTCACATTGATATGCGTGTAGTAGGCAAATGCAATTTTCAAAGCCCAAGTCGTTTTATACCACAGTTAAGTGGATGTTTCAAGTTCCTAGCCCTGAAAAAGTATGGTAATTAGTATAATCTTATCCAGCATATCACAGAATCATTTACTATACCTGACTGTACTTTATCACAGTGGTATACCTTTTTACTTATTAACATATATATTAACTTATTATACCTTAAACACTTATTAACATTTTAATTCAACAACTTTAAACATCTCTTTGTATTCTAACCTAATAGATTTTAGTCAGTTTATTATATAAATTTCAAGTGCACTAAATCTCATTCAAGTGCGCTAAACAAATAGATGCTTAAATTTTTTAATTGAATTATTTTTATTTCGACGCTGCATATTTAGTATGCATAATTACGCATTTATGTTCAAAAACAGTCGAACATTCTAGTGTTTTTTTTTTTTTTTTTTTTGGTTTAGCAAAAATAATTTCAGCTACAAGTATTAGCCACAACTACAAACCGTTTCGATTGTAATAATCAATATTGAATTTACCTTAATTTTTGTCAGGAATATTATTAGCATAATGGTGAACTGCATGAAACACAACAGAAGTGCACTTCACTATGAAAACTAGCCAAAAAAAAAACTCATAATATATTTGGGAAAATATTTGAAAAATGTTCATGCGCCTAATGAAAACTCTTTTCCGCTGTAGTAATTGCACTTGCTGGCTTATACACACAGATATACAATAGATAAAGTGCAGAGGTACAAGTGTTTAGGCCACAATATAGCATTAAACTAAGTACTATTTTTACAGAGCAAAAAACCAATGCAAATAGAAAAATCTTTGTGCATAAACTTATCTAACGAAAGGTTCTGTATATCATTAAAGGACTTTCTAGTCAAGTAGTTATTTTCGTTTAGCGAGCTATTAATCTTTGAGCGTAGTAGTGTTCCCGTGGTTTTCCCGCAGGTTTACGACTACGAGCTACACTAGAGTGGTTTTCCCGCAGCCCCACTCTCGAGTGTTAGCTTCAGTGGACCTTATTTGCGACCGCGTTGCTGCCAGCTCGAAAGCCGAGCGTAGTAGTGTTCCCGTGGTTTTCCCGCAGGTTCACGACTACGAGCTACACCAGAGTAGTGTTTCCGTGGTTTTTCCGCAGATTCACCCACGAGTGTTAGCTTTACTAGGCATTATTTATGGTCGTGTTGCTACCAGCTGCCACTGCCTTCATAGTACGAGAGTCGACCGTTGTATTAAATAGGTTGTGAACACAGTATTGAAGTAAAAGAGTTGCCATAGGAAGAAAAACCATTTATAATAAAGTGTAATTGAAATTTTGAAAACAAGCCGTGTTTCTGTTAAGAGGTCACAAAATAATAAATAAATTTATTGTGACAGAATAGTGGAGAGCCCCAGCCAGAAAGGTTCGCTACAATACTTTAACTAATTTTTTAGTGAGACTTGATCAATTAACTACCAATGCCCTAAAAGCTTATTTCCTTTTCTACTGGTAGCGCTCGCTTTAATAGTTTAAAAGTTCTATACACCTTAACATTTATATTTCAGTAAACATAAGTAACATAAAACATAAAAACAACTGGAAAATGGAAAACAGCCATTAACCGTCTCTATGCCAACAATTTTTAATAAATTACCAACATATAGTTTAAACGTAAATAATAAAAATGTAAGGAAAAATTCGCAATGAAATTAGTTATATGAATTTTAAGAATTTTATTATTAAAAAAAATGCCTAACATATGTATATATATATAGTTATAAATACTCGTATATATAACTTAATGACGGTGAATGTTTTGCACGCGTTATGTATCAAGAATTGTATGCATTGCTCGATTAAGATTGTTTCCAAACTCGCCAAACACTTGCACAATCAGTGGAATTATCAAAACGTTTGCGAGAAGCAGTATTTCTATAAAAGCAGGATAATTGAGTATCATATGAATTGAATTCAAAAGTCCTATTACTTATCCGAAATGCTGCTTAAACGCTTAAACTTTCAATGAAAAATGGATCCATTGCTGTAACCCGAAGCATAAGAGATCGTATGTGTAGACCGGCCAATCAAGCGAATCTTGTGGGGTCACAAGAGTTCTTTCTAAAGCAGATTTTTTAGCAACTTTATTTTTGCCAAAACTGTTTTTGGCAGCTCAGCTCTTTTCTTTTTTCGTAACATGTTCAATTTGGTCTATAATTTAACCATGAAGATTTGAAGATTACTGAATTTCATGATCAAAAATCGTACTCGGTAAAGAAAGTGGATATCTAGTTTTTTTTTTTTTTATCGGAAAATTGTGTTAAGCGACGAAGCTCATCAGTGGTTGAATGTATACGTAAACATGCTAAATTGTCATAGTTGGTGTGAAGAGCAGCCAAAAGCATTGCAAGGACTGCCAATGCATCGCGAAAAATGCTTTGTTTAGTGTGGATTATGGGCCATTGGACCGTACTTTCCAAGACCACGAAGGTAATGTTCCTTACTGTGAATGGCGAAGCTACCATTATTTTTCTGTTTTTTTAATTAAAAATTTTTGAACTTTTGATATTTAATATTAGAGAAAATTTTATTGGGCTTATATGCATGAACACTCTCTCTTTCAAACATTTTTAACAACAATAAATAGTATTATAGAAAATATACAAATTATAGTTCTCATCGAAACAAACATAACAGATGAGGAATATCGTTTGTTTCTATAATATCCATGGTTTCAACCAGAGTTTAAAATTACTACTATATTATGTAAAAAATAGCAAAATATTTCATCAGAATTTTATTTGGTTCAAATTTAATAAAATAATATTTAAACATTTAAAGTATCGGTATTTCATAGATATTTATGTTTAGTGTTATTATTCTTCTTTAGTTTGGCCATATAGTTTTTTCTGGACTGTTGTCTATTTGTAGCAAACTGAAAAAAAGATTTCGTACTTCATACAAATTCGTCTTTCCCCCCTCCCCCGCTTCCAATAGAAATTTCAGCATCTGTAAAAAAAGTATATAATATGTTAATTAACAAAATAAGTGAAAGATTTTACTTATATGACTTAGGCTCCGTTTCTTTGCAGCATAAATGCTCTTAAAGCTCGTCTTGCAATAATTTGCGCCAACAGTTTTTTGTGAAATTAGAACTTTTGGCCACCGTAAGCTGTTATTTCCCCTTAAAAGAAATATGTAGTTGAAATTAAAGCACTCTTACTTATGAAAATGTATTTTTTTTAACTCACAAATGATTTAAAAAAGTTCTTGTCTTCCTGCAATAAATTTTCAAATTTGAAAAATTCGTCCATTATTTCGAAAGGGTTTTTAGGCATAACTAATTTTACTTTAGACTTTTCTTCCTTAAGCTCTTTAATTTTATTATGCAGGGCATTGATATCCTATTGTAATGAAGGCGTAAGAACATGGAGTCAATCAGCTTAGAAAATTGTATATTTACAATAAATCTTTTAACTTTAAATATTTAATTCCACTTTTTAATTGTCCACTTTTAAAAACACCTCACTCTTCACTGAAAAAAACGCAAAGACTAAAAACTTTAACTAATGATTCAAAATTGAAATATCGGTACATCATTCTCAGAAACACTTACAAAACTATTGCAACTATTGTTATCTAAACAAGTGTATAGCAAGTACACATTATTGTGAAAAGTATTGTCATGTAAAGCATTTTTAAAACACTATTTAAAAACTGTTACTTTTTTGTACTTTTTATAAGTAGACTTACAAATAGTTGTAGAAAATCTCTTATGATAAGCTTATTAAACAATATAGACACATATTGCTTACGAATTGGTTTGTTGGGTAGCCAACAGCGTATACGCAATATTTTCGTTATATAAAAAAAAAAAATAATAATCATACGCCAAGTGCAACTTTTTATTACTAAAGAGGTATAATTCAGAAAAAAATGTATTAAATATGGATATATCTTCTAAACTACTAATCGGATTGGAAATAAATAAACATAAAAATTATGTAGGAGAATCTATAGTTTACCAACTATCATGTAATAATAAATGAAGTCAGTATTGCTTAGAGTCTCAACGTAGACTCTCAACGTAAGAACACGTCTTTTATTAAGCACGCACATGAAATGGTGTCAGAAGTGGGATAAAATAAAAACAGAATAAGAAGAGAGAAAACTGAAAATAAAAGAAATAGTACAAAAATAATAACATAAACATAATACCAAGTGCATTGGCAAATTTAAAACCACCAAAGAATTTGTATATTCATAATGATGGTGATATGGCTGCTGAGTGGGCAGAGTGGTTGGACGAATATAATAATTATTATATAGCGTCAAAAATTGATTCGGAAACCGAAACTGTACAGGTAGCGAATCTAAAAGTGGCTTTGGGCCGTGAAGCAAATAAGTTACTTCGTAATTTAGGTCTAACGGACGCATAATTAGGCAGAAGAGAAGTTATAATAGACAAGCTGACTAACTAGTCACTTTGCGCCGCCCAGAAATAAAACATATGAAAGGTGTCAGTTGCACCGTATAAAATAGCAAGCAACAGAACCATTAGAAGATTTTTACCAAAAGCTAAGAAGACAAATTAAATACTGCGCTTATAATAGTATGGTAGACAAATTTTTAGTAGACCAAATAGTGCTGGGAATTTATGCAGACAGTACAAGAAAAAAGCTATGGATGGAAGAAAATTTAAATTTGCACAAAACTATAAAAATATGCAGAGCAGCAGAAATAACAACAAAACAAATACGAGAGATAAACAGTGATGCACATAGCGAAGTAGTTAATACAGTTAAGCAACAACAACAACAACAAAATGAGAAAAAAATACAAATGTAGTAGATGTAATAAAGTGCATCAGCCAAAAGGTTGTTTTGCGTATAACAAAGAATGCAAAAAATGCGGAGTAAAGGATCATTTTGCAATCGTCTGCAAAAGCAAAAACAAAGATGCCAAATACAGTAAAAGAAAAATAATGACAAAAACTGTGAAAACAGTAGAGGAGAATGATGACGATGACGATGACGATGAAGAATATAGTTACATAGGTGAAATAAAAGATGGAACTAATAACGAAAACAAATGGTATGCCACTCTTAAAATTGGGCGACACGAATTGCGTGTGAAGTTAGGCACAGGGGCTGACTGCAACGTGTTATCGTTGAAGGAAGCTAAACGAATTAATGATACAATTTTAAAGACTAAAACGTCTGGTTTGATAGCGTACAATGAAAATCGTATTAAAGTGGTTGGTGAGTGCAGGTTAAGATGCCTATTAAAAGGACAAAGTAATATTGTCATATTTAAAATTGTAAAGGATAATTTCCAGTCAATACTAGGCCGTCATAGCTGCGAACAACTACGCTTAGTGGCGCGTATTGATTGCATGCAAGCAAAAAGTTAGGTGGTTGTAAAACATTTGATTATAATATAGAGTTTATAGAAAACGCAAAGTTTCGTATATTGCCTCCAAGAAAAATTCCTTTAGCGTTGAAAGAAATCGTGAAAAAAGGGCTAAATAAGATAGTACAAATAAAAGTCATCGAGCCGGTAAGTGAACCATCGCCAGCAGTAAGTCCTATGGTTATTGTGCAAAAAGGGGAGAGATAAGAATTTGTATGGACCCAACCGAATTGAACAAGAATATAAAGCGTTGCCGTTTTCCTCTTAAAACGATAGAAGAAATTGCAGCAAAAGTAAGTGGCTGCAAATATTTTACTAAATTAGATTGCGAGAAGGAATTTTGGCAAATTAAAGTAACAGATCAAACAAGCAAATTCCTAACAATGGCTACGCCATGGGGGCCATATAAATATTTACGTCTCCCATTTGGTATCTCTTCTGCACCCGAAGTGTTCAGTGAGGTCATGTCGCGTGCTTTGAAAGACATCGAAAATTGCGAGGTTGCAATGGACGTTATATTTTTATTCGCAGAAAGCAAAGAAAAATTAATAAAAATTACTCAGCAAGTAGTATCACGGTTGAGTGAAATTGGATTCACGTTAAACGAATCAAAATGTGAATACAATAAAAGTTCGGTTAAATTTCTGGGGCATATTTTCAATGAACACGGGTATAAAGCAGATGACGAAAAAATATTAATGAAACTGAATCTGAAATAAAATGCAAAGTAAGCGCTGTAAGATCGACGACGCTAGATGCTGTAACGTACACACAATTTTAAAAATCGATTGACGAAGATGCAGAACTGAAAGTTCTTATGGAAAATATAATGAAAGGTTGGACCGAAAAAACATCGAGAGTTCTGCTCTTTGAAGTGATTTTCGGAAATATGGGAGCTACGACTAATTATGGACCGATTGTCATAAACTTCTGTCATATTATATGTATATAGACGAAACATTTTTTGTGTTCAATATTATTTGGTTACCAACGTTTTTAAGAGAGTTATGCTCTTTTAAGTGATTTTTGGAAGTGGGCCTTATATGAGAGCTACGACTAATTATGGACCGTTAGCATGTGCGTTAGCTCCATTTACTACTCATCTGTGCTAAATTTTTGTTAGCATACTTGCATAATTCAAAGATGTATGACCGGTAAACACCAATTTCGGGAGGACATTTGTATGGGGGCTAGGTGAAATAATGGACCGATTTCCTCCAGTTTCAATCCAATCCATCCTTGGGCCGAAAATATATCAGGTACCAAATTTTATTGAAATATCTTCAAAATTACGACCTGTACTCTGCGCACAAGCTTTACATGGACAGCCAGCCAGCCAGACGGACGAACGGATGCACATCGTTAAATCGACTCAGAAAGTGATTCTGAGTTGATCGGTATACTTTAAGGTGGGTGTTGGACCAATATTTATGGGCGTTACAAACATCAGCACATATCTAATATACCCTCCCCACTATTGTGGTGTAGGGTATAAAAAAAGGGGAGATGTCATGTAATAATAAATGAAGTCAGTATTGCTTAGACTCTCAACGTAAGAACACGTCTTTTATTAAGCACGCACATGATACCAACTTATCAGATTTACATTATTTAAAGGTATAAAAACGAATTAATCAAAAATTAGTTTCACTGTAAGCATAGCCGTCTAACGAGCACCTAGTGTCAGCTAGTGCTAGTGTTCTGTAGTATTCGTTCATGTTTTTATTAACATTTGCATATTATATTTGAATTATATTGAATTTTTATTATTGTTTCAGCATTTGCTTTTTAACTCGAAACTAAATTCTACAAATTCGACCAGCGACTACAATTTCATGGTATACATGAGTATAGTTGACTATACATTTTATACTTTATACATACATAATATGGATATTTGCAAATACCAATACATTTAAACATACATGCCTACATATTTAAGTGAAATAATTTACATAGTGTAAGTATATAAAAGACTTAAACAACAAATTTACCTTAAAAATTCACTTTACCTTATCATTGAAAGAGATTGATTATCAAGTTATTTTCAGACTTATTAAGTTTTATAAAATCTAATTTTTAAAGTAAACTTTTAAAAGTATTTCACAAAAATTTTACTAAATCAATAACTAGTTTTAAAACGTTATAACTGCTTATAACTTTTTTATTATATTTTTTTTTCTTTGCAGTATTTTGTATAGAAGACTTGGGGAGTTTAAAATGGAGCAGTACTCAATTGAACAACGTGCCCAAATTGTTGAGCTTTATTTTTCAAATCAAGGATCCATTGTTTTGACTCAGCGTACATATCTTCGTTATTTTATTGTGCGGGTTGGACCCTCAAAGACAACAATAAACCATCTGGTTGCAAATTTTCGACAATAAGGGGCAGTAGGGAACTTTCCTGGTGCTGGCAGAAGACGAACGGTGCACACGGATGACAATATTGAACTGGTACAGTGGAGTATTCGGGAATATGGAGAAATATCAACAAGAAGACGTTCAACACAATCTGAAAGGATAATTGGTTCTTAACTCTTTGAAAATGAACACGGGGTCGCCGTTTCCATCAATGGTGTTGGAAAAATTTTTAAGGCGGTACATCTTTGGGAAACGAATTATTTCACGTACAAGTAATTTTAATTTGCCTCCGCGTTCACCGGATTTAACCGCCCCAGACTGTTTTCTTTGGGATTATTTCAAAGAAAAACTCTACATTAATAAGCCTAGAACCATCCAGCAATTAAACAGCAATATACGCGACGAAATAAACAACATAACACATGAAGTTTTGCGAAAGGTTATTGAAAATGTGTTGGAAAGAGCACGAATTTGCGAAGAAGAAAATGGCCACCACCAGCAAGATATTATTTTTCATAGCTAAACTATACACTGTATTAAAAAAAAACAATACATATTTCTTAAATTCAAACCCCTTCGTTATTTTTGGGCCATAGTTCATCGAAATTTTTCAAAAATCAATTAAAAATTGTGTTAGTTTTTGTCATAATTATACAAGTATTACAGCTACCTCCAGTTCTAGCTTTTATCCTAATGGGTTCTGTCGGTCAATGGATGCCGTCTCAGCAACCACTGCTGTTACAACAGCAATAATAACAGATGTCCAGGGGTATTATGTGCACTATCGCCCGTAAATACATGACCACATGGTGTTCTTCACACCGGATTGACAAATGGACAACCAACGCTTAGTATTACTTACTCGCAAGACACACAATTTGCAAATCTCCGTACAGCAATTAGCCAGATCAATGTACAAACATCTTGCTAAAGTGCTTGAGTTATCATCTCTCAATCATCCAGAGTTTAGTCTATTGGCAAAGCATATTATTGAAACGAACACAGTCTCTGACTCTAGCCCAGCATGCCGTCGAACCACTACTACTGTGTAGGGTATAAAAAAATTTAAGCCCAAAAGATTTTGAATCGTGCTAAATGAAATAAAATCGTGTAAAAAAAATTAAAATTTGTTTATTTTCAAACCTTGTTAAATCAAAACCGTGTAAAAAAGGACCATGTAAAACAGAATTAGGTGTATATCCAGTTTAAGCTATGTGTAAGGTCTTGGCACCGGTTTCGCCACTTAGTAATACCGACAAAATGTGTGCAAATTATCTTGCCAACATGACTAAGAGCAAAAACAATAAAATGTTTTGGAAATAAATCTAAAATTTCTAAACGGCTGGTCGGATTGAGTCGGAAGGAGTAGGAGTAGTTTTGAAAATTAAATATAAAAACTCTTTAGAGAAGGCACTCTGGGAACTCTTAGTAGGTTATTTGTATTTCATGCGATTTCAAAGATTTTCATATTTATTGTGCGATCATAGATCTATGAAAAACATTAAACGTAATAATCTTTGAAAACACAAAAAATGGCACGCACCTGCTTTTTTGGGTCCTCCTGGATCTAGAGATTTTTTTTTTTTTTTGAAACTTGGGTCATCTCCTATCGAACTCCTTTACTCGATTAAACACTTTAGGTGGATTCACACATTTGTTACGAACAAAAATTTTATCCGGACAAAATATTTTTACTGAGAGTTTTTTGCAGCACGATTCACCCATTTCGAACGATTTTTGTGGAAAATCAAAGCTTTCAAAGCTATGTACAAGTGGTAATACTGAGGCCATTGATTTATTTTGCTTTGATTTTTAAGTGTCAAAAAACAAATACTAAATTACTTTTCGGATGGTCATGAAAAAACATAAGGCATTATTATTTGTGTGAAAAAATGTAACCTATTAGTAACTTAGTTCGTTTTTGTCCAGACAAGATATAAAATTAAACCAATTCAAGCTGAGAGTGGTTCATAAAAAGTATTTTCTCTATATCAATCTTTATATGAAAAAAAAACTTTGTCCGAACAAATATTTTGTTCAGAACGAATAGGTCAATGCACCTTAACTTAAAAAGTTATTAACGACTTAAAATTTGTTGAATTTTTCATATAAAAAAAATCAATATTTAGCAGAATATTTAATTTTCGTTTTCAACGCTTTTGACAAAGATTCATTTTATTTTCATTACTCCTCTAATATTGTTCAACTGTACTTTAAGTCCTTTATCACATCAGCCCATATATGTCTACAAGTGGGCATAAATGTATGTTTATGTAGATTTTAGGTATATTTGCTGCATTAATAAATTTTATACATAATGTATAAATTGTCTTTAATTATTGTCATTATTGTTGTAACTATAGCAACAATAGAATGTGAGGTGAGTTTGTGTATTTATGCACATAAGTATGTATGTGTTTGCTCAAGAGTTGTTGCAATTGTTGTGATTATTATTTTTGTTATTTGTTTAAGTGCTTAGCGTTTGTTAATTAGGTGTATATTTATGTTTAAATATTTCCCAGAAAATATTTACTAAACTCTGAAACATTCATATGTACAACGACAGTAACTACAGTAACAGTGGTCAATATATAATGTACTTCAAACCTTAAGTTGTTTAAATTTTAAAGGTATTTCTGTTTTTGTTTATATAAATATATTAGTAAAAGTTTGTAAAAGTTTGCACAAAAACTTAGAAAGACATAAACAGTTTATAAAAGTTGATCCATTTATGCCCGAATTCTCAGTCATTAGTTACCCATTGGTTAACTAAAATACTAACTATTGTTTAACTATTACTTGTTATTCTAATGGCAAACTAAGCATTGCGAATAAAGAATCGTTAGTTAAGCCTTTGTCATTAGCTAACTAAAGACTGTGAATTCGGCCATTAGACTTTTTACCCTACTTAGGCCTACTTAGTTAATCACGTCACGGAGTTTCAGTTTTAATCCTTTCAGACTGTGATGCATCGAATGTGCGGGTGGGTTTTGGTTTCAATATTTTTGCTTCTGTTAACCCAATTTGAAATAGACTGGCATGCATCGATTGTACAGATTCTTTTTTATATTTGCTTCTCACATTTCTCTTCTGTTTGATTTACCATTACTTGAATTATTACGAAATTCTTCAGTCACATTTAAATTTTAGCAAAATGAGCCGTGGAAGTAAGTAAGTGTCTTTAATTACAAAAGTATTAATCATTTACAAAGAATGATAAATTTCAATAGTTCAAACTAATTGATATCGTTTCATGCAATAAAAATGTGTTTTAGTTAAAAATATTAATGAAACTCAACCGAGATGCATCAAGTGTGCGTATCCTGAAAATCCTTGAAGGATATAAAATATAAAAGTGATCACAAAAATTATAAAAAAAATTCTGATAGTTTTGCATCAGGTCTGAAAGGGTTAAGGTTGTAATCAATATTGATCAAAAATAACGAAATTTACTTCATTGTAACAATTGTCAAAGTTTCGTTCTAAAACAAATAAGTCAACGAGTAAAATGTCACATTTCTCATGTTTTTACAATATACCCCTGTTAGAAAACAAAGTTCTTGTTTGTTTTTTTTTTTTGTTTTTACAAATTTTTACCCCTTGTAGTGTAAATTTAAGCATATGATTTATAGACTCGTTTAAAAAACAAATGATTTAATTTGTAATCTTTACTTTAAACACTTGTTTTATACAAATAAATGTTTAACAATCATTATGCCAAAGCACGCACATACGAGAAGAGAATTATATTCTAAATTTATTAACGAAATTAGTTGTTATCAGTAAATTAAATACACACATAAATAACATTGGATAAATATTGTAAAAAAAACTTAAACCGAATAAAAATTTATGTATTTTATATAAAAAAAATTCAATAGCTTAAACAAATACAAACACATAAAATTAACAAGAACTGGGGGATAAACAAATTTGCATGAAAAATTAATTGTCAAAAAGTCAAGGGGGGAAATGAGAGAGATAAAAAATTTATTGATATTTTGATTAGCGACTAGTTGTAAATAATCGTATATATTAATTTACACATGCATAAAATAATGCTGAACAATAATTAATTAATTAAGGCCAGTTTATATGAATATATTTAGGAACGAATGTTTTGTACAGATAACAAGCTTTTATTTACTATTATTTAAAGAATTGTTCACATAAAATTCAGCCACACTCAGAGCTGGCACATGAATTGCGGAAAAATTGTCAAAATCCCTATAAAAAAGAAAAAAAAATCGTAATTTCGAATTTCAAAAATCGTAAAAAAAAATCGGAAAAATGAAATATCAATATTTCTAATAGTATTTTTAAATTTTTATTTAAACGAAATTTTATATAGTTTCGTGTACAATACATAGCAAAATACATAATTTTGAACTTTTTAAATAAGAAAACACAAAAAATATACAGCCATGTCACAGAATTTAATTTCGTTAGGAAGCAAAAAGTAAAACGCACAATTTTTTCGGTATGAAAGGCTTAAAATTATTTTTTATTTTATTTATTTTACTTATCAGTCAATGCAATACAACAAGAAAATATCTTATATTAAAGTATTGGCTAGAAAAATTGGCATAAGGAAGAATACAATATAAATAATAATCATAAATATTACATGCATACATACATAATTTAACATTACAATAATATTTATTAATCACAAAATTATTCAAATATGGCAGTTTTAAAATGACTTGCATTGCGTATAATTTGAATATAAGAGGGTAGTTGGCTCCATAAGCGAATAGAATTTGTGAAAAATTGCTGCGATGAGATAGCTCTTGTAAATTTTATATTGTTGATCTTTTTACCTCTGTTGGATCTAGAAAATAATAATTTTCTGAATAGAGAATTTGGTTGTCTGTCATAGATAATCTTGTGCAAAAAGATAAGTGTTCAGCCTTTTACTAAATTATCTAGGGTAAGATTATATATTTGCTTAGCTAATAGTGTGATGCTACTGTTCCTTTTCACGCCAAATACATATCTAGCAACATTATTATATGCCACATTTAGTTTTCGCCTACTTTCAGCATCACAACTTGCAAATAACTCACAGCCATATAAGAGGGTTGGTAGCAGATAAGTTTTTGCAAGCAGCATTCGGATGTGTATTGGTGTAAAATTCTGCGATATCCACAGATTTCGCAATATGTAAAATGTTTTCCGGCAGTTTGCTCTGATGTGATCTGACCAGCTTAGCTCATTGTTAAATATAACGCCAAGATTTTTTGCATTTTCTATAACATTAATCGGCGCATTATTTAAATGTAGTGGTGGAATACTCGGAATATTAGTCCTTGGTGATCCAATTAATAAGCACACTGATTTTCTTGGGTTAAGGCTTATACCATTTGCAAATGCCCATTAAAATATTCTTCGTAAATCTTGGTTTATTAGCCCAACAGAATTTGACGCATCTGATTTGTTGCAACTTGTATATAATTGGACATCATCAGCATACATTTGTATTTTACAATGTGTAACCTGCAATGGGAGATCATTGGCGTAAATGGAGTATAAAAGCGGTCCAAGTATAGAGCCCCCCTCTTGACATCAAGCAGCTTGTGGATATATTTTCACCAGAACAAACACTTTGACTTCTATTACTTAAATATGATAATAAAAGTTTTAACGCAGTTTAGAAAGCGGTGTCAAAAGTCTTAGAATGATCAAGTAGAATAAGGAAAGATATTATTACAATTCCACATAGTAAATTAAAATTCATTTTGCCTTTTCTATAGAAGCAAAAAACGGAATTAATTCCACTTCCGAACGGAATTAAATTCTGTGGCATGACTGATAATGTTAAACACAACTTGTGTAATATTTCTAATCTTTATCTTACAGTATTTTATAAATAAAAATCTGAATTTAGCATATTTTATTAATTCAGGCCAAATTACAATGTCAAAACAATTTAGTTTATTAACATTTGGAGTAAAGAATTCAATTCATCCAACATATACATGTACATATTTATTTTCAAAGAATTCCGTATTTTTGTTTTATTTAAACTTATTTGCTGAATATTCTTGCAACATTTTGTTAATATAGGAGAAATTTCTGTAGAATTTCCCCATTGAAATTCAGAAATAGTTTCCTCTAAAAATTTTAATTCATACAGGCATGTTCTGAAATCACGGTGATTTTAAATCACGAACAATTTAGAAATCACGGGAGGAATATTTTGGTGTTCTGAAAATCACGAGATTTTTAATTTTTAGTAGTGATTTTCTTTGTGTTGACTACTAAAAAGTAAAAGTAAATCACGAAAAATGTAAACAAATCTAAAAAAATGGTCCGCAAAAAATACAACGTCTTACTAAATTTGTAAATTTTAAGTTTTTTCTGTATAAAATAGTTAGTTTTATTTCAAAAAAAGTGTATGTGATAATTTTATTACAAGAGCTCAATGAAAAATGCTTAAAAAACTCTAAGTGTTTTGAAATCATTAGGCTGTTAGATGACCGGTTTTAAATCACGAGATTTCAATAATTTTTGTGCACAGAACACCTTTTCAGTGATTTCAAATCACTTTACGAAAAAGTAATTTTCAGAACATGCCTGATACAAAAAAGATAGAATTTGGTAACAAAAACATTAATAAAACAAACAAATGATAGAAAATTTTAATAATTCAGAAAATCGTCACTTTCAATTAAAAAAACCATCAAATCGTCACTTTGCTATTTTTAAACCAAAAATTCGTTAAAATGACGATAAATCGTCAAATCTGGCACTATAGAATATTTAGAGAGGCAATGCTTTCGTTTTTTTTTTTTTTTTAAGATTTGTTTTTAAACCTAGCTACCGCTATTCTTTCCAAAACTTTAATCAACCGGAATATGTATATTAGTATGAGTGCTGAGCAATGGGAGAACAAAATAGAAAAAAATCATCCAGAAATTCCTTGAAAATACGACTTTATCGCCATCAATGATTGCAAAGAGTGATGATGTCACAGCATGATACACGAAAAGCTTAAGCGCAGATCGTAAATAGAAAAAAATCATAAGAAGCACTACGTTCAATAAAGCAAAATCTGGGTTTTTCCGATAGTGACCGCGTACAAAATTATAACACCAGTATACGAACCGCAAGAAGAATGGCAGTGTTCAAACCTATCATGCAGAAAGGTGTTGCTATAGCATTCAAACTATAATAGCCTTTCCTATTGTAGTAAAGGTGCTTCACATCTTCTTTTGGAGGTTTTATTCAGGGTAAGTAAAAGGTACGCAACGGACAGATTTGACAACTGTAGGGTAGGGTACTCATACCCTGTCCCTTGTGTGGGTGGGGTGATATTTTACTTACCCTGCATATTTGATGTGCCTAGCACTCCTCCTTTAGAAAAAATACAAATTTAGCAATTCATTGTTATTTTTAGTTTAATTCTGATTTACTTACATATTAATTAACAAAAGTGTGCCTGTCTGTTTTATTCTACAAAAGCAATAATCATCTACCCGGGGTACCAAATTTTTCAAGAAATTCAATCTTTGTCTTCATTTCGTCTTCAGCAGTAAGATTAAACTTTATCCATTTTGGACTAAGCGACTGTTCCAAAGCTGACAAACATTCATTTATGACATCACTAACCCTGGACTGTGAAAGAGATGTTATCAGCTCATAACAAATTCCCTTCTGATACCCTCTCGTTGCCAAAAACCTTATTAAAGTTGCAAGTTTTGCTTCTTTTGCCATAGCTGTCACACGATGAGGTTCCTTTAGAAAGGGACCTATCTCTCGTAATATATATGAAAACGTTTCCTTGTTCATTCAGAAGTTCATCTGAAATCTTTAAAAAGTAAATTAAAAATATAGTAAATCTCAACAGTTACTTACGCATTATTCGTTAAATTTATGATGTTGATAGTAGAGCGCAAGTGGGTTTTTACAATAGATATGTCTAGGACGCTTGAAGAATCTTCATCATCCGCAGTAGAAGACTTATCCATAAGTGCGATAATTTTTTTATACCCCTTAGTATCTTTTTTCTTTACAATTATAAATATTTTTTTTTAATATAAATTAGGTTGGCGGAGAATTAATCCCTCAAATTTCCGGGTTAATCCACGATCGATTTAAGTAAGTCCCAAGTCGACCTATACCTTCATATAGGAAGCTGGAACGCTTAAATCTTGTATTAAAAAAAATTAGCATGTGACTAATGCACAACTCCAAAAAACCGTAATGCGGTACAGTTAGACGACTCCAAGCATTTACAAATGCAAAAGTGAGACGCAAATGTCTCGAACGCAGTGAAAAAAGGACGGCCTGATTGCCGTTAAGCGATAATGACAATGACGCGCGAGTTCTTTCTCCACCCAGAGCTGAATTACGACGTAAATATTTTCTTGATAAATAACGAAACAAATTTCTTTAACAGCTGATAGGTTTGTAACATTGCCAATACAAAATAAGTGTAGCTTTATGTAAATTTTTATTTAAAATTTCAGCATCAACATTTACAATGGCAATATTAACGTATGCAAAATCGTAGGTGATGCGTTGAACGCAAGTGATTTACAAAATAAGGGCCTTAATAATTTTCACCTACACTTCCTACATTTCTATCGGTCTTGAGATATACGAGTAGAAGTTACATAGTATTTTTCGTTTACATTGAAATCAAATACATTTTACTTTCAGACTTATTTGTTAGATTTTCCATAAGAAATTCTATGAAAATCTAGCATTAGGTCATTTTATACTATAGCTTAAGACTTCATATCTCTGAACCGGAAAGCGCCATTTTGTAATAAGTTAGCCTAGTATTTGTTAATGTTATTTAATTATTCGATAACATTTTATTTTAATCAGTCTACAACTACATATTTTTATAATTAATACTTTTAGTTATAAAAATAAGTTATTAATTTCCTGTTTAAAGGTATGAAAATTGTATTGAATTACTTTTGGGACATTGCGAACAAAATAAAAACTTTTTCTAGTAGATTTGTAAGTATCTGGTCTGGTCGACAATTTCCTATTAATTTTAATTTAATTTGTAAGTGAAGTTTTTGCTGGTATATTATTTGAGATAAACTTCAATCGAAGATGACAAATCCGAATATGGCAAAGTCCGTTTTAGAACAGATTCTCCATTTAGCAGAGCATTTGTTGTTCTATTAAAATCGGACGTAAAAGTATTGAAATTTTTCATGACTATGAGTTACATGAATTTTCAAGAAATAGCAAATAAACTGTTCTCAATAACAATGCATTGAATTTGCACTATGGCTCAATGAGTAAAGTTAAAAATAGTTAATACTGCGAAAGTGAAAAAACTAAAGAAAACGTGTATATAAATTATATGTAAAGGGATTGTGGACAGACTGAGTATCTATATATATAAAATAGGATGTATGTATGTATGTAACGTATGGACTCAAAAACGGCTGAGCCGATTGTGATGAAATTTTCACAGCATGTTACTGTGACTCTGGAAGGAATATTAGGCTATATGAAGTTTGATTGTACAAACGGGGGTGGCACCGC
The DNA here is from genome assembly GCA_950370525.1 of Bellardia bayeri. Lineage (NCBI taxonomy): Eukaryota > Metazoa > Arthropoda > Insecta > Diptera > Calliphoridae > Bellardia > Bellardia bayeri. Next base: position 33,261,161 of record OX493264.1, on the reverse strand, counting down.
CCATATAACCCAAAAATTTTAATCGCCATATTATGGGCATTTTTTGACCTACGTCAATGATATGTGGTAAATATGGTATTGGCATAATTAGGAATACGTACCAGGAGAAAAGTAGGTGGGACCACGCCCCTTTTTAGGAAAATTAAAAATCGTAATATTTTCACAAGAGGATATTCTTACGAAATAATAAATTCTTGACTATGTAAGTGGACAAAGGGGCATGGCCTCGCCCACTGAAATGCATCGCTCATATGACGCGCTTCAGTATCCTATTCTTTTTCCATATGGAGAAGATGGATATCACTTTAAAATGCGTCAAATCAATCAAGCAACCCATAAGGCCATTAATTTCCTGTTGATTTCTTTAATTCACGATGTGCCAGGCTTTCCACCACATGTGCTACAACTTAAAATTGGAGTGCCAATTATTTTACTGCGTAATATCGATCACCACGGCTTTGCAATGGCACTCGACTTGCAGTAAAAAAAAAACTGAGAAATAATTTAGTAGAAGCGACCATTATAACAAGAAAATATAAAGGTACAGATGTACTTTTGCTATGCATTCCAATGCTACCAACAGATTTACCATTCGATTTTAAACAATTGTTTTCTGTTCGGTTAGCGTTTGCGATGACTGTTAACAAAGCTCAAAGTTAATATCCCGTGTATATGTGTATGCTTCTGAAGGGCTAACTAAACCTAAAGCATTGCAATAAATACATTAAAATTAAATAAATAAATGTTTGTAAATATTCAAATACGTTTTATTTTATTTTATAACGAGGGGGGGTGGTAGCGAAGCACACCGGGTTTAGTTAGTTACCCATAAAGTAAACAGAGGTGACAATTTTGACGTTTCAAAATCGCTACAATCAGCTACAATAAGACAGTTCTCTTAAAAAGAGAAAGAATATATTTTATGGTAGTATGTATGCTGGTAATGTGAAAAAGCAAAGCATTATATATAAGAATTTTGTGGACAAAACAATTTGAGTTAGAATATTTAAATCGAAATTTTATTTATGTATATGTTTGTGATTTCAATAAGTTACTAAATTGTATTTTAATAATTTGTATACTTTGTGGTATGCATTGTGGAGTTTGTGCATTTGTTACATGATATAAATGCAGCGTTTTATGATTGTATCAAACAATACAAAAATACTCTGTGCTAAAAATGAATTTTATTGCGCCAGAAAATTAAAGAAAAATAGTAACATAGAGAAAACAAAAAGGCAGTTCTCAAAGAAAGAGGCAAATATAAAACTTCATTAACTTCAATTTCGTAACACCTCTGTTTACCTTGTGGTATTACTCCAGCTACACGCATGGAGTAAACGGAGGTCTACTTATACTGCAAATCGATATGAATGGGTTACTGGTGTACAAATTGGTTGCATGTCTCACTATCACTGTCTTATAGAGTGAGACCATAGACTTATAAATCGCAGACGGACATGCACACATAGTTTATCGTAGGTCTTAACACATAAATCTAAACTGGCTGTAATAACAAAAATTAAGCCAAAAATCTATTTGTATTGTCATGAATAATGAACTTTAATTATATTTTTTAATTTAAACTATGTACATAGTTATGTGTTTTAGAAAAATCTATTATTAATTTAAAATACGCATGAAAATCGATAGTTATAAGTTTTAATAATTAGCTAAAAATATTTTTTTCGTAATTAATAAATTAAAATTATATATTTTAATGTATGTACTTGTGTAAATATTATAGAAAAATCTATTATTAAATTAAAATTCGCATGTAAATCAATTGCCAACGATTGTAATAAGTAATAATAATTACCAAAACTAATTTTAATTTATACTAAATTATGCAAGTAGTTATAAACAAAAATGTGTTTTAAATAAACAACTGCATAATATTTCATGCAAATCGCCAAACAAGATATTTATTTGCTGGACCGTATGAGGTCACATTAAAGGTAAACAGCAGAAAAAAAATTTTAAAACTGAAAACTAATATATAGTATATAATAAAAGTAGAAAATATTTCTGGAAACCACTTAATAAATGTACGTACAACACCACATGCAAATACTATGTGTATGCTTAAATAAATAATATATAAAGGTCTGAACATGGCAGGGGAGTTTCATATTATAAGAGACATAAAAATATTTGTATTATAATAAGTATAGCTATTATACCTACATACATAGCTGATGAAATGAAGATATTGGAACATTTTTGACAATAAATTTTGTTTAGTCGCCACCAATTTTCTGTAAAGTTTCAGACGATTTAGCTTTTAGTAAATATTCAAAAGTTTTTGTGGATTGATATCGATGAAATAAGAATATATACAAACAAAAAATCATTTAAACAAGAACACGAATTTTTATAAGAGGAAATTTATTTTAGTCTCTTTTTTAGCTTTACTTAGGTTAGGTTCCCTGGCCAGCCATTCTTCGAACAGTTCACTTGAGTCCATTAAGTTGGTTACAGTTCGGTAATCAACTGTTCGCTCAATTAGCACTTGTTGCTCGAATCAAACTGATTTATTGGCACACCAAATATATGTTCCTTCGTGGTTGATAGAGCCGGACATTGACAGAGTAACTGAGATGCTGTCTCTTCCTCCTCCTCATTATGACAGCTTCTGCAATAGTCACTGTACTGTGTACCAACAGTTTGGTTTGGAAAAAAACTTATAAGACAATACCAATAACAAAGACACCCGGCATTAGACTGACCATATTCCTTTTGAGACCAAGAGTGTCGAGCATTTAGCCTTACAGCTAATTTGAGAGAATATAAGCTTTACTTTAATATCAACAATTGAATAACAATTAGTGTTTCAAAAGTACTCCATCGCCTTGTTTTGTTAGTGAACAATTTTAAGTGAGCAATGCTTCTACTTATCTTGTGCTTAGTTTTATATATTATTTAATTTAAGGCACTTAAAAATTTGTTTTCTAAAATTGTTGATTTACAAATGTAAATAATTACAGGATCATATCCAAAAACATTTATAATGTTTTGAGAAATGGTTAATAATATTATTTGATATAAATATAAATTAAAAATGCGGTATTCATGCGATATTTTGAACGCAGTTTTTGTTGTTTAGTAATCTTTAGTATTTGTCATCAATTCTCACTTAGTTATTAAATATTATAGTGTAAACATCAAAAGCGTCATATGTGGAAAATTTGCTTTAGTTCTTTAGTTTGTAAGTGCCGTTGAATCCAACCGATTGCTCACCTAAAGTTATGCACGCGGAGAAAAAATTTAGTTGTGCATGTTTAACACAATTATTTCAACATTTTTGAATATTTTTTTTTAAATATTATGATCACTGTAATTATTTATATGATTTCTGTAACCATGATATAGTTAAGTTAACATTTACATGATTATGATTATAGCAATTATGTAATGTTTATGGTGATCAGTGATGATGATGAAAGATTAAAGCAATTTATGTTGTTCTGTATCATAATCAAAGAACAACAAATTATTATAAATGAATTCACCATAAACATAATTGTAACAAATATATACATAGTTACAACAATCGTATATATGATTGTAGTAATCATCTGAATCGTAACTTAACCATGTTACCGCAATCATATAAATACTTACAGTGAGCATAACATTGTAAAACTTGTAAAAATGTTGACGTTGTTGTGGTAAACATGTACAACTATAATTTCTCTCTGTGTGTGGTGAATGTGTTCCATCGGTCTCAACATGTGAGAGATAATTTGTGTGGTTTAGAAGTGCTGATTTTGACACAGAAGACAAATAACGCCCATTGCCAGCAAAAAAAGTTTTAAGACCTAGAATAAGGGCACTACTTCATGAAGATTGTTGTCAAACTCAACAACAGCTTGCAAAATCTCTTGCATATAAAAGCAGGGAAATTGAATACCATATGAATTAAAGCCAAGAGACCTTGAAAGACTGATTTTGCATGTCCGAAATATTGCTTAAACTCTAGAAAAGGAAATCATTTTTTCAACGATAATCCGAAGAGTAAGAGATGGTTTGCGTAGCCTGGCCAACCTACCGAATCGACACTAAAGCCAAATATTCATGAAGCTAAGGTAATGCTCTATATTGGGTGTTACCAAAAGAATCCTATCTATTATCAGCTGCTGAAATTTTGCCAGTCCATCTCAGGGAACTTTTACCGAATGCAACATTTGCATTTTATCTCACCCGCCTTTTAATCGAGATCTTGGCCCATCCGACTACAATTTATTTCGACCGAACGTAGAACCCTTTGAACAAAATTGAACCAATTGATGTATGTATGATGCCAAATGATGGGGATGAGATGTGATTAAAATTGTTATATATGTAGGTTGTTGGACAAATTGTTGATTTATAAATTTTATGAACCAATAATGAAAACAATTGACCTATTTATTTTATTTAGAACAGATTGCGTTTATTTCAAATTAATTTCAAATTCAAATTGGGTTTATATTATTTTCAAATTCAAATTTGGTTTTATACAATGGTTGGTTTAAAAGTGGTTTGTTTTATACAAGCTATTCTTTATATATTTACATATGTATATATAATTCCAAAGCGTAATTCTTTATTTATGGAACATGCACAAATTGATTTTATTGTTTTAATAAAAGTTTCTTCAAAATATATGTTGTTTTATTTTAGAAATTCTTTTGTTTGTTTGTTTGTTAAATTGTTTGGGTTTTGGTTTTTATTTGGGTGTAATAAATTTTGATTTTATAAATGTTTGTTATTATTAAGGTTCACTTTGTTTACTAGAAGATTAGGTTGTGGGTTTGGTTTTGGTGTAAGAAAATATGTGATGATAGTTGGTATCAAAGGCAAAGAGAGAAGCTGATGTGACCGTTCGCTTCGGTGGTTGATTGATGAGTGTGTGTTTCTTGCTGCGAATGCTCTTTAGTACAATGTTTATTTTCATTTTTATCATCAGTGTGGTCAATAAGCTTAATGCTAATTTGTACAAAATTAGTAACAAAAAAAATTTAAATAATATTGTACAAATGTTTCAAAGCTAAAAATTTGAAAAAATCCAGGATTTTTATCCAAATCTAAATTTCTCAATAAATAATAAGTTAATATGTGACCCGGCCTATGAAAAGGTGGCTTATGACTCAAAAATGAAATTGCGAGACACAGCTGTTAAAGATAAACAATGCATTTCGTCAGTTTCTTAGTAGTTTTTCTTTTGCATTATGAACAGTCACGCCCAAAAGGCAACCAAAAAAGGCAAAAGAGCATAAATGAGATAAGTTCGTGTGTGTATATAAAGAGCGATGTTTTTTTCAATGCAAAGCGCAAACCAGTTTCTGACCATTTTAAAGCATTCTACAAGCCACTTAAATGCATTACACAATTCCACCATTTTATAATGGGCAAAAACTCTTTGAAAACCAAGAAATGTTGATGTTGAATTATTTTAACTGTCATTAATCCCAGTTGATGACACCATGCCCGAAATTATTCAACCAGTCGGTTTATCTCTGCAGCGTTAGTGGTACATTTATCAATATCTCAGAAGCTTGGTTTCAGACCACACGAATGCGGATATTTTACCATCGAAAAAAATGCCATCAAAAAAATCTGAGGATGCTTCACCAGCTACCAAAGTAGCATCGAAGGAACCAAAGGCTTCATCGTCAAAACCTAAACCGAAGAATTCTGTAGCTTCATCTTCAAATCAAGATCCAAAAAAGAAAAAACTGAAGAAACCTGCGACTTCAATTGCAATAAAAAAATCAAGAAAACATAAGGCCTCATCTTCAGAAGGAGATTCGAAAAAAACGAGCAACTTCAAAGGTTTCAACAAGGAAGAAAACTACTTAATACTGCCAAATAAATATTTTTTGTGCAAAACAGCTTTTTTTTTTTGGTAAAATCATTTTTGCGGCGTTCAATCCTGTTTTTAAATTTTTCAATTCCATTTATTATCTTGATTCTGGATTTTCAATAAAATTCTGTTTTTCTTTCATTTGTGCTCTTCTTTCTCTACATTTTTAGTACACTTCTAAGCAAGTCAGCACGTGACAGAGCGTCTCAAAAACTATCGAAACCAAAAAAAGGTGGAACAATTTTTTTTGAGTCATAAGCCACCTTTTCATAGGCCGGGTCACATATAATACGTTCACAATGTTCCGAAGGCCGTAAATATGTTTAAAATCTGTTTAAATTTTTGAAAGTTATTTAAATATTTTTACTCTGGAAGGTCATATTTAACGCACTATAACCCTTCCTTTATAGGTACCTGATAACTTTACTAACAATACTCTAATATTTTATAGGCTTTTCTATTGGTATTATAAGTTTTGTAGCAATCGCTCTTATGGTTTAGAGGTTTAACATATATCAACATTTATATTTCAATAAGTATCTGTACATGAGTTATTAACCAGCAACGTATACGCAATATTTTCCTTAAATAAAAAATTAAATAATAATCATACGCCAAGTGGTACTTAATATTGCAAAGAGGTATAATTCTGATAATATTTATTAAATATGGACTTATCTTCTAAACTACTAATCCGATTAAAAATAAATGTATATGAAAATTATGCAGGAGAATCTAAGTTTTCATCAGATTTAACTCTAGTTTAATTCTAGTAACCATCATTGTATCTACAGCAGTGTATTTTTACTAATTATTTTAAAATTTGTAGAGATAAATTTATAAAACTTACAAATTTGTAGCGACCTCAAGTATATTTAGTTAAAATTTTGTACAAACTTAAAAGTTCTCATTTGTTTAAAAACAATAGTAAATATTAGCGATTTGAAATGAGTATGCACCGTAGCTGGATCGAAATGTTGTGTAATAGTTAATGGAAATGCATTTTCGTTTCTTCTATTAGCTTTTCTTAAATATTAATAAACAAATAATAATTTGTAGTTCAAAATTACTCAATCGTTCTTTATTTTATTTTTTTTTTGTTATATAAATATTAAAATCCAGTTTTTAAATTTTAGTGAAAAATGTTTTTATTTATTTTGTGACAAAAATTATTAAAGTTTCAGCTTCAAACACGTTTTTTCAAATTTTAACTTTTAAATAACAACCTTTAACAACAAAACTCTCCACAAATATTTAGCAAAGGTACGTTTTCCCTATAGTTCTAAAACGTTATAGTAAATATATGAAGTAAACGCAAATAAACCTACAAAATAAATTAAAAGGATGTCATAAACTTGTGTGCGTATTGTGTATTAAATATACATAGACTACATGTATAGACTCAATAACGCACAATTATTTAAATAAAATAATATTAGAATTCAATATTATATTTTTAAAATTATTTTTTTTTTTTTTAATTTTTTGGACAAAAATCAAATAAACGTAACGCACAGCTAGATACACACTGATAAATTTATACATTAATACATGCTTGTCATATACACATACATACATATATGTATACGCATACATTATTAAACCAATAAGCATTTGATAATTATGGTTTAAAATTAATATACAATTAAAATATTTACATATCATAAATAATGCATAAATGCCTACACACGATTCCAATGCATAGACACGCGCAAATATTCAATTTAGTCGGCTACAGTCGAAGCAAAAATGTTAGTAATAATAATTACTCTAGCATCTTGATCAGGCCAAACTTTGAAATTCCTAATTTTTTTTTAAGATGACACATCAAAAATTATGACTACATATATAATCGACATCTGAATCGCTTGAAATAAATTTTAACTCAATTGGAGTATGTTAGCAGAGGAACATTCACGTTTAAACAAAAAGGTAAATTGATCACTTGGTGCAACTAGACCACAACGTTTTATCTATTCATAAACATATTTTTATTTATTTGATCATGCATGATCATGCAAAAATAATGTGTGTGCTTCTTCAAGTTAAATTATCTAAGGAATTACCATATAAATAGATCTATGTATATTTAAAATAACTGCTTTAAAAGAAGAGGCTGAAGAGACACCCTACAGATAATGCAACTAGTCCATACATGCAGGAGTGCTCTAAAACTATTCCAAATGTATGAAAAAAAAATATACTTTGATATAAATATCATCATATATATATACTAAGAATATTTCTTCCACAAAAACAAAAATCAAACAAAAAACAAACAAAACAAACAAACAAAAAACAACTTCAAAAAACAAACAAAAAAACACTTTCCGTTCGTTTTAACATTGCGGTGTCCTAGGATTGGACCATATAACCCCAAAACTACTCCATGTCTCTACTCTAAGGAGTCCTCAAGAGGGTTACTTTTAAAACTACTCCATATATCTACTCCATGGAGTACTCGAGAGGATTAGTTTTAAAACTACTCCATGTCACTACCTAATGAAACACTAAAAATAACTTTACGTTCAAGATTTTAATTTTTCTTTATTAAATATAAAATAACAATAAAAACAAACAAATCTTAAAACAATCCACTTTATATAATATATTTATACTTTTGAAAATTGGCAGGCCATCTATATTAATGTCATCATTAATTTCTAACAAATGTGCCTGTTTCATTATTTTTTGTCTTATGCCGAATTGTACATATCGACCTGGATGCACAGGCACTATGTGCTATTTTTTTGACAAGAGTCAGTGGAGATAGAGGCACATCTCCGGGAGCTCTCTCATATTTTCTCTTGCTGTCCTACTGCTTAGCTGACATTGCCCTAATTCAGTAGCTAATTTTTTATTGCCGCATTCCATATGTACATATATCCTGATGCGCGGAAATGTCAGCCTCAGCAGATTCTATATTGGCGTATCCTGCTAAGCCACTTGCACATTCAATTGTGTTATTTTCATTTCTTTAACATAATTAAACATTTTTCTTTTTCATTTTTCGTTAATTGCTTTTTATGGCGTGCGCTATAATTAATTTTTTTACTAGATATTTTTGTAATATTTTGTAATATTTAATTTTATTATTTTTTAAACACAAATTTCACAAAATTCACTTTTTAACTTCATATCAAAGCATATTGATTTAAATAAAGAATTAATAATTGATGCCATTAGGGTTACCAACATATATTGTTCCATTAATTAAATCGGGCAGCAAATCTGTTGTTGAAAATTATCGAGTTATCGCAAAACTAAATATTATACCGAAACTTTTTGAAAAATTAATAGCCGATCATTTAAACTATCAAGCATCAAATTTAATATCTTCATTTCAACATGGTTTTCAAAAATCTTGCTCTACTACTACAAAACTGCTGCATCTAACAACAGTCATCAATCGCGGCTTTATTTAAAGGATGCAAACTGATGTTATATATACGGATTTCAGTAAAGCATTTGACAAAAAAAATCATTTACTTCTCGTACGGAAACTCCAGAAATTGGAGTACTACAAGGGAGTCACCTTGGGCCGCTGTTCTTTTCCCTTTTTATTACACAGAAAAAAATAAAAATGAGTTTCAATTAAAATATTTGTGGAATCAATTAAAAATTTAATTTAAATCGGACCTGTAAACAAAGTGATAGTATCAATTAAAAAAAATGTGAGATTTAATTGAAAATATCAGAAAAAGTATTTGAATCAATTAAAATTTTAATTGAAAATTATTTTAAAATCAATTAAAGGTTTAATTGAAAAAGAAACATGATTTTTTTCTGTTTAACGATTTGCCTAAAGTAATTAAATTCTCTAATATTTCAATGTATGCAGACAACGTAAAAATTTTCTTGGCCTATAACGAACCTTTTGATCATTTTTTTCTGGAAAACTACCAAGTGGAAATGGTTCAAAATTTTCTAGACCTAGGCATTTTATTCGACCCTAAACTCAGCTTCGTTCCACATAAAACAAAAACTTTATATACTTCACTTGTTCGACCGATACTTGAATACGGTTCAATAATATGCGACCCGATTTACATTACATTGCCTACGTGGACTCCATTTCAACCCATTTAATTTACCATCATATACTGCTAGACTTGCTCTTATTAAGCTTCCTACATTAAAAAGTCGTAGAACTATGCTGAATATATCATTTATCCTGAATGTTATTAATGATGATATATGCTCTGGTTTTCTATTAATGGTTTCTTCATTTTCAATGATGTAAAAAAGAAAAACTTACAAAAATAACTTAAGTCTTACTGTCAAACTACTGATGGTCTTTTGGTGAATCTATACTGGTAAGCCTTCTATGAATCTCTTTAATGGTCATACGTTGGAAGTAAACTTAAAAATACGGGATTTATAAAAGATGGCGTACCTTGTCTTTATGAAGGCTACATACATATTTGTCATTCTCACTTAGTTATTAAACATTATTAATCAACAAAGCTTTCTTTGCTTCGAAAATGTCAGGTTTTGTGCCAACAAAGCATCATATGCGGGAAGTTTTGCTCTACTTCTTTAATTTAAAAAAAAAGTGCCTCTGATACACACCGATTGCTCTCCTAAACTTATGATAAATGTGCTCCATTAATTTCAACATGCAAAAGATGTGGATTTTTAAACGTAACACAAAGATCGCCCTGGCCAGCCAAAATCGCCAAGAATTTGACGCAGTAAAACATTTGCAAGCAGCAGCATACATTTAAAAGAGAAGACGATTTTACTTGCCCGAAATGCTGCATAAACGCTATAAAAGGAATTTATTTCTGTGCCGAATCATTACTTGTAATGAAAAATGGATTCACTACGATAACCTAAAGTGAAGCCAATCCAAGCAGCCGAATCGATACCAAAGTCCAATATCTATATCGCTAAGGTGCTCTGTATTTATTGGAACCAAAACTGCGCTATCTATTATGAGTTTCTGAAATCTAGTCAGACTATTACAGGAAGCTTGTGCCGAATGCAACAGTTGCGTTTGCAATGAATTTGTGCGGCCAGACATGAAAGCCTAATATTTCATCATGTCAACGCTCGTTGCAAACTACTGTCAAAAACTATTTAGAAAGAAGTGGTTGGATGTTCATTCTTGGCCAGTTCTTGAGCAGTTCTTTTGGAGCGGAATGCAAATGCTGCTAGAAAGCTGAGAAAAGGTGGTAGCTAACAATGGCCAATACAGTGAATACAATTTATATTGTACAAATATTTCAAAATAATTTAATAACTGCCTAAATTTCATGGAAAATGTTAATTTGTTTGCAAAAATATATTATTTAGTTAGGGCCATTTTTTATAGCGCAAAATTGCCCCAAATATGTAAATGCATTTTTATCCTAAATTTTGTAATTTTTATAAAATATTTCTTAAAAGTAATAATGAAAACCCCAAAATTTTGCGTGATATTTTTGGGGTAATTTTTATATTTTTAGTATATTTTACAATATTAACGAATGAAATTTAGCCCCTAAATACAAAAACAAAATTCCTGTGGTTCTTTTTTCATTCTACGATACCCCAAAGAAAAAGTGCATTATAACCCCAATACAAATTAACAAAAGGCCCCAAAATTTGTAGTCGGTGTAATTTTGTGGAGTTATTTTTCGTTTTTTTTTTTACCATTTATCCTGGAACGATTATTCGAGAAAAAGTATTTATTTTTTTCGCGATGTCCCAAAAGTAATCCATTATAATTTTGCCACTTACTATCAAAAAATTAATAACTTATTTCTATTATTTTTTTTTTCTTATAATATTATCTACTACTTTAACTAGAAATTTATTCGAACAAAGCTATTTATATTTTTCTTTGAGTATTTAAAATGTTCTACATATACATTAAAATGCATATATACATATTAACACATACGAAACCTCTTATTTGCATATTAAAGTTTTGTGAGTCTGCACATATATGTATTAAGGTATGTATGTATGTATAAGTTCATATATTTACACTGGTATATAACTTTAGATAACTTTATTGCACCAATTGTATTTTGTATTTTCAAATAAATAGTGTTTAACCGCTAAAAATATCAACCAAAATAATAACAATAGCATTTGCAACAAAAGCAAAAAATCAATTTTAATTATAACAATTGTAATGAAAAATATACATATCTACTTTTTTAATTACACACATTTACATTTACATATGTACTTACATAAATATGTATTTATAAAAATATTTATACGAACACCATAAAAATGCATGTGTACATAAATGTATGTAAGTTTTAAAACATGTATTTTTGCATGAATTTACACTAATACCGAATAAATTATCAAATTTTAATATATTGAGATAAGTTGAAATTGTGCATATGGGCATTTCAACGGAGACAGAGAATAAAAATTTTAATAAACATATGTTTATTAACATATTCGATAGGGTTTAAGAACGCGGATTGTAATCTTTAAAAGACAACTAAATGAGAAACGCAAATTTAACTTCAAAGACATATGAATATTGCGTTAAGGATCGTGGAAACTAGGGATACCAAATGGGACTGGATTTTCAAATCCCGGGAATCGGGATTTTAGAAAAGTAAAAATGTAAATTCCGGGATTTTTCTTATATATAACTTATATCTATCTATATATCTATATCTATCTATATAAATAAGAATGAAATGCTGTCCGTTGCTAAGCGCATAACTTGACCGATTTCGCTATTTTTTTTAATGTGTGTGATAGTCTGAAAAAGGTTTATATGGGAAGAAAAATTGTAAAAGTTAAAGTTTAATTGACTATCTCCATTTTTACGTCCACTTTATTGGCATACCTGTTATACGTATTATTTGTTGTATGTTGGTCGTGAAGAAGTTTTGAATTAAGGCAATTTGCAATTTTTTAATGCACTATTGATTCTTCTTTTTCGTTATGATCATTATATCATATGAAAATAAGACATTTGTTTTTAGTTTTGTGTTGCTCGCGATCTGTCCAGCAGATACTGTTATTTTATTATTCTTCAAACTTATTTTGCAACGGGGGCAAATATCGTTTGACTTTTTATTGTCAGTTTGTAAATAGAGATAATCGGTTACATAGTGAAAAATTCAATTAAGTTGTGATTCTATTGTGAAACATCATTAAAATATTAAAGTGCTCCCAAATAAGTGAATATATGTGACAGTGGTTAGTTTTGCTGTATTGTGAATCCGTTGTAAGTTCATCGCAATCGTTTCAGAAAATTGAATAAATTTTATTGTTTTATCTCAAACAAATTTACAGGTCATACAATAATAACAAAGTGTATAGTAGCATTAAAATGCCCCCAATTAGACGTTCTAATATAGATTGCATAACACGCAATGCTACAAAACAAATTAATTTTCAAAATAATCGAACTGCAGAACACTGGAATTACCCGGTTTGCCACCACACAAAGTCGGTTCAGTTAGCATAATGTTGAGAAATATCAACCAATCACGTCTTTGTAATGGCACCCGGCTGGCAATAATTCTAAAGGAAAAGTACAGAGGAGAAAACATTTTAATATCACGCATTCCAAAGATTCCGACCGACATTCCATTTGAATTTCAACGCATGCAGTTTCCGGTGAGGCTTGCATTCGCATTGACAATAAACAAATCACATCATTAAGTGTTTGCGGCATTAACTTGGAAAATCCATGCTTTTCTTATAGTCAATTGTATGCCGCCTCTTTCCGTGCTGGAAAACCATCAGCTTTGTTTGTTTACGCGCCAGCTTTGAAATAAACGAAATGATGAAAGCGAATCAACCGAAAAAAGCATTTTTTTTTTTGTTTTGTTACTTGAACGTCGTTCTTGCAGTCGAAGTGTAAATAAAACAGCTTTCGAATCTGTATGATCTCAATTGAATATAAAACATTGTCAAAATCTTATAAAAAATAAAAATTCTTAAAATAATCCTCAATCAGAAATGACTTTTTTCCTTAATTTTTACTTTGTTTACACATTTATTTACAATAGCTTTTTAAAATTTATAAAATTTTCACAAACAAATTTATTTCAATTTAGACAAGACAACGTCTGTCGGGTCAGCTAGTTAAATATAAATATGTTTGAAAGCAAACATTTTCTATCCTCATAGCTATAATTTTTAAATTTACTAAAAGTTTATAAAGCTAATTTTGTATTTTATAAACAAAATTTTATAAACGATTAATAATTTAAAAACATAATAACATTCGTACATTGAAAATTAGATAGAGAAAAAAAAGTTCTTCTTGATAAATTTAGTTAGGCTCGAGTTCATTAAATTTAATTTCCATTAAATTATTTTTTACTGAAGTTAGGAATTACAACTTGAAAAATTTTATTATTAAAATTTTTTGATAATTTTTCTTGACTGGGGATCGAACCTATGAATAGAAATTAATAAAAAATGATAATTACAGCAAAAACTTCGAACTACCAGAACTAACACTGGTTAAAAGATTGATGTTTGTCTGTTAGCTGGCCGGCACCGCAGTGGTGCATGTGGTAGAACGCAAAGAATTCTGATGAGAGAAAGTGGGATTTCTCGAAACATATGTAAATTCAACAACCCAGGTACGATCCCCAGTCAAGAAAAATTATCAAAAATGTTTAATAATAAAATTTTTCAAGTTGTAATTCCTAACTTAAGTTAAAAATAATTTAATGAAAATTAAATTTAATGAACTCGAGCCTAACTAAATTTTGGATTTTTTTTTTTTTTCAAAAAATTTAAAGTTTCGAGAAAATAAAATAATTATTATTTCATAATTGAACTGTTAATTTTACTTCTTGATAATTTTTAGTTAGGCTTGAGTTCATTAAATTTAATTTTCATTAAATTATTTTGAGTAATTCCTAACTTCAGTAAAAATAATTTAATGAAAATTAAATTTAATGAACTCGAGCCTAACTAAATTTTGGATTTTTTTTTTTTTCAAAAAATTTAAAGTTTCGAGAAAATAAAATAATTATTATTTCATAATTGAACTGTTAATTTTACTTCTTGATAATTTTTAGTTAGGCTTGAGTTCATTAAATTTAATTTTCATTAAATTATTTTTACTGAAGTTAGGAATTACTCAAAATAATTTAATGAAAATTAAATTTAATGAACTCAAGCCTAACTAAAAATTATTAAGAAGTTTCGAGAAAATAATATCGCTTTCTTGATTTCTGGTTTCACCAATTCATCGCTTAATATGCAGTCACTTTTTGATATCTCTTTGAGCTTAAATGAACGTGCAGCATCGGCAGAGATTCATGTCACTGCGACATACGCCTTCACTGTTACTTTAACCGGATTTAAAATGACAACTATTTGTTTCAGTAAAATACAAAGTGCAGTCCAGTTTATTAATTCAAAATTAATTTGTATTCTTTCACCTTCATTTCTTCAACATACTCTTGTAAAATTTTAATTTTTGTTGGTGACTTTGCAATTTTGAAACGTTTGTGATCTTTTCAATTTGTGATTTAATGTGGAGTCTGTTTATTATCTCTTATTAAAAATCTTAAAAAAAACACATTGATTTACGATAAGTGAAGATGTTTTGTATTTGTGTATGCCAAAAAAAGCAGATAAAAACAATTATACTACACTGGATCCGTTACACAAAATCCGGGATTGGCATACCTAATGGAAACACCCATATTTGATATGGCTAGCGGGTGAATTAGCATAAAGTTGAATGTTGATGATGTCAATAATGACATTGATAATGCGAGAAATTGTTGCAAATGCTGTTTATTAATTCAAACGTATAGTTTATTTAATATTTAAATTTTGCAAAAAAAAAAGGTTTTAATTTAAATGATTGATTGATTTTTAAAAGATTTGTCCACATTAATAGTTTCATTCTTTTAAGCATAAAAATACTTGAATTTAGTAATTACATGAGTTTTCTAAAAAATATTTTATAACTTGTTTTTTGGAAAACTTTATTAGGCTTAATACAAATTATTTGTATATACGCAAGTCATGCTACTAAATTTTATAATGATCAGTTCATAATAAGGCTCCCATAAGCGCCCATTACTGCTCATATACGGATAGGGTATTATATGGTCAGCTTTACCGGCTATACTTATTTATTATTACTTGCTTATAAGTGCAGTTCAGGGGACTAATTCTTGCATTCGTATGCGAATAAATTTTAATTTAAACGTTCGAATTTTTTAACATTTTAGCAACCTTGTGAGTTTTCACTCGTAAGCATAGAAGCATTCGAAATAACGTGAGCCTATTATGTCTTTTGAATCTAGAAAAACACATACATATATTCATTAATATTAATTAATATGTATGTATGTATATATGTACTTATTTATACTTAGTCATTGTTTGTCAATCTTATTTATTTCCTTATGTCATTAATGTTTTTAATATCGTCAGAATCAGAAGACGACGAGTAAAAAAAAACATAACTGGATCCATTTTTAATTTAAAATAATTTCTTTAAAAAAATTTTCTCTTACTTGTACTTAAATTTACATTGTATTTACATTTTCTTTTATCTAATTCCGTGTTATAATACGTATTTATTTAAATTTTTTTACAACACTGAAGCAATTAGAAAATTAGAAAATTTTGCACTGTCGAAATAAATTTCGATTCGAAAACAATTTCGATCACGACTGCCAGAATTAGCCCATTGGTTTTTGTGTTACTCTTTAAAAAAAAAAACATGAAAATTAAATTTTATTAAGAATTATTGCTCTTTTCGTTTTCTGGTTTTCACAAATGAAACATAAAAATCCCAAATAATTTAATAATGTGCCATTGTTATTTTGTCCACCCGTTCATTTGTCATACAAGTGAAACATTTCCGTTTAATGTCGACAACTTAATTTTAGTGTTTCACACTTTGCACTTGTACATACAACAATATACCATCATTCAAATGCACACTCGTATATATAAGTTAGTACATAAATTCAAACAATACATATGTTTTCTATATATGTATGTATGTACTTATTACTCGTATATAAGTAAATAAATACAATTTATGTGTATTGTTTAACCATTTGGATTGTTATTATTATATATTTTTTTCTATTTCAACCGTTTTATTTTTTTTGGATTTTTCAGTTTTTGTTTGAAGAATGCTTGAAATTCATGTACTTGTATATTGTACACGTTACCACAAAACACATTATAAATAATAGAAATACCACAATAGCGACAGTGAATTTCTTTAATAGAACAAAGATAGTTAAGCTAAAACGACTTTAGAGTTTACTTCTTATTAAGCATTGCTCACATGTCGACCGAAATTTGTTATATTTAGCTGGCAAGCAATTTGCAATTGCGATCTGATGAACATCCCATTCCTCTTCATATATGACTTCAGATATTTATATAAACGAAAAAGCAGCGATGGATTGTAGTGTTTTATATTTTCGAAAAGATACAACAAACAACTAAAATGCATCCGAAACATTTTTCGAATAATCCGAAAACCCGGTTTCTAAAAGAGTATGTTTTTTGATTACTCTAATTGGTGTTTAAAAAATCACGTCGACATAATAGATAAATATATGAATCCCGGACTATTATCAAAGAAAACTTAAAGCGGAGTGATGCAATAGTTCTTGGCTAGTTAGCATTTGAAATTGTTACTAGAACAATTAATATGTTTTCTTTAAGAATTTGTTTAAATTTTTTCTTCAATTTTCTCTACAAATAAGTTATTAAGGAGTTTCTCCTACAACTCCTTAATTAATATTAATCATACGCCCGCATGTACGAACATTACATTACAAAATAAGCAATTTTTAGTTGTAAAAGAGAAATTAAAATATGTTTTCAAGGTTTTTGATAGCCCAACATTTAAAGTTAAAAAAAAAATTTAAAAAAAATGTTTTTTTCTTAGAAATATTTTCACTTTAAAATTTTAACTGTTTTTTAAATAAAAATCTTTTTAAAAATTTTTATATTTATAACGATTTATGGATGCAGTTCGTCATGTGCCCAAATAACGATAAAACTTTAGAGAAAAACTATTAAGAAATAAGAGTTGTAAAGTAGAAATGTATAACTTTTTTATTTATACTACTGATCATTTAAGACGTTATGTTTCTAATATATACTCCTTGAATTTGTTTATGAAATGCTTACTACAACAATTAATACATATGTTTTCTTTACGTATCCTTTAAAATGTTTTATTTAGTTTTGTCTAAAAAAAAGTTATTAAGGATTTTCTACTGCAACTCCTTAATTAATATTAATCATACGCCCTCAAGTATGAACATTTTAAAATTGGAAATTTTTAGTATTAAAAGAAAAATAAAAATATATTTTTAAGGCTGTTTCTGCAGAGAGTCTATATGCATTAAACATTAGTGTTTTTGATAGCATATTGGTCTTTATGCCGATATTATTCAAGAAGGTCTCTGTTTAGTGGAATTCTATTTTTTTTTTAAGAATTTTAATTATTGTGTAGCAGTGGATTACATTGTTAGAAAGGAAGTCAATGAATAAGGCGGTCGACTTGAAAATAACGTTGAATCATGAATAGATTATGGATGATAGTCATGATCATATTGCACTTCAAGTTACTTCTTCTTTAAAAACTTTCGCTTCACGCTGACTGATGATTCAAGGTACACATGATACTAATTTGCTTTTCTAGAATAAACAAACGTGTTATCATTGTAATCTTGGATGCGTCCACTTTCACTTCTGTGAAATTTGATCATCTGTTACTCATGCAAATGAAATGTCGTCGCCAGTTTTAAGGAATCAGTCGTCTCTTAAAAAACGTTGGATATTCGAGAGTGTAATTCCGAGCAAAATTGATATTGTAATATTTTCATGCTGTCCTAATTAAACGGTATAAAACTGAAACTTTCAGACAACGCAAATTAAACTGACTTTTTGATACTGTCATTAGTCAGATATTATTGTAAAGTGGTATCTGCAAAATATAAAGACATTGTTGTTTTTTACAATGCTAAACTGTATCACGGTCGATTTAATGGTCGGGAAACTATTAATGAAGCGAATATCATGCATTTAATCAAAATTTTACCGATCACATTAACTATTGCAATACATGGCCCTTCTGCTCAAGAAACTTTAGTTTATTAATCCCCAATGATACCTAATTAGCTAAAGGTGTATCATCTGATAGAGTATATCAAAAAATTTCCCGATAAGTATGTCTTTTAAAATCCTAAATTGAACAAAAGCATGGTTGAACCAAAACTGTACGGTGTATAATATGAGACTAAAACGACACTGTAACTTCAGCAGAAGCACTAGGTACCCCTATGTACTAATGTATGTCTATCACCTTGACGTTGTTACAATCCTTTAGAGATATGACGCCACCGGTGCCATGAGCTTGCACGGGATCAGTTAAAAGCCCGAAGATTTGAACCTTTCACCTTGCATATCCCCCAACTGATAATTGGTTGAGGTCCCTTCGGCGTACACATAGTGGCTGTGGTTGATACCCGTAGCATGAAGAATGGCAGTTGGTTATTTGTTTGAGCAACAAACTTCGCAACAAATTTGTATCTAGGTGATGTTGCTGAAATAACAGAACCACCAGGAAGTGTACGTGAATTATGGCTTTCATGGCAGGTAGATGGTGATCCGCCTTTTGATAGGGTTAGATAGCGGCCTGTGGCAACCGTAGTAAATTACTATCTCTGTCTTTGGAAGTAGTGGTCGGCCAGTGCAATGTTGCGGTTGCTGGTGTCATACTATTGATTAAGCTATGAATGACTGGGATTAGATAGCCCAAGCTCATAGGCAAGGTGCTCGTTACATTGATCGTTGCACTCATGTGCAAGAAATTGCAAATTTTATGTTCCTGGCAAGTTCCCTAACTAAACATGAAGGTACTGGCCCCCTAACTGATAATTGGTTAGGCATATTGTGACTGTGGTTGAAAATCAAAACGGGAAGAATAACAGTTGGATAAATAACAAATGTCTGTTCGAGTAAAAAACTTCGAGCAACCAAATTGCCTCTAGGAGCTGTTGTTGAAACATAACAGCCATTAAAAGGCTCTGTGCTCAGGAATTTTATTGGAATTTTGGCTTTCGTGGTGTGTATGCAGAAAATTCACCCTGGACAGGTTCATATAGCTGCTAATGGCAATTGCAGTAGTCTCTCATCCTTGGCAGTAGTGGTCGGTCAGTTATAGTCTAGTAATAGCCTTGGATCATGATAATTGACTAAACTATAGATGACAGGAATTATATAGGCCAAGCTCTTTAGTAAGGTGCTTTTACATTGACCGTTGCAGTCGTGCACAAAAAATTGCAAAATACTGTGTTCTTGCAGGATGTACAATGCGGTGGTGAGCCGAGTTCACTAGCGTTTGAGTGCGCCATTACGTAAAGCCGAATATGAATGTAGTAATGTTAAACTTTAACAAATCTGTCCAGTACTAGGAGATTTACTTATTATGTTTCTGGGACATCGATTCTTCAGCAGCCTTTCTGAATTATTCGCATGCTGGGTTGAAATTTATTGACAGCTCATTGGTTACCATTCAATGACTTTTGAAGAAGCTGTCAGAATGAAACTATTCTCTGTAGTACTTTCAGCAGCCTTTAATGTAATGATGAAATTTGTTTGGTTCCTTGCACAATTCAAACATTTATGATCGGTAAACCCCAATTTCGGGAGGACTTTTGTATAGGGGCCAGGTGAAATAATGGACCGATTTCCACCAGTTTCAATCCCATCCGTCCTTGGGCCGAAAAAATATCACTTACCAAATTTTATTAAAATATCTTCAAAATTGAGACCTGTACTCTGCGCACAAGCTTTACATGGACAGGCAGCCAGACAGACGGACGGACGGACATCGTTAAATCGACTCAGAAAGTGATTCTGATTGGCTGTTTTATACAATGAATTCCTAATAAAAAGTTTCTTTATAAAATAATTTGCGGAAGTTTAAGTCCTAATTTTTTAAATTACTTGAGTTTAACGCATCATCTACGCTTTTGCATACGCATCACCAAAAATATGCTATTTTGTAAATCACTGCGTCATTGCGTTTAGCGAATGCAGAAATATTACGTTGTAACAATACTATCAAATCATTGCGTGGTTAATGTTGCCATTGTAAATGTTGCTGCTGAAATTTTAAATAAAAATTTACATAAAGCTACACTTATTTTGCATTGGCAATGCTACAAATCTATCAATCTCTTCAATAATTTTGTTTGGTTATTTATCAAGAAAATATTTAAAATTGTAAAGAAAAAAGCTTTTACAGCAAATAACTATAAATACAGAGATACTAAGGGGTATAAAAAAATTATCGCATGGATATGTCTTTTACTTCGGATGATGAAGATTCTTCAAGCGTCCTAGACATACATATCTATTGTAAAAACCCAATTGCGCTCTACTATCAACATCATGAATTTAACGAATAATGAATAAGTAAAATAAGACTGTGGAATATAATTTAACGCAATGCTTAGAGAATTGTGGCGTTGCGTTTTACAAAATTTGGACCTTAATATAAAGCTACCAATAATATTTGATTATGTTTTTTAATGGAAAACTACAAAATCTTAAAAATAGTCAAATCGAGTAATTTCTATTAGGAATTAAGACCAATATCTAGAGATTTAAATGCGTGCATGTTACATTTAGCACCCCAAGTCCCAAATGCCTTTACAACTATGTAGGGCATTAAGAACTTATATAATTTATTATTGCATAAGTATGGCTACAAATTTATTAATGTATGTGTGTTAATGCTTTTTTGTACATGAGTATTTGTACATGTATTTGTGCATGTTTGTCATGGTAGCCACCGTTTTAATTTGTTAAAAAACATTTAAACATTATTAAACAATTGCACTTGATTCTACACTTCCGTTTCTGGTTTGTATTTTCATTATTTTTGTTCATTTTATTTTGTTGTTTCTTTTCTTTCTTTATTTTTTGTATTGTTATTTGAATAATTTATTGTAGAGGGTGAAGGAAGAACCAGACGACAAATGAACGCACTTCCTTTATTTTGTTTAATTTTTATTTTTTTATTTTTTAATTTTTCTTTTGTTAAGTGTAACTTATGGAAATTTTACACGTGCATATCTACTCGTACTATATATATATATGTATATACATACATACATTTTAGTTTTCTTCTAAGTACTTGCTATATTTATGATTTATGAGTTGCTCTTGGGTGAAAGGAAGTGCCACCCTCTATTGTTATGGTAAAAATGTTATGTTGCTAATGTTTAAGATTTTATTATTATACAATAGTATGAATCTAGAAACAAATACTGGTATAAATTTTGCTATAATTTTATGTTAAAATTTTAAGAAGGAGGTTTCGGTAGCGTTAATAAATAAATTGCGGTGTGTTTAATTCATATATTGTAACTCATACGTAATGGGAGACTTAAGTCTCCCACACTACTGGTTTAATTTGTATTCTCTGATCAGTTGCTTTCAGTTTCAGCTTTAATAACTGTAAATATTTCCTTAAACATTTTAAATCTTTACAATTGACTGCACATTATTTAAAACCACCCGAATCTGCCAAAAATAAATCAGAAACTGAAGTATGTGAAGGTATGTGTATTTGTAACAAATCAGCAACATGTTGCAAGTTTATGAAAAATACTTAAATTGGTGTTAATAAACAGACAACAGTTGTGACCAGTTACGCTTCTTCATTGAAGTTCCTTTTTTTCATTTCCTTCTTGTTATCCATACATACATACATATATTCTCTTTTTCTGTAGGCCTTATTTATTTGTGCTTACTTTTATATAAAACAATATTATGGTGAATATCTTTAGTTTAATGTCACATTTGTAACGTATTATTAAAGGTATACATATATATCTTTAGAGGACATAGTTTATTACTAGATATATTTACACACATTAATTCAACACAAAATAAGTTTATAGATAGAAGTGTATGGAAATTCTCGATCTCTCCAATCAGGTGGAATATTGAGTGCCCCGATAGACTAGATTAAAGTGAACAGCTGAACTATCAGTCTGAGGGATGCTAGATTTGCAGTCTTTTGTTATTAATTTAAAAAAATCTTCACATGACCACCAAAGGTTTGCTTAATAATGTCCGCCGGTATGTCTGACTGTACGTCTGTCTGAAATGTGACAATTTTGAACTTGGATACAATTTTCTGCACAAAAGTTTTAGTAGTTTCACATTCGAATATATTTTATTGAATATTTTGATATATTCAGTCAGTCAGCCAGCCAGCCAGACGGACGGACATCGTTAAATCGACTCAGAAAGTGATTCTGAGTCGATCGGTATACTTTAAGGTGGGTGTTGGACCAATATTTCTGAGCGTTATAAACATTAGCACAAATCCATTATACCCTCCCCACTATGGAGGAAGGATATAAAAATAAACGTGTTTTTATTTGAACAATTTTTGTTAACAATTTTTTTTTTTAAAGACAAGTAACATTCAGGCAATTAATCTGCGATACTTTCTATGGAAAGGGGATAGATTGAAGAAGTAAAGGTGGTGAAAGTAGAAGAAAGCTTTATATATTTGGGATTGAAAAGCATACAATCGCTTTAATAGTCACATTAAAGCATTTATGCGACAGGATTTTATTTGAACAATTATTCATATATTTAATGACTGGAGAAGGTCTTAAACAATGAACTTATTCAGTCGTTTAGTAATGTTAGTTATTAGGGTACCTAAAATTCGACTTTATTTAAATATTTTCTCATAACCTTTGATAAACAATTTAACATAGACATCAGTTTTATGAAGAAGGAAACACATTAAAAGTCAATATACATAAATTAGTTTAATTTTTTCATTCCTCCATTGCTCGTTTTTTTTTTTTTTGTTTGTTTTTGAAACACTAACATATTTAACTGAATTTCAATTGGTTTCCAAAAAAACCTTACCAATTGAGTGGAAGATAAATGTAAAGTTTTGCTACAAACAACAGCAGCAACATGAACAATGGTTGGACTTAGTAAACATAAAAAAAAAAAACTTTACCATTAAACATTTAACTGTTTAACGGCTGAAGTTGTTGAACAGCAAACAAGGGTAAAAACCAGTAACAAGTTATTTCTTTTTTTTTTCTTTTTTTTTTGGAATAAATAAGGCTATTTGACCTTTTTTATTTATTATATGAAAATTATACGTATTTAACAGTAAAACAAGGATACAGTTTTTGTTTGCTGTATGCTTAAAATTTAATCAAGCATAACCATATTAGACTTTCTCCATGTTTAAGTTTCAGCTAATAACACATGTGCTACCAAAAAATATTGAACGAAAGAAAATACTGAAATTATTAAAAAAAAAATAATATAAGTTGGAGTTTTGTGAAGAATATTTTTATGAGAGAATTTTTTTTCTCACTCACCCTTGATCTCCATAAATTTGCAGATGTTTACTTTTTTGTGTTTGCTTGAATTTGATTTCCACTGCATGATTTTATGACGCAGTGTCATAGAAGAGTTTTTCTTGAAAATCACAGACGCACACACTTTTATACTTGATTTTATAGATTCACACAAAGTTTTCTTTTTCAGATAGTTATACCCTACACTACAATAAGTGTGCAACAACTTGAACAGGAAACAGAAATACTAATGGAAATTTCTGAAATAGTTTAAATGGAAATTTCGTAACTGATATGAATTTGTTGGCTTATATGAAGAAATTATCGAAATTTCTTGACTGATATGAAAAAGGTTCGTAATAGTTCGTTTGTATGTATATAGTGTAACACTTAAGTCTATCTCTTCCTACAATTGATTTGACATACACCATTCAATATAATAGATATTGAAAATAAAACCAAACTTTATACATACATACATATACAATTTGCTGCAATTTACACATGTTGTCTTCATGGACTCATTCATGGTCAACTTTTATATATTTTTTTCTAATATTTCCTTACTTTTCTGCTTCGGTTGTTCGTGATATTGTTGACGCTTCTACTAACGTGTACAAATTTCAGTTCAGTGCGTTTCTATAAACAAGATGTTACCAATTCAATAGTAGTTTTATTAGAAAATAATTGAAAGTGTGTTAGAAAATAGCTGTAACACACTGAAATAATAATTTAATATTTTCACTACATATCTATGTATTTTGGCCGCTAACAAAATAGAACAAACATCAATCCTTGAGAAGCCAACATAGTCGGATTCAATAATTAATTTCAAATTGCGATGTTATAGTAAATATACTACGTGTAATCCTGCTGCAAAGTGATTTTCAGCTTGGAATGACTCTGCAAGCAAATCTTCTATTGATTTGTTTTTGTAAACATTTAATGAAGACGCATCTACAAGAATTGTTGGGTTAGGTACAATCGTAGATAACATGGACGTGGTTTTCATGTTGCGTGATGATAAGAATGGCTCCTGAAAATTTTCTCCAGAATTGTTCGTAACCCAATTTGAAATCTCCAATGTCAATATCTGTTCCATATACATACATATGTACACATCTCGGGCCACTCGCTGTTTAACAGAAGAGTTACTACTTATAAATTCCTCAGCGAACACTTTTTTTAATCCTCCTTTTGGGTTATTAAGATCTTCTTAATATCCGGGAACCCTTTAATATATGTGTAGATACTAGGGTATTCATTCGAATAATGATCTTTCGAATATTGGCACAAATGCTTACGAATAATTATTCGAAGAATTTAAAAATTATATTTTTTTACGCTGGCTAAACATTGGAAGAAATAAGATATAAATAATAGTAATTGTGACCTTAAGATTATAGAAAATATAGTTTTTTTAAAAGGATGAAAAGGTCTAACAATAATCTATTCGAAGAATTTTAAAATATCCATTTTCGAATAACGAATAATGCGATTAATTTTATAAAGAATAATCGAATAAAACGAATAAATATAATAAAAGGCTGATTATTTCGTTAATTTATCATTTTGTTTTAGAATGTTTCATAATTTTATACATAATTAAAACAAGTAAGAAAGTATAGTCGGTCAAGCCCGACCATATAATACCCTACACCTAGTATATGTAAATGAAAAACAGTTTTTCAGAAATGGGCGTTATGTGGGAGATATCACCTATTTTGGACCAAAATTCAGTGTCATGATTTCTGTGAATATAAATATTATGTGTGTTAAACTTTATCTCGATATAAATACTTTTAAAAGATTTATGGAAGGTCTTATATGGGAGTTTCGATTAATTATGGATCGACCATTACAAAATTAAGTGTCATTATTTCTGTATATAAGAAACTTATTTGTGTCGAATTTTATTTGATTACCAGCATTTTTAGGAAATTTATGCTCTTTAAAGTGATTTTCGGAAGTGGGCCTTATATGGAAGCTACGACTAATTATGGACCGATCATAATAAAATTGTACCGTATTATTTGTATACATATGAAATATATTTGTGTTAAATTTTATTTGGATATCAATATTTTTGAGTGAGTTATGCTCTTTAAAGTGATTTTCGGAAGTGTGTCTTATATGGGATCTACGACTAATTACGGACCGATCACAATAAAATTGTACCGTATTATTTGTATATATATGAAATATATTTGTGTTCAATATTATTTGGATACCAGTATTTTTAAGAGAGTTAAACTCTTTTAAGTGATTTTTGGAAGTGGGCCTACGACTAATTATGGACCGGTCTTCACGAAATTTGTAGATGTGCTTTGGCTTCATTTACTACTCATCTGTGGTAAATTTCGTTTGCATACTTGCATAATTCAAAAATTTAAGACCGGTAAACCCCAATTTCGGGAGGACATTTGTATGGGGACTAGGTGAAATAATTTACCGATTTCCACCAGTTGCAATCCCATCCATCCTTGGGCCGAAAAAATATCACGTACGTACCAAATTTTTAAATCGACTCAGAAAGTGATTCTGAGCCGATCGGTATACTTTAAGGTGGGTGTTGGACCAATATTTATGGGCGTTACAAACATCAGCACAAATCCAATATACCCTCCCCACTATTGTGGTGTAGGGTATAAATAGTAATAATTCAACACCATTCCGTTTCAATATTAGTTACAAAATAAGACATGTTTAATAAACAGATATTTGTGTATATAAATTAAATTATTATTATATATTATTTAATTTTTTTTCTTTTCTAACATTTTTGAATATTAGAGTCTAAAAATCCGTCTAGTGAAAAACTACAATAAGAAATATTATCAACAATTCTTAATATAAACGAAAGTTAAAACACTTTTTCAATCACTATGTACTGTTTCACACTTTTTAGTGTTAGCTCAATTTTGTTCAATTCTCTTTTGAACTTGCATTCATTCATTCACACACGTCAATTCAATTTTCACACTTTTTAGTGTTAGCTCAATTTTGTTCAATTCTCTTTTGAACTTGCATTCATTCATTCACACACGTCAATTCAATTTTCGTACTTTTTAATGCAAATCAACATGAATGAAAGAAAAAAAAATCAAAAGGAAATAAGATAATTAAAAGGTACCGTCAAGTTTGTACCCCTTTTATTCTCTTTTCCCTTCTCAACCAAAAATACTTGCCTTGACGAGTCAGAATTGAAGGGTGTGAAAGCGAACTATAAATGTGTGCTCTGATAGACAATTATTTAAATATATTCAAATATGTACTGAAATAAGTTATAATTCTAAAAAGATATATTTGATATTTAGAAAAAAAATAGTGAACAATTTTGGAAATTGTAGACTCCATGGTAAAATATTGAGAAAATGGAAATTATGTATTAATATGCCCCTTATTGATAGTTTAAAAGAAATATTGGAAGTGATTACAAACAAAAAACTACCCAGCTAGCTTTTGAGTCGAAAATTAATGTTTTGTCGGGAGAAAATGGTACCCTAGCCGCGACTCTTCTGAAAGAGTCTTTTTTGTCACTTTCTTAAAAACAATCATATTATGCGTGATTAAATTATGATTCCGCACATTCAGCAGATTTTGTTTTTGTTCTTCAAATTAGTCGCTTTCTAAACATTTAAAAGAGTCTTTTTTTATCGACAAACTGATTAATCAGTTTTTGGTCATCTAAGGCAATCTTAAAATACTCATTTTGCTGATATGTATTATCAGAAACAACCTTCCAATTGCTAGCTGGGTAATATCAAATAAAGTATGTAACACAATGAAACATATTATTACATATGTATATAATAATAACTAATAGAACAGGAAAAACATAATGGACCAACATGGTTTAAAATACACTGGTTATTAATTGGACCAGTGTCATTCTTATAACCTAACTTAAAATGGTGGTGAATGAGGCGTTGAATATGTTGAAGAAAGTGATATTGAGGATAACAATGATGATGGTAACGTTGAAACAGACAAAGACAATAATTATTAAAATTTATATAAGTGACGTTAATAAAGATGGCTTTAGACGATTACATTATGTACGACTTTTTATTTATTATTTAAAAATTTTAAATTATTCGATTAATTTTAAATGTGTGATAGAATTATTCGAACAAGTTAAAATCTCTTAGTCGAATATTCGTTTTATTTCAACAAGGAAAATCGAATAATTTGTATACCCTAGTGGGTAGTTAGTGGTAGCCTTCGTATTGTTTCTCCTTCAAAGAGAGTAAAATCAAAATCTCGAATGTATTCTTCGCATGAATCAGAAATTCTATGGTCCACATTATCAGTAAAACTGACTGTAGAGGCATATTAATCGAATTCTCTAGAAGAATGCTGTCTTTCTTCTCTTGCTGAATCACTTCCTCTATTATGTGAGTAATCACTGGAGCAGGAACTTCTGGATCGCATAAAGTAATCTCCTCTCCAGTCGGAATTTCTTAATTGGCTGACATTATTGGTGATTCGTCGTCTAATATTACTGGTTCCCGAATTGTTACTTTCTTCGGAGGACTCATTAATTTAAAAACTTTCCGGCGACTATGTATGTATAAGAACAATTTGAAGTGTTGTCAGTATAACTATCTAAAAACATTTAAATAAATAAGAAAATTCGATCATTTACATATACATATGTATGTATATAGAAATAAATATCACAAGAAATATGCATGTTAAAAATAATAAACGCCGACTTGATCAGCCGTCGGCAACGCTGGATTTTCATGATTCTTGGCTTAGCTAAATTGAGGTCTTCGGCCGATAGCTGCCGAATTGAGCACATAAACAAAAAGAATGCAAAAAATTTAAATTTAGGCTTAAATAAACGTGCAACATCGGCAGAGATTCATGTCACTGCGGCAAACGCCTTCACTGTTACTTAATTAATTTTTTTTCTTTCACCTTCATTTCTTCAAAATACTTTTGTAGAATTTTAATTTTATGATTTTGTGATTTTGTAAATAATTTTAAGTGAAGAGTGAATATGTTTTGTATTTGTGTATGCCAAAAAAGCAGATGAAAACAATTGTACTTCTCTGTATTTTTACACAAATACTAAGTTTTAGTATTTATTTAAAACATATCCAGGGATTTCGGGATTGGCATCCCTAATATCCAATAATAAGTTCTGTACATATGTATAATATATCAAATTAAAGATATTTCAGGAACTTAAATATTATCACGTTAAATTTAAATAAAACCAGCTTTTTTATTAATTTATTATTTTTTGAAATATTTATTTTTTTATATTAAATATTTTAATATGCGTAAATATAACATTTTCGTTAAGAAAAAAAAACTATATAGAAATATTATTTTTATTAAGATTTTTGGTAATTATTAAAGCTTAAGTCTTTTTTATAAAATATTTAAATTTTATTTCAATATTTCGCTACTCTTTGAGAAGCTTCTTCAGGATAAAAATTTTATAATTTTAAAACAAATCCCGGAATTTCGGTATTGGCATCTCTAATATCCAATAATAAGTTCTGTATATATGTCCAATATATCAAATTAAAGATATGTCAGGAACTTAAAATAAAATAAAATTATAATATTTTTATCCTGAAGAAGCTACTCAATGAGTAGAGAAATATTGAAATTTAAATATTTTATAAAAAAGACCTTAAGCTTTAATAATTACCAAAAATCTTAATAAAAATAATATTTCTATATAGTTTTTATAAACAATAATAAGAAATAGAAATATTATTTATTAAATTTGAAAAAGTTTCAAATATAAATATTTTTTTATAAATTTTTCTTTTATTTTGTGTATTCGAGTTAAAAATAAAAATCATATTTGAGATTAACAAATAAATAAGAAAGTAATTAATTGCTTAAGGACTATATCAAAGAAAAATAAGAAACATAAACTAAATTCACATATAATTTGTTAAAACTTTCTTTCACAAAAAAAAAAAAAATGTGGGTATGTGATTTTTAAAAAAATCAAATTTGTTGTATATAAAATATATAGTATGTATGTATGTATATATGTAAGTATATAAATATGTAAATATATTATAATAATAATATATAAGTATAATAAATATAATAATAATGAGGTGAAGCATAAAAAATTTGTGACTTAACTAAGTGAACGGAGCGCAGAAAAAAATATTTAAAAAAATATGTAAAATGTGCGTTATAAATAAAATAAGTAGTAATCATTTAAGAAAGAAATAAACATTTAAATTAAAAGTTAGTAAAAGTTAAATTATATAAATAATATTTTAATAATATTTTAAATATAAACCTATATAATATGTATTGTATATATAAATATTTATATAAGACGGCAGTTAGTAGAAATAGTTTAAATTCATTAGTTTCAAAAATTATTTGTTTCTAGTATTTTACATAAATTTCCTTATATGCGTAAAACAATATGAAATTATATATAGACAGGTTGTATACAAAAAATCAGGGATAAAACAAAATATTTATTTCCAATATTTTTATAATTTATTAAATTTATATGTAGAATATGGCATATAAAAAGCTTTTAAACCCTTATTTATTTATAAAGGTTTCATTTTCAAGCTACTTTCAATTTATTTATTATTTTGCGAAAAAAAATTTTAACTACAATATTTTGGTTAACAGACTTGTATGTTTGTTTCTAATTGTTATATAACTTTTATCTAATTCGACTTTCCATTATTATAATAATTAGCATTGCTTTCTTTAATTATATAAAATTAATAAACATAAAATTGTTTAAATTTTATTCAAATAAGTTTTAAGTGCTTTCCAGCTTTACGTAATTAATAATTTTTGAAAGTTTTTTTTTCTTTTTTTTTAGTTTATATAAATTTTATATAATTGTGCCTATATTAATGTGTTTTAGTGTCTAAACTACTGGCGTTTTTCACAATTTTCCATTTCTTAGAATAAATATCCCTTTCTTCGTCAGTTTCTTGCTTTCTGTTTTAGTAGTTTTTAATTTCTTTTAAAAGGGGGGTGGGTTTAGTAACTTTGTTCCATACTTTTTGTTTTTTTTGTTCTGCTGCATTTTTTTACTAATTCTGTCTAAAATTTCAGATTGAGAAAAATATCTCATTTGGACGTTTCGGGAGGAGCAGTAGCATTGCCAAATAATTCTTCATAGGAAGGAGCTGAAAATAAATTAAATACAGAAAAGTTAAATAACATGTACAACGTTTGTTTATATTAAGTGATTTTTTTAGGGCTTTCGAATTTGATTTAAAAACAAGTTAGTGTAATATTCGGCTGTGCCGAATCTTAAATGCCATCCACCTAAATATAATAAAAAACAAAAAAACTACACTGGTTATAGGACTAGAAAATCCTTATTTGTTATTTTTTAAATATTAAAATAAAATAACTCCTGAAGAAGATTTCCAAAGGAAATCGAAATATCGAGTAATTTATATATAAAAATAAAAAATCTTTTATAAAAAGCAAAAAGTGACCTCAAGCTTAAAAATTATTTATTAAAAATAGGTCTTTTTTATAAAATATTTAAATTTTTATTTCAATATTTCGATACTCTTCAGGATAAAATTTTTTATAATTTTTTATTTTTATTTGATCCTTTTAGTTGTAGGTACATTAATTCTAGTTTTTAGTTTATTTTTCGTGGTACCTACATATATGTGTTTTATTACAATTTTCTTTATCATTTCAGTCACAAGGTATTTTATATACAACATTTGCCATGTTCCATTTTCCTGTTTTATCTTTTGTTTTACTAAATAATTTATCTATATTTATCAGTATCGAAAATTTTTGATCTCCTTAATCGTTCTGATATATCCGAAATATAAGTTATTGATTTGTAAATTTTCGGTTCTATTGTGTTTCTTGTGTTGTTTCTATTTTTGTTTTTATATTGTCTTATTAATTTATAAATTAGCTGAACTGGGAAATTATTGTCTTCTAATATATTCCTTATTTTTTCATTGTTCTTATGAAATTCCTTGTCACTTATAGTTAATATTCTTTCAATTTAATTTTTAGCTGTATTAATAATAATATGTTTACTATGTTTAGAATAATAATTAATTATTCTTCCTAAAGCTGTTGGTTTCTGATACCAATCTATTACTATATTGTTTCCTCTTCTTATCAATAATGTATCTAAATATGAAAGTTCCGAAATATAATTCATTTTCTATTGTAAATTTAATATATGAAATAAAATCATTAAATGTCTTTAACATGTTATCTATCAATAGCATGTTCCAAAATAATACAAAATAAATCATCTATATATTTGGACATTACTCTTAGTTTTATACTTAATAACTTCTACATTACAATATCTGCAACAATTGGAGAAGCAGGAGATCCCATTGGAAGTCCTTCTTGTTGTATATACATATATCTTTTTAGTGTATTAAAAATATCTATTATCCTCTATGCAAAATTTCAGAATACTCAAAAATAGGCATTTCTCAATTTTTGTATATGGGTCAATTTCAAAAAAAAAAAAAAAAAAACGTACACAACGTGTTTTGTTTTGCTTATTTTTAAAGTTTTTTCAATTCGCCTGTAAGAGTGGCCAATTTATGTAGAAATTGATGAAGAATCCGGCGGTACTTTTAGGCTCTCAAAAAAATCATTATTTTTGGATTTTTTTTTAGGTTTTCTATGATTTCTATCTTGAGCGACACACACCAAATATGTATAAAAAATCGCTAAAAATGCAAAAATATTTGAAATTCAAGTTGACTACGATGTTCTTTTCTTTCTCAAGATTGACTTTTGCGAAAATCATCTTTTCGATTATAAACAAAAAATCACGATTTAACTTGATTTTTATTTTTTTTAAGTGACTAGTTATTTTAAAATTTTAAGATAAAAATATGTAAATTTTTGGTAAAAAAAAGACTTGATTTTAGAGGTTACTTGCAAAGTAATAAGCTTGTAACAATGTATTTTAAAAAAAAATGCAATTATAAGCGTTTGAGGGAAAAAATATAAGTGTGACGCTCAAGATATTTTGTGACGATCAAGAGATTTTGTTGCACGTAAACAAGAAATAATGCCAAATTTAAAGTTTAACGAGAAAAAGTTTATTCTTTTGTAAAAGGAAAATAAAAAAAACAAAAATTCTTCAAAAAAACAAAAATTTTCATACAAAACTAAATATGTACATATTGTTTGCTGTCTTTAACAAAAATTGAAAAAAAGGAAGTAATTGTTGAAGAAACTTAAACACATATGTAAATATTTGACACAAAACAGTAACTTAACTTAATTTAATTTATTAATTTTCATTAGAATTCTTATTCTGAATCTGTATAAACTTCATGAAATGACAAGCGGCTTTGTTTTTTTCATCCTCATTTATTTTTACCACTTTCGAATTAAGTTTGTGGCAAAAACAGAATCAGTCAGTAATAATAAAAATTAAACTCAAATATACCACGAGTATACCTTTCTTTATTCGTCATTACGCGCTTTATCGAGCTTTATTTTCTCTCGATTTCTCCGTGCTCTTTCAGCCGCCGTTAATTTTGTTGTTTTACTCTAGAAAATTAAAAAATAAAATCAAAATTAAGCATTTTAAGCTATGAAGCAATATATTTCAAAAGTGATCTCATGAAATATTGGCCTACTTTGGTTTTTTTTCGAAGGCAAGTTATTTATCAAAATCATAAATTATAAAAAAATGAGTTGAAACCATGTAAACAATGATTGTCAACTTCAATTTTTTACATTTAATATATTCATTTTTAAAAAAATTAACGTGACGATCAAGAAATTTTATCGCGCCCTTACCATAGTGTTCACAAAAACTACGCAAATGCACTTTTTTTAATATTTTTTTCACTTTTGTAATAATTTAAGTTTGTACTTTCCTTACGTTATTTACTTTATTTAAACTTGAAATTGAAAACTAGTAATATAACTTGATTTATAAAAAAGTGACGCTCAATGCAAATTGTGGGGACAACCTTTCTTTGCAACGCCAAATTCGCACTAATTAAATTTTGACGACTATAACAAATCAAAACACAAGAAAGAAACACAATAATTCGAATACTTTTATTAAATGTTGCATATTTACTTTTTTCTTGATTTTATTTTATTTTGTTTACTAAAAATTGTAACGGGGGGCACGTGCTTTTGTATGGAAGCAGTCAGAGGTGGAAACAAAACACCATTCAGAATAAACAAAAAAAAACAAACATACAAATTTGAGAATTACGTTTTTTTGCTACATATTCCTCGCTGATCACTCTCATATTTTTGTTTTTGTTTTATTACCTAAAATAGTAGTGTAAAGCGCGGGGACAAAAAAATTGCGTTTTTTTTTTAAATTGGCCCATATTGTTCTATAATATTTCATTTTTCTTCTATTATATTTATTGCTAAGTCAACGGGAATATTAGGAAATAGAGATACTACATCAAATGAAATCATTTTCTCATTATCCTGTATATGTTGGTTCTTTAGTCTATCTTTGAATTGTAGTGAGTCTTTGACATTATATTCTGAATTTTTAGTAATATTCTTTAAAATGTTCGTAATGTATTTACATAGTTCGAATGATGGAGAATTAACAAAAGAACAAATTGGTCTTAATGGAAATTCTTGTTTGTGAAATTTTGGTAGCCCATATAATCTTAGTGCAGTGGCGACATTTGTTTTAAGTTTAATTTTTTCAATATTTGTTATAATTACATATATAGTCCAAAAATTCATTTTTTATATTTTTATATTAATACTAGATGGCATTTGCGCGCTTTGCTACGCCACCAATTAAAATTAATTTTGAAGAAAGGCATTACACAAATATTTAATTTATTTTGAGTAATTTTATTGATTTTGTTCATTTTGAAAAAAAGTAGGCGGTCGAAAAAAGTATTCTTAGTCATGCCGGAGTCTTAGTTATATCCCGTCAAAGTTTTAGTAAGATCAGTCCAGCGGTCTGGCCTTCTTGGCAGGCGTTGTAATTAATTAAAAAAGTGGGCGTTAGAGTAGGCGTGTTCATACCTACTCAGAAACCTTCCCGGGCTCATGCACAACAACTTTGCCAAAGATAATCACATAATCAAATACATAGTTGACGATTCTATAAAGGACATACATACAAACATTTATATTTTGAGGCATAAAAGTGGGCGTGGCACATAACATTTTTGTTTTTAACTCGCCTTCAGAAAGATGTGTATAAAGCTAGTTTGAAGTAAATCTGTAAAAAGCTATGCAGAAGCTCATTAATCAATTTAAAAAAGTGGGCGTTAAAGTAGGCGTGGTCCTATCAACTTAGAAACCTTCCCGGGCTCATGCACAACAACTTTGCCGACGATAATAACATGATCAGATGCATAGTTTGCGAAAATAGAATAGTAAAAATTAATTTCAAAAAAGTACCAATATAAGTGTACTGAAATTTGGCCCTTTTTACACCTTTATATTTGAGTCATGAGTAGCATGTTCTAGGTCCTTTTTTGTGTGGATGGAGAAATATTTTATCGTTTTTTTATTTTTAAATTTAATAAATATTATCAAATGTCCGTTTTTACCACGTTTTTGTCCCTTTTTTGTCACCCGTGAAAAAATAATTTTCAAAAAAGTACCTATTAATTATCCGTAATACTTACTATTTGAAAATAATAGTTCATGGAATTTTTAGTGCGAAAATACATTTTGATAAAAAATACCAAAAAAGAATACAATTTTTAGGCCATAGGAATTCGAATTTCAAAAAAGTACCAAAAAGATTTCTAGTCTTTATTGATCTGAGCCAAATGCATTTAATATAGTATTTCTATGTTTATTTATGTAGGAGATATACATGTTAACGGAGCGTTCTACGGGGACTATCATATGGGCACTTGAATTTCGAATTTCAAAAAAGCTCTTTTTTTGATTAAAGGCGGAAGCATTCAAAATATTATTTCTAAGTTTATTTGTTTTGGAGATAAAGAGGTACTGGTTTTAGCTGTTTTTATCCCATTTGTCCCCCTTAACGACCGAATTTCCAAAAAATCCTTTCTTAGTGGATCTACATGTTGTAAAAGGAACCCATTACTTGAATTTCAAGTTTCTAGCTTTAGCGGTTTGGACTGTGCGATGATATATATAATTAATTTCTCTTTTAAGCAATTTACGTTAAATTTTGTTTAGTATAATTAACACATTATGTAATTATATGATATGAGCCATTTTTATTTGATTATTAACAAGAATTATTTTTCTTTTTTTTTTTTTGTTAGATTAAGAATCTACTTTAGTGAATTATTTATTGAATTTTTTGTAGTTTTATAAATTCGTCAAACTAAAATTTTAATTTTTATTAAGAAGCATATTTTAATTATTACCGAAACTAACTTAAATAATTATTTCACATGTGGTTATGGTTATGGGAATTGAAGCTATACGCGTGGTATTTTATATACCCACGTGCTTCCAGTAGAAGTCCATTATTTTACTAGAAAATTCTGGAATTAGCAAATAGCAAGAAAGATTTTTTTTATCTACACGTGGTAGATTATATACCAATGTGCCTTGAGATTTTTTAGATATAAGTAATGCTACATTTACACGATTAAAAGTTTCTTCAAAATTGCTCTTCAAAATGCTTCAAACTCGTGTTAACAGCAAAAATTCTTCAAAATTTATTTATTTAATAGTTATAATTAGTTATTAAATAAATTAATTTTAAAGAAATTTTGCTGTTTACACGAGTTTGAAGCATTTTGAAGAGAAATTTTGAAGAAAATTTCAATCGTGTAAATCTAGCTTAAGTGATTTCTGGAACTGACAATGGGGAAAAAAATTTTGTGTTGGCACAGGGAAGAAAATATAAAATACTAGAAACATCGATAGACGCTACTTTCAAAAAAAAGTTCCGTTTAACTTCACAACTTCAAATATTTTCGAAAGTATGTGTGTGATGGACAGACAACCAGAGAAATTTTCAACTCTTAAATAGTAGTAAATTAAAATAAAGAGTTTGGTGAGCAAACATGCTTGCATCCAATTCTGTGTGCGTAATTTAACCTTGAAATTTTTAATATAAGAAGGAATCCGCAAAAAAAACTGAATTAGGGCAGCGAATAAATAATGCACGCAAAATCGTAACAAAACTCACTACAATTCAAAGATAGACTGAAGAACCAACATATACAAGATGATGAGAAAATGATTTCATTTGATGTAGTATCTCTATTTCCGATTATTCCTGTTGACTTAGCAGTAAATATAATAGAAGAAAAATGGAATATTATAGAACAATATATAAAAATTGAGAGATGGCTATTTTTGAGTATTCTGAAATAATAATAATAAGGCCTTAAGTATAAAACCAAGAGTAATGACCAAATATGTAGATGATTTATTTTGTATTATTTCGGAACATGCTATTGATAACATGTTAAAGACATTTAATGATTTTATTTTATATATTAAATTTACAATAGCAAAGGAATTATATTTCGGAACGTTCATATTTAGATACATTATTGATAAGAAGAGGAAACAATATAGTAATAGATTGGTATCAGAAACCAACAGCTTTAGGAAGAATAATTAATTATTATTCTAAACATAGTAAACATATTATTATTAATACAGCTAAAAATTTAATTGAAAGAATATTAACTATAAGTGACAAGGAATGTCATAAGAACAATGAAAAAATAAGGAATATATTAGAAGACAATAATTTCCCAGTTCAGCTAATTTAAAAATTAATAAGACAATATAAAAACAAAAATAATAATACAGGAAACACAATAGAACCGAAAATTTACAAATCAATAACTTATATTTCGGATATATCAGAACGATTAAGGAGATCAAAAAATTTTGATACTGATAAATATAGAATGGCTTACAAGACATAACACATTAGATAAATTATTTAACAAAACAAAAGATAAAACAGGAAAATGGGTTGTATATAAAATGCCTTGTGACGGAAATGATAAAGAAAATTGTAATAAAATACATATAGGTACCACGAAAATAAACTAAAAACTAGAATTGCTGGACATAAATCAGACGAAAGATATAGAGACAATATTACTTTACGAAAAACTGCGTTATCTTCTCATTGTAGTAAATTAAATCACTATCCAAACTTTGAAAATGTATCGGTATTAAACACTGAAAATAACTACAAACAGCGTTATATGTTAGAGATGTTACAGATAATTAATGTACCTACAACTAAAAGGATCAACTACAAAGCAGATACTGAAAATGTAGCACTGATTTACAGACATTTAATACATAAAAAATAGCACAACTTACAAATATTGTATAATTAGTAATATTTTATAAATTGTTTTAATATTTTGTTACGTTAAAGTTTTCATATCCTTTTTTTCTATGACAAATAATTTTTTGAAATTTATAAAATTATAAAATTTTTATCCTGAAGAAGCTACTCAAAGAGTAGCGCAATATTGAAATAAAAATTTAAATATTTTATAAAAAAGACCTTAAGCTTTAATAATTACCAAAATCTTAATTAGTACTTAGTATTACAACATAATTTATTTCAAATGTCTTGACATTTTATCTAATTTTGATTATTTATAATTGATGTAATTACCGATTCTTATGGTGTTTTTTTTGCTGAAATAAAATGTTACACCTTTATTTACATTACATTTTTATATTGTGGGGTAACATTTTAAAGGTGTCGCATTTTTAATGGTCAGAATAGAACATAAAATCACAACAGTGTAACACTTTTTTTCATGTACAGCTGTTTTTTTTTTTTTTTTTTTTTTTTTTAAAGAAGCAGATAGCTCCCTGGTAAGATCGCTTGAAATAAGACAATGAATATCTCTTAAAAAGCCCAATGTCACCTTCCCGACTAATACGTAAATTCTTCTTAAACTATAAAAATTTTATATGTAAACATATATTACATATATAAGAAGTAGGAGATATTGTCCTATGAAATTTGACATATGTATATCAACTTCAGAGTATTCATTAATTACGTTCTCTACAAAGCCTTTCACTCGCGGTTGTGGATTTCTTTCCATAATCATATCAAATATTTCATCATGATCAGATGATGAAGATGAATGCAACAAGTCATCCAAAATTTTTTCAGCACATAAAAAAATAGTAATATTTTCCATTTTGTATATTTTTTTTGTTTCTTAACACAAATACACATTCATAAACAAAACAA
Organism: Bellardia bayeri; assembly: GCA_950370525.1. Taxonomy (NCBI): domain Eukaryota; kingdom Metazoa; phylum Arthropoda; class Insecta; order Diptera; family Calliphoridae; genus Bellardia; species Bellardia bayeri. The sequence goes on along the minus strand of OX493264.1, from coordinate 33,221,812 downwards.
ATGTCAGCTGTTTTATCGTGCCATTCTCCCCCTCTAAAAATACAGAGTGTGAAGGTGCAACATTTTTTTAAATTATAGTGTGACATTTATAGAAAAGAACACACTACACTTTAGCAGTGTTGACATTTTTTCAGAAAAGAACACTAAAAAATTAAAAAAGGTGCGAAATGGGAAAAACGGGTAACATTTTTGCCAGAAAAGAAAACGCCATTACAGAGTTTGTCTGATTTTTCATAACAATCTTAAGTGAACTTAACAATTTATAAAATTAAAAAAAAACATTTTTCCACATTCACCACAATTGAGAAACAGAATATAGAGAAGGATAAGAATTTATTAATTTTATTTACAAGAGATTTATGGGTGGCATCGTAGAAGTGGACCAAGTACGAACTAATAACTTCTAAATCCAGTATCCACTACTGGCTTATTTTGGTCGAATTTCATCTCAAGAGCTGTATGGTTGGTTGTTATACTCAAAAATAGACTTAATTTGGGAACTATTGCTAGTTATTGACTGACAGCTACAAAATGCATTAGCATAATTACCGTCTAATTGATATTAGTCCGATTTATGGATTAAAATTTCTGATCTGTATACAAGTTGGTTTAATGTCGATATTTATTAGAAATTTTTGTGGGTTAAATTGTTTTTCGGAAATGGTCGGAATGGCAGCTATGACAAATCATGGGCCAATCTTCTTAAATTTCGGAACAGAGAATTTTATGCATATGAGGATATTTCACGTCGAATTTCAACATAATAATGGTATATTTTAAATACATATTAGTATTAACGTGAATTTTAGAAGTGGACCTTATATGGGGGATATTATTTATAATATATTTTATTTTTTTTTATAAAGAGAAGAAACACTCAGGCTATTAATATGTCTATATAGTGCACTCGGGATATAGTGAACTAATTAATGCACATGCCTGTTCACTATATCTAGAAATTCACTATATTAAGTTTAAGAAAAATAAAAAAAAATGAATTCCATATCGACTCTTGAAGCCTTGGAGTCAGTCTGAACTTGCATTAAAACCACCCGCTTCGTTTAATAGTTCATGCAGTGTTTTGGCTTTTTACATAAGCATTTCACCGCTTACTGGTATGTGTTTAGATCGCTGCTTTAAAAACCAATTGAAAAGTCTTTTTTCAAGACGCGGATATTCTGCTTTTCGATATGTCTTTCTGTTAAGGGCACTTTTACTTAAGCATGGAACTGCGGCTTCCATTTGTTTTTTTTTATGCCACTTATTGTGGATTTTGTTACATCAAATCTCTTTGCAAGAACAGTAGCTCTACTCCATTTTCTAGTTCTTTTAGAATTTCTTGTATCACTTTAATGGAAAGAAAATTTATTTTTTTTTTGCGCACGCATTTTTTAATTAAGCAACGTGTCAAGATCGAATTTTAAACTGAAGTCAACTCATTAAAGGTGTATTAAAACAAGAAAATAATGCAAAACAATTAATATATACGAGAGAAATAGCTTTTTTGTTGTCAATCATTGTGCAAAAAACTGTGTTCACTTTATAGAGGTTTGTGGAGTTCACTATTTAGAGTAACTAATGTAAAAAATAGCCAGTTCATTATATCGGGTAGTTCATATTACAAAGTGTTCACTATACCCCGAGTGTACTGTGTATACTTGCGTTAGTTTCTTTGGAAAGGGGATAGTTGAAGAAGTAAAGGTGGTGAAAGAAGAAAGCTTTTTATATCACAACTCTGCAATTGCGCATTATGTTTTTAGTGCAGAATTGCAACGCCTCTGGTGGTGAGTAGGCGCATTAATGTTAAAGCTTGATTTTTATAGCCTTTATTTAATTATTTTACTTCGGTGGCGTTTGAATGCTATATCACCGAAGGAGGGCGCTGTGATAAATATTAGTTATGATGGATAGAAAGAAAACTAATAATTATCAGAAACTGATGTTGTTTGAGTGGCAGCGGCTGTGAATCGAACCCGGGCTACAAATACCAACTCATGCTTAATGATCAAATGCGCTAACCTATTAAGCTACATCACAATTTATTTACCTATAAGGTTTATTTATGTCGAATTTTAACCTGATAAGAATATTTATATTAGATTTATACGTATTTAAGTCAATTTTGGAAGTAGACTTTATATGGCGTCTATGGTCAAATATGGTCCGAACTAAACAAAATTTCGTTTTGCGATTTCTTTTTACATAAAACTTATTTTTGATATTCCAACTTTATAGGCATTTATGTATCATTTAGCCATATTTCGGGAAGATATTTGTATAGGACTATAGGAAATCATGAACCGATTCTTACTACCTCACAGTTTCTTCTTTTATCATAGAAATAACGTGTACAAAATTGCATGGTATAATCTGCAATATATTTAAAAAATTGCAACAAAAAAAAAAGATGGATAAAAATTATAAATTTTTTTTGGAGTTTTCTTCGCAGAACCATAAGTCTGGTTCTACTATACAGATTTTGCTGATTATCAATACCAAACTTTCCTTCAAAATTAAAAATATTTTTCTGGGTCTCAAATGGAGAGTTTCACACGGAATGACAAACGTAATATACCCTCATTCACCACTTGTGGTGGTGGAGGGTATAAAAAACATAAAATTTAAAGAAATTAAATCTTTATTTAAGTCTATATAATTCTATGTTTCAATGCGATCGGAGCAACGGTTTAGAAATGACAGATATATTTCCAAAAAATTTCAATTCTGCCCAATTGTGTGTACCTATACATTGTGCATGCAAGGGCAAGGTTTATTTAGCTTCTGAAGAGTAAATGTAAGCTTTTGGTATAAGTATTTGGTATCGCTGAAAATCTTAGGACTTGAGGATTGGTAAATGGAATAAATTGATTTTATAAATTTCTCGGCTGCCATTTACCTACCTTAAAACTAAAAAATATATATATGTAGCATGTTGCAACTATACAGTGCGTGCAAATCGACAACAAATACAACACAAAACTACTGTCAAAAATACTTGAAAAAGTATTACTTTTGACATAAGTAAATTATAAACAAAGTCAGTCAGCTGGGCTACTGCACTCACCTTGTATAGTTGCACCATGATATGTAGTATTCTAATTTTCTTTCAAAAAAAATATAAAATTTGAATTAATGTAAAAATTTAACCTAGAAAGGTATCATAACAAATTTTAATATTTAATATAGATCCAAATGTCCTTAAAGCAATGGCATTACAATTATTTGCCAGTTTTGCTTTGCAAACACCGAAAATTCCAATTCCAAAATTTGATTTTTTTTATAGAAGTGTCCACTGTGACTAAAAAAACTTTCTGTGTATTTAACTAACAGGGCTAAGGGGCTATACAAATAAAAAAGTTCCAACCTTTTTTCGATTTTAGAATTTTTTTTTGCCAAGTTTGTATAGGACTGGGGAGGGCTATGTTCGTTTAAATGAGTCAAATTTTATTTTTCGCCCACGTTGCCTCAATTCCCGGAAAGCTGGGGTCAAGCCTCAGAGAAATCTAAATTTTAAAATTTGGAAAAAGCTCAATAAATCGTTCCAACTCGCTCAGTTAGAAATTCTGACTATGGACTATAATAGCCACTCATCTTGTTTACAAATCCTGTTTAGTTCCTTAAAAATTCATAAAAAATCATTATGGGGAGTTAAATCTGCAGGCATTTTAACACAATTGAGTAACAATTTATTTTATTCTTTATAAAATTTTGAAGCTGCCTAACTAACTTAAAGCAGTTTAAGACAAAAAATAAAAACTTACGCAATTCATGGGCTCCTGGCTGTGGTCGCATTGACATGTATGTTGATGACGACACCGAGGCATAGTGTGATGACATTATTGAACTACGATTTAAGTTATTGATCGTTGGCGGTGGGGTTGGTGTACTACCCGGATCTGGAAGTGGCTGTTGCATCAGCGAGTATTGTGGCGAGTCTGATAGGGGATATGGTGGCATATTTGCAGCAGGCGGTGGATATGAATTGATCATCAGTGGACTGCTCGAATAAGGCATATATGGTACATTCGAATTACTGCGAAGACTAGCTCGGTTAGAGGGACTATTGAATTGTGACGATGAACCTGAAGTGTAAGAGAGTGCCGTACCTCCCACAGCTGGGCTTAAAGTGGCTGCCGATGAATCAGATGTGGTCGAATGCAAAGAACTCGATTCACTGCTGTACTGTGATGAATGTGAAGGAGAACCAATTGATGTATCGAGTGGTGGATACATAGTTATCGAATTGGAAGATTGTTCGAAGGGATTGCCAGCGCCGTTGGCAACTTCTGACGGCATGGGCGGGTGCGGTAAATTGGGTGATAGACGTACCGCTGCTTCAGTCTCCTTTGTGTACATTTTAAAAGGCATATTAAGAACAAGATTTTTAAAGAAACCCCTTAGAACTGCTTCAATACGTAACTCATAGGTTATGTTAATCACGCCAGAAAGTTCATCATCTGTCGGTTGGGCAATTTCTGGTATTAGCAGTTCATGGGCAAAGGAACGTTCACTTTTCTTGTGCACCGACCCTGTTTCCTTGTGGGCTATAGGAATAATTTCCATTTTTTGTACCCTCAACGGGACATGGCTGTAATACGAAATGTATTGTAAAACACAGAAACGTAATTTCTCTACGTTTGTGGTGCTATTATTGGTCACCGTAACACATATACGAAATGGCTCTCCTCTTACCGCAAAGTCTTCTGGCAGTAACGCCAGCATACTTATAGGGCGTGTACCAAATAGACTTATAGTTTTGGTAATTTGTTTCTCCAATGGGGTCGGATTTAGCCGATACATGGGCGGCAAAGGCATATTTTTCATTATTGTTACGGGTATAGAGTGGCGTTCATCAAATGACCAGGGCCTTTGTATGAGTACACGGAGTTTGTATTTAATTGAACCATGACTACCCTTAAAACTGGATGGCAGAAAACATTCCAAAGGCATTGAAAAATCAAAAGTATGTTCACCGGAACTTAATTCAATGCCACGCGGTTCGAATGCCGAAAGTGGTATTTCATTGTGGGCATAGATTTCTTTGCTTGAATAAAATAGGCTGCGTGTGGTTTCATTATTCGAATTTGAATTTTTACGTAGAATTTCCATCCATTTACATTTACCTTTGCCGGTAATTTGAACTTTAATCGCTGGAATAGAGTAAAGGTAATTGTTATAATTTGAATAAAAAATTGAAAGGAATATAATTTTAGATTAAATCGGTCATTATTTAGGCTAGCTTTTTATTTACTAATAACACGGTGCTACAGTGAAAATATACTTGGAACGTGACCTGGTAAAAGTTGTAGGTCTTATTGAGTAGATCATAGATCAATTTTTAAAAGTTCGGAAACACCCTCAAATTTCGGAGTTATTTCGAAAAAACTTTTTCGGGTAGGTTCGAGTTACGTGTTCATAAGTACTCGAACCTACCCGAAAATAGTTTTTTTCGGAATAACTCCGAAATTTAAGGGTATTCCGAACTTTTAAAAATTGATTTATGATCTACTCAATAAGGGGATTTACAATTTTAATATAATAATAATTGAAAATTTTCATTTTTATTATTTATACTTCAATTATTATTATATTATAATTTTAAAATTGTAAATCCCTGAAGAAGTTATCCATTGAGATAACGAAATATTGGATATAAATATATAGAACATTTGTATATAAATATTAAAAGTGACTTCGATTTGATATCTGTACTTTTTTTGTCGATTTTATATCTGGCAACCCTATTTACAATTTTAAACTTGTATTTTGAGGTTTCTTCTCTGAATTTTTAATTATTTATTTATTATTATTCAAAATGTATTATTTAATATCCAAATATAAGAGCATGATACTAAACTAACATATAATTCAGTGATGGAAAATGAAAAATTTAAATGGTACTGACCATCAACAAAAAGAGTATTTTTTCAACATTTTGGTACTTTTTAGGAAACATACATATTTTTATTCAAAAATAAAATTAAAAATCCATTTAAAAATAATTCAGAAATAAAATTAATTCAGTTTAATAAAAAAAAACTATTAAAACAACAAACTAAAAATTAATTCATTTTTATATAAAAATATATGTTTCAAAAATTTTTATTTGTTGTGGGTTAAGAAAATGAGCATGCCTGCATTTTGTTAGTGTTAATGCCATATCATTAATAGATCGTTCACCAATATGTTTGAAGTTTTCAAACTCATATGATACACAAAAAATCTCAAACAAGAAATGAGAATTACAAAAATGTACGAAACATAAGAAATTTAAAAAATTTATCAAAATAGTACCACAAACAACTTTAATTCCTTATGCATCTGTTTACTTTTGTAGATTAGCTTATCCCAGATCAAATAAATAACATGAATATCGAATTTGTGCCTTCCTTATGTTCTTGTTTTGAAGCCAATGTTGTCAATGATTATAAAAATAGTAACGCTTGATCAGCGTTGTCAGTTTAGGGGATTTATCCCCAAATTGAGGATTTTTTTTCGTGATTTGGGATAAACATTTCCTCTTGCGGATCCGGGGATTTGTTGCGGATGACATCAATTTTAGGGGATTTTATTTATAACTGGACTGGCAAGTCTAAAAATGTGTGTTATTATTTATAGTGGATGGTTTCTAATAAAGAAGAAGTATGCAAATATTTAAAAAAAAATATATTTTTTACTGTTTCAAATGGCTGCAAATACTAATTTTATTAAAAGAAATCATAATGTTTCTCGGCAAAAGGTTTGAAATATACATATACGAGTATATTTTTAAAGTGTAACGCTTGCGTTGAACGCGTATTTTCAATAATGAATACTACCAAAACAAAAATACGTACAAAATGCAATATGAATTATTGGAAGCATTTCTCAGAATAAACACATACTTTAAAAATAATTCAATTTGTTGTGAGAAATTTAATCCATTTGCAGAAATGCTAAAGCTTTTTAATACAAGCAATATGTACAACAACATTTCTGAGGCTGATGAATCAGAAGATTTTTATTCTGAAGTTTTGGAAATGCTAAACTCTGGTATAATTTTTTCTTTACAAGATTTATAATTACAAATCGAATTAGTTTGAATATTAATATATGTAGCTATCGATAAAAATGAATGTTATTAAATAAATATGTTATTTTTTAAATAAAATAAAAATTTTACAAAAAAAAAATTAAATAAAAATCAGTTTGAAGATTTTTGGGGATGACAAATCCAAAATTGGGGATAAGCTCTAAAAAAATACTGGCAGCACTGCGCTGGATTTCTAAACAGGGAACAAAGCAAAACAAACAAAGAATACTAAATATGATGTGGGGTACTGTGGTATTTTTGTTGTGAAAAAGTACTGAAAATAGTACAATAGTATTGAATTTTCCATCACTGATATGAATACTTAATTTAATTTATACACTGTACAAAAACTATATAAGTATGCTATACTTTTATTACACATTATATAAGTGTTTTTTATACATACACTAGCTAAAACCCGGTGTGCTTCGCTGCCCGTATCGTAATGAAATAAAAAGTTTAGAGTTAAATAAATATAATTATTAAGTTATTAAAATCTACAGTTTTCCTTTTAAATTAATTCTTATTATATTATCTTATTATGTGCTTCGCTGCCCGTATCGTAATGAATTAAAAAGTATTTATTTTTCCAATTTTCTATTTTTCTGACGCAATAAAATTCATTTTTGGCACAGAGTATTTTTGTATTTATGTATGTATTTACATCATCTAACGAATGCACAAACTCCACAATGCATACCACAAAGTATAACAATTATTAAAATACAATTTAGTTAGTTATTAAAATCACAAACATATAAACAAAATTTCAATTCAAATATGTCCCGGTTTACATTATGAAATTTTTGTCGCTGCGATTCTTGTCGTATCTTCTTTAAAATTGTATTTGCGTCTACATTGTGAGATTTTTGTTGCAGAGATTTTTTGTGGATGTATACATGTTTTTATATATTTTTTGACAATTCCTTTTCAAAACAAGTAAGAGTGCTATATTCGGCTGTGCCGAATCTTATGGCGTTTTCTTTTCTGGCAAAAATATTACATATATGTTACACTTTTTACCCATTTCCCATATAAAAAAGGAAAAAAGTGTAACATTTTGCCAGAAAAGAAAACGCCATTAAATACCCTCCACCTAAACGTAATAAGAGATAAAAAACTACACTGGTTATAGGACTAGAATATCCTTATTCTGTGTTTTCTATTCAGTCTTAGTGCAAATTTAATTATTATTTTATATATTGTTTGAAAGACAATTTTACGACCAACATAATTTATGTTAAATATTTTGAAATTTTGTCAAATTTTCACCATTTTTAATTGATTTAATTACCAATTCTTACCATAATTTACAGAGTTTGTCTGATGTTCATAATAATCTTGAGTGTAATTTAACAGAGTATAAAAAAGGGGAACAAATCGGTTTTAGTGACTTTGCTCAAAAAAAAAAAAAAAAAAAAACTTCATCAAATAGGGCTTTTAGAGGAAATAAAATTTTTTGGCGGTCATGCCTATTTTCGAGGGGGCGGGCCCGTAAAGTTGAAAATATATAGGCCTATATCTCGGGAACTAATGGGTGTATGATAATTTGTAATACATTAAATAAAAGGTAAATACCTTTCCAACGATATACATCATGATTATAAAATATGGACCGAATATGGGTTAAATCCAAAAAGAATATTTTTTGACCCGAATTTATTTGTTTTTTTTGGAAATTTTTATATGGCAGCTTTGACAAATTATGAGCCGATCTTCTTAAATTTTGGAACAGTGATTTTCATGCATATGAGGATATTTCACGTCGAATTTCAACATAATAACGGTATATTTGAGATATATATTAGTATTAGCGTGGATTTCGGAAGTGGACCTTATATGGGGGACATAGTCAAATATGAACCGATATTCTCAAAATCCTGCAGTTTGATTTAGGCATGTATGTAAATGATCCGTGTAAAATTTTGGATTAGTACCCTTATTTATAAGATATTTATGAGTATTAAAGTAATTTTCGGAAGAGGGCTTTATATGACGCATACGGTTAAAAATGGACCGAAATTCACAAAATTTTGTGGGATGATTTTTGTATATATGTAAATGATTTGTGTAAAGTTTTGAGTCAGTACCGATATTTATACAATATATATAGGGATAAATGTCTTTTTCAGATGAGGTCCTTGTATGGGAGCTATGACCAATTCTGGGCCGACCACCATAAAATTTAGTACAACAATTTATTTGCCTACAAAGATTCTTCATGTCTAGTTTTAGCCGTTTAACATTATTTATATCTGTTTTATACGTATTTAAGCGAATTTTGAAAGTGGACTTTATATGGGGGCTATGGTCAAACATGGACCGAACTAAAAAAAATTCGTTTTGCGATTTAGTTTTGCATAAAACTTATTTTTGCTGAATTTTGTCTTGATATTCCAATTTTATATGCATTTATGTATAATTGAGCAATATTTCGGGAAGATATGGGGGCTATGAGAAATCATGGACCGATTCATACTATTTTCCGCACACTTTCTTCTATTATCATAAAAACAACGTATACAAAATTTCATGGCATTATCTGCAATATATTTCAAAATATTGCAATAAAATGGACAAAAAATATCAAACTTTTATGTAGGTTGTCTCACATATCGGTCCATAACTCTGGTTGGCCTAAACCGATTTTGCTGATTTTAAATAGCAAACTTCTCGAAAGCATGTCTGACGGAATTGTTGAAGATTTGGATCTCGAAGATATCTGGGGACTTCAGAAAACTGATTTCAACAGACAGACAGACAGACAGACGGACATGGCTTAATCGACTCCGCTATCTATAAGGATCCAAAATATATATACTTTATAGGGTCGGAAAATTATATTGTGGAAATTATAAACGGAATGACAAATTTCTCCTTCTCATGAAGGTGAAGGGTATAATAAACAAAAAAATTTTAAATAAACACATGTATTTGATTGTAGCCAGCACATACATACATACATACATGTATGTATCATTCTGTATATTATTTGTGTCGAATTTTATTTGATTACCAATATTCTTAAGAAATTTATAATCGTTAAAGTGATTTTCGGAAGTGGGCCGGTTATGGGAGCTACGACTAATTATGGGCCGCTCACCATAAAATTCTACCATATTATAGGTATATATACGAAACATATTTGTGTTCCATATTATTAGGATACCAACATTTTTGAGTGAGTTATGCTTTTTAAAGTGATTTTCGGAAGTGGGTCTTATATGGGAGCTACGACTAATTATGGACCGATCACAATAAAATTGTACCGTATTATTTGAATATAAATCAAATATATTTGTTTTAAATATTATTTGGATACCAACATTGTTGAGAGAGTTATGGTCTTTAAAGAGATTTTCGGAAGTCGGCATTATATGGGAGCTACGACTGGACCGATCTGCACAAAATTTGTAGATGTGATTTTGCTTCATTTACCACTTATTTGTGATGAAATTTGTTTGTTTCCTTGCATAATTCAAACATTTATGAGCGGTAAACCCCAATTTCGGGAGGACTTTTGTATGGGGGCCAGGTGAAATAATAGACCGATTTCCACCAGTTTCAATACCATCTATCCTTGGGCCGAAAAAATATCAGTTACCAAATTTTATCAAAATATCTTTAAAATTGCGACCTGTACTCTGCGCACAAGCTTTACATGGACAGCCAGACGGACGGACATCATTAAATCGACTCAGAAAGTGATTCTGAGTCGATCGGTATATTTTAAAGTGGGTGTTGGACCAATATTTCTGGGCGTTACAAACATCAGCACAAATCCAATATACCCTCCCCACTATGGTGATGTAGGGTATAACAACGAATGAGGGAACAAAGCGTGTCTCACGAATACATGCATATGTGTACCCCTTTTAGTACGACTCATTGCTCTCGCCTACAAAGCAATAATCGCAGCGACAAAAATTTCATAATGTAAACCGGGACTATTCTAACTCAATTTGTTTTGTTTATTTTGTGTTGTCCACAAAATGCTTGTTGTATATAGTGCTTTGCTTTTTCACATTACAAATTTACTACCAGAAAATATTTTCTTTCTCTTTTTAATAGAACTGCCTTCTGAGCTGATTGTAGCGATTTTGAAACGCCAAAATTATCGCCTCTGTTATACTCTGTGGTATATACGCATTAGTGTGTTTCTATTTATAAACATTGTTGAAAACATGCTGTTTTATATTGCCTACTTTTAGGATGACAAATTGTTCAATGACCTTGAACAATTTCGAATAACGGGATTTTTACTCACATCGATTTTAATTCACAACGATTTTAATTTACAACGATTTTTGTTAACCACGATTTTTATTTATGCTCACCACCATTTTTATTCACGATATTTTCATTCACCCCTTTTTTAATTCACCGTGTCTCTTTTTTCTTTCCCTCTTTTTCTCTCCTCTCTTTTTTTCTTCCCATTCGTCGCTTCACTCCCGCCGACTTCATCGCTGCACCAATCTCTCTCCGTGCGTGTGTGTGTGTCCTGCTTGCTCGGCTGGCTAGTTTTTTTTTTGGTTGTATTTTTTATGCGAACTTTAAAAAAACATTGTCATCCCCATGGTGAAATAACTCTACAAGGTGATGGCAATATTACAACAATACAAAAGCAACAGAAACAACATGGTATTTTTGTTTTTGCTTTCATGTTTGTAATGTCAAAAACAACTGGTTATTGTTTACAAACATTTTTGCAGGAAAAATAAATACATACATACAATTTTTTTAATTTCAAGATGAAAATAAAAATAATTTATAAATTTGTTAATTTATGAAACATTTAATTTATGGACAATTGTTTTTTTCACTTTTTTGTATAACTTGATACGTTTGCTATTTTTTTAACACAACTTGAGCATACATATATACATATGTATACAAAGTTTGACATAACAAACATGACTAAAAAAAACAGCTGGTTGAAACGCCACCACCTTGTAGATACCAGGTGACAGCATTGCTACAACAATTACAACAAGGCAAGAACAACAAGCATTTTTTTTGTGTAATACTTTCGTTACTGTCAAAAACATCTGGCATAAAATAAAGAAAACAAATATACAAACATGGATAAAAACAGAAAACAATAGTGATTTTTTTTTGTTCCTTTTATTTTCTCAAAGTATTTTTCTTTAAGTTACGCATAATATTTATTTAAATATACAAGTAATAATTTTACAAAGTAAAACATGTAAAATTCTTTATTTTCAAAATTAATGTATGTATTGTATAACAACAACGCATTTTTCTGCAGCAAAAAAAAAATCACTTTAAAGAGGAATCTTAATATTTATCTTACAAAAAAAACTAAAATTTTTAGCAAAACAACTCAAAAAACAAACACACTATTTACTATAATATAGTTTTTTTAACACTTTTAAGCTATTTTACGCAGATAAAACGGCGACAAAAACTCAACTTTTCAAACACAAAATAATTTTGTAACGTTTTTATATAAACTTTATATAAACAACTTTTTGACATTTTCAATTTCACCATGAATAGAGCAAAAAATAATCAGCTGGCGCTATGCTGTCACCTGGTATAATTTCACCATGGGCTGCCCTCTATGTATTTTTGTTATAAATTTCTCCAAACTGTTTTATCAGCATTTCTTTCACAAGTGTAATTCGTACAAATAAATACTAACTATTTAATACAACACTGTACTACTGGATGCTATTGTGAATACATGAAATTAATATTCATCAAGCCGTCACTTTACACAAAAATAACAAAAAATACAGAAGCAGCAACATATTCTGTGAAAAAAATTATCACGGGAAAAATGTGTAAATTCTCTATATAAATACTAAGTTAAATAATGCTAAATATGTAAGTATAATTATTTTAGAAACATTTTTACAGATATTTAAAAAGTGTTAAAAATCAATAATAAAGAATACAAAATGGTGGAATTTACAGCATAGTGGGTAAGCAATGAATTTTATATGTGGGGTTAGAAAGATTTCTGTCTCCTAACGCAACATTTATTATTGGTATTTATTTTATTCACAATTCTTACATTTTGATCTGCATCAAAGAATATTATAAATAATAATTTTCATTTTAGTTAAAATAAATAGTAGCGGTATCAAAAAAATATATAAACACAAGAAAAAATCAATATGGATAGTGGCTTGATAAAAAAAGCTTTGTGCTTCCATGGCAAGCCCATGCAAAAGATTTGGGATGATGAGAGGGGTGCCGGAGATTTACAAAAAATAGGAGTGCCCGAAGATGGCAATTATAATATCTATATGGATAGACAAAAGTATTTCACATTTCAGGATAGGGCAAAACGTTTAAAATTGCATCAGTTTTTATCACGCAAGGCTTTGGATTTATATGACAAGGACTTAACCAAATCTACTATACAATCCATGCAATTAAAGGAGGATGTGGAGATGGGTAAGTAAAGTTTTAAAATTAAAAAAGATAAGTTTTACAACGCCGCGTCAACGCCTTTTTTGTACTCAAGATTTCTTTTGTTTTAAATACACATTTTAAAATTTATGATATTTCGGTTTTTTTCTGTTAAAATGGTAAAGTATCAAGATTTTATTTGTTAAAAATGTTTATTTTTTCTTCAATATTTTATGCCAAATATTTTATTTTAGCTCAAAAATTTGTGGCTGAAATACCATCATATGAACTCTTCATTGTTAAACATCAGGACAAAGTTAAACGTCATATTTTGGAATCTATAAAGCCGGGTGATATTATATATGTCTGTATATCACGTACAAAAATCGCTAACATAAAACTATCTATAACAAAATTAAACGTAACACCTCTTTGCACGGGAGAACCAAATTGTAAATTACTACAAGAATATAAATTAAAGGTGAGCAAGATATATTTTAGACCTACTTAAATTTAAGTCCTATTAAAATTAACCCGGTTACTGCAATTTTTAAAATTAGCGTTACCGTTGCCTTTTTTATGATAGTTTTTGTTAAATTCAGCGTAGTTTTGTAACTTTTTATAAAATAAGCTTTATAATATTATTTGTTTTTTTTTTTTTTATTTACATTTTTTTTAAAGTAATTTTTTAATGGCTATCATTTATAAAGATAATATTATTTAAAATTTTGATCGAAGTTCTCAAGGAATTCAGCCATTTTTCTTATATATTTGAACCTTAGTGTTAGTAAACAGTTTCTTAGTACTACATTGACTAATTTCGTATTGTTCTTACAGGCTCAAATTCCACCCCAACTAAGTGAGGAAATTGTTCTTCCATTAAAGTCCAATAAACCACGTGGTAATGATGTCGTTGAATATTTACGCTGTGAAATCGTAGAATTTTCCATAGATGCAGATCGTTTAACCTTAAGTCTTGTGCATACAACAACAAAAAATAAATTAATTAAATTAGGCTTGATACCTTATGAGGAAATGCCACAATTGTATCGGTAAGTTTATAATTATAGCAAAAATTCAAACTATACACTAATTTAAGAGAATTGTTTTGAAATCAAATGAAATCTTTAGTAAACTATCGGAAAGTACATTAGAAAGATATGAAGAATGTCTAAAAAGTGCTAAAGAATTTGAAAATCCAAATTATGATGTGCTATATACACTCAATGGTTTGGATGTCAATGATAATTTTTCATTGATGAACAATTTAAAATACAATTTTCCACCACAAGAATACGCCAAGGAACTGAGACAGGTGCAGGCGAGTAAATGGGCTTTCAGGTAAGTGTCAACGAAAGTTAGGCATAAGTAAAGATGTCCAACAATACGATGTCTCATTATTACAGATCTGTGGCTGAGGGTATAGAGTACTTTAAAGTGGGTCAGCATGTTGAAGCATTTCAATGTCTTAATAAAGCCTTAAATATAGATCCACGCAATGTGGAGGGTTTGGTAGCTCGGGGAGCTTTATATGCCAATAAGGGCTCTTTTCTAAAAGCCGTGGAGGATTTTGAAAAGGCTCTTAAGCTTAATGCTTATCACGTTAATGCACGCAAGTACATGGGTGAAACTTTGGTGGCTTTGGGACGCAGCTATGAAGAGGACAATCGTATACAAGAGGCTGCCAAAGCCTATAGAGACTGCTTGAATATAATACCAAATCATGAACAGGCACGTCTTTCTTTAGAAGCCATACAGCAACGTACTGGTGCCACCGTCGAGCCCATAACGCAATCTCAAATACTACCAGCCACCATTGAGAAAACTTTGCAACAACAAATTAATGGTAAATTACTCTGAATATAAATAATAATAAAATGTTTGCTTTTCTCTTTACTATTTTCAGGTTTTATACAAATCTTAGTAAGATATAATATTTAAATTTTTTTAGCTTTTTTAAAAACAAAACCTCATTGTCATTTTAGATTTTGAAAATCAAATTACATTAATAGAAACTTCTAGTAATGAAGAAGAATCTTCTGATGGCTCTTCCGACACGGAAACTGAAGGTTCTGGTATGTTTTTTTTTTTTAGTAAAATATAAAGTATTGTTTAATAATGAAAAAACTCATTTGTAGATGAACATGCTCTTAAAGATCAATCACTATCGCCGCTCAGCAAGAAAATGGCCATGCATAGAACTGCTTTGGAGACCGGACAAAAACCACAAGGACAATTTAATGAACCATTTATTCAAACTAATAGAACATCTATGAATGTACAGGTTATTCCAAATGAATTTAAGGTATGTATGTTTACTAACTCAAGTTTTCTATTATAATGCAAACATATTTTGCCACTACATTTAAGTTGGACGATGATGATACAGAATCTAGGGTGCAAAAATTATTGCAGAAGGCCATGAAACACAAAAAAGAAAAAAAGAAATCAAAAAAATCCAAGAAATCTAAAAAATCGAAAAAGGAGACCAAATCGCCCAAGAATCCCTTGTCTATATTGGAAAAAATTAACTTTCAAGACGCCTACAAGTAAGTAATATAAAGTTATAGCCCTTAAAATCACTACATTTTAAATTCTTGATCAGTATACTGGGCGGTGGCTTACATATTAAGAGTACTTTAAATGACGACCTTAAAATGTACGAGCAAACTTTACAAGAAATACGTAAGCGTCAAGAATTACTGCACCAGACAACCTCAACGGCAGCATCTACATCAGCTGCTGCCTATAATCGCAGAGAACAACGTCAAAGATCTGACACCCCACCACCACCACCTTTAAAGACAAACTTGCCAGCGTCCTCGACATATGTTTACAAATCAATTAATTTTGGTAAAAGTTCTTATACACCGGCCGCTCCTAAGCCGCCTGTAGTGGAACCACCAAAATTTTCATTTCAAATTAAAAAACCTGTTAAAGTAGATAAATTTGGTCTTATACGCTTGGCCACACCTGCTTTACAAAACAGTCCTACTCCCTCGCCACCGAGACCCAAACGGGATTCCCGGTCACCACGTCATCGACGACGCAGCCGTAGTCTTAGCCGCAGTGACAGTAGAAGTCGCGGTGGCAGTAGCAGAAGACGTCATTCCCGTTCACGTTCCCGTTCTCGCAATCGTGGATTCAGGCGAGGTAGTGGCAGCAGGCCCAGATACAGACGTCATCGTAGTTCATCTTCAAACTCTCATTCTCGTTCTCGATCAAATTCTCGTTATCGCGGTGGTAGACTTGGTTCGCGCGGCAAATCATCGGGTAGTCGGTCAAACCGTCGTTCACCCTCTCCATTTGTTCCACGTGGCACCCCTTCCCCAAACTCCCGTTATCGTCGTTCACGTTCACCACGTTTTCATAGACGTTCACCACCTCATCGCCGCAATATACCACGCAGTCCCTTTCGTAAATATGTTAAACCAAAATTTGGTAATCGCAGTTGGCAACGTCCCGATTTTAAACCACGCGTACCTGCTGCGGCTGCAGTAGCTGATGGTAAGTGGCTACACGATAAATTTGAGGATAAAAATGATGGACCCTCCATCGAGGAAATTGATGAGATTATTAGTAAAGCTCAAAAGGAACGCAAGCAAGATATAATTAATCGTGATAAGAATATACTTAAAAAGACTAACAATTTTTAAGAATTGTTGGAAGTGTACGTACATACATTATAATAAATACTATAATGAGGTTTTCTTAACATGTATGTATGTATATATCTATTAATATATTTTGTAGCTTTTAAAATTATATACATATAAAAATAACAATGTTTGTACTTTATTGATGGCATTTCAAATGTTAACAAATAAATTTACTAAACTTTAATTGAAATGAATATTTAATTGGCATGGGAAAAATAAGTCAGTCAAATAATTAATTCGCATTTGTTACTATTATGACAAGGATGTTCATATATGAAATTTAAAGTTTTACAATGTCAACATGATTAAAAAAGTTCGTTTTGGTAATAAGAAAAATTAATTTCGATTCACTGAAAACTTGAAACTTTTAAAAATAAAAAACAGGAATAGCAATTTTGAAAGAAAAACAGTTACGTATAGAATTGCAAGGAGTGCATATTAAAAATGTTTTATGCTGTTACAACAACAATGAGTTATTTAAAATATGTTTTTTTAGAAAGTTAATGAAATTTTAAGTGAACGAGACGAACACAAACGAATTGGTTTCAAATATAATTTCTATAAATCTTAAAAACTTGTTTATATTTCGTATAACAAAATTTGCAATGTTTATTTGAAAACTATACAGCTCTTTAAATACGTCGAAAACTCAAAAATAATGAATGGTAATTTTAGGTCAAAATCATCTGTCAGTTCTTCTGAAAAACATAAATTAATCGTGATATCAAATTAGAACTTTTTAATGTGCTTGTTTTATTATTTATGTCTTATTTTGTTTAATAAAAAATTGTTTAAATTTTAAACCAATAAATATTTATTAGTTTAATGGCCGAAATCTCGGTCATTAGTAAACCATTGGTAAACTAAAATACTAACTATTGTTTAACTATTACTTGGTATTCTAAGCATTGCGAATAAAGAATCATTAGTTAAGCCTTTAGCCATAAGAGATTTACTAATAAACTATGTTTTACTTGATTAAACTTTTTCAATTCATATTACATTTTTTACGATACAATTGACATCACTCCATAAACATTCACAATAAAACGTACATATTTTGTTGTTGTAGGAAAAAGAATAATAAGAGTGCCAGCGAGGGTGTGAAAGAGAACAATATTTTATTCTCAAACAAAAAAAACTGTAATCAAAACACAACAAAAACACACGGAAACTAAAGTCTAGCGAAAAATTTTTGTAAATACCATAGACAGTAGTGTAGTACATCTGGTGGTGGCAATATTGACATTAAAATTAAGTTTAAGCTCATTTTCCTTTTTATTTTGACAAAATCGCGTGTAAAGTTCAAGATTGAAAACGTTGTGTGTTCGTCTAACTATCCTCATAACAAACTAAACAAGTCATAAATTAGGTCTAAAAAATAACACGAACAGGTAAACAATAAATTGAAGCTAACTATTGGTTACCAAAAAAAACCTTAAGAAACAATGTACAAAAATCGTAATTCTAATACACATGTTCTTTTGTATACTATAGTAAATACCTACTATTGCTGACTGACGTGTTTGTTGCAAGTTTACATAAGCATTTTATTGTGCCGTCATCATGGGACTAAGCTAATAAAAACTAAATTTGTGCGTCTGAGAAACTACTGGGTTATTTTTCTTAATTAAAAAGTCTATAAAGTGCATCATCTCATCAATTTTTGTTGACACTATCGTAAGCTTCATATTCAAATTTACGATTTGAAACCTAGCGCTTTTTTCCAGTGTAATTCTTTTTCGTGTTTTTGTAAGTATTGTAAACAAATAAGTTGTATGGACTTTGAGCTTGATTTCTGGTGTACTCTACAATAAGTCGAAACGCAATTAAGACTTGTTTGTAAGTTTAATTTATAACAGTGTTATGAAAACTTTTCTTCAACTTTAATAGTATTTCAACAATTATTTTATTTACCTATATTTTGAAAAATAAAAAAATGTTTATAAAAAATATCTCAATGTGTGAAGTGAAAAAATGCTTATGAAAAGAATGCTTAATTTTTGTGAGAATTACTGCTCATGTTTTGAAACGTTTTCCGTTTCCTATTTTCTAATTCCATACTAAAATTAATCGTTTCAATGACAGAAGCAAGATATATATAATAGATTAATTTCGATATTATAATTGAAGTAATTAAAAATTACTGATTTTCATATAAAGAAAAAAATTATTAACCTCTGTGGAAGAACAGAGATGTTGTAACTGAGTTTTATTGTAAAAGTTGTTCAAAGTATCGATTAGGCAAATTTTTTTTGGTACTAAGCTTTAGATGATTTAGTTGAAAAATGCGTAGTTTTACTTTATTATTTTTATAAAGTCAATTTAGAAACATTTCATAGGTAAAATTTTCCGAATTTGTACTAAATAAATGTCATAGGATGTCAGCTCAAATCTTGACATTTTATCATTTGACAGACAGGCAATTTACTTCATTAACTCTAATTTGCTCACATTTTATTTTTTCAAACAATATTTCTTAATATTTATTACAGAATACTGCAAAGTCCAATAATTATCAAAAATAAGCAAATAGGAACAATTACGAATTTATAATTTTATAAGTTATCCTACAGTCTATGCAAATCAAGTATTTTTTACCTATCATATGTAAATTCAAAACGTAACTACTATACCTTGTATTATTATTTAGAATTATTTTGTTATAACAAAATCCAAATATAATCTCTATTGCTTTTATAGTCTCTTATCATTATAATAATGTTTTATTTTATTTTTTTTTTCAGTATACTTTTAAACATTGCCAAATTAACAACTTGTACCTATTATTCGCTGGTCGAGTTTTAATATATTTTACAAACACAATATGTTATCAAAAATATTTCGCGCTGTCATTTTGGGAGCCCCGGCTTCGGGCAAAGGCACTATATCCAAGCGTATTGTTGATAAATTTGGTTTTGCACACATTTCACCGGGTGATGTTTTGCGTCTGAACGTTATCAATAATACCGAATTGGGGAAAAAAGCCAAAGTTTTTATCGATCAGGGTAAACTAGTGCATGATGATCTAATCATTAAATGTGTTATGAGCTGTTTAAATGAAGTGGGTAATAAATCATGGATGTTGGATGGTTTCCCCCGAACTGTCGTGCAGGCTCGACGTTTATCCGAAGTAGAGAATTTGGATGCAGTCATTAATCTAGAGGTACCTCATGAAGTTATCATAGAAAGAGTGAAAGGTAGATGGATACATTTACCTTCGGGTCGTGTTTACAATATTGGTTTTAATGAACCTAAAGTTCCTGGCAAAGACGATGAAACGGGTGAAGATTTAGTGCAGCGTGACGATGACAAACCAGAAATTGTTGCTCAACGTTTAAAGATTTATGAAGAGATGATGAAACCAGTTGTGGACTATTATGCAAAACATGATTTGGTGACAAATTTTAATGGAAAGACAACTGCAGAAATATGGCCAAAGGTAGAAGAATTCTTAAATGAAAAAACCAAAGCATTAAAAGCTAGTCGAGTTTAATTGTTTTAAACAAATTTAAATATAAAAACATAAAATGTTTTAAAATTTAAAGCTCAAATGCAAGTTCTGAATTATATGATAATAACTAACATTTGATAGTTTGCTTTTTTATTTATGTTGCAAATATGTAGTAATAAAAGTCTATTTTGTTTTGTGATTTAAACAAGTATGAAATATGGACAAACTAAATATGTAATGATTAGTTTATTTTTAAGTGAGTGCTTGTGTCTTCCCTTCATATGCATAGAGTAAATATAAACATTGATAAGGTTTCCTTTGTTATTTTAACTGAAAGTGAAATAGTTTTTTTTGTAGTAATTTACAATTAAATAACAATAGTGTTGGCACCAAAATAAATGTCCACATTATAGTTTCAAATTTCATTTCATTTGACGGGTGTTAGGTAAGTAATCAAATCAATTTCATATTTCAGAGCATAAGTGCATTCATATTATATTATGTATGTTACATATTATTTTGCGTTTCTTCATTATCTTTTCAAGAACGTAGCGTGAAAATGTATTGTGAATGACAAGAAAAACACTCCTCTCGTGTTGCATCAAAAATAGCTCAATAGCATTGAGAACAGAGATGCCAATAGCACAGTTTTGAATGGTGACAATATTGAGATTTCTAGCAAATAATATTTAATTTTTGGAAGAATATTTTATCATTCTCTTTATATACAAAAGTATATATGTATGTATGTATATTTCGGATCTTGTATTTTCAACAATTGATATTTTCTAGTAATACCTATAAAATAAACCAAATTAGGTAATTTTCGTACAAAGTGCACAATATACATTTAGATTATTTAATGCCTAACATACAGTTACGTGCAACTAATTAAAGACAGTAGCATTCAATATTTAAATTATTATGCTAAAGATAATATTTATTTAATAAACCGCTAAAATTTAACACTTTTTTATTTTTTCTTTGTGGTTTTTTTATAATTTGTAAAGTAAATTATTCTTAGTGCACGATTAAGGACCGTGATTTATTAACATTTTCAAATTCAGGTAATTTTTAAATCTTAAGACTAAATTAATTATGATTACAGAGTGTTTTTCAGTATATAAAAAGGTGTTAATACTTGCTTAACATGGGTAAAAGAAAACTCCGTGAAGTCAGTACTCAAAAGATTATTGTAAAAATGCATCAGTATGGAAACACTTATCGGTAAATCGCAATAGCCTTGAATGTTTCAAAAACGAGGGTTTTCAAGCAGCAAATGAGTTTCGAATTGCAGTCTTTAGCAAAAATGAAGTATAATCATCTGTAGATACAGTGAAACGTCGATTGCGAGAAGTTGGACTGTTTGGAAGAATTTCACAAAAGAAGCCATTATTGTCTGAACGTAACTGAAAGAAGAGACTCGAAACTAATAAGGTCTCTCTAAATGGAAAAATATGTTCGCCGGTTGAAAGAATTTTATCCAAAGTACACTCGCGCCACTTTGAAGCATGAAGGAGGATATATATTGCTTTCGGGTGCTATGTCGTCCTGTGGTGTTGGGCCGCTGTACAAAATCGAGGGAAATATTGATAATTTTCAGTATGCAAGAATTCTAAGCTATACAATGCTGCCGTATGCTGATGAGCAAATGCCAGAAACATGGATATTTTTACAAGATAACAATCTCAAGCATACAGCACATCACGTCAAGCAATGTTTTTTAACAATTCGGTTACTGTTCTTGACTGGCCTTCATTCAGTCATTAAGAACATTAAAATAAGCAATTTTAATGATCTCTTTGCCAAAACAAAGAAAGCTTGGGAAGCCATTCCAAGTAGTGTATGTAAAAATTTGGTGACCTCAATACCTCGCAAATGTCAAGCTTGATAACAATGGATTTGCAACAAAATATTAATTTATTTTTAAATAAATATTTTTTTGTAAAATTTGTGTTATTCCATTAATTATATATATAATTATTATTTATATATATGCACGACTGATATCAATATTAAAATCTTTGAGTCATTAATATATGACTCACAGATTCATAAATAATAATTAATTTGGCACAATATGCAGTTATTTTGTAGGAGTAAGAGTTAAATTGACTTTCGTATTATTTGCTTCAAGCTCAAATGTTAGTATCGTGTCCTTAATTAGTTGCACATAGCTGTAACAAAACTTTTCTTTCCACTTAATTTTTTAAAAATCTAAATTTAATTTTTTTAAATCAGACAATGTCAGTCACGTATTATTTTATGTTTATGTAATACTAGCTGAACCCGGTGTGCTTCGCTACCCCCTTTGAGGTAAATCCTTTAATAAACGTTGTAAAAAAGAAGGAGCAGAAGTATACATGGTCGAAAAATATTATCATGTAATAAATTTAAGATTGGTTAACAGGTTCAGCCTCCAATATATCGCAATCAAAGGGGCGTGCTCCACCCACTTTTTATTTGGTACGTATTTCTATTCATGCCAATACCATATATAGCAAATACTGCTGCTTTTTGTCAAAAAAAATGCCCAAGATATGACTATTTTAAACTTTGGGTTATTTGGGCAATGTCACGCCCCTTTGTTTACTCACAACTATATAGCAAATATCATCGACGTAGGTCAAAAAAATGCCCAAAATATAGCGATTTAATTTTTTGGTTATATGGTCAGTTCTACGTCCCTTTGTCCACTCACAACTTTATATAGTCAAGAATTTATTATTTTGTAAGAATATTCTATTGTGAAAATTTAATGACGATCGACCCAGTAGTTAAGACTTATTACGATTTTTAATTTTCCCAAAAAAGGTCCCACTCTCTTTTCTAAGATGTGTATACAAATTGTTTGAAGTAAATCTGTAAAAACCCATGCAGAAGAAATTAATCAATTTAAAAAAGTGGGCGTTAGAGTAGGCGTGATCGTACCAACTGAGAAACATTCCCGGACCCCTACACAACAACTTTGCCGAAGATCATCACATGATCAAATGCATAGTTTACGATTCTATAAGACATGTACACAAAAACATTAATTTTTGGAGATGGGGCGTGAAAGTGGGCATGGCACATGAAATTTTTATTTTTACCTTGCCTTCAGTAAGATGTGGGTACAATTTGTATGAAGTAAATCTATAAAAACTCATGCAGAAGCAATTAATCAATTAAAAAAGTGGGCGTTCGGTCTCATGCACAACTTTGCCGAAGATTATCACATGATCAATGCATAGTTTAGAAGTCTATAAAGGACATACATACAAACATTAATTTATATACCTATATGTATATATATAGATTATTCCCAATTTTATTACAACTTTAAAGCAAATAATAATTATATCACCAAACCGCAAATGTATGATTTTAAAAAACTACCACACTTTTAATTGAACATTTTAAATTAAAGCTTTTATTTAAACATAATTAAGGAACAAAGTTTGTAAGAATTAAAACTTTATTCAATATTGAAAATAGTATTTTAAATTTTATCTCTTAATCATTCCCGGTACTACTCCTTAGGCTTAATTAACTAATACTTCAAACGTATACAATTCATTTCTTTGATATTTTATTATTTATAAAATTAATTCCTTATGCAATAATTCAAGTTTTCAAATCCTCTGCTTCTGATATGATATCAAGAAAATGTTAAAACTTTCATGATATTTCAATATTCCCCTGTTGGAAAACATCTTGTTAAATAGCTCTTTATAAACAGCATTTGAAGAATAAAATGGAAAATGCTAATTACTTAAAAATTAAAAAAAATATGTAGGTACCTAGTAGTTTAGGATTTATAATCTATACATCATATGCTATTTTAGTAACTCGCGCTTTTAGTTTTAGAAAATAATCAAATAATCAAACCATAATAAAAATAAATCTGATGACAAGCTCAACTACATATGTAATTATTAATTAAATAAAATATAAAAACTCTTTGATTATCGAATATGTATATGAAATTTTAGGGAAATTGAAGACTTAACTGTATATTTTCAGAAATTTTGTTTAATTTTTACAATAACAGACGAAACAAATCTGGTCATACCAAAAGTAAACAGATTACTTTAAAATTCTCATTAAAATATTATTGGCAACCCTTAACATTAACTCTCCCACAAAAACATTTACAAAAAAAACTAAACACTAAAAAAAGGCAAATTAAAAAAAGTAACAAAAAACATGTACTTTAAAGATTGGCATGGTTAAAATGAAGGAATTTGTTGTTCTTGTGTAAATATGATGAATGAAAAATAAATGAAAACAACAAAACACAGGCACGAACGCACACAATCAAACTTACAAACATGAAAAATAAAAATCAACAAAATCAAGGAACGGTTTTTTTTTCACTTAACAGAGAACAAGATGAAACTTCTTTCTTTGTTTTGCAAAATGTCATTAAAACTGAAGTAAAAATAATGTAAAAAAAAACGAAAGAAAAAATAAACAACTGACCGCAAAATCGAAATTAGCTCATGAAATGGTAGAATTGATGATTACAAGATGATGATTCAATAGCAAAATGAAAAACTTAAAATTATACCTATGTAGTTTGTAAAATCAAAACCAAAATCTTACTTACCACGAATTTTTGTACGTTTGGTTAAATTAAACCAAATCTCACCCTTTATTGTTTGCCCGGCTATATACAATTTATTGGGATTATCTAAAGTAATACGCAAACGTTCGTTTTCCATATTCTTGCTGTTGTGTTGTTGTTCCAGTTCTTTATTTGCATTTAAAAGAAAATTATATATTTTTTAAATATTCACGTTTTACTAGTTTAAAATCAACAATTCTTTATGCCTTAATATCACTTAACAATCATACAAACAAGTGCCTACGTTTCCCCTTCACCTTAGCAAGAAAAATTGCTCTAGATTTTTGACTTTTCACTTATATTATCCAAAAATAAATTAGATTTTTCTTCTTTTTTCATACAATGACCACAATAAATAGAATTCAAGTTGCTGACTGTGTTGTAGATTGATATTTTAAAGTGGTCATTGTGTTTTATTATTTCTTTACGATGATTTTTACATTATTAATTAATTTATTTCACAAGTTTCTTTTTTGTTGATCAAGGAATAATTTATATACTGTTTATTAATTTATTACAACAATTTCTTGCCACTAAAATACCTAGCATTAGTTTTGTCACTGTTTTTGTATGAGTTTTTCTTTGCAAATGAATATACAATCATTCACAGTAGTAGTCTAGTTTTTTTATTAAACAACAATGCCAGAGAGTGAGCGAATAAAAGAGCGAGAAATATAATGCAAGAAAATTACAGCCAAATGTCAAACTATTAACGAAATGTGATGCCAGACGTTTTTCTTTTGTAATAGCTGTTAAATTGTTTACAAACAAAAAGTGTAGCAATACCAAAAAAATAAAATGTTTAGGCCCCTTTCAGATTAGGCAATTTTATTTGCACAAGTATAATTTTCATTTTTATTTATTTTCTTTTGAACTTGCTTTTGTGTACACATTCAGTAACTTGGTTGCGCAAGTTTAATTTTCTTATGCTCGAATTTTCTTAATTTTTTGACGTTTTCTTTCATTTCTGTTTTCATTTTTATGGATTTTTTAAGGCGCGCACTTCTTGCATATATTGCGTCCGTAAATTCTTCCATTTGCGTTTAATTTCTTCTAAGGTTATAGTGTTGCCTGGCTTTTGCATTTCAATTAAAATTTCATTAAATGTTTCCGCCTTTTTATTGCGGTCTAAATATGAAAATGAACGAACATTAAAAATGCATTCATTTTGTTCAACTAAATTGATTAGTTGTTCCGTTTCATTGTGCTTCCATTTTCGCATGATTTTTTTAATTTAATATAAAATTTATTCACAAATAATTATAAATTTTTTTTTACCACAAAATTTGACAATTTAATAAAAATTTATTCACAAATAAATATAAAATTTTCTCAACACAAATATTGACAACACCGCAGAGTATACTTTGTGACAACACACCGAAGAAGAAATAAAAGATAATGTCAAAAACAAATAAATATCCTAAGACAAGAAGGACAGCAGCAACAGAATTCCCAAGTACAAACAAGCGTGTACTCAAGCCTCGGCAATTATTTTCCCTTCAAACCGACCTTTCCTCTCATACCAACAAACATTAGATTTGCGCAAATAAAATTGCCTAATATGAAAGCGGCCTTAGACTGAACCAAAATTATATTAGTTTTGTAAGTAATTGTAAATTAGTTTTGTAATAAATGTAGTTTACCAATAAAGATACTGAATTGTTGAATTTTAAACGTTAAAAAATTATTCATTTTTGTGACAACAAAAATGAATCCTAAACAAATGGAATATCAGCTAACTTTATTTTATTCATTTTTGTGACAATAAAAATGAATCCTAAACAAATGGAATATCAGCTAATTTTCTTGCTCACTTTTATTTTGTAAAATCTCTAAATAAAACATTTTCTCCCTTGATGATTTGGCATTTCTATGAATATTATTAAAGACGGTTTTAAACGGTATGTATATTGCAGTGTGCTTGTCAAATTTGCATACACGTCGTGTAAAAGCAAAAAAATACTTCCGCAAATGTCAGACTGCATTTACACTGTAAAATTTTCAATTTGAGCATGTTCTATTCTCATCTGACAAAGCACCTGCAACCAGCTGTTTTGCAAGTCAATAGTTTAATTCGTTTGTGAATCAGCAAATTTATATTAAAAAAAATTGTGTTAGATAAAACAATAAATTCGTATTGAAATATTTGTAGAAAAAACGTATTTATACATATTAATTTTTATTGAACTTAAATGCAACGAGTTTTGGCTTAATATGGTACATTTTATTTTTAACTCTTGCTTACTGTTGTTTATTTTTATATTTTGTAGAAGCTATTATTGCAATAATGCTGCAAGTTACAACTATTTAATTTTTTTATTCCATTTTTTTAAACTATATTTGCAAGAACACAAAACTTCTGCGAAAATACTCATAACGAAAGCAGCTGTTGTTTTCTATTGTAGATTATGTCACATGCAATTAAAAATTATAAACTGTAAATTGCCAATTTTGACAGATATGTATGTATGTATCGTACAAATGACACGTAAACTGCAAAATACATACCGTCTAAAACTACCTTAACCAAACGGCAACAGGTTGTAGTGATAGGTGATGATTTGTCGTATTTTTATATAATCGAAATAAGTCCGAATTCAGAACTTATGTATATTAATATAGTTCATATGATATTATTCTATTAACATTATAGGTAGTATGGTTTAGCAGAATCATTTAATACTTTTATGCGTATTTTGTTGTTATTTGTAAAATTAAGAATATTAGAAACAAAAATATAATTAATAATACATCTAAAAATACGTTTTTACAAGTTCTTCCTATATTTTTTTATTTCGTACATTTTTCTGTTTTAAAAATACCACCATTAAACAACAATTTTTAATGTGCTAAATTAAAATTATGAATTCCTTTTGTTACAACAAAATCGTTTTTAAATTTTGCCGGTTAATTGTTAGTACCATTTGTTTATAAAAAAATAACAGCAACAAAAATAGTGTCAGGCAGAAACAAAAACTGGCTTAAAACAAAATACTATGTTTTGTTGTTTTTATTATTATGTATTATACACATTTTATATGCTCAACTTCACATCACAATAGTATTAGGAAATGTCGTCATTATAATAGAATCAGAGCTGTTAAGATATTAATTGTTAATATAAACTTTACACAGTAAATGTCTATTCCTGTGCTAGTACTGGGAAAATGGGTTATGTCAAGCTGTTAATACTGAAAGAAAATTGATATTTTACCTAATGACCGAAATATTCAACATACTTGGACTATAACTGAATGACTAGGACTAGGTAAAACTTGCTGTTACATACCTGCAAAATAATAAATACGATAAGTCTCAATTAATTTTTAACCCCTTTAATTAGGGAATTAAACAAACATATGGCATGCCATGATCTTTCTTGTGTGAACATTTAATTTGATGGCAAACATAGTTGTTCTGAAAACATTGTCTGCCATCAAATTCTTGTTACATCCATAAGTTGTCTACACGAGACTGATTAAAGAGCGAACAAACAAATCGTTCGCTATGTCAAAAAGGAGAGCCAGCCAACGGAGACAATAATTTTTTTAGATTCATTTACATGTTAAGTGAATTCTTTGCCTGCTCTGCCTGTTAGCTAAAATTTTGTTAGTAAATTATTAGGGTATTATTCTGTTATGAGCGCGCGTGTATGTGTATGTAAAACACACATAGATCCAAACACACATATGGAAATGTATCTTTGTTGTCTGTAATGTGACAGAGAAGCCCACAAAAAGTTTTCTTTATCAAGTTAAACAATTTAGTATCACACTGGAGTTGATGGTGCATAGAACAACTTACCAACAGATGGGAGGCCGACTCGTTTAAACGGACAAAGAAACCGTGAATGAATAACAGAAAGGAACAATAATCGGTCGCGTGTGTGTGCTTAAAGTTAAACATGAAAATATATATGTACAAAGAATTGAAAATTACAACAATATTAAGTTAAAATAAATAAACAACAACAAAATGTGTATGAAGTGACGCCGACCTTGTTTGTGTATGTGAATCTGTATTGAATAAGAAATCATAAATAAAAAAGTAAAATAATAAATTTATATGTACTTGTAACAAAAAATATACAACAACTTCTACAAAAAAATTGCATTTATTTACTATTGTTGTTTGAAACAATTTACAATAAATTACCATAATGGCTAGTAAATGTACCATACAATTTGACAACAATCCATTTGGTATTTATTATGCCGGTCAAGTAGTCTCCGGCACGGCCGAATTAATAACAACACGTCCGAAAACTATACGCTGTAAGTACCCACTCCCATTAATTTAGATGATTTGTTTATATTTTATTATAATAGTTTGCAAATACTCTCATATTTTAATGCGTAATTCCTCCTTTAATGTGTTCAAGGAAGTTGGGTGGATGATGTATCATTGAACAAAACCTTAACTAAGAATATTAAAAATATTATTTGTGCTTGTAGGTATTATGATTTAAATAGATTTAAATGTACCTACATATATTTTATGTGTCCATTCCGGGATTACGTCAGCGGATATTAAACGCATTATTTATTTGGATTTTAATGTGCTTCTTTTCATTTTGGTTTCTAATTGTCTGTTGCCTACAATTTGTTTCTAAACAAAAGTTTTCTCAATATTTTTGTGTACTCGTATAAGGGTTTGAATTATTGTTAAAAGATGAGAAAAATGTTCCATTTAAAGATAATACATAAAGAGTTTTTTAACAAGAACTTTGTTTTCCAACAGTGACATATTGGTATATACATATAATTTCATTTGTCTGGATATGAATTTTTCTGAAAATCCAATATCAATTGTTGAGAAACTTTTACATGCTGAACGTGTTGGTGCATGATGCGGTATAATGTGACTAGGATTTTTTTTTGAAAATTCGGATCGTGAATAAAAATTCCACATGGAATTTGTTCCCTTTTATTTTTTTAAAATTGAATTTTAATAGGAAAAGTGTGAAATTTTTATTCACGATAGGGGTGATTAAGTATTTATTGCAAAACAAGACATGGATGACACCAGACATTTGGACTGAAGTCATGCTAGCTTCTGATGAAGAAATGATTCAGCAAAATAGAAAAGTCTTATTATTTTATTTATAATGCCACATCCCCCAAGAACATAAGTTTAAAGAACGTTGACGTTCGATAGTTACCGTCAACTAGCACTTCAATTTTACAACCATTTGATCAGGGGGTCATTCATGCATTCTAGGCATACTATCGACAAAATATAATCACCCCTATCGTGAATAAAAATTCAACTTGTAATTTGTTCCCTTTTATTTTTTTAACATTGAATTTTAATAGGAAAAGTGTGAAATGGGAACAAATTTCATGTGGAATTTTATTCACGATAGGGGTGAATGAGTTTACGGTGAGTGGACTACAGTAGAAACTCTTATAAAATCAGTTAATAATTTTAAGAATTTTATGAGTATGTAACATGATGCAGGAAATGCTTAAAAAGTAATAAATGTTATTGCAAGCTGTACCTAATAGACCATGAACCGTTTAAAAATATGTTTTTGGAACGCAAACGCCATTCGCCAACATAAAAATAAAATCGAATATTTCCAATAAAATCTCCAAATAGATGTGATGCTAATTTAGGAAACACATTTATTCTACTAAGGACCTCAAAGCATGTGGAGGCATGCCAATTTTAATAAATATTTAAAGTAAACACTACTTAATGAGTGATTTTTTGAAGATTATCTCCCACCCACTACAATCTGCAACGACGATTAGTTGTTTCGTCTATATATTCTACACCTAGAGTTTCAACAACAAAAAGTCAATTACTAGGTCCCTGTTTTCTAGCAGCTGGCGACTATAACGCTAAGCACACATTTTGGGAATTAAGGCTGATTACTACAAAAGATCGTGCTTTATTTGATACAATTTCTAAAATGGAATTGAATGTGATTTCTTAAGGACAACCTATTTACTGGCCTACTGACCCACAGAAGATACCAAATGTTATTGATTTTAAGTGATAAAAAATATCCCTAAAAAATGATTCTAGCTAAATCTTCGTTAGAATTATCATCAGATCACTCACCCACAATTGCTACTATATTGAAGCCCCGTGAAATTGTATCCCCGATTAGTAATTTATCGATGACAGGCACAAGTAGAAACTGGCTTAAATATAGAAAGTACCACTGTACACATTGTTCTGAAAACATACTGTAAGAACAGCAGAAAATAGCGATTACTCCCTTATCAATTTGCATAATGATCTTAAACTGGCTACTCAACTTGCTATCCAAACCCCCGACTAATCAGATATAATAAAATGTATTCTGCAGATGTCAAATAGCTCTTAAATGAAAAAAAAGATATTTCGAAAAAAGTGGCAATTGCACAGATCGCCCCAACTCAATCGATAAAAGATTGCACAAACAAACTTAAAAAGTTTTGCGAATGTCGGAAAATTGTATCACTAAATAAATACATATTTAGAAAATCTAGACGCGTTTTGAGATTCAAGAAATAAAAAAAACTTATTATTTTAAACGCTATCTGACGCCTTGAATATTATCCTCCAGAATGGAAGGTTTCACTGGTCATCATGATAACAAAGCCAGGAAGTGATCACATAAAAGTAGATTTATATACGTATATACTATAGCCTATTGTCGAATATTTCGAAGTAAACAATGGCAACCAATTTGGATTTAAGAAAAAACATCACTATTAATATCGTAAGAAAACATTTGAATAAAAACATATTGTTCTGTTTTTTATTGACATTTCTGATTTAAACTAAATTTACCCGCAACACACATTAGCTACTGGAAATCTACTTAACTGGTCAAACATTTAAGCTTAAAGCAGAAGAATTTTTACGTTCTGCACAACCGATTGATGTAGGTGTACCCCAAGAAAGTATCCTGGGACCCTTCTTATACTTGATATATGTATGTATATACATCTGATATGCCAACCAACAATCCTACGCAAACATCAAAATTTGCGAAAGATATTGATATTCTAAGCATTCACGAAACCCCTCAAGAAGCGTCTCGCTATCTACAAAATCATATATTTAATTTAGAAATATGGTTAAAGCAATGGAGGATAGAAGTTAATGAAGTACATATTTAAAATGCTTATAGTACACCCAAACCCATTAGCCCGAAAAATATTCGACTAAGAAGAAGAGACGCAGCGGATCTGAGACAAAGACAAGAAGGAAGAATGTCAATTCAATATATACTATATACATTCATATCTATGTACATATATATATATAAAACAGAAGATTAGCAATTTTCGCCCCGATATAAAATTTTAAACACAAAGAGCTAGTTTCTGGGATAAAGATAATCTTGGTGAGTTAAACCTAGATATAAAATGTGAAAATATAAACAGCTGAAAAATAAAATAAATAATTCAACAAGTGAAAAGAAATTTACATTTTAACAAAAATTAAAAAAAATGGATTATTCTAGTGATGATGAGGATTTAAGTGATTCATACACATATAATAACTTAAATATGTCAATTGTTAGAAAGATACGAACAATAAGGGCACGTCCAAATCATTTCTGCATTTATACCGACGCCGAATTCTTTCAAAGATTTCGCTTAACAAATTAATTTATTTAAAAAAAAAAACAAAAATTTTCTAAAAACTAAATAATAATTCATTTCTAACAATTGCAAATTGTAATTTTTAGAATTCCTTAGGATACGTTGGTTTGACTTTTTGCGAAAATTTAAGATATTGCCATATTTATATAAAAAATTAGGAGGAATGCCATATGTATTTTGACTGAACAGTACGGCAATGCTAACAAAATTGACAATAACAGTGTGTTAAGCTGAGTTTAACTGACAGGTAAAAAACTAGCTCTTATTGTTAGTTCGTTTTTTAATGAAGCTACAATAAATAAATAGAAATAAAAAAATAATAATAGTTTGCAAATTTTTACAATTCAATAAAAATTTAAATGATTTCCATACGTATAAAATATGTTTTATTTTGAAAAAAAAAAAAATTTATTGTATATTAAAGTTTGAAATATTGGTGATAAATAAATGAACTTTTTTCTTTGCATGGTGTAACTACACAAGGGGAGTGCAGTAGCACAGCTGACTGTAATAGATTTTAAAGTGTTTTTGACAGTAGTCCATTATTTTCCACAAACAAAATGCCTGTTGTTTCTGTATTGTGTTGTATTTTGTTTTAATATAAAATTATATTTATTATAAATAATCTTTATTCAAGTAAAATTTCTGACAAACTGAAAAACTATTTGTTCAACATAAAACATATTTCTCAAAAACTAATTCGATAGAAAATTTACATTGAAACAAAGTACATTTCAAACAAAGTATATTGAAAACATTTCCAACATATTTGTTGCCGATTTGCACTCACCTTGTATATTTACACCATGGTTCTATGCAAAGACATTTAAACTTTTGTTATTAACAATTCAAAATTTAATGATCATTTTGAAGTTGTGTCTAGCAGAATGGGATGTACAGCTTTTGTTTAGTGGTGATCAGCGTTGTCAACTTGGTACTTTTTTAAAAATTTTGTGCGAAATAATCCTTAGTTGGTGCGCGGTGCGCTCTTTTCATTTCGGTGCATTTTTAATTTTTCCGAAAATGTGATGCAGTCTTTATTTTTACTAATTTTTAATTGCAGTTTTTAAATAATTCATTTTCATGAAATGTATACGATGGAAAAGAACACCATTAAATATATTTTAAATACAAATGTATGATAAATTAATACCACATGCTATCAAATTCGTCACATGAAGGTTATTGCTAAAGGTGAATAGGGTGAAAATCTTTGTTTGGAAATAAAATTAACATTTTAACATAAACATTTCGTCTACTAAACTGTAGACGAACAACCAGAGTTAGAGTCCCTGGTTGCCAAATATGTACTGAAATTCGCCCTTTTTACCAATTTGTACTTCAGTTCCGAATAGCATATTGTGAGTTAAATTTTGAGTGGTTAAATGCTTATTTTATCTTTATTAGCTGCTTGTTAATTAAAAAATGGTTTGTTTTTACTATAAATCGTTGATTTCTTTTTAAAAAGTTTTATATAGAATTTATGAAATTAAAAAAATAGTATAAATGAAACAAACAAATTTATTTAGTTAATTTTTGTTAAATTTTATTTTTTATAAAAACACTGAACTATATTTATAATACAAAAATATTATACTTTTTATGTAATATTAATTCCATAACATTTAAAATAAAAAACTTGGTGAGGTTTTTTAAATGGCGCGGTTTTTTCTCCATTTTGGTGCGTTTTGAAATTTAAAAGTTGACAACGCTGGTGGTGATTCAATCTTTTTGATGTTTTGGAGATCATGATTAATTATACTGTTGGATTGTTAGGTAGCTGGATGTCTTAAAATAGGGTTTCTGGTAATGCTAGTAAAACTAAAGCAATGCTTTTTGGTGATAATGATGGTAATAACTTTTCTGTTACCTTAAATGGTGATTTAATTGAATTTGTTAATCAACTTAAATTTATTGGTCTTTTTATTGATACTAAACTGAGTTTTGGAAGTCATTTTAACTCAATAGTTTCAAGGGTTAGTTATACTCTGCGTAAGTTATATTCAAAAACGATTATTAAATTTAACAAACGTTTATTAAGACAGATTTGCATATAAGAAACATATTGTTCATTGGTTAATTATGCCAATATTTTTATATAGACATTTCTTCTTTCTGTTGTAATTTATACATAGTTTTGTAGTGGTTTTGAGTGTAGTATATTTTAATTTTTCTTGATACTTGCAGGTGTATACTTAATTATGTTTGCTATAATTTCTTAGTATTTTTTACTCTTAATTTCAACCATGTTTTATTGATACTAATGATTCTTATGAGTCTTTCTTTGTTGCTATGCTTAAGAATTCATTTTTTTTGTTGCTCTATGTCATAGAGTCTATGATCTATTTTATATGTCTTAATTATTATTTTTTTTGGCTGATAGTTTAAATATTTCAATAATTGTTTAAGCTTAAGGTTTTTTTTAAATAAAATCTTTATTT
Organism: Bellardia bayeri; assembly: GCA_950370525.1. Classification (NCBI taxonomy): domain Eukaryota; kingdom Metazoa; phylum Arthropoda; class Insecta; order Diptera; family Calliphoridae; genus Bellardia; species Bellardia bayeri. Next base: position 33,186,586 of record OX493264.1, on the reverse strand, counting down.
TAGATATTTCGCTACTTCTTTGTGTAGCATTTTCAGGAAAAATTTTTTTATATTATAATTTTCAAATCATTTGTCATAGAAAAAGTATATGATTTTTTTTTAATTTTATTTAATGTTATCTAATTTTAAATTTTTTCTATTGCTTTTTAATTTTACTATTATCATTATGTTGTATGTATTATCTTTTGAGTCGTATGATTAGTGTCGATTATGGCCTTTTTGCCTGGGATTCCATAACTGAATGAATTAAATAAATATATAAAAACATTAAATAAAATCGAAAAAAATACACGTGTAGCTTTTGAAGTTTTAATTATATTATCACACAGTTTTACCAATTGTTGACTATTTCCGTAAACTCTGACCAATTAAAAAACTTAAAATCTCAAACTCGTTTTTCTAAGCTTTAACTTTTGTATGTATGTACATATGTATATCTTTTAATTTAAAGTAGTTTACTATTTTTATACCCACCACCAAAAAGATGGGGAATATATTAAGTTTGTTATTGTGTTTGTAACACTGTAGAGGATGGACTCTTGATGGGATTTGGAAAAGGGGCAATCAGACGATAACGTCCTAAACGACCTCAATTCCTGGTTAAAATTAATCTTTTGTTGGTTTTTTTTATTATAGGATTCTGAGGCTTGAATTGACGTAATCGTCATATTCGCCTTCAAAACTAAAAAAGTATTTGATTTTTTTTATTATTATTTAAAGATCTTTATTAAGCAAAGGTTTTTTAACAAAAGAGAACAATTTTAGTAATAATCTGCTTTTTATAGGCCAGATCATGGAAATAAATTATTGGAATTTAAAAATATTTGGAATTGGGTTATTTTTAGTAATGATGAGAGAAAAAAAGTTAACGGGATAATCGCATGATTTATATTAACACAAAACAAAATGATCAATAAAGTAACTCAATTACAAAATACTAAGAGAACATAAATCAAATATATCAAATAAAGTGGAAGTAAACACTCAATTATTAAATAATATTCAATTAAATGAGAAGAAGAGTAGAATTACACTGGTTAACAAAATTAAAATTATTTGTAATGAAAAATAAATATTAATGACTATTTCAAATAAAGGAGAAATACAAAGTATCTATACTAAAAATAATGAATATTAATAAAAACAATAAAAGTCATATTTGATAATAAAATAACATTAATATAATGATAATATTTGTTACAACACATCAAAATAATGGTCGTAGAACCAACAAGTAAGAGTTTATATTTGGCTGTGCCGAATCTCATATACCCACCACCAAGTCACCTATTATGGGGCGAACTTCATAAAATATTGTACCGTAATTTTTATTCATTTTAGGCTTATTTTAATTGAATTTCATCTCCATAACGATATTTATAAGAATCATATTCCAGTTATAATCAAGAATTTACTCTTACGCAGTAAATAAAGTACAAAAAAGCCATAGGCAACTGATTTTGTCTTTTTGAAACGTCAAAATTGTCCCTGAAGTGGATGTTATATTGTGGACAAAAGTCAATAGTATAATTTTTACATACTTATAAGTTCGATATGGATGTTTATGTTTATGTTTCGTGGACCAATTCCTTCCATTTTCAACAGGACTTGTCGTTCTATAATAAAAATAAAGGGTGCAAAATTTTATGATATTATCTGCATTATATTTGAAGAAATTATCAAAAAATATCTGGGTAGTCTGAAACTTTGATATATAACTGGGCCGATTGTGTCCATTTTCAATACCAAACATTTCGGTGAATCAAGAAATGTTTGGTTTGGCCATTGTTCTATGTATTTTTTTCGGGAATAACCATAGAATATACAGAGGTGACAATTTTGACGTTTCAAAAAGCCAAAATCCGTTACCCGGCTTTTAAGATAAAATTCAACTAAAATAAACCTAAAATAAATAGATATTAAGGTATAATATTTTATGAAGTTTGTCCCATAATATGTGATTTGGTGGTGGGTATAAAAGATTCTGTATAACCGAAATTTCATACTTGTTAGAACTATAAAAAACAACTATTTAAAATTATTTACTGAATGGTTTGTCTAGTTTCAAAGCGTGAGAAAGACAGAATCTATTCCAATTGACTTATCTATTAGCGAAGTAAATTGTAAAAAGCTGATTTACATACACACCTATTTATACTGGGTGGTTTAAAAAGAGCTATTCAAACAATCAATTTAGATTTCATTATATTTATAATATAATTAATGCAACATATTTAATAGAAAATTAAAGAAAAGCATTTTTGCTAAAGTTTTGTGGCAGGAAACTTAAATTAACAAATCTTATTTAAAAACTGTTTATAGAAATCTATGAAGTGATATATTTATTTTATTCATTAAAGTAATTTTAAACTAGATATTTTAAATAGTATATAATCAATTTAGAATTACAAGTAAACTACTGGATTATTTGCTTATTATTGTATTAGCATAATATGTATATCAAATGTTCTATGTTTGTGTCCATGCATAATAAAAATGAAGGCTGGAATTTGAGAATGTTACTCCTCCAATTAAAAGCTACTTAGTGGGAGAATACAAATTTAATATGAATATGATCCTACATAAGAAAAAGACTTATTGACTTTATAAAAACAGAATTGATAAGAAGGTTGCTGCTCCCACTTACCTTATCAGTTAGTTACATGATGTTGAGACTTTACGCTTTGAACAATTGTAAAATTAAATAATTTACATCTCTTCATATTAGAATATAAATAAATTTTATATTTTTTTTCCTTTCAAATAGAATATAAAGAAATTTCGGAAATTCCAAACTTTCTAGTTAGACTATTGTTTTGATTTTAGAGAAATGCGATTCGTACTAATGTAACACTTCGTATAATATTCAAAAACAAGAAGTTGTAGAAAATCAGGCAATTGTAGCTTGAGAAAAAAGATAACTTATATCCATTCCCATCTGAAACCATAAAAGTTTTGTATAGACTTTAACATTAAATTTTAAAAATTTTGGAATTGATTTTTAGGACATTTTTAAGAATTATATTAACTGTGCCTGAATTTAAATAAAACAAATTAAAACAAGTAAGAAAGTATGTATTGTGTGTTCGCGTATACGAGTACGTGCAAAAACAGTTTTTCAGAATGGGCGCAATATGGGAACTATAACCTATTATGAATCGTACTATGACTTCTGTGCATAGATGTAAATGTTGTTTGTGTTAATTTTTTTTCCATATAAAAACTTTTAAAAGATTTATGCATGAAATGGATATGGACCAGCCGTTATAAAATTATGTGTCAAATCTTTTGTATATATGAAACTTATTTGTATTGAAGAAATATATGGTGGTTTAAGAGATTTATAGCGATTAAAGTGATTGTTGGAAATAGGCCTTATAAAGATGCTATGACTAATTATGGACCGATCATCATACAATTGAGTCGAATGATTTGTGTATATATGAAACATATTTGTGGTGAATATTATTTGGATATTTTTACGAAAGCTATGCTCGTTAAAGTGATATTCGGAAGTGGTCAGTTATAGATCGATCTGCACAAAATTTATAGATGTGATTGGTTTCATATATAACTTATTTGTGGAGAAATTTGCTTGGATTTTTTTATAATTCATACCTGTAGCCCTATTTCGGCTAGATTTTGTATGGGGTCTAGGTGAAATAATGGACCGATTTAAATCAAATTCAATCCAAATTGTTCTTGGGTCGCAAAGTAGCAAATTTTATCAAAATATCTTCCTAATTGCGGTCTGTACTTTGCGCATAAAGTTTACATAAATAACCAGCTAGACGGATGGACATCGTTTCATCGACTCAGAAAGTGATTCTGTGTCGATCGGTATACTTTACGGTGGGTTTCACCAAAATAAAACGGAATAAGAAATATACCACCCTGTGAAAGAGTTCCACTCCCAACGAAAGTGAAATTGATTCCGTATTTGTCTTTTTCAGAAAAACAAAAATCAATTTTTTCGCAATTAAATCAACTTAAATTTTCTAACTGGAATTAATATTTGCTTATCATTTTTAATTTAAATTACTTTACCAAAATGTTGGTCATTGCTTTAAAATACAAAACATTACCAAATACCATTACAAAATCAAAAGGAGGCTGAAGAAGTAAGTTAAAACAAAATCGATCTAAATAGACCCACATTCCCACAAAATACATGCCAGATAGAAAGTTAATTTTCAATTAATTGTTTATAGTTCATTATTAAAAGTTTAAGTAATTTAAACTTTAAATAATTAAAAACAATAGTTACAATTCTAAGTTGAGGATCACACTGTCAACTCTGTGAATTATATACAATATACTATATATCCCTAGATGGTTACTCTTCATTTTTGTACATTAAGGTTACTCTTCGTTCAATCGACGAACAATTTTTAAAAATAATTTTAGCGGAACAGTTTTTAAAGTTAAAAATAAACAAAAATATTTTTATTTAAGTATTTTATATAAGAAATAAAAAAAATGAAATTTAATGTAACACAAATTTGTTTTTCTATCTTAAAATTCGATACGAATATGAGTTATATGATACAGAGTAAATGAGCGTCGTCGATACGACGAACAGTAACCATCCAGGGATATATATGTACATATATAGTTTTCTTATCTTTGGCATTTTTAAAATAAATAAATTTTTTGAGATTAAAATTAACACAAGATATCGGCATTGAAATTGCAAGATATCTTCCTCATACTCATCACATTATCTGCAAATATGATCTGTACAAAAATTGAACCTCTTTAGGACTTATTTTCAATTTACATTATTTTGTTTCCATAAGGATTATGTTTGAATACATCTTAGAGAATTGTTTCATATCATGCAGAGCTTTTGCGCGTATTTGTATATTTTCATGATTTCGTGTAATGCTCAATGGTACTAATGGCTAAATTCACAGTCTTTAGTTAGCTAATGCCAAAGGCTTAACTAATGATTCTTTATTCGCAATGCTTAGTTTGTCATTAGTTAAACCCCCAAACGTTGTTGGTTAACTATTAGTCAAATTTTTTTTTTTTTTTTATAATACATTATATTTATTTATTGAATCTTCAGATATTGAAATGACAATAAGTTTTCGAATCTTAATACTAAAAGAAAATAATAAGTCCAGCCAGTGCTAGACAAAATATTATGATACTACAAAAAATTTACATCCACTGATCCAGTCATCTGTTTTGCGTTTGAGTTAAAGCAAGGGTATCCCTCCTTCTCAACTGAACATGGCCACTAAAGTTAAGGATGTCTCGTGCAAGTGGGTTTGGATGGTGTTCAAGTTTGCTGACATATTTTGAGGCGTATTTTGTAAATTCGACTTTCACCTAAGGAATGCCTAGATCTTTGTGAATTCGAGAATTTTTAACGTACCATGGAGCTGCAGTAATTATACGTAGAATTTTATTTTGACCCCTTTGAATTTTTTCAATGTTGGATGCTGAGGCAGTACCCCATAATTGAATTCCATAACACCAGATTGGCTTTAGAATTGCATTGTACAACAAAAGTTTGCAATCCAACTTTAATGTAGAATTTCTGCCAATTAGCCAATTAAGTTGCACTGCTTTTAATCTCATCTGTGTAAGTTTCGCTTCAATATGAGACTTCCAAGTTAAACGGCGGTCGAGGTGAATGCCGAGGTATTTGACTTCATTATGTTGAGGAATAATTTGATTATTTATTTTGATGAACGAGCAAGTTTCTTTTCGCAATGTGAAAGTGATATGAATACATTTCTGTTCATTAACCCTGATTTTCCAAAGCTCTAGCCAATTCTCTAGTTTATAAACATAAGTCTGACGGCATGTCGGAGGCATAAATCAAATATAAAGTAGGACCCAGTATGCTACCCTGTGGCACACCTGTTTCAATTGGCTGAGCGGGGCTTAAAAAATTGACTTCTTTGATTTTAAATTTGCGACCGTATAAATAGCTTTCCATAAGTTTATGGGTGTTAGCAGGCAGAGTTAATTTTATTTTGTGCATTAAACCGTCATGCCAAACTTTGTCGAACGCTTGGGACACATCAATGAAAAGGGCGGAGCAGTATTTTTTGTCTTCAAACGACCCTCTTATCACATTTACCAATCTGTGTGTTTGTTCGATGGTGCTGTGTTTAGCTCTGAAGCCGAATTGATGATTAGGAATGCATTCAGTGTCGTTCAGAATTGGAATCAACTTAGTCATTAACAATTTTTCGAACAGTTTAGAAATTGTCGGCAGTAGGCTAATTGGCCTATATGACTCTACTTTGGTGTGATCCTTCCCTGACTTAGGAATCATAGTGATCATAGACACCTTCCAATCTGCAGGATAGTATTCTAGGCGTAAAATAGCGTTGAAGATAAAGAGGATAATTCTTCTAGCTACACGAGGTAACTCCACAAGCATTTTATTGCTGATTTTATCCATACCTGGTTTAGTCTTAGAGGTACAGGAGGTCTAATAACGAGTGGTGGCAAATCAGATACGTTATTTGAGTTGTTTTTAGTAAACACATTTCTTAAATGGTTAACAAATAATGTCCCTTTCTCGGAATCGTTTCTAGCCCAGTCGCCAGTCGGATTTCGCAAAGGAGGTTTTCCTCTCACTGGTCTTTTTAAACCTCTTGCCGCCCTCCATAACGAGTAGTCAGATTGTGGGGTACTGTCAAGACCCTCCAAGTAGGATCTAAGTGAAGCCGTTCTTTGGGTTTCTAAGAAATGTCTTAGTATATCTCTGCATACCCGTAGCCTAGCTTTCAGTTCAGGAGACCTGTGAAGTTGCCACTCTCTTCTCATTCTTCTTTTTTCTGATAGGAGATGTTCGAGTTCAGATAAATAAGTTCTGTTTGTCCTATTTCTACATTCAACGTGATAAGTGGAAGCGTGATGCACAGCTCGTCGAAGGTCCTCGGTAAAGTTGCCAATCGATTCATCGATATCGTCGGTAGTTCTCAACACAATATTTTCCGTGCAATGAGAACTTAAATACTTTTTGTATTTTATCCAGCTTACTCGGGTCTTAGTCATGTTTCTAAATGGGGAGCCACACACTTGAGGGAAATGCATTGAAATGATAGTAGGAGAGTGATCTGAGGACAAGTCTAATGAAGGATCCACTTGCATCCATTCTACAGGGATATTTTTCACTACTCCAAAGTCAATAACATCGGGAATCTTCCGTCGGTCCGTCGGCCAGTAGGTGGGATGTCCGCTTGAGAGTACATCTAAGCCCATTTGAGCAATGGTGTTGAAGAGTGCGCGACCCTTTGGGGTTACCAGACGTGAACCCCAAAATGTGTGTTTGGCGTTAAAGTCGCAAGCAACTAAAAATCTAGCTCCAAGGGAATTAAAAAGTTATGGTATTGGTGTTCTTTTATTGAGAATCGAGGCGGAGAATAAATCGATGATAAAACAAATTTGTATTGACAGAATTCAATGCAAATGTTTGTTGCTTGGAGGTAATCCTCAGTTATGTTATTCATTAGATAATGTTTTATTCTGTTCTTTATAAGAATTGCCGAACCTCCACAAGCTCTTCCGCGGGGATCTTTAGTATCGTACAACACGTAGCCATTAATTTTGAAGTACCCTGTCGACGTCAAGTGAGTTTCAGCAATCATCATAACATCAATCTGCTTATCCATCAGGAAGTATTCCAGTTCGTTTTTATGTTGGCGGAGGCCGTTCGCGTTCCAAAAACAAATTTTTAAATAAATCATTTCTTTAAAATGGCTTGCAAGATAGTGGATTGCATTTTCAGCATTTCCTGCATCATGGATGTCATAGTGGTCGTAAAAGTGTTCATAGTTTGGACAAGTGTCTGCAAAGTAGTCTCTAGAGTGTTAATATTAGGCTCGTAATATTGTGATTTAGGTTCCTGCTCCAAACCTGGCATATTAGATTTAACCACGTTAGCGTAAGAAACTTGTCTAGAACTAGGCACGTTTACATGACTAGTGGGCCGTAACAATTGAGGAAAATTGTTACTCGATGCAAAATTAGGCTGTTGAGGATGATCAGGTAATACTGACGTCTTGTTGGTCCTTATGCCTTTCAAATGAGTGTAAACTGGACAACCTCTATAATTTGCGGTATGATTACCTCCGCAGTTACTGCATTTTTTGATTTTTGAGTCAGTTTTCGACTTATCACATTGATCAGTTGTATGTAGTTCCCCACACGCAACACAAACTGACGGCAATTTACAATACGCTTTGGTGTGACCAAATTCTTGACAATTAAGACACTGGACGGGTCCCTGACGCTTATGCGGTTCTTCCACGGTGATTCTCCGATGCAGAAGGTATATCAGATTGTAGATGGGATGGGACTCGTTTTTCTTTAAGACGATATCTCCAGGTTCCAATTCCACCCTGAACATCGGCTGAGGAATCTTTTCACGGTTTCTAATATTCGTTATGCTCTTAATTTTGAAGCCATTTTCCATTAAACTAGTCTTTATCTCGGCAGGATCAACATCTGGGTCTATACCCTTTAGAACTACTTGGAGTCCTTTTGCGCTTTTCAGCTGGTAGGTATAGAAATCCCTACTCTCCCTCTCCAACTGGTTGGACAATTTTCGAAAATCATCTTCCTTTTTCACTTGAATTTTGGTTTCGCTGATATTTCCATGTTTAATTGAGGTTACGCTAAACATATTTTCACCTATTACCGAAACAATTCCTTGTAACAATTTACTGGAAGTGGGCTCTCTCAAATAAATTGGTGGAGGCTTAAACGTCTTTTTAGGAAGTTCTGGATCATCCGTCTGGAGGAGAGCAAACCTGTTTTGATCATTTGGATTGTCAATACTCACGGTCTTGGGAGCTTTTGAATTTGATGATATTTGAGCAGATGTCGGGCTCCTCTGTCGCTTAAGAACTGTGACGTATTTATCCATACCTACTTGTTTTCTAGGTTTGACTGCGCTTTTTGATGTAGAAGATGTTGATGTTTTATCATCTGATGAACTCACTATATTGGGCGAACAGGAACGGCGCCGTTCTACGGCTCTTGTAGTGAGAAGATTCTCCACAGATTTTTTTAAGGATTCTTCCTCAGAGATCCATAAAGATTTTCTAGTCGAGCTAAGCTCTTTCTCAGAATTACATCTGAGAGGAACACTCATACAGTTTTTATGCGATTTTTAATGTTTTTTATTTTTATTTTTTTAATGTTTTTTATTTTTTTTTTATCGTAGGTATTTTTACCTATTACGAATTATTTTTTAACTTTTTTGTTTTATTTCGACCTATTACACTTTTTCACCTATTACGATTTTTTCACCGAAAATTCAGCCGCACTAAAAATAACACGTCCGAACAGTTCAACAACACTATGTGTATTGTCAAATAACAGCTGTTGCTATGAAAATAAAGTTTACAATTGTTTTCGGCGACAAATTGTAAATATGTCTTACAAATTTGAATAATGGCTAAATTCACAGTAATAGTAATAGTTAAATAATCGTTAGTATTTTAGTTTACCAATGGTTAAGTAATGACCGAGAATTCGGCCATAAATGATCTATAATTCCATTACCTGCCATCATACAAGTTATTAATGTGTCAACTCTTTATTTCAGATTAGGAATCTTTTTAAATTTCGTGTAAAATATTGCACCTAAAAATTCGGCTGCTTTTGACAAAATCTAAGATTTATTACAAAGTTTTTGGGAAATTATATATTGTTGTAAATACCTATGGAACCATATCCAAGCGGCTGATAACTAATGGCCAGTTTTTAACTTGAAAATTAAAGTGTGTTTAAACTTAAGTTCTGTGTAAATACAAAATTCATTTTTACAGATCATATTTAAATAGAACTTAAATCACTGACTACGTTCATTTAAATACAACTTAAGTTTTTCATACTACCATATGATTTTGACAGTTCTGCAAGTTGTGAAAATTTCGAATTGAATTTTTTTTTTAATATTTGATAAAAATATTTAATAAACTTGCCGCGAATAAAAACATTGTGCTTATTATTATCAATATAAACTAAAACAATGAATTTAGATGAAGAGGACATGAATGATGCAGCTTTTGTCCATTTAGATTACAACAATTTGTAAACTAAACATGAAATCAGCTGAAATGAAAAAGTTGTTTATATTTTTTTGATATTTAATAGTGCTACCATACTTTTATCATAATTAAATATCAAACTTAATTTTAGACTGACAAAATGAAACCTTATTAAAATACAACTTAAGTTTAAGTAAAAATTAACTAATTTCGTATTTAAATATGAAGTTAAAAACTGGCCATAATTCACAAATGGCATTAATTCAGACAGATTATTAAAACAACAACATCATCAGTATGTGTCATCAGAATTTTGGTTTCTTTAGACTAATAGCGTAGACAGACGACAGCGTTAATTTTCATTAAAATCTTACTAGTTTTTAGAATGTAGTTCAACCATGATTATTGTTTTAACTTAGTTTAAAGTTTAAATTAAGTTTTTAGGATGTAGTTTACTTTGTTTTAATTGGCGTTTAACCCTTCAAGAATGGGCGTTTAAACTCGATTCATATTTGTCAAAACATATCAGCTGTTTAAAAGTACTATAAAATAAAAGAGCTGATTGTTTGAAGTTTTACCTTATAACATAAAATAATCTATAATAAAATGGATTTTTCCTAAGATGATGAGGATTATAGTGATTCGGAAATATATAATAATTTAAATAGAACTATATTAAGAAAACCCCGGACATTAAGAGCTCGTCCAAACCATTTTTATTTATATGATGATATGTTGGTTTTTTTTTGCTGCTTTGATTTTACAATATTTTTTTCTTTTGCCTCTTTTATTTGTTTATGTTTTGGAGAAATTTTATAATGCTACCACATTTATATCAGAAATTTTTAACGATGCCATATTTTATGTGTAAAATATGGTAACATCAAATAATTTGACGTTTCTTAAACTACCACTGAAAAACGACTAGGTGGATTAAAAAAAGTTTGAATGTTATTAAAGTTTAACTAAACCACTAACAAACCAAGTTTAATCCTTCTCCTAAAAACTGGCCCTAATGTGAATTAAGATTTTACCGTGACAGACGACAGTTTCTGCATTTAAAACAGCATTTAAACAGCTGTTTGTTGAGAGATTTATTGATTTTCGTGTTTTGGGTTTATTGTAGATTCTTTTTATTTTATATGTACAGTACCAATTAATATTTTTTGGTGGTTTAACACCCAAACCACAAATGTTAGCCGGGTTTCATTAATTTAGACAGGTTGAAAGAAAATGTATCTCTTACCTACATTCGCATATTTCACAAACATTCTTTGAGATGCAAATAAATTTCCTTTAATATATGTGTTCATAAAACTGCGAAGTATAATAAGGAGTCCATTGAATGTCCAAAGTTTAATTAAAATACCCCAATTAATATACAAATAATTTTTTTTTATTACAAACGATATATTGAGAGTCCGATAAATCGAAAAATTCATTATATCGAGATTTTATGACAATTAACCAAATTTTTCCATATTTTACTGTTTTTTACTAATTGTTCTTTTAGAAAGTTACCAAGGATTAATAATATCTTCATTGGAAGGAATTTTGGTTCTAAAAATAATTCTTCCGTTATTAAATTTATTTGAATGAAGCATTTTACAGCCACATTCATTTGTTACGAAACGAGCGGGATTTCTTTGACTTTCCAAGTCAAAGACTTTTTTGTTCCTTAACCATTAGCGCAAAGTAAAATTGTAAGAAGGAAATAACCTGCTCAGCAAAATGATTTCTCAATAAAGCATTTTGTTTATTTCACAAATTTCTCACAGAACGCTCAATTTCAAAATACAGCTGTATAATTTAGAGGCGTTGTAGCAGTGTGAGCCTTTCCACGATGAATTGTCAAAAAATATTGAATAAAAATAAGATGACAGTATGACAACAATCACGCATGATCTGTTAAATTAAACAAACATCTACTTGTAAATTGCTCATACCGGAAATTTTAAATTGCACTACATACTCTATTTGCTTTTATTGTTTCATAGTAACAGTTGAAGATAATTCCTTAAATTATGAAAAAAATTAAATTGCACTTTTGAAGAAGCCATAAAATGTATAAACCTTTTGTTGGCCTTGCCTAATAATAAGTAAACGTTATCCTTGGCAAACATGCAGTGAATCTTGGAAAGTAGATAATCGAACTTTATATACCAATTTTTAATTGTCCGAGTTGAATACCCATTTGTGCGAGGGTGGTTTGGAAACTTCTTAGCCTAGAACAGAAAGTAGTATAAACAGAAAAACTTCCATCTGTGCTATGAACACATGTTAAATCTCTTTTCGATCTGGCTACTCCTTCATATAGAAACAGGTGTTCAAAAAGACGCATCTGCGATTTTTTTACAATGGAAAAATTAGAAATTCGTGGTGTCATTAAATATTTCAATAAAAAAAGGTTTACAGGGACAAGAAATTCATAATGATATGGTGAATGTATTAGGTGAAAGTGTTCCTTCATATGCAACAGTAAAAATTGGGTTACTAAATTTAAACGTGGTCGTACCAGCATTGAGGATGAACCACGTAGTGGACGTTCAAAAACAGCAACAACAGAAATTGTAGCCAAAGTGGATGATATGGTATTAAATGATCGACGAAAAGAAGTGCGTAAAATAGCTAATATAATGGGCATCTCAAATGATCGAGTCCATTTAATTTTACATGAAGAATTATCTGTAAAAGCTTTCTGCAAGATGGATGCCGCGTTTGTTAAAAATGCATAAGAATGAAAATTTCTCAAGCTTGTTTGGATCGTTTTAGGAAAAATAAAATCGATTTCAAGCGTCGTTTCATAACTGTTGATGAGAAATGGATCCACCACTATACTCCAGAGACAAAAGAACAACATTGCTTGGAAATGGACTGAAGCCGGAGGAAGTGCCCCAAAGAAGGCAAAAACAATTCAATCGGCTAGTAAGATTGTGGCAACGGGTTTTTTTTGGGACTTCAAAGGTATTTTCTTGATTGACTATCTGCAAAAGGGTAAAACAATAATTTCAGAGTACTATTGCAACATTTTGGATCAATGGATTGTAAAAATTCGAAAAAAAGAACGTTCACAACAAAACACAAAAAAATAATTTTTCATCAAGACAACGCAGCAGCGCACAAGAGTGTTTTAACAATGGCTAAAATCAACGAATTTAAGTACGAGTTGCTTGACCACCCACCTTATTCTCCTGATTTAGGCCCTAGTGACTTTTACATTTTCCCAAATCTAAAAAAACCTAGCTAGCAAGCGTTTTGACTCAATTGAAAATACAATTGCAGTTGTAAACCACTATTTTGAAGGCCTTGAGGAAAACTATTTTAACCAAGGGATAGAATTGCTAAATGAGCGTTGGACTAAGTGTATTGAAGTTTCAGGTGATTATATTGAAAAATATAAATGTTTTTGAAAAGCTAACTATTCTCTTTCTGCGCTAGGCTAAGACGTTTCCGAACCGCCCTCGTACATACATTTTTTAAGAATGCAATCAAATTTTACAAAACTATTTCTATTTTTAACGCAATTTAATAGTTTGGTCTGTTTTAAAAACTATATAATTTTAATTTAAAAAGAATTAAAAAACACGCAAACTTTTATCAATTAAATAACATATTGAAAAATGTCTGTAGTATATGTATCTATTTGTTAGAAAATAAAAATACAAGTATACTTTCATTTAATGCCCACTGGCAGTTTTTAACTCAATCAAAAAATTATTTAATTAAAGACCATAATAATGAATGAAGTTCACCCTATTATGATACAAACGCATACTGCAAAATCCGCAATAACTAACTAAAATTTTATTATAGTTTTTCAAGTACGAGTATTTATCTGACAATCTATTATTCTCAACAAATTAAACACAATTCTAACGTAATCAACAAATAAAGACCAGTTTTTTTTAAGAAAGATTAAAGAAAACACAATAACATGACAATGCCTCTAATCATGAATGCAAAACTAATCAACCACAAATTTATATTTATTTATAAGAAAATAATAATAATAATAATAATAATTCATTCATAAGTATATTTTGTTTGTTTTTTTGCAACTAATTTAAATTTTACTTTCAATGTCTCATCAGCTATTTTTATAACCATAAGTGGTTTTGCTGAAGTACGCTGGACTGAAAATATAACCAAACAGGATGCTCAGGGTAATCGTGAAAAGGCCATTGAAACCTATTCGTCTTCCGAGTTGTATTACAGTAATGAGAAATACGTGTATGGTCAAAGTGGTGGTGCACAATTGGAGTTGCCAGCCAGCAAATATGTCTTTCCATTCCAAGGTATTATACCACCAAATTCTCCTACCTCACTCAATGGGGCCTGGGGTCAAATACAGCATGAGGTGTCGGTAGTGGTGGATCGTATCATGCGCTATAATAATATATTTAAACAGGCTTATACTGTGGTGTCGCCTTATGATTTGAACTTAAATCCAAATCATGCGGTAAGTGCAGAAATGTTTAATTACAATGTGATAGTTAAACAAACCGACAAGAGGGGCATCCAGTGGGTAAATTTATATTTTTTTTTTAATTCAGCGTACTCGATTTAGCTTTACCCACTAGGTGTCCCGTTTGTCAATAAAACAAGTGTCACAATCGAGCACAGTTTTATTAATTTACAAATGAATGTATGTATATCCAATCATGGGGGTTACTCTCTATTGCGATGCGAAAGCAAATTCGATGCGTAAGAGTATCATTTTGTACGCTTATCGCATCGAATTTGCTTCCGCATCGCAATAGAGAGTAACCACCCAGGTTAATTATACGAACCTAATTCTGTAGTATGCCTGAATTTGTCACCAGCTTTTAAAGTTTCTTTATTTTTTCCAGAAACCTCTACAAAAAATCGAAGAAAAAACTTTCTGTTGGAGTTTATGTTGCGGCACCAAGGGACCCATGGTTATGAGCGTTAAAGTACCCTTTGCAGCTTATGCACCCGGACAAAAAGTACGCTTTAATATAGTACTAGACAATCAAACAGATGTCCATTGTTCGGATGTAAAAGTGCGTCTAATGAAAAAGATTATCTATACCAGTCGTAGTCCTGAAACGAAAACGAAAGAAACCGAACTCAAAGTGTCCGATAATCATTGTGGCGAAGTGGTAAAGCTAAATAAAGCCGAATTTAATGAATTTTTACAAATTCCCTCAACAACTCCGTCCTCACTGGAAAGTTGCAGTATTATAAAAGTTTTGTATACTTTGAAATTTATAGCAAAAGTTTCACGCATACATAGTGACTTGGTTATAGAGTTTCCTTTTACAATTGGTACAGTTCCCTTATATGCTAGTACAGCGGATGAGGGAGCCATAACAACACAACCGGGTAGTGGTCCCATGTATAAATCTATACGTAAGTATTCGTCTATGATAATTTAATTTTTCTAATGGAATTTAACATGCTATTTTGTTTCATTTAAAGCTGCTCCCATGTTTGAAGAAGATGTACGTTCGGAACAGTTTGAAAGTAATACTTTTAAACCTAGATATCCAGTATTTTTAAATGATCCAAGTTTGTCTACAAATGGCACAAGCGGACCTTCGGGTCCTCCACCATCAACTGTCCCAGCCAGCAATAATTTATATCCTTCAGCTAATATATCGGCTGTTACACCTACCTCACCTAGAGCTGCCAATACACCATCTGCTCATGCTATGTCCAGTCCTTCTCAACCCATTAATCAGCACAATACATCTAATGCAAGCGGCAACAATCAGCCACCTCTGGAGGTCATGGGTTTCAGTTTGCCTCCCGATTATGAGCCAACTTCAAGTGATTCCACCGGAAATATAGGCTGGAAATAAACATAAATATATTATATACGAATGATAACTAAATACGATCGTACATTTAACAATTTTTTATGTTAATATGTACCCTGTATTGACACTTTTATTGGAAAACATTTACTTTATAAATACGAAGATTAACTTTTTTTAATTTTTATACGATATTCACAAAATAAAGCATTTATAAGACGACAACAATTATGAACTACCAACTTACTCGTATGTAAGCTAAAACGTAAGTAAACATCAGAAAAATCATATTTTAATGTTCGATAAATATGTATATCTACTACGAGAATATGAAAATTTAAGTAAAATTGTATTTAGATATCTAAATATTTCAATAATCACAAATCGTTTTTTATGAACTTTATAAATAATAGGAAACATTTTAATAAAATCATTTTTTTAATGAGAAAAACTGGGCTAAGATGTAATGAAATTTGTATTTGCAAAACGCATATAACTGAAAACTATAAGCGATAAATAGGACATAAAAGCATATTACAATACTTGAGTTTGAACAAATAAATCATCAATATCAATAAAGCGGCAATCGTCGCTTTATTTATAGTCTTAATCGTGACTATACTAAATAAGCGCCAATCGTCGCTCAATTTAAAGGCTTAATCGTCGCTCTATTTACAGTTCAAATAGATCGTCTACGTCGCTTTATTTATATTCTTAATCGTGGATCTATCTTTAGTCCTAACAAAGCGGCAATCGTCGCTCAATTCATAGGCTTAATCATCGCTCTATTTATAGTTTTCATCGTGGCTCTATTTACAGTTTCAATAAATTGTCAGTCGTCCCTCTATTATCTTAATCGTGACTCTATTATTAGTCCTAAATAAGCGGCAATCGTCGCTTATATTTATAGTCGTAATCGTGACTATATCTTTAGTCCTAATAAAGCGGCAATCGTCGCTCTATTTAAAGTCCCAATCGTGACTCTATTTAAAGTCCAAAATAAGCGGCAATCGTTGCTCTCATTATAGTCTTAATCGCGGCTATATCTTTAGTCATAATAAATCGTCCATCGTCACTCTATTTATAGTCTTAATAATCGCTCTATCTTTATTTTTAATAAAGCCGCAATCGTCCCTCTATTTATAGTCTTAATCGTGACCCAATCTTTAGTTCTAAAAAGCGCCAATCGATGCTCTAAATACAGGCTTAATTGTCGCTCGGCTTATAGTCTTCATCGCGGATCTATCTTTAGTAATAATATAGAGTCAATTACCACTCTATTTATAGTCTAAAATAAGGCTTTATAAAGGAAAAACTAAAATAATGTACGAAATTTTAATCGAAATATCTTTAAATTGCGACTTGTAGTTCTAGACGGACGGACATCGTTAGATCGACTTAGAAAGTGGTTCTGAGTCAATCGGTATACTTAAGGTGGGCGTTGGACTAATAATTTTGGGCGGTACAAATATCAGTACAACTACATAATATCCTCCCCACTATAGTCGTGTAGGGTATTAAAACAAACTAAAGTAACAAACTGCATTTTCTATTTAATTAAAATTTTGCGTAAATTGCGCAACACTCGTCAATCGAGAAATGTGGAAATGTGTGGTTATTTCTAAACAAACAGAAAACTTCAACTTTGCTGAGCTTTACGATCACATTATTATCCAAAGTATCAATTACAATTTGAAGTTTTACATAGAATGATAAAATAATAATATATATATTTCAAATTCATAGAACTGAAAGTAAACTCACGCTTCGCCCCCTTTATAAGTTTTAATTTACTTATAAAATCGTGTTAAAGTTTGCTCTTTAAGAGTGTGGTTCCAAATGTTAGCATACTATTTGTTAGAGTTGTAAAATGTAGGTACACGGAATATATTTATATTGAGCTAATCTGATAAAATGTGTAACCCTTAAAAAAACCTATAATTAATAAAACCATGTTATAGTAGGGATGACGTTAATAAATTATTAATTAGTTCGCAAAATAAACATTAAAAACAAAACTGCAGCAACATGTAAATATTTTTCTAATTAGTTTAGCTAGTTGTCATTTTACTCTTAAATTGTTCACAGCTTGTAAATCGAATTAAAAATATTAGATATTTTTAATAATGCAATCGGAAAAACATTACGAATTGGGCATATTTATTGGAGCCCTTAACATATTTGCTTACGCCTTAGGCTTTTTAAATATGATTGCAACATTTGTATATGAAATATCATCAGATTCGAAAAATGCAGAATTGACCTCAGATTCTAGAGATTATTTCTATATAGCAATTTACAAAATATTTTTATTGATGTACACCATAATAATGATTGTAACATCGGTAAACCTAATTAAAGGCATTATTAAGGTAAGTGATAAGATTATTAAAACAAATAAAATACAACTAAATCATTTTAATTTCATAATTTTTAGAAATCTAATTCTTTCATTGTATCATGGCTAGCATTGTCATTTTCCGTTGTTATTTATCAAGCTTTATTTTTATTGGATCAAGTTATATTTTGTATAGCATATGGTTATACATTATACTCTCCTGTAGTACTCTTGGGACTTTGTATTTTATTTGGTGAGTTTCTTTTTTCCATGTTTAACAAATTGTTTATTATTTATAAAAATTAAATTTCTTAACAAATTTTTATTTTCAGTTATTCAAATTGTGTTTTTAAGAAAGATATCACATTTTTCTTTGGACTTGTATAGAAAAAATCTATTGCAAAAGGAACAGATTATTTTCCTCAAAAATTCATCTACAAAATCTCAAAATTATCATAGAAATTTAAGGCAAAATGATCCATCCATTTTAGCACCTTTGAAGGAGGAAGATTTTAACAAACAATACTTAAATTGTAATAGTGTTAATTTAAATGAATTTGATATTTAAAATGTATGCCAAAGATATTCACCCCTATCGTAAATAAATATTCCACATGAAATTTGTTCCCTTTTACTTTTTTTAACATTGAATTTTAATAGGAAAAATGTGAAATGGGAACAAAGGTGGAATTTTTATTCACAACTGTTATGTAAACAGTTTTTGTACAACTTGAATAAACAAAATATATTGCAATTATTTTATACCCAACACCAAAAAATATAGGGTGTTATATTAAGTTTGTCATTCCGTTTGTAACACATACATACATAGATATATTGGCCGTAGAACCAAAAAGTATATACATATGTACATATATTCTGGGTCCTTATAAAATTCTAAGATGATCTAGCCATGTCCTTCCGTCTGTTGAATGCACGATAGAGCTTCGAAAAAAAGAGATTGACCAACAAAATTTCCCAAACATGCTTTGTTTCACCGAAATGTTTGGTACTGAAAATAGGCAACATCGGTCCAATAGGATCCTAGTTATAGACAAAAGTACACTTTATTTATATTATAGAAGGACAAATCCTGTTGAAAATAAAAAACATCGGTTCCGAAAGTTAGGTCTTTGGTACATAAATGGATATTGTCAAGTTTACGTACCACGAAAAGGAAAATCATAAAACGAGTTTTTGTTTGCATCGGTCATATTTGACCATAGCCCACTTCCGAAAATACTTTAAATGAATATAAATCTATCTTACTGAATTTTACGAATTTTTTATTTTTTTGATAATCGGTCCATATTTGACAATAGTCTCCTTATAAAGTCCACTTCCTAAAATCATTAAATGTAAATAAATCTCTTATTAACATTACTATAAAGATGAAATTCGAGACAAGAATTCCACATATGTTTATATACATACATATGTATACATATATAAATTATCGTAGCAAACTTTATAGTGGCCGACCCACGTACATAAATATATAATAAATATCGATATCAAACCGTATTATCATCACATAACATGTAATAGCTCCTTAAAAGGTATCCGAAAAATAAAATAACTCGTATAAATCCCGTTATAGATAATGTAGCACAAGTATGTTTCAAGTATGCATAGCTCATATATGGTGGGTATATAAAATTCGGCACAGCCGAATAAAAACTCACATGTTCTAAAGATTCACGAAAAAAAAAATCGTTTTAAATATGATGATTTATTAAAATCTGTTTAAAAATTACAGATTAATCTATTTTTTTTTAATTTACCACTTTCCAACATCATAGGTATAAAGCGAATGTAATTATCTAAATATTAATATTTTTACTTAAAAAATAAGTTTTTAAAACAAATAAAATATTTACCATGTGTGACGACAGTACCATACGAAGAATTTCGAAAAATTTAGCAAATTAATTTTAGTACAACGCTTCTACATATGTACTACACATATGTATGTATGTAAATATTTCAAAATTAACAAATCAACTTGACAACGTTGAGTTTTAATAACAATGCAATGCGTTATTGTCCAGTATTTGCAAACATATTTTATATTTCATATGAAATTCTGTTGAAAAATCAAATAATAAAATTTTTATATTAAACGAAATTCAAAGAATTGAAATCAAATAACCTCTATATGCGAGGTAAATCCAAAATATCAATATGTCTGCCTATGTATGCATTTTTGCATTTTTGAACTTCTACAGATAATAAAAATACATTTGTTAAGAATATGTAATACATTTCAATCACAAAATTATTGGAGATATCTAAAGCAAAATGATTTACTCTATATGCTTTTTTGGTTTTTTTGGCCTATTAGTCTGCAGGTTAAAGAAGAATTTTAGAGATGTAAATTTAATAGATGTTTTTTTTGATAAAAACTGACCATAAAATACCCTACACCGAGTATACAGTTTCCTTTTAAAAATAAAATGTTCTTCTGATATGAGAGCTATGACTAAATATGAACCGATCGTCATAACATTATGTGACATGATTTGTATACATTTGAAACTTATTTGTGCTGAATTTCATTTAAATACCAAAATTTATATCGTCGTTTTCGAAAGTGAAACTTATATTAGACCTATAGTCAGTTATTGACCTATTTTTAGGTGTGATTTATATATGTTGAACTTAGTTCTATGGATATCTATATAAATTAGACATTACTTCGGAAGCAATTTAGTATGGGGGCTAAATAATTTCCTGATTTTAACTAATTTGAAGATGAAAAGAAACTCTACTAAATATTAACTAAATATTTTGTAAATTGTAAACTGCCAGCCAGAACATCGTAAAATGAATGGATTAGATCGGTTTACTTTAAGGTGGGTGATATTTTTGGGCATTATAAACATCAGCTCTAACCCAATACAGTACTTTCCGCTTATAGTCCACTACTATAGTTGCACAACTTTTGTGAACTTTAAGCGAATTTGGACTATAGCCGATTTTTTATAAGCAATTTTAGGGAGTATATCTGCAGGTAAATATGACATTTTTGCTTATATCCGTTTTTGGCCTTTAAGCGAATTGGAGTAAAGGCGAAAAGCACTGTATATCCAAAATATTTTGGTATATCGTATAAAAGTCGTTTAAGCAGCATAGCATAAAGCGACTCATAAATAAATATTAATTAGCTATATTCAAAAAATAAATTTGGGTTTATACCTATATCAAACGAAGTTTTTAATTTGTACATATATCAGCACTTTGGCAATCTTGAACACCTACTTCAAAATAAATAAAGGACTCTTGCCATCGAGGTTGAAAGATTACTTGATTTTTCGTATAATTTTTAATGATTAGTGTCAAAAAAATACCTCATTGACAATTTATTATCAACATTTTTTATGCGTAAATAATATTTTGTATTTATTTGTTAATTAATTTTTAATAAAACGCTATTATCATGTATTTTCTTGTAGCGTCAGTCATATGTATGATTGATATAATTGTTGTTTTACAAAACGTTGTGTTTTGTCTCTATGTATAATTCTCTATTGATATATGTATGTTTAATTTCTTCACACAGCGAAACATTTCTTGTCCGCACATTAATAGCTTAAATACCCAAAAAAACATCAAACTAGATTATTATCAGTTAATAAAAAATCGCGCAACTGCATAAACATATATTTTCTGTGCATTTCTACCTTACGCTACGTTGTCAATAACGACTTACACATGGTGCAAATATTCAAGATGATTGTAAATCGACAACAAATACAACACAAAACAGAAACAACAGGCATTTTGTTTGTGTAAAATAATGTACGACTGTCAAAAATACTTGAAAAAGTATTACTTTTGAGATAAGTAAATTGTAAACAAAGTCAGTCAGCTGGGATACTGCACTCACCTTGTATATTTGCACCATGGACTTAGCATAAATTTTCATAACGTAGTTTGAATCAGCTGTAAATTCTATTCAAAATCGCTACATTTTATTAGAAAGTAGCTGAATTGCCATTACTGTTGACAAGGCAACGTAAAAAAATCGTAAAATTTTCTATCACAGCAATAAAAATAAACAAATATTTATTTGCCTTCCCAAAAATATACACATTGAAATATAATAAATTATAATTAAATTAATCAAACAATGACTTCTCGCAAACGCAGTGGCAGTGGTTCCTCTAAACGACCCAAAGAAAAAGTTGTTTATATTTATGAACTTTTCTTTCGTGGCGAAGATCCCACACAAGAAAGTCCTGAATTTTGGAATGAATTCTTTCTGCTGCAACCCAATGTTGAGTGTCTAGAGGGTGAAGTCACCAAGTTGACATGTGAACAATTTACTCTGGTTAAGAAAAATCTAAATATGATTTTTCAAAAATGTATAGAAATATTGGACACAGGTGAGTGAGTGAGGAAGTGCAATTTTGAAAAAATTAAAACATATTAAGGGTGTGGTTTTCGTAATTGGTAAATAATTTGTTTTTAAATATAAATAATAAATTGTTATTTATTTTCTTTAGATCATCCTAAACGTTTGTGCAATAGTTTGCAGACATTGTGTTCGTTGTTCTTTGCCATATTTAAGAAATCTACAGCAGATAATACGTACGATATACTCAATGAGATCTTTGGCTATGAACATATGGACAAGTGGATGAAACAATTAATGGACCATTGTAATCAAATATTGCTTGGTAAGTGTAAGAATTAAAAGTAATGACATATTTTTAAAATTCAATTTGTAATAATTTATGCCTAAGGAGACGTAATGGAAAATGCCCGATTTATGTGCTTAAAACTATTATTGGTTCTAGTAACTGGTACCGATAATGTTAGCCAAAATGTCTTGTTGGAGTATCTTATGATGAATACGTTATTTGATGCTTTTGTAAGATTACTAAGCGACCCTACCCTAAGAAGTCAACATGGACATGATATAGTTATTTTACTAACAATTTTGGTAAATTATCGCAAGCATGAGGCGACAAATCCCTACATAGTGCAGTTATCAATATTAGCTGATGAGTTGGCTTTAAATGGGTAAGTGATTTAACGAAAAAAGTAAGGTATTTCTAGTATTAATATACCTATAACATAATTTTTACAGCTATGGACAAATGATTTCCCAATCGCTAATTGACTTCTGCCGCCAATATATGCAAAGCTTGAATAATGCCCAGTCCTCCTCTTGGTTTTCCTCATTATCGAATATAGTTGGTAATATGTTTGTTTCGGATGAAGGCTGTGAGAGGGTGCAACAGATTAAGGCCAACAATGGTTTACTGTTGGCTTTGTATGAAGCAGTACATTTAAATCGCAACTTCATAACAACATTGGCCCATACACAAGCCGAAACTAGTGCACCACCCTCACCTAGCAATACTTTAAGTTTAACACAACCAGTGCCTGATTTAGCCAATGCTCCCATCATCGATATGACACAATATCCTACCAATTTATTGGTAGCTGTATTTCAATATTGGTAAATTAAAAACAATTATTTTTATTTTTTTAATTTAAAACTTTTTATTTCCAGTTCTATTGTTATGCAGGATAATAAAAACGAATCCAGTGTGGCCAATCTTAAGCTATGCTTCTTAATTCTCACCTGCATTTCCGAAGATCAATATGCCAACTCCATGATGCACGATAGCAATTTAACCTTTAAAGTTATGTTGCATCGTGCCCAAATGCGTCATCGCAAATTGAACGTTGATCGTGTGGGAAAATCTCAACCATTGGCCGCTACTTTATTGGATTTGCTAGTGGAATTTATTGTTTCTCATTTAATGAAAAAATTCCCCATGGAATTGTATTTATTGTGTGTGGGTGTTATACATCGTATACTGTGTTATCAAAAACGTTGTCGTGTGCGTTTGAATTATCCTTGGAAGGAGCTGTGGTCGGCCTTGATTGGTTTGCTGCGTTTTTTGGTTAATCAGGAGCAGACATTGGTGAAAAAATGCAATATATTTTATTTGTCATTGCAGGTTTGTAGGAAATTAGACTTTTGTCGATTTTACACCTTGTAAATATGACATTGTAATTTTACAATGTGCAAATTTTAATTTTGTCAATTTCACTGTGTTAATTTTGTTTTTGTCCATATTTGCTACGTAAAGTTAACTTTTGTCAATATAACCATATATAAATTTGACTTTTTTTTTACGCTGCGTAAAATAGAATTTTACACTAAAAAAGTTGAATTTTTTCAATTTTACACTGTTGACATTTTTTCCTCTAAAACAAAAATAACGAAATCTTTATTTCTTTTCACTTCACAGGTCGTCAATATATTCAATTTATTTATCACCTATGGTGATACATTTTTGGCCACCACGAATAGTTATGATGAACTCTATTACGAACTAAATCGAGAGGAAAAAGTCTTCACTGAATTACATGCAATGGGTAACAATTTAAAATAATCATTACAAAATAATTTCATTCAATGATCTCATATTTCAGTACTTCGTTATACCACAATGCCCGATTGTGAGTACAAAGATGACGTCATCAAACTATTAAATGCCTTAGTCAATATTTTGGCCATTGTTAAACATTTTCAAAATAAAATTAAAGAATGGCTGGCCGAACAGGGTCTATCCACACCCACAGAAGAGCAAATCCTTAATGTGGTGCGCAAGAATTACGACTTAACCTTGAAACTACAGGATTCCCTAGATCATTATGAACGTTATGCTGAAGCGCCAAGACACACAGCATTTTTCAAGAATATGGTGCGTGATGTGGTTGCTGATACACGTAAGCAAATCTATGGCTATGTTAAGGAGGCTGTCTCCACCATTCCAGAACCAGACAATGCTATGATTACTTCGACTTCTTCTAATACTTAAGTAAAGTAAATATTTTTAAAGAAAAGTAAAAAAATTATTTTATTTTTCTTCATATGTTTTCTATAGCAATTATTATTATAATTTATTTAATTGTTTAATATGACTGTTGATTATATAAATTGATTTAAATTTAAAACCAAATTCTAAAAATTAGGAACACATTATTTGCATTATTATATTTAACGACACAAAAGTATCAATGAGATTGTGTTTAATCTAAACCTGTATATTTATCTATATAAGAGCAAAAGAAAAACGTATTTATGAAACATTAAAAACATATTTTTAATATTATATTAATATAAACTATATTTGAAGTTTTGCTTAATTTGGGTTTGAAACGAATTTGGTTTAATTTCAATACTTTTTTTGGATTGAAGGATAATTGTCAAAATTAGTTAGCTGACTTCCAAATGTTTCCAATGTGTACCTACATCATTGTGGACATTCTTCAAGAAAACAAAGTTATAACCACTTAAACTTAATGGTTTCCAAGGTACACAGCTGAATATCCATGAAAAGTGTATGACCTCTACTTTCTGTCTAAATTGGAAAATGTTTAAGCGTTTGTCTTAAGCGTAAGCTTAAACATGAAATAGTAAAACCTGGTTAAAAATTTAAAAAATATAAGACATATTTATACGAAACTTAGTTTAATAGATAGCTGACTTCCAAACGATTTCAATGAGTACCCACATCATGTATGGCTGTTGAGTGTACTAAAAGTTATGACCATTTAAACTTCTTCATTCCGTGTCATAAAGTTGTCATTATTGTGACTAAAAATTTTGGTAGAAAAATTCGTTGGTACCAGGAGAACAAAATTAGTTAGTAGGTTGAAATCGCGCAATAAAAATATTTAAGCGCTTATAACTTCTAAACGGCTAATCCAATTAAAAAGATATTGGTATCCAATGAAAGCTTATGAATTCTACTTTCTCTCTAAGATGGAAATTTGGAAAGCTTTTATCATAATCGTATGCTTAAGCATAAAATATTATGAATTTCTTTATAGCTGACTTAATACGTTTTCAATGAGTGGCAATACCATGAACATCCGTCAAGCAAACTTAGATTTATGACTATTTAAACAGTAGTTTTCATGTCATAAAGCTAATATTGTTTTCGGCTAAAAATATTTAAATGCTTATAACTTCTAAACGGCTAAACCTATTGTAAAGATATTGGTATCCATGAAAAGTGTATGAACTCTACTTTCTGTCTAAAGTGGAAAATGTTTAAGCGTTTGTCTCAAGCGTAAGCTTAAGCATGAAATAGTAAAAACTGGTTAAAAATTTTAAAAATATTGGACATATTTATACGAAACTTTGTTTAATAGATAGCTGACTTCCAAACGATTTCAATGAGTACCCACATCATGTATGGCTGTTGAGTGTACTAAAAGTTATGAC
The DNA here is from genome assembly GCA_950370525.1 of Bellardia bayeri. Taxonomy (NCBI): domain Eukaryota; kingdom Metazoa; phylum Arthropoda; class Insecta; order Diptera; family Calliphoridae; genus Bellardia; species Bellardia bayeri. The sequence goes on along the minus strand of OX493264.1, from coordinate 33,160,186 downwards.
CATTTAAACTTCTTCATTCCGTGTCATAAAGTTGTCATTATTGTGACTAAAAATTTTGGTAGAAAAATTCGTTGGTACCAGGAGAACAAAATTAAGTAGTAGGTTGAAATCGCGCAATAAAAATATTTAATCGCTTATAACTTCTAAACGGCTAATCCAATTAAAAAGATATTGGTATCCAATGAAAGCTTATGAATTCTACTTTCTCCCTTAGATGGAAATTTGGAAAGCTTTTATCATAAGCGTATGCTTAAGCATAAAATATTATGAATTTCTTTGTAATTATAAAACTTTAAGACATATTTCAATAAAAATTTAATATATCACATAGCTGACTTAATACGTTTTCAATGAGTGGCAATACCATGAACATCCGTCAAGTGAACTTAGATATATGACTATTTAAACAGTAGTTTTTATGTCATAAAGCTAATATTGTTTTCGGCTAAAAATATTTAAACGCTTATAACTTTTTAACGGCTACACGGATTTTAACGTTATTGGTATCCATAAAAAGGTTATGAATTCCACCTTGTCCCAAAACTGAAAAATGTTTTAGCTTTCATCATTAGTGTAAGTTTAAGCGTAAAGTACTAAAACATCGTTTGTAATTATAAAATTATTAGACATATTAAAATTAAACATAGTTTAATAGATAGCTGACTTTCCAGCGCATCTAATGATTATCCATAACATAGACATCAGCCATTCCAACTGTTGTGTGTTTTTGTTTTTCACTGCTTCCAGCTGTAATATTTTGTAATAGTTGCTCTCAAACTAATTTAACAATTTATTTCGAATATACAATAAGCCTCAAACTATATCATTACCAACCAGTATCAATAAACTTGGGCCCCGATAACCGTTCACAACACTAAGTATTTTGATATTGTATATCATGGTGAAATAACTCTACAAGGTGGTGTTGAAACGCCAGCTGTTTTTTTTAGTCATGTTCGTTATGTCAAACTTTATGTACATATGTATGTATGTATGCTCAAGTTGTGTTAAAAAAATAGCAAACGTATCAAGTTATACAAAAAAAGTGAAAAAAAACAATTGTCCATAAATTAAATGTTTCATAAATTAACAAATTTATAAATTATTTTTATTTTCATCTTGAAATTAAAAAAATTATATGTATGTATGTATGTATTTATTTTTCCTGCAAAAATGTTTGTAAACAATAACCAGTTGTTTTTGACATTACAAACATGAAAGCAAAAACAAAAATACCATGTTGTTTCTGTTGCTTTTGTATTGTTGTAATATTGCCATCGCCTTGTAGAGTTATTTCACCATGTTGTATGTATATTATAAACTGCGATGTCGAACGATAACGTTCGCTTAGATAAGACTTAAGACACACACTTGATTGTGGAATAAACAAACTTGATTGAGTAAAAAATAGATACGATAAAACGTTTGTGTCTTAAGTCTTACCTAAGCGAACGTTATCGTTCGACATCGCAGTTTATAATATACATACAACATGGTGAAATAACTCTACAAGGCGATGGCAATATTACAACAATACAAAAGCAACAGAAACAACATGGTATTTTTGTTTTTGCTTTCATGTTTGTAATGTCAAAAACAACTGGTTATTGTTTACAAACATTTTTGCAGGAAAAATAAATACATACATACATACATATAATTTTTTTAATTTCAAGATGAAAATAAAAATAATTTATAAATTTGTTAATTTATGAAACATTTAATTTATGGACAATTGTTTTTTTTCACTTTTTTTGTATAACTTGATACGTTTGCTATTTTTTTAACACAACTTGAGCATACATACATACATATGTACATAAAGTTTGACATAACGAACATGACTAAAAAAAACAGCTGGCGTTTCAACACCACCTTGTAGAGTTATTTCACCATGTTGTATGTATATTATAAACTGCGATGTCGAACGATAACGTTCGCTTAGATAAGACTTAAGACACAAACTTGATTGTGGAATAAACAAACTTGATTGAGTAAAAAATAGATACGATAAAACGTTTGTGTCTTAAGTCTTACCTAAGCGAACGTTATCGTTCGACATCGTGGGCCAGGCGGTTAATGTTGTGTTGTAGTCGAGACAACATAACATTTTTATAGATATCTTCAAGGAATTTTGTGAAAAAAAAACCAATTTTAATAAGATTTTTAGTGAATTTATTATATATATTTTATTGAAGCTTTTCGTATGTAGTTTTATATAATAATATTTGTATGTGGTACATGTATTGTATAAATGAATAGTGGGTGATATTAATTAAAACTTTTTTTAAAGTTCATTATGTCAATGTTTTCATACATTTTTTCTATTTCTAATAAATATTGTATAATGTATAATTTTTGTAATAATTGTTATTAAAGCATATCAAAATAAAATTTAAAATCTATCTACCTTTAGATAAAAATATTTATAAACATTTAAAATGCTTTAACACAAATTTTTTTCTCGAAACAACTAAGACGAAATTAAATTACAATAAAATATTAAATAAAATAAACTCATATAAACAAAATAAAACGAAATTATTTACAAAGAAAATAAATTGCATTAAATATTTATAGGTATAGTTTAAAGAAAAAAAAAAAAAAAAACAGAAGTCGTTCGTTATATTGTTCACATTAATTATTTAATTAAATACAGCTAAAGGCACAAATTTACTATAAAATTTGTATATAAACTTTACTTATTTTAATTATATAACTTAAAATTAACAAGTTCAAATTATAGTTCTTTTTGCTTTAAAATCATTACATTTTTTTTATATAAAACTATAAAACAAGACTTACAAAACGAAAAAATTTACAATATGTTTAATGAATATATTTATAAGAAATGTGGCTTAATATAGCTAAGTATTTATATGTATAAAAAATATGAATGATAATATTTATTATTAATTAATATTTAGTATTATTTAAAAATGATCTACTTTAACTGACACTGTATGAGCAGCAGTATTACTGGGTAAATCGATATTATCCCATTCGGTGTGTATATTCTTTTCGCTATCGGTGGCCTTTAAAGCTAAACCCAATGATGTTGTTCTACCCGCACAATGGGGTATATTAAGCGTTACGGGCACTCGAAATTCCAGACCCTGAGGACCACACATTACTAAAGGTGATAGCATGGTTTCACCTAATGATTAAAATTAAACAGAACATAAAAATAATAATTAATATTATTTAAAAAACATTTAAGTTTGTTTAATATTGGTATAAGTAAGTAAGTTTGTTTAACATTTGTGTTTTTGTAAAGTGTAAAAGAGAAAGTGTGTAAAATAGTTTAAGAAATCTATATAAATTTTAAAATATTAAAGATGCTTTTGCTTAAGTACAAGGGTTTCTAGTCATAAAATATTGAGACAGAATACATCAAAAAGAAATTAAAAAAACATGCCAAAAGTATTAGATTTATCTATTTATTTATCCATTGTAACGATAGTTATTTAAGTCATCACATTTTTAAAACTCACAATTAAATTCATAGAATTAGTGAACTAGTTAATAATCTTTGAAATTGTACCAAATGACTCGTAGTAGTACCATGGTACCAACTGAGTCTAAAATGTTTGCGAACACTGGTCTGAGCTGTTAAACTGAACTTGGTCTTTGAATGTTTTTGTAGACAGTGAGCAAAACGAGCACTTTTTTGTTATGCGCCAGATATAATCCTTTCTTTCACACATTTCGTTCGGAATGGTTTCAAATTCGTATTTATTATTCCGATCGATTTGGTTTTAATTGCTTCAGAGTCTATTCGATCTTCGGATTTTAATTGGACAACGTTTTGATATTAAAACAAAAACAAAGAAATCATTTAAAATTCCATTTATAAAAAAAAAACAAAGAGCTAGCTTACACATAGCAATTAATTTATTTAAAAAGTACAAGATTATCCCTTCAATAATCCCAGATTCACAAATCAGTTTTAGTTAAACATTTGTGTTTCAAATATTTGAAATGAATTAAAAATGACTTCTGAAAATACATATGATTAGTATCCAACATGCAAACAATAGCATTTACATATAACTAAACGTTAGTAGTAAACTACAGTTAGTAAAATGTTAAATAACACATAAAAACAAACATATTTTAAATTAAAAAAATATAAAGATCAAGTTAAGGTGAAACATAAAATCAAGTGGTATGCAAAATAAATAAAAAAAACGTTATTAAAATTATTTATTAGAAAAAAATAAAAACGGTGTTTAGAAAAAATTAAAAGAAAAAAAAAACAAAAATTGCTAAAAGAATATATATTTATATTTATAAAATTTTATATTTAAAAAAATAGTGTGAGAGAAGGGAAATAGAACAAACCATTTTCCATATCCAAGGGAGGCCCACCAACAGCTTGACCCATACGTGGATCACTGACAGTAAAATAGATTTCTTGTCTAACACCCGGCGCTATGGCTCCTGGTGGTATTTGCAGCGAAACATTCCAAATGTTGTCTGCTAAAGTGCCACCTTTACAGTCGAAAATACCACGACAAGTTGATGGCTCTCGAGGTACTGTTGGAAATGAACCATTGCCGGGAGCACTGGCAGCTGCTGGGGCTGATGTAGGTACTGGTCCGGCAATGGGCAATGACATATTGCTGGTATAGGGTGTACTGGTGGCATTTGGTGGTCCCACTGGCAAACTGGCCTGTGATGTGTATTGCGTTTCAATTGAGGTGCGACTTTCACTTAGTTTATTTAATGGTGGTGGTCCCGTTCTCTTCAAGATATTCGATATATGAAATGGTGCTCTACTGGTGCGTGGTGTAAGTGGCAATGTAGGCTTTGGTGGCTCTAAAGGTTCTATGGGTGGACCTTCGATAACTAAGAGCAGAGGGGAGGATACCGCTTGGGGTGTTTCGAAAACATCATCGGATATTTCCTCAGTTTCATTCATATTATTTTCTGTTTCCTCTAACATGCCCTGATTGTGACAATTTTCTATGACCGTAGGCATTTCTGATCTATCAAAATCTTTAGCTGTATCCATATCTAAATCATCATCTTCACTTTGTACCAGAGGTGCGGATTTCCTTAGTGACTTGTTTACAGCTGTATTTTCTATAATAGTATCAGAAGATTTTTGCAATTCCGATCTGTTAAGCGTTTCCTCCTCCTCAAAGTCATGATTGATTTCGGCCTGTGTTTGTATTTCAGTCTTTTCTTCTTTCTTTTCGTCGGTTTCATTTTCTCTCGATTGCAAAATACTCTCTTCTTTTGTTTCATAAATCGGTTCGGGTCTGCCCACGTCTCTTTTTGATACGTAACCCGGTTCGGCCATGCTATCTAGGGCCTCCCTTCTGGTCTGATAAATTTGATCTCTTAATTGGGCTCGAGTTTTTAAAGCACTGTCTTTAATTTCTCTTCTCGACTGATAAATATGCTCTTTATCGGATTTATCATCTTTCTCTGGTTGTTCTGAATGCGGGGGAGTAAATTCCCGTTCGATGTCTTTTTTACCCTGGGTAATACGCTCTTGCATTTCCTTTTTGGTTTGATATAGATGGTGATTCTGTCTTTCACGTTGCATTTCTCGTCTAGACTGATAAATGGGTTCATGTATTTCCACTTGTTCATTGGCGGCTCCCGGATAGAATCTTCTACGGGTCATTACCTCGGAATTGGGGGCACGGCGTTGGTTGTCCAACATGTATGCTCCCTGTTTACTTTGATAGATATCATCTTGTTCATAGGGACCTTGTGCTCCATTGGGTGCCATTTGATGTCGCCGTCCTGCAGCACGATCCGCTGTTGTAGTACTATGCCTTCTAATAATTTTTCTACCACTTCTACCCTGTCCCGCACTGGAAGCTTCTGCTTGTCGTCTTTCCAAGTCGATACAAGCTCTATTGGCATAAATATCATCATGATCTGAATAACCATTATTACATTCATTGTAGGAACGCTCCCTGCCTGTCCTTGGCACTATACCCATATGACCATAAATATCCTCCGTTTCCAAGTTTTGGTATGTATTATTCATAGCATCCTGCGGTGACGTATAATGGCCATGATTGTAATTTAGCTGATTTTGTTGTTCATAATATTGTTCTCTACTACTCCTCATGGCAGAGGCGGGAACACTGCGTCCTCTACCATTGTAATAATGATCATCAAATCCAGCCGGATATGTGGGATATTCATCGGGATAGTATGGCCTTTGCATACCTCTTTCCAACATGGAATGTTGTCGTCTTAGACCTGATTTTGGTTTACGATCTGCTTCCGCCAAGCTATTCATGCGTCTTAAAGGTTTTGTGGTCTTAATCAGCGCATTCTTAATGGCTGTTAGGGGACTCTTTAACATGGATTTCTTTTTGACTTTATGCGGCAATGGTGGTGGATGTATTTCATTCTCACCGTAATACTGTGCTTGCACATTTGAGGGATGTGGCGGTGGCAGAGGTGGTGGACCATAACTATAATAATTGTTAGGATCATGAGATGATAGTGGTGGTGGTGGTGGTGGCATTTCATGAGCATAACGGGGAACAGAACGTGAACGTGGGGGTGGATGTTGTGGTGGTGGCATGGCATAATAATCATCGTATCTTTGTTGTTCATATGGCTCCATTTCGCTAAAGATTTTGGCAATTGGTATTGATATTTTTGAAGATGTTTTAGGTTTTGTTTAATTTAGTTTGTTTGTTGATTGAAAATAAGAGAGTTTTTTTGGGGGTGGGGAAGATTTTAGATAAAGTTGTAGAGGGGAATTAAACTTAAATGTATTATGTAGTAAAAAAAATATTTTAGAGGAATTTTTAAGTATTTACTGAATGATTTCAAATGCTGTCGAAATAAAATCTTCATTCATTTGAATCTGCTTGAGTCAACCTAACATATCCTTGAAGTAAGTTAAGGACAGTTAATATATCATTCATGCTATTGGAAAAAGTTCTTTAACAAAAGATAAAAGTACATAAATGTACATACATGAAGTTGTATGTGACTTGGATATGTGAATTCACATAGAGATTTGGACTCAATTTTATACTAAAATAGAGTTCAAGAAACTTCCTCCGGCTTTTAAATCAAATTCCACTCATCAAAAGACTTAACGCTCGTTTATTGTTTATTTGGATAGAACTAAAATTGTTAATATGTACTAAAGAGTAAAGAATTGAGATCGTATGTGAATTCGTACTAATGGAGGAGGCATGGATACAATCTTATAATAAAAACGATTTCAAAAAAGGCTCATTTATTAAGTACTGGAGCTGGTGAGCGCCATATAAAAGGTGATTTTTTTTTTCTTAACAACTTTCTTTTTGTCAATACTGTTTTTGGCAGCTCAGCTGTTTTTGAGTAACATGTTACTGTTAAACATGTTCAGTTTGGTCTATAATTTAACCATAAATGGAGGCCCCTATTATGAGCTGCATTCAACAATCGATATTCGCTGGCTATCGAAAATCGACTTTCGAATGTAAATTTGTATTATGAGTTGACATCACTGTCAAAAATTTCGTTGTTCAACGAATTTTTTATCGAACACAAATTTGCTGTCGGCGCTGTATAAAACTGTGTAAAATTTATTAAAAATGTAAATATTAGTTTTTTTTTTTTGATTTTGGTCAACCAAATACTACTTGTAAATTACTTTTGTTAATATCCAGGAGGTCTAAGGTCGTAAGTAGTTATAGCAATTGAAGAAGCTTGTTACTCTCTTGGAAAAAGATTAGAAAAACTATTGCCAATTGTAATATGCTTGGGATTGTTTTGCCTTTTGAGCATTGTTGTGGCAGTAATCAGTAATGGACAGCAACTTCATAAACGCCTCTTTACAAAGTCGAAAATTCTTTATAAATCTGTAAATACAATTTATAATATCCTTGTAAAACCTCATCAAAAAATATACTCAAGCGGTGGAATCCTTTTGCAAAATGTTGTAAGCATCCCTCAGCCTGCTTCTGGTCATTTCTGGTAAGGGTGCAGACGAATCATAAAACCATAATTCTGTGGTGGTCATTTCAAATTTAATTTATTCTTCTTTAAGAATTTGTAAACAAATATAGCGCCAGCTGATAGAAATGTACTATTGTGAATAACCCAAAAAAGTAATTTTCACAATAGCGTTTTTTCGTCGAATGTGCACCATAATACGAAATGAAAATTCACTCTATAAGCATTTTCGACAATAGTCGAAAATCGAATTTTGCTCATAATAGGCACCTGACTTACAAACGAACAACGCTTGCAGATTATTCAATTTTATTATCAAAATACATGCTCGGTTAAGTGCATCATGCACTTCTTCCATTTAATGGTTAGTTTTGGCAACCATGTGAGGTGGATATTCAGAATCTTGTGACAAAACTTCGAACCAAATTTAAATTATTGGACTTTAAACCATAAAACGTATACGCAGAGTGCGGACTGAGGAAAATATCTCAGCTGTATCTGTATTTTGCGAAAGAATTTGGTGCAAAACCATTTAACGTTGTCTGCCACGTGGTTTCAACAATACAGTGCTACATGCCACACATTACGTGAAGCAATGACACAATTGAGAGGCGAGTTCGGTGAACAGTATATTTAATGTTTGGAGCTGGTCTATTGTCCGCCTAGATCGTGCGATTTAACGCCTTTAGACTATTTTTTTTGAGCTATGTCTGCAAGAACAAGCCCGCAATGGTTGAGGCACTGGAAGTTAATATTGAATAGTTTGTCCGTGAGATACCGGCCGATACGTTGGAGAGAGTATGCCAAAACTGAACCCAGCGTATGAACAATTTGAGGCATAGCCGCGTTTATAATTTACATACATATATGAAACCATCTTTATACATTGAATTATGTATATATGTAGATCGTTCTTTCGACACAAATAAAGATTTTATATATTATTCAAATTAAATTTTATGTTTTCCGAAAGCTCTTAAAAATCACTCTTTAGTTTTGATGGCCTCAAACAATTCTGTTGTTTAATATTTTTTTTTTATACTGAAAATATCCCTCTATTAATACAGGGTGAAACTTCTTTGCATGCATTTTGTAACTAATAACACTACTCCACTCAAGTACTTTTTCGAAGACTCCAACTAAATTCAAAATTCCTCTAAAATACTTGCATTTAAAATAGATTTTGTTACAATTAGAAAATATGTAAATATTAAAATTTTTGTTTCGCGCCTTTCTGCATTTAAGCTGAAAATTCTTACAAAAATTGTTTCCTAAACGAAAAAAATTTTGTTCTTTATTTTGCAAATACCAATTGAAATTGAAAATAGTAAACAAATTTATTTAGATATTACCATACCATAGATTAAAAAACCGTAGACCCATAAATATACGTATGTATGTAAATAAAATTAAATTAGTTAAATGTATAATGAAGGTAATTAAAGCTAGAAAAAAATGTATGGTATTTAAAAGTAGAAAAGCCATAAACTAATAGTAGCTATGGAGTAGCTTACCAAAAGTAAGGTTAGTTTTAATTAATTAATAAAAAATTAAAAAAATATTTCTGTCTTTTTAAACAATTTACGTTTAAAACCAAAACCTTAAGATTTATTATTTGTTATTAAAAAAAAAATACTTATAAAAATTGCCTTTGAAGTTAAAACTTTAAAATTGAGGTTAGAATTCTTATTGCTTTTTTTAATTTTTTAACGTTAACCCGAAAAATGTTTTATTTTCGTTTAAAATATCAAATTTTGTTTTAATATTTTTAATGATTAGAAAAATGTTTGTTGTTGTTGTTTAGTTTTGTTTAAATTGGTTATTGCAAAATAATAAAAAACAAAATTTTTTCACTATGAGTAATTTAACTACAATTTTGAAATTAGAACTCGGGGTTTTTTAAATTTGGACATAAAATACTTAACAAAATGTTTTTATCACGAAACGTATAATCAATTTAAAGAATTTTAAAGAATTTTAAAACATAAAATAACCTTTAACCCGCATGATTTATGATTATTATTATGGTTTTTTTTTATATACTTTCGAAATGTTTGAATGAATAATACAAATATAGAAAAATTTAACTTTGTCATTGATGATTAATAAACAAAAATAAAAACATTTTTCGTTAACACAAAAATTAATTTTAAAGATAAAGAGAAAATACGTTATACAAAATCGGGGAATACATAGAGAAGGGGTTGTAGGGGAAACAAATTCTTTAAAAACAAATACATATGTCTGTATGTATGATTCTAAACTTGTATAATAAAATATAATGTATGTATGTAGTTGAGAAAAACTTACCTCATATTATGATGGTGCCCAGCTGTACCAATTTGAGGTTTACGATATAATTCAAATGCTGAACCACGTTGCTCACGACTGCCAGCCAAATCTAAGCCGTGACGTTCCGGGGTATGAGGAGGAAGATTGCCTAATAGGTAATGTTACGATTTAGGTAAATTTACAAAACTAGAGAGAGAGAAATTATAAAATAATACATACCTATTGGTGGTGGCATGCCCCGATGAGGAGCTATGTAGGGCCCAGTGCCACTGCCTCCATTGTAATGATGCGATGTGGCATTACCATTATAGCTATTGCTATTTGGTGGATAACCAGGTGTAGTGGCAGGACCATAATTATTATTGGTGCCATAAGTGGGCTGCATATTTGCACTGGTGTGAGGAGATCCAGGTGTTTGTTGTGAATAATGATGATGCTGGGGAGCAGGAGGATAATAGAAGCCATTAGGCGAACGTGGAGAACCAGGTTCCTAAAATAAATAGAAAAATAATTAATTTTGGTTGTTTAATATAAAATTCTTTGACCATTTACCCCATTTTCTGTCCACTGATTTGGTCCATTACCATTGCCGGCGTTTTGCAAAGGTGGCCTATAGTTCTTCGGTTTGGGTGGTGGCACTGGTTTAAAGGGTCCTCCCGAGCCATTGGGCGTAGAATTGCCATTCATATTACCATTAATATTTGGTGGTGGCACCACCATGCCATGTGCTGGTGGACCCGCTTGCTTGGAGATTTTATTGTAATCCGCTTGTGAGGCAGAATTATTACGACTGTTGTGACATAATACACAAAAAATGATAAAAGCATGATGATTACGTTTTAACATACAGAGAAAACGGCACAAGGACAATCAAAGATGGGCAAACAGGTACAAAAATCAAAGGTGTTCAGAAGAAAAAAAGACGTAGGGAGAAAATGAAAAAGAGTTTTTTATATGTTAAAAAAGTCAAATATTAATGAAAACTTATTAAAACGTTTATAATTTTAAATAACTTTATTATTGTTAATAAATAAAATAAAATCATAAAGATACGTTAAAATAATTTCCTCAATTAAAGTACATTACAAAGTACACATACAAATGATTATTGAAATTAAGTTAATAAATAAACAAATAAATAAATATCCTCTAATTTGTTTAAAAAAGTAAGAATAACTTTTAAACTAATGTATCATAAATGGAAATATTTTGCACAATGGGTCGTGATAGAGAACACATTTGTGCTGGATAGGCCATCAAAAAGCCATTAGTGGTTCTACAAGAGCGCCAAGTTCTATTGGGCATGCAAGAGCTCACAGCAGTGCAACTGGTAATGGTACGTTGTGGAAGAAGCTTTTGTGAAGGTGTTGGCTGTTGTGGTTGCAACTGCTGTGGCATTTGTAATTGTAGCTGTTGTGGTGGACAGTGAACATGAAAGGGATGTATATGGAAATGATATCTGTTTTACAAAATATGTTCAAATGAGTGACAACAAATGGCAAGGACACACAGGCGGTACGGATTTTAGAAATATTTCAATTTAATTGTTTTATTGATTTTATGTAATAGTTACGTTTCAGTTTCAGTTTTATTTAGTTTTGGGCATGCAGTTAGTTTTTATTTTTAAATGATTATTCGTTATTTTTTTTATAAAAAAAAGTAAAAAAGATATAAAAAGAATTGTTTAATGTAGTATGTAATTATTTTGTAAATTTAAAATATTTACAATTATATTTCTTTGTTAGAGTTTTAAATAAACATTAGTAAATTGTAATTGAATTGCTTTTTAAATACCTGTATTTTCCATAATCAGTTTTGGTTTCAACTTTACGTGGACTACCATCGAGACCCAAATTCGAGGGACGTTGTGGTGTGCCATTCCGAGGATCTGCAATGTAATAGAGTTTATATATATTTGTTTTATTAAAAAGGTAAATGAAGCTAGTATATGAAGGTCTTTCATGGCTGAGCAGTTAATAGATTCATAAAAATTAAGCGATTTTTGGGAATAGATTTCATATGGAAACACTAGTTTATAAAAGGAACTTATAATCTTAAGAGTGTTTTTTGAGATGATAATTTACAGTGTGTCATACAACTGTATTGCCTACTCATTTTCAAGAAAAATCTTCTTTTCATTCTAACATAATTGTAAAGGTACGGTCACACTTGGCAAATATTTGCTGAAACAGACATAACCACTAAATAAAATTTATTTGAACTCGTTCATTTAATAGAACACAACAAATATTTAGTCTTATTTTATTTGATTCTGTTTGATCTTGCAAAACACTTGTAAGAGTAAACAACGTCAAACAAATTTTGTGCTAAAATAAGTGGTTACGTTTTTTTTTTAGTAAATATTTGCCATGTGTGACCATACCTTAAAATATAAATATAATCATAATAGTAATTTGCATTGCGAAATCCCAGTAATAGCAGTGTTTGCTGAACTGACAGCCTTTGGCCGAGTGATCTCGGGTCATTCCGGTGCGTAGAATGGGCTGTCGTGGGAATGATTTAATTTTGTTTGGCTTTTTTGGTTTTTCTTTATTGTTCTTGAAATTTTTTAATGTTTTTTGTTAAAAGCATACGTGCATACGTATTTTTCACATGTTATTAGTAATAATTTTGTCCATGAAAGTCGATAGCTTTAGTTGCTAGTGCTCTAGTTTTTAAGATTTATTGTAATATTAATTATATTAAATAAAAATAAATAAATAAATAATAAATAAATAATTTTATTCATATTGTGTCCGGTATGATGATCTTTGCATTAAAAAGGCCGTAGAAAAATTATTTAACATTTCTGGAGGAAAAATTATTTTACAGCTTTAAAACTAGTACAAATAATATAAAAACTGTTCTGTTATGTTTAGTAGATGTTGTCAAGTAGCCAACAATTTAAAAATTGGTCTATAGTCGCAGAAGCATTTAAAATTTACATAGAATGTTTGTCCAAAATTGTTGAATGCAGGAGAGGAAAGGTGAATGCACATGGAAACCGCTTAAAAATACATATGTACATATATTTATCCCGACCAGAGATTAGCGACGAATTAAAAAAAACACTATATGCCAATATAAACAATGAAAAAATACACAGCCTGCTAAGAGCCATAATATACATACATACATATATAAATATATATACATATATGCATACATATATATAAATAAAAAATTAAAAAAATACAAAAAAAAAAAAAAGAATAAATAAAAGCAATTAAGAAATTCAGAAGCTGGAAAACTTGCTAATACCATTAACGAAATGGAAAATCTTAAAATTGATATACTTGGCATAAGTGCAACGTGGTGGCCAGACAGCGGCGAATTTACTTCCAACAATGTGAAAATGTACTATTCAGGCAACCTTAACAAAAACCATAGAAACGGAGTAGGAATTATAGTAAAAAATGATATAGCGAAATGTATTATAATATTTATCCCAACATCGGACAGGGTCATGCTTATAAAGTTAGAAACCAAACCAATTCATATCAATGTTATGCAAATATATGCACCTACAGCTGACAAAAGTGATGAAGAAACAGATGTTTTCTATGAAGAAATAAAGGAAGTGCTAAAAGCGACGAAACCCCATGAATTAACCATAATTCAAGGTGATTTTAATGCGAAAGTAGGAGCAGACAAAGTACCTGATATAACAGGAAATTACGGATTAGGGGAAAGAAATAAAAGGGGCGACAGACTCATCCAATTTTGCCAAGAATACAGAATGAAATTAACAAACACGTTGTTTTGCCTTCCTGCAAAAGGACTCTATACTTGGAAATCCCCCCAGGATAGAATAGGGAATATCGTGAGAAATCAAATTGATTTTATTTTGATAAACAAACGTTTTTGCTCATTTATAACAAAAACGTCAACGTACCCAGGGGCAGATGTACCTTCAGACCACAATCTCCTAATGACAAATTTGCGCACAAAACTTTACATAACTACAAAAAAGAAAGCATATAGGAAACTAGATACTGCGAAACTCGACGAACCAACTACTCGAACAAATGTAAAAGAACGTATAAATCGAGAACTTAATAACGTTAATAGAGAAGATGTAGAAAACATATGGAATTCTGTTAAAGATACTCTAAAATCAATAGCAGACATTACCCTTGGACACAGCAAAAGCCCAAAAAGTAAAGAATGGATGACAAACGAAATACTAAAACTAATGGAAGAACGTCGCAAGTATAAAAATTCAAATTATGAGCTATACTATGAATTAAACAGAGAGATACAAACAGCTTGCATCTTAACGGCCAATGTCAGGAGATCGAAAGACTACAAGCATTACATGACGATTTTTATCTCCATAAAAAACTAATGGAAGCCGCCGGTATATACCGAACATCAATACCAAAATTGCTATACAATAACAACAATGAAGCTGTTTTAGAGTTAAAAGAAAAAAAGATAATCTGGAGTGATTATATTAGACATTTATTTACTGATAACAACCGATCAAGTTTTGATACACAGACAGCACAACCACAAACAGGAGTTGCGATCACTAAAGCTGAGGTTGAGGTGGCAGAAAGGCATGTGGCTCTGATGAGATTCCTTCTGAAATACTGAAGTTACAGATATTAGTTCAGAAATGCAGAAATGTAAAGAAGGATGTTTTCATATGTTTCATTGATTACGAAAAAGCGTTCGACACTGTACAACATGATAAACTGATGGAAATCCTAATGTCCATTGGTATAGACAAAAAGGAAATCCAATGTATTAGAAACCTGTATTGGCATCAAACAGCACAAGTGAATGTTAACGGCGAGATGACAGACAGTATAGCAATATCTAAAGGAGTCAGACAAGGTTGTATACTGTCCCCACTTCTATTTAACATATACTCTAAAAGAATTTTCCAAGAGTCCATCAGTAACGTTCGTTACGGAATATTTATTAACAATATAAGATATGCTGATGACACTACCGTACTGGCTGAAAGTATCTCTGGACTCCAACATCTGCTGGACAAACTGACTGCATATAGTGAAACATACGGCCTCAGGATTAATATAAGAAAAACAAAATATATGATTGTTAGTAAGGAAAATACCCACTACACAACATTAAAAATACAAAACTCTTACGTTGACAGAGTTCATAGTTTTAAATACCTTGGGGTTACAATCACTGACCAGTGGGATAGTTCAAAAGAAATAAGATGTCGTCTTGAAATGGCAAGAAACGCATTTTTTAATTATAAAAAAGTTCTAACCAGTCATGACATTAATATTGACACAAAAATACGATTTGTCAAGGCATATGTATGGTCTGTTCTTCTTTATGCAACGGAAGTATGGACCATAAAAGCAGCTGATGTAAAGAAGATCGAAGCCTTCGAAATATGGATCTATCGACGAATCCTCAAAATACCATGGACCCACTTTGTATCGAACGGCGAAGTACTGAGACGAATACAGCGGAATAGAGAGCTTTTACTAACCATTAAGAAACGTAAAACAGCGTACTTAGGCCACTTTATGAGAAATCCAAAATACAAACTGTTACAAGTAATTACACGAACAAACATTGAAGGAAAGCTTAGTAGAGGAAGAAAAGAATTAACGTGGCTTAATAACATACAAGCGTGGACTGGTATCCGTGATGCAGGCAATCTGTTGAGTGAGGCGAGAAATCGGGAAACATTCTCCGAAATAGTGAAACTTTTGTGACATTATTAGAAAATAATGTAAAATGTAATTGTATTGGTCGCTAACATTCGAAAAACGAATAGGCAAATAAAGAAGAAGAAGAAGAAAAATCTAAATACTTTTGTGACCTTCAAATTATGATGCAAATTAATAAAATGCAACAATAACCAAATAAAAATGAATATTTTTTAAGTTTTTTGGGGTCTCCTATTCTACACAATATTGTAACGAAATTATATGTCAGTTTAAATTTAACGGTTTGTAACGGCTAGTATTAATCAGCATTCAGCATGTTTATCACATAGTAAATGTTTCTATTTACAAACATTGTTGATAAAACCCTGTTATAAACATTGTTGAGAAGTATAGCAACATTAGGTTTTAACGGCTTTGGCTGAACATTCTAGACAAGAAAGGTAGATTCAGCTATTTGTTTCGAACAAAATATTTTTACTGAGAGTTTTTTGCAACACGATTCACTCACCCATTTCGAACGATTTGTCTGGAAAATTAATATTGCCATATTTAAACAAAATCTATGAGTTTTACGAGTGGTAATGTTGCGGAAATTGATTTATTTTGCTTTGGTTTTTAACTGTCAAAAAAGAAATATTAAAATATTTTAAAGTATTGTGTATTTAAAATGAATGAAAAAGGAAAGTTGCTTTTGCTGATGGTCATTAAAATGTAACCTCTTGGGAACTCAGTTCATTTTTGACCAGACAAAATATAAAATTAAACCATTTCAAGCTGAGTTGTTCGTAAAAAAATATTTTCTCTCTCTTAAAAAGAGAGGCGTCTAACTTCACGTGAAAAAACTTTGTCCGAACAAATGTTTTGTTCGGAACTTTTTACTATCTTAGCTCCGAACTAACCAGAGATGATGTTAGTGCATAAATAGACTAACCTGTCTTTAATAGACTAAAATAGAGTCAAGTTAATTATTTTATTGTGAGTCATCGTTGAGTGAACATTAAAGCGTTCTACAACTGTAATTTAAGTGTGTGTTGAAGTAAGGTGTAAAAGAGTAACGACAGGGTGTTTGATTAAATTTTTTTGTATATTCGAAAAAATAACGACTAGTTATATTTTCTTTAAGCTAATTGGCGTTTCTATTTTGCAATTAAAAGAAATCCGCTTTATTTAAAGGAAATAAACCACAATTTTTAAAATTTAAAAACGTAACAATATCTATTAAAAATAATTTGTTTACTTGATTTTTAGAATTTCATGTATGAATGAAAAACAAATTTCTCCTAAAAATGAGCAGGCAAAATATGTAGTTTTGCCATACACTGTATGTATATGAGGACTTTGTTCAATTCCAGACCGAACTGCACAAAGTTTGGTTGTTGGTTGTACCAAGTGGACCATATATGGCGCCAGGATCAGTTAAAGATCGATTCACACCTAACATATATCGATATCAATTAATTTATTTGAGGAGGGCTAGGGACAATTAAAAACAGATTGATAAGTGGAAATGAGATTAAGGTCCTATCCTTACAAAAATTGGTGTTGGGGTTCCTGTTTACATAAAAAGGTTTGTATGAAGATTATGATTAGTTTGCATTCGGTTTTGATTAAAACTGACTTGTCTTTATTTAATATAAATTTCGGAAGGAAATTGTGTCAGCAAGACGAATTTTTATCGAATTATTTTCAAATTTGCAATATTTATTTTGATCATGGTTGGACATCGTTAAATCGGCTCAATTAAGTACTTCTTTTAATACTTTTAAAACTTACCAATATTTCTAGAAGCGTTCGTATCATGATATGGAGGTCTACCAGGGCTACTTTGCCTGTTAAGATCATTAGCACCGGCATATTGACGATGATCATGGGTACTACGAGCATAGTCGGCTTGTTGAGAACCTATAACAACAGGAGGCAAAGGTCTGCCAGCACTATAAATATGACAAAAACACATTTTTATTAAATTCTAAGTTTCCCTTACAAAGAAAGTGTAAACTTACTTGGCATTTGGCACTGATTTGAGATCATCGGGAGCATTGGGACCCAAACGGCCCAAATTTTGCATAGTCAACTGTGAAGCATTGTACGAATCATAGCTGGACACGCTGTCATAACTGGAACCATTTTGTTGACCTGTACCACCGGGTATTTTTGATTGTACGGCCGCATTCATGCGAGCCTGACGCTCCAAAGAAGTCATGCCATGACGTTCCATAGTATCTGGGTTATTAGGGTTGGCAGCATTTCTGGAAATGTATTCAGCCTGCACATCATCACTAAGAATAGGTTTGCCAAATAGTCTCTCCTGGGCTGAACGTCCCAGGGTGCCACCTGAACTATTGGAACGTGAAGGTGTATTGGTGGTATTTGGGGTGTTGGTGACATTGACATTGGAGGGGACTTGCACCGGGTCACCGGGTTTGGATTGCCGATCTATGCGTGGCGGCAAATCGGGCGCATTTATGCCATATAACGATTGTGGCCGGGTGGAGGGTGTAGAAGGATCCGAGTTTAATAAATTCGTATTTGATACATAACCACCGCCATATTTTGAAGTATCCATAGTTTGGCGACGATTCGGTGGCGGTTGGGCGGAATGATCATAAGGACTCTAAATATGTTTGGGATTAAAATAGTTAAATATTATTAGTATGCAGATTAGCACGAACTACATGAAATTTATGATAAAAATTTGGTTAAATTTTCAAAACATGCTTAAAACAAACAAGTTGTTTTTATGTTTGTATTTATGTTACGAGCAGTGTAAAAATGTTTTGTTTATTATTATTATTTTGTGGTTGTTTTTGTTTTTGCCTCTTACCGTATATGGAGGTGGCAATCCTTCACCAATTATGTCTCTATCCCTATCCAAGTTATCCTGATTAGTGGCAATCGATGGATCTGAGCTCGACTTAACCAATTGTGGTAAATTGCCAAGAGATAATGATGTCGATGGACCAGGACTTAATTCCAAATCGGATTCTGGACTTGATGCATACGATAAACGATTGGAGGTCATTGGGAATAGGAAATCGTCGGATAAGGACTCAACAGGCTTTATTTTTTCAATCATTTTTCGTTTGTTTGTGTCAAAATTAAGTTTTGTTTTTCCAGGGATTGAGGGAATTGGGAAAAGCATTGAGGAGAGGCAGGTTTTTTAAGTGTTTTAGGGAAAAGCATTAATTAAATTAGTTTTAAAAGTGGATTTAAACAAATTTCGAAAAAAAATAGCAACAAACGTAACGAACAGAACGTAATGTAATGTAAAAAACAAAAAATAAAAAGAGAGAATAAAAGTAAAAGCAAAAACGTAAAACAAATAACGTATGTGTACAAAATTATATGTACGTTTGATTGCCAAGCATTATTTTTTATTTAATTAATTATTTTATATTGTTGGTGGATTTATGATATAAATGGGAACAATCATTTATTGTATAATTCAGATAAGGACGGACACATTTTGTTGTTGATTTTCATTTGGACAAATACAGGGGAGGGTTGTTAGTTGTTTGATTGATTTATAATTAAAAGGATAATGATTATATTTAATTTTTATAAAGCAAGGAAATGACCATGATGTTGTGGATATTGATGATGATGTTTTTTGGTTGTTGTTTATTTTGAAGTGTTTTATAAATTTTTATATATAAAAAAAGAAAAAATATGAAACAAAAAACATTAAGTTAGCAACATTATAAAATTTTGTTTATTTTTTTGTTGGTGTTTAAAGGATTAATAAAATGAGGATTAAATTAATGAAGGTTTTTAATACGAATACAAATACATACATACATAACTACAAATACATGCAACATTTTGGTAATAATATTTACAAAAACATATATTGAGATATTTTGGCGTGGAAATGATAATAACAATAAATTTTGGTTTGTTGTATCTTTAAAAAATTACATGCAAAACGAAAACTATAGTAGTTCATTGGAAAATCAAATAAAAGTTATAGAGTTAAAATCACTGGTTATTACAAATTGCCTAGATTTGTTTAGGTAAATTTTTAATAGTAAGAATTTTCAAAATATTAAATAAAATTTTTATAAAACTAAGATGAAAATCTAATATTTAAATTTCTGATTTCGAAACACATTCTGTAAACCTTAGTAATCGAAACCCCTTCTGTTTTAGCATTCTAGCGGAGATCCATATTAAATAAATATGATTCTAAAGGTACGATCACACTTGGCAAATATTTGCCGAAAAAGGCGTAACCATTGAGTATATTATATACATATATTTGACCTCGTTTATTTATTTAAAAACGCTTTTCTTATTTAGACCAAAGCACAACAAATATTAAGTTTTAATTTACTCTTGTAAGAGTAACTCTTGTAAAAGTAAACAACGCCAAACAAATTTGTGCTAAAACGTGACGCTTTTTTTTAAAGTTTGAAATATTATAAAACACTTTAAACATTTCAAATAAAATTGAGTTTTTTTCGATTTTTTAAGCATCTTGCTTTTAAAACTTTAGTTTTAAGCCTAGTACTCTGTTCAAATTTGGGAAAAATGTTGAGCAACATTAATTATTTCATACGGAAAATTTGAATATAGCCAATGTTGCCTATCACGCGAATTTATATAATTTATATAATTTGACGTTTTTAATTGAAAGTACGCCACATTGTTTTACTTATGTAAACAAAACACATATGTTTTGCTTTTTTGTGAATTTAAATCGAAAATAAATAAAAGTTAAAATATTAAAAAATCTGTGTTGAATCGGAATCTTTAAATAAAAATGAATAAATTAGTATTGAATAAAATGAATAAACAAATATTACTAGCCGCTTGTGCAGCAGAACAACAAGTAATAGATATTGTTGTTGCGACAGAAGAGCTTTTGGATAAAACTTCCACGTAAAACAATTGCTACTTTAATTATTCCGCTGTGAAAAAATAATGTTGCGAGATACATTTCACATGTTTTTCACAAAATGAACAGAGTACTACTTCTGCAACATTTTTTCATGAAAATTTCATGTTTATTTTTTTAACATGTATTTTGACAGCATTCCACTTGAAATTTTGAACAGAGTACTATGCTTTAGGGCAAACATAACAATATCTTTATATTGCTTCATTTTGCAACTTTACACACTCTTACATCTCAAGAATTTTAAGGCTATTTATAAAGAACTTAGCATTTGTTAATATCTTAAATATCGTTTAAATATTGTATTCCAAAGAATGCATTCCAATTGTTCAATTTAAGAACAAAATCGAAATACAATCAAAAAAGTTGTTGAGAATTTTAAACAAATATTTACGCGTGTGAAGTTTTAAATCTCAAACAATTTGATATTATATTTTTAAGAACTGGTTAGAGTAGAGTATCAATCAAATGAAGTGGTGTTTGACGAGTACAATTGCCCTTCAACAAACAAGGCCAAGTTCTAGATCTAGAACTAGTTCTAGAATAAGTAGTGTTTTTGTTTCAATTCAAATAACAAAATCTTTATATACAGATGTAGTTATTTTTCCTTAATTGTTTCTCAACGGTTAAAGATCAGCCTTCAAATTATGATATAATATTTATTAAAATATACCCATAACCTGTATAACAATACTTGAAACAAATTATTATTACATTTTGTATCGATAACGATGTTTATACGAGCTATTTTGTTTTTCGGACCCCTTGTATATAATCTATTTCATGTTATGGAATTTCTTTGTATGGTGAATTTGATCTCAGTTACGATATATTGTAGAGTTTTTGGGTATTCCAGTTATTCTCTGAAATGTACCTTATATGAGAGCTACGGGCAATTATGAACTGACATTCAGAAAATTCAATAGTAAAATTTTTACTTACATATAACTGATCTTTGTAAAATTTCAGTTCGATATCGATATTTATCAAGTATTTACATAGGTTAACGTGTTTTTCGGAAGTGGTGCCTATAAGGGAAATATGACTAATTATGGGATGATCACCAAAAACTTCGTTACTATGATTTATATGTAGATCATTTTTGCCGCATTTTAACTTTATAATGATGTTTATAAGAGATTTATGTGCATTAAGGTGATTTTCGGAAGTAAACTTTATGGACCGATCGCCATAAAATTCGGTATGCTTATTTTATTATACATGTGGATTATTTGTGTCTATTTTCAACTTGATAGTGATTTTTATAAGAGATTTATGAGCATTTAAGTTATTTTCTGCAGTGGACTTTATATGGGAGCCATATAAAGCATGAAACTTATTTTTTTTAATTTGTAAGAATACTATTTTTTTTTATAGACATTTATGGACCATAGTACCATATTCTGGGGAGACTACGAGAAATCGTGGACCGAGTTTACCATTTTCAACAGGACATGCTATTATCTGCATTATATTTAAAGAGAATAGCAGAAATATCGAGGTTGTCTGACACTTTGGTCTATAACCAACTTATATACTATAACGAACTTATATACTTTTTGGTTCTACGATCAATATTTTGATGTATTACAAACGGAATAACAAACTTAATATACCCACCAAATTTTTGATGATGGAATAAAAATGCAGCCAATTTTCTTGAGATTCTGACCATTCGGGAGAATTCACATGCAAATTACAAGATTTAAAAAGAAATGTTTTTTATATGGGTTCTATATAATTTTATTTTAAAGATAAACTAATAAGACATAAATTGAATAATAACTGGCATGTATTATATTTTTCAAATTTGATGATGGTCGGAAGTGATGTTTACATTTAAAGTAATTTTAAAATTAACATTTTAAAGTCTTACATTTACATTTTTAAATTTTATATAGCAATAGATATCACCTAATATTATCCTAATAAAAACTAAGGCAATTTCTTTCGTACCCAAACATAATTTTAACTCTTTTCTATTTATTTACCAAAATCAGCTTTAACACTTGTTTTATTTACTAAAAAATGCTCATGCAACATATTTCTCGTTATGATGACTCTGACTGTGGCTGTGACTATTATTGTTATTGATAATATTATGATTGTTGTTGCCATTGTTGCTATTGAGCATATTCGAATTACTAGAGGTGTGATGTGATAAATTATGACTGCTACGTTTCAAATAGCCACTACTATTCGAACTTAAAACTTTTCTAGCAGCCGGTATGGGATTTTGATTTGTATGATGGTGGCTGTAGCTTGAATTTAAATTTTCATCAACTAAAGTGCCAGCACTACTGCTATTGCCATTATTATTGAAGTTTAACAAATCATTTGATGAATGCGCATTGTATAGTAATGAATTGCCCAAAATTAAATCATCCAAATTTTTGCGTGTAGTTTCCAAAACATTATCTAAACTACCATTAAATGAGGATAACTTATGACCAGCACTGTTGCTCAACAACTGCTGACGTGGTAATGGTTGGTGTTGCTGTTGTCTAACATTAGCCGTGTCAGCAATTGTTGTGGGCACAGTGTTGTCGTTTTTATTATCATTTAAAAGATTTAAATTCGAATCAAAGACGGCTGATTTTTGTGCCAATTCATGATAATAATAGGCAGTGGT
This sequence comes from Bellardia bayeri, assembly GCA_950370525.1. Lineage (NCBI taxonomy): Eukaryota > Metazoa > Arthropoda > Insecta > Diptera > Calliphoridae > Bellardia > Bellardia bayeri. The sequence continues at coordinate 33,136,776 of OX493264.1, read as the reverse complement.
ACGTGGCTCTATAGAAGGTGCTCTACTACTGTACCTAGAAGAACCTAACGGACCACTGCCACTATTATTACCATACGAATTCAAGCCTAAACCTCCTGCAGAACCCGTAACACTATTACCACCACCCCCACCTCCAGTGGCACCTGATTTTGTGGTTAAATTCGATAGCGTGGAGGAAGCCAGAGTGGTGCTAGCGGTTAAGTTGGAAATGTTATCGGTTTTGTTGGTACCTCGGGAATTACTTCTGAAACTGGTCATCATTATGTTGGGCTGTGAGCCACGATAATGAGACTCAGTGCCATCGCTAAGTAATCCCTCGTCACTGGTGGCCATATCATTCGATAGGGGCTGTGCATTGGGTAAACCATTTGGCATAGAGGAGGCTGGCTTGATTATAGGTATCATTTCATATGATGTTAAACGTTTTGGCATTTCATTACTACTATTATTCACCAGCAACTCTGGTGGTCGTGGTGGTATCAAATCATTGCAATTGTCAACGTTATTGTCATCATCATCGTCGTTCATTACGGCAAATGAATTGCGACGCATTAAAGCATTATGATGCCGATTATTATTATTATTGTTATAACTAGCAGCGGCATAGCGTGGCACTGATGACGACATGGGTCGACAACAGGATAATTGACATGGCTGTGCTATATAGGGTGGGAATAACATTTCGGTTGGGGAATCGGGTAACTGTTTTGGGTGGTTATTTAATTGTTGTCATAATAGTTAAGTTTGTAAAAGAAAAAGATTTTGTAAAAAAAATATATGTATATATAAATAAAAATGTTAATAATGTTAAAATTTGTTGAAAATAAATTAAAGTAACGGTCGCAGTATAGCTTCTAAACAGTACTAAATTATCTAACTATGTATCTTTTAATTTTTTTATTTTTAAATAATACTAATTTTTTAAAAAATTAAACAATAATAAATAAAAAATAAAATTTGATAAGACTGTAAATTTGGTCAAAAAGTTTTAAAATTAAAAAGATCAAAGGTCTAATTATGTCATAATTTTAATTAAAAAACATCCATACTTTAGAATTTGGTCGAAAGTCCCTAGTTTTACAACGATTATATCAAGAATCAGTTCATATTATTTAACAGCATCCTTAGAACTGGTACTAATGTAAACACTTCAATCTTTAGAACTACTAATAATGCAATCATTTCTAGAATCCTTTTTATCGAACAATGTTGTGAATCTAAATTACCTCTAAAGGATTTTGTAGGAACTAGCTATTTAGAACTAAATATACACTGCTTCTAAACTCGTTTTAAAAAATAAAAACCAGTTTCGAAACAACTTCATATTGTTTTTTAGTATGGAAGACTACTACTATCGTATTTAAACACGTGTTTTCTCTTCTAATCTCGTGCTAAATCTTGTTTATTTTCAAAATCTTATCTAAATGACTAAATAACTATCCTAAAAGATGTCACAATTAAAAAAATAAATCTGCGTTTTGTTACTTTACAAAAAATCCTTTGTCCCAAAAGGGTTTGCCAAAATGTTTGGCCGGTGTTTTTAAACAATCTTTATCTTTTTAAAGTGTAACCTAAACCTTATTACATTATTATGATTTTCTTTGTTATTCCACTAATTTTTAATCACATTTGTTTCTGTTTACAACATCAATTTTTTAACATGCCAAAATATTTATTTTTAATATCAAAATCTAGATTAAAAGCCCTTCACCAGTTATTTAATAAAAACACTACTAAATGCTATAACTAATTATATGTATAATAATTATTAATATACATATTTTAATAGAATGTCAACTTACCTTAGTTTCTGACATCCACACAGCACCGCTCTGTTGCAGATCAATGGCATCTCGCAACTTACGATACCAACTCTCTTCATCATTCAACACAATTTGTGTGCTAAAGATATGCGACCAAACACGTTCCAGTTTCTGACATTGTTCCAATAATTTCTTTGAACTTTTATGGGCTGCCTTGGGCATACCCTGTCTTAATTGTTTGATGACATGTTTACTATCCGTCTTACAGAACAGAACAACGGGATAAAATTGAGCATAGTTAAGACGATCCACTGCATTGGGTGTTATGTCCAAGAGAGCATGTTTGCCACGATCCATTATATCTCGTATGTTGGAGAGACGTACAATGCGACATTTGGCATTGGTTGTTTTATCATCATCCTGTAGGGGTGTGGAGAATTTGTCGGGATAATCTTTGGCTAGTTTTTCTCGTGCCAAATCCGAGATGGGACCAAAGATTACAACGGGACGTACAAAGCCGGGATGCCGGAGGACCACACGTTCATAGGCTGGGAATTTGGAAATGCTATCGGAGAAGACTACGTCATCCCAGTTTTCACGTGATAAACTCTTGGAACGACGGTGAGTGGATCTGGAATGATATTAATATGTTTCAAATATAAATATTAATGATTTAAAAATTGAAATTATTTGCCCAACTTACCTTCTCCTTCTGAAAAAGTTTCCTCTCGACTCATTAGAATTCATCTCTTTTTTGGTTGCATTAAATTGTGCCGTTGCCAACTCTTCCGCTCGGGCTTTGTTCGGTATGACACCCCTTTGCATTTCCTGATGACCACGACCAATCTTTAACACCTGCCACGAGCCCACAACACCATTATGTAATGTGTCTATAACACGAAAGACATCACCAGCTTTAAAAGCCATTTCACCTTTAGAAGGATTATCGCAATGGAAATGAGTTTTAATATGAAACGAATCACCACGCTGATTATTCACCACCTCATCGTATTCTTCCTTACAAAATTGGACAATTAAATCGATGCGATCTTGCAGGGAGAGTAAGAATAAAACGGCTTCCTCTCGCGTTACCCCATGCATATCCATATCGTTGACCTTTAAGATCTTATCGCCTGGTGTAAGACCTTGCAGGGAAGCTGGAGAGCCCGGTTGTACAGCAGTTACAAAAATGCCAGCTTCATTGCCACCCGTTAAACGTATGCCTACACTGCCTTCTTTTTGGAATGATATAAATCTGGGTTCGGCCGATTGGCGGGAACGGGTTAGAGAATCATCTTCATATAGTTGTCGGCGAGAACTATAAAAGTCTTCTGCATTATTGGGACCTCGAGGCGGTGGTGGTCTGGGTGGTTCATCTATGCGTGAACGTGGTGTGGAGCCATTGGGTGGCGTAACAGGTCTATCCAGCTGTTGTAAGGAAACACCCTCCATTATGGGTCCTCTAGAACGGCCACGTGGCGTTAAATTGCTCTTCTCATCATTTAAGCCATTAGGAGGACCACAGTTAGAAGATCTTGTGGGTGGTTGTACATATAAATTTTGTGACGAGTAAGTGGCTCCACCATTCAAATACGAATCATCCAGATTGTTACTACAATTCGATAATTGAGGTTGATGTGTAGCATAGATATTCTGAGGCTGGGTATTGGAATTGTTTAATTGATTAACTATGGTGGTAGGCTGATTGGTGATATCTCTTAAAACCACCAAATTTAAACGTTCCTTACAGCCGTCTATAATCTTTTTAGCCTCCTTCAAACTCATGGTATCCGCACAATTGGTATTATGTATGCGTGTTATAACATCTCCCTCCTGCAAACTGTAACCATTGGCAGCCAATTGATCTCGGGCTTTGCTAGAGATCTCCTTAATGAACAGACGACAACCCAACACAATACCATAATCATCTTTTTTGCTATTCTTGGTTAGGGTCACCTTAATGGGCTGGCCGGGCTGACCATTCGGTTGTATTAACGAGGAATTTAAGGAATTTGGTTGACTCATTGTATTGGGATTGGTAGGATTAACCACCATGGCAGTACCACCATTTGTATTTGGTAGAGAATTCAGACCCACATTACTCATGCTGTGCGAATGCTGATGCTGATTATTGCTGACCGTATTCATATTGAGGGGTACACGTCGTTTAACCACCAATGTCACTGTATTGCCACTGTCGCGTAAAACTTGGACAGCTGTGGCGTATTCAACATTCTCCAGAGAGACACCATTAACGGAAATAATGCGATCGTTAACTCTGCAAAGATGAAAAAAGAGAACAATATTTTAATTTAAATAAAAATTTATAATTTGTAAAGGTTTATTGAAAAATTTAGTGCATGCTAAGTTTGTATCGAATTTGTGTGCACAAATGTTGTTTGAACAAAAACATAACTTCGACAAGTGTGTACACGGTCAAGAAATTTTTCGCTCTGTTAACAAATTAATGACATGTCACGACAGGGAGTTACAATGGTGTGCACTTAAACTAAAATAATTTTTACTATAACATCGAAACGGCTTTTGGTACTCTTGTGCAATTTCAGTAGATTATGATCTATGTATAAATTAACGATTTGTATTAAAAAACGAAAATCATATACATATATTGCTGGTTGATATATTTTCGCTTTTAGCGTCGATATGTTTCAGGGTGAAAGTTTTCAATTAAATTTATTAACTGTTTTTCTCTCCATTGTAATTCAATTATTGACCCAAACTAAAAACTGTTACATTTTTCAACCAATTATAACCAAACCATATTTCTTAACTAAACGACAGGTTGCTGATATACTTAAGTAGTAATCTAAAAAAGGTATTTTTTCTTTTTAAGCCACTTTTATAGTCAAAAAAAAAAAGAACAAATTTTATCGACATATTAAACTAATTTTTAAATTACACTCATAAAAAACACTTTTTTGACACACTCTTGCTCAAGCATGTGTAACACACTCGCCGTGTACTAAATAAAATTCTTTTATTACATTTGTTGTTCTTTTTATTTTGTTAGTTCTCAGTACATACTTTCAAATTCTTTTAACCAGATATAATGATGAGTGTTTGTGTTTGAAATGGGGGGAAAAAAGGCACAAAAGCAAAATGAAGATATGAGACGCCCTTACATAGATTTTGTTAATTACACTGTGTAATGAGATCAGTTACACACAAACGACACCAAATGCAGTACCCGGCAGTTTTGTGTCATTAATGTCTAGTCTAATTACTTGGCTGACTATATATTGTTGGATAATTTGTCAGTTTTGTGCTGTTTTAATGCAAAAACAAGTCAATTGTTTATTTTATACATTACCGCTAATGCAACGTGAAGTCAAATGTCACTTTAGTATCTCTAAATATTCTACTTTGGAAAGTAATTATTTTACCCACCAAAAGTAATCTATTGAGGAGTTAATTATTTAGAAGTGTCCTTTTGCAACACGTTTCCGATCTTTGTCATGCAAATATAATTCAATTACTTTACTTTAAATATCCCAGGTAAACTAACATGTTACTTTAGTGTATGTAAATAAACAATTATAGAAAGTAGTCAGTTTTCTTATAAAAAGTTATATATTGTAGAGTTAATTATCAATATGTGCCCTTTTGTAATCCGGAAGTTAGTATATGCTAACTATATGGGGTAAATGGATACGGACATGTAAAAACAACTAGTTACATAGATAATTCTGTAACCAGTGGCTTACCCAAATTGTAGGTCACTTCACTTGTTCGAGCCAAACCCCCAGAACTGCTGGGTATATGTAATACATATTGTATCAAATATTACACATGTGTAATTTGTAGTTTAAACATGATTTACCCACATTTTTTTTCTCCAATTTCATGATATTGTTGGCTTTTACGATTATCTTTTGAAAATGTCTGTGTCATTACATTTGTTATGAACTATTTGTTTGGTCGTTGTTTTTTTTCCGTAAACATTTTTATAAAATATTTGAAATTAGTGTTTATTTCAAAACAATTTGAAATAATGAGAAAGAGTGTAAAAGAAAAGTGTTAATAAAGACAAGAACTTTAAACCGATTAAACTGTTTTCGAAATGAGTTACAACTCTTTAAAGTAATTTTAAACAATTTTATGCCATTGAGTTTGAGGACGTATGTTGGGAATTATTTCATTTAGAAAAGAAAGCTTAAAATACTAAACACATTTCTCGACTGTCCTAAAACTACTAGTTATAAGTAATAACTTATTGATTTTAAAAACTCACACCAGCCTTTATCTGTAGAATCTAAAGAATGAATGACTAGCAAACAAGTTGTTATATAACAGTTAACAAATAAGTCATTAATTGACTACTTCTAAGTAACTGAAAAGTATGAATCACTTGACAGCAGACAAAATGGCTGCCAGCTAAAAAAGTGTTGCCAACTTAAAGTTCTATATATCTAAAACAACCACCACATATTTACCCTGCCTTTACACATGCAAGTACTTGCATGCGAGTGCTGTGCACGTATTATATACGAAAACTTATTCGAAAAACTCGACTAGCTCTGCAAGTGAAAAAATGTGAGTGATTAGTAAAAAATGTGAGTGTATTGAGTTTTTCGAACTTGCACTTGCATGTGTAAATGCCGGGTTAGAGTTCTTAAAGCTGTACCTACCCATTTGAAAATACTGAAAAAATTATTGTTAGCATTTCTTTCTGCTTATATAAGTTCCTTTTCAACGCCCTTTTATGTTTGCCTTTTATCTTTTTGTTTCATTATCATAATTCTTAAATATATTTTACATTCCCTTCACCCACTTAATTCTTTCGTCCACCAGCCTTAAATACAGCTGAGTATGTGTTAATATATTTATTTTTATAATCTGTCTTTTAAAGAAACTACAAATAATTATAGTTTGTTATACCTGTCAGACTAATTACTCCTTCTTTTCCTTGAATGAATTAAAATTTTCAAAGAAATATTTAAGCGGAAGTGTATAAATTATTTAAGTTAAACAAAACAAAAAAAAAAAAAGAATAATTGTTTGCGCTTGTGCAACTGCATAAAACATTAGAAACAAGTTAGAGTGCTATATTCGGTTGTGACGAATCTTTAATACCCTCCACCTAAATATAAAAAAACACATGTAAGTATAGTCGGTCAAGCCCGACCATATAATACCCTACACCCAGTATATGTATAAAACAGTTCTTCATAAATGTGCGCTATATGGAATATATAACTTATTGTGTCGGTACACATCCAAAAATTCAGTGACATGATGTCTGTGAATATAAATATTATGTAGGTATATGTGTTTAACTTTATCTCGATATAAATACTTTTAAACAATTTATGGAGGTTAAAGTTGATTACGGGGAGGGTCTTATATGAGAGTTTCGACTAATTACGGACCGACCATTATAAAATTAGGTGTCATCATTTCTGTATATAATTTGTGTCGATTTTTATTTGATTACCAACATTCTTAAAAAATTTATGCTCTTTAAAGTGATTTTCGGAAGCTACGACTAATTACGGATCCATCACAATAAAATTGTATCCTAGTGTTTGTATACATATGAAATATATTTATGTTAAATATTATTTGGATACAAACATTTTTGAGTGAGTTATGCTCTTTAAAGTGATTTTCGGAAGTAGCCTTATATGGGAGCTACAACTAATTATGGACCGATCACAAAAAAATTTTACCACATTGTTTGTATACGTATGAGATATATTTGTATTAAATATTATTTGGATACTAACATTTTTGAGTGAGTTATGCTTTTTAAAGTGATTTTCGGAAGTGGGCCTTATATGGGAGCTACGACTAATTATGGACCGATCTGCACAAAATTTACCACTTCATTTACCACTCATTTGTAATGAAATTTGTTTGTATTCTTGCATAATTGAAACATTTATGATCGGTAAACCCCAATTTCGGGAGGACTTTTGTATGGGGGCAGGGGAAATAATGGACCGATTTCCACCAGTTTCAATCATGTCCGTCCTTGGGCCGAAAAATATCACTTAACTAATTTTATTAAAATATCTTCAAAATTGCGACCTGTACTCTGCGCACAAGCTTTACATGGACAGCCAGCCAGACGGACGGACGAACATCTTAAATCGACTCAGAAAGTGATTGGAATTATATCTAATTTTGACCATTTATAATTGATGTAATTACCGATTCCTACTGTAATTTAAAGAGTTTGTCTGACTTTCATAATAATCTTGAGTGTAATTTAACAATTTATAAAATTAAAAGAACATTTTTCCAAATTCAAAACAAGTTAAGAAAGAAACAGAGTATAAACAAGGTATAAAAAAGGATAAGATACAAGGTGAGGATTTTTTGTTCGAATTTAATCTCAATAATATTATTTACAAAAGATTTGTGGGTGGCATAGTAGAAGTGGACCAGTTATGGACTGATAGCTTCTAAATCCAGTATCCACTAATGTGGTTTCTACGTATTTGAGGCTTATTTTGGTTGAATTTCACATCAATAACGTTATTTAAAAGAGTTATATGGTTGTTTAATATGCTCGGAAGTGGACTTAATTTGAGAGATATTGCTAATAATTGACAGGCAGCTACAAAATCTAGTAGCATAATTGCCGTATAACCGATATTAGTATGATTTCTGGATTAAAATTACTGATCTATATAAAAGTTGGTTTGATATCAATATTTAGTAGACATTTTGAGGGTTAAATTATTTTCGGAAATGGTTTTTATATGACAGCTATGACCAATTATGGGCCGACCACCATAAAATTTAGTAGAACAATTTATTTACATATTACATATTATTTATGTCATATTTTAGCCGGTTAACATTATTTTAATCAGTTTTATATGTATTTAAGTGAATTTTGGAAGTGGACTTTATATGGGGTCCGAACAAAACAACATTTTGTGATTTTCGATTTCTTTTTACATGACACTTCGGTTTGCGAATTTTGTATTAATATTACGATTTTACAGGCATTTACTTATCATTAAGCCATATTTCGGGAAGATATTTGTATGAGAGCTATGAGAAATCATGGATCGATTTTTACTATTTTCCTCACACTTTTTTCTTTTATCATAAAAACAACGTATACAAAATTTCATGGTATTATCTGCAATATATTAAAAAATATAGCAAGAAAAATGTTTAACTTTGTTGATTTCGGTTGTGTCCTTTGGACGGGAGAGTGTTTTACACAGACAGACGACAGACAAACAGACGGACATAGCTCAATCGACTTAGAATTTCACAAGGAGCAAGAATATATATACTTTGAGTATTTATCAGTGTTACACACGGAATGACAAACTTATATATACCCTCATTCACTACATATGGTGGTGGAGGGTATAAAAAGAACCAACCGATTAACCCTAAACTGCAGTGAGAAAAAAGTACTTTTGTACATTGTACTTTAACATGTGGTTTTAGTAATACAATACGCATGTGCCTAAAATTAGGTCTTAAATAGTTGAAATATTTGACTATTAAAAAATATACTTATATAAATAATTTTCAATTAAAAATTAAAAAAATTTTCAGTATTAAAACCTGTAGTTAAAAATTTAAAAAAAAATTACCATTTTCGAATAAGGAATAATTCGATTAATTTTATGTAGAATAATCGAAGAAAGCGAATAAACATTTGTTTGTTAATTTATCGTTTCTTTTAAGAATTTTTGAAAACTTTCAATTTTATTTATAAAGTATATAAAATTAATTATTATTATTTATTAATTAATTTTTTCTTACTAGTGAAATACAATATGAAAAAATTATATTAACAATTTTTAATATAAACGAAAGACAGACAGAATCCAGGGTAATCAGTCCATTATTTCACCTAGCCCTCATACAAATAACCTTATGAAATTGAGTTTTATCAGCCATAAATGTGTGATTTATAAACGTATCCATAAATCACACACGTATTGCAAGAGCTGAAATATCATCTGTTGATAAATTTGTCATTTACCCCCTTATTCAAAAACGATTATTAAATTTAACAAACGTTTATTAAGCAAATTTTTATATGCAAATCTGTCTTAATAAACGTTTGTTAAATTCTTTATTTTATTTTGAAGCTTTTTTCAACAGAAAATAAATTAGTATTTTTAAAATTTAAAAGGCTAAAAAATGCTAAACATATTATTAAGAAACGCTAAATAATGTGCCAAATGCTAAATGTAAATTATCTAAATTATGTATTAATTAATAAGTTTATTAAATCGAATAAATTGTACCCTAGTTAGTACTAATTAGTGGTTAAGACAATACTGTTAATGGGGGTTGGAGTAAGTATGTATTCAACTAAAGATTTTCTATAGAAAATACTGTTACAGTCATTATACTGTTACACAGAAGATGATAAATAATGCAATACAGAAGATGTTGGAGCTATCATCTATTATGAGGTGATCGTCATTTTATGCTTATTTTGGTTGAATTTAATTTCAGCAACGATATTTACAAGAATTTTATTATTCCCACGACAGCCGGTGCTACGCACCAGAATAGGTATAGTTTTTGCACACATATAACTGATCTGTATAAAATTTCGGTTATTGAGTTTTTCGGAAGTAGACCCCATATGCAAGTTATGACCTGTTATGGGGTGATCAACATTAATATATATGTCGGTTATTTGTGGCGAATTGCAACTTGATAGCAACGTTTATAAGAGGTTTATGCGCTTTTAAATGATTTTCGGAAGTGTACTTTATGTTAAAGTATGGACCAATACAAACAAAATATTGCTTTGAGTTTTTTCATAGCATGAAACTTATTTTTGCTAAATTTTGTATGGATACTGGATTTTCTTGTATGGATGGATTTTCTGTAAGCATTTATGTGTCATAGAGCCATATTCCGGTAAGACATTTGTATGGGAGCTATGAGAAATCGTATACCGACTCTTACTATTTTCAACAGGGCTTAACCATCTATATTAAGAATAAAGTTTGCATGATATTATCTCCCTGTCTGAAATTTTGTTCTATAAGTAGGACGCTAATGGATCGACAAATATTTGATTGTTCTAAGTTATTTTTTTAAGGTCTATTGTGCCTTCAACAGACGGACAGACAAACGAACATGGCTAGATCGTCTTAGAATCTTATAAGGACCTAGAATAAATATACTTTTTGGTTCTGTGACCAATATTTCGATGTCCTACAAATAAATGTTCAAGAATCTTTTCATACACTTAATACACTTCACTATCAAATACATCTACATTAACAATCGCCTAAGAAAAGTTTCTTACAGAAATTTCTATACTATTGTAGCAATCATTTATCCATACGGGTGGTTGGCACAACCGAATAGGTCATTCTAACAAATGCTTTGCAATGCTGCATAAATCTAATTTTCTAATTGTATTTCTTATGTACAATATCTTAACATTTTTTTAAGATTTAAACGAGTTACGATTACATTCGTGTCATGTACAAATATAGTCGGTTATGAATGCCTACCATTGACCTATACATAGAGTATTAGCTCGAAAGTAAATAACAGTTGTATGTATGTATATGAGCCAAATCATATAAAAGTTTTGAGCTCACAAAACACTTCGCAGCAAATGCTCGGCAATAGTTATAAAACAAAATATTGATTACGAAGGGATTATGATAAAATTCTAGCTTCTTGTATATACCTGATTAAAATAAATATTAAACTTTATTTATAAACTCATTTCAAACACGAACCATGCTCTCAAATGTTATTATTTTCTACAAAAAAGTGATCACAACAATCAGTCTTTCTAATATTTAACAAAAACGAATTTTTCTTAAAAAAATAAACAAAAATATCTTATTTATTCCAGAACCAAAAAATAAAACATTTCAAATCTTTAACTAAATAATAAAGAACCCAAAACATGAACATGACTACTTTAAACAAACATTTGAAAAGAAAATAACAATGAGATAAGGGAAAAAACTGGGAACATTTGATAGAATCTGCATTTAACAGAATCAAAAAAAAAAAAATAAAACAGAGTGAAAAGTACTTGAAAAGAATTTCCTGTACAATTTTACAAAACTCGCTCTCGTGTTTTATGATCCGGGAAAATTCCCAAACGTGATTAACATAGAAAAAATTACGAAACTAAACCAAAACCCTAAAATTAAACATATGTATGTATGAATAGTTAGTTAGTTAGATGGACATTTCAGTAAAACACTTCTCTTTACTAAAAGAAACCAACAAAATAATAAAAAATTTTAATTAAGTCTCACACATACATAAATAAAAACATAAATGAAACATGTGTTATTTTAATGCAAAAAGAAAATAATTTTCAAATAAAAAAAAACACATTAAATACAAATTTTTAACTTACTGCAAACGATCTTCGGCTGGGCCACCTTTTAAAACATCCGACACCGCTATGGAAGGATCGCCGTTGGCAAAGTGGGGATTATCACGGCCACCGGAAACTGCAATACCAAAACCATAACCCGGTACACGAGTTACCGACACCGTATGATATTCCCATGTTGTACGATCACCCTGAAAATAAACGGGAAAACAAAATTTATTTAAAATTAATATAAAGTTTTGTAAAACTATAAAATCAATTATGAAATTTATAATTTAATATATACTAAACATTTCTTATTTATTTTTCATAACAATATTTACATAAATACGTGTATAAATATTTATTTTATGTATGATTGAATAATGACCGGAAGTGCATTCAAACTCCATTTGTCGTTAACACACCAATCACCAACACTGTTGCACGTTTGATTGGAATTTTTGATTTGAATTTTTTTGAAAATTTACTTTTATTTTTATTTAAACAGGAAATTAATTTATTCTTGTTTTATTTATTTCAATAAATGTGTAAAGTATAGAAGGAAATATGCATAAAGCGCAGAATTTTAGGTTGGAAATTATAATTTATACATGATTTGTTTTATGTAAAAGACCACTTTAAACAAATTAATGGTTAAAATATGCAATTCAAAAGTTTTTTCTAACTCACCTGTTATACAAGTCTTCACTGGGATAATTTTTAAACCTAAAACCTGTATAACAGCATATATTAATACCTGGACCCCTAAAGTATATATTAAATGACCTCTTGAATCTTTTGTAAGTTTAAAATATAATTTGAGGACCCAATTTTGTAACACGAAACGATAACTCAATAACTAAATTTCAATTTAGAAAAGCATTAGAAAGTAATATTTTTATTATTTGCCATTGTTTGATTTTACAAATTGTATGTTAGATCAAATAAACATTTGCTTAAAATAGTGGCCACGATTTTTTCATTAAAATTGTTTTGTAGAAAAAGTAATATCCGGGCTTGAAAGTAACTCCCGACTTCAAGCCGTTAGCTTTTAGATAAACTTCCTAAAATCTACAATATTGGTTGTATGTAGTCAACAATATTAAAGCATAATGGTAACAGATAAGTGGCTTGGGTTACTTGAGGAGTTATGGATTTTTGACCCAACAACACACTTGTCAAAAATATTAATGGAGTGTAACAACTAATACTGCTTCCTAAACGGCTACAATTCTGCCAGAGAACCACTATGGCACAGGGTATCTAAAAATAGCATAATTTATGTCAAGGTTTTTTTTTACATAAAACTTATTTAAAAAGTTAAAATTTATATATTTTGATATGTATTGTACAAGAGACTATATAAACTTGATTTTTTTCTTTTCGTTTAAATAAAAATTTAAAAATACTATTAGAAATATTGACTTTTTATTTTTTCGATTTCTTTGACGATTTTTAAAATTCGAAATGACGATTTTTTTCTTTTTTATCGGGATTTTGACGAATTTTTCTGAAATTCAAATAAAGAACATAAAAATTGTAATTGAGAAATTAAAATTTTTATGAAAATGTTCAAATATTTTTTTTACTAATAAAATACATAACACGATTTTGAGTTAGAAATCGAATAAAAAATTTTATTTCTCAATTTCAATTTGTGTTTTCTCCATATCAATTTCGAGTTATAAATTTTAATTTGTATATTCTCAATATTAATTTACATTTCTTAATTTCAATTTGTTTTTCAAATTATAAATTTTTATTTCTCATTTTTTATTCGTTATTTCTCAATATGAATTTGTTATTTCTCAACTAATTTAATTAAAATTTGCACTTTTGAATTTTAAATTGTATTTTCTCAATTATAACTTCTTTTTCCCTTCTATAGTTTTGTTTGCTAACTAAAATCTTTTACGCATTATGGAAATTAAAAGTGTTTACTTAATTTAATTACAACAATTTGTAATAATTCGTTTTATATTTTGAATGAAGTAATATTGGTTTCGGATTGAGACAAAAATCGGGTTTCAGCCAGTATTCGTCTTTTCATATTTAACACATTACTTGCTAATGAAAGTTTTTGTTAGAATTTTCCTATTACTATTACTTTTAATAAAATATTAAACCTTTTATCAAAATCAGAACATTTCGTTGATATTGAATAAGAAAAGATTAGACCACTGACGAGCCAGCCGTGGCATTCACATGCCAGAAGAGTATCTTTCGAATAAAGCAAATTTCATGTCAATTTCAAAAGAAAACATCTAGGTTTTATTCAATTTCAAAATTCTATACATCTAAAAAAAACACCCTCTATACGTATTTCGAACAGAATCATGATTTTCAAAATAAATTTGCACAATTTGGAAGCGTTGTTCTGGCTTCAGTCTATTCATGTTGAAATGACAAACCAAACTAAACATAAATCACTTAACAGCTGACAAAATGGCCGCCAGTTAAAACAGTGTTGTCAACTTAAAGTTCTATACAACTAAAAAAATATAGGGCAATATTTTTTGTGGGTCCAAATTTACGAATTATACACAATAATAATTTTATTTAATTAGCATATTAAAGGGTTATTGAAACATTACAGTTATATGACCTACCATTTCCTGTTTAATTCATACTAATTTTATGTGAGCATTTGAAATTCAATGAATTCATTTATAGTTTGAAGTTGAAATCATGCATTGTTGAAGCTATGAAGTATAATTAATTTTGACAACAAAATATTTTAAGTATTTTTATATTTCTTTAATAACTAATATGCATTAGATTATTACACATTCACAAATGTATCTTTGAGATAACAATATACATCTTAACAAACACAAAATTGCAGCAATTTTAATTTTAAACAAACTTATGTTAAATAAATAGTTTTGTTTAGTTTAAAGGCTCCACCTGTCTGTGACAAGTGGTTGAACTCAAAATTAAAACATAATAATTTAAAAGCAACAAACAATGGAAAAATATTCCGATATCAAATACACGCTTAATATAAAATGAATAGTTAGTTGTATGTACATTATTTGTTTGATTTTCATTTTAGTAAAATTGTTAAAGCCTCAATGAGCAGCAGTGGGCGTTTTAAAATATAATTAAAATTTTCAAATTTAATAAATACAATTTGAATAAAAAAGATGCTATGCAATGCAGTATCTTAAAACAGCGTGTAAATTATTACAACATACTGAAATAAAATTGTAAATGAAAATCTATAGACGTGTTAAATACATAAATTGCAATTTTTTATTTTATATTTGGTAAAAAACCAAATGCAAGCGACTAAAAACAAACCCAAAACGTATAACAATGTAACTTCATTTAATAGTTTGAACGTGGGTTGTGTTTTTTCATCCAACATTTTATTAAGAAACCTTTAGTTTTAAGCCTATAGCAGGTGTAGAGCTTTATGGTCTAGTAAATGTAATAAGAAAATGTAAACATTTATTTACAAAGAATAAATTATTTATTACTTTTTAACTAACAATTACAAAATTTTTCAAGTTTTGTTAAATAAATATTGATTTTGGAAAATCAAAGAAATATTTGTTCACTAAAACAAGTTGCAAATATTTGCCGAAAAAGACGTAACCACTAAATAAAATATACTTAAACTCGTTTATTTATTAAAAAAAAACTTCGTTTATTTAGGACAGGACATTACAAATATTTAGTTTTATTTTATTTGATGTTGTTTGATCTTGCAAAACTCTTGTAAGTGTAAACAACGTCAAACAAATTTCTGCTAAAACAAATGGTTACGCTTTTTTGAGTAAATATTTGCCATATCTGACCATACCTTAAGAGTGCTAGATTTAGCAGTAACAAATAAATTCCACATTTATTTGTAAAAGCAACATTTTGTCTCCTCCTGAATGAGTCAAAGTTTTCTATAGAAAATTTTGTCTCTTCCTGAATGGGACTAAGTTTTCTATAGAAAAAAAACCGTGTATCCTCTTGAACGAGTCAAAGTTTTGTTATAGAGTATATTGTCTCCTTCTGAATGAGTCAAAGTCAGTCTGCTCTAGAAAGAGGTAAAATTTTCTATAGAAAAATTTGTCACCTCTTGAATGGACTAAGTTTTCTATAGAAAAATTTGTCCCCTCCTCAATGAGCCAAAGTTTTCTATTAAAAACGTCAAGCCAAATTTATTGAATATGTTAAAATCCTTGAAAAAATTTCTAAAGATGTTTTACAAAAGAATAAGTGTTCCTTATTTAAGAAATAAACTTGAAAATGTTGCCTTCTAACAGCATTTTGCCCGAAAAAAATTTCGTATTTTTTTTTTGCCTGCTGTTGAATGAGAAAAGCTTAATATTAAAGGCGAAAGGCTAATCTTTGTAACGATATCTAAAAACTTTTTCCAGAGGAAATATTGCCCTTTCACAAGAAATTAATTTGAAAATGTTGCTTCTTTCATTTAAAATGCAATATTTCCATTATGTAGCTGAATTTTTATTACTAACAGAATTAGCAATAAAATTGAGTGCACAACAGGAAATAATTAAAAAAATTAAAATTTTTCCTTAAAAGAACAACATTTTAGCAAAACAAATTTTCATTGTTTGTATTTTTATAAAAACGTATTTCGTAAAACCATAAAAGTCACAGAAGTATTGAAAACTTATAGATTTTACAAGCAAATTATATTTTAACATTATTTCACAATAATTCTGATCTTGAGATTTTGCTGAAAAACTTTCAATAGTTGTGAGGAATTTTTATTCTTAAACAACTAAATAAATCTATAAATAAATACAAAAATCTTTTTTAAATTATGCATGTTTAACTTACCAATATATTGTTTGGTACATAATCTGGAAATTTCATGTTTTTATTTAAAATTCAAAACAGAATTTCTGTTGCGACGTTCGTTGACGTATTTCAAAAACGTTAAGTGCTTTTTTAAATTAAAGCAATTTGTTCTTTAAATCGTTTTCTTTGTATTCACCAAAAACACTTGGTATTCAGAACCAAAAAAAAAAAAACAATAGTCTGGTTTTAAAACAAAATATTTATAAAATTTATTAACTTTTCTTCGTATCTTTTAATTTAAATAGCGGCGTTATTCACTAAATAACGTCTTTCTTTATTTTCTACACACAATTTATTTGAAATACATTTTGAGTTAGCTGAATTTATATATTTTTTGGTATTTATTTCTTTATCACTTTAATGTATAATTTATTTACATTTTTTTCTATGCTCTGTAGAAAAAAAATTAAAATTTGTTCCAAAGGTTAATTAAATAATTTCTCTATTTTAATATTTTAAATAAAAAAATTGTCTATTTGTCGACAAATAATTATAATTGTTTGTTTAATGATGTCATGAAATATGATTAAAAATATTTCTTTATTTAAGCCATTTACATGTTTTGTTTTTTAATAAATTATTATTTCAATACCAGTTTTTTTAACTTGTTTTGTTTCGCTTCAATAAGTAATTGATTGTATGAAAAAAATGCATTTTTAGGGTTTTGCTTTTGCAAAAAAAAAAAAAAAATGATAGAACACGTTTGAATTTATGAAACAAAATATACGTTACACAATTTAGAATAGAGTATATATCAGGTATACGAGAATGCTTCAAATAAGTCAATGTAATAAATGCACATTTTTAAGCAAAACTTCATAATTGCTAACATAATGAGTCCTTGAAAATTTGTGTCGTTATTTGAAAGAGCTTTTGAGAAAGCTTTATTTTTTAAGCAAATTTAAGCGCTGTTTCTATTAACAGTTAATTTAATAGTAAATGGCTACAATTCTAATATTCATTTCAAAAGCTTTTAACAAAAGCTTTAATTCATAAGCAGTTTTCATAAAGATTCTTTAGATCATAATTATAGGTTTAGCTTTAAGAGCTTTCAAAAAGCTTGATTTAAATAAAATAATTCCATTAGAACTTTCTTAAAAGCAACAATTATTTATGTATTATTGTTATTAAAAATGTTTTTAAAAATATGTATAAAACGCTTTTAAAACTTTGAAAAAATCTTTATAACATTTCAAAGACTTTTGAAAATTTATTTCGAAAAATTTTACAATAAAT
The DNA here is from genome assembly GCA_950370525.1 of Bellardia bayeri. Taxonomy (NCBI): domain Eukaryota; kingdom Metazoa; phylum Arthropoda; class Insecta; order Diptera; family Calliphoridae; genus Bellardia; species Bellardia bayeri. The sequence continues at coordinate 33,118,638 of OX493264.1, read as the reverse complement.
TAAAAAAAAAGCTTAAATTCAAAGGTTCAAATAAAGCTTGTACAAAATCAGTTTATAATACATAAGCTTTGCATCAAGACTGTTATAAAAACGGGTTTTAAAAGATCCTCAAAAATCGTCATTGCAAGAAATCCTTTCAAAATTAAATTTCACAAACTTCATTTATATTTATTGCAAAAGTTCTACTTAAAAGCTTTTTAGATTTAACAAATTATTTCGAAAACTTTTACAAAATCTCAAAAAGCCTTAAATTGAGGGTTTTATAAAATAGGAATATAAAAAGTTTATAAAAAAGTTTTAAAAGATTTAAAAAAATTAGTTTATAAAAAGCATTTAAGCAACTTTTACAAAAGCTTTAAATAAGGAATTGATAAAATTTAATTTACAAGCTTAATTTATATTTATTATCTTATCTTATCTTTTAAAAATAAGTTTTGAAAAATTAGCCTATAAAAAGCTTCTACCGCACAAGGTAAAAATCTATGGTGCAATGTGGATCAGAATAAACGACAAAACTGTACAAATTTATTTTTTTAATTAATTGTAAATTCTTAAGGAACTGTAAAGTAATTTTTAACAATGGACAGATGAGGCTTTTAACTTTTAACAATTAATTTGGATCACTGTAACTTTAACTTCCATGCACTATGACTCTCAAGGCGCCATTTATTTGAAACTTTCGCTTGAATTCAAATTTCTTAAGTTACATTCCCTTGAAGCATTATACAAATATGTAATTTCATAATTTTTTCTAGAAAACAATTGAATTTCTTTTAATTTCCTGTAAAAATATTCTTATCCGTTACTAAATATATGTACATATATAAGCAAAAAAAGGGTGGGAGATGGCTTGACTCTGTGACTCGCACAACAATCAATCTTATTGTAGTCCCTTTTTTAAGAAAGCTGATTGCTATTTTGTAAGTGTTTTCATTAATGCTACATGCTTGTGTTGTTTTTTTTCTTACTAGTGATGAACTAAAAATAATTTTAATTAACACAATTAACACTTTTAGAGCGATGTTATTTAGTAGTTCACACATTTTTGTTCAACGTAAACTTTAACGAGAGTCACACATTTTAAAATTCTTATAATAAATAAATGCGTGAATATATTTAAAAGTTTTGTTTTATTTTAAATTTTCAACAGCAAAGAAAGATTGACAGTTGGACGTCAGAACAGAAAGCAAAATAAATAAAGAAAGAACTCTTTGTCTACATGTTGTAAAATAGAATTGGGTATTGAGAATAATTTGCAGTAGAAGTAGAAGTGTATAGTAAAAAAACTCAAGCACTTGAATGGCGCTAAAAGTTATTTTTAAACGGCGAAATTTAAAAGTATTAAAAACTTTTTATTTTACTTTTTATTGTATTAAAAACATATAAAACGTTATATGTATATTCAATGAGCAATTTAGAAAAGGAATTTTAATAGCTATTGTAACATATTCCTAAGGTAATAAAACAGTTTATGTTTTAAACAACAAATAAAAATTAACAAATAGGAAAATGTTCGCATATAAAACTTTAAAGTTCTCTATAATTTTTCATTTTGTTTATTTGAAAACTGTGCTACAATCAAATATAGTTACTTTCATATTTCTCATTAAAAACAAACTCATTATCGATTGAAACATCTTTTGCACAATTTTGTGCTGCAACTCCTAAAATTATGGTTACTTTATCATTTGCAGATTAATAACAAACCATAAAACCAAAAACGTAAGCAATGGCCATTAAATATTGTAATTCTTAAGCTCAAAGAGAAACAAAAAGTTTCCATCTTTGCTGTCTGTCTATTCATATCAGTAAAAATTGCACTTTTTACACTTTTATTTGTTACAACAATAACAAGCCACATCAAAAGCTAAAAGCTACAAAAAAAAAAACAAATACTAAAATAGCTAACTGACAGATGAGTGCAGGGACGGACGGGCGGACGGACGGACAAGGCGGAAAAACAGACAGACTCTTATGCATATTAACGTACAGATTGTTTAACAAACTGTGATGATTTCATATAAAAGTGAAATGCAATGCATCATAAAAGGCAGGCATTAAAATAAAATCGGAGCACACTTTTCATGAAGTAAATGTGGAAGAAAAAAAAATTACCAAAAAACATTTAAAAGCAAAAAAAGTATGGTTACGCTTAATGAGTTTTTGTAGAAGTATAATTTTCTCGTTGTATGAAAGTTATGCAGACGTTTTAAAGAAAATGTTCTTTTTCTATAAACGTAACTATTTACTATATGTAACTATTAACAAGCTTAAAGCTTGCTTTTACTGTTGTATATTAACTAATTTAAAGCTTAAAGTTTTATTTCACTATATTAAGAAGTTTAACGCTTTATTTTAAGTGCAACTTTGACAGACATATGCAATGAATTGAAAAGTTTGTGCTTGAAATATGAATTCCAATAAAATGCCACTGTCAATCTTAGTTCGAATGTGGATCTATCAACCAAGTCACAGAATTTATTTCCGTTCGGAAGTGAAATTAATTCCGTATTTTGCTTCTATAAAAAAAGTAAACTGAAAAATTTTTTCGGAATGGAACTTAGAAATACTTAAATATACAATTCTACATAGCAAATTAAAAGTGGTTTCATTTTGAACAAATTTTTCACTTAACTTTTTCCATAGAAGCAAAAAACGGAATTAATTCCACTTCCGAACGGAAATAAATTCTGTGACGTGGCTGTATATATGCAATTTAATTTAAAGCTTTTTTAGTATATTTAGTAATCGGAAGATTTCGTTACAAAGCTTTCGCTAAAAAAATATTAGCATGAATGTGATGAATTCTCTGACAAGTTTGACCTTTATGAATCAATGTAAAGCAGTGGTCGGCAGTCATAGTCATCAGATGCCGAACATAATTGGTTATTTAACTGTAAACAACATGATCTATAAATAGATAATCAGATGTGTTGGAACTGAAAAGTAAACACGATACGTTTACATTTAGGAGAGAAAATTAAATATCCCACAATCTGATCATGTCAAATACCTAATTGATCATGTCAAATTCAAATATTCATATGAAACTTAAAGCTTCTAATCCGTTTTGGCTAATTAACGAACAATCGAAATTAAAGCAGGGTTATGCTTTAAATGAAATATTACTGGTTTGAATATTAATTGATTTGAATTGGATGGAATCCATAATGTGACATGAAGTCTGCTTTGTGCTTAAGTGAAAATTGCGTTTATTTTCCCAACATTTTTAGTCCTACAATTCTAAATTTTGACTGTATCTTTTTAAATTAACTTTAAATGCTTGGTAAAATTTTATAGTTGGAAAGAATTATTGTGTTTTGCAAGATATTGAGGGTCAAAGGTGACATATATGCTAAGAAATCGCTTTTTGCTTACTTATGTACGCAGAGAATATAAAAAAAAATTGCTGAAATTAATCGAAAGTTTTAAAATTGTTTTAAAATCAATTGAACCAAAACCACTGCAACTTTAAAATGCTTGATGATATGCAAAACTGAACTTTAAACAAATACTAGAAAAAGATAAGTCCTATAGATGTAATAATAATAATACAAATGTATTAAAATAATATATAGGGACAGATTTTTGAATTTTTGTGTCACATAGCAAAACGATTGTTTTAACTCGAAACATAATGGAAAATGAAGTCAAAAGTCAAAACGATAATAGAACACACATCACATCTTTTATCGTTTTCAACTCTTAATTGATTTTCATCACATACCTGATTATTTTAATTTTATTGTTTATTGATAAAATCATAATTTTGTAACAAAAGTTCTTAAATTTGGCCTAGATTTTAGCATAAAGACAATATGTAGGTTTAGAATGATATGCAAACAAAAAACATGATTCAATTTTCTTAAAATATTATAGCAAATGTTTTAAGTTCTTTTTATATTGATGTGTAATAAAGGTACAAATTATTGGAATATCTTAAACTATTATGAAAATATTTGGAGAATATTATAAACAATTTAACAAAATCGTGCGATGGTATAATAGTAAGAAAATAACTAAAGCTGTTTATTTGAAGTTGTTGAAAATTAATTATTTGATTTAAAATAACGTACAAGACAAGGATACAATTATGATTTTTTTTTAAATTTTTTTTTCCAAATTGTATTTTTCCTTAATATTCCTCTAGGGAACTTTATTCTACTTACATATGGTGTAGATATTGGCTCAATCAAAAAATAATTTATTTAAGACAAATTGCAAATTACATTTACATATTTATTTTATTTATTTTTATTTGGTGTAAAAACGTATAATTTTTTTTGCGTGTCAACTCGGGAGCAAGCCACATACAACTAGTTGTGTGGAAGACATTAATTTTCCAAAATTAAGCCAGCAATAGTCAATGATTGGCCTTGTGCTTTACTGATGGTAATAGCTAAGGCAAGACTTTAATATATAATATTAATACATATATATCTTGTGTTATCGAATGATGTAAATATTTTGAAAATAAACCGAAAACTCGGATTTTTTAATGCAACATTTCGAAAGTTTTAAAATTTTCGGAATATCTTCGGAACTACATAACCGATTTTAGAGTTTGATATCTCGTTTTGGAAAACATGACAACGGCTTTCAAAAAATAGAATAAAATAAAAAAAGCAAAAAAAATAAGTAGATGTCATTGGCAATGCAATATGAAAGATGGATTTTTCCACGCCCCTCCACCCGCAGACCGAAAATCAAAAATCAGAGATCACAGTGTTACCCGCCTAAATATTCTGAAGTTCTCTGGAAGTCCATACGTTACATACATACACAACACATCCTGTTTTATATACATACATACATACATATCGTTAACTTAATACAAAAAGGCCCCAACTCATAATTTTTCGAAATCGACATTTTTACATATTTCGATAGACTATTACTAGATACACCTCCTACAAAAAAATCAGATGAATTCGGAAAAAAGTACCGAAGTTATAGCCTAAAAAAGAAAATCCCTAACTAAAATTATGTATTAATATTGCATCTTTTTTATTTAGTTTTTTTCTCCTCCTGTAAACTATGAAAAACATGAGTTAGACCCTTTTCGTATTAAGTTAACGATATATAGATTGATTGTACTGATTTAGCTTTAATTCTATTTTATGTGACATTTTTTACAAGATAGATTTCATTACTTTATAATTATAGATTATGATTGAGCTGTTATTTACACATGATAAAAATGTAAATTACATTTGGTTTGAATAAATAGTGGTTTTTACAAATGCTTCGTTTATTATAAATTAATACAAATTTGTTTTAATTTCGAAATATCCAGGGAATAAAACTATTTATATCATGTATAAAATCTAATTTTTAATACTTATGATTATCTATTTCCTACCGAATTACAGACATTTACTGGAAAAGATTAATACTATCGATATATAAACATTGTTGGGAATACTTCATTATTATGAGAGATTTATAATTATTCGAATTCTGGAAGTTTTTTTGTCCCAGTTTTGTTAGTATTACGGATATCTATTACAGATTTTATACCAAATTAAAGGCAGTTAAAAAACCCTATTTAATAGCAAAAAACATTCTTTAAAAAATGTAAATATTTTGTGGAATTTAGAAATACATATTTGAATTCTGGGAAAAATTTTAACATTGTCTGAACCTTTTTTTTACAAAATCGTAGTTTGGTGTCAAAACTTAGAAAATTTAGAAAACATGTCAAATATTATATAAACATTATTTTTTATAAGATTTATAAATATTTGAATTTAAATTAAATTTTCCATCCAATTGTAGAATTTTAGAATAATTTTTCTTTATTTATTAAGCTAGTTCACATTCACTTTATGAAATAAGATTTTAGTATTCGTTATTAAAACAATTTATTCCTTTTTAACTCTGTTTTTTTTTTTATAAAACCAAGGAAATTTTTAATGCATTTTTTCTCCCCATTTCAAGCAGTTACTTGTTGAAATAGCGTAAAAAACAAACAATTTTCAGAATCACTTTTTCACTATTTTTGTAAGAAAAACGTACATATGTATGTAGGTAGCTGGCATAACTAATAGATCTTAAACTTTACATTACTTATTTGTTGTGTTTTGGATCATTTGTGTATTTATAAAATTCCACTTTTTTCTATTTTCTTTGGTTTAATAATTTGTTCAAATCATTATTGTTATTTCTTTTTCAGATTGTGATGAATCGTTGCATTTCAACACTTAGTTCATTTTACAAGCGTTAAGATTACGTTGGATTTGTTAACGTTTTGAAACACGTTCGCTTACTAATTTGTTGTATGGCTTGTGTAGTCATTTGAACCCACAATAATACAGAGAGTCAAAAAGAAGAAAAAAAAAGAACACACAATGTAAACACACACACACACTTAAATATAAAAATTCACAGATACTTTTTTCAAAAAAAGACTCTCACTAACGATTTTTAAGAGCAAAACAGAAAATGTACAACAATAAAGTAAACTTATAGATACATTTTTACGTATGTACGAGCGAGCATGCATACGTATTTTCGTAGGCACACACAGAATGTAAACAAACCAATTTATACAAATGCATATGTACACGGAAGAAAAAGTATCCATAAGATAAATATCCACAAGTCATATGATGTTACAAAACTAACAAAAACAACAAAAGATTCTGGTTGTATCTTTTGTAAAGAATAAATATGCACTGCTATAGAGGGGTCTGCTGCTAATGATGATGATGATGATAATGATAATGTTGTTTAAACATCAAACAAAAACTATCTTTATGTAAATTAAGGTGCATCGGGTACGAGTAGGGAGTTTAAAACTTAATATTTAGCTTTTGGTTTCTTTAATAAGGAAGTCATGTAGTTCTTTTATGATTTTTGTTTAATTTACATGTGGTTGTTAGTCGATTTGTATGAAAAAGTAACTTTTAAATGCAAACCTAGAGATTTTGTGAATTCAAGAGTTGTGAGTATTTTAGGCTCTTTATAGAGTTATAGGGGTTACTTTGTAAGAGAGAGAGAGAGAGAGAGCATGTGATATTTTTGTGTATAAGGGGAGAAAATGAAAAATATTTTAATTGATCTCTTGTTTACATTTAATAAAATAAAAGTTTAAATGGTGGTTTTTACAAATGCTGTGTTGTTAATTTTTGTTTATAATTTAAGGATTTTACATATATCCAGAAAATAAAACTCTTGAAATTTTAACCAAGCGAATCCATTTAATGACAAACATATTTAGTAAACGAAGTCACTATTCGGTGTAACCGCCCAGTTTCGTTTATTTTTTGAAATCTTTACTAAAACAAGCTACAGCTATTTTGTCTTATTCAGCCTTCTCTTCCTGAAATGTTGCCCTTTTTCTGTCCCATTTTTTGGTATAAAGTAAGGTATTAAAAAGACTTAAATAGGTCTAAATTAGACCTATTTTTGAATATAAACAAATATTTTGGGAGTTCTATATTTGAATTCTGGGAAAAATGTTGCCCTTTTTACTGACCCATTTTTATAAAATCGATTTTTTGGGTAACTATTGCAGAAAAAATGAATAATATGTTTAAGATATGTAAAAGACCTGCTTAATAATACGTATGTAAATATTATTGGGAATAAGTTAATGTTTTGTGGAATTTAAAAATATTTTAATTCTGGAAACAAAGTGTTGCCTTTTTTTCCAAAAAATCGTATTATTGTTACTCTGATGGATATCTATTGTTGCCAAATTAAAGCAATAGGCCAATAATATATAATACTTTTTTATTTTAAAAAATTCCGAAAAATTTTAATTCTGTAAAAATAAAATTTTGCCCTTTTCTGCCCCTTTTATATGAAGTTGTTTTTTGGTATTGATGGCAGGTAAGATGCAGGTAAGTTTGGTTTTCAATTAAAGGTATATAAAAGATCTATCCAATATTATAAAAATTTAAATTCAAATTAAATTTAAAAAATTTTTTCACAAATTTACAGTGTTATTCTTTATTGAGAAAGTTCATATTTATTTTGAATGACGGCCAGTACTTTATATAAGATTTTTCGGAAATTAACAAACGCACAATTTCATTTACAATTTGTGAGAATAGAAATGAAAAATATTCTCAATTTGCAAAAAACTAATCCATTTTCTTTTCTGCGAAAAAGAAAACAACAACAGATTTGGAACTTTCATTTGTGCATCCATGATTCATATGATCTAGAAGCTGAGATGAGTCTTATCGAATAAAATTTGTTTGTGAACTAAACTCTTCGAGGCAAATGATTGCCTGTTCTTTGGCTCATCGTATTAACGTCAATTCAAAATAGGATTGGAGACTTAAATATTTTTGCTGGATTAAAGCTAATAAAGAACTCAGTTTATTTATTAAAAATATCAATTCATAATACCAGCATAATTGTCGTATTTGGTGTAAAGAGCAGCCAGAAGCATTTTAAAAACTGCCAATGCATCCCGAAAAATGCACTGTTTGGTGTGGATTATGGGCCGGTAGCATCATTGGACTTTACTTTTTCAATGACAACGAAGGCTGGAACGTTACTGTGAATGACATTTTTCTCCCCAAACTGAAAGAGCTGGACTTGGCTGATATATGGTTTCAACAAGAAAGTCTCACATGCCACACAGAAGGCGAAACAATTCCAATTGAGAGGCGAGTTCGGTGAACAGCTTATTTCAATTGGAGCCGGTCAATTTGCCGGCTAGATCGACTGATTTAACGCATTTAGAAAATTCTTTGACTTAGCATATGAACCATTTAAGGCGTAGCCGCGGTTAACATTAACATGAAATCATCTTTAAAGATTTCATACATTTCCATAAATTGTATATGTTTTTTTTTAAATCAAATTTTAAATCAAAGCTTTTGAAAAACCCTATATTTATAAATATCTTTATATCTTCTTTTATCTTATTTTAAGCTTTTTTTGATTATATTAAAATACACATTAATTAACTTATTTCTATAAATCATTAAGCATTTTATCAAAATAAGTATGTATTGATCATTTAACGTACACAACCCCAGAGTATTTAAAGAGCACAAGTTCTCTATTTTAAGAGAGTGTTGTGAGTCGCCCAGTGTTGCTACTTCGTGGGTAATTACCCGAATTAGGTGTAATTTTTACTGTCGTGGGTTGAGCTAATTTCTTCTAGGTGTAGATCAGGTGCAATTTGTAATTCTTTTAAAACATACATACATATGTATATCCTTCTTTTTCTGGCTAACTAAATTATAATTACGAAGTTGTTGTTTTCCTCATTTAAGTTTTTAATTGGATTATAATCCATGACCTACTGATAAACTGATACCCTTAATATTTGTAAAACTGGGGGGTTATTGTGTATTCCGATTCGAAAGCAAAAGCTTTCGAAATACAATGTAAAAAGTATACAAATTCGAACGATTTTCTTTTCGAATCGAAATACAGAATAACCCCCCTGATTTGAGAAACAGACTGTCGTCTGAAACCATTGCAGGCATTTTATTTACCAAAGAAGGTCTACCAACATTGAATGTATACCAATGCAATTGGTTTTAACATTCCATAAATATATGCAACCAAATGTAGAGCTATTTATATTATTTTTTTTTTTATTAATTTATTTTAAGTTTTTAATGTTATTTTTGTTAATTTGCTTAAGTTACTATATAATTTTAATATGACTAATTTGATCTCCTTTGATTGATAGATTTTTTGTGTTTGTTAAAAGTGTTCAATAAAATGTGACATAATTTGGTATGAGGAATATTTTTATTCGAATCGGGTAATTTTTCTTCATCTTAGGTGTAATTTTGAATGTTGCTAGTGGCAACACTGGAGTCGCCCAAATAAAGAATCACTTCTCTTCAGAGTTATTGTTTACTTATTGCATTTTAATTCGATTGTTTGATAATTGTGAAATTCATATTTAAAGTGCGGGTGCCATTTAAAATGAATATAGAAATAGTTTTGTTAAACATAAAATAAATTCCTAAAAACTTTAAATAAATACAAATGTTTAAAGAGGGAGAGGAAGTTTTTAATAGATTCCAATCAGTTTGACTTAAGCAGTCATTGATTTATGTATTTTAAACGTGAATTTAATAGGAATTTAAGTATTGAAGAAATAGACAAATATATTTGAGAGGTTTTAAATAAATACTCAACAAGAAAGTAAATATGTACTACTGAATATTAAAAAGATATAACGATAAAGCGCAGATAACACAAAAAAAAAACTGCTGTAGATTAGTCAAGTCGGCAGCCAAAGACAACAAGGGCCCAGCGAAATCGGAATCGAGTTATTTTAAGAGCAACTTGAAATTGAAAAAATCTCTTGCCTGTTTTCAATAGAGAAGAGTTATTTCTGATGTTTAAATTCTCAAGAATTTGTCTTTGTGCCGACCATTATATTAGATTTGACATTCTTTTGTTTTTTCTAAATATTTGTTACAATAAAATATTATAAAAAAAAATTACGGGCTTTTGTTACATCTGATAATTTGAAAAATCTTTACAAATCTAAGTAAAGTGTTGGGTTTATCAGTAAATATTATACAGGCAGGCCTTTACAAAAATAAATCTTTTTGATACAAGAAATTTAAATCTAATCTCTTATTCGTATAAAAAGAAACCTTTATGTAATTTATCTACAATGAAATACATATTTAAATCTTACAACTTTACAAATATTTCCTCTACATTTCCCAAAACACCAAAAATACCTTCTTATTCATTCATTCGCCTCATTCAAATAATTTAATGCGGATAATGATGATTCACGTCTCTTGCATTTATTTACCATTCATTTCATCATGAATTTCAGAATTTCAAACTCATGTCTTTTTCAGAGCGTTTCTTTATATACAGTCAGACATGTTACAACATGTTTGCTTGTAAAACTCGCAAGCCAATCTTTTAATTTCATTTGTATCCTCTACTACCTGAACTTTATTTTTCTTTAGTTTGTGTGTGTCTTCTCAAGGGTAAATCTGACAATTGTTCTTTTGTCTGGCTACAGAGCCGAAAACAAAAACAATAAACTTCATAATATTAAAGATCATTTAAGTGATCACTTTTTCTGTTTGCATAGAATTAAGGAACAAAAAAAGATTTATTTTTTGTAGGTACCTGGAGTAGATAGATCTTTGTTTTTGTAAGTCCCAATTTACACAAAGCAATTTTTGTAGAAAATATTGATATAATTATTTTCTTGAAATTTCATTGGTATTTACACAGCACAATATAATTGCTTAAATCACTCGTATTTTTATTTGAGTGAGAGTATACACACATTTGTATATATGCACATATGTGTTACTCTCTCATTCTTATGTAACTAGAACAAGAATGCTAGTAGAATCTAGTGTGTACTCGTCTTATCTTACCCTCACCCCGATGCCTATTAGGTAATCAGCTAAGCTAGAGAATTGCTTCGTGTAAATTGGGACTAAGCAGAATTTCAATAAATCAGTACAGTATCGAAGCAATAAATTCGTAAATTGTGTGTGTGTTGTCTTTAAAAATCGAATGTGTTTAATTTTCAGTCAGCCGGAGAGACGATAATGAAAACACTAAGGAAATGTAGTGTGATTATGTTGGTGGCTACAAAATTAAGGGATAATTTAGTTGTACAGCTACATACATACATACATATGTATTTAAAGAAAATGTAACATTTTCTATTAAGAGTGGAACAAATTCAACAAATATAATAATTATTTAATGATATGTATTGGTTTTAAAGATTTGTAAAAAATGTACATACGATATGTATTGTGGTAAAAGTAAAAAAAAGTAAAAACATTAAATATTTATTTGTCATGGACGTCTAAACAAAAAAAAAAAACGTATGTTAAATTTAATAAAGAACAGTGATCGCCACCCATAGCCACGAGGGACCGAACGTATTTCTGTTATTTACGTGTATACAGACGAATTTCAAGAGAGCAAAAAACTGAGTCTTGTATGTCTTTGGTCAAATAAATAGTCAGCAATATTCCGCGTTCTGGAGCAGTGTAGCGTAACATTGTTTATTAGCGTGTATTTCGCATGTGTTTACTACACAAATGTCAAAACGGAACTTGACATTGAATTTGAGCTACGTTTAATTAATCGTTGTTATTCTAAGTCTAACTCGACACTCAAAACAAAGAAATCAACCATGTAGCATAATTTTTTCAATAATGTTTTTGTAAAATTTTAAACAGCAACTATTGACATGGTAAAATTCATTTTATTAGATGTTTAAGCTGAAATTAATCTTAAACTTTGTTTTAGAAAAAGGGTTAATTGTTCTATAGATGCAGTTTAAACTTCCATCACAGTAAATTAAGTGATTTCTTTAACTTTCAGACGCAGCAATACAGCTGAACTATTATTTCAGGAATGATATTAATAGATGCAGTTTAAACTTACGACACTATATCATTGATTTTTACTTATGTTTAGTTTAACTAAACGAAGCAAAACCTAAACATACAACTAAAGACGTTTCTCAGTAATTATATTTTCATTTAACCTTAATAAATCAAATCTAGATAGCAAAAGATACTTCAGAAAAAGAGGTTATAACAAAAAATTTTAGTTGTTTTCTTTTAACAAAACAACCATTACCTACTTTTAAATCTAAATCTCTAACAAATCCAATCAAAACATCTCATGCACAGTCACTATTAATAATAGCAGCTTGTTACACACTTTATTAACATTTATAATTACATATTTTTATTACAAACTTATTTTATACACCTCCACCTCCTACTAAGTTTAACAAAATTAAAATTTTAAAACAAATTATAAATGTGGAATTTTAGTTTGCTTTGAAAGAAAAACAAAAGAAATCAAAAAAAAAATAAATAAAATACACAACACAAATCTACATGAAATTGCATTTTTTTGTTTTTAAAACAAACAGGAGGCACGCTTTCTGCACACGAATTGTGCCATTCGCAATTACAACTGCAGTTGACAACAGCGGCAAAGCAGGCCTTACGATTTGTTAGCAAAATATAGAAAAGAAACAACATAGTTTTACCAAAACAAAATAAGTATTTTGAAAGTACCATATTTTTCGCTGAAATGCTCAAAGGGTTGAACTGTCAGGCCATTATGGCAGTTAGTCAATGTGTAAGTGAGTGCATAGTGCACTGAACACCTTGTCGTGTAGAAAATGTGAATGTTGTGGCAAATATTCAAATCAAATGCATTCGAAAACATCATCAGATAGCATGAGAAACAGAGATTTGAAGGAATTAGCTGCTCTTAGAGATTTGCAGAAACAATAACTATTGAAGCAATAACTATTTATATAAACACATCTAATGTCAATTTCTGATGTCAATATCATAAAAATTCAAGCGATTCTTAGTGAATTTTGATTTTAAATCTTTTGAAATTTCGAATAAAGTCGATTAAATTTGTTGTTGCAAAACAATTGATTCTATTAGTAATCTGCCTTAAATGTTAATAAAACAACAGCATTAAAACGTCAATTACATTTCACTCTTTGACACATTTCAAACAACATGTTGTGAATTAAACTGACGTTAAACTATAGGTATATTAAAATGTGTGGCCAGGATTTAGAAAAACAAAATAAAAAAAACTTAAAACACACAATATAGTTTTATGTTTATACAAGTTAAGGGCTATTTGTGTTTTCAAAGCAAAGAAATTACGACCCTCACTCCCATTTTTGTTCTAAAAAATATTAAAAAAAAATGTTAAACTTTAAAATACAAAAATATAAAATTTAGCTAAACACAAGTATTTAAAGTTTTCTTTTATATTTAAAACATTTCAAGGAACAATTCAAAAAACTTTGACAGCTTTAGCTACATTTTTGTTTTGAACTATTAAGATCACAGTTAAACTGCTGTTTTCGAATTTAAAAAAAAAACTTTTAAATCATTAAGAATTTAGCGAAACTCATCTAGACTGTTTAAACTTTGTTTCAAACTTTGTTAGTTTCAATGACAGCTACCCTTTTTCATTTCAAATATTACGATCGGAAAGTAATTAACTAAAAAGTAATACGAAATTTGGCTCAGTCCTTCAAAAGCCGATCACTTTGTGCTAGTTTGATAACCTGTATTAATCTATCACCTGGATTCTACACTTCTAAGATGAAGTGGAAGTGAAATTTTCATTAAGTTTGTGTTCTAAATTTTGTAAAAATGATTTGAAAAGTAAAATTGGAACGCCGCACAGTGGCTCAGAATTGTTTTTCATCGGCCAGAAATCTGTAACTTTTGAACCGCTGGAGATATTTTAGTAATTTTGTGAAGAGAAAACATCTAGAATTTTTCTCCAGTTTTAATTTCATTAAAATCTGTTCAGTAGTTGATGAGCAATTTAATGTCAAAGTTAAACTTTTGATTTTTTGTAGCATTTACAATAAAATTGCAGGTTTTGTTAAATCTGATTTTATTATAAAAAAAAAAGCAAAAAAATCTATAACTTTTCAACCGATACCGTGTAATTGTCTATGTGGAATTGAAAACGAATGGAATATAGAACATAGGTGTATATACACATACATATGTATATCGCAAGGCTTGATTAGTCAACGAATGTCAAACAAATCGTTAACAGTTAATTGTATCTAATTTATCTCTTATCTCTTTTTATAGTCTTTATATAGTTTTAGTTAAGCTTTACACGTGACTCTTTGTTTAGCTTTAATCGTGGTTCGTTTCACAGTTTTAGTTTAGCTTCGAAACTGACTTTTTTTACACAGGATTTTAAAGTTTAACTTTAATCGTAGTTCTTTTAACAAACTTCAAATGGTCGCAGCACAGCCTTAATCTTAGTTCGTTTTATAGTCTTAGTTTAATATAAATTCTGGCTCTTTTTTGCACTTTGAAGTCTTTATATAGCGCTAGTTTAGATTTCCTCAGCCTTCACATGATCTTGGTTTTTTTCAATCTTGGCTACTTTTAAAAGACTTTAAATGGTCTTGGTTTAGCTTCGATTGTGACTCTTTTTATATATTATCTTTCTCAAAATTCGGTTTTTATAAAGCTTTAATTATTGCTTATTTTACAGTATTTAGATTATCTTAGTTTGGCTTCACTCTTTTTACAGTCTTAAGGTACGGTCACATTTGGCAAATATTTACCGAAAAAGACGTAACCACTAAATAACAAATATTTCAAATTTATTTATATTTTATTTATGTATTTAAAAAAACTTTTCTTATATAGTTATATAGTCCAAAGCACAATACATATTTAGTTTTAACTTATTTAATGCTATTTGATCTTGCAAAACTCTTGTAAGAGTAAACAACGTCAAATAAACAAGTAGTTACGCTTTTTTGAGTAAATATTTGCCAAATGTGACCGTACCTTTAGTTTTGTTTTCATTGCATGAAAATCACTCAGTTTCAGTTTTCCGGTCTTGTTTTCGAATTAGGCCCTTAATTTTTTCAAATTTATGAAGATGCCAGCTAATTCGAATTGTGACTTTTTTTATAAAACGAATTTATACCAGTGATCGGCATTCATGACCACTAGAGGCCGAATGAAATCTACTATTCAGGACTATTCAATGGACCAATATTGGTTTAAATCAGGGATGGAAAATAGGTTTTTGGATTTTATACCAACTATATAAATAAAATGTAGTTTTTAGACCTCCACGGTACCATTTTTAATATTTATTAAATAATAATAAAACTTACGGCAACATTTTTAATATTCACTTATGTATATAACGAATGTTTAAACAATTTTATACTTGATAAAACGAACTACCAAATTTTTAACATTGACAATTATATCAGGATCTCAAACATGTCACAAAAAATCGACGATTTCTAATTTAAATTGAAATTTCGCATTGATTTCTCGACGAAATGAAAAACAAACGATATTTCAGTTAATTGAATTTCTTTAAAAATCAAACCCATAGAAATAGAAAAAGGCTTTATAATGGTGAATTTAATGCTGAAAAAGTATACTGCATAAGACTTCTACAATAATCAGGAGAGAAATTATCATACCGAGATTAGATTATCATACTGCTAACAGATAAAGTATTTGTTCAGGCTAAAAAACCAGTGCTCTAGGTAGAAAGTTATCGAAGGATAAAGTAACAATTTTAATTTGCGGTAATGCATTTGAAACAAATAAAATTAAAACTCTTCTACTTGTAAAGGGGAAAGAAAAAGGTTTCCTGTAAATTATCTTCATTCAAATAAATCATATTTAGAATAATTTATAGAACCTATACGAGTAGAAGATGCTTCCTAATGGAGGAATTTTTCGATTTAACGAATAGACTTGGCAATACATCGTTTGTTGTACCGGGATTTCTCTCTATTTGTTTAAATATATAGATAGTCATAGTTTAAATAGACTTCAGAATCTATGAGAACATTATTTTCGCTTTTTATCACGATTATTTTTAACATTCTTATCTATGAAGTATCGGGTTATATGCGAAAAGATAACCTTGATATCTATCCATCGATTACATTTAAAACACTACCAGTCTTATTCAGAAAAAATTAAAGTAGACTTCAAGCACACTTCAAACCTACTTTATTTTTTATGAATACGGCAGTACAAGATTTATTATTTGAAGAGTGTGTTGAAGAAATAGAACGATTTACTTCTACAGTTTTTGAAATGCTGATTAACTGAACTTTAAGCCTTCATTTTTGGATTTATCCTCAAAATCACTTTGTTCGATAATTCAACCAACAACTTCTCTTCGTGATAACTATGATTTATATATTTAAATATCTTATTGATATCAGTTCCAAAATGTCTATGAAATTTAATAAAATCAACTTTTCCGCGTTCACTTTACAAAAATGTTAACTTCAATCGTATAATTATCTATTTCATCTGGAATATGTATTTTTGATGCAGTAATATTTTGAACTTCTACCAAATGACTCGTTGTAGTACCACGGTACTAACTGAGTCTAAAATGTATCAAAAAAAGTACTATTTTACCATGTTTGTCAACCCTGGTTTAATTATATTTCACCGAATTCTTTTTACACAAAAATTACATTCACTAAAATATTTGTTTAATTTGGTTTTTTTAATTGTGTACTTTTCAGCTCTAAAAGTACTTTTCACAAATTCTCTATTTTCAATTTATATATTTTTATTTTATAGTTTATTGCAAATTGTGTAGTAGTTGATGTCTGGTAAATGATTTTACATGTTTTCCCAAATAACCAATTGACATGCTACAATAGCCTGCAACACGTATCCAACATGATGGCTGACACAACAAAAATTGTCTCTTTTTATTGTTGTGTGTGTATCATTCTCCCTACAGACAATGTCAAGGGCCATTAAACACTGACAGTAGCAGTTGTTGGTTGTGTATGCAAAAGTTGTTGCCAAAAAATACAACTAAATAAATGTTTAGGGTTAAAATATTAAATCAATTTAACAAACGAAAGAAGTACACAACTACTTGGCGATAGCTTTTGTAAATCAGTTTATTTAAAGGACTTTTTGAATACAAAACAAAAATACAAAAAGGAACCACCTTTTATCCCAGCGTAAATACATTTTTTAAGGCTCTCAAATTTTACACAGTCTGACAAAGTGGAAACTTTGTTTTTGGTGCCTTAGATTTCTTAGTCAGTTTGTGTACATCTAGTATTGGAATTCAATGCCTATAATTCACTTTTTTTTTTGTTTCAGCTCTAGTTTTCGAGATATTAATTTTTTTAAGAAAACTACGTAGGTACGCGATTTATGGTAACGTAACTAATAAAGGGTTCATGCTATTCAGTAAAAATTAAAAACCG
Source organism: Bellardia bayeri (assembly GCA_950370525.1). Classification (NCBI taxonomy): domain Eukaryota; kingdom Metazoa; phylum Arthropoda; class Insecta; order Diptera; family Calliphoridae; genus Bellardia; species Bellardia bayeri. The sequence goes on along the minus strand of OX493264.1, from coordinate 33,100,901 downwards.
AAATTCGGCTACAATATTATCCTCATGCTGCAATAATACTATTTTGATTCCATTGAGTATTTTCGAAGATATCGCTCAACTTTGGATAGAAACATTTTTTTATACATATTTTTCAAAAATGCATAAAAATAGAGAAGTCGAAAAATTTTCCATTATTTTCATTCAGTCATATAGGAAAATATGTTAGCTATATCTTGTTTAAATCCATTCACAACTGTGGGTTTTATTTGAAATAAAGTAATTTTATATAATTAAAAGAAAATACATTATACGTACATACAACAGTACGCAGGGGTTTGTGGTACTTTTGATTGATTGTTTTTAAATTTTTGTAAAACAACAAGCTAAAACCACGATGTAGTTTCACAAATAAAATAAAAATGTGTCCATATTAACAAGAAATATTGCATTTTATGCAGGATATATGTACATACATCTGCCTATATGGCTACAGAAAATTTTTGGAACATTTGAGATTATCTCTATTTTTTATGAATTTTTGAAAAACAAAAAAAATTTTTTAAATAATATTTATTCGTCATAATATCGGCTATATCTCCACAACTACTGAGTAGAGTAAATATTATGTTAGGGCTGCACAAAGGTAATCAGCCTTATTATGAGTGTCGTTTTCTTTTTACGACAACGACTGTTTCGTAATAGATTAAAGAAACAAATTTAATTTTATCTTTAATCTATTACGTAAAAAGAAAACGACACTCATAAGAAGGCTGAATTTTTTCTTTTTACTAAGTAGGTTAAACTGTTCTTCAGTTATGTTACTCAAAATCGTGTAACTACGTAATTTAAAAAAAAAATATATCTCGAAAACTACAGCAGATCCAAAAAATGTGAATGAGAGGAATGCGAGCCCTATATAAGATGTATACAAATTTACTAAAAAATATAAGGCGCAATTTTTCGTGTTGGGCTGTGTTATATAAATAACATATTCCTAATAAAACCCTTAACATTCTTTATAGGCATATTTACCAGCAAACACTCAAGTAGCATAAAATAGAAAGGCGCACTATATAGAAAAGGATCAATTGCAATCCATAGATTGCTGTGCGTGCTTTACTGTAGGCATTGCTTGAATTTCTAAAGAATGAATTTCTTTTGCGTTTAAATTAAAACCATATGATTGTAAGTGGAGTCTCCCTGACTCACTTAAACTCAGCACAGTTTACTTATGGTAATAATATTTGTTTCAAAAAAATCTGTTTCTTTGTTCTATTATTTAAATAGGCAATTTAACGTATAATTGCATAATTGTTGGAAAATATTTTTTGGTCTCAGTGTTTAGGCGTATTCTAAACATATTGTACGAGTACATGGTATATAAAATTCATAAGCTACGTGTACAAAATCTTATATGGAGTTATAATAGATCTACAACTTACTTTGCAATATATTGTTTGTATATATTAAAATAGTTTCTCCCATTTGCACCAACTGTCTGCTATTTTGATTATTGAAGTTTCTATGTCTCCGTTTAGAAAATTAACGCACGATTTTCCAATTATCAGCTTGTTTTGTTACACTATGTGTGTGGGTTTTTGGTATTCGCATTTAATGGAGTTGATTTTCATTAGGAAAAATTGCAGTTTAAGCAAATTGTTTTGGTCTTTTCTGTTGTTGTTTTTTTATTATTTCTGTAATTGTAGGTTGTTTATTTTAGTTCTGATGATTGTGTGTTTTATTTTTTATACGAAAAAGATTGAATATCATAAATAAAGTTTTAGATAACATGAAGAGGGTTTCTCGACCAGGGAAAATTTTCAAGGGAAATACAAGAAAGAAATTTTTGTAGCTAAATTTCGGAAACTTCTTTATAAGTTTTCTTACAGTATTATTTCTGCACTGAGAAATTAGATGATTTTGAGCAAATACATATGTAGCCAATCGAATGATGATATGGTATTAAATGATCGACGAATAAAAGTGCGTGAAATAGTTAATAACATGGGCATCTCAAATGATCAAGTCCATTTAATTTAGCATAAAGATCTACAGATGAAAAAGCTTTCTGCAAGATGGGTGCCGCATTTGTTAACAGTCGACCAAAAACGCATAAGAATGAAAATTTCTCAAGCTTGTTTGGATCGTTTTAAGAAAAATAAAATGGATTTTAAGCGTCCTTTCATAACTGTGGATGAGACATGGATCCACCACTATACTCCAAAGACAAAAGAACAATACAAACAATGAACTCAAGCTGGAGGAAGTGCCCCAAAGAAGGCAAAAACAATTCAATCGGCTGGTAAGAATATGGCAACGGTTTTTTGGCACTTTAAAAGTATTTTCTTGATTGACTATCTGCAAAAGGCTAAAACAACAAATTCTGAGTATTATTGCAACGCTTTGGATCAATTAAATGTAAAAATTCGAGAATAATGTCCTGGCTTACAATACAAACAAATAATTTTTCATCAAGACAACATACCAGCGCACAAGAGTGTTTTAACAATGGCTAAAATCAACGAACTAAAGCAGGAGTTGCTTGACCACCACCTACCTTATTCTCCTGATTTAGCTCCAAGTGACCTGTTTTCAAATCTAAAAAAATCCTTGCCAGCGTTTTACCTTAAATGAAGATGCAATTGCAGTTGTAAACCACTTTTTTGAAGGCTTTGAGGGAAACTATTTTAATCAAGGGATAGAATTGCTAGATAAGCGTTGGACGAAGTGTATTGAAGTTTCAGGAGATTATATTAAAAAATGAAAATGTTTTTGAAAAACTAACCATTCTCTTTCTGTGCTAGGCTAAGAAGTTTCCGAACCGCCCTCGTAGCAACACATAGTCGGCTGTTAAGAAGAATCATAATTAAAACAACCAAATTTCTGTCACCCAAACTATCACAGAAAAATATTATTATTATTATTTCCATAGGTTTTTTCGGTTCTAGACAGAGTTAGTTAGTTGTTAATGAAGAATCATTATTGAAACAACCAAATTTCTGTCATTCCAACTAAAACAAACATATACACAGACAATAGAAAGCAAACAATTAATTTATGCACATAAATAAACTTTCAGAAGATGTCGACAGAAAAGTGTTTTATTATTTTCCTACAAATGTGTTGGACACAACATTCTTCGAGCCTGATCCTGAAACATGACCTAACAATTATTTTTCAATTTTCATATAGTCTCAACTTTATTCTTAGCTCTTTTTATGGTCATTCGTGAGTTTTGTAATCATCGTTTCATAGTCTTAGTTAAGCTTCGATTGTGGCTCTTTTTACAGGCTTTAAACGGTTTCTTTTTACAAACTTTAAATAATCCTAGCGCAACCTCATTCCGTGGGTTGTTTTATAGTTTTAGTTTAATCAAAATTGTGTCTCTTTTTACACACTTTAAAGGATCTTGGTTTAGCTTCAATCATGTCGTCTTTTGTAGTCTTCATATGGCGGCACTTTCGACAAACTTCAAAAGTTCTTAGCTTTAATCTTGGTTTCTTTCATAGCCTTCATATAGTCATGGTTTAGCTTTAATTGTGACTGTAAACTCTTTAAATGGTCTTGGTTTAGCTTTGATCGTGACTCTTTTTTATATTATCTTTTCACAGAATTCAGTTTTCATAAAGCTTCAATAACTGGTCATTTAACAGTATTTAGATTATGTTAGTTTAGCTATAATCTTTTTACAGTCTTAGTTTAGTTTTAGTTGTATAAACATCACTCAGTTTTCACAATAGTTCTCCTGTCGTGTTGCTGAATCAGGACCTTACCTTAATTTCATCGAAGAACTGATGATCTACTTTGATTATTTAAAATATTATTTTGGCACAGAATAAAGCAAACAATTGAGAACTTTAAATATCATAAAGTACTAATTTGCTATTCTAAATATTTAGTTTTTTTTTTTTTTTGAATTGTGTGCTAGAAGTTGTTCGTTCATACAAAAACCCTGCAAGATCAACTGAAGCTTTGTAGAAAATCGTGGTAACGCCAATTACACGAAGGTTAGCATAACTTCAAATCCCTGATGAATACATTCCATTTGAAATTTTCAATATGCTGTTAACACCTGATGACTTTGAAGTGAAAAATTAAATTTTTTCCCAATATTTCATAAGTAGTGTAACATAGCTAGCATTTTAAACCTTTTTAAAACACTTTAAAAGACAAAACACACATATGGACGTCATATATAAATCTCATATTGTTTCATATCCCCCCCCCCCCCCCCCCCCTTCTTTCCTTTCCCAAACAATTATTTGCAGCCAGCCCTACTAAAATCACTACACAAAAGAACAACAACGACAAAAACCCGTCTAACATAAAATTTGCATTCAAATGTCACTTTCGATAACTGTCACTTGGTACGAATAATTTTCCTACATAGAAAAACAGGCAGGCAGGCAGACAAACTCTCAAACAAATCATATTAAATATGCATAAGAATAAGCCGTACACAGACAGTACTTCAAAGGGGGAAAGGGTTTCAAATTTACGGGGGGTTATAAAATCAACAAGAATATACATATCAGCGCAGCCATATACAAACATACTCATAATGTAAATCCATATTTTGAAAATAAGAAGGGTTTTAGTAAAAACAATTTTTTGCTTTGTTGGCAAGTTTTATTTTTTGTTTTGATTCCTCCATAAAAGCTTTGTACAGACGGTTGTTAGATCTTACAGCGTTGTCAGAAAAATGTTCAGAAAATGTCCAACAACCGTGTGAACTTAAAATTTTTGTCTTCCAACGTTGTAAGAAAAAGCATTCAAAATTTACCTTTTTCTAACAATTTTTCAATGTCAGTACATTGCTAGCACATTGTTAGACCTGACAGCATTGTATGATCACACAACCGTCTATACATAGCTTTAGAAGTGATTTCAAGTTTTATTTGCATGAAACCAGACAAAAAAATATTTAAATATTAAATTCCATTTTTTGTATGCACATTTTTGCTTTAAGAATTTTAATAAATAAACTAAACTTTTAGTTTCTTTTGTTGCATTAAAAAACTTTACAAGGCAGCTGGCTAGCTGTGGAGTTTTACAAAAGACCAAGTAATTTAATTAAGTTCCTACACAGGAAAAAAATCATGTTTTTTTTCAATTAAACCTTTAATTGATTTTAAAATAATTTTCAATTAAAATTTTAATTGATTCAATTACTTTTTCTGATATTTTCAATTAAATCTCCCCTTTTTTTATTGATACTATCATTTTGTTTACAGGTCCGATTTCAATTAAATTTTTAATTGATTCCACAAATATTTTAATGGAAACTCATTATTATTTTTTTCTGTGTAATGGACAGAGTCAGAAATTTGTAGAGTGTTGGATGACACTGCTAAACTCGAAAGTATGCGGTCGTCAAAATGAGTACATTATTTATAACAGCATGTTAAAAGCTTTTGTTTTTTTTTTGTTTTTCATTGTTGCAATTTGATTTATTTTGCGTTTTATTTTTCTTATTAGATATTTTTATGACTATACTTTTATGTGGTTTATAGCTGAATAACCGATTGTTGTCGACACCTGGTAGCTATGACTGCCCACTACTGCTTTAAAGTCAGAGAGATGAAAAAGTGTGAAATAATAGAAAAGTAAATAAATCAAAAATAAATTCTTGCTTGAAGTATAGATGCAGTTTAAATACATAAATTTTATTAAAATTATAATAAAATATAAAACAAATCAGAGTACTTCACAGAAAAAAATAAAAATGAGTTTCAATTAAAATATTTGTGGAATCAATTAAAAATTTAATTGAAATCGGACCTGTAAACAAAATGATAGTATCAATTAAAAAAAATGTGAGATTTAATTGAAAAAATCAGAAAAAGTAATTGAATCAATTAAAATTTTAATTGAAAATTATTTTAAAATCAATTAAAGGTTTAATTGAAAAAAAACATGATTTTTTTTCTGTGTTTTTATACATACTCGTATGTATGACTGCGTTGAATCTGCTGAAATAATTGCCTTTTAACTCAGATTGTTAAAGAATGTTATGCAGTCCGATATTTTGTAACAACTTTAGTAAAACCAAGCTAGAAAGTATAGCCGCTCAAGCCCGACCATATAATATTCTACACGTAATACTCTACGTGTAAAAACAGTTTTTCATAAATAGGCTCTATATTGGAAGTATGTGCTATTATTGAATGATCATCCAAAAATTTAGTGGAATGACATCTGCGTATTTGTGTTAGATTTTATCTAGACTTAAACACTTTTGAAATATTTATACAAGTAAAGTGATTTTCGATGGAGGTCTTATATGGTACCATGACTAATTATGGACCGATCATCATAAATTTGGGAATAATGATTTGTGTATATATGAGACATATTTATATTTAATATTATATTGATACCAAAATTGTTCTTCTCTTTAAAGTGATTTTCGGAAGTAGTTCTTATATACGAGCTATGGTCAATTATGGACCGATCTGCATAAAATTTATAGATGTGATTAGACTTCAGGTACAAATCAAACATTTATGACCGATAAACCGCTATTTCAAGAGGGCATTTGTATGGGAGCTAGGTGAAATAATGAACCGATTTCAAATCCAATCATCCTTGGGCCGAATATTGCGACCTTTACATTGAGCACAAGCTTTACATAGACAGCCAGCCAGCCAGACGAAGGGACGAACTGCCATCATTAAATTGTCTCAGGAAATGAAAGTCGATTTAATAGTATCGGTTGTTTTTTTTTATTTCCTTTGATTTGCAATAATAAGCAAATTTGATGAAATTACTATTTTAAATTATTTTTTTAATTTTAACATGCCTTATTGATTTCTTATCAAATCAATAATTTTATTTAAATACATACTCGTATGTATGTATGTATATAAATATCGATTAATATGTTGTTTTTTTATATAATGGGAATTCTTTGCTATTAAGTAATATTTATGATAATTTGGTTACATCTATTTAATGATGTTTTCGTTTAAATCTATAGACTTCTTCAGTGTCATCTAAAAGTGTGATCGCCAATAATTTCGTATGATTACTAAGTCTTGTTAGGTAAATCTTTTTATTTCAGATTTCACGAACGGTATACTTAAATCATTATGAAGAGTTTTATTTCTAATATAATATGGTGCATTTACAATTGAGCGTAGAATTTTAAATTGAAATCATTTTATGTTGGAATTGTTTTCAAGAGAAAGTTGTGACTTCGACTCATTCTCATTTTTTGTCGATCGGTATATTTAAGGTGGGTGTTGGAATAGTATTTATGAGCGTTACAAACATCAGCACAAATCCAATATACCCTCCCCACTATGTGTGGTGTAGGGTATAATTACGAAATATAAGTTCAGGCTTAGTCATATTAAATTAAATTTAAATTAATGCTTAATGTTTCAACTATATACTAACTTTATGTGAATTGTTCATATAAATGTAATTAAGCTTTAGTCGTGCTTCGTTTTACAGTCTTCACATGGTTTCTTTATAGGCTTTATATAGCTTTAGTTTAGCTTGAATTATTGCTTAATCATTGCTGTTATTCAGCCTTTAATGGCTAAATTCACAGTCTTTAGTTAGCTAATGGCAAAGGCTTGACTAATGATTCTTTATTCTCAATGCTTAGTTTGCCATAAGTATAACAAGTAATAGTTACACAATAGTTAGTATTTTTGTTTACCAATGGTTAACTAATGACCGAGAATTCGGCCATCAGTAGTCTTGGTTTAGCTTCAGTCATGGATTCTTTTATAGTCTTAGTTTAGCATCAATTATTGTTCTTTTCAGGGGTTTAAATGGTCTTGTTTTAGCTTCAATAGTTGTTTCTTTGATAGTCTTAGTTTTGCTTCAGTCGTTGCTTTTTTACAGTTTTTACGTAGCCTTAGTTTAGCTTAAATAGCGGCTGCTTTTATAGTTTTAGTTTAGTTTTAGTAATCTTAGTTTAGCTTAAATCGCGGCGGCTTTTATAGTCTTGGTTTAGTTTTAATCATTGCTCTTCTTACAGTATTTAAGTAATCTTAGTTTAGCTTAATTGTGAATTCTTGTACATATAATCTTAGTTTAATTATAATTCTTAATATTTGTTCAGTATTCAAATGGCATTGGTTTAGCTTCAATCGTGGCTGCTTTAATAATCTTAGTTTAGTTTCGATCATTCACTCTCTTCAGTCTTGAGTGTCGTTGGTTTAGCTTTAGTCGTGTCTTTTTCAATAGTCTTCAGCTTAAATCATGGCTTCTATATAGTCTTAGTTTAGCTTTAATCATTGCCCTTTTCACTGTCTTTTAATGATCATGGTTTGGCTTCAAACATGGCTTTTTATATAGTCTTAGTTATGCCTAAATCGTGACACTTTTTCAGTTTTTAAATGCTTTTGGTTATCTTTAATCGTGGCTTCATATATTGTCTTAGCTACAGTCATTGCTTTTTACAGTATTTAGCTAGTCCAGTTTTGCTTCCATATGAGCTATTTTTTTTTTAGCTTTAATCATACCTCCTTTTACACTCTTTAAAAGGCCTTAGTTTGGCTAAATACTAAAAATCCTCAAATAAGTTGGTATTAAAAAATGGTTGATAATTCAAATGGCTGAGTTATCACCATATTATCTTTTTAAAGATAAAAAATACTTTTTAGAATGTGTTATAATACAACATTTATAGATTATTTGCTGTTGAAATTCTCTAGGAGCTTTCTAATATCGTAAAAATCTAAATTAACATATTTGTAAGCAAAATATCTATAGATAACTAAGAACATAAACTCACAACATCCGTATAAATAGAAATTTTTTATAAGTGAAAGTTTTTTTTTGTATCTTATAAACCTATTCTCAAACTTAAGAATTCAAGAGATTGTTAAAAACCACTCACTCGAAATTAACATTTCTAGCCATTATGAAGCTAAAGCAAAAGCAAACACAAATGCTAAGCAAATTATTAAAAAAAATTGTTATAGCAGCAACTGCTTAAAACGCCCATTAATAACAGCAACGAAAGTTATCAAGCAAATATACAAAACTTAAGAGTGTTTAAGACAACTGCTACCAGTATTGATTACATACTGATTTAAAAATAAAACATAGAGGGTTGGTGAGGTTTTACAGATTAACCTCAATTGTGACCTGTTCATTAGTTTTTTTTAATGTTTCTTTTAAACTGCAGTTAATTATAGCTTCTTTTATTAATTAACAACAGTGTTGATTAATTTAAATTCTGTTTTCTTTATAAAAATCAACACTTGAACTTTTTTCCTTAAAAATAGTTATGTGTAACCCACATATTTATTTGTATCTTCTTGTAATTTGTTTGTAACTTCAAATTGATTTTTATTATTACTTGACCCTTTTTGAAGTGCATATTTTCAATTCAATTTTGAAGTGTTGCTCTTACTAATTCAGTTCACTCTATTCGGTCTTCAAACAGGAAACAACACCCCTGCTGCTGCAAATTATTTAATATTACTTTGCACTTTTTTTTAATATAAAAAAAAAAAAAATTCTAAAAATATTAAATAACAAAAGATATAAGTGTCATTTGGTTTGAAAACTTGTTGACTGGCAAAGATGTTTTCCTAAACAAATCATTGTATTGTTTAGCAGACAATAGATACAGATTTTTTTGGGTTTTTAGAAACTGTCATTTGAAATGTTGTTGTTTTTTTTTATTATTTTTATTTTATTAATATGATACTTATATTGAAAAAGCAAGGCAGGAATTTGTATTACATATTGCAAATAGTTCATTCAAATAATAAAATTTTAATAACTTTTTTTACACTGCAATTCACAAGAATGTATAAAAACTTGGGCTTGTAATTCATACACTTTCATCCTTCACTGTTTAATATTACCATGTCAATTTTGATTACAAAAACGCATTTTTTAACCAAAAAAAATAGACCACTCTTGTTAGTAGCTGCAGTAGTTGTAGCTAAAAATGTGCACTTTTTTTCTACTGAATTTCTGGTAACCGGTTACATTTTTTATACAAATATTTAAGCTCAATCTATAAACAAATACATATTTGTATAATGTTCGATACTACATACAACAAGAAACAACTAAATTTATGGCGTAATACGAGTTTTTTTCTTCTTAAATTTCGTTAAAAAAATACATAAAATACCAATCACAGTTGTTTGATATTTATACTCGCACACATATGGTTCCTTAACACATTTTTCTATTGAAAATATAATTAAATTTGATAATTTATAATAAAACAGGTCAATTTACCTGTCTTAAAATATCAATAAAAAGTGGTTTAGATTTCCTAGTGAAAAACCAACTGATTGCAGACAAACATACATACATAAATTTTGATTTCAAAAGCCCCTGACTGACTCATTCATAAATATTAATGTAAATAAAATAAACAAATATTTTTATAAATACATAAATTCAAAACTATTTGTAAAGAATGTCAACAATTTAATAAAGAAAAATATGTTTTTTTTAAAGAAACCGCAACAACAAATTATTTTTTATAATTTGCATAATAATGTTAAATAAAACTGGTTATTTGTTTAAATACAATGGGGCATTTACAATATACATAAATGAGAACTAAATAAACTTCTATTAGGGTTTTAGAACAAGAGTTGAGAGTTTCAATGTGAATTATTATTTCTAGTTTAATTTAAATATGTTAACAACACTAATTAATTAAAGGGCTAAACAGTTGGTGCCATAAAGCCACAGGTACAAAAGAAATAAATGGGTGTTGTAAAGTAACGGGTTATAAAGGGTTATAAAAAGGAATGGAGAATGACATTTTTTGTTCGATAATCATATAATATTGAAGTATTATATTACTTACAGAGCACCAGCATTTATGTTAATAGAAAATTCAGTTACACACAAGATTTTCTATAGAAAGTGCTGTTATACATACGATTTTCTATAGAAAATGATGTCATACAGAAGATTTAACAAAAAAAAATACTGTTTTACGCAAGATTTTCCAAAGAAAATACTGTTATACACAAGATTTTTTCTGGAAAGTTTTGTCATACACAAAATTTTCCAAAGAAAATACTGTTATACACAAGATTTTCTATAGAGAATGATGTCATACAGAAGATTTTTGAAAAAAATATACTGTAATACACAGGATTTTCCAAAGAAAATACTGTTATAGACAAGATTTTCTCTGGAGAGTGTTGCTATACACAAGATTTTCTATAGAAAATGATGTCATACAGAAGATTTTTCAAAAAAACAATACTGTTATACACAGGATTTTCCAAAGAAAATGCTGTTATACACAAGATTTTCTCTGGAGAGTGTTGCTATATACAAGATTTTCTATAGAGAATGATGTCATACAGAAGTTTTTTGAAAAAAATAATACTGTTATACACAGGATTTTCCAAAGAAAATACTGTTATACACAAGATTTTCTCCAAAAATAAATACTGTTATACATAAGATTTTCCAAAGAAAATACTTTTATATAGAAGATTTTCAATAAAAAAGTGCAGTTACATACAAGATTTTCTATAAAAAAATGATTTCATATAGAAAATTTCCCAAAAAAATACTGTTATATACAAGATTTTCTATAGAAATAGTGCCACACATGAGTGCAATCTTGTAATTTATTTATATATGCACCTATGTATATTCTTCCCTCTTTTTCAATATGGCAAAATTAGAGAGAAAAAATATTAGTTGGACATGAACGGACATGCCTATATCCAACAGTAATTATTTGTGAATCTATTTATACAAAATACTGAAAATTGTCTGAAAGTATAAAATAGTTTTAATTTTGAAATAGTATCAAATACAATCGTGCCAACTTTTCCAACCCTGTTTATAAATCAGAAGTATATAAAGTAGTGGTCGGCACTCATAGCCAAAAGCGTCCGAACATTATTGTGTATTAAATTGTAAACAACACAAATGTCAACGAAGTTCATACAAAAACACAAGCATTTAACAAATATTTAAGAAAATTCATAATATGTTTGTACAAAATCATATTAAATATGAGAATTTTCTTTTCAATCTATAATTTAACTTTCAGAAGCGTTATAGCAGTGATAGTCTCTTTATGCCTATCACTGTTACTAAGGTTTTATAAGTTAAACAATAGATTGAAAAATAAATTCTGATATTTTTTAAAGATTATAAAAGCTAAACAATAGATTGAAAAGAATATTGAGATAGTTTTGTTCATTCCGAAAATTTTAAACCGTTGAAGATTTCAGGTTCACAACAAAAGGTTCACATGTTTAAGCTTTGCATAATATCTCAACTGATCTAATCCTTAGTCAACTGTTAATTTATTTTTGAACAAATTTGAAGCTTGTAGTCTTTACAAAACATTCGTTAGAATAATATTTTATACTTAGTTTTTCCCTATTATATCTTTGAATTTTTCTCAAACCCTTTTATAACAATACTTTAATTTCTAACATAATAAACGAAAACAATAACATTTCTAATAATATGCACCTCTAATTTAATACTATTGCCCTTTAAATTTCTTAAATATTAAAGAACTATTTTTTAAATTCAAAATCACCACAATTAATCTTACAACTAAACCATATAACCTTGATTTATCTATAATTTACACCTTTTTTCTAAACAATATCATCAACATCTACTTGAAATTTTAAAACATTTTCAAATGTTTTGGTTTTTCAAATACAATTAAAGACAAGAATTAATGAAGTTTATGATTTTATGGATTTTTAAAAGAAAAAAAAAAACTAAAAAAAGAATAATTTCTTATGGCAGTCAGTCATCATTATTTATAAGATATTTTTTTAAGGTAAATGATTAATGGCATTTTAAGGTTGGCACACTGTTGCTTAGCCAGATAATGATATTAAAACATTAAACTTTTTTTTTAATTTAACAAATTTAACTACCATGTGTATTAGATCGATGATAAAGACTTGAAAAATTAAAAAAAAAACGTTTAAAAAAAATTTAGCTAAAGTAATGTGTGCCTTTACATTAATTAAAGCTTAATGTTTGCTTGTTTTAATAACCAAATATAAAGCGTAAATTTATAAAAGTTTAATTACAATTTGAATTGTTATTTTATAAAGATACTAGCTGAACCCGGTGTACTTCGCATCGCCCCTCCACCCCCTTGAGGTAAAACCGTTAATAAACGTAGTAAAAAAAAGTAGGTGCTGAAGTGTGCATGGTCGATAAATATTATCATGTAATAAGTATTCCAGAGTCAAAGCTGCACGCTGTGAAATTTAAGATCGGTTAATATATCGTATATCCTCCATTATATCGCAAACAAAGGGGCGTGGTCCCACCCACTTTTCTCCTGCTACGTATTGCTAATTATGCCAATACCATATGTACCAAATATCATCGACGTACGACAAAAAATTATCAAAATATTGCGATTTACATTTTTGGATTACATGGGCGTTGCCACGCCCCTTTCTCCACTCACAACTTTATAGTCAAGAATTTTTTATTTAGTAAGATTATCCTATTGTGAAATTGTAATGACGATCGGTCCAGTAGTTAAGACTATATTACGATTGTTAATTTTCCTAAAAAGGGGCGTGACCCCACTTTTCTCCTGGTACGTATTCCTAATAAAGTCAAAACCATATGTACCAAATATCATCGACGTAGGTCAAAAAATGCCCAAATTATGACGATTTAAATTTTTGGGTTATATGGGCGTGCCACTTTCGTTTGTCCAATCAAAACTTCATATAGTCTATTATTCCTTCCAGGGTCACAGTACCATGCTGTGAAAATTTCAGGAAGATCGGTCCAAGCCTCTTATTAAGCACAAACATACAGACAGAGATTAATATTTATATATGTATATAGATAGATAGAAGTTTGTTTCTCGAATTCTCCTTTTATTGTATTTTTCTTTTATATGATTATAATTATTAACTGCAATTTTTGTCCAGTGGTGTACCCCATACTGTGATACTCATCCTGTTATTTTTATTGCTTTATTTCTTAATACTTTCTTCTGTTTGTTGTTAATTGTAGTTTCAATAGGCTGAACAATAATTTAGAACGTGAAAGTAAATTTTTGTTAGTTTTCCGTGGTTAGTTTGTAGGAATTAATAAGTTCTGAAAACATTTTATGAAACAAAAGATTAAGGGTCAAAAAATACTATTTAGATATGTCGTGCACAGAGGATGAGTCTAATGTTATTCAACAGATGTACTCTTGGGGTATCAACATTGAAGAGATTCCAAATATATTAATTTGCTCAAGGAAGATGGTCTACATATTCGAACCTGTAGGACTTACACAAATGTTACACAGTCTTCAAAACGTAAAGTAAGCCAAAAAGCAGGCTCTTTAATTTATAGAATCTTAGTTTAAAAGCTCCGCGACATTTCAAAAAGATATTTCAACAAAATTGGGTATTGACGTCTTCTTTATAACTATAAAAAGAAGATTCAATGGAAAACACTTGCGTGGTTGCATTATTTAGCCTAAGCCACATGTTTCAAAAAAGTACTTATAGCAACGGATTTCTCTTGCCCATTAGTACTTAGAAAATTCAATAATTTGCTAGAGCGATGAATTATAATTTTGTAGGCTCGGATCTGATGGAAAAGGATACGTTTGGCGTTCTCAAAACTTGCAACACAATCAAAAGTGATGGTGTGGTCAGCATTTTCTAGGCATGGTGTTGGTCCTATACATATGGTCGATGGACGAATGCTTATCAGTATGCTTATCAAAGTATACTTTTAAATACAATGATTCCATACGCTGAGGACTATATGTCAGTCAGGTGGCGTTTAAATCACGACAACGACCCAAAACACACCATGTGTTGAAATGGTCAGCATAATTTACAGATCTCAAGCCAATTGAAAATATATGATGTGAAACATAACCGCAGTCAGAACCAAACATTTTGACGATTTGTGGAGTGAAATCCAAAACATAGATGTGCAGCTGTTATTAAAAACAAAGGATATCCTGCTAAATATTAGGATTTAAATGAAGTTTTTTTAGAAAGTTTTTTTGGGTAAGTTGTATTCTGGAATCACAACCACCGAAATATAACAAATTAATAAAACAAAAAGTGGAGTGAAGTAATCTTGTAACACATTTGAAAAATAAAGGGTTTTAAAAAATAACAATCCACAAAAAATATTTGCTTTAACAGATACCAAGTGTGCTAACTTCATGTCCACCAGTGTATATAAAAGTTATTTTTTTTTGAGCATAAGAACAAAATATCAGTATAATATGTACCTAAAACTCCAATTTATTCATGTTCTTCAGTGTGGGGAAACGTGACTACGAGTATGTTAATTTTTATAGTTTTCTTTGGTAATAATTATATTTGAAAATAGTTGTGCTAACAAAAGGTTTTTCCACATAAGACAAATTCATATGCGGACAAATTGATGGCTTGAAAAGACGATGTGGTTACTACAACATTTAATAATGAGAAAGCAACTGATGTATTTTTTGTTTTCGTTTTGTACCTAAATAGTTTAAACTTTAATTTAGACAATGGCATTCATTTGTTTAACATTGCCTAAATTATTTGGCCTTTATTTTATTATGAAAGAATAAGAATATATGTGCCTATTATTTCTTTTTTTTACATTAATAAATTATATTACAAATGTGGTGTTATACCACATTTGAAGAGTCCGACCGTGCATTCGGTTTCGGATTAGGCCAAAAATTGGCCGAATACAAATATTCGGGCTTCGGCATAATTTCTATCGAATACCGACACCGAAGCTTTGAAAACGTAGATTAGTCCTCGATTACATTATGAGATTTTTTCCGCTGTGATTCTTGCTTTGTAGGCGAGAGCGGTTCCTTTAAAAAAATTTTCAGTTAAAGGTGAAAAAAACAGTAAGAAAGTATAGTCGATCAAGCCAGACCATATAATACTCTACACCCATTATATGTATAAGACAGGTTTTCAGAGATGGGATCTATGACATATTATTGGCCGATCATCCAAAAATTTAGTGTTTGTAGGCATTGAAAATATTTATTGGTTAAACACAGGGTGGTACAATAGGAGGTAACAATGTCAAATAGTGACATATTGTCGAGGGGAGCTCAGTGAATTAAAAAATTGTACAGTTTCTTTCAATTTCTTTGCACAGAATAAAATGGAAAACTTTTATCTTATGATTTTATCATGTGACCGACGCCATAGCAGAGTTATAATTTCTAAATATACATACATATGTAGGTACTTATATATACATATACAGTCTTACTTGAAGGTGCAATGAAATTGGAAATTTAGTTTAAAATTTGAATTTATTTTCCAAATATTTTTGTTTTAAGAAAAGACTACATTTTAAAACAAGATTTTTAGCATACATATGTATGTACATACAAAGATTGCGTTTGGTCACAATTAGTTGGTCATTAACATTGGATCACGATTTAACGACTAAAATCTCGCAAATTATTAATTTAGAGAATCCATTACTTTATTTTTCAAAACTCCTCTAAATGTGTGCAATTTAGTGCACTTAACGAGTCCCATAAAAAAAAAAATGTCGACATAATTACGGAACCAAATTTCTTCATGTTCTTCTTTGTGGGGAAAACATATCGATATTCATTTAAATAGTTTTTTTTTTTGTAATCTTTTAAAATGCCGGTGTTTTTATGTGCATGTTACATTTGATGACCAACATAGTTGTACAAAGAAATGTTCTCACAATGTTATTCAAACAAGGACATAACATCGACAAGAGTTGTCCGTACAAGACAAAATCATGTGCGGCCAAGACATTAGCTTGTTCAGGTTTACTTAAAAGTAACACATCTTTTTTGACCTCTGGCAATCAATTTAAGTAAATGACGGCTCTTTTTATTCAGAATAAATAAGGCTTTTAATTTCATTATTCAAATGTTAAACATTTCAAACATAATTCTTTAATTAATTGCCCTAAAACTGATGTATTTTTTGTTTTCGTTTTGTACCTAAATAGTTTAAACTTTAATTTAGACAATGGCATTCATTTGTTTAACATTGCCTAAATTATTTGGCCTTTATTTTATTATGAAAGAATAAGAATATATGTGCCTATTATTTCTTTTTTTTACATTAATAAATTATATTACAAATGTGGTGTTATACCACATTTGAAGAGTCCGACCGTGCATTCGGTTTCGGATTAGGCCAAAAATTGGCCGAATACAAATATTCGGGCTTCGGCATAATTTCTATCGAATACCGAAACCGAAGCTTTGAAAACGTAGATTAGTCCTCGATTACATTATGAGATTTTTTCCGCTGTGATTCTTGCTTTGTAGGCGAGAGCGGTTCCTTTAAAAAAATTTTCAGTTAAAGGTGAAAAAAACAGTAAGAAAGTATAGTCGATCAAGCCAGACCATATAATACTCTACACCCATTATATGTATAAGACAGGTTTTCAGAGATGGGATCTATGACATATTATTGGCCGATCATCCAAAAATTTAGTGCTATGACTTCTGTGCAAATAAATATTATGTATGTCATGCTTTATCTTGATATATATACTTTTAAAAGATTTATGGAGAGGGTCCTATATGTGAGTTTCGACTAATTATGGACCGACCATTATAAAATTAGGTGTAATCATGTCATTATTTATATATAAACTTATTTGTGTTTAATTTAATTTGGATACCAATATTTTGAAGAGATTAATGGTCGTTAAAGTGATTTTCGGAAATGGAACTTATATGGGAGCTATGACCAATTATGGACTGGTCTGCCTAAAATTTGTAAATGTATTTGGCTTCATTTACCACTTCTAATTACACTTATTATATTTCGGGAGTACATTTATTTGGGGGCCAGGTGAAATAATGGATCGATTTCCACCAGTTTCAATCACATCCGTTCTTGGCCCGAAAAAGATCATGCACCAAATTTTATTGAAAGATCTTCAAAATTGCGACCTTTACTGCGCACAAGCTTTACATGGACAGTCAGCCAGCCAGACGGACGGACATCGTTAAATCGACTCAGGAAGTGATTCTGAGTCGATCGATATACTTTAAAGTGGGTATTGGACCAATATTTATGCGCGTTACAAACATCAGCACAAATCCAATATACCCTCCCCACTATGGTGGTGTAGGGTATAACAAGATTTATGGGTACCGACGCGGTACTTTAAGGCATCTTAAAATTTTCGAAACATGTTATAAAGTAAAAATAAATATATTTTTTTTGGAAATTGATAGCATATTTTAAGAGATTATGTTTCTTTCGTTTCGACCTGAAAAAACGGTTTCGTTCGGACTCTACACATTTACATTTATTTTCATAATATGAAACTCCCCATATTTACAGATATCATGTTTTTTTGCACAGACACACAATCACTTATACACAGTCACTCTTAAAACTTGGCATGCCGCCAATAAAAGATTACTGTTGTAGTACCAATGCATATATATATTGAGTTTAAGGCAAAAATAACAAAAGAAAAGCAAATTACAAAAAAAAAATTAAACAAAACAAATAAAAAACATTGTAAATCCAAACCAGTTTAACAAGTTGTATAAAAAAAGTGTCTTAAAATGTAGTGTTTGTGGTATTCTCTGGTAAAACCAACGACAAAAACCAAGATTCTAAAATACTTTTTCTTTCTTTTTATTTTTTGTAATTGCAGGGGACAACGACAACCAGCCAACCGCCAGCACAATTATTGAGTGGCAAATGAAGCTTAAAATTGAGTCAGTATACTAAGACTAGTATTAAGTTTTACTCAATTTAATAGCAACAAAAAACAGACCCTTTGGTACATGTCTCTTGTGAGAAATTGAGGTAGTAAATTTGCTATTCATGTAAACCGGGTTTATAAATGTGTAGAAATGTCGGTGTTTGCTCTTCAATAATAATAATCATCATCATTATTATTATCATCAACATGATCATTATTATTGATTTTAAAGGTGAGTATATACATAAGTATGTACATACATACATATAGTGTAAATTTTTCTCGATATATTTTCATGATTCTGGAGGGCTAGTGTTTGTTGTTGTTGTTATTCTCCCAGCATCATACATGCTGTGTTTTTTATTTTTATTCTTGTTGTTATTATTTATTCGCTTTTTTTTTGGTTTGTATTTTTATACATACCTACATACTCGTATTTTGTTGATGCCGTCGTATGTGTTTTATTTGTCTTCGGCCAACAAAACCAGTTTGGTTTCTTGTCTTTTATTTCACGTAACATTTGTTTGTGTTAAGGTTTCTTTATGTTGTGTTGTTGTTGCTTTTTATTGTGTTTTTTAATTCTTTTAAATATGAATTTTTGTTTTTGTCGCTGTTTGTAGGCATTGAAAATATTTATTGGTTAAACACAGGGTGGTACAATAGGAGGTAACAATGTCAAATAGTGACATATTGTCGAGGGGAGCTCAGTGAATTAAAAAATTGTACAGTTTCTTTCAATTTCTTTGCACAGAATAAAATGGAAAACTTTTATCTTATGATTTTATCATGTGACCGACGCCATAGCAGAGTTATAATTTCTAAATATACATACATACTTATGTAGGTACTTATATATACATATACAGTCTTACTCGAAGGTGCAATGAAATTGGAAATTTAGTTTAAAATTTTAATTTATTTTCCAAATATTTTTGTTTTAAGAAAAGACTACATTTTAAAACAAGATTTTTAGCATACATATGTATGTACAAACAAAGATTGCGTTTGGTCACAATTAGTTGGTCATTAACATTGGATCACGATTTAACGACTAAAATCTCGCAAATTATTAATTTAGAGACTCCAGTACTTTATTTTTCAAAACTCCTCTAAATGTGTGCAATTTAGTGCACTTAACGAGTCCCATAAAAAAAAAATGTCGACATAATTACGGAACCAAATTTCTTCATGTTCTTCTTTGTGGGGAAAACATATCGATATTCATTTAAATAGTTTTTTTTTTGTAATCTTTTAAAATGCCGGTGTTTTTATGTGCATGTTACATTTGATGACCAACATAGTTGTACAAAGAAATGTTCTCACAATGTTATTCAAACAAGGACATAACATCGACAAGAGTTGTCCGTACAAGACAAAATCATGTGCGGCCAAGACATTAGCTTGTTCAGGTTTACTTAAAAGTAACACATCTTTTTTGACCTCTGGCAATCAATTTAAGTAAATGACGGCTCTTTTTATTCAGAATAAATAAGGCTTTTAATTTCATTATTCAAATGTTAAACATTTCAAACATAATTCTTTTATTAATTGCCCTAAAAATTTTTATTATATTAAAGAAATTGTAGCATATTTTTCATTAATAAATATGACTTAATTACATGTGTACTTTATTAGACCTTAAGCTTTGGCGTCTAACTCTCATCTAACTTTAGCTTTTGTGAGTATGTATTATAAATTTATATTATTTTAGCATTTAAAACAAATTTAAAAAATTTAAACAAAAATTTTATTTTCCTCAAAACTAACTGCTCTTTTAAAACCCCACTTTTTTAGAATATGTATTTGCAAATGCAATTTTATTCACTTATGAATGTTGTTGCTCATTTTGCACCTATAAAATGCAGTTTTGTGGTTTTCTTGTCTTAAAGACACAAAGGCAACGACTTTTCAAAAAGAAACAGGGTGAAATTCTAAAGTTTTTTTTTTAATTGGTTATTTGTAGCCAACACCAACTACTTAGGGTTTGACCACTTTATTCCAACAGACATAATTGCAGTAATTTTGAAATTATTTCAAATACATTTGTATGTATGTATGTATGTATGTACATATAAAACTTACGTTTTTTGTTCATATAAATTTTATAACAATCTGGTTTAATTGTTTTGTGAAAAAAGGAAACTTACCTAGAAAGAGAAAATAAATTTAAAAGAAAAACAAATTAGTAAATGTATTTAAGACAATAAGTTATAAAAATGTTAACAAATAATAGTTATAAATATGAATGTTTATAATTTTGTTTATGAGTATGATAATTTTTCATAAATGTAACTTAATTTCGTTATGAAGAGTTGAATGAATGTTTCTCATAAAAAGAAACCCAAAAGTGTTAAATTTAGGGGCCAATTGTGCCCCTACTTTGTGTAATTATCGTGTAATCATCGAAATAGAGAAAGGAAATAGGTTTATCATGCAACAATTGAACTGTTTCACGGGCTGCATGGCATGTTGCATCGTTTTGTTTAAATCACATGTCATCCAATTTTGAAAGACCGACGGTATTATCATTTTTTGATATCGGGCACCAGCAACAGAAACTGTTTTTCTGCCTTATTTTCGAAGCAGTATGATTAAATAAAGTATGAATCATTGAGTGATGCCTCTAGCTTAAAATCAAATTTCAAAATTTTGACGATTAACAAAGATTAAGGTATCTAACCCCCTGTTGCCAGAATAGAGAATATTGATTTCAATTTGTTACTATTATATGAAGCTGACGAAAGACATCGTGCACATCGTTTGTGGGCAAAATTGTTAGCAAAGCAAATAATTATATTTTTCGAAGCAAATAATTATATATTTTATTCAATATTTGATTAGGTGTTTTAGGATCCCATTACGTATTTTAATTGTATTTTTTATTTCATTCGTTTCGCAATCAACGTTTTTTATTCATTTCTAATAAAAAATATTTCTTTTTCATCTCAAGTTCACTCTTTAATTTTGTTTTTTTTTTAATTTAAATTTAATGTAAAATATAATGTATATAAAAAATAAAGATTTAAAAGCCTAAACTCTTTATGAAACATGTTATTAATTATTAAGAGCAAATTGTTATATAAATCAAGAATTGAATTGAATTGAAAAAAAGTGTTGAATAATTTATTCTTGTTTTGTTTTAAATAGATATTTCACTAGTTCATCGCATAATATGCAATCACTTTTTGATATGTATATAGGTATGTATCTTTGACCAGAAATAAAAGTGCAACATCAGGAGAGATTCATATCACTGCAGCAAAGGTTACTTTAACCGCAGATTATGGTTGTGGTAAACATAATCTAAGAGCAACATTTTATGATAAGATTTATGATTGTAGTCAAAACATATGATGAATATAAGTGCAAAAAATATTATATTATCGTAATATTTCATCATAATATTTTCATGTTAATCATAATTTGATATTATAGCATCCTATTATAACCTGATATAATCATAAAATTATCATACGGGATCATATTATAACCCAAGGCAACCACATTATAGTTTAAAGTAATCATAATCTGGATCTGAAGTAATCATAAAATCATATTATGAACTAAATTAATCATATTATGATCTAAAATAATAATATTATGATATATAATAATTATTATATATTATGATATATAATGATCATTTTATGATCTAAAGTAATCATAATATAATATATAATTATCATATTATGATATAAAGTAATCATATTATGTTCTAAAGTACTCATAATATGGAATAACATAATCATATTATGATTTAAAGTAATCATATTCTGATATATAATAATCATATTATGATCTAAAGCAATTAAATTACGATAGTACTTTATCATATTTGAAATTAATATCATTTTATTTTTACTATTTACAAATTATGATTTTATAGGTATCATAATATGATGCAAAATTATGCCATGGTACTAGTTAAAACATTATTTCTAATGAAGACACAATTATTTTAGTATTTCGTATAATCGCAATTATTTCTACATTGTTTTAAAACACTAAACTTACAAGCACTAGTTAATATTTTTGTAAATAGAAATAAATAAGTGCGCAAATAGCACTTTCAACGTACATAAATAACAAAACATTTATTTGTAGTTATGTGATAGATTATTATTTTGAGAAATTTAAGATTATTTATTTTATGAACACTTTATTTAGGTATTTTACACTTCTTTGAAAGCTTTGTATTTTGTAGTAATATTTAATATATTTTAAATACGAATTCGTTATCTTTTAATTATTGAAACATTTAAATCCAACCAAATCGTCTGATATCACGCAGACAAACTACTGAACTTATGCAAAATCATTCTACAAATCGTAAAAATAAAATATTGTTAAAATTAAACATAATTTGTTTGCATTTTAAACATAATATGAGTACAAATATTAAAACTTATTATTTAATGGTTATTTGTAAGAATAGGTATCATTCAATAGTTGTGGTAAACATTTTTTACAAATAATTATGTTTCAGTGAACTATATTCCATTTAATAATATCGATAAACATACATATGTTTATAGTAACGAAATTATTGTTACAGTCAAATTAAAATAACTAATAATATATTGTTACCAAAACCACAGTGTAGTTGTTGTAACCATGTCCAACCATGTTTTTTCTCTGCGTGCGAATTTAAAAAGACAGCTATTTGTTTAAGTAAAACAAATTCCCGGGATTTAATAAATAATAAATTAAACAAAAAATCCCGGGATCGGAATTGGCATTTCTAGTGTGAAGCCTTAAATAAACTATTCTTGACTATAACTCTTTGTTTTAAGAGATATAGGCAGATGCAGTTCAAACCATCTGGAGTCAATTAGCCGGTTTATTTATTTCAATTAATTTAAATATTTATATAAATTTCTTTCCAATTCCTTAAATCTTTGATTTATAAAATTGTTTTAAAAATATATGTAAATCAGTTGTTAATAATTTTATAGATATTAAACATTTAAAATCGTTGCTTATATACATATATATTTTAATATGCCTGTAAACTTTAAATAATTTCAATAAATATTTCCACATATTAAAACTTGCTGTGGTTGGGTTTTCTTTCTTTCAATATTTACAAACAATAGCACTTCAATCTCAAATAACCCTAACTATAATTTAACTACATACTTAATTATTATTTATTATTCATTTATAGAAATGTATTCAATTTTTTCAAGTATCTAACCATAATTCAACAGTGAAATTTGCAATATGAAAAATTGAATTACTAAAGTAAGTAAATTATTGGAAAATAAAAGAAAATATCTATTGAAATGGCCATTAATGACCAGCAAATAAACAGAAAAACTTGTTGTTAATCAACGCAAAATTTCTATTTATAAGATACACAAACATTATCATCATCACCAACAACACCAACATTGTCATCGTAAAATATCATGACATGCATATTTAATCAACAAAACTAAAAAATATTAACTAAAAATGACCATAAACTTTAAAATAAAAAACAAACAGGATGGTTTGGTCTTTAACAAAATTATTATCATGGTAAATTTGTAAAATAATGAAAACCCACAGTTGTGGAAAGATAAATAGCAACATTTAAGTATAAAGAAGGTTTTGCAAAATTCAAGCATGATTTGAATTTACAAGCATTTCTGCAGTAAAGTATTGTTAACGAAAAAAAAACTGTTGAACAGCAGACAATTTACCCCAAGTCTTGTAATCACAAAAACAAAATGTTGGCAGAATTGCGGACACAAATGAAAGAATGATGAAGAAATTCATCCAAAACGTTATTATGCTATTTTTATAGCCTTAACTGTTTTCACAGTTACAGGCAACCATAACTAATAGGGGCATTTTCAGCAGCTGTTTGTTTGCACTTTGAAAAATTAAAACTAAATAATAAAAATAGAAAGTAACAAATATTATTAATTACTTAATGAAATAGTTATTTATAAAAAGAAAATATTTTTCATTTATTTCAGATTTTATAAGCAGTTGCATAAAATAGGCATGCAAGCAACATATTTGGTAATTTTCATAAGAAACATGCAGCCACAGAAGAAACCTCGTTAAAACTTTTACCAAAAATGTCAATCAATAATGAACATCAATCAAATAACCAAATAAAGTAAATAATAATAAAGATCATAACTTGATAATAAAAACATAGAGAGTGAAATTTTAAAAATAATAATAATTAACTAGCAAACTTTAAATTACTACAGTTTCATTTACAGTCATTGAACTGGCCAGTTCAGTTATTGTCTCAACTAAAGAGTGATTTTTTAAAAGCTTTCGGATTTGATTAAAAACAACACATAAATAGCCCCACAAACAAAAAATAGGCTAAAAGCGTAAAAGTGCACGATCCAGGCGTCCAATTGACCGGACCCAAACGTATTATAAACTGATCACGGAATTCGTCTCTCAATTGGGCCATTGTTTCCTGTACTGTGTGGCATGTGGCTCCGTCTTGGTTTAACCACAAAACAGCCAAGTCCAGCTCATCCATTCTGGGCAAAACAATTTTAATCATCGCACGGTAGCGCTCGACATTCACAGTTACGATTCTGCCGACGTCGTTTTTGAAAAAGTACGGACCAATGTCATGTTACACGAAAACAGTTGAGCTGTCAAAAACTGTCTGGTCAAAAAGAAAGTTGCTAAAAAATCACCCTTTATTATTACAATTTAATCAGATTTTAAAAATCTTTGCATTACCAGCAAATTAAAATGTTAGTTGGGTTGTTATTTGTTTAATGTTTATCAATCATTGATTTTAGATAATATACCGCCAGACTTTGGTTTGGTTTTTTTTTTATTGTGTTTTTCTTATAAAGCTTATGAAAACCTCAGAGTTTTAAAAAGTTATCCATTTATCTGTTTTTAATTCAACCACAATAAAATAGAAATTTTGAAATTTAATTTACTTTATGCTTGCGACATATTTTTTAAAAGATAATATGAAAGAGAAATTGAAAAAAATATCAAAAGTAAGACAATTTATGTGGTTAACAAGACTTTGCATTGCAGCACACGTCGCACAGTGCTGCTGCGCCTTTAGATAAAAATCTGTATTAATTTGTTGGAAGTAAAGGTAAATACAAATATATAAAAAAGAGTTTTACTAAAAACCTAGGTTGGCTACCATTACCTTTAATTAACCGCTATACCAATTATGAGAAGTTATAAATTTGTTCACAACAAAAATTTCATGTATGTATTTCTTTCGTGTGGACAACTCTGGTCGTTGTTATGTTCTAGTTGGAACAACTTTGTCACAACTTTTGTTTGCACAACTATGTCTGCCATCAAATGTAATTTTTACACAAAAATACCAAAAATACTATGAAACATGAACGTCTACACGTTTTCCCCACACGGAAGAACAGGAACAAATTTATGATTGAAATTCTGTCAACGTTTTGTTTTTTGTCGTCACGTAAAGATGGCCAAAAATATACTTTTAGTTTGGCTATCGTTATCTCTAAAAAGGAACCGTTATTGAAATACATCAAAATGACATTAATCTATTAATCATTTTAAATAGCATTTCTTAATTTAGTTTATTGAAATCTTTATAAAAAATGCCCTTAATTTTTATATATATTCAAATTCGATTACATGTGGATTATTTGTGTCGATTTCAACATGATATGGATTTTTATAAGAGATTTATGATTATTTACGCTCTTTTCATATAGGCATTTTTATATAGGCATTTATGTACCATAGACCCAAATTTCGGGAAGACAAATTTCGTGGACCAATTCTTATCATTTTTAAAAGGACTTGTAATGTGCTATAATAAAAATAAAGTGTATAAAATTCCATGATATTATTTGCATTATTTTTGGAAAAATAGCAAAAAATATCTAGAAAAATATACAGGTTGTCTGAAACTTTAGTCTATAACTCGGATACTACTATAACCATTTTGCCCATTATCAATACCAAACATTTCAGTGCAATAAATGATGTTTAGGAAAACGTTCATTGTTCTAAGTATTTTTTTCGAAGCTTTATCGCGCCTGCAACAGACGTACGGACATGGCTACTTTTTGGTTCTACGATCAATATTTCCATGTGTTACAAATGGAATGATTAACTTTAAGTATTTTTGGTGATGGGCATAAAAAGAACTGGCCAAGAAGTGACTGTTGTTTGTTATGATAAGAGAGTTCTTTCTCCCCAAATTACAAGATATTGATGTGAACGGCTTGTGGTTTCAAATGAAACGATTAAATTACTGCACGAGATATGTTTTGGTTGCGCATTCTCTCGTTTTGATGATCAGAATTAGATTATAGGATTACACATCTCCCCCTGTATTGACGAAGCAAAATCAATTCTGCATCAATAAAATTCAGCCACATTCATGCAAGATGCTTTTTTTAATTTTTCGATAAAAGAGTTTGTATGTGCCACTCATATCCATACATAAACAATAACAAAAATAACAATATAAAGAAATTGTGTTCTTGCGGATGTTTAAAATTAAGCAGATAAAAACAGTTTCGTTCAGACAGCCAAATTTATTGCCAATCGACCTAATTTGCCAGTTGTGTTTGTAAACTTTTAGGTGCTGCAACAAATATTTGATTGGTGCAATCGTAAAACTGACATTCTGTTGCAAGAACCGGAAAAATATTTGTTCCCAACCGAATATTTGATTGACACAATCAATTGGTTACAAGACTTGTATTTTCCGAAAACAGCTCGTTTATGGATTTAACGATCGTATTAATAGTTTTTAAACGTGACCGCAATTAAAATCTATTAAAAATTTTGTCTTCAGGAAGTTGCCATGGAACTGATTTGTAATCTAAATGACCAATTTTTTTTGAAATGTGTTCCACAGTATGGAGAAGTTAAAATCTCTTAAATTTCCCACTCTCCATCCTACTGTTCACTGGTTTTGGAATTTCACTTAAAACTGAAATTTAATCTCAATCAAATGATCTTTGTTTATTAAACTATCAATTTTCTAGTTGAGACATGCTGGTATGTATTTTGTTATAGTTTATACAAGTTGTTTACTATAATTTTCGATATGTAAGTATGTTTATTTTACTTAAGGCAGTTTGTAAACACTGGTGGACAACTTGAGTTTATGTAAAACAAAAATCAGATTTGTTCAATCAGTCCAACCAACCAACCAAGAAAATCCCAAGTATCATGTCTTTTCACTATGAATTGATTGTATTGTATAGCACTTAACTACGACTAAAATAACAATATGATTATTTTTTATTCTATGAAACTATGATTACATACTCGTATTACATTATTAAGCTATTAAGCGTTTTTTTTCTCAGTTTATTTTAACAATAGCGTAACGTAAATAAAAACTATTTATTATTGTTTGTGATTTAAAATATTTTGTATTAAAAGTAAAAGTACTATTTTGTTATTTTTATTTAACGTTTATGATATTTTAAGATTTTGCTTCTCTTTCCACATATTTATGAGTCAATTATTTATCATTTAGTTAGACATTTAAATTGTAATAAATTTTTAACAATAGCTAATACAGTGGGTGAAAATGAAGAACAAGTATCATGAATAAACTTAAGATTTTTATTGTAATTTAAAAAAAAAAGTCTTACTTTTATCCAAATTTATTTATTTTAAACAATTTTCTTTTGTGAAATGTCTTTTAAAGTTTTTCCTTTTAAGAAGCTTATTTATTTAAAATTGTTTATAAATCATAAACTGGTTTAAAAAATCAAAAATTTTTAGGTTACTTAATTTCAATAATAATACCCGTTAATTAAAGCAATCTATTGTTTAACATTTAAGTAAGCTGGGTTTGAAATACATACATTTATGCAAAATCAGTATAATTTATTATAAAAGATTTATGTATGTATTTATAAATTTCCTTACACGTGTTCAAATTGTAAATGAACACACATCAATACATTACTAATAAATATAGCCTAAAAATAGGCTGTATTTTTTGTTTTCAAACTGCAAAGAACCGAAAATTTGTTAAATGTCTTTCCAAATTGCCTAAAATTTATCGTAAATTGTGGTAAAACAAACAATTTGTTGTTATTCAACCATACTTACTATACAAGGAATTAAAAAAAAAAAAATAAGTAATTGTTAACAAGTAGTAGAATTAATATAACTTGTATGATTAATTATAAATTATTACCTTAAAGGCGAATTCATAAAATTGTTCTCAAATTTTAATGATTTATTATCAACAGTCATAAACATAAGTTTTTATTTATGATTAAAGTGAATTCCAATTATAGAATTCTAACTAATTCGTGGTTATATGGAATATATGTTTGTGTTTGATTAAAACTATTGAGTTTAAGTTTACGGCGATTTCATATTTTAATAAATTAAATTAATAATTGCTATGCAAACTAAGTGTTATTCACGTTTAGGGTTTTTAAGCTAAATTTAGAAGCGGTGAATGCAAAATTCTATCTAATAAAAATCTAAAATAGTAATAAACCATTAAAAACAACTAAATTTTGGGACTAAATCAAGTTACGGCGAATTCATTTTTTAATCAAACCTCATTAAAATATCTTATTAATAGTTATAATTCAATTTTAAAGTTAAATTTAGTCAAGGAGAATTCAGAATTTTACCAAAACTTAAATATTAATAATTAGAAGTAAATTTTTCACAAGAACAATGATTAAGGCAAAATTAAGAAACGGCGAATTTAATATGTAATCAATATTCATTGATAGCTATACAATTTTATTTCGAAATTTTAATAAGAGCAAATAAAGTTATATTTTGTTACGGCAAATTCAATATTCAAACAATAAATCGTTGTAAGAATCACATTGTATGTATATTTAAAGAGATTAACCCTTATTATCAGCGTTGTTAACTTTGAAATTTCAAAACCCACCAAAATGGAGAAAAAACGCGTCATTAAAATGTTTATGGAATTAATTTTACACTCGTTTAATTTCATAAATTCTATATAAAACTTTTTAAAAAGAGATCAACGATTAATATTAAGAGTAATAGTAATAGTAAAAGCCTTTTTTAATAAACGAGCTAATAAAGATATAACAAGCATTTACCACTCAAAATTTAACTCACAATATACAGTTCAGTAGACCAAACTATAAGAATTTTTATATAAAATTTTAATTTTATTTTCACACAAAGATTTTCACACTATTCACCTTTTGCAATAACCTTCGTGGGACGAATTTGATAGTGTGTATTCTTTTTTCATACATTCGCATTTAAAATACATTTAATTGGGCCCTTTTTCATCGTAAAGACTTCATGATAATGAATTAATAAAAAAAACTGCAATTAAAAATTATTAAAAATAAAGACTTCATCACATTTTCCGAAAAATTAAAAAACGCACCGAAATTAAAAAAAGCGCACCAACTAAGGAATTGTTCTCTCAAAAAATTTAAAAAAACACCAAAAATGGTGCAAAACGCACCAAGTTGACAACTCTGTTTATTAGACATACGATGAATAAAGTTTTTACTCGCTGCAATAGGATTTTAATAATATTTAAATGATTAAAAATCAACTATTTAAAAAAGTTAATTTTATGGATACTTTATGGACCTAATAATGTTACGACTTATCTAAATTAAGGCGAATTAATTTTATATTTAAATTTGAAATTTCAACAAATTTTATATGCGGCACATTTAGTTTTTCTATTATTTTAAATATTTTTCAATTGTTTTGTTATATGAAAACATTGATTGTTGTTAATTATGACCTTAAATATCCACTTCTTTTCGCAAAATTATATACATATACATATGCCAATGTTTAATTTCTATTCAAATGAACCTGCTGCGAATTCATTTAATTTATTTATTGTTTTAATGAGGAATTGAGTTCTAGTCCACACAGAAGTGAATTCGCCGCAGTAATTGTCAACTTTAACATAGTTTATTGCGTCAAAATATTGCATAATATTTGAAAACGTTTTCCAGTTAATTTTTTAAGATTTTTATTTGTTTTCTTTTTAAATGCAAAATTTGCGTACTTACTAAATTTAGAGGATTTTAATACATATGTTTGTTGCTTAAATGATGAGATTTTTAATAAAATTTAGTGATCTAAAAGTAAGTTAATTTGCAGCAGTAAGAATATATTTGCAGAAAATGGCAAAAAATATCTCAAAAACAGCCAGGTTGTCTGAAACTTTGGGCTATTACTCAGACACTACTATACCCATTTTTTCCATTAGCATTTGCATTAGCAAACATTTCTTTTAAACTAACTACCTTTGGAAAAAATTTCATTGTTCTAAGTATTGTTTGAAGCTCTATCGTGCCATCAAAAGACGGACGGACATGGCTAAATCGTCTTAGAATCTTATAAGGACCCAGAATATATAGACTTTTTTGGTTCTACGACCAATATTTCGATGTGTTACAAACGGAATGACAAACATAATATACCCCCATCTTTTTGGTGGCGGCCTTAAATATTCCACATATAAATAATTAAAGAATTCACTGAAATTTCCACTGTTTATTGCGAATAATGTACATGTATACATGCGACTACTTTGCCAAGACAAATTGAGTTTTTAAACAATTTAATAATAATATTAAAATTGCCATCAAGGCAAATTAAATTTTAACTTTATTTGAAAAGTTTTAATCACAGTAAATACATTTTTTGGTTGAAAAAAGGTGCAGCGAGCTAAATTTTTCATAATTGTTTATGGTTTCTTTCATAATATTGCAATATTTACCTGTTGTGAGTCATGACGGTAATGATTATTCGGCAAAACAATCTGATTTCCTGAGGGTGGACCAACTATATCCATTTTTTGTTAAAGAGGAGTGAGTTGAAAAAATCAAGATTTTGTTTTAAAACAAAATTTATCCTTGATGTTGAAATGATTGATCAAAAGATAGAGAGTGAGAGCCGAGATTATCCACAAGTAATGTTTTTATGATAATTTGACATGATGCAATGAAGAGAAAATTTAACGAATTTAACACTTATGCAGATACACACACTCGTTTGAGGCATACAGCAAGGACCCGGTTTTTCCTATACACAGCCACAAAAAAACAAAGGCAATACCTTGATGGTTGTTTTTTTATTTTTTTTTTTTGTTGTTTAAGGTGAGGAGATCGAGTTTACGAAACGATCAACAGGTTTTCAGAAATTTTAAAACAGGTATAAAATATACATATGTATGTTTTATTATGTTATGTTTTATTTTTTGTTTAATTTTAACAAAAACTTTTTGTTACACCAAGTCAGCAGACATTCTTTTTTTTTGGTTTTGTTTTAAGACAATTTATTGTATAGAAGAATGTATAATTTACTTTGATTTTAAAGATAAAATAAATTTTTTGCTTATTTTTTTAAAAAGATTATAAATATTTTTAAGTATGTATGTTTAAATTAAATTAAATAAATACGGCACTTGTTTTGCATAAATTTGTTATAATTTATGTTGTATGTATAATTAAAAATTATCACAATTATTTCATTGAGATTTCGTTCAACTGATTTTTTGTTTAGAATTTGTATTTAAAATTTAATGACTGTTAGACATGTTGCTGATAAAATATGATGAATTTATGGCCTTATTAACATTTTCTAACCATTATATTATATTTTGTTACTATTTTACACTATAATTTATCATGATTTAAAAAAGTAGAAAAAAGCACACGCGAGTTTAAGACGTTTTCAAAATTTATAACAACACACTCTCAATTTTTATGATTAAGTGTAGTTTTAGAGCATTTTTTTTTTGTCGTTTAAGTTTTAACACAAAAGTACAGACTCCAGTGGTCTCTAAAACATTTTAAATTGTGCTGGTAGGTTATGCTGTTTTTCTTGTTGTTTTTGTTACAGGTAAACTCTTTATAAACATTTGCAATTAGTCCGTAAATCTTGTCCATTCGCCACGAAATCTCTTATGCTTTTGAAATGGACGCGCACATATTAGAGATTTTTGTTTTTGAGTCAGAGTCAGATTTTTCATTTAGCCAGTAACCAAACCATTAGGCAGACAAACGGACGGACAGACATAGCCAAAGCCAGGCATACAGAA
The DNA here is from genome assembly GCA_950370525.1 of Bellardia bayeri. Classification (NCBI taxonomy): domain Eukaryota; kingdom Metazoa; phylum Arthropoda; class Insecta; order Diptera; family Calliphoridae; genus Bellardia; species Bellardia bayeri. The sequence continues at coordinate 33,068,248 of OX493264.1, read as the reverse complement.
TTACCAGCCAAATATTACAAGCAAAACAAACACAGAAAAGAAAAAACACAACATGCTAAAACTTAACAAAAAGAAACACACTCAAATCGACTCAACAACATAAAAGAGGTTAGTTCTCTACACTCTCCACTCTAACTCTACAACAACAGGTAAGCAAAACATAAAATTATAAACAAAACTCACACATGCAATATATGTACATACATATGCACACATGTACAAGCCAATTCCAAAAACCAAAACTCATGCATGGGTTTGTCTATACCTACATATATACATACATACATACATTCATACATGGAGTAGTACAACATTATTCGCACACACACACACCTCAAAACTAACAACAAAACCATAATAATAAGACGAGAGTTACAAAAAATGTTGACAAACTACTTTGGTAACAACAGATACAGCTTAAACGAAGGCTTAGCAACATACAACCCTATTCTGGAAACTCAACAACATTTAACAGAAATCTACAACAACCATTGGAATCTCATACATACTATATACATATGTATGTATGACGACTGACCGACTCTCTTCAGATAGTATGTTGGCAAGTATTATTTGTTGGGTTTTTTCAGTTTAGTGATTATTTCACCTTAATGCTACAAAACTACAAAATTTACATTTATAATTTTCTCCATTCCTTGATTTTTTTTAGGAGTGATGTAAAAGAGTATAATCATAAGATGAATGAAAGTCACGTTGATCTTGTTTTCCAGATATTGTTTTCCAGCAAAGGCATCTTGGAATAACATGAATGTTTTAACATTTCATTTTATGACAATTGTTACAATGAATTGAATTTCGTTGGAAAATCGTCGTAGATTTGCAGAATTCGTTCAAGAACAACCAGCAGAATTTTCTGAAAAAATCATTTCAATATTTCAATGAATTCAATAACCGATATTGATGTCTGTGGTTCTCTGAAAATCCAAGAGCATTCTAAACGTGTCACTGTATGATACACTATTAGCTGGAAATGCGGTTACAGGGAATGGATCAAACTGTCGATAGATGTTAACAACTTAATTTTGGCCCATTATTGAGTATATGGATATCACTGACATATGATTTCAACAGGACATTGACACATGTCACACAACCACCGAAACAAAGAATTTATTGCAAACCAACTGCATAATTTCAAGAAATTTAGCTGTTAATTTTCCGATCCGATCATGCGATTTAATACCACTGCATTATTTTTTGTGTGGCTAAGTTGAAGATAGAGTCTATATAGAGCCAAAATTTAAAATCCTTGATGTGAACAAAAAAACAGAGCCGTCATTTTGCTAAAATGGAATTCAAAATTTTGATAAAAGAAACGACATTTGCATAAATGGTCGTGGTGGATATCTGTCCGATAGAAGTTTGTATTTATAATTGTTAAAAACAACAAAGCCAATCAAATCGATTGAAGCCTTACAATTTCAAATCCGTGATCAACAAAATAGACATTTTGCCAAAATGTAATGATAAAAAAATCGCTATTTGCATCATGATGGATATCTTTCCGATATAATTTTTTAATTATAATTGCTAAACCTTACTCTTTCCAATACAATACAAATTTCAATGATTTTCATATAAAATCTATATTTTGTTTTGTAAAACAAAGTTCTCGTTCAAAAAAGGTCCGTGGAGTGAAATCATAACCCACCATAGATTTCAGGGTCACTGGAGGCTTTTCCGAAATACTTCAGGGTGGAGTTTCATATAGGCAAGAAGATCATACAGATATATGTAAAGGTTCAATTGTATTGGAGGAGGGAATTTTCTATGTAGAATCAATTGGATTGCATACTGTAGCTTTCAGCAATATTAATTGATATGATGCCATCAGGATTTCGAAGGAAATACATACTTGACGATATTCCACCACGGAAAACAAGTGTAGTGTGTACTACAATGTCGGAATAGAGAAACAGGCTTAATGTTTCTTCGTCACACATACATTGCCCCCTGTTTATGTCCAGCTGGCGGACAGGTTCCTGATGATAAATCTACATATTCTACTTTACAACCTAACCTACTAAAATTTATAGACTATAATACCCCTTTAAGAACTTTGGGAACTAGCCAACTTTTACCCAACATCATTCAAAGTTTTATTCTGAGAAAGGAATTGCCATTGAATAATCTCACATTAATTCAGGACCGAAATAAAAATTTGGCTAAACAGATCTACGCCAAGTCTCGAATGCAGGATAATCCCGATGCCGATGATCGTAACCATCCACTCGTACTTTTGAGTTGTCTAAGTTATTGTTGCTTGTATAAAGATAATATGAAATAAATGGTCGATGTTGGTTTATTTGAATGATTATTGTCCCAAATTTTAGATACCTTACTATCAGCCTACTAGGTCATATATATACGAGTTTTGCAAAATTCTTAATGTCGGTATCTTAATTCTAAGCACAATATTTTCTTTCTTTTTAGCACCAGCCGTTAATGAATTGCGAAACCCTGCTTAAGCTACTCGATCCCGTAGGATCCGAGATATATGTTGAAAACTTAACATCAAATGTTTATGATTACTTGAATCTAGGAGCAGTAAATACAAAGCCAATTTGAAGAACTTTTTAACGCTGATATCTCAATATGAAGCCTAATGAATGAAATCCTGAATCCAAATTCCACAACATATTTTTTTCGCTGTTGAATATACACACACAGCATCCCAAATGAATTGAGAAACATTTCGTCACATGTATATTTTAATCCCACAATCTTGTTGCAAACGAAACATATGCAGTGCCAAACCTTGATATCAAATGTAATTTATTTATTACCTCTTATCAAGTTTTTACAAAATATTTGAGAAAAAACACATTTTATGGACATGAATGTTATTTTGAAATATTAACAAATTATTCTCAAACGTTTACATTTGGGAAAGGTTTTGCTTTCAGACCATTGTCAATTTAAGCTCAAAAACCCGTGTTTTCTGAGGTTTAGGAAGACAGGAATCAAAATAATAATTTTAATATTAGTGTTTCTGCCAATATTTTTTTTTAATAAATAACTAATACAAACTGCGAAGCTTTTGGTTTATCTGCAGAAAACACCCAGAGTCTTTGGCGGGAATCGAACCCGCAACCCTTTGACTAATAGTCTAGCACTCTATCGCCTAGTCTATCGTTCCAATAATAAGCAATAAAGAGGAGATCACTGTGCAATAATCTATTTTCGACAAAATATACCAAATTCATACTTAAGCGATCGATGACCGAGTTCAATTGGAAAACCAGGAAGGTATTCATTGCCACATCTTTATGAAATTTGTTGTGAATTGAACTATGAACACAGAATTCGCATGGTCAGATGTCAACGCCAGTTGAACAGCATATTTTTCTTAAAAATTCCTTGAAAGTATTACATTTAAACAACAGACAAACTATGAAATCATTCTTTTAACTCCCGACTTCTATGCTTCAAACTATTCCCCATCATTCCCACCATTCATTTCTTGCTTTTATTTTTGCTTCATATCGTATGCAAGACCAGGAGCTAACATTGTTCGCAAGTACGCGAAACGAACTACAAACAAGTAATAAAAGTATGTGAGATTTTTCTTTACTACATTAATCCACAAGTCGACTGATATTCCAGTGGTGTTCCATCCAAAAAAAAAAAAAAAAAAAAACACAACGTCACGAAAGGTATTGTATTGATTCGTTTCTTTTTAAGTTTGTCTTGTACTGCGAGTATTTATTGTATTGTGTTGAATTTATAAGCGATTAAATTATTTCATCTCCTTAGTATGGAATTTCAATCCAATAAGGAATTTTGTTCGTTTGTTTTTTTTATGTATCGATTTAAAGTATTAATAATATGACGAATGGGTTCACAACAAAATATTGATGTTTGATGGCAAATGAATACTAATTGAAGAAAATAATAATAAGAATAATAGAAAAGAACGCAAAATAATCATTTGATATTTGTATGAAAAGATATGCATAAAAATAAAAGTATCCCTTGGAAGTATTTATACGTCATGTTTTCAAATCTAGTTTATTGATCTGTGAAATTTTGATTAAATCATAATAAGCAAGAAAGTATAGTCGGTCAAGCCCGACCATATAATACCCTACCCCCAGTATATGTATAAAACAGTATTTCAGAAATGGGCGTTATATGGGAGATCATCCAAAAATTTAGTCTCATGATGTCTGTGAATATAAGTATTATATGTGTTAAACTTTATCTCGATATAAATACTTTTAAACGATTTATGGACCTTAAAGTGAATTACGGAGAGGGTCTTATATGAGAGTTTCGACTAATTATGGACCGATCATAATAAAATTGTTTCGTATTATTTTTAGACATATGAAATATATTTTCTTTCAATATTATTTGGATACCAACATTTTTGAGCGAGTTATGCTCTTTAAAGTGATTTTCGGAAGTTGGTCTTATATGGAGTTTCGATTAATTATGGACCAATCATAATAAAATTGTTTCGTATTATTTTTCGACATATGAAATATATTTTCTTTCAATATTATTTGGATATTAACATTTTTGAGCGAGTTATTCTCTTTAAAGTGCTTTTCGGAAGTGAGCCTTATATAGGAGCTACGAGTAATTATGGACCGATCTGCACAAAATTCGTAGATGTGATTTGGCTTTATTTACCACTCATTTGTGATGAAATTTGTTTGATACTTGCATAATTCAAACATTTATGATCAGTAAACCCCACTTTCGGGAGGACGTTTGTATGGGAGCCATGTGAAATAATGACCGATTACAACTAATTTTAATCCCAACCGTCCTTGGGTCGAAAAAATATCATGTACCACATTTTATCGAAATATCTTTAAAATTGCGATCTGTGTTCTGCGCACAAGCTTTACATGGACAGCCAGTCAGACGGACGGACAGACGGATTCTGAGTCGATCGGTATACTTTAAGATGGGTGTTGGACCAATATTTCTGGAAGTTACAAACATCAGCACAAATCCAATATACCCTCCCCATTATGGTGGTGTAGGGTATAGTTACACATTAAAAATCTAAACCCTACCTAAACATTTAGTTTTTTGCTTTATTCTAAAACTCATTCAACTTGTCAACAAGTATTAAATTGAGTTGGGTGTTCGTAGTGGAAAAAAAACTTGGCATAAACTAACTGCAAAATTCCAAGTTTAATACAAAAAGTTGCCATCAATAAACATGCAAATATTTCACATATTTAAACACACATCAATTTTAGAACACACCCGATTCGAATGAAGTAAATGCATTGAAAAAACTACTTGTTGAACAATGTGAACATAATTCGGAACAAAATTTGCTGTTATTAAATGATCTTAATCTTGGAGTTTTATTAAAAAAAGTTGTTTTTTTTCAGTGTACCTATAATAAATTATTAATTTCATATCTTTATTAAGAATTTCTTCAAGCATTAAAAATTTGTTTGAACCACACAATTAGCATTCTTGTTGGTTTTTATGAGTTCATTAAAAATTCTTCTTGGCTTGTTTGTAGTTAATTGAAGTTAATGGTAATGAAATATAATAATAGCTAAAAACTCCCTAAAGTTGAAAAACAAAACTAAGGAAAAAGGCATTTGAATAATTTTGAACCTGTTGGATTTAAAGAAAAACAGATTTGGACAGAAGTCTGTATAGAATTGTTCAATGATTAGTTTAGTTCTTTGGCGAACTAGAGAACTGTACTATAACTACGTACACCATGTTCGATGAAAGCCGTATGATAGTGCCCCTAATGGCCCTGATACTTTCATGTATGTTGGAAAGGATCCTTATATTAAACTACTCAGTTTCCCTTTTAAAAGATGAATGCTATTTGTTTTCGTGTACAGTAACGCGGATTACAGAGCCTTTACGGCTGTTAGATTTTCCGACTAGAAACTTTCGTTTTCATATCACAGACTTCTTACTAACTAGAGAACTGGACTATATCTATTCTATGTCTGCTGACACCTGTATGGTAGTCTCCACTCTGGCTCTGACTTTTTTAGGTACAGTCATATTAAAAATGTAGTATACAGCACGCTTTTTCATCTATGAAGCAATCCTTATATTTTTATTATAATAAGAAATTCATAAGTTTGAATCAACTGAAAATTAAATTTAAGGTTGTTGAAACTAAAAATGATTTCATGGAAATTTTGTGGAAAATACCTGAGAAAACAATAAAAAATTAATATACTGCTGAAAGATAACCCCTATTTGATATAACCAAAATCCATAAATTAAAAGTTAATATTTTGTTGGTCCTCCGTTCAGCTTTCTTCTGTTAAAGCTGTTCGGAATTCCGCTTTGGATGAAATGCTCCTTTTTCTGTTGTTTGTGTCTAAAATTTCCCATAGGTGCTGTAAGGGGTTTAGGATTGGAGATTGCAGTGGTGAATTAGTACGTTGTACAATAGCCACTCCTTGACAATTATAACGGTGTGTTTTGGGTCGTTGTCTTGCTGAAATACCCATGGCGTTTCAAGACCTCAATTTTCAGAACATAATTTCAAATTGTTCTTTAAAATTTGTAAGTAGTTCCGGCTATTTATAGTACTTTCACTGATACCAGATTACCTGGTCCTACAACTGGCATATACCCCCAGAACATCAAAGATCAACCGCCGTGTTTTACTGTAGCACTAAGGTTCTTTGAAAGCAGCTCACTAGTTCTTGTTTTACAGACATTTCCTCTTGGTTTTGACCAAAAAATCTTAAATTTACTCTCATCGATAAATATTACATTATTCCAGAAAGATTGTGGAGAGGTTAAGTAATCTTTTGCAAAGTCTTTACGTTTTGTACGGTTTACTGAAAAAAATATATGGTTTTTTCTAGGCACTATTCCATGAAGTTCATGGTCATACAGTCGTCTTTTAATAGTCGATGCGCCTACTGGGTGCTTGTCTTAAAAATTTCTTCAGCTATTTTAACTGCGCTAGACTTTTGAGTTTCCTTGAACTCTTTGACTAGAGTTTTGGTGTTCCCTCTCGAGTTTTACTTCTTTTAATAAGTTTTTAGACATAATTTTAGCAACATCTGCGAGAGATCTTCCGTTGCTTCGATGAAATACTATTAAAGCTCTAACCTCCACTGGTAAATTTTTGGCACTTGCCATTCGGTTTCCTAAAGAATTTCCTAACTCTGTACTTACAAAATTATGACTAGTTTTATTTATCTTATTATTTTTATTTAATGCAATTAAAAACAGTGCTTAATGTATGATCTACTCATATCATTTCTCTAAACACTAGAATCTCTGTCGTAAGCATAGTCTTGACATAGAGAGATTGATATCTCTGGATTATACTGCATAACTTACACGATCGAAGGTATTTCTGGAAGTAGCGTACTATTACTTGAGATGACATCAATTCCGAAGAATTTCCAATGAAAAACATAGTTGAAGATATCCTATCATGGAAAACAAGAGAAGATGTTGCAAAACTGAGGTCGAAATTGATTAATGTCTCTTAGACGCATATAGTTTTTTCCGTCCCTAGTATATGTTTATATTCTATTGTTCATTCAATGGATTTATAGGCTAAACTAACTCTTTAGAAACTAAGCGACAATAGTCCCCAATTGTAAATACTTTGCCGTCTATTTTCAGGGTGACCAGCATTCAGATAATACAGAACAAATCGATTTTGGCAATTTATCATTTATCTTAATTCTAAATGACACACCGATTTCAAATTCCTCCACTATTCATTTCTTTTTAAAACCAACAGTTAATGAATTGTATGAGTCTTGGAAGTATTCTTGTAAATGTTAATGCCCCATCTTCCGCTAGAAATACAATTCCGAAGAGGAAGCTGTGATGTTATATGATCCAACATTCATTTTGAAACTTCTGCAACTACAATCTTATAATAACAAGACAAGCGTGCTGTTAATGAGGAGAGCGCTGGTAATATATATAAATAGGTTCTTTTCTCTAGAGCAAAGCTAGCAATAAATGTTGTTGTATATTCGACTCTAACGGTCACATTACTCTCGGCATTGTTGCAAATGATAGGACAGGCGTTAGATAGTACCAGACAATCTTGTTAACAGTACAAATTTCGCTTTGCTGAGGCTTATTGTAACTTCTTCAGCACTTTTTTCTCTTATGAAAATAAATTTGTCATTGTCTGAAATGATGCAACATTGAAATCAGATCCGGATTATGGAATCTCCTTTGGTAAGACGATGACCCCTATGGTGTTCCTCTATGAACAAAGCGGATATTATTAGTAAAACCTAAAACATATATAGTCTGCCTTTGTACAAGCAGATTAATACTTCTAAAATTCTTCTTATTCCAGCTTCAGTAGATCTGCCCTTGTGCATGTTAGTGACGGAGATAACTGATTTCGGTCAATACTTTTATGTAGATGCAAACATTAAGTCATGATGCTTCACAGTAATTAATGTTCCTCTATTGACAATGCAAGTATTACATTAGGAGTCTATAGACTTTTACAAAAGGTCCGTTTGTGTATTCCAATCCTAAGAACCCCCAATTGCTTTCATACTTTCTCTAAATACCGTACCATAGTTTCGCTTGATTTCCCTCTGTTAAATAAATTTTCGAAACGGAGATAACAGGGGATTATTGTGTATGTATTTCGATTAGAAAGCAAAGCCTTTTGAAATACAATGTAGAAAGTATATAATTCCGAAAGATTTTTTCGAAAAGAGCTACAAAATAACCCCCCTGATTTCGGACCATAATATTATATACATAATATTATAGTAGACCTATGGAAAATCCTTCGGTGACAGTTGTTTTCCAACTTCAGACTAAAGACGCCTCTCGTGTCTCTGTATCTAGCATACAGCACAAGATCTTGTTTAATTTATTACTTTGATGATTTTAATTTTCAAAATTCCCAGATTTGACTACTCTACACCGTAGCAGACCAACCCCCCCCAACCCAAAAAAAAAAAAAAAAAAAAAAACATAAGACTAAACGGCAAATTTAAACAATGTCTAGAAAATAAAATTACAGTAGTCGATAAGAGGTAAATTCTCTGTATTACACTGGAGTTCTATCAATAGCATGTATAATAGTTACGGATTCATTCATCTCTAGAACTATTTCCAGCAAATGAATGAACATGAACGAAGAAGTCAATTTGGAAATTTTGTAAAGATATTGACAAAGCTTACTTTTATAAGGACAACGTAGTCTTCGTCATAGAACTGTTACTATAGAAAAGAATTCAACAAAAAATCTAGCGGAGTCAAATTGCACGATAATGGTACCCCTAAAAAAATACTCTCGAACACAATGTCCACATAAGATGGCCTCAGCAACTTCGTTTTAGAAAATGTACCAATTAATTAATTTTCCTCTTTTAATTGTGACTTTTTGTGGATGTATTGGCAACTGCTGAAGCTGGTGTAAGTCGGCCTCATCCTATATATGACAATCGTTTAAAATGCGCCACATCGCTAAATATGATAAGAATTAAGATAATGGTGACCTTTGCACTAATAAAGACTAATTTTTAAGTTTCACAAGACTGTCAATATTTGTCGCTCCTTTTGTAAAACTCTTTACTTACTAAATGCTAATGTCCGAAACCAGTCAACAGTAATGGTTTCCGACTTCTTACTTGTTAGCAAGTTAGTTTGACAGATTTGACAGACACCATCAAAATAACATGGTGGTCATAGAGTGTCAACATCGATTCGCTGTTTTTATGTCCAAATCTAATAAACAGTAATGGCTTCCGAAACCACTTGTTATCAATTAGTATTAAACATAAATACCGCCTCTTAATCATGCCAACTAAAAGTCAACATTAAGCGTTGCCTTCCTATTTAATTATTATTTTAAGCAATAGATTTTTAAATGCCTTGCCGTTAAAACAATCTACAATTTTACGACTATTAAATAATTTTCATGCCGGATGACTCAACCAACCGTGTGCCTGTCTCTACATCAGCTACAATTTAAAACCATTAAAATCAAATCAAAGACACAACGGAAAATAAAGAAATCATTGTTTAAATTCTTATTTGACAAAAAAATGGGAAGTCATTCTTGATCTGTATTACGAAACCAGTTTCTGCCATTTTATTGTTAAATAAAGTATAAGAAACTTTTTTTTTTTGGAATATTTAAAGTGCTATTGAAATAAGGGAACAGGAAATGTGTTTATATGTTAACAACAGCAGAAGTAACAAAAATACATTTTGGTGTATAAATCACTAAACATTCATTTCGCGGGAAAATTATAGAACTAAGACGAATTCTTACAACCCTTCACGACTTTGGGTATAAAGAACTTTCAGTGGAAAAAATACAATTTGGCCAACAACAATACAAGGACAACTTCTTATTAAATGAATAGTAATCAAAAGACAATCACATCCGTATTTGGATGTGTTATATTGATTTGTGATCCTAATATTTTGAATTTCAGACGAATTGAAAATTTCACTTCCTTTTCGCATCTGTGGAAGTTCTTTTTATAATGGGATAATGAAAGGAACCAATAAAGCCCGTTCAAATGAAAACAGTAAACTCTTGAACTATAATTTTGCAATGATTTTCTAATCATTGCATACGAATTTGCAACTGTTAATTGCTGACTTGAGTACGAGACTCAATGACAAACTTAATTATACCCCTTATTGTCTGAAGGGCTTTAAAATAAAAGCTTAAAGGCATTTTTTTTGTTTCTGTTTGCTTAACCTCAACTACTGTTTAGCAAAAATACATTTATCATGCTACAAAATACAAACAGACAGTCAACAAAATAACATTTGCAATGCAATTTTAAGAGCTTTTAAGGTGGCAAGACGAAAAAGGTTTACTAATGTATAGAAATTAACAGGAGAAAAAATTCTTTTTGGCTTTTTCCAAAGAAAGTGTTTCACAAATTTGTTTAACTTTTTTTTTTAAACTTTTACAATCTTTTCTTTATTCGAATACAAGTCACGTGCTTAAATCGTATTAAAATTGTATGCGGTTTTGTCTCGTTTTATGTATCTACTATTAAGAGGAGTGTACCAGAATAAATGTACGAGTATCAAAATTAACTTTTCTAATTCTGTTCAGGTAGTATTATTTATTTTCTTTGCTAGATTTTTTGCTTGTATGTTTGGCAAGAAAATGTACTGCAAGTTTTGCAAAATGTGCAAGAGTAGAGAGGTTAAGAAATGAGGAGTTGTCACAGTTTGATTTGAGGGATTTGAAAGACTCCAATCTAAACGGCTGAAACCGAATCGAAAATATCATTTCCAAAATAACAGCGATCTGTGATGGGAACATAAAAGCGTTATCATGACGCTAGCCCACATATTGCAAACTTCTGTTAAAAACTATTTAGAAATAAGTGGTTGAACTACTATTTGTTTCGGTCGATGCAGAACGCTCTGTGGTATATTCGAAATTGGCTTGATTCGTTCTTAAACAGTTCTTTTGGAGTGAGATCTTTATGTTGTCAGAAAGATGGGAAAAACAATAGCAATAACCAATACTGTGAATAAACTTATAAAAAAAAATTAAAATTTTAAAATTAAAATTTTTATTGAAACGTTGTAGTAAAATTTGTTTGTGTTTAATTTTGATGAACTTTTTTACTGCAATTTTATTGCTGATACTTTTTGGTAAAACTTTTAGGTGAACATTTTTGGCAAAAGTTAAAATTTATGGTGAAACTTGAATATAATTTTGTTCATTTTAGTTTTTGTTAAACTTTTTTGGTAAAACTTTTAGTGAAATTATTTTTTGCTAAGATAATTTTTGGCGGAAAAACTTTTTCAGTGAAAAAAAATCTATTTTCGGTGAAAACATAAAAAAACAAACTTATTATCAGGTAAAATAATTTTCAGTGAAATAAAAATTTTTAGTGAAATTTTTCGTCGAAATTTCATAATTTTCAATGAAATAAATTTTCAGTGAAATCCATTTTTTGAAAATAAATTTTCATTTAAAATTTTCTCTAGCGAAATTTTAGCGAATATTTTTCCAAAAACCAATTTAACTTACAGTGAAGCTAATTTTTGGCGAAAAAGCTTTTTTAGTGAAAACAAATTTTTGATGTGAAATCATAAAAAAACAACCTTATTATCAGGTAAAACAATTTTCAGTGAAAGAAAATTTTTAGTGAAATTTTTCGCCGAAATTTCATAATTTGCACTGAAATAAATTTTCAATGAGCATCTCACAGTGGGGGAATTTGAAGTTGTTAACTATTCCCTAAAAAAACAAGGAAGACAGGACATAAACAACTTTTGAAAAGTAAGAAATTCTTAGAAGACTTTTTTGAAAAACAAGGCTAAAATGTGTTATTTATATTTTTTTTTTTTTTGCGTAAGAAAAAATATTTTAAACTGGGAATTAAACAGCATTGGCTAAAAGTAATCGATTTTGTTTATTTTTAAACGGAGCGTTAAAACCTTTTTATTTCAAAAAGCATTTATGTCAAAGAAGCTTTCGTTTTTGATATTATAGAACTTTAAAGCTCAGATATATAAAATTTTTAGGTGCTTGGAAATACCATTCGAATGATGTTAACTTATTATAGCCAAAATTCAAAAAAGGTATTTTTTCTTGGGGAGATCTTTTACAAAAGTCCCGATATTTGGAAAATGCATCGATATAACGGTACAAAAAATAACAAGTGATTAATAGAAAACATTTGAACCTTTGATTCGATATCTTTTATATATATATATATATGTAAATGAAGCAGATATTTAGGTTTAAAATAAAAATCAAAAAGTTCTTTAAATTTAATTATATGATCGGTTAGGAACTTCCTAAAGATTTAAAAGCCGCATAAATGGTAAAAAATTTATACGATCGGTGACATATAGCCAACATAAATTTAAGCCAAATACTAAAATGAAATCAGAATTTTAAATTATTTTATAAAATACCCCACAATTTCTAAACAAGTTTTGAAAAAATCTGAAAAATGTAATTCAAGGGCCGGGTATCGAAATCATTTGCAGAATAATGAAGAACACATTGGGCCATATAAAATTGGTTATTATTTTTGGTTAGAACATTTGGTGAGACATTTGTCCTAAAATTAAATTTTGCATACAAATAAGCTACTAGAATATAGCTCGGTAATAAAGTTTTATATTTTTTTCTTTCATATAATATGTATATATATGTATATCCTTTAAAATTAGCCTTCCAAAAAATTTAAATGCACTGTAAGTCTTCTCGGAAATTTCTTAAATACCCTGTTATGTAAACAAAATTGCCAAAAATCACAGTTTTAACATTTTTAAAATTTAAATGAAGAATAGCTTTTGACTCTGCAATGTTTTATAAACCATTCCTTTTTTACTAGGATTATTAAAGTGTTATTAATCAAGAAAAAATATTTAAAGAAAATCGGTACATCCACTATTAGTAAAAAACTAGTTAGAAACCTCATATGCGAATATCTCGTAAACTATAAGAGATAATAAAAGCAGCAATCTATAATCGGTTCGCAAAGAAAGAATTGGTGTCATTTTTAGTTTGACACATACCCATGGTACCCTTTGTGTACTTTGGGGACCGCTGGCACCGCCCTGGTTGGTTTATAAGTTCCAAATTTAAAAATTTTTGCAATTGGTGTCACCGTTTAGAAATTAAAGATTTATTTCAATTTTTTTTTCCAAATTCCCCACTGTGCATAAGGAGCACCGGGTTTAAAAATGTGTTAGTGTTTAATAAATCGATATTTGCCCATTTGATTAGCTTTGCAGAGGTTGTTAAACTTTTGAATAAAAAAGCTTTATATGTCTAATAATACAGACAGCATTTAGTAATTCAGAAGAACCATCATTAATTAGTCGTATTCTTTATATATTTTAGATGAATGCGAAAAGAAGTGGTAAATAATATTTCTGAAATTTGCAATTTTAAAGAAATTTAACACTTTCCTTTGTAAATTCATATGCCAAATATTTCACACTGTGATTGCCCCTTATTTTTAGTACAAAGTCTTCTCTCTATATTGTTTACATTTCATATCGTAGCTGCATTTTCCCCATTATTATTCATATAATGTAGTGTTTTTTTTTGTATGCTGAAGAATCTTTACTTGTTTCTTTGACATTTTTTTTCCCCCCCATAAACTTTTATAAAGATAGCTAGCTGGTACTCAGAGAGGTTTGTATTGTATTACTGTCAATATCATAACACATAAAAAACATTGACATCTTCTAAGGTTAAAACGTGATTTCAATTTAGTTTTTTAGCACAATTTCATTTTGTTTTTAGAAAAGTATTTAAAGGTGTTTTATGTTAATGCAGATTTTAAACTTTTAATGTGAAAAGGCGAGTTTAGAGAAAATATTAAGGGGGTGAATAATGAAATATAGGAAATTTAGACAATAAAAAAATGTTTAAAAGCTTAGAAATACAAGTTTAAAATTTTAAGGTGTAAACTTAAAAGCTTTAAAGATTATAATCTCCTCTTCTTTATTAATAATGACATTTTTATTTTATGAAAAGTTAATAAAACAAATTTTATAGGGAAAAATTTGAATTTGTACTAGAATAAGAGCAAATATATGTATGTTAAGTAATTTAACTGAATTAAGTCATTTAAAACCTCGATAATTTACCAGTTGTTTAATTTTAGCTGAGAGACCTATCGCAGAGTGTCCAAATGTTATCTGACTATAACATACAATATTAAAGTAACTGAGAGGGGCCCTACATATAAAGATTTGGAGCTACAACCGAGCAACCATTCAAGGGATTATTAATAAGTCAGTTTCGTTCCTCTAGGGTAATCGTGAAGTTAAGTTTATTCTCCAAATTAATACAAATTAAAATAAAAACTCACCTTTTTCATGCGGCGATTTGAGGCCGTCGACTGACCACTTTCACTGAGGGGCGCTTGATAAATCTGGTCTGTGTGCTTTAACGATGTTAATAAATCATCCACATTACGTATATAATTACGTTCCATAGGTGGCGACATTTCCTCCTGCGAAACCCTCTGACCCAAACTATTACTACGCGAACGTATGCGTTGTTTTTGCAACCAATAAACTTGATTGGCTAAATTTATCTCAGTAGCTGCCTTGCGAGCATCACGACGAGTTAACGAACCTGAACTATTATTGCCAGCGGCCATTGTAGCAGGCTGATCTGAGGAACCATTGGCTAAATACTCTCCAGATATGTGCACTTTGGGTGCGGTTACCAATTGGAGGCCAGTGGCTCCCGTATCATCGGGAAACTCATGGAGCTCATAAGGAAAGCGAGGATCCATTGATTGGCCAGCTTGCCGAGGATACATATAGCCATCACGTATGAACATTTTGGTTGTTGTATAAATCCGATCATTCACTTGATAGAGACCCTTGGAACAGGGGCCTTCCTCACCACTGCCAATAATACCATTGCGTATAAAGGCAGTGGGTTTTTGTTTTAGAAAGGGATAAAATGCCGCTTTGGGATTGACGGGATGCATAACGGTGGAGCGTGTTGAGGTTGCCATACTGGATTTACGCTTCTTTAAACTACTGCGCCGCGAAGTATACTTTAGAATTTTCATTGTATAAATTTATGTTTGTATGGTTGTTGAATAGAGTTTCCAGTGTTGTGTTGAATTACTAAGGTGAATTTATTACGTTTTACTTGTGGTTTTATTAAAAACACTTAAAAGTATGCTTTATTTTTTCGGGAAAATTATTATTTATGTTTTCTGTGTTGTGTTTTTAAGAACTATATTTTATTATAGAATTTCATCATTTTGTTTAAAACCAGTCGTTATTTTTTTTATGTATTTTTAATAATTAATTTTTCTTTTGTTAAAAAACTAACTAAAATCGTTGTTTTTCGTTTAAAATTTCAAATGCAATTGATTTTCTCTATATTCTGCAATTTTTGTTGTACCCCTAGTTTTTTTTTTTAATTTGTATGTTATTTTCTTTTTTTTTAATCCAATTATCCGATATTTGTGCTTGAAATTTTTTTGCATTGTTTTGTTACACTTTGAATACTGCACTCGAGAAAATAAATGCAGTAGTTAAAAGAAATGTTTACACAGCCAATGCTTACAAACAGTTCAAGATGTTTCTTGTTAAAGTCAGAGGTCAGGATTTTTAGATAATATTGATTTTATGCCTGTTAAAGGCAATAAAAACGATAGATAATAAGAGAGATTGAGGAAAACTTTTCAATCAAATTAGGTTTGAATTTTTCATAACTGTCTAAAATGTTAAAATTATCAAGAATTTCGTTATAAACTTGGTAGAATTGTATTAAGGAGAATTTTTCGGAATTTCAGCTCGAATTTTTTAAACTGACAGAAATTGTTAAAATTGCATAAACATTCTTTTGAAATAGGGTTGGTGAGTTTTTAAAAAGAAATTTAGCATTTTGTTAGCTTTAAATCAATATCGAATTTTTGAAATTGGAAAAAGTGGTCAAAAACTCCAGAATTTGATAGAAAAGTATTTTGGTATTTTCGAAATAAAGTTCGAATTTTCGATATTGTCAGATATGGTAAAATTACCAAAAAATTTTGAAACTTACTGTAATATTTGTATAAGGCTAGTAGTTTTGAAAAGAAATTTGTAAATTTGGTAGCTATGGGTCATTTTCGAATCTAAGTTCGAGTTTTCTAAATTTACAAATATATTAAAATTATTAGGAATTCCATACAAAACATACAAATAACTGACTCGCGATAATTTTTTATAAAATTTACTATTTCTAAAAGCTTCAAATAAATCAATTACGTATTTATGTTCGAATTTTCGAAATTGTTAAAAAGTGATTAAAATATATTGAATTTCATATAAAACAAGAATGTTTTAAATTCAAAGTTTCAAAATTAGTAATTTGGTAGCTTTAAACTAAATTTGAAATAAGTTTGAATTTTGGAAATTGCCAAAAACATTGAAATGATCAAAAATTCCATAAAACCTATAACATCTGAAAAATTTACCATTTTAAAGCTATAAAATAATTTTCAAATTTAAGTTTGAATTTAAAAAGTTTTTGTCAAGTAGTCAAATTGTGTAGAATTTTATAAATATCTTAACGAAATAAAGTTGATAAGAAATTTGTTATATTTACAGCTTTAAACCATTTTCGAAATTAAGTTTGGTAAGAAATATTTTATGAGAATTTTTTATGAAAATTTGTCATTTTAAAGACATAAAATAATATTCGAATTTAAGTTCGAATTTCTCTAAAAAAAATTATAATAATCTTACCGAAATAAAATTATTAAGTATTTTTATAAGAAATTTAGAATTTTTAAAGCTTTAAAACAATTTCGATAATAAGTTAGACTTTTCCAAAAATATAAAAATTATCAAGAATTTAATAGTTTCTTTTTACAATTTTATATAAAAATATTTAATTTATTTATATATATTTATTTTCAAGAAAAAAAGAAACTATTAAATAAAAAAAGGTCAAATAAACGAACTAAATATTATCAAGAATTTCAAACAAAACTTAGTAAAATATAATTTAATATAATTTTTTTATGATTTTTTTTATTTCAATTAATTTCGAAATTGCTAAAAAGTGCTTAAAATATCTAAAATTTCACATAAAATAAGATAAATGAGAAGTTTTTAAAGAAATTTAGTATTTTAGTTCGATTTTCGCAATTTTCTCAAAATATTAAAGTTATCAAAAATTTCATACAAAATTTAGTAAAATTCAATTGAAGGGAATTTTTGCTAAAATTTATTACTTTGAAACCCACACAAAACGATTAAAGTTTGAATTTTCAAAATTGTTAGAAAGTGCTCAAATTGTCTAGAATTTTGTGATATCTCTCATTAATATTTCGTAATTATTGTAAAAATATATTAAGAATAAAACCCTTTTGTTAGCAAACATTAACATTTTGCTATTAGCGTAAAATGAAAATGATTTTTTTTATAATTATTCTAAAGTTTTCCTTACATCAACTATTCATTTTTTGCATACCACTTTCTTTATTTTTTGCAGTTTTATGACCAGCACATTTCTGTAGGCCCCCTTATTCTTTGTCCATTATTCTTTTCAATTTCCCTACTTTACGGTTCATTGTTGATGACAAGGTAAAAACGATATGTCGAAAAAAAAAACAAACAAAAAAAGGCAAAATAAACTCGTATAACGATAATACACAGTGCAAAGTTGTTTGACGTTACAATCTTTGGAAACCAACAACACATCACAACACAAACGTTTGGCGTTTTCTGTAACAAATTTGGCACACTTTTCACATTTTGCCCCTGCTGCTGTTAGTTGTTGTTGGTTTCGCAATATATAAACTATGTATTATTTTATAGTTTAATTTTTAATTTAGTTGTTGTAATTTAAATTCTTTTTTTTTTTTTTTGCTTTTTGTTGTTGGCTTTTAGTGTGGGTACATATGTATCTGTGTTTAAATTTAATTTCTGTAGTTAATCTGTCATTGTTAATCTTTTTTTTTTTCTTTCTCTCCTTTTTATAACAATTTTGTGTTATTTTCTTTCTTGTTTTGGATTTCGTTGACATGCTAATTTCATTCGACTTTATTCTCTAAAGTCAGATAACAAATTAATACTTGTATTGACCCCAATAGTTTAAAAGTATTTATTTTGAAAATATTAGATACACGACGGTTACACTTTGCAGTTGTTGTTGTTATTGTTGTTAATGTTACTGTTATTGATTTGTTTTTGTTTATTTTTCAATTATTTAATTGTTGATTAAAGTTTTTTTTTTACTTTTGCTTTTAATTGACGCCCACCATTTTAGTGAATTAATTCGTAAGATTTAAAAGAATCGATTGTTTGCAACAAGTTTAGGATTCTTTTTAAAAACCATGTCTTAATTGCGGTTTGTAGAGTATTGAATTAAAGCGGCGTTTTCTGAAATACACCAATTTGTTCGAAAAATAATAGACAACTTTTATGCGGTTTCTAAATTACTCCCATACGGATGAGCTTTTTTATGACTATTTTCATCCCTATGCAAATTTCCACAGGCAAGATAATGTTTTTCCTTATGGCAGAAACATTTCTAAAATTTTTACAGAATCAAAGAATTTGAATCGATTATCATTGATTTATTATGGCATATTTTGTTGTCAATATGAAATTTTGGCTTATTCAACATTTTTCAAGTATTCAAATAATTATGCATGTTTTATGTGCAGATTTTAAATTCATGGAAATCAAGTTAAGATATTATTTGCTTTTAATTTCTTAAAAAAAAAAAAAAGTTTAAAAGTCTGCATACATTTTGTTATGTATTATAGGTGTAGTCTGCTTAAGCCGGTAATCGATTAATCTGTATTTTAATATAAATTAATACCAAAGCTGTTAGCAATTCCGTTAAGCACTGATTTAATTAATTTAAACAGTTTCGAATAAAATAAAGCAACGAAAACTGAAAGACTTCTGAACGAAAATAAGTTGTTTTAATAGTATTTTATACAACATTTAAAAGCTTTATATACATATATCTCATTAACTGTAAGTTTCTGCTACAAATTTCATACATTCGAAATAATATAAATAGCATTTGATTCTGCCTTAATGAACGAATTAGCAATGAAATTAAAGCGAGCTAACACTCAATGGCAACTGCATACTGTGTGTATTACTAAGAGGTGGTCTAATAATGATAGAGCCTTCACAGAAATTGTAATCAATACTCACTAATCTTTCTTACTACATGTGAATTAATAAATATAAATGACAATAGCAATAGCAAGAGATAAGAAACATACGTGGGACAACATTTAGTTATAGCAAAGACCCGACTGAAATTTGCGACAATTTTAACTTACTGAAGACTTCTTAAAAAGATAGTAGAACAGATAATAAACTGATCCTTAAATCTTGGCGAACCCTTTGACGAATAAGGAAGGCGTCCTGTACGATATTAGAGCAAATAACAATCTGTTAAAAGTATTACACAAATATACTTTCAATTCTCTTAACATTCAAGTCTAAAATTTATAGAAGTAAAACCAATCCAGAACTGCATATAATTAAGCACTCAAAACATAATAACGTACCTGGTCCAGATTCTGAATAGAAGAGGATGTTTATCCAATTATATAAACTGGCGGGGAGATAACATTAATTTGCAAGCAAATGTCTGATGAATGCTATTGACACGCATTTATGAAGCAAACCAGCCGATTTTTTCCCTTAAAGATCCTGTGTGGATCATACCAATACAGTCCTCACAATAGTTGAGCAATGTTTGAAGAACGATCTCAAGATAGTAGTACATGGAGAGTTAAATGATTTAGATTATGCTGACGATATTAGTTTTAGCTCATATGCCATTTAAACTGCATGAACTGTGAAATAGTGCAGTCCAGGAATAGGATGAATATCCCCTTTACTCAGTTTAGTGAAGAATTCGAATCAGTAGCATATTTTAAATATCTTGAAAGTATTATATTATATTAAGTTTTTGTTAATCACGGTCTGTTAAGAATTCTGAGATTATTGAGAGCTAGTATGAGCTGTGGATCGTGTATAACCTATACAAACCCGAAGATGATTTTACAAAATCATGCTATTTATATTATTTTAATACCAACATTTTTAACAGAGCAATGCTATTTAGGGTGATGTTCAGAAGTAGCCCTTATATGGGAGCTATGGCCAATTATGGACCGATCTGGACAAAATTTGTAGGTGTAATGAAACTGTATTTTAAACTTATTTGTAGTAAAATTTATTTGGTTACGTGCATAAATCAACCCCTATTTCGGAATGACATTTGTTTGGGAGCTAGGTGAAATAATGACCGATTTCAACTAATTTTAATCCCAACCATCCTTGGGTCGAAAAAATATCATGTATAACGTGAACATACGTCCCGTGTTTAGCTACTTTGTCCTGTTGTCCCCGACAACAATTCGGGAACGCAAAAAAGTCCCGTTTTTAGAAATTCTAAAAAAGAAATAGTTGATTTGTTCAAAAATTAAAGAACAAATCTTCAAATTCGTCAAAGATCGTTTTTTTTAATATATGTATGTACAAACATATATATGTATTTAAGTATGTACAAAGATCTAGAAAAACTTAATTGGTCAAATTTAACAGAAGCACCACAGTGGGAAGATGTTCAAAAAGTTCTAGATATATTGATCGAAAAAGAACATATCGATTGCAATAAAGAAACGGAAGTATTCGATGAATATTAACTCGTATCTAAATATGTAACATTGCAGAAAATTGATGAATGGAATCAACAAGATATTTCTACGGAAAATCGTTGGGCGAAAGTATTTAAACATTTTAAAAGCAATTACCAAAACCATGCAAATTTTCAAATTATCGTTGAATATATTTTATGTTTGCCTGGAACAAATGCGCCGGTTTAACGTGTATTTCCTTTGATGAACAAGTTGTGGACCGCAGATAAAACTCAATTAAGGGCATCAGTGCTTAAGGCTATGTTAATTGTTAAAGTTAATATTAAAAAATCCTGCCAAGAGTTCCACACATATTTGAAATCGTCACCTAAAATTTTGAAACAATATAACAATGTATAAACAATTTTTTTTGTAGTGTAACGTAAAATAAATAATGCCATTCACTTTGGACAAATAAAGTATTATTATATTATCTATGCATTTTTATTTCATATAACCGAACCCATCAGAATTATTCGATGTCCCGTTTTCATATAAAAAAATGTACCATATTTTATCGAAATATCTTTAAAATTGCAATCTGTGCGGACGGACGGACGGACATCTTTAAATCCACGCAGGAAGTGATTCTGAGTCGATCGTTATAATTTGTTTAAGGGCGCTACAAACATTAGCACAAATCCAATATACCCACTCCACGATGAGAGTATAGGGTATAACAACCAAATACACTGACGCGCACACATTGAATAATAGTGGCCTGAGAAAGAGGTACACAGCAGACCAAAGTCGAATATAAGAAGATGAATTTAATTGTGACATGGACGACTTGTGGTTCTAACAAGATGGTACCAAATGTAAAATGACACATAACACATTTCCTAGCAGTCTACTATATTGTTTCGGTGATCAGAAATAGTCCCCTAGATCGTATGATTTAACAAAAAGTCTGTGCTAAAACATTCCATTTAAACCTTTACATTGAGGGTGTATGAACACATGATGTATGTGTATGAACGAAACACAGCCACAAAAAAAATGTTATGAAAAGATCTTTCTAATATAATTTAGAACAGCATTATTAGAGAATTAATAGAGTCGGCTGTACTTCATTAGACAACATTGCCATGATTTGTTAATTGTTTTATCGATTTAATTTTTCATCATACATATAAAATAGTTAGGCAGGACAGGCGTAAGTAACAGTTTAGAATCAGTTTGCATTAAAAACACTCAGCCAAATCTAGATTGAATTGTGTGTTGTTTACTAATTAGTAGTTTCTTTATTTGATTTTATACAAAAATCGCTGTAATTTTTGAATTTTAAAAGGAAGTACGAGTATTAAATTATTTTAAGTAAATTACACGTGAAATGTTTGTTGTATATAATTGCAGCACTATGGGTAAACACATTGCATGTTGCTTGATTTTCCACAAAAAAAAAATCACAATTGAAATTTTTGCATTTTACACTTTAAATGATATTTGAATGTATTTTTTTTTGTTTACATAAATAATTACTTTGTTAAAGTTTTTGTTATTAAAATATTCTTCACACTAGCAACTTTACAAAAAAAAGTTTTTTCTGTCAAATTTTTGCATTAAATTACACCCTATAATTAATTTAATTAATTACAACATCCGTTTCCCGTTCTTTTGTGACACTCTTAACTATTTAATTTTTGCGATATGAACGCGCCAAAGAACAATTGTCAACTGTTTATGGGCAATTGAGAAACAAAAAGAACAATTGAACAAAAAAGTTTACAAAATACAAAAATAAAAAAACTAAAATAATCTGTTGAAAAAGATATAAATACAATAAGCGTAGCAAAGGAATAGAAGATAAGAACTTAAATTGTTTGTTAAAAAAAATTAAATAAATATAACAGACCTTACATTAAAAATGATATTTGAATGAAAAAAAAAACTGATAGAACTGCACTATGAAATCTACTCCAAACAATAAGAGAAACATTTAAATGTGAAAACTCCCCTTGATTCAATATTTAAAAATACACTCAACACAAAATGTGTGTTATATATAAATGAAATATTTATTTAAAAAAATGAAGTATTCGTACTTACAAAAAACTCATCTTCTATAACAGGATCGGCCAACATTTCAATGGCCTCGGTCATCGAGCGACAAGTACGATTCGTATTCTTTTTCTTCTTGAGTTTGCGTCCCAGCGTGGCCGCATCACTGAAACGATGCAATAATTTTTCACGTTTACGCACGGCCAATGGGCTGGATGTTGAACTGGCATGACACAGCAGAGATGAATAATTACTACTGCTGGCCGCTGCAATTGTAGATGCATTCGCATAGAAATTTTGCGCCTGATAGTGTGAAGGTGCTGTGAGAGACGAAGTGGTAGACTCTAATTTGGTTATGAGATTGTATTCAGATTGTGGATATTTACTGGGTATGGAGTTGGAGGTGCACGATGAAGACTGCACCGATGTTTGTTGCAGGAGAATGGGCTTTGGTGGTGGAGGCGGAGGATCTTTCATGAGATTCACACGTCGTGGTGCTGCTCGGGGCAGAGTGGACATGGACGTGCTGTTGGTAATGCCGCCATAGCTCACAGCTCTACGATTGCGATCGTTTTCCTTGTCTCTGCAAATAGAACAATTCAAAAGAAAAATCAATTGTATTCAAAGATCTCAGTTATTATAAAAATATAAAAACAAAAGATGGCAAAGTATCTGGAAGCCACAAAAGTATCTGAGAGATACCAAAGTATCTAGGAGATACTAAAGTAGCTGAGTGACACCAACGTATCTAGGAGATACTAAAGTATCTGTAACATATTAATGTGTCTGAGAAATACTAAGGTATCTAGTAGATACTATAATATCTGGGAGATACTAAGATAACTGGGAGATACCAAAGTAACAGCAAGCTACTAGAGTAGAGGGAAGATATTAAAGTATATGGGAGATACTAAAGTATTTAGCAGATACTAAAGTATCTAGGAGACAGTAACGATAATAAAGTGCTGGCAGATATTAAAGTATCTGGAACAGGGATGACAAATGCAGTACAATTGTACTTTTTTCAGTACAATTCGCATTTCAAAATTACGCTAGTACTCCAATACAAAATTGAGTACAATTTAAAAATTTGTCAAGACTATATTTTCTTATTTGCTTCATTTTTGGTAATATAGCAACCATTTTTAGTGCCATCCTTTTTAGTTCATCAGTTGGAGTTTAATTATAGTTCTTGTTAAAAAATTATTTGGTTTTGCTTTTTAAATGTATGCCCCTATTGCGGTTCACAACTTTTTTAATAATTTGATCGTCTTTTATAAATCGGTATTGCCATTCACAACTTAAATGAAAGTTGACTTTTTGGTTGTGCATTTGATTTTTTGGTTGTGTTTAATAGTATTGCGGTTCACCATTTTGAATGAGTTGGTTGACAAAAACGATAAATTTACACAACTGCAGAATTTTGAATTGATTTTTATTATTGATATAAAAATATAAAAATCAAAAATAACTTTTATTTTTCATTTAAAAATATAAAAATCAAAAATAACTTTTATTTTGGATTGTTAAAATAAAAATCAAAAATAACTTTATAAAAAAAATCAAAAATTTAAAAATCATGCAATATGTTGGACGCATTTCGCCTAAGAATCATGATGGTGTAATTGAAAGTTTTCTACGATGTTCATTTATGTATGATTTATTTCTTCAAAAATTGAATAATAACTCTTATTTCCGGTCGCTGGTTTAATCCATTTCCTACAAATGCGGTGTTCTATTGCTGGTAACACTTCCTTTAAAATAAGTGACATTGTAGATTGAGCTACTCCAACATTGAAGTCATTACCGCTGCACTTTTGATAGCTTCCGTCAGCCAAAAACCGGAGGACAGCACACATTTTTAATATCAGCTACCATACGCAGAGGTTTCTTTAAATGGTCCTTAATTTCGTCTATATTTGTTACTTATTTTCTTCTTACTTCGCACGGGGTAGTTCAAGTGGATTGGAATCATCGCGTATTTTTCTACGTATACGTAGAACATTTGTATTAGTGTCATGATTTTCCTCTTCAAAAAATAAATCCACACTTAAATCCATTCCTTTTATTTTAAAAAAACTTGATTTAAATTTCTATTTTGCGTTTTTTTCTTCTTCACTTTACAAATAAAATGCATAGTGTTGCCAACATGAAATCGACATTTCATGTCAGCAACGCCATAACAATTACAACTAAAAATCGTTGTGTTACACAATACCAAAAAATAATTTGGTTGAGTTAAAGTCGGGTTGACTGACAGACGACCAAACTTAGTTGAGTTGAGAACGGCAATAGGGGCAGTAATTAGAAGCAGCAATGTAAGCGGAATTACACAATTTATTGCAAAATATTAATTCGTTTTCTTTGCAGAACGAGCAAAAACGTAAAACGTTTTTAGAGAAGAGTGGACTAACGAGTTTTCTTGGATGGCGAATTTTTTCTTATCAAAATATGATAAAAACCACAGAGAGAAATCGACTTCATGTCAATACTGTTTCAAGCCTAATTCAAACAAAAGATTTGCTGAAATCTAGTAAATCATCTTGTATACCCAAATGTTTATGTTTTTATACAAATGTTATGTACAAATGAATTTGTATGTACATTATCTTTATTTTTTGTTATTTTCATAATAAATCCAATAAAAAAATATGTTTAAGCGTTTTAGTACAATTAGGGTCAAAAAAGTACACTTTTGTGCTCAGAAAGTACAATTTGAAAAATGTCATTTATCATCCCTGATCTGGAAGATACGAAAGTATCTGGGAGCTACTAAAGAGAGATACCAAAGTATCTAGGCGATACTAAAGTATCTGTTAGAGCACTAAAGTATCTGAGAGATACCAAAGTATCTAGGAGATACTAAAGTATCTGTTACATACTAGAGTATCTCTGAGATACTAAAGTATCTGAGAAATATCTGGGAGATACTAAGAAACCAGGAGATACAAAGTAACTGCAAGATACTAATGTATAGGGAAGATACAAACGTATTTGGGAGATTCTAAAGTATTTGTCAGATACTAACGTATCTAGGAGACACTAAAGATAACAAAGTACTAGCAGATATTAAAATATCTGAGAGATACCAAAGTATCTAGGAGATACTAAAGTATCTGTTAGATACTAGTGTATCTTTAAGATACTAAATTATCTGAGAAATATAAAGGTAACTGGTAGATACTAAAATATCTGGGAGATACTAAGATAACTAGGTGATACTAGAGTATTTGGCAGATACTAAAGTATCTAGGAGACACTAAAGATAATAAAGTAAAGTACTGGCAGATATTAAAGTATCTGGGAGATACTAAAGTATCATGGAGACGCTAGCATAACTTTAATATAATAATCTTAAAGTCCTTAATTTCCAAAAATATGAAAAATAAAAGACAAGATTTTGCTGATATTTAGTTAAGCAAATTTAATTATAACTAACATTCTTCTCCTAATGTAGTTCAAAGCTATTAAAAATATCTATGTATATTTCAAAACTAATTAACATTGCTCTACCTATATCTCTTTCTCTGCACCGGCGGACTAAAATAACAATTCGGGGCAAATGGCACAAAGTAACCCAATTGAGGCGATTGAGCTGACGCACAGTACTGCTGATCTTGAAAGAGTTGTTGTTGTTGTTGATGCTGCAACTGGCGCTGATTAGGTGTATTCACGTAATGCTGATATGTTTGCAATTGAGCCGAATTCAAAGAATTCGATGGCATCATTAGAGGCAACGATATTCTTTGTTGCTGTGTCGCGGTGGCCGTAATATAAGGATTAAAAAATTTCTTATAGTATTTGATTTGTTGATGATGTTTGCGTAAAATATTATTATCAATAGAAGAGGTAGTTGATTCGGTAGAGTTGAGTGAACACTGGCTGTCATAGCAATTGCCATGCTCATGTAATTCAAGTTCATCGTTGGAGGAACATTCAGGTACGGTGTAGCAGGTGAAATTGTGAGCTTGATAGTCGATTTGAGCCATGTTTAAGAGCAGTTTGTTGACATTAATTAACTTGGTTTTTTGTGTGTGTTTTTTAATTTAGAGTTTTATAACTTCTCAGTTTTATTGTTGTTTTGATTATTGTTACACTTAAGGCAGTTTTATTTCCGTTTTATGTTCTTGTTTTCTATGGAGTCATTAGTAATTTTCATTCTCACGTGTTTTTTTATTTTGTTAGATTTTTAAAGCTTTGTTTGCAATACATAATTGTTTTTAACATATAATTGCTTATTTTGTTAGATAGAGTTGTTAGATAGATTTATATTTATAAGATACTTTAGTAGCTTTTTTAAGTTTTTAATCAAAAATACACTTTGATCATTGACAACCAGTAAGATGATATATTAAATGTGTAGATTTTTTAAATATTTGTTTCTTGAAAAAGTTTCAAGTATTTTTAATATAGCTTAAAGATATTTTTAGTATCTTGAAGATACTTTCAGCATCTTGAAGATATTTTCAGTTTCTTAAAGATACTTTCAGAATTTTAAAGATACTGTCTAAAAGATACCTTCAGTAACTAGAAGAATCCCTCAGTAACTAGAAGATACTTTCAGTATCTTGAAGATACCTTGAGAATCTCTATTCAAGATTAGATTGTGTAACCATAAACTTCAATCAAGCTGTTTAAGTTCTAGCATATCAGTTGTTTATATATAAATTTTATTTCTATTTATTTATTTGCTTTTCCATTAAAGAAATTCATTTAAATTTTCTGGAAAATTAAAAAAATAAAACAAAAAAAATCAACATTTAAACCGCCATGACTGCCAGCATTTTTACTTTAATAAAACAAATATTTCAATTTGCCAAAAAATTGTTTACTATTTATTTATTAAAAAAGAAAAATCAGACATTTTTTTTGTGAAACATATGAAATAAATGTAAATTATTTTTATCTCATCGAGTCATAATTTGTAGCTGGTCACGAGCAGCTCTATTTGCACTAATAGTTCGCGCACAAAATGCACCTAATATATCTAATGCTTTATTAATCATGCAACAAATGTGTAAATGAAAAAATTATGAATAAAAAAGAAAAACTAAGTTTGTCATAATTTAAATGAGCATTAAGTGTACTTTCACAGTTTAATAGCTTTTTCACAGATTTTTTTATAAATTATTTAAGCTTCTTGCCCCTTTAATATTTGGTATTTATATTTGTGTGGTATTATAGATATAAATAGCTCAAAATGGTAGGGAAGTTGTTCTCCTACAATAAAAAAACGAAACGCTGTATTTTCATTGCTTATTTTAATAAGTTATATAGGTAATAGGGGAGGGAAATTAAAACAAAAACTCTGTCATGAATTTCCGCATTTAAGTAATTTTTTTTATCTATCATTTCCCCCAAGTGAGAAGCAACAGAGTTTCGAATGAATGCTTTCAAAAGGCAAAATGCGACTTGTATTTAAGAGCAAATGTAATACCTCTTTTGGAATATCATAGCTATTTAAACAGTAGTTAGAAAGCTAAATATCTTTTTTGCAACTATACCAAGTTTTAAGAAAATCGGTATAGGAGTTTACAAGTAAAGTCTTTTAAAATGTTTTTAATATTCTAAGAATTCTCAACAAGTTAATTCCTTTAATGCTCTGTAAATATCTAGTATTGTTGCCAAAAGAGAGAAAGAGATCATTGAATGCAGCATTATGAATGAACATAAAATATTAAAATTGTAATCTGTGCCCCTCAGGGGTATGGGGCCACATTTAAAAATATGTCTCCATTTTGTCTGTGTTGTGTTTAAATGAGAAAAAATATAAAAAAGCATAGAGTTTTGCATTACACTATATTTTCATTTTGAAAACTATATTATTTTTCACTATTATCATAAGGTTTTGTAAACATATGTATGACAAAATTTCTTGACATTTTAAATGGTTTTAAAGGGGGACATTTGATGCTAGAGAAAATACAATTTGATAAAAAGTAGAAATTTATTTAAGGGCTGTTAAAGAGATAAAAAGATAACTTTGCAATAATCTTTGATAGAACGCATGACAAACAATGAGATTGGTCGTTAAAATAACGTAATAAAATTGATAATCACTTGAAGCAAAGGAATATGTTGGCCGCAAACAAACCAAATGAAGATACCTTTAATATCTTGAAAATACTTTCAATATCTTGAAAATACTTTCAATATCTTGAAGATACCTTCAGTATCATGGATATACCTTCAGAATCTTGGAGATACGTTAAGTGTCTTGAAGATACCTTAAGATATACCTTCAGACTATACGTTAAGTGTCTTGAAGATACCTTAAGTATCTTCAATATCTAGTATATACCTTTAATATCTTGAAGATATCTTCAAATCTTGTAGATACCTTAAATATCTTTAAGATACCTTAAGTATCTTTAAAATACTTTTAGTATTTTATATATATATAGTATATATATATATATATACCTTAAGTATTTTGAAGATGCTTTCAGTATCTTGAAGATACTTTTAGTATCCTGAAGATACCTTCAGTATCTTGAATTCTTGAAATTTTAGAATTTTATTTTTTTATTTTTTATAAATTTGCCAGTATTTACTTTTCGTTTGTAAAATATAAATTTTTTCTCTAACTTATCTTTTATTGGTTTAGCGTTTTGCATTAAATTATATTTATTTTTCGTTTTAAATTAGTTTATATTTCTATTGTTTTATTTAAAATTCGCATTAAAAGATTTATTATTTATTTCTATCTAGAAGCTATTTAAGTAAAACCATTTAATGCACTTGGTTCAATGAAAATGGAAGTATTTTTGTTTAAATTTAAAACACTTTTAAATATTTTTTTTTCCGGTCTAAACTATTTATCAACAGATGTGCTTTGTTTTTTTAATACTGAAATATTTAGTTTAAAACGGATTTGTTTAAGATATTAAAATACTAGTACAGTTTTATTATGATGAATAATATTGTGAAAATGCTTTTATAGTTAAGGCTTAATTTCAAAATATTTATTTGGTATTAGTAAAATTTTTAATTTAAAAGTTCTTTTCCTTAAATCAATAGCAGTTTTTCGTAAGAAATCAACAAAAGTACTTTTTTGAAGCAACCTCGTAATTTTTATGTTGTTTGTTTTATGACGTGTGATAATATTTTGAAATATGTACTTTGTTGTTTTATTTAGTTCAAATTTTGTTTTATGCCTGTGAAAATATATGTATGTATTTACATTTGTATTATTTGTATTTTCTGGGGATATTCTGCTGACAAATTTAATTTTGAAAGCTTCTTATTTATTTATGTTCATATTTATTAATTTGAAATATTTTTGTTGTCTGAGAATTTAAAATTTGTTGTGACTAATTTATTTGAACAAAGTATCCGTTTGATATTGTCTGGTAGTTTAAAGAGTTTTCAACGATTTTGTTAAGATTGTTGGGGTTTTTTATTGTAAAAAATAATTTTTTTGCCATGATATATGACGTACATATATTTCCTGACAGTTTTTTTAGTTGTAGTCAATATTTGTTTAGTTAATAATTTAAGGATATTATTATTGTTATTATTATTATTTATAACTAATTTTAGGCGTTCGATTAAGATCTCAAAGATATTTTTTATTTCTCAATAATGAGTGTCTTTTTGTAAATTATTAATAATTTTGTAGATAAAGTTTTGAGTATTTTTTTAATTATTTTATTTGATTCCCATAAGATCACATTTGTAGGCAAATTTCAATAAAAGATAATTTTGTATCTTAAAGATACTTTTCTATCTTTTGGATACTTTTGTATTTTCTCACAATTTACAATTATAATTAAACTTATTCAGATCTTTTAAACTGGGTTTTAAATAGAACACCGATAAAAGATACTTTTGTATCTTAAAGATACTTTTTTAGATTTTGTTATTAAATTGGAGTTTATGGTTTGTTTTTGCATTCAATTTCAAAAATATACTTTTGTATCTCAAAGTTTTTGTTTTAGTTTTCAGCTAAGTTTCCAGTTGACTTCAATAGTAAAGATGATTTTGTTGTCTCAGAACAGATGCCAAGTCAACTAGCGATAGCAGATAGTTTTTGTTATTTTTTCATATCTTGTTTTATTTATTTTAAGTAATTTTGCAGTATTTGTCACAAATTCTCCTGTCAGATATATTAGTATCTCAAAAATTTTCTCTATTTTTTTCTTTTTCGAAATTTAATCAAAATTATGCTTTTATTTATGTATTAATTTCAAGTAATTAATTTACTTTACACTTGTTAAAGAAACTTTTGTATCTTAAAAACTATTTTGTATATTTACATAAATTAATTAAAAAACAAACATTTTCATGTAATTTATATTATTTTTCTTAAATGTGTTTTCACAAATGATTTTATAAAAAGATACTTTCGTATCTAATTTTTTAGGTGTTTTTAAGTTTTTTTTTAAGAGAAATTTGTATCTCAAATAATTTGTTTAGTTATTATAAATTTTAAACAATTCTGTGATAAATTCTTTAATATTTTTTATGGGTTTTTCATACACTTAACTGGAAACCTGACTTTCTTATATGTTTAACCAAATATCAGCCAGACTACATTAACTGGTTGCCAGTATTATTGACTAGTCAGTCTTCCACCTGCTGCTTTTGTTCTAGTAACATTTGTCAACTGTATGATTTCTCATCAGATTTTTTACTTAAACTTTACAGCTCTATGATATTTTAATTTCTCTTAAATAAAATATTTCAAACATTTTAATAGCTTTTGACTTGATAGTTTTGAAATTCTTAAGAAAACAGATTTTTGTATTATTTAGATTTTTGTTTTTGTTATTTTAGTTACAACATGTTTCGATTTGAATGCATTTTTTTTAAACAATTCCCATTTAATTTCCTTTCACACTTCACTTTTGATTTGATTTTCTGCTTGTTTATCTTGATTTTTGTTGTTCACAACTTGTCTGTGATTTGCTATAAATATATTTCACGCTTGTTACAAACTTCACTACTTCAATCTGAAATTACATTTATTTTTGGAGATTTTCGCGTAACGGCACGTTTCAAATATTACCAGCACAATTCATGGCTGGCCACATTCAAAGACAAGGCAAGGCAGGCGCCTTAAAGACATTTAGTTTTCACTGGATTTTCTTTATTTTTTATGGTTTTAATCAAAATATATTTATCTTAATGCCTTTACAAACAAACACAAAAACACACACTACTATATCCAGTATTTGAAATTATTTTCGAAATTTTCTAATTTACAGCTCGCGGAAAAACTCGTGCCAAAAAAAATACATAGCAATATCAACAGTTTTGAATAGATGCTGTATTAGATAGAAATACTCATTAATTCCGGACGTCTGCAGTTTTGCTTTTTATTTTTTTACTTTTCCTGAGCGCGTATATTTGGCCAGACAGGCAGTCAGGCGGCGTTACACAAATGTTCTGACCGCGAGCAAATTTTCAACTGAATCTCTAAAAAATCTTCAGCCAAATGACGGCGGCGGAAAAAGTTCAGCAAGAGAAAAAAATTAAATAAATAATCTCACTTTTATTTTATTTTATTTATTTTTTTGCCTATAATGTTGCTGTTGTTTTTGTTTTAGGATGATATTTTAAAAACAAACATGCAGCAAACACCCAAACTCTATAAAGAATACGAAAATATCCCCCTTTTTTCTGATTAACGTGTACGCTTGCTCTCACACTCTCTTTACGTTCGCAACAATTTCCCTTCAACAACAGCATTGAAAAGCAGAAAAAAATGTTAAACTCACGAAATTAAATGAAAAACCTATTATAAATAATAGCTGGTCCGTCCATCCGTTTTTGTCTGTCCTCTGTTCAGCCATTCGTCCCATAAAACTGGTGGCTGCCAAGCGCCCATTTAATGTGTCACACATTCACGTTAGCAAAATGCAAGAGCACAGTGGCAGCAAAAGTGACGTTTACCAATGACCGCATGTACTGTAAATATTCATTTTTATGCTCCTTTCATCATAATTCTTGTTTTTTTTGTCTTGCAGTTTTCTAATTTTCTCTTTTCGTTTTTCTTTATCTCTGCCACAAGAGTTTCCCAAGTCAAAGAAAGGAAAATAAGCAATGTTTGTTAAATAAAATCCGAATAATAAACAATCTGCCTTTTGGCAGACTTAAAGACGCACGTTTATTAATATTACAAGTTTATTTTTCCTCTGTTCATGTCTCATGATCCCATTGTCTTTTATATTGTTTAAGTGCCCTGTAGTTGCAACAGGCAGCAGCAGCAGAACACACTGGGAAGCATATAACAAAAAACCATCATTTAACATACATAGTTATTAATTAGTTTATTAATCAGGTTTTATTCATTTTGAAATAAGAAATGGATTAAGATTTTACTTCTTTTATATTTATAAAATGAAAAATGGACAAAAAGTTATGAAAAAAATTTTGGTAAATGTTGAGTGAAACCATCTGTATAAGTATTACAGTTTTTCAAATTAAAAACAATTTTTCAATAGAAAAAATTTCTGTATAGCAGTTTTTAAAACGAAAAAAATTCAGTATAACAGTGTTTTCATAGAAAAATGTTCAAATTCAGTATAACAGTGTTTTCATAGAAAAATGTTCAGGAAAACAGTTTTTCTATAAACATTTTCAGTATAACGGTTTTTTATAAAAAAACTTTCAGTATAACAGTTTTTCTTTATAAAAATGTTTAGTATAATCGTTTTTCTATAAAAAATTTTCAGTATAGAGCAATTCCATATGAAAGCGATCACCTTTTGGGCGACCCCTCTCCGATTTTAAAATAAATAGTCTCAATCGATTGCCCAGCAAAAAATAATGTACCTACATATTTTTTTTTTTTTTATAGTGACTGGTTTAGTGGTGGTGTATGACAGTGGTGTATTTTTAACTGTAAAATAATTTTTAAAATGTATTTTTAACAAGGTGGTCTCTTAAATGCTCTTCTCCTGTCCAAACAAGGAGTCGGGCCCTTTTTTTATTGCTGATGCTTAAAGCAAAAATTATGAGGAATCCAAAAAAAAAAATTAGCCGGAAAATTTAGGAGCTTCTGTGGAAAATCGGAAAATTTAATTTTCATGGGAAAATTTAAAGGTAAATTTCTAAGAAAAATTAGGAAAATTTTATTTTTCAATTAAAGCCTGATTCAATACCTTTCCAACGAGCTATCACTCGTTGCGATCGCTTTATGAAGAATTTGTCACATGACAGTGGTGTACACCACCACTAAACCAGTCACTGTAAAAAAAAAAAAATATGTAGGTACATTATTTTTTGCTGGGCAATCGATTGCAATCGATTTAAAATCGGAGAGGGATCGTCCAAAAATTTGCCAATTTTGATCGTTTTCATATGGAATTGCTCTATAGCAGTTTATCTATAGAAAAATGTTCAGTATAATGTTGAGTATAACGGTTCTTTTTTTATTCTATTCACACAATTTCGCTAAAACATATTGAAATAATTATTTTCATCAGCCCATTGTGTGGCATCATTATCAGTAAGAAATAACAGCAATAAGCAGGCACCTACAAACATTCTCAATCATACACTTATTATTTTGATACAAATCCATTCACATCACAGACTCATACGTACATACTTATGTTTGTAAGTATTTCCGACGTACATACTCCCATACATACATATGTACATATATGCACATTTTGATTTTGAACCGTTGACGAAAGGGGGCGATAAAGGTGAATTTTCGCTCTCTCATAAGCAAATCGTTATAGCAGAGACTTTAAGATTATTTTAGGCATGATCATAAAACATTAAGAAAATTATTATTTGTGTTTTTTTTTTTCGTTTTGTTGTCAGATTTATGAATGAGAATTAAAGCAATTGAGACAACAAATAAAATAAAACAAAAAATTAAAAAAAGAGTATATTAAATATAAATATCACAACACAAAATAAAACAAATGTCATTGTGTTTATGATATTTAATGAAGAGATTTAAATAAATTTATTAAATTATAGAATACGAAGAATAGGAACCATTTGCATTTCAATGAAGCTGAGAAAGATCTGAAGAATAATTTAGAACGAACAAACACTTTAATGCTAGACATAAAACACTTTGAAAATGACAATAAATTAATTTAAGAATAAGAATAAAAAATAAACTAAGAATGTTTTAGATTTTTAGTAAAGTGTGTTTTTCAAGATTTTGGGATTAAAAGTGAATCGTAAAGTATTACAAAGCTTTATTAAACTACAGCATTATTTTTGTTTACATTTAGAAATGTCAGTATGTACATATATAGATATTTGTTTGTATTATTGAAACTAAAATGGGACTGTTTGTGTAGGTAAAGTGTACCTATGATTAAAGCTGAAATGAGACTATATAGAGAACTAAACTGGAATCGTCTGCAGATCTAAGATTGATGTTGCAGTATGATTGAAGCTAAAGTGGGACTGTATAAAGATATCCCATTAAAGCTAAATTGGGACTCTATAAATATCTACGATTAAAGCTTAGGTGGAACTATGATCTAAATAGGAAGGTATCATGATCTACGATTGAAGCTAAATTGGGACAGTATAAATAAATACCATTAAAGCTAAATTGGGACTGTAGATTAGACTGTATAAGTATCTACGATTAAAGGCTAACTGAAACTAGGATCAAAGCTAAAATGGAACTGTACTTATATAAAGATCCACTATTGAGGTTAAGTGAAGCCATGATCGAAGCTAAAACTAGACTGTATAAAGATCTACAAATAAAGCTTAAGTGAAGCTAAAAGCGAAACTAAAATGGGAAGCTTAATGGCGCTTTCTCTTTTGGCAAAAATGTTACACGTACTTCCCATTTCGCACCTTTTTTAATTTTTTTGTGTTCTTTTCTTAAAAAATGTCAACACTGCTAAAGTGTAGTGTGTTCTTTTCTATAAATGTCACACTATAAATTTAAAAAATTGTGCACCTTTCGCACTCTGTATTTTTAGAGGGGGAGAATAGCACGATAAAACAGCTGACAATTGTTTTGTTTATGAATGTGTATTTGTGTTAAGAAACAAAAAATAAAAATGATCAAAATGGAAAATATTACTACTTTTTTATGTGCTGAAAAAATTTTGGATGATTTGTTGGATTCATCTTCATCATCTGATGATGATGATGAGATAATGTTATTAATGAATACTCTGAAGTTGATGTATGTCAAATTTCATAGGACAATACTTCTTATATATGTAATGTATGTTTATATATATAATTTTTATAGTTTAAGAAGAATTTGCGTATTAGTCGGGAAGGTGTCATTGGCATTTTTGAGAGATATTCATTGTCTTATATCTTACCAGGGAGCTATCTGCGTCTTCTTTTTTAACAAAAAAAAAAAACAGCTGTACATGAAAAAACGTGTTACACTGTTGTGATTTTATGTTCTATTCTGACCATTAAAAATGCGACATCTTTAAAATGTCCCCACATTATAAAAATTTACAAAATAAAGGTGTAACATTTTATTTCAGAAAAGAAAACACCATAAGTCGAACTATGATGGGAGCTAAAATGGGACTGCATAAATATCTACGATCGAAGCTTAAATGGGACTGCATAAGGATCTACAAATAAAACTTAAGTAGAGCTATAAGCGAAGCTAACACTGGACTGTATAAATATCTAGGGTTAAAGCTAAAGTCGGACTATGATCGAAGCTAAAATGGGACTGTATAAATATCTACATATACAGCTTAAGTAGAGTTATGATCGAAGCTAAAACGGGACTGTATAAATATCTATGATTGAAGCTAAAGTCGAACTATGATCGAAGCTAAAATGGGACTTTATAAAGATCTAGAAATAAAGCTTAAGTGGAGCTATGATCGAAGCTAACTTTACTACGATTAAAGTTTAAATGTAACTAAAATGGGACTACCAAAAGATCTAGTTGTCAAAACTTACTCTTACCAGGACAATAATAATATGAAATATTTCCATATAAATGTTTGCTTTCATTATGTTTTGAAAACCAAAGTATTCGTTGAAAACCCCTTTATAAAATCTATTTAACCGGCTATTATATAATTCTTTTCGTCTTTTTGAAATAACACAGTTGCAAATACTGGCGTTAATTGAAGTGTTTTATTATAAAATTTACATTCTTGTCTCAAGTAATAAATCTTGTAACCAGCATTATGTTTGTTTTTTTTCGTAAATTGTCGTGTGTAAAAGTCTAAGATATCCCCTGCTTAATTGTTAGTTTACTAGAAAATACTGCAGAAATGAACAACACTGTGACTGAGATTGAGATTTTGTTTTCATTTAATTAACATGGAAATAACAATAAAATAAAATGCCAACACACAAATAACAATTCAAAACAAACAATATTGAAACAATTGAATGCATTGATGTGGTAAACTACAGAATAATAGGGGCTTTTAGGTTTTCAATGGGGGAAAAAATCACAAAATTGAATAGAATTGAAATACTCCATGAAATAGAGAAAATAAATGCAAGGCGGGAGTTTGTTGAAGTTATAGAGGAGTGTATTAAATTGGCAATAAACTTGAAATTTATTTTATATATCAAGTCTTATCTTCAAATCGTCTGTCATTGCCTTAAATAACACTATTAAACTTGTCTGGAGTACAACATTTATGGACAGCTACATCTTTATTTGATTGTTTTTTATTTTCCCATTAATTTTGTATAAAAATTTTTGGTATTTTTGTTTCGAATTTTCTTAGAGTGTGTTAATTAAGTAAGTATTTGAAAATTTGTGTGTACAAAATGCGACACTTGTAATATATTTATTGTTGGTGGTGCTATTAAGAACTTTAAGTTAAACAACTTAATGTTAAACAAAGTCTATATTCGTATTTTGTATTTTTTGTTTGTTTATTTGTTGCTCCGTTTTCCAAGATTTTGAAATATTTTGAGGCAGCCGAAAAAATGCATGAAATGTTTGTTTTAAGATCTTTTGATATTTTTACACAACATCAATAACAAACATTTGGTTGGAATATATGTTCATATGTATGTACATATGTGTATATGTTGGTTGGTTTTATGTCTAGTGCCTTTTTGGGATTTCTTTGATTCGAAAAGTTTTGTTTCTTTAAATAAATATTTTGACATTTTGTGTTTACGAAATAAATAAAGTTGTTTCGTTGGGAACGGGAAATTCTTAAGATTGAACTAAGAAAATTGGGTAAGTTTAGTGCAAAACAAAGGCAAGAAGTTAAGTTTCAAATAACAATAAATACTAGGGACTGTATGAAGTTCTATGATTGAATGGGCCTTGAAACCCTACGTTTATATCTAAAATAGGACTTTAATAAGATCTACGATTAAAGATAAAAATGAACAGTACGACCTGCGATGGCAGTTATGGAGAGCTGTGACTGAAGCTATAATATGGACTTATGATTAAAACCGACTTAAGCCTTTTTATGTAAAAAATTCATACAATTTTAATTATTTTCATTGAAAAACTTTAATTTTTACATAAAAAAATATATTCATGTATCCATTTTTTTTGTAAAAATCTACACAAAAATTCAGAAAACTTTATTTGTTAAAACAATAATAAAATATTTTAACGACACTTTAAAGTCGGTATGTAGCTGCTTTAAATTATTTAGTGTTATCATCGCTTTACCAGACATACCTATGTTAAGCTAAAAGTTGTTTTTGCATGATACTTTAAGGAATTTTTCTTAACAGAGGTTTCTTGGCCTGTTTTAAGTTTTTTTTTCATAAGGCTGTAAAACGCTAACAAATCCGTTCATATATAGTTTTTAAATATTGCAACCAACTTAAAAGACATACATATTTTATTACAATGAAGAAAATTTCAAATTTTAATTAAAATTCAAATTAATAACTATAAACCGTATAACTTTTACGAGCGTAACAATCGACCTACTCTTTCCATATTATTTTACTCACTATGACTTTTATATTTACATATATTTGGAGCTCTTAACTGATTGTTTCCTCCACAATTAACACCAAACAAAACAATACCATCTTAGTGTTAAATACTAAACTACATTTACCTTAATATTATTCATCTAAAGCATTAATACATCTGGTGTGACCCCCGCCACATACACCACATGTTACTGGTGAACGCATCAGATTCAAACAATTAAAGTGTCAAAAACCAAACAAACCAACATTTACATTTATAATTTTTGAGGTGTATTTGAATTGGTATGTGTGTGTGTATGTGTGTGCAATCAATGTGGGCCACTATCTAATGTTAAGCTTGGTGCTTTATTATCAGTGTTGTTGATTTGTTTAAATTAATAAATTATTGACATTCAATAATACAAACAAATAAACATACAGACAGACAGACAGACTGGTCTCTATGATGTCTAAATGTGCATTTGCAAACTATATTCGAAAATCTGTAGGTGCAACATAATTATAAATTTATGCTAGTGAGAGTGAGTGCAGCAGCCGCAGGAACTTGTGCTGCTCCGTGTGTGGTTTAGTTTTTATATGGAAAAATTTCATTTCATAATTTATTCATCATTTATCTACACACAAGTTTATAGATGACAATTATTTGATAAATATGTATTTGTTTAGTGTCGAAAGTTTAATAAAAGATAATGGATAATGGCTGATTAATGGCAATAGTTTGATTTGAAAATTTTGTCAAATTTAAAAGCTTTGGTAATATAACTAAACAAGAAATCGCTTTAAATTGAAAATATCAATTCAATTTAAGAAAACCGTTAAAGCAGACCTACGATTGAAGCTAAAATGGGGCAATATGTAAATCCACGAATGAATAAAAAGAGAAACTCTGAATGAAGCTAAAATAGGACCGTATAAAAACAGAAGTTAATATAACACAGTATATAGACCTAAAATTTAAGCTAAATTGGGCATATCATTGAAGCTAAAATGGGACTGTATAAACTGCCATTAAAGCTATGATTAAACTATTTGACTATATAAAGACCTACGATTAAATAAACATTATTCAAATGGAGTTCCTAATAAATTACAACGATGGGAGCTATGGTTGAAACTAAAGCGGGCCTATTATTGAAACTAATCTAGTACTGTATAAATACCTACCCTTGAAGCTAATGTGATCCTATAATTAAAAAATAAAATGAGACTGTATAAAGAGCTATGATTGAAGCCAAGGTGAAGCTATGAATGCAGTTAAAATGTGATTGTATTAAAATCTGCGAATAAAGCTCAAATGTGACTTAAACTGCACTTGAAACTACGTTTGAAGCTAAAATAGGACTGTATAATTGCCTGCGACTGAAGTTAAAGTTATACAATTACTGAAGCTAAAATGGAACTTCATTAAATCCAACGTTTGAAGCTTAAATGGATCTATGATTGTTAATGAAATGGGATAAATACCTACGCTTAAAGATAATGTGATCCTATAATTAAATAATAAAATTCGACTGTATAAAGACCTATAATTGAAGATAAAATGTGATTTTATAAAAACCTGCGATTAAAGCTTAAGTGTGACTGTACAAAAAACTACAATTGAATCTAGAATGTGACTGTATAAAAACCTTCAATTAAAGCTAAAATGGTACTGTATAAAAGCTAAATTGAAATTATAATTAAAGCTAAAATTAAACTGTATAAAAATCTGCAATTTAAGCATAAATAGAGCTATGATTAAATGGTCCTATAGAAGCTAAATCTGACCTATGAGCGAAAATAAGTTGAAAATGTATAAAGATCAACATTTTAAGCCAATACGAACTCTCGATAAATTCTACACTATTCTACACAATTTGTGTATTCTTTAAGACATAAAGTTTGGCATAAAAGATACTTAATTTGTGAAAAAATATGCGGAATTTCATATTTGTTTAACAGTTTATCTTTAACTTCTAAACAAACTGTCAAAAGTAATTAGCCAACATAAACTCAAATACAATTTCGTTCAATATTTGCATGTGACCAAAGAGATTCCAAAATTGCTTTGGGAATAATAAACATAAATAAGAATTAAGACAAAATTCCCAGAAAAACAACAATGTGTAGAAACAGAGCCAAGGAAACACTGAGACCTCGAAAGAAGGCGTAAGCACACTAATTGACGAATGATGCAAATTGAGTAAGCATTAAATAGTTACAGCTTTTTTGTACAAAATTGATTTTATATCCTGCACATACGTAAGTATCCTCTTATTATCAGCCTAATTAAACCGTCATGCATGTCCTTACTGTAATCTCAGTCATCAACAAATTGAAAACCAAACCAAAGCAAACTAGAAAAAAATCACTAAGAAAATATGACACACATTTTTAGAGATGATGCTGTTGTGTTTTTTGCTGTTATAATTATAATGACATTTGCCATACACTACATACAACAGCAACATTGCGTCGTTGAGTTTAAAATACAACAGCAGCAGCAGCAGCAACAACAACTTGTGCCATTAACACATTATAAGATGCATAAATACTCCACTATAAAAATGTAAAGCGAAAAGAAACAAAAGATACAAAGCAGTCTTACGTTACGATTCATTTAAATATTAAAGTGATAAAATTAAAAATACACATACAAACACATAAATATATAAAACGCTGTGAAATTTGTGTTAACAAGTCTTTAGAGATTAGAAGATGAAGATGCAGATTCCAGCAACATGTTTCATTTTCACATACAAACAATAGAATTAAAGTTAAAATTGTGTTTTAT
Source organism: Bellardia bayeri (assembly GCA_950370525.1). Classification (NCBI taxonomy): domain Eukaryota; kingdom Metazoa; phylum Arthropoda; class Insecta; order Diptera; family Calliphoridae; genus Bellardia; species Bellardia bayeri. The sequence goes on along the minus strand of OX493264.1, from coordinate 33,026,500 downwards.
ATTTTGTTTTTTTCCTTTTGACTTCTCTCGCATAATACAGTGAATGAAAACACCAGTCAGTCAGTCAGTCAGTCATTAAAATGGAGAAACAAGTGTTATAAATCAGTGGTGGTTTTAAAAGCAGTGGCATTACACACGACACTTGCACGTTGCAACAACATGTAGCAAGTTGAACCAGCTGAAATAAATTTAATTGTCAACAAAATGTTTATTAGTGAAATAAAGATAAAGACAATGTTGTTGCTTATGTTTATGTTGTTCTTGTAGCTGGTGACATCGATTTTGAACTGTTTCAACTGTATTTTTTCTGTTTGCGATTACCAGGAGGGGTTAAAAGTGTGTTAACCCTAGAAGGACGTAATGTCATTATTTTAGGTTTTTATTTAACAATTAATTTGTTGTTAACTAGTTTTGCTTTGATGATATCTTGTGTTTTAAGTGCAATTTAAAAGTGTTTAAAAGTCAGTCAGTCATTAAAATGGTAATACAAGTGTTATAAATTAGGGGTGGTTTTAAAAGCAGTGGCATTACAAACAAATTTCCAAACAAAGATTTTCACCGTATACAACTTTAGCAATAACGTTCAAGGTCCATGTGACGAATTTGATAGTATGTAATATTAATTTATCATACATTCGTATTTAAAATACATTTAATTGGGTTCTTTTCCATCGTATACATTTTATAAAAATTAACTATTTAAAAACTGCAATTAAAAATTAGTAAAAATAAAGATTGCATCACATTTTCGGAAAAATTTTAAAATGCACCGAAATGAAAAGAGCGCAACGCGCACCATCTAAGGAATATTTCGCACAAAAATTTTAAAAAAGCACCAAAAATGGTGTCAAACTCACCAAGTTGACAACGCTTATCACCACTAAACAAAAGCTGTACATCACATACAGCTAGACACAACTTTAAAATGATCATTCACAAACTTAAATTTTGAATTGTTAATAACAAAAGTTGAAATGTCTTTGCATAGAACCATGGTGTAATTATAAAAGGTGAATGCAAATCAAAACAAATACAACACAATACAGTAACAACTGGCATTTTGTTTGTATAAAATAATATACTACTATCAATATTTTAGTAATTTTTCAAGCTTAAGGTCTTTTTTTTTAAATTAAATTTTTATTTTCAAAATGTTAAAAAAAATAGATTATTTAGGCAAATCCACATGCAAACAACTTCGCGTAGAATAAAACGGATTAAATAAAATAGGAAAGCAAAAGGAAATATGAAAATTGACTAGTACCACCAAGTATGTACCCCTTTATTCTCCTTTCCCTTCATAACCACCATAAATACTTGCCTTGAAGAGTCAGCATTAAAACATGCGAAGGCGGACTTCCAAATGTGATTGTCGGAAAACCAAAGTAACTACCACGTGTCACAGTTTGGTGTGGATTTAGACCTGGAGGTATCAATGGATCATTCTTCTTCACAAAAAATTAGGCTGGTCAAGGCTTATGTTCGATATCGCGACATGATAACAAAGTTATTTCTGTTACAATTAGATGATTATGATGTGGTTTCAACATTGCCATGTCATAGAAACTGGCAAATAATTCAATTACAAGTGACATTTCCGGCTTCTGAACTCGTTCGTTTCGTTGATCAGCATTGACTCCTTAGATCATGTGATTTAATACCAATGGATTTATGTCCCCAAACAGTTGCAAATAAAAGGAGGGAATTCAATGCTAAATCAGTAAAATTTTGCCATTTTTTATCAAATAGGTCATAGAAAATTTCAACAGAATAGTAGAGTACTAGATGCCAGCAAAGTCATAGAGGCCACTTATCCAATCCAATTTAATTAAGTTATCCTGTTAATATTATGATTTCTAATTGATATTCAAATCTCAGCACAGCCTTTATAAACGTTTTGAAAACTTATATTATCCATCATATCTATCTACAATATATAGTCCAGCATTATGTATTTTGTATTTATAATAAGTTTTGAATTAAATTATCTGGAAATTAAGCATGATATTATTATTTACTGTTGCACACATATTCAACATTAAAAAACCCCCACCCTAACGATAAAATAAAAAATAAATTTCGTTTTCTGATAAAAATTTTATATTACAGTCAGTCCGTCAGTCAGACAATCAACTACAGAATTCATAAAGTAAGCTTATTGTTTTGAGTTTTTTATGTTTTTAATTTACACTTCTCCTGTGCATACAAATGCCTAGAATTGAATTGAATGTGCATTTCATGGATTTGCGTATCTAAACACAAAACCTATACTAAATACACGTATACAAATACATTTAGTTTGGTTTTTTTCCAATGTATTGTTGTAGTTAACACTAACCATTTGGTTAGTGATTTCAACACTACTTTAGGTTTTTTGCCGTAGAGACTGGGATTTGGTCAGCGAAGTCATTATTATGATTGTCTGGCTGTATGTCGGACAGTTAGGTTGAACAAGTGATGGCAAATGGCTTTTTGGATTTTGTAGCAAAATCTCCTTTTTAGACCTTTATGGTACTATTTTTAATATTTGATAAATAATAATAAAACTTAACCAGAAACTCACTTTAACAAAAAATTCCATATAGTCACTTACGGAAAAATTTTTAACATTACTTTATATAACGAATGTTACAACAATTTTATGCTCGAACGACCAACTCAAAAAATCGCCGAACTCTAATGGAAATGAAGCTTTGGTATTGATTTGATGATAAAAAGGAATACGATGTAAGACTTCTTCAAAGAATCACAATCTTACTCTATTGGAAAATGCTGCCAGATAAAACGCTTGTTCACGGTATACAACTAGTGTTCCAGGAAGAAAGTTATCAAAGGCTAGAGTAACAATTTTATATTAATCCATTTGAAACAAAGATAAATTAGAGCCAAAGAAATAGAGCTCGTTTCGTAATAAAATGTTTCCTATATGTTATGTCTTTTCAGGATTTGCTTGTATTTGTTGAAATGTATAGTCAGGCTACTTCTGAATCACTAATAATATTATTTTCGTTTATTATCATGATTCGTTTATATTCATGATATATCGAAATATATATTCTTACATACTTCGATTAGAATTTCAAAATTACTAATTTTTTGTATTTCAAGAATATACGAGTCATGGTGCAACTATACAAGGTGAGTGCAGTAGCCCAGCTGACTGACTTTGTTTACAATTTACTTATGTCAAAATTAATACTTTTTCAAGTATTTTTGACAGTAATACATTATTTCTGTTTTATGTTGTATTTGTTGTCGATTTGCACTCACCTTGTATAGTTGCACCATGATACGAGTATTAAAAAAAAAATTAAAGGTTTAACTTCTAATGTTTGTAAAATTCCGATTAACTCAAAATCATTTAATGTGAATTAATATTTCAGAGGTTCTAATTTTTCGATAATTCAGCCAGCAATTTATTGTCGTGACAAACATTTTATAGATGCATTTTTTTTATAAAGATCATATGGATATCAAATCCAAAGTGTTCATGAAATTGAATAAAATCATCTTTTCTACTTGCACTACTATACAAATGTGCAAAATAACTTAAATCAATTATTTATCTATATATTTCTTCGGGAATACCAAATGCAACAGTAATTTAAAATTGCACCAAATGACTCGTGGTAGTACCACGGTACCAACTGAGTCTAAAATGTATCAAAAAAAGTACAATTGTAGCCTGTTTGCCAATACTAGTTTCAACAGACTGGCGATAATTTACACAATTGAAAATGATAAAAAGTTTTTTTGAAAAAAAACTGCAAAAAATACAGAAACATTTCAGGGAGTTGTACAAATTGGATTTTAATCGTTTCACAACATTATAAAACTCTGATTGCAGTTAAAATTTACTTCATTATTTAGTGCTATATATGTGTATGTATGTACATATGTATGACTAAAATACTATTTTTCTTAAAAAATTAGTTGTTTTTTTTCGTTGTTTTTTACTTCGGTATGGTTTTTGTTAAATTTGGCACTTCATTTCTCAACTTCCGCGTTTATTTGATGTAATTTTTTTTTTTTTTTTAAGTTTTTCAAAGTTGTTTTTTTGCTGGTTTGCAGGGGCAATTATTAATGATGATTAAGTGGGCTTCACTTTAATTATTGAAGCATAATTTTTTTGCTTTAAAAATTGTTTTATTTAAGAGGGGGACTTTTTTTAAATGAATTTTCGACAATGTTAGTTAAATTTTATCATTAGCAGTTTTTAAACATTAATGAAATGTTTTAAATTTGTTGATTGTTTGAAAAAGTTCTCACACTTTTGTTTTAGAAAAATTAACACAAATACGGTAGAAAATTGTTTAAAGTAACATGAAATAAATACTTTATAGTCATAGCTTCCTAATTGGCTTACCAGGAAGCAGTGAACTTAGTTGACCCTACTCTTCTAAAAGTAAAAAAAAAAATGTCTGTACAATGCTTTAAATTTCAAAACAACAAAATCTTAATTTCTTTGCCAAAACGATCATTATTCCTCAATCCCCATTTAAAGTTAATTAAAGCTACTGTTTTAGTTAAGCTACTGTGTTGTTATCTCGTTCCACACAATTCAATGAACCACAGTTGGGTAATTTGAGTTAAATAGAAACTAACAAATCGTGATAAATTTGCAAAAAGATATTAAAATATCAATAATAAACGAATCAATAGACAATTTATGCTCAAGTCATAAAAGTCACTTAAGGCGAGGTTAGCAGCCATAATTTACAAAATAAAACAAAATAAAAATAAATAATTGCAACAAAAGAACAAACCTGCAAAACAAACTTGCAAATTGTCTAAAAAAAAATCCTAAAATAATGCCATATTTTTTGTTCCATTTGCTCTATACACACAATAAAACACGCTCCAGTTAAATAATGCAAAATTTCTATTGAATGCGTTTCTAAAAAGTTTACACAACTATTGGCTGTTTGTCAAAAATAAAAGCAAATAAAATATTTAAAAAATTAAAACAAATGAACAGCAGCAGACATTTGGCGTTTGTTACAAACGTCACAAATTATTTTCTTTAAGAAAACTTACAAAATTATAAAAAATTGTATTTTAAATTGTTGTCAGTTTTTATTTGAGATTTATAAACTAAGCAACAAGTGTCTTAGCAGACGTCTGATGTCTGAGTGTTTGCATGTCAAATTCATAAAAATATCATTAATGTTGGGGCAGAGGGGAATAAAATGTGCACCCAAGAAAAAAAATTCTCCCACAAATCTACACAAAAAACGAAGAAAAAACAAGTAAGAAAGTCAAGCCCGACCTTATAATACCCTACACCTAGTACATACCCAGTTTTTCTGAACTATTATGGGCCAATCTTTCAAAAATTTAGTGGCTTGACTTCTGTGCATTTATATACATATTTTTGTGTTAAATTCTATCTCGATATAAACTATGCTATGACTAATTATGGACCAATCGTTATACAATGGGTGTCATAATTTCTGTTGTATGTGAAACTAATTTGATTTGCATAGCAAAATTTTTAAAAGATTAAAGTAATTATCAGAAGTGGAACTTATATGGGAGCTATGTCTAATTATGGATCGATCATAATAAAATTGAACCGAATGATTTATGTATATCATATGAAACATATTTATATTAAAAATTATTTCGATAGCAACATATTAAAGAAATGTGGAAGTGGCCCTTATATGGGAGAAATTTGTAGATGTGATTAGGCTTCATCTACAATTTATTTTTGGTGAAATTTGTTTGCTAAGTGAAATAACGGACAGATTTCAATAAATTATAATCCCAACCATCCTGGGGCCAAAAAAAAAAATATATCATATACCAAATTTCATCGAAATATCTTTTGATTTGATTTGAGAATATTCAAATGAAAATTGATCTTCAATATAGTGTCTTTAGTTTTGGAAATAATAAAGAGTATGCAAAAAAAAAGAAGCCCAGAATTTCAGAAATTTTGTATATCGTCCAGAATTCATTCAGTGAAATTGCAAAACTGAATTTAAAAGACGACAAAAATATGGAAATTCTTACAGAACTTGTTAGAATGCGAAAAGGTAGATAATGGGTACATCACAGTTTGGTTTCAAAGAATGCATAGATACTTTAGAGGTACATTTCTCTATACAGCCATTTGTTCAGAAATGTCGCATATAGCTTATTGCTATAAAGAGAAGGAAAATATCAGAACTAGGACACATTATGAGAAATCCAATATATAAACTACTGCAAACCGTTATGAAAGCGTCTATTACAGGAATACCTATTAGAGGCAGAAAATAAACAACATGGCTTAACAATATACATAATGGACAGGTTTCCGAGAATTCGCGTAAGCATATTTTCTAACACATAATACAAATGATTTGTATTATGTAACATTTTTCCATCCTTCTGGCAATGTATAGATTGCGGTCCAAAAGAACTGCTCGTATTTTGGGGTCAAGAACGAATCAAGCCAATTTCGCATACCCTGTTCTGAAGTGAAGAGTATCTAACACATACAGAGAGAGAGAGAGAGAGAGCGGTCTGCATCGATCGAAATAAACTGCAGTAGAACGGGGCAATATCTGGACTAGTATAAGGCAGTATAGGTTCACTGTGGTGGTCTGGCCAGATTTCAGTAGCTCATAATATAGTATAGTATAGTATACATTAGCTTAGCTTAGCTGAGTTTAACAACAAAAAGACTAATTCTTGGCTAGCCTGGACGATCTTTGACTTCTGTGTCAAAATCACCATTTCTGGACTGCATTAATGATCTCTGGCACGTTGAAACCGATGGAATAAATACACAATAAGCTTTGGTGTATTTGCACTCCGTTTTTAAATAATCGATGTGCTTCCACGAATTTTTTTTGTCAAATTAAAATAGTAAAGAAAAGCTTTACGCATATAACGCTTTGTTGACATTTTTATCCCAGAAAATCTAGCACTTCACTACTTATACAATAACATTTGAACTCATTATTTTAGCACGTTGGAGAAAAGTACACAACGCTTATAAAAATGTCATTACTTTAATATCACTAAAACTAGTTACAAGTAATGATAGTTTCATAGATAGTCATTGATAGTTAGGTCTTAAAGAAGCCGTTATCAGTAATAAAAAGAATGCATTCCAGCAAATGATCAGGAAGTAAACATTTACACAACAGATAGCAAATAAGTTATTATACAACTGCTTCGAAGTACTGCAGTAGGTAAATAGTTAATATTCAAAAGTAAGAACTTGCGTAATGACAAGTCATTAATCAAAGATTTTGCAGGAATGTATTCACAAAAAAAAGAAACTCATTTTGTTTTTATATAAAGAAAATTAAAGACCAAACAATTTCACCTACAAAATGTAGATGCTTTTATTAAGCGCGTCGCTATGTAGCCTTTCGCTGCCATTGTAAATCTGCTCTATGCTTACAAAATGGTTTTTCTATTTGTTTGCTTCTTCAACTTGACATTCAAAATTCATTATTATTTTTGTGTTTGTTGTTTTTTCCATATTTTTTTTCTACTTAATTTTTAATTACTTGTGATGTGTTTAAAATTCGTGTTTTTATAAAAACAAAATTTAAAACATTTTCAAAGTTGTTTAAATTATAATTTGCGTGTTTAGTTTCATGTTACGTTTTCATGCTCAGTCATTAAATTTGAAAATAATAAGAATTACATATTAGTTTTTTTAAGAAAAAAGTTAATAACTTATGAAGTGTTTAGATACATATTCAAAACACATATATGAATGAGTGTAAATATAAGTTTATGTGCCACTTGGAAATATTAATAGAAATATTCAACTAAGATTCTTTATTCCTAATTCAATTCCAATTCGATCTAGCAATATCATTAGCTGTCATTTCGTCAATCAGAAACATGTAATGTTCAAAGTACAACTTTGCAATAACTTTTAAATCCCAAAAAAGTATCATTCTACAAGCAGCCTTGGTATTAAAATCATACAAATCGCTTAAGTAGAAACAGAGTTATAGGTCCCATGTGTTGGATATTTTAGTTATATCACAGCCGAATTCTCATCCCGTTTTATATTCTTGTAATTATTTTATTCTTATTAATTGAAATCAAAATAGGCAGGAGATTTCCTTTATAAACAATTATTCTCTACCACAATTATAATACCACAATTTGTTTAGTTTTGCTTTTTTTTTTTGTTTTAAGTTCAAGTTTAATTGAATTTATTTATTTTTCTGCTGGTTTTCAAGTTTAAGGCCTAAATTCATTTAAAATTCATTAATGATCATGTTTATGCCGAGTTAAGTTAAAATAAGAAAAATAAAAAAATGAATTCTTTAAAAATAAAACAAAAGTGAATAAATAATTTTTGAAAGTAAATTCATTGAACGTACAAAAACACACACAAAATTGTATTCATCGATATTTTAAGAAGCTGAAATTTTTATTATTGGAATGTTAATAATACAGCAACAATCAAAACAACAACAACTATGTAATAGTTTACTTCTATACATTAAACTAATATACATATGACAACAACAAGCTAATTTGTAAACACTATTGATGTTGAAAATTATGTGGAACTTAACAACTTTTGCGAGGTTGTGTTACATTTTCATTTATAACTGTTTTTCTATTGAACCAATTTTGCTGATTTTCAATACCAAACTATTTAGTGGAATAATGAACAGTTTTAGAAAATAATTGTTTATTTTAATAAGCTACCTAGAAGGTGGGCGTGTTTTCCACAAACAATCAAATGTTTAGCAAACATGATACAATTGTACTTTTTTTGATACATTTTAGACTCAGTTGGTACCGTGATCTGGTACAATTTTAAAATACTGCCGCATCAAAAATTTATATTCCAGATTAAATAGATAAATATATGGTTTAAGTTACCATTTTTTGTAATAGTGAAAGCCTAAGAGTTGACTTTATTAAATTTAATGAAAATTTTCGAACTCATATCCATATAATCTTTAAATATCCATCTAAAAGATGGTTATCACGACAAGAAGTTGTTGGATGAATTATCGAACAAAGAGAGCCTTTTAAGTATTAATTCACATAATATAATTTTGAGGCTATATCCAAAAACGAAAGCCTAAATTTTATTTATGTTAGTAACGCCCATAAATATTAGTCCAATACCAAACCTTAAATTATACCGATCGACTCAGAATCACTTAGGTGTAATGCAGTTTCTTTTCCCAGCCATGGTATTCCCAGTCTATCCAACTTCTTCAGAGGTCTGCTTGCTCTCAAATATTTCCACTATGCTGTCTTGTACCTTCAGTATATGATCGGATCGTTAGCGGGATCAATTAATTCTTACGGACGGTTCGCCACAACTCTGATATGGTTACACTAACTCAATACTACTATCCAACATGATAAATGCTTTAGATCTCGGTCGGCTAACGACTTAATATAACTATGGATGCAATCCGATGAGCTCGGTCGGCTAACTATGATTACAATCAGACGAGATAAATGCTTCGGATCTCGATCGGCTAACGACTTAATATAATTATTGATGCAATCCGATGAGATAAATACTTCGGATCTCGGTCGGCTAACGACTTAACATAATATTGATGCAATCCCACGAGATAAATGCTTCAGATCTCGGTCAACTAATTACGATTACAATATTACGAAGTAACAACCAAGACCTCGTCTGGTTATACTCTGTTCCTTAGGACCGAACGACTATACTTTCTTACTATTTTTTTTTTTAATCGGTGTCACATTAGGAGGCATATAAAAGAGTCTTCTATAGGATCTATAAAATATTCTAAATATGATTAATTTTAATGAAGTTAATTAACAAGTTTAATTTTCTTCGTTTCAGATAATTTTCCTTCGATAACTTTCCTCCTGGAGCACTAGTTTTTTAGCTTGTATGCTTTATCTGTTAGCAGTATGATAATCTAATCTCGGTATGATAATTTCTCTCCTCATTATATTAAAAGTCTTACACTGTACATTGGTGGTTTTTAGGGATGCCCAATCCCGGGATTTGTTTTAAAAAATCGGGGGGTTACTGTGTATTTCGATTCGAAATACAATATAAAATGTATACAAATTCGAATGATTTTCTTTTCGAATCGAAGTACACAGTAACCCCCCGCGATTTCGTAATCCCGAAAACTAGTATTTGTTTATAAAGTCATCAACAAAAATTTAAATTTTAAAACGTTTGTCGAAGAAATAAAGGTGAAAGAATTAAAATTAATTTTGGATTGCCAAACTCGAACGCACTATTTGATGTGTCTACGAATATAAATTTTGCAAAAAACAATATTATGGAATTTTCCATAATCACGCAATGTTTGATCATTGGCTTAGTACTAAATAGAAATAAAAGAGGGCATTCAATGTTATGATGGAAATTTCCACCATTATGCAAAGAAGGCTTAAAACCTCAAGAGACGAAGAATTTGTTTTGTTTTACTTAAACAAATAATTGTCATTTTGAATCCGGTTAAAGTAACAGACAAAGCTCTTTGTCGCAGTGATATGAATCTCTGTTGATATTGCCCTTTTTATTCATGGTCAAAGAGATATCAAAAAGTGATCTGGTGAAATCTCTCCGCAAAAGAAACCAAAAAAAAATGGATGATTTACTCGACACTTTTAAATTGTTGAAAAAAACCAAAATTGAAGAGTGAATTTGATAATGAGAAATTAATGAAATAATGAATGTAATTTCAATATATAAAAGCCAGCCACAACACCTAATCCTAACGCCACCTAATGTTTGTAATAAAATGAAATAAAATATTGCATAAGAATTATTTGTTTTGGAGGATGAGAAAGGATTGTTTATGCAATCAGAATAGAAGAATTTGCTAACAATTTTGACTACAAACGATGTTGCCAATGTATGAAGGTAACGAAAAACATCGTCAGCTTTATTTATTAGTAACAAAATTAAAGCAAGATTCTCTTTACTATAGATACCTTAATATTTTCAAGAAGCTTTATCGATCGATAATATTCTGTTGCTTTTAAATTAATATAGAAATTCAAGGCGAAATTACATATTATTTTTGTCAATCTAACATTTCAATATAATATTATTATGTTTTCTATTTATTAGTAGTTTATAAGCATTTAATCAATTTAAAATTTTTGCTTTCAAACATATTTATATTTAACATATGTATATATCTCTTTTGAAATAAATTATTATTATTTATAAACCAATTTGTTTTAATATGTAACAAAAATCCCGAATTTCGGGATTTGAAAAACCAGTCCCCTTTGCCATCCCTAGTAGTTTTTTTGCAATAAATCCACCATTATAAAGCCATTTTGTATTTTTATGGGTTTGATTGTTGTGTTTTTCCTTTTGCAAGAAATCAATACGAAAGCTTAATTTCAATTGGAGATCGAAGAGTTTTTGGGACATTTTTGATATTCTGATATAATTGACAATGTTAAAAATTTTGTCCTTCTTAATATCGAGTATAAAATTGTTAATAACGATTGTTTTATATATAAAGCAATATTCAAAATTTTTTCCGTAAGTTATAGTATTATTTCATAAATATAAAAAATGGTACCGTAAAGGTCTGAATGTAAATAAAATAAAGTACATTAAAATAAATTACATTTTATTTCTATTTATGTTACAAAAACCAAAAACCTATTTTCCATCCCTGACCAGGATATTGGATGCCAGTTTCTCACACTGAACTACCAACTTTATACAACCTAATTCATTACGACTTATGCCAAGTGCTACACAAATGTCCACGGAATACTTCTTTGAAAGTTGTTTAATCGCTTAATTATAATAATTATTAAAAGTCTAATTAAAAACTGTCCAGTTTCAAAAGACCTTAAAGCTGAACTAAATTTTATTTGTTACAAAACACATTTTGTTAAACTATAACTCCACTGGAGCACGTTAAATTTGTTTTAACATAATTGTAAGTTAAAAAAAAAACTTTTATTATTCGTTGTATTTTTTTTTTTTGAATTTTTATAATTTAAATCTACACACTCACTTTTAACTTTTGTACATTTCAAACCGGCAGCTTGGCACGAGTATTTACTTGAAAAAAAGAAGGCTTAAGCCCGATATTACAACCAAAACAATATGAAACTGGTGACTCACAAAAGTTACGAAAAATATTTATATGGCTTAAACAGCAGATGTTAAGGAATAAGATAAGAAATTATTTTACGGTTCTTGTTTTATTTAAAGCGAAGATACAACATGAAATATAAAGTTTGAGATACATAAAAAATAAATTATAAAATACAGCTGCAAGGTTTTAAAACAAGTAACAGAAGTATGATTAAAATAAAATACAGTGATTAATTGTAAAACGGTTAGGAAAATAAGTAATTGAAAGCAGATGCTGCACACACAGTTTAATAAGTCAAAGAGCTGTTAAAAAGCCTCTGGCTCATACATAACAGTAGGACAAAGGCCGCTATGGAGAGGCAAGATGAGATACAACGTCTTTACCAGAATTTTATAACTTTTTGCTACAAATTGTGACATTGATGTCAATATTTAAACACTGAAAGCTTCAAATTCAATAATATTTATTGAAGTTTCTTAAATCGCTCTCTCTCTACTTAACATGCAGCCCTCGTTCATTTCTTCTGAAATTACTGTTATTTACACATATATTGTTTAAAATAGAACAACTCACTCAACGGCTTCAAGAAATAAATCACACCTTAAACAACCAACCAACAACAACAAACTGCAATCTTAAGCATAAAGAATTATCAATTATACGCTTTTTATTATGTATATTCTTTTTCTTTATTTAAATTGAAAAAAGTACGTGATTTGTTTGTCTTACAAGTAACACATTTCATACCAAGAAACAAAAATAAATAAGTGAGAAGTCACTGACAACTGGCTGAAGTTGTATAGATTTTATGGTTTTTATTTTCTGTTCTTTAAGTTTAAACAATTGAAGCTTTCTTAAGTTTAAACTTATTTATTGTAACGTTTCTATTTTCTTAGTTTTATTTGTGGGACTAATTGAGAAATTTTTTGTGTATGATTTTGGTTTTGTTGGTTGCGAATAAACAAAACTACAAAGTTTGTCTAATAAAGGACATGAAAATTCTGATATTTGTAATTGTTTAAACACATTTTCTAAGAGATTTAGAGATTAGAATTATGACGAAACCCAATAGGAGTTGAAGAAAAAATAACACTCTGGAGCAAAAGAGTAAAATAAATGTTTGTAATTGATGACAGATAAATTTACAGCAGTGATCGGCATTCATAGACACCAGGGAATGTTATATGTTATACACTTCTAATCTTTATTCCAACACACTTTCACTTGCATTCATAATTTGCTTCATTATTAAACTCAGTATTGTTTTGTAACACACAACACAATACTCTCCACTCAAACAATAAGGTTTTCGTGTCATTCTAAAATAGTGATCGGCACTTATAGCCATTAAGGACGAACGCCAGCGACTCCACAGATGTACATAACACGAATGTGAGCCAAACTCATTAAAATCATGAAAAGGGAAACTATGTTAGATTTTCGGTTTTTGCAACAACTTTTTTAATGTGGCATATTATGTTTGTGCCATTCTTTAGCAAATTTAGGTGGTTGCGTTAAGCATAATGCCATTATTTTACGCGCTACTCTCCTCTCCAGTGGTCACTAAACATGTTGGTGATTTCTCTTTTCAATTATAATTCAGCATGCTTTCTTGGCAGACAACAGATTAATGGAAAAATAATAAACCCAGCAATAAAAAAGTAGAAATAACAAAATCGATTGCCTACAAAATTAGGGTAATTACTTTTTATGTTACGTTTTTTTTAGTGTAAATAACAAACGACAACAAAGATTTAACAGATTTAGGCATATCAATTGTGATTGTTTACAAAAGTAAAACAAAAGATTTAAGACCTAAATTTACAAAATAAGTAAAAGAATAGATTTAGGTGGGTGGTAATTAATTTCTATTAAGTAGGATTTTATTTTATTTGTTTATTTAAAATTAGCTTTGGCAGAACTTTTATTTTAAGTGGCAAATTGTAGTTTAAGAAAAAAGACACAATTTATATTATGAAAAATACAAAAAAGTACCTTTTACAAAAACACTGAAATTAAGCAACAAAATATATTTTAGGCATGCTTGAGAATAAACTGTGATGAAAACATTTTTGCTAGATTTTAAAAATATGTATTAAACTGACAAAAAAAAGAAGATTTAATCAAAAAGCTTTAATGTTCAAAAAGTAATAGTTTTGTTATATTTGAATAGAAAATGCATTTAGAAAAACAATTCGATGCTTTTTCAATATTAGTACTAAAATTATAAAAAAGTCCTGTTTTCAAAAACACTTTTGGAACTAACTTTACGTTAGTTTTGTTATATTTATAAAATGCACTTAAAAAAACATTTTGGTACCTTTTTAATTAGTACTAAAATTATGAAAATGTACTTTCTTAAAGAACATTGCAATTATGCAAAAAGTTATATTTTAGCTCTATTCAAATAGGTAATGTTATACAGTGTTATACACAACTAATAGAAATTTTGGCTATTGCGAAAACTAATATTGTTACGAAAAACGAGTCACATTTTTTAAACTATATTATATATTAATTATTTTTATTTTTATATTATATTTTAATTATTTTTAAAATAACTTCATTGATTTTATTGAAAAACAACATAAAAACAATCATAATTAATAAAAATGTAGTAATGTAGTTTACATTAAATTAGTACTAAAATAAAAAAAGTACTTTTTTACAAAACCATAGAAATAGTGAGAAAATCAAGCAAGATCTTGATATGCTTCAGTGGGAACAAAAATGTTGTAGAAAAACAAATGCAATAATATTAAATCATGTTTCCTCCTATACTTTAATGTAAAATCTACAATAAAATTTTTTAATAGAAACGAAAACAAAATCGGAATATACACACAAATTATCAGCAGTCACTTATTCATTTCCTATGAATTATAAACAAACAAAAAATAAAACTGTTTCCGTTTCCATATATTGAACAAATGCATCAACAACATAATTATATTTCCCAAAAAAAATTGTGAAATATTAATTTTTGGCGGGTCATTTACCTCTATTTTTACAGTTTTTCGCATTTCAAAATTGAAAGCGTTTATTAAGCTGTTAAAAAAAAAACAATTTGTGTTTATAGTGTTAAACATATAATTTAAATTTAAGCTCTAGATTTTCTCTAAACCCTGCCTGAACAGGAGTTAAGTTTAAAAGCATTTAAAATTGCTCATATAATTATTAAAAACTTAAAAAAAACTACATGAAATAAGTTGAAAATCCAAAAACTAAAAACAATAATAAAAATCATGTTAAAGTCAGTTTGGTAAAATAGTTGAAAAAAAAAACTGGTCAATTTTGTTGTTGAATTACTCGATTTGTGGCACATACAAGTTGTATTATATTCGTCTACTACCATTCATGACCGTTAGTAATAAAACAATTAAAAAATCGCTGCATAATAAACATTGATTGTTTCGCTGTTATTTTGCACTACAAAAGAAAAATTAAATCAAACTGGGCTTGGTCGCCAACACCGCAACACAACACAAGTACCGGATAAATAAATAAGTGGTGCAACTAAGGTATCTGAGAATTGAACAGGCGATTAGACAAACAGCCAAGCAGCCAATCTGTCTGTTTGTTAAGAGTTTGTTATACGTGCATATGTTGTTTGTAGTTTTTAAGATTTTGTTTAGGTTTTATTACAATTATTTGGTTGTTCGTTGCCTTTTTTGTAGCCTTTGTCATCAAGAGCAGTTAAGTAATTAGTGTTCCATAATAAAATTCCATGATTTAAGATCCTTTTAAAAAAAATATCAATTCTAAAGCAAGTAGGCCACATATGGATTCGTTTTAGTCTGTTATAAATCTGACTAATTTTTCTCTATTACTTCTATTGATATTGCTTCACTATTAAGTATTTTTTGAGTTGGCGTTAGTCTCTGCTCTGTCATTATTAGTAATTTTGTTGAATGTTACAAATTTTTTCTCTCTTTTGGTTTCTATTGCAAATTATTCCACACACTACAATTCATTGTACAAGTTAATTATGCCATACTACTATTATTATAATTTTACAATTTTATAATGTTAAAATTACAATTAAACTGGTTAATTTATTGAGGCACGATTAAGACAACGATAAGAAAAATTTTTATATATATTGTATACTGACTGAAACGTGTTTAATAACAGAGAATTGCTTGAACTTGCTTGATCCAGACATAAGTTAATGATTTAGTTAAATAATTGTTAATGATAGAGGAAAATGTTTGAGAATAAAAGATTTTAAGTGCAAAGATAATTGTTAACAAAATATTGGTTTGGGTACTTTTTGTGGTACTATTGATACCAATTTTCCCTTTTAATAAATCTTTATACTTTTTTCAAGACCTTTAACAATTATGATTTTTTTTATTTTTAAAATAGGTACTAAATTATAAAAAAATACTTTTTTAAAAATTATTTTAATTTGCAAAACGTTGAGAGTTTTGTTAGATTTATAAAGAAAATGCATTTAGAAACACAATTGAATACTTTTTAGCATTAGTACTAAAATTATGAAAAAGTACGTTTAAAAAACGTTAAATTTGAGCAAAGAGTAAAATTTTTGTGATTTTTTGAAACAAACGTAGCTATTGTTTTCAAAATAGTACTAAAATTACAAAGAAGTACTTTTTCAAAAAAAATTTCAAGTTTACAATTATACAAAACAAAAAATACTTCTAACAAAAACATTAAAATTGTTTAATAAGATATATTTTAGGCATATTTAGAAATCAAATAAGATGAAAATTAATTTTTTTGGTGTTTTTAAAAAAGGTACTAAAATTATAAAAAAGTACTTTTTTCAAAAATACTTAATTTTGCAAAAATTTATAGTTTCGTTAGATATATTAAAAGATGCATTTAAAAAAACAAATTGATGCTTTTTTAACATTAGTACTAAAATTATGAAAAGGTACTTTTTGAAAACATTTATATTTTAGCCCTTTTAAAAAGGTTATACTAAAAATTGTTGCTCAAATTCAAAAAAAAAAAATACTTGAAATTGTGCAAAATGTTATTTCGTACTTTTATAAAATTTATAGAAATTTTAAGAAGCACTTAAAAAACATGCAAATGTCTCAAAATGTTATATTCATGCCCTATTTAAAAAGTAAAAGTTTTAAAAGTAATAGGTGGTATTTATCTTTACATTGGTACTAAAATCAAAAAAGAGCTTTTTTTAAAAACTTAGAAAATGTGCAATAAATTTATTTTTCAGCCATATTTTTTTTCATTAAATTTTCATTTTCATTAAATTTAAAAGTAGTATTTTTCAAAAACTTTGAAATTGTGAAAAAAGCTATTTTTAAACCATATCTGAAAATAAAAAGGTATAAAAGTAAAAATATTGGTATTTTTCATTAAATTGGTACTAAAATTAAAAAAATCATTTTTTTCATAAACATTGAATTGAGCAAAAAAGTTTTATTTTTGTGATCTATGTATGAATGTATGAAAATTACCCCTAAAGTCCACCAATTCAAAATATATTTTTTATTACAAATTATTCAATTTCAGAAAATATTTAGAACTCAGTTAAATTAAAATCAATATAATAAATCTTAAAAATGTATTATTATTAATGTTGTTCGTGATAGATTCCAAAGCAAATACTGGAGTCCACTTTGCGTTCAATGCAATAAACATTTGTGCTTCTCTATTTATTACACTGTCAGACAAATGGTAGGGTCAGTGATCGGGAAGGGTTAAAACTACCGGGGAAGGGTTCAAACTACCCAGCGAAACGCCGGGACACGTATAACTTTTTTTTACCTATATAACATTTCCCGTTGGTTTCATCCCATCCCGATTTTGACTGTCGCATAGTGTTTTTGGAAGCACAATAACAACAGCATTTCAAACCTTCACGCTAAGAGGAGATTTTATGAAATAAGTTCCAGATTTAGTTACCATTTTTTTTGTAATGAAGCTACTTATTAGTTCTTTTTTTAAAGCTGTCCCAAATTCAATGGAGGTCACGTTGGCTAATATGTGTTGATTTTATATATTATATTGCCATTATCAACACATTATTTGATAAGGTCGAAGAACAAAAGTAAATAAAAACGTAATTTTCTTATACGGTCGTAGTCTTTTTTTGATCCATTAGCTGAACTCCTCACATTCCATTGTATAGTGCTGCATATTCAGGAGGCAATTAATACAATATCCAACATGAAGTAACTGATGTTCGTTGTTATGCCGGAAAATTCTTTGCTATTTTCCGCATTTCATTTTGCTAGAGAATTTGAGTTAAGTTCAGCTTTTTAAAAAAATTGTCAAAGTAAACTTCAATTCCTTTTTTCAATTTGTTGTCCAAAAGTGTAATTTCTGTAAATCGGGACCTTGGGACCTGTGATCTGAGCTTGGTATAACGTTGGATATAGATATGTTAATAGGAGTTTTAGTAATCTCATACGTAAACCTTAAACTCTGCCATGGCCAAAGTACGTAAAGTATACTAAAACTTTTATTTCAATTTAGAGGTTCTTCTAATTGTATAGGTTTTTAGGAATATTTATTTTCGTTTCAACCCATATCCAAACATAATTGCCAAACAAAATTGTATAAGCTGTAGCTTGGAGTTGTCGCAAACATGGTCAATATTATTTTTTGATAGCTAAAGAAAACATGATTGATTCTCATGTCCTTGCGCTCAAATTCGTATGGAACAAGTGGGCCAGATAAGGACTTGAACTCAACTAGAGAGTGATTCAAGTAGAGATACTTTTTTCAATAGCCTTTTTTTGACAGATCACGTGTGAGTCGTGTCATGCTGCCATGTTATTTTTGTTTAGTATTGTTTGGCATTTCATAATGGAAAGTCTTACGCCTTCAAAACTTTTACAAATCGTTCAACTTTATTACGAAAATTCACGTTCATGAGGAATGTGTTTCGTGCACTTAGCTCAACTTATGGCCAACATATTCGGCCTACTGAGCGTACTATTCGCAATACTATCACCCATTTTGAGACCCAGAATTCATTATTGGATAATATTCGACCGAATAGATCACGTCCAGCACGCTGTGAAGAAAATATAACGGCCGTAGCTGAGAGTGTATACGAAGACCGTGGAGAGTCGATTCGGCGCCGTTTGCAGCAACTCGTACTCGGCACATTTTACGTCGAGATCTTAAATTGAAAGCATACAAAATACAGTTTGTGCAACAACTGAGGCCGCTCGACCTTTGCAAGCGACATCGCTTCGCTCTATGGGCTCTTGAAAAGTTCCAAGAAGATCCGATGTTTTCGAGGCAAATTTTGTTTAGCATGAGGCCCATTTCGGGCTCAATGGGTATGTGGATATGTAAAGTCTAAAGTTTATGCGGTCAAACCCGCTTCGATTCAGGCCTTGGAGGAAAACATCACGCGTGTCATTTGCCAGTTACCAGTCGAAATGCTCAAAGGAGTTATCGAAAATTGGACTCAACGGATAGACCATCTGCGTCGTAGCAACGGCCAATATTTGATAGACATAATCTTCAAAGAATAAATGCCAAACAATGTTTGTTCAAATAATAATAAACATTACCCACTAAATTTAAAATTTCTGTTTTTTTTTTTGTTCTTTAAAAAAAGTAGGAAACTTCGAAATGGATCACGCTTTACTTTCTGCCACAATCTTCTTCTATCAAACAGTCTTAACATATTTGTTCTATCTGTTACCTGGACAACCTCCCAGGCAAGCATACTTGCCTATGGCCATCAACAGGTTAATAAAGAAAACTAGACGAAAACAATACTAAACTGAAACTTTTTTCATTACAAAAAAAAGTACCGTAAATAAAAATAAGTTTTTGTACTTTTTGTAGAACTTTTAATACTTTTTTGGTACAAAAAAAAAAAAAACCAGGACATGTATTACCAACTATTTAACAAATAAGATTTTCTTTTAAGAACACTATTTAACAATATTAATTAATTTAATTTTTCTATTTGAACATCTAACTAATAATCTAAACTATTGCCTTTAACTTAAGCCTCAGGCAAACAAATTTACATTAAAACTAAAAAAAAAATATTTGAATGTTCTGCTTAATAAAAACCTGACACACTACCACGTGCTTGAGCTTAAATCCGCCTAATCATTTTATTATTTAAATGAATATGTTTATCTTGAACAAATTTGTAAATATTGTAATCTATTCTAAAGAGATTATTTGTTGGCCGTATATCAGGTTTTACAACAACGAAAAGAAAAGTAAATAGAACTAATTTGCATTTCAAACTAATGAACAAAAGCCAAATGTTTGAAAGACTACAACAGATTGCTTTGAGCACATTTGTTTTAAATTTCTGAAGTAGTTTTTAGAAATAAAACCAATATGTAGTAAGATTTAAAAAAAAAATAACACAACACTGATAGAGTAAAAGCTAAATTTTGTAGAATCTTGTTTAAAAACAAAGTAAGTTACAGGTTGTTATTTGAGGTAGGACCATAAATACTTATTACAATTTTTTTTACAAGTTCAAAAGCCGCCCCTACTAAAAACCAAAAAAAAAGGCACCAAAAATACTAGAATTTTATTTCCTACATTTTTTCATAATTTAAACATTAAGTCCAAAAGGCTTAAATAGTTTTTAAACATAATAATCCAGACTTTACTGTATTATTTATATACACCTAATACTGTTTTTACACGGTAATTGGTTGCAGAAAACTCTGTGTAAAAAAAGACATTGATCGTATGCAAAATAGGTAATTGGTTCCTTATCTCAAAAACCTATTAAAATTGTTGAAAAACAAGGATTTTTAAGAAAAACTATTCAGGTTTATAATATTAAATCACATACATACATACATATGTAGGTATACAATGTGTTTTTACACAAGCATAATTATTAAAGAAAAAATTATATGCACTCGAAGCTTAAAAGTAATGTTAATAAATGTATGACAAGTTCATTTTATTGTATGCACTAAAAGAGAATTCCTCCAAATTAATGCTATTTCCAATTGCTCTGACTAGTAAATTTGCTTTTATCCAAAAATGGGATTCCCCTTAATTTGTGATATGAACATATTCCGCAAAAAATAAATTTAATTAAAAAAATTTAAGCTCAAAAATTTTGAATCGTACTAAATGGAATGAAATCGTGTAATAAAATTAAAATTTGTTTATTTTCAAACCGTGTAAAATAAAACCGTGTAAACACAGAATTAGGTGTAAACAAAAGATTTAAGCAAAACACTCTTAATTGCTAAATGCTTCTTTATATCAAATCTAAAGACTTAAAACACAAACTTGTTGTTACAGAATTTACACTTTATATGAAAACAAAAGATTTAAAACACAAACTTTTTTATAAGGAATTAATTTTTTTACGATAAAAAACAAAAATTTAAAGCTATAAACCATTATATAAATTAGATTTAATATATTTTAATCAAATCTATTGTTAATGATTAGTTTAGGTTATTTTAGCTTTTTTAAACAAAAGCTTTTAAATATTAACAAAACTCCCTCTATTTCGGTTAAAAACTACACAAATATTTAACAAATTATGTTATAATAATCATTAAAAAAGAGGTAAGGTAATATTAAAAACACAAGTGATAAAAAACACTATAAAAAACAGCAACAACAAAAAAAACTTGATTTTAAATCTTCTTTTTTTTTAACTGCAAACTTAAACAAAAGTTATTAACAAAGACAACATAATAACACTGGTTACACCTGATTTTTTCGGTTAAATTAAATTATTAACAATAAAACATTATTACAAAATCTCAAAACAAAAAGCAGATACACTTAGAAAATGTGTACATACATGCTTTATTATAAGGTGATGATGGATAACATTAACAACCTAAAGTAATTAAACCAGTTTAAAGTTAATAAATGTTATTTCTTAAAACAATTTTAAATTACCGAGAAACAGTGAAAGTGAAAAACCGAAAGAAAAGGCAACAATTTAGACCAGTAATTTGCTAAAAACACATTTTATTTAGGTTAAATTTATAAATTTTAACCAATTCTTCTTACTCTTCTAAATTGAACACAGTTTAATATTTTATTTTTCTGATTATTGATTAGTTTATGAAAGTGTGTTGAAACGAAATTTGTTTGGATATTTATCATTAAAATTACTTTAAATGTAACAGATTATTTTTTAATTTGTAAACGAAACTGAAATCAAAAATGTAAATTTTTGTTTTTTTTTTTCTAAAAATAAAAGAAAGTGTTATTTATGGTTTTATTTAAAAAGTCATAACAACACAACTTTTGCTTTAAATATATACCTATGTACATATATACATATGTATGTATATTAATACCATGATGTGGGAGAATTTTTTAGTTTTTATTACTTACTTGTCTATATATTCGATCGTGTCGATTTCTTTTTGTAGCTTGTCCTCATTTTTCTCCTCATCGAAGGTGCCGTCTGCAAATAAAGTAGTTGAAGAAGAGAGATATATTGTATAAATATTAAATATTAACATTTTGTTGATATAATTTAGTTTAAAGCATAGCTAATTGTTTGATATGCTTGAAATTGGCAAAAAAAAAACAATTTGTAAAATAACAACTGTAGTAAAAGCTAAAATAATACAAGGATTTACCAAGCGTATAAAATGAACGGAAATTATACAAAATTTGAAAAAGAAAAAAAGCTAAATGTAAATTTCATAATGTTTTTAGAGTTTGTTAAATGATTTCTTAATAAATGACCACTTTATGACAGACATATCAGATTAACTGCACATGTTAATATATTCTAGATGCTTAGAGATATGTCTGCCTAAGTCTGTCTATTTGATCAACTTTTAGCCGGTTGTTAAGTTTTCTAAAAAAACACAAAAAACAAATAAGGCCCGCTTTAATGTTTTTAAACCATGAAGAGTTTACAGTTATGATTATAAGAGATGAGTTTCCAAAAAAAAAATCATCAGAGATATTCGTTCAGAATTCAAAGACTCCAAAGGAAATTGCTAAATTGCTAAAATGATCACAATTGCCCCCTGGTATACAAAAAATTCGAATATCCATAGACAAAGGGATACAGCGGATCTGAGCCGAAGACAAGACGGAAGAATGCCAACTTAATAAATAAAAGAAATAATGGTCAAACAATTTTCGTCCGGCACTGGCTGAACTAATAATTGAAAATTGTTTCATATAAGATTTGAAAAACTTATTGTTAGTCGTTTTTAATGAATATACAATAAATAAATAAATGTAAGAAAAATAAAAAAGAGATATTCATTTACAACAATATGTACAGCACGGGTAGTGTATATTTCAGTAAATTAGTTAATATTTCAAATTAAATTTATTGAAAGATAAAGTTATTATCTTAACTCAGATTATTGGCTTCAAATTTCAGGACTCTAATTACATTCTCTTTTATTCCCATATAGTTGAACAAAAATCCGATTGTTTTCTAAACAGCAAAAAATTAATAAATTAATTCGATTACTAACGTACGAAATTATATCCAATTCTAGAAATAATCAGCCTTATTATGAGTGTCGTTTTCCTTTTACGACAACGACTGTTTCGTAATAGATTAAAGAATTTTATATTATTCGCGAGTTTAAAAAAAAACAAATTAAACAAAAACTAATTTAAAATCTTACACCTTATTATAGATAAATAGATAAAAAAAATAGAAAACAGAAAATATAACTCATTTTATTAGGAAGTTTAAAGATTTGTCTAAATAATTAACCGAAAACTAATTTAAAATCTTTCACTTCGGTATAGATAATATACACAAAGAAAGATTGTAATAGCAAGAAAAGAATAATTCTACATTATTCCCAATCTAACGAATTTAAGCAAAACTAATTTTCACTTTCCTCAGATAATAGATAGAAACAAAAATAATATTAAAAAATAATAATTCCATTTTATTCGCGAAAAAAACTCAACCCAAACTAACTAAAAATGCTTCACTTTTGTATAGATATTACTCGTACATAGAATAAAAGATATTAATATGACAGAATAATTAAATTTTATTCTCAAGTTTAAAAATATATATAAAGAATTAAATAAAAACTAACTAAAAGTATAGATAAATGGAAGATATAAATAGAAAAGTATAACTCACTTTACTCGCAAGTTTAAACATTTTTCTGAATTATTCATTGAAAACTAATTGAAAATCTTTAACTTTAGTATGGATTATATTTACAAAGAAAGATAAAAATAGAAATATAAAAAAAATTCTATATTGTTCGCGAGTTTAAAAAAAAATCTAACGAATTAAACGAAAACTAATTGAAAATGTTTCACTTTAGTATAAATAATATATACAAAGAAGATTAAGAATATAAAGAAAAGAATAATTCTATTTCATTCACGAGTTTTAAATTTTTTATGAATTTAAAGAAAATTCTAAACAAATGTGTCACTCTAATAATTAATTGATAGAAAGGAATATAAAAATAAAAAGAAAAATTTTATTTTATTCGCGAATTAAAAAAAATATTTGTGAATAATTAAATGAATAGCAATTTAAAATATTTCACTATAGTATAGATAATATATAGAAAGAAGGATAACCATATAAGGAATATAATAATTGATATTTTTATTTAGTTAGGCTTGAGTTCATTAAATTTAATTTTCATTAAATTATTTTTACTGAAGGTAGGCATTGTTTTTTACAACATGAAATTTTATTAAAATTTATTGATGATTTTCTTGGCTGAGCTGGGGATCGAATCTAAGTTGAATTTACATGTTTCAAGAATCACCACATTCTTTCATCAGAATTCTTTAAGTTCTAAACTCTGCACCACTGCGGTGCCTGCTAGCCAACAGTCAAACATCAATCTTTAACCAGTGGTACTGGTGGTTCAAAATTTGCTGTAATTATCATTTTTTAATTTATTTACATGTTGTCTCCTTTTCTTCAGTTCGTATTCTTTCTGTCAAGACTTAAAATAATAATTCTAATTTATTAGCGATTTAAAAAAATTCTTTTGAATTCAACAAAAACTAATTTAAATTCTTTCACTTTAGTACTTATAGAATGAAAAATGGAAATCGCATTTGGAAGAACTTTGGAATACCTTTCATTTAAAATACTTAAAAACTTAACTAATTTTTTACTTGTTTTGGTTGGCTACACTTTACTGCAAAAATTGCAACGAATTATAATCAAGTGTGAATTTTGTTTTACCCTTTGTAAGACTTAAATTTTGAACATGAAAAATGTTTAAGTACTTGTGAGTATAATGAAAAAGACATGAAAGTGTCAGACAGAAACTTGTTATTTTAGCATTGACTTGACACCAGGTAAAAAGCAACAGATTTAAGACAAACACGTACTGGAACAAATAAAATTTCTGTTTTTTTTTTTTTATAGAAAACGAAAAACAATCTGAAGGACAGCTATTTATGTGTAATAAAAATACACATGAGTTGAAAAGTTTTCATAAATCTTGCTCTAGATATATATTTAAAACAATTAAAAATCATTTCAAAAAAATGGGGAACTAACATTTCCATACATTTTTCAATTTTATTATTTTATTATTTTATTATTAGTAGACTTATATTATAGAGTGAAATCATTTCCCTAACATGCTGTTTTTTCTGGTTACATATTTAACTAAATTACATTTAAACCAAGTAAAGTCATAAATAAAACCCGCTCTAATTTCCTTTAAATAAAACTTTACTTTTTGGTTTAACCAAATAATGGTATATTTTAACATAAAACTTTATTTACTAACAACTGTTAATGTTTTCGTCAGGGAATATGCAAAATATTTTTTGCCAACCATCAAGCCATCCCCTATACGAGTATGTACGTAGCTTAGGCTTCTGTAATTTCCCATTAACTGAAGCATATCCCAAGGTAATGCGTGAGAAAGAAAAACTACTTAAATTAGTAGTGCAACAACTTACATGCAACTAGTAAGTTGCATGTATAAGTATATAAATTTAAAGTTGGCCAAAGCAGACACAAATGTTAGAATGAGCTATGTAAGGAAAGGTATTAAAGACAGACAAAGAGATAGTTAAACATAAATAAAACAACAGGCAAAGTCCAGTCATTTGGCGTTTATTTTATTCCAAGATAAAAGTTTAGACAGTTAGTTATTTTATGTATGTCAGGCAAATGCAAATAATAGAAACAGTACAAAAAGTATAGTATAGGAAATATTATTTTAATTGTGGTTTATGATAGATAATTGCGTTTGAATAAAATGAAAGTTTATGAAAACTTAAGGGTCAGCTTTGGCTGCCTGTCCTGTATTCCAAGAGAATAATTATGAATAGAATTTTCTTAAAGCAACTGAAAAAGTTACCCAATTTGATTTTTCTTTTTGTTTATTGCATTATTTTCAGATAAATATCCTCTCTTATAACCATTAAGCCATTATTATAAATTAAACATTGTTTATAAATTGTTAATAATAGGAAGTTAAAAGCAGATTATTTATTTAAAAAACGAAAAAAAAAAACAAAAAAAATTGCGAATTTTATTTTTCTTCCAGTTTATACCAATATTTTTAGATGCATATACTCTATCATAAAATTATAAAATTCTCAAATTCTACTTTTTTCAAAAACCTATGCTTTTAAATTATTAAAGCTTCTTATGTACTTAAAGATTCAAATATTTTAATACTTCTTAAGCTCCAATCATGTTAAACTAATATTTATAAAAAAAAAATAAATTATTTATGACATTTGAAATGTTGTAGCACTTTTTAATTGAATTAATTGTCAATGTAATATATAAAACATTTGAACTTGTTTTATGCATGTAATAAATTAGTTTCGTTATTAGCATTTGATTGGCAAGAAATTGTATAAAACAAGGGGGTTGTGTGATAATTATTTGCAGAGAATATTTCTGATGTTATTATATTAATATTTTTTTGAAGAATGCAAAATTCTTATGTGTCTTGTGAAATAAAAGTTTGTTATTGGCGACCTAGTAAAGTATGTATGTATGTTAGTAAGTTGAAATCAAGTTTCTGGAGACACAGTAAAAGACAGAAAACTTTTATCAATACGTAAGATATGCTTTTGAGATTTTTGATATTAAAAATCAGAGAAATATGTATGTATGTCCATAAATTGGTGAAATTTGATAACAAAATCAAGGTTACATAAATTGTTGGACGTTTTTAGATATACATATAACTCGGCTACTAACTTCTTTACATAGACCATATTTCATTAGTTTCTTTGTTAGTTGAAATCAACATTCCACAGGTACCAGCTATCTGAGACACACAAACTTGTAGCAATGTCAATGCTACATCGATCGTTTGATAACATCTCGGGTGTAAGATACTATACGTAAACAATATGTTTATTAACTGAAATGTATTTCAAAGTTCTTTGTAATGCAATTCCCATTTTCAATTTAACAAGTACCAAAGTGAAAGAATTGAAAGTAGTTTTTGCTGAATCCTTTAGAATTTTTAAAACTAGCAAATAAAAAATAATTATTCCTTTTTATTATCAGCCAATTTCTATCTATTATCTATACTAAAGCGAAAAATGTTATATTAGTTTTCTTTTTTTTTAACTCGGGAATATTAAAGAATTATACTTTCTTTTTGATTGCAAGATTTTATATTATTTTTCATTTAATTATTCAGAAAAATGTTTAAACTCCCGAATAATGTGAACTATTCTTTTCTATTTTTATCTTTTGTTCTATTTTAAAATTAGTTTTCTTTGAATTTATCAGAATTTTTAAAACTCGCGAATAAAATAGAATTATTATTTTCCTTCTTTTTATTATCATTTTTTCTGAAGCGAAAGATTTTAAATTAGTTTTAATTTAATTATTCAGAAAAATGTTTAAACTCGCGAATAAAGAGAATTATTATTATCTATTAATATATTTTGTTCTATATATAACCTATACTAAAGCAAAACGTTTTAAATTAATTTTCGTTGAATTCATCAGAATTTTTAAAACTCGCGAATAAAATACAATTATTATTTTCTTTCTATTATTATCTGTTTTTTATATATTAGCTATAGTGAAATGAAAGATTTTAAATTAGTTTTAATTTGAGTATTGAAAACATAAATTAGTTCGTTTAAGTCGTCAGATTATTTAAACCTGGTGAATTAAATATAATCATTCTTTCTAGAACTAAAAATAATTTAACTTGTTGGTAATGGAATTAATTATTCGTTTTCTGTTTTTAGAAAACTTAACAGCAGTGCTAACATTTTAACAAATATAGAAGAACAAAGAAGAATATGTTTAGTTTCCTGAAATCTAATAATCGTAATCTGAGTTAAAATAATAACTTTATCGTGATTTTTGATTTAAAAACAAAATACTTATTTACTAAAATATACACTCCTCGCTCTTTATAGTGCTTTAAAAGAACATATTTAATGAAATTGTATTACTTT
This sequence comes from Bellardia bayeri, assembly GCA_950370525.1. NCBI lineage: Eukaryota > Metazoa > Arthropoda > Insecta > Diptera > Calliphoridae > Bellardia > Bellardia bayeri. Next base: position 32,998,094 of record OX493264.1, on the reverse strand, counting down.
TCGATATCATTACTAAAGCGTGATCCATTTCCAGGTTCCCTACTTTTTTAAAGAAAAAAAAAAAAATACAGAAAATTAAAATGTTTATTATTATTTGAAAGAATATTCTTTGGCATTTATTTTTTGAAGATTTTGTCTATTAAATGTTGGCCGTTGCTAAGTCGCAGATGGTCTATTCGTCGAGTCCAATTTTCAATGACACGTTCGAGCATTTTGACTGATAACTGACGAATGACACACGCTACGTTTTCCTCTAAGGCCTGAATCGAAGCTGGTTGTCAGCACAAACTTTAGACTTTACATATCCCCACAGGAAAAAGTCTAACGGTGTGATATCACACGAAGTGCACGAAACACATTCCTCATAGAACGTGAATTTTCGTAATAAAGTTGGACGATTTGTAAAAGTTTTGAAGGCCTAAAAATAGCATGACAGCATGGCAAGACTTGCACGTGATCTGTCAAAAAAAAGGCAATTGAAAAAAGTATCTCTACTTGAATCGCCCCTTATAACTCATCTGTTATAATCACAAATCCAACCTCTTCATGTTTTTAAAACAATAAAATAAAACTAGTATTATTCAATGATTGCTTTAAAAAAAACTTAACAACATGTTGCAATTTTACCAAATATATCAGAAAGAAGTTGAATATTATTAGATTTCTGAAATCTGAGCTCAAATAACAAATGTTTTCTTCTAGCAGTTCTGATTTTTAAAAATTATTTCATTCACATCAATATATCTATACAACATCTTTGCTATTTTTAATGCCCTGAATGAACAGGTCTGATGAATTTCTCTTGAAAACTCATCCCACATCACTATAACTCCAATCTCTTCATGGTTACCTATAATGACTGATAGAGATTAGCAGACAGGATATTTTAATATTTTACTTGGGCTATATAGATCAGTTAGCCTGCGATCGTTTTCTAAAAAAAAAAAAAAAAAAAAACAATGGAAAAATTAGGACCATTATGTTAGGGTGGTCTATATTTTTTATTAGATTCAGCTATTACCCTCAGAACTCTTTATATAGCTGTATATAAAAATTTTAACTCATCTCACGAGATCACTACCAGTGAACATAACTCCACTCTCTTCAGGGATACCTTTGATGTCCGGCTTAGCTTACCTTGTGAAAGAACTTGTTTTATGATCTCTATCTAAAATCAGTCACAAAATTATCCTAACAATGTCCTTAATCGTCGAAATAAATCGTCACAGCTTTTCAAATCAAAACAAATGTTTTGACAGAATATACAAAAATTGATCTTTAATCCAAGTGTCAAGTGTCCACAACAACAATTATGTTGAATGCCAATTTTACGAATCAAAACTATTGTATAATGCCGTGAATAGCCTTATTAACAGCGCATACAATAATATAAGTTCATACAATTGTATATTAATTTATTTATTGTATTTTTTTTTTGTCGCATTAGTTATACATTCATTATTAATATATCGCCCATTTGCAAGTGACATACAATAGTGACTTTGAAAATTGTCATTTAAATGTATTGAAAACTGACACTATAAAGAAAACAACAATAACAAACTCTTAATTGAAATGAATAAGACTCTCTTTTCGTGTTTGTAAACACGGTTGCCAGATTTGACGATTTATCGTCATTTTGACGATTTTGGGTGACGAAAATGGCATTTTGACGACTGGACGATTTTTACCTTTAATTTGACGATTTTTAAATATTTTTCAGTTGACACCATTTTTAAAATAATTTTGAACTTCTTTAAGAGCAAAACAGTTTTGCGTCAATAAGTTATATTAGTAACGAGCAAAAGAGATAAATGGTAAGTTTATAAATACGAATTATTCTATAAGATGTGTAGAATTAAAAGATTTTTTTTATAGATGGCCAAGCAACTGAAGAAAGTCCGGATTACGAAAACGAAGAAAAATCAGAGATGAATGGCTTAAAAAATCCCAAAATAAAGACATGGACAGAAAAGCGGAAAAATGTTGTGTTTTTCAAATATTGTAAACATTTTTGTTGTTGTACCTGATCTAATAAAATTGTTCAATTGCAATATATATGTGTAAATTTTTGTAAGTTCTTAGAAATGTATAGTTATATAAAGATTATAATATACATATTTCTTTAATTTATTATAAGTTTATTTTTAATAGTTTCTTTTTACAAGCAATGAGGTCACTTGAATTTTATATAAAAATGTTTAATTTATTTATATATATTTATTTCCAATATTTCGCTATCACAATGGATAGCTTCTTCAGGGACAATACAAGTTTTGAATTATTATTATCCCTGAAGAAGCTAAATGTGACTATACTTTTTAGTTAAAAATACAGTTGATCTCTTTATTTTGTATAAAAACTATGAGTTTGTTTGTTATGTTTTGTTTTTATTAAATAAAATAAATATTTTTTTTTTGAGAAACGTTTTGTTTTCTATTTTTGACGATTACTTGAAATTAGTATGACGATTTGGATGATTTTCCGTTCGAAATTTGACGAATTCACACCTATTTCATCTGGCAACTGTGTTTGTAACTACTATAAAGTCTAGGCTATAAAATTTAACCACAAATTCCCACGATGATTTGAAAAGGCCTGTTTTTTTTTGACATACAACTTGAAAAAACTGAATATAATTTCATTATTATTAATAGTACGACTAATAACAAATTATTAAAAAAAAAAAAAAAACTTTTTCTTCATTTAGCTGAAAATTTATGATAAAACATAACAATATTTATAGCTTTAGTAATTTAGACCACTACTGTGTTCAAAAAAAAAATGGCCGCTTAACATGATCATAACAAGACCAGCAACACCACCACCCCAAACTTTAAGGCACAGCTTGATGCAACACATTGTGCCTAAAGCCACACAGCGACGACGACATGTTGTCTAAATATTTTTTATGATTTATGGTGGAAAAAACAAAGTTTTCCTTGATCGTTTTTTTTTATTTGTTGCGTTTAAAATTATTAAGATCAGTTTTTTTCTTCTGCTTTACAGTTTTCAGTAGATTTGTAAACAGTTTGCAAGTGTTCACCGAGCTGGCAATTAACACTTTGACATGTTAGTTTACTAGTGACATGTTTTTAGTTGGATTTTTGTTTTTATTTTGTTTGAGTATTTTCTGTTTAGATGCATTAATACGATAACTGTTAGGTTTGGTAGTTATAGTTTAAAATAAATTTTAATATCCTTTGTTTTAAAAATTGAAATTCGATGGTTTTTTTTTACAAACACCTGAATAAACTTTGAGTGGAAAGTATAAAGGCCTTGGTGGATAGAACAGAAAGGTAATCATGAGCAATTCAGCTCTAGAATAGCCATCTGGCGCCATGTGGTAATTAACTCGCCTGTCATAAAAAAAAAATTTAGTTTTCAATATTGGCTACAATTTAATGGCATGTCTCTTATGAACTTCTCTTGGATACTCATCTTACATGATCTCCGCAGAACATAACTGTAACCACTTGATGGTTATAATTTAGGTTAGCACCCTACAATTCTCCTTGACCATAATGACACATTTCTCCATGTATTCTGCAACAGGAAGGTGATATTCGTGTACAATATATTTATACCACAGACTGGTGAGATGCTTAAAAAATTTCCAAAATTTAAATAACATTTGGCCACGGCCTTTTTTATATAAAAAACAATGGAATAACTTTTTGATAATTATTGGGAGCTCTATGTGATAATCAGCCCAATCATGAATAAAAATTCCGGGGGAGTTTTTCCCTTTTCCCATTTTTCTTATTCAAATTCAATGTTAAAAAAATAAAAAGGGAAAAAACTCCCGCGGATTTTTTATTCGCGATTGGGCTGATTAAATCCAGTTCAGCATTTCCAATTTGCCTAACAATCTGAAAAATCAACGGTGACTGCTGTTCATCAAGTTACGAATTTAATTGAAAATAAAGACAACATCCAACCCTATGTCCGTTTATCAGCCTTTGACAAAATTAAATTCATTTTATGAAAAAAAGATGTTGAACTGCAGTTACATGTTTTAGACCTTTGGAACTTAATAAGCCCTTTTGGAATGGCCCGACTATTGAGTTCTCTGAAGTATTCACATTCCTCAATTAGAACCAATAAGAGCACTTTATGGCTCACAACGTCTCCTTGGCACATTGACCTCCGCTGTTTTAATAGGTAGACAAAAGCTTTTTGTTTCTATCGAAAGTGATAGATTTGCCATGAGTGCTATTAGCCTATCTCGCATTTATATATTTGGTAAAATGATGGGATTTGTAAATTATCTTTATAAGAATATTGAAATGGTAGAATACATTACGATTTTCAAACTGTTAAGGAATTGTGCCGCACTGTAATCATCAGCTTTATTTGGTTATCATGGTTCGAATAATCGATTTTAATTTGCACTAGACAGAGAGTTTAGGGAAAGAATCAATGAGTACAAGGATTCTTGTGAAGACAGTTGGTCAAACTTTGCTAACAGATTCTCAAACTCTTACTTATAATTCGAATATTTTATTTTCATTTGAACTATGCAGAGTTTAAGGATCATTAGGTACAAGGATGCTTGCGAAGAAAGATCTTCAAACATAGCCAACAGATTCTTAAACAGTTAAGGAATTGTGCCATACTGTAGCGTTCCGGTTAATTTGGTTGTTGGGTTCTGAATATTTGATTTTCTTTCGCACTAGCTAGAGTTTAAGAAAATATCAAGGGGTACAAGGATTCTTGTGGAGAAAGATCTTCAAGCTTTCTAATGCAACTATCGTCTATGTGGCATTTTTGAAAGTAGTAGAGCAGGAAAATAAGTTAATATTGTGATGAACACCTAGATATTAAGATCACTTTGGAAGCGAATAGAAAACTCAACGCATTTGGTAGACCAATCAACTTGGGCAGCTATAAATCGTTAAAGCAAATGGTTGAGGTGATTTTAAACTGTAGGTAAAATCTTTAGTTCCGGAATAGTCGCCAGAAATCAGTTTATACGTATCAGTTTTTAGTGTGATTTATTTGTAAACAAGTTGGACAGGACCTTTGTAAATTTGTCACCTTTTAAACTCAAACTTCTAAGGTAAATAAAGTGGCTGCCATTCTTTGAATCGCAATTGTTATGCTTGGTTTTTACTATGTTTTGTTGTCAAATTGTTCAAATTGTTGGCAATTGTATGAAAACGGGTTGTCATATCATGATTTTCATGATTGCAATCATGATTGCAAACATAGATGACGCCATATGACAACCCGTTTTTAAAAAATTGCCAACAATTTGGACAATTTGACAACAAAAATGACATAGTAAAAACGCGGCCTTAGAAATGTTTTAATTAAATGGAATCTACAATATGAATCAAATTTTCATATTAGACGGGAACATCGATACCTTATTTTTTCTCCATACAAACGGGGCCACCGTAATGTACATATGTATGAATAGTGCAAAAAATTTATGAAATAATCTTAATAAAAAAAAATAAATAAAATTACAACCATACAAAGCAAAGTGAAATAAAATTGAACAACATTTTCTATACTCGTAGCTGTAAGTAAGTGTCATTAAAATGTGTTTCTTATATATTTTTTTCAGTTGCAACAAAACAAGTCATGTATAATGAATATACATGAATTACAAAGTCCAACGAAACAGACCTCTGATACTGTAAAAACTGTTGTATTAAAGGCGTATTGTTGTAAATATATACGTACGTACATAGTAAATTTGTATTCAATATTAATTTTTTACACATAAAGACGTCTGAATGTCTGTTTAAGTGCAAAAACATAGACAGACATTACATTTCTTTGGTGTTTTAATTGTCTCCTCTTTTTACAAAACTTAATCGAGTTATAAATACTTGAGTAAATTCGTACGTAATTCAGGCGTAATTTTAACTTGGTATGTATGTCTGTGTAAAATCATTTTATTTTACTTTGGTGGGAGTATTATATTGTATTTTATTGCATTCTATTGTAAATTCTTTCAGTCTGCCAACAATGGTTTCTCTGCCATTTTACAGCACATAATTTGACATAATTTTCTTAGTCAAAAGTTTACAAAAGGAAAAAAAAGAATGAAAGAAAGCAAGAGATTTTAAAAAGGCAAACATTTTTAAGTTTATTAAATGATTTATTTTATTGTTCATTTGTTTGTAATCCTATTTAAATCATAATAATGAAGAGTAAATTGTGTATAAGAAAGAAATTTTGAGAATAAAATAAAGCAAAGAAATGGAAAAATTAATACTATAAAGTACAATTTATGAGTCATTACTCGTAGTTTTGTATGAAGAAATAAAACAGATATGTATGCGATTATGTGGGACTAATGGAGACTAATTGGAGGTCACAAATTTTATTATAGGAATCTCGAAAGCTTTTGTAATAACTTTATTGAATTAAATATTATTTGATTATAAAGAATTTTATAAAGAACATTTTAGGGCGTTAGTAACACACATTGATAAGACGAATATAATACTAATTTAAATAAATGTGTTAACGAAAAGAAAACAAACAAAAACGTTCAATTCTAAACCAGTGATCGGCACAAAGAAACCATGCCATATATGTATTCCACTTCATTTGCATGATTATTCTGAAGGAGCAAACTTCCTGCTATCAGTTTAATGTTTAATATGCTTAGCAGCATTATATGAAAGTGCACAGAGAACAGGACGCATTTGTGAATATATTGCTAGAACTAAATAAAAGACCAATTAGTTATGTATATTTAATTAAAAGAATTTCAAGTCTAAACCAGTGATCGGCACAAAGATAACATGTCGCATATTTCGCTTGATTTGCACGATTACACTATTTTAATGAAAGTCTAAATTATAAGAAAGTCTAAAATAAGGATTGGCAAAAAGAGACTCATTTGTGAATATATTGCTTAAGGGTGATTTCCGCTTAGTCCAATTTTGGCATACTCTTTCCAACATCTCGGCCGGTATCTCACGAATAAATGCTTCAATGTTGTCTTCCAATGCGTCAATTGAAGCGGGCTTGTCTGTATAGACATGAGCTTTAACATAGCCCCACAAAAAATAGTTTAAAGGCGTTAAATCGCTCGATCTAGGCGGTCAATTGAACGGTCCCGAACGTGAAATAAAATGTTCACCGAACTCGCCTTTCAATAAGTCCATTGTTGAAGAAGTACGGTCCAATGATGCCACCAGCCCATAAGCCGCACTAAACTGTGACTTTTTCTGGATGCATTGGTAGCTCTTGCAATGCTTCTGGCTGATATTGGGTCGATTAAACTGACCATAAAATGGAAGAAGCCCGCGATAAACTTTCTTAATAGAGCACGCATTTTGATAATAAAATTCAATAATTTGCAAGCGTTGTTCGTTTGCAAGACGATTCATGGTTAAATTATCGCCCAAACTGAAGATGTTTGACAGTGAAACAGAACACGAAATTTTGTGTTGAACATCTTTATACACTGTACGAAAGTCTAAAGCAGTGGATGTCATAAAGAATCCATACAGCTTGTTAATATATTTCCATGACTCTACGAGGGCGGTTCAGAAATTTCTTAGCCTAGAACAGATAGCGCGTTATAAACAGAAAAAACACAGAAAAAACACAGAAAAAAAACAGGTGTTCAAAAAAGACGCATCCGCGATTTTTATACAATGGAAAAATTATAAATTCGTGGTGTCATTAAATATTTAAATAAAAAAGGTTTACCGGGACAAGAAATTCATAATAATATTGTGAATGTGTTAGGTGAAAGTGCTCCTTCATATGCAACAGTAAAAAAATGGGTTGCTAAATTTAAACGTGGTCGTACAAACATTGAGGATGAGCCACGTATTGGAATTCCAACAACAGCAACAACAACAGAAATTTTAGCCAAAGTCTATGATATGGTATTAAATGATCAACGAATAAAATTTTTCGGACAGTTTAGAAATTTTTCCTCTATAATCCGGACAAGTGTTCTTGCAGTTTTTTTTTTACTAAACTCTGCATGGCAAAATATTACCAAAACGAACATTGATAAAAGTTGGTCCAAGTTGCTGCCAAAGCTTTCCGCCGAATGTGAATGGGAAGATGAAGACTGCCTACCTCTCATTCAATTAAATGCCAGAGATCCAATATGTGAGGATATGAATAGCATTTATTCTGAATTATCTACTCTTAACCCCTCCGCTAATTTCTGCCTCTCTAACATAGATATTTGGACACAAGGTGAAAATTAATTTACTTACGATTTCTCGGATGAAGATATAGTCCAATCAGTAATTGCCAACAAAAATATTGAAGAACTTGATAGTTCTTTGGAGGAATCTGAGAATGCTGAAAACAAAGTCTACAATAAAGAGGCAAGCGAACTGTTTTCAAAAGCTATTTTATGGGCTGAACAAACCAAAGCGACAGATAAGGGTATATGTATTATTTTTTAAGGAATTTTAAAATAAAGCTGACAAATTACATAAAGATATGTACATATGTGTATTCAAACAAAAATAAATTCTTATTTTTCTAAATGAATATTTTTGGTCACCTTCAATATGTTTCTTTATGTTTTCTGTAAATCAATTAAATACAAATGAATTCTTATGAGCACTTATTTTCTTTTTGGTAAAAAAAAATAAATTATATATGTGTACATATATGTATGTATTGGGTTTAAAATTTTATTTCAACTGTAGTCCGGACGATCCACTAATCCGGACAGTAGCTGAAACTATATCTGTCAGGATTAGGGAAGTTGTACTGTACGTGAAATAGCTAATATCATGGGCATTTCAAATGATCGAGTCCATTTAATTTTGCATAAAGAACTACTGCAAGATGGGTGCCGCATTTGTTAACAGTCGAACAAAAATGCCTAGGAATGAAAATTTCTCAAGCTAGTTTCAATGGTTTTAAGAAAAATAAAATGTACATGAGACATGGATCCACCACTATACTCCAGAGGCAAAAGAACAATCCAAGCAATTAACTGAAGCTGAAGGAAGGGCCTCAAAGAAGGCAAAAACAATTCAATCGGCTGGTAAGGTTATGGCAACGGGACTTTAAAGGTATTTTATTGATTTACTATCTGCAAAAGGGTAAAACAATAAATTCAGAGTACTGTTGTAACATCTTGGATAAATTAAATGTAAAAATTCGAGAAAAACGTCCTGGCTTACAATACAAAAAAATAATTTTTCATCAAGACATACATACCAGCGCACAAGAGTGTTTTAACAATGGCTAAAATCAACGATTTTCTGATTTAGCTCCAAGTGACCTGTTACCAAATCAAAAAAAAATCCTACTTGGCCAGCGTTTTACCTCAAATGAAGATGCAATTACAGTTGTAAACCACTATTTTGCAGGCCTTGAGGAAAGCTAGTGTAATCAAGGGATAGAATTGCTACATAAGCGTTGGCCTAAGTGTATTGAAGTTTTAGGAGATTATATTGAAATATGAAAACGTTTTTGAAAACTAACTACTCTCTTTCTGTGCTAGTCTAAGAAATTTCCGAACCGCCCTCGTAGTGAATAAACACTTTGCTTCCATTGTTAGATACAAAGAAAATATAAAATAACGTGCTGTGCACTTTTTTATATCAAACCAGTGGTAGGCACAGCCACAGTTTTGTGAAACGAACATTCTACTTCCAGTTGAAGATACACAGTATGTATAAAATAACATGATATGCAGTTTTTTGCCACTGTTTCCAAATTTCCAAATAAATTCGACTTGAACCTGATTTGTTAAAAGTTAACATAATGTTTTTAAGTGAATTTAATGCTTGCCGGCCTGTGTTATAAACTGTTAACAAAATCAACCTGTTTACATAATTATGATAAATTTCAATAAACTTGAAATTACAAAAAAAAAAAAAAAAAAAAACAAAAACATCTGCAAATAATAAATATTCTCACAAGCTTTCAATATAATTCTTTTTACATTCAGTCTTATAATAATATTTATGGAAAAAACTTCAAACGCAATTTAGCGGTCATTTCAAACATTCATCAAAATGGCTTAAAATGATAATTATCTTCAAATACTTGTAGTCTCTTCAAACAGACATTATTTTCTCAAACAAATCTCTACCAATCTCTAATTGAATTTTTTTTATATATACAATTTATTATATTTAAAATGTTATTTTTTTAATAACAAAACACACATTTAAGAGATTCTTTGTCAAGGTCAATAGTCCATTAAATTGTTATTTTATTAAAAAAAAAAAAAAAAAAAGAACAAAAAGTTGAAATGTGCAGAAAAAAATTTTAAATTACGTTTTTTGTAAAGATTTGAAAACAATTTAAAGTAAAAAAACCCAAATAAATGTACAATAGTGATTTAAAAGCTAACAATATTGATTTAAGATAAGCAACTTTTAGAATTTTATTAAAGTAATCATGCTGAGAAGTAAAGAATCTTTAAAACTTAAATCCTTAAGCCATCGTAATTGTATTGATCTAGTGATTTACTTGAAAATCAAACAAATATATAAAAAAACAATTTTGACGTCCACAAAAGATTTTCTTGATTATCTTCCTAAAATTTGGTAGAACAATTTATGTTTTTATAAAACTTATTGAAGCTGATTTGTACATAATATAGCGTGTACATGTATAAGAGATTAATTATCAGTGTAGTGTTCGGCAAGAGGAGCTATATGGGAACTAGTTTCAATAATGATCGTTATACAATTCACAGAATTAAGTAGTAATGTCTGCATTGGTAAAGCTTTCTGATGTCGAATTTAATAAAATGTTTGAATTAATAAGCTTTAGAGTTTTCAATATGAACAATTAAAAACTGATTTCCACAGCCTAAAAAATATTTACTCAAAAAAGCGTTTTACCACAAATTGAGTTCTTTGACGTTGTTTACTGCTACAAAAGTTTTGCAAGATCAAAAAGCATCAAATAAAATAAGACTAAATATTTGTTGTATCTTGTCCTAAATAAACGATATTTTTTTTTAATAAATAAAGTGTGACCGTATCATAAGATAAAGTTTCAGCATTTATGAAACAATTATGAGAGTTATTTAAGAAACTGGAGTTAATATCTTTCAATTATGGACCGATCAGAACAAAGTTTGCAAGAAAAATAAATAAGTTATTGCAATGCCAATATTTATCATTAAATTAAAATCATTAAATCATTTTCGCTTGTATACGCTTGTATATGAAGCATTAAACATACAGTGAGCGTCAATATAAAGTCAACACCAAATATTGTTTAAAAAAAAAAAACTGTTTTATTTTATATACTACAAACAACAAAATGTAAAACAAAATATTTTGCGTAATTCATAATTCAAAATATAACTCATGAACTAGAAAAATTAGCAACATACAAAAATAATTAAATTTTAAGAGAAAAGTCAAAGAAAGTTGGAAAGTTGGATTTAAAAAATATTTTTTGAAATAAATTTGTAATAAATGCATTTATTAAGCATATCATTATTTTATACACTGTGTGGCCGTCATCATCATTACATTTATATTAGATTTCTTAAACAAATTTCTACAATTTCCTTAACCTTTCAAAATGGATTAAATTTCAAAACGGAAGTTACTGGTACATTTAAATCTGCTACACATACGAGTACTATACCATAAAATTATGAGTTTAAATAAAGGAATTTATTTTGCGGTTTAAATATTACTGCTCTAACACTCACTATCTTACAAATGTAAAAGATACTTTTTCAGTTTGCCACAATAAAATGGAATAAAAAACCATTTCAATGTTTGAATATATATGAAAGATCTAAATCAAAAAAAATCTTCCCATAACAAAAATAATGGCTTGATAGGTTAGAATAGAAAAAGAAAATATTCTCAGGCTTAGAAAAGACTTATAAGTAGACAAATATTCGTTGTAAACAAAGTATATGTAAGTATGAAGTATTTGCTGAAAGCACTGCTAATGAAGATGGATCCAAATATGTTGATAAATTATAGTTTCCATGTTTTGCAACAAAAATAGTTTTAATCAATCCAAGTTTGTGTGTGTGTTGCTGAGTAAACGCATAAGTAAAGTAGAACTAATGTAATGTAATATATAATTAAAAGATTATTGCTGGTACATAAAAAGAGTTAGAGGTATTTAGATTTCTAAATTAACCGCAAATAAATATGATCATGATGATGATGAGTGGCTGTGTGTAACAATTTTAAAGATTTTACGCCAGAGAGTTTTCCCATATCAAAATAGTTTAATTGGTTTTGAAGAAATATTTTTATTAAAGCGCTTGTTCAAGCAAATACTGTTTGCAAATAATATAAGAGAAAATGTTAATAGTTATGGAAAAATAGAAAAAAAAACTTGTTTAAAAGAAGTAAGAAAATATAATCTGTCAAGCCCGACCATATTGTACCTTACACCCAGTACATGTGTAGAAACAGATTTTCAGCAATGACCTATTATGGGCCGATCATCCAAAAATGTAGTGGCATGACTTCTGTGCATATAAATATTTCGTGTGTTAAATTTTATCTTAATATAAACACTTATAAAAGATGTATAGATGCTAAAAAATTTTCAAAGGGGATCTTATATGGAAGCTATGACTAATTGTGGACCGAGCATTATAAAATTAGGTGTAATCATTTCTGTATATATGAAACTTGTTTGTGTTCAATTTTATTTGGATACCAACTTTATTAAGAGATTTATGGTTGTTAAATTGATTTTGGAAAGTGGGTCTTATATAGGAGCTATGACTAATTATGGACCGGTCATCACAAAATTGGTCCAAATAATGTTTGTATATGTGAAACAGGCTTATGTTGTAATATAAATATGACTTGGATACCAATAATTTTAAGAGAGTTATGCTCGTTAAAGTGATTTTCGGCAGTGAGTATATGGGAGATATTGCAAATTATGGAGCGATTTGTACAAATTTTGTTGATTAGAGAAGGTTTCATGTACAACTTATTCCTGGAGAAATTAGTTGGGATAAATCAAAAATTTATGACAGATAAACCTCTATTTCGGGTGGACATTTGTATGGGGGGTAGGTGAAATAATGGACCGATTTCAGATAGTTTCAATCCCAAGTGTACTTGTGTCATAAAAATATTATATACCAAATTTTATCAAAATATCTTAAAAATTGCGACCTGTACTCTGCGCACACGGTGTACGAACACCCAGCCAGACGGACGGACGTACAAAGATCGTTAAATCGACTCCGAAAATGATTCTTCGATGGATTTATTGAGAGAACACTTCGGTAAGCACATAATTTCACGTTTTGGGCCGGTCGATTTGTCACCAAGATCGTGTGATATCACACCGTTGGACTTTTTCCTGTGGGAAAATGTAAAGCCTAAGTTAATGCGAACAAACCCGCTTCGATTCAGGCCTTGGAGGAAAACAGCGCGCGTGTCATTCGCCAATTACCAGTCGAAATGCTTGAAGGAGTCATCGAAAATTGGACTCAACGGATAGACCATCTGCGACGTAGCAACGGCCAACATTTGATAAACATAATCTTCAAAAAATAAATGCCAAAGAATGTTCTTTCAAATGAATTATTATTTTGAAGAATATATACATATATACATACATGTGTATGTACATATATATTATAACATTCCCCATTTACTTTGAATTTTCTTGTTTTTTTTTTATTAAAAAAGTAGGACACCTCGAAATGGATCACGTTTTATTTGTACATTTAGGAAAACAAAACTTGTTGTAGGGAAACTTTCAGAACTCATTCAAATTGTGATTTTAAAAATGATTCAAAATTGAAATTAATAAATAAATTAAATGAAATCAATTTTATTAGTTCATAACGTCTGTCAAACTATCTTGTTTTTTATTCTTGAAACATGACAATTTTGTCACATATTATGTCATCACAGTGTCGTGATAGTGTTAATGGACTTTAAACTTGTTGTGTAAATGTCTGTTTTTGTATAGTAGCTTAAATTTCAAAACGAAACAATAAACAAAATATGTTACAGTTTAATCACGATTTTGTTAATATCGACATAAACTTAACAGCATATCAATTAGTTTTAGAAGCTAAAGTTTTAAATATTTCACATTTTTTCTTCTAAACTGAAAACAATAAAATTTGAAGTATAATGAGTAGGAGTATTTCATTGTACTCCAACAACACAACAGAATATCCCAAACAATTTAATTTATTATCTTAAGCTGTAATCTGTCTATATTTAGAAAAAAAAATACTTTTTTCAAAGAGGAAACATATTAACTTTTAAGTCATGTTTCATATCTGTGATCTTTTGCTTTTAAAAAGGTGTTAAATCAGTTTAAAGTGTTACTAAGCTTATTTGCAGTTTGTCTTCCTTTTTAATTTTGCTTCAGGCTTAAAATTTTGTATTTAAATTTTTTATTTTTATTTGTCATTTAAATTTATATTGAAATTAATGAAATTTTTAACGTATTTTTATTTCAAAGCAGAAAAGGAAAAGAATGCAAAGTTTTTCAAAATAAAGTATAAATAGCAATTACGATTAATAGTTAAGGATGATTTTTTAATAACTTTCTTTTTGACAAGAATATTTTTGGCCACTCAGTTGTTTTCGTGCAACATGTTACTGTGAAACATATTCAGTTTGGTCTATAATTCAACCATAAATCGATGTACAAATGAACAATCTGCAAGCGCTGTTTTTTTTTTTTTATCAAAATTCATGCTCAGTTAAGCAAATGCATCGTGCACTTCTTCTATTTTATGATCAATTTGGGCGACCATCTAAGCCGGCTATTCGGAATCTTGTGATTCCGAGACAGAGGAAAATATCGCAGCTGTATCCTCCAGTCAAAGACGACAAAGGCGGGAACGTTACTGTGAATGGCGACCGTTACCGTGCTATGTTTACAAACTTTTTTTTTCTCAAACTGGAAGATCTGAACATAGCTGGCATGTGGTTTTAACAAGACCGTGCCACATGCTAAGTTGAGGCTCATATCTATAGCCACAAGCCTGCAACGGTTGACGCACTGGAAGCTAAAATTAAAGAATTTATTCGTGATGTACCTGCCGATATGTTGAGGAGAATATGCCAAAATTGGACCCAGCGTATAAACCATTTGCCCCGTCAACATTTACATGAAATCATCTTTAAACAATGAAGATCGTTCCATGAGCTCAAGTAAAAATTTCAAATATTTCTTTAAATTGTACGCGTGTTTTTTTTTTTTAATCAAATCCGAAAGCTCTTAGAAAACCACTCTTAACGTTTCTCTGTTCTCTTAATGTTGCAATTTATAGTAAATTTTTTCCAGAATTGCAATATTTAGGAGATGAACCCTACTCATGCAATGTATGGATGTGCGTACTAGGAAATTGCACATTTCATTTAAATCTTCCTATTAAGAATGTGATAAGAAAGACATCTGCATGAAGTTTATTTCATAAACAGAGAGATAAAGAACGAATATTCTCTGTATTGTGTTGTGCGATACACTAACCAGACGACTACAAATGGATTACTCCTTCCTGTCCATAAAACTTGTATTGCTTGAAAAACTACGGGTTTGGAGAACATGTTCTCAAATTTCATCACAACACATTATATTGTGGAACACAATCCACGATGCTCCTGTAAAACAATAAAATTGTATTATCTACTGTCACTGAGAAGCACCTTCGCCATCACTATGAGTTATTAACTATTGACATGCGACAAAGACAATATATATTATATATCAATGGATAGGAAATTCCTATTTTTTATAAATATGTATATAGAAGTAATAAGAAATCCATTGAAAACATTTTTGAAAAACAAAACAAAAAAGTGTTATTTTGAGTTTTTTTGCGGAAACAAAAATGGTTTAAATTATAAAAATTATAAATTTTTCATAAGATACCTCACAAATTCCAAAAATGTTTTTAAAAATCCCAAAATTGGAATGGATTATAGAAAACCTTTGCGGAATAATTAACAACATATTGCGCCATATAAAATCCGTTTTTATTTTTAAATATCGACTATGCGATTTGAGAACATTTGCCCTAAACTTGAATTTTACATACTAATTAGCTATATTTTGCGTCCCGTCGTTAACAAAGTTTTTTAATTTTTCCTCATATATGATATTGGCGTTAAAGTCAGCTTTCCGGAAAATATAAGAACGTATAAGTCTTCTTGGACATTTCTTAAATAATGTAAATAGAATAAAATACATAGTATAACTAGGTAATGATTTTTAAACAATTCTATTTTTACTAGGTTTAGAAAAGTGTTAGTAATCCACAAAAAAAAAATTAAAAGAAATCAGGAAATATTTGGATCCGCTATTAACAAAAAACTAGGCTACAAAAGTTAAAAAATTAGTTTTCATATGAAAATATTTAGTAAACTATAAGAGAGTACTAGTCTAGTAGATTTTATATATATATATATGCAAATCGGATCACAATAATTGGGTTCGTTTTCAATTTTTAGAATTCCCCTCTGGGGACCCCCCCCTATTGAGTTTATGAGGCACAAACTCAAAAATTAAACTGGAGAACACTTCCTCTCTAGGCAAGAGACATTTTATTTCAATCGGACTTACCGTTTAGGAATTACAGACTAATTTAATTACATACATATTTCGCTTTTTATCTGAAATCACCCACTGTGCATCGTTTCATACATTCTTGGTCGAATATGTAGTTTGAGTATTTCAGACACAGTTTTTAAAAACGAGGTACTTCTTTCGACGTATGATATGTAAATGCATTTAATTTAGCGGCTATCACACTGAATTCTTCATCATCTGATTCTTTAATCTTTATGTATTGATTTATTACTCACATTGCCTTTTCTTTCGACATAATTCCTTCAATACACTGAATTTAGGTTGATTGGGCGGCTTTGTTTAATAAAACAAAGTTATATTTAAATAGAAATAAAGTTAAATAAAAGAAAATAAAACACGATTCGCTGGTCCTTTAGTCCCGGTTTACATTATGAAATTTTTGTCGCTGCGATTCTTGTCGTATCTTCTTTAAAATTGTATTTGCGTCTACATTGTGACATTTTTGTTGCAGAGATTTTTTGTGGATGCGTACATGTTTCTATATATTTTGTAGCTAGCACATACATGTATGAAAATAAAAAACAACGAATGAGGGAACAAAGCGTGTCTCACGAGTACATGCATACGTGTACCCCTTTTTATACGACTCACCGCTTTCGAAAAAGCAAGAATCGCAGCGACAAAAATTTCATAATGTAAACCGGGACTTAGAAATTCACACACATACTCATACAAAATAAATAAATGAGCAAAAAAAATGTAAAAAAATCACAACATTTGTTTTCAATGGTACTCTACAAGTGTAAAAATATTAGGGAGCTAACACACCTTTAGATACAAAAATTGTTAGGATCTGCTAAGAGAAAGAAACTGACAGAGAACTAGTCCAGTAACTGGTTACTCTGGTTTAAGCATTATACATATATGAACGGGGAATATGTTAATTTAAAATGCCGTTATAGTAGAACAGGTTACAGGTAATGAATTTCTCGGGGTTCTAGTTATAATATTTTGTATGATATGACTAGGAACTTTAACATGGCATTGACCAAAGGAAGGAGATAAATAGATACCTTGTTGACACTTTGTAAAAGGTCAGATTTGGACATTATATAATTCGGTTACAAAATTATATTGAAGTAAATAGATATTTTTAACAAATTATTTTAAATTCATTGATAAGTAGTCAGCTTTTTTTTTACTGATTTCTTTTGAAATTATATCCGGATCTTAAGGCTGATCTAGATCTAGATAAAGTATTAAACAAAACACTGCCATAAAGTATGTACGACTATGAATATATAAACATTATTTAAAACTTTACAACAAAACACACCCTTCACTATTTCAATAAACTATAAAACAAAAACTATAAAATAAAGAGAAAAGTCATAAATAATCATGGTTTAGAGCAGCCAAATTGTCTATTTATTAGTCATATTTAAATATAATTTTTATTTTTATTATCAAAAGAGCTTTAAACAATCTCCACAAATAGCTACTGTATACATTGTTTTTAAATATTTAAATTTCAAAAAAGGTAATTATCAGCAAATGTTAATAAGTTTCTATGAAATAATTATAACAAAACTATAATTAACATCATCATGTGTTTATTTGCACTAAACTTATAGTAAATTAAATATTTATGGGGACCATTTTTTAACAAGTATTTGTTTTTCTATACATAACTATAATTAAATTATTATAATTATAGTGATTTGTTGAAAAATATTTCTCTGTTTTAAAATTGTTCATATAAGCGAAAAAAATATTAAGAAAAAAAACTAATAATGGGGAGGTTTTTGTATTTAAACTGCACTGCACCTTAAAAGTGCTCTATTTCACAAAGAATTTATCAAATTAAATTTTTTCGCAAAGAGTTAAATGTTTCTGTTCCACAATATTCTTTGCAACTCTCAATTTGAACTAAGACTTTGCTCTCTTTGTTAAGACTTTGCGCTCTCCTGCAAAGTAAGTGCGCAAAGCGTTTCACAAAGCATTTAATCATCTTTGCATTTCTGTCCTATCACTTTTCGAAACAATTAAATAGCTTTTAATTTTAAAAAAATTATTGTAAATATTTAGAACATATTAATATTTACATTTCATTTCATTTAATTTAGACAGGGGAATCTTTCTTTAAGAATGCCAAAACTATTTTCAATTATGCTTCGTGTTTTTTATGGCAACGATTGAAAATCTCTATGAACTCATGAACCTGTATGAACAAATTTTTTAGTTCGTAACCACTATCTCCCAAAACAATAAGATTCAGAAATGGACACCACTGTTACATGTGCAGTCTGGACCGCATGTGAGCATCACATTCAATGGGTGATTTACATGCCGGTCTACATATCATTCCTCGTGTAATGTAGGCGCATGTATTTTAATGATTGTACCATTCACGCAACCACAAACACAAGGGATAAAAATCTTTTCAGCAATACCACTAATGTCATCGAGACACCGTTTTGTGTTTTGAAATAAAACGTCTATTATAACGTCAACAATTCCATGGAAGGTTCTCCAAGCTGTTAATGTTGCAACACCATGCATAGCTGCAGCTTCATGGCACTGGCATTCATTTTCGAACCAAGCAAAGTATAAGTTGATTATCAGTCGACAAAACTTTACTGCACTGTATATTGTGTTCTAATATTTCTATTATCTTTCTCTAATTATATTTAAGATGAAATTAGCTTGGAGTTTATTAACACCAAATCACTCTTTGTAATCTCGAAAAATTAATTCGACGTCTTCATTATCGTCGAACAAAAACTCATGTCTTAAGATTTTGAAAGCTTCACTAGTTACTTTTTACAATTAACAAACACAAACTGCAAAGCTTTTTGACTTATCTGCAAAAAACCACCAAAGTCTTTGGCGGAAATCGAACCTCCAACGCTCTGTCTGATAGTCCGGCACACATTCGCCTTGTATATCGGGGCAGCCAATGAATTTGCAAAGCGATCGTTTACCTGGAAATTTTTTGAAAAACTTATCAAAATTAGCTTTGAAAAATTAGAATTTACACGAAACAAGATAATTATTTGGAAAATCTTTGCAAATTACTCTGTTCAATATGAATTTTGCACTTCGCTCAAGAACGTTGCAAGAGAAAACAAAAATTTCAAAAACTTTGCAAATTACTTTTATCAATTTCATCAATTTTACTTATCAAATTTTATAGTTCTGAGGAACATAAAGTTTTGCAAATTGACGAAAAATTGCATAAATGACAAGTTAATAAGTCGTTTTGTGGAATAGGACCCAGATCAGCGTTTGTATCTATGGGAGTTAGAATAGGTTAAGTAAGTAAGTAAATAAGAGACACTTTAGAACATTTTAGTTTCTAGTCTATCTCTTGTATCTAGCCTAGTGTTTAGTGTAGTCTCTAGTCTAGTGTCTAGCCTAGTCTCTTGTCTAGTTTCTAGTTTAGTCTCTCCAGTAGTTTCTAGTCTAATTTTTAGTCCAGTTTCCAGTCTAAAAAGACTAATTAAAAAGCTTAATATATTTCCCTTTAACTCTTTAACAAACTTTGACAAGTCTTTAAAGCTTTAGCATTTACTGCAGGCAGTTGTAAATAACGCTTTGCGCTTTGATTCTGTTTCTTATATATAATACAGACATATAGTAATGGTTGCAGCTTTTTTAAATCTTTTGATGTTGTTGCGCTTATTTAAACACGATCAAATGACAATTTAGCTGGGTTCGTTCACTCGTTTGTTAGTTTTTAAAACTATTATTTTTTTGTTCTCTATTTTATTTTAATTATAACAATTTGTGACAAACTATCAATTATATTATAATCATTAAATTTATGGCCAAGAAGTAAGAGAAAAAACCACAAATGATTTGCCACCACCAGCCATTGTGTGTACACGACAAAGCGACGAAACAACCAATTACCGGTAGTCAAGAGGTATTTGTAGCATTCATTTGACACTGGTTGAACTTAAAAATAATTGAGTTAAAATACTTAATTACATAAAAAAAAACAGCAATTTAGAAACGAAATATTTGCAAAGAGTGACAGTTATTAATTAAAGAAAATAGTTGGAAATAAAACAATGTAAATTATTAAAATCAGAGCTCAGCCAAGAAAATTATCAATAAAAATTTTAATAAAAATTTCATGTTGTAAAACAATTCCTACCTTCAGTTAATTTAATAAAAATTAAATTTAATGAACTCATGCCTAACTAAATAAATATATCAAAAATTAACAGTTCAACTATAACAATTACCCTCAAATCAGAGATAATTTCATAATGCAATTAAAAAATAACAAAACGAAGAGTAATCAGAATTATCAATAGTATATAATACTTATCATAGGACAAATTTCTATGCCCAGGAATACGTACCTGTAAGTATAAAAAATAAGAAAACAAAGGTTACTTAAATGTATAACTAATTTTTGTTATTAATATTTAATGTTAATTTGAAAAATAATAAAATTAAAATATGGATTTAAAAATCGCTTAATACAAATGCAGTACAATTTTCATCATTTATTTGTAATAAATCGTGATGCCGAGAATTGTTGTCAATTATCTCAGAATTAATTCCTCAAAACTAACCACCGGAATTTATTGAGACACATTTCGTCAAAGGCTGAAAGTGACCACATGACGATTTCTTGACATATTTTAGAGACTAGACTAGAGACTAAACTAAGACAAGACTAGAAACAAGACCAGATTCTAGACTAGAGACTAGACTAGAGACTAGAGTCTAGACTAGAGACAAGACTAGAGAGTAGACTTGAGACTAGACTTGAGACTAGACTAGAGACTAGACTAGACTAAAGACCGTACTAAGACTAGACTAGAAACTAGACTTCAGACTAGACTAGATACTAATCTAAATACTAGACTACAGATCAAACTAAGACTAGATTTGAAACTAGACTAGAGTCAAGACTAGAAACAAGACCAAAAACTAGACTAGAGACTAGACTAGAGGCTAGACTAGAAATTAGACTAGAGATTATATAGACTAGAAACTAGATTAGAAACTAGACTAGAGACTAGACAAAGACTAGACTATAAACAAGACTAGACTAGAGACCAGACAAAAACTAGACTAAAGATTCGACTAGATACTAGACTATTTCTCATTATTTGCCTATCATCAGCAATTAGTCACCATCAATCAATCCATTAGAGTAACTAGCTGAGCAATTAAAATAGCTTTTACTATTTTAATTAATTTACTTGTTATTTGATTAATTATTTTTGACCACATTTGAACGTATAGTTAATACCAAAAAAAAAAAAAAAAATACCCATTAAAATACATCTGAAAATGAATGATGTTTATTTGAGATGTTGTAAATAAACTGCAAAAGGCAAGTTGTTGCTGATGTTGTTTAAAGTTGTTAACATAATCAAACAATTTGCAAGACAAACTAGATTTAGTAACACATACATGGTGCTAACTCATTTTAAAAGATATGGATGGGAATTAAGAAACTAACAAAAATGAATGAGTCATTTATAAACAAAATAGAAAAATTTAATTACTAGCTCCATTCCTGCAATTAAGGACACTTAAGGAAAATCATTTAAAAACTGACTAAACAAATTTAGATTAAAGAAAAAATCAATTATTTGAAGATATTATAAAAACTTAAACTAAAATAAATTACAGTGGTTTAAGGTTTCCCAGAATAGAGGAGATTATTTTTATTATAAACATATACTACTATTGAATTCAAATTTTCTTTCCCTGCCACAAAACTAATTCTTTTAATTTTGTTTGTGCTTTTTATTTTCCTTAAAAAATCTTGTTATCTAGTTTCCTTATAAAAACTCCAGCATGTTTTCTTAACAACATTTTCCTTAACATTTTTGTTGACACTGTATTTGTCTAATTTTTATCACTATTTAAACAACACCTGCAATTTGTCGTATTTTTATGAGTCGAGTCTTTTGCGGTCCGTTCAATGGCATTAAATTGCTGCCACAACTAAAACTTGCCACAACAATTGCATTTTTTATTGATCAATCATAATAGTTGATTATTTTTTCTTTTTGGAATTTTTGTTAGATATTTCCACGACAGTATTTGCTTAAGGCAAAAGATATCAGGTATAGAGTTTTGAAAATGTTTTTCTAAATGGTTAAAAAAAAATCATGTTTTATACATGTAAGAATTAATTATGATACTTGTACTTGTTTTACTGTTTGCCTTTAAGTGTGTGTTTATGGCTATTTAGTGGGTAAAATAATGGTTTTGGATAGTAAATACCCTACAGTAATTGCAAGCCGAAGTAACTTGGTAAAGAGATGCTTTCGGTTTGTTTTAATAAAAGTTTCACAAAGTTAACATAGAACCACCCGCCTGCCAGGCGTTTAAACTGATGAATAAACAATCTTAAATCGACTCAGAATGTGATAGAATGTTTCAGGGGTTTTAATTAAGCAAAATTAAAAAAAAAAAAATAACATTATGACCTTTTAAATCGGTAAATACAAAAACTGCAACATTTGTAAATAAGGTCTTATAATGCATAAAACTTATTTTGTGATTGACAAAATCTCCAATTTGTTTTTACTTGATAAGTTTTTAGGGTTCTGCTTACAACTGAATAGCCAAACGCGTTCGGCCTTTAGTCACTATAAGTGCCGACCACTGTTTGTCTTTTCTAAATGTTCAAGTATCTAGTATCTCATCAAGTCTGTGCTTGGTTACCTGTAAATTTTTTTTAACTATTTCTTTTGTTTCTTAATTTTGCTAATTTTAGCAAAAAAAAATTGTATTTTTTATTAACAAAGAATAACAAAATATGATTTAAAAAAAAAAAACACTATTAAATGTCAAAAACTTATTTTGAAATACAAATTTAAACAGCATTTTGTGTTGTGTCTAAACTTTTTGCTCTTTAAACCAAACTTATCAATCACAAAAGGAAGCAACTGACATCATTTTCAGCTAATTTTATATCATATTTGTTTATATAATTTATTTTATATTTAAAATCATTTTATTTAATTAAGGTTTGTATATTTTTAATTTTATTGGCTTATATATGTATAAAATTTATCACATCTCGGTTCTTCTGTCGTGTTTGGGTGCAGCCAAACGTTTAATAATGATAAAAGCACTGACACTACTTGTCTGTAACAAGTGACGTATTATATTCTTAGCTCAAAATAACATTCTTAGCTCAAAAAAAAACTAAAAATTATATTTTATAAACATTTCAAATGAATTAAAAATTTTGAAAAGATTTTTTAAATTTTGCTTCATTAGTAAAACATTTATTTACAATTTTGATAAATCAGATTTAAAATTAAATTTGATTATTTAAGATTGCAAGTGTGTGATAAAAATGTGATTGGAAGTTGACAGAAATTATTTTAAGTATCTAATTGTCTTAATGAAATTCACAAGATAAAGCAAACACACAATGCAAAATAATAAAATTTTAAATGATTTAAGATTTAAGAATTAAACCACCTCCGTACTCTAAACAATATTACAAGTTGAAATGATGGCGGAATACAGAGGTGAAAAATTAAAATGATAATCCATTATTTACAAAATTTTCTGTTATACGAAAACTTTCCTATAGAAAATAGTGTTATACCATAATATTTCTATAGAAAATAGTGTTATAAACACAATTTTGTTACCTAAACGTTTCTGTAGCAGAAACTGTTATACATAAATTTTTCTGTATAAAAAACTATTACACAGACAATTTTCTGTTATACTGGCAGCTTCCTGTAGAAGAAACTGTTATAATTTTCTTTAGCAGAACCTGTTATACAAACAATTTTTTTACACAAGTAATTTTATGCATAACACACTGTTATACAGATTTTTTTTTGCAGATGAAACTATTATGCACAACATTTTCTATAAAAAAAACTGTTTTACACAAAATTTTCTATAGAAAACAACTGTAATACAGAAACTTTTCTATAGAAAAACGGTTATACAAAAATTGTTCCATGAAAAAAACTATTATACTCCAAATTTTCTATAGAAAAAATTGTTATACACATAATTTTCTATAAAATAAAATTGTAATACAGAAAATTTTCTATAGGAAAAAACACAAAATGTTGTACAAAAAAATTGTTTACACAAAATTATCTATAGAAAAACTGTAATATAGACAATTTTCTATAGAAAACTGTTTTACGTAAAATATTCTATAGAAAAAACGGTTGTACACAAGTTGAAAAAAAGTATGAAAAACTGTTTTACATATAATTTTCTATAGAAAAAACTTTAATACAGAAAATTTTTTATAGAAAAATCTGTTATACACAATATTTTCTATAGAAAAAAACTGTTATACCCAAAATTTTCTATGGAAAATATTGTTATTCAAAAATTTGCTATATGAAAAGCTGTCATACAGAAAATTTTCTATAGAAAAAAGCTGTTATACAGAAAAATTTCTACAGAAAAAAACTGTTATATACAAAATGTTCTATAAAAAAGTGTTATACAGAAAATTTATACACAAAATGTTCTATAGAAAAAACTGTAATACACAAAATTTCCTATAAAAAAAACTGTTATATAGAAATTTTTCTGTATAAAAAACTGTTATGTACAAAATGTTTTGTAAATAACAGAGGGTTCTCTCAACCCCAAATGATTCAATTTGTAATCAAGACGAAAAACGTTCTTGATTCCTGAAATATTGTTCAACAATAATGCTGCATTTTTACTAAACCTTAACAGTTTTTTTAACTAAATCTAGGGTGGATTTTTGTACATACTTCACAACAGTTATTTAAAAAATAAATTTCAAATGCATTTTTTTAATAACCAGCGTGAGAGGAAGATATTAGTCATATAAATATAAAATTAAGACCATAAACATTTTAATACTTTAAAACCCTATTAAACATGTTAATAAACATCTTTGCTAAATACTTCAAAAAATGATTCAACGTCAGGTAATTCTGCTAGACTAAACCACATCCTGTTCATAACCGTGATTCAATATTGAAGCTCCTAACAAATAGCAAGCTAAATGGCTGACTGACTAACTGACTGGCGTTAGTTTTAGTCATTTGTCCAGACTTTCGAAAGTCTTCAATTAAGTCATTATTTTTATAACTAAATAACATGGCTCCTAGTATTTTCTCTATTAAAATGTCATTCAACCTGTGTATACGCTTGATTATCTAGTATGTAGTTAGTTGTTGGTTTTTCATAAAATGACATGACAGTTTGTATGATTACTGTTGACACAACTTCATCAATAATATTTATTTTGTGAAGTATGTTATTTTCTCCTTTTTTTTATGGGCTCCTATGGAGTTTTTGTTGTTAAGTAAAATAGAAAAAAAAATTAAAAACCAGATATTAAATGTCAGCATGTTTTTATTTATTTTGTAGTTTTAGCCTATTTTTATTTTCTTTTACACAAAGTAAATAGTAATTAACGCACAGCTCCTGTTGGAGGACTAGTATTGGAGGGTTTATTTGAAAATGCAACTAAAGACAGCGAAAAATATGGATAAAGACGGCAGTAGTTGACAAAAGCTTTGTAGGAACAGTAAGAATATTAAAGTATGTCAAGACAGTGAGTGTCAAAATAAAAGAGGTAAAACAATTTTTGTATGGAAAATTATTGTAACACTTAATTTGGTGCATAATGGTCTTGGCCTAAACAAAAGCATTTCTATTGCTAGCTTCTTCTAGCGCATTTTTCTCTTATATTTTACATCCTGTTCTGAGCACACTCTGTTATGGTCCCACTGTTCATAAGTTCATCGGTTATTGATTTCTTTACTCCAATGAATGAAAAGCTGTCAGTTTTTATCAAACAAAAACATATGAATTTTTCAATAGATGGCTGAAAGACGGATTAATGTATGAATGAATGTATTTTTATGATTTAACACTATAATTTCTTGCGGTTTTCAGAAAGCACAAAACATATGTGTGTACACTCTTACTTACATATAAAATTGTGCCAGGTTCGTAAGTAGTTTTTTCTCTTTTTTAAAAGTGTTTTTTTTTTTTTTTGTAATAAATTGCATTTTGCTTTAGTGTCATTTGACGTACATGAAGTAAAAAGTAGTTACTTTACTGTTTCCATTTACCCGTATTGTTGCTACGTACATATACATATATATTTTTTCTTGGTGTCACATTTCCTGTGAACGTACTTTGTTATTTTATTTATTTGTGGAAAAAATTCATATTTAAACAAAAAAAAAAACTTTGCGGTTAGAACATATACAAAATAAAGATATTCTGTAGGTATACAGAAATGTATTTATTTTCAAACTTTTCACAAAAAAATGTTCTCATGATTAGTACGAAACATTAGAAAGAATAATGATATTAAATAAAGGTAAAACTAAGCAAAATGTACTACACAACCAGTTGAACGAACATACTAGAGAGAATGTCACTTGGTTAAAATTATGGAGAAGATTATAATAAGTGGCCCACTGTCGTTATGCATTAAAATAAATACTGTTAATTATGTAAATGGAGTGAGTGCTCCAAATACCGCTTGGTAATATGTTTCGGCCAACCAAGTTGAGGTAATTGTGAAAGTTTTTATTTTTAGATAAAACTTTAAAGTGGGTTAGTTGTTTATACCTATTTATTAATAGTTAATAATAATAATAAGACTTTCAAAATAATGCTTTTTTAATAATATATTTCTTTATCTGTTTTAATCTAATCTAAATGAACCTGGTTGTTTAAAGGTAAATAACCGACTATGTTCACTTCTTCTGGCTGTGAGAGCCGACCACTAGTCTGGCAAATGTTTTCTCAAACAAAAACATGCAAATTCACAACATGTTTAACTTTTTTTTTTTTTTATAATATGCTATTCATTTCTACGTAATTTTTTAAAGCAAACATTTAATATACCTAAATTTGTTTATATTACTTTTTTTTTTTTTAAACAAACACAAACTGCGAAGCTTTTTGGCTTGTCTGCAGGAAACACCCAGAGTCTTTGGTGGGAATCGAACCCGCAACCCTCTGACTGATAGTCCGGCACACTATCGCCTAGCCTATCGGGGCACTGTTAACTTACAACTAAAGAGTGATTTTTTCAAGAGTTTTCTGATTTGATTAAAAAAAATCTTAAATTTAGAGAAATAATAATTCAAAGAATAATTCAATGTTTAAAGATGATGTCATGTAAATGTTGACCGCGTCTACGCCTCAAATGATTCATACGCTGGGTACAATTTTGGCATACTCTCTTCAACATATCGTTATTTAATATTAGCTTCGAGTGCTTCAACCATTGCAGTCTTGTCCCTGTAGATATGAGCCTTAACATAGCCCCACAAACAATAGTCTAAAGGCGTTAAATCGCACGAACATGAAATAAACTGTTCACCGAACTGGCCTCCATTTTTTTGCGTGCTGTGTGACACATGGCACCGTCTTGTTGAAACCGCATGTCAGCCAAGTCCAGCTCTTCCGTTCTAGACAAAAAAATTGTAATCATTGGTAGCGCTCGCCATTCAAAGTAGCGTTTCTGTTCTCGTCGCCTTTGAAAAAGTAGGGTCCACTGATGCCACCCGCCCATCATACTCCGCACCAAACAGTGCATTTACAGAATGCATTCGCAATTCTTACTATGTTCCTTCCTGCTCTTCACACCAAATACGACAAGTTTGCTTGTTTAGGTATACATTCAACAAATGAGCTTCGTAGCACAATTCTCCGATAAAAAAGTAGATCTGCATCCAACTTTGCTGACTATCCATTCATGGGTAATGCTGGTTTTAGACGGTATGTCAGTTGTACGATACATATGTAATTGAGCATCCCAGTAAAAAATGTGCAAAAGGAGCAGGTTTTATGTATGAATTCATAACTCAAATCGCTTTAAACTTGCTGATGGGATGCATGATTTTTGTATGAGGTGTTCCCGGTTTGGAGGACTCCTTTCTGCTGACAATAAGCTCTTCTTTTAACCTAATCAAACATGCAAACAAAGCACTTTCCTACAGTGTTTTACATCAATTCGCGCACACCAATCAAAGAACAAATTCTATCTGAATATTTTTGCTTAAGAAAAATTCATAGTAACTGAGAAGCGCGATATTCGTTTTGTAATTGACTTTCGTTGTTAGCACTAAAAAAGCATATTTTTTGTATATTTTATTCGAAAGCATTTACTGCTTCAAAAGAGCGCTTTTATTGAAGTGCTCGATTATGCGCTTTTTCTCTGAAGTGCTTCAAAAAACACGATTTGCTTTTACTGGGATGTGTGTCAAAATTGGAAATTTACAGGCAGTTTATTATTTTTGCTTTCACACGTCGGTTTTTAGTTTCATCTGCCAAAATCTATCATAGAAGACAACAACTGTTTTTGTTATGATTATTTTCGCGGGAGTTGTGTTCTTGCAAATTTAGTTTGAAGAGATGGATTAAAAAATTAAATAATTGTTACTTGCAGCATAATTGTAATAATAGCTTCTATAAAATAAAAAAATTAAGCAAGACTTAAAGAGAAAATCTACAATATGGAGCTAAAAATTGTTGTAGTTAAGTAAAATAAAAATTAATATGTATAAATACGTTTTTTTTTTCAATAAATATTTCAATACAAATGAATTTTTTTGTTTAGTACAATTTTTTTAATATAAATTTGCTGAATCACAAACACTATGTTCTTGGCGCAATAAACAATTGACTTACAAAACAGCTGGTTGCAGGTGCTTTGTCAGATGAAAATGGAACATGTTCTAATTGAAAATTTTACACTGTAAATACAGGCTGACATTTTTTGCTTTTACACGACGTGTATGCATTTTGCAATGGAAAATTTGACAAGCACACTGCAAAATACATACCGTCTAAAGCTTAAATTATAGACCAAACTGAAAAATCACCCTTTAATAACATTTAAAATAAAATACATCATTGTTTAATAGTTTCCTTTAAAATTTTAAATTAAAAAGAATTTTTTTCGAAACAAAGAATTGTAAATAAATCAAGGTTTTTAGTGTTTAGAAAAACATGGTATATACACGTTTTAGAGCTTTCTTGTGATACTGGTAACAATTTTAACCTTGCTCTACTATAGATTTCTAAAAAACATGTTTGTTAATACTGAAAAGATCATATTACAAACTACACACACACATTCGATAGACAATTTTGAGACTTAAAGTTTTCAATAAATTTTATTAATATTTGTTTAGAAATAAGAAAAAATTAACAAAAATCATAGATATACTCTGAGAAACATAAGTTTTAACAAAAACCCCAACTAACGGAAACAGTTAACAGACAATTATAATTATTACTTTAAAACAAAATAAACAGAAATACTTTAACACCCAGCCAGATAAACAAAAAAAAAAACACACAACAATTGAAAAAAGTTCACATTATTTAAAATTCTGCATGTAACATGAGCCACGAACACAACACAACACAAAAATCACGGTTACATTTTTTCAAATTTAAAATAT
The DNA here is from genome assembly GCA_950370525.1 of Bellardia bayeri. NCBI lineage: Eukaryota > Metazoa > Arthropoda > Insecta > Diptera > Calliphoridae > Bellardia > Bellardia bayeri. The sequence continues at coordinate 32,968,176 of OX493264.1, read as the reverse complement.
TTATACAGAAACAAAAAAAAACACATGTACGTTTTAAACTAATAAACAACTGTCTGTCTCTTTCCTTCCCTAAGCCTGGTTTAAGACCCCTGAGTTTAACAAATTTTAAAGTTTATCTTACTCTTCGTATTATTTGTTTTAAAGTTGAAGCGCGTGCTTGGAATTAACACTTGTTGTAAAACGATTTTAGCTGCTTTGTAATATTTAGCCCCAGCCATGGACTATACTTATTTATTTATGCGTCTTGTATTCATAGCAAAGCAAAAAGTTGTAAATTATAAAAAAAAAACTTTAGCTGCCGCCGTGTATAAATAATGTTTATCTCCAGTTTTTAAAACGAGGCAGATTTATTAACATGTTTTGTTTAATATTTTGGTGACAATCAAAATAAAAGAATGAATACTCACAAAAAACATATAGTTTCCCAAGCTTATTGTTAGTTTAAGAAAGTTTTTGTTTTGTTTGCCTCTAAAAGCTTTTCTTTTAATAAAGATTGAGTAAACATAATTAATCGTTCCATCATAATTAATATCCACTTCATTGGCTTATTGATGATTTGTAATTATGTAATTTGTGTCATGAAAGAAATTAAACAATACCGTTGATTTTATTCAGTTTCGGCTTGTACGAGTATGTGTGAAAGTTTTAAAATGCTCAACTTTGTTGTTTTAAACATAAATATTAAAGTTTGATAAAGCTTGTTTGTTAAAAATATCAATCCTAATTTAACCCTCCGATTGTCCCGAGAAGATACCTAGGGATCTTTTTGCCTTTTCAAACTGAAATTACTCCTACTTCGGTCACTACAAAAAAGGTCCGTAGGGACCTTTTCACACGGCCATGAAGTTCAGAACTGTCACTCATCGGAGGGTTAATAAAATAAAGAACCTAAGTTATAATTTTAACTTCAATATCTCTAGCTAAACATTACTTAATTATTTTACTCATTACTTATATATACTATCTTACATCGCTGGTGAGACCAATTCCTTGTACATAATTCATACTTTTAATATACCAATCAACTTAAAAACAAGTTGTCAGTCGATAGCAGCTGGATTCCTTCCCATCGAGTCGTCCGAGACTCTTCAAAGGTTCTGTGTAACTCTCGGTGACACTGAACTCAATGAGTGTAATTTTATTGATAAACTTGAGTATAAGTATGAAACGACTTATTATTTCATTTGAATACAGTGACTCACAGCTCAGTTTATGCAGTGCATTTTTTTTGTTTTCAAAGCTTCATAAAATCAAAACTAACAGAAAATTAAAAAAGAAATGGCAGTAATTTGCAAGAAAAAATGTTACAGTCCAACAAACAAAAATAATTTATTGCAAAAATCTACATGTTAATGTAAAAATAAAAACACACAAAAATGCACGTTTTTTCACGTCACACCATATTTTATGCAGTCAATTGCTACTGTACCAATAGTTCAATGCAACGTTGCTGGTTGTTGGTTTTTAATTTTTTCTACTTTTATCAATATTTTTTATTGAATTGAGAGCCCGATTTTGTAACGTCAAATGTCAATTTAAATTTATTTCAAATGAGTCCGCGTGCAACGAAAAAACAACGAGCATTGGTTTTAAATCATTTACAAAATGGTTACTGACAGCGAAAAATAGCAGAAATGGTTGAAATTAAAGCTTCCATAGTCTAAATAATCATTGAGCGTTTCATCGATGAAAATCGGATCCATAACAAAGGCAGAAATGCACCAAATAAAATTTTCAATGAGCATAATGAGCGACTCATAAAAGAAAAATAACAAAAAATCCCTTATGTTACGTTGAAACTGTTCGTCGTGTCTTGCGCCAAAATGATTTTATTGACCGAATTGCACGCAAGAAACGGTTTACACGAAGCAAAAGATTGATACAAAATTTTCCTTAAAATTTCCTTGGTGTTCACACAGCACAATTTTATTGCTTAAATCTATCTTAAATAATATTTAAAAGTATACACACATATGTATGTATTACAAATAAGAAAACAACACGCATTGCTGCAGGGTTGTCAAATTTTTTTAACCTACGTCGCCAAAACAGTTTCGAGAAATCGCAAAAAAAATCCCAAAAAATTTCGCCAGAGTAAAATTTTTAAAATTAACAATTTATTTTCCCTTTTTAATAAAATGTGTTTATAGCTTTTGTCAGTTTATTAACAAGCTCAAGTTGACAGGCTCTATTAAATTAGGAATATGAACCAAGGAAAGGAGTCAGAAAAGAGTCCAACAAAAGAGTATTTTCGAAGCGCTCCGAAAAAGGAGTCAGAAAAGAGTCCAACAAAAGAGCATTTTCGGAACGAATGAAAAATTTGCTTGTTACTGTCCTGAGTCGGCACGTAGTATGACTCAGAAATTCCACTTAATTATGTGTGTACCAAAGCGTTGTTGTCCTGTTATTTGTGCTTTGAACAAAAAAAAAACAGCTGTACCACACAAGAATGATAAAAACAAGATTACACAGAGCCCAAAAAAACCCTCATAAAAGACTCTTTTCTGACATTATCTAAGAGCTCTTTCTAACGGACTATTTTCGAATGTAATGGCCCTCTTTTCTGAAGGTTTTCGGAGCAATAATGATTGTTTAATGGGCTCATAAAGAGCATGCACGCTCCGGAAAAGGTGTCAGAAAAGACTCTTTTCGGACTCATATGGCTTGCTGGGTTTGTTGGCATTTCTACTTTAAAATAATCTTTCCAATAAATATAAGCCAATTCTGACCACTACAATTCATACTCGCCTAAAGACACTTTTCGATCTTGAAAAAGTTTTAAAGAATATTGTATCAATGAAAATTTAATATAGAAAATTCTCCATTTACTTTAAAGGGTCTCATATTTTCCGACAATCGATCCAACATTTCTTTTAAAAGTATCTTGAAATATATAAAATAATTTTGTTTTAAAATGTTTACTTGGTCCATTTCCATGTCTATTTTGTTTCATTCAGTTTCAAACTCAGCTCCACAATCAATTGCAACTAAAGAAATCAGCTGATAGCTGATTTTAAATCAACAGATAAACAGTCAATACTAATTGTACAACTTAAACGATGTTAATAGGAAGCAAGATATATAAAAAACTTTAAATGCTATATTTGTGAGAAAAATTAGCCAAAAAAATCCCCATCTCATTTAAAAATCGGAAAGAAATCGCCATGTCGCCAAATGGAAATTTATGTCGCCATAATCACTAAAAAATCGCCACGTTTGACGAAAAATCATCATATCTGACAGCCCTGATTGCTAGTACAATCAAGTATGTGCTCCTCTTATCTTCCCCTCATACTCCGATTTCTAATAGGTAAAGCTTAGCTTTAAAAATTGTTTCGTTTAAATTGGCACCAACTTATAAGTCATTTCAAAGGGTACATATATACATACATATCTATCATTTATTCTAACTTATTTATTGAACATTGTAGTTTAAACAATATACGCGATATGCTTCACTTCAGAACTGGATAACCGAAATTGGCGTGATTCGTTCTAGGCCTCAAAAGCTAAGCAATTCCTTTAGCGCGAATTATTGAAAACAATGGCCAATACTCTGAATAAATTTATATTGTACAAATATTTAAAAATAAATTCATCATCAAAAAGATCATACTATTATTGGCTTAAAATTAAACCAATTACTAAATCTACATTTAGCTGTCTATATAAATTAAATTAAAACTTAAAAAACATTTTCTAAAACAAACATATTGTTTATTGTTTAAAATAAATAAGCATTAAATTACATTTAAACGATTTATCTTGTACAAGATTAACATTGAATGAATGTGATGTTGTCATCAATATACAATTTTATATTCATTTTATTTAAGTATCATTGCCTGAAAATAATATGCAATATTATATATTTAAATAAATCTATTTATTTTTTTGTTGTTTAATATTAACAGATCACGACGATGTTATTAACAGACAAAAACAACATGCTGATGATCAGCATTTCCTTTGGCGATCAATAGTTGTAACACTGTGTGACTGACACGTTGCCAATTTTCTATAAAATTAGTTTATTGTTGCTGTAGTTTGTTGTATTTAAAGTCAGCTGGCTACAATTATTGAGAATTATTTTTTTATTTTATAGATACGTATGTATAAATAAATAAATATATTTTGTTAATTTCAACACGTGTTAATAACATGATAAAATAATTTATAAATAAATAATTATTATGTGTAATATATATTTGATTTTTTTATGGTAAATTTAATAAAATAATTTGTATAAATGTTTATAATTATTGAATTTTTGTTAGTTTGGTATTGAATGTTAATGATTTCTTGGTACATGTCTAAAGGTATGGTCACACATGTCAAATATTTTCTCCAAAAAGCGTAACCACTTGTTTTAGCACAAATCTATTTGACGTTGTTTACACTTACAAGATTTTTGCAAGATCAAACAGCATCAAATAAAATAAAACTAAATATTTGTTGTGTCTTGTCCTAAATAAACGAAGTTTTTTTTAATAAATAAACGATTTCAAATATAATTTATATATTTAATAGCAGAAAACACACATTTATCTCTCGGATGCTAGTATACAATATTGCACAGATTAGGCTTAGCCTTAGCTTAGTACAGTCAAACCTCGATATAACGACCCTCACTATAACGAATTCCTCGATTTAACGATTTTTTTGAAATCCCCTACAACGCTCCATAAGATTTAATACAAAATAAACCTCTCTATTACGAATACATTTGTCAATAGCCTCGTTATAACGAATTTTCATTCACTGCAGACTAACGAAATAGAAAGAATTATGTACCTCTATTTAACGAATTTTGTCAACTTAGAACCTTTGCATAACGATCTCCATCAATTAATCCAAATTATATGAAATAGATACACACAAAATTATTGTGTTTACAACGACAACGTCTCCAGAAAACCTACATTCGTAGTCGACAGCAGCATGCATTAGACTAATGACTGAAATATTCGAAGAAAAATTTATTGTTGACAAGAGCTTGTTGCAGCAGTTGTTGTTGCAATCTAGCTAACTAGCTTAACTAATCACTGGCTCAGACTTATTATTTTATAAATGTAAACTATTTTTGAGTTAAATATAATACATACTATTTTTGAATTTTAAAACTACAAAATACAGTGTTTTCCTTCAAATGTGTTTTGATTTATTAGCGGAAATTGTTCGCTATAACATGGTAAGCAGATGATGATTAATATACAAAATTTTTTATTACCTCGTTATAACGAATACAAGTGCAACTTCACCTCAATATAACGAACCTCATTGTAACGAATTATTCGATATAACGTATTTTTCTAATCCCCTTAAGATTCGTTATACCATGGTTATACTATAGTATAAGAAGAGAATAGTAACATTTACTTGAATACTTAAAAATCTAAAGAATTACTATTTACAAAAACCTTCAACAGTAAAGTTCAAATATAATATTTCGTCAAATATTTGCCAAGTGTGACCGTACGTCAAGAATAATGTTTTAGCAGTGTATGAAGAGTGAAATATTTGTCATTTTGAAAAACCACAATAAAACACAGCTGGTTAGAGTGAATAACAAGTCATTAGATTGGGATGTTTCATTATAAGCGTGTTGAGGACAGTGATCAGCACTTGTTTATCGGCACTTATCGCCATTGGACGAGCACAATCGTTAAAGTACTTGCAAATAACAAGATTGTCATCATAGCAATCCATAGATGGTCAGATTACAACTGGGAAATAAAATGCTCAAAACGTTCCATATTATCTTTATGCCGCCTACTGCTTTAAAAAGTTTATTGAATAGTGTTAAACACAATATTTTCAATAGAAAATCCAGTTAAACACAAAACTCTCTATAGAAAATCTAGTTAAACACAAAATTTTCTATAGAAAATCTAGTTAAACACAAAATTTTCTATAGAAAATCTAGTTAAATACAAAATTTTCTATAGAAAATCCAGTTTAACAAAAAATGTTCTATAGAAAATCCAGTTAAACACAAAACTTTCTATAGAAAAGCCAGTTAAACACAAAATGTTCTATGTTCAAAATTTCTTTAGTATCTGAAAAAGAATTTGTTTCCTCAAAAATTCAAGCAATTTCTATACGTATAAATTGAAATTATCTTTTTTATTGGAGCTGCGAATAAGAAACTTTGTGCTTTGATTTCAATTACCAAATATATTTAATATTTTTTATTAGTGTTTCTAAAACTATTTCCTCTACTGCTTAAAAATCAATCACATCAACTAGGGATTAGCACATTGTTCTACTGGCTCCCTTGTAACACGCTCTTAATTGTAACATAAATGCATTCTATTCTTTATATAGGTATATCACCCTTTCTTCCATCATTCGGTTTATTGACCGATATTTCATTCATTCATTCATTATTTTAATAAAGCGCGTATTCAAAAACTGCACACACTTACGCGCTCTCATAATTACACTTAATTTGTCAAGAAATATAAAACAGATGCCCCCTTTTTTCCTTCTTATTAATAACTTCAGAAAATTATAATTTTGTTCATTGTGTTACCGAAAAGGCCAAAGTGTAGACACAAAGTACTAAAAGCGATAAAAAAAAAATAGAAGACGAACAAAAAAAAGAAAAGAGTATTAAAGTATGAACACGAGAAACAAATCCATGTAAATTTATGAGACTTCTCAATGTATTTTTAAACACACATGCGGGTATTTCAAAATTAAACAAGTTGAAGTAAGAAACAAAAAAAAAACATTCGTATACTCTTGCAACTGCATCAATAAAACAACAATCATCATTATGTATGCATCATGCAAGCAACATGCCTGGCATGTACTTGCCACACAGCCATATGTTTGAAGCAAAACAACAAAAGAAACTTAAGGGAGGGCTGCAGGAAGAAGAACCACATCATGTTTTATGAATGCAACAAACAAAACGTCAACAGCAGCAGCAGCAACAGCAGCATCATTACCACCATCAGCAACTCCCCCCATAGCCACAGCAGGGCTTCAGCAGATGCTTTTTACTTGTCTAAATACAACAAACTTTCTTATAAAAACAAATGGCAACATGCCGAATTACCACCGATTTTAACACACGCCAAATAATTAAAAAGAAAAAAACTCAAATTTATATTTAAATCGATATAAAATAATTCCCTGCAATGAAAGGTTTACCAAATAACAGAGAATTTATTTTTACATTTTGACATCATTTTGAAGTGATTTTATTTTTGTATTTTAATTCAATGCAAACCATTGAATTTTGTTTTATAAAATCATATGAAATGTTTTTAGTTTCAAATGTTTATTACATACATAGCTTAGCTAACCTTAAACAATGGTTTAATTTTCCCACCACAATTGTGAAAATTTATAGAAAGAAATAGATGCGGTTTTGAAAAATACCGCTACCATTTCGCTTAACTACGGCTTAACTATAGTTAAAATAACGTTATCTGAGCTGAAGCACAGAGACGCAAGTTCAGGCAGAGTTTTTGAACCAAGGATGGAAAATTATAGTTAATCCCAAAATTTCAAAAAAGAATATATTAAAAAAATATTTTATAAAAAATCTAGTTGAATAAGGGGTAATTTTTTAGCAACTTTCTTTTTGTGAAGACTGTTTTTTTGTTAGCTCAGCTATTTTCGTGTAACATGTTAGTTAGGCTAAACGTATTCAGTTGGGTGTATAATTTAATCGTGAATCGATCTACAAACGAACAACGCTTGTAGATGCTGGGTTAAGAAAGAAAGTGCATCGAGCACTTTTTTATCGGAAAATTGTATTCAGTACGTAAACAAGCAAAATTGTCATATTTGGAGTGAAGAGCTGTCAGAAAGATTGCATCTTCAAAAATGCACTGTGTGGTGTGGATTATGGGCCGATGGCATCATTGGACCGTACTTTTTCAAAGACAATTAATACAGGCACTTTACTGTGAATGGCAAGCGCTACCGTGCGATGATTTCAATTGCCACACAGCATGCGAAACAATGTCCCAATTGAGAGGCGAGTTCGGTGAACAGTTTATTTCACATTTAGGGCTGGTCTATTGGCCACCTAAATCGTGTCATTTGGTGCCTTTAAACTATTTTTTCTGCGGCAATGTTAAGGCTCTTATCCAAGGGAGAGAGTACGCCAAAATTGGACCCAGCGTATGAACCATTTAAGAGGTGGTCACGTTAAGCATTGAATTATATAGATTTTTCTATCAACTTAAATACTTTACACATTTCTCTAAATTTTATATGTTTTCTTTAAATCAAATCCGAAATCTTCTAAAAGTCCAGCATAAAAAAATAATAGCCAGAAAGGCGTCGAACTCTTTCAAAATGATTGGTTTCCATTCCTTTGTTTTAGTTAGATTTGTCAAATTCCATGCAGCTATCACTTCCCTGCCTTTTCGATTCGATTCGCGTATTATGATGTACGCCATGTCTTCGTCTATGAACGAGCGGAATATGGTAAAATATGGTGTGGTTGCTACTATGTTTTCTGGACAAGACACAATAAAATAATCCAAAAAGTAACTAAAATTCAAAGTACACGTTTGTGATGTGTTCAAACAATAAAACAGACCAAAAGAAAGTGCATTTATTAATGAGTTCTTGAAATTTCACTACAAGGTCCCGCGGACCTTTTCACACGTTCCCCTTCTAAACACCTTTCAAAGTCAATAGAAACTAAACTATTTCTCGGATCGCCTTGAACTTTTTTTAGACGATTCTAGACAAAATTTCCTTGGAATATATGTGGGTGTCGGGTGGGTATAATTTCCATGGACCATCAAGGAGTAATTTCAGTTTGAAAATTAAAAAGGTCCCCAGGGACATTCTCTCCCTTTGGAGAGTTGTTTCGTCAACATCAGTGGGTGTCGGATGGGTATAATTTCCATGGACCATCAAGGAGTAATTTCAGTTTGAAAATTAAAAAGGTCCCTAGGGACATTCTCTCCCTTTGCAGAGTTAAACACAAAATTTTCTAAAGAAAATAAAAACATTAAACACTTGAGTTAAAGATGTTGTTTTGTCAACATCAGTTACGAGATATCAACATGTGACTATCAAATAATTCGAGATACTTCACTTTTTAAAAGTTTCTGCTATAATTTCTCTGTATAAACTTTTTCACTAAACATAAATTTAAATTTTATTGCTTTTAGGGTCCCTAAGAGCGCTACTTAAATTAATGTTTTAATTAAATAACAAAGAAGCACACTTTTATTTTCTAAACCACCAAAGTGCGGAAGAGATTTTGAAGTGTTATAAATAAAAATTTAGGTTAATTATCTAAACAAAATAAAGGAAAATTAAAAAGCAAAACTCTAAACAAAAACATCAGGTGTTAACAACTAATAGAGGCGACTAAAAAATACAATATTATAAATATTTATATTAAAAAAACCATCCAAAACCACACTTTCTAGAGTTATAATAATAAAAGAAAGCAAAAAGCAACATTTAGTTACAAATTTATTTATAAAAAAGAAATACCGAAAATAATAAAAAAGCAACATCAAATAAACAAACCTTATGCTAAACACAAAATTAAAATTCAAAATTGAAAACGAAATCGACATAATCAAATGAAATCCACCACCAAAGCAGCAGCATAATTTTATCGCAACACACCACCACCATGTATGGAATGCCAGCACCACTTCTTTAATGCTTACAAATAATCTAGCATTGAATCCGTAATGGAGTTTTTCCAAGAAAATTTAATTTTCAAGAAACTAATTTTTTTTCTTTTGCTGCATAACACTCAAGGGCCACTTTTGAAGATTAAAGACTATTTGCTATTATTTCACTCTTCAATTTTTAAAAACTTATACCCTGTATTTGTTTGTTTATTCTACCTCATTACAAAATTTGGTTAAAAGAAACCTTTGGTATACTCGTATGTTGAACTATAACATACTGAAACCAGTTGACACTTGTCCATGCTTGACTGACTGGTTGCCAAACTTCTTATTTGTTTTCTTTCATGTATTGACAGTTGCTTCCTACATTATTTTTAAAGACCATTTAACCTTTTTGCCTTTCCAATAAAGAAGACCTATAAAAGGGAAGTAGTGTAGTGTACAGCACAGTGTTACTACGGCTTACTTTTGCTGTTTACTAAACATGAAATTAGAAATTATTTGATTTTATGCTTGGCTGCTCATATTTGTTATTTACACAAAAAAAGTGTCCTTAACAGATAGTTACGAGCATGTATGTGTGGTATTGGCCAGGCCAAATACTTACTGTTCTTAACTAAACAGGCTACTAAATGGTTCGTTCGTTACAAATTGGCTTTGTCGTAAAACTAAACAAAAACTGCTTTTTCAATAGCTGCATACTAACTCTTTAAACTACAACTTGTTGTCTTTGCAGTTGGTGTTTTATATCCTTATAGGAAACAAATGCACCAAATAAAATAAAACAGAGAAACACAAGGTCTGCTTCAAGAAACACTTGCCATCGTTATATGGCTGTTTACAAAAGGCAAAGGGTACTCACAGTTTTCCAGACTACGAATTGTAAAAATTAATTCCGAATTTAATCGAAGTCACAGTTCTTCCCAAACACGTTAGAGTTCAAAAGCAAATGTTATTTAGTGTTGAAACCGAACCATACCGTATCTAACATTCGGCTAAATTCAAAATAATAAAAGTAGTATTTAAAATCAGTTTTTTTTAAATTCCCAAAAATTCAATATTTTGTTCAATGTAGACGATTTTTTGTTCCAATCCGAATTCTACTTGCTGTGAAATTTATTCAATTCTGGCCGTATTTACTTTGCAATTATACAAAAGATTAACTTTTCAGTTTAATATTTGTCCAACTTAGGCTATTTGGAAAAAGGTTCAATTACATTTTATATAATAATAAACATTCTGACCAAATATTGGAGCAAAACAATAAGCTTACATAAAATAAGCTCTGCCTACTTTGGAGAAGTCAGCAGAAATTAAGGTTCGCTATCCCCAAGAAGTCTGTACAAAAATTCTTCCGCTTTGCGTGAAAATATAAAAAAGAGCCTAAAGGACAAAAATCGGTGATAACTTTTATTTCCAAAAATTCTCCAGTTTTGAGTGAATATATTAAAGTCCATTTTTTCGGTTAATACAGGTCCTAGAGCTTAAAGGACTAAAATCCGTGATCACTTTTAGTTCCAAAAATTCATGTTTTTTTATTTTTATTTACTGTATCTTCGTTTAAAAAAAACGAACTATAAGTATTTAAAATCTTATATACATATAATGTATTAAATTATTTAGTCCAGCCAGTGCCTAATCTAATGAAACGTAAAATCGTTTGAAAAGGATTTACACACATTAGAAATGAGAATCAAACACTGCCCCAGGGGACCAAAAGGGGTAATGCAGCAATTTTATTTTCTTTTTTTCTACTTCTATCTATATTTTCTGTTGAATTGTAAGTCCGATTTTGTAACGCCAAGTGTCAATTTAAAATAGCTCAAATGAGTCCGCGTACACGATAGAACAACGAGAATTGGTTTTAAACCATTTCCAAAATGGCCACTCACAGCGAAAAATAGCGCTTCACCCAACGAAATCGGCTCCATAACGAAGACAAAATGGAATCAAATAAAGTTTTCAATGAGCATGAGCAATGATGCAAACAATGTTGCGATGAAACTGTACGGCCGAGTTGCAAACACGAATCTGTTTATAAACCCGTGCAGGCTTAATTTCGACATGCGTGCGAAGAATCTGCATTTTAGAGTTCGATGATCTACGCCAATGAATTCCGATGGCATGTCGTATGTTTGCCGGAAACCAAATACAGAACTCAACAAAGAAAACCTAAAGGCAACAGTGAAGCATATTGATGGCTGTGTCATGGTATGGGCCTGTATGTCAGCTGCTGGCACCCGGAATTTAACATTTGTTAAAAAAACCATGGACAATTCTAAGTACCTTCAGATTCTGAAGGTCAACTTGTTAAAAAGCAAAAGCAGGGCAGGGGTAAGATCAGATTTTCGATTTTACCAGGATAACGATCCAAAGCATAAATTGTTTATTGTGCAAACGTGGCAAATACAGAACTGCCCACATTTAATAACAATGCCACCTCAGTCGCCGGACCTTAATGTAATCTTATCTTTAAAGTTATGGTAAATTTTAAAAATCAGCATAAGAAAACGGAAAATTTCTAACAAAAATGATTTAAAAAAAAACGCTACTAACGGATTGGTCGAATACGATTATTTCGCCGAGTATTACACAAAAACTGGTAGCATCTATGTCAAATCGCTTTAAATCTATTGTAGATAATATCTAATATTAAATCGTGTATAGCCAGTTTTAATTTCAAGTTTTCGAAACCCATACGTGTCTACATAAAATAAGCTGTCACTTGAAAAAATGAAAAATTTTTTTTTTTTTGTTTTAATATACATATTTAAATGTACATTTTTGCAATAAATTATTTTTGTTTGTTAGACTACAATTTTTTCTTTTAAGCAATTGTTTTTCAGTTGCTGTTAGTTTTCTTTGTATGGAGCTTTGAAAATAAAAAATGCACTGCATAAAATAAGCTGGGAGCTACAGTATATTTTGCGAAATTATAAAGTTCCTCCTATTTGATTGTTCCTAACTTATTTTATTGTTGTTTCCGGTCATAAGATTAGCTGGCGCAAAAAAAGATCTAAGACTAAAATAGAATAAGGAATATTTCAATTGAATTGACTATTAGGAACCTTCACGTAGAATGTTTGTTTGTAATATTTGTTGTAATACTTGAGATGAGTAAAAATCTCGTAACTGGTTAAAAGTATTAAATTCAACGTTTTCATTATAATTTGTGATTCATTTTGACCAAAATTGTGACCCTTCAATCATAACGTCCTAGCAATCGCCACAGCCAAGTGGCGGCTGGCAGCATCCATGCAATGGAAGCCACAATGTACGTACATTTTCTGAACACCAAATTGAGTGTCACCACTACTTTTACCATAGTTTAGTCAAATAGAATAACCCAATACTATGACTTCAAAAGCAGCAATCGCAACAACTGATGACCTCTACTGTCAAGGACAGAATTTACAACGGTTGCTATAGATCGCTATGTAACCCTGTCCAAAAACGGATAGTCAGCAAAGCTGCCACGAAAGTCATAATTCCCGTATATTTCCTGAGCACAGAACACATCTGAAACCACTACCTTCAATGGCTCTGCTGTTTCAGCAACATCAGCGTGCAGCTCATGACACATTTTTCGCGATTTTCTTCCAACGATCGTAAGAGTCAAGGTGATGAAATTACACCATAACAATATGCCCTTGGGGTATAACTGAAACAGTAGAAAAATACCCTAGGTAAACATCAAAACTGCTAGTATAGTTACGAGTAGCCTATATACCTTAGATACTTTTTATGCCCAGTCTTAACTGTGTCTGTTGTTTTCATTGCTGCAACTGCCTTTAAAGAATAATCCTCCTAGACATGTTATATTCTCGTAAATGTCATATTTTGTGCATTTCAGCAAAAAGCCATTAACATTTTATGACATTTGCATGTTTTCCAAAAGACATACAAACATATACATACATTTTTCACCGACTTATACATCAAACATTTATGTATATGCAACATAATTTTCATTTCTTATAACATAAGAGTATTTAGGAATTAAATATTTTAACAGCTGCTGCATTTATTTATCAAAATTTTCGGCAAAACAGTTGAGTAGTTATTTTTTTGGGGTAAAAAAAAAATGGTAATACAATTTATTTTGAGGAAAATGATAAGAATTTAACTTTAATCCTGTTATTCATTGCAATAATCCTGTTAGCAAAATAAAACCGGAAGGAAACAGAACAAGTTGCCAACTGTAGTTTAAATAACAAAAACAATAACAGCAACAACTGCACAAAATTATACAATACAGAGTTACGGAACAAATTGCAATTTCATGCAAATGTTGACAGAGTCAATTTGTACAAATGGATGTAAATGTTGCTGGTATGTGTTTAATTTTATGGTTTGTAGAGTCAACATTTGTGCTGGAGAATGTATTATGGAAGCACTGATGTGTTAAAGGTGCCAACATATGAGTTAAACTGGATTAAAGATTGCATTTGTAATACTGGCACTAAACTGTATGTGATTGAAAAAATATTTAAGGACAATATATTATTTTTCAGCTAAATTTAAAGATTTAAGTAGTATGTGCTGCAAATCAAGCTTAAGCAGTTTTGAATGATTGATTAACCATGAATTACATTGGCTATTATGGTGAAGCTTTTTTAAGCCTTTAAAAGCCTTAAATTATAATTTTTTTCAATCAATACTTATCTTTACAATACTTTTAAAAACAATTAATAGACAGATAGTCCTTCGGTACATACCTGAAAAAGTGAAAAAAGAGAAAAGAAAAATCCATTAGTTCATTATTGAATAAATACATACATATATGTATGTACGAGTATAAAGTTCAAAACTTAAAACATTATCAAAAGGTGTTTTACAAAAAATGGTAGAAGTGTAAATAATACTCCAAAGAGCAAGTGCTCCAAACAAGCAACCCCTTTCAGTTCATTGTAATACAAACCATTCAAATGCATTAAGGGTAAAACCCCGGACAAGTTGTGTAAAATAAAACATATAACAAACAACAAATAAAAAACAAAAGATTGTATGTATTGTATTGTATTTAAAATACATGACTGTTGCCAAGAAAATAAATTACAAGCAGAAGAAAAAAACGAATAATTGGTATGGAAATGGGAAAACTAGGAATTTTTATGTAAAAATGCACAGAAAACAAATGAAATAATTCGAGAAAGAAAAATGTTTAACCAGCCTGCTGAGAGATATTAAAAGACTTTAAAGGGCGCTACAAATGAAAAGTAGTATGATGGCATTCAGCACAACTCAATGTTTTCTTTTTAAATATGGGCTTTTTCAGCCTCGACTGAACTTTCATATAGAGAAACACAGAGAGCGGCCAGAAAGTGTTACTGATTAATCTATATAACTTTCAATTGGCAATGGACGACTTGCAGAGTTTCATTAAGAAATAAGTTATCCTCATGATGTTAATACTAAAGAGAATAGTTAGTTTTAGTTAGTTTTTCAAAACCATTTTTATTTTTCAATACAATCTCCTGAAACCTCAATACACGTAGTCCAACATCTAGCAATTCTATCCCTTGATTAAAATAGTTTTCCTCACAGCCTTTAAAATAGTGGTTTAGAAGTGTAATTGTATCTTCATTTGAGGTAAAACGCTTGCTAGCTAGGATTTTCTTTAGATTTGGGAACAGGTAAAAGTCACTGGGAGCTAAATCAGGAGAATAAGCAACTCGTACTTTAATTCGTTGATTTTAGCCATTGTTAAAATACTCTTGTGCGCTGGTGCGTTATCTTGATGAAAAATTATTTTTTTTTTGTGTTATAAGCCAGGACGTTTTGCTCGAATTTTTACATTTAATTAATTAAAAATGTTGCAATAGTACTCTGAATTTATTTTTTTAGCCTTTGCAGATAGTCAGTCAATAAAATACCTTTGAAGTCCCAAAAACGTTTAAATTCAGCAACGCAAGTTTTTACTGTTGCATATGAAGGAGCACTTTCACCTAGCACATTCACAATATTATTATGAATTTCTTGTCCCGATAAACCTTTTTTATTTAAATATTTAATGACACCACGAATTTATAATTTTGCCATTGTAAAAAAATCGCGGCTGCATCTTTTTTGAACACCTGTTTCAATATGTAAGTTTCCAAAACACTTAACGCGCTTTCTGTTATAGGCTAAGAAGTTTTTGAACCGCCCTCGTAAGATAAGAACATACCCCCACATACCCTAGGTTCCCTAGTAGACTTGTGTAGTACAGGGAACGGAGCAAATGCCTAGTATTCTCAGTGCGTGATATATACTAACCGTAGTATATGTAAAAGGACTAAAATACCAAAGTTGTTTCAATGGGATCTGGGAACAGGTCATTGACATTACTTTGATATGTAACATAGACTTAGTTATTGTTGTTGTTGTTGTAATCGCATAAACAATTTTAAAATAGTTCTGCCTGTAGATCAACGAATTGTGTAAATTCAAAAGGATGAGTCCATAAGTTCTCTGGACATGGTGCAGTAAATCTGGCTGGAATAAGTGGGAAGTGTCCTAAAAATCTGAACTAAATGCTGGGCATAAGTTGGGAAGCCTATTATTCATTCCTAATGTTAATTGTGACAGACCAACTCCTGCTTTACTCGGTAGAATCTTCGCGATGTCTGCTATATATGAGCAGCGATCTATTGAATCCTGCACATAGCTCTGTATGCTATCCTTGTATAAGGGTAGATCTTGCCTGACATGCCACGGTGGAGCCTCCAACAGTGTGATGTCAAAGTTTGGATGAAACATGTCAGAAGAAACTTTGTGTTACTTGATCGGTGGTAAAACCTTGGTCTCCTCGTAAAGTTGGTATTCTCGAAGAGTATTGCCTATAACTACGTTGGTGACAACTACATGTTACGTGCAGTGAAGAAATTGTGGAAAACAACAACACTGACTCGGTAAAGAATTGAAGGACATCTCTAGAATGTTGTGGTTCTGATCATTTTAGGATTATATTTAAGAAACAATTTACATCAAAAAGAATACTGCCCTTTAGAAATTATCAAAGGATTAACTGACTGAAATTCAATAGTCTCATTGATCTCATGTCAGTTCCCGCAATGCAAGGATTGGACGTCACACAGATTATGCATTGTTCGGTGAATTTTCTAGCCCAGGCTCTCAGAAACAATTGTTATTGTTCGTGTAGGAAGAAATGGAGAACTAGGAAATTCGACAATTGTGGTGGAATTTTAGATTGATGCAACTAAAGAGAGAGAGTATAAGAGACTTTAATAGAACGAAAATCGAACAATATGACTATCGTTACAGTTTTAACACTTAAAAAAGGAGACCAGAAGTTAATTATACCACAGAAGTAACACGCTTACAGAAGATACTATCTAAAGATCACGGTACGCCAGAATTCGTAGTGATAATGATTGTCAATTTCACAAAATTTGTACCAAAGTACAGCAACAGCTGTAATGATACACTATTTTGGTCTTGTAAAAACAATAATAATTAAGTCGAACACGGCTACTTTAATCCACATAAGTAAGTTAGTAGATTTTATTGTGAGCAAAGAAAAAAATCGCGTTGGCAGAAGCATCTTTAAAGTCCCTTAAATTCTCAGGGACGGATGGCATATTCCCAGCTTTTTACGGGTAGTATGGTAAGAAAAGAAAGATTTACAATGATTGATATTGGTCGACATTTGAAGACTTATTGAAATATTCTGGAATATTGGTATATTCCGAAAAAATTAAGGGAGATTTCAGTAGTTATTATACCCAATGCGGGAGATTACACCAAATATCGATTTTTTGGCCGAATATTAGTTTCGGTTTGGTTTTCGCCTGCTAAAAACGGTTTCGCTCGGATTCTAATATGTAGTTTATATTGAAAACAGTGCAAAGACTTGTTGATGTCCATTTCAGGAATTTCCTCAATTCCGAAAACGTTTGTTAGGTATATCATGCATAAACTAAGGAAATATCAGTGGACATAGCCTTTTATAATGTTATCGATACTCTCAACGAAACACTTAACATGCATTTGTTCTAAATATAGTGTCATCAACAGAATGAATACAAACAAATTAGGAATTAGAAGGTGAATATGTTGAAGAACAGATCCATTCATTCTAGTTTGGATAAAATATGAAAGCATATGTTTAAAGGGACAGCACAAAGAGCAGCTATAAGTAGATCTCCAAGATAGTAGCAAATGTGGACTATGAAATATTTTAGTATCAACTGTAGCGTACTTTTTACATTACAATAGTTCATTGTATTGTAAAGTTATTTAAACCTATTAAAATTATTTTATCTGTTTTGTACTTTTTGTTTTGTAATTGAACAGGGAGAGAACAAAGTTTCAATGAACAATTGCGAAACAAAACAAAACTAGTGAGGAATTAAAACAAAAGTTTTCATATATTGTTTTCTAAAACAGTGTGTGAAATAGTAACAAGCACATTAGGAATTAAATTTAAATATTAAAGTAATAGGTACAAAAAAAAAGAAATAATTTAAGACTTACACGGTAATGCGCAATGAAAGTATGAATTGGGTGAGTAAACCAAGATTGGCTACTCATTCAAAACGCATAAAAGGAAACGGTATTGCTAATTCGCATTATTTCAGTAACGTTACCGATAATAAAACGTTTGTATTATTCTGGCAAATCATTTCAACGTCTGCAGAAATAAAAAAAAAACTTAATTATTGAAAACAAAAATTTGAGATTTAAATTTAAAATTGATTATAGAATGACGGCATTTTAGAGGTAACGGTAATTACAATTATTTATTGTGGTTATCTCAGATCCATATATGACTTGCAAAGACTGCTGTTAAAAGAAAAGTTTCAAATATATAATTTTATTCAGCTTTTAACTAATTTTTATTAGCCTCACATTTCAACAGTTCCATTTACGGTTTTTGTCTGCCATTAATGGCCAAATTTACGGTCATTAGTTAACCATTGGTAAAATAAAATACTAACTCTTGTTTAACTATTACTTGTTATTCGTATGGCAAACTAATTATTGCGAATATACAATCATTAGTTAAGCCTTTGTCATTAGCTAACTAAAGACTGTGAATTCGGCCATAAGTTGTTTAATAGTACAATTTATATCTGTTTAGTACGTGCCCGTTGAACTTGTCTAACCTTTTTATTGCAAATAAATACACATACTTTTCTTTAAACGTCAATAAAATGACGATGATGTTGCTGATGAAATTAAAGTGTTGCTGACGACGACATGCCATCGTTATTCATTCATTCATATGTGCGTTTATGCAGTCAGGCAGTTAGTCAGCCAGCCAGCCATTGAATGAACGACATTTAATCAAGTTACTTGACATACACCACGTTGTAAATGTTGACACGCCAGTCAGCCATCCAGCCATGCCACACCATCTTATTCATGGCTGGCTGTGGGCAGGGTAACTGGCCATCAGCTAGACAAAATGTGCAGAGATCTGGAGTAGAGTACAGTGAGTGGTAGAGTCAGTGTAACTTTCATAATTTTGCAACTTTAAAACTCGGGAAAGTCTATCAATGTTTTTCCCGTAAACAAATCCAAGTGTTAGAAATTGTCACTAATTATCTGATATAAACAAAACATTAGTTAAAACAATTCTTAAAAAATGTGGCTTCGAAATTACACCATTTTTTTTTAGAGCTAAAGAAATATTTCAATAAGTTTTTTTTTTGTTTTTTTTTTGCGGGTGTATAACTTAAAAATGCGTGACTTTTTAATATACATATTTAGTTTTTATTTTTAAACATTTGTACAATACAAATGTTTTCAAAGTATTGGCTATTGTTACCCACCTTTGATTCCGCTCCAAAAGACCTGATCACCTTTTGAGGTCATGAACAAATCAGGCATACCATGTTCTAAAATGAAATGGGCATGGTCTTTCCTATAAGAAAGATGTGACAAAGCTACCCAACCGCTTCTTTTTAAATAATTTTTAACAGGTGTTGCAATATGTTGCCGAACGCTAGCATGACGGAATATTACGTTTTCATGTCTGACCGCTGAGCACTGCTCGCTTCAAATGAATCAGTTGCATTCGGTACAGATTCCCTGTGATGGTCTGGCCAGATTTCAACAGAAAATTTTGGTTCAAATATATCATTGCATTACCTTAGCGCCATGGATATTTGGCTTTGGTGTCGATTCGGCCGGTTGGCCGAGTTTCACATATGATTTGTTTTATTTCGGCGTTCAATTTATAGCGTTTAAGCAGCAGATCAGACATGTAAAATCGTCCTTCAGGATCTCTCGGCTTCAATACATATGCAAACGTTTTGGAATTGATGCCTGAGTAGCATCCAATGATTATGCAAGTCCTTGTTGAGAATCTTCATGAGTAATTCTTGGTCTTCAAACTTTTATTGGCTAGACTTTTTTGACCCGTAGTTACTACAGTAGAAGTTACTAAAGATAAAAATCGCCTTCAAAAAGATACACCATTTGTTATAAAAGTCGAATTTTTAAAGTATACGCCCAATAATAACTGAATTTATCTTTGGATCGGTCTTTGATTTATGCAAACGCAATATATTTTGTTAGATTCATTTTTCTTTAACTCTGAGAAGCTGTTTTAAAGCATTTACTGAATTAAACTCCCTGAACCTTTCAAAGTTAATAAAGCAGTGGTACAAACAGAACGTATTACATTTGTAAATGTATTGCAATGGGGCATAAAAGGCCCCCCTTTAGTAGTTTTAATGTATAATTTCCAATTTGTTGCTGGTTAGGTCATTTTAATGAGTTTCGCTAGCATTGGTGGCATAAATGATAAACACTGAGTAAAAGACAGCTTAAGTAAAATGCCAAATTTTAAAATATATGTATTTATGTAGGAGTATGTATTTTTATTTTAAACGTTTCCTATATTTTGCAAAACCACTGTTATCAATGACCAGTTCTGATTGTTGGATACTGCTTGCAACCTTAACAAATATTACAAATTGATTGTGCAAAAAATTTTAAGGCCTAAAGGCAGCCAGAGATTATTTAATGCCCTTTCTCCGCCATAGTTTAAACGAAAAAATTCTATAATATTTTATTAAAACGAAAGGAAATATTCCATCCAACAACAGGTAAAAACTTAGACAAATTGATAAAATTTAATATAATTAATAATGTTGTTAACAAAAATTGAAGGGGATTTATTGGGTATTTGATCTGTTTCAAACAAATAATATTTGTAACACTGCAGCAGAATGTTTAGTTAAAATTTTAAACATAAATTGTATACATGGTAATCTAGCGAAGAGTCACTTGCCATTATTTCTCTTAAGAATCGACAGAAGAATCAGTTAATCTGTGTAACGGAAGCATTGCATTTAAAAAGAGTTTAAATTATAACTCTGTTATAAAAGATAGCTTAATTAACCCCTGCACATATCACTGGTAATCTAGCAAAGAGTCAATTATCATTCTTCCACTAAGTAATCGAGAGAGTAGTCAGTTATTTTGTATAACGTTAAAGCTACAATTACAAAGGTTTAAAATTGTCTCTCTGTAGTAAAAAAGTAACTCAATTGGTTATTGTACATATCACTAGTAATCTAGAGAAGAGTCAATTGCCATTCTTCGACCAAGTAATCGAGATTATAATGTTGTTAACGAGAACTGAAGGGGATTTTTTTGGGTATTAGATTAATTTCAAATGAACTTGTTATGTTTTATTAATTTCTTCCCAAATTTATCTTAACTTTCTGTCATATTTGAACAAATTAAGCGAAATATGACATTTGCACAAGTCTGCACACTACAGCTTTGTAACAGTTGACATAAATTTCCAGCAGGTTATCTTCACAGTTCACTTTGCAAACATTTGTTGCCACTTTTATTTGCTGTTCCATTGATTTAAATCTAAAATCCCTAAGTTCACCACATACGCACATATTTAAACAAATCCTGGGTACATAAAAACACTTATTTTTTGATGCTAGCTTATAATGGATTAGTTTATATATCACTGCATAAAAATAAGCTCTTTAAACAGATGTTAAGTTTATTATTTAACTTGGTTGTTGGAACACACAAAAAATAATCAAAAACCTAAACAAATAAAAAGAATTATATAGAAAATAAAACAGTGTTTTATTAATGAAATATACCATATCTACGTTTCGTCATGTCTGACATTCAAAATAAGGCAAATGAAATGGCCATTGAGCCCAAAGAAAAAGCACTCACAGCCAGCAGCCAGAAACATTCAACCAACCATTCATTCATTCATTCATCTAGCCGGCCAGCCAACCAGTCAGCCAGCCATCCGTCCATCACTCAGTAATTCATTTATTTAAATTTTGTTTGATTTAGTCTAGCTGCTGTTTCTGCTTCTGCTTGGCTAAAAGATCTTTTAAAATATATCCAACAAAAAAAAAACAGTATATATTAGGTTTTTGATATGTTACCAAAATAGCAATACAAGTACAAACAATAAAACAAAATTCTATAAACAGAAAGTACCCATGAAATGATATTAAACTACTACTGCTGCTGTTAGAGAGACTTCATAGAAATCTGTTTTCTATGTTGGTTGGAGGAGTAGGTAGGCGTCCTTGCTGTGTTTACAATGTGTATTAAATCACTTGTGTTCTGGTAGTATCGCGCAATCCAAAACAGAGTCAGCAAAAATAACCAAACAAACAAATTTTGCACCCACACTTTAACCAGCTGCGTAAAACATGAAATTTTTCTGCGACTTGTTGTTTGGTTGGTGTTTTTTAAGAGACTTGTCGACATTATGTTCCAGTATTAGCAGACATTGATGGGATGCAGAGAGAAACTAGTGGTAGTTAGACTACTTGAATTTAAGAGGAATTTAAAAGTGCCCTTCACGTATTGGCCAAGAAATAGAGTTTGGAAATGATTCTTCTATTATATACTCGTACATATATCGTACATTCTTCCTCTGTATTATAAAATATTCCAATTGACTACAGTACATAACACTGGTAATCCAGAAAAGAGGTAATTTTCATTCTTCAGTTAAGTAATCTGAAGAGTAGTCAGTTATTTTAAATTAAGATTGCGTTATAATAATGAATGGTTAATTATTGCTGTGTAATACAAAAATAAGTCAGTTGGCCACTTCACATATCACTGGTAATCTAGCAAAGAGTCAATTGTCATTCTTACACAATGAAAACGAGTTTCTATTATTCTATTACAAAGGATTAAAATTATTCCCTTGTTATACAAATATAAGTCAATTGGCCACTGCGCATATTACTGGTAATCTAGCAAAGAGTTAATTTTCAAGTTTCTAACAACTTAACAAAAGAGAGGTCAGTTATTTTAGATAATGGTAGCAAACTATTTAACCAATTAAGTATACTTATACCGTTCATGTAAATATATGCAAGTTACTTGATTACAAAAATTGCATGTATTTTAGATCTCTACACACTTTTGATAGTCTTATGTGTAAAAGATTTGTAACCTTTTTACTGTCTCTATATGACCAGAGGCTGTTCATTTGACAGACTGCCTGTGGTTCTAATAATGAAAATTTTTTAGTTATTTTTAACTAATTCTATTAGAAAAGAGCTAATCTTAATTCTTTACATACATACAATTTGCATAGTTTCTTAGCTAGGGTGTAACACACATTCAATATTTGTAGGCGCAACGGAAACAACTTCAAATTAACAATTAATATTTTTGTTTTAATAACATATTTGTTTGTAACTAATGTTTTACTTTTGCAATTAATTGGGTTTTTATTACCCCAAGGCAGATTTTTAAAGTAGACTAATAAAAAAATGTTTTTATACAAGTACGCGCTAGAGCAGTTGTCTCAATTCTTATTGTGGAGGTGTAGTGGAATTTTAATTAATTAAATTTCAAATAAAATTTTATAATAGAGTTGGTGGAATTGAAATTAATATAAAAAAATCATGAATTCTATTTGTCAACAATACAAATTAAATACGCAAAACGAGTATTTACACAAAATAATTAAATTGGGCACTTTACATATCACTGGTAATCTGGCAAAGAGTCAATTGTATTTCTTCCACTAAGTAGAGAGAGAGTTGTAAAATTACACAGAGTACGCGCGAGAGCAGTTGTGTCAACTTTTATTATGGAGGTGTAGTGGAATTTTAATTAATTAAATTTCAAATAAAATTTTGTAATAGAGTTTGTGGAATTGAAATTAATTAATAAAATCATGAATTCTATTTGTCAACAATAAAAATTAAATACGCAAAACGAGTATTTATACAAAATAATTAAATTGGGCACTTTGCATATCACTGGTAATCTGACAAAGAGTCAATTGTTGTAAAATTACACAGATTTATTAGTTCTTTGTAATAATAAGTATGTAATGACAATTGGCCAGAGTAAATGGGCAAGAGTAAATTGTAATTCTTCCACGATTTTAGCTTCAATCATAGGTCTTTATGTAGTCGCATTTAATCTTCAATCGTAGGTCTTTCTTTTATCCCATTTTGGGATCAGTCATAGGTGTTTATTGATTCCTATTTTAAATATAATCGTAGGGGTTTACTTAGACCCATTTTAGCTTAAATCTTAGGTCTTTAATTAGTTTTATTTTTAGGTCATTCGTAAGTCTTTATTTAATCCGTCTTTGAGTATAATTATAGGGCTTTAATTATACCCGTTTCAGCTTCAATCATAGGTCTTTATCTAGTGCTGTGTTGTGTATAATCGTAGGTCTTTATTTAGTCCCATTTGAGACCAATCGTAGGTCTTCATTTAGTCCCATTTGATATCAATCGTAGGCTATACTTAGACCCATTTTAGCTTCAATATTTAGTCCCATTTTGAGTTAAATTTTAGGTCTTTATTTAGTCCCATTTTGAATATAATCGTAGGTTTTGAATTAGTCCCGTTTTAGCTTCAATTGTAGGCCTTTATTTAGTCTCATTTCAAGTTAAGTCGTAGGTGCCATTTAGGTATTTATTTAGCCCCATTTTAAATATAACCGTAGGACTTTACTTAGTTCCATTTTAGCTTCAATCTTAAGTATTTATGTAGTCAGTCCCATATTTAGTTCAGCCGTAAGCTCTTATTGGGTCCCAATTGAACTTGAATCGTAGGTCTTTATACTTTTTAATTTTAGCTTTAATTTAATGTCATTTTAGTTAATTATATGTTTCATATTTTCTAATTGTAGCTTCACTTATAGCTACTTTTACACTCTTACTTTGATGCTAGTGTTTTTAGCTTTTACATTTATTGTAATTTTAATTATAATAAATTGTTTTCATAAATAAATAAATAAATAAATACACTCTTATTCGCTTTATTCGCAGGTACTTTTACACTCTCATTTTAGCTTCAGTCATAGGCTGTTTTTAGTCAAATTTTAGCTTCAATATTAGGCCTTTTTTTTATTCCCCTTTTAGCTTCAATTGCAGGTCTTTATAACAATTAAATTCTCTACAAAAATCTATTTACTTTAGCAGCAAGCACATATCAAAACCTCTAGTGTATTAAATTATTTATAAAATAATATTTATGTTACACCATAATATCATTTTATAATTTATCTTTAGCTAAACCACAATAAAATTCCAATAAATCTCCAAAAGTAAGACTTAAATAAATGAAATATATAAATAAATTAACAAAAACGACTTTTTTCTGGCCAACATACAACCACACCACCCCTCTTCCTTAAAGCTTGTGAAAAATATTTTGCACTTTGCAGTGTATTCATACAGAAATATTTGCTGCTGTTGTTGTTTGTTTTACATGCAACATTAAATGCATAAATTTTACATGTAAAAATCCTATTTAATACCATACATGCAACTTCAATTGGCAATTAACTACCCAGTGAAAATATACATATTCGTGTGACTTCAGTAAGCTGCTGCTTTTAATACATATAGGTATATGTATCTATAGACTGTTTTGTAATCACCTTTTGGGTTCCCACAGGACATCCCTAAAACTTTTGTGTGTGTGCTGGTAATAACAATAATGAAATTTCAATGAATCTGCAGGGAGAAGCAGGATACAATACAAAAACCACATTATAATTCTACCTCGTTCTTTAGCTATATACATACATATGTACATATATAGAAATTACATTGAAGTAGAAGGACAGCTTCATAACCAGATATACTTTTACGTTGCATTGTATTGAATTTCGGTATATAAATGGTTATGTCTCCCTTTTCCTGGCATCCTTGGAGTATGTGAATTATAACAATAAATAATCAAGTGATAAATGATTGTATTATAATGACATTTTTTGGCATGTATTGCATATAAATGCAACCACAGTGACTGAGAAAATTAAATACACACTTGATGGGTAGAAGTAAGATTAGCTACTATTACCGCTACGTTGACTTTACACCCCCAATACCCTTTTAACTTGACTCCTTTTACCCCTAAAATATAGTTACCGATATAGCTTAAATTAGTCAATTAAAAATTATTATTAAGTTCAAAAAATATATAAAAAAACAAAATAACAATAATTACCTTTACCGTTAAACCGAAATAAATCAAATTAGAGTTAATGTTAACTTCAAACAGTTTCGAATAGTTAGCCCTGTTTTCATACTTTTTATAAATTAGCCATTTTTGGTGACATTGTAGAGTCAATTTACGCCAATCATATATCATTATATGGATCCATTTCAGCTTCAATTGTAGATCTTTATATGATTGATCTTTATAAAGTACAAACTTGCATTTCGTAGGTTTTTATATAGTCCCATTTTAAATACAGCCGTAGATCTTTATAAAGCCCATTTTGGTTTCAATCGTAATTTTCTAATAATCCCAAATTAACTTTAAGCGTTGATCTTTGCATAAGTTCCATTTTAGCTTCAATCGTAAGTCTTTTTATATTCCTATTTTAATTTCCATTTCTCTTTTAGATTTAATCATAGGTCTGTATATGGTTCCATTTTAGCTTCAATCACAGGTTTTTTAATGGTTCCATTTTTAATAATTCTTAGGTCTTTGTAGTCGCTACTTTACCTTCAATCAAAGGGCCTTATTTGAGATATTTTGGATCAATCGTATCTCCACTTAATTTTTAAACGAAACTCTTCTATATAGTAAAAATTTACTATTCCACATGCTCAAACGAGCAATTTTTTATAGTAAAATTTTAGAGTAAATTGAGATTCTGTTATTTTTATTACCTTTGTACATATTGTATTGTTAAATCGGTAATATAACTGCTTGTTATAGTCCTATTTTAGATTTGATCGTGGTTCCATTTCTTCTTCAATGAAAGATATATTTATAGTAAAATCTTCGATTCAATCAAGGCTCCATTCCACCTTCACTCAAGTCATTTTATAGTAAAATCTAATCAATATTGGCTCCATTTGGCTTCAATCCAAGTCGTTTTTATAGTAAAATGTTCGTTTTAATCTTGACTCCATTTCATATTCAATTGAACTCCTTTTAATATAAAAATTTTAGATTTAATCATGACTCCGTTTAATTTTCAATCGAAAGCATTTTTATAAACAAATTTTAGTCCCATTTTAGCATCAATTGTAGGGATTTATATAGTCAGATTTTGGCTTCGTTCGTAGGTCTATATAAAGTAAATTTTAGCTTCAATCATAGGTATTTCTATAGCATAGGTTTTTCTATTTTAGCTTCAACTATTGGTCTTTAGTTAATACCAATTTTTTTTTTTAATTAACAAACTGCGAAGCTTTTGGCTTATCTGCAGAAAACACCCAGAGTCTTTGGCGGGAATCGAACCCATAACCCTCTGACCGTAACAGTCTGGCACACTATTGCCTAGTCTATCGGGGCACCCGATTAATTCCATTTAAGCTTAAATTGTTGGTATTTATTTAGACCGATATTACCTTAGTTGACATTCAAACATGGCTCTATTTTATCTTTTTTAATCTAATTAATTTATAGTAACATTTTAAATTCTATCGTGACCTTACTATAGTAAAATTTTAGCTTCAATCTTGACTCCATTTAATTTTCAATCGAAGGCCCCTTTTATATTAAAATTTTCGTTTCAGTCTTCATATTCCATCGAAGGTTGTTATTATATTGAAATTTTCGATTCAATCGTGGCTTCAATTCATCTTCAATCGCAGGCAGGCCTTTTAACACTTTCTACAATACTAAAATTTTAAATAAAATTTCTGATTTCATATCTTACTTTCAATCCCGGATCTATTTAATTTCACTCTTCCATAGGTCAAAAACGTTAAAAAAAATTCAAAGCAAATTCCTATACAGAATTCCAATGAATCGTGTCATTAATTTGACCCCAACAATTAGTTACATTAAAACAATGTACTTGTACATTGAAGCAATGCAACTTGTACTTGATTGCAATGAAGATAATCATGACATGTATTAGTACAAGACAAACTATTTCTGGATTCATTGGCTTTTGGAAACAAATAGAACAAGTGCGTGCACTTTCATCTGCCACTGTCCCCAACTGCATATGTGAAATGGTATATGATAATGATTTTTGATATAGTCTGCTATCTCGGGTTGAGCAATGTTTGTGGATTCCAGCAGAAAATCTTTAAAATTACTCAAACACAAGCATAAACTCAATCTCCGTTTTGCGATTGACTAGTATTATTAGATTTCGTCCTGTCATTTCGATAAAAACAATTCATTTAGAATACATTTTCCACATTTTTTCTCATTCCCTGTCAAAAGGGGAAGTAAAAATGTGTTTGTCATGTACTTCCGGCTTAAGTGTGAGTGTTTGAAAATATATTTTCAAATATATTGTATTTATTTGTGTATAACAAATATTAGTTTTCATTAGACCGCCTTTGTATTTATCGTCTATGTGTTTTTATTTGTCTGTCATTCAATACTTTTCTTGTTGCAAAACATAACTGACCACTTTAGTTATATTTCTAGGGGGAAATATAGAAATTTTATTATTGATAATTCAATTTATCATTTTAATTATGACAATAAAAACATAAACTTTCTTTTTACTATACATGTTTTTATAACAAGCAAAAACTAATTTTTAAAATATCTATTTTTCTAGAAATAAGTCAATCATTAGTTCAATTGTTGTATTTTGTGATAGATTGAATTGTCAAAAAGAAAGTATGTGAACAGTTAAGGTACGGTCACATTAGACAAATATTTGCTCAATAACATATATTTGAACTCGTTTATTTATTTAAAAAAACTTTTCTTATTTAGGGCAAAGCACAACAAATATTTAGTTTTAATTTATTTGATGCTGTTTGATCTTGCAAAACTCTTGTAAGAGTAAACAATTTCAAACAAATTTGTGCTAAAACAAGTGGTTACGCTTTTTTGAGTAAATATTTGCCAAATGGGACCGTGCCTTCACGTGTGTTTTTATACAGTCCTGTTTTAACTTCAGTCGAATGTTTTTATACAGTTTCATTTTCGGCTCAACCGCAGCTCTAATCTTCGCTTTATATACAGTCTTCATACAGTCACATTTAAGCTTAAATTTTAGGGGTTTATACAGTCCCATTTTAACTTCAATAGTAAAACTTTATAAAGTCCCATTTCAGATTGATTCGTAAGTCGTTATGCATTCGCCTTTAAGCTTTAGTGGTATGACTTCATACAGACGCATTTTAGCGTCAATCACATGCCTTTATTCAGTCCCATTTCATATTGTATTTATACCAGCACAAATACATTTCAGATTGTCTTTATACAGGTACAAATTAGCGTCAATCGTAGGTCCTCATACAGTCCTATTTTAACGTTAGTCGTATGTCTTCATACAATCTCAGTTTATCTTCAATCGCAGGTCTTTATACCGTCCCATTTTAGCTTCAATCATATGTTCATACAGTCCCATTTTAGCTTTAATCGCAGGTTCATACAGTCCCATTTTAGCTTCAATATTAGGTTTTCATACAGGCCCATTTTAGATTTAGTCGTATGACTTCATACAGTCCAATTTTAGCTTCAATCTCAGGTCTTTATACAGCCCAATTTTAGGGTAATTTGCAAGTATTCATACAGTCCAATTTTAGCTTCAATTGTAGGTCTTTATACTGTCTTATTTTAGCTTCAATCGTAAGTATTTATACAGTCCCGCTTTAGCTTCAATCATAGGTTTAAAATAGTGTCATTTGAGCGTCAATCTTATTCTTTATATTTAGTATGAATTTACATTCAAGCATTGACCTTTATATACTCACATTTCAGCTTCGATCTTAGGTCTGTCTTTATTCCGATTTAAGCGTCAATCGTAGGTATTTCTCTATTCCAATTTAAGCTTTCTTTATTCCAATTTGAGCTTCAATCATTGGTTGATAATTTAATAATTAATTTTATATATATTTTTAATAATTTCAATATTTCCGATCAATATCTATTGTAATATTTTATGACACATTTACATTATACTTTGGCACCTTATGCAATCGCAATTTGTTTTACAAATTTATCATAAATTTCAAGCATTTCCCCCAGTCATAAACTATAACATGCGATTTAACTCTTTTTTATGGGTAGTACATACATACATATGAACAATATATTCAATTTATAGTGAATCGTATGAATCTGAGAAGAGCTGGGAAAAAAAACCAAAAGCAACGAAAACTTATAACTGAATGATAAAATAGTAAAAAGTAAAGTAATGTAAAATAAACGTATTAGAAATAAAATCAAATAGTTTGTGCCAAAGGCATTCTTAGAATTCTACTGCATGCCATAAATTACAATTGAACTGTGAACGAAATATCAACTGGCACAGACAGAGTGTTGCAGCCGGCTACAGTTTGGTGTAAGTAAAAAGTTAAGTAATTCAGTCATACATACGAGTATATACATAGTGCACTCGTAACATTTACACTACATTACAAACGTAGTAGCAGTAGCAGCAGCAGCAACAAAAAAAAACTTGGAACCGATTCAGCAACAATCTGATTCTAATCTTTGTTTAGTTAAGTTTTTGTTTTTATTAATTCTATATTGATTACAATTTTTTAGTTGTAATTTAAAGTATTAGTAAATCCATATACGAGTATACGGATATATTATAAATGTCTTTGTAAGTTTGTTTGTTTGTTCCTCAATCACGCCTAAACGGCTGAACCGATTTAAATGAAATAGAACTATGCTTGGATGCGTCAATAGGCTATATTATTTTTCAATACTTGGACCTGGAAGGGATAAAAAGGGGGAAAGCCGGTAAGAGCAAACGGTTGAACCGATTTTTCCATTCTTAAAAATGTGAACAGGTTATGTATTTTTTCAAAACTTATACCAGGGAAAACCCGGTGAAACCAAACGGCTAAACTAATTTTATTGAAATGTAGAACGCAAATAGATCTATTTGCAATACTTGGATAAGGAAGTGGGTAAAATTTTACAAAAAGTGAAAAAATTGTTAAATTTGTCTCTGAAATAATGATTGTCTTTGTTATGAAGACACAGCATTTTTATTTATCATTTCAGTTGCCACAGAGTTGTGTATTAGAAGAGTAATTCTTTGTAAGTTATCTTCAAGGAAATAAAAATGAGTAAGAAATGGAATTTTGTGCTTAATCTTAATAAGTGATCTACAGACTCGAACCTTTAAATATTGATATATTAAAAGACAAAAAACTTATTTATCTTCAAAACATATTTTTCAATTTTATCACCCCTTTTCAAACTTATATCAAAAATATTTATATACACATAGAAAATTTGTTATTTTTTAAATATTAAAATAAACTAACTTCTGACATAGATTTTCAAAGGAAATCTAAATATCGAGTTAATTATAAATAAAAATACAAAAATCTTTTATAAAAAAGCTAACAAATTATTTTTTAATAAAAAACTTATTAAAAACATACAAACTGAAAGGGTAAAAAGGGAAAAGATTTGTGTTTTTGTATTTTTTTTTGGTGCCATTTGTATCTGTTGTTTAAAGACAACGAAATTTTTGAGAAGTTTATTTTTCATAATACGACACCAAAATAGTAATAAGGGTTAAAAATGGTTATTTTGCATTTCTTTGAAATGCATCACTAACAGACTTACAGTTCTAAATGTGAATTCTTACAATGAAATATAAGTTAAACCTAAAATTAGAGGACCAAAAAGTGAAAAATTGTATAGTTGGTACTTTTTGTATACTTAGTTCTAAACTTTTTTTTTTTTAAAGAGAAGTAACACTCAGGCAATTAATAGGCCTATATATACTTGCGTTACTTTCTTTGGAAAGGGGATAGTTGAAGAAGTAAAGGTGGTGAAAGAAGAAAGCTTTTTATATCACAACTCTGCAATTGCGTATTGTGTTTGTTTTTTGTGCAGAATTGCAGCGCCTCTGGTGAGTAGCTTGATTTTTCTAGCCGTTATTTAATTATTTTACTTCGGTGGCGTTTGAATGCTATACCACCAAAGGAGGGCGCTGTGATAAATATTAGCTATGACGGATAGAAAGAAAACTAATAATTATCAGAAACTGATGTTGTTTGAGTGGCAGCGGCTGGGAATCGAACCCGAGCTACAAATACCAACTCACTCTTAATGATCAAATGCGCTAACTAATTAAGCTACAGCACCCTCAAACAAATTTTGTTGCTCTCTGTAATCAGAAAAATATTTATTAGGAAAGGTCTTTTTCGGTAGTCAACCTTTCAGAATTATTAAGTACATAAGAATTAAGTATATTTCTATTTAAGGTATCGAAAGTTTAATAATCTACTAGCATTGATGACCTTAATGTTTTTTGATGTTACCCATATTTATTTATATAAACAGCAGTCTTACATACATAAAAACACTTAAAAAGGAGAATCGGGTTATCTGTTCCTTTAATGATGAAAAAATTTATTAGCACACAATATTCAATAGCAATTAAGATCTTATACATTATGGCCAAAGACGTGAAAATAACGAAGGTTATTCAAATTTTAAATGTAAGTTTATTCATTTTCAAAAATATGTACGTTTCAGAAGCTGAAATATACGTTTAGAAAGGGAAAATTAAGAAGGCAAAATTTAAAAGTTATCATCAATCAGCGATTTAAAATCTGAATGTCAACATTGCGTTGTTCAAAAATTTATTTTTCGAAATAGTTAATGAATTTGTTTCGAAAAAATGCTATCCCATAAAAGAATTTGAATTGTATGAATGTTTTCCTTTCTCCGACATAATAAACTGCCACTTTACATACGAAACATGTTTCGTTTGTAAAACAGATTACTAAAATGTTAAATGATCAGCGGCCAGGAATAAAAGATTAATAATATCCCGGGCAGCGCCGGGAACAAAAAGCTAGAGAATAATAAAATCGTTGACTGGCTTTGAATAGTTTTGAATTAAATTTAATTTGTAAGCTAATTTATTTTAAAAGAGCTACGACAAATGTCTTTTAAAAACATTAGCATTAAATTTAAACACACTTTAGAATAATTAATGTGGCTTGAAAATAACAAGCTATAAAAAAATTTAAAATAAATTGTATAAATTAATAAAATTTAACAATTAATTACTTTAAACTACAATATATAGTACAGTAGTAATCTACAATAATATGTAGTTTTATATGAATATTCATTGAATTTTTGTTTATTAAACTTAAAGTTAAATGTCTCATTTGCTGGGAAATTGTAATTAAAACATTATTTTGTTTCCCTTGAAAAGGTTTTTGAATTTTATTTTAGTATTGCAGTGAAGTGTAGGCATTTTTTTATTCCTTTACTTTTTCTCAAGAACTCTTAAGGTTTTTGTAATATTTTTTGATTAATAGGGATCGTCCGTTAAAGGAAATAATATTGATTATTTTACTGTTAATTTCCGTTTGAAATTGTATAGTTAACTTACTGAAATTATATTTATTTATTAAAAAATGTAGTAATTGCAATAAATTAATGGCTGTAAATGAAAATACCAAAATTTTCTCTTTCTGTTATAGAGGCTATCCCAAAATTTACACAAGATTTTAATTTCCCACTACAGTAAAGTGTTGCTACCAAAAAAAAACAAAACAGTTTGAGTTGAATAACGAACGATTAAACTAAGATTAATACCAAATTGAGACTCTAAAAAGGACCGATATTGATTCAAAATTTGAACTCTAAAAAGAATAAAGATCGAACTAAGATTAATGTTAAACTGAGGCTTTAAAAATAATCACGATTGATTTAAAATTGAACTCTAAAAAGAATCACAATTCAACTAAGATTAATGTTAAATTGAGGCTTTAAAAATAATCACGATTGATTTAAAATTGAACTCTAAAAAGAATCACAATTTAACTAAGATTAATGTTAAATTAACACCTAAAAACAACCAAGATTGATTTAAAAAAAAAAATAAAAAACACGATCGAACTAAGATTGATATTTAACTGAGACGCTGAAAACAACCACAATTGAATTAAGATTAATGTTAAATTGAGACTCTAAAAAGAACCAATATTGATGTAAAATTATGACCCGGAAAACATTCACGAGTGAAATAAGATTTATGTTAAATTGGGACTCTAAAAAGAACCACAATTGAACTAAGATTGATGTTAAATTCAGACTCTAAAAAGAACTACGATCACAGATTGGGCTTTTTTTCTCAAAACATGCAATATTTAGAGAAATAAGTATTTATGGACTTCTCTATCAAGCGATTTATGTAATCTATGAAAAAGTCGATTTCAGATCCAAAAGAAAAGTAATCACAGATTGAATTTATTTTCTAAAAAAAAAACAATATTTAACGAATTATAAGCTATTAAAATTAATTTAAAGATTTCATTTAAACATTTTCTTAAAATTACAACAATTTTTGTTAAAGCTTTTTTTCCCTTTTCAAATGTATCTGTTTATTTTGCCATGTACAGCCTTTATATTTTTCGTTTATTTATCTGGATTTAAAAACCAGCAGCAACCACAAGACTGCCGGAAAAAAGCCGCCACAAAAAGTACAGTGCAGCATAATTTTTTTAACATAAAAAAAAATCGCACACATTTAAATAAATAAACAATAAACATTGTATATAATACAACAAACAAGTACATATGTACATATACAAATATATATTTATGTTTATAGCTGCTTATACTCTTTAACAAATATGATTTTATTTTAATATTAAAATTGCCATAAACCATAAGCAAAAAAATTGCAATCAAGTTACAAATATATGACAGATTTTAAATGCAACTTTAATATTTTTAAGTTTTTTAAGGCTTTATTCATTGGAATTATGTGTTTGACTATAAAACTCTATGAAAATTAACACCATCAAACCTTTAAAATAAAAACAGTGGCTCATATAATGCAATTTTTTTTTTATTATAAAAAAAATAATTGAAACCCTAGTGCAAAATTTTAACAGATAAAAAAAGTATAAATTTAAACAGATATTTTAATTTTAACAACAAACATTTGCTGATTTTTTTTTTTGTTCAACTGGAATATGCTAATTAGTTGATACAACAGAAATGTGTTATTTTTTACATCAACTAAACAGTGTGGCCAGGGTATATAAAAATATAACACTACATAGTTTTCAATATTAACTTAAACTGTAATAAATAATTATCGACAAACTGCAGAAATGACATGCTATTGAGCCAACAATGTAAGATAGACAAAGGCATGTAGGACAGCAGTAACTAAAATTCTTAATTGGATAGAATTTAAATTGAAACATTTGAAAACTGTTGACTACCCGCTGACATTACTTCAAAAAGGTCAACAGGTCAATATTTTATTGAAAAATTTTAGGCAAATGCCTTTGAAAGCGACATTTATTCCAACCAAATCCTGAAACTGTATTTAAACTAAACAAAAACTGTAGTATACTAAAAGTGATTTCACTTGACATATGTGCAAATATTATAAGTACTATTAAACCAGCTTATTATCATACTTATAGTAATGTATAGGTAAATATGTATAATAAACGTGACAATGAGATATTTATTTAAGTGTTTAACATTGAAGTTTATTCATAATAAAAATATATAAAAACACACCATTTCTAAAAGCAATAAGAATGATTTAAAGGCACTCTCAGCTAAAGTATTTGTTGAAACCTACAAAACAGTTTAGTTAGTGCTCTTTCCCTACGATTGATGGTCATCTTGAGTCCTCAGTCAGGGTTGAGAAGCTAAACCTCGTGTGTCCTTCTTGGAAAGAATGTGAACTGTGCACTGTATGACTTTTTTGTTTTCAATGCTGGGGCTACGACTTCAACTTAGTAGAGATTGTGGCCTACATTAAAGACGGCTACTGTCTGGACTTTTGTATCTGACCATAATTGTGGTATTAGTTTCATAGGCTACATAATACACCCTTCAACTTCTGTTATGTTTCTGTCCGATGTTTTCCCCAATTCAGAATACCTCTCACTCATATTAAGCGATATAATGGTATGCGCCTGACATCAGAAGAGCGTCAGTGTCTTTTCTTAACTATGACAGCGGTATAAATAACATCCTGGTCTGCGTCTGATTGCAGATCAATAGCATCGTCATTTCTTAGGCCACGTTTTCACTATGTCATTTTTGTTGTCAAATTGTCCAAATTGTTGGCAATTATATGAAAACGGGTTGTCATATGGCGTCATCTATGTTTGTAGTCATGATGACAACCCGTTTAGTTTCGTGATTAGAGACTGTTTAATAAGCTCTTTCTCTGATCATCGATGAGGCACTCATTACTCATACTGTCAGAAGAACTGACGGTATAATTGACTAGTTGTGTTGATGAATGATTGGAGGACAAACAGGATATGCATGATATCTGACTCATACAGTAGATTTTTATGTTTCGTGCAGAGAGTAGCAAGAAAGACACTAAGTTCCAACAATATGTTGGCTTTGTAGACTGATGCAGCTATGGAGAATATGTAGGATACATTTCAGTAATGGGACGAAGATTCGCGAACCTGTGTCGACTATAATAATATGATGGATTTGTAGACTGTTGCAGCTAAGGAAAGTTTTCTATCTGCAGCGTTTTTATGCTTTATGTGGAGAGGTGCCGTAAGGATCTAGGAAATTCAACAATCATGGTGAAATTCTAAACTTATGAAGAGATTATAAAAACATTTTAATAAAGAAAAACAATAAAGGGAATATTGGTCCTTATATTCCCGGATCTGGAACGACTATCGTAATAGTACAAACACGCCTATTACATTTCCATGCGATTTACAACCAAATATATTTGGACAGTCATGTGGTTTTAATAAGTCAACGATAGGAGAAGCTCTCATCGTCTATGCTTCGTGTAGACAGGAGCAAAAATTTAGGAAATTTTAACAATTTGACGGAATTTTAGACCTAAGGAGACTATGTTGAAAACATTTCAATAGAAAATAAAGAAATCAAGATTCCCGGATCTTGGAAAACTTTGTAATAACATATATTTCCGTATGATTTACAATCTTTTGATTTTGTCCCGTTGATAGTTAACAAAAATATTAAGAAATTTTATGTTTTAATAGAACATAGATTCGAAAGTCATTATAGGTCAGACATGGGCAAAAGTCAAATTCCCATGTGCTTGGCCAAAAAATTCTACACGTACACTCTAAGCTTACTTGTGTGTTTTACTAAAATGAGCAGTTGCTTATTGTTTTATTGTGATCTCAAAGATCAAACTTAAATCACTTGCTATCAAGCACTTATGGAAGCAAAGTTTTTAGATGTTAATGATTTCCTCTTTTAATACACAAAGCTGCCTGCTGCTTAACCAACACAAATATAAACACAATAGTATGCACAGCAAGTCATATGAGTCCGAAAAGAGTCTTTTCTTTCACCTTTTTAGGAGCGTTAACGCTCTTTATGAGCCCAAAAAACAATCATAATTGCTCCGAAAATGGTCCGTCAGAAAGAGCTCTTAGATAATGTCAGAAAAGAGTCTTTTATGAGGGTTTTTTTGGGCTCTTAAAGAGCTCTTAGATAATGTCAGTAAAGAGTCTATTATGAGGTTTTTGTTGGGCTCTGTGTAATCTTGTGTTTATCATTCTTGTGTGGTACAGCTATGTTTTTTTTTTTTTGCTCAAAGCACAAATAACAGGACAACAACGCTTTGGCACACACATAATTAGGTGGAATTTATGAGTCATACTGCGTGCCGACTCAGGAAAGTAACAAGCAAATTTTTCTTTCGCTCCGAAAATGTTCCTTACTTGGACTCTTTTCTGACTCCTTTTTCGTAGCGCTCCTAGAATGGTATGCTGGGTGGGTTTGCCCATCACTGTTATACATATGTATACAATTTTCAACTGGATAGTTTATGGCTAATTCTAAAAGTTTATCCTACACAAATTTTATAACCACCCTTTGATTTACTTCCTTAAAACACAAAACCACTCTTTTTTAATCTTCTCATGATAACCTAATAAAAAAAATCAGAAAATTTACACTAAACAAACAACAACAACAAAACAAAATGCCATAATAAATTGTTTGTCTTACTTACACATTATAAAAAAATAAAAAAAAAACAAGTAAGAAAGTATAGCCCGACC
Source organism: Bellardia bayeri (assembly GCA_950370525.1). Taxonomy (NCBI): domain Eukaryota; kingdom Metazoa; phylum Arthropoda; class Insecta; order Diptera; family Calliphoridae; genus Bellardia; species Bellardia bayeri. The sequence continues at coordinate 32,930,135 of OX493264.1, read as the reverse complement.
ATATAATACCCTACACCCAGTATATGTTTAAAACAGTTTTTCAGATATGGGCGCTATATGGGAGATATAACCTATTTTATTCAAAAATTTAGTTTCATGATGTCTGTGAATATAAGTATTATATGTGTTAAACTTTATCTCGATATAAATACGTTAAAAAGATTTATGGAGGTTAAAGTGAATTACGAAGAGGGTCTTATATGGGAGTTTCGACTAATTATGGACCGACTATTATAAAATTCTACCATATTATGTGTATATACACAAAACATATTTGTGTTCAATATTATTTGAATACCAACATTTTTAAAAGAGTTATGCTCTTTTAAGTGATTTTCGGAAGTGGGCCCTTTATGGGAGCTACGACTAATTATGGACCGATCTTCACGAAATTTGTAGATGTGATTTAGGAATAAATGAAATTCCTTATTTATGGTGAAATTTGTTTGCATACTTGCATAATTCAAACATTTATGATCGGTAAACCCCAATTTCGGGAAGACATTTGTATGGGGGCCAGGTGAAATAATGGACCGATTTTTACCAGTTTTAATCTCATCCATCCTTGGGCTTAAAAAATATTATGTACCAAATTTTATCGAAATATCTTCAAAATTTCGACCTGTATTCTGCGCACAAGCTTTACATGGACGGACAGCCAGCTGGACGGACGGACGGACATCGTTAAATCGACTTAGAAAATGATTCTGAGTCGGTCGGTATACTTTACTTACAAACATCAGCACAAATCCAATATACCCTCCCCACTATGGTGGTGTAGGGTATTAAAACAAGAATGTTGTAACCATAAAAAACCAAACACTTTCTTTACTTTTAAATTACTGGCACGATAAAACGCACTTCATAATCATAAGAGACTCATATAGAGCATGTTTCTCTCGTAAAAAACAACAAAAAACAAACACACAAAATCCAGCAAAAACGTGTAACGAGACCACAGACCAGGTTTATACATAGATGTAAAACCCGACAGTTAACAAAATCACAAATTTTATAGTTCATGTTTTATCATAATCATACAGAATAAAATTTAAGACCACACATACTCAGGCATAAACAAATAATTTATAATAGAAAAAAGTAAAGTAAAGCAAACTACAAAATGTAATTAATTTTGATATATTTAATTAAATTAAGGAGTGGTGTAGGTATTGAATTAAATGAATGAATGATAATGCCACTACCTCTGTGTATGTTAGTGTAAGCACAAATAAATAATTACAATTTGAATGTAAATATTTATGTATATATGCTATGAATATTTGTTTATTTAATTTTCTATTAAAATTGGAAATTGAATTAATTTTTTTTAATTAGTTGTTGAATAAATTTCTAATGAATTACATATATTCAAAACTAATAGGTTTTTGTTCGAACATACGCAGGAAGAAGGTGAAGGTCAATATGGTATCAATCCACTGAGAAGTTTACAGCATTCGATGTAATATACGAGTACAAAATAATGTATATCAAATTAAAGCATTGTTCACATTAAATCCGTTTGCAGTAATATTTTAACAAAAAGTCAATTGAATACTTTTGAACCTATAATTGATAAATAATTGTATATCTTTAGTAAAATCTAAAAGAGAAACTAAAATGTATTTTCTCTAATGCACGCAGAGAAAAATTACAATTATTTATATGATTGCAGCAACCATAATATGTTAAAGTTACGATATGATTAATAATATATATGTTTGTATTAATTATGTATACAGCTATGGACAGAGAAATAGCGCACCAATGTTCTATGTTCTAATTTCGGACGCAAAAATTTACAAAAACCTATTTGATTTTTTCATAAAAACAACTTGATCAACAAAACTAACTACTTTGTCCCCGTTTACACAGGGAAACATTTGGAAGGGAAACATTTTGTTTGTAAGAGACGGACGGGTGGGGAAGAGAATATGAAATTTGTTTTTTGTTCTCGGATGCACGCTTTGTGCTTTCATTCTTATAGTTTACATTTGCTTTGCTTTTTGACATTTGCTTTATTTCTTTTCGGCGTGCTTTGGTGTCTATGTTTTATATTTGACTTTGTTTGAATAAAAATAAAAAAATAAATAATGTTAAACAAAATAAAATAAATGTTTTTATAAATTTTATCTTTTATAATTTATTTATTTTTTCACAAATCAAATATACTTACATTAGCAAATCAAAAACAGTAGAAATTAAAAAAAAACAACACTGCAATTAGACAAATGTCAAAAAAACAAATATAAACTGGAATGTTTCCGACAACAATGTTTCCCTGTATGACCGCGAAAGAAAATACAAAAGAGAATTCCAGATGTTTTCCTTCCAAATGTTTCCCTGTGTAAACGGGGACTAAGATAATGCAAGCACATTAATATGTGTATACAAATATCTTAAACATCTGGAGTTAAAATTTTGGTTTAGTCTTTCTATATTGACGTTTAATAATTCTAAATCCGGAAGCGCATGAACACGCTCTGTAGAAAAAAACCATGGCAAATATATAACAACTTATTTTACAAGACTAGTAATTTTTTTTATGTTTCATTTTGCACATGTGGATCTGACAGGAGCTACATAAAATATGACAGCATGAAAAATTGTTTTTATTTTCAATGCTAAGCATAGAATTTCGATGACTAAATATGTAGATTAAAATTAGTTTTTTGACTTTATTTGTTATATATGTTATGTATGTGGCTTGGAAATTTGATTTTAGGGTCGAGAACTACTCCTAGGTAGTTTACTTCCTTTTTTCATTCAATTGAATTGTTATTAAAGTTAATGTTATGCTGTGGTAGAATTCATGGTTTACGTCTTCTAGATACAAGTATTTCGGTTTTAAACAAACAGTAGTTTATGCTAATTTCGGTGGTAATTTTTTTTGTAAAATTATTGTGTTCTCGAAAGATGTTTTATAATGTCATTAAATGTGTTAAATCAGATGCAAATTTGCCCCATGTAAAGAAAGATCGGAAGAAGCCATCGCGAAAGACAACAGTTCGTTAGGATAAGGCAAAAAGTAAGCTAGATCCTTTCAAGTCATCGAGAAGAAATAAATGAGGAATGTTTCCAGTAGACTTGTACGAAGACGCATCAATGGAAATCAGCTTTATGGTCGTGTAATTAGAAAAAAACCTCTTCTGTAAAACTACACCGGAACAAGAATATCAAATTTTGGAAAAGATTGCTTTTGACAGATGAAACCAAAATTAATTTGATTAGTCCAGACGGAAAAAACGTTTGTACACCGAGAAAAAAACCCCCGTTACACTACTAAAACAGTAAAGTGCGCTATTTCCATATAACTACATATTGCCATAGCTGTATGTTTGTAGCAATCATGTTCGAAGCTGGAGACAATTAGTGGTGTTTTTGGCATTCGTTTTTAATGGGATCTTAACAATTTGTTTGTCTATTTAAAATTTCTATTGCTTGATCAGCGCTGGTGGTATATATATAATCGATTTCTGAATTGAATAGTTGTAATATTTTTAAATAAATATACCTACATATGTATATACATATACTTATCATTTAATTTCAAATTGCACATTATTAGGTACGTACCTGAAAATGAAAAGAAAAATAATTTAAGTTAAAGGAAGTAACAATTATAAATATTACAAATTATATTAAATAATTATTAGGGTGATCAAATTATTAGATTTTTCGTTTGTTTGAATAAAACGAATAATCCGATTAACTTGTTCGAACAATTCGATCACAAATTTTAAATTAATCAAATTATTCGAATAACTCGAAAATTTTTAAATAAGCAGAAAATAGTAATTTGATTTAATTTCTTAATGTATTTGAAATTTGATTCATACAATATATAAGTATTTTGTGTGCAATCATTTTCATTATCACTTTCTTAGCAGCTATCAATGAGGGACAAGTATATGTATAGCGTAATTCGCCAAAATGTTGACTCTAAAATATCTGTTTCGAAATATACTTCAAACTCGTTCGGTATTGTTGTTTTTACTAAATATCAGATTTTTTTTAATTTAACTTATAGCAATAACATTCATATATTTGTATAAAAAGCTATCACCTAGTAAAAAAAAAATCGTGATTTTTGAAGCACTTAAGAACAAAAGCGCATAATCGAGCGCTTCAATAAAAGCGCTCTTTTGAAGCAGTAAATGCTTACGAATAAAATACATATACAAAAAATATGCTTTTTTAGTGCTGACAACGAAGAAGGCTTTAAAGTGAAAAACAAAAATGAAATTATAGCGTACAGATTTACGTATGACAATGAAAGTCAATTACAAAACGAATATCGCGCTTCTCAGTTACTATGAATTTTTCTCAAGTAAACACATTCAGATAGAATTCGTGTATTGATGTAAAACACTTTAGGAAAGTGCTTTATTTGCATGTTTGATTAGGTTAAAAGAAGCGCTTATTGTCAGCAGAAAGTAGTCCTACAAACCGGGAACACATCATACAAAAATCATGCATCCCATCAGCAGGTTTGAAGCGATTTGAGGTATGAATTCATACATAAAACCTGCTCCTATTAGAGCACATTTTTTACTCGCCAGAGTCACTCATCTATAGTGATTGAAAACCTTTATTTAATTTTCTTTTTTAATAAAAATATTTAATATAATTTCGTATTGTAGTTTTTCAGTAGAAATTAAAATCATGGTTCTTTGTTTTTTAGATGTAGAGAATCTTGCAGTGGAAAAAAACAAAGATGATTTTTAAATTCACATGAAATTTACTTTATTTGCAAAATAATTTTCTGGCATTAAAATTTTCCAATTGGAGTTTAAATTTTCGATGACTTTTTCCAACATTTGTGGCCTTATATCAGCATTAACGCGGCGAATGTTGTTATCCAAGTGGTCAATTGTTTCGGGCTTATCAGTGTAGATTACCGACTTTTAACACTTGATAGCTGACATAATGGCCGTCAGTTAAAAGTGTTGCCAACTTAAAGTTCTATGAATCTAAAAAAAACACCCTATACATACCTAACTGTATATTAAATATATCAAATTTAGCAAATAAAATTAAAAAGAAGCAGTGTTAATTTATAAATTTTTTAATTATCAAATTACTTACTGGCTTATTTATTTTAAAGTTTCTAAATTGAATATAGTTAATTTCAAATTGTACTCCAGACGTGTGAATATTAGCTTAGTCCCAATTTACACGAAGCAACTTTTATTGAAAAGATTGATACAATTTTTTTCCTTGAACTTTCTTCTGTGTTCACACAGCACAATTCGTATTGCTCAAATCGCTTTTAATTTAGAGTATACACAAATTTGTATATACTCGTACATATGTAATACGAATAAGAGAGTATCACGAATTGATAGTACAATCAAGTGTCTACTCGTTTTATCTTCCCTTCACCACGATGTCTAAAAGGTAATATGCTTAGTTTAAAGAATTGCTTCGTGTAATTTGGGACTTATTAAGGGTGATTTTTTAGCAACTTTTTTTTGCAAGACTGATTTTGGCAGCTCAGCTATTTTCGTATAACATATTAAACATATTTAGTTTGGTATATAATTTAACCAGGAATCGACTTACAAACCAACAGCGCTTGCAGATTATTGAATTTTATTATCAAAATTCGTGCTCAATTATGAAAGTGCTTTGTGAACTGTTTTTATTAGAAAATTATGTTCAGCGACGGTTGAATGATTACGTAAAGAAGCAATTATCGTATTTGGTGTGAAGCATTGACAGAATTGTCAATGCATCCCGAAAAATGCAGTGTTTGGTGTGAATTATGGGCCGGTAGCATCATTCGACCGTACTTTTTTAAAGACGACGAAGGAATAAACATTACTGTGAATGGCGAGCACTACCGTACGATGATTACAAATTTGTTTTTACCAAAAATGAAATAGCTTTACTAGGCTGACATGTGGTTTCAATAAGACAGAACCACGCTAGCACATTTGATCAGTAAGCCCGAGTTTGATTCCCAGCCGTTGCCACTTAAACAACATCAGTTTCTGCTAATTATTAGTTTTCTATCTATCATAACTAATATTTATCACAGCGGCCTCGTTCGGTGGTATAGCATTGAAACGCCACCGAATTAAAATAATTAAATAAATGCTATAAATCAAGATTTCAAATAATGTGCCTACTCACCACCATATGCGCTTGCAACGGTGCACTAAACGAACATAACGCGCAATTGCAGAGTTGTAATATAAAGCTTTATTCAACGTTCACCACCGTTACTTCTTCAATATATTTCCTTTCCAAAGAGAGTAGCGCCTTTATATATATATAAGCACATTAATTACCTGAGTGGTACTTCTCTTTAAAAAAAAATTGGCCGCTTAGATCGTGCGATTGTTATATAAAGGCTTATATCTAAACCTGCGACGATTTAATATTGAAGAATTTATTCGTGAGATGTTGACCGATATGTTGGAAAGGCACATTAGTTGCCTTAGTGGTACTTCTCTTTAAAAAAAAATTGGGCGCTTAGATCGTGCGATTGTTATATTAAGGCTTATATCTAAACCTGCAACGATTGACGCACTGAAAATAATATATAATATTGAAGAATTTTTTCGTGAGATGTCAACCGATATGTTGGAAAGACTACGCGAAAATTGGACCCAGCGTATAAACCACTTGGGGCGTAGCCGCGGTCAACAATTACATGAAATCATCTCCAAACTTTGGTAGAACGTTATATCCACTCAAATAAAAATTTCACACATTTTTATTTGTCACAAAATTGTATGTGTTTTTTTAATCAAGTCCAAAGGCTCTTTAGCAATCAACCTTAAATCAAGTTCATATAGCTCGTATTCTTTCATTATTTTAAAACATATTTTTAAAATTGTGTTTGTAAAGGTACGGTCAGATTTGGCAAATATTTACTCAAAAGAGCGTAACCACTTGTTTTAGCACAAATTTGTTTGACGTTGTTTACTCTTACAAGAGTTTTACAAGATCAAACAGCAACAAATAAATTAAAATTAAATATTTGTTGTGATTTGACCTAAATAAGAAAATTATTTTTAAATAAAGAAACGAGTTCAAGTAAATGTTATTTAGTTAGGTTACGTCTTTTTCGGCAAATATTTGCCAAGTGTGACTGTATCTTAAGCGTTTGTATTTCCTGCTTTCAAAAAGAAATTGACAATTATGAAAAAAAAAAGAATTACAAAAAACAGACATTACTATCATTATTTAAACGTTACACAAAACATACAAACATTGAATTAAAGATAAGACTTTCTAAAGAAAGAAATTCTAAAACGCTGATACTACAACAAAAAAACAAGTGGAAAAAGTCCGACAGTCTGTCACATAAATTACACAATCTGCTTGTTTATTCAAAAAAAAAAACACAAACTGAGATTTAAATTTCAATTAATTCGTTTAATTTTCTGTATTTAACAAGATAATAACTTGTGGTATGACAACAAAAAATCTTTTACAAACTTAAAATTCTGATGTCAACAAATAGTAATTTTAATTATCATTATTATCATAAAGATGAGAACATTTCACTGAAAGAAACGATTATGATATAATAAGTTAAAAATTTCTAAAAAAAAACAAGATTCATATTAATATGAATTAAGTGTAAAAATTATTTATAAATTTATTAAGATTTGTATAAGGAAAATTTATTATAAATCATAAACATAAAGTATTTATACGCTTGAATTGATTAAGTAAGTGACTGACTGAATGATGTTTTAAGATTGTAATCTGTTTTATATAAAAACGTTAAATATTTTGATTTAAAAGTCACGTTTCACAGCAAAAATTTGGAATATTGTTTTATTTGACTAACACAAATAATGAATTATCAAATTTGACAAATTGAGATAGGTATACATACATATGAATTTGAATTGTGTTAATAATAAATAAATTTTTACAATTCAATTGTTATTTATGCATAGAACAAACATAAAATACTTATAAATATAATTAAGTGAATAGTGTGACTTGCTAAGTAATTTGATTTAAGATATTGTATTTTACTTACAACTTAAGTAAATGAGTGCAATTGTTTAAAGTATAAAATTAGCCTAAGCATATCTGTAATGAAAATGTTTTACAAACTCCCATGAAACCTTATACATGTATATCTCAAAACTCTATAACATTCAAATTATTTTCTCATAACAGTTCCTTCTTTTTTGTAAAACATGCACATCTTAATACTTGAGAAATAAAAAACCTAAAAATAGCCGAACTTACTAAATATTTAACCATTTTTTGAAACCAATTAAAATCAATCAGTTGTATAAGTAGCCTTATAAACTTTAACTAATCAATCATCATTTTTATAAAGTAAATACCCAAAAGAAAGAAAAAAACAATACATTTTAAATCTGAAATAAAAAATAATCCAAACTGGTTAATATTTAAAAAGAAAAAAAAAAACAAAACAATACAAAATTGAATAAATATTGATTTAATTTCGGCTCAAATTACATTTAAATGGAATTATTCAAACAAAAGAAAACCAGACCAAAAGATCAGTTTTAAATAACAAATTAGAAAAGTTGAAACAGTAGATGATCATTATTTTGTTTCACTGAAAAACAAAAGCATTTAGTAAACTCTTTTAGTAAGATATTTGGAAACCAGTAATTATTTTATAAAAAAGTAAAAGACCTTTTGTACATTATTACATCATCATAAGAATTTCCAAGACTACCGAAAATTTGTTTTTAAAAGACTTTTGTAGATGAGTTTCAAACAAAAGCTGATCAATTTTAGTTAACAAGCTAAAATTTTAACAATCAATGAAAAAAATCATTTTAATTTTTAAAAAATAACTTTAAACAGTATTTCCGATCATATCTAGTTCTTATTGGACTTCAGTTCAGTGATCGTCATAAAGAGAAAATTAATTATGAATTATAATATTATGTTATATACATTTATTCTCTGTTGTAATATGACCTGGCCCTATTCCACATAACACTTATCAACTTTGTACTTAATAAATTGCATTTTTTTTTCATTTTTTTGCAAATTGATAAGTGTTTGTGATCCACAATATTCTCACTTTGCACCAAGCTAATTTTTGCAAAGACTTTGAAATCTTTGTAAAGTTTGCGCTCTCCTACAAACTGAGTGTGCAAAGTGTTCACAAAGCATTCAATTGTTTTTGAACTTCTGTCTTATCACTTTTCACTTTGCACTGCTAAATAGAACTTGTTAAAATGAGCCGCAAAATAAATATGCAGTCTAACATGTGGTTAAAAGAAAAAAAATATATTTTATTTGCTAGTTTTCAAAACAATAAAGTAGATATTTTTTTATGAAATTATTGTAAATATTTAGAATATATTTAAGTTTACATTTCGTTTCATTTAGACATGGGTATCTTTCTTTAAGAATGCTAAAACTATTTTCAATTATGCTCCTTGTTTTTTATGGCAACGATTGAAATCTTGAACACACTTGCATTTACACTGCAAAAAGTGTAGTCTGACCGACATATCATCATCACATTCAATGAGTGCTTTGTATACCGGTCCACATAGCCTTTCTCGTATAATATAGTCGTACAAATTTTAATAATTGTGCCATCTACGCAACCACAAACACAAGGGAATCAACCCAACATAAAGAACTTTTAAGCAATACCACTGATGCCATCGAGTTTTAATAGTTTTAATATGTCTAAATACTTCGACGACTCCAATTTATATATATTTTTAGTCATATGAAAAGCATATCGCCTTTATAATGCTAAGAAAATACAATCGTTTACTCTGCACATCACCAGTAATCTAGTCTAAATTCAATAGACACTTTAGTATCCCTAGTGGTATGTTTTACTTAACACCAGTAATCTATTGCACAGTTAAGTCAAAGAATGTATCGTTTTTAAACCCTGAATGTAATCTATGAAGGATCAGTTGACTTCTTCTTAAAACACGGTCATTTTAGTGTCTCTTTGTAATCAGAACGGTAGTCGGTTTAAACTTAACTTATTGGGTTAGATAATCAGCCTTATTATGAGTGTCGTTTTCTTTTTACGACAACGACAGATTACAGAAACAAATTTGGTTTAATTTTTAATCTATTACCAAAGGATCGTTGTCGTAAAAAGAAAAAATAAGGCTGAATAATTAACAGCTTCTTATGCTGACTATTAGGGATCACTTATCTTCCTTCAAAGACACACAAATAACTTATTAAGAACATAATCAGTAAACCAGTTATATAACCAATGATATAACACACTAATTGTAAACAGTAAAATATCATACGTTCAGTTTTTGTGCCAGTTACCATATTATCTCTTTGTAATCTATGTAGTGGCAATTGATTGACGGGCTTCTAAAAATATAGATATTATATGAACAATATTTCAAAAACAATGATATTTAGGAGATCGACAAAATCATTCTAAGCAGCGAACCACATTTTCACCTTGATGGAGTTGTTGATATATCCCCATTTATGTGATTGTGGAAAAACATTATTGGTGCTCAATATATCGAAATAATAACAAAGTTCCTTCTGCATAATTTGGATGAGATTATATAAATTTTGATTTAAACCCGGTGTAATTCTAAACCTATTCTATATATCAATAAAAATATAACAATCTGTAATTTTTATAATTTATTATCTTGCGCAAATATTGGCACATCTTTACAAGATCATGAAAAATTATGCTCATCTCTGAGCTGCCGCGACAAATAAATCTAAACGCGTTGGAAATACCAACAGTATTAAGTATATTTAGTTTAACGTTGTCCACATATTTCAGATTATGGACCGTGATATTGAAAAGCATTAATGCAGAATTAGTTCCTCCTCGAAATATTTCCGTCTCATTGATCAGGACTATAGATGGGATCGATTGGTGGGATTGGAAAAACCCGATAAGTCTTACAAAAAAAATAAGATATCAATCTGATATTAAAGAAATCCAATCATGATCTTCAAAAATGCCGTCTTTAACTAAAACATATATTGAGAAGCAAAATCCACTAATCAAATATTAAAATAAAATTGTCCTAAAATTAAATAAACAGTAAAAATTGAAATAGAAGAACCTAAAATAGTTTGTGAAACCATTTTAAATAGAAACAATATCGCTTAAATAAGAATATTTGTGCGGATTTTTTTTTTGGCATGAGAAACAGCCTTTTCGGTATCATCCATGTTTATTATACAATTCAAAGTAGTGAAATGATTTAAGAGAAATCTTAGCGAAACATTATCACCATAAAAATGTAAGTACTCCTAAGGTCGTCTAAATCATTAACTAATCTCGATTTAGGGATTTGAAGACGAAAATGTATGTGTTTCAAATTGAAATGATACGAAAAACTTAACGGTTGGAAAATTTAAGAAAAAAAAATCTCTCCTGCTAGAAGAGTTCTTTTCTTTGGCTTCTAATAAAAGGACGATACACAAATATGTGACTCAATGAAATATTGGTGGCCCATGGAGTATAAACAGGAAGATTGCTGAGGAATTAAAATATTGCCAACAATCATTTATATAATTTCAAATTGAAATGCTACGAAAAACTTAACGGTTGGAAAATTTAAGAAAAAATCTCTCATGCTAGAAGAGTTCTTTTCTTTGGCTTCTAATAAAAGGAGGATACACAAATATGTGACTCAATGAAATATTGGTGGCCCATGGAATATAAAGAGGAAGATTGCTATATGCTCGAGTGTGAAATATCAGTGGCTCTATTTAGAAAATTAGTTAGATTCGAACAAAATTATATCAACCACTTGCTGTGATCTTAGTTACACCCTTTAAAGCATTAGTAAATAATTTTCATTGTACTCTTTTCCGAATCAGAACACTCTTCTTCAGTAGACTCTTTCCAAAAACGATCTTTCAACCCAATCCTGTTATAAGAGTGACCCGATAGACTAGGCGATAGAGTGCCGGACTATCGGTCAGAGGGTTGCGGCTTCGATTCCCGCCAAAGACTCTGGGTGTTTTCTGCAGATAAGCCAAAAGCTTCGCAGTTTTTGTTTGTTAAAAAAAAGCCAATTGATGAATTACTCTGAAGATGTTTAGAAGATCTTGTATTTTCAAACGTTTTTTTGTTCATGCATTATTTATTACTCAATTTCCACACAAATTTCTAAAGCCTTTCCCAAATACGGACAGTATAAGTAACGATTCCCTGTTGCTTTAGCTAAATGGTTTTCCTTTATGTGTGGTATCATAATAAACTTAACCCACTTAAAGCGACTGGAAACCAGTTTCTTTAAATCTCTCGGTTTTTTTGTTTATGTTGTTTAGTTTTGCGCCAGATCAATTTCTAGTTGTACTCTAAAAGTAAACAGAAATCTGTATACAAAAACTCACTTGGAGAATGAATCATCACAAAAGCCCAGTTTTTCAGCTTAAAAAAAGACACAAGTCTTGCTTTTTATACTTTTTTTTTAATTTTCCCGTTTTCAGTTCATAATATTAACTAAAAAAAACATGCAACTTGTGTATGTTGCATGCAACAGTTGTTTAATCGTTATTCTTTTTTTTTGCCTTAGACCACAAAACGTATATGATCGGTTTGTGTAGTCATGCATTAAACTTGTTTTGAGTTGGAAAGTATTACTACTACTTGTAAAATATTTTGATTTGTTTGGCGTTTTGTTTTTTTTTTTTTTCTTGGTTTGTACTTTTCTTTGTAAGTTTTATTTGGACTTTGTACCGTTTGGATACACTTTTGCGAATAATAAATTGATTGAGAGGAAAAGAGATAGTGGAAAAATAAATGAATTTTAAATTTAAGAATATGTTGTTTGAATTGAGCTTTTAAATTGTAATTGCAGTTGCACTGTGTTTAAAATTAGGAAGTGGTTTTCTGATTTGTTTCTTCTTTATAGTAAATACCCTACTGTTTGAAAAATTATATGATTGATGCGTCATTTAATTTGTTAGAAGCAATGACAAATTCTATAAATAAATCAAAAATTTGTTTACTTCATGTGGATATCTCACGTCCTAAAATTTCGAAAAGAAAAACTATCAATTTGATTGTAACGCTAGAACACATTTTAACTATTAGCGTTACAATCAAACTGATAATATTTCTTAACGGAATTTCAGGACATGGGATATACTCGTGAATTTTCAGAAGTATTACTCTACAAATCTGGATAAATAATACTGGAAATTTAACAAATGTTTGAGAATCTTAGGCACTGGACTTCTAGGTCGTTCGTGTATGAGCAGGAGATATCGATAGCAGCGAACAGTAGTAGTCTTATAAATTCTGTACATGAAACTTTAAAGTTCGAAAGACTTGATCGACATATAGTTGCCAATTCATTGGCAAAAACATTTACCTAATCGGTAGATGCTATAACTTTATCTAAGAATGGCAATTGCCTGGTTATTAGACTTTATCATGCTTAAGGTACGGTCACAATTGGCAAATATTTACTCAAAGAAGTGTTTTAGCACAAATTTGTTTGACGTTGCACTTACAAGGGTTTTGCAAGATCAAACAGCATCAAATAAAATAAAACTAAATATTAGTTTTGTTCTGTCCTAAATAAACGAAGTTGTTTTTAATAAATAAACGAGTTAAAATATATTTTATTTAGTGGTTACGTCTTTTTCGGCAAATATTAGCCCAGTATGACCACACCTTTAGATTTACTGCCGACGCCGTAGATATAACGGTTAGTTTATATAGAACTATATACAGAACTATACAAATTTAATAATCAGGACTAGAGGAAATATGGTTGCAACAGCACGATACAATTGTACACAGCTTGACCGACAAGAAATAATGTGAAGGCTGCGTTCCAGGTCTCCTAAATTTAGTATTTGACTATTACCTTTGCGAATTTTTGAAATCACTCTGAAAACTCTTAAAAATAATATCCGACAAGAGTGCGAGAACTTATCGCCCTAAGGCAAGGATGTTTCAGCATCATCGGTTTTTTTTTCGTAGATAATCGTTACTGAACTGTGATCAACGGGTTTTTATTGCCTCAAATTGATGAATAAGCACTGGAAGGCATGTGTTTGAAATTATTAGTTATGAATCACTTTCATTAGAACAAGAATATTTCATTTAGAAATGATATTGAATTCGAATTCAAGGCTCTTTTTCCACGATTTTAGGTTGCAGAAACACATCGTTAGGATTATAATTCGGAAAGTCGTAATAATATGATATTTTTATGATATTCTATGAACATCTCTTTCGTGTTACTCGTTCCTCAAAATGGTGTTACATTCGAAATGTTAAAAATTCGATTTTGTCTTTAGACCAGACTATTTAATGTAGGAAATAGATTGAATTCGAATTCAAGGATTTCAGTCTATGATTCTAAATGTTTAATGAAAGCACATACATATCTTTCGGTAAATCAAAAAAATACATGGGATATATGAATATTCAGTGCTTCTTTATGATCTTTCATGAACTTCTTATTTACATTTCTCATTACCCAAAATTATGTAACAAGTGTCTTGTGAAAATGCTAATTAAAAGTTTGACGAATTTTCTCAAATATTTTTTTTAAATTTAGTTAATTCTTTTTGGAACACATCAAGTGCTCGAGAAAAATGTAGCATTTCTTTTAGATTTAGACACCAGTTTATACTCCAGTTGTTAATTTCATTAAGACAATTCCCCACATTCTTAGATCCTTGACTGTAAAGCAAACAAATCTCTAGTTTCTCACGAAAATATTCATTAGAATATTTAATGTTCCTCGAATTCGATTAATGCTTATTAGTAGTCTGGAGTCATCTACTAGCAAATGTTATTTGGTACATTAAAGACAATTATGCTCCTTCGAGCATAATTTGTCGAAAAACGAAAGAAATACAAATGTTCTTCATTTCTGTATAATAATTGTATTATATTCCATTAGCTTCTCTTAAAATATACTAAAATAAAACTATTGTTTAAATGTTTCTCCTTCTTTAAAATTACGTTCTGACTTCCATGTGATTCAAAGAAGTGCTCAAAGTTTATTGTTAAATCATCTAATACCAGATGTAAATCCCAGATTTATATGTTAAAAACTACCCACGTCCTCGGATCCTTGACTATATAAATGCAAATATTTCTTTCAGAGCATAATTCGGAAAATCAGCCAATGACTTTTCCAACTTGTTTTGAGGTATAATTTCTAAAAGCCTTTTAAAGGTCTCTGGTTTTTTAAAAATAATATTCTTATTTTCCTGCGATCTTGAAAATCTGCCTTTTTGATGTTCCTATAATTGAGTAAGTGCCACTTATGAGCGATTTATCCGGAATCCTCTACTAGCAGATGTAAAGTAAAGTAAAATGTAATATTTTCTTAATAGAGAATTTCGATAATTGTTTTTTGTACTAAAATTATGAAGGAATATTTATCGTGGGTCCTTAGCTTTATGAAGAAAATTACTTGGAATCATTTAGAACTAGAATTTTTGTAATCTGTTGGACTTTTGGGGTTATTCCAAGTGTCAAAAAAATAACTTAATTTAAAAGAACAATTTTTGTCAAGAAAACTTGAAAAGGTTGCTTCAATAAATTCTCTGGAAGAAGATGATTAATTATCCTACCTATCCCAGTCATTTATGACCGAATTCTCGGTCATTAGTTAACCATTGTTAAACTAAAATACTAACTATCGTTTAACTATTGCTTGTTATTCTTATGGCAAACTAAGCATTGCGAATAAAGAATCATTAGTTAAACCTTTGTCATTAGCTAACTAAAGACTGTGAATTCGGCCATTAGAGATACATATGTACATACATACCTATACCTAATACCTAAGATTTAATCAAGGAAATGTCCTTACTTTTTCTACAAATTAATCAAATTTCTAATTCTTCATCGAGTTTGAACTCTTAACTCCTAATCATAAACTATTTCACAAATCTGGTGGTTATTACGATTAATTAACCCGGACATCTGATACAATAAAAATAATAATGAAGGCATACTCAAAACAGCTGCAAATAAATTGTGATTTTTCAAACACTAACTGCTCCCCTCTTTATTTCTGTCTTTTCTGAAACATTTTGCACATTATAATACAACAAATACTGGACAACAGAGGAAACCTTAACATATAGGACAGTCAACCAAACTAACACACATCTGGAGACTCTATACAGAAAAAAAAACAACAACGAAACAACAAAACGAAAAAGAAACAACTGCAAAATTATAAATAATAATAATAAGATTAGGAAAAGAAAATAATATTAATAATAACTACAACACTCAAATGATAATAATGTCATAGATAATGATCATTCAACTTACAGTGCGGAGGAAGATGATCATGAGCCACAACAACTTCGTAGTAAAAACAAGAGAGAAAAAATATACAAAAATATTAAAACCCAAAAAAAGGTTTATAAACATGGAACGAATTTGTGTTGAAATAACAAAGAAGGAACAACACAAATAAAGAAAGAGGTAAGTTCAAACAACTGCAAACTACATACCTACATATACATACATACATATGTATACTACGTGGTTTAAACAACGAATTTTGTTAAAAGAATACAAAATTAAGAAAGAACAAACTGAAAAAACAAACCCTTGATCACGTTTTATGAGAATCCGGCAGGCACGATCAATGCTGCAGCAACCGGCAAAATAATATGAACATTTTGACAAACATAACAACTGTCTAAAGGTCGGACGGAGGGACAGATAGACGGACCAACTAACAGCAACAAGTATATGCGCCTAGACCAAATAGACTGTCTGTCTGTCTGTCTGTTCTACACACAACTTCTTAACGACGATTTTTGTTTTACATGAACACCTTTCCAACATAAACCTATTTGGTGATGTATGAAAAAAAGAGTTTTTTTAGGATTTCGGTTAAAAAAAACACAAGTAAACTCTAGTTTGATTGTCGTCATCATAATTATTATCGATTTATACTTGTACGTATTTCTCTCTTTCTTATTTAAGACTGTTAAGGTGGTTTGAGACGGTATGTATTTTGCAGTGTAATTGTCATGTACAATACAAAATTTACAATTTACAGGCAGTTTATAATTTTTGCTTTCACACGTCGGTTTTTAGTTTTATGTGACATAATCTACAATAGAAGACAACCGCTGTTTTTGTTGTGAGTATTAAAATTAAGAAACGAAATAATTGTAACTTGCAGCATTATTGCAATAATAGCTTCCATAAAATATAAAAATAAAAAAATTAAGCAAGAGTTAAAGAGAAAATACCTATATCATATGGAGCCAAAAATTGTTGTATTTAAATTAAATAAAAATTAATTTTCAATAAATATTTCAATACAAATTTATTGTTTTGTTTAATACAATTTTTTTTATATAAATTAAAAAAATTATAATTACATAAATTTGCTGAATCACAAACACTATTGTAGGTATGTTCTTCGTACAAAAAAAAATTAGCATTATTGTGGGTACGAACCGAGTTTTTAAAATTCATGACTAGAATTTGACTTTGTGGCAAAAAATGATTAAGGACAGGAATGTAGCCCTTACAGATTCATGAACACCGGTATACAAAATGTTATGATCGGACAAAAATAGCGACGCAGTGAACAAAATACTAAAAGGGCGGTATATGCAGGTGTGGCAAAAAAATAAAAAAATTATTTCTGGGATTGTGTTTACATTATCTTTAATCCTATGGGGTGACCGACACAACTTTTTTTTTGAACCACTCTAAAGCACACTGCAAAATGCATACCGTCTAAAACCACCTTTAGTGGATCTGTGCTTGAATTTTTATTTATTTATTTTTTTTTTTTTGCCAATTTTCTTAAGCGGTTGTTTCTTGTTTTCACTGTTTCTTTTGTTGTAGTTGTAGTCAGTTTTTTCTGCACTCTTTATTACGTTCAATGTTCTTAGTGCTGCTGCCTTTTTCCTACTAAAAAACCACAGGTAGTTTTGTGTGTAGTGGATAAAAAAAACCGAAAACCTCTATACACGGCCAAATGTACATAAGTGGGGATGTTTGTGCACATGATTTAGTTGAAGATCAGCTGAACGGCACACGGTTGTTTAAATGAACAAGATTAGAAGAGTTGCCATTGTTTGGCAGAACCTAAAGCATGGTTTTGGGATTTTTTTTAAACTAACTTTAATCTTCAGTTTAATAGCTAACTTGGTTAGATTAGTTAATCCAACATTATTTTATGATGTTTGTTTAATAATACATAAAGTCTCATTAAGTTTGACAGTCCGGCAAACATAATAAAATTGTTCCTTCGGAAAATATTATAGGTTTGGTCCACCTTGTGTTAAGTTATACAAGAAGAACTAGATTAAATTATTGTAACAATACTTAAATATTTAAATAACAATACTTAAATATCTAAATAACAATATTTAAATATTGTTACAATAATTTAAATCCTTAAATCCATATCAATTTGTATTCAAAATTACACAATTAAAAGAATCATCGAATTAAATTTTAATCGTACGAATCCATTATACTTGTTGCTGGATGAACATAACTTGATTTCTGTGATGTCTGTAACCTATAAAGAAATACTCAAAACTGAATGACTTTAAGGAAAGCAATAGCCGTAAAAGTTAAATTTGAATTTAATCGTGGAGTTCTGCATGGAGCTAAAGCCCAAGGAATTCTACTACTTTTATTGTGTAAGGTCATAAACCAGTTAGGTGAAATAAAATACGGTTGACTGAACAACTAAATATGTCAACCACATGTATAATTTAAGCATGGTCCATGTGGACCTAGAAAGCATTAAGTATATTGCTTCATCCCGAGTTAAGTTGTTCCACATTTGATCCTTATGCCGCAATAGCGGAATAAATGACGTTTTTATAAAAAATGCTCGTATCTGTGTAAGTTGCCCTGCAATCGAAAATCAAGCCGACATGTCTCGGGAGACACTTCAACTATGTGATATCAAAGTTTAAATAATAAGTTTAATAAAATTTCAATAATACATTAGAATTTGCCAAGTATAATATTGACTTCTACTTGTTCTCCTAAAAATAAAAAATCCTACCTAACATTTATTGCGGTAGACTCCAACTTTGTGTTGTCGGAGTTTGGATGAGTCGTTCGTTGGCATTAAAAGAAGAGCTATTGTATCCGTGTAAGATATTTCCTGGTTGGAAGGACCTTCGTTACATTCACATATCACTAGATGTTCTCTTGCGTTGGAAGGTATCGAGAAAGTTTCCAACTGTATGATATAACGGATAATCTGGCTCTTAGAAGGAAAATTTTTATGAATTTATGGCGTCTCTATTAATGTTATTTAAAAATGTCCGGTACGAGCTGCTGTCGAATGTATCATTCACATAGTCACTTCGTTCAGTATGTCTTACACTACTGCTTAATATTTCTCGAGGAAGACTCCAACTGTGTAATATCAAAGTTTGGATAACTCCACTGATTACATCCCAAGAGGAATTGTTGTGTCAGTAAAACATTATGCTTTCTCGCAAAGAGTACCTTCGTTTCCACATACTGATGATGTTCTAAGGTTATGTTTACATAACCGGCGGCGGTCCGTAAGTCTGCGGTTTAATAGCTTTAAGCATTGCTTCAGTGTGTGTCATTTAGTAAATTGTACATACCGGAGTAGCGTTTTAGACCGATCAATATGGGCCATATGGGTTTTTCTTTCATGGCACAAGCTCTGTAGACTAGCACTATAAGAACCATGTTTGTACAGCACTCATCTTGCAGAATTAATGTTATGCCCGTGGACTTATGTAAAATATGAAGAACGCATGTAGTTGGTATGTTTAAAATATTACCAATATTTTGCACTTAAATTTGCCGATGATTACTGAAAATTTTAGTAAGGAGTTACATTACCTTGACCATCAATCAAGTTTAGAATATCAAGGGGAAGATGAAGATTCACCATTACTTTCAGATTCACCATCACATGCACCATCAGATTCTGATATTTTTTATAGAGAGACAAGTAGTTATAAGGTATCTGGAACCGATCCTGCAGTAACTAATTGTTTAGACTGGATTCCAGTGGCGAAAAGTACAAGACAGAATTAACATATGGGACAACAGCACTGCCGATTTTTGTAGTATGTACGAAAATGTTGAGGAGTTTAAAACAAAGTTTATCTAAAACTTGAAACTTCCAACATCATTACATTCCAATATTCTGATCCAGTATTAGTCAAATTTATTTTTAAAAAGAAGATTGTAAAATTATAGTCTTAGAGTATATTTATTTGATATTAATATTTTAGCATGACTAAATTAATTAATACAAACTAAAAAAATAAATGGAAATAAATGTTTAGTTACTTAAAATAGTAATTTGTTTGGGAATTTCCATTAATTTTATTTCTAATTGCCATTTCTCTGGTAACTCTATATTCTTAATCTCTCAGAAAAAAGTAAACGGGGTGTGTGCACTTTTGTTTTTTTTTTACATTTTATACTACAGGAAAGTTGTCAGTCGATCGCGTCAGACGGTGCCGATCATAATACATGTAATAAATGTTCATTTATTTTATAGGGGTTTCTACTATTTTTATTACGTTGAGTGAGTGCTTTTGATTTGGTCCATTGAAATTGTGGTTGGTTGTTGCACATTTGATTATATGTATGTGTGTACATATTGATTTTATTGTTATTTTAAGTCTGACGCTCGCGCCTATCCATACATATATATAATATACATACGTACATGTGTATTAATATATTATTTACGTATGACGATCATGTCTGGTGTATAGAGAGAAAACAAATCACTTGAAGATCATGTCAGGTTCAGTTTTGCAGTTTCTTATTCCACAATTTATTCCTTGGATTAATATATAAGAAAACATAAAATTTTTTATACGTTGTTTGTTTGACGTGTATATGAAAAAGGTGTCTTTAGAGTTTGCTCTAGTTTATAGTAACTTCGTTATAAATGATGCAGGGAAAAAAAGAAGTTTTAACTTGTTTTAAAAGTTTAAAGTCCCCTTTTCTTGGGTTTGTTTAGCTTTTTATACCCTATACCACCATAGTGGGGTGGGTATATTGGATTTGTGCTGATGTTTGTAACGCCCAGAAATATTGGTTAAGTGTAGCAATCAACTCAGAATCACTTTCTGAGTCGATTTAACGATGTCCGTCTGTCCGTCCGTCTGGCTGGCTGTGCGCAGAGTACAGGTCGTAATTTTGAAGACATTTCGATAAAATTTTGTACGTGATATTTCTTCGGCCCAGGGACGGGTGAGATTGAATCTGGTAGAAATGGATCCATTATTTTACCTGGCCCTCATACAAATGTCCTCCCGAAATTGCGGTTTACTGATCAAAAATGTTTGATTAATGCAAGTATTCAAACAAATTTCATCACAAATGAGTGGTAAATAAAGCCAAATAACATTTACGAATTTTGTGCAGATCGGTCCATAATTACTTGTAGCTCCCATAGCCGAAAAACACTTTAAAGAGAACAATTCTCTCAAAAATGTTGGTATCCAAATAAATAATATTTACCGAAAATTTTATTATGATCGGTCCATAGTTAGTCGTAGCTCCCATATAAGACGACCCTCTCCGTAATTCACTTTAAGCTCCATAAATCGTTTAAAGTTTAACACATATAATATTTATATTCACAGAAATTATGACACTAAATTTTTGGATGATCGGTTCATAATAGGATATATCTCCCATATAACACCCATTTCTGAAAAACTGTTTTATACATATACTGTAGGGGTAGTAGAGTATTATATGGTCGGGCTTGACCGACTATACTTTCTTACTTGTTTCTTTTATATTTATTTTCAGTTATTGCTGCACTATTTCTTAACTAGTTTTTAGGATTAAACTACAATACTTTTTATATGCATTCGTATTTTTAACGCTTACTTATAACAATCTTTTAAGTAAACTGACGCCTTGCTTAATCTGTTGTAACTCTTTTTTTAGTTGTAAGTATTATGCAAAGATTTCTTTTGTATTTTTTTCTTTTTTGTATATTGAGATGTCTGTTTTCTTAACACTTATTTAAGAGTTTGCTTTCATTTTTTTTACATTTAGGAGACTAATGGCGAATTGTAATTTAATTTAGAAGTCTATACAGGAAATGCTATTAACGCTATTAACGTTAGACTTATTCGAAGACAGTTTACCGCCAAGTATCAGCGAATACGGAAATTACAATATTGTTTACATTTAACGATGATTAACCGATTAAATATTATTGTAGAATACTGTTTAGAACTGAGTTTTAAACAGCTTAACTGATATAAAAGTTAAGTTAGAGTCTTAAGTTTAAGTATAAATCGCAGTTTTGTTGAACCTTTGTGGGTTTTTTAGAACTTTAGACTTATTTTCAAATTATATTTTGTAAAAGCTAAGGGCTTTATCTGAATTGTAATATTTAAGAACCAAAGGTTAATTTCTGTCACAATAGGGATTTTGAAAATCATCTTATTTATATTACACCAGGGTTTTAAAAACCCTACAATCTTCACGAAATTGCATCTCTAAATCGTGTTTTCGTAAAATCTTAAAATCATTTCTCATTTACCAATCATTGTTATAGAATATCAACTCTTAATCGTGGTTTTAAAAAAACTCAGAATCATATAATCCTTATATCAGATCTTAACAATGGTTCATCTTTAAATCTTGGTTTTATTTCTCAGTCGTGGTTTTATAGAGCCTTATATTCTGTCAATCATGGTTTTCTATAACCTTAGGTGCGTCTATCAATCATGAATTTTAGAACCTTGGAATCATTCCTAAATTCTGTTTTCATAGAATTATAGGTTTATTTCTCAATCAGATTTTTATGGGCATTCGATTTTCGTAATCCAGGACCAAATTACCGCATTCGTGATCGAAAATTATGATAAAATGTACTAAATTTCTTGCTCGATATCGAATGCCATAATCTCAAATAAGAAAATTACGATCAATTTTACTCGATATCGAATGCGGTAATTTGGCCCCTGGTTTTATAGAACGTTAGGTTTCACAAATTATATATAATGTTTTTTAAGAACCTTAAGATCATCTCATAGTATGAAACATAAGGTTTTCTGAATCTTTAACTTTATCAACTTTATGTTGATCTCTCAATCGAGATTTTATAGAAACTTAATATCATCCCTCTGCCATGGTTTAATTGAACCTTAGAATCATTTCTCAATTGTGGTTTTTTAGAATCTTAAGATATTTTCTATATCATGGTTTCATTAAACATTAGGATCATATCTTAATCGTAGTTTTAAAATCGTTAAATCATCCCTATGTCATGATTTTTTTGAACAATATGATCATCTCTCAAGAGTTGTTTTTAGAATCTTTATTTAGATCATCTGTCTGTCATGGTTCATAGAACCTGAATATAGAATCTTTGGATCATAGCAATCATTGTTTGGTAGAAATGTAAGATAGAATCTTAACAAAAGCTCTCAATCGTAATTTCGTAAATCCTTAAGATCATCCCTGCAGGGTTTCATAGAATATAAAGAACATCTCTCAATAGTGATTTTGTAAAACCTTAAGATCATTAACTCTCAGACGGAATTTCGTAGAATCCGAGGTTAATCTCTCAATAAATATCCATTATTAATATTTACATATATATTATTATCTAATGAATAGATAAAAATTGTCTTAAAAAAGCTTAAATACATTAAACTACTATGTAGAGATTTACATAATATTCAATACTTCCAAACAAATTACCATTCCGACCTGTTTCTATTTTAAGCTAGATTTCCCAAATCTCTATTAATCTTATTGACATGTTGCGTACGCTTAAAAACTGGCCAAACATTAAACTTTTTATTTGAAAAATTAATTTAAATAAGTCTTAAAAACAAACATAAACAAAAACTGGTTGCATTATTTAACATTTTATTTAAAACAGAGCAACCGGCAACATTATTACCTACAAGCATTAATTAAACTTTGGTCATTTCGCAAAAAAGAAGTATTAAAAACAAGATCAATTAAATTAAGAATCTATTAGTCAATGTTGAAAAAAAGCGCGCTCACTCAAACACCACAAAGAATATAAATTATTCTGCAGTCAACACTAACAAGTCAAGTTGAGAAATAACAAGGCATTTGAAAATTTGAAAAAAAAAACACCATAAAATCAACACATGTAAGAAAGAGATTTTATTATGAGTTAGAAATGGCAGACAAAGAATTGAGTTATACTAAGTTTAAACATTTTTATATAAAACTCTTGTTAATTCAAAAAATCACATGGCAAATTTCGGAGTTCTGTAAAATTCGGCGGAAAACTATACTGTTTAAAAATCTGTCTGTTGGTTATACAACCACCCACCCTCCCCCCTCTCCAAACAGTTTTGTCGCGATCTTTTCTAAACCTCCTTCATTTAAATTTTCATATAACAAACTTAAGAAACAGCTGAGCAGTTCAATTTTCTTTTATAGCTTAGAGTGTAAAAGACAACAAAAAACTTGTTTGCAGAACATAAACATGAGTTCTTGAAACTTGTAACTTGCAACAACTGTGTGTCAACCACAATTGAAGTCAAAAACACTATAGGTATAAAACAATTGTGAATTACTTACCACATTTTAGACGATCATTTATTAAATCCTCAATCAATTGGGGACACTCGTTCTCGATGGCATAACAAAATTGTTTGAATTTCTCAAAACCATTTTTGGCAATGATCTCAATTAAATTGGCGCATTGCAAACGTATAATATCGGCATCATTCAAAATGTGATGATTCAGTTCATCTTTCGTACTATATAAATCACTTAAATTATCCGAATTCTGTTGCACATTAACCACAGAAGGTGTAATCGAACGATTATCACTTTGAGCATTATCGCCCACCACACTAGCACTGCGCGAAGTGGTCACACTACCAGTATTGTTGGGTATGGTTACACTTGTGGCACTGTCGGCACTACTGCTAGTACCGCTGGCATTACTGATAACGGCACTCAGTTTTCGTTTGGTTACGCCCACACTGGAAGGAGCCGATGAAGTTTGGCCAGCTGCATTGTGGGGTTTAAGCAGTAGATCCTCTTCGGATTGCGTTAGAACAGAATTTTTAACTAAAATGGCCAGTAGTTCAGTATTGGCCAGATCGAGTCGTATGCGTTCCTGGTGGCGCTCCAACAGGGTGCGCACTTCCTCTTCTTCTTCCTCACGCGTCATGTTTGTGGAATTAGTTGGAGTTTCACTCATTTTATTTAAGAATTTTATTTCTTTTTTTTTTTCTTTTGTTATAATCTAATTTATTAATTTTCACTTGAACGTTTTTTCATATTTATTCCATATGTACATATGTTTCTTGACTTTTACAAGGTAATGTAAATTTTATTGTTATGTTATATTATTTTTTTTTTAATCTAAATTTCATGTTTAATTCGAATGGTTTTATTTAGTTAAACTTTTGTTTACACTTTTGATTTCTTTTTAATTTGCACTTTTTTTCTGTGTAATTTTTGCAGCATTAACAACAAAATCTATATGTAAATAATTGATTGACAAGACCTTTGTACAATTTTGTTGTTGTTTATATTCTTTTTTTATTGTGATTTTGCCATTAGTCTCTGTAATGGCGTTTGTTTTCTGATTTTGTTTTTAACTTAACAAACCGACGCGCATTTATTTAACAAGACTTTATTGTATACAAGTAAAACACCACAAACACAAAATATAATAATACGTACATATGTATGTATGAATGTATGTAATCAAGTAAGAGAAGAAAAAAGAAAAACACACAATTTAATTTCAGTACACAATCAAAGACATCTGTGACGTTTAAAAGCTACGTTAAGACTAAACCGGCTCTAAAACAAAATATTATCACGAACCCCACGTCTACAACAAAACAACAACGAACTGGTCACACAACAACATAATAATGATGAAGCAAATAATGAGCAAACAACCAGTCTCTACAATTGAGTTAATGCAGTCAGTCGTTGCCAGCGCTGGTTAAGTGAAAGAGCAAAAAGTAAACAATGGCAAAAATACAAACAAAAACATAACAACAATATAAAAACAATAACAAATGTTTATTTCCCTAATACATACACATACTCACTTTCTTACATGCATACATGTTTTAACGTTATTATTTATATGGTGTTGCCGTATTTATTTATGCGGCTTTCATATACGATTTTTTGTTGGATGTTGTGTCTGATACCAACAAAGTGGTCATATATAGCTGGTTTTATTATCAAAAGCATTTTATACATGTTGCGTTCATAGACAATTGAGTTCCTGGCAAACATGTTCGTTGAAATGAGGTTGTAAGCAAATGGTTATGAGCAGCGTTGCCACGACCAAAAAAATTTTGTAACCATTATGTGAAAAAAAGTAACCAAAAGCAAAAAAAAGTAACCTAAATGTTTATATACATATTTAAAATTTTATTTGATTTATACTTCCACTAAAAAATATATATGTAAAATATAAATTAACCGTTGCATTTCAGTTTGCAGATGGTTTTTGACGTTTGAAGAACGTTACTCGTTCAACAATACAATGATTGTGTTTGTTATGTTTGAAGACAGGCATGTATTTTTTTTTTTTTTTTTTTGAAAAATTGTTAGTAAAAGAAGTTTAGACGACTGTAAAAAAACTAACAATTTCAGTGGCACACAATTGTCACATAATGAATTTATCTGTCAACCGAAATTGTCAGTTCACATGGTTGTTAGATTAGTGTGTGGCATTGTCAAATTTGTTTTGCAGCGTTGTGTGTGTGTTTCAAAATTTTAAATATTGCCATGAAACAAAAAAGAGCAATTGAAACCATTTTATCTGCACTCTATGAAACAGGATTTATCAAAAGATATGTCGCTATCCATTTTTTATTTTTTTTTAATTTAATTCTTTAAATTTCTTCCACTTTTTTCAAAAATTTTATTAATGACACTTTAATTTAATTCTTTAAATTTCTTCCACTTTTTTCAAAAATTTTATTAATGCACATTAATGGCAGATGCATAAACTTTGCACATATGACAATTAAATGTGTTTGACAATTGTCTTAAAACAATGACAATGACAAAATTGTGTGTTTACACGATTGTTAGATGTCTGACAATATTTTTTCTTCCAATGTACTGAAAATGCTTTTTTTTACAACGTTGAAAGACAAAAATTTTAAGTTCACACGGTTGTAAGACATTTTCTGAACATTTTTCGGACAACGTTGTAATATCTGACGATCGTGTATACATATGTAGCTTAATGCTGTGTTTGATTATTCAGCAGCGTTGTTATTATAACGTTATAAAAACGCTTAAATTGTGGTAGTTTAGTTTATCACCAAAATTAGTGGTGTTAAGTCAAAGTGAAAAACAATGTAATAAATGGTTACTTTTGTGCTAAAAAAATAACCAAAACGGAAAAAAAGTACACAAGTACACATTGGAAAAAAAAGTAACCAATTTTGGTTAAAAGTAACCAAAAAGGCAACGCTGGTTATGAGGTGTTTTATATACATATATATGTGTGTTCATACAATTTTGAAAAACTTTTGAAATTATTCTACAACTTTTGATGTTAAAATTTTAAAAATCCAAATTAGTATTGATAAAACCAGATTGAAATTGTGAAATCGAAATTAATATTAAGAAAACACAAATTGAAATTCCGAATAGCAAAATAATATTGGAAAAAAATCCAAATGTAATGGGAAATTGAAATTAATATTAAGAAAACAAAAAATTTAAATTACGAAAATAAAATTGTTAATCTTAAAATTAAAATTTAATCTATATAGCATTTTTAACCCTAGATGGTTACTCTTCATTTTTGTACATTAAGGTTACTCTTCGTTGAATCCACGAATAATTTTAGCGGAGCAGTTTTTAAAGTTAAAAATATTTTTATTTAAGAAATATCAAAAAAAAAAAAAAATATAATGTAACACAAATTTTTTTCTATCTTAAAATTCGATACGAATTTGACTCTTTTTTATGAGTCATATGATACAGAGTAAATGAGCTTCGTCGATTCGACGAACAGTAATCATCCAGGGTTAAAATAATTTATCTTACAAAATACATACACTGGTGGACATGAGGTTAGCACACTTCATATATGTATACATACATATATGTATGCTGTTTTCAAAAATATTTTTCTTTTATATGATTATAGTTGTGTGTCCAGTTATTTTAATTGTATTCTTTCTTAAAACGTTCTTCAATTTGTGGTTAATTGCAATTATTAGGAAATTTTAGCTGGACAATAACTTAGAACGTGAAAATAAATTTATACGTAAATACAGTGGGTCACATAATTAGAAACTAAAAAAATATATGCAAAAAACCTTAGTGAGGTTTAACAAAACGGACTTATCTTTTAATATTTTGTTGGATAACCCTTGTTTTTGACAACATTCGCCAGTCTTTTTGGTAAACTCTTAATTAAACGGTCACATAATTAGAAACTAAAAAAATATATGCAAAAAACCTTAGTGAGGTTTAACAAAACGGACTTATCTTTTAATATTTTGTTGGATAACCCTTGTTTTTGACAACATTCGCCAGTCTTTTTGGTAAACTCTTAATTAAACGGTGGCATGTTTGCTTTGTTGCACCAACTGAAACAATTCATCATTATTTTGTGGATTTTTGTCCTTTAGGTGTCTTTTTACAATAGCCCATAAGTTTTTAATTGGGTTAAGATCAGGACTTTGGGGTGGCCAGTCAACAACATCATCATTTTGATCCAAAAACCAACACTTCACTAACCGTGAAATGTGCTTTGGGTCATTATCATGCTGGGAAATGTATTGGACGGGCATATTCTCAAAGCATTACGGTTTCATTGCATTTTCCAAAATGTTCTTATATTGATGCTGATCCATTATTCCCTGAACTCGTGCAATTGAACACACACCATGCCAAGAAAAGGCACCCCAGACCATAATAGACCCTCCACCGTGTTTCACTGTTTTGACAGTGTACCTGGCTTTATTTGGAGGACGTCTAACATACGATTTTCCATCAGATAGAAACCAGTTAAACTTAGATTCGTCGCTCCAGAGAATTTTATTCCAGTAACGAGGATGTTTTCTGAGGATTTCTCTTGCAAACCGCAACCGCTTAATGATATTTTTTTGAGACATGAGGTTTCTTTTTGTGCAATGCACCCACGAAGTTTTGACTCATTTAAGCGTCTTCTTATTGTCCGTGTGGATATTTCAGCGCTATTTTGCTGTCTAATTTCTTTCTTTGTCCTAGGTTTCCTAGCTGGGATTGCAAACTCCTTTGTATTTGTGTACAAGTGAATTGCACCAAATACCATTTTTTTAAAAAAGAAAACTTTTGTGCAATAGCTTACGTTGGAAGTTTTTCATTTTGGTAACACTGCACAATTAACCGTCTCATTTCTGGAGTACATGACTTGTTTTTTCTCATTTTCTAAACTAAACCGTATTAAAAATATTACAAGTTAATCTATTACTCACACTGTCACTAATATTTAGGAAAGTTTAAAAGTTGAAAAAATGCGCGTTTCTAATTACGTGGCCAAGAAAAAAAAATAGTTAAAATAATATTTTTATTTTTTTTTTTAATTTAACTTAGAACTCAACGTGTTGTGCATCAACAACAATGTTGATTGTTTACTCATTGAATAACGGTAACAATTTAAAGTGTAGGTCTTTAAAGAAGCTACACAGCGATCTTATTATATCAAAGCATCGTTTCTAATTATATGGCCCTACTGTACATACATATATTTTGTTAATTTTTCGCAGTATGTTTTTAGGAATTAATTAGTTATCAACATATTTTATGAAACAAAGGATTCAAAGCCATAAAGCACTATTTAGACATGGCTAAAAAAGTGGTGCATAGAGATACAGCTTAAGGTTATTCACCAGATGAACTCTAGAGGGAGCACCATTGTCGAGATTGCAATTATTTTAATTTGCTCAATGAAGATGGTCCACAACTTATTATATTATGTTCAAACTTATGGGATATATAGAACTGTCACACGGACTCTAAGACGTAGAAAAACAACCTGTAAAGAGGACTTTTAAATTTACAAAGTCTTAGTTGTAGACCCATTTAATAGATCTACCACAACTCAAAGAGATCTTTCAACGAAATTCAGTATTGATGTCTTCCCTAGAACTATAAGAAGAAGACTCAATGAAAAAAAACTTGAGTGGATTCATTGTTCAGCATAATCCACACGCTTCAAAAAAGAATTTTGGCCCATGAGCATTATGAAAAACCAATGGTTTTCTGGAAGAATATCCTCAGGAGCAATGAATCAAAATTTTGTAGGTTCAAATTTGATGGAAAAAGTTACGTAGGTATACTAAAGGTACGTAACCCAAAGTATCTTCTAAGATCATAAAGCATGGTGGTAGGATGGTATGCGCAGCGTTTTATGGGCATTCGATGAACGAATGGAAGACTACTATGCTTATAAAAGCATACTTTTAAATACTGCAATGTTAATGTTTTAATCACCCAACCCAAACAACCCAAAACACACTGTGAAAAGTTGCTTGGAGCAGAATGAGATTGATGTAATGAAATGGCCAGTCCCATCTCCGGATCTCAATCCAATTGAAAACCTATGGAATGAAGAGAAGCAACATATAAGACCCAAGAATTTGTCCAATTTGTGGAATGAAATCAAAAATGCTTGGTATGCAATTCCAAAAAAGCACAGTATGGCTGCCTTGGAGAGTATGCCTAGGAGATGTGCAGCTGTTATTAAAAACAGAGGATGTCCTACTAAATATTTTGAGAATAAAATGTTTGTTTAGTGCTAATTACTGTCCACAATTGTATTTGGTAGTTGTATTCTGGAAAAAAACCTCCGGAATGCAGCAAATGGAGTAGAGTGGCGTTATCTTATCTTTTGAAAAAGTGATTTAAAAAATAACGAATAACAGCAAATATTTGCTTTATTTGGCAACAGATACCAAGTGTGCTAACCTCGAGTCCACTACTGCACATTAGAATATAAATTATGAACATAATAGAAATTCATTATATGAATATAAATCAATATCAGCTTTGATTTTCTCAACATCAAGTTCTATTTTCTTATTTAAAATTTTTATTATCTTAATATTAATACATATAGACTTTTAAATCAGTTAAGTTTTCTGCAATATTAAATTGAAATTTTTAACTTAAATTTATAATTTCTCAATAATTTTTTGTATTTCTCAATTTCAATTTGGTTCAATATTAATTTCTAAAATCGATTTTTTTCATAGAAATTTTTTTCTTAGAAAATCGTATTGGAATTTAAATTGTTTATAAAGCATGGTACTCTGTTCATCATTTCGAAATACTATCAAAAGCCCATATAAAAAAATTGTTGCGAAATAAATGCGAACTAATGCTGCTGAAGTTGTACTCTGTTCTTATTGTGAAAAGTTACGAAATGTTTCTGGCAGCATGTTTTTTCCACAAAAAAATTTATATGGCAACATTTTTTTCCAACTGTGGAATAATGTAAGCGGCACTTATTTCGCACGAAATTGAAAAAAACAGCCAAAAACATATGGTTTTTGTTTACATAAAAGAAACAATATTGCATACCTAAGGGCAATAAAAACGACAATTTTCTTCTAAATCGCGGCATTGTCACCACTTGCTAATTGTCAAAATTTTCAAACGAAATAATTGATGTTGTTCAACAAATTTCGCAAATTTGAACAGAGTACCATGCTTAACTCGGTAAATACTGCATTGTTTGATCACATCTAATTTGAAATCAAAATCAATTTTATTCATAAAAAAAGTCCATCAAAACTTGACTCATTTAGAACTCGTTAAATACTGATATGACTCTAAAAATCAGCATACTGTTAGAAATGTTTTTCATGCTTTTCGAGCAACAATGGATTTATTGAGAAACCATTTAGGATACACCAATAGCAATGATGGAAAATTTATCGAAAATTGGACCTTGCGAATGAACTTACTACAGCGTAGTTGCGTTCAACATTTGAATAGAATTATGTATCTTCAAAAATTAAAAGTCAGATATTGTACTTTTGCGGCATAATAAAGATTCCGACAAACAATTAAACTTTAAGTTTTTTATTTAAAATTTATAAAACTCCAAATGAGTTATTCCATATTTAATAAACTTAACTAAAACAGAAAAACCAAAACCTATAGGTATTCAATAGCTGAAAACCCAAACAGCAATGATTATTATGTTTGTATATTTTGGAAACCTTATATCAGAGTGTATCTAAATGGTCGCAATTGACCCTCATATAAAGTGTCAGAGCTAGAACCGATCTCTAGATCCCAACATGTTACTAGGTTTGGTTCTGTCCCTTTGGTAAGGATATTTCGATAGCTCAATTCCAAAACATGCTAAGACGAAAAAGTGAGTTTTGCAGAAAAAGCTCCTAAAGTTTACAGGCGTTAGATATCGCCATATGAGGTAGAACTTTGTTGTTTATAACTATTGATTGGACTAGCCAATCACAACCAAAATTTGACAGAATTTAAGTTGAACAAATCTAAATTTAAAAACGCAAAAAAATTAAAAACATGCTAAGTCGACATAGCATGGTTTGGAATTGAACTGTCGATTTAAGCTTGACATAAATATATATCAGAACCCAACATTTCGAAAGCCTTTTTCAGCTGATAAAATCCCCAAATTCAGAACTAATTTAATAAATTTTTTTTAATATTTTACTCCTTATCATCATGATTCTTTCTTTACCTTAGATTTTGCCATACCTTAAGCGGGTTTAAATCCCCTTTCGCAAATTACAACAGACTCCATTTAAGCACTTACTATAACAAATCTAGTCATTACATCTTTAATATATTGATTTTCTAACAAGCAAACAAAAAACCCAACTTCTTTTTGTTTTCACTTCAAAGAAATGAAGGCTGATGGTAATGAAAATCTTGTTGAAACATTCTCAAGTTCATTTCAACAACTCTGTGTGTCATCATTAAATAGGGGTGGCTCATTTATTTACAAAAACAACATTTGCATCAAAAACCACCCTTTAGCACAAAAACGCAAAATTGGCAAAAATCTTAAGCCCACCAAGCAGCCCATATAAAAATATCAACAAACAAGATTTTGCATTAGTATTTTGTAGTCCATAAATATACAATACGTGATAACTTAATAGGAACAAACAGTAAAATCTTTCAAACCATTCACTCACTCAATCTTTAAAATGAACAGTTTACATGAACAAACACCTTGAAATGCTTGCCACAGAAGACAAGAATATACATACATACTCGTATGTAGGTATGTTTAAATTTATATGTATGTAGATAGCTAGCATTTCATGTGCAACAGTTAAGGCGTTTTTCTTCCTATTTTGTTACTGCTTGCTGCTTTAAAGATTCTTATGAGTTTCTTTAACACATGACATGCATGCAATCTGAAAGCCTACCAATAGTTCATTTAGATGGTTGATCCCTAGAAGTGCAATGATGGGAGTTGTAGTAGAATGTGTTTTTTGTCCATAGCAGTAATGATAATTACATTGTACAGAGCATAGAAGGAAATAAAAGATATAGACGTGATTTGCAATTAAAAATGTTTATAGAGTTTTAGCAGCTCTACGTAATCACATGATAAGGGAAGGATAACCGGAGACATTGAAGGTTTTGTTAAGAATGAAATGTAAGAAGATGTTAGAGAAAATTTGGAATATGAAAAGACTTACAAAACTTATTATGTATATCAGTAGAGAACTTTAAATTTTATAACCCAGTCGGTATAAAACTGCAATTTAAATTCTGACTAGTGTTAAAATTTAAATAGACTTTCGCAACGTGGTATAACAATAGATGAGAATTTGAGTTTTCAGAATATTATTCAAAATTATGTAAATTTTTAAGATCAGGCGATCCTTAATGCTCCAAAGTTGAGCACTTCGTGAAAAAATATTTTGGGTCCTACATGTAAAAGTTATGAATGAAGAACAGAACTATTTATTTTATAGCCCGATCAGTATGAAATTTATAATATAACTAAAGAACATTATAATCTTTAAAACTGTTGTTTTAAAATAACTCAAGTCTGAAAAGAAACAAAATTTTGAAACCTTTTAATAGAGTAGGAGTTATAATTTCAGAATATTGTGATATTGCTTACCATCGAAAGTATGATTTCATAAATTTACAATTTCTTTAAGCTATACTTCCCCTTTACACCTCTAGGCATAATCGCTATAATAACTATAGTTTTATCCCTTGATTTCCCTTTTTTCTGCACAGTATAAACAAACTTCAGTTTTAATTTACATTCGTAACATGTAAAGGGTGTTTTTTATGAAGTTTTTTTTTATATGAATCACTCTGTTGTCTAACAGCTGTTTTGACAGTTTAAAGTGACGTCTCTACTCAGTATTGTTTGGCACAGGAACAGGTTAACTCCAGAACAACGCTTCCAAGTCGTGGAAATTTATTTTCAAAAACAGTGTTCAATTAAAAATGTTTATAGAGCACTTCGTGAATTTTATGGTGCACATAATCGTTCGTCTGAGACCACCATAAAGAATGTAATTACCAAATTTCCGTATTTGGAGCAAAGATAATCCACACGCCGTTCAAGAATTACCAATGCATCCCGATAAATATACTGTTTGGTGCGGTCTATGGGCTGGTGGAATCATCGGTCCTTATTTCTTTAAAAATGAGGAAGGACGACGCGTTACCGTGAATGGAAATCCATACAGAATCATGATCAATGAATTTTTGAACCAAAACTTCAAGATATGGATGTAAACGAAATGTGGTTTCAACAGGATGGTGCCACTTGTCATACTGCGGGCGAAACAATGGACTTAAGAAAGAACATTTCAACGACAACATTATTTCGAGAAATGGACCGGTGAATTGGCCATCGCGTTCGTGTGATTTGACGCCACTCGATTATTTTTTGTGGGGATACCTGAAGTCATTGGTTTACGTGGTTAAACCAGCAACGATTGACGCTTTGGAAACCAGTATTCAAAGGTGGTCGAAAATTGGACCTCCAGAATGACCTTTGTGCAAAATAGTCGTGGTGGCCATATGCCTGAAATTATATTTAAATGTTAAATGACAAGAAATTATATACCAAATAAAAAATTTTTTTTTGCCATTTCATAATTTGGCATTTATTTAAATTTCAAACCAGCAAGCTCTTAGAAAAACACCCTTTATTTGTCATGCTATTCCTGGGTAAAACGTTCTTATATTCATTCACATATACATGATTGTAGCATTCTAGAGAATTTTTTAACTGCAACTATTTAGAAATTCTAACTGAAGAAGTACAAGTAGACGAAAAGAAACTTATGCCATATTAATTTAGAGACAACTGCGAACGCCACATCCATCATAATGAAATGTTAATATATAACGAAGTGTTTACACTTACAATAAAGGTTCAATTGTTTGCAATTTGATAGGTATTAAATGAAATTAAGAACTTTAATCTAAAATGTTATGAAATGAACTGAAAAATTTTCCAGCATATAAACAAAGTTTATCTATAAACAGATTTTTCGGGTTTACACTACACCGTTGATGGGTCCATACTGTTTTCAAAGAACGCATGTCACGACTTGTAGAGTCGTAAAATTTGTTTTTAAAGCCTTTTCATTTGGTTGTCTTTGATTACAAAAGCAATGATTTACGAATAGTCATTGATTTCCTTTTAGACAATTTACAACTACATACATACATATGTATATACATTCCAGAAGTAATCAAATTATCTCATCTATAAAAACTAATCGAAATAGTTTAATGTGTAAAGAAAATGATAAATCGTAATTTGACCAGCTATTGATTGTGGTTCTTATTTTTTATTTAATAAGTTTTATATGGTGTATCTGTTGAGTCCAATTTTCTATGACTCGTTCGAGCATTGCGACTGGTAACTGGCGAATGACAGGCGTGATGTTTTCCTTCAAGGCCTGAATCCGCATAAACTTTAGACTTTACATATCCCCACAGGAAAAAGTTTAACGGAGTGATATCACACGATCTTGGTGGCCTATCGACCGGCTCAAAACGTGAAATTATGTGCTCACCGAAGTGTTCTCTCAATAATGTCGCTTGGGAAGTTCGAGCGGCTTCAGTTGTTGCACAAGCTGTATTTTGTATGATTTCAATTTAAGATATCGACAGCAAAAAAAAGTAACCAAAATTTTTATATACATATTTAAAATTTTATTTTATTTATACTTCAGCTAAAAAATATATAAGTATGTAAAATATAAATGAACCATTGCATTTCAGTTTGCAGATGGTTTTTGACGTTTGAAGAACCTTACTCGTTCAACAATACAATAATTGTGTTTGTTATGTTTGGAGACAGGCATGTATTTTTTTTTTGTAAAGCTATGTAATTGTCAGATATTACAACGTTGTCAGATCTAGCAATGTACTGACGTTGAAAAATTGTTAGTTTAGACGACTGTAAGAAAACTAACAATTTCATTGGCACACAATGAATTTATCTGTTAACCGAAATTGTCAGTTCACACGGTTGTCAGATTGTTGTGTGGCATTGTCAAATTCGTTTTGCAGCGTTGTGTGTGGGTTTAAAGATTTTAAATATTGTCATGGAACAAAAAAGAGCAATTGAAACCATTTGATATGCACTCTATGAAACAGGATTCATCAAAAGATATGTCGCTATCCATTTTTTAATTTTCTTTAATTTAATTCTTTAATTTGCTTCCACTTTTTTTCAAAAATTTTATTAATGCACACAGGGCTGAATTTAGAAATAATATCTATGACAATGCTGCCATTGGCAGATGCATAAACCTTGCACATATGACAATGACAAAATTGTGTGTGTACACGATTGTTAGATGTCTGACAATATTTTTGTCTTCCAATATACTGAAAATGCTTTTTCTTACAACACAAATTTAAGTTCACACGGTTGTTAGACATTTTCTGAACATTTTTCGGACAACGTTGTAATATCTGACGATCGTGTATAGATATGTAGCTTAAAGCATTAAACACATTCGAGACAGCAGACTACAGACTACAATATATCAAAAACAAAATACACACGTTTATATGAGAATGACTATATTGACGACAGCAGGCAACACGACTGCAGGTTGTTGTCCATGCTGATTTTTTCGTCGCTGTCAAATTAAACTAATTTCTACTTTTGTTGGCGACAAAACAAAAACAGTGTTGACCATATAGCAAAATGTGTAAAGCAAATTAAATAAAATAAAAAGCAAAATACACAATTAAAATGTCGTGATCATTTATGCGTCAAGAGTTGTTAAATGTATCAATAATATTACATTAATAATATTAAATTTTATATTAATAAAAATGAGTGAAGTTTATTAGCATGTCTGGAATCATATATGTACATGTTTTTCATGTTTCATAAATAAAACGCTACTTTAAACAAAAATAAAAGCCTTAAGTGGCACCACTGAAATATAAATGGATTACTACAACAACTGTTTATATTTTGATTGTTTTGTTTGTTTGTAAGTGTTTTATTGTTTAAGATTTATTATTTTTAATGTTTTTATTTACTTTTTTGGTGTATTTTAGTAATAGCTTCTATAAAATCAACAAACTTCTCTTCAGCTATTATGTTATTCAAAAAATTCGAAGAACAAATTTATTTTTTATTAAACCGTCAGATTTCGGGATCAACTGCTGACTATGTAGCTGTCGTTTTCAAAATAATTAAGTAACTGACTAGAGGGCGTCATAAGTCCCCAGCGGCATTTGCACTCGTGTAGTCGTGTAGCCTGCTGTCTCAAATGTGTTTAATGCTTAATGCTGTGTTTGATTATTCAGCAGTGTTGTTATTATAACGTTATAAAAACGTTTAAATTGTGGTAGTTTAGTTTATCACCAAAATCAGTGGTGTTAAGTCAAAGTGAAAAGCAATGTAAAAAATGGTTACTTTTGTGTTAAAAAAAGTAACCAAAACGGAAAAAAGTACACAAGTAACCAATTTTGGTTAAAAATAACCAAAACATCAACGCTGGATATCGACGTAAGTTACGGACCGATCATCATAAACTTCTAGCATATTATAAGTATATACACAAAACATATTTGTGTTCAATATTATTTGGGTACCTAAATTTTTAAGAGAGTTATGCTCTTTTAAGTGATTTTCGGAAGTGGGCCTTATATGGGAGCTACGACTAATTATGGACCGATCTTCAGGAAATTTGTAGTGTGATTTAGCTTCATTTCATTTCACCACTCATTTGTGGTGAAACTTGTTTGCATACTTGCATAATTCTAAGATTTATAATCGGTAACCCCCAATTTCGGGAGAAAAGTGATTCTGAGTCGATAGGTATATTTTAATGTGGGTGTTGGACCAATATTTATAGGCGTTACAAACATCAGCACAAATCCAATATACCCTCCCCACTATTGTGGTGTAGAGTATAACGACATGACAGCATGACACGACTCACACGTGATTCTTCAAAAAAAGGCTAATAAAAATAGTATCTCTACTTGAATCATCTTACACATATATTCGGCCCCTGGAATTCCGAACGCCAACTGTTACAAAAACAATAAAACTGGCCACAGTGGGGCAGAATCGATTTTTTTGTGTAAATAAATCTTGCATTTTCAAACGGCTGCTGTGAGTTTAAGTTTTCAAGATGTATCCCAAAAGACCTCCAGAGGCTCAAAGTAAGGCAACTATCACATGTAATTTTTTAAATTGACAAAACATGACATTTTTTTGTTGTTCACCTAAATTTGTATTTATTTTTATATTTTCTAAAAGTCCTTGGCTACTTCTTTAAAAAACGTAATTATTTCTTATGAAATAAACGAAAAGAAGAAGAAAAGAAAGTCTCTTGAATTTGTATATTTTATATGTTATATATATGTACATTGTATTTCGAAAATGTTTGCTTTCGAATCGAAATAGAGAATAACCCCCCATGGTCAGGTTTTATTAAAAATATCGGTCAAAATTTTTGGCAGATTTTGCTCAGATTTATTTTGTCTGTTAAACAATAAAATATTCCATGTTCTTATATGGACCAATGCAAACAAAATATCGTTTGAGATTTTTCTTAGCATGAAACTTATTTTTGCTGAATTTTGTTTGGCTTTTTTCTAGTATTTATGTATCATAGAGACAAATTCCGTGGAACGATTTTTACCATTTTAACCATGACTTAACCTTCTATATTAAAAATAAAGTAAAGCAGTCAACAGTTTAATAAATTTATCTGTAGTCGCGGAAGCAATTATAATTTACCATAGAATGGTTGTCCAAAACCGTTGAATGCAGGGGAGGAAATACTAATACCCGATCAGTGATTAACTATCAACTAAGAAGAATACTATATACTAATGTAAACAATTAATAAATCTACAGGGTACTGTGAGCCATAAATATATACGGACGTCTCACAAGGTAAAAACCATGTATTTTGGAAATCGCTGAGATCCATAAAAATAAAAATATTGCCTTAAGTACAATAATACAAAATCCACGGTTATTTATGATGGCGGTTCTATGGTAATATGGGACTGCATATCTGCCAATGGAGTTGGTAATACACAGTCTTAGATGTTAAAATTTAGCTTTTGTACGGCACCAAAAACTTGCCAACGACTCCTCAATGCTCGGACCACGGACAAAGATCTTCATAACGGAGGGCAATAAGGAAAAAATGATTACTAATAACAATTGGAATGTGTATTTACAACACTTATCATTTTAACTTTCAAATTGCAAAAAAAAAAATATTTTTTTAAGTGATTTTTACAATGTTTTTATATAAATATAAATAATATAATATAAATGAAAAGCAAATTTCTCGTAAAAATGAGTAGGCAAAACAGTTTTGCGATACACTTTATAAAATAAATTTATATTTTCTCTGAAAGTTGTCTTCAGGGAGATAATTTAAATATGAAAAACATGTATATTTTTTCAAATTTGTTGAACTTACGACGTTCCGAATATTTTCTATTTGATACCAAAATTTCAACTTTAAGTCATATGTTCTATAATTCTAAAGCTGGGATTACAAAACGGAAAGTAGTTTTAAAAACCTTTATGTATTCCTTATTAATTCTTAAAGTATTTAACAAGCCCCAATAAAAAATAAAAATATGCACCATATGAACAAAATTGTAAAAAATGTACCACTTTAAAGCTTTAAAACGAATACATATTTTAACATTTCTGTAAAAAAAATGTAACATTCGATACATCTGAAATTTTTATGAAAAATTCGATTTCGGATCCAAAATAGAAGTGATCACAGAATACAATTTCTATGATAGAAATTAGTTTCGGTCGGACTCTATAAATTATAAATAAAATTCGTTACTAGTGTAAACGTGTTGTAAGCAGCGGTTGCTATTAACACCCATTATAGTAATTGTTGCAATTGTTATAAACTGTTGTTGTAAACTAAACAAACAACAATCAAATAGGAAAAAGTTATAGTTATTTTTTAAAATGTTTCTGCATAGAAAAGCTCTTTAGCAATGCCAGAGATGTTAGATAATGAAGTCATTCTACAACTTTTGTAAAAAAACAACTGAAAGATTTACATTCATACATACAAATATGTATATAAAAACTTACCTTATTAAATTCTCCATCAAAGTTGCATAAGAAAATAAAGAAAACTAATTCTCGTTAAGTTGTAATTTAGACCTGCACTGATTTGATTCGTTAAATTCAAATTTCATTCAAAAAATAATTTCCCTATAAGATTAACACTTTAGTTTTAGTTTTTAACTATGTACTTGCTCACGTTAATTATTCTAAAGGAACCACTTAAACAAAGATATTAACGAAAGAAAAGCTTTTAAGGAAATAAGTATTGGCATTAAAGTTTATTCTAAGCTTACCGGAAGCTTTTTCAACTTAACGAATAATCACACACACTCATATTTACATAACGAACAGGCGGAAAATGGCGGCCTTAACAAAATAAAATGACTTTCGTTAAGTAGCAATTATCATATAGATTTGATTTTTAGCAAATTAAACACTTTTGCCTTAAGTTAGGCTTAAATAAATATGACACTTTTATTAAAGAACATTTTATCTACAGATTTAACTAATTTTCACTTTTCTACGAACAGTTTTAAGCGAATTTAATTGCACGAAAGTGACCCAGTCACTCGCGCACGTCTGCTTCTACCAAATCTTCGAAAGGAACTAATTAGAAAACACAACGAAGGAGTTAACACAAGAAAATCAGAGATGGATAAGCTAATACAATACTTTGTCAAAAGTAATGCAGTACTGCCGGCATAGCTGCCAGATTTGACGATTCTTTGCTTCAAAAATAGCAAAGTGACGATTTGACGATTTTTTCATGGAAAGTGACGATTTTCTGAATTATTAAAATTTTCTATCATTTGTTTGTTATACCCTCCACCACCATAAGTGATGAATGAAGTTACATATATATAAGTTTGTCATTCCGTGTGTAACACTGAGAAATATTCATCTGCGACCCAACAAAGTATATATATTCTTGATCCTTATGAAATTCTAAGTCGATTGAGCTATGTCCGCCTGTCTGTCTATCATCTGTCTGTGTAAAACACTCTCACGCCCAAACGACACAACCAAAAACAACAAAGTTTACAAAAAACCGTTTATAGTTCTTCTAAGCAGTTTGATATTGAAAATCAACAAAATCGGTATAGTTATGGACCAAAATGTGAGACCCTCCATGAAAAATTAATATTTTTAAACATTTTTCTTGCAATTTTTTTAAATATATTGCAGATATTGCCATGAAATTGTGTACACGTTATTTTTACGATAAAAGTAGAAAGTGTAAGGAAAATAGTAAAAATCGGTCCATGATTTCTCATAGCCTCAATACAAATATCATCCCGAAATATGGCTTAATGATAAATTAATGCCTGTAAAATTGGAATATTAATACAAAATTCTGCAAAAATATGTGTCATGTAAAAAGAAATCGCAGTCCATGTTTGACCATAGACTCCATATAAAGTTCACATCTTAAATTCACTTAAATACGTATAAATCTGGTACAAATATAGTTATTAGATTAAAATTCGCCACAAATAATTTTTATAGATATATAAATTGTTGTACTAAATATAATGATGGTCGGTACATAATTGGTCATAGCTCCCGTATAAGGACCACATCCGAAAAAGTCATTAATCTTAACACAGATCATATACATATACAAAAAATCATAATACAGAAATTTGTGGATCTCGGTTCATATT
Organism: Bellardia bayeri; assembly: GCA_950370525.1. Lineage (NCBI taxonomy): Eukaryota > Metazoa > Arthropoda > Insecta > Diptera > Calliphoridae > Bellardia > Bellardia bayeri. The sequence goes on along the minus strand of OX493264.1, from coordinate 32,887,966 downwards.
TGACCTTATCTGCTGGATTTTGAAAATATCGGTCCATATTTGACTATATCCCCATATAAGGTCCACTTGCGAAATTCACTTTATTTTTGTACCCGTTTGTTCTCTTTTCCCTTCTCATCCAAAAATACTTGTCTTGACGAGTCAGAATTAAAAAGTGTGAAAGCGAACTCAGATTTAACGTTATTATTTTTTTGTAATTTCTTATTTAAAAAGTTTCCAATTTCTTTGACGATTTTTAAAATTCGAAATGACGATTTTTTTCTTTTTTATCGGGATTTTGACGATTTTTCCGAAATTCATCTGGCAGCCCCGACTGCCGGTACTAATTTGAAGCTAATTTAGTCGTATTGTTGTAATTTTTCCAACCTTTTTTATTATTTGTGTTTATTAATATTTAATTTTTTATTTTACAATTACTTAGGTGCTACAAAATAAAGTTGTTATTCAAGTATAATACTGTTATTAAAAAAACTCTTTCGGTTCGGAAAGCTTTGCATACATTCTTTAAGGAATGCACTCCTTTAAATTTTTCCCACATGGCCATTCATATTTGTAGGTTGTAGTTAGACACTGCAAGCACACACTTTTAAACTCACAAATATTTTCCTGTTCTCATTGTCATCATTAGTCATTTACAATAATGTTGCTGGCAATGATGATGGTACCATCTACATCTTGTACAGATTTTTGTTATTAAATCTGCCATTCACAGAGTCTACTGTGGCACATTCTTTCTTATACAATTTAAAAAAAATAAAAGATCTTCAGTTGATCTAGGTAGCACAAGTCATACTGTAATAATTTGTGCGTAATTTGTACAAATTCTTACAAACAGACAAATAATAGAGTTGGACGTACAAAGTCTTATTGTATTATGCCACCGACATTGTGCAATATAACTATTTAATAAAATATAAATGTGTAATTTTATTGGTATTTCCGTTTTGGTGAATCTTACTTACAACGGTTAGGAATTTAAGATAATTATCTTTTGAAATGTACTTTACAGTTGTAAAGTTTTATATAAAGGTTGTGGTGTAAGCTTTATACAAGGAATGTTCAGATTTATTTAAATGAGATTTCTTAACTAAAGTTACATTTTGAAAATTATTATATGTAATCTTTGAAATAGTTATAATATTATTATGTTTTAGCAGATATTGAAGTTTTGTATAAAAAACTTGTTTATCCTCAAAGTTTTATACAGAAAACATCATCAAATAAGTTTTCTACACCTGTAAATCTCTCTTTCGAAAACTTTATTATCCACAAATTTTTCTATAGAAAACTTCTATATAAAAACTTTATTCAAAAAATTTTCTATATAAACCTTCTTTATTTTACAGTTTTCTAAAGAAAACTTCATTACCCAAACAACTTTTTATAGAAAACTTCATTAACCGGATAACTTTCTATAGAAAATTTCATTATCCGAACAGTTTTCTATAGATAACATCATTGTTCGAACAGTTTTCTATTGAAAAATTCATTATCCGAACAGTTTTCTATAGAAAACTTCATTATCCGAACTTCATTATCCACAAAATTTTCTATAGATAACATCATTATCCGAATAGTTTTATCTTAAAAAATTTATCATCCGAACATTTTTATAAAAAAAATTCATTATCCGAACAGTTTTTATAGAAAAATTAATTATCCGAACAGTTTTCTACAGAAAACTTCATTATCCGAACAGTTTTCTACAGAAAAATTCATAGTCCACAAACTTTTCTACATTGGCAACAAACTTTTCTATAGAAAACTTCATTATCCGAAGTTTTCTATATATAACTTCATTATCCGAACAGTTTTCTATTGAAAAATTCAGTACCCACAAACTTTTCTATAGAAAACTTCATTATCCTTTCATAACTTCATTCATTCTATAGAAAACTTCATTATCCGAACAGTTTTCTATAGACAAATTCATTATCCGAATAATTTTCTATCTATGATTTACCGAAAAGTTTTCCGTAGCAAGTTTTATACAGAAAAGTTGATTACCTGAAAAGCATTTTATAAAAAGTGTCGTCATCCATAAAGTTTTAGAAAATTTAACAAAACTTTAAAAAAAACTAGAAAACTCTATAATTAACAAAACTTTATTATGAGTAACGACAAACTTTTGTGTCAGCACACAGGAAATGTGTCTTCATCAGAAGTGCAAGGGACTGAGAGAAAAATACTGTCGACGACCCGTCTTCTTTTGGAATATAACTTAGAACGTTGGGGTCTTTATGTAATATATATATGTATGGCGAAACGTTGATAGGTCGACAAGATCAAGGACTTACAGTGTTATGCCGTTTTCGTTATTTTGCTCACCATTCGGGTGATTTTTCCAGACTGTCGTCCAGAAAAATGTTCTATCTTTCAAGAAGTTGCTTATCATTCAAAAAGCGATCTATCATTCAAAATAGTTCCTATAAGTCAATAGAAATAGTTGAATTTTTAGTAATCAGTTATTAACCTCCTTTCCAAAAGTTAGCAAGTGTTTATCAATTTCCTAAATCCTCATTTCACTTAAATGTCTACAAAAACTGTATGATAAAACTTTACAAATCACGAATTAACTTCTATCTTTGTTTGAATGAAAGAAAACTGTTAAAATAAAGCCCTAATATGTTTTAAACATGCAAACGTCTGACATGCATGCCCAACAAGCTTCTAAATTGTATTTGTACACAACTTAAAAGCGTTTATTTGGAACAAAATACGAAGTAAACAACACTACCGGGTTCAATACACCATTTAGACGGCCCAACGACTTAGACTTAAACAACATTTGCTAAACAAATGTAAATAATTTTCTAAAACATTTGTTTGCGAAGCTGTTTACCCCCAATTCAGATTTCTTCAAGAACCTTGGGCAGAATAGAAAGCAATAACGTGTTGCCATAATAAGGGTTGCAATTACAGAAAAATAGAGTTAAGAAAAGTAATCAATGGGGTAGGTATGGCATAGATTTCCATAGAAATAAAATGCTATTTTTTTGGAGAAATAAAACACATTTTAGGTTTTTTTTAGATTTTACTTTTAAAGCTTGTTATGGATCACACAAACATAAATAACATACTCTCCATACACTGACAAAGAACACAACAGCATACGCATTAAGGACAATCACACAAATTTTTAACAATTTAAGTTTTTTATGAAGGATAAATGTAAGGAAATGTAGTTAATAAACTTAAAATAAAACTAAATTTACAATTACTATTAGTAATAACAAAACTACAGTGTAAAAAATTGTTTCTTTTTTTAATATAAAGATTAAAACAAAACAATTCTTTCAGTGTAGTTGTGTTTTTCTTAAGTATTTTTTAATGTTACAAACACTTAACAATTGAAGACTAACACTAATGCTAAAGAAAATTCAGTTTAAAATCTTCTAATCGAAAAATCAACCGCGGTTTATTGATTTAATTGAAAATTAAACTAAATTTTACAAAAGCATACACTTAATAACAATTATTTACCTATTCAGCTAAATCTATTAGAAAATAAAAGATATCAAAGCAAATATATAGACAAATGTATATTTGTGCACCAATATACAAAAGTATAAATTACTTTGCCTAAGGGAGGGACAAGCAACGCGACAAGACCAAGGGCAATAACAACAATAGAGAGAAAACAAAGGGACCAAGGGTAAAAACGACAACAACAAAGAGGAAACAAAGGGGCTGAGAGCAAGCAATAAATAAAAATTCCTTAAAATTTGCTAGATTTTTTTGGAGCAGAAAAGGGCAAAAATCTTTAGGAAATTTTAAGAAACTTTTGGAAAACTAAAAAGCTAGCTTTTCAGTTCAACTACCTAGACTAAAACTAACTAACTTAGATTCTAATACATAACTAAGTTTCATTTTAGAAACAAACCTATTTAAACAAGCTGTATTATAACTAAAAAAAAACTGTAATTTTTTAATGAAACACAGCTTTTTAGTTATCTTACATTTTGTAACTTAAATTAACTAAACTACAATTTTCCTTACATTTATATGAATATAACATAAATATTTAAAAAGACATAAAGTAGAGACAGACACACTCAAACGACAGACAACAAAAATTTAGAACATAAAATTTGGATATTACTTTTGGTTTTGAATAAAAACAGCGTTTTTAAATCTTTTTAAAATTGTAAAAGCAGCTAAAAATCTGAATCCATTTTTTGTTTTCTTGTTTTTTTTTCGTTTATATCACATTTAAGTACCTTTTCTCAGGCTGTTTCAGTTGGTTTTAATACTCCAACTTGGATTCGATTAATTGTAAGACACGTTGACGGCCAATTTTATTCCAAAATACATATGATTCGGTAGTGCCGGTGACATTACGGGGTTCGCTGAAAAACAGAAAGGGATATGGTAACTTTGAAAATAATCAAAAACTAGATACGAGTGTAATATTCGACTTTGCGAATCTTAAATACATTTATATAACTTCGTTATCCGAAAAGTTGTTTAAAGAAAATTATATTACCCTTAAGGTTTTCTATAGAAAACTTCCTTATCCGTACAGTTTTCTATAGAAAACATCATTATCCGAACAGTTTTCTATAGACAAAATCATCCGATCAGTTTTCTATAGAAAATATCACTATCCGAACTGTATTCTATAGAAAACATTATTATCCGAACAATTTTCTATAGATAAATCATTATCCGAACAGTTTTCTATAGAAAAAATCATTATCCGAACAGTTTTCTATAGAAAATATCACTATCCGAACTGTATTCTATAGAAAACATTATTATCCGAACAGTTTTCTATAGAAGACATCATTATCCGAATAGTTTTTTATAGAAAAAATCTTTATCCGAACAGTTTTCTATAGATAAAAAATTTTCTGTAGAAAACTTCATTATCCGAACTGTTTTCTGTTCAAAACTTTATTTTCCAAACAGATTTCTATACAATTCTTCATTATCCTTTAGATTTTCTATAGAAAACTTTATCAGCCTTACAACTTTATCATCCGTTTTCTATAAAAAAAAAACTTTATTATCCTTAAGGTTTTCATTATTATTCGTTATTTTCTATAAAAAAAAAAACTTTGTTATCTGAACAGTTTTCTATAAAAAAAAAAAACTTTGTTATCTGAACAGTTTTCTATAAAATGGTTTCTATATACGTAATGGTAAAAAATAGTATGGTATTTTATAAAAAACTCACTTCTGATAGCAATCGAAAAAGACATGTCCTTTTCCATTCACCAAACACTTCCATATATCAATCACAATCAAATTTCTTTTTTGGCCTTCTCTCTTTATGAAATCATTAAATCGTTCCAGCATACGTTTAAAATCGTTATTGTGACTATAGTTGGCCAAGGGGGCCAATGTTGTTAATATCGGTTTGATGCCTTTTTTCAGCATGGTTAATAACAGTTCACGAAAATCATGTTCTATTTGTATCAATTGTCGTCCGTGCATTAAATCCACCGAGCCAATATTTAAAATAACCGAACGACGGCTACCGCTCATGGCTCGTATGCGTTTTATGGCAGCGCCAATTGTTTGGCCCGAGACACAAAGCCCTGATTGTAAAATACGCTCATCTAAAATAGTGATTAATGTTATTTAATGTTAAATTAAATATGTAGTTATTTTTAGTTAGTTAACATGTAGTACAGGTGTAAAGACGACTAACACTGAAACTTAGCTTTGTTTTTAGTTTATTGAAAACAGGGTTCGGCACAAAGGCCACACTATTAATTATGTTGCATAAAACAAATTGTCTGAGTATGTTTTCAATTCATCATTTCTAACAGTTTTCTGCTTGAATAATATTAGTAAAAGTTTCTACTTACTTTTCTTAAATTTACATCTCAATTCCATACGGGCCATATACAAAAAGAAATCATCTCCCAACAGTAAAAAATCCAACAAATGAGCTTCATAATCACTATCGGTAAAAGCCGAATCATTTGTATACCAACTCTTAGCGGTTGGAGATGATGATCTACTTGATCTGGGCAAACCAGTCTTATAGAGATTAAGAGAAGAACGTCTGGTGTCAACAGTAGCTACATTATTAACACTCTGTTGATATGGATGTTGTTGTTGCTGGATTTTAAATAAATTATTAAAATGATTAACATTATTTTTATGAGACGGTATATCGGCATTGAATTTATTCAAAGATGAAGAGTTGCCAGTAATAGTGGGAGGTTCAGATGCTGGTTGTAATGAGCTAAGAGGAACCTGCTGCAAATGAGGATTTTCAATAAGCTGAGAGTTTATAGGGACCTGTTGCTGATTACAAATGCGATTAAGCCTTTAGAAAGATAGATAATATAATAGTTGATCCAGTTTTTTAATTTCTTTAGAAATCTAACACTTACAAATAATTACAATTATCTTTATAATAACAATTGTTTTCAAAGAAACCCTCTGAACCCTCTCTGGACGGATTACTATCGGTGGAAGGTATCAATTGTTGCTGTTGCTCCACGTCTATTACATTTACTGGTTCTACATAAAAATGTTGAGTGTTCTGTGGTAATCTACGACTGTTATTGTGGCGCCAAATGTGGGGATGATAATTGTTATTACGCTGGCGTTCTCGATAGTAATTAAGATTTCCAGTAGGTCTTTGTAACGGCTCTGTCTGTAGTTTCTGATGCATTACCATATCATGTATGTGTTTTGTTTTATCCATCGGTCGAATATTGAATATTCTTGTACCCTTTTCATTACAATAGGCCGTGACGTAAGGTATGGTTAGTAGAAATTCGGTGACGTCTTCGTAAATAGGAAAGGCTAAGCCAGTTAATTTACGATAGTCATCTGGAAAGGTACATTTTTGTTTAAATTAATCCATATTTGCTAAACCAAGTAAATTATTTGTAAACAAGTAAGAGTGCTATATTTGGCTATGCCGAATCTTATATACCCTTCACCTTTGTTGTGGATGCATAATTATATTACATATATACATACATATGTACATATGTATGTATATACATATGTACTTATACATATTATACTAATACACTTTGTTTGATAGCTTTTTTGATGAAATTTTCAGAGGTTGTCTCGGATTTTTGCTCATGTCTCCGTTATTTATGGACCGATTTTGCTGATTTTAAATAGCAAACTTTTCGAAAGCATGTCTGACAGAATTATTGAAGATTTGGATCCCGAAAATATCTGGGGACTTCAGAAAATTGATTTAAACAGACAGACATACGGACATGGCATAATAGACTCTGCTATCTATAAGGATCCAGAATATATATACTTTATAGGGTCGGAAAATTATATTGTGGAAATTACAAACGGAATGACAAACTTATATTCAGGAAGGTGAAGGGTATAAAACAGTGCCGAAGTAGGTTTGGATGAAAATTTCATCAAAAGAACATCGATGTTGCACGAAAAATATTAGATATACAATATCTCAAACTTTATTAAAAATTTCATAGAAAAGTCGCGGACACGTGTTTAACTATGCATTGCCAAACTTCTTACAATGAGAAAAATACACAAACTTACCCCGAATTTGCGAAATGGTCATACCCTCTTGAGCATGTGCTGTCAGGATTCCACGTATCTCCGAATTTAAATCGGGATACTCTTCTCGTATCTCCAGAAACGTCAAATCCGTCACGGTCATTGCGTCCTCGAAGTAATTAGTCTTTGAAGAGGTTGTAGAACTATGTATAACTTTTTTTATATTCTCCTCAAAACACCTATAATTGTTATCATCAGTTTGTTGGCCAAAATCTTCTGTAGCCGACGTCTTTGCCTTGGCTATTAATGTGGTGGACAACAACTTGGCAACAATTTCAACTTTACGACCGTACTTACGAGGGCCCTTACAATCGTTGCCGGTCGTAGTGTTGTTTCTGTTGGCGCGTTGTTGTGATGTGATCAGTTTTTGGAATTTTGTATTGAACGATTTACAGTAGACAGTCGTACGCTGAATGAAGGAATACTCCTTGCTAAAGTGTTTGCCAAACCATCTACTCGAGTTTTGCTTACAATGGCAAAAACACTTTTCCTCCTCAAATGTTGGTTTTTGTCTGTGGCCTTTGGTGGAAGGTTGTTTTTGCCGCCAACGATTTAGACACGTGGTAATGTGTTGTTTTAGTGCTGCTAGGCTGTTTTCGTTAGAAACGCTGTTAAATTTTGTTTTAAACGTTGTCGTTGTTGTTGACATTGCATTCTTTTAAAACGATCGCTGATCGTTCGTAGTTGTAATCAACGATGTAGTGTAATTGATGCTCACACAAATGAATGGAATTTTAATTTTATTGTTCTTTTTAGATTTTTGCCATTTATTTGCTTGTAGTAAATAAATATAACGGTTTATTTAATTGTTTTTTTGATAAGATGTTTAAAACAGGGCTACCAGATCAATTTTAAAAGAAAGAAATTATGTGCCCAAAATGGTGGGGAACATAAAAATATTATTTATTCTAATTATATATACACTTTTTAATTCAATACCTCTATAATTTGTTTTGACAATTTCGTTTTTTCACATATGTATACATATTCTCAAACATTAATAATATTTTGCTTTCAGAATTTTGATTTATTTTTAAATTCATTCAAGTACAATAATTATGTAAATAATAACAATTAAAATTTGTCTAATTAACAAAATCCCAATCAATTAACGAATCTGGCAGATTTTAATTAAAATTAAGAGAATGAATGAAATAAATCAGCGATGAGAAATTAGTTGTTCGTTTGTGAACCAACAACAAAAGCCGTTTGGTACTTTGCTACACAGATTTTTATATGTATATTGTTAGTTAATTCAGCAACCACCCCGTAAAACTGTAAGAAAGTACATTGCCTACTTTTAGGGTGACAAATTTTCAATGACCTTGAAATTTTCGAATAACGGTATTTGTGGTAAATTTCTAAGAACTCACCACGATCATTATACTCACCACGAATTTTTTACTCACCACGATTTTTTCACCATTTTTTAAATTCACCAGACGAGCAAAAAAATTCTCTGAGGATGGTGGGAGGCGATTTTTTCTCCGTTGCCGTTTTTATTGCATGTGGGTGTGGGGGGTCTGTCTGCCTGTCTCCTTCTCCTCTTCGACGGCTTGGTTGACTTCTTGCTTGTTTTAGAAAAATACAACCCGGTGTTGTATTTATTTATGCGAACTTTAAAAAAAATGAATACGGGAGGGAATTTTTGTAATTTTTGTTTGTCATTTTAAACAGGTGCTGCCATCTATGTAGTTTTCCGAAACAAAATTTAGTGTTGTCAAGCTGTTTCTTTAGAAACGTCAAAAATTATATATATAAATAGAGATTTTGGGAATTTGATGAAAAACAAACATTGTTTGCTTGCAAATCCGGTTTATTTAAAGGAAAGATAAAACGTGACATTATTATTGCAGAATTTTGTATGCATAGTACTTTTTTATAGACATTTATGTACCATAAAGCCATATTTCGGGAAGAGATTTGTATGGTAAAATAAAATAGTGGACGCTATACTTATTTTGTTTTATATTAATTTCCTTAATAAATAATTAAATATTTTCAATTAATATAAATTTATATTCACCTTCTGACCACCACAACAGCAACTCCGTTTTCTACACCTAAAAGCGAAAGAGCTGCCACATTTTATTTACGCAAGGTTGCCACATCCAAATCTATTACTACAACTTTGCCAACAATGATGAAAACTTTTTATTTTTAAATAACGCTATATGTAAGCCAAAAACAACCAGGATTAATTCATATTTAAAATTTTTGGACTGGAGCAAAATTTATGAATAAATCATTCAGTTTGAAAAAACGATTAGCATGTTTTTTGTATCGGTTAACCGGTTTTTATAGTTAAAAACATTTTTTTTACATTTTTGCACTTGATTTTGTTTCTTTTTTGTTTTTTTTTATATTTATGCCGTTTGTACTGACTATAATCTTTAAAAAAATGAAAATCTGATTACAACATATTTCTACAAACATAATATTTAATAAATATGTATATGTATTTTAATAAAATTATTTTAAGAAATTTTAAATTTTTAATAAAAAAACTATTTTAATTATTAGTATTTTTTATTAATTATTTAACTGATTTTTCGACCTCTTTTATTTATTAAACAATTATATTTTATTTTTCAAAATTGTTTTTATTATTATTATTTTTTTATTATTTCTTGTTTTTTTTTTTTTTTTCTTTGAAATCAATCATTATTTATTTGCAATATGATTTTTTGTAAAAATAAAGAAAAACTGGTTAATAATAGTATTCTTGATTATACTGTACTATAAATTTGCAACACTACATAAATCGCTAAATTTACCAGATAAATTACATTCCCTGCCAAATTATTTTCAAAATCGCTAAATCGCAAAGTAACCAACACTGTTAACCAGATGTCATTCGCCAATTGCAATTGGTCTCATTCGAAAATCATTCTTCTTGACGTTTAGTTTTTTTACGGTACGAAAGCTTCTAAAAATTTTTCATTTTATTTATTGAACATTTTATTTTGTATTATTAAAACGCGTAATAACTAATAATTAATTTATATATTTCAAATAGAATCTTATCAGAAAGAGAAATGGCATCATTGATAGCACGTACCGGTGTTGTAGCCGAAATTATTAATCAAAAAGTTGGCCAAAAGGTATTAAAATATAGATAAAAATTAAATTATTGAAAAAAAAATATGAACTTTTTTACATAATTGGCGAAATTTCATTGGAAAAAAGCCATTAATTAGTTCAAGGGGACAGGTGTAAAAAGGGAAGTTGTTAAATAAAATGATAAAGAGGTAAAAACAAATATATTTGTGCATATAAATGGAAAAAAGTATAATAAAATGGTCAAATTAATTGTGACGTAACTAAAGAAAACTTTTCTCATGGAATTTGTGTTGGCATTCGTTCTATTTTCTTTCGAAATTGTTTAATTCATGTGTTGAGGGAGGGGGTAATGTGCAGTGTGCTTTTTGTTGTTGTTGGTTGTTTGCGTACGGAAAAGTGAAGGTACTTTTTTGTGTACATATACAAAAAAAAAAATCGTTTTACAGATTGTTGATCAAGGTGATGGTCAACAATCAATTAAACCTTGTACTGAAATAAAAAAAAAATAATTGTTTGTATTGATAAAAAAAATTGAATTACGATTAATTTGCAAAGTTTCTAAACTATTTTCGTCATACATATATATTTCTGAGTAAATAACACAAACTTTGATATTCTTATCACTTATTACCGGCAATTACTTGATTTGCTGCTCCATATTTGACGTCAGTTAATAAAATTTATATGATTTCTGAAGATCGGTATATGGCATATGACTCATTTTATGCTGCTAATCGCGTGACTTATTTTGTTGTTTAGGTTCTGTCGTCGTGGTGTTTGTTTTTATTCGGTTTTGATCAGGTTTTTTTTTTGTTTTTATTTGTTTTTTGATTATCATATTCCGCATTTTTGTACAATAACCTTGAAACTTTGTATAGTAACAAAATTTTTTGGATTTTTGACGTTTTCAGAAAATAGTTTGTTGTGTATTTTTATTTAAGAGTGATTCCATGTATAGTTGCACCATGAGTGATTCTTTTTTTGACCTATTATTTTTAAAATAATATTCAATACCTTCATTGATTTTTTTAAAATTATGTATATTAATTTATTTATATTTTGTTTTTACAGATTTTGGGTTCAGTTGTCGCTGCTCAAAGCCAACAAAAGCGTAACTTAAACGTCCAAGAACATGTATCTTATACTCTTCTTAATGGTGCCGGCATTGCAACACCAAAGTGAGTATAGAATTGTTTTTAAGTTTGTTTATAAATTGTATTATACTTATTCAACTTCATATCTCCTATCATAATCAGCATTGCCATTTTAGCACTTTCAGTGCTAGATTTAGCATTTTGTTTCTCGAAAATGCATTGAAATTTTTAAAAATTATTCTAAATGCTTTTTAGCAAATTATGCTAAATGCTATTTAGCAAATTATGCTAAAAAGCTTGATAAAAAAAATTTTTCTCGAAAAAATTTTCTATTTTACTTCAAAAAACACTTTTGGAGTAATAAAAAATAACTTTTATTAATATTTCAACCAAATTTCTTTCGATGTGGTAAGTTAATGAACGCGGAAATTTTTGAATTGACATATGAAATGTAACCTATTAAAACAAGTCAACAATTGTTATGAACAAAATTAGAAAAAACTATAATTTATATTTGTAACATTTGAAATAAAAATTGTATTGTTACATTGAAAAAATTTAGCACTTATTTTTTCTTCTGTAGAACATTTTAGCATTAAATTTTTCAAGTTTTAGCATATTTTGAAATTCATTTTCTGGCAACACTGATCATAATATCTAAACAGTATAAAAAAATGTTTAACGTTTATACTGGAATAAATTGCTCAGAAAATGTTTACTAAACATCGATAACGGGCTTTGCGAAAAATATAAGTTTCTTAGTAAAGTTTATTATGTAATATAAATGCAAATAACTTCGAAAATATACAAAACCAATTAAAAAATTGATAATATATCTGTCAAAAAGGTGTTAAAAAGGAGAAATGACAACAACAACGTACTTTGCTGATATTGTCAACCAACGGTAGACGCAGCAAAAGTAACAACAAATTTGTAGTAATACAAAAAAATTGTAATTATAATAAATAATAAAGAAGAATACACACACATTGTAAAACATAAGTAAATTTCGTTCTAACTCATAACATGTAATAAGAAACATGTTTAATTTTCGAACTCTATTTCTCAATAAATAGTGAGTTAAATAGATGATGTTTACAAGTAGATCTTTGACAATAAACATTGCTGATGACGGCCTTGGCAGGGTAGAAAATGCATTCCAGTGTGCCATTTGTCTAGAAAAATATAGTTTCACAATGGTATTCTTCGAGTTATTAATTACAAAAAAAAAAAAATTAACTCAAGCCGAATGAAAATTTTTCTCTAATAATAAATATAAAAAGTTCAAACATAATATCCTCTAAAAATGAACTTATTTTTATTTAACAATTTTACGATTTTCTAAAACTAAATAAGTTAAGGTTGGCACATTTTCTTTCGTATCTGCTAACAAGAACTTTGTTTTTGATAATAAAATATGTATGTAATTATTTATATAAAATTATTTCAAATGTTTGGAAAGAATAAGGTTTGACAATTAAAAATTATGTCTGCCACGACCACGCATATAGGTAGATGATGATTCTTTTATAAAGAAATTGACAAATTACTGCTCAAAATTACATAGAGCACCATACAGTGACACATTCAGCATGCTCAACGAATGTTTATAAGTTCAAATGCTCAATTTAACTTGACAACGTATCCAGACAAATTAAATTGGGTTGGGCTCTTGATTAAATTCAGGGAAGATTTAAGAGCGAAATTGAATTCATTATAACAATTGTCAATATTTCTACTACTTATACTTATGCCAACAAATAAAGTGTCAACCGATTCATGTTCTTTTTGAAAAGCTGTTTATAACGTTTACGATTTGATAATGGGATAGTAAACTAGCGGTTTTATTAACAAACCACTAGTCTACTACTTTTTCTGAAAGAAAATGAAAAGTATTTTAATTTAGGAATTTTAAAATATGCTGCAGATGACGCACTATATTTCAAAAGTTTCCAGCTTAAGTGAGATCACGTACTTTATATGCTTAACACTAATGTTGCTGCAACACTAGTGTTTGGTGAGATGACAGCCCTTGACCGAATGAACTCATACCGGTGCGTATAACCGTGTCGTTTTTATTGTTGTAACAGATTAGCTGTCCCTGAATTGAAAATCTTTGGCCGAGTAAGACTCTGGTGGTTCCGGATTAAACATTGTTTCAAAAATAACAAAGTTTATTTAATGCCAACATTTGTTAGCAGTCAAATAGGAATATTTAATATAAGCTGTACCTATGGTTTATTTTCCAAAAATGTTTATAAAAATGTCAACTTTGTTTTCAGTTATCGAGTTCTTACTGTCTTGGCAAAATAACAAACAATTTATTATTGTACAAAACAAAAAAATCAACAAAACTTATATTACCCACCACCATTTATTATGTACTTTAATATAATTGATATGATGATGTTCTATTTGTCTATTAATTTATTTAAAACTAAAACAAATAACGAATTTTGTATATAAATGCCTTGTAATTGATATTGAAATTTAGTTTTTCTTTTGTATACTTGACACCAAATTTAAATATCAATGAACTATACTGTATAACAAACATTGCCAAAAATCACGAAATCAATAAAGAAATTCAAATAATCGTATATGAAAACTTTCTTTTTATAACACAAAAAAAAAAATAAACAAAACAAACTAAAATTGGCCTCTGAACACTTTGCGCAAATAAAGACAATTTAAGAAAATCATTCACATTACAGATGGCTAGACTTAGAAGCTGTATTTATTTAATGATTATATTTGTTTATTTATATTTAGTTTTTCATTTGTTTATTAGTAATTGCCGTTTGCTATTAAAGTAATTTATCAGGGAAAATATGTTAGTAACTAGTTTAGGGGTTATCAGTAAACATACAATTGTATTTATATAGATTAAACAACAATTGTGATCTCAATGTGTTTTAAAACGCCAAGGCAAATAATTAATGAACGGAAAGAAGTGCAGTTTACTGTTTTTTTTTTTTTTCTTTTAGAAAAACAGTTTTATTTACAAGTCTTACAGGCTATTAAGGTACAGAGTTATGAGATTTTACTTACAAAAGTATTATAACAATTTAAATCTATTAATTGAAAAAATAAGCTATTAATAAAACAGTCTTGAGGAAAAATTTGTCCAAAAACCTCTTACAAACTTTGAGAACGTTATAATGAAATTTGATAAAAACAACCACTAATAAGGTTCTTTCTGTAAAAGATTCTTAGTGATGGTTTGCTAAATTTCTTATTGTTTCATAATTAGACAATCTGCATTTATTATTAAATGACAGCGTCAGATCATTGACAAACTTGAGTATCTTTTTATAATTGTATCTATTGTGAAGTAAGTCGGTGGGGTATCTAGGAGGTAGACTATGTATTATTTTTAAGTTTTTGTTCTGTATAATTTGAAGCTTCTTCGTATGGGATTTGGCAGCTTTGTGAAACCAGACTTGGCAACTATAAGTTAGTATCGGACGAATGCACATATTATAAAGCAATAATTTATTTTTTTGGTTGAGTTTAGACCTCCTGTTTAGTATGGGGAACAGAGCGCGACCACACTTTATAGCTTTATCACAGATGTAATTAACGTGTTGTTTAAACAAAAGTTTTTTTATCTAAGACTAGACCTAGGTATTTAATATCATCCTTAATAGGAATGAAATTTCCCCGAGTGTACAATATTTTTGTAGGAATACGTTTGGGCGATTTATTGTATGGAAATATGATAGCTTGCGTTTTATTATCATTAACTTTAATTTTCCATTTGTCAAAATATTTTTGGCTTGAGGAAAGGTTCTCCTGCATCCTCTTGACTATTGCAATGTGCAGTTTACTTTGCAATTATCATTTATATGATAATATACAGTAACAAGTTTAATATATGTACAGTTATTCTGTTAATATTAACTGCCGTATTCATAAAAAATAAAGTAGGTTTGAAGTGTGCTTTTAGACAAAATTTTCTTAAAGTACATTTGAAGTCTACTTTAATTTTTCAGAATAAGACTGTTAGTATATACAGTTCAACCTTGGTATAACGAATCTTAAGGGGATTAGAAAAAAAACGTTATATCGAATAATTCGTTACAATGAGGTTCGTTATATCGAGGTGAAATTGCACTTCTATTCGTTATAACGAAGTAATAAGAAATTTTGTATATTAATCAATTTCCGCTAATAAATCAAACACACTTGAAGGAAAACACTGTATTTTGTAGTTTTAAACTTCAAAAATAGTATGTATTATATTTAATTCAAAAATAGTTTACATTTATAAAATAATAAGTCTGAGCCAACTGCTGCAACAAGCTCTTGTCAACAATAAATTTTTCTTCGAATATTTCAGTCGTTAGTCTAATGCATGCTGCTGTCGACTACGAATGTAGGTTTGCTGGAGACGTTGTCATTGCAAACAATAATTTTGTGTGTATCTATTTCATATAATTTGGATTAATTGATGGAAATCGTTATGAAAAGGTTGTAAGTTGACAAAATTCGTTAAATAGAGGTAAATAATTCGTTCTATTTCGTTAGTCTGCAGTGAAAAAAATTCGTTATAACGATGCTATTGACAAATTTATTCGTAATAGAGAGGTTTATTTTGTATTAAATCTTATGGAGCGTTGTAGAAGAGTTCAAAAAATTCGTTAAATCGAGGAATTCATTATAGTGAGGGTCGTTATATCGAGGTTTGATTGTATTCAGTAAGTTTGTTTGCATACTAGTGATTTTTTTTTAATATAATGTTTACATTTTATTTAAAAAATTTCTAAACAAACATACCATATGAGTTTGAAAAGAGATTTTATTTAGTTTATTAGACGTTCTTTTTTATTAAGTATTTAATTAGAAATAGTTTATTACCTTTTCATTAAGAAATAGATTTTGCCAAAACAACGTCACGCTGTGCTTTTATTAATTTAATATCTTATCTTAATACGTAAAAGCGGTTTTTATTGTGCATTTAAACAATTCATGAATCAACCTAACATTTTTTGTGTTATGAAACCATATTGTTTTCCTATAGTGATAAAAATCCACTTTTGGACAATTTTCGAAAGTAAATGAAATTTGGTAATGGTTATTTTAATATTTCTATGTAGTTTTCAATGTATATATAGAAACTTGAAAGGTTCTCTAGAACCGCCTAGATAATCAACATTATATTTTTAATATTAATCATTTTTGCATTAACTTCAAACAAAAATTTTGCCCATAAATCCTTTCCTTTTCCCAATAAGTCTACAAAAACTTTTATAAAAAAAAAAAAACAAAATTCCAATAGGTGTTCTCTAATATTGTTTTCTGTTTTTGTTTATTTTTTTTGTTAACAGATAAGTTTTGAACAGAACAATCTTTCAACATTTGCCAAATATTTTTCATTTAACACATTTTTTTCTAATTTTTCGCAAATTTTATAAAGTAATAAATTTCTTATGTTATTTGAACTTTTTGAAATCATTTGACAAATAAGAAAGTGCGCAGCTTATCTTTATTAGACTATTAAAAACATAAGTGCAAAGGTTTTAAATCGTATGGTATCATGCGAACATTTAAATGACCACAATATTATGGCCTGATAAAGAAGCAAGCAAGCAATTGAAAACAACATTAATATTTTATTTGTTAATAATTTTAATTTTTTTTTATACTTCTAGATTCGGTGTAGCCTCATCTGGCAAAGAAGCCGGAGATATTGCCAAAAAACTAAACACCAACAACTTGGTGTTGAAAGCTCAAGTTTTGGCTGGTGGTCGTGGTAAGGGTGCTTTCAAGAATGGTTTGAAAGGTGGTGTACGTCTAGTCAATGAGTAGGTTTTAAATGCATACATTTTTCTTTATTTATATTTTGTTAACTTTTTGTGGTTGTTTTATTTACAGTCCGAAAGAAGCCGAAGAAATTGCTAGTAAAATGGTAAATCAACTTTTGGTTACCAAACAAACTGGCGCCGCTGGCCGTTTGTGTAAAAAGGTTATGGTGGCTGAACGCAAATTCCCCAGACGTGAATTCTATTTTGCCGTTATGATGGAAAGAGCCTTCAATGTAGGAGTTTTTTTCTCTTATACATATGTGTGTTTAGAGAATTATAATTTTAAATTTCTTATTGGGGTTTTTAGGGTCCCGTTGTTATTGCTTCCTCTCAGGGTGGTGTTAATATTGAAGAAGTCGCTGCCGAAAATCCCGATGCCATTATCTATGAACCTATTGACATTAAGAAGGGTTTAACCAAAGAACAAGCCATGCGTGTTGTTCAAAAAGTCGGCTTGGCCGAACCCAAACATGCTGAGGACACTGTCAACATGTTGCTTAATATGTACAAATTATTCTTGGAAAAGGATGCTTTACTAATTGAAATCAATCCTTATGCTGAGGATGCTATTGAAGGCTGTAAGTATTTTAGGTTTTCTTTGTGGGACTGAATACTAAAAAAAAATTCTAACAATCATAAATTTTTGAATTTTTTTTTTATAAATTTTAACAAAAAAAGATATTCCTAAAATATGAATGCTGCCAAATAATTTTTTTGTTTGTTTAACTATAATTTTAAGTCAAATCTCAAAACTAATAATTTTCATTCTTTGTTTTTTCGGAATATTTAATTTACAGCCAAATTTTGTAACACAATTTGTCTTGAAAATTTTTGCTTTTTTATTTAAAAACTCAAGGTGTCACTATAAAATATAAAACGAAAATATTATATGAAGTTTAGAAGAAAATCTTTTCTATTTGTGTTACTGAATTAGGTCTTTATTTTTATAATTTTCAGTCTTTTTCTTCTTATTTTTTAAATTGGTTTTAAAAAAATTCTTGTAATTTTAATGCATATTTCATTTTATTTCATTGCAATACCTTCCATTCATGTGACGACCGTTTAAACAGCCTGTAAGTAGTGTTTTCAAATCCTTGATTCTTTGAATCAAAAGTAGAAATTGCCTTTTTGTTTCCTTTATTTGTAGAAACGCTTTTTTATGTTTTAAATAATTTTTATATTTTTCAACTTCCTTAACATTTTTGAAAGTGTTTTATACTGTTTTTTTTTTAATATTTGAACGAGAGAAGTATTATTGCATTTTTAAGAAACCATTTTTTCTAGAAATGATTTCACAAATAAAAAACTTTTAAATATTTTAAATTTATTAATTTTAAAACAGTAATCTTCTACATTATCTTGGTATAAGGAAACCTTTTATTAACTTTATTTTACCACTTTTTCCTATTGCCTATTTTTCCTATAACTTTAACTTTAAAGTGTATTTAAAACTCTACTTTCTTCACTGCTTATTTACATATTTAATACATTTATTAATTAATGGCTTTTTTGCACAACCGCTAAAGTAGTTTATACTTCAAATTCAATAAAATATTAACTTAACACTTTCATACAATTTTACCTAGTCTTTGCTCTTGATGCCAAATTCCGTTTCGATGACAACGGTGAGTTCCGTCAAAAGGAATTGTTTGCCATGCGTGATTGGACCCAAGAGGATCCCAAAGAAGTTGAAGCTGCCAAATTCGACTTGAACTACATTGCTTTGGATGGTACTATTGGTTGTATGGTAAACGGTGCTGGTTTGGCCATGGCCACCATGGATATTATTAAGTTGTACGGTGGTGATCCAGCCAATTTCTTGGATGTTGGTGGCGGTGCCACTGCACAGGCTGTTAAAGAAGCTTTTAAAATTATCACTTCTGATCCCAAGGTGTTGTGCATTTTGGTGAACATTTTCGGTGGTATTATGCGTTGTGATGTTATTGCCGAGGGTATTATTGCTGCTGCCAAGGACTTAAATATGAAAATGCCAATTGTTGTCAGATTGCAGGTGTGTAATAAACAATTTTGCTTAATTTTGTTAAAGCTTTTAAAATAAAAACATTATTTTTTTTTTAATTTCCAGGGCACCAAAGTAAATGAGGCTCGTGAATTGATTAGGAAATCTGGGTTGAGAATTATTCCCCGCCACGATTTAGATGAAGCTGCCAATCTTTCGGTGCATTTGGCCAAGATTGTTGAGTTGGCCCGTGAAGTTAAAATGGATGTTAGCTTCGAAATTCCTGACAGCGCCAAGTAGAGTTTCAAAACTTTATTATTTCTCTCTCACTGTCTCTCATTGTTTCTTAAAAAAAAACTCAATACTGCTAACTCTACATACACTCAGAAATTGGCAAAACCATCAAGTTCTTAATATAACCAAACATTTACATCAACTTTAACACATGAATACTAATTGTAAAAAATAAAAAAATATACGATTAAATCACTAACTACAAACTGATATTGAAGCTTATAAAGCCTTAAAAGATAAACGAATTAAATTATAAATTCAAATCTGAAGCACAATTTATAAATTAGTATAAAAAATTTAAGGCACTTATTAAAATTCGAAATGTATATTATATATGTGTTTGTTACAGCGTTACTATAAAATCATTACTATTACAGCATATATTTTTGCAAAACTGAACTTTTTTTGTTGGTATTTATCTAGTATGTATTGATTAGTTGTTTTTTTTTTTAATTATTATTTTACCATTATTTAATTATTTTATTACTCTTCTTTATACATTAAATTCTTTTCGCCTTCAAAGCATCATTTAGTGTATATTATATTTTTTGTTTGTTTCTCTACTTTATTATTTTCTCTATTTTTAGTTTTAATTTAAACATAAACAAAAATTACACCATCTTAAACATAAAATACCTCTTAAAAACCAAAACAAAACCATAAATGTTTATTTATTGTTGTTATTCTAATTAATTTGTTTTCTTTTTTTTTTGCTAGGGGCAGCAATTAGTAATCCCTGCAATTTAAACTTATGAATCCTTGTCTTAAATATTTCTTTTTTGGGCTTTCAATATAATTTTTGAATTTAATATTTTGGCAAGAACAAAACAAATTAATTGCATTATCCATTTTATTCAAATATAACATAAACTATTAATAATTAACTAAAACTTGTTGCGTGATGGTTGACGTTTTCCATATTCAAGTAATGTGAAATAAAAAGAAAACAATGATTGTGACTGTTAAATATGAAATTTAAATACGACTTGTCACTGTTTTGCGCTTTATGCATCAAAGGAATTTTGAAAAATGTAATTTTGTAATTCGTTTCGAAAAGAAAATCGTTTTAATTTGTATACTTTATATATTTTATTTCGAAAATGTATCCTTTCGAATCGAAATACACAATAACTCCCCAGCTTTGAATCGTAGGGGTTTTATGGACATTATAAGTAGCTAACATTACGGTGTCACATTTCAAATACTATAGCCCGACTGGAATTGTTTTTTTCAGGTTGAAACCGAACTAATCCGAAACAAACCGATATATATACAGCCATGTCACAGAATTTAATTCCGTTCGGAAGTTTAATTAACTTCGTATTTTGCTTCTATAGAAAAATTAAAACGAACAATTTTTTCGGAACACTGAGGTAAGGTAGTACAGTTTCTTTAGCTCCTCTTACCACCCAATGACACTAACATAATTAACCCCCTTATTCATAAAAAATAAAGTAGGTTTAAAGTGTGCTTTTAGACAAAATTTTCTGAAAGCACATTTGAAGTCTACTTTAATTTTTTCTGAATAAGACTGTAATAATTTTAGTATTAAGCTGTTTCTTTTAGTTGATTTTATTGATAGAGTTTAGAAAACCAGATATTCCAATACGAAAAACATTAATTATTTGGAAATTTATTTCACTTGCTATCTGAAAAATTTTTTTGGCCAGGGATAAATGAAATATAAAGTGTAAAATATAGAAATTTTCAAAAACTTTTCTTTTAGAAATTTTTATTTAGATCATAAATAAAAATTAACATTAAATTAAAAACGATCAACTAACGATAAAATATGAGTTTGTTCCTGTTCTTTCCAATCTGTATCGCCATCGTCACCCAAATTACCAGCATACTCTCGCATTATACTGCGTATGGTTTTCATAGAGGCACCTCGTAAATTGAGAATTTGAACTACACGCTGCTTAATAGATTCAGTGGTAGAACTGATTTCCAAAATAATATAGTCAATCATTTGTAAAGTAAATAAGCCACCAGTTAAACGTTTAATATAATTATTTTCTGCTTCCTCATCTTCGTCTTCATCTTGTTCCTAAAAAAAACAAAATTAAAAAAAAAACATTTTCATTAAATAAATGCCAACACAAACCTTTTGCTGTTGATCTATTTCTCTATCAATAGCTTCCACTTTTTCCAAGTACTTCAAGTGCAATTCCAACAAACGATCAACCTTTTCATGATCGTTTTCGGTGAATTTTGACAACAACCGTTGACGCTGAGCTCCCTTGCAATTTCTCAACATGCTGGCAATTACCGCACAAACATGCTCCTCATGGGCATCGGCCGATAGCAAACGTTTGCTTTTCTTAGGTGTTTTCATAAACAGAGGAAAAATTGTGCGCAGTCCCAGGATATCTACAAATTTATTACAATTATCTCTACCATCTGGTCCAGACATGGCGTGATCGAGTACTTTTAAAGAACCATTTCTAGACATTTTCTTTTCTCTCAACATTAAATTCATCAACTGTAAACCTTCTCCCTTCAAAAAGCGTTCACGATTTTCGTTAGTCATTAGAGCAGAGCACATACAATTAAAGAGGTTTTCCATATATTCATGCTCTTCTGTAGAGGCGGGATCATGTTTCTTATAAAAAGCCAATTGTTGTAATAAAATATCAATGCCATCCACTTCTCCCAACATAAGTCTGTTTTCATTATTAGTCTGTATAAGTATGGATAAGATTTCACTACAGTATAGTTTGTTGGCATCATAGGGAGGCTTCTGTTTAAGTCTTTTCAAAATCCAACTTAGTAAACCCTGTTCAGCAGCTTCGCGCACTACCTCGCTATTTATTTCTGTTAAATTTTCAATAATCGATAAAGTATTGTGTACACCATCGGCCTCTTCCTTAACCTGTTCATTAAGTCGTTCCAAGTTTTGAACCAATAGTGCAGTCACCTGTTGCTTCCGTAAAGATTCTATAAGTACCTCTGCTCCTTCACTACTTTCACCTAAAATTAATAAGCAAATATAATATTGTATATGAAGATAAAATTATTTCCTTGCAACACTTACCCAAAATATCCACATCTGTAACCTCTTGCAACAAATCAACAATTGCCACCGAAATATCTGTATTCGGATGATTTAATAGCTCCAATAAGCTGGGTATGCCATTTAACTCCACCAAAACCGGATATAAATCGGGTACAGTAGCCACTGCCTTCAATTCCTGTATAACACTGTGCAACTCCACCTCGGAATCCATAAATTTTACCGGATTATCTGGATATTTAATTCTTAGCTCTTGATTCTTTAAGTTTTTCTTCTCAAAAACTAATAGCAGCTTTTTTAAGCCCTGTTCATTTAAGATTTCACCCTCGGCTTCTTCACTCTCTACATATTTTAAGATATTAATACGTTCCTCTTCCGTCAATTCGGGATCCATTAAAATCGCCGCTACCCCGGTCAAAGGTGGTGGTTCGGGTTTAGCAAAATCAGCCGTTTTTTTGGCCTGTACTATACGTTTTAAACGTCTGGACTTTTCGTCTTGACGAGTTGCAGGATGTTCCGGCGAACCACCATAGTCGTCATCATCCTCGTGTGGTCTTTTAGGTGTAGATTCGGGCTAAGGTAAGGTACCGAATTTAAAAGAATAGCTGCGTATATATTTTAAATTGATTTTACTTACTTTAAAGGATAACAATTCTCCAATATCCATTTTATTATATTAAAAACGTTTATTTTTTATATCCAGCTAATTCGACAATTCTTCTCTAGAATTTGTAATGAAAAATGTAAACAAAAACACGGCTGTCAAAAAATATAGCAAAAGTGTTTCATAGCAAGCAGCTTTTGTAAATAATGCCAGATGGACAAATCATAAAAAAATGTATGCATTTGTCAGAGATGGAAATGAGTTATACAATATTATTTATTTCTTTTATTCGACTTTTTTTTTATATTCTATAAATTGTTTTTTCAAGCAATTAGATCACTTTTAATATTTATATAAAAATGTTTTATATATTTTAATATCCAATATTTTGTTAACACAATGGATAGCTTGGATTTTTGAATTATAATAAATTAATGTAAAATATTAATATGAATTATAATAATTATGAATTATAATAATTATATAAATTAGTATATAATATAAATATGAATTATAATAATTATTGATTTAGGAAGTTATCTATTGTGATAGCGAAATATTGGATATTAAAATAGGTATATAAATATATAAAACATTTTTATATAAATATTAAAAGTGACCTAATTGCTTGAAAAAACAGTTTATAGTTATGCATTATTTTAAATTAAAATTTCGACTATAGGCTCAGGGTTTCAAAATGTTTAGAAGTAAATAAATAATTCCACTTATATTTGCTATATTAACTTTTTTATTATATTTAATGGAGAATTAATTAATTGGAGTCATACTAGTGTTTCAATTGAAATTAGTTGTGACATAATAAAAATAAGCCCTTCAATGTTATTAAGAGCAAAATTACCACAATTTAACGTTTGGTAACTTTTGACTCCAAGTCAAGAGTTTTATATAGTTTTATATAATAGTTAGACTTCAGAAAATATTTTTCCTTACTTAAAATCCGCAAAAAATACTTATGAACTATTTCGTTATAGACTTATCCAATTTGTTGTTGAAAGTTCCGAAGAAAGAAACTCTTATGGGCCGATTATGTATAGCAACCAAACTGGAGTTGGGTAGCCAATAGGCAACGCAACTGACATGCAAGTTGTTATGAATCAGCCATGTCACAGAACTCAATTCCGATCGAAAGTGAATTTGATTCCGTAAATTTAGTCTTTAGAAAACGAAAAAAGATTTTTTTTGTCGGAATGAAACCACTTAAAAGTGAAATTGTTATTTTTTATGATTTTATACTAAAAAAAACTCATACAACTAATTTATAATGACATATAATTAATTTTATTATTGTATTGTTTTTTTTAATTATCTTATTGATATTTAAATAAAATGCTAAAAATTTCAAAGTTGGTGTCAGTAACATAAAAACTTTTGTCGTTTTTAGATGCATCCCTTAAATTTCTTCTTCGTATTTTTTCACTTGCGTTTGATATAGAATAAAAACTATATAGAATAAACATTAAAAAACATTTATGAGATTGGTTAAAGCATTGAATTAAAAAATTTTCTAAGAACATAAATAAAAAAGTGTTCTGAAGCAGATAATGGTCGGGCAATTTGTAAATTTAATTTAAACATTAAGTTTGTGGATCTGTTAATACTATTCTTCATTTATTTTAATTTTAAGAGATGTACAACTTTGACCTACTTGAAGGCATATAAAATAATAATATCCATCCAGTTAAAATATAAAAATGTAGTTTTTGATAATCTAAAATCACATGAGAATTTGATTTGATTATCCGATTCCAATGTTTAAAAAAGCTAACCTACAATAACGCCGATTTCAGGCCATGGCATTTAGTAAATATTATTGATTTCGTAAAATAAATAAATAAAACTCATTGATTTTTGTTTTTAGTATTTTTTTCATTTGTTTGGTTTTTTATTTTATTTTTTAACATAAATTAATACAAAAATTAAAAAAAAATTAAACTAATTAAGTGTGAATAGAATAGACAGTGATACTATAAAAACGATACAGTAGATCATTTTAACAAATAAAAAGACATATGCATGGAAATATATTCTTTTGTGATAAAATAATCAAAGTATTAAAGAATATAAAAAATCATAATTTTTAATTTTTTTGGAAAAAAGAGGAAAGGAGAACAAAATTTAAATATTTTTGGTTTCTAAAAGATGCGCGTGTGTGTTTTCCGACCACAAATTTGATTTTTTTATAATTCTTTTAATAAAGACTTTGTGTCTTGAACAGCCAGTTTAAATACGTAATTGGGGATTGGTGTAACGAACGTATTTCAAGAGAGCATCGTTTTCTTCGCAAACGAAAGGTTTCTTATGGTGGCAGGCAACATCATGCCAGTTGACGCCATCATTGTAGAATTGATTCAAGAGGGCCAAACAGTTTTCGGGAGCACCATTCTGTTTGAATTCACGGTTATCGGGTTGAGGTAGGCCAATACCGCCGGTGGGAGACCAATCACCTTGGCTGCGTTCGCTGGTGGGGGCAAGTTTTTGCAAAGTAGCAGTCCAGAACCAGCCGTTGACATTGGTGGGTTGTAAATCGGGACGTTCGCAGCCCTTGAAGTCACATTGGCGACCAGAAGTCCAGATGTATTTTACCTGCAAGATACATTGAAATAAAGGGGAAATTAATATTTCTACAATTTATATTTTTTGTATGTCAGTTTTTTTTTTTTGCTAACAAGCTTGTTTATTAAAGCTTAATTTAATTTTTTTACACTTTGAGGAAGATATCTTTTTAAGCTCTGCCTATATAGTTTGTTTCTTAATTTTTTACAATTTAACACTTCATAGTCAAATAAGCATGTAATTCCAAGTCATTAACCAAAACATTTTACCAGTACATTGCTTATTTCTCTTTTACCTCTTGTCTATATTCACCTCATTATTTTAAACAAAAATTAAATACAAACCCCGACACCAATTGGTACCAGCATACAAAACGAAATTTAAATTTTTCATATTTTCAATGAGTACAGACAGACATAAAAAAGGAAAAGTTAACGACATCTCATACAACAGCAAAACAAACATAAAACTTTGCTGTATTTAAAATATAACGGAAACTATTGTTACCAAATAGTAGTAAAGAAATTTTAAACATCAAAGCCCTCATTGTTCAACAGCTAGACTCAAAAATAAAACGAACGAAGGAAAAAAAATCGTGCCTATAAATAAGCAGTAAATTGTCATCACTATTTTTTTTTTTTTTTGTGTTATATTCATAAAAAGTGTTCGAGTAAACAAATGCATTAAAAACATTTAACCCCACCTTAATGTGTTGCCAATGGCAGCTATCTACAACAATAATAACTTTAGTCTAAAATACATACATTTTTGTCTTGTCGCAGTTGTTGTTAACATAACTTTCTCTTAAGCATTTATTTATTGCTATTGAATCTATAGGTTTATTTATTTTTTTTTTATTGATAATACAAATATTTTTTAAAGTTATTTAAGTTTTTTTATGTTGATTTTTATTGTGGTTTTTAAGGTAAATTTATGAATATGCTTTTACAACCTCAATAATGCATATTAAAATTTTTTACATTTAATTATATTTTGTAAAGTTTGTATGTAAAAGTTTTTAGATTTTATTAAATTTTTCTAAGAAATTTTTGTAAGTGTTGGATAAAGAAAAGTGATAACAGGTATTAAAGGGGGAACGTGATTAAATTTTAGCCTATTATCACGCATGTGATGGAAATCGAAATCGAAAACGAATCAGTTTTGAAAATACATTTTAATGCATTTATAATCTAATTTTGTAAATTTTTGTTTTAAGATTCTCTTTAGTAGCTCAATATCTTTCTATTTTATGTAATAAAAGTTTTTCAATACCGAAATATTACGAAAAAATTGACTTTTTAAACTCATTCGTTTTCGATTTCCATCACATGCCTGTATAATAAGAAGGAAAAGAGTGGTGATTTCGAACACATGTTTGTTGTTTAAGTTTTTCGTTTTGTTAAAAGACATTTTTATAAAATTTAGATTTTGTTGCAAAATATTGGCGATTAATACAAACTAAATACATTCATAATTGAAAGAGGGTTTAAGAATAAAAATCTTGGACTATAGCGAGAGTGTAATTGTAAAAGTTTGGTTTAAGTTTTGAAAAAATTCTACCGTTAACAAGTTATTTCAAATTTATTAATTATTTTAATATTTTTCTCAAATAACAAGAAGCATTTTTTATTGAAAAGATTGATGCAATTTTTTCCTTCAAATTTCTTCGGTGTTCACACAGCACAATGTAATTGCTTAAATAACTCGTATTTTTATTTCTGAGTATACACACATTTGTATACACATATGTAATACAAATAAGAGAGTAACATATGTAAATTGCTAGTACAATCAAATGTGTACTCGTCTTATCTTCCCCTCACCCCGAATTCTAAAAGGTAATCAGCTTAGCTTAAAGAATTGTTTTGTGTAAATTGGGACTAAGTTAGAAAACTTTGGCAGCTTTCTAGACGATACGAATTGTTGTTCCATTGTTGTGAAATCATTTATATTTATTTTAAATAACCTCGGAAGCGTAGTTGCTAATTTTCTATATTACAATGTAAAAAGTGGAAAAACGTAGGGTTGTGAAGTAAATTAACTGTCAAATGATAAATCCTTTGACATTTATTTAGTACAATCTTAATCTAACTTCAGTAAAAAAAAATGTTAACTGTCAAATGATAAAATGTTAAGAAATCACTTGTCATCTTTTGACATTTATTTAGTAGAAAATTGCCACATACATATTAACGATGAAACGTTACACTCGTAAAAAATAAATTTTTATCGTGAAACCTAACTATTAAAATTGTGCAACCAAATAACAGCAAAACGCTCACTCTGCCAGCTAAACAATTCAGTTGCTGCAAGAGAAATTTCCCGATCGAGTAATTTGTTGATATCAAATGGCCACCTTATTATTGGGATTTAACGTAGCAGAACTTCTTTCTACAGTGCCTGATATACCGGCTTTACGTGAACAAACCACAAAGAATGGATGCTTGAATAGATGAAATATTAATTAGAAATTCCCTGGTCTCGCAATTTCTCGATTTGGCGATGTCAATTAACCGACTTCAAAGACTCAAAAGAATTAATTCTGAATTAAGTTTGCAAAAACTTCAGCTCTTAACTATTTCAATAAAGAATGTATTACATATTAATTCTTAGGCTTAATTTTTCATTAATTTTTTGTTATTAATCATTCATTGCATCAATAAAGTATTCTTTAATTTAAATCCATTATATGATAGCTTCAATAAAATTATTTTACGAATTTGTAAATATTTAAATATGTATAGGTACAAGACAAATTGAATAAAGAAAGAATATAATTATTTAATTTGCATTAGACTTTAATAAACACAAATCGAAGCATTCAAAGAAAGTTGAATAAATTTCATTACGAATAATTTCCATATTGAACTAATTCACAATGAATGAATTCTATTAAAATAAAAGCTTGAAGCTTAGTTTTGACTGTGAGCGTCAATATTAAGTCATCAACACATATTATGAAAGTAAAAGCTTAATAATTATAAATATTATATGTATTACAAAATTATATATACATAGTTATTTAAGTAGAATTGCATTCACATAAATGCATAAATTTAATTGATTTATTGTTAAAATAGAAAAATTTTTACGCGTCAAAATAAAGTAAACATCAGTCACAGTCACAATATCGTAGAAAATTTGCCTGCTGCAAAACGACCAAAGCGTCTTACAAAAACTAAAGTAAGAGCTATAGTAAGACATGTAGGAGCAACGCCAACATCCAGTGTTGTGAAAATAGCTGAAAATGCTACGAAAACTTTTGGAAAACCTCTAACTGCGAATACTACTGAAAGATATTTGCATCAAAATGGCCTATATGATAGAGTGCCATATAAGACACACTTTATTACAAAGAAAAACCAAGCGTTTGAATTTTATAAAAAATATATGAAAGAGGCTCAAATTTTTTGCAATAATATTATTTTCACCGATGTGAGTAAGTTTGAGATATTTGGTATCAAAAACTCTCCAAAAATATGATAAACTAACAACGAAGCCTTTAGTAATAAATATGTTACCAGGATGGAAAAACATGACGGCGGCTCAGTAATGGGGTTGTATGCCGACATCTGGGCGCGGTAATCCTACATTTATAGAATCTATAATGAAAAACGAAGATTATCTTATTTAGAACTAGCGCAGAACAGTATATTCCAGCAGGACAATGACCCTAATCATACCACCAAAATTGTGAAAGAGTGGTTCCTCAATTATTGTCCAAAAACTTTAGATCATTCTCAACAGTCCCCAGACCTAATTCCAACTGAACACTTGTTGGAATATCTGGACAAAAAATTGGCAAAGAAATATTTCTTGCAAGGATAACAGCATGAATGGAACAAAATTTCGGTCAATTTCACTAAAAAACTCGTTAATTCTATGTCTAGAGGATTGTAAGATGTAATAAAGACAAATGGACAAACAAAATATTAAATACAATGTTTTACATAATTTTAATATAACTGTTCACTTCATTTTGAAGCAAAAAATCTAGTACTTTTCCGTTAAAATTTAATTATTTTTTATGTTACTTATTTTTCCAGTTTTTTAATGAGTTATATTTTGCTTAAGTTTCTTATGAACTATTTTATTTTAAATTTGTACCAATACTTGTAGTGCATAGAATACATACAAAATATTTTTAAACAATATTAGGTTTTTACTTGCCAATTACCGTAGTTCTATGGAATGAATTGTTGACACTTTTCAATTATGAATTAGAATGTTAGAGTTTTAAAATTAATAAAGTCACTGCTATATATTATTAAGTCATACATTTAAATTATATAGGCACAATGTGATACTTTATACTTTTAAAACCATTTTAACATGGTTTTATAATATGTATGTTTTAAAATAAATAGCTGAAAAATATTGAAAACTATTTCTTCTTCAAGACCTTCTTCTTCGTGCATCATATGCTAAAGCTCAATAATATGCAACGCCAGTAATGGAAATTGTAATTTTTCTAGTTTTTATTGGGATTGTTTTAAAAACCGCAAGATATTTCAGTAGTTTAATGACAAAAACTACTGGTTTCTCATTTGTTGTAAATGGCATATTATTTATAAAATATATAAAACTATAAACAACTGTAGTAAGAAATTATTTCAGATAAAGAATCTGATTACAATCGGACATGAAAGTCAATTAGAAACCCTGCACGTAACAAAAATTACTATTAAATTCAATTATTTATTCAATTAAAAAAAAAAAAACTATTTTTATAAATCTCTCAGAATATTCTTAATTCTGCTACTAAAAAGTCTGCTTACATTTATTAAAGACAAAGAACATAAAGAAAAAAAATTAATAGCCAATTTCATTGCTTAAGTCTTTTGTTTTTCCTCGCTTTAAACTGCAACTATTTATGATGCTTTTATATATATTTCATTGGCAATTCCATTGTT
The DNA here is from genome assembly GCA_950370525.1 of Bellardia bayeri. Taxonomy (NCBI): domain Eukaryota; kingdom Metazoa; phylum Arthropoda; class Insecta; order Diptera; family Calliphoridae; genus Bellardia; species Bellardia bayeri. Next base: position 32,857,120 of record OX493264.1, on the reverse strand, counting down.
TTATCATTTCAATCAATATTAGATTAATGATCATGCCTTTGTTTAACAAAACAAAAGGCCAGTAATCATAAAATAATTTATTACAACATGCCAATTTAAATTAGAAATACGAAACCACTTCAGTTTAAATTTTGATTCATTCATGAAAAAACAGAGTTTTGACAGTTTGAGATCGTTAAAAATTATGTTAATATAATATTGACATACATTTTGGATGGCATAATTTGCGCCAAACAAGCAAAATTTGTTTGTAAAACATTGTGTCGCCGTTTCTTTTTTTAATGACTTAAAAATATCAATCATTTAGTGTGATAATTATGGTGATAATGATAGTGATGATAATTTGAGACTTTAATTAGAAGCTCTTAAAATTATTATTATGTATTAAATATGAAATCGTTTAAAGTGTTTTGAATATGCCAAATGTAATAACTACTCCCGCTCTTTGAATACATATTACATATAATATGCTTTTTAAAGATTTTAAGACATTAAAGTAACTTACTTAGTTGGTTACTTTATTATCATTACTGGTTGAAGAAAAAAAGTTTGTTTAAACCAATTTCCGGCAATTTCTTTATCATTAACATCTTTTTTTTTTTTTTAATTTTTGACGGTTTACAACTATGAGTACGAGTATGTCTTTAGACAAGGAAACACTCAGACTTCCATTTATGTATGCCAAACATCTTCAACATTTTCAGACATATTTATTTATGTTGAGGTTTGTTGTTATTGTTATATGCACTTTGTATTTTTGCTTTTTTCGTTTTGAAAAAACCGGCTACATTTTTTTATTGTATGTTTATTTTAACTAATTTTCTTTATTAATGCCTTAAGTTCAATGTAAAACTTCTTGTTATTTTTCAGTTGTCTTCATACATATTGTTAAGAGTTTTACGTGCAAATGCTAGCAATGTACCACCATCCATCGGCTGTTTGCTGCCTCATTCCATTATTCATATATTTATGCCTCATGCAACTTGTCTGCAGGTATATATGTATGTGTTATGTAAGTTTCGTTTTTTGCATGGCTAATTGTTTTTTACTTCTTCGTGTTTTTTAGTTTTCGAATTTTTTTTAATTTTGTATAGACAGTGTTGTATTTGTGTTGTAAACCTAACAAATTGTATTACAATTTTGTAATTCTTTGTGCAGATGATTTTTTTATTTGTTTTGTATACAAAACATGTACTGTATCGAAAGTGATACAAAACACTTTCAATTTCATACAAAATATCTATTTAAATGTATATTTATGTTACACATACAAATTTACACATTATTTATTGTGTGTGATGAGCAAAGAATTTCAATTCGAGATGACTTAATAGTTCATCATATACAAGTTAATTTGTTGTATTAATGATGATACATTTACAATAAAAAGAAGAAGTAGATATTTTATAACGTTTGCAAAAATAAACAGGCCTGTTTCTTAAGTCTTTTGTATGGAAGTTTGTTGATTAAGTCTTTTGTTTGGGGTGGTCTGTATGTTAAATTTTGTTGAATTATAAGAGGCTTGATTTTAAAGGCATTAAAATCATTTAAAGGTTTTTGTTTCAAAGGGTTGTTGTATAACTAACATTTTATAAATTAAATTTTTAGACATTCAAAAGCAATAAATGCGATGGACAGAACTATGTTTAAACTGTGTTTTTAAATTCATATTCCCCATAACAACCACGATTTATATTGCCAATCACAGTAGTTCTATGGAATGAATTGTTGACACTTTTCAATTATGAATTAAGATGTTAGAGTTTAAAAGTTAATAAAGTCACTGCTATATATTATTAACAGCCTGTTTATGTTCCACGTTTAAAGTTAGACGAAACTGGACGAAATGTCAATGATAATGGAACAATTTTCGTTTATGTAACGCGCTCTCTATTGTTCGTCTTCAATTGCGTTATGGACGTATAAATTAACAAAGTGCCAAATCACAGTATTGCCTGTATGTAAATATATTTGTTTTGTTTACTTTTGTTCATATTGAATATCTTAATTTACTATAAACAATGGCTACCCTACTAAGAGCAAAAAAATAAACAGCTGGATATACATTATACACAAATCAAATTATTTACAAATTTGTGTAATTTTGAAAAATTATTAAATTAGTAAAAAAAATGTGTTTTCATCATTATTATACATTGCTTTTACATAAATAAGCACATAATTGTTTGTGTATATTTACCATTTTTTAGTTTCAATTTCAAAATGGAATGAATTGTTGAATCTTTTCAATTATGAATTAAGATGTTAGAGTTTAAAAGTTAATAAAGTCACTGCTATATATTATTAAGTCATAGCATGTGTTACTTTATGCTTTTAAGTTGAAAAATATTGAAAACTTTTTCTTCTTCCAGACTTTCTTTATCATGCATCATATGTAAAAGCTCAATGATATAAAAAACCGGAAATAGAAGTTGTAATTTTCCTAGTTTTTATTGGGTTTGTCTCAAAAAACGCAAGATATTGCAGTCGTTTAATTACAAAAACTACTGGTTTTCCATTGTTGTAAATGGCGGATTATTATTAGAAAATATATAGAACATAAGTTTAATAATAAGTTTATATTAAATTATAAAAGTAAATAAAATCCCTGTAGCACAATTCATTAAAATGGTTTTAAAGTTTATGTTCATAGTTTTCTGTGCATGTTTTAAAATGTCGATTTTTTTGGTAAAAATTCAATTTGTTAGCAGACATATTTGTACGAACAAACATTGTCTACCGAAAAAAATTCATGTGTGGACAAAGAAATTGTTTAGTGAGTTAACAAATTGATTGTGCTGTCAAGAGGCGGTTTACATCAATCGTTTATTCAAACCATTGCCTGTACTGTCACACATCTCCTCAGTGACATTAACAAAAATAATAGTACTATTTATGCAGAAATTATATAATAGTTTCGAAACTTATAAACTTAATTTCTTTAGAATTTTGATACCTATATAAATATAAATATATATTTTATGTGTCATTCTCTTAACAATGTTTATTGGGTTTGTGTATTAAAAAATGTCTTGGTTTCTTTAATCTTTTATTTTGATCTTATCAGACACATATTTGGCCATATTCTCATAAAATAAACATAAATTAAAACACACAAATGTTAATAAGTTATTAGAGAAAAGACAAAAACTCTGAAATTATTTTGTTACATTTTAATTCATTTTGAATTTGAAAATTTTAAAAACACAATTCATTAAATACGCAAATAATCGAGTTTTAAATCAGGCATGTGATGAAAATCGATATCGAAAACGAATCAGTTTTGGAAATACATTTTAATGCATTTATAATCTAATTTTTTTAAATTTTTGTTTTAAGATTTTCTTTAGTAGCCCAATATCTTTATATTTTATGTGATAAAGGTTTTTCAATACAGAAATATTACGAAAAAATTGACTTCTAAAACTCATTCGTTTTCGATATCGATTTTCATCACATGCCTGAATGTAATAAAAGCAATAGTGGCTTTTTCAAACAATTAAACCAAAAGCAATTACCCTTTTGAATAGCAATTAAGAAAGTTCACAGTTTTGTTAAAATTAATTAATCAGAGAAAAATATTAAAGACAGCTGTTAACTAAATTTAAAAACATCCACTACTCAGGATTAAAATCAAATTGTAAACAAAAAATTTAAAACTTTTAAATTATCGTTCAATACATATGTTTTCATAAGAATGATAAAAATACAATTTTAAATTCTGATGAGGTTTGTCACAGTAAATCTACTTTCTTTCTACTAAATTGTTCAACTAATTGTTTTTTGGAATGTTTATTGGTTTTAAAGTTGATTCACAAAAGAGTCTTGTATTTAGAAGGCAAATTAGATAACTTTTTGTCTCTTGTTTGATTACAAACTGATTTACTAGAAGAAATTATGATTAAAAATACAATGTAATTTATACTTTCAATAAATTAACATGTTCTGATATTTATTTACAAAATGTAGGCGAAGATTTGTTAAAATGCTTTCAGAAGCCTTTTTTTTAAATTCCATTGGGATTAATCCATAAGAAATGTTAAATATAAATAGACCACCATAATGTAACACGATTTAAAATATATTTTTAAAAGAACCTTTTACAAACTTAAAATTTTTTATTGCTTTGGATTTTTGTTTTTGGAACAGTACTTACTTTTTCACCGACAACACGTTGCTTAATCCATTCGTTTTCCAAGCTAGTTTCCAAAGAAACTGAGTCCATGCAACGTCTGCGGCAATAGTTTCTGGCACTCAACCAATCCTCTTCGACACCCTTCAAGGCAGGGTCGCGCCAAGAGAAAAAGTAACTGGAATAAAAAAAATAAAGATAAATTTATAATAAATATAAAATAATTTCATAAATATATTCACAAAGTATTGTACGGCTTCTTTTCTAATAAAATTAATATATTTTTTATAATTTATTTTATTAAACCTTTCGTGTCCTAATAAATTAAGCTATATTTAAAAGTGTTTTTAAGCTAAGACGGCAGTTGTTGTGATATCTTGCTTGTATTACTTATAACTTTAGAAGGATAAGTGATTTTTATACATGAGAAATCGTCCTGAAATTTGTAATGATTTGTGTTGAAAAATTTAAAATTGTTTTACATTTGTGGATTTTAAATAGCTTCCAATCCCTTAATGAATCTATGAATTTTACTCCATGGATGGATTAAGCATTAAAGAGAGAGCTTTATTAATAGGCTCAGAATATGTGCCTTTAATGAAATGTTTATTTTTAATTTTAAAAATAAAGGAAAAACTTATTATAATATTTATTAATAATATAAAAAGTTTAAAAAGTAACAAGCTATATTAAGAGGTGTAAGAAAGTTATCTGAAAATAACTCTTTTCAGAGTTTAAAGAATAATGAAGAGTTCTTATTTATTATTCCAGAAAATAGTTATGCGGTTTCTAATTATATTTAAATAAACTAATTTATAAATACTGTTTCTTTTTATATATATATGTATGTATATTCTGAAATTTATATTTAAAATTCTAAAAATTAGCGATAACTTGTAAGAGTCCCTTTTAATAAAAATTCGAATAAAAATATTTCGAAATGTGATTTTTAATAGCCTATAAATACTGTTTCTTTTAATATATTTATTCACAAGGTTAAAAATGTTGCTATTTTAAAAGAGTTAATAAAAAAAATTCCAACAAAAATATTTCGAAAGCTGGGAATGACTTTAAAAAATTCGAGTTTTTAAAAGTAATAAAGCCAGACTATGTCAATAGTAATCAAATTTTATATCTGCTAAAAACATTCAAAACAACTCTAAAAACATTTACTTTAAATTTATTTTTAAATTTCATTTTTGTAAGAAGTCTCTTGAAAATAATAATTTGGTTTGACACTAAAATATTTTAATATTTTCATATATGTAATTGAGAACTTTTAATAATGAAAAGGTGATTTTAGATATTGAAATATTACAATAAATCATTCAATATATATTAAAGGAATTTTCTTTTAAACTTTAAAATATTAGGGTCAAATAAAAATTTCATAAATTTTAAAATAATATTCTTAAAACTTTCACTTCTGGAATTTTTCTTAATGTAAGCAAAATCACAGCCTTTTTTCTATAGTTTCATATTATTTAATTAAAGAATGTTTTTTAGAACTTTTCACATTAAATTTCTTTAATTTAATTTCTCTCAACTCACCCTTTGCCATCGGGTGTCTTTTCATGTATAATTCTTTGAGCACACAATTGTGGATTAGGTGGATCGAGTACGCGACCATTTGAGAATTGTGCCAAACCAACACTCAATACACTGAACAAACAAACACTGGCTACTACAAAGGCTTTCATTTTTAATTGATTTAATATATATTAATTTATATTTTAACACCACACTTTAGTTTTCGTTTATTGATAGTACGACACTACTACTTGCAATAACTTTTCGTAACGTAACGACGACCGTAATTTATAAAATGACATGAAATTTTATATGCCTCCTCACTTTATATACCTAAAAGCAAAAAAACACACACAAAATTAAATCTTGACTTGAGCTGTGAATATCAAAGATTATGAGTGAGTTTTTTTATTTTATAGAAAAACTGAGAGAAAATTTTTTATACATAATGAGTTTGTACTCATATTACATGCATGCTCTTGGTTTAAATGGTGTGTGTATTAAATTTTAAAATTTGTTTTATTTTTTGGAAAAAGACTTGAATAAAAATGTTTTTACTGGCAATGAGTATTAGTATTAGTAGTAGCTGGTAGTTGGTAATTCACTTTTTTTTTGGTATTATACTTACGTGATTTTAGTGGGAGCATAGGACAAGTTTTAAATTAAATTTTGGTATACTTAACTGTCTGTGTTTCCAGTAATTTCTTCTTTTAAAGGAAAAAATTTAACAAAGTTTTTTTTTTTACCAAAACAATTTGTTAAAAAGATCAATGATGTTTATGCATGAATAATTTTAATGCTTTTTTCTCATAAGTTGTTTACTAATTATCTTTTTTTTTTTACTAATTACTTGTGTTAATACCCTACATTGGTATTTATTTAACTTGATGCCAAAATTAGTTTTGACAATTTCAAATATTCCTTCCTGTAAGTTAAAAAATACTTCAAAAGTTTCCTTCTTAAATCTTTTGTTATTTGCTTAAATGACATTGAAAAAAGTTTTAGAAATGCACACTCTTATTTCGTCATAAAACTTTTTATAGAAAGCATTTGTCTTCAAAAGTTTCCAGTATTGTTCTTGTTATATTTTATATAATTTCAAATATATTTAAAGTCTTTGGCAGCATTCAAGGTACTAAAGCTTAATTTGCAAAATTCTTTGATTTGATCACTACATGATTAAAATTTGTTATTACTTAAGTCTTTTGTTTTTTGCACAAACAATATTATTTTTGTCCTGAAAGTTTATATATTTTTTTTTATCAACTTTATTGTTGGCAAGACTGCTTTTGGCAGCTCAGCTGTTTTCGTGTAACATGTTACTGTTAAACATGTTCAGTTTGGTCGATAATTTAACCACAAATCGACTAACAAACGAACAACATTTGCAGATTATTCAATTTAATTATCAAAATGTACTTCTTTCATTTTATGGTCAGAAGCTCATTTCTGTTTGAATGGATACGCAAACAATCAAATTCGTCGTATTTGGTGTGAAAAGCAGCCAGAAGCATTTCAAAAACTTCCAATGCATTCCGAAAAACCCACTGTTAAGTGTGCATTATGACCTGTTGAAGAGAGTATTCCAAAATTCGTCCCATCGTATGAACCATTTGACATAAGAACATATTTAAACATTAAATTATAAGTTTTATCGACGTAAATAAAGATTTCATACATAGATCGTAACGATTATAAGTTTTATTACAAAATTAATGTTTAATAATGATTTTTCAAAGAAAATTGTTTTAATATTTAGTTCGTTTATTTGACCTTTTCTAATATTTAATAGTTTCTTGCATTTTATATACAAATATTTTATTTTATTTATATATATTAATTTCCGATATTTCGCTATCACAATGGATAGCTTCTTCAGGGATAATATAAGTTTTATTATTATTTATTTATTTATTTTATTATTTACTTATATTATCCCTGAAGAAGCTATCCATTGTGATAGCGAAATATCAGAAATGTACATAAATATTGCTTAAAAATGGTACATCTTAAATTTTACAAACTCAGCTGGTTTGTAAATTTATAAACATGTTTTTATATTATGTTTTATAATTGAACAAAATTCATAAAACTCAGAAATAATTTTTATTTTCTAAGCAAAAAAGTAAAAATTAAGACATAAGATTTATTTAGAATTTTAAAAATAACACTCAAAAATATTTATTATAATATAGGGTGTTTTTTTAGATGTATAGATTTTTGAAATTGAATAAAACAAAGATGATTTGAAATTTCCTTTATTCAAAAGATAATCTTCTGGCATTATAATTTAAATATGATTTCTGGCATATGACCGCCACGGCTGGCTCGGACGTAGTTTAATCTGGAGGATAAATTTTTGATGACTTTTTCCAACATTTGTGGACGTATATCGACAACAACGCGGTGAATATTGTCCTCTAAGTGGTCAATTGTTTCGGTCTTATCGGCGTAGACTAGCGACATATCCCCATAGAAAATAGTCAAGCGTCACGGGTCCGAAACGTGAAACTATGCGGTTACCAATGTTTCCTTCAATAAATCAATTGTGGCACGAGCTGTGTGACATATTTCGAAGTCTTGTTAAAGCCAAAATAAGCCCAAAACGAATTCCCACTTGGAAGATAACATTCGCGGCATTATTGCCGATATATGGCCACAAATGTTAAAAAAAGTCATCAAAAATTGGATCCCCTGATTAGACTACGTCTGAGCCAGTCGTATGCCAGTCTTATGCCAGAAGTTATATTTAAATTATAATTTAAAAAAAAAAATCATCTTTGTTTTATTCTATTTCAAAGTTCTAAACATCCAAAAAAACATTCTATAAAAAACAAAAAATAAAACTTAAAAAATAATAACTAGTACTTAAAAAGTAATCATTAAAATAAAATTTTTAAATAAAAATGATTTTATGATTTACAGCTGCTTAGAGGAAAATTGGTGTATTCAAATCTATTAGTGCCTTGATACTTGTATATGATGTTTTGTTTTAAATTATAATAATAATCATTAATTTCTGTCCCTGATTTCATAAATTTCTCTAAATTTTACGTGATTTTTTAATCAAATCCCAAAGTTTAAAAAAAATCACTCTTTGTAAAGTATATTTCAACATAAGAACATTAGTATCATGAATTGTTTTCAGTTACATTCGTCCTAAATTATTAATACAATAATTATAATTTTTAAGGAGTTTCCTTCAGGCTAATTTGGTCAAATGTTTGTTTCTAAACGTAAATAAAAAACTTGTTCGATTTTTATTTTTTATTTTATTTACCCAACGTTTCGTTAGTTTTATTCTAACTTCTTCAGGGGTCTCGTTCTAAATAATAGCTTTAATGTTTTTTATCATTGGATATTAATTTTTATTATTAATTAGTTACTGAAATACTAAAAAACGGGACATCACGAACAGAATTTTGGTATAAATAATCAAATAATTAATAAAAATATAATATACAATAAACGACCACAAAACTTAAGTCAAGTTTAACTTAAAGCTAATATCACAGAACTCAAGTTGATGCACTGTGTGACAAAACGTTAGGATTCGTAGTGAATATGAAATAACATTGACTATACTGTGAGCGTCAATATAAAGTAAACACCTAATATTGTTTAAAAAAATGTTTTTATATACTGTATACTACAAGACAAATTAAAAACAAAATATATTACATAATTCATAAGAAACTTAAGCAAAATATAACTCATTAACAAAAACTAGAAAAATAAGGAACATAAAAAATAATTAAATTTTAACGGAAAAGTACCAGACTTTTCGCGTCAAAATAAAGTGCCCAGTTATTCCCACAGGTGCTCAATTGGATTGAAGTCTGGAACTGTGGAAGATGATTTAAAGTTTTTGGACAATGATTGAGCAACCACTCTTTCACAATTTTGGAGGTATGCTTAGAATCATTGTCTTGTTGGAAAATCCAGTTCTGCGCTAGTTTTAATTTCTCTACACTAGGGACTACATAGTTTTTCAAATGTCGACATAATCTTCTTTTTTCATTGTAGATTCTATAAAAGAATTTAACTATCTATAGTTTGAAAAATCTATAGCAAAGAAACGAATTTTGTATGAAAATCTCTTCCTTTTTGTTGGCATAGAAGTGGAGTTCATAAAATCCAAAGCAGTCATTTTTGGCTTACAAACCAAAGTTTATAAAGTTTCTTTATACTCTATAACATAAATATTATTAAAACAAATTATTCATTGAAAATAAAATACCAAATGTATGTAAATTTGAATATTTCGCATCCTAATTATCTGGTGTGTTTGTTACGTGCCAAATTTATTACTACACTTGTTCAGTGACGAACATTTTTTGTGCATACAAAACGTTTGCTCGTTTGGGAACACGACGATGTTTGACATTAAACGTCAACAAATAGAGAGTCACACGAAAAGACGTCCATCAAATATATATAATTAAATATTTAGAATTAGCTAACAATGACGACTATAATTAAGTTTAATCAGCACTAAATATACGATAAATATTCAAGCAGTGCATTGAGCTTGTTACAGGAAAATAGGTTATTGAAGAAAAATATAGAGTCACATCATAATATACCTATAATAACTGGAGTCTTGCACTAAGATCGACCCTATTTGGATGAATACATTCAATGGTTGTAAAAAGATTAAAATTAAGCCATTTGTTAGGTTTCCCCTTATGACCCCAATCCGCAAAGAATTTGAATTCTGCTGTTTTCATCTAGAAAATAATATTGATTCACCACTTTACTTTTGCCAAAATGGTAGCTGAAACTTGTTGCATTTGAAAACAATATGTTTTCAAAACAAATTTCTTTTCTCAGTAAGTTTAAAAATGTCTTGGAAAAAGTACTAAAGAAGATGCGATAGTACCTAATATTGTATTGTATGCTAAAAATTTTCAATCTCTCTTAATCCTAATCCTGTAATTAAATGTAGGGCATTACATAAACCGGTCTGTGTTAAATCCTCTTTTAAACATTATTTAAATATGAGTTGTTTTTCTTACAAGTATTAACTTAAATTTGTATTTATCTTTCTGTAGTAAATTTATTTCAGTTTGTAAATTATAGCCGGAAGATTTTGTTTTATAGATTTCTTTTGTGTTTAGTTTTTCATTTTTATGATTTGTTTTTTTTTCATCTTGCAAGTACTTATGTTTGTAACGAGTATTTACCAAACATTTTTTGTTGTCTATTTAAGTAATTTTTGCATAATTATTTAAATGCATTTATGTACACTGTGTGTGTCCGTTTTTCTTACATTATTAAGTATTTGCGTAAATATTATGTCTTAAAATTTCCTATGGCATTGTTTGAATATTTATTCAAGTTGAAGTTTAAACATAATTAGTTAGTAGTTTCTGTTTTGTTGAGGATTGTTTAAGAGTACTTGTGTACTTTGTCGGTTTTTAGGGTGTTGCACTTTGTCACACAGAAAATTATTATAATTTAAAACAATTTCTATCACATTTATTTTCTCACTCTTGCATAACATTTATTTAAGAAATTTATCAATTCATTTTTTGTTTGTTTCTCTTTTTTTAGAAAAACTTGTTTTGTTCAAAAGTTTATTTTTTATTGTATTTGAAAAAAATTTTGAACAATTAAGTATGAAATTTAGCTTCATAAAATCATATTTTTATATTTTTGCTAATTACCTTAATTTTTTATGAAATATGCAGGAGGATTTTAAATGTATTTTTGTCAATTCTCACGTTTGTTTCTTAAGTCTTTTGATTTTAAGTAGTATTATTAATATAAAAATAAACAAAATTTCTTATTAACAAATAAAGAAATAAAATTACATAATTTAAGTTTTTTCATTAATGCGTAATCAATCTCTTCTTACAACTGGTTGATTGAAGTGTCACCTGTAACATTACTGTTTGCAACAAACATATTGATGAATAAGAAATATATTTTTTTATATTTTATTCTTTAACAAGTGTTAGTTGTGTTTTAATGACTTTCTTAGGAGATGACCATGTTAGTATTGTTAGGTACCACATACAAGCGTTAAACAGTGGGAAAAACAGCAATAAACGTGTAAACTTGTACTTGTAAAATTAAAAGAGTTAGAAATAAGCTTTTTGAATTTGTAACCACACTGTTGAAATAAACCTTTGAGACACAGGAAATCGCATGTAGGCCAAATATAAGAGTAACCTAGACCAACACTAAGGCTCTAGACCCTATTTTATAATTATATACAAAAATTTGGATACTTATTTGAGAATTTAAGTGATCATAGATTATTATTAGCCCAGCGATCACAGATTATCATTATACATATTCCAATTTAAGCCAATATTAAATTCCGTAGAGCCTTAATCAGCACAGATTATCATTATATTTTAATTTAGAGTACTATTAAAGCCTGCAAAGCCTACTTCATAGTTCCATACAAAAAATCGATTTTTGAAGGAAATTTATGTAATCACAGTTTATCGTTATATTTAGACCACTATTAATAGTTGTATACCCTCTTTTATAATTCCATATAAAAAATCGATCTTTGAAGGAAATTTAAGTGATCACAGATTTTCATTATATTTTAATTAAGACCACTACTTAAAGTCGTGGTACCAATTTTGTAATTCCACATAAAAAATATAATTTTACTAGGAAATTTAAGCGAAAAGATCGGGTTTTAGCAAGAAATATAACATTACAAATCCGTCTATTTCATATATATTTTTTAAACAATGTATTTGGGTATAAACTGTTATTAACATAATTTATTTCAGATTATTATATTCTGGAAATTTGTAAAATAGTTGTTTCAGCAGGTATTAGAAAGGCGCTTCGAATTTTCTTAATTTTTTAAAATATACTAAAATTATATAAACGAAAAATGGTCCCAAAAATTTCATAGGAAATTCTATTATCCATTACTACTATTTAGCAATTATTATTATAAAAATGTAAGAAATTAGAACAGCAAATTGTTTCGGTTCTGATTTAAAATCATTTTGTGTTTTAGAGTGGCTTTGAAGTGAATTGTGTTTAAGATAAACATACAATATAAACAACAAAGTGATAATGGATTTGAATTTTTTCGTGAAAAACTTCTTTTTTGTGAAGATAACACGATGATAACACAGCCCGATAAAATGAAAACTATTTTTGGTGCCTTAGATCAGTTTGTATGCATCTAGTATTGGGCTTAAATGCCTATAATTAACTTTTTTTGTTTTTTTTTTCAATTAAAGCTTTAATAAATAAATAATTTTCAATTAAAGTTTTAATTGATTCAATTACATTTGCTGATATTTTCAATTAAATCTCAAATTTTTTTTATTGATACTATCATTTTGTTTACAGGTCCGATTTCATTTAAATTTTTAATTAATTGTACAAATATTTTAATTGAAACTCATTTTTATTTTTTTTTCTGTGACGTAACGTAACTAATAAAGGGTTCATTCAATTCAGTAAAAATAAAAAAACCGAAGATCGGCTACAATATTATATTTATGCTGCATTGACATTATTTTGATAACATGGAGTATTTTCGGAGATATCGTTCAACTTTGGATGGGAATTTTTTTTAAAAAATTTTTTTATTTTCCAAAATTGTTCTATTATTTTCCTTCAGGAAAATATGTTACGCATATAGCAAGGTATTTCTTGTTATTTATTTGAAATAAAGTAACTTTATATAATTAAAGAAAATACGTTATATATACAACACTACGCTGAGGTATGTGGTATTTTGGATTGACTGTTTTTATATTTTTGTAAAACGACAAGCAAAAACCACGATGTAGCTTCACAAAATTTATAATAAAAAAAAACTATTACATTTTATGCAGGACATATCTGTCTATATGGCTATAGAAAAATATTGAAACTTTTGTTATTTCGATTTTTTTATGAATTTTTGATATACAAAAAATTTTTTCGTCAAATATTCGGCTATATCTCCAAAACTACTGAGTGGAGTAAATATTATGTTAGGGCAGCATGAAAGTAATATTGTAGTTAAATTTTTGTTTTTTCTTTTCACTTAGTAGGTTAAACTATTCTTCAGTTATGGTACTCAAAATCGTGTAAATATGTAATTTTTGAAAAAAATTTATATCTCGAAAACAAGAGCTGGTCCAAAAAAGTGAGTTAGAGGAATTGGGGCCCTATATAAGATATATACAAATTGACTAAAAAATTTATGGCACCATTTTTCGTGTTGGGCTGTGTAATTTATTTTTAAGAAAATATTGAAGATTTTTATTGCATACTTTTTCCAAACGGCTTAATATGAAAATCGCCCTATTAATAAAAAAAATTAGGGTGAAATTTCATTTACATATTTGGGGCAATTTTTCGATATGAAACATTTTTATCGTAAAAAAAATTGGACTTAAATTCGTAATGAAATATGACCCCACAATTTGAGTCATTTTTCATTTTCCGCTTGAGCCAATTTTTCCTGCAGCGCCATGAAAATAAAATCTAAAATTAAAGTCAAGTACTTCTTACAGCCAATAAAATATATGAAGTTTGTGTGTCAAGTCTTTTGATTTATACTTTTTATAATGATTACAACCTCCAAAGCTGATATTTAAAAAAATATTTTCTCCTACCACAAAAAAAACCCTTGTGTATATTTATTTAAATTTTGCAGAAAGACATTTCTTTTATTTAAATATCTACCAATAACCATAACCATGCACAACAACAGATAATCTCAAACCAAAGATTAGTCACAAACGCATAAACAACAACTCAACACAAATAAATAAATTGACAAGATATAAAATTAATCAAAATCATTCACTATTTAACAGCAGCAAACCAAAAAAAAAAAAACATCATGCGGGTGTGAGATATTTGAGTATCAAACACAAAAATCTATGATATGACTGGGAGTTTAAGATTTATTATTTTAACTTCATATAAAAAATTTAATGAAAAATAATGTTTAAATACTTGTTTGTTTTCATCAGGGGTTCCAATCGAAAAGCGGATTCCGAAAATTAATATTTGTGTAAAAAATCCAGAGAAGTATAATTGTTTTTTCTGCTTTTGTGACATATACTAACACAAAACATCTTCACTTAATATAAATCAATCCTTTTTTAGCATTTTCAGTAGGAGAAAAGAGATTCCAAATTAAATCACTAATTGAAAAGGTCACAAACATTTCAAAATTATTTACAAAATCACAAACAAAAATTAAAATTTTACAAAAGTATGTTGAAGAAATGAAGGTGAAAGAATACAAATACATTTTAGATTGACTCGAATGCATTATTTAATGTGCCTACTGTTTTTGGAATTTAAAATTCCTATAAAAAAGCTTAAATTGATTTTAAATCTCAACAGATAAAAGATTTGCATATAAAAATTTGCTTAATAAACGTTTGTTAAATTTAATAATCGTTTTTGAATAAGTAAGAATTTGTTTTACTTAAACAAATAGTTGTCATTTTAAATCCGGTTAAAGTAACAGTGAAGGCGTTTGGCGCAGTGATATGAATCTCTGCCGATGTTTCACTTTTCAAAAAGTGATTGCATATTAAGCGATGAACTGGTGAAACCGGATATAAAGAAAGACAAATAACTTTAGAATTTTTTGAAAAAAGAAAAAAAATCCAAAATTGAAGAGTGAATTTGATTTTCAATGCAATAATGAATGTAATTGAAATATGTAAAAGCGCGCCACAACAATATCTGCAATGATATGGAATCAAATATCGAATAAGAAATATGTGCTCATATAATTATTTGTTTCGGTAGGGTGAGAAATGCAATCAGCATACAATAATTTGCTAACAAGCGTTGATTGTGAACGCCAGCATCATATATTGGTAACAAATTTAAATCAAGATTACTTTACTTTAGATGCGTTAATATTTTTAAGAAACTTTTTTAAGGTCGAACGATAATATTCTATTGCTTTTAAATTAATATTAATTCTCTATCTAATTTTCAATGTAATGTTATTATGATTAAAATTATTAATCTATATAAATAAAAATGAATGTCTGTCTGTAAGCTTGTGCTTAATAGGAGGCCAAATCCTGGGACCGATCTTCCTAAAATTTTCATAGCATGTTACTGTGAATCTGGAAGGAATAATAGGCGGTATGAAGTTTTGATTGGACAAACGGGAGTGGCACCGCCCATATAACCCAAAAATTTAAATTGTCATATTTTAGGCATTTTGTGACATACTGGACCGATCGTCATTTAATTTTCACATCTTTTCTTGTTTCTTTTTTCTAAAGTTTTTCTTCTTGACTAAATAAAGTAGTAAGTGAACAAAGGGGCGTGGCCTCGCCCACTGAAATTTATCGCTCATATGACGGGCTTCAGTATCCTATTGTTTTTACATATGGAGAAGATGGATATCACTTTAAAATGCGTCAAATCAATAAAGCAATCCGTAAGTTTATAGCCAGAAAATTTACAAAAAAAACTTTAAAAAGTTAATACTATCAAAGTTTGTGTTAAAAATAAAAAAATGCTTTCTATTTTATTTTATTTTATTTTATTCTATTTACATTTTTCAAATCCCCAATCCCGCGATTTGCAAATGCAGTCCCATTTGGCATCCCTAGTTTTCATTTGCAATACGTGTTAAAAGAAAGATTTCAAATTTGATTTTTTGTATTAAATATTTACTCTCATCACATAAATTGGTACACATAGCTTTGCAAGTAAATATTTCACAATATTTTTATTAAGTGGAAAGAAAAAAACCCAACAAATTTATGAATTTTAATATTTAGGAAAAGAAAAAGTATTAAAAAAAGGTAAATAATAATGGGTTGGGCAGTGCATGGCAGAAAATAAAAATTTCTTTTCAGTATAACAAGTGAATTATTAAACATGTAATGAGAAACTATTAACATAGAAGAATGAAAATACCCTACATTTTAGGCTTAAGCTAAAAGATATTTGAACTAGAGTTTAACATTGTATACACTTTCCAAATAACGCTAATTCATGTTTTTATGCTGAAGTAAGCAATTTATTTATTTAAATTTTGATTAGATTAAATGTTTAAACTTTAAGTACTTAATTGAAATTATTTTAACCAAAAATATATGAAATAAAGTACCAAATATATTTGGTATATTTTCATAAGTAAAGTTTTATATCTTTAAAGAAACATAACGTGCCAAAAACGTACCAAAATAACGTAACAAAGCTCATACTAAACCAATAATAACTAAAGTCGGCTCAAAAAAAAGTAATTATTTTTTCCAGCTTACAACAGCATCCCAAAGCAGTTGTTTAAAAAACCAGCGACAATATTTATTATGTTTCAGAAACCACAAATTAAATATTCATCATTATGCAGGGAAAATCTACGGTTTCATCAACAACTTATTTCCATTTAAAAAAAAAAATCCATAAGTTTAGTTTAAATATTTTTGTAACTTCTTTGTTAAATGATGCACGTGATGGATTACTTGCAGAAAATTTTAAGAAAATCAAAAAAATAACTTCTTAAGTATCTACAAAGGCGAAGCTAACGAACGCACTTACATCAGATGTTTGTTTCTTATTTAACATTTTAACACGTCTTTTATTTTCTTAAATTTTTTTTAGTTGTTGTTGTTGCTTTTGGCTGGCTTTTTAGTATGACACACTTTTATTTAAGATGATTTTACACATTTTTGGGTGAAATTTCATTTTTAAGTCAGACGTCTGTTTAATGTTTTTTTTTGTCTTTCTGATAAGTATTATAAAATATTTACCTTGTTGACCTTGCTTAAAATTGTTGTAGTAATTTCGATTTTGTTGTTTGCTAAATATTATGGTATGCTCATTATTTATTCTTAAAGTTATTGTATGTACCTTTTATGTAATTTGTTGTTGGAAATGTCAGATAATGCAGTAAAATGTTTGGAAAACCCGACAAGTAAAATTAAAGGAATACCGTTGAGTTAATGCTATAATTTGTTTTATTTTTAGAAACTCTTAAAATTTCATCATATGAGGAAATAGTTTTTTAAGATTCAACATGGATCATAATGCAATGCACAGTGGGGAGGAATCAAAATATTTTGGAAATATATCTGCCAATGAGTACTGGCTAATCTGATCGATATGAAATTCCATATATGCGTATCAATATCAAATTATCAAATTCTTAAATTTCTTGACCATGCCGCACAATGTGTCCACTGCGGCAATAAATCAATTTTGATCTGCTCTCCGATTTTGATGATTTTTGCACAGATGGTTAAAAACTATCTAAAGGTCATGTGTGGAAAATTTCATGCAAAGTTGAAGTATGTGAACAGGTCTCAAATGTGATAGTTTTCTATGTCATATTCAAAAGCTTGTTACTTATAAACTATACACCGAATGTACCTTATAAGTATTTTTTCATTTAAAAATTAACAAATTGAAAAAAAAAATTTCCTTTGACAATATATTTGGGCCAAAAAAATAAACATTTATGATTTTCCGTTAGACTTTTATTTGTGTGCGAAGCAGTGCGACACATTGAGTGCTATACCAAATTAAAGCTGAGAGTCTCAGCTAACAGACTAAAAACAACCTGCGTAAATTTGCGCGTCGCCGAAAAAAACAATGAAAAACCAAAAAATTACAGTAAAAAATATGTGTTATGCGTTATTTTACGCGTGCGCATTCTTTCTTTCTTTCTTTGCTACTCGTACAGGTAGCCAATTTGGGAGCGAGAAATACGAAAATTTCATTTCATGTGTGCTATATAGAAAAAACTTAACTTCACGAAGATGTGAAAAAGTTGTTAATAAATGAAATAGAGTGAAACTGACAAAATTTTTGTATTGCAGTTGTATGGGCGGATTAAGTTCATATTTTCAGGAGCTCATCCTACAATTATAATATTAATCTTTTATGAAAATTGAGTTGATATATTTAAAATCATGGAAGTTATGCCACATTTTATATTTAAGTTGTATGGGAAGTGGGCGTAAAAGTGGGTGTATTTTTGTAAAAAAAAAAAATTTTAATTCTTAAAAAATTGAAAATAAATGTGTGCAAAATTTCATAAAGCTTCGCAACCTCCTTGATTTATGGCCATTAAATACACTACACGGCCACAGTGAGTGCCGTGGTCTGCTTTATTTCACAATATTAGGCACAATTATTTGAATTTTTTCTATTAGTTGAACACTATATCATTTCTCAATATTACAGGTTATTAAAATTATGTAAAACCTTGTATTTAATATTTTGTTTTAAGTAATTTTGTTTTTATCACAGCTGACAATCTTCTATATATACAATCAGCGAGCTTTTTTTAGTGAAATCAGGCGAAACTTTGTTTCATTCATCCTGTGTACTGCCTTTAGGTTATCCTTGCAAGAAATATTTGTTTGTCAAATTTATTTGTCCACATATTAACACAGGTGTTCAATTGGATTAAGGTCTGGGGACTACGGAGGATGATCTACAGTTTTGGACAATGTTTGAACAACCACTCTTTCACAATTTTGGAGTTATTCTTAGGATCATTGTCCTGTTGAACAGTTCCGCGCTTTTTATAACTTCTCTGCACTAGGGGCTACACTGTTTTTTAAAATATCGAAATAATCATCATCCTTCATCATTATATTACCACTGACGCCGCAAGAATTTTTAAAATATCGAGATAATCATGCTTTTTCATTATATTACTACTATTGCCGCAGGAATTGGCTTTTTCTATGTAAATTCTCTATGATTTGCCAAGTCTCAATTGATATTTGTCTTTTGTAAATTGTAAATTTTTATATACTCTTTATATTGTTTTTGTAAATTTAATTCTACTTAAATAACTTATATATATTATATAATTCAATATAATTTTTTAATATAATATAACTTTTTTTAGTATAAATAAGCTTTTTTTTAATAAGATGTGGTGTTGACTTTATTGAGACGCTGACAGTATATATATATATATATTTTTTTTAGAGATATCGAAAGTCATCAACATTATCAAGTATTGAGTTTAGTATTCACTTTTAACATATCGAAAATGCATTTGTTCATGGCTAAAACCGAAATCCTAAAGCAAAAATTGTTCATCTTAGCCTTAGATTTTTTCTTTTAGATCTAACTTTAGTAGAAATATTTAGAAGGTAATTTCCAAAAAATACAAAATTTACTGGATAATCATCAAATTATTAAGTGAATCCCAATTTAAGTAAAATATGAATTGAATTCTTCAATACATTTTATTAAGATATTTTGTAATGGATTTCAATTACAGAAAACTTGAATGATAAGGAATGAATGCTCAAAGAAAAGAATTGAATATATTTTAAGTACTAAGATATTAAGACAATAAATTTATTCATGCTAAATGCACTGAATTTTTATTACAGAAAAGTTGACTGATTCAATAAATAATTAATTCTATAAAGAGTGTATTCAATACATTTTTGTAGTAGTAAGGCATTATAAATTGTATTAAGCTATTTTGTAATGGATTTGAATTACAGAAAACTTGAATGATTCAATAAACCATAAATTATCAAAGGAATGAATTCGATATTATGAAAATTAAGATAACAAATTTATTTATGATTAATGCTTCAATAGAACATTTTAGAAAACTAATTTAAGAATTAATTCTTTTAATACATTGCATGAGGACATCCTTTTCTTGTGTCTATAAAATAATATAATATAGAGTGATTAATGTAGACTTTTTTTTAAATATTTTTTATAAAATAATTTAAATAAAATTGTAACTGTTTGTTGGAAACGTTAAATTTCCGAAAGAGCAATCTTTGACAATTACTTTTTTAAAAAAATAATTTCACTCAATTGTTGACTCTTTCCATTCGGAACGTCTAATTTCCAATCGCTCTTTTCAGCATTGCTAGCAGTATCTTGCGAATTATGACTTATTCCAGCAATAAAAAAGGCTAAATGAATTACCCTTTATTTAAAAAACTAGCAGAAAACCGAAACCGATCAGTTTTCAATTATTTATTTATTTTCAATTATTATTATATTATCCGATAAACAATAGATCATAACAAATTTGGCTTAGAGTATGAATTTACTCATTAAATTATAAAAAATTACTTTAAGAGCGGCTAATATTTGTTTTAAGAATTAAATTCTTGATTTTATAACAACTTTGTACTTAAATTAAGATTTTCTTACTCAATTCGAAAAATCATATTTAACAGATATACTACAATTGTTTATATTTAGTTATTCACTTTGTTACCCAGTTATGAAACACCCCACCTACAAAACTATGAAATGACCTCTGTCAAAGCAAAATCAACTAATTGTTTAAGGTTGTCATAAGTTGTACAAAAATAAATTGTAAAGTAATTCAATACCACAGCCGCTCACAGAAGTTTATAAATATGTAGGTACAATAAACAAAAACAAGTTATAAAAAAAACATTAAAAAAAGCTGTCTGCAGCTTTCGGTTATGTTGATGTAACTTGTTATCGATAATTACCTAAAACAGCAGTACTTTTTTCCAATGTTTAATTAATCATCTTAAACGAATTTCATTTTGCCTTTTAACCTAAGAAGTAAAACATAAAAATCCATTATATGTACATATACTATATATAAATACACAATTTCATATCATTGATTTAGGCCCTACAAATAAAACCAAACATCAACGGATGTGAGCTGACAAACCGTTAACTTAAGCATGGAGATTTTGCAGCTATAACTAAAACGATACCTCCTCCAATTCAAGATTTTGTTTGTTCAATAATGGATAAAACAGAAATTATGCAATATTAATTTGTTATTTGGATTTCATTAACATTCAGGAATTAGGTGTGAATTTTAAATAAGAAAGTTTATTTGATTTTTCTTTATATTTTTGTACGCAATAATATTAGTGAGTCAATATTGAAATATATTGAAGCTAACTTAATGTTAAGTATTAAAAAACCTTTTAAAGAAAGTCGAATTTGATTAAAAGAAACATATGCAATTTAGGGAAATGTATGAAACGCTTATTTGAGTCGTTAAAACGATATATGATTTATATGAAAATGTTCAAATTGTTCATACGCTTGGTCCATTTTTGGCATACTCTCTCCAACTTATAGGCAGGAACATCACGAATAAATTCTTTAATGTTAACTTCCAGTGACTGTTTGAAGACTGTTTTAAAATCAATTTGGACATATGGAATTCAATTACGGGGAACTGCAAGTAATACCAGTATTGATCTTATACAGAGGGCCCATTGGATGATTCAGTAAAATATGTAATATGTATATTGAAGTTGCAAAGCCATCCGAACCCGCTTACGAGATTACTTACTACATCTCAAATAGAACCAAGGTTTCGTAGAGCTGATGTACGACCCTTCTAATTTAAAGCCCAAATATTTTTAAAAGGTTTAGGTACAAGATTTGAATACTTATTGTAAGGCCTAAAAATAATAAAAAGTTTAAAAAAATCTGCCAGTGCGTCAATCGTTGCGCCTTAACATAGCCCCACAAAAAATTGTCATAGCCCCACCGAACTCGCCTTTTAATTCCTTTGCGTGTTGTGTGGCTGGTTGAAACCAGAAGATGCTACATGTCAGCTTTGAAAAATGAACCAATGATACCACCGGCCCATACTCCCCAACACACAGTAACTGCTGCTGCTATTCACACCAAATACTACAATTTTGCTTGTTTATGTATCCATTCAACCAGAAATTAACGCTGAACACAATTGTCCAATAAAAAAGTAAACTTTGCCAGTGCAAACTCACTAAAAGTTAGACGTTGTGGTAGGTCGTGTGACTTCAACTCTTGCACCAGCTGTATTGTGAAAGGTTTTACAGCCAAATCATTTCGCAAAATTTCCACGTAGTGCAGTAACAGAGCCCCAGTTGCTGCAAACGACGCCGAATCGATAATTCACGGCCATCAACAACACTGGTGGATACAGCTGCAATATTTTCCTCTGTTCAAAATCTACATATGTATGTATGTGTGTTGGTGGTTTAATGTCCAATAATATAAATTTGGTGCGAAATTTAGTTACAAGATTCAGAGATGAAGATTACTGAGATGATCGTCCAAACTGACTATAAAATGGAGGAAATGCACGTTGCTCTTTCTTAACCGAGCATGAATTTTGATTATGAAATTCAATAATCTGCAAGCGTAAGTCGATTCATGGTTAAATTATAGACCAAACTGAACATGTTTAACAACAACATGTTACACGAAAATAGCTGAGCTACCAAAAACAGTCTTGCCAAAAAGAAAGTTGCAAAAAATCATCCTTTATTTTAACTCAGGCTGCAATAAAAGTCAAAGAAGTGATTTCTATTTGATGGAAATAAACAATAATATGATGTAGAATACAAAGTTTCATTTCCAAAAAAAAAACCTCTGGCATCAATCTGCTGGAAATTTGATAAATTTGTCAACTTTCATTCCACGACGAGCCATGATTTTGTGCGCCAAAGATCAAAAACATCGGCAGAATTAAGGATATAAATTGTTTTCTGTTCTTTTGCGTGGGGAAAACGAGTTGACGTTAATATTCATAGTTTTGTTATTGTAATTTTAAAAAATGGCGGTCTTTTTGCGTGAAAATATCATTTCATGACAGACATAAATAGTTGTGTGTTTAAATGTTCTAACAATGTTGTTCGAACAGGAACTTGACATCGACAAGAGTTGGCGAATTCATGAGCGGACAAGAAATTTTTCGCTGCGTGAACAAATTGATGAGTTTTTAAATTCCATACACTTCTAAAGTTAAAAAGAATTTAAATAAAAAAAAGTGCAAGCATTCGTATTTTCAACATCTGCAGATAAAACCCTACAAAACTTATATAATACAGTGGGTGGCCAAATTATTAGTTACACATGCAAAATTGTTTAGTTTGAAGCCGTATAACATTTTAAAATAGTGAAAATTTATCATTTTATTTGTTCTTTTAGGTAAATTAAGTGTTTCTATTTCAATTAAAAATAAATTCTTTTGTTTTAAAAACATATATTTGAGGAAAACAAATTGTTTGAAAAAAAATCTTAATATTTCGTAGAACCTCCTTTGGCATTAATTACAGCTTGCACCATTTGTGGCATGCTCTGAATGCATTTTTGAACATTCTTTTAGTTCTTCATCGTGATGCCACACTTTAATCAATGCCTCTATAAGATTTTGTTTGTATAGCCTCAAAATTGCATATTTCACACTTCAGAGCAGAATGATCTACAACTGCACTCTAATGTTACCAATCATTGTTGACACTACACAAAATATTTAACAGTATTACCAGAATTAAAATACGAAAATATCTGGTACAAGAAACAGATTTATATACGTATTAAAAGTAACTAATAATTTGGCCACCCACTGTATATGTTTTAACGTTGAAAAAAAATCAGTTCATCAATTTTGTTTCACGTTGAATGCAGAATTTTAGACCAGACTTTAAACCGGACATTAAAAATATCCCTAACATTATATTAAACCTTTATAAAATCCCAAAATACTTACAAATAAATTTATTCAGATAATTGTAACGGAGTTTATTGCAAATTTAAAATTCCCTATGGAACAAACCTTAAAAACGTCAAATTTTGATGGGAGTAAATAAAATACATTACACACAATTTGTTTATTAAAATGTCTTCCTTTTGAAATTGCTTACATAAGTTCAAACAATACATAAAAAATGTAGTACATTTAAATAATAAACAATTTTTAAAACAATTCACGTTTAAAAAAATTTAATTGGTGGCTTATGTTTGAGTGTTTTTTTTTTGCTTTTATTTTTAGTTTTTATTGTAACTGTGTTAATTGTCTATAATTTAGCAAAAGAAATAAAAATAAATGCGGTGTCAACATTAAAAACACAAATATAAATATTTTTTTTTTACCTCGATATAATAATTGCAATTTTTTGATATTGGTCTAGCCATTGGCTTCCATAGTTTTACGAGTATTTTATTAATTTATTTATTAGTTATTTTTGTACCTTTTTGGGTGTTTCATGGTCATAGTTAAAATTATGAATATTATTAAGCTTTTTTTTCTAAAATTTTTAATAATGTCTGCCTTAAGTACACGTGTAAACAGTATGGATTTGAATAACTGGGATTAATTAACAAAAATATTTATTTAAAAAAAATGTATAATTATAATTAATTCAAGCTTGATTATCATAATAATATGTATGTTTACGTACATAAACCCCCCTACATAGGCAAGTTTGTATATTGGCAAGGTGGGATTGTTATAATAGTGGGAAATTTGGGAAGGTTATTTGTTTGTAGAAAAATAATTCAAATATGTACTATTTTATTTATTCTAGACACATTCATATGCAAATGTTTTGAAAATTAAAGTTCTAGAAGTATTAAACATTTCAAGAATCAAAGTAAAGGTTATTAATTATTGGCAACACTTTGCTTTACCGTCTGACCTTAATTGGTCTTGACAAGACATTAATATCTTTACTCGGTGAATGACGATGTTAGGTTCATTGTCAAAATCTAGACCATCTTTTTGTATGGTAGAATCACATACACAAATTTCTTTATGTTCTAATGTGTGGGGAAACCATGTTGATGTTCAAATTCGTAAATTTCCTTGTAATTTGCTAAAATGACGGCATTTTTGTGTGAAAATTACATTAGAACAAGAACCAAACATTGAAAAGAGTTGCCCACAAAAGACAAATTCATGTTTGCATGTCATGTCAAGACGGGGCCTAAAAAAACTATAAACATGAATATCGATACGTTTTCTCCACACAGAAAAACTTAAAAAAAATGATTATTATAACCCTTAAATTGTCAAATCTCTTAAATTTATTTAAGAAATAGTATTTGTACTATTTATAAATTTCATCATATCGTACCTAATTACACTAACAAACAAACGTCAATGGTAAACATCAATTTCGTTTTCGCTAAATTGTTTGCTAAATATGAAATTAACTAAATATTAGTACATATTATATTTACACATAATTTATCTGCAAAATAATCCATAAACGTAATTAAAGTGACACCAAAACAAAATCACTTTCTCTTCACGCTGATTACGGTATAAAATTTAGGAATGTCTGCTTAATCTATGAGTAAATAAACAATTGATAAAAATTTCTTTAAAAACTTTGTTCACACATACAAATATGTAGGTACACACAGTGTGGGCTAAAAAAGACTTCACATGAAATATAAAGGCTTATCAACTGAGATTGACAGCTGCAGTTCGTAATTATGTGCGTAAAGTAAAGGGTGATACAAAATTCACGACGCGTCATCACGACAGTGAGTAAGCGTCATAGCATATTTTAACTTTATCGATTGTTTCAATGTGTGAGCAGTAACTGCTACTGGCGATCGATATCACAAACAAGTTCTTTTCCAAAAGAACTGACTGAAGGCAATTTAGATCATTCGATAAATTGTCTGATAAAGTTTCAGTTTATTTCTGACATCAGGCAGGTCGGTAAAAATGTTTAATAGGTTAAATATTCATACATATGTATTTTTATATTATTTCAAAAAAAGTATTTAAAATAAGTAGAATTTTAATGATATGTACAATCGGAAATAGTTATAATTGGGCAACTTTAGATGACAATATTCAATATATTTTGAAAATTAGAGAAAACGAAGTTGGAGTGATGATTTCAGCTGATCCAAATCATATAATCGTTTTAAAATGTACTTATTCGTAGTATTTGCTTAAATTTCATCCCTTTATGAGCCGATTTTGCTGCTTTTCAATACTAACATTATCATAAGCACTGTGTGCGTCAATATAAAGTAAACACCTAATATTGTTTTAAAAAAATGGTTTTATTATATATACTTATACTACAAGTATAAATATAAAACAAAATATTGCACAATTCATAAGTAACTTAAGCAAAATATAACTTATTAACAAAAACTAAGTTGGCCTTATATGGGAGCTACGACTAATTATGGACCGATCACCATATACTTCTACCATGTTATATGCATATACACGAAACATATGCGTGTTCAATATTATTTGGATACCAACATTTTTAAAAGAGTTATGCTCTTTTAAGTAATTTTTGAAAGTAGGCCTTATATGGGAGCTACGACTAATTATGGATCGACCTTCACGAAATTTGTAGATGTGCGTTAGCTTCATTTACTACTCATCTGTGGTAAATTTTGTTTGT
Organism: Bellardia bayeri; assembly: GCA_950370525.1. Classification (NCBI taxonomy): domain Eukaryota; kingdom Metazoa; phylum Arthropoda; class Insecta; order Diptera; family Calliphoridae; genus Bellardia; species Bellardia bayeri. Next base: position 32,830,339 of record OX493264.1, on the reverse strand, counting down.
ATACTTGCATAATTCAAAGATTTATGACCGGTAAACCCCAATTTCGGGAGGACATGGATCGATTTCCACCAGTTTCAATCCCATCCATCCTTGGGCCCCACTATTGTGCTGTAGGGTATAAAAATAATAAAATTTTAACGAAAAATTTTATCAGATTTTTCCCCTCAAAATAAAGTGCAGAACTGCAGAACCATACTTATAAGGTACCAAATGTTTCACAGAATAAATTCTTAATTTAAATTTCAAGAATTTCTTACAAATTTATTCATTGAGGATGTTGATTATTTCTCCGAAAATTCACTTTTAATAGAATTAATTTCTTATTCAACATTTGAATTTGCATGAATTTTGTTATGAATCAATTCAAAAATGAATGAATTCTATTTAAATAAAAAAGATTTTGATTGGAGCTATTGAATTAGTTATATTGGGAATGAATTTCTGAAATTTTTAATTCTGATTTAATATATTATTTGTTGATGTATTTATTTCAAGTATATATTTATTTCAAGTATATATTACAATAATATATACTTGGAAAAAATTAAATATATTACAATGTATATTCCTGAATAAATCAAATAAATTAACTTAGAGTAAATACATGTATGTATTACATAAAAAAATAAATAATTTGCGAAATAAGCTTAATGAATTGAATAATTCGATGCTCTGGTTATTTCTCAGACAAACTTTGAAATATGACTCCGATATCTACAGGAATTAATATTGGATATTTTGGAAATTACAAACGAACAATGTTTTCTGTAAAATCCATGAGACTTATTATCAAGACAAATTTATCACTTTTTATAAACAATTAATGAATTCTCTTGAAATAAATAAACTTTTGAATGAAGCTATAAAATAAGTTATGCTGAGAATGAATAGCTAAAATTTTTAATTCTGAACTAAAATTTTAGTAAAATAAGCTTTAATTGAATAATTCGATATTCTCGTTATTTTGAGGCTTTAGAAAGTCGAACACACATACATACATTGATAAATGACTCCGACCAATATAAATAAATAATGAACATTTTGTTTTTTTTGTAAAAACCATGAGACTTATTACCAAGACGAATTTATAAAGAGGGTATCATTTATATGGTTTTTACTTGTTTTTTTTACAGATATGACTGTTTTTATTCCATAATGTTTGACAACTCATCATGGAGACGACAACGTCCCTAAGTTGTTTACGAAAATCTGCGTTTTGTTGGGATTATGTGAAGTTAAAACCAACCATTATTTGCATAAGGGTGGAAATTTCCATCATAACATTGAATGTCCTCTTTTATTTCTATTTGGTACTCGTACTAAGCCATTGACCTAACATTGCATGATGATTGACATTTCAATCATATTGTTTTTTTTCTAAATTTATATTATAAATATATACTGAGATTGTTTTTAACCATTTTTTATTTCACCAATAAAGGAAAAATCATGTAAAGAATGGTTAAAGACTTAGAAGCCACTAGCAAAATTATTTTCTTTTCTTGTATTGTTGTAGCCAATGTTTAATAATTATTTTCAACATGAATAACTTTAACTTTACTACAGTTTGCCCTCATATTACTTTATTATTAGGAACAGTAACTGGCTACCGCGACAAGACATATAGTAAATCTCATTGTGGTGACCTGAAACCAATCAGTTAATTGACTGAGCTCATAATCTTTTCCATCTCTGGAAACCTAAACAAGACACTCTAAACTTAAACACCTTCTACATCTCAACTTTCCTTTCTACCTTTTCTTCTCCAATTCTTATCTTTTCAGGCAGCACAAAGTGACCAACTGAATGGACCCAAGTGAGCTGTACGGCTGGACGGCTGGACGGCCACCTGTCAAACAAACAAAGTTAACTAAAACCTCAGTGCCTAATTTAATTCATGTTCTATATATTTTGATCCGCACTGTACATAGCAGTAAAATTAAATTCCATTTATTTATTTATCTGTAAATTAAATTAAATTTGAAATCTTTGCAAAATTCGCCACAAAGTAGTTTTGAACATATTAAAGGAAGAAAAAAATACATATTTTGTTGATAAGTAATTATTGTTACACATACATATGTATGTTTCTAATCGCATTTGCTATTTAACACTTGCATACAAGTAACTAATATTAACATTTTTGATTTAAAGAAGACATTTATGGTTTTAGAGGCCAAGGTTTACTTTGTCCCAAATTATTTAAAACAAAATTAGTTTTAAATATTAAAAATAAGTATTTTTATAAAAACATACTTTTTAAAATTGACAGACAAGTGAATAAGTACAACAACAATGTTAAATGTTGTAGTTATTATTACTCGCATTGCTGTTGCAGGTGATGACATTTGGCACTCGTACAAAAACTATTAAAACCCCAAAATCTAAAAAAACTAACTACTTTACTGGGTAATTGAAATTAAACTTAAACTTACGAGTATTTATGTGAGCAGAATATAAAATGTATTGTATGTATGTACATACTTAGTCTAAACCAAAAAACGCACTCAAAACTATCAAAAATTATAGGAGGATTTTATTTTTTTGTAATCGTTTGTTTAATAAGCTATTAAATAAATGATTTTATTAAAATTATTCCTAGTCTGTTAAATATTCTAAATAATTGTCACCTTGAGCGCACAACTTGTTTTATTTCGTTTGACTATAAAAAACACCGCAAAGCGTGAATTTATTTGACAGAATACGGATGCCAAAAAAAATATCGTACGTCAGTATATTTTCATGGATGATTTTGATGTTCAAAGTAAAATTAAAAATTTGCAACACAGAACTCTTAAAGCACGAATTTAAATGGAACAGGTAATGGTATAATGTGATCAATATTTAAGTAAATAATAATTATTGAAGTATTCTTCAGACTACAAGATTTATACAAGGGTTTTTAACAATCTATAAATCCATAAATCGACAAAATTTCTAAACAAATTAGGTTTTATGCACTTTAATTTTTGCTTAAAAGCATTTTTTTTTACTGCAGACTGTTTAAATTTCAGATTGTTTAACAAATTTATTTATAATACTAAAATTTAACAAAGTATTTTAATTTTTATCTGAATTAATTTCTTTAATTTTTAATTGGGACTGATCTAATATGGTACATCTAAGTCGACCACCCTGTGCGTAACACTTCGTAACATTCTTTACTTTACGTTTATATACAATGCAAGTTTAATTATTTGTATTCTCGCCAGTCTGCGATGTTGTTAAATTTGAATTTTCTGTTTTTGATTTCAAATTAAAACCACGAGACTTTATGAAAAAAATGTTTATTAAACCATTTATATTGCTTTTATTTCCGCTTAATGTTTTGGACAAATGGGCGTTTTATATCTGTGTATTTGTATATAATCAACAACAGCAAACATTTTTAAAATTAAACTTCTAAAAATTATTTTGGACATTAATTTTTTTTGGCAAGAGAATATATTAATTGTACAATCCAAGTTCATTATCATCAAAAATATTATATTGTTTTTAGTTAAATAAGCCGTGTGAATACTAATATTTGTTTATAAAATTAAAGGACTTGGCAACAAATACAATATTTAGCAATACAAATGTGTATGCGTTAATAAAATTGTTAGGTTTGAGTGAAAAAATAGGTCAAAATATTTATAATTTTTAATGAAATAATAAAAATAACAAAATAATAAGCAGAGATATTTTTTTCTCATATAAATTAGTTTTATACGCAGTGGTTTAAAGCCAAACTCGTACAGAAATATTATTTTTTTTTTTTTGGAAAGACTAAAATTTTAGAAGAAATCCATTCTACAAAATATTCTAAAACTCCACAATAAACTGTTGGTTATATAAATCTTTGTTTTTAATCGCCAGAAATACATATATATACTCAATCAAGCTTTTTTATTTTAGTTATAAAATAGCTTTAAGAATGCCACTAAGAACCAAAATATCTTCTTCATTTACAAAGATGTACATAGATAAGATATATCAAATAAAAGGTTGGAATGTTTTATATTAATCACTTGATATTTTTTTGTATCGTTATATCGATGAATTTTCGAAATAACGGGACTTTTGTAAAACATCCGCTTAAGAAAAATTACATTTTTTGCAATTGTGGGTTAATGGGTTAATAAAATTGGTCATGTTATACATCGTTTGAAAAGTATAAATATATTGCCCGGTATATTAATCTGTTCAAAAATCGCAAAAATATAGTAATATATATCTGAGCTTTAAAGCTCTATAACTCCCTAACTGAAAGCTTCTTACCCAAAACGCATTATCACTAATCTTAGATTTCAAAGCCGTACAAATGGTAAACAAATTTTAACGATCGGTGACTTATACCCAACATAAATTTAAGGCAATACCTAACATCTATTTTAATTTTATGTAAAAACACATGTACTATAAATGTAAAAATTCATATAATAAGTAAAGAAATTGAAATAAATATTTACATTGCTATTTGCATCTAAGAATTGTTACCCATTTTCATTTAACAAACAAGTAAAAAAGTATAGTCGGTCAAGCTCGACCATATAATACCCTACACCTAGTATATGTATAAAACAGTTTTTCAGAAATGGGCGTTATATGGGAGATATCACCTATTTTGGACCAAAATTTAGTGTCATGATTGCTGTGAATATAAATATTATACATGTTAAACTCTATCTCGATATAAATACTTTTAAAAGATTTATGGAGGTTAAAGTGAATTACGGAGAGGGTCTTATATGGGAGTTTCGACTAATTATGGACCGACCATTATAAAATTAGGTGTCATTATTTCTGTATATAAGAAACTTATTTGTGTCGAATTTTATTTGATTACCAACCAACATTTTTAGGAAATTTATGACCGTTAAAGAGATTTTCGGAAGTGGGCCTTATATGGGAGCTACGATTAATTATGGACCGATCACAATAAAATTGTACCGTATTATTTGTATATATATGAAATATATTTGTGTTAAATATTATTTGGATACCAACATTTTTGAATGAGTTATGCTCTTTAAAATGAATTTCGGAAGTGGGCCTTTTATGGGAGCTACGACTAATTATAGACCGATCTTCACAAAATTTTTAGATTTGATTTAGCTCCATTTACTACTCATTTCTGGTTAAATTTGTTTGGATACTTACATAATTCAAACATTTATGATCGGTAAGACCCCAATTTCGGGAGTACATTTGTATGGGGGCCAGGTGGAATAGTGGACCGATTTCCACCAGTTTCAATCCCACCGTCCTTGGGCCGAAAAAATATCACGTACCAAATATCTTCAAAATTGCGACCTGTACTAAATCTTATATTGACTCAGAAAGTGATTCTGAGCCGATCGGTATACTTTAAGATGGGTGTTGGACCAATATTTCTGGGCGTTACAAACATCAGTACAAATCCAATATACCCTCCCCACTATGGTGGTGTAGCGTATAAAAATTCTATACAATTTGAAACTCAATTACAAAATTCATTATTTAAACGATACCCTAAAAACTGTTATAAAAAACTATACATCTGGCAATACTACGCAATATATATATAAACTCGTTACTATGATACCAAAAATAGACAGATAAAACAGTTCGTCAGCATTTTTCTCGAGAAAACGTGAATGCCAAAGTAGGCTCTGTAAAAATAGTTAAAAAAATAAGAAAAATGCTTTAGAATTAAAAAAAAAATAAAGCAAAGTATTAAGCCATCAATACGACATATTAAAAATATAAAATTTTTATCAAATAAATGAATTTAAAACAAAAAAAGTGCATTAAGAAATTGCTAGCAAATTTCGTCACAGACAATTGGAAGAAGAACAAGCATTGAAAAGAAGAATTCGCACCACTACAAAATTACTCGCGGATACAACATTATCCGCTCAAATATAAACAAACAAAAAATCCAATAGAAAAACATAACCAATGGGTCGCCGGTGTTGTATTGTCGGTTGTACTTCAACGTCACGCCTGCCGGAACATCATGGCGTAACTTATCATTCCTTTCCATCCGATCAAAATGCACGCTCTATTTGGATACGCAACACCAAAATAAGTGCTGATCGCCACATAACTAAAAGTGTTCTAGTATGCTCACGGCACTTTCGTCGAGCTGACTTTCAACCACAGCGCAGTGGTAAATATTTGCTTAAACAAAAAGTATTTCCTACTGTGTTCCCGTGGGGTAAAATTGATGCTGCCCAAATTGAAGAGGATTTAGAGTTTTTGAATTCAACTGGCTCAATGACTCCTGGTAATTTGCTGACCACCTCCTCCACGGTAGATGAAGATACCAAAGCTACTGTGGCGGCCACCGTTGCTCAAATTATGGCTCAAACTGCTGAACTAAATGCTGCGGCTGGCATAAAAGTGGAAAAACCTGAAGGAGCTTTAGATGAATCATTAACAGACGCTACTGTTGTGAATCCGGCTACACCTCCTAATGTTAAATTTGAACCAGTTACTTCTTTTAACCCTGGAGCCCGTTTGGAGGCCCAAGATTTTGATGGTGTCTGGCATACGGCTCGTATTGTGGAAGTCGACAATGATGACCGTGAGGTTTTAATTAAATTTGAAAAGACTGGAAAAAATAAATCCAATATTGCCGGCACTGAGGAATGGATTCCAATGAACTCGTCGCGCCTAAGACAGCGCATTTCAACCAAAACTATTCTAAACTTTGACCTGGAAGAAAAATGCTTGGCACGTTGGTCTGGTCCACGAAAATTTCCCGGTACTGTTAAGAAAATTCTACCCAATGATGTTTATGAGATTTTGTTTGATGATGGCTATATTAAGAATGTACGTGCTATTCATATGAATAAAGTGCTGTCGTCTAGTGTGTTGGAAACAGAAGTGGTAGAGAGTAATGTACCCGCAGAAGTTTCAGTTGACGTGCCTGTGGATCCCGTTGTCTTAGCTGCAACTGCATCACCTATGCCGGTTACACCTACAGTGCCGGCAATCAAAAGACCTTCCTCTGGCCAAAATTCTGGCTCCCAGTCTAAAAAGAGAGCCCCCAATGGTCCAAGAAAAGATTGGCCTTTATTGGATTTGTCAAAATTGGATTTATGTAATGGATTTTTATTTTTATTTAAACTTCTTTTATTTTAATAAATTATTTGAATTTACAGCTACCCTTAATCTCCCGGAAATTCCCAAAGATGGTGAATGGACTTGCCATTGGGTTAATGATCAACCCATTGGCCGTGAAGGTTTTTTAGTAGTAGGTGAGCATCGTAAACCTACGGTAATAGTAGAAGATTGGCGTTTACCTTCCGGCTGGGTAAAGCACATGTATCAACGTTCTAATGTATTGGGTAAATGGGATGTTATACTAGTTACTCCCAATGGCAAACGTTTTAGATCTAAAGCTGACCTAAAAACCTATTTAGAGGAGCAAGGTCAAGTATACAATCCAGACATCTATGACTTTAGTATACATCGCCGGCGCGCCAAAGATATAAATTGTTATGTGCACACACCCGACTATGTGCCACAACTGCCGCTCAAATCGAAATCGTCCTTAAATACTTCCTTAGACACTAGTTTGGAAACGAAATCTTCAACTATAGTGGGAACATTGCCGTCTGCTGTTTCCTCACCCTATATGGAGACACCCATAGCAGAACCCTTGCCTCCCATAGAACTATTAACCACTTCTTCCAGTAGTTTGGCGGCTGAAGATAAAAGCGTTACCCAAGTAGAAGCAGAAGTGCCAAAACAACTTTTAGAATCGGCAGAGGCTAGTTCTACACCAACACCGACCTCTACACCCACAGTTGGTTTGAAAGATGAGGCAGTGGTTTCATCTGACTGTGCTACACCCACACCTGTGGTTGCCTCTGCTGCTTTAGCGGCAACTGCTATAATAGAACCTAAAACTGCAGATGATGGTTATGGTAAGTTTCGCTTTGTTTAGTTTTGTGTAATATTTTCATGTAACAATTTTTGTTCATTGCAGCTATGGTTGGCGGGTTAAAAGTGCAGATCATTGATAATCTATTTCGTTGCCCTCAGGAGGGCTGTTCAAAGAATTTCCGCAAAGAGAACCATTTGCAAATACATGTTAAGCATTATCATCGGAATTTAATCAAGTAAGTTTTTTGTTGGTTTTCTTTATTTTATTTCATTTCATGAAATATTGTATTCCTCAGATTACTTGGTTCCTGTCCAAAAATGCAAGAACTAGCTGAAAAACGCACACACCCCGTAGACAATGAATCTTCTGAACCGGCGCCTAAAAATCAAATACCTAATCAGCAATTCTTTGCTAAATTGCATCAACAAGATCTAGAACAAACTAGGGCACATCGGCGGAGTACGGGCGTCTTAAAGACTTCTGTGGATGCAATACTAACAGATATTAAAACAGAACAAATAGAGGAAAGCTCCATTAAAGTTGAAGATAATATGATCACTTCTCAAAATGATACTTCCATAAATACACAATCGACTGCAGTTTTAGAAAGTTCTCTGGCCTCCACAAGTGCAGCTGACGATAAGATAGCTGTGGATGCTGGTGTGGTAGAAGCACCACACAATAAACGTCCTAGATTTTCACCCAGCAAAAGAACTCCCGGCTCTAGGAAAAGTAATCGCCAAAGAACCACTAAGAAATATCTTACAGCTGCCCAGGCAGCCGCTGGTGTAGTGGCTACAACTACCTCTGGCACTCCTTTGCCAGTGGCGGTAGATTCTAGCTTTAGTGGTGTAGCTGAATTTGAGGAGACCCGTCATTCATTTAATGCTACACCGGAAATTAACAAAGATGCCAAGAAACGTAAAACGGTTTTACCCTCAAATACTCCCCTAAGTAGTGTTGACTCTCCCATAACCGCCGATTCCGGTTCGAATTCGTTCCAGCCACAAAATTCCATCGAAAACGATGCAATTAATCAACCTCCCCAATACATCAAAGAGAATGGAGAATTAATTAAAATCGTGCACATGCGTCAGGAGGAAATCATTAACTGTCTGTGTGGCTATTGTGAGGAAGATGGTTTGATGATACAATGTGAACTGTGTCTGTGCTGGCAGCATGGCCTATGCAATGGCATCGACAAAGTCTCACAAGTTCCAGATAAATATGTCTGCTACATCTGTCGCAATCCCCAGAGACGCCGAGAATCTTTGCGTTTCAAACATGATCAAGACTGGCTGTATGAAGGTAAACTACCGGTGGCCAACTTCCATGCCTCCAACAACAGCCAATTGAACAAACGATCTGAATATCTCAAACGTTCTCATACTCTAACCGGTAATCTTTTGGAACTGAAAAACTATATGCACTCGTTAAGGGTTAAAATCAATATAGCCAACAATAAAGGTCATCCCAAACTGTATTTGTGGGCTAAAAAATGGGATGAGGATGTAATAGCGGAAATAAAAACCGAAATTAAACATGAAACTGCAGAGGATAACAAAGTAAATAATGTAACATTACCTCTGACACCCACAAAGAAAATTAAATCTGAACCCAGCACCCCGGTCAGGCTGGTGCCTAATATACCACAACCAGAGGCACCCATAGATCCCGTTGAGTGTCAGCAGCGTTTAATGGAACATATAAAGATACAGCAAGAATTGGTAATGGGTCGGTTAAGTGACATAGAAGCAGCCATAGATGGTATGAATTTAATAATTTAGTTTATTTCTTCTCTTGTAAGTAAATACAACATTTTCTTTATTCTAGTTTTGGAAAGTGAGGACGATTTGCCCGATCTGCGTGATGACGATTTGGGTGCCACCAAAGATGTTTTGGCTGCTTTTATCAAAGAATTGGATACGGTTAAACAGATTGCCAAATTAAATAGTTTGGAACATACTAAATTGGCCTATAAGAATCCCTTACCCGTAGTTAAATAATATGCTACAATGAAGATATTTCCTTTTATCAGTAAATAGTTTTTAGTATTCAAGTTTATTATTTTAATTATTTTGCCTAGTTTATTTAAACTCGTAATCGTTTTTATTATGCTAGCTTTTTAAAAGCTATTTATTTCCTTGTACATTTTATTACTGTTTGAATTTAATGAAATATATTTAAATAAAACCCCTACCCCCGGAGAAAAGTGTTTAATTTTATTTAATTACAGTTTTATTTCAAAATGTCAAACAAAATTTTGGAAAATGTTTTTACATGTTTTTGTACACAGTACTATGGTATGGTTTTAGTCTGTACTACAATCGGTATTTATTAAAAGAATACCACATACAGATGGCGCTTTAGATATCGCCTAGTTTTACTTTCATTCACATTCGCCCTATTTTGACATCTAAACAACAACAATTTTATTGCATAAGTTGCCAATTACAAGCCAATACACTAAGAAAAAACGGACTGCTATTTTATATTATAAAAGCAATTCTATCTTATTGTATTGAAAATAAGAGCAAAAAATATAGTTCTTTGTATTCAAACCGATTGCTGGCCTTATTTTAACATTCTAGGGTTCTTAAAAAAGTCGGTCTAAATTCTATTCTGAGAGTCAAAATAAAGTCAACACCACATACTATTAAAAGAAAAGCTTAATTATATTAATATATATAATAATATATTAGAAAATTATATTGCATTTTTATATAGTTATTTAAGTAGAATTGAATTCACAAAAAAAAGAAACAAAAACGAGAGCGTTTATTATTATTATTTAAATTTATTTCATTTATTGTTAAAATAGCCCAATTTTTTTGCGTCAAAATAAAGTAATTTTATTAATTTTTTGTTGTTTAAAAGTACAAAGTAGGGTGTCTTTCAAAATAATTGCACGTTTTATAATTATCATTCATTACCATTGTCATCATTAAAACAGTAGTGAAAGTAGTGAAAAATTTACAATGGGAAGAACATCAATTAAAACTCGGCAAATCATAATAGACTTCCATAGAAAAGGTAAGTTTCTGCGTGAAATAGTTTAAGTCGTTGGAAGGCATCACTGTACAATAAAAACTTATAGACAATTATACCAAACACAATACCGTAAAAAAATTGCCAGGTGCAAAACGACCAAAGTGTTTTACAAAAAACTTAAGTAAGAGCTATGGTAAGAGTAAGAGCAAACTCAACAGTGCCGCAAAAATAGCTAAAAATGTTACGAAAACTTCTAAAAAAAGCTGTAAATCGTGTGCGATTAGAAGATCTTTCCATCAAAATGGCCTACATGATAGAGTGCCAAGTAAGAAGCCCTTTATAAGAATAACCAAACCAAACGTTTGAATTTCGCAAAAAAAATAAAATATATAAAAGAAGCTCAAATTTTGTGAAATAATACTGTTTTCATACATGAAAGTAAGTTTGACATATTTGAAGTCAAAAATCCCTCAAAAATGCGAATAAAGAACGAAGCTTTTAGTAATAAATACGAACATGGTGAAACATTCCGGAGGCTCAGTAATTGTATGGGGTAGAATGGCGGCAACATTTATAGAATCTATAATGAACAACGTAATCTCGACATTTTAAAAAGCAATGTAGCCCATAGTGTAGAGAAATTAGAATTAGCGCAGAACTGATTTTTCGAACAGCACAATGAGCTAAGCATACTTCCAAAATTGTAAAAGAGTGGTTGCTCATTTATTGTCCAAAAACATTAGATCATCCTCCGCTGTTCCTGAAAAAATATCTAGACAAGAAATTAGGCAAAGAAATATTTCTTGCAAGGATAACATAAAGGGAGTAATACGGGATAAATGGAACAAAATTTCGCATGATTTCACTAAAAAAAACTCGTTGACTCTATGTCTAGAAGAAGATCAGGTCTGATAAGGACTACGAACAAAATATTAAATGAAATGTTTTACATAATTTAAATATAGCTTTTTATTTATTTTGACGCAAAAATCTAGTACTTTTCTGTTAAAATTAAATTATTTTTTATGTTCCTTATTTTTCTAGTTTTTATTAATTAAATTTTGTTTTAAATTTCTATTTGTAGTATACATAAAGTAGATTTTTTAAACAATAGGTGTTTACTTTATTCAGACGCTCACAGTAACAGATAATATATCTTGGCTGAAATTAGGGATAAAGAGGAAATTTTTCTGAAAGAAAACAAATAAAATAATACCTGTTAAAAACTATTGAATACAATATACTATTATAAGCGAAGACTTTTTACAAATCTTCTCTCTAGGTCTATTAAAACCTTGATAGGAAAGTCCCTGGAAATTGTACTTCCTGGTCAAATATATCTGTGCATTTTTGTAAAACAAATATTACGTAATATTATAAAAAGAATTAAGAATATACAAAATTTATTCTGATTGAATTACGAAAAAAACTATGTAGTAATAGCTTTCAATTGCTTTACATATAGAGACTCCACATTACCTTTAACACATTTTTACCGTGTATTACATTATATTTACTTACGCATTGCCAATCATTATAAATACAATTTGGTTTGTCAATTTAACCCTACCAGTTAAGGAAAACACTTGCCATTGACAGTTGTTTAGATGACAGCAACATGAAAACATGTTGCAACGGTAGGTGCGTAGAGTAAAATAAATGTCCGAATAAATCAAATTGTAATTTACTGATTTATAGTAAACTTTAAATAATAAACAAAATTAAGTAGCACGCGTACTAAAGTGAATTAAGATAATAATATAAATAACAAATAGTTTACGGCTGGATTCAAGTAATTCAACGAAAAGCTTTTTCTAACTATCAATGTGTGTCTGTGCATTTCCTTAAAAGTGTTTAAAAAAATAAAGTTGCCCTCCCTTTTTAGAGAAGTGTGTTGGAAAAAAAATCAAAAAGATAAAATAATAATAAAGTGTAGTGTAATGTAAATATTGTTTATAAATAAAGTACAACAATTGGAAAATATACACCGAAACCATATTAGAAAAATAAACAACAAAAATACCTACGACGATTTTATTTAAAAAAATCTCTTCAAGGTGAATGAAATAAATTAAAAAATTCTTTAATAGTTTAAGTTTTGAGATTTTTATTGCTTTTTTGTATTGCGTCTGCTATAGTCGTAAAAGTGAAATTATTGTTTTTTATTAGAAAAACGTATGTTCCACAGCTGTTGTTGTTTAATATTAACATTTTGTGAGAAAATTTAAATTTTAAACTTAATTCTTTGTTAAAGAAGAAAGTTTTGTTGGTGATACTTGTAAAAATTGTATATTTTGGCAAATGTTAACAGCTGTTTTTCATTTGTTTGTTTTACTTCTTTAACTTATTGGCTTTTTTGCTTTAGTTTTTACTTTCCATCACATTCTCTGCTTGTGATGTTAATGTTGGTGTCATTTTGACAGTTTGGCCAGACTATTGGACGACTACCGCGTCGACAACAACAACCACACATTTATTGCTGCTAGCCTTTCCTTTAGTTTGATTTCTATGCTTTTATCTTTTTGTTTGTGTAATTTTGTCATTTTCCTTTCTAGGCGGCGGGGGGTTAGACCTTTTTCTCGTGTATATAACAACAAAAACTGCAGACGCTTGCTTGTCTTTGTCCATTTGTTTTTGTTGTCTTATTCTTAGTTGTTTTTCTTGTTCTTTAAAATGTTTTTATTTTTAGTTACTCTTTGCCGGTTGTTTTATTTTAAATTGCTATTTACTTTCTTGTTATTGTTTTCTTTGTTTTTGCATAAATATTTATTGGTTTATTTGTGTGTTCATTTTATTTCAATATATGTATTTAAAATAATCAGCGTTGTCAACTTTGAAATTTCGAAACGCACCAAAATGGAGAAAAACATTAAAAAAATGCATTAAGTTTAGAATTTCTTTTTAGAATATCTCTGTTTAATTTCAATAGTTGTATAGGTTTAAACATTTTTAAAAAGAGATCAACGATTAATATTAAAGGTAATATGTACTAGTAAAATCCTTTTTTTTAATAAAACAAACATTTAAGCACTCAAAATTTAATCCACAATATGCTTTTCGGAACTGAAGTACTAATTGGTAAAAAAATGTCAGTACATACCTATTTGGTACTTTTTTTTTTAATTATTTTTGTTTTCTATTTTAAGTGCTTCTATTTGACCTTTATCAGTAAAATTTCTTAGGCCTCCACTGGGACTTTAACCCTGTTGTTCGTCTACAATTCAGTAGAGCAAACAATCAGGCTATTCAAGAATTTTTATTTATATTTTTAAAATGCTGATTTTATTTTCAAACAAAGATTTCCATCATTTACCTTTAGCAAGAACCTTCATGTGACGAATTTGATAGTTTATTAATTTATCATACATACCTTTGTATTTAAAATACATATAATGGGGTTCTTGTTCATCGTGTAGATTTCATGATATTGAATTATTAAAAACTGCAATTAAAAATAAATTTTCGGAAAAATTAAAAAGCGCACCGAAATTAACAAATGAGCCCACCGCACACCAACTAAAGAATTTTTCGCACAAAAAATTTAAAAAAGCACCGAAAATGGTGCGATACGCACCAAGTTGACAACGCTGAACATAATGCTCTATTTTCGTGCGCGATTGATTGTGTGTGCTTTTTATTTTTTGTTTATTGTCTACCTCTTTCTATTTTGTTTTTGCAATATTTGTTTTGTTTTTATAACATGTTTATGTTGGGGAGTTTGTTTTATATTACAAATATTGTCTTGTTTGTCATGTAGGTGCGGCTAATATTAGCGTTTATTAAATGGTATGTAATTGTGATACTAGTTTATGAGCTTAATCCTTAAATTTTTTGTTTTGTGTGATCTTATTACAAACTGTCTCAAAAGATGTAAGATTTTTCAGCAATGTTTGTGCGTTTTGTTTAGTTAAAATATTTCAATATAGGTATATTAAGCTATGATTCTGTAATAAATAATTCAGTAGGTCCATTGATTTGAACTTAATATCTGTATTCTTTTTCTTTATTAATTATTTTGGGATCGCACAAATTCATTCAACGTATATACAGCCATGTCACAAAATTTAATTCCGTTCGGAAGTGGAATTAATTCCGTATTTTGTTTCTATAGAAAATGTAAAACAAATAATTTTTTCGGAATGAAACCTAGATGTGCTTAAAACTACAATTCCACATAGCAAACTAAAAGTGGTTTCAGTTCGAAAAAAATTCGTTTTGATTTTTCTATAGCAGCAAAAAACGGAATTAATTCCACTTCCGAACGGAATTAAATTCTGCGACATGGCTGATAATTTATTTACAAAAATGCTATATTTGGCTTTTGGACCATTGGAAAGGCTTTTAACTCTTGCATATAGCAAAAACCAGTTTCACACAAAGATTTGTACCTATATAAAGAAAAGTATCATAACAAAAACTCAAAGAGTGTATTCAAACATATAAATTTCTATAATCTGTGCGAAAAATGCTATCAGTGTTTGATACATTCTAAAACTCTTTCAGCGAGCAGAACCTTTAATAATAATAATACTGAAAAGTGATTTCCAAATTTCACGGACATTAAAAACTTCAAATACTGAAACATGTAAGACGTGCAACAGAATCTAACATCCAAATTAAAGCAAAAACCAACATGGAAGCGGTGGTGAACACGGACAAAAACTAAGGTTTTATTTAATATCTTCCAATGGCGAGTAAATCAAGAAACTGTAAATGTTAATAAATTTATTATAGAGTCTTAACAAAAAAAAAATCGTGATAATAAGTATGTATGTATATGTATTGCTTTCCAAACTTTCTTTGGGTACATTGCATAAATGGAAACAATTTATAGAGACGAGCGCTATTTTGTCTACACATTTGTTATAATGCAAAGGATACGACGAATTGAAATCAATCTACTTCAATCTGGACAACTTTTTGCGACCAATAGAACAATATCAATCAACTATAAAATACACTTTAGAGAAGACAGGATTGTCAGTATCTACAAGAGATTTCAAATATAAATAAAATTAAGCGTTCAAACAATTGTAGTAAAGCCTCATTCAAAGAATAATTGTATGTAAAGCAGTGTTTCCGTAAAATATTTTATTATTTATGTAAAAAAAAAACCGTGATTGAATACTTTCGAACCACAAACTTAGTATCAACAAAATATTGAAGAACAAAAGATAAAATATCAAACTAAAAATTATTTTATATTATAGAAATCTGTGTTTTTTTTTGAATGAATCGCAAAACATTTCGATCCAACTGCACCGAGAACTATAATTTGAAGGTGGGGTCTAGGGTGTGTTTATATATTTTTGTTTATTATTTTATTCGACACCAATCGATTGCTGAATTTGAATAATGACAGAGAGATAAATCTTTACTGAAAAATAATGACGTCTAGTAGAAGGCAGTACATTTTTTTGCCGACATCCCTTAATATAAATATTCGACGTAATAGGGAAGAGTTGACAAAAGATATACTCTTTATATCACACCTGCAAATTACTTGATAAGCTATTGCTTTTTTTTTTTTTATCAAATTTAATCCATTTTTGTAAACTTATATTTTGGGTCGTAATAGTAGTTGTAGTAGCTGTTTGAAGTACATCCTTTATAAGGCAGTTTTTGGAATTTGTTAAAACTTCGACTTAGAGATAGGTTTCTATCCATATTCTTCATGCGGTAATTACATTGGTGTTGTATTTCTTCTTAATGTCATTGTTAGGAAACACCTAGATTTTGCTTTATTGAACGTATAGTTTCTTTGTTAGATTTTTGGTTTCTTTAAATAATTTTTTTTTGCCATCTTTTTGTTTGCAATCTGTGTTAGCTTCTTAAGTTTTGGTTGTAACATTATTTGCAGTTTTTTTTGGAAGCTTAGTTTTTTTTGTAATCATTTAATCCGTCAATATCCGATTTTCAAAGCGTTTGTGCACAATTTTCTTTCTATTTATAAAAATTTTACAAATAAAGTTTTGGCACCAGGTTGAAAAGAGCTGTTGTAGTGTGGTTGGTTTTTATGTGAACAATACTTAATTTTTAAAAAACTGCTGTGAATAGTTTTTTTTTAAATGACAAGATCCAATTTTAATAATACAGTACTATACTATAAACGATACAATAAAATGTAACAATTTAACTTGTTTTCTTTTTGTATGGGAAAATAGCAGATACAAATATTGATGGTTTTTATTCACACAAATAATCTGTATAGTTATGTTAATAACTTAAACCTATTGTTAATTAAATTTTATATGCACAATATTAATGTCTTAATTATGCTTTCATGCAAAGTATTATATTTCAACAGAAACAAAATACTCACGGCTGCAAAGTATCTTATGAAATATATGTAGGTATATAACTTTGTGAGTTTTTCCTTCTAACCAACTTGTAGGCTCGAATTCCGTTCAAAATGTGTTTTTAAATAATTGGTCTCTTTAGATAATGGTTATCAAGTATATATATATATATATATATCTTTATATATATATTTAATTGTATTTTATAATTAGCATATAAATATAGTATGTATGTATTTCTAATTATATAAATAATCAATGCAAAAGCGTTAATTCTATAAATTTTCTAAATAACTTAAAGGCATTATGTAAACTAAAACTTTACACAATATTTATAATAAACCACCATAGTGTGAATATTATTAAGTAATTATGCTAATGCTTGTAAAGTTCAAAAATATTACTACAACAACCAGTAAATTCAGAATCAAAATCTGAATCCATTTAAAAATGTCCGTCTGGCTAACACTAAAATAAACCTTGTGTGCAAAGTACATGTCACAATTTTGAAGCTTGTTACATTCGCTTTATTTTTTTTTTTTAAAAGAAAAGTAACACTCAGGCAATTAAGATGCCTATATATTAATTAATTTTTTTTTAAATGTCGAGATTATCTTCCTTTTCCATTGTAGATTCTATAAATGTAAGATTACCGACCCGTGATTATTACTAAAGGCTTCGTTCTTGGTTTGACATATTTTCGGAGTTTTTTTTTTGACTCCAAATATCTCAAACTTACTTTCATCGGTGCAAATAATGTTATTCCAAAAAATTTCAAGTTCATTTATACATTTTTTTTTGCAAAATTCAACCGTTTGGCTTGGTTATTCTTTGATATAATGGGTTCTTACATAGTACTCTACTATTTAAGCCATTTTGATGCAAAAATCTTCAAATCGTACTCGCGGTTACAGGTTTTCCAGAAGTTTTCGTAACATTTTCAGCTATTATAGAACTAAATGTTGGGTTTGATCTTACTACTCTTACAATAGCACTTTAGATTTTGTAAGAAGCTTTGGTCGTTTTGCAGCAGTCAAATTTTCTATGTTATAGTGTTTGGTATACTTGTGATTCCCTCCAACGATTTTACCTATTTCACCTTTTCTATTGAAGTTATGATTTCCGGACTTTCAATTAATGTTTGTTTTCTCATTTTTAATTTCTTACTACTTAGCGCCACAACTTAATCTCTTTTAATAACAAATTATGAAACTTGCAATTATTTTGAAAGGCACTCTATCGTTATACTTTCAAAAAACGAAAAATTAAAACAACTACTACTATTTTTGGAATGACAGGGATTTTTTGCATAAGGATGGTCCTGTTAACTTTATTTTGACGAATAAAAATTTTTCTATTTTAAAAATAAAGCTGAAAGTCCACACCAAGCGTTAACGGGTTTCTCGCGTTCTAAACTGCCAAAAAAGTAGAATCAATCACACTTACTGCCGTTTTTATAAAAAATAAAGTAGGCTTGAAGTGTGCTTTAAGATAAAATTTTCATAAATAAATAAAATAAATAAAACAAACTCCTGACGATGATTTCCAAAGGAAATCGAAATATCGAGTTAATTAAAAATAAAAAAATCTTTTATAAAAAACCTTAAGCTTACAAATTATTTAATAAAAATCAAAAAGGTCGAAGAAATTAGAATAAAATTATTTAAAAACAATTAACATAACATTTGTCAATTTATGAAAATAGCTTTTGACTATACTTTTATCCCCACTTGGTAATAACTATTTTGCAAATCGACGTTTTCCCCCATTCCTCAGCACTTCAAGTTATATTTTCAATTGTCATCATTGACATGTTTTGTTTTGTTGTTGTTTTTGTTTAATCCACATTTCGTTAAGCATAAATAAGTGGCCATGCATGTTTGCGTATTTATTCGGCTCCCTGCCTGCAACTACCCAGCAAGCCATATGAGTCTGAAAACAGTCTTTTCTGACACCTTCTCTGGAGCGTTCATGCTCTTTATGAGCCCAAAAAACAATCATTATTGCTACGAAAACCTTCCGAAGAGAGGGTCATTACATTCGAAAATGGTCCGTCAGAAAGAGCTCTTAGATAATGTCAGAAAAGGGTCTTTTATGAGGGTTTTTTGGGCTCTGAAAGAACTCTTAGATAATGTCAGAAAATAGTCTTTTATGAGGGGTTTTTTGGCTCTGAAAGAGCTCCTAGATAATGTCAGAAAAGAGCCTTTTTTACAAATAAACTAAATTAGAAATAAAAAAAAAAATTAAATAAATTGTATTTACAGTAAAAAAAAAATAAAATGGAATTCATTTAAATAAAATATATAAAAATGGAGAAAAAAAGCAAATTTTTATTTCGCTCCGAAAATGCTTTTTAGTTGGACTCTTTTCTGACTCCTTTTTCGGAGAGCTCCGAAAATGCTCTTTAGTTGGACTCTTTTCTGACTCCTTTTTTCGGAGCGCTCCGAAAATGCTCTTTAATTGGACTCTTTTCTGACTCCTTTTTCAAAGCGCTCCTAGAATGGTATGCTGGGTACAAACATACATACGTATGTACTTACATTTGAATGTTTATGTAGTTGAAAGAGAAAGAGAGAAATATAGAAAGAGGGAGAGGAAAATAGTGCTTTTAAGTCTGTTATTTTGTGAGTATTTTTATTTGTATTGTATTGTTTTTGTTTTTTTTTTTTGGTGCAGCAGGAAATGCATTTTTAACCGTCTGTTGCCATGATTTTTAAAAATAGATAACAGACAGCTACTTCGCAATAAAAACAACAACCATATATACAAATATACATTGCATTTCCACCAAATCCTTTCATTTTTTATTTTCTCTGCAAAACTATTTCACTAGCAAATAAACTGTGGGGACTGCGAGACAAAAAACATTTATAACATGTACAATTTTCCCCATTTTTTTTCGGTTTCTCTTTATTTTGTGCAAATGTCAGCACAATAAAGTTTGTGGAATACAACATATTCATTGATAAAAAATTTATGAAAAAAAGAAACAAAAAAGCTTTAGTATTCTACTTTTATGAGCAGGCAATTTCTATGTTTGTAGAATAAATGCTTAAAAATAAGGGGATTTTCAACAAGAAATATGTTTTTTGAAAACAAAATAGGTAGGTATCATTCAAATGTTTATTATATGGGATAGAGTAAGATTTAACAATAACAAATGCAAAATGATATTGAACAGTTGTCAAAGTTCTTTTTTAAAAATCTTTCTATTAAAGTGGTTTGTTGACTGGTGGCAGTTGTTTAAAAAAATTGCAGTTTTTAAATTGCATTGCTTTGAAGTGAAAGGAAATATTTATGGTAAAATAAAATAGATTTTTTCATGAGATGGCTTTTAACTTTTTACTTTACTTTTCGTTGAAGGCATGTAACAATTTTGTAAATAGTTTTTTAGGATTTATTTCTTATTTGAATTGTTAAAGAAATGGGTTTATTTCCTTAAACATAGGGAAAACCGTTAGGTGTTTTAAACACCTAGCATTATTTAAACTCTTTGAGGGAGGGAAACTGACGCCAAACATATCCCGCGACTGGTTACTTGGTTGTTCTTGTTCTAATGTTCTATCATTAAGTAGAGTTCTTTGCTGGGGAAACAGTTTTCGTTTGAGGCAGCTATCGCTGGCTTAATAATCTTTGACAGAAGTGAGACTCAAGTCAAACTGATTGTATTCATTAACAATTTATTTTCTTCAGAATTATTAATAACTTTCTATGAATTTAAATTTAGGTCTCACAATTAATATTTAGTTGAACCTCTATCCAATATTAACACTTCTTGGCACCAAAGATTTATAGATCCTGGGTGATAAGGAATTTCATTACTACTTGCTTTTTTCTCCTGTATCGTTTTTGTTTTTAGGTTTATATCCCGCTATTTTCTTTTTAGGATTCTCCAAAAGTTTTAAATAGGGTTTACGTTCAGGAAGCATAACAGCCAATCCATAACATGAACTTTGTTTTGCTTAAACCAAGACTTAGCTAGTTTGGAGGTGTGTGTGGGATAATTGTCCTGCATGAATTCATAAAGAGCAGAATTTCTTCTCTGGCATAAGGTAGCACTTGATTTTGTTATTTTCCTACGTAATCCACAGCACGTATATTTTCATCTATTAAATAAATTGGGCCGAAGAGAGATACAAAGGGATGAAGGCGTTAAAGTATTAATTTTGTGGCCTTCGAACGAATGTTTTACCATCAGAACCACACAAATTATCTCTTTTCATATGTAACACTGTATTTTTCTAACATTCTGTTTGCTCCAGAAACGTTCTACGAGCTACTTACTTCGAGCTTTCAATCCAGCTTCCTGGGGTGCTTATTTATATTTGTGCGACCAGTAACAGATGCACATAAATTAATTGTAGCTTCCATCAACAGTTTGGACTCAATTGAAGATCCTAATAAAGTCTTAGTTTGTCTTCAAATGAAGGTATCGATGACAACACTGCTTTAATACAAGTCTTAGTTTTTTACGTATCACTGACTTTTCTATGCATTGAACTGCAAAACCTTTGTTTTGTAATTTACTTGGACTCAAATAAAATACAGTGCTTTGCAAGACTCATTATTAACACTACTAAAGGCAATTCAAAACATAATTTAACATAGTAACATTGTTTTTAACCATTGATTCTATTATTTTGCTGTTGAACTCCGATTCAAATACAAAATTAAAAATAAAAATAACATTTTCCATTAAATTTAAGCCGTTATTATTATTTTTCAATTCTGTATAATGAGGCAATATTTGAGGAATGTGAGCAGCAACTGACACATACATGTAAATGTAAAATCTTCTACTGTCAGCGTCTATATAAAGTAAACACCTAATATTGTTTAAAAAAATGTTTTATTATACATATACATATACTACAAATTTAAAGTTCAAATTTAAAACAAAATATATTGCATAATTCATAAGTAAATTAAGTTAAATACAACTTCTTAACAAAAACTAGAAAAATATGGGACATAAATAAATAATTTAATTCTTAGGGAAAAGTAACAGATTTTTCGTGTCAAAATAAAGTAAACTAACTGGTTTTTGTGTGTAGTTCTTTTGAATTTATCACAACTGACAATCTTCTAAACATAGAATCGACAGTTTTTTAGTGAAATCAGGCGAAGTTTTGTTCCATTCATCCTGTATTTATATTTATTGTATTTACGTTCTTCTTGCAATAAATATTTCTTTGCCTTATTTCTTTGTCTAGTTATTCCCAGAGGTGCTCAATTATTTTGAGGACTGGGGATTTTGAAGTATGATCTAAAGTTTTTGGAGAAAGATTGAGCAACCACTCTTTCACAATTTTGGAGGCATGATTAGGATCATTGTCCTGGTCCAGTTCTGTTCTGCGCTAGTTCTAATTTATATAAATATCGAGATTATCTTTCTTTTTTTTATTGTAGATTCTATAAACAAAATATTACCGATCCCTGTGCCGCCATACAACCCCATTACTGAGCCGCCGCGGTGTTTTATCGTGTTGGTAATATATTTATTACTAAAGCCTTCGTTCTTGGTGCGCCATATTTTTAGGGGGTTTTTGACCCAAATATCTCAAACTTACTTTCATCGGTGAAGAGAATATTATTCCAAAAAATTTTAGGCTCGTTCATATACTTTTTTTTTGCGAAATTTAAAAGTTTGGTTTAGTTATTCTTTAAGATCTTTAATTCGTTTCTGCGTTTTCCAGCAGTTTTTGCAACATTTTCAGCTACATATTTTTACAGCACTGGATGTTGGGTTTGCTCTTACTTTTCTTACTATAACACTAACATTAGTTTTTGCAAGACGCTTTGGTCGCTTTGCACCAGGCAAATTTTCTATGGTATTGTGTTTGCTATATAGTACTTGTCTATACCTTTTTATACCCTACACCACAATAGTGGGGAGGGTATATTGGATTTGTGCTGATGTTTGTAACGACCATAAATATTGGTCCAACACCCACCTTAAAGTATACCGATCGGCTCAGAATCCCTTTCTGAGTCGATTTAACGATGTCCGTCCGTCTGTCCGTCTGGCTGGCTGTCCATGTAAAGCTTGTGTGCAGAGTACAGGTCGCAATTTTGAAGATATTTCGATAAAATTTGGTACGTGATATTTTTTTGGCCCAAGGATAGATGGGATTGAAACTGGTGGAAATCGGTCCAATATTTCACCTAGCCCCCATACAAATGTCCTCCCGAAATTGGGGTTTACCGGTCATAAATCTTTGAATTATGCAAGTATGCAAACAAAATTTACCACAGATGAGTAATAAATGAAGCTAAAGCACATCTACAAATTTCGTGAAGATCGGTCCATAATTAGTCGTAGCTCCCATATAAGACCGACTTCCAAATATCACTTTAAAGAGCATTACTCACTCAAAAATGTTGGTATACAAATAATATTTAACACAAATATATTTCATATGTATACTAATCATATGGTACAATTTTATTGTGATCGGTCCATAATTAGTCGTAGCTCCCATATAAGACCTACTTCCGAAAATCACTTTAAAGAGCATAACTCACTCAAAAATGTTGGTATCCAAATAATATTTCACACAAATATATTTCATATGTATACTAATCATACGATACAATTTTATTATGATCGGTCCATAATTAATCGGCCCACTTCCGAAAATCACTTTAAAGAGCATAAATTTCTTAAAAATGTTGGTAATCAAATAAAATTCGACACAAATAAGTTTCTTATATACAGAAATAATGACATTTTGTAATGGTCGCTCCATAATTAGTCGAAACTCCCATATAAGACTCTCTCCGTAATTGACTTTAGCTTCCATAAATCTTTTAAACGTATTTATATCGTGATAAAGTTTAACACATATAATATTTATATTCACATAAATCATGACACTGAATTTTGGTCCAAAATAGGTGATATCTCCCATATAACCATTTCTGAAAAACTGTTTTATATTTACATATACTAGGCGTAGGGTATTATATGGTCGGGCTTGACCGACTATAATTTCTTACTTGTTTTATTCTATACGAGTATTGATGCCTTCTAATGATTTTACCGATTTCACACAGGTACTTACCTTTTCTATGTAAATCTATTATGATTTACAGAGTCTCAATTGATGTTTGTCTTTCCATTGTAAATTTTTTACAAGTTAACGTTACAACTTAATCTCTTTTAATGCTAAGTTATGAAAGTTTTAATTATTTTTAATGGCACTTTACCATAATACTTTCAAGCAAAACAATTTAAAAGAATTGCCAATAATTTTGAAAAGAAAGGGGTTTTTTTGCATAAGGATAATCCTTTTTTTGTACACGCTCTTTTTGTTTCTTTTTTTGTGAATTCAATTCTGCTAAATAAATTTGTATGTATGTATATACAAATGCAATATAATTTTGTATTATAATATTATTTATATTAATTTAATTAAGTTTTTCTTTTAATAAGATGTTGTGCTGACTTTATTTTGACGCTCACAGTTAGCTTTATTTAGCTTTCAACGGTTCCTATAGTTAGAGTTGAGAGAGATGTTCGATAATTATTTACAAAACCTTCAATCAGAAATAATTGTATTTGGCCATTGGTCCCCCTAGATATTTTCAATTGCTGTCTTTTGTTTATCTAATCAGTTGACATTTACTAAATTTGACTTCATTTATATCATTTTATTTCCTTAATGAAAAGGTTTTCGTAAGAAATTTATATTTTTTGCAGAAATAAAAACATATCGTCTTACCTACATTTGAATTTCTTATTTTTTTTTTTATTATTTTTCCCTTTTTCACATTTATTATTTAATCCCTTCTTGTTTACGAAATGAAAAGAAGAAAGAACACAGTTTTTTATTTTCTAACAATATAACATTATTCTAAGTGCGCCCTACTTTTTTTCTTTGCATAAAATAATCAGAATTGTTAATTTATCGTCATAATTTAAGGCAGCATGGGAGGCGCTACTCTCCTGTAGCTGCTATCTTTGAGTTTGTTTTTGCGTGCTTTTTGGTCTTTGGAAATTTGTTGATTTTTCTTTCATTGTTTTGTTTGTGTAAAAGTAGAAAATAAACCAAAAATAACGAAAAAACTGTGAACAACTAATTTGCCAACATTTTTTCTCTTTTTTTTCTTATCTTTGAATCAGGTCTCCGCTAAAATTAAATGCTCTATTTGCTGCCACGACAAGGACCAAAGGAGCACAAAAAAGTGATGATGGTGCAAGTATTGTAGGAAAATTTGTTAACTGTTTGTATGGTTATGGTGTAAATGGGCTGGATGGCGCAGTGGCAGTAAAGTTAATGATTGCTTACAATTTGTGCGTGGCAAAGTATTGGAGCAATTATATGTGAGGCCCTGCTCTTTGAGATAGTATGGCAAATGATGGCAAATTAAAGACAGTATCCTGCCAAATGTATGTAAGTTTAGAACATACACACACATAACAATAATAAAAAAGGACCATTTTAGCAATTTCTGTTTGCTATTAAGGAAAATAGACTCTTTAAATCGCTAATTGCGTTATAATAAAGTGAATAGGAAAAAAGACCGAAACAAAAGCTTAAAAAAACATAAAGAGCTCAAATGCAAAAAAAAGAACATTTTTTTAAATTGAAATACTAAATTTTCACAAATGAAGCAAATCTATTGTCGTTTTAGTATTCCAGTATAAAAAAACAAACAAACGCACTTGTGGAATCATTAGCCTAAGCCTATCAAGAGATTACGGCAAACAGTCGAGTCGTGCAATTGGTTTGCTGCCATAATGAGGAGGCTTTAATTAGGAAAATAGGTTTTAAATGAAACTAAAATCATTTAAAAAAACCCTCACTATCTCTAAACATAAAACAATTTGTAAATGAACAGATACAAAGCAAAAAGGTAAATGAGTATTGTCACCTGGGTTCATGAACTAGAAAAACGTTAAGCTGCAACAACAAAAAAGGGTCTGCTATTGTTAGGAGCCCCAAACTAAACACTAAAATTCAATAACAAAAAAAAAAACGCTACCAGCGCCTTACTTCTTTTACCAACCACACTTTCGTAACAACAAAGCAATACAATCGGATTACTTCATTCCATGTTCCACATGTAAATAATCGAACATATTCTTGCCTGAGGAGATTAAAAGGGAATTTCCTGCATAAACCGGGAAAGGAAAACAACACGCCAATAGCTGCTTGTTAACACGGAAAAACGCTAAAATACCAGGGCTTAAATGCTACAATAAAATTAAGCAAATGTAGAAAACCCAATCTTCATTCTCCTAAAACAAGCAACATAAACACACACAAGGTCTAATCTCCCAACAGCAGCAGCAAACAACAAACTGAACTCTAGTCCGTGCAACAACAACAACAGCAACAACAAACGAAAAAACTCATCTACCAACCACCCACCCTTATACGGAAATGTTTTACTAAACACAGATTTTGCCACGTATAGTTTACTATTTACAAACATTTTTTTAAATTATTGACAACGACGCGTGTGTTTTTTTTGTATGTCTTATTTAATGAACTTATCCCCTTCTCGCTTTTCATCTTTAACATTTTTAAAACGGTCGCAATTGATTGGTATTATCTTCATTATAATTAATATTGTTGCTGTTGTACCACGTTATGGATCATGCCTTTGGTGAAAGAAAAGCCAGAGACCAAAGAAATCATCAAGGATATGCGCAAAAACGTTTCGGTACAAGTTGATAGTGATTTTGCTTTACTTCTGCCCAGCGGTGTTTATGAAATCAAGAAAATGGAACCACGTTCAAAAATACGAACCATTATCGTATTTTGTTTATTTTTGGCCATAGCGGGTATTATAGGATTCGGTTACTTCTGTCAAGATCAGGTAAGTGAGATTAAACTGTGAAAAATTTATGTAGTTTACTTTCCTGCAAGAACTATGTTCAATAGCTAAAGAAAAAACATTATAAAATTGCATAATATCGAATTTATTCAAATATTTATAATTTGAACAACAACATTTCCGTATTTTGAAAATCATGCATGATTCGTTTAATTAACATCTTGAGGCAATCTCTAAAATGGGCACTTAATCTGTAGGAGAAGGTTATCCAGATCTATAATACTATTGCAAACAATGGAATGTATTTTTTGAAATTAAGCAACTCGTTCCTAATACACTAAAATTTTTAAGAAATACACGTTTCTTTTAACAACAACAACTTAAATGGATGCGAGTTCAATCCGCACAACTAGGCCACTGAGAAACTATTGGATGCGTTTGTTTATTTTATATGTATCATATTTGCTATTTATCGTCATATTCTTTCTACTGTAGTGAATCTCTTTCTCTCTGCTGTTTCCCTTCTTTCTTCACACGTCTCTTATTTTGCATATGCTCCCAAAGTAACAATATGAACAAAAATTAAGAAAAAAAAAACAATTAAAAATTGGCAACATAAAAAATAAGGACCACCTTGTAAACACATACTCGGGTGTGTGGCGAACGCGACAAAATTTAGAAATCCAACATAAAAAGTTTATTGTGATAATTATATGCAGTAACTTCTTTAGATTTGAATTAAAATATCCAGCCTCTTTATTATAACAATCGGGAATTACAGATTACAAACTGAGTGTGGTACAAGAACATGATATTAGAACGGGACATCATGATAAAAAGTCATTCAAAGACAAAGTTTTCCAATAACTACTTTGTTTTTCAAAGCAAAATAAAACAAAGAATTCATATGAAA
The DNA here is from genome assembly GCA_950370525.1 of Bellardia bayeri. Classification (NCBI taxonomy): domain Eukaryota; kingdom Metazoa; phylum Arthropoda; class Insecta; order Diptera; family Calliphoridae; genus Bellardia; species Bellardia bayeri. The sequence goes on along the minus strand of OX493264.1, from coordinate 32,802,492 downwards.
ATCATTCAAATGTTTATTATTATATGCGAGAAATGAAATCGAACAGATGTCCATCACGACTACGCATACAGATGCTAATTTTTTAATATTTTTTTGATCTATTTTTTGGTCTATTTCCTTAATCCCGCTATGGTTTTCTGATTTAAGACTGTAATCGTTTATTAAGCAAATTTTTATATGCAAATATGTCTTAATAAACGTTTGTTAAATTTAATCATCGTTTTTGATTAAGGGGGTCTATCTTTAACGCAGCCCAACAAAATGCGATCCAGTGCTGTTAAATTGTATGATCGGGCCGCCAATTAAAAGCTAAATTTCGTGAAAATATGCAATTAATTAGGAAATTTGGTTTGCAATTCGATCCTGTTCATAATATCAATAATATCTTTGATAAATAATTATATGTGCAAATATATATTTTCTTTCTTTCATAATTAACGTCACGGTACTTTAATTTTGACTTTACGCACATTATTGCTGTAATGTACTCTCTTGAAATCATATATTTGTTTTTTTTAGGACTTCATTTGTTGATCCGTTATTTGACATTTTTGATTTTAAATTAAAACTACATAGAAAATAATTATACATTCTATGTGCATTGCTTGACATTCAAAAAAACGTAACCATTTGTTTTAACACAAATTTGTTTGACGTTGTTTACTTTTACAAGAGTGATTTCAAAGGCAAAACAATATACAACTAACTAAAAAATAAAATATTGACAAAGTGGGATAAAATTGATATAACAACTCTTAAAAACTTGGCAGAATCAATGCCACGTAGGCTGCAACAAGTTTTTATACAAAAGGGGAATACCACATCGTAATAATATTTGTTCAATTTACAAGTGAGGTTGTAGTGTCGTAGGAGTTGTACGTCGTGAATTTACAATAGTTGTACAAATGTTGGTAATTTCTATGTAAATATTTTGTACAACACCTACGACATTCTTACATATGTTTCACGAACGTTGTATGAAAGTATAAGTGTTGCCAAAATTTAAAATATGTATCTCAACATACAAATTACTCATTTTAGTTAAAAAAAACCCAAACGGTTACACTCGGGGATGATAAATGAGAAAACAAATATCGTACCAACGAACTTTTAAAATTGTGCTTTTTCGACCCCAATAGTAATAAATAATTTTTTTACAATTTTTATTTAAATTTTATTTCAATAAACAAAAATTTAATACAACAAAAATAAAAGGTACTTTAAATTCATTGGTACATGTAAAGTAAAAATAACAAAAAATAAATAATATGTATAATTATGATCATATAAAATATTAGTAAGGTACATTCAAATAAATGAGATCAAATCTATAAATTTTTTGATAACAAACCAGTTGCTATATTAAAGTTGTAACAACAAGAGTTTTGCAAAAAACTAAGAAGACGCTTTTGTACTGCAAAAAACCGTATTGAAGTTTTTTCTAGCCGTTTAAAACAATTAACCGTGTGCCACGTATTTTAACAAGATGAATGTTACTCTACAACAAAGCATTTCTTTCCCTTTTTTTTTATCAAACTGCATAAACTTTACAATTGCTCTCTTTATTTTATATATGAAGTTTAACAACAACAAGAAAACATTAGCTAAATAATAAAAACCACCTACTATTTATTCCCAATGAACAAGTTGAAAAATCTATTTACAATATTCATTTAGTAAATAAGCGTTGCCATTTTATATCAATTAAAAATATTTGGGTTTGAAAAATTTGGAAATAGTACCAAATGAGCCACAGGGGTACCATCGTACTTTTTAGTTTTGAATTGTACCAAAAAAATTACAATTGTACCAACTTTATCAACCGTGGTTACACGCAATTCATAAACTGATTGACAAATTTAAAACAAGAACATAAAATTTTAATAATTGATATTACTGAAAATTCTACGGTATATTTTAATTTTGAAAAAAATTCATATTTTATGCTTTATATATTTTCATGGTGTAATTGTAAAAGGTGTGCAAATCGGCAACAAATACAACACAATACAGAAACACAGGCATTTTGTTTGTATGCACTATTGTCAAAAATATTTGAAAGAGTATTACTTTTGACATAAGTAAATTGTAAACAAAATCAGTCAGCTGTGCTACTGCACTCACCTTGTATAGTTACACCATGTATATTTAATTAATTATTAATTTAACATTATTACGTACCTAAAAATAATTTTAGAATTATAAAATTAAAATAAAAAAAAAAAAAAACGTTTTGTTTTTTAAATAATAAAACATATACATAATTATTTGTCATAGGTAATTATTGACATCGTTAGATAGCGATATCCATTATCCGCATTTTTGAAGAATGTTCTGTTCTCCTAGAGTTCCTTTATCGATCTTTTATACCATATTTGTTCTTCCTGTTTCCAATTTATAGTTCTACTTTTCCGCTTCTTTGATTCGGCTTAAAGAGTTTTAAAGATAAATTTTAATATTATTATCCGGTATTACAAATTTCTAAGCCATAAATAACAAAAGAAGGTCAATACCTAAAACCTATGCTTACCTTTACAATAAGGTGTGCATTTTTAATTAACACCTGTTGATAAATATGTAGGTATGTACAATTCAAATTTCTTTCATCATTTCGTCAATTCGTTTTATAAAATTATAGGTATGTTGGCACAAACAACAGATGGAAATTATGCTTTAATATACAAATGTATTCTTTAATTATTTGTTTTTTTTTGTCAAAACTCCCACATTTTAAAATTTACTCACCATATAAGAAAATTCACTGACTGTAAATATTTAAATCTAATGCTAACGTTTTAGCAACTAGTTCAACAAAAGAATCTATTTGTTTTATTTTACTCTTTTTTAACAATTTCTCTGCAGTAAATGTGCTACATACATATTTTTGTTTGTTTACAATTCTCATGTTTATTTATTTTAAATAGTCACCGAAATAACAGAAAACTGCTGCTAAAGTTTTTCTATAGTAAATTTGGATTTTATTTATAAAGTTAAAGATAAATAAAACACATGAAATCAAGTTTTTAACTTTCAAATTAATTTATGAAAGAATTTCTATTGTTTTGCAAACATACACAAATATTTACAAAAATAATAAAACACAAGAATGATAATAACAATATGTTAATAAATAAAAGAGAAATAATGAAGGAATGAGAAAAAAAAACGGATTTGGCGCCACCATAAATAGGTGTTGCCAGTCTTGTTATAATTATGTTCTGCTTGTTGTTTTTTTTTCTTTCATTTCAGTGTGTTTTATTTTAGCGATTAAAATTTATTGATCAGCTTTTTTGGAATTAAAAATTAATATGAATGACGACAATAGCGCCATTTTTTTTAAATAACTTATTTTTGGTATTCCATTGCTTCCCAGCAAAATTTTAGACCGACAACGTTTGTAGCACCATTGGTAAATTAGTAATGCTTTCCATTGTCTTACATTTTGCTGGGCTATTTTGGATTTAACAAAAAAATTTAAATGCCAGTCATTTAATTTATGACTTTGGTATGCGTATTGATTTTTATTTTATTATATTGTTTGTTTTTACGAATTAAAATATAAACTTGTTTTAAATGTTTTCTTTTCTTCTGATAGACTGTTGCTGTGATTATTTTAATTATCATAATCAGGGGTGTCATAGAAATCAATATTGGTTTTGCTAATTGTCGGTTTTGAAAACCAATATTTGTTTCATTTGGTGTCACGAAACCACGTTGGTTTTGTTAATTTCGAATGTTAATAAAACCAATATCGAAACAGCTGTGGTATACAATTTTATTATTTTTTATTTTACTTTTTTGCAGAAAATTGATAAAATATTATATTTTTTCATTAAAATATCAGTAAAACTGTTTTTTTTGTGAAAATAATTGATATTAAATAATTAAAAGGTGTTAAGTGCTTATAAATAAAATAAAATTACATCAGCAGTTGTAGGATTTTTGTTATTGGAGATCAAGGCCGTTTTGAAGATGTAGAGGACACTTCTTTCTCACATGCAGCATCTACATCTTCGTTGAGACCAACTGCTACGTCGCAAACACCTTCCACCAACTGCGAAATGCCACATAGCCGTACTATGGCCTCTTCTGTTGTTGTCAGGTTATGCTTTGCAGACGGTCCACCGCCAATTGCCCTAGACTAATTTCTGTACAAATAAAAAGACATTTCATATAACAACACAATTTGTTCAGAAGAACAAATTTTGTTTACCTTTTTCTACCCATTCACGTCATATTGTGGTGGCCCGGCACTACTCAGTGAATCAGCCAGTTCTTCCCACACGGCATTCACTGTTGGTTTGTCGCGCTTCGTGAAGCCTTTAGCTAAATCCGGGTATTTTTCTATGAATTCCATGATTATTGTATTTTGTGTACTGTTTTTATGTTTTCCTCTAGAAAGTAAAAAGGTCAATGCAAAAATTTTTCTTTTTGTAAAGCAAATATTAAATTAAATTAATTTACTTACATTTCTAAAAAATGTCCCGCTGCCAAAAAAAAATAACACTAAAAAAGCACGCAAAAATGAAAACTGACAGCTGTTAGCTGCTTGGTTTATTTCCAATAAAAATCGATAACATTAGTTTCTGTGAGACCTAAAACCGACACTAATTCTAGTTCAAACATAAAACCAATAACATTGGTTTCTATGACAGCAAAGCATTTTTTCTTGTCGGTTTTAAAACCAATTCTGACAATATTGGTTTCTATGAGAACCCTGAATACTTTGTAATTCGCATTGAAACTTAGTTTTAATTTAATGATTTAACACACAAGAAAATTAAAAAAAAAAAAACAACAAAAAAAGATTTAAACAAGATTTAAAACTGTATTCATAGGTATTTTATGGATGCAATAAATTTTGTATTAAAACAAGTCCGGGGTGCTATAAAACAAATGGCATACTGAGTTGTAATACAGTACTTAGGCAAACATTTATAATGATAACTACTTACCAGCAGTGGTTTTGTAATGCTGGAAAATGCCAGATCAGCCTCATTTGGTCCAATGATTTCAACAAAAAATCCATATAAAAGTGACAATGACATACGTATGTGTTCTCTAAACCACAAATGCGTCAATGTTGACGATGAACCAAATCAATAAGATTTAGATTATTTCCATGACCTCCCACAGAACGGTGTCAATTTATCACTTTTTATGGCATCATCATTTTAAAGTGAATATCTAGAACTGTTCCTTACCCGCGAGGAACCAATCACGATAACAATTCTGTCGGTTCGTTTAGAGAAAAGTTCACCATTTAAATCAGGATTAGAATTAAGACAATTAATTGAAAAAGATTTCGATTGTTTTTGTCTTACTTGGAATATTTTATTTAATAGCCATGTTTAAAGTTTAATAATAACTACATATGTACGTATTAGGAAAATATTCATCTGAAAAAGAGGGGAACATTTTTTTGGAAAATATCCATCTCAAAAAAGAGAGGAAAATTTCTCTATAGAAATATCCCTCTTTAAAAACGAGAGGGAAATTTTATACATAAAATATCCATCACAAAAAGAGAGGGAAATTTTCTACCGAAAATGTATATCTCAAAAAGAGTAAGAGAAATTTTATACAGAAAACAAACAAATATCCATTTCAAAACGAGAGGAATATTTTCTATGGAAAATATTTATCTCAAAAAAGAAAGGAAAATTTTGCATTTGATGTCCAAGGAAAATTTCCCATGTCATATTATCTATAGAAAATTTCCCTTTCTTTTTTGAGATGGAAATTTCCCTCTCGTTTTTAGATATACTATATTTTCCATAAAAAATATGACATGAGAAATTTTCCTTGGACATTAAATATAAGATCCGTGTTTACTTATTACATATTATATTTGTTAAGCAAAGTTATTACTGGGTTGTACCTAAATTTTTCCTGGAGGTGCTACACAAAGAAGTAGCGAAATATCGAAAATAAAAAAAAATTATTTTAATAAAAAAGCCCTTAAGCTTGAGCAATTACATACTGAAATATTAATGAAAAAAGTCAAATAAACTATAAAAAGATATATTTAGAGCCATTTCTTGTCGTACAAATTGTTACTTATTGAACGACAAAACACATTTATGATACTAACTGTGTATAGGTCAACTTTTAATTTAATATATAAACTAGTATGTATTTAAAAGAAACAACAATAACAACGACGAGTATATTATTAATGAAATTAATTAGATGCACATAAATTAAAATTTTTATTTAATTTTTATAACCACCTCAATAACAACAACACAAAAAAGGTGTCAAAATCGATAAGATTAAAGATACCAACCCAAAAATTACAATAATAATATTGTAATTATCGTTTTGACTAAATAGTTAAGCGCTAATCAAAATAAGAGCGTTTAAAGAATTAAAGCTTTGAGAATAAATTGTCTGACAGCGCAATAAATCATAGTTGACAGGCAGAAAGTACTAAATGAAAAACCAAAAGTTATAAAGAAACCAGGTCATTTGAATTCTATTACCATACATGATCGCTTCTTTCTGAGAGTTTTTCTTGTGTTCTGTCGCATCATATAGTTTGTGTTTAAAGCAGTAATAAAAAAAAAATATTAATAATATTGATTTCGTGACATCTCCTCCTGCTTGGTATATTTCCTTCCGTCTGCCTGTGTAAGGTGTGGTGCCTAGTGGTTTCATATTCAATGATATTTATTCAATTCATTTTGGATTTTAATTCACCATATAGTGCTTAATTTATTTATTATATTTTTAATTTGATATTGTTATTTTTTGCTTAACATATTTTACTTTAATATTTACTACATTTTAATAACCTGTGTTGTAATAAATACAACAAACCAAATTTGTGGTTTTTAATTTAAATTCATACGTATTGAAATTAAAATTGTGTTGTGCATTAAAATTGTAAACACAATGAGATGTTATGCTATTCATATTTAAAAAAAGATATGGAGTAAAACAATGACTATAAATAAATTTGTTATAAAATTGGGCCAAAAACTTTATTGTATGTACATAATCATAATAGCAGCAATAAGAGAACTAATACAAATAAAATACAATTTTTAGATATAATACAATTGTTTTATACAGTTTTGTGTAGTACTGGAATTTAGAGATAAAAGTTTTCTATACCATTATTCTGTTTCTTTATTGTTTGGATAATTTGTTTAAAATAAAATCATAGGAAAAAACTTTTTTTAAACGAAGTTATTGTAATTTGACATAATTTTAATGTGATTTGAAGGAATTGTGGTTACTATATTGACTCCTAAAAACAGGGACATTTTTCTTAAAAATAGTGACAATTTTTATAGCAAACATGCCTCTCAAAGCGAGGAAAATATTTGAGAGAAAAAGAAACAGTATCTTAAAGAGAGAGTTAAATTTTCTATAAAAATATCCATCTCCAAAAGTGTATCCATCTCTAAAAACGAGAGTTAAATTTTGTATAGAAAATATACATCTGTAAGAAGAGAAGTAAATTCTCTATAAAAAATATTCATCTCTAGAAATGAGAATTAAATTTTGTATAGAAAATATCCATTTCAAAAACGAGAGGGGAATTTTCGATAGAAAATGTTTATCTCTAAAATGAGAGTAAAATTTCTATAAAAAATATCCATCTTTAAAAGCGAGAGGGACATTTTTTATAAAAAAATATCGCAACTCTAAAAACGAGAGGGAAATTTTTGATAGAAAATATCCATCTCAAAAGTTTCTCAAACTCCAAACTGAATTTAATGTACATATTCCATCTACTTTTCCATGTTTAAGACATCCTATTCCCCAACCACTTGACCGCAATATTTCTGTTGTCCTTATTTAATTTCAAGTTACTCAGATTAATTTAAGTATTTTCGTTTTGCTTTTATTTATGTACATATATATTTTTTATACGTGATTCATACAGGAACACAAAAGAATAATTTAAAAGTTCAAAATTAAGCCGCTAAAGTAAAAAAACGAAACAAATCCAAACTTACCAACCAGCTAGTGGAGGAGAGCAAGATGCAGCAGATGAAAGAAAGATTAGTCAAATGATTTTTAATGTTGTGCACAATTCAGCCCCCAGATAACTTACCCAACCGAAGCGAACAATGAAACTTCATTCATTGTCTTACAGAGATGCTTCACTTTTTTACATTTTTGTTCTTGGCTTTGCCCATTTTTGAATTTTCAGTGCTCTTGAATAAAAACATCATCTTGAATTCTTCTCATACTTTAACATATATTTATTCTTTAGATAAGAAAATAATGCAGGATTTGAACAAAATTAAAAAAAAAACACATCTAATATTTTCTTTTTTTGCGTAAAGTTATTTAATGATATTTTTTATTGCTTATATTGTATAACTTTTTACAAGTTCAAGTTCTTTTGCATTGTAAAAGGAAAAATGAATAAAATGAAATATACAAAAATAATGTAATAAATGCAGTCTTATGGAAATTTTAAAACCACCACTAAACAGCCAGACAACCAACCACCTTGTCAAAAACTGTAAAGAAAGCATAAAACAAAAAAATATAAAATTTATAAAAATTAAAAAAAAATGTAATCTTATCCTCCCAAAATGACAGACCGAGCATAAAATAAGAAGTTATTGGCTGACTCTAGAAAAATGTTAAAAAAATTAAATTTATTTTATTTATTTTATATTCCAATAAAAAAGGTTCAATGTTCTTTTACCAAGTCAAGTCATACATTGTGGTACACAACAAAATCGACTCCAAATGAAAACAAATTAATATTTTAAAAAATGTTGTTGTTTTTGTTTTTATTGGGTTGTTCAATGGCTACAAATCTAAGAACAACTTATTCCTTTTGCCATCCAGCACGACTTGAGACGATGTGGCCACTCATTGATCGCAAGACCCACTTCATGCATGGATAAATTGTCTACTTCAACGGCTCAATACGGAACTAATACGGAACACAACTTGTAATCCAACGGGTTGAGGTCTGGACTAGCAGCAGGCCAATCAAATGTATATATGAAGTCCGGAACATTGTTTTTGAGGCTCACCTGTGCGTTTTTGAGCTGGAGCAGAATTTTGCTGAAAAGTCCATTGCTTGTTGGAGAATACTGATTGGATGTGAAGCTTTAGAATGTGTTCCAAGACGGTCGACTGATAGACTATGGGCAATGTTTTCACTTCTTGCAACAATGGAGCTTGGTAACGCCATTGTAGCTCTCTCTCTGCTATAGTTTGTATGTGTGCTTTTGATTATTATTCTGCTTGTGGCATATTTTCTCTGGTCTAGAGTAGCTTTTGATTTTGCAATATTACTTTGTAATCCACAGCGTACATTTTTTCATCTATCCAACAAATTGGACCGACACCACATGAAGAAAAACAATCCCATATCATTAACAAAACTCCTACATTCGTCACGGTTATTTTTGAGTACATCTACATCTGTGGCCGTTGAACAAAGGTTTTACCGCCAGAACTAAAGAAATTTATCTTCATTAAAGGTATCTTCTTCGGACGACATGCTTTTAATTCAGCTTCTCAAAGCCTATTTCTAATTGTGCTACTGATAACAGACGCACATAAATCAATTTAAAGTTCTCCACATGAACGTGTTGTTGTCTCTTCCTGCATCTTGTCACTCTTTTGAGTGAATTGCTTGAAAATTCTTTGTTTTGCAACAATGCAATTTTACTCATACTTTTTTCTTGTTTTTGAAGCTTTAAAAACTTAATTTTTCAAATACAGTGCCAGAGCTTTTCTGGACTCAAGGCAATTTAAAACATAAGCGAACCTAGAGTAATGATTTTAACTTTTTTTATATTTCTGTTGAAATAAATTGACAAATTAACATTTGCTATAAAATTTTGTTCAATCTTTAAAATTATTCGTTTTTAAGCTTTGCATTATTTTAAAATAAACAAGCCGTTCTTATAACTTTTTTCATGCGAGTGATGTGTACGTATTATATACGAAAACTTATTCGAAAAATTCAAATAGCTCTGCAAGTGAAAAAAATGTGAGTGTATTGAGATTTTCGAACTGTTACTCGAATGTGTAAATAGAGGGTAAGCTATTTATGTTATGCAAATGGCAAACAACCAATCCAAGAAAAACGCTTATTAGCTTCTTTATGGAACCATTTTCATTTCTCTAGTATAAAAATTGTTCATCTAAACTCAAGCGCTAACGCTACATAACTTATTAGCTTTGAAAATAATTGTTTCTCTTGCAACGTTCATTAACGCAGTATTTCAAAACCGTATTGTTGCTTTCTGCTCTTACTCAAAATCACCTATGCTGCAATAAAATTTCATTAGCAAGCAAAAGAAGGCAAACATTCTTCTAGTAACAATTTAAGTATCATTAGGATATTTTTGTCACGATTTTACTTTCCGTTTATGTGGCAGACATTATTTTCTATTAACACATAAAATATCTTAAATATTCTGGTTCCACACCTTTAGGTTTATGCTGCAATTCCCAACATACACACGGCCTAAAAATACACACTTGAAATTTTTCAACAAGCAAGACTCAACGAACGAACGAACGACCGACCACCTCCTGGCTTTTTCCGAAAAACTTGATGATGACTTCTTATTTTTTTGGTTTCTGTCTAGCTAGCTAGCGTGGTTGTAATTTGAATTTTTTGATTTTTGGTTTATAGAGAAGAAACAACAACGAAAAATCTTTAGTGTTTCCTGTCATTGTTTTGTCATCCTGTCGTTTTGTGTTGACTTCAGTTACGGTCACACTTGGCAAATATTTGCCGAAAAAGATGTAACCACTAAATAACATATATTTGAACTCGTTTATTTATTTAAAAAACCTTTTCTTATTTAGGCCAAATCACAACAAATATTTAGTTTTAATTTATTTGGTGTTGTAAGAACCCAGTAAAAACAATTCGTGTTTTTTGAAGCACTTAGAAGAAAAAGCGCATAATCGAACGCTTCATTGAAGCGCTCTTTTGAAGCAGTAAATGCTTACGAATAAAATATACAAAAAATATTCTTTTTTAGTGCTGACAACGAAGAAGGTTTTAAAGCGAAAAAACAAAAATGAAATTATAGCCTACAGATTTACGTATGACAACGAATATCTCAGTTACTATGAATTTTTCTTAAGCAAAAACATTCAGCGAAGTGACGTAAAACACTTTAGGAAAGTGCTTTATTTTCATGTTTGGTTAGGTTAAAAGAAGCGCTTATTGACAGCAGAAAGTAGTCCTCCAAACCGGGAACACCTCATACAAAAATCATGCATCCCATCAGCAGGTTTAAGGTATAAATTCATACATAAAACCTGCTCCTTTTGAAGCACATTTTTTATTGGGAACTCTTGTAAGAGTAAACAACATCAAACAAATTTGTGCTCAAACAAGTGGTTACGCTTTTTTGAGTAAATATTTGCCAATATTCGTCTGCTTTTGCCTTGTTTTTTAAATTTGCTTTTGAGTGTATATTATGTGTTGCCACTACTAAGTGTCGAAGTAATACAGATTTTTTCCTCTCACTTTCTACTTGCCGTAATTGTCTGTATCTGTACCTTTGTTTTTACCCTTATAATGAAATTTATGTTTGGCACACTTCTTTCTTTCTTCTTTATTATGATTATTTTTTTTTTTGTTGATGTTCAGTTCGAGGCATTGTGTTGTGATTTGTTTTAACAGCTTCATGTTCTGCATCAGCAGCAGCAATAACAAAATTAACAACATCTACATCTAGATGCTACAAGAACCAATTTTTTTTGTCGTTCTTATAGAACTTGAGATATAAACTAAAGACAAAAGCAAATGTTTATTAGCTGGGTACTACTTCACAAATACCAAAGTAAATATCTGTAAATTTCAAACATTTTTTATTTTTTATGAAAAACATGTTGCACCTTAATATTTTCTACTACTTTAAATGTCACTTTGTGATATCATTGTGTTAAAGAAAATGGTAATTATATGAGTTGAACAGTAACACGTGCAGGTACTAAACACAAACACACTCATTTTCTGCTGTCTTCAACATAAAAGTATTTCGTAGAATTTCTATTTTTATTAAAAACATTTCCCGTACATAATTTTTTACGCTTTTCTTTCAGTTGTTTCCTTTACCATAGTATAACATTTTTTTAGGTTTTAGACAATTTCTTAATTGAATACATTGTTTTATTTAATTTTTTTTACAACTGCATAAATTAACATGACATTATGTGAGTTTTTTTGTTTGTAATTTTTTTAATATGGCAGCGTTTTCAATTTAAATTTTCAAATTTCCGTTAACCAGTGTAATTTTGTTTTTCTAAATAAATCTCAGGCAACATTTACAATGAATTTCTCACTTTGCTTATGGAATATTTAATTAATTTCAATTTTATGTTTTATTATAAGGAAATGATAATTAAGTGAATTGTTTTCCAGCAATGTTTATCACAAAATCGACACCTTTAAGATCACATAGAAATAGTGGCAGGTAGACAGACAGTGGAAGGGTAACTAGGCTTTAGTTTAGCTGTAGAAAATTTAAAAAAATTTGTGCTTAAATTCAGACAATGAATGTTTTTAAAACAAAGATTTCTTTTTATATTGTTCAATTTCTGAAATAAAGCATTGTTCAAATAAAATCCTTGTACACTACATTTTATACAGTATCGGCCAAAACCTAAGCACCCTCTCAGTACATTTTTTTAAATGATTAATTTTTTTAAGAAAACAAAGTTGTTAATTTTTTTTTATTTCTTTATATCTTTATTATTAAAGAAATTCAGAATTTAATAAAAAAAAGTTAAAATTCAAAAAATATATTAAGTCGCAAATATAAGCGGGCTAAACTGAAGCACCCCAAAAAAAAAACTATTGCAATCAATATTTCGTTACGAATCTTTTATTCTGGATGACACACGCACATTTTTTAGGCATAGAGGATATCAAATTATTAATTATATCAGGTGATATTGCTTTCCAGGCTATTTTTGTGGCTTCAAATAAGTTTTCTTTGGTTTTGCAATTTTCTCGGTTGTTTTTTGAGTTAACGATCTCCCACAAGTTCTCGATTGGGTCAAGATTGGGGGATTAGGCAGGCCAACAGAAAACTTCTATCAAATTGTTCTGGAACCATTCCATTCCATTGACGTATATTTTGGCTCGTTATATTGCTTGAATGTCCTTTTAAGTGGCATCTCTTCTTCAGCATAAGGCAACATCACGTCTTTTAATATGCCACGATACATAAAACGATCTATAATTCCATAAATCTTAGGAATTGGCTCAATTCCTTGCCAACTTCATTTTCCTAAAAAAATTATCATTTAAAAAAAATGTTCTGAGGGGGTGCTTAGGTTTTGGCCGATACTATATTTGTTCAATTCATAAGTGATGTTGGAATTGTTCGTCGTCTGAATCTACAATAGTTGTACAAATGTTGTTGGCAATTTGTATATAAATATTTTGTACAACACCTACGACATTTTTACATATATATGTTTTTTGAAGGTTGTAAGTGTTGCCGAAAGTTAAAATATGTATCTCAACATACAAATTACTCATATTAGTTAAAAAAAATAACCAAATGGTAACATTCAAATCATAAACTGATTGACAAATTCAAAACAAGAAAATAAAATTAATAAAAAAAAAATTTTAATAATGAATATTGTTGAAAATACTACGGAAGTTTTAATTTTAGAAAATATTCATATTTGATGTTTTGTAGGCATATTTGTTTTTAAAATATTTTTCTTTTGTCATTTTAAAGGTTTGACACAGTGCTGCCAGTATTTTTTAGAGCTTATCCCCAATTTTGGATTTGTCATCCCCAAAAATCCCCAAACTGATTTTTTTTGTTATTTAATTTAAAAAATAACATGTTTATTTAATAAAATTCATTTTTATCGATAGCTACATATATTAATATTCAAACTAATTCGATTTGTAATTATAAATCTTATAAATAAAAAATTACACATAATCATATAGAAGTATAAAAAATTATTTACCAGAGTTTAGCATTTCCAAAACTTCAGAATAAAAATCTTCTGATTCATCAGCCTCAGAAATATTGTTGTACATATTGCTTGTATTAAAAAGCTTTAGCATTTCAGCAGATGGATTAAATTTCTTACAACAAATTGAATTATTTTTAAAGTATGTGTTTATTGTGAGAAATGCTTCCAATAATTCATATTACATTTCGTTACGTATTTTTGTTTTGGTAGTATTCATTATTGAAAAAACGCGTTCAACGCAAGCGTTACACTTTAAAAATATACTCGTATATGTACATTTCAAACCTTTTGCCGAATCTTCCTGTTCCCAAGAAACATTATGATTTTTTTTAATAAAATTAGTTTTGCAGCCATTTTAAACAGTAAAAAATAATTTTTTTTTTAAATAATAACACACATTTTTAGACTTGCTAGTTATTAATAAAATCCCCTAAAATTGTTGCCATCCCCAACAAATCCCCGAAACCCCAAGAGGAAATTTTTATCCCAAATCACGAAAAAAATCCTCAATTTGGGGATAAATCCCCTAAACTGACAACGCTGGTTTGACAACATAAACATCAGAGTACCAAAATACTCACTCATCGCTTAATCGTGTATGTGTAAGTAAGTTTCAGACTTTGCTGCTTCTGTTCATACATGATTGAGAAACTAAAAAAGATTTTACTTTTGTTCACTTATGTGTGTGATGATTTGAATTTTTTGTTACTATACAAAAGTGAAAAAATGAGTAACCAACTTTTTTTCCACTTATTTATATGAGAAATTTCGAGCCTAACTAAATTTATCAAGAAGTAAAAATTTCAATTTTGATAATTTTTCATGAGTGAGAAGATCACAAATCAATCTTTACTATTTGGTGTTCACATATACATACATATGTCAATACACTTTAAGCACTGTTTCACAATCGAATTGAGCACCTGTGGTAATACCTGGACCAAAAAATTATACTGTATATTTGTATCATACAATGTACAATATACAACGTTGCTTGTGAATTGAAAAACTAGGTTTAACTTTATATTCACGCTCACTGTATATGTAGGCTTTCTTATAATTATTTCAAGTATTCTTGAATACACTCAAACTTTTTTACTTTCTTAAGCATTTGATAGTATATTTTTTATTTCTTTTCAAGATTAAAAAGCTAATTTCTTGTTATCTTTACACCTTTACATGCATCAATTTCTTTGTTATATTACAGATCATATAACCCTAAGTTTAAAGACCTTTTCAAAGTCTAATATTTACTTAAGATAACAGCCTCTCATATTTTTTTCTTTAAGAAACTTACCATAAACCATTTATTAAACTTGATATTTTCATGCTATTAAACACAGTCATGACATCAAACTGTTCCCAATTGCCTAAACGTTTGTTTAGACATCAGCTCCTCGTCAATATTATTATTGTAATTTTTTTTCAAAATGTCAACGACTCTTAACTAACAAAAAATTAAATAAAAAATATCAAATTACCATTAACAAAAAAACAAAAATGTAACAATTTTAAGTAAAATATTATTTTCTAAAACTTAATTTAATTAAAAATACACAACACAGCAACACACATTAGCTTCACTTAAATTAAACGCAGCTGAAAAAAAACAACCTTAAATACCTTTTGACATACATTTGTCTTGATAAAACAAATAAAATGAAATTAAATATAAGAAAAACTTATAACCATAGAATCATCATCCACCATAAGATTATAAAGATTCGTATTCATATAAAATAAAAATGACGCGTGTCTTATTTCATTTATACACTTTGTACGTTCGCTTTTTTAATACAGATGTGTTTGTTCTTTCTTTTGTTTCTGATGCTTCTGTTGTTTTATTGCGGTTTCACTTTCATGTGGCTTAAACTGCTGTTATGATCCTAAAAACAGATTAAACCACTGACAGAGTTTAGTTTAACCGGTTGTGAAGCTTAATTAAGCTTGACCAAACAATTTGGTATTTTAGAAATTTGAAATTTGAGAAAATTGACAGTTATATCAAATTTGTCAGAATTGGGTTTAAAACCGACAAGAAAAAATGCTTCGGTGTCATAGGGCACTGCTACACGTTCAATAAATATCGAGATATTTCTAGTATTACGATATTTATAGATCATCGGTCCATATTTCTTAAAAAATGATGCTGGTGCGAACGTAACCGTCATTGGCTCGCATCAATGAATGGATTTATTGAGAGAACACTTCGGTGAACACATAATTTCACGTTTTGGGCATTTCGATTGGCCACCAAGATCGTGTGATATCACACCGCTAGACTTTTTCCTGTGGAGATATGTAAAGTCTAAAGTTTATGCGGACAAACCCGATTCAGGCCTTGGAGGAATACATCACGCGTGTTATTTGCCAGTTACCAGTCGAAATGCTCGAACGAGTCATCGAAAATAGGATTTAAATTGTGACATAGCAACGGCCAACATTTGATAGACATAATCTTCAAAAAATAAATGCCAAAGAATGTTTTTTGAAATGATAATAAACATTCTCCATTAAACTTGAATTTGTTTTTTTCTTTAAAAAAGTAGGGAACCTCGAAATGGATCACGCTATAGATGGAAACAACTTCTAAATTTTTTAAAATCATGATTATCTAAACTATAAGCTTTGGTTTTTGGATTTAGTACCAAAATCATTCAATGTAAAATAATTATTTAAAAGGCTCTCTTTTCCGACAATTCAACCAACAACTTCTCTTCATGATAACCATCCTTTAGATGAATATTTAAAAATCCAAAATGTTTAAAAAAATCAACTCTTCGGCTTGCACTATTACCTTGTAACTTAAATCATATATTTATTTATTTCATCTGGAATATAAATTTTTGATGCAGCAATATTTTAAAATTGTACCAAATGACTCGTGGTAGTACCACGGTAATGAGAGGCAAAGAGAAATAACTGGTGCAAATTTGTGATAAGCAAGTGATCGGTCAGAAATGCTTAAACACAATTTAAAATGTAATAGGTTGTTATATCTTGTGTTCAATTTAAATTAGTCTTTAAAAACTGAGCTAACGATCACTGATGTTTTTGATTTTATAAATCTTTTAACCCAAAATCTTTTTACTCCCGCACTTAAATGGTTAATAGCTCCAAAAGTGTTGCTTTTCATACATTTGTAACTGACTCCTTGTGGCTGCTTGACTTGACGGTTTGTTTGGTTTAGCTGTGCTGCTTTGGCTGCTGCTGAAATTGACTAAAAACCACCATCACCAACAACCATCTTCAACGTCATTGCGGTCTTATTTTGGCTGCCCCTCCCGCTTGTTTTATCGTCTGTTGTTGCCGTTTTTCTTCTTTTGCTTTATGTTGGTTTGCTGCTGTTAAATGTCCGCTGTGCCAAAGCTAAACTAATCCCATTAGAGATCATCAACAAGAAGATTAACAATAACAATTTATTCTTTTATATTTCCTTAGTTTTAATTTTAATGTGTGTTTTTTATATGTAGTTGTATTTTAGAGATCTCTGTTGTTTTTGTTTTATGATTTTTTTTCGTCTTCATGTCTTGTCTCAAATGGTGTTCTAAATGATTGTGATGAGTAGAAATGCCGCCGTTATATGAAGTATGTAAAGCTAAGTTTAGACAATATGTTGAATCAGCATATATATGCTGACAGCCATATGATTAAAATTAGCAGCAAATTCCTATGGCATATGTTAGACGTTTACACGATATGTTGAAAGTAGCAAATTTTTTGATGTCAGCATATGTCAGCAAATGAAATGTCAACATAAGAGTTAACATACGATTTTTGTGTTTATACGATATGTTGAATTGTATGTGGTGTTACATATGCTGAGTCGTATAAACATTTGTTTGTGAAATTATTCAGTTTGACAACATTTTTTAATTATTATTCAACTTCTGTATTTTATGTGTACTTTTTGAAATAAAATTAACAAATAAAAATAATATCAATAAAAAAAAAACATAAACATAAATGATGACGTGGGAGGAAATTGGTCTAGCTATTGCTTGTACAGTGCTGATTTTGGATGACGATGAAGTGGAATTAAAAGCAAAAATACGCAGAGTTTGGCAAAAGAAATGGGTAGAACGACGAGAGAAAGAAAGTTATTGTGTAAAATTATACAAGGAATTGCATAATTTAGCATATTTTATTGTAAAAAACAGCAATAATAATAAATAATAAAATATTGCAGAACTTACCAACAAAATCGAGATAAATTAATAATGCACGAAAACATGTAAAACATTTATAATAATTTATTGTTTATTTCCAGAGACCTGTGTCGATTAATTTGAACAATGCCGCCGGCCACTATATTGCATTTTGTGTTCTTGTGTGTGTATGTTTGTAGGTACATATGCAACAAGAAGTGTATTTACATAAAAAAAACTATCGGCGGCTGGGCTTAAAGGTCATGATACACTATCCTACACAATCGTACGATTCATTCACTGGAATATCTACCGATTTCTATCACACTCAAAAAAAAAAAGAAAAATCGCAACAAAGTATGTCATAGGTGCCACCTAGTACACAAAAAAGATGCAAAAACATTTGTTTTTGTTAATGTAAACAAACGCAGTGTGAATATAATAAATTGCATAAACTATACAAACAATTAAAAAATTTTTCTGTCTGTTCTTTAGATTATAATTTGTGATTTAAATCAATGAAGCCGACATTGTTGTTTTCTTATCAGCTTTATTAGAAAATACAACTCTGATCGCATAGACACTATCGTATATGCATATGAATTTGCCATATGCTGAAAAGCTTGCATACGCTTTTCAACAAATAACATATCTGTCAACATACGCAGGAAATTTGTCAAACACTAATAATATGCTGTTTACACGATATGCTAAAATTACCAACATACGTTTGTTGGCATTGTTAAAAAAGTGTTAGCAAATGTTGTTAAACATACGTATGCTAAAAAAAACACGATATGTAAGCACTTGTAACAAATTTTTCAGCATAAATTTGCTAATTCAACATATCGTCTATACTTAGCTTAAGAAAAATATTAGTAGCAGTAGAAACCGCATATGCTGTTCAAATCTCACAATATGAGAGATAAAATAATATGAGTTTGAAACAAAAACAAAAAAAAATTTAATAAAAATAAAAATATAGCCATGAAATATGAAGGTATTTATGTAGAATGTATGCCATTTGTTAGCCAGTGAAGAGGTAAGATGTGAGGAACAGGAAAAAATTATTGGATACCCTACATTACAAACATACTTTTACAGATACATACGTATTTACTTATATTCACTGGCACTTTATTGCTTTTTAACTTTCATTAGGTTTTAACTGCTGTTATGATCCTAAAAGCAGATTAAATCGCTTAATGCTGACCCAATGAGAGAGAGAGAATGAGAGAGAGAGAGACTTAGTTGTAGCTAAATATCTAAGATACCTTTGCTGAATTTGCTGAACTAGTTCCATCTAGAGTTTCTATGAAAGTGATTCACTTGTTCTTAATTTCATTACATATAATAGATCTAGAAAAATCCTTTCTTTGAAGCGAATCAATATTTTTCTCTTTTTCGTAGTAACAGTTCGGACACAGTTAGAAAACTGTGTACAAAATATGGTAGAATTTTGTATCTTCTTCAACTGTAAATAGGGGTTTTAAAGCAAAATCCTGCCTAATTAAAAAGAGAAACACAATTTACTCTAAAGCAAATCCAAATTGTCAGCGTTGTCAACTTTGATTTAAAAAAAAATTAGAATTTCTTTGTTATTTAAAATGTTTATTGAATTAGTTTTACATTTTTTTTAATTTCATAAATTCTATATAAATTATTTTATAAAATTCTTTTATTCGAAGTTGCCTTCTAGTTAAATATAAAAATTTAATTTGAAATTTATTTTTGTATACTTCATTATTTTTTTTTTTTTTATATTTAACTAGAAGGCAACTTCGAATAAAAGAATTTTATAAAACAATTTTTTACTCGCAAGAGGAACAAATTCTCATTCAGTATATAAAATATTTTAAAAAGAAATAGTAAAAACAGTAAAACTAAAGCTTTTTTTAATAAACGAGTTAATAAGGATAAAATAAGCATTTACCCACCTAAAATTAAACTCACAATATGCTATTCGGAACTGAAATACTAATTGGTAAAATAAGGCTAATTTCAGTGTATATTTGGTACTTTTTTAATTATTTTTGTTTTCTATTTTAAGTACTTCTATTTGAATTTTTTTCAATACAATTTGTTAGGGCTCCACTGGAACTCTAACCCTGGTTGTTCGTCTACAGTTAAGTAGACCAAACCATCAAGCTATACATTTTATGATAATGAATTATTAAAGCAATTAAAAGTTATTAAAAATAAAGATTTCAGCACATTTTCGGAAAAATTAAAAAACGCACAGAAATTAAAAAAAGCGCACCGCGCACCAACTAAGGAATTTTTCGTGCAACAAATTTTAAAAAGCACCACCGAAACGCACCAAGTTGACAACACTGCAAATTGTTTTCTTTTTCATAGTAGAAAATATCCTGGAAATATTAATCTAACTTTGTCGACTGTAAAGAGATCATTTAACTGAAAAATGTAGGCAGATTGAATCAATTGGATTGAATCAAAAACAGGAATGGTGTTTGATCATCTGGATCATCAATTCGATTTTCTCTGAAGCAAATAAATATTACAGTGAGAGAGTAATTAAGAAATGCAGTTAGATTGAATCAATTGGTATTGCTAAACGCTCAGGCCGTCTAAAAACAAGCTGCTGGAATGCCAATGTACCAGCATAGATAGTGTTGGTCAAATTCAAGGTCAACAATTTCACGTCATAGACAAGAATTGATAATTTCCACAAGCTTTATACAGCGTATACTTAATAAAGATCTGCGTCGTCATATTTATAAAGTTAAATTCAATTCAATTCCTTTAGCCTAAATGAGTTTATATGGAAGCTGACGACATTTCATCATTAAATTACAGCAATTTTTTAGACTGGGTGACTCGGTGATTAGGATTGAGTCTCTAAATCATGTAATTTAACATCATTGTATTTATTTAAATGTTGGTATTGAAGGTCAAAGATCTTTACATTGAAAAGGGAAATTCAAATCAGCACCAACCTAATTAAGCCAGCAATACATATGCCATATGTTACTGGTTGTTGTGGATTTCGTGCTGGATGTATCATTGCACTATTTCTTTTGCAAAGTGACCCTGATCACTCTCAATGCTTGGACTGTTACTGGTAATAGATATCGCGACATGATAACAAAATTCTTTCTGCCTAAATTAGATGATATTTATGTAAACGATAAGTGGATTCAACAACTTGCCATACATTTTCTGTTGGTGTACTTTCTTAATTCGATAAGCAGATTTGAGCCCCCATATCGTGTGATTTAACATCATTGAATTTAGTTCTATGTTCTTATTTCATGTCAGAGATCTTTACCAACAAGTCCATCCACCACTCCACTCCCTGTAGAAGAAAATGGATGACTGTATTCAAAAAAATCATTCACGTTTATGCCAAAGTGCAATGGGAGTGAGCACATGCCAGCAAAACACTGATAATATGCTCTTTCCATGTGTAGCTCACTTTGAAAGCGTTTGATGAGATAATTTAACAAAAAGTATAACACGTTATGCCTTTATTTAAGTATATTTTATTTTTTCCTAAGTAGCTCCCATTATTTAATAATTGTGTTAAGTTTTGGAGGATTATTTTTTTGTATTTTTTTTTCCCAACAAATGATTATTGGTTTCGACGGCTAAAATCAAAGTAAAATTTATGCTTAAAAAATATATTTTTTATTTTGAGGGAGATTTTTATCAAGTGCTTTTTTTGGGTATGAAAGAAAAAACAACTTAAGTAGGATAGACATTTAGGTAAATGATGGGAAGCAGTTTTATTTTTTTTATTGGCAAATTAAGCTAATTGGATCAAGGTTAGTTACAGTTTTTTGTATGTATTGAAGAAGTTTTTAAATAAAGGCTGACCAGAAAATTTATGCAAAATAAGAATTATATAGACATTTTCTAGACATAGTTATTGTTTTTATTTAATCATAAAGTACACGCTATAGACTTATGTATAAAATAGCCCATCAGGCAAATGGCTTCTACGTCTTTCCTTCGCACACTTTTGTTTAAATTTTGCGTGATAGTTTTGCACATATAAGGCTGAATTTCTTTGATGCAATGTTGATTTTCTTTCCTCAATACTTGAATAGTTTAAACAATTCAACGAATTCCAATGGTTTTAATTTACACGACCTATGGTATCATTTCTGTCATTGACATGAGAATGTACATAAACAGTAAATGTCTCATGCAGTAATTAAATTGTTTCAAATACTGTGACATGTGACATCTTTCTGTTGTAATCACTATTGCTTACATCATTATCATCCCATTTAGTCGGAAAGAAGGCAATAAATCCCTGCTTAACCAGCCACATTATTGAAATTCCCTATCAAACAGTGACTCGTGACTTATCTCAACCCCAAATGTGGCACTTTCAACGATTGACAACTCCAAAAAGGTTTTAATAATCCATCTTACGAACTCTCTTTGTTGTACAATGAAAGATCACTCTTGTCCACTACACCGAATTGACATGCTTAGACTTTGACACACTCTTCATGCACGGTTTTGATTTTGTCACTTGAACGGCTTGTTTTTGGGCGACCAGTGAGTATAATAGTGGCAATTAATCGAACCTATCTAAACTTTGCAATTAATTTCTTCACCATGCACAGTGGTTACGAATTTGAAGAGATGCTCATATTTATAAGTCTCCTGAAGGATAGACACACGTATTATCTATAAGTTTTTGGCATCATTCAAAACTTTATTTCGGACTAATTGCAAGATACAAAATTAACAGCTGATTTTTATATTGCAAATATATGTTACCAACTGTGAATTATATTTTTAAATTATTTTGCACTACTTATTGCAAGATACAAAGTTAACAGCTGATTTTATCAACCAAACAAATTCTCAAAAATAAATAAATAAATATTTCCAATAAAAGCTTTAAGGAACAGTTGGTGGACTTTTAAGTCATCGTTGGCTGGTGTATTGGGAATTATAAGCAGTGGCAAGTATGAGGCGATTACTAATCGATTGGCTGGATTATTGTTAGTCAGCGTTGCATACTCAGAGCAAATAAAAACTATTGCTTTTAAGTGCTGCATATAAATTTAAATATAGCATGTGCATTGCTGTGTATTTTGTTATTGTAAAGCACAAATATGCTAAACCTTTTTGCAAAACACTGTGCATAGTGCTAATACTTTTAATCATTTATTCGGTTGGGTGTATGCTTTAAAAATGCGAAAGTTGTTCAAAGTTTTAAAATAAATAAATTATTAAAAACTTTTGAACCGTTGAATTGCAATTTTAAAGGAATAATGTTTCCAATCAGTAATTCGGTTGGATGTATACTTGAAAAATGCGATAGTTGTTCAAGTTTTTTAAAATAAATACAATTGGTTCCCTCTTTTCTCATCTTTCTTGCAACATATGGATTCTACTTGAAAAGATCCAAACAAATAATAGTCGGAAGGGCAAGGTCTGGACTATAAGGCGGTTGAAGCAAAACTTCTCAACCACTTACTTCTAAATTGTTTTTAACAGGTATTGCAACATGTGCCCGATCGTTGTCCTGATGGAATATTACGCTTTCATATTTGGAAAATGTTCGCTTTTAACGAATCATTTGCATTCGGTAAGGGTTCCCTGTGATGATCTGGCCAGATTTCAGCAATTAATAATAGATAGGTTCACTTTGGTCCCAACGAAAAGATCTTTCTCTTTCATGTCAAAATCACCACTTCTAAATCGTAAAAACCAATGATTGGTGTGCTTCAGCGGCACTTTTTTTTTAATTAAAAAAATTCAACATTTCCGAAGAAAACAAACACTTTATTGTTTACACTATAATGTTTAATGACTAAGTGATAATAAATGATAGATTTGTGCCCTTAAAAATTACATATAATTTACTAAACACAATAACTGCGTGCAAAAGATACGCCGTATGTTACTCGCATTTTTAAAGTATATGTCGGTTAGACCCAATTCCAATTACAAACCCATAATTTTATACGAAATTTTCGAATTATGCCCTCCAAATTTTCTTTAAATTTAAATTTTAGTTCAACAATTATAACGCATTTTTCCCTTGTGTGGAACTCCATTTTTACTACCGCTAAACTGTCAAATATCAAATTCTTGTTGTTCTTGTTTGGCAAACTTTACGGCTCCAATAAAGGAAAACTAAATTTGTATGCATTTTGAAACACCCTTTATATATTATCAAACTTTACTATTATTGGAAAATTGTAAAAACTTTAAATAATTCGTATAAAA
This sequence comes from Bellardia bayeri, assembly GCA_950370525.1. NCBI lineage: Eukaryota > Metazoa > Arthropoda > Insecta > Diptera > Calliphoridae > Bellardia > Bellardia bayeri. The sequence continues at coordinate 32,778,169 of OX493264.1, read as the reverse complement.
TTTCACTTGTCTAATGTAGAAGTAAATTTTGTTTTAGAATCTAATTTCTTTTGACTTTACGTTTTTAAATTAAAAAACCGAAAATATTTCTCTCTGATTTTTAATTAAATCTAAACCGCAAATGTACATAAATAACCTAACTGACAAATTGGTTTGCTAAACAGGTAAACGATTGAAATAATAAATAAATATTAGCCAAGAAAACAAACAAAATGAATAAACATTGTTATTTGTATTTAATGGATCTTAAACAAATACAATAAATTAATAAAACAAAGTGCTTTATCAGCCAAGCAAAATCAACAGCATCAGCATTAGTTGCACGTACTCCCTGGGTCAGAGTCATTATAACGATGAGTAGAGTTGTTAAAAGTTTTATAAAATGAATACATATGTACTTAGTAGTCTATTTATTTATCTATTTATTTAGTTTTACACGAACTTTGTAAACAATTTCAATTAGTCATTTTGTGTCATTATTATTTGCATTTTGCAGGTACTAAATGAATTTGTTATAATAAACCAACAGTTTTTTATTTGTTTTAAAATATTTAGTGAAATCAATTTTTGTTAAAGTATAGTCACACTTGGCAAATATTTACTCAAAAAAGCGTAACCACTTGTTTTAGCACAAATTGCTTTGACGTTGTTTACCCTTGCAAGTGTTTTGCAAGATCAAACATCATCAAATAAAATAGAACTAAATATTTATTGTGTTTTGTTCTAAATAAACGGAGTTATTTGAAATTATTGAACGAATTCAAATATATTTTATTTAGTGGTTTCGTCTTTTTCGGCAAATATTTGCCAAGTGTGACCGTACCTTTACTTATATGATGTGCATTAATATTTAAATATTGAAGCAACTTTTGGTTTATTTTGTTTTTGAGAGCTGTAGTAATGGATGATAATATACATTATTAAATACTACCAAATAAGAATATATGTAGTGAAGTTATTAAAGAGTGTATAAAAATTTACGCAAGGTTTTTATTAAATAAAAAACACGGGTTAGTCTTTCTTTTTGTAGTTATAGAATACACAGAATATTGAATATCGGCAGAATGGCTTTGCTGGTATATACTCGCTCTTTTTTTCAAAAATTTCAAAGACTATTTTGTATTAATGGGGCTGAATTTCGTGGACACAGCATTAAATGTTCTCCTACAATTAACGGTTGGTTGTTGGCTCACTGACATAGGTTTTTGATCATATGAAATTTCTGAAAAAGATATCAAATGAAGTTACATGTTCTAGAAGTCCAAGCCCCATAGAACTTGAACAGCCTCATTTTTTAAAAAGTCTGATCCAATGATGACTTCTGTCAGAAATCCGCTCCCCAAAAAAAAAATGACACGTTGTGGATTCATTTGTTTTGTGACAGTCTCAATTAACAAATCAAGTTACAAATTACAAATGTGGCTGGCAAACTTTTATTATTTTTCAGATATTGAAATATTGTTCACTAATGAAAGAGTCTTTTGTTGTCCCAAAAGTTGAAAAGTAGACAACCAAAAAAGCAAACATTTTGATAGCTGACAGTTTACGTTTATTAAAAAATGGATCCTTATAAGGAGAACAACACGTTTTCATATTTAAACAATTGGGTGAAATATTGATTTAATTTCGTACACTGTACAGTAGGGTAATAACTTTTTTTTGAGTGCAAAATACCACTCTAGTACCATGTGGTGAATGTTGTTCTGATAATAAAAATCTGGTTTTTAGGTTGATTCGGTGAAAAAAGTTTCCGCACCGAAAGCGATTTCTAAAGTGCTTTAAATTTTTATTTTTTAAAAATTAAGATTTTTCATTATCGTACCAAAATACTAGGAATTATAAGATATAAACTTTAAGTTTAATATATATCCTGCATCAATTTAATCGCACGCTCGGCGCATATGTTGCTGCGCTGACGATTTTTAATTTTAGACGCATTCGTTAGCTTTCGTGAAGTTTTTTAAAGATTTACTTAATGCTTCAAAATCATTCTCTTTGAAGCAATGACCACCAAACCAAATTTCAAACCAGGAAGCACAAACAAATAGTACCAACCGTCTAATTTTTCTTTTTATAAGATCCACGCGCATGGTTCCTTTCCTCTTTATATTTATTTGTATTGCATAAAGCGATAAATCTTCCCATAATAATTTCTTCCTTTGGGATCTTGTTCTACTCACTTATAGGTATTTAGACTTTTTGTATTTTTTTACATTTTTTAATACCATCCTTAATTTTGTAAAATTCTTGACCAGATTTTTGAGTTTTTTCTAACAGATATTTCACTTTTTTTATACATACTTCATTTTAAGAACCAACAGAAATAATTTGCGAAATTGAACATTTGTAATAACAAAGACTTAACTACGTACTTAGATATTTAAGACAAAAGCAAGAGTAACTGTTTTAGTGGAAAAAAATAAATATGTAAATACGAACAAAACTTTAACCCGTTCGGTGCGAAAACTTTTTTCAGGATGGAGGAAAAGTGACAGCATATTTTTTAATATTTTTTCATGCCCCAGACGGCTATGCGTTGGTATTTTTGATATTTGCAAAAATTGCAAAAGTTATAACCCTACTATACAGTGGTTTAGATACATTTTTTTTAAATAAGCCGGTAGCTCGTAAACGATTAGAGCTGAGCAGTTTTCGAATCGATGTGTTGGTAGTTGGAATGAGGGTTAATGGGCGATGCTCCAAATTAGCTTGCCTCGGTTTAACAAAAATTAAAAAATCACAAAACATTTTTAGCTGTATAACTAAAAAATGCGGCGTTCAAATAGATGGTGTAACTTTAGTAACTTATACCTATGTCATTTTGATGTCATATCTGTCAATTATTCTTAGTTAGTTATTGATCGTATTATTAAACAACAAAGTTTCTTTTGCTTTGAGCATGTCGAATTTTGTGCCAACAAAGTGTTATATGCGTAATGTTTTGCTTTATTTATTTAATTTGAAAAAAAAAGAAATTAATGAGTTCCATTTGATTCAACTTGCGAGAGATGGTTTGTGTCGTTCAAAAGCTGTGATTTTGACACGAAAGATCACGAATTAGAGGCATTACTCCATGAAGATTTCTGTCAAACTTATAAAAAAAAAATGGAAGCTACTTAAGCTGCAAATACAAAATGTTTGCGAAGGATTCATTTAAAAACAGGAACATTGGGTAGCATATTGAATTGAAACCGATAGACCTTGAAAGATGCTTTTGAATGTCAGAAATGCTGCTTAAACGCTTAAAGAGGAAATCATTTTTGTGCGGAATTATAACTTGCGATGAAAAATTGATCCACTGCATTGAGATCGTTAGGCCTGCCAAACCAGCCGTATTAACATCAAATCTAAATATATATGGCACTAAGGTAATTCTTTGTATTTGGTGGGACCAAAAGGGTCTTGTCTATTATGAGCTGCTAAAATATGGCCAGAATATCACAGGAAACCTGTACCGAATGCAAGTATGTTTGAAGCGAGCATTGGCCAAAAAACGCCCAGAATATGCCTGTTAAAAACTACTAGTTACAAACTATTTACAAAGAAGTGGTTGGGAAGTTTTGCCTTAACCGTTTTATAGCCCAGACCTTGTCCTATCCAAGTACTATTTGCTTCAATCGATGCAGAACGCTATCTCTGTAAGAGGCATCCGATATATAGACTTCTCTTGGAACATCTTAGGTATATTGGATTAATTGGCGATGATATATTGCTATACTGGTTGTCCAGAAACAAGCCGTTCAAGTGTCGAAATTGAAACTGTTCACGCACAGGGTGTGTCAAAGTTTAGGAATATCTAGGGTAGCGGCAAGAGTGACATTTTGTTGTATAGCGAATAGAGTTCGTAGAATGAATTAGTCCAGATTTGTTCCGACCTACTATTGTTTTTTTTGTTTAGATAAATGCAGCACGCTCTCTCTCTGGGAAACGCTTCACTTCAGATTGGGGTATTCGAAATTCAATGGATTCGTTCTTGGCCTTCAAATAATAGCAGTTCTTTTGGCATGAAATCGTTATGTTGCCAGATAGATGGTTAAAAATAGTTAACAGTAGCCATACTTTAAATATGTTTACATTTTACAAATAAATATTTCAAAATAAAAGCTAAACATTTTTAAGAGTCCTGCGTTTCAAATCTCTTAAACCTTGCATTCTTTTGAAATTTTAAACCACTGTGCACAGCAAAGAGAGTAATTGAATAATTCCGGAAGATTGGATGTTAAACCCACTGGTCTTTCAAATGGAACCAACTAGGCATACATGTTATAAGACGCTCACTACTGAACTAGCTGAAAGTAATGCAAATGGTATATGTAGTGGACATCACAAGGTATACATATATAATTAAAGTATAAATCAATTAACACCAAATTCAAAATTATATTACTTACTGTACTTAATCCTTGGCAAAAACTAAATCCAGTACAATTTCCGATTTTCCAAAAATGTTACTGCAATCAATGAATATTAAATTGACACTAACATTAATAGGAAAGGTCCCACCCTCTACCGACAAAGCTTAACAACTCTATTATTGAAATCAACATCCTCGTCATCATCATGACAGAGACTGGCCTGGCAAAAACCACATTTTAAATGAACATTTTAAATTGTATTTACCTATTAATGTGGGTTTTTTGACTGCACGCTGCATTGCAATTGCTGCTCAACTAACGAACAGATTAAGTTGCAACAAACACATTTGTACAAAAAAAAAATTCAACTGAAATTCAAATCAACACTAAAAGTATGAAATGATGCCGTGTGTGTGAGTGTAAATAAATCCCTTTATTTCAAATAAAACACGTAAACTAAAAATTACACAACGTGTATTTTTTCAGCACATGAGCCATTCATCGTACAAAATTGTTAAATATTTGCATTTATTTCAAAACATAATTTCTAAACGAAAATTCGTATACGAGTATCCATAGTTATGTTACCATATAATACGCAAATATTATGCCATACAATGTGTAATTTAGTATAACCAACCCAATACAATGTACTTTGAAAATAACAATATACATTTTTTTTTCAAGTTTTAGTATTTAAACACATGAAAATGCTTTATTTAATGCGAAACGCACGCCAAAAAAAAAAAACGTGATGTATAATAAATTATAGCGATAATAGAATTTATTATTAATTTTAATAATTTTTGCAAATACATAGCAATGCCAAAAATTAATATTATTGCGCGCCACAGTGTGCGTTTCACGAATTCTAATTGAAATTTATTTATTTATTTATTAATCTGTGGTAAATTTCAATATGTATGTATCTTTATATTGTATTCCTTTGTAGCTATGTTGATATTTGGCTATGAAGTGAATTATGTTTAAAGAATTTAACATTTAATTAACTCCATATTTATGGCTCTATTAGTGCGATTAGAATTCATTACGCATATTAGTTTGTGTATAAGCTGCTCTAAACAAATTTGCCAAAGTTTTTTTTTTTTCAATTAAAAAGATTATAAATTATGGTGTTTAGGAACTTTAGTTTTTTCTAAGCATTTAAATTATTTTTCAAATTAGTGTTTAACGAGTCACATGTGCTACAGCTAAATGTCCTTTTTAATGATTACTGCTTATTGTTTGCATTCCATAGAAGTAGTTTAGTAATGCTTAGCTTTTATAAATATAAGTATTATTTATTAAACATTCGCAGCAGAGATTTGAACAGAACCCTTTTTAAACAAAATAGTAGTAATAAAATGATTACAAATTTGGCTAGGAATTTTAAAACGTGATACCTTAGTAATAAATACAATTTCTATTAGTTCCGGTTTACATTATGAAATTTTTGTCGCTGCGATTCTTGTCGCATCTTCTTTAAAATTGTATTTGCGTCTACATTGTGAGATTTTTGTTGCAGAGATTTTTTGTGGATGTATACATGTTTTTATGTATTTTGTAGCTAGCACATTCATACATACATACATATATACATGTATGAAAATAAAAAACAACGAATGAGTGAAAAAGCGTGTCTCACAAGTAAATGCCACACACAAGTTAATACCGGTGAGTCGTATTACAAATCAAGCATCGCAGCGACAAAAATTTCATAATGTAAACCGGGACTAAGTTGAGTTCAGTGCAACATAATATGGATCCCATTTGAGTCAGCGAAAATAAAATACAATGATTTAACGGATCTTTTTAATCATGCTGATAACGTTCTGGAATATTTCCTCCACTATGAAAAGTTTGCACTGACCCAAGTTTTTAGAAAATATCCACGATTCGAACTGTATTCGGTAAAAAGCGCAACACTTTGAATTGAAAATATTCTGTGAAAACAGAAACGACTCAAATTGAAAAAATTTTGCAGAAAGAAACACGATTCGAGTTGAAAAATTTCTATAAAAAAAGCCACGATTTGATTTAAAAATACCATATAAATAGAAATGCAATTTTTTATTGAAAATGTTCTATAAAAAGAAACACTATTCGAATTTAAAATATTGTATAAAAAGCAACTCGATTTGATTTGCAGCTTTTCTGCGAAAAGAGCAGCAATTCAAAATGAAAACGATTTGAATTGAAAATGTTCTATGAAATGAGCCACGATTCGAATTGAAAATGTTCTATGAAAGGAGAAACGAATCGAATTTGAAAGAAAGAGTATAAACGATTTGACGATTTTTTGTTTTAAAAATAGCAAAATGACGATTTGACGATTTTTTCATTGAAAGTGACAATTTTCTGAATTATTAAAATTGTCTATCTTTTGTTTGTTTTATTAATGTTTTTGTTACCAAATTCTATCTTTTTTTGAGACACCAACTATTTTTCTTATTTAATATTATAAATATCATAAATGTCATGTTAACAAAACTAAGTAATAGTAGTGTTTTCTTAATTATTGACAATTGTTATGTTTAAGTATAATAATTCCAAATAATAGTAGAAATTACTTATTTATCTGTAAACGTAAAATGCAATTTTAAATGCTGTATTTCATGAGCTAAAATTTTTAGAGGAAAAAATTTCTGAATTTCAACGGGGAAAATCTACCAAAACTTCTCGTATTTTAACAAAAAGTGGAAAGAATATTTAGCCAAATTAAATTTAAATAACAAAAATACGGGATTCTAAGTACCTGTATAGTAGACGATGGATGAAATGGATTCTATACTTAAAATATTATTTAAAACTTAATAAGCTAAATTGTTTTGACATCGTAATTTAACTTGAATTAATAAAATATGCTAAATTCAGATATTTATTTATAAAATACTGTACGTCTTGTTTCACACTTTTTAGTTTTAGCTCAATTTTGTTCAATTCTCTTTTGAACTTGCCATTTCATTTACACACATCAATTCAATTTTCGTACTTTTTAATGCAAATCAACATGCATGAAAAAAAAAAACAAAAGGAAATAAGAAAATTGACTAGTACTCTCTTTTCCCTTCTCATCCAAAAATACCTTGACGAGCCAGAATTGAAGCGTGTGAAAGCGGACTAAGATATTATAAAAATATTATACAATATTTTTGTGATTTCTAATTTAAAAAGTTCAAATTTATGAATTTTGATATGTATTGTACAAGATACTATATAAACCTGAATTTTTATGTTTTCGTTTAAATAAAAATTAAAAAATAATATTAGAAATAGTGACTTTTTATTCTTCCGATTTTTTTTGAGGATTTTTGAAATTCGAAATGACGATTTTTTTCTGTTTTATCGGGATTTTGACGATTTTTTTCAAAATTTATCTGACAGCCCTGGTCACAATCTGAAATAGGGTCACTGTTCTAGTTTCAACATTATGCTAAACGAAGAAACGTTTTGGAAAAGGATGCAGATTCCGATTAACAAATTTGTCTAAAAGGAGTCACTGGGAGAAACTGGCTAAAACTTTGTAGAAAAGGAGTCATGTTTCTGGTTAAAACTTTGTATAAAAGGAGCCACGTTTCTTGTTAAAACTTTGTATAAAATGTTAAATCATTGGTTAAATCTTAAAAACAAGTGCTAGATTTCAGGCTTAAACATTTAAAAAATGAGAACGATTCAGATTTAAAATTTGTTAAAGGAAGCCACGATTCAGGCTTAAAAACTCATATAAGAAGAAGTCACGGTTCTAGGTTTTAAAATTTGTAAAAAGCAGCCACGATGTTGGTTTAAACATTTGTGTAAGAAGAATTCACGGTTCAGGTTAAACAATTTTAAAAAAGAAGCCACGATTTAGGTTCAAAATTTGTACAAAGAGAGTTACGATTCAGGTTGAAAAGAAGCCACGCTACAGGTTAAAAAATTTGTATAAAAAGAGTCAAGATTCAGGTTTTATAATTTAGGTTTAAAAATTACTATAAAAATAGCCATAATTCAGGTTTAAACATTTTTAAAAAGTAGCCACGATTCAGGTTTAAACATTTCTAAAAACATCAGGATTCAGGTTTTGTAATTTGTAAAAAGAAGCCACGATTTAGGTTAAAAATTTATATAAAGAGACATGATTCAGGTTTTATAATTTGTAAAAAGGATACACATTTCAGGTTTAAACATCTGTATAAAAAGAACCACCATTAATTTTTACAAATTAGTATAAAGTCAGTATTCGTATTTAGTCAGGTTTACAGAAAGAATTTAAAAGATAGTCTAAAGAGAGAGAGAGAACGGTATAAAAAGAGATTCGGTTCTGGTTTTACAAGCAGGGCTTCCAGATAATTTTCGGAAAAAATCGTCAAAATCCCGATAAAAAATAAAAAATCGTCATTTCGAATTTTAAAAATCGTCATAAAAATCGTAAAATATTTCTAATTGTATTTTTAAATTTTTATTTAAGTTTATATAGTTTCTTGTAAAATACATATCAAAATTCATAAATTTGAACTTTTTAAATTAGAAATCACAAAAATATTGTATAATATTTTTATAATATCTTAGTCCGCTTTCACACGCTTCAATTTTGGCTCGTCAAGGTATTTTTGGATGAGAAGGGAAAAGAGAGTACTAGTCAATTTTCTTATTTCCTTTTGTGTTTTTTTTCATGCATGTTGATTTGCATTAAAAAGTACGAAAATTGAATTGATGTGTGTAAATGATGGCAAGTTCAAAAGAGAATTGAACAAAATTGAGCTAAAACTAAAAAGTGTGAAACAAGACGTACAGTATTTTATAAATAAATATCAGAATTTTGCATATTTTATAAATTCTGGTTAAATTACAATGTCAACATACACAGCTACATACTTATTTTTAAAGAATTCCGTATTTTTGTTTTATTTAAATTTATTTGGCTAAATATTTAATTTTATAAATCAGTGTGAAAACAATCCTGAATCAGGCTTAGAAGTCAGTATAAAAAGTTCCTGCATTCAAATTTTAAAATTAATATAAGAAATACCTAAACTGGTTTAAAAATCCTTACAAGGACATCTTAATTATTGTCTGGCTGCAAATATAAAAAAGCTTATCCCAACTTCAGAGCCTTTGTGTCTTCGGTTTAATAGCAATTCCAATGCATTATAGCTCCTTCTTAGCAGTATTATTTTGTTAATTCAAATTATATTTCTCTTCTTTGCTTTGTTGATTTTAGCAGTAGATACGTGAAAAGATTACATGATTAAAATAACGTACATAAAATAAATAATAAATGTATAAAATTATAGAAATTTGCTGCTGCCATGAAGCAAACTTCTTCTTGGGTTATAAAAACAAAGTGCAAAACAAAATAACACTCTGATACATAAGGTATGGTAAATATTTACTTAAAAAAGCGTAACCACTTGTTTTAGCACACACTTGTTCGACGTTGTTTACTCTTACAATAGTTTTAAAAGATCAAACAGCATCAAATAAAATAAAACTAAAAATATGTTGCATCTTGTTCTAAATAAACCAAGCTTTTTTTTTAATAAACATGTTCAAAAATATTTTATTTAGTGGTTACGTCTTTTTCGGCAAATATTTGTCAAGTGTGACCGTACCTTTAGGCTTTTGATACGTATAGCAAACAAACTCAATGCAATCATTGGCCAACAAAAACAACAAAAATCTTATTACAGACTTGTTATGATTTCATAGAAAGAAAACATATGAACTTTGCAGGGATCTTAGCAGACTTTCATATGCCATGTTACAACATCTTGTCATTTATGAGGAATGTTAACAACCAAGTAGTGGGTTGTTACATTTGAGTAGAATGTCAGCATGACAAAACCCGCAGGTTGCTTTTTATGTGTATCAGTACTAAGACTGCAGATTTCATCTGATGATTTGAGAAAGTAGTATATGGGTGAAAATAAAAAAATCTGTAGATACGTATGTAAATTTTGTAACTTTCTCAAATACGTTAATATGACAACTAGTGGCTTGAAATGCTAAAGCGAACTGTGATTATCCTCAACATTCATAAATATACAACACTTTTTCATTAATATATATTGTTTAATATTGTATTCAATTGTTGTTTTTGTTGACATGCTGAATTCATCATAAAATTATTTGTTGCTTTTGCAGTACAAATTTAAGATTTAATACAGAAGATCATATTTACATACATACATACATACAATTCCCCAAAAACACTCATACAAACAAAGTACAAATATAAAATCCAAGTTTATAATACCAATCACGTTAATAATCTTTAGAATTTCTTCAACTCACTACAAAAACTACAACACAACACAATAATAAAGGGTGATTTTTTAGCTATTATCTTTTTGGCAACACTGGTTTAAACAGCTGACGCACGTTTCGTGTTTTGTTTCACTGTCAAACATCTTCAGTTTGGTCTATAATTTAACCATGAATCGTATTGAATTTTATTATCATTTATTATTAAAAATAATCGACCCACTGAAGCGGCTCAATGGGTACGTAAATAAGCAGAATTGTCGATTTTGGTGTGAATATCAGCCAGAAGCATTGCAAGAGCTACCAATGCATCCAGAAAAAGTCACAGTTTGGTGCGGTTTATGGGCTGGTGGCATCATTGGACCGTACTTCTTCAAAGATGATGCGAATCGTAACGTAACTGTGAATGGTGAGCGCTGCCGTGAGATGATATCCAACCTTTTTTTTGCCCAAAATGCAAGAGCTTGACTTACATGACATGTTGTTTCAACAAGACGGTGCCACATGCCACACAACACGCGTAACAATGGACTTATTGAGAGGCGCGAATTCGGTGAACATTTTATTTCACGTTCGGGACAGGTCAATTGGCCGTCTAGATCGTGCGATTTTACACCTTTAGACGATTTATTGTGGGGTTATGTTAAAGTTCATGTCTATACAGGCAAGCCTGCTTCAATTGAAGCATTGGAAGACAACATTGAAGCATTTATTCGTGAGGTACCGGCCGAAATGTTGGAAAGAGTATGCCAAAATTGGACTAAGCGGATGCACCATTCGAGGCGCAAACATTAAATTATATGGACCGTACTATCGATTCAAATAAAGATTTCATGCATTTTTCTGAATTTTATGTGTTTTTTTTTGAAAAACTTTCCTATAGCTTTTAAAAATCACCCTTTAATAAAGTATCGAAAGCAACGCAAACAGAATTTTATTTCATTAAACACACACAAATTGTATCTTTCTTCTTTCCATTTTTTCTTCTTAAGCCTTAGAACGGAGCCCGAGTTCGAGTGATATTTACTAAGATTTATTTATGGCAACAGCGTGTGCATGTTTAAGAAATTAGTAACGGATTTATTAATGTTAATAAATTATTTCGATTTTTTTTTATATTTTTCTCATATGATTATTTTGTTTAAATAATGGTGCAACGTATGTTAAAAAAGATTTATGAAACATTTGTTAAGGGTTGTCATCTTGGGAAGACATATAAATTATAAAGAGTTTAATAAATGAGTGATAATTTTCGAATTATTACAATGGTTTTTATTAACAGATTTTATTTGTAACAATGATTCAGAAGTTTTTCTTTTAACGTGTTATAAATTTAATTAGCTTTAAAAATCATTATAAAATGGGAAACTATTCAGTTTTAAAAATAAGTATAATGGAGCCACGATTCAAAAACATTCGTTTCATAAATCACTGTAAAATGGAAAACGGTTCAGGTTTCAAAAATCATTATTATAAAGGTGCTGTAGTCTAATTGGTTAGCGCATTTGATCATTAAACATGAGTTGTAGCCCGGGTTCGATTCCCAGCCGCTGCCACTCAAACAACATCAGTTTCTGATAATTATTAGTTTTCTTTTCTATCCATCATAACTAATATTTATCACAGCGCCCTCCTTCGGTGGTATAGCATTCAAACGCCACCGAACTAAAATAATTAAATAAAGGCTATAAAATCAAGCTTTAACATTGATGCGCCTACTCACCACCAGAGGCGCTGCAATGCTGCACTAAAAACAAACATAATGCGCAATTGCAGAGTTGTGATATAAAAAGCTTTCTTCTTTCACCACCTTTAATTCTTCAACTATCCCCTTTCCGAAAACAGTAACGCAAGTATATATAGGCATATTAAAGCTGTTACTTCTCTTAAAAAAAAAAAATAATGGAACCACGCTTCAGGTTTGAAAAACCATTATAATGCAGCCATGATTAAGGTTTCAAACATCATTATAAGGGAGCCACGATTCAGGTTTCAAAAATTACTATAAAATGAAAACGATTCAGGTTTAAAAAATCAATATATAAGAGCCAAAATTCAGATTAAAAAAACCGTACAAAAAGAGTCACGATTCAGGTCTAAAAACAGAGTAAAAGGAGTAACGATTCAGGTTTAAAGCAGCCACGATTCAGGACTCACGATTAAGGTTTATAAAAACAGTACAAAAGGAGTCACGATTCTGGTTTAAAAAAGAGCACAAAACAAAAATGATTCATTCAGGTTTAAGAAAGCAGCGATTCGGGTTCACAAAAAAGTGTTAATTATTACCACAGGCTTCACATTTCCTCCTTGGCTGGTACTTTAACGATAAATAGGGATTACAAAATGGAAAACTTGTCTTCGTTTTGAAATCCCAGGTCTGGGATTTTGGATCGCATGTAGTTTAAATGAAAATGTTTGTTTTTGAACATACAGTTACTCATAGCTTATTTCAACCAGTTTCACTGTTCTCGCCATGACTGCAAAGTAACTGACTTATGTTTCGGATCGATTTTATGATGGAACCGAAATTGTTCCCTAATACTCAGTTTTTCAGTAAATGGGTTTTAAAATGTCAAGGTACATATTTTTTCTATTAACATAATGGTTTCGAACAGCACGACGAATGGTTTCTACATGTTTTGTTAAGCTCATTTTTAGCTTGCGTAGCCAATTTTGAAGCTGACAACTTAAGGTGGATTCGCCCATTTGTATTGGACAAAATATTTGTTTTGACAAAGTTTTTTTTCATATGTATATTTTCTCTCTCTAAAAAAGAAAGACGTCAAAATATTTTCTCTCTATTAAAAAGAGAGACGTCAAACTTCATATGAAAAAACTTTGTCCGAACAAATATTTTGTTCAAACCGAATGAGTGAATCCACCTTTAGGGTTCTGCCTTATTTTACTTACAATGTAACTCTCAGCGACTTCATTGACTTTTCTTGAATACTTATCATGAATCCTATTCTCGTGCACGTACGGTGCACTGTTCAATTACTTAGGCAAACCATTTGAGCATTTTTTCGGCGCGAGATGCCATTTTTAAAAACGCTAATAACCAACTCTCTCTGTTCTATTGTAGTACGTCGCCCCATTGTCGAAATTTGTACCAATGAACCACTTAACTGGAACAAACCCACTAAAAATTCATTGCTACCGTAACTACAAAATATACACTTGAAAATTTACCATTACTCGTAAAAGTGTTTGGTTAAAATAAGCTGTGACGAAAGAATTTGCACTATCAGCCATGTCACAGAATTTAATTCTGTTCGGAAGTGGAATTGATTCCGTTTTTTGCTTCTATAGAAAAAGCAAAACCAAAAATTTTTTCGGAATGATTTGCTATGTGGAATTGTAATTTTAACAATTTCTAGGTTTCATTCCGAAAAAATTCTTCGTTTTACTTTATCTATAGAAGCAAAATACGGAATTAACTCCACTTCCGAACGGAATTAAATTTTGTGACATGGCTGTATATTTCCTTTTTCATATATTTTGGACTTTTGTTTTATACATTCTGTTTAAAATTGAAAAAGCTCAGAATTTTTTTTTTTGCATAGCAGTTATAGTCAGTCAGTTTTAATTTAATTTGGTTAAAATAAGCTGAGAGCCACTGTAGAAAAGCTAGTGCTTTCGAACTTTTTGTGTATAATAGGAAATTTTCCTAGACAATGACAATTTAACAAAAATAGTTCTGTGATATTAGCTTTAAGTTAAACTTGACTTAAGTTTTGTGGTCGTTTATTGTATATTATATTTTTATTAATTATTTATACCAAAATTCTGTTCGTGATGTCCCGTTTTTTAGTATTTTAGTAACTAATTAATAATAAAAATTAATATCCAATGATAAAAAACATTAAAGCTATTATTTAGAACGAGACCCCTGAAGAAGTTAGAATAAAACTAACGAAACGTTGGGTAAATAAAATAAAAAATAAAAATCGAACAAGTTTTTTATTTACGTTTGGAAACAAACATTTGACCAAATTAGCCTGAAGGAAACTATAATAATTATATTGGTCACAAAAACAAATTAAAAAAACAAATTAATTAAAAAAAATATAGTTAAACAAATTTTAAGTAGTTTTAAGTTTGAACTTTCAAATGCGTAAATTTTTATATTTTTTGCCACTGCAAAAATTAAATATTTATGTTTTAAATATTTTCTAAATCAACCGGACATTCCCAATATTTTTGTTTATTATGTAAAATCTGTTTTTTTCTTTATCTACTGTTACTCAACTTTAATCTGTTTTCAATTAATTTCATTTCAAATTAAAATTAATTAAACCAAAAGCCATTATAAAATAAATTCCTAAAACCCAAAAACAAAAACTAATTTCAATTTGCTTAATTTTAACAGCCAACAAACAGCACTTAATTAAAGTTTTAAATAATGTGTTTGCAACCTATAAAAAACATACTCAATAAATATATTTAAAACATTTCTCCGCATCATTTAATAATTTTATGCAGATGTTTAACACATTTTTAATGACCCACACACAGACACACACACACAGTTTTTAATGTGTCATTCATACTTACAGCGTACAAAATCTCTTCAGCCGAAATGCTTAATGATTTTTAAAGTCATCATAAAAATTATTTAAACGAATCGAAAAAAACTTACTACATACTTTAAATTATTTACTAACAATTTATGTTTTTCAGCATAAGAATTTATTTCAATTCAAATGCAAATATAAATAAATTTATTAATATATAAATGAATAAAATAAACACTTAATATAAAATACGTATTTACTTGTATGAGATTTTAACTAGAGATGATTTTATTATAAAGCTACTGGTTTTTTGTTTTTAAATTTAATTTGTTTGTTTTTATTTTTATATTTATTATTCGAGGGACTCTAAAATTGTGTGCATATTTGTTGGATTATTGTGCTACTGTGCTGTTTGCTTTACTTTGAGTCTCCAATTTGCTTTAAGCAAAAAGTCTGGCAGTTTTGGCGCCATCATAAATTATAATATATGTAGTTAACAATGATTATATACAGTGGTGGACTTATAATTAGAAACGACTTTTCAGCATATACATATATTTGTTCATATATTTTCAAAATTTAGTTCAACATATTAAAACTAATAACTAGAAATAGTGAAGTAACAAATTATTATTCAAATTATTATAAAAAATTCCGCGGGAGTTTTGTCCCTTTTCCCAGTTTTCCTATTCAAATTCAATGTTAAAAAAATAAAAAGGGAAAAACTCCCGCGAATTTTTCTAGTCATGATTTCCTGAGTTTAAAATAAGAAAACTTCACAGCATCAATACTATTTTAAGAAAAATTAACTTAAGTACCAAAAAAAAAAAAACGCAATATCAAATTGGTCACATAATTAGAAACTAAAAAAAATATATGCAAAGAACCAAACTTATCCTTTAATATTTTGTTGGATAACCCTTGTTTTTGACAACATTCGCCAGTCAACTCTTAATTAAACGCTGGCATATTTGCAGATATATGTTTTTCCAGCTATGTTGCACCAACTGAAACAATTCATCATTATTTCGTGAATTTTTGTCCTTTATGTGTCTTTTCACAATTGCCAATTCGGTTAAGATCAGGACTAACCGTGAAGTGTGCTTTGGATCATTATCATGCTGGAAAATGTATTGGCCAGGCATATTTTCAAAGCAATACGGTTCCATTACATTTCCCAAAATGTGTTTGGGGGTGGCAGCGGGTTCAGCGCAACTGAGAGAGTATTCCAAATTAAGGAATTGATAAATAGATGTAGAGTATGCCAAAACGTGTAAAAAGTGTTTTACGAAATAACAGGCTTTGGACTAAATATTAAAAATAATATGGTTCAATTCACAGCTGATGTTGTAGTGTCGTAGGAGTTGTAAATCATCCGAATTTACAATCGTTGTACAAATGTTGTAGGTAATTTCTATATAAATGTTTTGACATTTTTACATATGTTTTTTAAATGTTGCATAAAAATTTTAGTTTTGCCATAAAGTTCATATTTGTATATTAAACCACAATTAGGTTATGCTCCATATGATGTGCCTGCAGGTAAGCTTAAAATTGCGTCTTAAAGCATCTTGTATGAAAACTCCTAAATTTTTAATTATGTATACGATATGGCTGAAATCTAATATGTAAGCGTACTATTTGACCGATGGTTATCTAGACTTGTTTAAACTTTTTTATTCCATTTCGCAGATTTTTGGCAATCTTTGATGTAAATTACGACAGTTTAATAGCAAGTAAAGCAGACATATTTGAAATCCATCTTCATCAGACAGGTGATGAAGAAAAGAGATTTATCGTCCAATGTAAAAATTGTTTAGTTTTTGCGCTTGTATTATTAATTTTATATATTTATTGATATTTTACTTTTAAACGTTTGACAACTTAAACATACGACTTTGTTCAAAATTGTGTTCACAATCAGATATTTGTGTCATACAATGTACAACATACAATATCAGTTGAAAATTGCACATATCATACCTTAAAGTTTTTGTGTGGTGCAAAATTGAGTACATGGGAGTTGTTTTTGTCTCGTTGGTATTTTTTCTTAAAACTTGTTACTTTTAGGTTGATTTATAAATTATTTTGTTAAATATTAAACCTAAAATAAATTACAAAAAACGTTTTTTTTTTTAATTTTCTAAGTACACAAGTACTAACCTTTACTCATTTGTGTGTTCCACTGTGTATAGCATTGAATACATTTTTGACTCCAGTGTAAACCCAACTTAATAGTTATTCATATACATAAGTACTAACCTTTACTCATTTGTGTGCTCCACTGTGTATAGCATTGAATACATTTTTGACTCCAGTGCAAACCCAACTTAATAGTTATTCATATACACAAGTACTAACCTTTACTTATTTGTGTGCTCCACTGTGTATAGCATTGAATACATTTTTGACTCCAGTGTAAACCCAACTTAATAGTTATTCATAAAATACTCGTATATACATATGTTGTACAAAACATAAATTTGTGATGACTATGGCATGGTGTCATATACCACTACTACATTAAACGTAAACAGCATCCTTTACTTATATTTGCGGCTGTTGGTTTATCAAAAATATGTTTTTGTTATTAAATTGATAATTAATGATTATTGAAATTGGATATTCTGGTTAAAAACCAAAATTGTTCGTATAATGTCTACAATCTGAACATATTTTCTGTTGAATTAATAATGCTATCAGATACTTAAAAATGTTAAAAAAAATTATTCTAATTGGCGTTAGATATGATATTTCTCTATTTCTAATGAATTTGAAATAAATTTATTTGGAAGTTTTTAATAATTTAATGTGAACAGATGTTTTTTGTTTTAGAAATATAATATAGTTTTTCAAGGAAAATAAATATATAAAGCGTGGAGGAGTAAAATTAGCTTTAATTTATTAGGAGTTCATTAGGAGAGGAGTTGAATGGAACTAATTGGGTATCTGTGTCTTTTTCGCTTTCTCTTTTCTCTATTATTGTATTGTCAAACTCCTGGTTTGTTTGATTCCTTTACTAAGGGCTGTTTTCTTATTAGGCGATTATCTTTTTTTCCCAACGAAAAACTGAAATTTGGTTTTCTCAATGTCTTATTTGCTTCTATTCTGTCGCAAAACTAACCAACCCTCATCTGCCGATTATTTATTTGTTGTACAGATAAATTCAATCAGCTGACTGCTGTTCATATTTTTTATGTGGCAATACCTTGAGTTTTTGTAAAAAAAAAAAAAAGAAGTAGATTTTAGAAAAAATGTTTAATAGAGGAATAAACATTAATTTGATGGAGGATGAACTCGAAGAACATGAATTACAAGTGAATGTTGAAAGAGTTTATCATGCCAGACATGGATATTATTTATTTTTTAAAATATTTGTTTTTTTTTTAATTTTTTTTTTATTTTTTCACATTTGAAAACAGCTGATTTATGTCAACAACTTGTCACTTGAAGACAGAGTTCCCAATTTTCACATAAATTTTGAGAGCTATTGCCAAATGAAAATAATGTTTCTGTCGGTATATTGAGAAAACTAAAATTGTTAACGGACATATTATCAGTCTAATAAATTTATGTCGACATTTATTAACAGGCAGTTTGTCGACACATTGCGAAAGCGGGCCTAAGACTGATTAAGAATATTTTTAGCCACATAATTATTTGTTCTAGACTATTAAAACTAGGCACCAACTGAGCGTACCTAAAGGCATTTACTAGACATAGTTATGTCTATATTTTTGCTTTCCCATCTTATTTACTTTTTTGCACTAGTTCTCTTTTCTTTCTTTTACAACTCTTAACGTAACATTTATTTAAATAACCCCTTTAAATATTTATTTTGCCAGCTTCTTATTGCTATCATATCATTTAATTTTCTCCCCACTCAGCCAGAGTGCTGCGCTATTTGCTGTTGATTTGTTAAATGTTTAATTAAATGTTTTATATTCAGTTCATTTTCTGAACAAAAAAAATAGAAAACTAGTACAACAAACATTAGAAAAACAGACAAATTTCTTGCCTCCCTTATTTGTTTATATGTCTGTCTGTCTGTCTGTTTTTCAACTTAAAACCAATGGCAAACAATTCTATTGTGTGTATAATTTTTTTTTTGTGGTTTCAAGTGCTGACAAGTATTTGTAAACATTGTTACAAGTGAGATGAATTACAGAGAAAAAAAAGAGAGAAAATAAAAATGTTGCATGTTGGCAATTGCCACCAATGGTGGAGGTGGTACAACAACAACAAAAGTTGCGGTTATTTTACAAGTAAAACAGGTGCTGACAATAAACGACAAGAAGCCACTCAACATAATGTTGCAGACAATTAGGGTGGTGTATAGTTGTTGAGGTTTCAAAAACAGTTTAAAAAGTTTTTTACTGGGGGAATGTGCTTCCAGTAAAATCGAGACAGTTGCGAAAGTGTAGAGGAATAAATGCTCAATTCCTATTCTGCCAACAGCTGCTGCAGGGTGCAAAGATATCCAATATGCTATGGCTCCATAGAATATTTCAAATCTGCATTTACCTCATCTCTGTTTCGTTAGATTATTAAAGAGCTAAGTTATTTGTTTTCTCAAGAATTGTCAGGTCAGTTACGAGAACGCAACCTCATGTAGGGCAGTGTCCCTTGATTGTTCCTTTTAAGTAGCCAACAGCTCCTCTGTCGATAGATAGATATTCTATAGATATCTACCATCTTTATATCTACGTAAACCAAATCTACCATATTTCCTGTTAAAAAACTTAAAAAGTTACATCATATAAAGTCTACCTAAAAGTGTGGATCAACTGAGTCTGGTCTGCTTGAGTTTTTAGGTACCATTAGGAGATCACTAGAATTTGAACAAAATAACAACTAATGCTATTCAATGGGCTCATGATATACTAAGAGTTATACATCAGCTGCTGGATTGTGATCATGATTATTGCTGTATGCCTGGTAACAGCAAGAAGTAAAAAAAACCTTAAAGCCGCGCAAGTAATGGTATTGAGGATTCCACGATTGTTACTGGATGTAATATCGTACCTTTATAATGCTTTACAATTAAGCTGCAGGGATTGGGTTAGAATTTAGCCCGAACAAAATAGGAAGAGTTCTAGTGGTTAGCATTAAGAACAGGTTTCTAAGCTTCAGACTATCACTGTTGGTAAATTGTGCCTATCAGAAAACGCGAAATATCTTAAGCCCTAAGTTAATGGATCTTTGCATTGGTGGAAAGCAACTCACAGGAAATATATTTTAAATTTAATGAATTCATTTGGGAATTTTGTGATCTGCTTGATCGAAATCAGAGGTTGCCATCACTACATTCTTGTGCCTTTGTCTATTGGTGTTAAGTTCACCTATGGAGTGGTAAACAGCTCAGTTTGGATGCTGGATATATAGAACGTATGGATCAGTTATAGGCTTTTCTCGTTCCTAAATCAAAACTCTGAAAACGCTGCTGCTCCTGCGGAATTTGATAGTTAGGAGAGTTACTGTTGGCATTCTACATAATCTGTGTTTTAGTTACTTATTAAATTCAAACCAGTTAGTTTTTCAAAGATTTCTAAAGCATTTTCCTGTCTCATATTTTGATTTTTCGTTTCTCTAACATTAAAATTGTACGAACTTGAAAAGCTAAATGTTAGTTTAAAATCAGTGTTTTATATAGCAACATTATGAAGTTTAATTAAGTCAATAATGATACTGATATAATAAAGACCATGAGATTAAACACATTTTGTCTGATGATGCAGGTATATCATGAGCTATGTTCGATCTTTGCAACTGTATGATCGCTGAAGTTAGTTGAGAGCAAAGAAAAATATAAATGCAAAGAGCATCTTATGTGGAATGATACGTGTACTATGCAAGACTAAGACCTCCTTATGTTAGGTGTAGCACATTTTGAGTTCTGAAGGGATGTCCAGAAATTTAATTTCTGTAAACAGATTACTGGCAGCTTTATCTTCATCCACATCATCAATTCCATATCGAAGAACAATTGCAAACAGCCCTTCTGCAATGAGTGATGTGAGTACATTCCTTAGGGCTGCTCATAGACCAGTCATCATTTGGAATTTTAACATTCTGTAGCGTGAGATATTCTATTATCTTAAGAGATTTTGATATGCTTTCAACAGTTATTGTCACAGATACCGGATTAAAAAGGATGAAATTATAAAATCTTCTATGTATATGTGCGTCATTTCATTTGAGATTTCATGGACGATATGTTTGAAGTATGGGGAACCAAAGACCAGTTATTGGAATACTAGCATTCTGTAGCTTCAGATATTCCAGTAAACAAACAATTGCTCGAAGTTTCATAGGAATATGTGATGGGTGGAGCTTAGACTTTCTTTTAATAGTTATTATTGCTTTAAATGCTTTACATTTTGTTTGCGAATGTCCGGCATATCATTCGTTAAGACATATAAATCTGAGCGAAAATATATTGGACGATATATCTGAAGTAGTAGTGTGGCCATATTTATAAACTGATCTAGATTCTAGAATTGAAACCGGAGCCATATTGATTCTACTTGATTACTTGGGAAAAACTGTCCGTATGTTTTGCATTGAGAATGGTGCTTTTGGATGCGCTCATGCGGCCTATACCAATAATATTCTTTTCCATCAGAATGGTAGTGGTTAAATTTCGTTTCGTAGTTCCACATAACACCTTTCCAGTCACATATTGTCCAATTTTTGTGGGTTTTACAGAAACGAAGATGTTTTTTTTTACATTTATAGCGGAAAGTGCTGGCTTTTTCTTTTTCACACTGGCTACAAAACCAATTCTATTTAATGCGCGTCTAACCGTCCAGGAACTGACATTGTTACCAATACTTTTTGCAGTATTTTTCGGGGTCTTGATGTCCTTATTATGTAGCAAAAGTTCAATCTGCCGGGCATCATCATAAGAAAGCAGTGTTATTATTGCAAGCTACATTATGCCATCAATCAATGTTTGATCTTGCAAAATTCTTGTAAGAGTAAACAACGTCAAACAAATTTGTGCTAACCACTTGTTACGCTTTTTTGAGTAAATATTTGCCACGTGTGACCATACCTTTATACTAAAGAATGTTTCCTAAATGAATATTATTTAAATACGTGTTATATATAATTCAATTCACATAATTTTAATTTATTCTCAATTTCAATTGTAAACCGTAACACCCTATTACTCATATCCATCATACACAATCACTTGACTTGTTTCCAACTCAACAAAAAAAAAAAAACGCAAACAAACAATGTAGCAAAAATGAAAAAAAATCCCAACAAAACTATTCAATGAACTTAATATGTATGATTGGAATTGATAACAAATTGCATTTTAGTTATTTGTGCTTTAACAAGAATCTTAATACTGGTACAAGTACATTGTAAATTGTATGTTGTAAGTACGAAAGTACATATTTGGTTGTTTGAGCTGGTGTTCCACATCAAATCAAATAAAACTATTCCAGCTGCACATACATATGTATGTGCTCGTGCCAAATAAATGCTACTGCTAGAATTGTTAATGCTACAACTTGCAATACCTGCTTGCAATTAAAATAGAAATCTTGTAAATGCTAATTTTTTTCTAACGAAATGTATGCAATACACTTTTGGTTCGCTAGCTGCTGATTCATTTGCAATGAATACATTATTAATACATGATTTACAATTAGTTGTGTTGTTATACGAAAAATAAAATCCAGCTACATATCTAACGATTTGGGTTGCGAAATGCGAAATGTGACAGAAGATAAGAGATTTTGGTTTTACTTAGATAAAATGTTTGTTAATTTTCATTTAAGTGATTTATTATCAATAATTAAAATTTTTTTTATATTAAATTTCAGTGTTTTTTAAACCTTTTTTATAACAAAGTTTGTTGTTAAGATGAATATAGATATTTATATGGATAATGCAATTTTACTTGCTTTTTTAGTTTCCCAGCAGTTTTGCAAGTAGCCAATGTATCTTTTTCAGGCAGTAATTTTTACTTGTGTTTAAGTATTTGACTGACTCAAATTTATATGTATTTTTATGCAATTTTTCATGTAGTATATACTGTTTGTAATTAAATTAAAAGTCTATTGGTTACTTTATACCCCCCTGGTAATCTAGCATGTAGTCAGTTGTGTCTTTAGTGTTTCTATATAATCTCTAGGATTTGTGCTTGTGAATCTAGTGTTTGTATTGTACATATATTCACAAAGTAGTTTTTTAATCCACCGCAAGTAATCTATAATTGGTCAATCGAATTTGATTTACGTTTGGGTTAAGGGTGATTCATTTAGTTTTTTTTTGTTTGTTTCAAATAAAACACTTAAAATAGAACGTAAAAATAACTTTTGACATTTAATTTAAAAAAAAAAATTAATTCTAATAATGGCCGCAGTTGTCGTCTAATGATTTATTTGCCATCTTTTATATTTTAAGAAAAATTAATTTTAAATTTTTGATATTTTATTTAGTCGGGCTCGAGTTCATTAAATTTAATTTTCATTAAATTATTTTTACTGAAGGAATTGCTTTACAACATGAAATCTGTATTAAAATTTTATTGATAATTTTTCTGGGTAAGCTGGGGATTGAATTTCGGTTGAATTTACATGTTTCGAGAATCACCACATTCTCGCATCAGAATTCTTTGCGTTCTAACCTCTGCAACACTGCGGTGCCTGCTAGCCAACAGTTAAACATCGGTGGTTCGAAATTTTCTGTAATTATCATTTTTTCAATTTTTATTTACATGTTGCCTCCTTTTTCTTCAGTTTTTTTTCGTATTCTTTCTGTCAAGACTTCGTCTTGAAAACCTGACTACATTTGTTTTTTGTTATGTTTGTTGTCTACTTTCGTCGACATTTTATGTGTCCTACTTTAAGTACAATTGCAAACATTAGTTCCTAAAAATTAATTTTTTTTTTATTAATTTATAATTAATTTGGTTTAATTTAATCAAAAACTTAACAATTGTTTTGTAAACTTTTTTATTAATAAATATATTTGTTTCTATTCTTTTTAGGTAAGCTGTCAATTTCTAATTTAAATTTTATAAACTCCACTGTAAGTACCTATAAACATTAATAAATAATTATTCTTTAATCTAAAATTGTGTATAAAATTTTGGAAAAGTCAGTTCATTGCAGATATGTATGTATATTCAAAATATATTTCCATTTGAATATGTTACCTTCCCGATGACCTGCTCCTAGCAAACTGATAGTATTTTCGTACTTTCCTATTACATTTCGGAAAATGTTTGTTAGTAGCAATGAAAAACTGAAGATATTTTAATATTGAAAGAATCCATCTGAAAGCGCAAAGCAGTTACTAACTGCCAGTTAGTTTTTTAAGTTTTTATTTCCCAGCGGGAAAAATTGCTAGGGCTAAAATAAAACGTATATCTTTTTCTAAAAAATGTCATGCACATTCAAAATTTAATTTAAAAAGAAGGTCAACAAAACATGATTTAAATATAAAACATGAATGATTTTGAATTTTTTTCCTGAAGTGAGCGTCAATATAAAATAAACGCCTTATATTATAATATACTACAAGTACAAATTTAAAACAAAATATATATTGCATAATAGATTTTTCAGATAAAAGTAAAATAAACAGGTTTTTTTCAAAGTATGTAAAACATTGTATTTAATACTTAGTTTGTAATCCTTATGTCTTAGTCACAGCTGACAATCTTCTAGACATAAGTAGAATCAACGAGTTTTTTTTTTTAGTGAAATCAGACTTAAATTTGTTCCATTCATCCTGTATACTGGCTTTAGGTTATCCTTGCAAAAGATATTTCTTGGCATAAGTATATTTTGTCCAGATATTCCCACACGTGCTCAATTGGATTGTGGTCTGGGGAATGCGGAGGATGATCTAGAATTTTTGGACAATGATTGAGCAGACACCTTTTATATTTTTTATTGTACACTAATGCCTTCTACCGATTTTACCTATTTATCGCAGGGACTTTTCTATGTGACTTGCCGAGTCTCAATTGATGTTTGTCTTCCCATTGTAAATTTTTCACTACTTGACTTAACAGCTTAAAGGCCCTAATTTTGTAAAACGCAACGCTACAATTTTCTAAGCGTTGCGTTAAATTAAATTTTGCAAATCACGGCTTTCAAGCAAGTGATTGTTTGCATTGTAACAGCTGATTCTTACGTTGTTAATACAACTGTTTGAAATTGTGTATTTTGTAAAACGCAACGCTAAATTTTTTATCACTTGCGTTTTCAAATTTAACGGCTCCATTTTCTTGGCGTTAGTTTTAAAAGTTGAAATAAAATATTTATTATTAAAAAACAAAATTATTCAATTAATTTAATATTTTAAAGGATCTTTATTAACGCGATGTAAGTAAATACATACAAACATATCCGTTTAGCATAAAATACTAAAATTTTTCTTAGGGCGAAAAAAAGAAGCCACAACGGCAGCTCAATTTGAATTGTTGATAACTGAAATGGAAAAACATTCTGATGTGGCTTGTGAAATGCCTAATTTTAGCAGCAACTGTTAATAACGTCGAAGCTCCTGAATGCAATTGCAATTGTTCATTCGGAAGTTCATCTGAAATCTTTAAGAAGTAAATATTGTTAATCTCTAAAGTGTTACTTTACTTACTCATTATTCGTTAAATTAATGATGCTAGTAGTAGTCGGGGGTTTTCAATAGACATGCTTGAAGAATCTTCATCATACGAAGAAGAAGACATATCCATAAGTGCGAACATTTTTTATACCCCCTAATATCTTTGTATTTATAGTTAATTGCTTTAAAAGCTTTTTTCTTCATAATTTGAAATATTTTCTTGATAAATAACCAAACAAAATTATTGAACAGCTGATAGGTTTGTAGCGTTGCCAATGCAAAATAAGCGTAGCTTTATGTAAATTTTTATTTTAAATTTCAGTATCAACATTTACAATGGCAACATTAACCACGCAATGATTCGACAGTAATGCAACAACATAATATTTGCTAAACGCAATGACGCAGCGATTTACAAATTTCATATTTTTGCGTTCGCAAAAGCGTAGGTGAAGCGTTGAACGCAAGTGATTTACAAAATTAGGGCTAAAGTCTTTTAATGAAAATTATAAAACTTTAATTTTGTTTGAATGGCACTTTATCGTTAAACTTTCAAACAAAGAAACATTAAAAGAATTGCCACTACATTTGAAATGACTGGGGTTTTTTTGTTTAGTTTATTTTGATGCCTAAAATTAAATTTGTACACGCTTTTTCTACTTTAATATTGTTTATATTAATATAATTAAGGTCTTATTGTGAAGTAGTATTACTTTATTTTGACCCTCACAGTATATATTGCCACTACACCAAAAATTAATAAAGAAAAGTGTAAAGTACTCGTGAAGCATTACTTTATATACAATAATACATGCGATTAGTTTAAAACATTTCTTTAATGTCTTATGCTGATTTAATAAAGAATATTTTCCTTAATAAAATGATTAATGTAGTAGACCTTTAATTTGGCTTTCTATGAGGCAGGCCTTCTACTTGCACTTCTGAAGTAGGCCTTCTACCAGGCAGTTAACAAGTATAGAGGCCTTGACTACCAATGACAAAACGTGTAAAATTTAAACGAATTTTTCTTTCGGCCGGAAGTCCTTGTGTCTGCAGGATATGTTTTTGCCGTTGGGTTATTATCAAAAATGTTTTGATAATGCACAATTGCTTATTACTTTTAAACTATACAATAATCCAGCTAAATTTTGAAGATATAATTGGATACTTCATTAAATATGTCTTAAAATATAAACTTCAACGGAATATAACTCAAAAATCGCGCTTTAAACAATTTTTAAATTTACTTTTATAGTCCTGCTTTGCCAAATATTTACTCATAAAAGCGTTACCACTTATTTTAGCACAAATTTGTTTGATGATGTTTACTCTTACAAGAGTTTTACAAGATCATCAAATAAATTAAAATTAAATATTTGTTGTGCTTTGGCCTAAATAAGAAAAGGTTTTTTTTAATAAATAAATAAGTTCAAATATATGTTATTTAGTGGTTACGTCTTTTTCGCCAAATATTTGCCAAGTGTGAACGTACCTTAAATTTAATGAAAATATTTGGATATTTAATGCATGATGGGTTTAAAAACCGGCATCCACACTTTTTCCTTTTTGCGGTATTTGCACATTTTTTCCTTGTAAGTTTCTGGTTTCTTATAACTTTTTTTGTATCTTTTTAGAAATATTTTCAATGGCTTCTATTTTAGTTCCAACAACTTCCTAAACAGAAAACTTTTTAAACCAAACCTTAGATTGCACTTTAAAATTATACAAATCACCCTATTTATTCCCCCTGAAAATACCATTTCATGCCTCCTAGCGAACATATATATTGTCACCTAAAATGCCCAAAGACGTAACCCTAATTATCATAATTTTACAGGAGAAGCAAAAAGCGTTATAAAATGAAAACTGTTTAATTGAAAATCGTGATTTCTTCATACCTCGTCTTAAGATAGACGACAAACTTCAGGTGACGATATGTACAAGGAAAATTTTTGATTCTTCTTGTGGATTATTTTTATGTGGTCTTTTAATTTTTTTTACATCAAGTCGAGAATATGATGTCATATAAATGGCCGCCGCCACAGTTGATTGTCATTTGAGCGCTTTTTATGGCATTTTCCATCACTTTGGCCAAAACTTCCGGCGATAGGTCCTCACATTCTTGACGGATATTGTCTTTAAGAATAGTCTGAGGCTTGTTGACATAAACCCGCGACTTTAAAAAGCCCCACAAAATGAAGTCTGGAGCGGTAAAATCAGGCGATCTTGCTGGCCAAATCACCGAAACGGGAGATTAGGCGCCCGGGAAATGCAGCCTTCAGCATATCGGTTGTGGCACGTTCAGTGTGTGCCGTTGCACCGTCCTGTTGGAACCACATGTTTTCAAATCCCAATTCATCAAGTTGCGGCAAAAAGAACTCGTTGATCATTGCTCTGTAGCGCTCACCATTCACAGTAACCGTTTGGCCCGCGACGTCTTCGAAGAAAAAAGGTCTAATGACTCCTCCAGCGAAAACAGCACACCATACAGTGACTTTGAGCGGGTGTAATGGCTCTTCGTGGGTTACACGCGGATTTTCAGTGCCCCAGAAGCGTAAATTTTGCTTATTTACGTACTCGCTAAGATGGAAATGGGCCTCATCACTCATGATTATTTTTGATGATTAAGGATGGCTTGATGTTATGATGTATGTTAGACGCGATTGGCGGTCAGCAGCTAACAGCTGATGCACCGTCTGAACTTTGTACGGAAACATCTTCAAATCTTGTATCAAAATTCGCTGTAAAGACCGTCGACTGATACCCATTTGCGTGGCACGTCGTCTGGTCGATGTCGACGGTGCTTCCATGACATCCTCGGCTACAGCAGCAATATTCTCTGCAGAACGGCTACTCCGGGGTCTGCCACGCCTGGCAGCATCTCGTGTTGCGCCAGTCTCTTCGAGGCGTGCGGCTAAACGTCGCAGTGTTTCACCAGTAGGCGTTGGACGGCCAGGAAATCTGCGACGAAATTCACGTTGTGCCAAAGTCACCGACCGATTATTGGTCAAAAAAATAGTCAGCAATATTCCGCGTTCTGGAGCAGTGTAGCGTAACATTGTTTATTAACGTGTATTTCGCATGTGTTTACTACACAAATGTCAAAACAGAACTGACATTAGGGGCCAATCGCAAAATTTATAGCATTTTCTGATAGGAGGATTACTGTTGCGCCACCTTGTACATATCGCGATTTTCAATTAAACAGTTTTCATTTTATAACGTTTTTTACTTCTTCTGTAAAATTATGATAATGAGGGTTACGTCTTTAGGCATTTTAGGTGACGATATAGAACTTAAAAAAACCAAAAATAACTTATTTTAAAAAATATATTTGTTTTAAAATACACCACAAATGAAAAATGACTGATTTGTTTATTACACCATTTCGACAAGTGATTTTTGTTGCTGTTTTTTTTTACAATTCAATTCCACATACATATTTATTGAATCAAATAACCAAAGCGGTTTTTGTTTAGGGGCGTTCATTTAAGCATAATAATGGAACGTCCGTCTGTTGTTCTGTCTGTTTGTATGTTTTTTTGTTTATGTTTAATAAAATTTAACACTTAATTAAATTGCTGTTGATTTCAAACAACAAAACTAATTTTTTACATATGTTTTTATTTGTAGTTTTATTTTTATTACATATAAATGCATTTAATTGATATTTGTAACTAAATTGTTTTAAAAAAATGCATTTAACTGCAAATGAATGTTATTAAACCGCCGGAAGAATCAATGACAAATAATTAAATAAATATGAATTGTTTGTAAGGATTTAATGTTTATAGTGCATGAAATCATTAACTTGAAGTATGTGACGATTTTAAAACAATATTTATGTTTAAATGAATTAAATAATATTAACTATATGATTAAATATTATTTAAAAAACGTTAAAATTTGAGAGCAAAAACAATATGTAACTAATCATGGCTTAAAATGCTAATATAATGACTGTATGCAGTGTTCGGCACTGATAATCAACAGGTGACGAACATGATCGATTATCCAGATTTTTACAACACTAATATGATCATAAATATGATTAACAAATTCGTTTTATAACGGGTGGTTAAATTTCAAGGGCCGATGTTGATTTTGAATAAAACACAAACTATTTAGGAAATTATTGTAATTTTATTATGTATGGTACAAAATATCGGCCAAATGGGCGCCGCGACCATGGCGGCACACCTCCATCCGATGGTCCAAATTTTCGATGACCCTGAGGCATAATGGAGGTTCTATGCCGTTAATGTGCCGAATTATCTCATCCTTTAGCTCTTGAATTGTTGCTGGCTTATCGACGTACACCTTTTCTTTCAAATAACCCCAAAAAAAAAAGTCCAACGGTGTCAAATCACATGATCTTGGCGGCCAATTGACATCGCCATTACGTGAGATAACACGGCCATTGACTTTGTTGCGCAAAAGAGCCATTGTTTCGTTAGCTGTGTGGCAAGTGGCACCGTCCTGCTGAAACCACATGTCGTCCACATCCATATCTTCCAATTCGGGCCATAAAAAGTTCGTTATCATCTCACGATAGCGAACACCATTTACAGTAACTGCCTGACCGGCCTTATTTTGGAAAAAATACGGCCCGATGATGCCGCCAGCCCATAAACCGCACCAAACAGTCACTCTTTGTGGCTGCATTGGTTTTTCGACAATCACTCTTGGATTCTCATTCGCCCAAATGCGGCAATTCTTTTTATTGACGAATCCACTGAGGTGAAAATGTGCCTCATCACTGAAGATGATTTTCTTCGAAAATTGATCATCCACTGTTGCCATTTCTTGCCACCATTCTGCCCATTCACGACGTTTGGAATGGTCAAGAGGCTTTAGTTCTTGAGCCAATTGCACCTTGTAAGCGTGTAAATGCAAGTCTTTATGCATAATGTTCATCAACGACGAGCGTGAGAGGTGCAATTGTTGGGCACGACGACGAGTTGAGGTGGACGGTTCTTCAGCCACACTATCGCGAACAGCAGCAATATTTTCTGCAGTACGAGCTGTATGAGCATGCAACGGTGTTCTCACATCTTCTACAGACCCGGTTTGCTCGAATTTTTCCACGATTTTTGCGATTGTACGCACATTTCGACGATCAAATTGACCAAAAAAATCACGAAGTGCACGATATGCATTTTGATTTGAATGCCCATTTTCATAATAAGTCTGGATAACTTTAACACGTTGTTGGATTGTGTATCTCTCCATGGTTCAAATTGAGTAAGTCTGAAATAGAGAAATGTCAAATAAAATTCGGAAAAAAGCTTGGCGTTTAAGTGTGGTTAACATTCAACATCGGCCCTTACAATTTAACCACCCTTTATAAGATTATAATACACCAATACCTTACTTTGCGTCGGGATTACGTTCCAAAAAAAAAAAGAAAAAAAAAACGACGCAAAATGAATCGAAGATAGATTCCAGTTTTACGAAAATACTAAGTGGTCGGCTTTCGTTCACAAAAAATTGCTTCAAAGTTTTCTGAACAGCGTTTTTTTTTTGCGTAAAATAAAATTCCTTGTAGCAATTGTCTGTATTACTACCACTAGCATAATCGTTAGATAATGCTTTACTTTTTATAGAAAGCAAGGACTCCATTTTGATCATCAAAGCACTACTTGTAAGGGTCATCGTTTTAGCATCTAATAATTAAAATTAAAGACTAGAACCCAAAACAATGCAACCTCGAAAATCTAACGATGCACAGTAAAAATTAGTACTAATTAAGCAGCGACGCAACTTCGAAAAAATACAAAACGAAACGACTCAAAGCCAGGTTAATATTGTGCTATGTTTTACTTAAGCAAATCGTTGCTCTCTAGTGTCTAAAACCTTTTTCATATACAACCGGTGCATACTACTGAATATTTTTTAAAAACCTCATGTCAAGGAAAGTTTTTTTTTTGTAAACATAACTACCGTTGTTATGTTACAAATCCTGATAAAACATTAGCTATCGTGGTGAGGGGAAGAAATTTGCAATTCGTTTTACTCTCTTATTCGTATTACATAAGTGTATACAAACGTGTGTATACTCTCAAATAAATCGAGCGATTTAAGCAATAAATTTGTCCTGTGTGAACACCAAAGAAATTTCACAGAGAAAATTGTATCAATCTTTTGATTAAAAATTGTTTCGTCTAAATTAGGACTAAGATCGTAAATAAAAATAAAGCAAAAATAAGAATCAGGAATTTACAAAGAAACTGGCGTAAAGCTAAATACAGATTTTTGGGAGAATGATAAACAGTGATGGACATAGTCTGGCATGGTGTTCTTTTATCAAAACTTATTGCTTGTGGTGTCAGTGATAAATTCTCTCGATTTATATCGCGCTTCCTCAGAAATTAAAATTTACGAGTTGTTATTGATGGAATCTCACCAGACGTGTTCAAGGTTGAATTAGGAGTACCGCAAGGCTCTGTTTTTTCTCCTCTTTTATTTCTTATCTTTCTAAATGACCTTCTACGTCAAACTTCCAACCCTATCTATTACTTTGCAGATGATAGTAACATTTGCCATTCATATTCATTCAACCACAAACCAAGCTCTTTGGAGGTTTTTCTATCACTTTCTACAAACACTAAACGATCTTTATTATTTCTTATAGTTCACTAGCCCTTTTGTTAATTAATATTTTAGTAATTGTTTAAGCTAAAGGCCTCTTTTATAAAATTTCATTTTTTATTTTCGATATTTCGCTACGTCTTCGTGTAGCACCTTCAGAAAAAATTAAAAAAAAAAATAAAATAAAAAAAATTCCCTGAAAATAAAAAATAAAATTTTATAAAAGAGACCTCAAGCTTAAACATTTACTAAAATAATTATCTTTTTTTTCTTTGTAACTTATAACTAACATTTTTCAGTCTATTCTAATATTGAAATTCGCTCTATGAAAAATACTTCTGATGATTCCGAACACGCTTTCTTCCTTGTAGTCTTGCGCCATAGTTGCCAGAACGTTACATGCTTTACACGATCTAATAATATTTCTAAAATTTTATTGTGGGCTTAATTTTTTATTTTTTTCATAAATAGAAGTAACACTCAGGCAATTAATATGCCTATATATACTTGCGTTACTTTCTTTGGTAAGGGGATAGTTGGAGAAGTACTACTGGTGGTGAAAGAAGAAAGCTTTTTATATCACAATTCTGCAATTGCGCATTATGTTTGTGTTTAGTGCAGCATTGCAGCGCCTCTGGTGGTGAGTAGGCGCATTAATGTTAAAGCTTGATTTTATAGCCTTTATTTAATTATTTTACTTCGGTGACGTTTTTTTTTATTTTTTTTTAAAGACAGAAGGTACAGTCTCATTACTTTTTCTCTAATGAACTACGCTTACTAGTTTCTCTCAGGATGCTGAACGATTGTACTGTCCGATTGTACTGTACGGCTGGTTAATTGATTTGGGAGTTTAATCTTGAGTTTTCCACCATTGACATCTGCTTGGACGTTTATTTATACATACTTAATTCGAAATGTCTTCTCGATTCTATTCAATATAAGACGGGTTTAAGAACAAATGGCTGATTTTAAATTGAAAACTTGATTGACCATGAGTTTCGTCTCGTTTGACGAAACTCAGGTTTTTTAAAATTATTACTTAAAAGTATCTGGAATGCTCTGACCCTTTATATTACGGGAGAGAACCAGGACTCTCTTGGCTGTAAGAAGTAAAACGTTGTGTCCTGACACACTGTGATATTAAAAGCAACACGACGGCGCCCAAGTGGAGTTCGGAATTATCTATGTAGGTCACGGGGTTGTATTGGGTGAGATTTTGTTTGTTTTGAATCCTTATGGTGTTTTTAAATATATTGGATACTAGACCAAGAGTTGTATAGCTTAATCTGAGGCTCGTTTAGCAACGTTGCTGCCTATTTATATTGTTTTGATACAACTTTCTAAATATACATATATACATATATATGTGTATATCTTATTGAGAGACCCTTTATATAGGATATAAAAAAGAAGTTGGCAATTTAGTAAGATATTAAATACTCATTTAAAATTACCAAGTTTATACTGTAAATTTGTTGGGCCTGCATAAAAAACACTCATACTCACAAACATTTTCCATAAATCCTCTTTTTAAGAATCTCTTGAGAATTTTCACTGAATTAAAATATAAAATACACTCCTTAATGCGAGTTTAATTAAGTATTTATGCATGTGTGTGAGTTATCGCAATTTGTTTGTGTTTTTTTTTTGACTGACGTTGACTCTACTGTGGTTGTTGTTGTTGCTGGTTTTATTGCAGTTGTAAATTTATTTAGTTGGGCTGTCAATAAATTTTCAATTCCTCTCAACATTGTTGTTATTGTTGCTGTTGAGTTGAACATAAATGACATTGTGTGTGTGTGTTTGCATTGTCTCACTGGTGGAGAGAAAGAGGGATCAGAATGAATGAAGCCTATCATTATTATATATTTATAAAAATAAAATGACACTTAATTCAAAGTGTCACTAAAGTCGTTGTCATCATCATCATCATTTTAATTTTACGCGTCATTATTACTGACAATTGTTGTTTGTTTTTTTTATTGTGTGTACAGTATGTAGTTGTTATTCGAGTGCTTTAAGTTTGTATTGAAGTTCGTGTAAAATACATATCTGGTATTCTATTTAGGAGGGTGATCTGAAAAGTGCTTTTAAAAGTTGTTGTGATTGTCTTTCTTTATCAAGTTATTCGAAGCTGCAGCATAAGGTCAAAATGTCTTCTTGATAGTATTAATTGTATGTGTCTGTTTAGTTAGCACCATGTCTAGTTGTTATGAGTTACATATGCATTATTGCGGACTTTGTTTGCAGTATCAAACTGGATCAACGAAACTCAGAGTGTACAAACTTATTATACAGAAAAGAACCCGGACTTTCTTGGCACATTTCGACATTTTTTGTTGATTGCATGACATTATCATTGCTGAAATACGATGCAGTATCGAATTTGCTCTTGGCTTTGGTTGAGAACTAATATTGAGATCAACTTGACTACGGGCAACTTGGAAAGGTGGAGTCCGGAATTATAATTTAATGTCAGGAAGGAATTGATGAAACCACTACTTATGCGCTATCACGGTTTTGCATTAACTGAGATTATGCTCATTACCAAACAGTCCTGTAGCGGTTGTATTGCATTATTGGATCTATACTAGATATGTTAACATACGTCGTATTATTGGGATTATAAGTTGTTGTTAGGATTAACTGATGGTAAAACGGCACCCGGAACTATTGAATTCTCTATTGTGAAGAGACGAAGAGGAGTTGGAATCTGTGAGCAGCACCCCAGAATAAAGTGCCTAAGTTGAGCCCCTGGAACGAAATAGGTTTATTAACAAAGTTGTATAATAACGTTATTGCATATCCAAATATCAGTTTATTTTTCAGCATCTTAACAGCTTTAGATGATCAGAAAGCAAGATGGTTTCTGTTTAAACTTTAAGTTAAATGAGTTTAGGATCTGATGTTGCCTCGTGCATGATTTAGCAATGTAATGCACTCGAAGTGTTTTAGACTTCTCAACTGGATTCTATTCCCAGGTGGGGAGTTTTTTTTTTAACAAATAGTAAGATACAATTATATACCTGATAAGAAGAGCTTTTTAAACTGACTTTTCAATCCCCAGATATTTGACATTGTTCGCAAGCAAGGAGGTTTTTGTTCAATATTTGGTTTTATAAAGTTTAGGTTCTGTTATCATCTTGCATGATACCAATCGTTTCGAGCATGTTTTAGCATTTGATTTGCAGGTTGTACTGTATTGCAATTCGCGTTGTGTTGTGACACCGAAACTGGATTCTATTTGTGCAAAGGTGAGGAGTTTCTCAACAAATGACAAAATAGTAGAACCACCGCAATTGATATGAAAAACTTTCCAATAGCAACCTTAAATATTTGATATTTGTAGAAAGCAAGATCTTTTCTCCTCGTTATTTGGGTTAACAGAGTTTGAAATCTGACATTGTCTTGTACATGTTACCAGTTCCGTTGCACTCCTGAAAGTATTTCAACTAAATTGAATTTTATTTCCCCAAAGTTGATGGGTTTCTCAGCAATTGACATGATACTAAAATTGACTAATGATATGAAGGACTTTTTTACATAACTTTTCAATATCATCCCTAGATATTTAATATTTGAAATTGCCAGAAAGCAAGAACATTCTTCCCCGTTCTTTGGATTAATAGAGTTTGGAATGGTTTCAGTTCTGTTTTAGAAATTCATATGTTCGATATGGTTTATTTCATGTCCAACAACTGCTGTAAATAACTTTTCAACCTGACTTTTCAATATCATCACTAGATATTTGACATTTGCTCGATCTTTGGATAAAGATTTAAGTTAGGATTTAGCAATAGTTTAATTCATGTTCTTCTGTGTAGCTCACGTTACATTCCTATAAGTATTTAACTCACCTTATCTTTATATTATTACGAAATAGTAGAATTATATTACCTGCTATATGAAGAACTTTTGAACCTGAACTCGTTAATGTCATGCATGTGTTTGTTCCTATGTTTGTGCATTTAATAGAGTACACATTTTTTGTAATGAAGTTTAAAACTTTAGTTTTCAAATACTGCCGCCAACAACATACAATTATTTGCAGTTTTGTGTGCCACTCTTAGCAGTTGTTGCTGTTTGCCGATCATGTTTGTGTGTGGCTATATACTTTTGTATCGCAGTGTTCATGTTGTTATTGCAGTGTTTTTAAAAAAAATTTCACACATTTTCTCTGTGTGCGGCATAAATTATGCAATAAAGCTGCCAATTTAGCTTGAAATGGCAAAGTATGTAGGAAAAAAAAAAATAAAACAGAATTATATTAAACAAAATAGAATTAATACAATGTGAGCACTAACAAATTTTTAAACGTTTTTATTATTATTGCTGCTGCTGTTTCAGTAATTTTCTATAATTTTATTTCATTTACAAGAGGAAATTACCATGTGGCAGATAATGAAATCATGAAATAGAAAAACCACTTGTTGTTTATAATTGTATTGTAACTCAATGAAATGAAATTCTTTGTAATGTTTGTTGCACTGTTGACGTTTGCAATATGTTGTTTCTTGTGGTTTAATGATTAGTATTCAGTTTAGGGGGGGTGTTTAATGGATAGCAATAGAGTTTGCACAATGGTACCAGCATTACTCTCTGAACCAGATATAATCCCTTGGCTGCTACATTTTAAAGCTAACTGGCTTTATTGACATTTTAATTAAAAGTAGCGCATCTGTATTCAGTTAAAAAGAAAGATTTGAAAATATTTTTCAAATAGTTCACATAAAATCCGGTCGCATTAATTGCAAACTACGTATTAATACGCATTTATTATATATAATATTTAAGAAAAACTTAAACAAGACTCTAAAATTAATTTCTTTTTATAAAAATCCCTGTTTTATGTGAACAAATCATTACTTCCTTTAGGGTTTAACTTTAACTTGTGATTATTTAGGTTTTGCTACTTACAATTTCAATTTTTAAACTGCAACAATTGTCAATTATATACTGCCGACTTTGCAACCTTTAAATTATGCAGTGTGGTTTTTCCCTAATGCTCAAAGTTAATTTATTTATTTCCACTTATAGTTATTTTAGGGTGACAATTATAATTTATGTGGCTTGTACCGATAGACAAACCCTAAAAATAATTTTAGTACAAAAATACCATAAATGTAAATTTAAACGCTAAAAAAGCAACTGAAGGCATTGCATTTATTAGTTGGCTTTCTTTAGTAATAGTTCGTCTAAAGTCTAAATCATAAACAAATTGCATTCGTACTTTCCCCCATTTAAATTATTGTCTATGACTGGGGCTCCGCAATAAGTTTAATAACACTTGAACTTCTTCTAATAAACATTAACTAAACTACAAAGACCTAAAAAAAAGAACAAACAAATAAAAAACTCAATGAATAATAAAATACATACTGCATATGGACAGTATTCGAAAAGACACTTTAAAAAAACAGTAATGTACACAGAGAAACTGTTTGTGCCTTGTGCACTTTTTCTTGCATAAAAATAAAACTAATAAAGGAAATTTTAAAATATTTAAAATGAACAATAATCATTTTCGAGAAAATACAAAAAAACTTATATGCACTCAATTTTGCACAAATGTGTCTTTTGAAATATTTGCACAAAAATATCAAAGTTTTCCGTTAGATTTGTATGTGCTTGTTCTGTTGATGACTTAGTTTTATATTAATTTAATTGCATTTAATTAACACTTTTTGCAAATTATCCAACACAAATCAAATTACATATAATAAATAATGAAGAAACTGTCAAGAGCCATTGAAGACAATATTCTCGCAGTGACAATAACTAGATATTCTACGCGTGTAATAGCTGAACTGCTCAAAGTAAGTAATCAGTGGTCATAAGAGTCCAAAAAGGCGTTCTATTGTTCAAAAACAACAAATTATAGGTCTTAAAAATCTATTAACAAACGCACAGTGGGGAAATTTGGGGGAAAAGGGGAATAAATAGGTAATTTCTAAACGGTAAGTCCAATTGCAATAAAATTTCATGAATAATGTCTAGAATAAAAGTTTGGATGTTATAAACTAACCAGGAACACAGCCAGCGGCCCCCAAATTAAAGCAATTATGTCATCAAGAGCAATGTACAATGCGTTTGCACAATACCCGATTTGTGCTTCGTATCGTTATCCTGGTAAAATCGAAAATATACCCAGGTTCTTTGTGCTTTCCAACAAGTTGTCCTTCAGAATCTGAAGGTACTAAAACTTGTGCATGGTTATTTCAACAAATGTTATAGTCTCAGTACCAGCAGCTGGCATACAGGCCCAAACCATGAAACTGCCACCACAATGTTTCACTGTTGCTTTCAGGTTTTCTTTGTTGATTTCTGTATTTGGTTTCTGCCAAACATACGACATGCCGTCTGAACCAAATATGTTAAACTTAGATTAATCGGCGAAGATGACCAAATTCCAAATGTCTGTTTTTCAGGTTTTTAAACGTTTTCTTGCGTACAACTTGCCTATTAAAATCAAGTATAGCGCAAGACACGACGAACAGGTTTAACGCAACATTGATTGCCCAGATCAACTTCAACTTTGGAGGCCAGTCTTGGATTTGCCCTTATTTTTCTTAAAATGTGTCGCTCATTTTGCTCATTGGTGCTTTTCTGCCTTTGTTATGGACCAGATTTTCATGGATGAAGCGCACAATGATTTCTTGGACTGT
This sequence comes from Bellardia bayeri, assembly GCA_950370525.1. Classification (NCBI taxonomy): domain Eukaryota; kingdom Metazoa; phylum Arthropoda; class Insecta; order Diptera; family Calliphoridae; genus Bellardia; species Bellardia bayeri. Next base: position 32,739,208 of record OX493264.1, on the reverse strand, counting down.
GGAAGCTTTACTGTTAATCATTTCTGCTATTTTACGCTGTGAGTGGCCAGTTTGGAAATGGTTTAAAACACATTCTCATTGATATATCGTTATACGCGGACTCATTATATATTCGGACTCAAATATATTCTTCACTCAATTTTTTTTAACAAGTTTTTACAAAAACAAAAAGATTTTTCACAATATGAGCTTCTATCTCACGAACATATCTGCTGTTTATATGCTTTGTCATAAAGCTAAGGTCACAGTTACGGTCACACTTGGCAAATATTTGTCGAAAAATACGTAACCACTAAATCAAATATGTTTGAACTCTTTTATTTATTTAAAACACTTTGTTTATTTAGGACAAGACACAATAAATATTTAGTCTTATTTTATTTGATGCTGTTTGATCTTACAAAACTCTTGTAAGAGTAAATAACGTCAAACAAATTTGTGCTAAAATAAGTGCTAACGCTTTTTTGAGTAAATATTTGCCAAGTGTGACCGTACCTTTAGTTTTATTTTACCAAAAAGAGTTGTTTTTTTTAATTATTTTTTTTTTTATAAAAGAAACTTTTTTTGAATAAAAACTTTACAGTATTAAAGTAAACAAAAAACTTTATTTTTCTCAGTGTTTCTAACAATAAAACATCTGAATGCAAAAACTATGTAAAACATCAATAAAACTAAACGAAATAAAATGCAAGCAATAAAATGTATATTGTTATTGCATTTACAAAGAGGCATTTAGATCCCCCTGTCATTTAAAGCCATAAATTAACAAGCCCATTCTTTGTTCCCTTTTTTTTTTAATGTGAAGGGGGGGGGGGGGGGAGTGAGTAAAAAAACAACAAGTAGAAATGTGCGTTCTTGTATTTACAATCATTTTGATAATATCACATTTGCAAAATTATTACAATATTTATCAATTTCCGTGTATTCTATTATTATTGCTATTATTAATTCGTTGTTCACAGTTCAGAAAGTATGTATGCAAGTAAGTGTTCTATTGTTGTGTTTCGTGATGGTTGTTTGGGTAGGTTTATCTTCCCGGTACTTTTATGCCCACTTTTTTATGTTTAAACGAGTGCAAGTATAATAGCACACACATACGTAGTTATTGAATCATGCATGGTATTCTTTATATGTATTTTTTTATTTTATGTTTATTTCCACAATAATCTTGTTTAATTTCAAGTTGTATTTATTGGCCAGTTGTGTAGCTTTGTCACGTCTTTTATATTCATTCTTTTAAACGCGCCTGTTGCTTTATTGTCATTTGGCCGCAATCCTCGTCGTCGTACTCTTTAGCGTCTGCCGTCACAGAGTTAGAGTCAGAGGCACTCTCTAACATCGTCATCATTTATACACGTATTCATATTGTCATTGTCGCCGTATAGCCATTGAACAAGAAGTTTTTTCGTTTAATAAATTCTCAAGATTTATTACTCTTCAACATAAAGTAAAATGTATGTATATTTGTCTGTCTGTCTATCTGAGTCGTTCTTTATTTCATTTTTTTTTTGTATTATTCAACATTAGTTTAGTGTAATTTAGCGCTTCTTGTACCAAGTACAAGTATGTTTCAATTTTACAAATTTTTATTCATGTTTATTTGAATTTGCCAGCCAGAGACAGACAGATGGACAGCCTGCCTAACTAACTAACTGCCTGGCTGGCTGAATTGCTGTATTAAGTGATAAATTGTCATTAAATGAACAAGTGTTGGATAATAAAAATAAGCCAGAAAAAATAGCCAACAAAAGAAGCTTCTTCTGATCATTATGTATTTAATTAATAGAAGACAAATGTACGATGTTTGATAAATTCTACACAAGTTTTAAGGCGTAACGACAGAATGCGGAAAATCACTTAATCAGTAATTTAGTGAGCGGAAGAATATGGTAAAAAAAAAACGGTGGGGAAAACCAGCATTTTCATTAAATAATCTTTAAAATGTATTGCTCTACGACTGCACTCTTCATAACATTGAAACATTTATGCGCCCAGATTTTATCTGAACAATAATTATTAGTAAAATATTAGAGTGGGGCGATTAGTATGGAAGGAAAAAAATCTTAATTGGCGCTTCGCGTTTCTGATTCTTGGTATTGTACTGAGCAAAAAAGTCCACTAGACAATACGTCTACGGTGAAAATCGAGCTTCCAGATATTGACTTGCAGGAAGTGGGCCTTATATGGGAGCTATGGTTAGTTATGGACCGATATATAACTTATTGTGGCGAAATTTGTTTGGATACGTATAAAAATCTAAAATTTATCACCGATAAACCTCTATTTCGGGAGGACATTTATATGTGGGTTAGATAAAATAATGGACTGATTTCATCTAATTTCAATCCCAAACGTCCTTGGGCCGAAAAATAATATGGATCAAATTTTTTTTTGAGATATCTTCCTGTACTCTGAGCAGTCAGCAGTCAGCGAACGGACGTACTGATGGATATCATCAAATCAGGAAGTGATTCTGATCGGTATACTTTAAGGTGGGTGTGGGACTAATATTTATGGGCTTTACAAACATCAGCACAATGCCAATATAGCACCCCACTATAGCGGTGCAGGTAATAAAAATGACAAAAGTACAAAGGGAATCCCGCCATTGCCAGAAAATGAAACGAAAATCCCAAAAATGGGATTCTTTTAAATTTTCCTCATAAGTTCCACATTTCCATTACGGGTGGTAAAATATTTTAAGGATAAATAAGGGATACTGTATGTAGATTGCAAAAACTGCTTTCCATTTTTTAATCCCTGCTTTGGAATTCCAACAGCATATGGCTTAAAGTTGAAATTTTCATAAAAAATATGTCAAATTCGTAACAGCATATGGCAAATATTTACTCAAAAAAGCGTAACCTCTTGTTTTAAAACTAATTTGTTTGACGCTTTTTTTACTCTTACAAAGAGTTTTGCAAGATCAAACAGCAGCAAATAAAATAAAACTGTTGTTGTGTCTTGTCCTAAATAAACGAAGTTCTTTTTAATAAATAAACGAGTTCATATACATATATTATATTTAGTGGTTACTTTTTTGAGGCAAATATTTGCCAAGTGTGATCGTTAGGAAAAAGTTCGTTTCTATTAATATTTTTTGTCAAAAAAAAAAAGAATCTATTTTTTTAACTTTCAATTTGAAAATCTTTTATTTTTGGACCTATAAAACATATTGCTTTAAAATATTTAACACCTGATGAGAAATTTTTTTGTGTAGCTAACAAAGCAAATTTTACCGATATTTAAAAAAAAACCGCCCCAGGGTTCAAAAATTTTTAAATTTAAATTTTCAAATGCTTATAACTGGAAAACCAAGAAAAATAGCTCACGCAGTCATGTTTTTAACGACTAGCCGAGGGATTTTAGAAAATATGAAAATCTTAGGATTCAGATAAATAACAAAAAATTTCAGGCACTTAAACAAATTAAATGTCTAATGGGATCCTATTTTGAGCCCACACAGTTTTGCCTTGGAAGGTTTGTGGGATGCATCTTCAAAACCTAAACTCGAATAGACCTTGGCTACGCTCATGTAAAATTTTATTTCTATTGGACACGCCGTTTAGAAATGCCAGATTTATATCCAAAAAATTTGTTTCTGACCCACTGTGCGTTCAAACAAAAACATAACACTGACAATAGATGTCCACATGAGACAAATACATATTATGTCCATACATTGAATCAGCAAATGGTCAAGATGGAAAAAATGGTGGAAATTATAAAATTTGCATTGGAAACTCAGAAGCTTGCTTTCGTTTGATTTCGGTTTAACTCGTACCGAAAGTAATTGTTGTAGAACAAGTTCTAAAAGTACTAGAGCCTTATATGTACATACATATGTATAAGTTGCATCAAATTAAATTATGTGTATTAATCTGTTTCAATTTTCTTTTTAGACAGTTTAAGATTTCACGTGCCAGATTTAGGTGTTTGACAATATCTTAAAAAATATTTTGTTAAGAAAAAATTTCACTAATGACAAATTACTTTTATTTATATACATATATATATATATATATATATATAAAATATACATATGTATGTATATACTTAAAATTATTAAATTTTTTTTTTCACTTTTAAGAAAATAAATAATTCTATGACTGGATATTTTTAGGGCACAGTTATTAATTATGTATAAATACATTATTCATTGACTATAGACTGCCAGCGCTTGATTTAAAAATAATTATAACAAATACTGATTAATGATAAAATCATTTATATGTGTTTTTAAACCAACAGCAAATTAAGCAGACACATCTACAAATATACACAAAAATTAATGAAAAAAGATTATGAATTATTGTTATTTGTGAAGGAAATGAAATCTATTTCGGTATTAGCCAGACATATAGACATATACACATTAATTAATGTCACAATCAAAGGCCATTAAAATCACATTCAAAAAAAAAAAAAAAAACAAAGACAATTACATGTAGTAGACACAAAAAGATTCCATTACAATTAGTAATGAGAGGCGTTACAACAGAATTTTCTATTTTTGATTGAATTATTAATTACATTATACATAAGTGATAAAAGTAACCAGAAAAAATGAAGAGAAATATAATTATCATCAGCAGGAAAACGTGATTAAATGTCATCATTTGCAGCAATTTGCTGTTTTCTGTTTTCCAAATTTAAACATAATGGAAACATTTTGTTTGGTTTCTACTGTTTAAATTGTTTTAAATTTTGTTTTTGTATATTTCTGTTATAATTGTAATGAACCATATGGGCACAAGCGTAACGAAATATTTATCCAAGTATAAAACCAAACATCCAAACAACCAACCATTCCAGCAATTGCACCCAAGAGTAGCAACGTACTCCTCTCCATCAGCACAGATTTCTGCTTTATTTACTTGAGTTTAGCGGGGCAATTCAATACAGTCACTCTCTACATGTTTACTGTATTAAAAGAAAAACACACACACACACACACTATGCACTTTAAATATCGTGCTAGAGTTGGAAATGTATTCGAATTTGTTTTTCCAAAAAAAAAAGGGTTAAATAAGAAAACATTTGTTACAAAATTCTCATTACAATGAGAATTATTCAATTGAAATAAACATGAGTTTTATAAATAAAATTTGAAAGGCATGTAGTAAAAAAATAATAGATTTAAAATTAAATTTTTAAATAAATATGAAAAAAGAAAATATCACTGTCATTGCTAAAAACTGACACATGTCTCATAACAAATAAATCCGTAAAAAAAAAAATAGAATCAAGCTACCCTGCCCTAAATTACCACTAAATTTGCTGCTTCATTTAAAAATAGTTCGATCGGACCTGAAATTTCTTCTTAAACACATAAAGTATTGTCAATACATAAAGCAAAGTTCATAAAAGCGTTTGAATCAGGGATGATAAATGAGAAAACCAATATCGTACCAACGAACTTTTCAAATAGTACTTTTTCGACCTCAATAGTACTAAATAATTTTACTTTAAATTTATTGGTACATGTAAAGTAAAGATAACAAAAAATAAATAAATACATGTTCATTAATTATACATATGTAGATAACTATGGTCATATATAATATTAGTAAGGTACATTCAAATAAACGAGATCAAATCTATACATTTTTTGATAACAAACCAGTTGCTATTAAAGTTGTAACAACTAGAGTTTTATTTTAGTACCACTTGCAAAAAACTAAGAATACGCTTTTATACTGCAATAAACCGTATTGAAGTTTTTTCTAGCCGTTTAAAAAAATTAGGCGCGTGCCATGTATTTTAACAAGATGATTGCTACTCTACAACAAAGCATTTCTTTTCCTTTTTTTTTTTTATCAAACTGCATAAACTTTACAATTGCTCTCTTTATTTTATATATGAAGTTTAACAACAACAAGAAAACATTAGCTAAATAATAAAAACCACCTACTATTTATTCCCAATGAACAAGTTGAAAAATCTATTTACAATATTCATTCAGTAAATAAGCGTTGCCATTTTATATCAATTAAAAATATTTGGGTTTGAAAAATTTGGAAATAGTACCAAATGAGCTACAGGAGTACCATCGTACTTTTTAGTTTTGAATTGTACCAAAAAAAAAAAAAAAAATACAATTGTGCCAACTTTATCAACCGTGGTTTGTTAAAATGCTTAATTCTGGCACTTCACTATTTACATAATACCATTTTAATAATACATTTATTTTATACGGTGATAACAAAGTCATTTTTTAAAAGCTTTCGGATTTGATTAAAAAAAAAAAACACATAAAATTGAGGGAAATGTATGAAATCTTTATTTGAGTCGATAGAACGATCTATAGTATACAATTCAGTGTTTAAGGATGACTTTGTGTACATGTTTCCCGCGGCTATGCGAATTCTGTCCAACATATCGGTCGGTATCTCACGAATAAATTCTTCAATATTAGCTTGCAGTGTGTTAATCATAACGGGCTTGTCCCTATATATGAGCCTTAACATAGCCGCACAAAAAATAGTCGAAAGACACTAAATCGCACAATATAAGCGCTTAATTAATTGGCCCCAAACGTAAAATACACTGTTCACCAAACTCGCCTCGCAATTGGGCAATTGTTTCTCGTGCTGCGTAGCATGTATCACCGTCTTGCTGAAACCACAGTCAGTCAGGTCCAGTTCTTCTATTTTGGGGGGAAAAAAATATTTGTAATTATCCCACGGTAAAGCTCTCCGTTCACTGTAACGTTCCTGCCTTCGTCGTCTTTGAAAAATTATGGTCCAATGATGCCACCGGCCACACCAAACAGTGCATTTTTCGGTATGTATTCTGGCTGCGCTTTACACCAAATACGATAATTTTGATTGATTACGTATTCATTCAACCAGAAATGAGCCTCGTCGCTGAACACAATATTCCGAAAAAAAGATCACGTTGCATTTTGTTAACCGAACATGAATTTTGATATCGAAATTCACAAAAACAGCTGCACACAAAACAAATTTTTAAAGTGTCAAAAGAAGCGTCTGAAGTGTCTGATCTCCATACTATTTCCACCAACTATATTCGGTCGAAAATGGAATATAACTCTCATGTATTGGCTGTTGCTTCGAAGTCTATTTTGAAGTTACTCGGTCGCGTGCAGGAGAGGGCGAATATGCTTTTCGGTGACAGTAGGGTATCCAACTCTATTGATTCATTGGAGCATCGTCGCAATGTAGTTTGTGTTGCACTATTCTATCGATACTATAATGGAATGTGTTCTGCTGAAATTAGCAAACTTCTTCCCGAAACACGTAGGGCCCGATTATCGTTCAAAACACTAAAATGTTGTGTTGATTCGACTAGAAGACAACATGAATTTTTCATACGATTAAGCCGATAAGTCTTGTGAATCGTAATCGCAGTTTACAACATACAACATCAAAATACTTGGTGTTGTGAACGGTAATCGGGGCCGTAGTTTTTTGCGTAATACACGTTCTTCAGTCAGGGCTCATCCATTCATGGTCAACTGGACAATGGATCGCTCAACCCATTACAGGGAAAATTCATTCTTTAGCCGTACTGTCCTTATGTGGAATAACCTACCAGCAGAAGTATTCCCTGTCACTTTCAACATCGGAAAATTCATATCAAATGTTCACAAACACTATTCCCTCTATCCTCCCTCCATTGCATGAGTAGTGGTCGTCTCCTGAGTGCTGGTCCAAGCAAAAAAAAAAGTCATTATACAAATACTTTTAAGTAATGCAGACGGTATGTACTGTTGAATAGTTAGTTATTGATTAACACGATTGTTAATCGTGAATGGCAATAACGTCAGAACTGGAGTTGTTGTCGCCTGTGTTCTTGTCATATTAATTCTAAACTTTAGAGCTTTTATGGACGCTCTCTAAAACTATTGAACCGATCAATAAAAGAGGCATCGTAAAAAGTATATAACTCTTCATCATATTGCAGCGCTGCCAACATTGACCTATTTATATCTAATACAATTTTTTTTGAAGATTTTCAAATCGATTAGATTTAGTGCATTACAAAAATGCATTCCAAAGTATTTTTTTTTTTTTTTGCTGATGTTCAATTTTTATGGCCGTCCATTCCATTGAATAAATAAGCATTTGAATACAGTTTTTTTTTTTTTTTTTTTTTTTTTTTTTTTTTGGAGAAAAGTTTATATTTCCTGATTTCTTGTTGTTTTTGTTGAATTGCTATAATTAAATATAAATTTTTCTTTTTTAGTAATTAGTTTTACTCTAAATTATGGGATTTATTGTTACTTGTGATGTGTTGCGTTTTGTGTATTTATAAGGCTAGAGGTGCGAATTTTCCATTTTCTTCATTTTCAACAGCTCTCAAATCGTTTTTATTTTAATTTTTTTTTGGTAGCAAATTTTGTTTGTTTGTTAGTTTTTTTTTCTATAATTTCCATAATCTATATAATTTTAGCGTTGAGTTGTGAGTTTGAGTATTTAACAATTTCACACTGTATATTCATGTGTAACAAACTGGCTTAGCGAAGTGCGAAAAATTAAAAAAAGACATATCTTATGGCAAATGGTGGGAAAGAAAGTTGAGGAAATCAAAATATCCGTGACATAAAGATGAAATGAACTATTTTTGCATGCGGCAAAGAAATTTTTGAAGTTTAAAGATGTTTTATCAAGAATTTTTATAGGAATCTTTGATAAAGTTTTCTACAGAAACCTTAGACAAGATTCCCTATAGTAATCTGTGACAAAATTTTCAATAGATATCTGTGATAAAATTTCCTAAAATTTTTTTTGACAAGATTTCCTAAAGACTAGAAATCTTTGACATGATTTCCTATAGCAAAACTTTCATAAGGTTTTCTATAGAAATCTGTGACAAAATTTCCTAACCAAATCTTTGGTAAGATTTAGTATAGAAATCTTTGACAAGATTTCCTATGGGAAAACTTTCCACAAGATTTAATGTAGAAATCTGGGACAAGATTTGCTATAGAAATCTGTGACAAAATTTCCAATAGAAATCTGTGACAAAATATCCTAAACAATTTTTTGACAAGATTTCCTAAAGACTATAGAAATCTTTGACAAGATTTCCTATAAGAAAACAGGATTTCTTATGGGAAAACTTTCGACAAGATTTCCTATAGAAAACTTTGACAAGATTTCCTATAGCAATCTGTGACAAGAAATCTTTGACAATATTTCCTATGGGAAAGCTTTCGACAAGATTTCCTATAGAAAACTTATTTCTTATTGGAAAGCTTTCGACAAGATTTCCTATAAAAAACTTTGATAAGATTACCTGTGACAAGAAATCTTTGACAATATTTCCTATGGGAAAACAAGACAAGATTTCCTATAGAAATCTGTGACAAGAAATCTTTGACAATATTTCCTATGGGAAAACAAGACAAGATTTCCTATAGAAATCTGTGACAAGAAATCTTTGACAATATTTCCTATGGGAAAACTTTTGACAAGATTTCCTAGATAATTCATTCACATGATTTTCTTGAGCATTTGTTTATAAAATTTCTTATAGAATTCATTCATAAGATTTCCAAAAGAATACATTCAATTGCTTTCCTGTATAATTCATTGAAAATATTTGCTACAGAATGCCTTCAAAAAATGCCTTATGGAATTCATTCACAAGATTTGTTAAATTATTACGGATTTAATTTTCTAGGTAAATCAATCACAATAAGTCCGATGGAAATCATTCATAAGTTTATAAATATGTCACAAGATTTTCTATTACAATCTATTTCCAGCATTTCTAGTTACATCACATATTTCAAAATTTTAAAATTTTTTTTTGGAATATAAAAAATAGTTTATTGAAATAATGCATTAAATCTTTTCATATTTTTTTAAAAATAATAAATGACATCTATTAAATTATGCAAAAAAAAAAAAAAAAAAAAAAACTAAATAATTTACTTTGTAATATATATTTGTTTTTATTATTTATTACATATAAATTATAGCAATTACTGTAATATACGGTTTCATGTGACTTGTTAATATAAATAAAAAGAAAATCTGCAGTAAAATAAAAATAAAAACCATTTAAACTGTATTTAAATTAATACATAGTTGTAACAACACTTATTGAAATGCCATTAATTTTAATTAAAAGGTCTGTCACTTTTTCCATTTAAAATACAATACAACAAAATTAACATCTATCATACATTTTGAACGCAAAAAGTACTATTTACTGTCAATTATGACAAACAGCACTGCCAACTGCTGCTGCTACTGCGAACACCATTGTAAAGCAGCGTAGTAATCATACAGGCAGTTTAATTATTATGTATAATGATGTCAGTGTATGTAATAACGATTCGATAAAATACTCATTTAAAATATGACAAAATAATCATTACAGCATTTAAATTAAATGCATGTTGATAAAAAAAAAATAAAACAGAAAACATAAAGAAATTATGGTAATAAAAATTATTACACAGACAATTTACGACAGTCAGAACAGACAGATCGACAGTCAATGAGACATTGACAGACTGCCAGCAGTTAAAGTAAGAAATGAACTGACCGTAAATGGATGTATGAGCCACCTAATATTATTTACAACTGGCTATGTGAATGCCAGTCTTGCTTGCATATTAAAAGCAAGATTTATCATCATAAATTTGATGAATGTCACTGGCAATCAACTGCTTTTTTCGATTGTACAATTAACCCTACGATGACTGAGAAGGTCCCTAGGGACCTTTTTGCCTTTTCAAACTGAAATTACTCCTACTTCGGCCCCCCCCCCCCCCCAAGAGTATTTTGTTGCGCATCTTTTGGAAATCAAAATCAAGACGATCGGATCATTACTTTATGAGTTATTGAGGTTTTAGTGAGAATAGTACGCGGACGTGTGACTGGGTCCGTATGTACCTTGTACTGAATTTCACTAATAAATGCGTGTTTTTGGGCATCATTATAATTTTTTTATTGTTTCAACACATAATTTACTTGTTCTGAACACAAAGACCTAAACTCAAAGACATTAGGGCTGATAATAAAACCAAAAAATTCTAAGAAAAATTCGAAGACATGAACTTTATTGCTTTCAAGTAAAGGCACAATATTCTAATTTTATACTACTAGCAATAAACCAATTCTCAGAATTTTTTGTTTTTATCATCATCCCTAATGTCTTTGAGAAAAAAAAATTGAAAAAATTATTTTTGTATGTAGAATTTAGTTTTAAACAATAAAAACAAAAAAAATCAAAAACAAATTTTTTATATGAAAAAAAACATGATTTACAAAAAAGCTCTGTAGGGACCTTTTCACACGGCCGTGAAGTTCAGAACCGTCACTCATCGGAGGGTTAAATTAAATAAAAAAAATCTAAAAAAAATTAAATAAAATTTAATTAAATAATGTTTATTTAAAGGAAATAATGAAAATAAATGCAAAATTATGACAGAGAAAAACAACAAAAAAAATAACACATTATTCACACTCGTAAATGAAATTAAAGCACATCAACTTAGGAAAATGAAATTTTAGGTAAATCATAAATAATTAAATAAAAGCCAATAAACTACATACTCATGTTCATGAATGCGTACATATTTAATGAACTTGAAATAAATGTAAAGAAAATTAAGGACATTCAATAAAGTAATAATAATGCAATCTACACCAATACCCCGGTTTGCGTCGTTTCGAAGTTGCTTCTTTTTAAAATTTCCGTGACCTCGATGTTGCGTCGTTTTTGCTTCAGTTTGCGTCGCATTGCTTCGAAGTTGCATCGTTAGTTCTTCGATTTGCGTCGTTAATAAATGTTTGTATGTACAAAGCAAAAATAGATAAAGTGGATTTCCCGTCAAAGACTAATGCAAATTTGTATGTGAAAATTGTCTACAAGTTTTAATCTTAATATTTTTATGTTTTTTTATGTGTTTTTCATGAATTGTTATTTTTTTTCTTTAATAAAAACTATTATTACACAAATAATAATAAAAAATTGGTATTTGCTATTGAAAAATCAATTCTTTTTTACGAAAATTATGAGTCTCGGAACGAATTTAATGACAATTAATACAAATGTATAGAAAACTGTGATTCGGTTTGCGTCGTTTCAGTTTGCGTCTCGTTTTTCCGGTCCCAATTAGCGACGCTAACCGGGGTATTAGTGTATATATAAAAGTGCTTGTGTGTCTGTATGTATGTATGTTTATTATTATTAGTTTGGGATCTATAGACGGCTAAACGGCTGAACCGATTTGCTTGAAATTTTCACAGTATATTTCTGATATTTCTGTATGTCTGGAAGGAGCTATAGGCTACTTTTTTTTTTTTTTTTTTTGAAATTTTAAGTGGGACCTCTCATACAAAGTTAATTTTAAAAATCAAATACTTAGGAAACTATAATAGTTATAGTTCTCAAATTTTGCATTAACAATTCCATTGTTTGTTTAAATATTTGCGAAAAACTGGGAGTAGTAGCGACCTCCCATATGATGATAATTAAAAAAAAAAAATCAAATATATGGTATACAATAAGATATATGGTACGATTATTCTACCATCAATATTAATATTTAGGACAAGAATTGGCGGACTATCAATAGTAGGCGTGGCACCTCCCATAGATATGATGACAAATTATATATAGGGAAAGCTATATCAGCTATCAATAATAATATTTAGGACACCAATGCGCTGACTAGCAACAATATTTAGTAAATGTTAAAATTTGTATACATTTGAAACCCTTATCTATATACATATAAAAGTGAATGTGTGTTTGTTTGTTTGTATATTGTAAATCATAATAAGATAATGTAATAAGATTTAATTTCAAAGGAAAACTGTAGGTTTTAATAACTTAATAAATACCGTATTTGCCGGCCGATAAGACGCACCTTTTTACTCTGAAAATTTGACTCAAAATCAAGGTGCGGCAAATACGGTATATTGGTTTAACTTTATACTTTTTATTTCATTACGATACGGGTGGCGAAGCACACCGGGTTTTAGCTAGTAAGAAATAAAGTTTCAAACACAAATAAAACAACATGTAGCTCTTGAAATTTATTATTTATTACATTGGTACAAAAATTTAGTTCTAGTTCAGTTCAGTTCTAGTGCATTTCTAGTTCAGTTTTATTTTATGTTTTTGAATTAATTCATAGTTTGTACTTAATTTTCTGTCATAATTTTTATAGTTATTTTGTTAGATACTGTAAATTTAATCCTTGTCACTGTCATGGCAAAAAACCCACATATTTATTTTCATTACCTCAATATATTAAATCTATGTAACTATGATTGTGACTTTATGGTTTTTATCAAATATTTAGTTTTTTTGTAATTTGTATTACAGTATTTTGAGTATAAAACTTTAGCATTGACAAATTGTTGTCAGAAATTAAATTATAGCAATTCATTCTTAAAATGATCTCTAACCTCTAACTTGATTTTATATACATATTTTTTTTTTGCTTATTCCAAGACAATTTATGATTTTTGGCAACTTTTCAACCAAAGTGTATTTAATATATTAGCAGATTAGGTCTGTGTGTGTGACAAATTCTTAGAAAAACTTTTAATTTTTGTCATTTAAGCATGTGAGTTTCCCAATCCTTAAGTTTTTATTTATCTTCCTCGGTATGTTCGTTTTAAGGTTTGGCTTTACTTGAAAGCAAATGCAAAAGAGACAAAAAAGTCAAGATGTCCGTCCATTTTTATTTTTACTTTTTTGATTTTCTTGTGGTTAGGAAAAGGCGACAAGTTACTAAATAGTAATTTTCTATTTTAGTTAACGCTTGACCTATTTTGAGACTTATTAAGCATTTCATTCACTTTTTGATTTTAACGAGAGTACGAGTATGTATGTGTAAATAGAAATGGATCTGTGTTTGTAGCCGTAAAATGATAGTAATCATTTTTAGTTGGAGAATATGATGAGCATATTATTAAATACATACATACATACGAGTACATATACATACATAGGTACATCCATATACAGCCTTACATATAATAAGGATGCTGGTTATATTTGGCACTGCTCCTTGCATACTCTCACATACATTGTGCAGTTCTATGAGCAACAGTAATTACGTTGAGGTTATGAGTCAACTTACCATAGTTGAAGTTTTCTTGGCTCAACTTTTTTTGTGCGTTTAAAAGGAAGGAAATGAAACTTTACACAGAAAAACTTAATTATAAAGTATCTGGTCGTTATACTGGGATGTAGTTGTTACGAAATTTAATAATTTGCCATTAGTTATAATTAAGAGAAAGATAATTTTAATAATACACTAGAGCCCTGATTTGCTTCGTTAATAGGAACCGAGAAAATTCGACGCAAATCGAATCACTTTTTTCTATACTAATGTACTGACTTTTTGTTGAATGAGTCTAAAATTTAAAAATTTAGCAAGCAAAATCATATTTTTAATAAGAAACATCTTATGGTACGTTTGATTATATTTATTTCAGCAGGTCTTTGTTATTATTATAAAGAAATAATTAAAAATAGATTTTTAAACGAGGAACCAAAATTAATTTAATTGCACGTAGCTTCATAAAATGGGACTTCCCCTTTTTATTCGCAAGTAGACAAAATATTCACATGTAATTTTGGAATTATGCAAACTAGAAGCAAAACGACGCAAAGCAGATTGATACAAAATTTCAAAGCCGACGCAAATCGGAATCGAAACGATGCAAAGCGGATTAAACCACATTTAGAAAGGCGACGCAAATCGAAATGACACCTATAGGATAGACGAAAATCGGAAAATGTAGTGTACATACATATGTACATTAGGGTGACCCCAAAATAAAGTTGCGAATGTTCCCGACTAATATGAAAATTTGATTAATTTTAAGACTACGTTTCTCAGTTTTTTGTCCTGGGGTCAATATTTGGTGAGCTGTATCAAAGCATAAAAATGTCCTTTTAAGAGGTTTTTTGAGAAACGAAGTCTTAAAATAAATAAAAAATAATACTTTCCTAAAGGATTTTATTACAAAAGAATTGTGAAAAGAAACAAATTAGGAAAGTAGTATTTTTGGCGGAAAAGACATTTTTTTAAAACTGAACTAGAACTGGATGCCTTTTTCACTTATTTTATCATTCTGTTTTAATAATTACTTATCGAAATCCTTCACTAATAGTGTTTCCCCAAAATGTTTTAATTAAAACAACAGCTTTTGTTAAATTATTCTCGAAAAGGTGTTAATTAATATACATACATATAACATAAATATGTACCTCTTCCAAAAGTGACTGCTCTTTGTTAATAGATTTCACTGTTAATTTCTCTCATAAAACTTGTATGTTGTAAATAACAATTTGTTTTTGTTGTATTTGGTAGATGTTACTTTATTTTAATAATATTTACATATAATTCAGACTATTACAACAGCCACTGCTACTGCTATAACAACTTGGATAGTGTTAATTACTAAACCTCTTATGGCGCTTAAAATACAGAAACACATACGGTATAAACACTAACATTAAAATATGTGAGTGTGTGTGGTATGAAATCATATGTTGCTGTAAGCTCTTCTACTATATACTATAACCAACATAGCTCTCTAACATGTTCCAACTTACAGACATCTGTATGCTTGTGCATATGGATACGCAATATGTTTCACAAACGCGATTTAAGAGGACAAACAGAAAATTTCTTAGAAACTTTCAGAGAAAATATTTTTATAATATTGCATTGTAAAATTTTTCGTCATGCATGACATTGTTGGTTAAAGTCAGTTTGAGAGAAATCTGTTTGAATTGTCTTAGATTTACGATAACAAAAACAAAACTACTCTCCATATCTCTCCAGATTCATTTTTTAAAGTGTTCTTTAATAGAAAAGACTTTTAAGATCGTCCTTACCTATTCGTTTGTACTCGTATAAAGTACATTTTAGTTGTTGCTTTTTTTTGTGTGTTAAGTACCTCATTTAAATTTTACGAGTACTATGTTCTGTGTTACTTTTTCAACTGCACCATATTTTTGAATTTAAAACTTTTTTGTGTGTGGGTGCTTTTTTTACTATTTTAATTTGGTTTGTTGTATTCCCCACTAAAACATCTTTACAAAACGTTAACAAACACATGTATACACCTACACATATCGTTGGCAAAAAGGAGAAAGGCTTGAGGTATTAACTAACAAAATAATTCAGGAGGGGAAAAAACAGTAGACAGTGAAGTTGATGAGAAGGTTAGGTTAGGTAAGCAGGCGGCCACCATATAGTGTACAGCTTACTTAGGTCCATATGATTAGTGTTGCCGGAAAAAGATAAAGTAGAGAAAAGGAGAAAAGAAAGTGGATGGTAAAGTAAATGTTAAACTAATTAGGAATTCTTTACAAATTGTTCACAAAATACCCAAGACCATAAAATATTGTGAAAAAAATCAATTTTTTATACGATACTCCTAAACAAGCGGTATGTTATTACATCGGTAAGACAATATAAATATAATGGAACTTTATGTCGGTGTCAAACAAATATTGCTCCAAAATACAGAACTGAATATAACACGTTTCTTCCAGATTGTTTAACATTTTCCTAAGCAACTTGCTATTAAAAATTAGCAACATCGTCTAAAAGTAATAGGCATAAATATAAGACAACCTTAAAAAAATTTAAAGAAAACTATTTTCAACTTTAAAACTGCTTCGAATTGCATTATGGAAAATGCATTTAAAAGAAAATATTAATTTTATTTTTTAGTACATGGGAACTGTAAAGACTGATTCCAATAATTGCTTAGTAACTATGCACTCGCATCATAGAGTCGCGTCTTAAGTCACAATAATTTCCCAACTAATTGAAAGAGCACACTTTCTCGCGATGAGATCTGAGCACAATGTAAAACCTTCCACAGCAGCCAATTCTAAAATTGGGTAGTGCAAGCTTCCAGCAAATAGTATGATTTGAAGTGGTACAATAATGAACTGAAAGCCGCAACGATAAAGAGTTTCTGGCAATATTTCACGAGATCTGATTTAGTGGAACTCTTTGACAATAGCAAAAAGAAAATATATATGGGAAATGCAACATTTCATCCTATGGGTGCGAGATCTCAGAGAGACGCCGAAAAAAATCAATGACTGTTTGAGAGTATTTCATGTTTGTTGTTAAATTCAGTAGATGGTGTGATATCCTGGAACGGATCCCACAATGTTTCGAGCTTATCAAATTGAGTCATTCTTCGACTCAGCTCCTGAATAGACTACAGAAATTCTTAAATTCAAGCTTTTGAAATATGTTCAGCTTAGAAGGACCTTAAAACTCTTAAGACTATGGCAAAAGTAGTCGAATCTTTCAAAACGATTCAATCACATCTCTAAGGAAAATAATTTTATCGAGTTGAATCGAATAACTCCGAAACTTCTGAATAATTCTTGAAATTCCTGAAGATCCACAATCGACTTAGTGTTGAAGTCTAATCTATATTCTGTACTTCTTGGTTATATTTCCTGCGGATACACCGAATACTCTGAAGAACTGAAGACAATTTTATGTGAGTAGATTATTGATAATATCTTTCCAACAACGATACGCTAATGTTAGGATATCGAATAGATCACACCAAATCAATGACTAAAGGACACTACTTTCTAATTCAAGTTTAGTGTTAATTTAAGTAGATCATGTGAGATATTGGAAAAGATCTTCTATTGAATTATATTGAAACAGAAAAACTTAGTCGGAGGATATCAAAAGAAAAGATATTCTATTGAATTATATTGAAACAGAAAAACTTAGTCGGAGGATATCAAAGCAATGCAATGTTTCTTTCGATACGAACTACCAAAGTCTAACTAACAAATGCAAATAAGTTTAAGGAGTTGAATCAAGGAATTCCGAAATACCTGAAAAATTTTTAGGCTTCAACATTAGACAAGCTGAGTAAGGAAATAATTTGAGTTGACGATCCAGAATTAACATAAGTTCGTCTTAAAGCATAAGAGATATGCTAATGCAGGGATAATATACTTTGGAATTGATTATATTTCCTACAAATACACCAAGTTTTATGAAGATTAGTATCCAAATATAAATAATATGATACATTCTTAGAGTATGCTGATGATGATATTGATTATCCAGTCCAGGCGATTATAAGTTGTCATGTAAACAAATAAATATAATGAGTTAAATTGAGTAACTCCGAAACCTTTTGCTAGACACTTTACAAGCTGAATAAGGAAATAATAAGGAAATCCAGAATTAACTTAAGTTTGTCTTGAAGTCTAAGAGATATGCTAATTTTATTGCAGAGCTCCTGAAAGCTCTACAAACAAGACAATCTTAGTCAAAATGATATGGAAAATCCTGTAGTCATTAAAAACAAGGGATAATTTAATAACTTCTACCAGAGAAAAATATGAACATTTGTTTAGGGAATTTTTAAAAAATCTAGAGACAATTTATTAATGAAAATTCTTAGTTGTGAGACCCCATCACGATGATATTTTATCAATAATAAAATGATAACAGATGTAACGCTAATTATATAAAGATTAAGAAGAAATATGCTAAAGTAAGACTGGTATTAAACAAAGAAAAAGCCAAACATAGGGTTGCAACTGCAGAAAAACTCTTACATAAAAGCAGCAGAAATGATATCAGTCTTGAAATAAATTGCGAGATTATTCTAGCGGTTTGTGTACTTTGGGCTAACAAAAATTGCACAGCACAACAAGATTTCAATTCCGTGTGCAACGAACTAGGTGTTCTAAAGAAAATCTGAAATAACTTTCCATAAAAACTAAGAGACTAAACTTAAAATTAATAATGAGTGACTTTAAATTGCAGCGGCTAAGTTGACTGGGACATGAGAGAATACTGATTAAGCCAGGGATTGAATCGCTAATAAATCATTTCTAACATACAATTTGACTTGATGGTCAAGGAATCAGAGAAGCTGATGATTTTACTAAATCGTTTTAGACGCATCAATTTCTTAATACTTAATAATTCTGCTATTCTATGAAGCATGTTTAAGACTCTACAACAAGTCCTAAATGTTTGTAATAATTAATCCCTTTTGTAATAATAATTTACGTACATTTGGCAACACTGTTATAACCTCACAGTAAAAAAAAAACAAAATACTCTTTGTTTTTCAGCTCGAACGAATTAAAATAAATTGTGCCATAAAGGTCTTATTTCGCATTTTAATGGGAATAAAAATGTAAGGGAGATAGCGAGGAAGTATTTTGATATTTGGTAGAGTAAAGGTATTTAAAAATTAAATTACTGCAGCTATTTCAAAGAATTAATTCATTTCTCTATTATATGTGTATATATTGAAAAAAAATACTTAAATAAAAAGTATTAACACTAAATAATATTATAATTTGAGTGACTATAAATATTATAGAACTTTATGTCGGTGTAAAACAAACTCTCCTGAAAAATATATAACAGAATATAATACGGTTTCTTCAGAATGTTTATCATTCTCATAATCAGTTTGGTATTGAAAATCAAGAAATATTGGGAAGTAAAATTATCTCAACTGATTGTAGAGAGCATGATTGTAAGCGTCTCTCTTTTATGAAAGCCACCGATCCCGAAATTGGCTAGAGCGATGCAGAAGAACTGCTGGCAAGACTTCATTCTATACGAGATGTGATTTGGTAACACACCGAGACAAGAGAAGAACCTGTCTAGAATGAAAACTGATACTATGGGAATACGCAACATTTCCTCCTGTGAAGAGAAGAAATATATAGAAAAGAATGATATACATACAATATTACCAAAAGCATGACACCTAATCAATGACTGTTGGAGACTACTTTTTAGTAATGTCAAATTAAGTAGAACATGTGGGATTCTCCAAGCACCAAAAATACTTCAAGTTTATAAGGTTATCAAAACTTCTGAAAAGACAACGTTGCTGTCGATACCACTTAACAAGGTCTTAACTCGCAGATAATGAAGGAAAGTCGGAGCTTTTACACGATTCAACCACATTTTGAAGGCAAATAAATATAACGAGTTTAACCGATACTTAATTCCAAGTGAATGATAAGGTTTATTGCAATAAAATATTGTTTGATCTTGATGTATCGTTACAATAATAGTTTGCAAAAGTTAAAATTGTGATTCACTAAGACAAATAAAATGCAAAATTTTAAATGTTTCTTCGTTATTAGAGTTATTTTATTTTGGTTAAACTTTAGTAATACTGTGAGCGTCAATACGCCTAATACTGTACAAATTTAAAACAAAATCATTCATAAATTATAAGTAACTTAAGAAAAATATTACTCGTTCACAAAATTAGGAAAATAAAAAACATAAAAAAATAATTTAATTTTAACGAAAGAGTACTAGCGTCTAAAGAGAGTAAACAGGCATTTCAAAATTTTTGCCTTAATCACAGTTGACAATCTTTTGGATACAGAAGCAAGGAGTTTTTTAGTGAAATGAGCAAAATTTGTTTGCATTCATCCTGTATCCTGCCTTTAGGTTATTCTTGCTAGAAATATTTGTTTGCCTATTTTTTTTGTCCAAATATTGACACAGATGCTTAGTTGGATTGAGGTCTAAGGACTCTGGAGGATCACCTAAGCAACTCTTTCAAGATTTTGGAAGGATTTATGACATTGTCCTGTTGAAAAATCCAGTTATGCGCTAGTTTTAATTTCTCTATACTAGGGGCTACATTATTTTTTAAAATAATGCCCCTTGATACCCCAGACCATTACTTAGCCGTCTTGCTAAAATATTTATTACTAAAGGCTTCCTTCTTGATTTGTCACATTTTTGGGAGGGTTTTTACTCCAAATATCTAAAACTTATTTTCATCGGTACAAATAATATTATTGAAAAAAATTTGAGGTTTGTTAATATGTATATTTATTGCGAAATTCAAAAGTTTGATTTATTTGTTTTTTGATATAAAGGGCTATATTAAGATTTTCTTTTAATAATGTGAGGTGTTGAGTTTATTTTATGATTTGATTCTTTGTACGTTACAATATCCTAAATAAACTTTTCACAATTACTGCACATAAAGGATTGCTTTGCTACTTTACCAGGTACTTCGTTCTATAGCTATATACAAGTACATGTAGTTTTGTATATATAGATTAAAATATATGTATGTAAGTGTTTAAGATTGTGTGTTTATAAATACATACAAATGTATTAAAGTATCTGTGGTACTTGAGTATTTACTTGAAGTCGTATTTTTATGAGTGTGAAAGTAAAACAATGAAATTTTTATATAAAAAAGATTTCTATTTTTATAGTAGTAGTAGTAGTAAATCCTTTTCATATTTTTGTTACTACAGCGAGTACATTTTTTTTTTTGGGCAAAAGTATTGTTTACTTGTTTGGTTTTCTTTTTCTTTTACTGTCAGTGTGTGAAAAGTAAAAACCTTGTGAGATTTCACCTAAAAGTATGTTAAGGTTTCTGTTATTCTAAATATTTGCATGAAGGCTTTGAATACACACATCCATATTTACATATATATATTCTATATACTCTTATACAAATATGTACTGGTTTTTATATAAAATTTGTCTTTTTTTGGCTTGTTGTGGTTGTTGGTATTGTTGTTAAACACATGTTAAGTTTACTGTACATTGTATGTATTGTTATTGTTTTTGGGGTTTTTATTTGTTGCTTTCCTTTCTTCGTTTAATATTTAATTTTAGATTTATATAAAAATTTCTCATTTCCTAGGATATTTATTTCTTTTATTTTACCTTTTCACTTTATGGTTTATTTTAATTAAAGTTTCAACTTAATTTGTAAGAATACTTTAAGGAGGAACTAAGAAAAACACTGATTATTCTACAGCTTTTCGACTTCGTATAACAAACATTTTAAATTAAGTAGACCACTGAATTTCATGGAAGGGATTTGATATTGTATCGGGTCTGAAAAACACTTTAAGTTGTTGCTCCAGCAGAAGGATTTCGAAACTGTTAATAATTAAAAAGCATTAAAAGCAACTAGCATTAAGATTTTACAGCAATTAAACTAAACGAGATAAATTGAGGGATTCAGAAATTCCTGAATAATTCTTGAAATTCAATCTTAGACAAGCTGTATTGGGGATTCTGCAAATTCAGCTTAGAAATTAAACGAGCTGAAGCGGAGAAGTCCGTATCTCCAGAGTAGTCCTTAGAGGTGAACATTGGACGAGCTGAGTAGGGATGGGAATACTTTGTTTTGGGGATGCAAAATGGGTGAAATAAAGCTTAAAAAATATGCAAGTGCATGGATGACCTACTTCAGGAATCGATTATACATACTTATTCTTGAAGTTTTTACTTAAAAATATTTTGCAAAACATACATCATCCCAAGCCTTCCAAGTAATTTAATACGTTGAGCATCAAAACTCCTGAAAATCTCAAAAACAACTCAAATATCTCTTAAAACTCGGAATAAAACAAAATAAATTAAACGTCTCCCAAATCGATTTATAATGACAACTGAAATGGAAAACGCTAAAGCTCTTTCTGAATCGTTTCGAATAAATCGTTAAAATTAGACTAGCAAAGGAATGCTTACATTATTGAAACGACTTAACTTAATAATGAATTGTGTTAATTTAGTAAGCTAAACTAAATGTTTCCCAAGCTATTGAAAATATGCGATTACATTGGCAAAATTAGAAAAGCTGTGTTGCTTCCTCTAACGATTAAACAAATGCTTGAACCTTTCCGAATTAGACAAACTCAATTAGCTTTTTCAAATAAAATAAAATAAATTTAGGAATGCTTAAACTCCTAAATCGGTTCAAAGATACCTCAGTCTAGAGGAATCCTAAAGATTCTGAAACCATTCGACTACATCGTGAAAATTATACAGTTTGTTAAAAACTTTTGCAAGGTGACTGCAACTTATCTTGAATTTTTACGGATTAGACAAACTGAGATAAAGTTTGTTGAATTAATACAACGCTCCTAAATTCGAAAAATAAGCAAAGTTGATTTGACAGATGCAGGAACTCCTGCATCATGACAGGGCGATATTTGTGGACGTCAAAAACTTCCCAAATGACTCAACTATTAAACAAATAAGACAAACTGATATCGGAATATTTAAACTATATCTTGCACTTGAACAGAAAAGTGTAAGAAAACATTAATTGCTCTTGAAAAGTATCAACTGTGTCGATTAATATTATAAAACCAGGAAATCATCTTTATAAAAATCTTCAAACGAATACAAGATACAGAGTCTAGAAATACTAAATATATTCAAAAAAACTTAACTATTTTGACAAATGAAGTTGAGAAAAGGTTTAATTACGAGAATTTTAGTTAAATGGATACCATAAACCATGCTGATGTAAAACGAACTAACTAGAAAAACTGTTAATAGATATCGGGAAAATATTTAATTCATTTTACTACAAGCTATGTAGAGGAACGATGAAAGAACTCAATTATGTAGATTCCGAGACTCAATCAATCAAGTTAATTACATTTTGAACCCTAAAAAGATAGATTAAAATGAATTGAAGTTTTACAAATCCCATTAGATGCGTCAAGGAATATCGAAACACCTTTAATAATATTGACGTTTTGAACGAATGTCCACAGAATTTGAAATTAGTCGAAACATTTTACAACTTTAATTGAATAGAAGCTGATTGCTAATTGGATTTAAGTTTAGAAATCAAACAAACTTCAACGCCAAATAAGTACTTTCGAATCACAATGTTTTTAGTATACAAATTTTAACTTATTAAGTTCCAATCGCGTTAGAGAGTAACCCACCAGCTGATTTTACAATACTAAGCTATGTCCAGGAGCGATGAAAGAACCCAATTACAATTCGAAGATTCCGAGACTTTATATTTTGAACCCTAACAAGATAGGCTAGAATGAATCAGACTAGATAAGTCAAGCAATATCGAAACACCTTTAATAATATTGACGTTTTGAACAAATGTCCACAAAATTCGAAATTAGTCGAAACATTTTTAATTTTCAATCGCGTTACAGAGAAACCCACTAGGTGATTTAACAATACATACTAAGAAATAAGGTAAATCAAGTCGAGTGCAGCCGAAGTTACGATTGCAATTTAACTACTTTTAAGACAAAGATAGACTAGGGTTAAAAAACTTGAATTCCATGAACTATTGCAGAATAGGTTTTAGTTCTAGAATCTCTACAATTAGCTTGGACTATGTCCAGGAGCAGTTAATTTTTTTGTCCTGAAAATAAACCGTGTATCAACCACATGAGAATGTGTGAATATTGAACATGTGAAGTTGCTGACTTCGGGTTTGGATTAAATAACCAACGAGTTGTATTTACAATATTTTAATTTCTGTTTCAGGAGATGTTTGAATGGATTGCTATTGTGCTGAATGCATGTTCGTAATGGCTTACTGTCCTAACCTTATTGTAGGTGTGATAGGCAAATTATTAGTTTTTGGTTTATAGAGCTTTATGCGATCTATATATTTGCTAACAAAACTAGGGACATTGTAACTGTCACTGAATTAACAACGTATTTTGCAAGATATTCAGTGAGATCTCGCAGCATACGGTTTCTAATTGTCTTGCTTTGGAGATCTGTAGGCCTTGGTATTTCGAGGAGGCCCTAATGTCCTTAATGCCCCAGTAAAAAATGTGCTCCAAAAGGAGCAGGTTTTATGTATGAATTCATATCTCAAATCGCTTTAAACCTGCTGATGGGATGCATGATTTTTGTATGAGGTTTTCCCGGTTTGGAGGACTACTTTCTGCTAACAATAAGCTCTTCCTAAAGTGTTTTACGTCACTTCGCTGAATGTTTTTGCTTAAGAAAAATTCATAGTAACTGAGAAGCCCGATATTCGTTTTGTAATTGACTTTCGTCTATAATTTCATTTTTGTTTTCGCATCTTTTTTGTATATTTTATTTGTAAGCATTTACTGCTTCAAAAGAGCGTTTTTATTGAAGCGCTCCATTATGCGCTTCTTCTGTTAAGTGCTTCAAAAAACTCGATTTTTTTTTTACTGGGGCATAATAGTACTAGACCTGTCATAATTTTAAGGTCTGCACAAATTATTTTAGATAAAGCTCCAGAAGCTTTGAATCAGGTTTTTTTAAATCGGAAGAGATACATCTTTGTTCATACACATAACATCGAAACTTGATAACTATGTAACACTTTTACTGGATTTAAGCGAAATGGTTATGAAGTATTTACACAAAAACTGTTACAATAAATTATATTAAAATGAAGTTAAATACAAAGAAAGAGAGTTTGGTTTATGCTTATATCCGCAGAAGTTTATGTTTGCTTAAGGCAGTTTAGCAAATTGCCTTGAGTTAGCATTCGATTTTAATAATCTAAGTGAATGAAATGAAAATATTAAGAAAAAAACAACAGCTTTTTTTTTGCAAACAAACTTTGTCGTTAGTCCTCCCCTATGTACCTTTATTTTCCCAACGTACAAAAGAATTCTTTGTTTCAATTACAAGTTTTTTAATTTCTTTTACTGTTACCATTGTATATAATTTCATATAATTATAAAATTTGTTATTTTATGCCAAAGTATTTATTTGTTCTTTTTTCCTTTTTCTCCTCTCATTTCAGGTAAGCACAACCGAATGCAAGTTTTAATATGTTTCAACACTGGTTTGTTCTGTTCTGTTTTGCTATGTTATGTTGTTTATTTAATTATAATTAAGCCTTAACATATGCAATGTTTCTTCTGTATTTGATATTATGAATGTAGGCTACACTGTTTTATGCGTTAGTAGATCTTTGTTTTATTTTATTATTTTTTTTTTGAATGTTGTTTTTATATTTGATGTATGTAATTGTTTTATATGTGTTAACATTTCAGTTCTTCTTTTTTTTTTTTTTGTTACGTATTTTATTATTATTTGCTCACACTAATTGGAAGAGGGTTTTACGTTGTTAAGCAATTAATTACTTTTTTGCTGTGTGATAAAAACATTTGTTTAGCATAAGAGAAAGAATGTGTTGGCAAGTGGGTGTGAGAAAGAAGTTGAACAAAATTTTGTATTTATTTAGGGAAATAAAAAAGTTTTTGTAAATTAGTGGTATAAAATTATTTTTAGTTTAAATATTGTTTTGGTTTTAAATTTGTATACGTAGGTGTTTACTATTGGCACTCTAATTTACAATTATAAAATTTTATTCAAAAACTAAGTTTTATTTATATATGTTTGCAAAACAAACAAACTTTACTCAATAATGGCGCGAAATTAAAAACAATAAAAACGTTTACCTGTTTTACAGTTTTTATACCCACCATCAAAAAGATGGGAGATATATTATGTTTGCCATTCAGTTTGTAACACAACGAAATAATGGTGGTAGAACCAAAAAGTCTATAGTCCTTATAAGATTCTAAGACGATCTAGCCATATCCGTTTATTGAAATCACGATAGATCTTCGAAAGAAAGACATAGAACAATGAAATTTTTACGACACATTCCTTGATCTACCGAAATGTTTAGTATTGCAAATGGGCAAAATCGGTCCGGTAGGATCGGAGTTATAAATCAAAGTTTCAGACTACCTCGATATTTCTCAGATATTTTTTTCTGTTCTCTTCAAATATAATGCACATAATATCATGAAATTTTTCACACTTTATTTTTTATATAGAAGGAAAAGTCCTGTTGAAAATGGTAGGAGTCGGTCCACAATTTCTCATAGCCCCCATAAATATGTCCCCATATTTATATATAGAAAAGCTGTATCTAAACAAAATTTTGCAATAATAAGTTTCATGCAAGGTGAAATCTTAAAAAATATTTTGTTTGCATAGGTCCATAATTTTGACCAATACCAAGACCAATTCCGAAAATCACTTAAATGAACATCAATCTTTTATAAAAGTGACTATTACGTTGAAATTCGACAAGCGTAATCAAAATATACATTTTAATCGTTGTAGCAAATTCCATGATGATCGGTCCCTATTTGACCATAGTCCCCATATAAAGTCCAGTTCCGAAAATCACTTAAATGCGCATAAATCTCTTCCAAAACCCACTATTAAGTTGAAATTCAACACAAATAGTCCATTTATCTTAATATGATGATGATAGCTCCATATTTGACCGTAGTCCCTATATAAAGTCCAGTTCCGAAAATTACTTAAGTGCGCATAAATCTCTTATAAATCTCCATAGAAGATGATTTGGTGGTGGGTATTTAAGATTCGGCACAGCAGAATATAAACTCTTACTTGTTTTCTTTGTATTTCGTTTTTTTTTTTACAATGAACGTGACTTAAAGCTTTAATTATCCAGCTTACAATTAAATATAAATAAATTTATGTTTGCTTGCTACCATATTTCATCAGATTATTAATAATTACATATGCCCGTTCCTGCCTTTTATTCCTGCTATGTCTAAAATAAATCGTATAATTGTTTTCATTTAAAATTATTATGACAATTAATTATTTAATCCAATTATAAATTTTAGACAGGTAACTACTTGCATAGCTGTGGTATTTAAATGTAATTAAATTCATATTGTTTAATATTATTTTGAAACGGCTTTTTTATAATTCTACACACTTCTGTGTTTTGTTTTATTTGTTAACCACTAATTGTTAAATAATATAAATTTTTAATTAAACATATAGAAATTGTGTTAAACAAACATTAAATGAACTTTGCGTTTCTTTTTTCTTGTTCAATTATGTTCTAATTGTAATTAATTTGTATGACACTGTGTCCGCATGAAAAATTGTTTTTTAATTAATTGGCTTAACACAATTTTATAATTATTTCAAACAGTGGTGTTTTCTTTTTTATTTCTGATGGTTCTATTTAATTAAAATGTTTATTAATTAATATATGGGTCAGTTAAAAAAAAAAACGCAATTTTTGTGTCCCCGCACTTTAAACTGCTATTTTAGGTAAAAAAAAACAAGAATGTGAGTGTTATCAGCGAGGAATATGTAACAAAGAGACGTAATTCTTAAATTTGTATGTTTGTTTTTTTGTTTATTCAGAATGGTGTTTTGTTTCTCCCTCTGACTGCTTCCATACAAAAGCATGTGTCCCCCGTTAGAATTTTTAGTAAACAAAATAAAATCAAGAAAAAAGTAAATATGCAACATTTTTCGAATTATTGCGTTTCTTTCTTGCGTTTTGATTTGTTATATTCGTCAAAACTTAATTACTGCGAATTTGGCGTTGCAAAGAAAGGTTGTCCCCACAATTTGCATAGAGCGTCACTTTTTTATAAATCAAGTAATATTACTAGTTTTCAATTTAAAGTTTAAATAAAGTAAATAACGTAAAGAAAGTATGTATAAACTTTAATTATTACAAAAGTTAAAAAGCGAAAAAAAATCAATTAAAAAAGTGTGCATTTGCTTAGTTTTTGTGAACACCATGGTAAGGGCGCGATAAAATTTCTTGAGCGTTACGCTAATTTTTTTAAAAGTGAATATATTAAATGTAAAAAATTGAAGTTGACAATCATTGTTTACATGGTTTCAACTCATTTTTTTTTATAATTTGTGAATTTGAGAAATAAACTGCCTACGAAAAAAAACCAAAATAGGCAAAAATTTCATGAGCATCACTTTTGAAATATATTGCTTCATAGCTTAAAATGCTTAATTTTGATTTTATTTTTTAAATTTCAAAGAGATATCGAGAGAAAATAAAGCTCGATAAAGCGCGTAATGATGAAAAAGAAAGAAGAAAGAAAGGTACACTCACTCGTGGTATATTTGAGTTTAATTTTTATTGTTACTGACTGATTCTGTTTTTGCCACAAACTTAATTCGAAAGTGGTAAAAATTAATGAAAATGAAAAAAAACAAAGCCGCTTGTCATTTCATGAAGTTTATACAGATTCAGAATAAGAATTCGAATGAAAATTTATATATTAAATTGAGTTAAGTTATCGTTTTGCGTCAAATATTTACATATGTGTATAAGTTTCTTCAAGAATTACTTAATTTTTTTCATTTTTGTTAAAGACATCAAAGAATATACATGTTTAGTTTTGTATGAAAATTTTTATTTTTTGAAGAAATTTTGTTTTTTTTATTTACTTTTTGTAAAAAAATAAACTTTAAATTTGGCAGTATTTCTTGTTTACGTGCAACAAAATCTCTTGATCGTCAAAAAATATCTTGAGCGTCACACTAAGTTTTTTTTTTCCTTAAAACGCTTATAATTGCAGATTTTTTATATACATTGTTGCAAGCCTATTACTTTGCAAGTAACCTCTATGTTCAAGTCTTTTTTAACAAAAATTTACATATTTTCATCTTAAAATTTTAAAATAACTAGTCACTTAAAAAAAAAATGAAAAATCAAGGTGAATCGTGATTTTGTGTTTATAATCGAAAGGGTGATTTTCGCAAAAGTCAGTCTTGAGGAACAAAAGAACATCGTAGTAAGCTGGAATTTCAAATATTTTTGCATTTTTAGCGATTTTTTATACATGTTTGGTGTGTGACGCTCAAGATAGAAATCATAGAAAATCCAAAAAAAAAATCCAAAAATATTGATTTTTTTGAGAGCCTAAAAGTACCACCGGATCTTTTGTCAATTTCTACATAAATTGGTCACTCTTACAGGTGAATTGAAAAAACTTTAAAAATAATTTTTTTGAAATTGACCCATATATGCAGTTATGTGAATTTTTTTAAAAGCGTAACAAAAACAAGAAACTCTTTTTTATTCCCAAAGTAGGTATTTGGTGGCATTATTTGTGTTTGCATAAATAAACAGTGGTTGAATGTTTTTAATCTGTTATACCCTGCATCTTAATTTAGAAAATATTCAGCTGATGATTTATTAATTATTTATATACCGGATTCTTGTGAAATTTTAAGGTGTCTGTGTGAAACACTCTTACATCTTAAATACGAAAGCTAAATTAATGAGATTTACCTACATTGCTTATCATAGTTCGAAGCAGTTTACCATAGAAAATCAGCAACATCTATTCTTTTAACTAATAGTTTTGCAGGAAAATGTGATACGAAATTTTTTTTTTTTTTTCTTTTTTTTTTTTTGGAAAAAAAATTTAACATGTTACTTTTGCTTAGCTTTTTTATACGATTTCAAGGTGTGACAATTGCAAAAAATAACATGTTGTTGTTATTGTAGATCCATAATTTTTTAATTATAGAAAATTGAAGTCTGTCTGTGTAAAACACTGTCACATCTAGAATACAAAAAGTAAAACAATGAAATTCACTTACAATACTTATTATTGTTCTGGTACTGAAAATCAGCAAAATCGTTTACTTCAAATAAAAGTTATACAGCAAAATGTGACACAACATCTAACGAAATTTTTTGGTTTTTATTTTAGATAATAAATTCAATTTATTTTAACTTAGCTTTATTTTAAAGTATTATAGACACAAACATAAATTGTAAAAGTTAACATCTTGTTGTAAAGCGTGATCGATTTCGAGGTTCCCTACTTTTTTAAAGAAAAAAACAAAGAAAATTCAAATTTAATGTTAAATGTTTATTATAATTTGAAAGAATATGCTTTGTCATTTATTTTTTGAAGATTATGTCTATCAAATGTTGGCCGTTGCTACTTCGCAAATGGTATATTCGATGAGTCCAATTTTCGATGACTCTTTCGAGCATTTCAATTGGTAACTGGCGAATGACACGCGTGATGTTTTCCTCCAAGGCCTGAATCGAAGCGGGTTTGTCAGCATAAACTTTAGACTTTACATATCCCCACAGGATAAAGTATTAACGGTGTGATATCACACGATCTTGGTGGCCAATCGACCGGCCCAAAACGTGAAATTATGTGCTCACCGAAGTGTTCTCTCAATAAATCCATTAATTGATGTGATGTGTGGGAAGTGGGGCCGTCTTGCTGAAACCAAATTCGCCGATGTCACTAGCTTCAATTTCAGGCAAATTGTCGGTTATCATGGTACGATAACGCCATTGACCGTTAGATTAGAACCGACATCATTTTTAAAGAAATATGGACCAAACCGTTGTTTTTTCTGGATGAAGTGGCTGTTCTTGAATCTCTTCAGGTTGCTCTTCTTCCCTGGTCATCAAAATGGGTGATAGTGTTGCGAATTGTACGCCCAGTAGACCGATTATGTTCACCATAAGTTGAGCGAAGTGCACGAAACACATTCCTCACAGAACGTGAATTTTCATAATAAAGTTGAACGATTTGTAAACGTTGCTCAGGCGTAAGTCTGAGAATTATGAAATGCCAAACAATACTAAACAAAAATAACGTGACAGCATGACACGACTCACATGTGATCTGTCAAAAATTGCTATTGAAAAAGTATCTCCACTTGAATCACCCAGTAGTTTTGTACAGTAAGGCAGAATAAAAAAAAATATTTTTGAAATAAATTTCTTGATTCTTATGGAATTTTAAGTCTGTATGTGTAAAACACTCTAACAGCTAAAATACAAAAGGTAAAAAATTGAGATTCACCCACATTGCTTAACATTGTCCTAAGCAGTTTGGTATTGAAAATCAGTAAAATATCTTCTAAGTAAAAGTTATGCAGCAAAATGTGGCACGACCTTAAACGAAATTTTATGTTTTTTTTTTAGTAAAACAGTAATCAACATTGTTACTGCTGCTTAGGTTTATTATGTTTACTATGTTACCTTTGAATGAGTCTAAATTATATGAGCTAGCATTTCGTTGTAGTTTTGTAGCTGTAGTTGTATGTTTTACACTGTATAGTGGGCCGGAATAAAAAAAAAATATTTTTCAAATAAATTTTCGAAATAACGTTCTGTGTTTGTTTATGTTTTCAATTGGCTGATAAAGTGGTAATGTCAGGTAATTTTGCCTTTAACTAAGTGATAAAGATATACACTTATTATTATTGCAATTCTTATTAATTTTCCACTGTTCTAACGTTGAACAACAGTCGCATATGTATATGCACGAACTAGTAAAAGTTTTCTTTAATGAGAACTTTGTTTTTCATAATAAAATAAAATCCCAAATTGATAAATACTCAAGCTCGAGGTCATAAGTTTTAAATGTTTTTTATAATTTATTTAAATATTTCCAATATTTCGATATTCTTTGAATATCTTCATCAGGGGTAGTTTAATGTTTTACAAATTATAAATAAGAAAAACGAAAAACACCAACAAAGTAAGTAAAAAATATCAATAACAATACAAAGCTCACAAAAATTAAAAAAACAGTAATAACAATATCAACAAGAACTTACTAAATTTTATAAAAATCACACAAAAATTCCTATTTGTAGTTTTCGCTACCATCGTCATGAGTCATGATTGTACTGAATTTGGGTATTGTTTGATCTTATTAACTACATATCTATACTGTTTTGCACAGCCACTCTCCACATCGCTCTTAAAATTCATAGTTGTTGGTGTATTGATAATGTTCAGCATCTCCAACATATAGCGTCGTTTGTAATTTTGTTCTTGTTGTAATATTCGTACATCATCAAAGTTTGGTGAGTGATTAGTACTGGCACATTGGGTTGATAGTGCAGTTTTTTGTGACGAAATATTTAAAAAAACGCTGATCGGATTTATGGCCTGATATTCTAGTCTTAAGTTTATTTTTAGTAGTCCCTATGTAAACTTTATTGCAATTTTCATCATTTTTTTCCTTTGCATGGTATTTTGTATACGACATTGGCTTTCTCCAATATTTCCACTTTATCTTTAGTATTGCTAAATAATTGTCCAAGATTATAACCTGTTTTAGAAGCCATTCTATACTTTTCTGCGTTATGTAGTCGAGATCTTTCAATTCTTTCTGACAGTTCTGGAACATATGTCAACGATTTATATATGGTGGGTGACTCCCTATTCTCAAAATTACGTGTCTTTTGTTTTTCAAAATCTTCTATAAGTTTTGTTGCAATTTTTGTCGGAAAATTATTGTTATGCAACATGTCTTTTATCTTCTTTTTGTTGTCATTATGAAATTCTTCGTCGCTAATGATTAAAACTCTCCTTATTATGTTTGAGGCTGTATTTATTATTATTCTCTTGGGATGTCTCGAATAAAAATTAATTATCCTTCCAGACGACGTTGGTTTCTGGTACCATTCTATCTTAATTTTATTGTTTTGCCGTATTACTAAGGTATCCAGGTATGGAAGTCTGCCGTCAATTTCTTTTTCCATTGTAAATTTCATATTTCGATGGAACCTGTTCAAATTATTCATTATTTCTTCTATTTTTCTCTTGCTATACTAAATAAATCATCTACGTATTTCGTCAAAATTCTTGGTTTCTGTGTCAAGTTTCCCATACAAGTGTCCAGTAATTTTTCCATCACGATATCAGCAACAATCGGTGATGCTGGTGATCCCATGGGTAGGCCTTTCTTTTGAGAGTATATTCTATCGTTATATTTAAAATATCTATTCTCTTTTATGCAAAATTTCAGTATGCTCAAAAATTGTGTCTTTGACATCTCAGTGAGAATTGTGATTTCATTCCACCTTTCTTCAATTATTCTTAATGCTAGATCGACTGGTACACTTGGAAATAACGACACTACATCAAACGAAAAAAAAAAATTTTATTGTATTGGAAAGAACTCTGTCATGGTATGCGCGGCCACTGAAATCTTCAGTGGTTAAAGGTTTTGTCTAAACATCATTTATTTAACTCAACATTTGATTTCACAGTCAACTACAGATTCTTGAAAATTTTCCTAAAGGCTTCTCAACAACTATATCTGATTTGTAAAAGACCTAATGCGGCCGTTTTATCGATTAAATTCTTAATAGTGGTCCCAGAAAGACGATAATATTGACCTAAAAATTCACGAATTTTTGCAAATGTTGCTTTTACAGATTTACAATTTTTGTAGGAAATTTCCGAGCGAAATTGAATTGAATTGTCAAAGCTTCGTTTACTGAAATATCAACAAGTAAAATGTCAAAGCATTTATGTTATTCAAATATGCCACGTTTAGAAAACAAAATTCTTGTTGAAAACGTCTTTATTTGTATAGTAGTAGCTGCTCAATAGACGTGATTATAGAATTTGAAATATCGCCAAGTTTTTATAGGTGAGTGCAGTATATAAAGTTTTGATTTTTGTGGCTTTTGTTATTTATTTATTTTCAAGTTTAATGACTTAAAGTTAAATTACGTGTTAAACATGTTGTTTTTTATGGCCGTTGTCTGTACATCAACACACTTTCGTATACATACATAGATGAATAAGAAAAGTAGTGAATGTTACTAGCAGTCAGGTAGTGATGACTACATTGTTTTGTGTAAATATAAATTCAAAAACATGTAACATGTATACAGTGTGTAATGGGTCATGCAAAGCTTATGATTGGCATTTTGAATAAACAAAAGTTATTAAGTTTTGTTTTTTTTTTACAATTTGTCGTTTAACATTTATTATATGTATAATTTTTGTTAACAAAAAAAAAATACGAATATGTTGGTAATTAATTCATTTATAAAC
Organism: Bellardia bayeri; assembly: GCA_950370525.1. Classification (NCBI taxonomy): domain Eukaryota; kingdom Metazoa; phylum Arthropoda; class Insecta; order Diptera; family Calliphoridae; genus Bellardia; species Bellardia bayeri. The sequence continues at coordinate 32,704,811 of OX493264.1, read as the reverse complement.
AAAGTTATTAGATATGTATAGGTAAAAGCATACTTTTAGGTAAAATTTATAGCTTACGGTAATATGTCTACATATTGTTTAGTGTACAATAACTAAGTGGTTTTTATTTAAAAACTGTTATGTATATATATTGTTATTAGAGTATTATTTGTTTTATATATGTACGTAGTATAATTATGTTTTAATTGCTGGCAAACAATATATGTATAACATATTTTTATGTTAATTTTCTGCGAATAAATGTGTAATTTTAATAAAGCAGTTTTGTTTATACATATAATTTTGTATAATTACAATACTATTGAAGTGTATAATAAGTACAAATACATATACATACATATATCTAAGTATGTATATAATTTGTGGTAAATATTTAATGCTATAAAAGTGTTGTATGCTTTTAGGCTGATTTTCTAGTAATGCCGTGTATTAATAAATGCTAAAATGATTAATACTTTAAAACGCTATAATTTATTTTAATTAAGGTATTATTTTAATAAAAAATATTACATACGTCTGATTTGAACAAGAAACTGTTTAAAATGTGGTTTTTATTTGTTATAATAAATATCAATTAAATTTATCATTCTGATTCAAGTTCAATTATTTGTAGTAATTGAAAGAATACATTTGCAATCTGTCATGCTAGGAGCGGCCGCAGAGGTCCTTACTGATGTAAGTTCTTGTATAAACATCATTTATTTAACTCACCACTTGATTTCACAGCCAATTGCTGATTCTTTAAGATCTTCCTATTGACATTTTGCAAATCAGCCATCAGAATCATTAGAAGCAGTCTGAAATTGGGATATAACAAATGTTATAGTGCTTTTTATCTCCAAAGCAAAAAAATAAACCACAACACCTTTAATATTGCGGGCCATTCAGTAAATTAATATTTTTCGAAGGCAACCATCCCTTTGTTTGACGACTTACATGTACAGCTAAGTGCAACTAATTAAAAACACGATACTAACATGTGAGCTTGAAGCAAATAATACGAAAAGTTTTATGATATTCTCAAAATTTGTTAAAGTTTAGTCAATTTAACTTTTACTCCTAGAAAATAACTGCATATTGTGTCAAATTTATTATTATTTGTTATTCTGTGTATCATATTTGCAAATAAGATTGATATCAGTCGTGCACATACCACGATCGATTATCGTTAACAGCTTGACATCTGCGAGGCATTGATGTCACCAAATTTTTACATACACTACTTGGAATGGCTTGCCAAGCTTTCTTTCTTTCGGCAAAGATATCATAAAAATTTCTTATTTTTACAGAGATTACTTTGGTTTTTACAGCTTGTCATATGTTCCCAATCGGGATGAATTATTAAAAAACCATTGCTTGACGTAATGATTCCTATGCTTCGAATCGTTATCTTGTTGAAAAGTTACTGGCATGTTCTCCTCAGCATACGGCATCATTGTATCGCTTAGAATTCTTGCATACTGAAACTTATTCATATTTTCCTCAATTTTGTGCAGCGGCATAACACTACGTGATGACATAGCACTCCAAAGCTTTATAGAAGCTCTATGCTTCAAAGTAGCGCCGATGTACTTCGGATCAAATTCTTTCAATTTTGGCATGTGAACATATTTTTTCATCATTGTATATCCTTCCAATGAAGGTACTTCTTTCAAACAGTCCAAATTCTCGCATTCACCGTTTTACTGTATCTACATACGGGTTTGCCTTATTTTGGCAATAGAGTGCATTCCCAAGCTCATTTGTTGATTTATGCGGATTTTCTTTCTACTCGCGCATAATACGTTTTTTTTACGGACCACTTTTCCTGTACTCGAAAGCTTTCAGAAATATTTCACCGCTTGAAAAACCAATGTTTTTGAAACATTCAATGCTGTTGCGATTTCCCGATAAGTGTTTCTTGATGAATTGTACAATAATCGTTCGAGTACTGACATCACAGGATTTGCTTTTACCCATGTTAAGCAAGTATTAAGAACTTTTCATAAACTGGAAAACTCTCTGTGTAATCATAATTAATTTAATACAACTGTTAAAAAATACCATAATTTGAAAATGTTAATAAATTTATCACTGTCCTTAACATAACGATTTAAATACAGTCCTTAATTAGTTGCACACAGCTGTATAGGTTTGTTGTCTTTTTGAATAATAAATTGTTTTTTAATAACTATTTAATGGCATTAATTTCACCTCAAGCAATTTTCTGTTATCAGAAAAATTCATTTTAGTGATTAAAAACGCCCAATCAAGAATTTCCAAACCCGAAATTTATCGTTGAAAAATATTGTGGTTCCTTCCTTAACGAAAAAAAAATCACTTAGTACAAAAGTGCAACTTTTAACAAAGATTATTGCCGTACCTGTTTCCTGTTAGTTTGTAAGTTTCTTTTAGTGAATTCCAGTCTAGCAGTGGTGGAGTAATAGCTTTGGCAGATACAACAGTTTTTTGACGACTAATAGTCTGGGAATTTTTTTTTTTAGCAGTATACTTACGGTTGATTTGGTCACTTTTACCACACATAATAATAATAATCTGACCAAGTCTCTTCATTGTGTTGCTGGTACAGTGTTTAATTCTGCGATTGTCCTGTTCAGAAAGTTTTTTTCGGCCGTCACTTTTCTTTTTTCCACAATAATCCGAATTATTTGCATAATTTGTACATACTACAACATTTATTTTTTTATTTATCTTTTTTGGCAATTGTTCGAATGGCTTAAGTCATTTTTTATATAAATTGTAATTAGGCTTTTTTCAAAATCACAAAGGTACAAACCACCCCACCCGGCATTATGTAGCAAATTGTTTAACAAATAATACTTATACTTTCATTTTTTTTTTAGTATTCTTCCTTTTTTTTATCATCAAATGTTATTATAGTTATGAAACACTAGCAAAATTTTTATGCACAATTTCGGTCTTAAATTTATTTTGAATAAATAGATAATTCAAACGTTTTAAAAAACTGTAACTTTACATCAAGTGCAATTATGGTAGTACAACACAGTGTATTACGCTTTCATATTCCCTGTGAAGGTCTGCCAATAAATGACATGTACCTTCAAAAGGACAAAAACCGCGTTCTTATAATCTTCCATCTGTTATGAATCTCGCATTTTCAAGTTAAAAACTCAATATATTTTTGTAGGGCAACGAAAATAAAAAATATTATGTCATATACAGTGAGTGTCAAAATAAAGTCAACACACCACATTATTAAACGAAAAGCTTAATTATATTAATATTAATAATATTATAGTAGAAAATTATTTTGTATTTTTATATATGTAGTTATTGTACGTAGAATTGAATTCACAAAAAACAAAGAAAAACAACAGCATATAAGAATTTAATTGATTTATTGTTAAAATGCAACAATTTTTACGGTTCAAAATAAAGAAAAAAAACCCGTCATTCCAAAAGTAAATACATAGTTGCAATTATTTGCATTTTTCTTAGCTTGAAAGTATAAAGTGTAAAGCAAAGTGCCGTTCAAAATAAGTGCAAGTTTCATAATTTATCATTAAAAGGGTAACCTTAAGTCACTACTTTAAGTAGTGAACAATTTACAATGGGAAGACAAACATCCATTGAAACTCGGCAAATCATAATAGACTTCCATAGAAAAGCCAAATCCCTGTGGGCAATAGGTAAAATCGTTAGAAGGCATCAATACTCGTATAGAATAAAAAAAGTACACCAATAACAGACTTTGCGTCGGTGTTACGTTCCAAACTTACACGACGCAAATTGAAACGACACAAAGTGAATTAAGATCGAAGGATCGAAGATGGGTGCTAGGGTTACGAAAATAGTCGTCGGCTTTCTTTCACAAAAAAATTGATCCAATGTTTGCTGAACAGCATTTTTTCAACGTTAACTAAATTTCCTTGCAGCAATTGTCTGTATTACTACCACTAGCATCGTTGGATAATGTTTTACTTTTTATGTCATCAAATAAGCTTTTTGTTTTTATTTGAAATACCAGTCTACTTAATGGTATTCTCTGCGCAACTTGATTTTCAATCAAACTAGAAAGCAAGGACTCCATTTCGATCATCAAAGCACTTCTTGTACGGGTCATCGTTTTAGCATCTAATAATGTTGCAGGTTTTGCAAATATTTAAAAAAAGACTAAAGTCTCGAACACAAAACAACGCAAGCTCGAAAATCAAACGAGGCACAGTGAAGATTAGTAATATTTAAGCAACGACGCAACTTCGAAAAAACGCAAAGCGAGATATTGATATATAGACAATTATACACTGTCGTATAATTGGAGTAAGAGCTATAGTAGGAGAAGTAAGAGCAAACCCAACAACTAGTGCTGTAAAAATAGCTGAAAATGTTACAAAAACTTCTGAAAGAAACCTGTGAGCAGGAATGGGATTAGAAGATCTATGCATCAAAATGGCATACATGGTAGAGTGTCACGTAAGAAGCCCTTTATATAAAAAAAAACAACCAAACCAAACGTTTGAACTTCAGATTTGTTGGTATAATAATATTTTCACCGATGAAAGTGAGTTTGAGATATCTGTAGTCAAAGAACCCCCAAAAATATGGCGAACCAAGAACGAAGCTTTTAGTAATAAATAAGTTACCAGGACGGTAAAACATGGCGGCGGCTCAGTAATAATATGCGGTTGTATGGCGGTATCAGGGGTCGGTAATCTGACATTTATACAATCTCCAATGAAAAAGCAAGATTATTATTATTACAATGTAGTCTCTAGTGTAGAGAAATTAGCACCAGCGCAAAACTGGATTTTCCAACAGGTCAATGATCAAGTTGTGAAAAATTGGTTGCTCAATCATTGTCCAAAAACTTTAGGTGATCTTCCACAGTCTCCAGACCTCAATCCAATTAAACAACTGTATAAATATCTGGCCAAAAAAAACTTACACAAAGGAATATTTCTTGCAAGATTAACCTAAAAGCAGTAAGTAATACAGGATGAATGGGACAGGATTTCGCTTGATTTCATTAAAATTTATGTCTAGAATATTGTCAGCTGTTATAAATGGCTACAAACAAACTAGTGAATACAATGTTTTACTTAATTTTTTTATACCTATTCACTTTATTTTGACGGGAAAATCTGTTACTTTTCTGTTAAAATTTCATTATGTTTTTATGTTCCTTATTTTTATAGTTTTTGTTAATCAGTTGTATTTTGCTTAAGTATAATTTGTTTTAAATTTGTACTTGTAGCATATGTTTATATTGACGCTCACTAAGTAGTTGGGTTAAGTACATATTGTACCAAGAAATTATTGTATAGTTTTAGTATAATTAGTATTACAAATAAATAAACAAATTACAATAAATGTCTTACTAAACTATTTATTACTGCTACTCTACTTATTTCTTAACATTTCTCTAAAGTATTCTATTATAGCCTATACATACATACATATATTTAAATATTTTTTATAGGTTGTACTAAAAACAAACTGTTGCATACTTTTGGGTTTAACTGCACATTTTTCTATGTACATATTCGTAATGGTGCTAGTATGCTGCTACTTACCTTAGGGATTCACTATGGTTATTGTGCAGAAATTTTCTAATATTTTAAAAGTAAATGTTAATGCTAACATAGGGGAATTACTATAAATGTTTATTTAAAGGCAACAGCTGATAAATATACATATAACAAAAATGTATGCTTATTTTTTGTAATAAGTTCAATGTAATAATGAAAGCTTAATTTTTTTGGCAAACATTTATTGATTTTTGTAAATTTCTGTCTTTATTTCTGAAAAATATTTTTCAACTCAATCATAAAAACTGTTGAGTATGCATTTTGTTAAAATATAATTTCCATTGTGTTGCTAAACTGAACCTAAACTAAACCCAACTTATCACTTTTCTACATTATTTGACTATCTCCTTTATCTCCAAAATTTTATTTTCTTTAGCTTTTCTAACAATTTATTTTATCGTTTCCTAGTTTGTTATAATTTTTTTTATAACATTTACTAGCTTAAAAATAATTTAATCAAAGCACTCAAATGCTTACGATTTTTAAGCAATTTCATTAATTTACTGCTTTATCTCTAGACATTTTGAGTTTATTTTGAATGAAATCGTTAAATCTTTTTTTCCATATTTTTTCTTTTAGTTTTTTATATATTTTTATATTATATCCTCTTAAAACTGTACTGTATTTTTGCTTTTTGCAATGTGAAACCTGGAATTCTTGGCTAAAACCAAACAGCCCACAAAAGGTATGGCAGGGACAATCAGAATGTTTAAGAGAATGTCAGCGTTGAAGATAAAGTTTTGTCGTTGTCGGAATATTGCATTTCAATGATGATGATGGCTACAGCCACCGTTTGGCAAGTCATGTCGTCTTTTACTCATTTTTTATGCTGATGCATTAAATTCTTTTTCATTTAACTTAATGCCTTCGGGACTTTTTATCAATACCCTTTATTCTTGCACTCAAATGTATTTGTGCCAGTGTATTTGTAAAACTCCTTTACAATCCCTTACATTTCTATATATGTATGTATTCATCTAAGGATTTATTTTTCGGGTTGGGGGGGGTATGTGTGAGTTGTTGTTTTCTCTTCTTTTTATATTCATTTCTTAGCATCATCAGAAAAGTAATAAAGAAAGCATCATATAAAGGACTATAAAAAACATGTTATATTATTTTCTGTTTTATTTCAGTTTGTTTTTAAATGGTACAAAATAAAAACAAAAATTGTTCTGCAATATATTTAACATTGTAGAAAATGTTAGAGTTTTTATGGTTTCTACTTTAAAATGTTTGTATTCAGTTTAGAAAATTGTACATTGAAAAACTGGAGAAAGGGCAGTTACCACAAAAAAAAAATATATATGTACATTGTACAATGCATTTGGAAAGTATGTAAAATACAAATAAGAAAAGCATAAATTAATAAAATAAATAATAAAGAAAATACAATAAAATGTGCTTGTTATGTGCCTGGAAATGTTAAGAGACATTTAAATAATTTCTTTAGCCTTAATGTAGGCTAAGGTTTTGAACTGGTTTTAAATATGTCGAAATTAGGCAGAAACAAGTTTAACATTTTTTGTTAGAAATCCTTTTAGCTATTCTATGGTTTTTATTTAAAACCAAAGTATACTACACTTCCATTCAAAAAAGATTATAGACAAATGTATACATGAAGGCTTACTAAAAGTAGGCAATGGATTTTATAAAAAAAAAATATGTAAAATTATTGCAACAACTTCAGCAGCATTAATTGTGGGGTAATTCAAGTCCTCTTGCGATATTGAAAAATATATAGTGACCAGTAATTCTACATCAAGTTACACAGTTGAATACGCTGTAATCTACATCATATCGAGAAGGAACTCTCCAGTAGTTCCGTGTCGGTAGTAATAGAAAAATTTAAGTTGCTCGAGAAGGACGGTCTAGGAGTGCAGTAGTTAAAATTTCTGGAAGATTTTACATATATACTTCCGATAATAAAGCGTGACTTAAAGATCTTCCGGATCTGTTTTAAAATCAAAACATAAAAGTTAGAGAAATGTATGAAACTTTTATTTCAGTCGATAGAACGATCTATATAATTCAAAGTTTAAAGATTATTTTATGTAAATGTTGATCGTGGCTACGCCTCATATGGCTCCAATTTTGTCATACTCTCTTCAACATATCCGCCGGTATCTCACGAATAAATTTTTCAATATTAGCTTTTAGTGCGGGCTTGTTTCTATAGCTTTGAACCTTAACATAGCCCAAAAAAAAAAAAAACAGTTAAAGGCATTACATCGCAAAATCTAGGCGGCCAATTGAACGGCTCCAAACGTGATATATTGGGCCATTGGTTCGCATATTGTGTGGCACCGTCTTGTTGAAACAACATGTCAGCACAGTCTATTTTGGACAAAAAAGATTGTAATCATCACACGGTAGCGCTAGCCATTCACAGTAACGTTCCTGCCTTCGTCGTCTTAGAAAAAGTACAGTGCATAACAATGTATTTTTCCGTATGCATTTGCAGTTCTGGCAATACGTTTGACTGCTCTCCACACCAAATACGACATTTTTGCTTGCCATTCAAACAGAAATGAGCGTTGACAATTTGCCGTGCAAGATTTTTTTTTAATAAAAATAAATAATCTGTTGTTGTAGTGGCCGAAGTAGGAGTAGTTTCAGTTTGAAAAGGCAAAAAGGTCCCTAGGGACCTTCTCACTCATCGGAGGGTTAAAGTCTTCTTCAGTGATTTTACCAGACAGAGAATAGTATCGACTTAGTAACTGCTTATACATACATTGCCGTTATGCCCTTCCACTTTCCATAGCGTTGGGATTTCATTATTGCCAAATCGTTAGAATTCCATGAAAGTTTATGAGCAAGAATGCCGTCGAAGTATTGTGCGGTATGTGAGAGTGCCAGTGCGACACCGTTCAATCAGGGTAGCTGGAATTTTGAAATCTTGTACTTACTTGTGAATAGTACTAGTTCAGTTTTGGCCGGATTAACACTCAATACACTATCAGAGTTTCATTCATTTAGTGTTTTGAGTGCTTTTTCCTTTCGCAGTAATACCTCGCCGAGATGGATCAACGAGACTTCCAACGCAAATTTAAAGACCCTCGGAAGGTTACTCCTTTTTGGCCAGTCTTGTGATCTATTGAAACGTATGTTTCTATATTTGAGAATATAACAATTAAGAGAACAATTGAATGGTCTAACCGTAGATATTGTAGGGCTGATCTTTTAATTGTAGATTTTATTTTATTAGAAGTCCCAAAAGGTCACTAGTGTAAAGTTGCCGAATTCGAATGATTTCTCAATGTAACTCACTAATGAGTGACTTCTCAATCGATTTCTCCGATTTAGCCATTGATCTGTAGACATTCGTAGTGAATGTCTATGATTCTGCCCAAGGTCTCATAAGTAAAAAGAACGATAAACTGAGTGGTCTATAATTATTCGCCTTAATGTCTGGTGTGTTTTCTATCTCCGGAATGAATGTCACGTTACATTCGGTACAACGATCGGGAATATCCGACCATGAATGATATTCTAAAAAAATATTATTTAATCAGGGAGTGACCCTCTCTGCATTGTTTTGCAGATGCGCCGGTATTAAACTGGTAGGATGTGAATCTGTTTCTTTTATCCACTTCGATAATAATAGAGAAGGAATTCTGATTATACGGTTCGGAACTGCTACCCATAAGCACTTTCAGTGACTCAAATCTATAATTAGTTTTAAGTGTTTATTATACATTCAATCTTTTTAGAAATCTCTATATTCCTTAAAAAATAATACGAAAACTTAAACTCAAATACTCAGCAACAATAAATTTAGTTGTTGCTTAAAAATAAAGTTATTTTGTTTTAAACTTAAATTTTGCCGACTTCAATCTATTTTTAACAAAATAAATAAAACATTCTGCCTAAAATTACGCTAAATAACAAACCTACAAAACCTCAAAAGTCTACTATTATTAAACAAAAACAGCAGCTCCTAAAATTATACAGCACATTCCTATATTCCTATTAAAACCAAAACCACCTTGTTAGCAGCTGTCTTTGAGCTCGAAAAATTCACGTTGTGTGCAAGCGTGAGTAAGTGAGACTGTGTGTGTATTTTCATTCTTTGTTTTTTTTTTTTTTTTTTTTTTTTGTTAATTCTTAGCGCTCCAAGGTAATTTCAATATTTGAACACATTCATTTAATCCTTTGTGCCAACAACATGCAACACTGCTGCAACCTTCTTTTATCAGTCTTTATGTTTCCGTTTTTTTTTTTTTTGGTTTTGCTTGTTCTGCGCATCGATTCTCTTCTGAACACGAACATCGAGTTAAAATGTCAACCGCCAGCAAGTATGTGCGTGTGTGTATTAACAGTATTTGTTTTTTTTCGCGTGACTTTTAAATACATCATCATTTAATGTTTGATGCATAGTGTTGTGATACCATGCAACAGCAGTTTTACGTAAGTCATACATATAAATACATTTATACCACATATAGTATAAGAAATCCTTTTTATAATATTTAATTTTGAATAATAGGTACATATGTGTGCAGTTTCCCAGAAATTCTACTTCATATTTACACTGACATAAATTTAACATTTTTCACTTTATTGCTGCTACTTTATCCTTTGTTTCCTTAAATTCTCCTTAACCAATAATGAACATCGTTATTTCAAAAAGCTTGTTGTTGGATACGAATTTCTACTGCAGTGATAATCACATTTATTTAGTGATTATCAGTGACAGTTGTGGGTTAATAGCGCTAATGGGGATAAAATTATAGTGAAGTAAAATTAGAGCATATGAAGGTGTAAAAAATTACCAAACATGGACTAAACATAAATTGAGATTTAGTAAATCACATCGACGTTTTTTGAATTAAATGATATTGTCTCCACGATATCGGCTTTAATACACATATGATAACATGATAACATTATTTCACTGATTATCCTCTTTTAATTATTCCAAATTTATAATAATATTAAGTTCGCTTCGATCATATAAGGGGCATATAAATTTGTTAAACTTGTTAAACATCTCTCTATTCTGCGGCAAAGCCTTCACTTCTCTTAAACGCTTCAAGTTAGCTCAGCCTCAAACTGTCGTCTCCATGTACTTATGCGCTGAACTTCCAACTCTTTATTTACCTCTTGCGGCGCCTTATTTCAATCGATAAGGGCTGCTGACTTGTTTTTCGCTGTTAACACAGTTCTTGGGCAGAAAATTCATAAGATCTGCTCACGAACAATTGCATATAAAAAATAATGCATCTTCATGTTTCATCTTTAGCCATATGCATTTACAAGGTGACGCAAAAGTAAACTTCCAATCAGGCGATCTTGCTCGCCAAAACGGGAGATTAGGCGCCCGGGAAATGCATCCTTCAGCATAACGGTTGTGGCACGTGCAGTGTGTGCCGTTGCACCGTCCTGTTGGAACCACATGTTTTCCAATCCCAATTCATCAAGTTGCGCAAAATGTATAGCATTTTCTGATAGGAGGATTACTTTTGCGCCACCTTGTATATTTAGAAAAAGCTTACGAGTTCATGTTGTTTACCTATCTGAAATTTTCATGTTTTTCGTCGTATTCCGAAAAGCTGTAGTATCTATCTAACTTATTAACCTTCAGGAATCGAAATACACAATAACCTTCCCAGATTTACGGGTATCATAACAGCAATACTTATTGCTGCTTTTGATGTCATAACTAATTCTGAACTTTGCTTTCTTTGTATTTCTTAATCCTAGTAAAGTCAGACCATATTAAAGCTGCATAGAGGATAACACTTTTCACAACACCTGCCAGTATTCTCCTGTGCAGCAGTTTAGGTTCTCTTGTGTTGGGAATTATTAAATACAATACTAATTCCCAGAGTTTAATACCATCACTTCAAGTACAGCGTATGATTGCAACACTATGCGTCCTCTTGCATTTGTATATTATCTTATTATGTATGACATTCACTTCGATTCATCTTTTGACAATGTAATTTATCTTATTAGTGTATTAGGGACTGATATATTCTCCAGTAACGTGATTGGTAGCAGGATTACTACAAAGTAATACAAAAACTCAAAGCAAACTTCATTGGTATCTTTGCTGCCTTCATAAGAATTTCTGTCATCCTTGCGATCCTTACGATCCTTCATAACCTTTTCTTAACGATAATTTCATACATATATTTGTTCTTCATATCAACTTTATTTGATAATGATTGTCTTCTGTGAATATACCAAGAACTGCTTCAATCTGGTGTGGCAATCCTTGGTACTTGGTTGTTGTGTTTTATTTGGCTCCAATAGCAATTCATTTTTCGCTGCCTTCCAGATATTTTTGACATTGCAAATAAGGATTTCTAATTTTGTATCACTATTAACTTACCTTATTATATCCGTATACAATGTCTACATGTTTGTATTATTAGAACATCTAATCGGGCAGTTTTCCGACTGCTCCTCTCATTATTTTATTTGTCTTGAGTGGATCTTAAGCCTGTTAGAGTTTGTCTTATTCATCGCTTCATGTTCGACTCTTGAGGCATTTTTGATACGTGGTTTAACAGATACTCGTATATCCGCTTTCTGTAAAATTAATATCTATTTAATTTTCGATGTTTTTTATTTCGAATATTTCCCACTTCCTTCCTTTCTTTTCATAGATCTTCTCGGTTCTTTCTATCAACCTAATAACTTGGTAAAAGTATTCAGACATTTTGCCCAAATACATTTGTAAGCCCTTTCATCATGTTTTATATGCAACTGTTGTGGGTGATGATATTCCTCCAAAAGTGTATTCCGCATTGTCAGTTTTCTTGACTAATTCTTGCAGGTATTCCATCCGCTGATCTTCTTATATTCAAAATAATGGAAGTATGACTTATAAACTATGTATAGTTTATGGATGTAAAATAGAATTACGGAAAATTGATTATGGAAGCGAAGCTCCGAACTGACATTCTCTTTTAGAGAATGGTTGAAGAATGCTGTCAGATCAGCAGTTATTAGTTGATGGCAGGAACGCTGAAAGCGGAATGATAAATGCAAGTGTTAATGCCAATTTATTTGACATATTTAAAAAATTTGGGGGAGTGAATACATGGTAAAATTGATTTTTTCTTAACTTAGTTATGGACTGGTTAAAGTCTATGAAGCGATTCAAAACTAATACGAGTTCACACTTAGAAGATTACGGATCAATAAAATATAACGCCTACCATGTATTGTGTCACTGCACGAAGTACGATGAAATGAGTCTATGGTTTTGAACTTACCCCTGAGATGATAATACTTGAGATGCTTAAAGCTAAAATATAATGGGCTTCATTAATTGTATACTGAAGTATCAAACCACAGAACTCCTAATCTTTTACGAGGGTTTTTTACAACTCATTTTTCTTATTCACCAGTCCTATTGACGCCTCTGTTTAACGCATTACCACGCTGAAAACTATTTACCTACCTGTACATAGATTTTTACACACATACATATGTGTAGTTATTATATAGTCGCACATGTCAAAGAATTTGATACACTTTTCAATCCAATTAAAATCCGGCAAATATTTTGAACTTTAAACGTGTAACTTTTATTTGGTTTCACCAACGCGCATACTCGTATATTGATAGCCAGCGGGAAAACGATGTAGTAAAGAGACCTTCCTAAAGGCCTCAAGTTTTCTTTATACAGAAAGCAAAATATTGCTGCTGAACAGACATAGAATATTGGAATAAATGCAAAACCAATTAGGTTTGATTTTTAAATAATAAAAGGGGAGGAAAGTCCAGCTATAAAATCTTTTGAGAGAAGCAGTTTGGAATGAAGCAGCTTAGAATGTGTTAACATGTCTTTTAAAAGGCCATGCAAGTGTAACCCTAGAATATTTTTCGCTGGGCTGTGATGAAAAACACGCATATCGACTGTTGTTACTTGTTACGAAAATTTCATAAAATTGTTACGTAAAGGTTTTATTAGTTCTTTCTCATCTTTTTATTCGAATATTTATTGTTGCTGCTGTCTGTGGTAGCACAAGTTGTAAGTTTAAACGTTTTTTTTTCCTTTTGTCAACCTGAAACAGACACACATACACCTACCTCTTACTATAGTCAGACATTTAGCCATTTAACTGTACGTCAGCCACTTGTTTGTATTTGTACTTGCGTGTGTATAGCTTTAAATAAACTTTTATTGGACTTTTTCGCTTTAACACATTTTTCACTTTTGTGGTTGTTTTTGTTCGTTTAAGTTTATGAATTATTTAATATACTTTTAGGCGCATTATAAAGTTTTTTTCTGTGCTTTGTTTTGATTTTGTTAAAGTGTTGTCAAATTTTTTATTGAAAATTTTGTAATACATAATTAAACAAGTAAGAGTGGAATATTCGGCTGTGTCGAATCTTAAGTACCCTCCACCTAAACGTAATAAGAAATATAAAAACTACACTGGTTATAGGACTAGTATATCCATATTCTGTGTTTGCTATTCAGTCTTAGTGCAAAGTTTATTAGTATTTTATATATTGTTTGAAAGACAATTTTACGAACAACATAATTTATGTTAAATATTTTAAAATATTGTCTAATTTTCACCATTTTTAATTGATTTTATTACCAAATTACAAAATTTAATGGTATTATCTGCAATATATTTCAAAATATTGCAATAAAATGGACAAAAAATATCAAATTTTTATGGAGGTTGTCTCACATATTGGTCCGTAACTCTGGTTGGCGTAAACCGATTTTGCTGATTTTAAATAGCAAACTTCTCGAAAGCATGTCTGACAGAATTATTGAAGATTTGGATCCCGAAGATATCTGGGGACTTCAGAAAACTGATTTCAACATCCAGACAGACAGACAGACGGACATGGCTTAATAGACTCAACTATCTATAAGGATCATAATATACGGAATGACTTATATATACCCTTCTCATGAAGGTGAAGGGTATACAAATAACTTAAGATGAAAACTGTTTCAGCAGAAACAAGTTTTTTCACGTAAACAAGGAGATAAGGAAGCTGGTTGGTGATAAAATGTCCAAAGTAGCTATTGATTTAGAAAGTGTGCTGTGGTCTAAAGACGATTTCAAACATTTTTTCTTTATGGGTTTTGTAAAATAACTTAATTTTATGCAACATTTATGTGCAGTTACCATTTTCTTTAATATAAGTTTCTTTATATACTTTCAGGTGTTTTATAAGACACTAATATAATTGCCTACTTTAAAGAGTCTTTCGTATTGGAATACAATATTTTATGGTGTTCTTTTTATGTAAATACTTTTTAGTTGTTTGTTATATTTGAAAAACAGAATTGTATCGAGAATAACATCAATTCCGTTTACATAATTTTCCAATAAAATTTTATTGTATATAAAAGATTTTCCACAACATCAAAACAAATTTTCCAAAACTTATGTAAATTTAAATCAGCCAAAATTGCTGTTTAAGTTGCATAATACAGTGGGTTTGGTCATAAAATATGGTTGCCAAATTTGCTTATCATGTTATTTATTACAGTTTAGTTGTTCTTTGTTCTTTGGCTCCACTGTACTTCACTGCCTTTAGTTTACAAGATCGTACAGCTATATTAATTGTTGTAAGTGTTTGGCAACATAACAAATATTGCATTACACTTCATGAAAATACAACTTTTTGTATGTTAGTTTCGATTTGATTTTTTTTGCTGGTGTTTTTTTTATTGTATGTTGCACTTCAATTGCTGGCTCCTAGTATCCACATAGTTTTTTTTATTTTCTAGAATATTTTTCGTGCTGTGGTTCCTGTTCAGAGTAACAACCAACATTAACTAAGCCTTTGGCCTAGAAACCAAAATATATTGTAAGTAAATTGTAGTAAGAACATATTCCTCCAAATACTCCCCCCAAATATTTTGTTGTTGGCGGTTTTTTTTTTGTATTTTTTAAATGTTAAACTCTTTAAGTAAGTAAGAAGAACGTGCTGAAAATATTTACCTTTTTAAGTTGCTTTTTTTTTCTCTTGCGTTTTCTCTTCATGATGAGTACGAGGTCGAGGGTTAATGGAAACTCTATACTTGCAACCATCTGCTGCTGTTGGTGGCTGCAAAAGTGTATTGATGAAGTCAGAAGTATGTATAAAAAATAGTTTGTGAATAGCATGAATGCAATGGAATAGAAGAATGCAGAAAATAATGCTGAATTGTTCGAACACAGTAGCTAAAATAGCACAGGCACAAAGTTTTTCGGTTATATACTTATTGTGTAAAGGTGAAATATAAATGTGGAAATATAAGCTATACGCATACATACATACATATTATATTATATTAAAACACCTCAGGGAATATGAATAGGGAAACCAAAAAAGAAATTACTGCTATGAAAATGCTTCCCTTCTCAAATTATTCTCATCCTGACAACAACTTTTTAATCAGTGTAAATGGCTGTAAGTACATAAAAAAAACTTTAAAAAATTGTTTATAGTCTTGTTCATAGTTAAATAAGTATGTATTTACTTTAACATTCTTCGATAATAATGTATAGTAAGTGTTTGTTCCCTGGTACTTTTTAACTAACTATTGTTTGTTACTTACACAGTATTAAACTATTATCAGCATGGTTGCTGTTACATTTTATTTACAACCAAAACTTAGTTGCATTAAAAACAAGCAGCTGAAAAAACTACAAACTTTCAAAAAACAAATACTTGAAAATTTCTCAAAAATTGCCTTAAGTATTTCAGAAAGTTTATGAAATATATTTTACAGAGTATAAAACAAACAAAAAAAAATTAAATTATTATGAGCACAACATAATTTGTGCCAAGTATTAAAAGTAAAAGTTTTCCAGATAATTCTATAAAATATGAACACAGTTTTTAAACTTGATATTAAAATATTAACAAAACAGCACCTGACACAGTTTAATGATTTTATACAGTAATTATAAAGCAAACCAAAAAATTAATAGTTTTTTTGTTATTATTAAAAATTTGTTATTATTAAAAATTATATTATATTACATTGCAGAAATAATTGTTTGTTAGTGAAAGTTGCTTTAAAAAGAAGGAAGAAAATATGTTGCCTACTTTCAGGTAATTTTTTGGCTTAAATTCTTTTATTTGCCAAGATTTTAGGAAGATTTTTAAATTTCCTAAAAAGCGGCACTTTTCTCCTGGTACGTATTCCTAATTATGCCAATACCATATGTATCAAATATAATCGACGTAGGTCAAAAAAATTCCCAAAATATGGCGATTAAATTTTGTCTAATCAAAACTTTATATTCACATTCGGTCCAAGGGTTTGGCCTCCTATAATGCACAGACAAACAGACAGATATTCATTCATATATATATATATAGATAAACTAATCTGTTTTAATAAGAAACAAAAATCCTGAAATCCCGAAAAATCTCGGAATATATTGTTTAAAAGACAAATTTACGCAAACATAATGTATTTAAAAGTATTTTTAAAATTTTAATCATACCATTATTTACAGAGTTTGTTTGTTTATTAAACAATCTTTTGTGCAATTTAACAATTTATAAAATAAAAAAGAAATTGATATGCATTACGAGTTAACGAACAAAAGGTTCAGTTTATCAGATGAGGCTTATGTTGGTTGAATTTCATCTCAATAACTTTATTTACAAGAGTTTAATTGTTGTTTGGGAGTTATGTATTGCCAATTATGGACTGACCGCAACAAAATCGAGTAGTATTATTGCCGTATAACCAATTTTACTGATCTGTAAAAGATGCTGGTTCGATATCGATATTTATTAGACATTTTTGTGCTTTAACGTGTTTTTTGCAAGGGGTCCTTATATGGCAGCAGTGACCAATTTTGAGCCGATCTTCATACCTGTACAGAAAGTTTTATACATATAAGGATATATCACGTCAAAGAAATACTGATAATTTTAATTTCGATTTTGTTACTTCCATGATTTCTGAAATAAAAAACGAATAATTCAAATCCTGATGAATATTTTCATTCATCATAATTTTATATGAAAAAATCCGATTAATATAATATTATTATTTCAATAAAAACCGCTTAATCGAAAATTTTACAAATAAAAAAAACCTGAAAATCAAATAAATTCTAAAATATATTGAATGATCATAATTAATTACATGTTTGACAAAAAAAATGATTAATGCTTCGAATAAATAAATAACCGAAAAACATCTTAAAAACTATTTTATCAAAATAAATATGAACTATTCGAAGAAACCCTGATTAAACAAAATTATTCGAATAAAATAAACGATTAATCAACAAAAAATTAACACGAACAATTCATAAAAATTATTCGAATTGAATAACTAATAAAAGTGACTAAAATACGAAATTATCCAAAAATGTATTCGTTTTTTTTCGAATAATTTAGATTATTCGGATTATTCATTTAAACTTCTCGAAAGCATGTCTGACAGAATTATTGAAGATTTGGATCCCGAAGATATCTGTGGACTTCAGAATATTGATTTCAACATCCAGAAAGACAGACAGATAGATAGAAAGATGGACAGACGGACATGGCTTAATATACTCCGCTATCTATAAGGATCGAGAATATATATACTTTATAGGTTCGGAAAATTATATTGTGGAAATTACAAACGGAATGACAAACTTACATATATGTATATACCCTTCTCATGAAGATGAAGAGTATAAAAAGGTCAAATAAACAATAATAAGAAATTATTAAATATATTTCAATTTATTTGAACTTAATTTTATGAAAATTTTAAAATTTTCTTAAATTTTTAAGTATTTTTATTTACTTAAACCAGCACACTTACAACTAATTGCTATTGAAATACATTTAAAAATTACAATTTCTACCTTTTTGCTAAAAGTTTTAACTTTTAATTACTACACTTAATTTCTGGCTTGGTTTTTTGTTGTCCCCATTGCAATGAAACAATACGATTTTAATTGCATTTCGCAGCAAAGTTTTTCGCGTTAAAACGTTTTTTATTTGTTCTATTTTCCTGTAGCAATTTGCAATAGCACAACAAGATGACATTTCCTTTTAATTCTATTTAAGCTTTTTGTTTGTGTCCTTTAAAAAGCTTTTAAGTATTTGTATGTACGTACGTCTGTCGGTTTTTACTGTCTAAATATTTTTTCCGCATCAACTTTTCTTATTGTTTTCTTTTAGATTTTTTTTCTATTTGGAACATTTCTTGCTAAAAGCCAGGCGAAAAGCAAAACGTAAAACTAAAAGGAAAATAGTTCAATTGAAATCCTTAGGATTCTTTGGAGCCACTAAAACTTGTATTTGCAATGAAAATAAAAGCATGGCCACCAACGCCAGAAATAATGGCAATTTTGTTATTTATTTGTCATGATCAAATATAATGAACTGAAGAATTTTGTATAAGAAAAAAAAAACAATTAATTTGTAGGAGGGACAATGGCAAAAATACTTAATTAGCCCAGACTAAAAGGAATCAGGGATACAAAATACTATTAAAAAGTTGTAGAGTTTTTAATCTGCTAACAACTGTTGAAACTTTATCTATATTTGTGTTTATTATCTTAAAAATTATACAAATATATTAAAAACAATAAAAGTAAATAAAAATGTTGCATACCTTTAGGCTGTTGTATAAAATATATATGTTTGCCTTTAGCTTATTTAATTAGTTAAATACTAATAAATTTTTTACTTTATTTTTTCAGGTAAGCTGATATTTCTGTTGTATAAAAGTTCATGTTTCAAAGTAAGTAAATACGAGTATTGCAAAAAAAAACATCTGCCAGTAAAATAAACAAAAATTCTAACTAAACCCTTACGGCCTTTTAATGAATACTTTTTTATTCTCTATAAATATCACCTAACCAAATAGTAAATCCTTTACAAAGTTAGCAATTTATTTGCAAAATATTTACAAAATTTATAGCATATGTAAGGGCTTTAATTATTTGCTTTGTGTTTGTAAGCAGTTTGGTAATAAATTGTCACATATACCACATGTTAACATAGTTAAGCAAACAGGTTTACATTTAAGCTTAATCACAAAATTGCATGCATACTAAATAGTGCATTTCATGTACACAAATAAACCATAAATAAAATAAATTGCACCTAAAGGTAGGCAATGTTTAAAACACACCTTCTATGAAATGAAACTAAACAATAAAATCTACTCAATTCTTTGCATATTTATTAAGCAAATAAACTATAAATAAAACAAATTACAATGTCTTTTTAAAGGAATTTTAGACACCCTCGATAAAAGTTAAGTTAACTTAACATTTTCCCAGAAACCTTACAATTTTCTTGTTAGTTTTTTAAACTTCAAACTATGTATTTGAAAAATTTTGTTTAAAAAATCTAAACAAAAAAATGCATGTTATGCAAAAATTTCTATGTTGAAGGCAAAAATGAAAACAATCACTTACCCTAGATTAACTGACAAACTGTATAAGAACAAAAAATAAAACTAAACCAAAACAAAACAAACCGAATCAATTTAATCCACCCAATTATTTTTCTCAAGAAAATACACGTTTAAGCAGAAATATAACTTTAGATTAAGTCCAATAACTGACTGGTGTGGGGATGAATGTAAGACGAGAGATTACACGGCAAAAAAGAAGAACAGGGTGAATGGTGCAAGTAAAACATTTCAACAGCTACTAACTGAAGCTAAAGTAAGAAGAAAATGTTTTTTTCTTCTTTATTTTTCCTGCTGCTTGCTGGTCAAGGTATTTGAAAAATTACACACAATATCAATTAATCACTTAGAGTGCGAAAATGGAAAACACACATAGGGGTCAACTTACACAACACGATTTGTAAATGGCAGCAGCGAACTAACAGAAATAAATGAAAAGCAAAGATGGAATAGAAAACAAGTAAGAAAGTATAGTCGGTATACCCTACATCCAGTAAGTGTGTAAAAACAGATTATTAGCAATGGGTTCTATATACAAAGGCTATGACCTATTATGCACCGATTGTCCAAAAATGTAGTGGCATGACTTCTGAGCATATAAATATTCTTTTTTTCACCATATAAACACTTATAAAAGTTCTCTAGTTGTTAAAGGGATTTTCGAAGGGCATTTGATACAGGAGCTATGACCCACCGTTATGAAATTAGTTGTCATGATTTCTGTATATATGAAACTTCATTAAAAGATTAATGGTTGTGAAAGTGATTTTGAGAAGTGGCCCTTATATGGAAGCTATGACTATTTATGGACCGATCATCACAAAATTGGGCCACATGATTTTTTTTATGTTGAGTATGATTCGGATACCAAAGTTTTTAAGAGAGTTATGCTTTCTCAGGTGATTTTCGGAAGCGGGCCTTATACGGGAGCTATGGTCACTTATGGACCGTTATGCACAAAATTTGTTAATGGGATTAGGCTTCGTGTACAACTTATTTCTGGAGAAATTTGTTGGGATACTTGCATAATTCAAACATTTATGACCAATAAACCCCTATTTCGGGAGGACATTTGTATGGGGGCTAGGTGAAATAATGGACCGATTTCAACCAGTTTCAATTCCAAGCGTCCTTGGGCCAAAAAATATCATATACCAAATTTTAAGAAAATATCTTAAAAATTGCGACCTGTTCTCTGCGCACAAGATTTACATGGACAGCCAGCACTTATAAACGTTCTCTAGTTGTTAAAGGGATTTTCGAAGGGCATTTGATACAGGAGCTATGACCCACCGTTATGAAATTAGTTGTCATGATTTCTGTATATATGAAACTTCATTAAAAGATTAATGGTTGTGAAAGTGATTTTGAGAAGTGGCCCTTATATGGAAGCTATGACTATTTATGGACCGATCATCACAAAATTGGGCCACATGATTTTTTTTATGTTGAGTATGATTCGGATACCAAAGTTTTTAAGAGAGTTATGCTTTCTCAGGTGATTTTCGGAAGCGGGCCTTATGCGGGAGCTATGGTCACTTATGGACCGTTATGCACAAAATTTGTTAATGGGATTAGGCTTCGTGTACAACTTATTTCTGGAGAAATTTGTTGGGATACTTGCATAATTCAAACATTTATGACCAATAAACCCCTATTTCGGGAGGACATTTGTATGGGGGCTAGGTGAAATAATGGACCGATTTCAACCAGTTTCAATTCCAAGCGTCCTTGGGCCAAAAAATATCATATACCAAATTTTAAGAAAATATCTTAAAAATTGCGACCTGTTCTCTGCGCACAAGATTTACATGGACAGCCAGCCAGCCATACAGACAGACGGACATCGTTATATCGACTTAGAAAATGATAAATAAGGGTTGGTGTTGGAGTAATATTTTGGACAGTACCAGTACCAATATAGTCTACTAACTATGGTGGTTTAGGGTATAAAAAAGGCTATTAAATCGATAAAGTTAAAGAGAATAGACGAGATTTGTTAAACTGTATAATAAAACTGTAAAGTTGGCAAATATGGAATT
Organism: Bellardia bayeri; assembly: GCA_950370525.1. Taxonomy (NCBI): domain Eukaryota; kingdom Metazoa; phylum Arthropoda; class Insecta; order Diptera; family Calliphoridae; genus Bellardia; species Bellardia bayeri. The sequence continues at coordinate 32,682,858 of OX493264.1, read as the reverse complement.
TTTTCAATAATTTGGTCTTTTTATCGAATACTTTTCGAAATGTTTTTGAAAAAATTTTAATAACGATGATATTCCAGTCAAAAATGAAGCCTAAAGAAAAATTTAAAACATTTTTTTAATTATTCGATTTTTATTCGAATAAGAACATTGTTAAAAATCTTAAATGCAAAAATAAAATGTTCACTCTTTCAGGAACTATTTCATTATTTATTGTCAATAACGATGATATTTTAGTACTAAAATAAATGCATAAGGAATGAATTATTTTTTTCAATTATTCGGTTTTATTTAATCGAGTATCTTTCCGTATATTTTTTTGCAACTCTGAGAAATACTCATTTGAGACTCAAAAATGTATATATATACTTGGTCCTTACGAAATTCTAAGTCGACTGAGCCATATTCGTCTGTCTGTCTGTCTATCCGTCTGTGTGTCTGTCTGTTTGTCTATGTAAAACACTCTCACGTCCAAAGGACACCACCGAAATCAACAAAGTTTACAAAAAACCGCTTATAGTTCTCCTAAGCAGTTTGGTATTGAAAATCAGCAAAATCATTTTACTATAACAGGAGTTATGGATCAAAATGTAAGACAACCTCCATAAAAAATTGATATTTTTAAATATTTTACTTCCAATATTTTTAAATATACTCGTATTGCAGATATTCCCATGACATTTTGTATGCGTTGTTTTTATGACAAAAGAAGAAAGTATGAGGAAAATAGTAAGAATAGGTCCATGATTTCTCATAGCCCACATACAAAAATCTTTGCGAAATATTGCTCAATTATACACAAATGCCAATAAAATTGGAATATCCAAACAAAATTCAACAAGTTTCATGCAAAACGAAATATTTTTTAGTTCGGTCCATGTTTGACCATAGATCCCATATTCAGTCCACTTCCAAAATTCACTTAAATACGTATAAAACTGGTATAAATAATGTTAAACGGTTAAAATTTGACATAAATAATCCTTATAAGTAAATAAATTGTTGTACTAAATTTTATGATGTTCGACCCATAATTGGTCATAGCTCCCATATAAAGACCATATCCGAAAAAGCCATTTATCTATATATATATACATATATGTTATAAATATCGGTACCGACTCAAAACTTTCTATATATAATTTACATATACATACATAAAAATCATTCTGCAGAATTTTGTGAATTTCGGTCCATATTTGACCGTATCCGCCATATAAAGACCTTCCGTAAATTACTTTAATACTCATAAATCTCTTATAAATAACGGTACCGATCCAAAATTTTACACGGATAATTTACATATATGCCAAAATCTATATCCCCCATATAAGGTCCACTTCCGAAATCCACGTTAATACTAATATATATCCTCATATGCATGAAAATCATTGTTACAAAATTTAAGAAGATGGGCTCATAATTTGTCATAGAATCATTTCTAAAAAACAAATAAACCCACAAAAATATCTAATAAATATCGATATCGAATCAACTTTTATACAGATCAGAAATTGTATTCTAGAAATCATACTAATATCGGTGATACGGCAATTATGCTACTGGATTCTGTAGCTGTCAGTCAATAATTGGCAATAGCTCCCAAATTAAGTCCACTTCCGAGCATACCAACCACCAAATATAAATCTTGTAAATAACGTTATTGCGATAAAATTCAACTAAAATAAGCCGAAAATACGTAGAATCCACATCACAGGATACTGGATTTAGAAGCTATCAGTCCATAACTGGACCACTTTTGCTATGCCACCCCATAACTCTTTTGTAAATAATATTATTGAGATCAAATTCAAACAAAAAAGCCTCAACTTATTATGAATATCAGACAAACTCTGTAAATTATAATAAGAATCGGTATTTACATTAATTATAACTGGTCAAAATTAGATAAAATTTAAAAACATTTAAAATAAATTACATATGTTGGTTGTAAATTTGTCTTTCAAGCAATATATAAAATACTAATAAACTTTGCACTAAGACTGAATAGAAAACACAGAATAGGGATATACTAGTCCTATAACCAGTGTAGTTTCTGTATTTTTTTTACGTTTAGGTGGAGGGTATTAAAGATTCGGTACAGCCGAATATTGCACTCTAACTTGTTCTAATTAATGTTCTATTTCGTAATTCAGACAACAGAACCCAAGTCTTTTTTACAATCCATTCGAGGTGTTTGTGTCTAATATATTTAACATGCATTCAGGAATTGTATTCCTTCTGCTGGTGTGTTGTTAAATCATGATTGTCTTGAGAGAATCAGGAATTAGTCCGTTGAAGCATGAAATTTTTCTTTTGCAACTGTATTTACCGATATATCATTCAACGATGTCTCAAATACTGAAAATGTATTACCTCTTTTTTACCTCTTTATTGTATTTGTTGAGAAATATATTGAGTTTTTTATATTTATCAGTGCAAAATTCCAAAATCTCCAAAATTTCAATTATTTTGTTTGCAAGTATCGGATTGAAGATTTTGAATACAATTGTTGTTTTTTGTTTTTTCTTGTTCGCATTCACTTACGAAAAAATAATATTTTAAAACATCACCATAACTTGGCATGTCAATGATACTCTCGTTCTGTTTAGTCAGAAAACTAGACACATAAGAGACAATTGCCATCGCTGATAAAGAAGAAATTAACAATTGCTTACTTTTTCAAAGTTAACTATCAAGTGCAAAAATAGTCAAAACAAATGTCCAACACTACGTTTTTATTAAAGGTAAATTTCTACAATGACAAAAACTATTAAAAATATTGAACACCTATTACTGTTTCTTGATAACTTTCATAGCAGATTACTAAATTATACTTTTTAAAAGAGAAGATGCAAGGCAAATGTTCCATATTGTCTTGAGCAATGCTTAGTTGGAACATAATAATTTGTTTGTAATCAAATAAGGTTTAAGAAAAAATGGAATATGTAGGTCCTAAAAGAGCAACTACGAGGGCGGTTCGGAAACTTCTTAGCCTAGCACAGAAAGAAAATAGTTGGTTTTTCAAAAACATGTTTATTTTTCAATATAATCTCCTGAAACTTTAATACAATTAGTCCAACGCTTATCTAGAAATTCTATCCCCTGATTAAAATAGTTTTACTCAAAGTCTTGAAAATAGTGGCTTACAACTGCAATTGTATCTTCATTTGAGGCAAAACACTTGCTAGCTGGGATTTTTTTTAGACTTGGGAACATGTAAAAGTCGCTGGGACCTAAAGCAGGAGAATAAGTTGGGTGGTCAAGCAACTCGTACATTTACCAATTGTTAAAACACTCTTGTGCATTGGTGTGTTGTCTTGATGAAAAATTATTTTTTTTTGTTGTAAGCCAGGACGTTTTTGTGGAATTGTTACATGAAATTGATCGAACATGTTGCAATAGTACTCTGAATTTATAGTTTTACCCTTTTGCAGATAGTCAATCAATGAAATACATTTGAAGTTCCAAAAAACCGTTGCCATAACCTTACTAGCCGATTGAATTGTTTTTGCCTTCTTCCTCTAGCTTTAGTCCTTTGCTGGGATTGTTCTTTTGTCTCTACAGTTCAATGGTGGATGCATGTCTCATCAACAGTTATGAAACGTCGCTTAAAATCCATTTTATTTTTCTTAAAACGCTCCAAACAGGCTTGAGAAATTTTCATTCTTATGCGTTTTGAGTCGACTGTTACCAAATGCGGCACCCATTTTTCAGAAAGCTTTTTCATCTGTAGTTCTTCATGTAAAATTAATTGGACTCGATCATTTGAGATGCCCATGATAATAGCTATTTCACGCACTTTTATTCGTCGATCATTTAATATCATATAATGCACTTTGGCTACAATTTCTGTTGTTGTTGCTGTTTTTGGACGTCCACTACGTGGTTCATTCTCATTGCTTGTACGATCACGTTTAAATTAAGCAACCCAATTTTTACAGTTGCATATAAAGGAGCACTCTCACCAACACATTCACCTCATCATCATGAATTTCTAGTCTTGATAAAATATTTTTAAATATTTAAATATTTAGTGACACCATAAATTTCTAATTTTTTTATTGTAAAAAACTCGCAGATGCGTCTTTTTTGAACACCTGGGGGGATACTCTCTATTGCGATGCGAAAGCAAATTCGATGCGTAAGTGTATCGATTTGTACGCTTATCGCATCGCAATAGAGATCGCATCGCAATAGAGAGTAACCCCCCCAGTATCTATTTGAAGGAGTTGGCAGATCGAAAAGAAATTTAACATGTGTTCATAGCACAGTTGGAAGTTTCCAAAACACTTAACTTTTTTCTGTTTATACCGCGCTTTCTGGTCTAGGCTAAGAAGTTTCCGAACCGCCCTCGTATATTAGTGTTCTGTACAAATATACCAGAAGTTTTTTATATTTCAGAATATCTTGGCGGGAGCTAGGTTCTCATTTTAGACCTATACTTTCTGTGGGTAAATTTCTTAGAATTTCTCAGCCTAACAAATTGACCCACCCTATTGATTATACTTGTACCTCTTTAATTCTGATAGATGGGAAAACTAATTTCAACATGACGTATATCAATAGAGATCAAATGCAGTCTTCTAAAAAATAATCTAATCTAAATGAGAAACTTTATCGCTAATTTGAACGAATAATATCTTTCATTGTTTATTTTTACTGTTTGTGGCTTTGGAAAAATCTTTCTTATTTACAAATCAATTATTTCTTCTGCTTAAAATTTCGTTTTAATAACGAAATTTAAATGTACATTTAACTGCTGACAAAGTTTTTTTTTAACATGACACATATGTAGATAGTTTAACCAACAATTTCCAGACATTAGGTCTAATGGATTCTTTTTTACAATGAATTCTTCAAACAACCAATATCAAAATTACATTAAGTTTCTTTTCTTGCTGAAAGCTCCTGTGTTAAATGTCAAAATATTTGATATGACAATTTTCGGTTTTGTTTAACAAAAGCGTTAAGCTAATTATTTTTTTATATTTATTCATTTATTTTATTTTATGTTTTTCATTATATTTTTCACATCTAGCTGTCTGCTTAAAGTTTTTCGTTTTCCCCAGAAAAAGTTGGGTGTTTCTACTTGTGCACTTCTCTGACTGTCTGTCAAGTGCATTTTAGTCATTGTCGGGGGCTATATGTTACTACGCTTGTGTGAACCCAGCAATAGGAGACGTGTTTCATTTGCATGATTCTTTATGGCAGCAATGACAATTCATTTAACATTTTACACAAATGGCTTCAGTTTAAAAATGGAAAATTTTTCATTACAGAGCTTGTTTTTTGCCGTACTTTTTCCATTTCATTTTTGATTTGCACATTTTGAAATCTAAAATTTGCATCTTTTGTTTAAAACAACACAAAAATGTCTGCACAATTTTAGATTTGGACACATACATATTTATGGTTGTGTATTTTCTCCCCTGTGTTTTTTTGTTCATTTTCATTTGAACATGTCTGTTGTTTTTCAACATCTTTGGTTTTTGTATTTGTGTCTGCAGTCTGCCCGGCCATCTTGGTGTAAAAGTTTTAATTTAAAAATACAACAAGTACTTAATTCGTGTTGTTGCCAATGTGTCCTTTTATGCCCAGCACAGACAGTAACATTTGATTGTAATACTGCGAGCAGGGAGTTTAAAACAAACTGCAATCAAATGTTTATGATGTTACATTTAAATTGTGTTTTTCTAGATGTAGTTTGCATAAGAAAATTACCAAATTAGTTGTAGTTGTAGTTTGTGTTTTCAGTTTATTTGCTTGGTTAAAGAAGAAAGCCTGTTTTTCGTCTAGTTTATGTAAACAACTAGGTTTGTTTTTAAAACTATCACATAAAATAAGATTGTTTTAAACTAAATTGCTTCAAAATATTTACATTAAATCAATCACTCGCAGTTTGTTTCCAAAATCTTTTAAAAACTTGTATCTTTGTGCTAAAAAAAAGTTAAAGGTACTTTCAAAATTTCTACCAAAAACGTATGCTTCCGATTATCGGAAATCTCCCTAATAATATGCTACATTTAAATAGCACACAAGCATTATAACCATTGTAAACTAATGTGAAAATATACTAGTTTTATTCACAATCTTGTGCATTTGAGATTGCAAATATGTACGAGGTCTGATCAAAAAATAACTGTTATTTTCAAATTTCGTGAGTTACGTATGTTCGATTTTCGCATTTTTCTGTTATGTTGATACACATGTCTGTTGTATGTGTTGGTAATATCAGCCATTTGGATTGTCATTTTGTTTTTGACAGATAAAAATTTTTTACTATTCGAAAAAAAATGTATTAAAGAAACTATATTAAGTTTTGTGTAAAAAATGAAAATAAATGAAAAAATGTCAATTGGCCAAAAACAAAACCGTTATCATGCCTCACCACGGTATTTACCAGACTTAGCCCCCGCTGACTTTTTCCTCTTCCAAAACTGAAGACACCGATGAAAGGAAAGCGTTTTGCTATGCTGGCGTAAGTGTATTATATCTGAGGGGGATTACTTTGAAGAGGAGTAGATAGTTATTGATGAATAAATAAATAATTTTTGAAAAAATTTGAAATAACGGTTATTTTTTGAGCAGACGTCGTATATGCAATTGCAAATATACGCTATCAACTGTGACCGATCTTTTTAATTTATTTTGCACTACTTATTGCAAGATACAAAATTAACAACTTTTTTTTATCAATCAAACAAGTTCTCGAAAATAAATAAAAAAATATGTCCAATAAAAGCTGTAAGGAACAGTTGGTGGACTTTTTAATAGAAAATACTGCTGAAGAAATTATATGAAAAGAAAATATTATACATTTAATACATACACCCAAATTAAGTCATCGTTGTTTGGTATTTTAGATATATAAGCAGTGGCAAGTATGAGGCGATTACTAAGCGATTGGCTTAGATTATTGTTAGATATCTGTTTATTTGCAATTAGGCGTTGCATAATCAAAGCAAGTAAAAACTATTGGTTTTAATTGTTGCATATATGTAAATTTAAGTCTAGCATGTGCATTGCTCTGTACATTTATGTATTTATTGTATCTTCATTAAAAACTATCTAAAAAATTTCAATTATTAGTCCATCCAGTGCGGGATGAAAATTGTTTGACCATTATTTATTTTATTTCTTAAGTTGGCATTCTTCTTTCTTGTCTTCGGCTCAGATCCGCTGTATCCCTTCGTCTTAGTCGAATATAGGCACTATTATTTAATATGTTGCGGGCTAATGGGTTGAGGTATACTACAAACAAAAATATGCTAAACCTTTTTTCAAATGCAATGATGCAATACCATTTGCACAAAATTGTGAATAGAACTACTGTTTTAACAAGCAAGCAAACTACATTTTGTTATACCATTAACTACGGATAATTATAACGATTAAACAGCAACTAAAATCTTGCTATTCAAATACTGCACAATTATTATGTACGTACTAGGAGCTGTGTACAACAAAACAATTATTTTATCTAAAACATTTAACACAATGTTTTGCTTCTTAAGCTTGTGTTTTTTTATTACATTTCATTTCATTTGCATTTTAGATAATTTTCATACAACATGACTGTCAGCCATGTCATGTGTTTTATTATTATTTTTTTTGTTGCCTGTTGTAAACGTTGTTCTTATTATTTTACATGTTTTTGGCAGAGCAAAGCTATGTAAAAAAAAATAAAAACCATTAATGTTAGTCTAACACTTGAGAGAAATAAAATTCTTTACATTTTCTAAAAGTATTACAGCAGGTTGGCAATAGAGAAAATGAAAACAAAAATAAAGGAAATTTAAATGCAAAATTCATACCATGTAACATGACTTTTAGGGCATAAATGTTACTGTTACTGTCAGGTTGTATGTTAACATATGTTGAAAATGGATTTAATTCATAAGTTTGTCATAGATATTAGAAGAGAATATAAATATCTTTATATTTACATATCGATATAAATATATGAACAACTTGCTAGTTTTTTATCATCAGGCATGGTATCATCATTAATATGTGCAGCAATAAAAGCAACTGCTTTAGAACAAATGTACGAGGTCTAATCAAAAAATAACCGTTATTTTAAATTTTTTCAAAAAGCATTTATTTATTCATCAATAACTATCTTGTCCCCTTCAAAGTAATCCCCCTCAGATAAAATACACTGATGCCAGCATTTTTTCCAATCCTCGAAACACTTCTTCTATCTCCTCAATCATAGCAAAACGCTTTCCTTTCATCGTTGTTTTCAGTTTTGGGAAGAGGAAAAAGTCAGCGGGGGCCAAGTTCGGTAAATACGGTGGTTGAGGCATGATAACACACAATTCTGTGCGTTTCTGACGAACTGCTTCGCGCAAACGGCGCATAACTTCAAGGTAGTATTCCTTATTGACCGTACGACATTGTGACAAGAATTCATGATGCACCACGCCATTGCAGTCGAAGAAAACAGTGAGCAAAATCTTCACATTTGACCGAATTTGACGTGCTTTTTTCGGTCTTGGTTCTGCTGGACGTTTCCATTGAGATTATTGGGCTTTGGTTTCAATGTCATAGCCATACACCCATTATTCGTCACCAGTTATGACCTTTTTGAGGAAATCTGTATCGTCATTGACGATGTTCAACAGATCCTGAGCGATGTCCATGGGACGTTGTTTTGCTCAAAATTTTACAATTTTGGAACAATCTTCGCTGCCGCACCTTTCATGCCTAAAACATTCGTAAAAAATTGCTTGGCATGAGCCGAACGATATGTCAACATCGACGATTATCCAAAATCATTTTCTTCACTGCTTCAATGTTTTCATCGGTTGTCGACGTGCTCGGGCGACCAGGACGAGCATCGTCAGCGACATCTTCTCGGCTTTCCTTAAACCGTTTATACCACAATTGAACTTGTGTTCTGCTCATAGTAGACTCGCCAAACGCCACAGTCGACATTTCAAATTTCCTTCCTTAATACAGTTTTTTTGATAAATTTTTTCGAATAGTAAAAAATCGAAGAGCACACCGAAACACGACTAACCTTTTTATCTGTCAAAATCAAACTGACAATCCAAAAATGGCTGATATTACCAACACATATAACAGACATGTGTATCACCATAACAGAAAAAAAATGCGAAAATCGAACATACGTAACGAAATTTGAAAATAACGGTTATTTTTAATCAGACCTCGTATGTAGTATAGCAGCTGTCTATCAGCTATTGAAAGGAGCTGCTTCGGAAAAGGGCTTCCAGCAGTAGGTGTAATAGATTTAGTTTATGTAGAGAAATGTCTTCAGGCTTAAAGATTAAAAGGCAGTATTAATATTTTATGCCTTTTTCAAGTCTGTGTAGAACATTATCACATCCAAAATACTAAACCTAAACTAATCAGATTTGTGTATAACATTAAACATTCTTCTAAGCTGTTTGTTATTGAATAGCTGTAAAATCGGAGCAGTACAGAAAAAGTTATAATACAAGATGTTAAAGAACCCGAAAAAACATTTGTCTGTGTAAAACACAGCACGTGTAAAATACTAAACCAATGTACGATAATATGTACGTAAATAAGATCTATACAGCATGTTAAACATTGTCTTGAACAGTTTGCATGTATGTATGTAAATGTTTACAAAATCACTGAAGTACATACAAAGTTATGAAACAAAATGTGTGACAAACTCAAAAAAAAAAAAAATAAAATGTTTGTGGTGTGCCTGTGCAAAACAATCTCACTTCCAAAACATTACACATACAGTAATAAAATTTATACAGTTTATTCATTATTGTCTTAAGCTGTTGTCTATTGAATACCTAAGAAATCGGTTGACTAAAGATACAAATTTTATGAACAGAAACGTAGAACTGTCTCAAAATAATTTTTAACAAAAATGCTCCACTATATGAATTTTCGTGTGTATAAAACACTCTCACGTTCTAGCTACTAAATCAAACTTAATGATATTCATATAAAATGTTAATTATTGCCATAAGCTGTTTCCTATTGAAAATCTGCAGAATGGGTTCAGCACAGGCAAATTTATGAACCAAAATGAGAGACAACCTCCAGAAAATATTTAATTTACACAATTTTCAACATTAATAATAATACTTACTAAGCCTGTAAGTAAGAGTCCTATACATTGTGTAAGAGAACGTAGATGTAAATACAAGACCCACGAAATGTTCTGGCCATGGGAATTTTTCATTAAAAGCGATTTATTCAGTTCAGCAGGTTCATTTATATATATATATATATAAAAAACGCCTTATTTGTATTGTGTCTGTGTAAAACACGCTCACGTCCGAAATACTAATCCAAAATTATTAAGATTTATATTTAATATTTTGCAAAATCGTTTTAGTGCAGAAAATGTTATAAGACAAAATGTAACACACACTGAAGAATTGTTTAACGAAAAAAATGTTCATCATTAATAATAAAGATAAGCTTGTAGCTCTAATGTGACGGAGTTCAATTCGCACATCCTATTTTATTTAGAGCATGTATGTATGAGCCAAACGGGTCAGTTAAAATGGACCTAAGAGAGCTGTGTACTTCACGGTCCAGGCGACCTATGTATGAGCATGTGATATCAAGCAATACTGAATGATTCCTTGAAATACTAACCTGTGAGCAGGAAATGTATTGGGCATGCAAATTGCTAGTCCCCCGTAAACTTACATTAAACATTTACTGTATAGCAATTTACTTCAAATTTCTTGCTGCTTTTTAAACACCCTGTCAACAATTTATTCATTCCCTTGCATATTTAAGAAATTTATCAAAATATTAATGTTTGTAGGAAATCTACAAAGAACAAACCAACACGGACATGAATATTAACACCATATACTCGTATAATAGGTATAATAATACAAGGGGATCTTGAGCATCTGGAAGAGTTAGGGGTTTGCATCCAATGTTCAAATAGCTTTAGAGAATATACATATCTAGATGGTTTATTGACTAGTTTAAAAAAGCAAAAGTTTCTGAGTTTTTACCCCAACTTTGCGTAGAAATGCTTCATTATTACAATGAACTATTAAATTCGTTTTTCGATTCGATCAACTGTACTCCATCTACAAGTATTCTAGTAAAATCTCTGTCTTCTATTTGTAATGGAGTTTGCTTGGGGAATATCAAGGCAATATAAATCCCAGCAAAATGGATCTAATTCTTATTATGACAAACAACTCATCATTTAATCGTTTTTTCTCTCTTCTTTGCCACTGGAAATTGAGTAGAAAGCCCTGTGATCATTATAAGATTAATGATCTTACATCATAGATCATAGCTTCCGAATATTGTTTAACAACTGCCTATTCAGAGAGTAGAGCTACTTTTGTATTTCAACAATTCTACGAGGGCGGTTCCGAATTTTCTTAGCCTAGCACAGAAAGAGAATAGTTAGTTTTTTAAAAACATTTTTAGTTTTCAATATAATCTCCTGAAACTTCAACACACTTAGTCCAACGCTTATCTGGTAATTCTATGCAACAGATAAGCGTTGGGTGATAAAGCAACTCGTAGTTTAATTCGTTGATTTTAGCCTTTGTTAAAACACTATTGTGCGCTGCTGTGTTGTCGTGCCAGGACGTTTTTCTCTAATTTTTACATTTAATTGATCCAAAATGTTGCAGTAGTACTCTGAATTTATTGTTTTACCCTTTTGCAGATAGTCAATCAATAAAATACCTTTGAAGTCTCAAAAAACCGTTGCCCTAATCTTACCAGCCGATTGAATTGTTTTTGCCTTCTTTGGGGCACTTCCTGCAGTTTCAGTCCATTGCGTGGATTGTTCTTTTGTCCCTGAAGTATAGTGGTGTATTCATGTCTTATCAACAGTTAAATCCAGTTTAATTTCTTAAAACGATCCAAACAACCTTGAGGAATTTTCACTTCTATGCCATTTTAACATCTTTCAGAAAACTTTTCTATCTGTAGTTCTTCATGCAAAATTAAATGGACTCGATCATTTGAGATGCCGATGATTAGATATCTTATCCTCACCACGTTTAACTTCAGCAACCCAATTTTTTACTGTTGCATATGAAGCACTTCCATCCAACACATTCACCATATCATTATGTCTCGATAAACCATTTTTATTTAATTATTTAATAACACCACGAATATCTAATTTTTTCATTAAACTTTTTTCCGTTTATACTGCTCTTTCTTTTCTGGCCTTAGAAGTTTCCGAACCGCCCTCGTCAAGACTTAACCTCCTTTTGACTAGCGCTCATCTCTGAACCAGTTGCATGAGTTAGAATCGTTTGGGAAACAGGAAAAGATCAGACTGGAAGATTTTTTTCTAACGGACACTTCCTTAAGAGATACACCAGACTTAGAATAAGTATAACCTTATTCGTTTTCAGCTTCGAAGATAAGAACCAGGAACACTAACATGAACTCTAATATTGTCATCTTGGTCTGTCCAGGCCACACGTTTTTAAACCTACGTCTGCAAGTTTTTTTTTGTCCGTTCATGCATGATCATGCAAAAGGAATTTGTTTTATTGTATAAAACATGGCTTACACAATTATGCCATTAACTAGTCTACATTAAGAGTGAAGATATTCCAAAAAATTCCAATAGACAATCCAAATTTGAAATAACTGCTAAAAAAGAAGGAACTGAAGAGAAAATGATGGCATGTCTTTGTAATCGCAATTATGAACACAAACCATTTCCTTTAGAGCTTACCGGCTAGGCTTATGTAAATTTATTAAAAACTTCAAAGAACGTTGGGTAATCTTAAGACATTGTCCACCTATCCCTCTACATGTTTAAAAACAACGTAAGTACAAAAGCCTAGGTTTGAAAATTAGGCAGACAGTTGAGTAGACTATATTTGATACAATGATTTCTGCCTAAGTTACAGAGATACGAACCAGGATAACTACCATTGAAAGCGACGAAATGTATTTTGTATTAAAATAAAAACATCCAGGTTATTTTCCACAATTGGGACCAATAGTAGAATATTGGTTTATTTTTAAAGGCACTTTAAAAAAAAACGAAATAGTACTGAGAAATACAAAAGTGCTATGTTTTACACGTCAATAAATACATCCCCTGAGATAATACAAATATTAATATAACATTTCTTGAAAGGGGAATCATTTTTGCAATTGAATTTATTCTAAAACCTACTTTGATATTATTTCAAATAAGTCATACAAATACATGCATATAAATGTCTGCACACAACTTCGAAAATGGTTATTAAATTAATAACATTCTCAATAAGGTCAAGTAACTGCCTGGCCCACGATTTCGAACGATAACGTTCGCTTAGATAAGACTTAAGATACAAACTTTTTATCGTATCTATTTTTTACTCAATCAAATTTGTGTGTTCCACAATCAAGTTTGTGTCTTAAGTCTTATCTAAGCGAACGTTATCGTTCGACATCGTGGGCCAGGGGGTAAATATCTAAAAGCTTTGCATACCAAACATAATTGTATTCAAATTTCAATCACTGAGAGATACCTCTGCATAGAATTTGAATTTTCAAATTCAACTCATGAAATTGTCTGCCATATGGCTGTAATACTTTTGTAAATGGATTTTATATTGTGTAATGTTTAAAAAAAATCTAGCATACATTTAGCATAATTTCATATACAATTTACATTTTCGTATTACATATGTAATTTATATAGTACATTGATATTAATTATTTAGAAATCACAATATACTTTTGGGGTTTTACAAAGAATTTAATTAGTTTAGCATACTTTAAAATGGCTATTAATATTATTTTAAATAGACAATATTTGGCATAGCAAAATGTGTATACTTACTATGTACTTAGTTTTGTAAGACTTAAGTTATGTAAATGTTTTGGCTTGTACAATATTATTTACAAGTATAGAAGCAGTAATCTTAATTAAATTAGAATATATCTGTATTTATGATTAAAGTCTTCATACAATTGTAAAACTAAGAACGGCAAGCAAAGGCGGTAGACTCCGGACTTAAATTTACTCAAAACGATTGTTCTCTTTATGTCGACCACTTATTTCAACCCTTAAAAAAATGTTTAGATTTTTTAAAGCAAACTTAACTGTTCTCATGACGTTGATGTTCACACACAAAATGGGCAAAACTAACAACAAACAGCATTAGAACTTTTTAATTTACATTTCACTCAAATATGCCATCGAATAATCAATTAATTTAATTTACAATTAAATGCCAACCACACACAAAATGTGCTTGTATTTTGAAAAAAAGAAAAAAAAAACTGCCAAATACACACAAAATTTGCTTTAATTTTCACACAGATAGAAAAAACGAAAATAGTTTTTATTCGGAACTAGTTAAACCCGGTGTGCTTCGCTAACCCCCCTCGTTATAAAATAAAACGTATTTATATATTTACAACCATTCATTTATTTAATTTTAATGTATTTATTGCAATGCTTTAGGTTTAGTTTGCCCATCAGGAACATACACATATTAACCTTGAGCTTTGTTAACAGCCAACGCACACGCTAACCGAACAGAAAAAAATTGTTTAAAATCGAATGGTAAATCTGTTGGAGGCATTGGAATGCGTAGCAGAAGTACTAAATTATTTCTCAGTTTTTGTTACTGCAAGTCGAGTGCCATTGAAAAGCCGTGGTGATCGATATTACGCTGTAAAATAATTGGCACTCCAATTTTAAGTTGTAGCACATGTGGTGGAAAGCCTGGCACATCGAGTGAATTTAAGAACTCAACAGGACAATTAACGGCCTTACGGTTTGCTTGATTGATTTGACACATTTCAAAGTGATATATATCTTCTCCATATGGAAAAATTATAGGATACTGAAGCGCCTCATATGAGCGATACATTTCAGTGGGCGAGGCCATGCCCCTTTGTCCACTTACATAGTCAAGAATTTATTATTTCGTAAGAGTATCCTATTAATGACGATCGGTCTAGTAGTTAAGACAATATTACGATTTTTATTTTTCTATAAAGGGGCGTGGTCCCACCCAATTTTCTCCTGGTACGCATTCCTAATTATGCCAATACAACATGTACCACATATCATTGACGTAGCGCAAAAAATGCCCAAAATATGGCGATTTAAATTTTTGGGTTATATGGGCGGTGCCACCCCCGTTTGTACAATCAAAACTTTATATAGCCTATTATTTCTTCCAGAGTCACAGTAACATGCTGTGAAAATTTAATCAAAATCGGCTCAGCCGTTTTGGAGTCCATTCGATAACTCTGTACTATTTGAAAAGTTTTTCACAGCTTCCATCTTCTGTTTCAGTCATGGTTTAAAAAAATAATCTTTTATTTGTTCTCTGAGCTTTGATGAAGAGTGTACATGAAATGCTTATGTGCCTTTTTAACAAAGTTCTTTATTATTAATTTTATTTTCTTGTTAAGAGATTACGTTAATTTATGCCAAGTTAAATAAAGATTAAAGCCAATGCGTAAAATGTCTTAAAGGAGACAACATTATTTAAATAATTTCACATATATCAACATATTTACATTATTTCGACATTAGAAACATTTTGTTTGTTTTAATATTTTGTTGGCTTTTGTTAAACAGTGTCTTATTAAATATATTTTTAAAAATAAAAACAAAACGAATAAAATATATTAAATACAAGAGCATTAAGCTTTAACCTTATTTTTGTTTTTAGGTGACAATGGCGACGATAACTACGACGATGTAAACAGCGCAACAGCAATAATAAGCAGCATTTTATATTGTAGTTAAATTAAATATAATATTAATGCTTTTAGCCTTATATAATATATATATACAATGTTAAACATTTAGGGTGGCTACACCAGCAAAATTCTAAATGCGTGTCTGTGTTTAGCTTGTATGGAATAAATATAAAACATTAATTACAGTCTACATTTAGGCTGGTAATACATGAATAATTCAACTCCCTGTCGTTCTATCTCTCTCCATTTGTTCCCTCACAGTAAGAGAGATATAACGCAATTAATGTAAACAATGAAAAATTAATGAAATTACAGCAATAATAAATGACAAACACATACATAAAGACAATGCCAAGTATAATAAGGGAAAAACAGGAAAAAACATTAAAAGGATTTTAAACTAAGCTTACAGCAACAAAAAGAGAAAAACAATCAGCCTTCCTACTGATTCTATAGAAAAGAAGGATACGAAATGTACAGGAATAAAAAAGACAAATTAAGATGATATTATTATGACCATGATTGGAAAATTAAAATATTCTTCATCTTCTCTGTCCTTTTCCTTGTAGAAATCTTTTTGAAAGAAAAATTATATATTTCAAGCAGTTGATTTTAATCTGTGTTTGTCATGGTTGTTGTTATTACAATTAAAAAAGGATATTACTTATTAATTTTTTATATATTTCATATTTGTTCACTGTTCACATTTTTCCTATTTAAATTCAATGTTAAAAAAATAAAAGGGAACAAATTTCATGTGGAATTTTTATTCACGATAGGGGTGATAATCTTTTAGGAGTAAAACTAATAAGTTATTATAGCTAAATAGTTGTATTTAATTTCATTCTCTATAGTGCAGTACAAAATTATTTTAACAAATTATTTTATTATAGTAACAACACAACACAGTTTAGAACATCTTCTCATTAATGCTGATGCAAAATCCACTAAACTATAGAATACAATTTCAATATGAGTATAAACTTACCAACTCAATTCTAAGCTAAAAAATTTAATAAAAAGACTAAAAGAGCTCCTGGAATATTGGAAAATTTAATCACTAAATAAATATTTAGAAAATCTGGACGCAACTCCGCAATCAGATTACACACTATGGTGAGCCAATAATAATCTTAAAAGCCACCCTTGCGGTGGTTGGGCAAGAAATTACACTGAAAAAGACCATCTATTTGTAAATCATTTGAAAAAAGTATTTACCCCAAACTCATTAAATGAATCAATAGACCAGTCACACACCATTTTGGAGTAGCCTTATCCGTACGTTTTGAGATTCGAGAGATCGAAAACGCTATTATTGATTTAAACTCTAAGAAAGCACCTGACATTGACAAAATCATTAACAATATGCTTCTGGAGCTATCCCGGCAATAGAATAAGAGCAATAAGAATAATACTTTTTATTTTTAACGCTATATTACGCCTTGAATATTATCCACCAGAATGGAAGGTTTCATGATACCAAAGCTGGGAAAAGATCACACAAAAAAAGAATCATATAGACCCATCAGCATATTGCCGAATATATCGAAGTTATTCGAGAAAATGCTTATGAACAAGTTATACCCGATTTTAAGTAAAAACAATTGTATTCCGAATCATCAATTTGAATGTAGAAGAAAACACAGTACTATCAATATCGTCAAAAAAAAAAAAAAAACACTCGAAGAAAAAAATTATTGTTCTGCTTTTTTTTTATTGGCATTTTTCAAGCGTTTTATATAGTGTGGCATGATGGTCTAATATACAAGTTAAAACTAAATTTACCCGTAAACGCACATAAGCTATTAGAAAGTTACTTAACTGGTCGAATATTTAAGCTTAATGAAAGAGATTTCTTAAGCTCCGCACAACCCATTGAAGCAGGAGTACCTCAAGGAAGCATCCCGGGATCATTCTTATACTTCATATACATATCTGATATGCCAACAAACAAGCGTACTTACACATTTAACCCTTATTCGAAAACGATTATTAAATTTAACAAACGTTTGTTAAGACAGATTTGCATATAAACATTTGCTTAATAAACGTTTGTTAAATTTAATAATCGTTTTTGAATAGGGGGTTACATTTGCTGATGATACTGCTATTCTAAGCATTCATGAAAACACTAATGAAGAATCTCGCTACCTACAATATTATATATTTGAATTAGAAAACTGGTTAAAGCAATGGAGGATAAAAGTTAATTAGCAGAAATGCACACACATAACTTTTACATTGCGTAGAGTAGCATGCTCTCCTATTTATATTAATAATCAAACAATAACACAACAATTCGAAGTTAAATACCTCGGTATACACCTCGATCGACGCTTTACATGGAAATCCCATATAGAAGGAAAACTGACGCAAATGAAATTGAAATTAATCCAAATTAATTGGCTCATTGACAGAAACTCTAAACTAAGTTAAGATTGCAAACTCTTGCTTTACAACTCAGTCATAAAAAGTATATGGTGTTATGGAATACATCTATGGGGAACAGCCTCAGCTTCAAATGTAGACATAATTCAAAGACGCCAAAACATATTGCTACGAATGATCACAATTGCCTCTTGGTATATAAAAAATTCGAACATCCATAAAGACCTAAACATGCCTTTGGTAAAAACTGCGATCAAAAAAAAAACAAAAATGCAGAAAAACACTTAAAAAAGCTTAAAGTACACCGAAACCCATTAGCCCGCAACATATTAAATAATAGTGGCTATATTCTACTAAGAAGAAGAGATACAGCTGATCTGAGCCGAAGACCAAAATGACGAATGTCTACTTAACATACATATTCAAAAATGGCCAAACAATTCTCGTCCGGCACTGGCTGGACTAATAATTATTAATTATAATTAAAAATTTTTTAGATATGGGATTTGATATACTTATTGTTAGTTCCTTTTTAATGAAGATACAATAAATAAACAATTGAAAAATAAGAAAAAAACGTTCAGTTCAGTTCAAGGGATAGGTCTAGTTTCAATATTAATTATGTTTCTACTTCTGGTTCTAGATTTAGTTCCAGTTCTATTGCCAGTTCCAATTTTATTTCCGTTCTGGTTCACTTCTAATTAATTTCTAGTATAATTCTAGTTCAGTTCCAGTTAAGTTGTAGTTCACTTCTAATTCACTTTAAACTGTCTGTACACTAACACACAATTTACATTTTAGTTCTACTAACAATACTTACGACAGGCACTAGTTAAGACTGGATAATGCCGTCCCTTTATATATTTAGGTCATTGTTATTTTTTTGCTCTTGATGTTGTTGTTGTTGTTGCTGCTGCTGTTGGACTGTTTTTTGTAAGTAATCTTACATTGTTGATTGTTCATTTTTCTTGTTGGCTGGTTTTAATGGCTGTTTAGTTGGTTGTTAAAAGTCGACACAATTTTGTGTTGAAATTTCTCTAATTTTTAAGAATATCCACGCGTTTTAATATTGTATAATAAGACATACTCAAACAAACAAACATATCCGCCAGCATTAACACTCAAACATACACCAAAAATGTTTATGCATTCTCTAGCACATACAAACATAGACAAACACTTAAACTTGCCAGGAAACGGAAATGCTGGTGTTTGTTCGAATGTGTTGGTGTGTGTTTATGTGTTTTTGTTTGTGAAAATGGAGTCAAAATATTTATGGTTTACCAGAAACAAGTAATTTTTCGCACGAATGCTTTTTTGCACTCTATTTCTTGCTTTTGTTCTTTATTTTTCTTTATTTAAATATCAAAAATATTACAAATATTCTTGCTGCTAGTTTTGCTAGCTTGATGTCCTAGTTGAAATCTTTGTGTTGGATCTCTGCACAATTCAGTGCTAGGAAAAAACTCAAGAAAAAAGACTACAACAAAAACAAGTCCCAAAAAATGTCTCAAATATACTGAAGTTGATTTTGTTACTTCTCGAAAAAAGGAAACTTACTTCATCATATTGTTGGCAGCCAAATTATATTATGGCTTAAAGCCATAAATCAAAACTCATATAGGGATAACCGCACACATTCATACTACTCAACCATACATACTTATACCCGTACATAGTCAGTCAGTCCTTTATTTAAACTTTTACCTACTGTGAGCTACAAAATAAAGTCAACACCACATATTACACCGCGTTACAAAAACGAGCTTCTGTTCTGTCCTATGAACCAAATATACTTTTTCCGAAAGGGGAGAAAGAAATAAAGGTACGACCTTTTTCCGTGATCCAATCGCGCTGAATTTATTTAGGCAGACTCGTGGAAATGTCTGTATCACGTTAAATTTTTTAAAAAATAGATTTTTATCAGTTCTCAGATTTTCCTGATTTAAAAAAAAAAATGGTTATCGTGAGGGCGTGGCAAAAATAATATCTTTAATCGTAGGGCATGACTGACACAACTTTTTTTTTGGTATGGAAGGCGAACCATTCTACTGTACAATATAAAAAATTATAGACAAGTATACCACATTAACGTAGAAAACGTGCCTTGTGCAAAACAACCAAAGCGTCTTACAAAAACTGAAGTAAGAGCTATAGTAAGAGAAGTAAGAGCAAACCCTACATCTAGCTCTGTAAAAATAGCTAAAAATGTTACGAAAAGTTTTGGAAATCCTGTAAGAGCGAAAGCAATTACAAGATCTTTGAGCAAAATATACTACAAGTAAGTTTGAGTTAAAAGCCCCCGAAAAATATGACGAACCAAGAACGGGGCCTTTTGTAATAAATATGTTACCAAAACGGTAAAACATGGCGGCGGCTCAGAAATGGTCTGAGATTGTATAGCGCCATCAGGAGTCGGTAATCTTACATTTATATAATCTACAATTAAAAATAAATTAAAACTAGCGCAGAACTCTATTTTCCAAACACGACAATGAGCCTAAGCATAGTTCCAAAATTGTGAAAGATTAGTTGTTTAATCATTGTCAAAAAACTTAAGATGATCCTTCGCAGTAATCACACCTCAATCTAATTAATCAACTGTGGGAATATCTGGGCAAATAACCTTAGGCACAGAAATATTTCTTGCAAGACTTACCTAAAAGCCGTAACTAGTACAGGATGAATGGGACAACATTTCGAATGATTTCACCAAAAAACTCATTGATTCTATGTCTAGAAGAATGTCAGCTGTGATAAAGGCAAAATGACTACTAAAAAAATATTAAATACAATGTTTTAAATAATTTTACATAATTACCTGTGTACTTTTTTTTGATACAAAAAATCTGGTTCTTTTCCGTAAATTTAAAATTTAATTATTTGTTTATGTTCCTATATTTCGTTTAAGTTATTTATGAATTATACAATATATTTTTTTTTAAATTTGTGCTTATAGTTACAAACATAAAAAAAATTTTCTGTAAACAATATTAGGTGTTTACTTTATATTGACGCTTACAGTATATGTGCCTCGTATCTGGCCTAATATATACTCTCATTTACCCTACTACTTTTTATGTCACCACAAGTAAAGAACAGAGTGTGTAAACTACAGTATGACTTTTGCTTTGGAAGGGTGTTTTGCTTATTGCCATTTGAATCCAAATAATAATTTTTAATTACGACATACTTTAACACAATTAATATTGAGCTTGTTCTTGTTGTGTGCTTTGTATGAAAAGTCATTCAATGTAAATTACAACAAAACTGTCAATGCTGCAGCCATACAATCGAAATGCTTAATGAAATTTTAAACAATGCTAAATTTTTTTAATTACACACTGCACAAATAATTCACATTACAGTTTTTAAATTATGATGAGTTTCACAGTTCTGGTTCTATTTGTACTTCTAATTCTAGTTCTAGTTGCAATTCTAATGCAGTTCTAGTTCAGGGGCCAAATTACCGCATTCGATATCGAGTAATATTGATCGTAATTTTCTTATTTGAGATTATGGCATTCGATATCTAGCAAGAAATTTAGTACATTTTATCATAATTTCGATATCGAAATAATTTTTCGATACGATAGCGCATTCGATCACGAATGCGGTAATTTGGCCCCAGTTCTAGTTCAGTTATTATTCAGTTCTAGGTCACTTCTAGTTCAGTTCTAGTTTAGTACTTTTTATTTAATTATTAATTGTGATTTTGTGTAAAATGTTTTAATTTTATTATAATTTGTTTATTAGTTTTACATGTAATTTGTCATTGCCGTAGTTGTTTTTGTATGTATTAGATTTGTATCGTCCTTCTGCGCGAAGTATTTGTAGTTTATTTTATTCGGATAGATATTTTCAAGTTGGAAATTTTTAATTATAGTTGTTTTGTAAATACCCGCAAAGTTATGCAGCTTGCCTGCAGGAAACTACGATTTTAAATTTATAGTGAACTATTACTTCATTCAATAAAAAGGTTTTTTTATGAGTTTATTTCTTTTGTATTTATTTGTAACTAGTTGAACCCGGTGTGCTTCTCTACCCCCTTTGAGGTGCAGAAGTGTGCATGGTCGAAAAATATTATCATGTAATAAGTATTCCTGAGTCAAAGCTGCACGCTGTGAAAATTTAAGATCGATTCACAGGTCCAGCCTCCAATATATCGCAAACATTTTTCTTTTGCTACTTATTTCTATTCATGCCAATACCATATATAACAAATACTGCTGCTGTTGGTCAAAAAATGCCCAAGATTGGCTGCCCAAGATATTTAAATTTTGGGTTATATGGGCGGTGTCACGCCCCTTTGTCCACTCACAACTTTATATAGTCAAGAATTTATTATTTCGTAAGTATATGCTATTGTGAAAATTTAATGACGATCGGTCCAGTATTTAAGACTATATTACGATTTTTAGTTTACCTAAAAAAGGGCGTGGTCCCACCCACTTTTCTCCTGGTACGTATTCCTAATTATGCCAATACCATATGCACCAAAGATCGGTCCAAGGGTTTGGCCTCCTATTAAGCACAAACACACAGACAGACAGACATTCATTTTTATATTAATATGTGAAATGAATTGCCATATACATACATAATTTTTATTATAAGTATGTAAATGATATGGTAAGTGTTATAACACGTGTTGGCAATTGCACCTCATGTTACACTTGAAGAAAAATATTAATATTAATATTCAAATCTAATTGTGTTGATACTAATTAAAAAAAAAATAATAAAACAATTATTTCAGAATGTTTTTGTGAATCAACGCTTTTTAAAGACACCAAATATATAAGATATTGAAAGCAGATTAATTATAATTTAAGGTAAAATGGGGCGAAAAAGGGGGATTTGGTAATAGAAAAATGTATGACTGACTGACTACCTTATCTGTAGATTAGAAGTATATAAAATTTTAGGTAAATACATATTACAAAAAAAGTATTTTGTATAGCAAACATGTGGGCGTGGTTCATAGTTATGTGGCGACGTTAACAGTATTAAGAGCAATATACTATCAAATAAAAAAAAAAAAAACAATTGGAAGGAACAAATTTGTACAGAGAACAAAAAGTTTAACCCTACACTTCATATTGTATCACTAGTGATACACAATTTTACTATTGGAATATTATTATTTATTATTATGTTATACATTTCCATACTGCATAGTGATACATATGAAAATTGCACAATATCTACTAAATTATTGTTTTAAATTTTTTTTAAATATTTTTCCTGTAATCAGACGATAATTTTCCCTTAAAAAATTTATTTTCGTTCAAATATAAAAAGTCATGCAGTGTAGGGTTAAAACTTTTAAACAAAATTTGGCACGCAAAGGGGGCGTGGCGTAAGAAATGTTTATTTATACCTCTCCTGGAGTATATAATGTGTATACAATTTGAAGTAAATCTGTTAAAAACTATATGGGAGCAATTACATAATTTTTAAAAAGTGGGCGAGGTCAAAAAGAATACCCTATTAATCATATCAGAGTCCCAGTTAAATGCTGGGAAAATTTAAAATATGAATTGGAATTTTATTAATAATTATTGCTAGAGTTACGGATAGGGTGGTTTTACCGTATTCGTTTTTAAGCGTTCGACTTTGAGAGATCCACGAGATCTTTGTCTAGTATTGAGCAATAAAATGGTCGATTGGTTTTAAAAAACTTTTGTTATTGTGATATTCTTTAATTATTGTTGTGATAGAAGAACTTTTAAAACATTTGCAATATTAGAGCTTTGATTGTTCTAATTTGAAGTGTTATTGTTATAAGTGTTGTTGATCTGATATTGACGTTTTTTCCATAAAATTTCAAGTAGAGGGTCTTGTATTTTTATTGTGTGATGTTGTATTTAACATTTCCCTATGCTGCTATTCCATGCCTTATATATGACTCAGCTAATGAAAAGTAGGCTTAACGTAGTACGCTGTAAGTGGAGGTAGTTACTTGAATGATATGGCATGACGCTTTTCTACAATTCTTTTCCACTTTTTTTATTTGTAAAAATATCTCGTAAATCAAAAATTTAACTTTTGGTCCTTCTAACTGATAAACAAAACATTAAAATTCCCTAAAAGTCATAACAACTTTAAGTAGTTAGACATTATTGTTTAGAGTCTTAAATAAATTATTACTTCTATAAACACAACAAAACTACACAATTCTATTGCTTTTTCTCCAACAAAAAATGTGGGCTTAAAAATTCTAAAAACAAATTAGTCCAGCGAATATTTTTAGAGCTTAAATATTCACAGAGAAAACAAAAATAGAAAACAAAATAATTAAATGAAACTTTTGTAACTTTTGTTGCTGCACTCAAACATAAATATAAATATAAAATTTCATTTAATTTTGTTGTTCATAGTGACTGAAGCTGCTTGCTATTTATTTATACTCGTAAGTATGTATATTAGGTTGGCCCCAAAATAAAGTTGCGAATGTTTCCGACTAATATGAAAATTTGATTAATTTTAAGACTACGTTTCTCAATTTTTTTTTTCCTGTCGGCAATATTTGGTGAGCTGGATCAAAGGATAAAAATGCCCTTTTTAGAGGTTTTTTGATTTTTTTTTTCACATTTCTTCAAAAGGAACTATATGTAAATTTGGTATCATATGAAAGGTCTTTGAGAGGCGCATTTAGTGGGTTATCAAAAATTAAAAAAAATTTTAGATTAAAAAATGTTGAAAATTTCAGACAAAAAAAAACTAAAATTTTGTCTGAAAATTTGAAAATTTTTGAATTTAAAAATTTTTTTTTAATTTTTGATAACCCATTAAATGCGCCTCTCAAAGCCCTTTAATATGATACCAAATTTACTTATAGTTCCTTTGGAAGAAATATAAAAAAATCAAAAAAACCTCTTAAAAGGACATTTTTATCTTTTGATCCAGCTCACAAAATATTGACCCCAGGACAAAAAAAAATTGAGAAACGTAGTCTTAAAATGAATCAAATTCTCATATTAGTAGGGAACATCGATAGCTTATTTTTTCTCCATACAAACGGGACCACCCTAATGTATATGTTTTACGTCCCTATGGGCGTCCTACCAGCTCAGTAACAAACAACCTTTTTTTGCAGCACCATCATCATCAGCAAAATCAGGAAGCAGAGTTTAGCTAAAATACACAAAACTATTCGTATAATAATAAACATTTACGTATAAATGAACGGAAATATTAAAGTTTCTTCTTATTGTATTGTTCTTTTTTGGAATAAACTTTATTATAATTTTATTTTAGGTTTTTTCACATTTATATTTTATCATCAAGAACTTTGCCCAACTAATTCTTGGTAGGATTGTTTGCTAAATTGTTCAACGAAATTTTTTCTTTCCAAGTATGTGTACTTTTGTTTTTGCAGTTCTGAAATATTAATATTAGTTAAAATTATATTTTCAGATTTGAGAAATGTGCGAAAGTAGAGAGTAATTATGGGTTGTATCATCATAAAATCATAATTATGCTTTTGTTTTTACTGTAATGTTTACTGCTTTGTAGTATTTAATATACATACTTGAAAAGATCTTGTAATGACTTTAAATTATTGCTTAAGGGAAGGATAACCTATTAAAATACTTTTCTATGTCTAACAAATTTGTTTAGTTTTATTTGCCTTAATTAAGAAAAAATTTCGTGCTCTAAAAATTCCATTTTTTTTTATAAAATCATATGTAAATCATTATCTTCATTTCACTTTGTATTGCCTTTAACAAATAGTGTATTTACTAAACTAAAATTCCAGCAAATTTGTATTTCCTTTTACTTTTTAAAATTCTCATTGTTGCATAATAAAATTTTATTAAACAATTCTCTTTATGTCTCTTTCATTTCAGGTAATTTAAGCTTATTGTGTGATTTTAACTAGAAAAACATAAACAAGTCTAACATTTATATTGTAAGTATATTTTGTTATTTGCAAAATGTTACATATTTAGAATTCTGCTTATTATTACCAGCAAAAATAACCCAGCAAACATTTTGCCCTATTGAAATATTGATTTGTTTTCCAAATATTAACCCTCCGATGAGTGACAGTTCTGAACTACGGACCTTTTTTGTAAATCATGTTTTTTTTTCATATAAAAAATTTATTTTTGATTTTTTTTTGTTTTTATTGTTTAAAACTAAATTCTACATACAAAAATAATTTTTTCAATTTTTTTAACTCAGAGATGATAAAAACAAAAAATTCTGAGAACTGGTTTATTGCAAGTAGTATAAAATTAGAATATTGTGCCTTTCCTTGAAAGCAATAAAGTTCATGTCTTCGAATTTTTCTTAGAATTTTTTGTTTTTATCATCTCCCCTAATGTCTTTGAGTTTAGGTCTTTGTGTTCAGAACAAGTAAATTATGTGTTGAAACAATAAAAAAATTATAATGATGCCCAAAAACACGCATTTATTAGTGAAATTCAGTACAAGGTCCATACGGACCTATTCACACGTCCGCGTACTATTCTCACTAAAACTTCAATAATTCCTAAAGTAATGATCCGATCGGCTTGATTTTTTTTCCAAAAGATGCACAACAAAATACTCTTGGAATACAGAGTAACTTTGGGTGGGGGAGGGGTTGCAGTGGCCGAAGTAGGAGTAATTTCAAGTTGAAAAGGCAAAAAGGGACTTTCTCACTCATCGGAGGGTTAAAACAATTGTTGAATTCACAACTAACGTTGTACTTTCGTAATAGTTGCACGTCGCACGGTGGCTCAGAATTTAATTTCATCGGCCAAAAGTCTAACTTTTTGTTGTCACTGATTTTCAAAATTGTAATGGCATTAATTAGCAAACATATTAAAACTAAAGTAGCCAAAAAATGAGGTCAAAATATAGGAAATTTTGGACGTGGTAAAAATTCTACGTTATTTTAGAAAAAATATAATTTGGATGATGTAAACATAAATTTTATACCAGCTTTGCAAACTGGTTTGAAGGTAAACTTACTGTCCAGGTATCTTCAGAGAGTGAAAATTAAAAGAATCTTGGAAGACCACCAAAATCATTCGATAACTATTGTGATAGATCTAAAAGGCGGAAACTTAAGGATGTCAATGAAGAAATCGGTTGTGAAATATTCAAGAAACTTTACAATAACAATTGCGATCACAAAAACAACTTACAAAACTCGATATTATTCAAAAAGTTTTTAACGCTGCTCCAGTGAGAACAAAACGGTTTTTTAAAAGTATTCCAACGCCAAGCGATGAAAAACAATTCTCAAATGAACAGTTGGGTTTTATGTTAACAAAACAGCAATATACTCAGCTCAAATTGCGTACGATTGAAAAAAGCTCAAATCTGTTTCCACTATATCATCACAAAACTGGTGCTAAGAAGGACTGTTTGCCTCTAAAGGACACTATTACAATTACAACAATTTCGGCAAAGTTAAAACTTCAAGATCTACTTAATCATACAGCTCAACGATTGCTACAATCGTTTAGAGAAAATGATTTGATGAAATATGGAAACTGCAAGTTAACTCTCTTTTGCAAATGTGGATGTGATGGTTCTTCTGTGTATAATGCAAAAAGTATAATGCAAATAAAGGATATTTGGAAAAATCAGACACCATATTCTGCAAAATACTGTAGACAAATCAAATTTGAATTTAAAAAAGAAACTAATGATAGCATTAAAAAAGAAGTCAGTGATATAAAAGCGATGGTAACGATGGTAGATGGAAAATTAGGTCAGGCTTTGACTGACACAAGTTTTTCTTCCAGCTAAAGTATTTGTTAACAACTTAAATTAAGTCCCAGAAAAATCATTAGATAGTACTGATGCATATAAATTTGGATTATCGCCGCTACATACCTTCAGTATTGTTCACAAGAAACAATGACACCAACAAGAAGTTTAGAATTAAAAATAAAAGAATGAAAGAAAATAAAGAAAAAATTAAAGTATACAAGATCGTAGATCAACCAAAACAAGGATCATACAATATGAACGATTGGAATACAGCAAGAAGATTCTTTTTTTTCGTCATGTTTAACATGCTAACTATTGGTATCATCTATGTGTTAATATCTCTGTATTAATCCGTATTTGCCACCTATTCGAAGTTCTAGACAGAAATTGCAAAAACTACAAGACACAAAAATATTCCTTCATTAAGTTGGTTTTCTTTTTCAGCAAAAATCAATAATGTTTATACCTAAATTCCATTTGGGTATTGTGTGCCTTTGAACAGGAAGAATGTAAGGTATGGAATGCGAATCTGTTGCAAAACCCTATAAACAATATTTAAAAAGAATTTTCTGCAATCTGCCAGGATCGGTTCAGATATCACAGAGATATAGTAATATATACATAACTCTAAGCTGTAAAGCTCTATAACTCCCTAACTGAAAGCTTCTTGCCCAAAATGCATACATCACTAATCTTAGATTTCAAAGCCGTATAAATAGTAAACATATTTTAACGATCGGTGACTTATACCCAACGTAAATTTAAACCGAACAAAAAATTAATTTTAAATCACCAAACTCGAACGCCCTAATTGGAAATTCGTATAAAAACTCGAACTCGAACGCCCTAATTGGAAATTCCTATAAAAAAGCTTTAATTGGTTTTCAAGCTCAACAGATGACAGATGAAGAATTTGTTTTATTTAAACAAATATTCGTAGTTGTAATTTTAAATCCGCTTAAATTAACAGAGAAGGCGTATGTCGTAGCTATAGATATGAATCTCTGCCGATGTTGCACTTTTATTTAAGCTTAAAGAGAAAATCAAGAAAGAGGGATGATCTACTCAAAAATTTTATATTAAAAAAATCCAAAAATTGAAGAGTGAATTGTAAAGAGGTTATTAGAAATGAATGAAATACGTTGCGATGATTGCAAAACGAATGATATAATGAAAATAATTGAAATATTAGTATTTAAAAACCCCCATACCCCCCATACATATCATAATGTCTGTAATGATATGGAATCAAATATCAAATAAGAAATATTTATAATTATTTGTTTTGGGAGGGTAAGAAATGCAATCAGCATACAACAATTTGCTAACAATTTTGTCCACAAGCGTTGATTGTGAACAATGTTTTTCGTCAGCGTCATATATTGAGTAATATTGAACGATAATATTTTATTGCTAGTAAATTAATATAGAAATTAATCCAGATCCTTTTGGCAACCCTAATAAATACCAACAAGCGCAAATAAATTATTAGTGAGTTAAATGTAGATATCGTTGTTGCTAGTAAGGGCAATCAAAATTTTGATATCCCAACCTAATGGTTCCAATCCTATAAACTCGTAACAAAGAAGTTGAATTGTTATAATTGATAGAATAGTAAAACATCATTGACTACAGCAAATCCACAATTAATGCTGTGTTTTCCCATTTGTTGCCATCAACTAGAAAATGATTTGGTGTCATATCAAACTTGGCATTTATTAAGATTGATAATTATTGGCCTACTTAAAATATTAATTGTAAAAAGGCTTAAATAAATAAACAATAAACTATACAATGACGACTCCGTCGACGGCAGGCCTGTCTGTAGAGGCTATTAAAGTCTAAAGCTGAGAACATGGGGCAAAAAGTACTGTATGGTTGTTATGTTGGCTTCTTAAAGGTACTACAATGTTATTTTAAGCGTGCAATAAAGCTCGGATTTTATACCCGCTTAGGTTGCGTTGTGCCTTTCGATGGGTGTCGGATGAAGCAGCGCTTTTATTATTGCTAGTTTGATTTCCGTAAAATGGCAAGTAAGTGAGATGTAACATAAGGAGCACGGTTAAAAGTTTGAGCATCTATGTCTGATGAGCTGGACAACATCTACTAAAGGTAGGCAGACTTATAAATTGATGTCGAACATAAATATACAGTGGCTCTCAGCATATTTTCTAACTAACTTAAAATAGAAATTGGTGTCATTTAAAAAAAATGTTTAAGTCTAACAAACAGCTTCACAGCTTATTTCATGTGCTCATTTTCTACTGTACCGTCAATACAGCGTTGTTGGTTTTTCGATTTTCATTTTTTCTACTTTATCAATACTTTCTGTGGAACTATGTGTCCGATTTTGTAACGTCAAGTGTCAATTTTAAGTAGTGCAAATGGGTCCGCGTAGAACGGTAATTGGTTTTTAACCATTTTCAAAATGGCCCCACAAACAGCGAAAAATAGCAGAAATAGTTAACAATTAAGTTTCCACAGTCTAAAGGAAACATGGTGATTTGAACTCTATGCTAAGTTGGCACGGCTGATTAAAATTGTAACTGCATCCACTTAAAGAGGATGCCGAAAAAAGATCCGCATATGTTATTTTTAGTTGTCCAAGATTTAGAGGCCAATGGTTAAATTGTGAAACAACTAACAAGGAGTAGATTACGTTACGACAACTCTGCATAACATTAAGACTACGTGTACAATTTTGTGCATGTTATTATTCTAAAATGTAGAATAGTGGTTAAGATGGAGTAAAAGTTCTGTATCTTATTGCAGAATCGAATGAAACATAACATAGGAATGCAGTTTAATTGATTATGGATGGATAAACTGTCTAAAGCATTGTTGACAAAAAATTCAACTACACTACAAAAGCTTTTTTGAACAATCTGAGACCAATAATTACGTTTTTAGTTTGTTATAAAATCACCTTAAAAATTTGAAATTGTTTGTAAAATCCTTGTCAATGTCAACGTAATCGGTAAGCAGTTGTCATTTATGGTCTGCAAAGTAACACTTTTGCCACTTCTTAATGAAATCAGAAACGTTAACTGTCTCTTATTAGACAGTATTCGGATAAAAGCTGCAATGAATTGGTATGAAAAAAATCCAGTCGATGTCATATAAATATGTCCCCTGCTTCGGCCAATTGAACAATATTGTGAAAGCAAAGTTGAAGCAGAGTGGAAATGTTGTTCATGACAATAAAATGTTAGCTTTTAGTTACATAAATATTAAAACATTTATGCTCCTGGATTTTATGTGAACAAAGCTTTATGTATACTCGTATAACTATTAGTTTTTTATTATATTTATTTATATTATATTTATTGGGTTTTTCCAGGTAGACAATTTCATTGTATCTTGAATATTTTAGTTCAGCACCTTCTTGAAACAGCATTAGTACAGATAGATGATACAAAGCCATACGATATTCCTTCATAAACTTTCCAAAAACACATTCCATTCATGCTGGTCGACACGATATACTTGAACAAAATTTATGCAAACATAGAAAAACGAAAACATATATTTCCCAGCGTTAAAAATTGCTAAGTCTTCACTTTGCAGGCCTTCTAAAATGTATATTTACACATTCTAAACGATTCGTTGCTCATTCCACACTGTTACTTCTCTAAGAATATGACAAAGAAGTAGTTTGATAGCCTAAAAAATTTTATAATTTAAAAATCAAACATGAATGGGTTTTCCATTATTCTAATATGTGTCTGTATATTCTAATTGCGCTCCTTGTAACATGAGCAAAACATTGAAAAAAAAATAACTGAAATTTTATAAAATATTAATTTATACCAATAAATCGTCATTGAAAATCAAAAAGTACGTAGCATCACTTTTTTCATTTTTACAGGAGAAGCAAAAAATTTTATAAAATAAAAAATACTTCAGATATACAAACAATTGATTGAATATGGAATAGAAAAAGAACAACTAAAATAATTCAAGTGAAAAAACTACATACATTTTTCAAAATATTTTTTGAATTATATTTGTTACGTTCTTTTGTATATGTGTTTTCTGAAACAAAGTGACATATCAACATAAATTTGCTTTGTTATATCAAAATTCAAATAATTTATTTTCATTTCTTATTTGATGATACGTTCATTTGACTTGAGAAAATAATGTTGATACGTTATTTTGAATTATAATTATAAAAGCGTTATTTTTGATAGCAAAAATCTAAAAATTGGCAGACACACGTACGATAACCTAACAAATAATAATTAATCAAAAACTCGATTTTAATTTTTGGATATTTGTACTTTCGGATTTTCGTAGACGGCATGATCTTCTATAAATTTAATATTTAATATTTTTGGGAACAGTAGAACACCTTTTTGCACTCTGATGACCACTGATTTATTTACTTTAAGCTATTGACAGTTTCTTCATTAATTATTATAATTTGATTCGTGTTGGATAATTTGCAAAAAGTGTTTACCACATGCAATTAAATTAATATCAAACTAATGTTTGTTTTAAGCTATAATCAAAGCAAACACACACACATACTTGTGCATTATCGAGTACATGGAAGTTATTTATATTATCAGTCATGTCACAGAATTTAATTCCGTTCGGAAGTGGAATTAATTCTTAAAAGTACAATTCCACATAGCAAATTAAAAGAGGTTTCATTCCCAAAAAATTGCTTGTTTGGCTTTTTCTATTGCACTTCCGAACGGAATTAAATTCTGTGACATGGTCTTTTATTCCATTTTGTATTATAGGTAAATTATTTTGTTTAGCATTAAACCTAAAATAAATGACAAAAACACAATTTTGAATTTTCTCTATTAGTTTTAGTTTTATGCAATAATAAGTGCACAAGGCACAAATATATACTCATTTCTTCTCCCCACTGTAAGTTACTAAAGACAAAAGATCGCTTTCAAAAGATACTTTATCTGTTATGAAACCTTGATTTTTAAGTTATAAACATAAATGTAAAAGGTTTTACACAGAATTTATTAAGAATACTATCTTTAATGGATCTCTTTAAAGAATTGATTTAGCAGACTTTCAATTAGGCTTTTTTTAAGGCTCATTCTTTGAGGCAGTACTAGGCTGGTCTCCTTACAGGTCTTCAACGGCAGATATTTAAATGCCTATCAGCCATGTAAACAATAGCAAGTGTGCGAGGTCTTGACTACCAATGACACGCCTTGTGTCTACAAATTAAGGCCTTTAAAAAGGCCCTCTTTACTGCATCTCTTTTCCGTTGGGTATACATAAGACAGGTACTGAAACTGAAGATAATCAAACGTTTTATATTGTATTGTAATGTATTGTATTGCATTGTTGGGTGAGTGAGAAAATTTCTTTATTTTTTGCATCGGCAAATTCTCTTGTATTCTTCGCTCTGTCTACTTAAAAGTGATTGCATGACATTTTCATAGATATACAATAATTTATCTTAATACACACTACATTTATATGTATTGTATATTTATATCTATCGGGATATAAATGTGCACATGCATGCTTCAAATACTTTCACAAACACACGTACAGCGGTTAAATATTCCAACAAATACACAATGTGTGTAAACGTAAATTTATATATATAAATGTATATCATTTGTAGTCGTATTTGTATTAATATTGATGTGTGAATGTTAGTATTTGATTTCTATATCCTTGCATGCTTTCACTTCACATTGTAGGTGTAAAAGAAAATGAAGTTTTTTGTTTTCCTATTCCTATGCTTTCAATAAAATTTATGCAATTTGTATTTGTGTTCACAAATTCATTTGATTGTCTACGTGCTGTATGCATTTCAATAGGGCAATTCACAATTTTGTGCAAATGGTATTGCATCATTGCATTTGCAAAAAGGTTTAGCATATTGTTGCTCTACACTAACAAAATACACAGCAGGAGCAAACATATGCTAAACCTTTTTGCAAATGCAATGATGCAATACCATTTGCACAAGATTGTGAATTGCGCTAATATAATTTTTTGCCATACATTTGCAAAATAGTTCAGCAAATTGTTTCAACATACTCTGACATACAGGGAGTTTTACATATGTATATTATTAGGGAACAGGCTATTTGTTTGTCATGTCATAAGTTGGATTTCAGTAATATGTATATAAATTATACTGATTTGCTGACCTTTACACAAGTTTATATCAAATATCTGCTACTCGAAATCGACAGGTTGTCAATGGCACTGTAATGTTGCAGCAAGGAAATGTTAAAGTGGTGAATGAGGGTTTATATGCGCTTATCATTTTGTGTGTTATACTGAAAAATATTTAGCTGAGACCCATCAAGTCAGTATGTATATATTTTCTTAAGCCTTAGTCGATTATTCGTATGTCTGTCCGTCTGTGTAAAACTCTCTCACGTCCAAAATACACAACTTAACATAACATGATTTCCAAAAACAAAATTATCATATATCTGGAAAGTTTGGTATTGAAAATCAGCAATATCGCTATAATAGAAACAGACTTACAGAGGGAAACACAAAGGAATCCAAGTTTTGTGGCTTATCTATGTACTTTTATTGCATAAAAATTAATCTAATAAAGAAAATTGAAATATGTTTTTTTGCCATTTATATATTTTAGCACTTAGGGACCCTACTCATGCAATGTATTGTGTTAGAACTAGGAAAAGAGGTTATGGGTGGGAGGACAGAGAGAGTAGTTTAATTTTGCTCATTTGTGTATCTTTTGAAATATTTGCCCAAAAATATCAAATTTTGCGGGTAGATTTGTATGTGTGCTTTGTTTATAACTTAAAAAAATCATTAGTTTGAATTAAAAAAAAATTGCATGTGATAAACACTTTTTGCAAATTATCCAACACAAATCAAATTATAATAAGTAATGAAAAAACTTCTAAGAACCATTGAGAACAATATTCTAGCAACTACAAAAAAGGTAGCTGCATTGTTGATAAAAAAAATGTTAAGACAAGGTTAAAGTTAGACACAGAGCAGAGAAATCTAACAGCAGATAATTAGATACGTGTAATCTAGTCAGACGAATATCGATTTTAATCCGACGGAAAACAATTTTGCTGGCGCCGAACAGCCCAGCGAATTCAAAGACACCGTTTTATGGAAACACTGAAGCACGGTGGGAGAAACGGCATGATATGGGCTTGCTTTACATGCTTTCACTTCAGACCAGTGCGAAGAATTGAAGGAATAATGAGGATAGAAGACTGTCTGACTATGAGATTTGAGCGTGAGGATAAGTTACTTTTCAGCAGGAGGCTGTCCCAAAGCACACTACCAAAATTATCATAGATTGGCGAGGCCAGCAGAATTTTCGTTTGATACAGTGGCCAGCAAAAATTCCCACCCAAAATCTGATTAAGAATTTGTGGTCAATTGTGAAGAGACAGTTGGGACAATTACAGATTAACTTCAAACAATTTGGACTAGCCTTGGCTGCGGGTTCAACGGAAAAATTGGTGTAGAGTATACCAAAACGTATAAAAAGTGTTTTACGAAATAAAGGGCTTTGAACTAAATATTACAAATACTATCTATCATTCCGTAAAGTTTTTGTATGGTGCAACATTGGTTAGATGCCAGTTGTTTTAGCTTTATTTGTTTTTTTTTTTCTTAGAACTTGATGCTTTTTGTTTTGATTTCTTAATTACTATTTAAATTTTTACGCAATAACAAGTGCACAAACTGCAAACATGTACTCATTTGAGCTCCCCACTGTATATTATATACACAGTCAAACTTTTCGCCTCATCCTAATGTATTTTGCATGCAACCATTCATTCATTCATTCATTTTGTACAAGACAACAACAATAGTTGTAACCTGACAAAACAGAATATTATTTGGATTTAGATTTATACGCACTGTTTGATTTATAGATCTCTAGTAAAATATTTATTTATTTTTATCTAAAAGTATTTTATTTGTCACATCCGCATTTAGTGTAAAATACATCATACATGTGTATTGATTGTAAATAATGTAAATATGTATGCATGTATGTTAGTAGTTAGGATGGATTACTGTATTGGTATTTATTATTTAATAATTCTATTTCGTTTGTTTTGTTGCTGGAAAATTGGATTTAACAGGTGACTGCTGCTAATGTTATCATTGAAATACATAATAGTAAAACTAAACACAAAAAAAAAGAAACAAAAATTCCAAATATTCAATATTTGTCTAGAGAAATACGTGTATAATCATAAAGTTCTTAACAAATTTTTGTAAATTATTAAAAAAATATATATTGAAAATACTCACCAAATCTGTGGGAAAGTTGTGCCTGAAAAGGGTACCACAATTTATAATCAAATCTTTACTACTAGAAGGTCGAGCATTAGTAAGATTCCACCACTGTGGACGTTTTTCAACTGTAATTCTCTTATGATTGTTATTTGCATACTGATAGAGCTGTGCTTTAAAGTAGGTATACTACTATACGAGTATGTTTCCTGTAAGCCCTAAATCCCAAGTCTTATTTAATGTAATATCTTAGATATATTCATTTCCAGTGACATTAATTCCTGCTTTCCAAGTGAATTTAAGTTTTAATAGCTTAGCACGTCCGAGGATTTACATACATACATACATTTATATTAGTATGATTTTCAATAAAAATGACTCAAAAAGTATTATTAAATTTGCAAAATGCACCAATAATTCCGCCATTCTAATTGAATTTATGTGTTTTGAAGTTCCTTTAAGTTATTAAACCCTGCACCACAGTAGAGGGGATGGTATATTGGATTTATGCTGACGTTTGCAACTCCTAAAAATATAAGTCCAACACCCCCGTAAAGTATACCGATCAATTTAGAACCGCTCCTGAGTCGATTAGATGATGTCCATCCGTCCTTCTGGCTTTTAAATATATTACCGTAAAATTTGGTACATGATATTTTTCGGCTCAATGACGGTTGGAATTCAAATTCGTTGAAATCGGTTCATTATTTCAACTAGACCCCATACAAATTTCCTCCTGAAATGGGGTTTATGGTCATAAATGTTTGATTTATCCACATATTAAAACAAATTGCAAATAAAGCTCATTGCCGAAAATCATTTAAATTTTCTGATGATCGGTCCATAATTAGTCATAGCTCCCATTTAAGTACCACTTCCGAAATTCACTTCAACGACCATAAATCTCTTAAAACTTTTGGTATCCAAATAAAATTCAACACAAATAAATTTCACATGTACAGATCTCATGACATCTGGTTTTGTAACGGTCGGTCCATAGTTACTCAAAGCTCCCATTTAGCATACTTCTAAATATCACTTGAACATGCACAAGTCTTTTGAAAGTGTTTACATCGAGATAAAATTTAACACAAAAAATATTTATTTGCACAGAAGTCATGACACGAAATTTTTGGATAATCGGTTCATAATAGGTTATAGATCCCATTTAGAGCCCATTTCTGAAAAAGTGTTTTTACACGTATACTAGGTGTAGGGTATTATATGGTCTTGACCGACTATACTTTCTTGTTTTTTTTTAAATCCGTTTAAATTTTTAAAGAAAAATATTTTTTGTTGAAAACTATTTCGAATATTTTTTTATTTTATAATTTTGGAAAATTTGCAGGTTCTTTGGCGTCGGTATTAAAATACCTTTTTTTTGATACACATATTATCTATATGAGATATCTACAAATCAAAATATTGCCAAAAATCGAGATAGTCGTATTTTTTTTTTTTTTAATATCTCCACCATATATGAAACAATATTGGTAATTTTTAATACCAAAATTCACAAAAGTAGATCTGCCGTATCGATAAAAGGCTTGGGTCCGTCAAATATCTGGGGACGTCTGAAAATTAATTTAAACTAACATGCAGATTGCGTTATAGAAACTATCCAATTTATAAGGATTCGTTGCTTTTGAACGGGGGTTTTTTCTTTAGCAACTTATATGTGATTTTGAAGGAAACACATCTGCCATTAATTCTAAATCAGTTATTAAATATTATAGTGCACGTCTTCAAAAACGTCTAATTTTATGCTAACGAAGCGTCAAATGCGGGAAATTTTGTTATACTTCTTTAATAAAAAAAAAAAAAAAAAAAAAAAAAAAAAACTGCCGTTGAAGCACACCGAAGCTAATTAATGTTGACTGCGTTTCATCGGTTTCAACGTGCGAGGAATGGTTGGTATGGTTTAGAAGTGATGATTTTAGCACGGAAAACAAATATCGCCCAGGCCTGCGAAACAAGTTTGAAAACCAAGAATGAAGATTGTTGTCAAACACAATAAGAGCAAAACGTTTGCAAGCAGCAGGATTTATCCAAAAGCAGGGAAGTTGAATACAATGTAAATTGCGACCCTAAGATACGATTTTCAATATCAAAAATGCTGCTTAAAACTCCGAATCTTTACTTGCAATGAAAAGAATGAGAGATTGTAAAGCTCGACCAACCAATCGAATTTACATCAAACCAAATATTCATGGCTGCAAGGTAGTACTCTGTATTTGGTGGGAACAAAGTGGTCCCATTAATTATGAGCTGCTGCTCACTGGGAATCTGTACTGAATGTAACTAATTCGTTTGAAGCGAGCATTCGCCGGAAAACGCCCAGAATATGGGGTCATAAGAGCGTAATATCCCATCATGATTGGGATGTTTTGCCTCACCAGCCTTATAGACAGAACGCTCTCTCTAGTATACATTACTCTTTAGAACAGGGCTTGATGCGTTGTTGGGTTCACAACATAAGCGGTTTTGTTGGCGCGGAATCTGTTTGTTACCAGAAAGATTGGAGAACGTCTTAGCTAACATTCGCCAATATTTTGCATAAATTTATATCGTACAAATATTTCAAAATAAATCAAAAAATTCCGAATTTTTCATTTATACACCAATGCTAAAAAAGTTTTAATTAAAAAAAAAACTACCAAGTACATAACCTCTAAATATTAAAATATTCATATCGAGAAGTGATTTTTATATCAATACACACAAAAAATAAAATTCATTGTGGGACCTAATTTGTGGCAATCAAATGATTCAACTTTGATGGCCGAATTTTCCAGAGTTTTTTTTAGTTTGTTTTTGCAATCGTAGTTTATATAACTTGCCTATATTTTGATGGTAAAAACTATCTATGCAATCGAAAAGTACTCGATTGGCAACAAATTTGTTTCTGCTGTCCTGTTCTGTCCTGTAATTTTTGCACTTAATACTTCTCTACTATTTATAGTACTTGTTAATAATTTTTCCTTAATAATTTAACGTTTAACATATTTCAATGCACGTATTACCACAAACACACAAAGTATTTAATGCAACAAAAGATTAACAAAAAAATAAAAATAAAAAGAGAAACATATAAAACAATTATTAAAATAATTTCCATAAAATGTGCTTAAAATTCTTAGCAACTCCATATCATAAATGGCAACGAATGAAGCTAGTATTAGCATCAACATTTTCGTGATATGTGTGCATGTGTTTTTGGGGGTAAAAGTGGAAGAATAATATATATCATATACAGCAATAATGTCGACAATAATAAAAAAAAAACATAAAAACACAACAGTAGCACAGAAGCTCACACAACATTGTGGCTGCAGCAAATGCTTATAAATGGCACATTAAAAATACTGTTCACATGTGTGTTGGTTTGTCTCATAATTTTAATGTCAGTTGTCTACTCTCAACTACAGAAGTGTTTGTGGTTTAACACAAACAGATTCTATACATCTCTTTTTTCTCTTGTTGTTTACATAAAATTCCTTTAATTTTGGGTCATTTCATTTGGTTTGTAGAGTATTAAATATTTCAAATATTTTTCGTTTTTAGTTTTCTGCACTTTTGGTTTTGTGGAAATTAATGACAGTTTAATGTAGAAATATTGAAATGATACGTCTGGTCTTTGTATAATTTAATAACAAAATTCCCTAAAGTATGCTAAAGTATTTATTTTAATATGTATGTATGAGTATGTCTGAAAGTCGGCATGTGTGCTAACTAGTGTTTTGGTTCAGAAAAGTTTAGCATACTTTGTTTGTGTATTATTAGAAAAAAAAAAATTAAGCATATCCTCAAGGGTAAAAAATTGTTAAAACAAAG
The DNA here is from genome assembly GCA_950370525.1 of Bellardia bayeri. Classification (NCBI taxonomy): domain Eukaryota; kingdom Metazoa; phylum Arthropoda; class Insecta; order Diptera; family Calliphoridae; genus Bellardia; species Bellardia bayeri. The sequence goes on along the minus strand of OX493264.1, from coordinate 32,642,988 downwards.
CAAAACTGGATTTATATTTGTTTTTCTGTATTTTTAAGTTTATAGAAAGGTTTTGTGGTCAGTTTGTCGTTTTAGTTTTTTGTGTAAAAAATAAAACTTTAGCAACTGACAATATGTTACACAGCAATAAATAACAAATAACTAGCATATTTTTGGGGTGTATGCAGTAATTAAAATTAAAGAATTTACGATAATGGTCATCAAGTTTCTTTTTGTTTAATATGCATTATTTTATAATAAATTGTTTTAGTTTCCTATATGTTTTTCAAATGTTAACACATTATTTGTTTTTTTTTTTATTATCTTTTCAGGTAATTATTTTATTTTATTACGTGATTGTCGAAAAGAGTTTTAATAATTTCAAACATAAAATTTTGTAAGTATGTATAGAACAGAGTAAAAAATTAACCAAAATTTCCCTTAGCATTATTATATTAATATTGTAAAAGAAAATAAACAAATTAAATTTCTACTAACGCAGCTTTTTATGTATATAAGCCAACATCACTTATGTCAAGTCCTAATTATGTCTTTGTATTAAATCCTTAAATATATAAAAGATTTTAAAAGACAAAATATTCATTCAATTTTTGCAAAAGAGCTCCGCCACGACGCATTTGGTCTTATGTACCACCAATCTGCAATGTTTAAAGAGTCTAAAAAAACGGAAACGAAAGATACATTAAATAGAAAAAGAAAACCATACAATATGTTTTGCTAGTAAGCCATTAATTTTTCAACCAAAATAAAATAAAAATATACACACTGAAAAGGACTTAAAATATAATAGGAATCAGCAAGGAAAAAACAAGAAGTAGTGTTACAGTGTTACAAACACATACAAATCTCAAGGGTTCCATTGTGAGTGAGTCTATCTGTCTGTCCTGCAAACCCAGTGACATTTAAATACGTGGCGACCTCTTATCAGAAGTATAAAAAAGAATGTTTGACATTTTTGCGTACATTTTTTCGGTACTAAAATTGTACTCTCCGCAGGCATACAAAATACATACGTACACAAGTCCGTACAATGTAAAAAAGAAAAAAAAAAAACAACGAACTACAACAAGAGACATTTTTCAACGTTTGACATTTTAATCAAGCGCCTTGGTTACTGTTGTGCTGCTGATGATGATGATACTTCTAATTTGTTGTTGTTGCAGTGTTTTTAGAAAATTTGTGTGGTTGCCTTATCGGTTGCGATTCATGTCTCCCTGGTATAATAATGATGATGGGACGTACATTCATCATCACTATTAGCGGCAATGCCATCATCATTATCCGCAAAAATTTTCATTGAAATTATAATGAAAATGTAAATGATGATGTTTCATTCGGTCACAACCATTAAATAAAAGTTTTGCATTGTAGTATCGTGCTTTTTTTTGCCACTTTCTCTTATTTTTTTTTTAATTTAATGAATGCGTCATGAATAATGAAAAGAAATTGTTTTTATAAATTGAAATTGGTTTGTGGAATGATGGCGCCTACTCCACATCATTCATATCGTTCTTCACCTCCCCCGTTTTGTTTCTTCTTGTTGACAAAGTGCCATCACAAACTGATTTCAGCTTTAGAGGCCAAGGGAAAAATAAATATTTGTATTGGAATTTCGTGTTCGTTGTTATGGGGCCATTATGTTGACGCCATTTATTGGGTTAAGCAGTGTTTTGAAGTTGTTTTGTTGTTTACAGGTTTCGTAGTAGCCCGCTTCGTGTACAAATTATTGAAGCATCAATAGTGTGGAAAGAAATGCCAGAATAATTCCTTAAAAGTATCAACACATATTTTAATGCGTTGGGATGCCAAAGACAAACAAATTGTCAGCATTGACAATTGATTTAACAAGTTAAGAGTATAATAGGAAACTGCTAAGTACGAATTTATTTTATTTTTCTTTTGTTGTTTCTTTTAAATTTTTTGTTTGTTTGTTTTTCCACTTTGTTGATTAAGTTTTATGTTTATTTTCATTTGATTGAAATAAAACCCTAAACCATGAATAGTAAAGTATTGTTGCCCTTACTCTCTATTGCTCATTCTTTTCTTCTTTTCCGCTGCAGTTAAAGCCTAAATGTATTACATAGTTTCGTTAACATACTTAATATTCGCAAGTGTAGGCAGCCAGGCAGGCAACCATTGCAGTTGCCATACTTGAAATGGAATTTTTGATTAACCAAGTTGGCATTTTCCACTTGGCAAAGCAAATGGGTCAAGATATTTTTTTTTCCAACTTTTTAATTTTGGAATTAATTTGCATAGAAACCCCGCTGAGATTTAAAAATTAACCACTGCCGAGTGAAAATGGCAAATTATTAATGGATTAAAAAAAAAAAGATCAAACAAGCATACTTTAATGTTAATATTAAGTCAAAGTCAAAGAAGTGTACAGTGGGGGGTACAAATGAGTACATATTTGTGGCTTGTGCACTTTTTATTGCATAAAAATAAAACTTATAATGAAAATTAAAAAATGTGTTTTGGAATCTTAGGTTTAAAGCTTTGCACAATCATTTACAATACAAAATTGAAAATAATAATTTCCGTTGAATAAACAATAATTACCAGCAAATACTCAATTTTGCACAAGTGTGTCTTTTGAAATATTTGCACAAAAATATTAAAGTTTACGGTTTGATTTGATTATGACTTGAAACAAACAATAGTTTGATATAAATTTAATTACATGTGGTAAACACTTTTTGCAAATTATCCAACACAAATCAAATTATAATACAAATCATTGCATTTGCAAAAAGGTTTAGCATATATTTGCTTTTGCTATGTATTTTATTAGTGTTAAGCAAAAATATGGTAAACCTTTTTGCAATGCAATTATGCAATACCATTTGCACAAGACTGTGAATTGCTCTAATAAATAATGAAGGAAAGGGCGTTCTATTGTTACCAAACCACAAACCAGAGGTTGCAAAAACCTATTAACGCAGGCGGACGTACGCTTAATGATAGCGCACATGAAAAGAGACAAGTGCTTAACACTTAAAGATCTTTCTATAGTAATAGGCGAACTCGTTAGTCGATGGACAGTAAGACGAGCACTGAAGTTGGACAGTATATAGCAGGAAACGTATACATAATCTAAACAGACGAAGCCCAATTAAATCGTTTTTAGTTTGACGGTAAACAATATTGCTGGCATCGAACAGCCCAACGAATTTAAAGACACCATGTTAAATAAACAATGGTACCTCCAACTAATGCAGGGAATTGAAGTACCACATTTGTTACCACATCTTCCCGATTTGGTGGATAAGAGCGTCTATTATGCGGAGAAAGTTACTTTTCAGTTGGATGGTGATCTAAAACACACTGCCAAAATCGTGAATAAATGGCTTTGCAAGCAGAATTTGCTTTATAATGCAGTGGCTAGCAAAAAACTCCCGACCTCAATCCGATTAAGACATAGCCACATGGGACAATACCGATTAAATTTAACCCATTTAGACGACATTTGGCAGCGGGTCTAGCTCGAATTAAAAAGTATTCGAAATTATTTTATTTAGAAATGGTTGGAACGTATAAAACGTATAAAAAGTGTTTTACGGATTAATGAGCTTTGGACTAAATATTGTTTTAGTTTTATTTTTTTCATGGAACTTGATATAAATTATCTTGTTAAATATTAAACATAAAAGAAATTTCAAAAAACCTTAGTGCTTTCCACAATAAAAATTAAACTTGATCATATATAATAATATACTATAAACGGTTCATATAAAATAAAATCAACAGTCGACTGGCCACTGGCTCACATTTGCATAATGCAGTACTTTTTTGTTTGTTTTCAAAGCTTCTTAAACAGAAACCTAACAGGTTTGTTACTCTATAACATTTTTTCATATGACACCAATTAAAGAACTTAAAGAACTTTAATTTGTGTCTTCCTGTTAGTTTTCTTTTTATGGAGCTTTGAAAACAAAAAATAAACTGCATAAAATAAGCTATGAGCCACTGTCTGTAGAATAGAGTGAACAGTTAACTGTTTCATATTGAATAAAGTGACATTGTATTTATATTTAAGGTATTTTTATACATTATCAAATATGTAACTTGTGACAAAGTATTGCATATTTTTTGGCTGACTGTATTAAAGTTTCTTGTTGCATATGTGCATGATTTTTTTAACACATTGATGCTCTTATAGTATAAGTAAATTCTTTGTATGCTGTCTAGAAAAGAAAATATATTTAATTATTCTCGTTTTATTATATATTTCTTTTGATATTATTCAACGAGCATTTTTTAGCATATGACACCGGAGACTTTGTTGCTATTGCAGTTTCTGTTGACCTTGGGTACATTAGAATCATGAGCTTTTTAATATTTTATTATAGCAATATAATTCATTATATTCTGGGCAAAAAAAAAAAAGAAAGAAGAAAGAAAAATCTAGAAAGAAAAATTGTATTTAAGAAATTTTTAATATAAATGCAAATTATGATATAAAACAGGCGGTAGCACAAGTTAAAAATCTTGCAAACAAGAACAAAATGGTGAATGAGAAAGTGACTAAGTAAAAAGAAACATTTCAAAATTGCAATTTGACTTCAAGCTAGAGCTTAGGAAATGAAAAATATTTCTTTGTTATTTATTTATTTTTTTTTTTGATGGGCAAATGTTAATATTTATGCAAAATTGTTATTGCCTTTTTGGTGAGCTAACAAAAAATTTAGGCAGAAAGCATTAAATATGTTTACATTATTTATATAATTGGTTTTTTAAAATATAAATGTTCTTTAAACTATTATTTGGAATAAATGTTTGGTACACTACTGCAACAGTTTCTGAAGATTAGTTTATTTTTAGAGAACAGTCATATGTCCGTGTTAGTTGGTTTTGCATCTCGAAAAAGCTATAGTAATGTTTTGTACATCCCACAAAGCGTAAATTGTTTCCCAACCTTTGACTAATGCCTGAAAGTATCCTATAATTTAGGAAGTTTTAAAAACATGAGGATTATATTTAGAATTTGTAACGTCTTTTTACAGGTGTTCAAATGTTCTTTTAAATGCTATAAATTACTGTGAGTTGAGAATCTATTATACACCTTTAGATGTTTAATAAAGGCAGACATTACTGAACTAATTCTAAGTAATAAAGATGGCAGCAGGCATTAAAATATTTTACAGAAATATTGTTCTATTTGAAAACATCCTCAGAAAAGCTCAAAATTTATTCGCTGCTAACCAGCTTTCACTTCATTACTATTTTGTTATTGTTTCTGTTTTACTTACCACAAAATATTTGTGTGCATTGCCAATTTTCCCAGTAGTCCTGCGGTTGTTAGTTTTGTTTTATACAAATATTTTTAAAAGTCTGGTGTGTTAGTTTTTTTCTCTAATATCTCAAAAATACCCACAAACATACAATTCCCTTCAGTGTTAGTGAAAATGTAGCTATGTGTATGCAACTGTGTGAAGGTATAAATGTGTTTGTTTATACATTTGTGGCTTTTGTTATTGTTGCGAAGTTTTGATTTAGCTTCCACCATTCTCCAGGAAATGTTCTGCAGTTAATGGAGTCACGTATAGAGTGACAAATCATTGTACATTAAAAAACTCACGAAGGAGCCAGAAAAAACGTAAGCAGTAAATCTCATCAAGGCAGCCGTTAAAAATTGTGTTAATTTAAAAAACAAAAATTTTTGTGGTTTGTAAACAAATTTACGAAAATCTGGGTGTTTTTCTTTTGACAAGGCCTGAAAGTATGCAATAATTTAGTAAAATGTTTATTTAGCCCAAAGATATGCTTCATATGTTTTGTTGGCATTGCAAAACATAAAGCTTAAATTGTATTTACTGCTCTCCACAACCTATGAAACAGTCAGCATTATAAAACTAAAATATAGCTTCATAACCTTTAGTTAACCTATTTACATGACGAAATGAATATATCCTTTGTGTGTTTTTATGTGTCTGTGTGTGTCTTTAATATTTATTGCTTTATAAGCTTTAGCAAGTAAAAGTTATTTTTGCTGAGAGGCAAAAGTCTGAACGTTTTGTTTTCGCATTATCTGCCTGTCGGTGCAACACTAGACAAAACATTTTTGCTTGCCAATTTAGTGTTTGCTCTTAAGGGCTAATGTAATTGTTGTTTTATGGCCACTAACTGTTGACTTTTAAGCAGATACATAATAATTAGGAGAACTGGAAATATTGGGAGATTGTTGTAGTGAAAACGATAAGTTAACGAATACTGATAAAAGTTGTCGAATTAAATACAAAAAAGTTATCGAATTAAATTGCAAAAATTTTTTAATTAAATACCCGTCAGCGAGAACTTAGTTTACTCAGTTACTATTCAGTTATAAAAACTGAAGTATTGAAAAAGATATAGTTAAAAATTAGCCGCTTCATAGTGAACAGAGCGGCGCTGTAGCATACCGGTAGCTCAACGGAGCTTATGATGAATGTGATTTATCGGTTTCAATGTGCGAGAGATAAAAAGTGCAGCCAAAGATCGCCTAGACTAGCCAAAATCGTGTGAAGACCAAAAATTTTGGGCTCAACAAGAGCTTGCAAGCTTATTGGGAGCTACTCCAGAAAATTTCTGTGAGCAGAAGGATTCATCGAAAAGCAGGGAAATTGCGCACCATATTAACTAAAGTCGCGAGACATTTAAGTGCCAAAGTGCTGCTTAGTCGATATAAAAGGGTATCCTTTTTTCCACCGATGAAAAATGGTTACACTGCGTTAACGCGAAGGGTAAGAGATCTGAATGTGATGATTATACATGACGTTAAGATACTGCTGTGTATTTGGTGGGATTCAAATGGTTCTTTCTACGATATTATGACCTGCTGAAATCAGCACAGACCATCACAGGTTGCCAGTGCATTAACCGAATAACGACCGGAATATACTGCCAGTCATTAAGCCTTAATATTCCATCATAACAAAAGCCACATGTTGCAGTTTCTGTTACAAAACTATTAAGAAGGAAATGATTGATAAGGATGTGTTGCTTCACCCACCCTATAGTCCAGACCTTGACCCCTCCCACTAATATTTGCTTGATCCATGCAGAACTCTCTCTGGGATACGCTTTCCTTGATGGGAAATTGTCATAGCTAGCAATGGGAAATACTTTGAGTAAATTTATATTATACATACATATGTTTCAAATTGCCAGCTAAAAATTAAAAAACAGCATTTTTTAAATTTAAGAGCGCACATCATGACAGACTGGCATCTGTGTATACCTGGAACGGTAGATTTTTTAAAGATTTGCTTTAATCCACCACAAAAGTACAATATACTGTGAGCGTCAAAATAGAGTACACCTGTATTTAAAAATTACATAAAACATTGTTATCCTTGCAAGAAATATTTCTTTGCCTAATTTTTTTAGCCAGATGTTCCCAGACTACGCAGGATTATCTAAAGTTTTCGGGCAATGATTGAGCAACCACTCTATTATATTTTTGGAGGTATGCTTAGGATTATTGTTCTGTTGGAAAATCCAGTTCTGCGCTAGTTCTAATTTCTCTACACTAGGGGCTACATTGTTTTTAAAAATGTCAAGATAATCTTCCTTTTGCATTGTATATTGTATAAGTGTAAGATTACCGGCCCCTGATGCCGCTATGCAATCCCAAGCCGTCACCGTGTTGTAACAAATTGTTTTCTAAAGGTTTCGTTCTTAAGTCGCCACATTTTTGGGGGTTTTTGACCCCAAATATCACAAACCTACAACCATCGGTGAAAAGAATATTATTCCAAAAAATTTTAGGCTCGTTTTTATATTTTTTTGCGATCGGTTAAGTCGATAGCCTTTGTCGATAGTGCTGTATCATAAATTTATTATAATTTAAATTGTAATAGTATCTTAATAAAATAAAATAAAAAAACTTTCTAATATAATATTAATATAAATTAAAATAATTAAGTTTTTCTTTTAATAATATATGATGGTGACTTTATATTGACGTTCACAGTGTGCATGAAAAACATATTTATTTATTCCGGCCTTATGCAAGTTATGCTAACTATTTGCAAATAAAGATTTAAATATTTAGAAAATCTTGGTTTTGTTTTTTTTTCCTACAAAAACTTTTTTTAATTGAATAAATTTTTTGCTATTCTACTGCTACTGTCGCTACACATCCATATTATTATGAAATATTAATATTTTCCAAACTTTCTTGTTTAAGAAAAGCAAAAAAAGGGAAATAGAATCAAACGGAATCTTCTTAAAAAACAAACTGTCAGGAAATACAATAGAAAAGTTCTTTGATTTTTTGCCATCATATTTTCCTTTTGTACATAATGTTCTTTATAAAAATTATGGATTTTCCATATGTGTGCTTGTCAAATGCCAGCCATTGAAAAGTTTTTGTTTTTGGTTTATTTTCTACTACTTTTCTAAGAATAAAATATACAGAACATACTTGTAAGCAGCACGAGTATTTTGTATGTCAGTAAATATAAATATAAAGATTTGTTTTGTGCAAAAATCCAATATTTTTTTTGTAGCACATATTTACTAAAAGTGGAGCTTTGCAAATAAATGACAACTTAAATATTGTTGGAATATGAGAAAAAGTAACAAATAAAGTTTCAAAAAAAAAAAAAATTACCATCTGTAAGAAGAAAAATTTCAGAAATCAAATAAAATGTCACAAGTAAATGAACTTTGTTGACTTTTTCCACAAACTCAAATACATAATGTTGTTATACAAACACATTTATCATATAATACCATCAAGATTATTGGTAAAAAAAGAAACATATTAGTATACAATGTATAAACTTGGCAACGGATTTTATTTTAGTTAGAGGCAACTTATTGGGTGTGTAATTTGAAAATGTAGGATTGTTAGGAAATATAGAATTAAAAATTTTTCAAAGTATTGACCTTTTCCAGCCATAATATGTATTACGTGCCCAAAAGAACTGTTTATCTTTTGAGGCCAAGACCAAGACAAGATCGATATAATTTCAGATACCCTGTTTTGCAAATTACTACTATCTGCCGTATTTATAAAAAATAAAGTAGGCTTGAAGTGTGCTTTAAGACACAATTTTCATACAAAATTTTTTTAAAGAACGCTTGAAGTCTACTTTAATTTTTTATAAATACGGCTATGTATGTTTCGAACCACTTCTTTCTAAATAGTTTTTAACAGGTATTGCAACATGTGGCCTAGCATTGTAATGATGGAATATTACGCTTTCTTATTCTGGGTGTTTTTCGTTCAGTGCCCTCTTTAAACAGATCAGTTACTATTGGTATAGGTTCTTTGTAATGGTCTGGTCAGCAGTTCATAGATAATTGGCTTTGGAGTCGATTCTGTTGGTTAGCCGTTCTTCACATGCAATCTCTTTTGCATAAGGTTATCGTCATTTATTTATACATTTATTTTTATGATATCCAATTTCCCTGCTTTTGGACGAACCCTGTCCGGCTTACAAACGTTTTTAAATTGCTGCTTGAGTAACTCCAAATGATTTTGCAGGATATTGTTGAGTTTAACAACAGTCGCCATGAAGTAATGCCTCCAATTCATGGTCTTCACACTTGTTCAGCTGTACTGGACAATCTTGGTCACCATTTGTGAACCACCTCAGAAAGTTGGTCTTGCTTAGTATTGCATTTAATTTAAAAATACAATATTTTAAGGATTTAAAAAGAAGGATAATTAACGACTGAAATTGCAATTCACGGAAAAGTAAAACAAATACAAAAGGCATACGCAGAGAAAAACTATAGTTGTACATGTTTACCATAACTATTCCAACATTTATAGAATAATTATTATTTCATAACTGAACTGTTAATTTTACTTTCTTGATAATTTTAGTCAGGCTTGAGTTTATTAAATTTTATTTTCATTAAATTATTTTTACTGAAGTTAGGAATTACAACTTGAAAAATTTTATTATTAAAATTTTTGATAGTTTTTCTTGACTGGGATTCGAACCTGGGTTGTTGAATTTACATATGTTTCGAGAAATCCCACTTTCTCTCATCAGAATTCTTTGCGTTCTAACCACATACACCACTGCGGTGCCGGCCAGCCAACAGGCAAACCTCAATCCTTTAACCATTGTTAGTTCTGGTAGTTCGAAGTTTTTGCTGTAATTAGCATTTTTTTTTTATTAATTTCTATTCTTAGTTGTTTTTTCCTTTTTTGCTTCAGTTTTTTCGTATTCATGTCAAGACTTCGTCTCGAAAACTTGAATATATTTGTTTTTGTTTATTATGTTTTTGTCCACTTTTGTACAACATGTAAACATTATGGCTTGTGCCCTAGCTATTTTTATAGCATAATTATTATTTCATAATTGAACTGTTAATTTTACTTTCTTGATAATTTTAGTCAAATTACTTTTAAAATATTATGATTGCGACAACCATAATATGGTTCAGTTTATTATTCACATGATTATAGCAATCATATATATGGTTACGGCAACTATGTAATGTTTGTGGTGATCAGTTTTATGATAAAAGATTGTATCATGTTATGTTGTTCTCATAATCATAGAGCAAAGTATTATAATAAATGAATTAATCATAAACATGATTGCCACCAATACATACATGGTTCCTACAATTGTATATATGATTGTAGTAATCATATGCATTGTAACTTAACCATGTTATGGTTATCGCTATCATGTGCATAATTATAGTGACCATAACATTGTTAAAACACTTTTAAAATTGTTAACATTGTTGAGGTAAACATGCACGTTTCAAGACTGTGCCCTGTATTACTAAGTCCCCGTTTACACAGTCGAACATTTGGAAGAAAAACACTTAGCTTGGGAGAAAATTACGGGTGGGGAAGAGAGAATCAATTTTGTGTTCGGTACTCGGTGAATATTTCTTTGCTGGAATTTATTTTGATTTTTCATTTATTAGATTTCATTATTTCTTTTTTCGTTTGCTGTCATTAGGTTGTGAAGTTTAAATCAAATTCGTGAAGAAAAAAAATTTTAAAATTAATAATGAAATACAATTGGAGCAAACAAAATATATTTTTTATTTAAAAACTTTATTTAATTTAAATTATTTTTTATTTAATTTAACCACTACACAGCACGAATAAGAGAAATGTCAAAAAGCAAATAATAATGAAATGTGTCTGACAACATTGTTCGACAGTGTGACCGCGAATGAAAAAACAAAATAGAATTCCAGATGTTTTTCTTCCAAATGTTCGATTGTGGAAATGGGGACTAAATAAATCTCTCTCTGTGTGATAAAATTATTCAATCGTTTGCTTTTGTTACAAACATATTTAAATATTTCTGCGACCGGATTTTATGGGAACAATGCTGTATTTATTAAAAATAACTTTTTGGCATGATGCCTTTGGGTGTTTGTGCTGGTTAATTTTGGTGTATGATTTTAAATCTATAAATAGTTATGAAATTATTTTATACTTTAAAGATCATGTGCCAAAACTCAAAGTTACAAATATTACTGACTATACTGAAATTGCTCTTATCAATTGCTTTCTATTCAAATTTATGGAAATTTTATTTTCAAATATTGAAAATTTTTCTCATAAATTGAATATTTTTATCCGCCTTTAATTTTAAACTCAATATTTATGAGCACTTTATAAAGCTACTTTTTGCCTACTTTGAATTCCCAAAACGACAGCATTTCGGCAGCATTACTACAACTTCATAATAATTTATGCCACAATAAAGTCTTATAGTGTATGAGTGAGTGAATCTGGGCATGTTGGGCGCAAAGAAATACAAAAAAAAAAAAAAATTCAACGTCTATGCCATTTGTAGTTGGTAGTAAAAAAAAGTGGAACGTGTAATACTTCTCTTTACTGATACATATGCCAGCCATTGCTTTTAACCGAACAACAAAAAGCAGTTAGAAATTTACTGTTTTTTTTTTTCTGTGGAAGTCCTTTTTCATAGGTTTTACACTCTTGCCATGGTTTCAAACTTTTATGCAGTTTTTCGTATTTTTTTTTTTTGTTTTGTTGGCTGAAACTGTTTTTAGTCTTTTTAAATGATGAAATGATGTTGTTAGTCTTGATAGGGTTTGCCGGGAAACAAAGTTGTTCACATAAAATCGGTTGGCATTAATGTTCTAGTATTTTTGTAAATGTTAATAAAAAAAGAAGATTGAATACTTTTGAACCAGAAGTTCATATCCATTATTTAATATTTAAGAGAAGCAAAAAAAAAAAAAAAAAAAAAAACTAAAAATAATTTCATATTTTAAGACTCCGTTTTGTATGAATGAATAGCTTAAACTGTCCAATACATCGATCTACTTGTGCTGCGTACTTATTTTAAATCGCTAACATATTTTTTGTCACTAACTACAGTACCACTACGCTGTAACTGCAATTGGTCCAAGCTAGAGACAATATACCAAGTCAGTGTTTGAATAGCTACAGGGAGCTTAATCGGACTAACACTTTATCAAAGTGTGATGGCCTCTAATAAGAGGCAGCAAAAATTTCTGCAGCCATTATTTTATATAAATATCCGAAATTATAAAGGGTGTTTTTTATAGAACTTTAAGTAGGCAACACTTTTTTAAATAGCGGCCATTTTAGCTGTCAAGTGATTTATGCTTAGTTTCGTTTGACATTTCAAATAAATAAAACAAAGATGATTTTTTTATCATATTAGAAAGATAATCTTCTGACATTATAATTTAAATATGATTTCTTGCATATGACCGCCACTGCTGTCTAATCAGGAGGTTCAATTTTCCAATGAATTTTCCAACATTTGTGATCGTATATCGACAATAACGCGGCGAATTTTGTCCGCCAAGTATTAAATTTTTTCGGTCTTATCGGCGTAGACTAGAGACTTTAAACATAAATCACTTGACAGCTAAATAAAAAGGGCGCCAGTTAAAAAAGTGTTGCCAACTTAAAGTTATATAAACCTAATTCTGCTTTTACACGGTTTTGAATTAACACGGTTTGAAAATAAACAAATTTTAATTTTTTTACACGATTTTATTCCATTGGGCTTAAATTTTTTTTTTGTTAAATTAAATTTTTGCCAAATATGTTCATATTACAAATTTAGGGGAATTCCCTTTTAGTGCATACAATCAATTGAACTTGTCATACATTTTTTTACTTTACTTTTAAGCTTGGATTGTATATCGTTTTCTGTTTAATAATTATGCTTGTGTAAAACACATTGCATGTATATGTGATTTAATATTATAAACCGAATAGTTGTTCTTAAAAAATCCTTGTTTTTCACTAATTTCAATAGGTTATCTCTAAAACCAATCACCTATTTTGCATATGATCAGTGTCTTTATTTACACGGGGTTTTCAGGGACCAATTACCGTGTAAAAACAGAATTAGGTGTACATCTAAAAAAAAAACACCCTATAGTTTGAAAGCTTTGATAATAAAGCATATGTACACTGAAAAAAATAGAAATGAGTTTCAATTAAAATATTTGTGGAATCAATTAAAAATTTAATTGAAATCGGACCTGTAAACAAAATGATAGTATCAATTAAAAAAAAATGTGAGATTTAATTGAAAATATCAGAAAAAGTAATTGAATCAATTAAAATTTTAATTGAAAATCAATTAAAGGTTTAATAAAAAAAAACATGATTTTTTTTTCTGTGTAAATATGAGTGCAATTGCAATTCTGATGGAGTATTACAAAATGAAGGGATTTTCAGCAGGAATGCAGGAAGCGAAAAATTACGACACGGTTTGCTCAGCAAAAGAAAAGTAAAACCAGAGACAAGATATAAGGCAGGAGACGAAAAACAACGACACAAAGAAGATCAGCAAAAGAATCCCATTTTGGTTATCAGGCAGCTGTATTAAAAGGACGTAGTTCTAGAAAGATAATTTTAATGAGCGAACAGTATGTTAAAAATAGGCTACGTGTTATCGCCGGGAATATTGGAAAATGCACTTTCTCTCCAAGACCATAAAGTAAAGAATTCTATACCCAAGAAACCATGAATCATGGACGAGTTTTTTTAATGATAGGAAGTGGTTTTTCTTGCTCTGATTTCAGTACAATTTATTGGACAAATGGACAAATTTGCACTGTGTATAACGTAAAAATATAGCAAAATCAAATGCTATCCTATGACAGATAAGAAATGCCTCTGCTTATTGAATTCATGTAGGACAATGATACCAAGCACACAACCAAACTATTTATTTCTTATTTGGTTAAGGCGAAACAAAGTCAATGTAATGGAGGGGCCATCACAATCCCCAGACTTAAACCCTATTAAATATTTTTAAGGAGTTGTAAACAATCAAGAAAAACAAGTAAAAAACTTGTGTGATCTATGAATCTTAGCTGCGAAGAAGTTAAAAATGAATGGTATTTGTTTTTGGCAACTGAGGTTCCAAACACAAACTGAGGTTCGGTTGCCATCCGTAATCTTCCCATCAATCAAATCAAATTTTCCCATAATCATGTAACTTTGTAACTGCATCAGCTAGCATTCTCCCTTTCGTGTTGTAAAATATTTCCTGTTGCGTAAACCCTTGGTTACATTGTATAGAGTTGTTAGTTGGTTGCGCTTATTGTTGTTTATAGAGCTCATGTTTTATACTCGCACTTTAGTGATTGCTGAGGACGTTAAATATTCTAGATGTCGTCGTTGTAGCTGTTGTTACCAATTTTGCCGCTGCTGTAGTAACAGCGTTATTTGTGGTGGCTGGTGCTTCTGTTAAAAACAGGAACAAACAAAACATTTTTTTTCCTACTTAAATGCTTCAGCACAAATATGTTACTTTAAGGGACTCATGTGTGCAAATGTATTTGTGTGCTGAACACTATAGGAAGAAAATACACGAAACTAAAAAAAAAAATTGTTAAAAACTGAGCTGCTGTGTGTAGTTAGTCATAGAATTGTTTTGTATCTGCCAGATGATGAATGTCGACATTAACAGTAGAATACAAAATACTTAAGGGTATCTCTATATACATAAAAAAAAGTCCAGCAGAGAAAATACCATCACTAACATTTCGTTTGCAGCAGTCGTAGTAGGCAGCAAGAGACATAAATCACGGAAACAATATATTTTTTTTTTCTTCGTACACAATTTATTTGCATACTTTAGTAAATTGATCGATATTTCAGCCTTTCAGTGTTTAAAATTTGCCGACTAACAACTTTAGTTTTTCGGTGTATAGAGTAAGGGAGATATTATTTTTGCAGAAATAGCAAGTTGTTAGGTTTTGTTTGAGGTGCTAGGGAAGCTAAGTTACCACACCTCTTTATGTAGACACTGGATAATACATTATAAATGGTTTTAATGAAGTTCTAAGTCAATCTAAACCATCTGTGTAAATCAATCCTATGGTCAAAATTTTAACCAAAAGTTGTTAAAATTCTTTTAGAAGATCTATTATTATCCTAAGTTATTTGGTATTAAAAATCAGCAAAATTATTTTATAATTTCAAAACTTTATGAACCAAAATGTGAGATAACAAGATAACATTTTTAACACGGTGACTGTAGCTGCACTTGACGTTGTTGTAGTTTTTTTTTTTAGGTCGAAAATGAGTCGAACCTAATATTCTATTCGCTAATCCGAAATCTGATCCGAAACTAAAATGTCCATCAAAACTTAAATAATTTATAACCTGGTAAATACTGCGTTTTTGAGAAAATAAACTCTATTTGTGATCACTTCTCTTTTGGATTTAAAATCTATTTATTCATATAAAAGTCCCTTATTGGAGCTCAATATGCTAAGTTAATTTGCTAATTTAATTTAAACACAAATACAAGAAATATGGAAAGAAATAAAAGTCTATCAAAACTCAGCTCATTTATCGGCAAATACTGCGCTTTTTGAGAAAATAAACACAATCCGAGATCATTTCTACTTTAGGTAAAAAAATCGATTTTTTTTATACAAAGCATTCAATAATCATTGGCGGAATTCTATGTGCACTAGTCTTACAACCTTATTTGAGGATAAGTTCACGTTAGTTAATAGACATTTTACGGCTAACACATTTACATTGACTTGCAAAACCGAGGTTGATTGTATGTACAACTCTATAATGTTTTGTATGACTTCTGGAAAATTACGAATGGCTTTTAGCTGTTGCCGATTCCGGTTCTTTGTCAGCATTTTTATCTGCTGATGTTTTACACCTCCTGAGACCTACTTCAATGCCAGGTTTCACTAATGCTAGAATTTTCTTCACTGTTTGCCTTTGAAAATGTTATTTACATTTTAAGTGATCATCTTTGAGAGCCATCAATCCTTTCTTTATAAATTCTGGCCCGATAATGGCCCTCCTTTAAATTATACGTTCTAAATAATAAAATTACACATTGTATTTACAATAAAAAATATATAATTAGAGAAATAATTAAACTAATAATATAATCTTTTTTTTTTTTTTTAAGAGAAAAGTTTTATTCTTTCGGCTAATAGTTCAAATTTTCAAAGAATACTATTGTAAACCAATTGTTCTAGTACTTTACAATAGTATTCTTTGAAAATTTTAACTATTAGCCTGAAAGAATAAAACTTTTCTCTTAAAAAAATATATAATTTTACCAATTCTGTTTATAAAATTTAAAGTATCCATTTTATTTGTTAAAACAATATTTTAACGTCAAGAAGTTGTTTTTGCATGATACTTTAAGGAATTTTGCTTAACATTGTATTGAGTTTTTGTATTTTGCATAAGGCTGTTATACTTTAGTTTTGTCAGTTATGTAAAATGTTCAAGAGTTTGGCGTAGTCCTGCAACACAGTAACATAACAACGCTTTTAATCCGGTATTCAAACACAATATTACTCTTTAAAGAGGGCTAGTTGAAAGAGAGACGTCTTTGCGGACCCCTAAGCGAAAATCCAGGCACAACGTTATGTACATTGCACGGCTTCCTGTTAAGCGTCTGTTTTCTAGTTAGAAGTGTTTGGAGGGTTATAGGACCTGAAAGGTTTGACGCAAATCAACAATATGGAAAAACAGAAATGTATTGGTACAGTGCAGGGAGTAATAAACCCAGTACCGATGACTTAAAACAGTCAGAGAGATCTTACTGCTGTAATACTTGTAATTCGGTAGCACAACTGTCTGTAATATAAGTTAATTGGGAATAGTTCTGACCACATTAAATGCACAATATTCGTTTAGAATATTATTGTATAATCCATTTTCATAGAACTAGAGATTGATAGAAGAAGCAATGGAAAGTCCTTATATATGATATGATTAACAAACACAAACTGCGAAGCTTTTTGGCTTATCTGCAAAAAACACTCAGAGTCTTTGGCAGGAAACGAACCCGCAACCTTCTGACTGATAGTCCGACAATTAATCGCCTAGTCTATCGGGGCACCCGATATATCATAAATCAACACGCATACTCGTAAGTCACTACTCGCAATGCACAACAAGATTATCGTGTAAGGAATAATCTCAAGTACGTGAAACAATGAAACAATATAGTTGTCAGAACAGACAAATCCAAAAATGTAACCAACTGTAAAGGATCTAAAGGGAAGCAAAGATCCTGAAAAAGTGTTGGGAAAATTAGTATGAAGGAGAAAAAAATCATGAAAGATAAAATCTAAGGAGGGGTGCTAATTTTCGCGAAAAGACAGCAGATAGTTCATTTAATCGGACCGATGGATATCCTTGGCTAATCCCGTGCAGAATTTTATTCCTATAGGAGCAGCCGTTTAAAAATGGCAGATTTATGTCCACCCGCTTTCAAAAAAAGACCGACCTTTCAAAAATCATAAATTTAAATTAATCTATTTAATTAGGGTGCCATATATTTAGAACTTGTCACACAAAATCATTTATAACAATATTTTATCATATTATATACATATATAGATTTGTTAAATATTAAGCAATTCGTAAAAACCACTGTTAAAATTTCTAATAACTACAAAGTGTTCAGTTAAGGTTTTTCATTGTGTCTATAGTCTCTGTTGTTCTCAAACAAAACTTAATCTTATCCTTTGCTAATAAAGAAAATCCAGCTTAAAGTATTTAAAAAGCTTTGAATTTATGTAAAAACGATATTAACAATATTATAAATCTGACATATAGACTGACTGACTGCTTTGTTTGTTGTTATTTTTCTTTTAATTGAGGCGAAAGCAAATAAAACTGCCATTTCTTTTCTACAAAATGGTTGTTTAAATACATTATACTCGTACATATGTGTGTACGTATTCTGTGTGAGTGTTTTTGAGTACGTGTGTTAATATTTTGTAGCATATGCGTAGGTGCTCGTAAGTGTGTTTATGTTAGACAACAATCTTTTGTACATTCCATCACTGTGAAGCATGCATGTATTTAGGTTTGTGTGTGCTGCTTTAAGTCTTACATATGATTGTAGTTTAAGGATTCAGTACAAATGCTCTAAAGCCGGCATTAACAAGTGACAGAAGAACACTTTGAGATTAAAAAAACGAACGAAAAAAAACAAAGCTTTATACTCGCAAAAACAAACAAATGTAGTTGCATGAAAATAACAAACCAAAAACATAACTGTTTATAGGTGACAAATAACTGTCGTGAAATTAAAATTCAGATTTAAGTAAAATCATTTAAAATATAGAAAATTGCAATATTTTGCTACAAGTCATAAACTGTGTCGAATCTTATATAGCCAACACTAGGAGCTATGACTATTATGGGCCCATCACCATGAAATGCGGTATGACGATTTATATGTAGTAGGTATACTGTGAGCGTTAATATAAAGTAAGCACCTTGAAAAATGTTTATAAAATGTTTTTTCGTGTCAAAGTAAAGCTAACAGATATTTTTTAAAATTATATAAAACACTTTATTTAAAAGGTTGTTTGCTTTTGCCTTTACACATCTGACAATTTTCTAGACACTGAATCAACGAGTTTTTTTTTTAATAAAATCAGGTGAAATTTTGTTCCCTTGGTATTATAGAAATTATTTCTAACAGGCTTTTAAGGTCAGTTTTCCTCCTAAATGTAAATAAAAGACTTGATTTATTTATGCATTTTCTATCCGACGTTTCGTTGGTATTTTGCCAACATCTTCAGGGGATGAATTTTTATTAAATCTGGCAACATTAACAAAATAACAATATTTTAATAACAACAATAAGGTACATAATATTATTTCAACAATCAGACTTACATATCTTTTCTTATTCAGTTTTATATTTAGTTTTAATTAAAAGATGTTTTTCACGCCACAAATAATACGACATATAACATATAATTTGAAATAAATGTAAAAATAATTAATTAGAAATATCACAGTAGATTGTCTCTTAATGCTAGGTATCACAGTTGTCTTTAAACTAAAATTTAAACAAGTGCAATATTGTAATTTGCATTAGCGTTGTCCTTGTCTGTCTTGTTGTTTATTGCGATGTTTGTTTTTTGTTGTATACTTAAACTTTCCAATGTAAATCTTTTGTTATGTTTTCGTTCCTTATGTAATATTCTTATATTCTCGAGATCAGCTGTGTGGTTATTTTCAAAACACTGTTGGGCAAGTGCAGTAGAAAGCCGGTGCTTTTTAATGTCTGTTTCGTGTTCTGACATTCTAACGCCCAAATTTCTTTTTGTTGTCCCAATGTAAATCTTATCACAGTTCTCGTTTAATTTTCCTGCACATTTAATTTCATAAACTACATTGCTTTGGTCTTCTTTTTTGATTTTTGTTTTTGTCTGCGTAAATAATGGATTTATTGTCTTGTTTGCCCTGTGTGCCAAACCTATTCCTTCTTCTCTCATTATTTCCCTAAGCTTTTTGTTTCCCGTGAGTTTTGGTATATATGGTACACTAAAGAATTTGGTGCTACCAGATGTATTATTTATATTTGTGTTATTTTCCCCTGATGTGGGATTTATTATCCTATGTATTAATTCATTGATTATATTTTGTGGATAGTTATTGTTTAGTAGTATTTCTCTAATTGTTTTTATGTTTTTGGATTTAAACTTTTCATCACTTAATTGTAGAACTTTATCAATGAAGTTTTTCGCAGTATTAGTTTTCTGGTTCAATGGTTGTGTGGAATGGAAATTTATGATGCGACCAGATGCTATAGATTTCATATACCAATACCGTTGAATAATTTTCATATTTTCATATTGTATTACTACCCCATGTAAGAAATATTTCTTTGTCTATTTTTTTTTTGTCAATATATTCGTTTAGGTGCTCAATTGGATTGAGGTTTGGGAACTGCGGAGGATAAAAAAACACTTTTTTATATAAATTTAAATTTGTTTAAGAAAATTATCAATCTTAATTATTTTCTATCAGTTTTGTGAACATTATTCATACTTTTTGAATTCTAAAAAACTTTTTTTAATACAAAAACTTTTTTCCTCTCAAAAACATTGCAAAACAAAAAAAAAGGGAAAATAACCCTGTAAGAATAGTACTTTTTTAAGCATTTATGTACCATAGAACTAAATTCCGGGAAAACATTTGTATGGGGGCTATGAGAAATCGTGCACCGTTTCTTACCATTTGCAACAGGGCTTCACCTTCTGTATTAAAAGTAAAGTGTGCAAAATTTCATGTTATCATCTGTTTTATATTTCACGAAAATTTAAAAAAAATATTTGCAAAATATCAAGCTTGTCTATAACTCGGATTCTGTAGTAGCGATTTTGGTAATTTTCACTAGCAAACATTTCGGTGTAAAAAATAATGTTCTATACAAATTTTCATAGTGAAATTTCGAAATCTCTTTTCGAAGCTATATCGTACCTTCAACAGAAGGACAAACGAACAGACACGGCTAGATCGTCTTAGCAACTTATAAGAACCCAGAATGTATGTTTTGGTTGTACGACCAATATAATAATGTATTACACCCCATCTTCTTGGTGGTCGGTATAGAAATTAAAAAATGAAGTAAAACAAAAATTATTTTGTTCAGCAATGCTTTACATGAGAAAACAGGTTTCAGAAAATATTTATTTGTCCTACTGAATTTCTAAATATTCATCTAAAAAAAAAACATCTTACCAAAAGTTACTGCCTTAAATTTAATTATTCTAAATATACAGAAAAAACTTTTTGATACGGGGAAGAAAAACAACACAAAACACATTAAAAGTAAATGAAGTTTAGTTTAATAAATTGCACGTGTTAAATTTTGACAGTTGTCTTATTTGCTTGTTTACTTTACTTTGTTTCCTTTGTTTGTGGAAATTGAATTAATTTCCATAAAAAGGCACAAAATGTTGTTTAAATTGATAAATTTCTTTTATTTCTTGATAAGACATTAATACAGTTTGTTTTCACTAGGATTGCTTTTAACAATATAATTAAATTTACATACATTTTATATAAGACATTTAAGATAAAATTTATAATGAAGAGAGTTTATTTGTAATGTTGAATATAATTAAACAATAATTAAATTACTCGTACGTTAAGCAAATTTTGTTTATTTTTTGTGTTAAGTTTTTCTTTCCACATTTAACACTTACACAGTTTTCTCATGCATTTCCTTTTATTATAATGGCAACAAATTTCATCTCAGTTTTATTTATTTATTATTATAATTGTATTGTTACTGCTAAGAATTTATAATAATGATTCTGTCATCTCTTTACAAGTACAGTGTCTTTTTTATATTTAAGTATTTATTTTTAATAACTAGTTCGTCCTTGTTATCCTTTTGTAACTGTTTTTTTTACTGTTGCCTTTTTGTACAATTTTTCACAGTCAGATTTGAACATGTAATTTTTGTTTAAGGCAAAAAAATGGTTTACCAGTTTTTTAATAGTATATAAAAATGCTATAAAACAAAATAATCAAATGAAAGTACATACGTTTTACAGCGGTAAAATAAAGTTAAGAAAATATAAGAGAAACGTGGCCGAATTCTGTGTGCACTAGACTTAGCGCTCACTTTGGGCAAGTATGTAGAACGTATACAAAAATGTTCATGATTTTGGCAACACAAAATCAACAGATAAGGATTATAGCGCTTTTAATACGCAATCCAACTACAAGATTACTCTCTAAAGAGGGCTAGGTGAAAGAGAGACGACTTCGCTGTTCTGTAGGCAAAAATCATGTTTCCTTGTTAGAAGCGGTGCGGGACAAAAGACCGCAAAGACCTGAGTATTTGACGCAAGTCAAGAATATGAAAAAAAAATAGAAATGTAACGTTTCGGTGCAGTGAGTAATAAACCCAGTACCGATGACTTTATAGAGCGTTAAAACAGTCATAGAGATCATACTACTGTAATACTTCTAATTGGGCAGCACAACTGCCTAAAATATAAGTTCATCGGGAATAGTTCTGATCACATTAAATGTACAATATTCGCTTAGAATATAAAAGAACTAGAGATTAATAGAAGAAGCAATGGAAAATCCTTATCATACATCAGCATGCCTACGTCACTAATGCAATGTACAATAAGATTAGAGAGGATTATCGTGTAAGGAATAATCTCAACTACATGAAACAATGAAACAAAATAGTTGTCAAAACATACAAATCCAAAAATGTAACCAACTGTAAAGGATCTAAAGGGAAGCAAAGATCCTGAAGAAGTGTTACTAAGAATTCATACAAAAAGAGTATACAATAGCTGGGAAAATCAGTATGAAGGAGAAAAAAAATCATGAAAGAGAAAATCTGAGAAAGGATGCTAATTTGCACGAAATGACAACAGATACTAGTAGTTTATTAAATCGGACCGACGATGTCTGTCATAGACTAAGGCCCGTTTTTTCAATGTGTCGACAAACTGAATGATACTAAATGTCGACATAAATTTATTAGACTGATAATATGTCCGTTAACAATTTTGGTTTTCTCAATATACTTTTTTTTTCATAAATTTCTTTAATCGACAGTTTTTCGTTGGGAAAAAAGATAATCGCCTAATGAGAAAACGGCCCTAATTAAAGTCTCCGTACAGACATACTATTTATATATATGTACATAGTATTACATCAGTTTATCAGGTTTAAGTAGGTATGTATATATTTTATGATTTTTCATTTCAAAAACCACTTCTAGACTAGAATTCAACGTAAAAAATCAAATATTTTCATTAAAAACATCAAAATAAAAAAAAAAAAAAAAAAAAAAAAAAAGGAACATCATAAATTCATTGAATGCACGAAAATACTTCTCAAAAAAGTATCCGTCCAGTTAACTGCTTTATTATCACCTTGCCAACATGGTTTTAGAAAAGGCTGTTCGACTATAACTAATGTTATTCAGTTCAGCATTTGAACATAATAAGCAAACGGACGTTATATATACGGATTTTAGCGAGGCGTTTGACAAAGTTAATCATTCGCTTATTTGAAGTAAATTGGATCTCTTCTAATAATTTAAATTGGATAAAATCTTATTTGTCGTCAAGGAAACAGAATGTTCGATTTAACAACTGTACATCTAAATGCATATCTGTTTCATCGGGTGTACCCCAAGGAAGTCATCTTGGGCCACTGCTATTTTCATTGTTTATAAATGACCTCCCTAATAGTGTAAACCATTGTAATAGCCTAATGTATGCTGATGATGATAAAATATTTTTTTAACGATTATACTGGCCATGATTTCCTTCAAAATGATCTTGATAATTTTTTCCGTTGGTGCGAATATAATATGATGGAGTTAAACCTAAAAAAAAATGTAAATACATGCGGTTTTATAGGAATAATTTCTTAGCGGTCAACTATTACCTCGGTAATTATTATTTGGATTTTGTCGAATCACTTATTGATCTTGGAATCTTACTTGACATAAAATTAAACTTCATACCTCATATAACTTTAATTGTAAACAAGGCTAGAGGTGTCCTTGCTTTTATAAAGCGTTGGTCCAAGGCATTTTGTGATCCATATATAACTAAACAACTGTATGTATCGGTAGTTAGGCCCATTCTGGAATATGTGTCCATCATATGGGATCCTTATTATGAGATTTATAATGAACAAATTGAGTCCGTGCAAAAACAATTTTTGCTTTTTTGTTTAAGAAGTTTTCAATGGAATTACTCTAATTTACCATCTTATACGAGCAGATTGGCTTTAATTAAATTACCCGCCTTGAAAAGTCGACGTATTATGTTAAATGTATGTTTTATGTTGAATATTGTAAATAGAAATATTAATTGTGAATATCTTTTAAAATTTGTAAAATTTAATGTTCCACGTCGTAATTCTCGATACTATAAGCCTTTGCATGTAAAATTCTGTAGTACAAATTATGCTGATGCAGACCCATTTGTTAGAATATGTAGACAATTTAATGATTTATACCAATTTGTTGATTTTGGTCTTCTAGTATTATTAAATGTAAAATTATTGTCTTTCTCAATTGTTAAGTTTCTTTTCTTTTTATTTTCTAATTTAAGTAAAAATAAGTTTCTTTTGTTAATAGTCTGTAAGGATTTATATTCATAGACTAAATAAATAAATAATAAATAAAAATGGTACAAATTCTAATAATGAAACTTAGTGGCATCTAATATGTGGTAGGGC
This sequence comes from Bellardia bayeri, assembly GCA_950370525.1. Lineage (NCBI taxonomy): Eukaryota > Metazoa > Arthropoda > Insecta > Diptera > Calliphoridae > Bellardia > Bellardia bayeri. The sequence continues at coordinate 32,618,516 of OX493264.1, read as the reverse complement.
CCCCTTTTTGAGTAATTAAAGAATTTAAACGGATATGCATGGTATGCACCAGCTTTGTTGTTGTAGAGGAATCCTTATTTATACCACTCTTCTTTAATAACCGATTTTAGCCGATCTTTACTCGTTATATCGTGCTGCCGAATCTTCCTTTCCAAGTGGTCCCATAGATGTTCAATCGGGTGACTGAGCTGGGTGATTTAATTGCTTAGGAACGCCATTCCTTTACTATTCCAGATGTGTGCTTGGGATCGTTGTCTTTTTGGAAGCAATATAAACGTCCCAAAGGCAATATTTCTGCACTTTATTTTAGGTTTTCTTTTAAAATACAAGAAAACAAGATTATCCACTCCAGACGAGGCCATACAACCCCAAACCATAACGTTACGTCTTCACTGCTTTACAGTTGGGGTCAAATGCTTCGGATGCATTTCAGTATTTGGCTTGCTTCATACCATTTTTCTTCCATCGAAAAAAAAAACATTAAATTTACTTTCATCACTGAAAATAATTCTATCCCAACACGAAAAATCTCTATCAATGTCCTCCATAGCGTAATCCAAACGTTTTTTCATATTAACTTTTCCAACAAGGGGCTTCTTACGGCTAACCCGGCCATTATACCCATTTCTTTTAAGAGCGTTTCTTACGGGAGTTCACTGATATTCCATCGCTAGTTTTCAAGTTTCCCGCAATTACACATGCACTTAGTTTTGGATTATCGTAAACAGTTCCGGTTTTTTTTGAACTGTTGAATTATGTACTGAATGGAAGACCGTGGGTTTTTTACAATTTCACTGATTTCGGCTAGAGATTTTCTTTTATTTTGCAGATTAATTATAATTTTTTTTGTATCCATTGAAATTTGCTTAATTTTGCACCCCATAATTATATTATTTTTTAAATGTCACTTCTGTCTATAGCACACAATATTGAAGTTAACTGTCTATACTCTTTCCGTTGTAAGTCCGTTATTCATTAGAAGTTTCTTAGCAAGATTTAGATTCTGATATTCAAACTCAGCTGCATTAAAATTTTACTAAAATTTTACTACAACAAAGGTTGTCGCCATTCGTAGGTACAATTGGCACGCCATCCAATGGTAAAAAAAATGTTTCACATTTTTAAATCACTTAAATCACGCTTTAGTGTTTTATCATAAACCTTCAAAACTGTAAAGGTACGGTCACACTTGGCAAATATTTGCTAAAAAAAGCACAAATTTGTTTGACGTTGTTTACTCTTATAAAAGTTTTGCAAGATCAAACAGCATCAAATAAAATAAAACTAAATATTTGTTGTGTCTTGTCCCAAATAAACAAAGTTTTTTTTTTTTAATAAATAAACGAGTTCAAATATATTTTATTAAGTGGTGTTTTTCGGGAAATATTTGCCAAGTGTGACCGTAGCTTAAGGCTTTCCTAACTTCTTTATTAATAATTATTAATGTTGTGGTCAGTCAGTTAATAATACATAATTTCATTTGCTTAGCTTAGTCCCGGTTTGCATTATGAAATTTTTGTCGCTGCGATTCTTGTCGTATCTTCTTTAAAATTGTATTTGCGTCTACATTGTGAGATTTTTGTTGCAGAGATTTTTTGTGGATGTATAAATTTTTTTTATATATTTTGTAGCTTGCACATACATACATACATACATGTATGAAAATAAAAAACAACGAATGAGGGAACAAAGCGTGTCTCAAGAGTACATGCATATGTGTACCCCTTTTAATGCTACTCACCGCTCTCGCCGACAAAGCAAGAATCGCAGCGACAAAAATTTCAAAATGTAAACCGGGACTTAGCTAAATAAAGAAATATAAATTCTTATGAGATTGGTTGCAGAATACTGTCTGAGCTTCTAGGAGACTTCAAAAGCAAAGATTTATTCATTTAATTTGTAAACGACTCAAATGTGAATGGACCGCTTTAATTTAAAAAAAATTAAAATGAACAGTTGTCCCAAACTATCGGTAGAATACGGAAAGACGGAGGCGAGCTAAATATTTTTGAAGGCGACCAGAACTCGACACAGTATTCCATGAGTTCTAACGTGAGATTTTAAAGAAAATCAGTTGCTAATTGAATTGAAACGTGTATGGGCTGCTTTAGACAGACACTTATTGATTGTACAGTCAAACCTCGATGTAACGACCCTCACTATAACGCTCCATATATTTAATACAAAATAAACCCCTCTATTACGAATACATTTGTCAATAGCCTCGTTATAACGAATTTTCATTCACTGCAAACTAACGAAATAGAAATAATTATTTACCTCTATTTAACAAATTTTGTCAACTTACAACCTTGGCATAACGATTTCCATCAATTAGTCCAAATTATATGAAACAGATACACACAAAATTATTGTGTTTGCAACGACAACGTCTCCAGCAAACCTACATTCGTAGTCGGCAGCAGCATGCATTAGACTAACGGCTGAAATATTCGAAGAAAAATTTATTACCTCGTTATAACGAACCTCTTTGTAACGAATTATTCGATATAACGTTTTTTTTCTAATCCCCTTAAGATTCGTATACCAAGGTTGAACTGTAATTAAAATGGAATTGATATAAATTAAAATATTAAAATATTAATAGTGTCTCGATAGACTAGGCGATAGTGTGCCAGACTGTCAGCGAGAGGGTTGCGAATTCAAATCCCGCCAAAGACTCTGGGTGTTTTCTGCAGATAAGCTAAAAAGCTTCGCAGTTTGTGTTTGTTAATTATATTTATTTTTTAATTAAGAAGTCCACTTTAAAAATTGTTGAACCAATATCTTGCAAAACATTTCTGAACGAACTTTAACTGATAATCTTTAATGCTCTTTAAGGATTTAAATTTTTTTTCCAAGTTTTTGTAATTTTCCATATGTGTTTATTTAGCTAAACCGGCTGCCTGCTACCAGATGAAGCGTGTCCTTTGTAACAATAGCATAAAGTGTCAAACAAAAGATTGTGAAACCACAAAAGAAACAAAATAAACTGCTTATTGTTTGCTGTGTTTAATTTCGTTTTTAAATTCACACAATAAATTTAATTGGCGCAACATGAATCCTTCAAGATTCAGCTTTTAAAGCAACACAGCTTCTTTGTATTATTTTCATTGTGCAGGTTTATATGGAATTTTATATGAACATAAGAAAATAAGTTAAAGGAAAAATAAATTAGAGACAATAACCGCAGCAGCTAAATATATTTTATATATGGTTGTGTTTTATTTCTTTAGTAAAGGATATTTGTTATGATAAAATGCTTCTACTATAAATCAGATTTTTCAGTTAAGCCAAGAAAATATTGTTTAGAATGTTTTAAATTTCACATAAAATCGGGCTACACTACGGGGTTTGTTTTTTTTTAAACCAGCTGTTGACACTGTGGTTTTTCCAGTGATTTGTTTTCTACACATTGCTACAACATTATCCAGTTAAATCAGTTTAATTTATACCTTTTTTAATTTTAAATAAAACTTTTCAAATATAACTGAATATAAGAATCTAAATTTTTGCCCGAAAGAACAATAAAAATTCGCTCTTCATAAGCGATGGAAAACGGTTTTAGTCTTTAGTGACATTATATGACATTTTGAAGGGTACATATCTGTCGTATATTGTCATCTAGCAAACAGCAAAGTTTTTTTTTTTTTGCTGCGAAAATGTCGAATATTGTGCCAACAACAAAGCTTCATATGCGGGATGTTTTGCCTGAGTTAATTAATTTGAAAAAAGAAAGATGATTTGTGCGTTTTAGAAGTGGTGATTTTGACACGGAATACAAAGATCTGCTAGGCTAATATTTACTTCATTACATCATGAGCTTGCAAAATCCTTGCGAATTACTCAAGCAGCAAATTTCAAAACATTTGCGAGCAGCAGGATTTAGCCAAAGGCAGGAACATTGGATTCCATATGAATTGTTTTGAAAGTCGATTTAAATGCTTAACATGCTGCTTGAAAGCTATAAAAGGGAATATTTTTCGCAGCGAATCATTACCTTCTATGAAAAATTAATCCATTACGATAATCCGTAGCAGAAGAGATCGTATGTGATGCCTGGCCAATCAGCCGAATCGACACCAAAGCCAAACATCTTTGGCGCTACGGTAATGTTCTGTATGTGGTGGGTCCCAAAGGGAACTCTCTACTATGAGCTGCTGAAAACCAGCATAGTGAACCTGTACCAAGTGCAACTGATTCGTGTGAAGCTAGAATTGACTGAAAAAAGTCCACAATATGCGACCCGACATGAAAGCGTTACATTCAATTATGACAACGCTTGGCCACGCATTACAAACTACTGTTAAAAAGTATTTACAAGGAATGTATTCAATACATGTTGTCAAGAAGGTGACCTTCAAAATTTTTGGATAAATACATATTATTTAATCCTTTTATGTTAATCCTTAGTTAAAATACCTTAAAATTGTTCTAGCTTAATAGGATTGTTTATCAAAACTGTCAACTAATTTATTGTGAATTTATGCCTTTTGAATACAACAAAAGATAGTAAAAAAATAATCTTATAAATAGTTTGATATGTGATAATGTAGTGTACAGTGTATAAATATTTGTAGAAATTTTAATTAAATATTTTCGTATAAATAAATAACTATGTAGCTTTAAAATAGATAAAATAGATTTTGTACTATTTTCGTTTGCTTTGAAAAATAAATATTTATTTATATAAAAATATATGTGAAGTAATTTTTTTATGAAGCTTATAAAAGATTTAAAGTCTTTTGCTGGAGCTAGCATTAAATTTCATTTTATAAATATATTCAAATAATATTTTTGTATATAAAAAGTCAAAGATAATTGACAATATATACAGACATTTACAGCCAGACTGACTGGCAGACAATTAATTGATACTTGAAAATTTATATGAATATGTGAAGATTTCTTTCTTAGGTTTTTTAGTTTTTGCTTAACTTATATATGTATGTATGTCTGTATGTAGATATATCAAAGTATTCCAACTGCTTTGTGTTTAAATCTGTTTGTATATTTTTGTTTATTTTCTCTTTATTATTTCTATTAGTTTTGTATTATTTTATTTGTGTTGTTTTTCTGTTGTTTTGTGTGTTTGTCTAAGATACTGCTATGGACAGAGAAATAGCGCATTTTAGTGTTTTAGTATTAGAACGGAGATTGTATTCTTGGTTTTTTTTTTCATGTACAAACATTTTTTCATCAGAACCAATCAGATTAAGTTTGGTTTCATCTGTGTAAAGCACCTTTTCCCAGAATTTGTTATCCTTGTTACAGTGTGGTTTTGCAAAAGACAATCGTGCCTTTTAATTATTTTTTGCCAGAAGTGTTTTTTTTCTGCTTACACGACCATAAAGCTGATTTTCATTGAGACGTCTGCGTACATTTCTACTGGAAACGTTTATCTCAATTTACTCATTTATTTAAGTCATTATTGTGCTCGATTACTTGAAAGAATCTAGCTTAATTTCTTTAACTATTGTTCTGTCCTTACAAACTGTTGTTTTTCGCGCTGTCATCTTCCTATCTTTCCTTACATTCATTCATCATGTTTATCTTTCGAGATCATTATTATTTATTTATTTCAGCTTTTTTTTGTTTGTTTACTTTGTAGCCTTTTGTTGAAGTTCCTAGATAACCTTTTTTGTTTATCAAGTGAGCCCATTTTGGTTGACAAAATTAATGATAAACAAAATCTTTTTTAAATTACACCACATTATACCGCCGAAATTAGTATCAACTATTTTTTATTCAAAATCGAATCACTCTGCGCTATTTCCGTGTCTTGCCAAAGAAACTTTAATTTTTAACAAAATATATCAAAATAAAGAACGTGCAAAAGTTAACAGAATATTTCCAATGAATTTTTGGGAAAAGCAGAGTGTTGCAAAAGAATAGCATGGAATTCCATGTTATTAACATTTCATTTTTCAATATAATACGTTTGGTACTTTCTAGAACATTAATGCACTATTTCTCTGTCCATAACTGTATATTGTTCACATTTTTATGTCAAACAATTTTATTTTTAGTTTGTTATTCATTTTATAAATACATTTTTGAATATATAATATTTACTAATGAAAAATTTCAATTTTAAGTAATAACATTCTAAGCTTATTAAGTGTTATTAATTGTTTATAAATATTTATATCTATTTTTATGGTTTTAAAAGTTTTGTAAAATTTTTAAAGCCAAACATATAAAAAACGAATAAAAAATTTAAATACAGAAATTCTCTTGTTTACTATGAAAGCGTATGAATGATATTTATTTAAATAATACTTGTTTATTGGGGCGTATGGGCAATATTTTATATGTATACATATAAATATCTCATACGCACAGTTTGTGTATTTTGAACTTAAATAATAAAAAGAAAAATATGAAATGAAATAAAGGCTACATACAAATATATTCTCCTGAATGGCAAAAGAAATAAATGAACAAAATTCTTATGATGCAAATGTCTTTCTTTGCCTTTGTTTTTTTTTTTTTTTTTTGAGAAATTAACAGTATCATACATTTGACCGTTTTATACATAAAGGCCTTTACAAGAATAAGCCAAACAAAAAATAATTGCTTGTGCAATTTCTTTTAACTGAAAGCAAATTCTTTGTAAATAACAGAACAACAAAAGGAAAATATTTCAGTTCCTTTTGCCAAAGATTTATATTAATGAATTCAGCAGTGCAATATCTTTACTGCAAGCAGTCAAAATAATACAAATCTCCATAGTAAACATCCTTTTAAGGACTTATCTGAATTTATCACAACCTACCAAAATATTTCAGCAAAATTTTTTTATTGATTTATTGCTTTAATCTAAAACAAATGTTTGTTTCTTAAAGGTAGTTCAGTTTATGTAGTAAATTTAATTAAATAATTTATGAAGTAAATTAAATAATGTATTGGTTGCATGGCTTAATACTGCGTTATATATTCAAATTTGTAAACATTTGTGCAGTATAAGTTTATTTAAAATATTTTTGCTAAGATATGCCTTCAACGCCAATAGAACTACTTATCTTTTGAGGCCAAGAAGGTATAAAACCAATTTCTTAAGTGCAGTTTATCCCAAAGAGAGCGTACAGCATTGTTTGAAACAAATAGTTGTCGAACGGAACAAGGTCTGGACTATAAGGCGGATGGAGTAAAACTTTCCAATCATTTCTTGCTAAATAATTTTTAACAGATATTTTAACATGTGGTAGAGCGTTGTTATAATGGTATATTACGTTTTCATGTCTGACCATATATTCTGGGGGGTTTTCCGCCAATGCTTTAAATGAATCTGTTGCTTTCGGTACTGATTCCCTGTGATGGTCTGGAGATTTCAGCAGATCATTCCTTTTGGTCCCATCGGATTATCATAATATAATGATTCGTATAAAAATTATTTCCATTTTTAACTTCCAAGCAGCATTTTGAACATTCAAATCGACTTTCAAAACAATTCATATGGTACCCAATTTCGCTACATCTGGGCTGATCATGCTGCTCCTAATCATTTTGAGTAGCTCCCAATGATTTTTTATTATTGCTTTGTCTACAATTGTATGTTTTGGACATAAAACTAAATATTTTGAATTATTATTAAATATTTTAACTGAAATTTTAAAAGTAACGATTAACTTATTAAACTAATTGTTCAACCTTTTTTATCTTTATGAAAAATTATATTTTCTTATTCCTGCCAATATTTCTGCATTTCGACAATATAAGATATCAAAAGAGTATGAGGTTCCTGGTTATACTACCTATTTTGTCGTCTATTGGTTTTAAAGGAAGACTTCCCCAGGTCTTTGTCACTCATTATTTCATTGTCGTCAATATTAACTTAAGCGACATGTGATAAATTCAAATATGCCCTACATAAAACGTTGAAGACAATGTCATCTACGGTGTTGTGGAAAAAGGATACAATAACCCTTGTCGTCTATATGTTTTAAAAGAAAACTTTTTCAAGTTTTTGTTGCTCATTACCTGGTTGTTTCTTTAATATTAACGTCAAAATAAATGTATGCGTGTCTTTTGAAATATTTCTATAAAATTTTATCAAAGTTTACCATTAGATTTGAGGATGTTTGCTTTGTTAATAATTAAAAAAAAAAAAAATTATCGAACACAATTCAAATTATAATACAAATTTTAATAAATAATAAAGAAACTGTCAAAAGCCATTGAGGACAATATTCTAGAAATGACAGAAAGTAGCTATTTTATGCGAGTAACAGCTAAACAGCTTAAAATAAGTCAATCAGAGGTCATAAGTGTCTAAAAAGGCGTTTTATTGTTCCGAAAGCACAGCCCGAAAAAGCTATTATCGAATACGGACGCAACTGCGTAAATAACACAAATGAAAAGAGACAAGTGTTTAACACCAAAAGCAATAGGCGAACAAGGACAGCAAGACAAGCCCTTCACGATATTGGTGACATCTCAGCAGTAAATAAATGAAAACCGGCATTGTCGAAATGCAGAAATTGGAAAGTAAATGACTGAAAACGTCAGTCATTTACTTTATTTAATCGTTTTCGATCTGAAGGTAAACAATATTGCTGCCGCCGAAAAGCCTACAGAATTCAAAAACATAATTTCAAAGAAATATTGAAACACGGTGAAGGGAACGTCCTGATATAGAGTTGCTGTACACGTTGCTACCTCGGAACACTGCTAACAATCAAAGGATTAATAATGAAGAATACGAACTGCGTATTTTGCAAACTTTTTCCCGATTTTGTAGATAAGTTCATCTATCGTGTGGATAAAGTTATTTTTCGGCTGTAAGGTGGTGTTCGAATAATTTAAAATTTTTAAATAAAGTAAAATGAAAATGGTTTTCCTTATTTATATGCATCTTAATAAATATTTTTTTTTGTACATATATTTATTTATTGTATCTTCATTAAAAATGAACTAACAATAAGTTTTTCAAATCTTGTATCTAAAAAATTTCAATTATTAGTCCAGCCAGTGCCGGACGAAAATTGTTTGACATGATTATTTATTTTATTTATTAAGTATAAGTTTCTTCAAAATTTTCATCATCTCATGCACTATTTTAGGTCACTTTGTAAGGACTGGTTCAATTAAGAACCGGCGCAATTTCCTTTTCTATTATTTACTGTATATTCCTGTATATTCTAAGAATTTCCATTCGATAAGTTAATATGTTTTAGTAATACATATCATCGTGTTTTCACCAGTTTCTTAATATATTTGAAACAATTACTTTTAATACTTCCATTTTCTTTTATGCTATTAATAAAGGACAAATATATAGCGTAAATAATGCATAATTTAGATTTTGCCAATAATTCGTAATCAAATTTTGACTCTACAATTTCCAAATTCGTCCACTATTCTTATGCTCATCACCACATCGAAATAATGGTCGTGGAACCAAAACCGTCTGTTGAAGGCACGATAAGGCTTCGAATAAAAGACATGGAACAATGAAACATTCTTTGATTTACCGAAATGTTTGATATTGAAAATTGACCAAATCGGTCCAGTAGGATCTAAATTAGAGACCACAGTTTCAGACTACCTTGATATTTTTCAGATAGTTTTTGCTATTTTCTTCAAATATAATGCAGATAATTTCATTAAATTTTGCACATTTTTGTTTTATTATAGAAGGAAAAGTCCTGTTGAAAATCTTAGGAATCGTTCTACGATTTTTCATAGCCCCCATACAAATGTCTTCCCGGAATATGGCTTTATGTTCAGTTCCGAAAATCACTTGAATGCGCATAAATATCTTATAAAAATTACTATTCATTTGGAAATCAACATAGATAATACATACAATGTATACACAAATCGTCCATCTCAATATCATGATAGTCAGTCCATATTTGACCGTAGCCTCCATATTAAGTCTACTTCCGGAAATCACTTAAATGTGCATAATTGTCTTATAAAAATCAATATTATGCTGAAACTCAACACAAATAATTCGCATTTACATACATATAAATCGTCTTACAGAATTGTGTGATGATTGGCCCGCAATAGGTCATAGTTTCCTTAAGAGGACTACGCCCGAAAACTTATTAACCTACAATTTCATTCATATCGAACCGAAATTTTACACAGATGATATTTTTAAAAGTTGGTCAATAATTGGCCATAGCTCTCATACAAACTCCACTTCCGAGAAAAACCACAGAGTATACAGATGTGACAATTTTGACATTTCAAAAATCCAGAATCAGTTTCCTAGGTCTTTTTGAAACCTAATTTTTTGTGTGTTAAAATAAATCGTTTTATGTTACATGCATATATTACAGAGCTCACACTACTGGTTTTTGGTGGTGGGTATATAAGATTAAACACAGACGAATATAAACTCTTACTTGTGTTTTTTTTTACTAAATATCAAATATTTCTTTTGAGAATTAGAACTTATTGTAGTGCATTTATATATGGGGTATTTCAATTTTTTTTTAGCACCTGCTGAAACCGATATACTATGGCTCTTCTTCCGTTAAAATTTATGAATTGAAAAAAAAACGTTGTACAGGGTTTGGATGACTATACTTAAAGGATATGACGCCCAAAGTTTTACGTTGAAAAGTTTTCATCTAAAGTCATCTAAAATTCGAAAAATTACAAAAAACGACTTGAAATTTGCAAAAGTTTGTTCATCCATTCCGTTTGCTTTGTAATAGTTTTTAGCTTTCAGATACAAACCAATACAAAATATAGTCACTAGACTTGGAGGATATATCCACAAAAAAAAAAAGAAATTTGATATCGCTGCTGGGTGAAAAGTTGCATGTGGTTTACAAGTGAAACGAAAATTTTTCGAATTTTGAACTTTTTGAAGATTTTACATAGGGTTTTTGGGCCGTTTAATAAAACTGAGTTTTAAGCGCAGAATTAAAAAAACTGCCTAATTTTATAAAGCTTGAGGTATATCAAGTTGGTGTCAGAGCACCAATAACGTATCACGGAGATCACAAACTTAAAAGAAATTAGCGTAAATTTTGTAAAAATGTATCTTTTTTGCGTCTGACAATCTGAATTGTCTTTTAAGTCGGGTAGTGTAGTGTATTGCTCAGTAAAAATGATTAACGCTAACGGATTTCACATGCTCAAATATCGTGTTATACACACGCAAATCGACATTGATGTCAGACAAAAAAAAAAAATTAAAAAAAAAATTCTAAGTGCCGTAAATTTTTGAACTTGCCCATATGTATTTTAATGAGGAGTTTCTGCATTTGTAGTTATTGAAAAATATTATTAAACGTTGGTTTATATTAACATTTGTTAATATAATTTCATATTGTGGTTTTTCACTAGACGGATCTTTTAAATTCAAAAACGAAATCATCAAAAATAAAATTTAATTAGTAAATATTCATAATTTAATTTATATACACAAATTTCTGTTTATTGTAAATAATATTTAAACACAATGGTGTTAAATTATTACTATTTTTAGAATCCCAAATTGATTACTATTTTTTATTATAAATTTTGAAAAACACTTAAAAGAAACCAAAAATAAACACATACCTAGATATATTATACCCTACACCACCATAGTGATGAGGGTATATTGAATTTGTGCTGATATATGTAACGCCCAGAAATATTGGTCCAACACCCACCTTAGAGTATACCGATGTGATTCTGAGTCGATCTAATGTTGTCCGTCCGTCTGGCTGGCTGGTTGTCCATGTAAAACTTGTGCGCAGAGTACAGGTCGCAATTTTGAAGATATTTCGATAAAATTTGGTACGTAATATTTTTTTGGCCCAAGGATGAAGGATTAAAAACGGTGGAAATCGGTCCAATATTTTACCTCGTAGATCTCATATAAGACCCACTTCCGAAAATCATTTTATAGAGAAATTTATCAATAGTGTTGGTATCCCAATAATATTTAACGCAAATATATTTCATATGTATACAAATAATACGGTACAATTTTATTATGATCGGTCCATAATTATTCGTAGCTCCCATATAAGGCCCACTTTCGAAATTCACTTTAATGATCATAAATTTCTTAAAAATGTTGGTAGCAAATAAAATTTGACACAAATAAGTTTCTTATATACAGAAATAATGACACCTAATTTTATAATGGTCGGTCCATAATTAGTCGAAACTCCCATATAAGTCCCTCTCCGTAATTAACTTTCATAACTTTTAAAAACTAGTTTCGTAGCTACAATAATGCTAAAAATTTTGTACGAGTTTTTAAAAGTTATGACTAGAATTTGACATGGTAGTAAAAAATGATTGAGGAAAGAAATGTAGCCCTTACAGAGCCATGAACACCGGTATAAGTTGTTATGATCGAACTGAAAATAGCGACACAGTGAACAAAATACTAAAAGGGCGTTATTTGTAGGTGTGGCAAAAAAAAATAAAAAAATTATTTCTGGAGTCCTAGGGGGTGACTGACACAACTTTTTTTTTTCGAACAACTCTAATGTACCCATTTATGCTCCCCACTGTATGTCTAATAGAAATTGTAGAAGACCATGTTATCTTGCCATGATGTGGTGCAATATGAATTTATAAAAATTTAAATCTTTAGTGAAAAATCGATTTAATTTTTTCGTTGAAAATTGTTTTTATTTTTTCAACATATTGTTTAGTGGATTTTCTATTTTTTTTTTGTAAAACATCCACATTTTAGTAAGAAATTAGTTTTTCTGTTTTTTTTTTTGAAAATTTAAATAAAAAATTCTGGAATTTCTCGATAAATTGTGCTTTTCATTTATTGTCAACCTAATGCTTGGTTTTCACTATGTCATTTTTGTTGTCAAATTGTCCAAATTGTTGGCAATTGTATGAAAACGGGTTGTCATATGGCGTCATTTATGTTTGCAATCATGACTGCAATCTTATTAGACGCCCGTTTTCATTTAATTGCCAACAATTTGGAAAATTTGACAACAAAAATGACATAGTGACAACCAAGCATAAGTGGAAGGAAACCTCCACAGCACTGTCTCTGTTATTGATACTTCATTGTTTGGATAGGTTTTAAGTCCTTATAATTAGTTTGAAAGGGAATTATTTCTTTATCATGACATTGCGTTTATGCACTTTGTGACTGGTCACAGAGCTAACCCAAAAGCTCAAGTTCTAATTCCTTTAAAACATGTATGCAAAGTTATTTGAATTTAAATTTAATTTTATAGAAACTGCAAGCAAAATTACTTAACCTTACCACTAACATTGCAGGGTATCATTTAAATCATGTGTAATTTCACATAAAAAAGTATACATAAATGAGCACAATTATTCATTCATTTAATAATAAATAATATGAAAAAAAAAAAATACAAACGAATAAATTTCGTTTACCATTAATTTCATTTCATTTTTCTGTGTGACATCATGAGATAAAATATATAATTTTTACACGCATTTGTAGTCTGATTATGAGACCATATATGCATAAATTATTATCCATTTCCCTTTATTTCCCGTTTTATACGCCAGCCATTTTTAATTCATGTCTTTATTTTTTGTCCTGTGTACTGTGCGTTGCGGTAATATACGTTCATAATTTTGTGTTTCTATATTTCGACTGTTAAAATTTTTGCGTTAATAATGAAACTAGCTGTGGAAAAAGATGAGTTGGCTGGTTTAAATAGCACACAAAAAATAGCAACTGGATTTAAGTACAGCACACATATGTTTTCAATATTTGGCCAGAAGTATGTGTTGTTTTTTTTTTGGTGGTAAATAAGTAAGCAGGAATAAAGTTGGCATTGCATACAGTTTATGAAAAATATACAATTTTAAATGTTAAACAATTGTAGTTTATTTGCTTCGGTATTTAATTTAATAAGCTCAAAAATTAAGTTTATTTATTTTTTTCCTTTTGAATGTTTAATCAGGAAATTCATCCATGAAACAATTGTAAGAGTTTGAAAGGTTTTTATCTTAAACAGATTTTTCAAAATCTTGAGTAATATGAGAATCTTTTAAAAGTTCTATTTCTTTTATTATTTTATTGATAAATCACACTCACAATTATTTATTTATTTATCTTGAAAGGTTTCGTTTGAATCTAAATAAATAATTTGTTAACATCGCCCCCGTTTCCTTCTTTTTTGCTGTAACTAAGTTTGTAAAGGTGTGAGGAAACACAAAAAGAAAGTTTCCATAAAAGGAGGGTGCACTGTACACGAACAAATCCTTATTTATTTATTCAGCAACAATAATTTGTACAAATGTGGTTTTTAGTTTCTTTTTTTTAAGTTTAACAAACTTAAATGAAGCAGAAATCTTTAAAGATACATACCACAGTCACTGATAAGTATTGAATGTTAAAAGTTTGAGTTTGGTTGGAAGTATTTATTTTTATGTAGTAGAAAGAATTGATTTGTTTAATCGACATCTAAATGTATTTTTTGTGTTATTTCATGTGAAATATATTTTTGTTTTCATTCAGCTACAAAGTGAATTTAGTTTATGTTTGAAAATTTGTCGTAAAAATAGAAACACATTTGAAGAAAAAAAATAATAGAATTCTTTAATGGCAGCTAAATTCGTTTCAATTATTTTACTTATCATTTCTTATAACCTATTCTGCTATTGAATATTACAAATTTAATTTAGTTATAGCTACATTTAGTCAAGTGTAACAAACAAATCATTCCGCTGACAAGTGTTAGATTTACATTTTATTATAAAAAGAGACTTGAAAATATGAACTTGAATTTGTATATTAAGGAATTTTCTATATTATTGTCCTATATATATTGAATATGAAGATAACTGAAATAGTAGACAACTAGAGTTAGTGAAGAAATTAGGTTTGATGAAGGACATTACTTTTATTTTGCTTCTTCAGGAACCTGATTGCGACGGTGTTGTTTATTGTTCTGGTTCTGAATTTAATTTCATATATTATAAAATGAATGACATAATTTATTTTTGTAATTCACTACTAATGTTGTATTGTCGTAGAAGTTGTACATCGTCTGAATTTACAATAGTTGTCCAAATGTTATTGGCAATTTCTATATAAATATTTTGTACAACACCTACAATATATGTTTTGTTTTTTATATGTTTTTCGAATATTGTATTAAAGTTTAAGTGTGGCCAAAAGTTCAAATATGTATTTCAACATAAAAATTACTCAGTTTAAAAAAAAAATAACCAAATGGTTACACTCAAATCATAAACTGACTGACAATTTTTAAACAAGAAATAAAAATTAATAAGCAAGCAATTTAATTAATGTAATTGTATTTAATTTATGAAAAACGAAAAACATTTTTACTTACTTGACTCAATTGTTAAAATGTCTGCAATATATTTTTCACCCAGTGCAGAAATTATTTTGTTTTTCTCACTTGTATTATTAATTTTTAATATTTTTAATATTTTAATTTTGAAAGCTTGACAACATAAACATACGATTTTACTCAAAATTGTGTTCATAATCATTTATCCCGTTGCGAAAGTCACCATGATTCATTGATGACAAACGCTGACAATGTTAAATCATCAATGACCGACGGAGATTTTTGTTTGAGTTCATGTATGACATTTTAAAGCAGTTGTCCAAAATGTCATAGATGACATATTTTGATTTTGTTTGTTAGGCGTCAGCGTGTCAGTGATTCCTAACATATATGATTTTTTATGTTATTTATTCCCCATAATAGAGATTCATAGCAGACATAGGCTGTTTTCATAAACGCAGTATGCAATGCAACATTTCATTGCATAGAGTTCATAATAGCATTTAGAAATATAATTTAAACATTTTTGTTTTAAGATTCTCTTTAATACTCCAATATCTTTATATTTTATGTGATAAAAGTTTTTAAATTATATTCTAAATTCTATTATGAACTCTATACAATGAAATGTTGCATTGCATACAGCGTTTATGAAAACAGCCATATTCACTAAGAGTCATCTATGAATTTTTCTAAATATGTCGCTATAACGGATACTTATAGAGGAATTTCTGACTAATGTGTCATCAATGAATTTTTATTTTATGAGTCATCATTCTATGTTAATTTTGCGAGCAATGAAATTTTGTCGTTTAATTTTCCCTACCTTTTAATGCCGTTATAATGTTTGCATAAATCTTTAACCCTTTTTTCCTTTTGTGCTATCATAACTGTATACGGAAATCAAGCTTGAGTCGAAAATTCTATCCAAGTTTTTTGCCAAATCATTAAATAATAATCGGCGCATAGATATCACCTATAAAAAAAAATATTGTTAACATGTTTATACCCTACACCACCATAGTGGGGAAGGTATATTGGATTTGTGCTGATATTTGTAACGCCCATAAATATTGGTACAACACCCGCCTTAAAGTATACCGATCGACTCAGAATCACTTTTGTCGATTTAACGATGTCCGTCCATCTGGCTGGCTGTCCATGTAAAGCTTGTGGGCAGAGTACAGGTCGCAATTTTGAAGATATTTCAATAAAATTTGGTACGTGATATCACCTGGCCCCCATACAAATGTCCTCCTGAAATTGGGGTTTACCGATCATAAATGTTTGAATTCTGCAAGTATCCACACAAATTTCATCAAAAATTTGTGGTAAATGAAGACAAATCACATTTTCAAACTTTATGCAGATTGGTCCATAATTACTCGTAGCCTCCATATAAGACCCACTTCCGAAAATCACTTTAAAGAAAATAACTCTCTCATTTCATTTTCGATAATACATAATAATAATAATTTATATTTGGGCAAACTTGGTTCAAACGTTGCAAATATTCAATCTGTTTTTTCTTAATAGCCCTTTTTAAATGAAATTTTTGTTGCCTTTTTTCTGATTATAAACAATTTAAAAAAATATTTAAATAATGGATGTAAATTTATTTACTTTAATATTGATTTGTTTAAACACTTTAACCACTTCTCACAAACAACTTTACTTTAATAAAGAAATAAAAACAAATTTCTAAATTGAAGTAACAAAAAGCATAAAAAATAATTTAAGAAGTAAAAACAAACATCAGTTATAATTGCTTCGATCTTCGTAGCAGAAAAATTCAGCGTGACAGACACTCTTAGCAGACAATGTCGACAAGTTTCGTTATTCATAAATTTAGTAACAAAAGAAAAGAAAACAAAATATTTAAAGTCCCTTAATTTTGTCTTTTCAATCATTGATGGTGACTTGTAACAGACAAACTCCTGTAAAACTAACTTAATGTCTAATCATAACAGATAAACTCAACATATTCCACCATTCCTTTCTACCATGCATCTGTAGCTAAAATGTCCCCAAAACTGTTTATAATTGTGTCATTGTCGCTTACATTCATCGATGACATTTTCATATCTGATATTTTCTTAAAAATTTCCTCTTGATACCTATTTTTTAAGGGCGAGTCATATATGAAAATATCAAAATGACAAAGTCGCTGAAACAAAAACGCAACGGGGTGGTTGTATGATACAATGTACAACATACAACATCACTTGTGAATTGAACAAATATAATTATAGTAAAAAGATATTTTGTAGTCTATTAATAAAATGAATGTATGAAATAATGACTTTTAATAAAAGAATAATAAATTGAAAATTAAAATTATAAATTATTTAGTTCTAGTGCAGTTCCAGTTCAGTTCTAGTTCAGTTCTAATTTAGTTCTAGTTCAGTTCTACTTCAGTTCTAGTTCAGTTCTAGTTCAGTTCTATTTCAGTTCTAGTTCAGTTCTAGTTCAGTTCTAGTTCAGTTCTAGTTCAGTTCAGTTCAGTTCAGTTCTAGTTCAGTTCTAGTTCAGTTCTAGTTCAGTTCAGTTCTAGTTCAGTTCTAGTTCAGATCTAGTTCAGTTCTAATTTAGTTCTAGTTTAGTTCTAGTTCAGTTTCAGTTCTAGTACTATTTTAGTTGTGGTATATTTCAGGTATTATTTATTCAATTCATAATGCGAATTATTAATATTAATTAATGTTAAATAAAATTTTACAGCTCATGCTGCGCTATATTTTCACATAATGTTATTTAAATATACATACATATACAAATATTTTAACACATAAATTTATTAAAGATCCTTATATATATTTTAATCAAATCTTGCTTTGGAAATACATTAACTTTTAATTTCTTTTGTTTACAGGTATGCTTTCTTATCTACCTTCATGAATTATATCTGGCTACAGCATCAAATTTCTGAATATAATTAAAGGTATAATTATTTGCAAAGCAAATGTTTGCGTCTTAAAATTTAATCAATTATTTCTATAAAGAATTTTTTTTAGTTTCGCTTTACACGTAAAAGCTACTTAATAAACATGTAAAATGTAACTTGAAAATAATATAATAATAACAACAACCGACTGAAAGTTATTAGAAAACAGAGGAGGTTAAAATCTACACAAAACGTTGTAGCATTGCAAACGATTAAAGGCAGGGAAACAATTTTTTGAGATTTTGTGTATTTTAACCGAAAAACAGGAAAGAACAGTATTTAGCCGCAGGTTTAAAATTATGGAGTGTTTTTGTTTTTGTTAAAAAAAAGACATCAGCTTGTTTTAAAGCCTCCATGGTAAAGTTATGTTGCGAGGGACTTGTGATGAGTTAAAATAGTTAAGACAACATCGATACTTCCAGGAATCATATCGATTCATCAGCTTATTGCAAAAAGGCTCTTAACAAGCAGACGTAAATGCGAATCCAAAAACTTGATGTTAATTTAAGCCACACGAGTCTCTAAAGTTGTTTATCACCATTAACTTACGTAGTCTAAAACTAGTCAAACATCTTACTTTTCCGTAAGAACTTCTTACAACACCCTCGCCTGTTAAACTCTAAGCTCCTTGTCCTTTTGTTTTAATTTTATTTGTTTTTATTTTGCCAGAAAATTTTTTCAAATTAGTTTTTCTTTAAAACAAACAACAACTGTGGCCCCTTCCTGTTCGCGGAAACCTCATTAAAAATTATGCGTTAAGGAAACACCTTAAGCGTATACCCACCATGTCATGCTCACAATACAACAACTTGATCCAAACACACAAATACAGTTAAAAAAAAACAGCATAGATTTCAAAGTTTTACAATGAAATGTTGTCTAATTACTTTAGAGAGTTCTGCGTTGTATTATGAGCTGGCTGGGTAACTGAGCTAAGCGCTGGGGTAAAGGTTAAAGGCCTTAAGTCGTTATTGTTTTTATTTTGATACAACATTGTTTATTAAAAAAGATTAAACGAAGTGGAAATGTGACGAATCTTAAAAGCACTCTATTTAAGTCAAAATTTCATAAGTTTCTTAATATTAATGTCCATTGATACATAAAAACGAGCAATCATGCTTACATTCAGTATTATACATATTGAAATATATGAAAATTTCAACAACATTTTTACTTATACACATTAAACTCATACACATTAGGATAATACAAAACAATTTTAATGTTTAAAAATTGTTTTCTTAAAAATATCAAGGTTGTCTTCAGCTTCACAACTTTTTTCTATTCCTTTTTCTATTTTCTATGAGTTTTAATAACAAACTGCTTAGATCTATGCTCAGTGTTCTACTCAAATCTCATTAATTTTGGGTTTGTGTTTTTGCCGTGAGCATGTTTTACACAGACATTTACTAACGTTATTATGTCAAAACATTTTATCAATTGGTTTATATTTGTACTAGAGTTGAGCAATGAAAAATCAAAATAGAAAGATAATTCTGCACTGATGAATTAAAAATTCGACAATCCTGAGGCTTCCAAAAAATACTATAGACCAATTAACAATCTTGTGCAAATGATATTGCATCCTTCCATTTGCAAAAAGGTTTAGCATATTTTTGCTCTACACTAATAAAATTCACAGCAAGAGCAAAAATATGCTAAACCTTTTTGCAAATGAAAATAAAGCTAAAATGTTTATAAAAGAAATCGGGAATTTAAAAAGAAAATATTACGTTCTATAAAGCAAAATTCGATTCTTTACGACAATAACTGCACAGAAAACACAAGACCGGTGTTAGTAGCGCAAGAAGAACTCGTTTTGATGAAGCCATAATATAAATAAATAAAAATGAATAAACTTGTTAAAAATCCTATAATTTGGAATGCAATTTGCAGTTGTGGTCTGTAGAGAACCCCCTTACGAGTTGGAATAGTTTTTTTAAGTGAATGTCTGCAGAAACGTTTGCTGCCTCTCATTAAACGCACCACTGCTCAATTAAGTTTTGGTCCCTTAATAGTACTCAAAAGCTGCAACAGATTGGTATTGGAAATTTAACAAAAAATTCAACAACGTAGTAGAAGAATTTAGTATCTAACCTAAGGCCAATTTATTGTTCAATAGTTTTATTTATTGAGCAATTGTCTAAGAAAATTTAAACGGGGTATTACTGTAGTTCTTGATATTAAAAAAATGTCATTAAGATTTTCTCAAATATCAATAAGCGACCAACAATTTGTGGTTCAAAAGTATTTAATCGCTTTTGTTACATAATTATTAAAACACTTATGCCATCGGATTTTATGTGAACATGCATATACTTTAGTCAATCTTATATGATAATATGTAGATGTTACATACGCAACGTCCAACTTATATATAATCTCTGGCACCATGTTTGATGGTGTAGGTTTTAAGATACAAACAACTTCACCATACTACAGTACTGACTTACTTCCGTTTCCGTTTGAATGTTTGAGCAGTAAATACATCCCCCAAAGCACTTACACACAGGACCAAAAGTAATTTGAAAGACAATTGCTTTCGATATAAATATACCAGAGCACGCACAGTGGTTTCAACATAACATTAAGTGTTAAATTGAAAAGAGAAGTGTCTTTAAAAAGTAATATACTTTTCTTTTTGGCAAATTTTATTTGCAATTGTGTTAAATGCATTTTCATTACTAAAACTGAATTTATGATACGAGGCTGATTTATTATATTGGGTTTCATTTAAAGGACTGTAACTAGTAACGAATCAAGTACAATGCTTCTCAACTTTAAGCTATTGATTTAAATATCCAACACTAGACTTTCATTTAGGGTGCCCGATAGACTAGGCGATAGTGTGCCGGACTATCAGTCAGAGGGTTGCGGGTTCGATTCCCGCCAAAGACTCTGGGTATTTTCTGCAGACAAGCCAAAAAGCTTCGCAGTTTGTGTTTGTTTAAAAAAAAAATAAAATTTTTGGCTGCCAGACCCTACTTTATTCTGAAGTCTTCTGCGGATAAAAATCTCATCTGCAAAACTTTAAAGTTCCTTTCCTGAAAAAGTGTTTGCAGCTTCTGGTTTTATTTGCGACTGTGTTAGTTGAAATAATTTTGTTTTTATATTGAACACACACAAACATAAAATGAAGAATTTCTATTTATAAATCCCACTGTGCAACGCTTAAATATGACCCCAAATACGCATAACAACTTAAGTGTCTAAAATACTTTGGCAAAAAAAAAAAAAAAAACGAAAAAAGGCCCCAAGTTTTGGGGTCACATTTAACTATAAAATGTCATCCTAATTTTTTTATGAATAATCATCCCAAAGAGTATGAAAAATTACAACAATACATAGTTTAAATCATTTAGATATATGATAAAATTAAAAATATAAGAAATTTTCAAATTAAATGTTTAAGATGTATATTTAAATTTTAGTGGTTTAAAATTCGTCAAAATTGCTTGCAAAATTAATTTGTAGAAAACTCTTGATTCAAAACATATATTACGATTTTAAAAAAATATATGGAACTGAACCTTCTTCAATTCTAAAAGATAATTCAGAAACCAATAGCAGAATCAATATTTTTTTAATAAATCTGCCATTTGTAAACGTCTGGTCCGATCGGAACAAAATTTTACATGCTAGATTTTTAAAAACATACTAGCGTGTACTTTTATAGTTTTCAAATTAAACGCAGTTGAAAATTTAAAATTGAAAATATTGATCTGGTTTAAAATATCCTCAGATTTACTTTATTACTTAAACAGCAAAATTTCTAACAGTTTGGAATCAATATCTTTTCTCAGTCAAATAATATAGTTTAGGCCATATGTTCTAAAATGGCAAAACGAAAAAGCTGTTTTGAAAACCAGAATCTATGCCCGGACAGAAATGTGGACCTTATAAAAATGTCATTTGTAAAACAACATTTTTGTGAATTTTGTCTCATTTTTTGAGAATTACTGGATTTTCTTTGTACTTTAACAATAATATGTAATGTCAAAGCAAATTAAATTCAAATGTTAAAAGAAATTCAAGTGTTACCATAAAAAAAGGCTGAAATAGTAAGAAGCGAAATTTTGGTTTGAAAAGCGGGTTATGAAATCTATGCGGGATGAACTTTCAAAAAACGTTATAATGTATGGTATAAAAATATGTATAAAAATATAATTATATAAAAAAAAGCCCAAAAATTGCCTGTCTTTGTAATTAGTGTAATTTTTTGAAGTTATTTATTTATTTTTTTTTTTTTTTGGGCCATTTTTCCTGAGGTTCTTTTTTTACAGCGCCTTTGCAAGCAATCAAACACATAAACAACACATATATATTATATTATGTTTGGTGAAAATCCTTCTTTTTAGTTTTGATAGTTGTCATAAAAAGTATAAAAAATATATTATCTTTCGTATTTAGATTATATTTTTTTTTTATAATAAAGACAACAGCAAACAGGAAACTTTACAAACTTTCTTAATTTTTTTCAAGTTTCAAGCGACTTTAACATTGTGCACATAAAATATGGTAGCATAAATGTATGAATATTTATAAAACAAGAAAAGCTAAAAGCTGAAACTTAAAATTTTGTTTAACTGTTGGAAAACATTTGAATTAAGTTAAAAAAGTATTGTGGCTAAATTTTATGTGAACAATGCTTTATAATAAGGTAAAATTAATCTTTTGCCAAAAAAGAAAAAAGATGTGCTAAAGAGATTTCATTAATAGGACACAAGTATTTGCTGCAATTAAAGGACTTTAGCTGTTGATAATTTTTTTTTTTTTTCATAAAATTGTAATAACTCTGTTGCTTCCAACTTCAAAGTGTAGGATAACTATGGACAAATAAAGATAGGTACTATAGGCTACCATTGAACTGCTCCTAAGGTATATCAGCTCTACAAAATGCTTTTGAATAAAGCTGTAATCGAAATTCAATGATTAAACATCTAATGTAATGTATAATTTATAACTTCTTGATACGTTACACACACATCATATTTTATTTTATATCAAAATAACAAAAAACATTGCCTACTTATAGGCTTATATACCAATTTACCCTATTCAGTGTATAAATAAGTTAATTAATAAGTCTACTTATAGGATTATCCCTCAAAATTACATATTTGTTAACACAACAAACTGATAAAGGCTTTATATCATAGTCAGCTTTTCGGATTATTTTCAAACTAAATAAAAGTGTGATTTAAGAATAAAAATAAAATAAAATTTAATAATGACAAAAAACTGTAATTAGACAGAAAGTTAAACGAGAGTACATATTGCTTAAAGCTTATGCAATTTTAATTTAATTTAGCAATCCCTTAAACAATTTACAACAATTATACATAATTTTATATCCACAGTAGTTGCTATACATATCATAATCTTTTCAATTGACTGCACAAAATTAAACTATCAAAATTGTTGGATTTGCATACATAAATGCAGAGAAAAAAACCTTAAATGTCTAATTACTTCAACTGAGCAGAAATATACTCTGCAAATTAACTAAACGTGCATTAGTGCACAGACCTACCCAACTGCATTTAATGGTGTGTTCACTAACTCATTCACACACTGCCGCACACAGATACAGACGCACCAACATAAACAATTGACCAACCATCTAATTAATTCATTATTGTGTGTTCACAGTGTAATCCATGACAAAAACACAAAGTCTCCATGAAATTTTAATACTCGTTGCTCGCTCACATTTAATGGCATAAATGAATTGTTGGGGGAGAAAAGACAGAATGTGACAAAAGAAAAAAAAAAAAAAAGGAGACCGAATGTTACGTTTGTATGGCATCCAAATCATTATTAAAATTTATTCGTATTTACCCGAACAATGACAGCAGCCGTGAATGTATGAGCTGAAATTATGCAAAGTAGGAA